>JANXHW010000005.1:33527500-38327500 GCA_026170595.1 Plestiodon gilberti rubricaudatus | reverse complement strand
AGGTGTGCTGATGCTTACTGATCTCAATGGGCTGAAGCATGCCTAATTCTGTGTTGGATTGTGACCATGCTTATGATGTTATCTCAGTGCTGCATGGCAACTCCCAAGTTACAGGACAGAAACCACAGGGGACAATAAAGTACAATGTGTTCAATAAAAGCATGGCACAGCTGGTACAGGGCTCTATGCCCTTTCACTCCCAGTGGTGTTCCCCACCCCCTGTATCTTTCCACTAACTCCAGAAAAAGTTGCAAACGCCTATCTGGCTCTGATATAACTTCCCTGGTGTGCTCATCACATGAGACTATGCGCATGCAGTTTTTACAAGAGAAATACCCCCTTGCTTCTGAATATGGGTACCCTGAGCTATATCATGCAAATAGACAAAAAACTATGTGGTAATATGGTAGCCATCTTGCACAGTTTCTGTTCATTTCAATGGAGCCTAGGCATAAGAACAACCAGGTGGGCTGTGCCATAAATTGGATCTTTCCCTTACAGAGATACTTGCCTTCATTTCATCTAGTTTTCACTTAACTATACTATTTACTACAATACTCGGCTAATTATTGTGCTTCAGTCTGACATTTAACAATACCTTATGGATGGTGTGTGTGTGTGTGTGTGTGTGTGTGTGTGTGTGTGTGTGTGTGTGTGTGTGTGTGTGTGTGTGTGTGTGTGTGTGAGAGAGAGAGAGAGAGAGAGAGAGAGACTGTACATATAGAGGTGTCAACCAGGAGGTGTGGCCTAGAGGTTGAGCCAGTGCCCTGCCTGAAGAAGCTAAGCAGGGTTGACTTTGGTTCTTGCTTGGATGGGAGATGGAAGCTGCTGACGGACCTCGCGAAGACACTGAGAAGGCACCATGAGAGGGTGGAATGAGGAGGAGTCAGCTAGAGAGAGAACATCTTGACAACCATCTGAGGGTAAACTGCAGTAAACTGTGAAGCTTGGAAAAGCAGAGCACAAGCCAGAAGGAGGGCTGCACAAGGAAGGGAAACATCTTGAGTATGGAAGGTTCTATATATGAATAGAACAATATTGTAAAAGATCCATGTCGGGTCTAGGATAGCCTGCCTGTGTAAACCACCTTAAATAAATCTGATGAGAAATCTGATGATGAGAAAGGCGGTATATAAATACAGATTTTTTTAAAAAAAAAATAAGAATGAACTATGGATGTATGAAATAAAAGTGCTACAGGAATACTCAGTCCTAGGAACCTTTGTCTTGAAGCATTTATGTACTCACTCAGAAACAGGTACTGTAGCTCCTCAAACCAAATAATGGGCCCAGGGATTTGTTTAATAAGGCATGGCACCGGATTGTCCGTAGCCTTGACTATTTCTGGCCAGCCCCACCCACAGCATGCTATGGTGTAATATCACCAAGAAACTTTGGTGAACTTGCAGGGCAGCGGAACCACTTCAAGAAGGCAGTCCTGAATTAAGAGTCAGGAGTGTGAAAGTTTAGTCACTTGAATACCTCCTAACACAGAAGTAAGCAAAATCTCTGTGCAATTCAAGTCAATGTTGGATGTTTTGGAAATCTGGAAAAAAATCTCTAGCATTTTGAAAAATACTTTGCTTTCAAAACAATCTATCCAAATTTATCTCCCAAGTTAAATAAGGATTTCATTAAAGGACCTATAGATTAATGAAATGTCAAAAGTCCTTTATAAAAACAAATGCTGATTTATTTATTTTTGCTGAATCAAACATTACAACATGTGGTTTTGTTCCAGTAATCATATTATTAGTTAGTATACCGGTATATACTTTTTAGGGTCTTCCTGTTTTTGTTTCCTATACTGAGGTCTTTTGGCTGGAATAAAGTTAATGCATTTTGACTTTCAGAGTTATTTTTTCCTTAGTTGATCCTATTTTTAAAAATGATTTTAAGCAGCATTTCATAGCAATAGTTAATTAGTTCTAATCAATCAGTACCCATTAACATGTAAACTTAATTTTCTGCTTCAAATCAGAGTTATTGAATTATAAGGCGCTTCTACTGAATTCTACTGGTTAAAATGACAAAACTGAGAGGCAGTCTTTGCTCATCTTAAAGGGGTTTCTTTACTTAAGAACGTGCATTTAAGAATGCAAGAATTAAAATGGAACCAAGGCCAAGATCCCATAAAACAATCCAAGCAGCTGCTCTGTGCTCTGCCTCTACATTTCTTTGAAGATTCCTACTGCAATCATGATCTTCTGAGGCTCCTCAGAGAATTAAGCCAGAGAAATAGCCTTCAGCCAACGGTTCTAAGGAGTTGTTTCATACACTTACTGCCACTTAGCAGTTTTGAATCATTTCGTTTTCATTAAATGATCAACAGCTAAGAGATGAGAAAGATAATGCATAAAGTCCTTCTCCACTAAAGCAACACCACTGTTCTCAAGAGGTGTGGTGGAATAGCTGAGGAGCCATTTCTTCAGTGATCACTCCCAGCTTGGTTCCTCTGTGTGCCGTGACAGCCTGAAGTTTTTATTACTTAAAGTCTATATGCAAAGAACACCTGTCTCTAAGCCCTGTATGAGAATTAGAGCCGACAGCCCAGCAGCCACACTTTTGCTTCATAAAAGGTTTGCTGATTTCATTCACGCAACACCACCCTTTTCAGCCAACGGGCTACTCTGCACTGGCAAGAATTCCCTGATGGAGCTGGAAGTGGCCACCAACGCACTGTAGGGCTCTCTCTGGCCAACGAAAAGCTTAAGCATTCAATACAGGAGCAAAAGCAGAGAGAATATTCCCACTGCTATTGGGTGAAGAGCATGCACTTTGCATGCAAAAGGTCCTACATTCAGTCTTTTGCATCTTCAATTGAAGGATCAGGTAACAGGTGATGGGAAAGACCTGCCAGGTAAAGACGACAATACCGAGCTAGATGGACCAACATTTAACATTTAGACTTGGTCTAAAGCAACTTCATATGTTGTTCTTAGGTTCCATCGACAACAATACAGGCTATTTCCCCCCCCCATAATAATCATGGATTAAATCCCTATTGTCCCCCATCCCAAAAAGCCAATATTGAGGCAGAGGATCATGTTGGTCACCATTTTCTGAAAGGCTGCTTCAGTGACACTTCCTGTGAGAAATGTTGAGAACAGCTGGCCTCAAGGGTCCTACGAGTGGATTTTTCAACCTTTGGGAGGCGGTCAGACCACTTGAGCTTTGCTCCCACTATATTCCAAGGGTTATTTTACAAAGGGTTATATCATTCCCTTCTTGCTCATTTCCTTTCCAAGGTTAACAATGTATGCAATATTGCATCTCGCCATGCTTCTTAGCCAAAAGCATACTTCTGCCTAGGCTTCCATAGTACAGTACAGAGAGGTCAGTGCTATGCCACGAAATATGCCTTCCCGTCCTGTTCCTGAGGTACAGTAGCTTCTGTTTACAGCAACAACAAAAACAAATTGGTTACTGCATGCAATTTCGGACCTAAGCACCATCCCTCCTCTTTTGCACTCCAGAGCTGGCTGTTCCAAGAAGCTAGCATTCCCAATATCGAGAAATTGCTTCTCTACACTTTTGCCCTGCTTTTAAAAATCTTCTGTGGAGACGCAAATGTTATAAAGCCATAAGAGACCCATGCATTAAACTTTAATGACTTTCATCTAATACAGTAAATTATTCAACAATGCAGCATCTTTCAGCAGATTACAATAAGAGCAGATGGCACTCTATAAGTCAGTGACGTGGTATGAGAAGTTTGACCATCACCAAACTTCTTATACTAAAGCCAGAGCCAAAGTTTATACCATGTCTAATGAGATGGTCAAGAGCATCTATCTGATCACTTAACAATATAATAATAAGGGCATACAAGAATGCCACTACCGAAAGGATTACTGTACGTATTCAAATTTAGATTTCATATGATCCCATCCACCACCACAAGAATTTATTTTAATTCAACATTCATGGTATTTTGTAAAAAAGTAACACACTACCAGCGGGTGGCGCAGTGGGTTAAACCGCTGAACCATGAGCTGTCGATCGAAAGGTCGGCAGTTCGAATCCGCAACAGGGTGAGCTCTCATTGCTTGGCTAGCTCCATAGGCGTCCCCAGATGGGGGGCCCTGGGGCGGTGGGCCCCAGGGCGCAAGGGCGCAGAGGCTCCTGGGGGGGGCGGGAGGCTCTGGGGAAGAGCGGGAAAAATTTGAATTTTTCCCGCTTTTTTCGCCGATTTTCGGCGATTTTAAGCCTAAAACTGGGGGTTTTAGTAAGTATGTCTGCTTTTACCGGCACTTTAGTGATATTGGACGCTCCCTCGACGATTAATAGCCTTCTCCCGGGCCCGCAGTTTCTCCGTGTACCCGGCCCGGGTCTCTGTACAATCTTCGTAGTTTGCGCATGCGCAAACCCACGGAGTCTCCAGGGACGCTCCAGGGAGCAGTTTGCGCATGCCCAGAACGTCCCTGGAGACTCCGTGGGTTTGCGCATGCGCAAACTATGAAGATTGTACAGAGACCCGGGCCGGGTGCACGGAGAAGCTGCGGGCCCGGGAGAAGGCTATTAATCGTCGAGGGAGCGTCCAATATCACTAAAGTGCCGGTAAAAGCAGACATACTTACTAAAAACCCCAGTTTTAGGCTTAAAATCGCCGAAAATCGCCGAAAAAAGCGGGGAAAAACTAATTAGCATAAATTATGCTAATTAGTTTTATGGGGGCGGCGAGGACCTGGCCCCACACGCCAAATCGGCAGGGTACCCCTCTGGCCTAGCTCCTGCCAACCTAGCAGTTCCAAAGCATGTTAATGCGAGTAGATAAATAGGTACCGCTTGCGGGAAGGTAAACAGCGCTCCATGTTCCAGCTGCATGCTACGCGCTGCAGCAAGGAGAGTCATGCCGGTCACATGACCACGGAGGCGTCTTCGGACAACCCTGGCTCTTCGGCTTTGAAATGGGGATGAGCACCACACCCTAGAGTCGGACACGACTGGACTTAATTGTCAGGGGTCACCTTTACCTTTAATACACTACCAGCTCTTTTTAAGCAGACATTTAAAATGTTTCGAAAATTTATTTATTTATAAATTCACAGTATTTTTACCCTGCCTTTCTCCCCGAAGGGACCCAAGGCGGCTTACAACATAAAAAATACAATACAACACAGAACGTAATCACATTTTAAAACAGTAAAAAATAATTAACGAAACTAATAAAAACATCTAAAAATTGATTTTAAAAAAGATTACATTTAAAACAAGATCATACAAACAGCAGCATAAAAACAAATTAAGATATTTTGCTTCAAAACACAACAAATTCAGACAGAGACCACAACATTATTTGCTTCCAAAAACAGCTTCATCATCACTTGAATTACAGCACTCCTTAGCACACCTACCCAAGTGCCATGCCCCTTTGAAGCAGTAACATAAGCCTTCATTAGCATAGGTCGCTGGCAAGATCTTGCTATTCACTAGGGAAACATCAGCACTATGCCACATCAAAACTTTAAGTTTCATCAATGTTTTATGAACATCTGTTTTTGTAGATGGGCTAGATTCCAGGATACATTCAATGTGCACACAACTGGATTGTTTGGCTTTCTAAAGGCAAGGAGACATGAACCTGGGTGTGTCTGAGAATAAGGTGAAAGCCTGACTCTTATTTACAGTGTGTGCAATTCCTGAGTACAGTAGCCTCGACAGCCCCTTGCCTTGCTCCATGCTCCTCTGCATAAATTTCCCACGGTTAACCTTTGGCCTCTACAGAACTTCCTTTTCTTGCCTGCAGTCTTTTCAGGTGCAACAGACCATGCCATGCGTGTTGCATCCCGTCATTGCTCTCGTCACTTGTTTCCTGCCTCACCTTCGAATGCAGGATGCACTGTTCTCTGTTTCCTTGCCCTTCCTGCCCCTCTACATGCCCCAAGGCTACCCATTTGGGATAACCTTGTGTTTGTTTTTTAAAAATTAAATAGTTATGTCATGCCTCCCAATCCATCAAGGACCCCTCAAGGTGGCTTTTAGTGCCTCAAATATATACCATTAAAGCACACAAGAGCAGCAACAAGCAGGAGGCAACCACAATATCAGCAGCAAGAGTCACCCTGACAAGACGAGATGGAAGGTTGCAGGATAGAACTACAGTATTTTACAGCGCAATCCTATCCAACTTACACCACCGATGTAACCAGCAGGGGAGGGCAGGGCAGGAGGTTTTGGAGGGGAGGGGAGATTTAAATCCCCTTTGAAGGAGATTTGAATCCCCTTTCTGTTCTGGGGCCTCCCGTTCTCGCTGCACCGCTGGTTACACTGGTGGTGTCAGTTGGATAGAATTGCGCTGTTAAGTAAATAAGCAGAAATCAAGGGTAACTTCAGTCGCCACCAAGGTCAAATGCCCCCCAAAATCATGCTTTCACACAGCACCTAAAACCAAATGTGGAGGGAAGCTGAACAGATCCCCAGCAAACATTGTAGAATAGATTCCAGGGACCAGTCTCCACCAGAGAGGTCTTGCACCACAGTCAATAAGTGGACATGGAGCAGGACTGCAGGAGAGAACCTGAACAAGCTCATAGGTTTGCTGACGAGAAATGGTATATAGTACAATGAGCAAGAGACTGAGCTATGGATCAGAAGTCCTCACCTCTGCAATGAACTCACAGCCTCTCACCTGTAATGTGGGGAGAATCATACTCACTGACATTACAGGGTTGTTGCAAGGATAACAAGATAATATATACATGAAGAGCTTTCATCATCATCATCATCATCAAGGCAGACCTTGATATATCCATACCCCAAACTGTGTGAGGCTTTTAAAGGTTGAAAAACAGCACTTTGAACTGAGCTCAGAAACAAACTGGACCTCACCAAGCTCTTGAACCAGGGGGTATGTCTGGTTCCACCAGTGAGTTGCCTCTGCTTGGTCAACTTCCTTGAGGAGACTCAGGAGAATCCTCACTCTGGAGGGAGATGCAGATGCAGACAATTATTAACTCCACCTCTAAACCAGCCCTCCTAAACATCCACTTGTGCAAACATTTCTCTGGGGAACCTGCACTGTCCCACATTTGAAACCTTTCGTTCTATTCATTGAGCCACAGTTCTGCACCAGAACATCTCCCCAATGTTTAAAAAACACATTCCTTGTTAGTAGAGGACCAGTTACGTTTGATCAGATTGCCAGGAAGGGAGGAAGAAGAGCAACAAAAGGCCCCGGGAAAGCAGGTGGCTCCCAAGATTTTTTTCATGCCACCCCATAGCCTTCTTTTAAAGCCTTTCGAATCTCAGCTTTCACAGACCAAAAAAATGGGGGGGGGGGCTGCAGCTGTCATAGTCATAGGAAAAAAGACTTTGAAAATGCAACATACTCGTAAGGTTTAAAACAAAAGATGCCAGAAGCCCCTAAGGCTCATCTCCTTTGCCACAACTGAGCAAGGACTGGACATCTGAGCTAACACCAGGGGGCTCTTTGTCACCCAAATGGCTGTGAAAGATTCTATTGGGATGAAGCAACTTATCCCACTCCCCCAAAGGTCTGAAACTACAGCCCACAACTGACTCTAGTCATAGAGCACAGTTTGGGAGTCCAGATTTATGATTCTAAGAGCGCAATCCTGCTCTTTTTGCAGGCGGAGGAACGAGTGTTCCGCCACCTGCACTAGTCGCAAACATGCTGTAAAGCACGTTTGCGACTACTTTAGAGCCGGGAAGGGCGGCGCAAGGCCGGCCTTCCCAGCTCCACTGCCCGAGGACTCGGCCCGCCGCCGGACCCAAGCATGGTAGGATCCGGCGGACGGGTGGGAGGGTCTGCAGGCAGGGGGGAGGAATGGTGGAGCTGGGAGGCCGGCCATAGGCCCAGCCGCCCCAGGTGGGGGAGGGGCATGGCTCCTGCCATATCCTGGTCCACGCCGAGCGACCGGGCCGTTACACGGCCTCCTCCGACTTCCACCAGCAAAATAGCTGGTGGAACTCCAAGGAGGCCTATCGGCCCCAGCCACCATTACACTCGGGGAAGGGGATGAGTGTCCCCTTCCCCGAGTAGACTTTCCACCGCGGGCTGCCTGCTGCAGGCTGCCTGCGGCGGAGCACAGGATCGGGCGGATGGCTTCAGCCACCCACCCGATCCTTATGCAGGATTGGGCTGTAAATCTCAGGTTAGCGAATGATGTGCAAAACCCTCCTCAGACCAGTATGGACGTAGGATGCTGCTGCATACCAAGTTGGACCCATGAACCGTACAGCTGAGTGCTGTCTCCACTGGCAGCAACGCGCCCGAGTTTCAGACAGGGCTTGTTTCCCAGTCCTACCTGGAAATGCCACGGAATGAACCTGGCATCTGCTGCAGACACTTGATCACTGAGCTGCTGTCCTTTGTGCAACATGAAAGATTCACACTACAAAGCACCGAAAAGGATCTCAGAAACGTTTAACAGAGGGGTCTCCAAAATAAGGCCCACGGGAGCTCTATATCCAGCCTGCGTGATAATTGGGCTCTCCCGGCACCACCATCAGCTGCTCATAGCTGCTGAGCTGCAATCATTATTGCAGAGCACCTCACAGCTGCTGAGCTGTGAAATGACGCCTCACTGCTGAAACGGTGGCATTGAAGTAGGCTTACCAGATCTCCAACCGGGACAGAGTGCTAGACCTTTAGGAGAAGGAATGTGGGCAGGTGTAGCTTGTTAAGTCCTAGAGCACATTCCTACGCATGTCTACTCAGAAGCAAGCCCCACTGTGTTCAGTGGGCTTGCTTCTGAGTAGACATGCCTAGGATTGTGCTCTAAGGTTTAACAAGCTGCACCTGCCCACATTCTTTCTCCTAAAGGGCTAGCGATCTGTCCCAGTTGGAGATCTGGTAAGCCTACATTGAAGGAGCCCAATTATCATGCGGGCCACGCTTTCAGCAGCGCTGTCACTGCTGAAAGGGTGACCCATGTAATAATTGGGCTGTCCCAGTGCAGCCTTTTCAGCAATGCAGCTTCTGCTGAGGAGCTGGGAGGAATAGACGGAAGGCGGCCTCAGAAAGTGAGGGGAATAGGCAGACCAAGAGGAGTAAGAAAGGGAGAAGCTGCCAAGGCGCTACAATATCATTATTGCAGAGCACCTCTCAGCTGCCGAGTTGTGAAGTGATGCCTCGACGGAAGTGGCGCAGCTGAAAGGGCGGTCCCTGCATGATAGGAGAGCTCTCCCATATCTTGAAAATATTATCAGGATTTGCATATTCCCTCAACAGGCACCATGAATGCTATTCGGCCCTCTGTGTGAAATGAGAATGACACCCCTGGTTTTAACACATGCACCAAGCAGCCTATCCAAATCCATGCAGATGTTACACAAAGATACTTCTTTACAGTTAAAGTACATTAGGTACAGTCTCTCATGTCTAATTCAGTAGAACAGAGCTGCTGAGTTTAGACATATGTGGCCTTTTCCTTTCTTGTTTTTAAAATAGAATATCCACATGGTCCGTCCACTGAATATGTTTTACATTTACAAAGCAAGAAAGAATACGAAGGATCTCTTCCTAGTTAAGACATAACTAATCTGTGTCAAATAATTCTGAATATCCACCCTTAAGAGCATAAGAAATGTCTTGCTGGAATAGGCCCAAATCTACCAAGTCCAGCAATCATTGCAAGAATCCCAGCGCTGGCCAAGAGACTGAGCTGTGAATCAGGATTTCCCCGTTTGAATCTTGCCTCTGCCAGGAATTCACAAGGTAGCCTTAGGCAGGCCACTCCCTCTCGGACTCATCTCCCCAGCTGCAGTATGGGGATAATATAAGGGTCTAGTTACAAGTTCCTTTAAACGTGTAACATGGCCTGGTGTGTGTAAGTGTTTTTTTAAGGAACTAGCGACCCAGGGAGGGGAAACTGGGAGTGGAATCATGGGGGAGGGCTGCGGGTGGGGGATTTAAGACTTTTCCCCTGCTGCAGTTTGCTCCTAATCGCCCCTCCCAAACACTATTAAAAGAGAAAAGAAGCTTCCAATTGCCTACAGTTGAAGCTTTTTTCTTCTTTAAAATGCCACATACATAGGAGGAATGTGTGCGTGTAGACAATCAGGAGCAAACCCGCAACAGGGTAAAGTTTTAAACACACACACACACACACACCGGTGTGGCCCTGCTTCACAGTCCACTCAGGCTGCTTTAAACACACACACCAGGCCACATTATTACATGCTTAGAGTGACACATAACTTGGCCCTAATACTTACTCACCTTATAGGGTTATTCTAAGGATTATATCACAAGTGAACATTTTGCACATTCCAAAAAGCACTAAACAAATGCTAAGTAATTGTTATCATACTGGTCAGTGGACTGCAGTCTACATTCTTCCCACCCTGCTGCAGAAGTTCTTTTTCCTGGGGAGAAAATAAAAAGTTTGCATTCGATCCCTTACTAGCAAAGAAAATAAACGCATCATCTGTATGGCACAGGGCTATACTATCAGATTGCTTCCCCTAAGAGCTTGAGAAATTCCAAGAGGATAAAGTCTGAAAGAACACTTTATTCAATGCATCTGCTTTAAGCCACTTCTACCTCATTTTGGACCTTGTTCCCACAGCTGTTACTTAGAAAGATGTGCAAGGATATACTGTATCCTCAAGTGTTTTCTACTACACCAAGCAAATTTTTGTTTTGTATACAAAACAATGTACAGCATTTTTTTAACCCCTCAAGTTATTTGCAGTTGTAATTACATACACTAAGGCTGCAATCCTATGCAGACTTTCCTGGGAGTAAGCCTCATTGAATTCAATGGGACTTACTTCTGAGTAGACATGCATAGGATTGCACTGTTAGACTCAACTTGTTAAAATATTTAAAACATATCCAACACATAAATGAGATTTCTACAGCATATACAGTGCATATATGTGGGGAGGGTGGCACTAGCAGGCCTTAAGACGACCAAATGGTATTTCTCCCATTAAATAGGCTTACCAGATCTCCAACTGGGACAGAGTGCAGCTAGACCTTTAGGAGAAGGAACGTAGGCAGGTGTAGCTTGTTGAATCTTAGAGCACAATCCTAGGCATCATGTCTACTCAGAAGCAAGCCCCACTGAACACAATGGGGCTTGCTTCTGAGTAGACATGCCTAGGATTGTGCTCTAAGGTTTAACAAGCTACATCTGCCTACATTCCTTCTCCTAAAGGTCTAGCACTCTGTCCCAGTTGGAGATCTGGTAAGCCTACCATTAAACTAACATTTGAGACCTGCTGCAAGTGTGGACATGAGAACCTTTCTAGGGTTTTCGTCTCAATGGCTGTGTAGAGGGAACGGCTGTAATTCAGTGGCAGAGAGCACACACTTTGCCTGCAGAAGGTCCCAGGTTTGATTCCTGAGAACTCCAAGTCGGGCTGGGAAAGATGCATGTCTGAACCTCTCGAGAGCCTTTACCAATCAATGTCGACAATACTGAGCTAGACGGACCAAACGTCTGATAGAATAAGGCAGCTCCCTATGTAACCATGAGATTGATTTGGGTTACACATCACCGAAGGAAAAGCACACGGTATGTGTTCAGAAGCCATCTATTCTAATTTTCCAGGGCTAAGCAAAAGTGCCTCTCTGGCTAAATCAGAAATGAATATTGGAAAATAATTGTGACCCATCATCAACATTTCAAATGGATGATTTTACCAAATGGATTTTACCAAATTTTCAAATGGATGATTCAGCTTCATAACGTCACTCATGTCTTCAAACTACAGTAGCCCCTTAAGGCAGAGCAACGATCCTAACCATGGTTTATCAATGGTCTGGGAATTCAGACATAATACAAAATCACAATGAGCACAAACTGTGGTTTCCAAATCAACTTCAAACAGTGTGTTTCAGATCCTGGTTTGTTAGTGCCAAACACTGGCATCGTTTGGGGGGTGCGGTAAGTGCGGGGCACACCAGGTGACACCAATTTTTGGGGTGACACCACGGGGCAGTCCACACTGCACAGCACCCCCAAGCTTCCGTGGTCATGTGGCCGGCATGACTAACGGAATACTGTTACCTTCCCGCCATAGAGGTACCTATTTATCCACTTGCAATTTCTTGCTTATGAACTGCTAGGTTGGCAGGAGAAGTGCTTTCGAACTGCTAGGCTGGAAGAAGAAGGTTGTATAGGTGAGGGCATTTCAGCAAGTGCAACTACTTTAGCAGCACCATCAGCAATTGCAGCTGCCAAGATTCTGTCTTCTACACAACTCTTAAGAACGCAGAGGCCCTAGTGGTGGAAGGTTGGCCACCCCTGGGCTAATCCAAAGGTGGGAAACCCTAGGTCAGCCCCTTGAACCTCCTTTGGCCATGGTCAGGTGTATGGACTTGACCAATGAACCAGCAGATGCCACCCTCAGCTGGTGAGCTGACTAGGGTCCATTATTCCTCTGCTGCCAGACAAAGAAGATAAGCAACACACAAAATAAGTGACAGAGACTGTCCATGTGGCCTGCCTTAAGGGTGCAGGGTCCAACATGACTCAGTTGAGCCCATTCTGTGTTAAACCTATCTACAATTTTCCTTAAGGAATTATTGTGTACCCTGAGCATACATACTCCTACCTATTTCACTACATATGCACACACATTGGGAAGTCATAGTCAATCAGTTTCGTGGCATGTGTACATGCAGAGAAACAGAAAAAGTGGTGCAAAAGATGATCTGCATACAGATCTCACAATTTCCTAGACATAGGAAATATTTAATGTTGGGAACAGCCTTTGGTGTACAGTGGAGCAAGACTGGACTTGTGGAACTCACAGAAAACTGTTGTGGGTTGCATTCACCTAATGACTTCTGTTCTGAAGACACATTTTTTTCTCCCGCCATTTTAAAAGCAACCTCTTTTGATTAAAACTAACTGGCACAGCAACTATCCTATTGTCCCTTACAAAATATATTTTGTCATCATATAATTAAGACTTTCATAATCCATATGCACGAAGAGACAAGCTAAGTGTTTCCCAATTTTGGAGCACTTAACTGTAAGATTAACCTTCTCTGAATACAGTATACTTTTCACAATGCAGTACAGTTTCCTCTTTTTAATGCATCTTCTAAAATATATATCTTAACAGTAGAGATAGGCAAAACATCCCTCTTCTCCAATGCACAACTGACCCCCCAATATAAGTTAGCCAAGATGATGTCTGAAGATTTAAGGCTGTGACACACTGCAGCCTTCTCGGCGCGGCACAAAGCGAGGCAAAACCAGCCTTTGCTTCACACCGCTCCACTTCCTGTCTATAGTATACAGTCCACTTCTCTCTCTGCTTTTCAGACAATCAGAATCAAGTCTTTTCAGACTTGATTCTGATTGGCTGTTCGCTTCCCTACGTGTCCCGCACCACTGCTCCGAACTTGGCTGCTGACTGGCCGAAGTTCAATTTTTCCATCTCCTCTTGCAGGGCTCCGCTAGCTGTGCAAGGGAAGAGAATGCAAGACGCTGTATGACACACTGCCTATGCAGCGCTGCTTCCCGGAGCTTCATGCTGCGGGCAGTGTGTCACAGCCTTAATCCAGTTTCTTGTGGCTCAGTTTATAACCCAACACATCTACTGAGGTCACTGCACATGAAGGGGCCTAGAAGCCCCTTTCCACAGATTGTACTTTTCCCAGTCCCACTTTTAATGACTCGCCAAAGGCAGGAAAATGGAAATAGCATGGAAGTCCCAGTTTAGAGGGTATGGGGTAGAAGAGTCTCCAGCCCTTCATGCACCCAACCACTGCACCCTTCCTTGGGTACATTGGGCCCAAGATTTTTCTTGCAAAGACCTTTCCATTCAGAAGGATACATGTTGTAATAACTGCATATTTCACAATGTATGACTGAGGTATACGTGTGCACTCAGGTATGTTATCTCTGACCTGGCTCACAGAGAGAAGTGGCAAGATGACTACAAAGTTCTCCACTGCCTCAAGCACCTTGCCTTGATCCTTGCTCTTTGATTACATCTCACCAGGAGCGTGTGTTTGCCTTTCATCTCCCAATTTTCAAACTTCATGCAAAACTCAAAATGCAAAACACCATCACGAAAGGTTAGAAGGGGATTTGAAAAGGTTCTCTCATATCTTCACTGAACATGCAAGCATGGATTAGTTAACGACCTATTTACAAGGTTGTTCTGAGAATGTACACAATACAAAACTGTGGAGCACTTTCCTCATCAACAAGGCTACATCCACATGAAAAAATAGGACTGATATACATGGCCACTTATTAGGCATCCTTATTTACATGAACTCAGGTCCTTGCATGGATTTTGTAATTTGAGGAACTGACTCTGAGTGAAGCTGTCTTCTCCAAACTACATTACTCATTTCAAATTAAGCTTTAAAAAAACCAGAAAAAACAATAAAAAATTACTTTTGGTCCTTAACACAATCCACATGAGAACTTTAAATAAGGTCAAAACATAAGTAAGTGGCACATCCTTAGAAAGTCACTACAAGACTATGTTCTCAAAGCAAGACATCTTAAATGGCTAGCTATCACCAAAGTGGCTTTCCTATTATGGTAAATGAAATATCCCTGTACATAAACAAACTGTCAGGGAAAAGGCTATACCAGATACTGTATCTATGTGAAAGGAATTTTTGCCATATGGAGAAACATTATATTGAGAGCCCCCACTTACAGTCTGAAGTTGTACCTCAGTGAGAACCAGGTCTTTGCTACATTTTGTGCAACTTGGTTCAGACTGCCTTGGGACATCTACTCCTGCCCAATATCCCACATCAGTAGGCTTACCAGATCTCCAACCAGGACAGAGTGCTAGACCTTTAAGAGAAGGAATGTGGGCAGGTGTAGCTTGTTAAACCTTAGAGCATAATTCTAGGCATGTCTACTCAGAAGCAAGCCCCATTGTGTTCAGTGGGACTTGCTTCTGAGTAGACATGCCTAGGATTGTGCTCTAAGGTTTAACAAGCTACACCTGCCCACATTCCTTCTCCTAAAGGTCTCTGTCCCGGTTGGAGATCTGGTAAGCCTACACATCAGTCACTCCCACCCCCACCCCATAGTGACATGCTATTGGGTCACACCAGTATAAGTGGTCTGTCTCTTGGGATGTGTGCACAGGGCTGCTCATCCTGGACCAACCTTCATTAGCGTTAATGCATCTCTAACAAATATTCACCATACTTCAAATGTAGAGACATTGGAGGGGAGGGGGATTAAGCAAGAAAAGCCCGGCAACATATTGCCAACAATGGACATAACTTGCTTGACATAGGCAACTGCAACCAAATGTCATGCTCATGGGATTGCCTCAAGGTGCCTATAACAATACCAGACCAACACTGTTTCCCAGGTTTTTCAGAGCAGACACATCCCAGTTCATATACACTTCACCAACTTGAACCTCTTACATAGCCAGGCAGACATACTAGTACAGTACAGCATGTACAAAGAACGAAGTAGGTCAGTCATCAGCAAGAAACGTCCCAAGGAGCTACCCCAGGTTTTGCAGCACCTGATTAAAGGAATTAAAATGTTTGTTTCATATGCACAAGATGTTCTTGATGTATAGCACTCAATGGCACTCATTTTCTAAAGGACAGAGTAATATTGCAGTCTAGTTTGTAACACAGTTTAAAATGGAAGAAAAATACTGTATGCCCAAATTCTTTAACATGCTTCCAAGCAACTGAGATTTTCCAACTGTAAAACAGTAATTATATATTAAAGCTTCAAATGCTTGGAATTTTATTTGAATGCTGTATCAGATTGTTGGGGAGGGGGGGGAACCCTGAAAAGCACAATGGACCAGATGTCTTCCTAATAGCTTCAAAGTGTTCTTCCTCCCACTGTTTAAAATGTATTATGCTGAAACGATATTTAACAAGTGCAACTTCAGACTTACCATCATCATAACCCAGATGGAATCCTGGATTTTCCCTAGGACTTGTATGCATGAACTAACAGGGTGTGAAGTTGCAGTTTTCCAGATACACATGGAAGTGGGCTTTACAGAATGGAAATATTTCCAATCAGCCTTTCAGTCAGCCTTTCCTTTTCACTCTTCCAATGGTCTTTGAAAAATCATCAAGACAGGGACGGGTTATACTTTCAATAAGCTCCTCACATAAAATTGTCACCAAGATGCAATTATAGTTACTGTGTGTAGCCAACTCTATTGGTCACAGGGGCGTGTGTGCATATACGTGTGTGCTTAAAGCAGCTATTTGTACAGAATGAATATGGAAGCTTTTTCCAGAACACATAGCAGCCATACTCCTCTCCCAAATCCAGACTGCGGTAGGGGCAGGGGGTTAGGCTCCACCTTTCTCCACACCATGGATCTGATCTGCAGAGAGACCAATCCATCAGCTATTTACCAAATAAAAATCCGAACAGGTTAGCCTCAGTTACATACTTGTAGTAATAACACTAAGTTTGATCCTTGGTCTAACCTAGATTAGAGGATTATTGCACATATAAAATGCGAGTTGCATGTACACCTCCCTGAGATCCTTGGAGGAAAGGCGGACTAAAAATATAACAAACCAAAATGTGAAAAGGGGCCTCAGGCTGGAGTGCCTACTCATACATAGGTCTGCAAGAAGGAAGGCTCTAACTTGCTGCTTGAAATTAGGCTCATCCCATCCATCAGATTTGCTGTAGTCCTTCCTTGGGTACAGATTAGCTGACTGGGAATGGCATCATCTCAAAATGGTAGATTGCCATCTTCTCTATCTGTTGATCTATTCAGGCTGGTACATTTGTCACCCCCACACATACAGCAAACATGTGAAGGGGAGAGTAAGACTATGCCTACTGCTCCCAACATCCATGGGCCGGCCCACCAGCCCCACCCCCGATGTTTGTGTGTTCAGAACAGCATCAGAAAGAAGCAGTTGTATGCATGTATGCACCCCTTTCTGACATTCTGCTCAATATGCAGAAGTCAGAGTGGGGCTGGCAGGCACAGCCACATGGGAAGGGGATCTATGAGTCCTACCTCCCCCTCCACATGGTGAATGTTGTGCACTGGGGGGAACATGTGAATAGCACGTTCTTCGGTAACCACTCTGGGGTGCTCACTCACCATGTAGATCCATGGGCAGAGAGGCACTTTGAGCCAGTGGTTTAAAGAGGAAGCTCACTTTCCCATAACCAAATCTGAAGTGGAGCATAGTAGTATCAGCTTCTCCCAGGACATATCACAACAGATATTATGAACTACCGGTAGTTCAAAATAATTATTGCCTTCCTCAGTTGCGATTACTGCTACCACATTTTGTTTCAAAATAACAGTATCTTTTTTATGCTTGCCAATTCTAACAGAAATAACTTCAGTACATCAAATTAAATCTTTCTAAACATCTGTAAGGCACAATACACATACTGTATTTTGCAGTCTGGGAAATCAGATATGTATGAATGGTTTATGCCTATCAGGCTCTGCTGTGGACAGACCAAAGGCATACAAAGCAAGCAGCCAACAGGGCCACAGTTAGAGATAATATACAAATACGAACACCACATCTTGAAATGAGGGTAAACTAGCCTATGAAGCAGCTCTTTCAAACAAAGAATGTGTAGTGGGACACTGTTGCATAGGGGCATGGACCAATCAGGAGGTAGCCAGGAGCAACCTGGGTATGACTCATACAAGAATTGGGAAGATACAGTAGGGTCCCAGTATCCATGGGGTATAGGTTCCTCTCCCCCCCCCGCGGATACCGGGAGATTGCGGATAAAGGGGAAGGCTATCCCCTGTGGGGCAGCCTCCGCACCCATTACTTCAGTTATGTTTGTAGCACTGGCACCAAGCAAATGCATCTCTTTCTTTATCAAAACGCTATAAGCCAGCATGCTGGCTTATAGCACAAAGCAAGCAAGCAGCCTGCATACTAGAGAGGCTCCTGAATGTTAAACAGGAAGTAGGAAGTTAATTGCTTCCTGTTAACATTCTGGAGCCTCTCTAGTGTGTAGGCTGCTTGCTTGCTTTGTGCTATAAGCATGCTGGCTTATAGCGTTTTGATAAAGAAATCGACGTGCTTGCTTGTTAGCAGCGCTACAAACATAACTAATGGTGCGGGGGGCCCACAAACTGCAGATAAGTGAATCTGCAGGTAGCAGATCTGTGGATAAAGGACGGACCCCCTGTATTGTATAACTGCAGTTCCCCCCACCCCCAGCCTCAAAGTTTGCCTAGTAGCACACTGGTTTATTTAAAAATATTTTGCCCCACTTTTCCACTGACAGAGTGAGACAGCTCACAACAATTTAATGCAACAAAAATGAAATTAGATATAACAAAGTCACTGAAATGGCACAATCAAAATCACCAGAAGGGCAACAAAGCAAGGAGAACAGGGTGAAACTAAGCCCCATAAATCATGGGGTCCATTAAACCCATGGAGACCTCTACTATCTCGGCAGATGAGGATTTAAACTTAACAGAACCTCTTAGGCTCCAATCTTATGCACGCTTACCTGGGAATAAACACTACTAACTATAACGGGACTTACTTCTCAGTAGACATGCATAGGATGCATAGAATGCATAGGATTGTTAGATAGTTTACAATCCTTGTCTTTCAGGCTCAGCTAGCAAGTAAGTATAATAGGAACTATACCAATTGCTATGTAAAGTATCCACCACAAAGTATGCATGGATACTGCAAACTGATACTTGGAGTGCTGAGTCACCTTTAAAACCTTGCAATGGAATTACACTTCCATTTATTAATGCAGCCAGAGATTCCAATCATAAAATAACTTGATTTTCACTTCCATCAGAAAACCAAACCTGCACAATATCTCATCTAGTGCCACAGCACCTAGAATATGAATAGTACAATCCTTCCTATGCATATTCAGTCAGAAGTAACTCCCACTGCATTTAACAGGGCTTACTCCCAGGGAAGTAGGCATATGGTGGCATCCTATAATATAATACATAAGAGGAGCTCAGAAGTAGACATGCAACTAACACTCTTCCAAATAAACAGATGCTTATACTGACTGAAAAAGCAAACCTATAGAAGCCAGATGCTACATGACATATTTTCACTTCCTAAGTAACTTACGCTATGTGTTACTTATATTCCTGAAGCTAGCAAAAGCATTCCCTTCACTTTGGAGGATCAGGAATGGAGCAAACAGCAACAAACATCATCCAGCTTGCATTTAACAGATGAATTACTGATCTGAATGAATGACTCTCCCCATTGCAAGATCATTTTGCAGACAGCAATAAACAAAAGCCAACATTAGCATTCCAAAGTTCCTTAGTAACTGATACTCAGTTTGAAATCACAGTTTCTTCCATCATTTCCATGGGAAGGTTCACATGTGTACATTCAGCAACATGACTGCAACATCAAGTGATGCCTTGCATGCATGAATGGGCCATCAAAACACAAACACCATCGACTTAACTTGAATTAGACTCCCATCAGCTCAAATGCAATATTTTGCAATGGTGTCAGTTCACAGTCTCAACAGTCAGTCATCATGTAGAGAAACTGAGTGGCTCACAGGTGCGAACCAGATTCATGGCTCCTGTCGAACAACATCTGACATGCAGACGAACATTTGACTGACTACATAATCTATTCACCAATATGGATGCCGCCTCATTCACTTTGGTACAAAAAGCAGGCAGGCAGAACCATTTCTGAAACATCCATTGCCCCAACATGATTAGACAGCACCTCAGAAAACCTCCCCAAGCTACTAACACACAATACCATTGGTATTGCCATGTCAAGGAATCTGCCCTCTCAGCAAACAAGCAAAAATTTCATGCAACTTAAATGTTAGATCTACTGTAGCCTATTAAAATATTTACACAGGAGAAATGGGAGGGTGCTATAAAAAGAAAAAAAAACATTTTCTTGTCTCTAGTTTTCCCCCCCTGTAATTTGTAATCTAAACATTTCTATCCCAAGGGCAAAGCTTCTTTCCAAAGAACTGCATGCAGCCAGCAGGAAAAAAGGAGTGAGAGTGCACCTCTCAAATATCACTGGAAGAGAACAAGTAATCCAGTTGCAAAAACCTGGCATCAAAAACATAACTCTCCTGTTTAGAAAAGGGTAGAAATCAGATCAGCATGAATCCAGACAATCCCAATTTTTTAAAAGTCACTCTAAAATCCACAAAGCACATTAAGTGTGTTTATATACATGCCACACAATAAAAACTGATAACAATCAGCATGCCATGGTAACTAAAAGCAAAAAAAAATCACCCATATCCAAGGTGAGGATAATGCCAGCCCAAAATTATTTGCATGATAATGGAAAGGAACGCCTATTCCCTTCTAAGTTGCCCTTAGAAGAGTCCCAGTTCTCTGACGGTGAACTGATATTGCCTTGCACAGAGAAGACTCGCAATGGGAGTGTTGGTCACATGGTGACTCGCCTGCCTGGTGCACGAAATCACTGGCCATGTAGATAGGTATGTGGGTAGAAAGTGCAGGAGAAGAGTCAGTGGTTGTGGTGCACATCAGGACCAATGACATTGGGAAATATAACTGTGCCATCCTAGAAGCCAAATTCCGACTGCTACCTAGGATGTTGAAGTTCGGGTCTTTCAAGAGAGCAGTTTCACAAATGCCCCCTGTTCTCCATGCAGCAGCAGCTAGATGGGCAAAGCTGTGATATCTCAATGTGTGGTGAGATGGTGGTATCAGGAGGAAGGGTTTGGATTTATATGCATTGGGAACATTTTGGGATAAGCCTGTACAAAAGACAGGAGGTTCACTTCAATAGCAATGGAACCAGACATGTTGGTGTTTAACATCAACAAGGTCACATAGTGGCTTTTTCTTGTCTCTAGTTGCCTCCACTAGGGGAAAGCTGACAGGAACTATGGGACACCTGGTTGGGAATGACATCTATCAGGTATTCATGTTCTATAGTGCACTATGTTTCTACATAGTGCACATGTTTCAAATCCTCAAAATGGAGAAAAAATATAACTTTGCAAAGAGCTCCCAGAAAAATGACAGCCATTTAAAAGAACCAAAAAGAGTTATAGGAAAAAATGTTCACGAGAAGGCCATCTGAAGAGGGGGAAAAATATATAGGTGTTTATATGCAAATTCCAGAACCCAAAAGTCAACATGTTGGATTTGGAGTCCTTGGTACTAAAAGAGAACATAGATATGGTGGGCATTTCAGAAACCTGATAGAACATCAGTGGATGTGGTTAAACAGTAGATATAAAATCTACAGAAAGGACATACCAAGAATAGTATTGCTCTATCAAGGAAGACAGTTCAACCAACTAAAAAACTTAAGAGAAACAAACTCCTTCCCAGGATCACTGTGAGTGGAAATACTAGGCCCCAAAAGTAACATAGTACTGAGGTATATGCTATCACTCTTCTGAACAAAATGCTAAACATGATCTTGAGACAGACAAAGAAGTCAGCCAAAAAGATAAACTGTTGTAAAAATTGGAGACTTACAGCGCAATTCTGCGTAGGAATCCGGCGGCAGAGCAAGCGCTCTGCCGACAGAAGCCGTCGCCAACGTGCCATAGAGAACATTCGTGACGATTTGGGAGTAAGGGCAGCCGCCCTTACTCTGCTGCCGGATCGCCTCTGTGGCCGCCAGAGGAGGTACATAACATGATTTACTGCTCTGGCGGGCGTGGGAGCAGTCTGGGTGGCGAGGGAGGGGGGCCATTGGCCGAGCCGGCCCGGGAGGGGGCAGGGATGGTGTCCGTCATATCCCCATCCCCGTTCCGGCCAGCGCAGCCATTACACGACTTCATCTTACTTCCTGGTGGAAATCTGAGGAAGCCCATAGGGGCGTCCCCTTTCCTCAACTATCTTCATATTGACTTTATTGTCATATTGACTTAGCTGTAACATTATTCAAGTTGCAGCTAAGTAACAAAACTTCTAGATATGATAAATGAATGTGGACGATTAAACTGGCTCAGCCTCCGGTACAGGGGATAAAGAGAAATGGTCCTGGATTCTCCAAGGAGTGAGAAGAGTGGTCAGGATGTGCACACAGCATGAACACATAATCTCTTATTGTGTTGGCCCAGTGAGGAGGATAAAGTATTATCCAAACCAGCTCAATCCCTTAACTCAGGGGCTCTCAACCCTTTCCTGGCCAAATACCACCTCCGGCACCACTCTCCTGTTCATTGCCAGTTACTTCTGGGTTTTCAGGTTTTTGGAGGTCAGAAAGCACAGGTAGGAGGCTCTGGGTGTGTGGGAGGGCCTTCCTTAGCATTTCCCAAGAGGTTCGGCCAAAGGCAGGAGCCTCTTGGGAGTGAAAACGTGGCGCCGAAAGCACTGTGTTGGTGCGGCGTTCTGGTACTCCAGCAGTCCAAGTACCACCAGCAGTCAGCCAAAGTACCACTGGTGGTACTAGTACCACTGGTTGAGAACCCCTGCCTTAACTTAAAACAGTTATGGAGATAACTAGAAGGGAAGTAACCTTGGACTTAATCCTGAGTCTAGTTCACGATAGAAGTGCTGACAAATCACTCGGGAACAAATCACTCGGGAACAATGACCACAATGCTATCTCATATATGTATATGAGACATATATTTACATATATGGAAAGTTGCCCAGGAAATCTAACACAGTCCTATTGAATTTCAAAAGAAAAAAATGTTTGTTTGTTTGTTTACCAATTACTGTACTTGAAGTTAAAAGGGAGAGTCAGGGTGCTAAATCTCATCAGGACACACAGAAATAATTTTAAAATCATGATGATAAAAGCTCAGATAGGATATGTACCACAGATAAGATACAAGTAAATCTCAGTGCCAATGTGGGTGAAAAGCAATGTCAAGAAAGCCATACAAGGCATTGAGGAGGCGTCCTTTAAAAAGTGAGACTAGACCCACTTTAAAAAATAAATAGGAGCACAAATTCTGGCACAACAAATTACGTGGAAAATGGAAGGCAAAGGAACACTTGAAAGAATGTGAAGGACACATTAAGACAACTATTTCTTTATCTACTTCTGAAACAGGAAACTAGCCAAGGAGGCGGCTGTCTACATGAACGGGACTCATGATATTTATTACATCGTCCAAGCGACCAGCTATAGAACAAGTACTGAAGAACATTAGGAAGACTGCAAAGAACCTGAATGAAATCATTACATCATTCTTCTGTGTGGAAGATGTTGAACAGGCAGCTATGCCTGAACTGCTTTTTCTCACCTCAAGAGGACATCTGAAAAACTAGCAGCACAAGCCTATGCATGCCTGCTCACAAGTAAGTCCTATTGCGTTCAATAGGGCTTTCTCCCAATAAAATGTGTATAGGATTACAGCCCCCAAGTCAAGTAGAAATGAAAGGACATGACATGACAAAAGAAGAATTCTTAAAGGATTCAGGGGTAAACGTGTAGATCTTCTAACAAAAATATTTAACATCAAGAGAGGACTCTCTGGAGAAGACTCTGATGCTGGGAAAGATTGAAGGCAAAAGGGGAAAGCAAAGGATGAGATGGTTAGACAGCATCACCGATGCAACAAACATGAAAATGAGCAAACTCAGGAAGATAGTGGAGGACAGGAAGGCCTGGCGGGATATGGTTCATGGGATCACGAAGGGTCGGACAAGACTTAACGACTGAACAACAAAAATCAGCTTCCATACTACAATTGTAGAAGACAAATGTAACACCAATTTAAAAGGATTCTAGATGGAATGGCGGGGGAGAGCTGGGAAATGACAATCCCATTAGCCTAACATTTGTCCTTCATAAATAGGTGGATGGCATTACTAAAACTAGAATTAGTAAGCATTAGAGGACCAAGCCTGGCAGAGAAAGAACCATTATGCTTTCTGAGGTTCTCACTCTGCCAGGCACCGCAGAATGACATGAGATCCTCTTTTGCTGGAATAAAGTAACCGCCTCTGAAGGTGAAGTGAGATTTGGGAATGTTCCTGCATTTGGTCTTGCTCCTGGATCCCCACGTGTTGGCTGCTCATTTCTGGCTCGATTAGATCTTGGTATGGTTACCCATGCTTTGGATTATTATAACATGCTCTACATGGGGGCTGCCCTTGAAGGCTGTTCAAAACTTCCACTGGTACAACGTATAGCAGCTAGATCTCTAACAGGTGCTAAGTTTCACGATCATGTCACATCACTGTTGTTCTAGCTGCAATGATTGCCAGTTCGTTTTAGGGCACAATTTAGGGTGCTGGTTATTATTTTTAATAAGCACTACTTTAATAAAATCATTACTAAGCTTGAAATGGCTTAGAATCAAGGACCTCCTTCTCCCATACAAGTCCCGCCTGCACCCTGAGATATTCTGGAGAGGCTCTCTTGTGGTTCCCTTTGCTTTCTGAGGCTATTCCAGCAGCGACATGAAAGAGGACTTTCTCTGCTGTGAAAACACCCTGTGGAATTCTCTACCATGGGAGACACAAATGGCTCCCTCTTTGATGGCATTTCAGTGCCGTTGCTGATTATCTCTGATCAAGGTGTGCACGCTCTCACTGGATTATGTTGTTTTAATTGATTGCTGTAGCTTTATAGATTTTTGTGTATATAATTGTTTCAAAGACTGCCCAAAGCAGCTCACAAACACCGTTTGATGTGAGATATAAATCTTTTAAATAAATTTGTGCATGCACCATACTGGGTTTATGCCTCTGTGATACTGCTACTTACAAACAGGCAAGGCCCATGAGAGGGGAGTAAAAGGGGTAATTTGAGGGGGGTAAAGGAGAGGTAAAAATGGGGGTAAAAGGGGGTAAAGGGGTTCAAAAAGGGACCCAGGAGGCAAAGGAGGGGGGCTGGAAATTTTCCTATCTGCGGGAGGCACAGCCCGTGCATGCACTCCCCCAAAAATGGATTGCTACTGCAGGCAGCCCTCTCTGGCTTCGACGAGCTGGTCCTGGCCTCCAAGTTCCACAAGGGCAAGCAGCACAGCGCTACTATGGGGGCTTGCACACTGTGAGGGAGGGGCATGAGCTCTGTCCCTGTGGCTGCTGGAGTTTCTGGCAGCATTAATGGCCTGGTACACAAAAGCAGGCCTGCTGCCGAGCTGTGAAGGACGGGCATGAGCTCTGTACCTGGCCTGCTGGGGTTTCTGGCATTCTGGTGGCAAGATGGGCCCTAAACGTTTGAAAAAACAATTTGTGTAGCAAGTTGCAATGCAAGGCTGGGCTAACAAAGGCTAGGCTGGTCTGGGTAGCAAGTTTATCTTAAATAGTAAGTTTATCTGTATTGTGAACTCTTAGCATAAACAAAGCTGTTCAAACAAATGTGCTTTCTTATCTCCGATCCTCTTTTTATTTATTTATTTGTTTGTTTATTTATTTATTTATTTAAAGGCTGCCAATCCCACTCCCTTCTGGGCCCAATCCATTCACCCTGCCCCTTCCCTTGTTCTGCCCACCCTCGTTGCCGCCCACCCCTGCCCTATTTCTCCCCTTCCCCCTTTGGGAAGGGACCTAAAAGAAACTTTGTATCTCCTGATAAATTTCCTCTCAGAAACCCTGTGAACAGGCAATACTTTTGCTATAGCAGCATGAAATGTATGTTGGGCTGCAAACATGACAGGCTTTCAAAAACAAAGAAATGTAAAACTTGGTTTCTTAAAAGAACACCCTGATATTACACATCTCCCAACCTCCAGTTAGGGGCAGAAAGAAGGGGAAAGGAGTAGAGTTCCCTGCTGCTGCAGTTCTTCAAATAATGTACTGCTTTTCATCTTCTTACATACATTTACTTGACAGAAGGCGCAGCAACACACCTTTTGAATCTATCGGTCAATGCAGTAGATTTACTCAAGGAAAGAGTGGCAGGACAACACTTGAATCCCAAAAAAGCATGGGGAATGAAGGTCAAATGAAGCCTTGTCTCGGTTTCTCCTCTTAAGCAGATGTACTAAGAGAAGGTGTGTGGAAACATGTCATCAGAAGACTTCAAGCATGCTTTTCCTTGAACACAGGACGAGTCAGGAGATTTCAGCCTAACTACTGTGCTGATCCCAAATCCTGGTCACACCCATCCTCAACCCAGGACCTTATATTAGGTCACAGAAGGCAAGCAGCTTATCACAATGTATAAGCTAAGTAAAATAGGAATTCATCTCACCAGTTAAAAGACTGGTATGAAGAGAAGATGACAAAAGTATGAACTCAGTGGTGAACTCATACTAGAGGTTGAAGAGCAAGACAAGATGTCTATGATGAGGCAATACAGTATTGCACCAGTAAGGAAAGCAAGTGTGAAGTGAGCATCTGGCTCCCAGCATTTCTAAAAGAAACACTGAATCTGTACCAGGAACTAATAAAACATCATGTAAAAACCATGTTCATCAGCTTCCCCCTGCCAGGTTGGAGGGATATAAGAGGCTTCAGGGGAAAAAAACTGAGAGGCACCTAGTTGCTTTTTAGTCCCACTCCCTACAATGAAGCAGGTGGAAAACAGATCTGTCAAGATGATTAAAGGAACGAAAATAAAACAAAGTTAAAGGTGGTTGTCCAGTTTAGTTTACCAATAGAATGGAACACATTATCATTCAGGAAAAATGGCTCAGTGGAGTTAACAATCTTACTCAATATTTCAAGTTACTGTCAATGCTTGCTGTGAACTGTTGGCATCCAGCTTCAGCCCACCATAAGACACAATTCTGGTACTGTTCAAAAATGGGACTTGTTTACATAGTGATCCTGAGAGAGCAACCTCATTCTCAGGTTTGCTTAAAGGATCAAGGGAATAAACAGACCCTGAAGCAAGAATTGTGGATCAGATGCTGAGGGGCTCCTCACTCACTCACTCACTCACTTTTGGTGCTTCTACAGATAAGCAGACATGTAAATAACAGCACAGTAATGGTGTACAGATAGACCCAAGGGGGCAATGGGCAAGGGAAGAGCCACTGGTCATTCTAGAAGTTGTTAATTTGGGATACATAATCAAAAAAAAACTACATGACAGACAGCGCTAGTCTGACAGCTAGTCAGAAAATGATTGACAGGTCTAGGTGACAACATTTGATGCTCTGCCACATGTTAGGACTGGTTAACTAGGCTCTTTAGACAAACCTTAGAAGGAAACAGAGGCAGATGAAAAGTTGTTGGATGGTTGTTGTTTTTAAAGAATGGTCTGTTTACTGCATTTGGATGACAGTCTAGGGTTGTGTTTGTTTTTTAAAGAGACCAGACTCTGACTATGCAGTTTGTGAGACGCTTTTCTGCCTGAAGAACATACACAGTCCAATATTTATCTCTGCAGACTACTCGGAGGGATTACTTGGAAATGTAACTTGGATGGTTATTAACTAAAATAACACATATTGAAAGGTGGAATGGGAGGGGAAGGACAGATTTTTATAAAAATCAATAGCCTCCAAAAGTACCCAGCCTTCATATCCAAATTTGAATAGCATTAAGGGTAGCACAGTTCACCAAATTAGTTACATCCCACTGGATGTAGAACAGATACAGAACTACCATATATGCAATACAGAGATGGAAGCAGAAGCATTAATATACATAATAATCAATGTCTCAGCCAGCTTTTATTTTTCCACGCCTGCACAGGACATGTCAGATATGTCAGATTTATTGTGTGTGTGTGATTCAAGTAGACTGATGTATTTAGGTGAGGACTCTTAGGGAAATGGAATCTGGATTAAACAAACAAAATAATCTAAGTGCCAAAATATGTATATTATGGATTCCCCCCCCCCCATACATTGGATTCCCAATACACATAGATGCTGTAAGAATGACAAAGTCTGATGCACATTTACATCAGCGCTAAACACGCACATTTGTGTGCTATGCCATGTGTGCACACATAGGAAGTCTTGACTCCTTGCAGCTTCCATGTATAGAGCATGTAGATTCAGCAAAACACATGCATGAGTGATCATCACACCTGGAAGTGCTTTCCAGAAAGCAAATACATGCCTTAGATTTCTGTTCTTTATGGTGCAAATCAGAAGAAACAAATGTCATGTACAGTTTAGCTAGTGGAAGTTCTTAGAACAAAAAGGCATCAGATTCCAAGATCTCCAACATTATTATTTTTTTAATCAAGCATTACAGAAATATTGTGTCTTCTAGACTACATCCAGTTCCTTGTAGAGTAACTTTGGGGTCATGTTCCCATTTTTTTTTAAAAAGTGTGTCCCTGCAAGAATCTAATGGAAAACTTCACCCACTTCCCCCCCCCCCACCCAGCCAGGGCAATAAACCAGAAGAAGAAAAATGCAACCGCTCAGGGCCCTTTGCAAAATGCTGTAAAACCAGAACTGCGCACTTGGCAATTTTGAAAAGTTGTTTGGAAGCTGACGGGCTTGGTGGCTTCTCCCAAACACCTTCGGGTGAGTGGGCAGCAGCGGTCCTACTAACGAGGAGAGGCTCTACCAAGAACCAGGTTGGGTGGGAGGCTTACAAAGATCAAAACACAGTGAGAGTTGGGTGGAGGACGAGCAGCAGAGGGGACAGAAACGGAGAGGCGAAGCAAGAGAAAAGGAAGAGAGGAAGGAATGAGAAAGAAAAACACAGGAAGGAGGAACGGAGAGCTGGAAGTGAAGACGGACGTCCCTGCAAGCAGAAGAACCCGCAAGCCCTGGCAAAGGCACTTACGTAGCGTTTCAACTTCTTCTCTGGCGGCGACTTTCGGAGCCAGCCCGAGCAGACCACGTCCCCGCCACTCATGGCTGCTTCACACCCAGAGGAGAGGGATTCTTCCTTCGGCAGCTGCGGCGCAACTGGGCCGAGACAACCCGGAGACACAGCAGGAACACCGCGCCTGCCTGCCCGCTTGCTCGCTCCGGCCTCCTTCGGCTACTCTGGGGGAAGGGAAGGGAAAGAGGAGGGGAAAGAGGAGGGGGAGGAGACGGCCGGGAAAGGAAAAGAGAGAGACAGAGAGGGAGGGAGGGAGGTGTGTGTGTGTGTGTGTGTATACACACGGGGCAGACAGAGAGTACAGACTGCCCCAGATCGGGCAAGTCGGAGAATCACCGCTGGGTGAAGAGAGAGGGCAGGCAGGCAGGGCGGGCCTGATTCCCTCCTCCCCCAGCGGGTCACCCTAATCTTTGGAAATAGGCATAGAATGGCCCCAGCCCGGACCACCGCAACTTTCAGCTAATCCAATCCGCCTGCCTCCGGCGGTAGCAGAAGAGAAAATCGCTTCCTCCAGCTCCCAGTGTTTGCCCGCTTGGTCCCACCCCCCTCTGGGCTATATATGCAGAGCGGGAGCCTCCCCCAATCCCCGGGGGAGCCCGCAACAGGGGTTTCCCTCTGCCGCCTAGTAAGTCTCTGGATGCAGCTGTAACTGTGCTGTGCGTGCGCCTTTCCAGGTACAGCGAGGAGCTGCTGGAGACAGAGGGAGACTCGGCCAGCGAGCAGCGAAGTCTCAAGGCTGGAACGTTGAGACAGTTTAGGGGACGCCCTTGTGGAATCTCGAGGGTGGTGGCGGAGTTCTAGACTTGGAACGTGCAGACTGGAAAAGGGATTCCTCGCAGTCCCTCCGGGCCGGCGAAGCACTGGCGAGGGGCTCTCCCGCTTCAGCAAGGGGCGGGAGCGATCAGATCCACTAAGCAAGTATCGTGCCCTTTCAGCACTCATTTTCCTGCGAACCCCATCGGGCTCTGCACCCATCAGTTAGCACTCTTCCCCCCGCGCGCCCCTGCCGCCGCCTTCTCGCTCTTCCTTCCCCAACGTTGGCCTCTGTAGCTCGTGGGTACTCCCCGTCCACGAAGGAGGAGGAGACGAGATTTTCTCTGAAACTCTGCCAAAGGTTTCTCTCTCCCTAAAGAACAAGGGAGGGACGAGGAGGGAGTCGACTGAAAGCTACAGAAGGTTTCCGGGGCTCTGCCGTTCTCAAAAGTCCAGAGAAAGGGGTGGGGTGGGGGTGAAAGTTGCAGAAGGCCTGGGAAAGGGAGAGAAACTTTCATTCTGGAAAAGCCGATTGAACTGAATATTTTTAGACTTGCGAGAAGCGCTCAAGACAGTTTGAAGAGACAGCGATATTAATTTTCGATAACTAAAAAGGCGCAACTACTGGTAATTCGAGGAAGTAAAAGTGCTTGTTCAGGAGAGGGTTCAGCCCACTTTTCATGACCTGGGTGCAGCAAGGCTGTGGCAATTTGCGTAGAAGATCGTGTTTTAAAAGTAGGCCTGATGAACAGTTCTTAATCTTGGTGACTTTTCCTCATAAAAAGAACTTATCTGGGCAGCCGTCACCACCAGTATTAAATATCCTTTAATACTAATCAGGCCATAATACCTTTAACGGCAGTGCAGAAAATAAATGTCTTCAACTTGTTGCTGTTTTTATTAACAGTGATTCCCTCTGTCAAAGAGAAATAGTCCCCCTAGTGTGCCAGACTGCTGGAAGGGATTGTTTTGATATCAGATGAGAATATGATGCGCCCAAGCACATTAACATTCAAAAGTTACAAAATACTCTAGAATTTCAGCCAAGGTAGTTATAAAAGAACAGATGCACAGGGGATCTGAAATTAGTACTTACTTGCAAGTAGCTGCATTATATTACTTGCTACCTTGCAAGTTTTTAATGGGAGTAATGAAAGGGTTTTGCAATCCAGCTGTTGGAATTTTTCCCTTCAGTTTATATGCTATGTAATGGGGAACTATGTATTTGCATGAATCAATTTATTTAAAGTAAATATGCATGAGGAAACAAAAAGGAACACAAATTCTGGCAAAAGAAATGTAAGCTGAAAATAAGACATGCAGAACAAAAAAATATGAGGAGCGCATGGCTAAAAATGTCAAGGCAAACAATTAAAATACATCAAAAGCAGGAAACCTGCCACGGAGGTGGTTGGACCATTAGATAACAAGATAATAAATGGGAAGGTTAATGAGGATATGGGGTTTGCAGAGAAACTGAATGAATTATTTGCACAGCATTTGTCACAACAGAAGATATCTTCACTACAGAAGATATGTGTCCCTGAATTGACCTTCTCAGGGAGGGAATCTGAAGAACTGAGCCAACTAGAAGGGATGAGGTTCTAGAGCATATTGACAAATTAAAAATTAACATCACTGGGTCCAGATGGCATTCACCCCAAGAGTTCTCAAGGAACTCAAATGTGATATTGCTGATCTTCTAACAAAAATATACAGTATAAAACTTGTCCTTTAAATCAGCCTGTGTGGCAGAGAACAGGAAGGTAGCCAATGTAACACCAATATTTAAAAAGGGATTTCAGGGGAATCCAGGAAATTACAAATCAGTCAGTTTATGTCTGTTCTGGGTAAACTGGTGGAAAGCATAATTAATGATAGTTATTAAGCATAGAAGGATGAGCCTTGCTGCAGGAGAATCAACATGGTTTCTGCAAAGATACATCCTGCCTCACTAACCTTCTGGAGTTCTTTGACAGCGCAATCCTGTGTAACCTTGCACCGGTATAACAGTAGATGCACCAGTGTAAGTGCAATTACACTGGCATAAGTGCACTTACACTGGTGCATCTACTGTTACACAGGTTACACAGGATTGCGCTGTGAGAGTGTTAACAGACATGTGGATAGAGACGATTCATTTGACATTGTATACCTGGAATTTCAAAAAGCTTTTGACAAAGTCCCTCACCAAAGGCTTCTTGAGTGAACTTAGCAGTCATGAAAAAGAGAACAGGTCCTTTTATGGGTTAATAACTGGTTAAAGAACAGGAAGTGAAGAGTAGGAATAAATGGGCAATTTTCACAGTGGAGGGACGTGAGGAGTAGAGTTCCCCAAGAATTGGTATTGGGATGGGTGCTTTTTAATTTGTTCATAAATGATCTGGTAAGGTAAAGGTGACCCCTGACAATTAAGTCCAGTCGTGACCGACTCTAGGGTGTGGTGCTCATCCCCATTTCAAAGCCGAAAAGCCAGCGTTATCCGAAGACGCCTCCGTGGTCATGTGGCCGGCATGACTCTCCTTGCTGCAGCGCGTAGCATGCAGCTGGAACACGGAGCGCTGTTTACCTTCCCGCAAGCGGTATCTATCTACTCACATTAACATGCTTTGGAACTGCTAGGTTGGCAGGAGCTGGCCAAGCAACGAGAGCTCACCCCGTCGCGGATTCAAACTGCCGACCTTTCGATCGACCACTCATGGTTCAGCGGTTTAACCCACTGCGCCACCCGCTGGCGGAGTTAAGGGGAAACAGTGAGGTGGCCAAGTTTCTAGATGACACCAAACTACCAAACTATTCAGGGTGGTAAAAACCAAAACAAACTGTAAATACCTCCAAAGGATTTCTCCAAGCTGAGTGAATGGGCAACCAAATGACCGGCAAGATCCAGTCTAACGTCCTGGCACCAGAGTGAGCGCTCCGGCACCAGAAGGCGTTACAAACGTGCCATAACGTGAAATGAGTGGAGTGTATAGTAGTAATACTTGCTGGAGCATGACAGACCAGTGTCTGAAACAAAATACTGAGAACATAGTATCAATCAGGTACACACAAAAAGATAATGTACACACTCCAACAAAAGTTAAGGATTTCTACATTCTTTTAAAGTCAGTGGGACTGACTAACAGATTGATCCTATCCATATTTACTTGGGAGCTCACTTACTCCCAAGTACTTGTGCATAGGATTACAATCCTATGAGTGTTTACTCAGAAGAGAGTCCTACTGAGCTTAACAGGACGTACACCCTAATATGGCTGCCATCCTATGCACATTTTTCTGGGAGTAAACTACAGGGTGAGCACAAAAACACTCCTTGATTTCCAATGGTTATAGAATGAAATCAAGGAGTGTTTTGTACACTAAGAAATTGGGACTTATTTCTAAGTAAACAGGCATAGGATCATGCTGTGACTGCATTTAGGACGGCAGCCATAACCGTTTAATTGGGCTGTCATCAGTTTCAGATGGACTTGACTGTACTTTTGTTCCACTAGATTTCACTCAATGAATTTAAAATATTCTTTAAAAGATAAAATATTATCTCAGAAGTTCTTGTGATTATTTCACTAAATGGGACATGTTTTCTGCACCACCATTAGAACCCTCTGAAATCTTTGTAGTGATTGTGCATGTCTGAAAAATACACTTAGAAAGTGTCTGATACACTCTTAGCTACATCTAGTGTAATTTTGTTGTTGCTGGAAAGAAGGAAGTATGCCAACCCAATACACTTGGATTAAACCAGGCTTCATGGACCACCTGCAAATGCACCACAAACCACAGTTAGCAACTTCTGTACTGGGCAAAGCAGAATATTTGCAAGACTCCTGCAAGTCAAACATCTGTTCATTTCTGCCATCAGTGAATATTTGGGGCCTGTTCCAATGTAATGCTATCTACTATTTTCCTTTCCTTTCATGTGTCAACTCGGACTTCCAAATGTGCACCCATGCTGAGTTTTGAGTGCTAGATGTGCGGAACTTCTGCTAAGCTTTTAGTGGATATTATGATCTAAGACTTCAGCCACACGTGGGAATATTTGAATGTTTCCAGGTGTCCTGGATCCTATGGGTCTATCAAGACATGATATAAGGAATTTTTCCAATGTAACATTTTTCTCCAGTGAAGTGCTTTTTGGGCCAATTCAAATGTCAAAAACTCATTGCGGCATATGAGGATCTGTAGATCAAGGTCAAAAAGTCACAAGCGGTCTGCTTTTTCATTCATTTCTGCATTGAAATCAGCTGTTTGTCAGCCAATCGGTCACAAAGCTTTTCATGCAAGAGGGCAATTTGGATAATAGAGTTCTCAATGTAATTATAAGAATGTGATTTGCCAATACGCATTTGGATGGTACTACTTATTTTCCTTCTGAAGCCTGTTACTTAAATACTGCAACTGCAGGACAAAATTGCCAAACGTAGATAATTAAAAATGTGAAATAATCAGAATTACTTGGGTTTCAATCCAATTCACACTTACTAGGAAGTAATACTTATGGAAATCTGTAGGGCTTATTTCTGAGTAAGCACACACAGGATTGCATTGTAAGTCTATTCAAATCCTGTCACAGCTAGTGGGGTTAAGCAACTTAACTGGATGCAAGGCTGCAGCTCTAATGTTCAACGAAAAGGTCACATTAATGTATCACTTTTTGAGTATCGGATACAGAGTAGCTTGCACTGACATCACTAAAGCAGCATCTGCAAGGAATAGGCACTTCCGGATGGGGTGATTTCAACCCTCTTCTTTACATGGGGTTGATATGGCTTTGTCCTCCATCCTCCACCCATATTTTCCCCCATTACATTCATTCATGGGTAAAAAATCATTCATAATGAGAACAGTGTGACAGCAGTGCAATTACTGTGTTGTGGACTGTCAGCATTACTGTACTGTCTTCTTTTGAGGGGAACGTGCCCAGATACGACAAACCACAAGAGAAACAGGAAAGGTAAAGGGAGGAGAGTCACAGCTCAATCCTGTGTAACTCTTGCACTGGTGTAACAGTAGATCCACTGGTGTAAGAGCACTTATGGCAGTGTAACTTGCCGTATGCCAAAGGATGCAGGACAGACACCGACGTAACCCCCCTCAGACGCCGCGCATGCACAATTCGGATGCAGAACGGATGCCGGCACAACTCTTCTGGCGCAGGGGGCATTCCGGGGGCATCCAAATGCCCCTGGAATCCCTGCACCGGTGGAGTTGCGCCAGTGTCTGTCCTGTGTCCAAACTGTTCATCCATGTTCCTCCATGGAGCTCAGGGTGTACATGGTTCCTTCTCTCCTTTTGTCCTCACAACAACCCTGTGAGGCGGGTGAGGCTGAGAGATAAGATCATCAAGGTCAGTGACTGAGCAGGGATTTGAATCTTCCTGGTCTAAGTCCAACTTCCAAATCACTACACCATCCTGGCTCTATTGTCACCAAGCACATAGTTAGCATTGATGAAGATGGCCCAAATCCATTTTAATGCCATATAGGTGAGATAGAGCCAGTCTCCCAAAACACACAAAGAAAAGTGAACAGTTTTTTTTCCCACTTGACCCTCTTTTAAAAACTGAGTCTTAATTAAGATTTATAGTAGTTGTATTGCTTTTTATGTAAAGCACGCTGATGCAATGTTTGGCAGTGAGGACAGTATACATAATGTGTAGCTCTATTATCATTTTATTGTTATACAAATTGGCACTTCATTCTGGCCTGGGTCACAAGATCACAAGTTAGAGCTGGAACAGGAATTGTTGCATCTTAGTCCAGTTCCTCTTTTAATGACACAGTGACTCACTGAATTGCATAGTAAGGCTGTTCATCCTCAAATCTATTATTGCTAGAGTAATGCAAGTCACAGCCCGATTCTGCCTAAGATGCCGGCCGCCGCATCCTAGGCCAATTGCGGGCTGCACTGGTGCATTTATCCTCTTCCCCTGGTGTAAGTTGCACAGGCCCCAATGGGCCTCCTCGGATGCACGCCAGCTCTGACACACACACACCCGAGGATGCCGTGCACACCCCATTGGCACAGCTGCATCAATGCTGGAAAGTTGGATAGGATTGGGCCAGTGGCGTCGCTCTAGGTGGGGCGGAACTCTTAAGTCCCGCTGCACTCTGACCCACTGTTACACGCCCGCACAAGGCGGCCCCGCCCCCTCGCCTTTGGAACCTTTCAGGGCAGTGAAGGCAACACGCAGGAGACGTGATTTAAAATACAGTACCTCTGGCAAGACAGTTTCCTTTATTTCAGATCTCTCCCCCCCCCCTCTCTCAAAGGTGCCTCTTTGTCTAGTTACCTACCGGTAGCAGGGGTTTAGAGTATGAAAAAGAACAAATGAAAAATAAACCCTATAAATTGCAACTGAAGTCAGTGGGTGGGGGGGGGGGGGGAGAGAGGCTAAGCCATGAAAAAGGAAGGACACATCTGAGTAATGTTGTACTTTGAACAAAAATAAATCAAAGTTTTAAATACTTCTAAAAATACAAACCACTGAACATTAACATTTGAATCCCTCAAGGTATGAGAGACGAGGAATTGCAAAAGGCCTGTCAATATTTAATGTAGAAACCTAATGCTACTATCTTACCAACACAGTTTGGGCATGAGCATGTCTTTTAAATGAAGACCCTGAGGCCACAAGCGACAGAACAGCATAAAATATACCCAAATGCTAGGTAAGAGATTGAGGAAGCTGTAATGGAAGGGGAAATCCCCAGGATTTCCTTATGTGTTATACTTTCTGTCGAAGACATGCATGTAAAAGTAAGTAAATAAAGCTCACATTGAATTTTTCTTGTCAGTTTAGCTCATTATTGTACGATCCTGTGACATTGGTTCACCACTTGTTCTTATTCTGATCACTATAACTGAGGTGCTTTATTTTTCTCATTTTAATGTTGGAGTATCATATGCAGATGTGAATTGCTATGTGTCAGGTGCAAGGTGTCATAGTAAAGGCCTTTCTGACCTTGGATTCCAGGAATCTATTAAAATATCCTTTAAAATCTAACTGGGGCACAATGCACACGGTGTACAGTACTTCCTCTGCGCATGCCCCCATTGAAATGAATGGAAATTGCTCAAGATCCCCTGTCTACTCTTTTTAATAGAGTCCTAGACTTCAATGTCAGAAGAAACAATAGTCAATAGTCAAGAACAATAGTCAAAAATAGTCAATAGTCAGAATAGTCAAGAGAGCATGTATGCTCTGAAACCTGCAATGCTTTCGTTTTATCAATATTACATTATATTTTGTAGAGGACGATTTGCTATTGAAACCATATGAATGCGTCATCAGCTCAGACTGCCTAAGTGTAATATCAGGATTCAGTCCTGCAGGACTTATGCAGATGCTGAGTGTATGTACTTGCTGCAAGTTATGCAAGGGAGCGCTTAGCCAGTTTTGCCACCTTGTTCACCTTTGCAAGGTGTCTACTGAGTTTCCAAATAAAGGTCTGTAATCTGATATACAGTACTAAAAGAGGTAAGATTGATGGCTGAAATAATGATTGCATTTGACTAATTATTGGGGGGAGCTCATACCAGAACCCCACTATGTACAGTAATTACAGATATTAAATACAATAAACCTCAGATGCCATTATATGATGTGTTATCAATTCACTCCAGATCAACAGGACTCTGAAAATACTAATCGAGACTTGTTCATTAGGTTGAGAGCTCTGTGTCTTTAGATAATGAGTTCTTCCTAACTCGTTCTGTTTCTCAGAGTCCTCCTCCTAAAAACTACCACTTGCTCCAAGAGTAGAGGCAAAATGTGGGGTCATGGCTCTCTTTACATTATACCTGAGCAGAAGCCAAATATTCCTTAACCAGACTGGAATATTTGTTTAAAATATAGAGCATAACATTAACATTTATATCTGAAGAAAAGAGTGAAATAATATAATGTTAACTAAAGTACTTGTCTTAAGATGGTATAAAAATGACAGGAAGTACAATGTAAAAAAATGTCAAGCACTTTTCAGAATTGTTGAGTGACTTTCAGGTTATTGTAGCCATAGAAAGTAGAACTCCCCCTGCCACATCTACCCCTGAAAGCTCTAAGTACACATGACAGTGTCATGACTTGTGTGTTAGGAACTAGTGACACGATCCTGGGTAAGTCTAGAGCGGCGGAGCATGCACTCCGCCACTCTAGAGTGTTGCAAATGTGCCGTAAATCATGTGTGTGACTACTTTGGCATAACGGCTGCCGGTGCAAAGGCCAGTGGTCCTCAGTCCACCAAGGAACCGTCCCTGCGCCTGCCAGAGAAGGTAAGCCCTGCACCGGCCAGTGCAGGGGTGGAGGGAGGGCAGACTGGGTGGTGATGGTGGGCACAATGGGTGATGATGGTGCACTCCACCGATATCTCAGGCCCACTCCCCTCCCAGCCTGGTTCAGCCTACCTCACCTGGCTTGAATGTATGTCAGCTTTGGAGCTGGCGTACATTCAAGGAGGCCCATAGGGCCTCGGCTGGCTGCACACGGGAAGGGAATGAGCATCCCCTTCCCCTGCGGTCCTCCCGGGCTGCCCGGCCAAAGGATACCGTGGCCGGTCCTTTAGGCCGGCCCGGTATCCTTATACAGGATTGGGCTGCCCATTGTGCTGAATTCCTACAATGTGGAGGAGGGGGGAGAGTGAGAGAGAAAGAGAGGAAAGGGTTGATTAGAAGTAAGTTCCATTGAGGTCACTAACTCCTAGGAAAATGTGTATAGGATTGCAGGCTTAGACCAAATCCTATCAGTCTGACTTATGGCATCATGAAACATAACGTGCTGTTGTGCACTACCAGACCGCTGTCTGAAACAGCGAGTGGTGCCAGCTGCAATTGGCAGCAGCCCTCCCTGTTCCTCTGGTGCCAGTATGTTGGCATGGGGGACAGACTATGGGTGGGGAGAAACAGGATGCTGATATCCTATGCCCCCGGCCCAGGCCTGACACACCCATTTGGACCTACTTGGATTTACACCAGCAAAAGAGCTGGTATAGATCTGAGTAGGACTACTGGGGACCAGGGAGTGATGGAGTAGGTAAATATAAAGGTTCTGTACTAACCTGTCCCCGGCTAGTATCATAGCATGCAGTGGAGGCTATGTCAGCACCACTGCACACTTTGGACCAGCCCAGGATAGGATTGGGCTGTGGCTCACGTTTGCCATGAATCCGGATGCTTAGGGTGGGCAGTAGTTCGTTTGAATATGCAGTTTGTACTTCCTCTATTATTATTTATTTACTTTCTATCACGTCTTTCTCCCCCATGGGGGACCAAAAGCAGGATAGAGTTATGACCATAGTCTGTCCCCCATACTTCCCCATAGTCTGTCCCCCATGCCAACATACTGGCACCAGAGGAACTGGGAGGGCTGCTGCCAATTGCGGCTGGTACCACTCGCTGTTTCAGACAGCGGTCTGGTAGTGCACAACAGCACGTTATGTTTCATGATGCCATAAGTCAGGCTGATAGGATTTGGTCTAAGCCTGCAATCCTATACACACTTTCCTAGGAGTTAGTGACCTCAATGGAACTTACTTCTGAGCAGACATGCATAGGATTGAGCTGTAATTCTTGGAGACAGTCTCCCATAATGCAGTCATCTGCTATCTAATCAACCCTTTCCTCTCTTTCTCTCTCACTCTCCCCCCTCCTCCACATTGTAGGAATTCAGCACAATGGGCAGCCCAATCCTGTATAAAAGAGAGAGAGAGAGAGAGAGAGAGAGAGAGAGAGAGAGAGAGAGAGCGCATCAGCAGCAGCATGATTGAACAGGAAGAGGAATAAGGTGCAAAAAAAGGGCAACCAAAAAGATCTGAGGGCTAGATCACCTTCCTTACAAGGTAAGTGTTTGGGGCTACAGTGTTTGGGGCTTTTTAGCTTGGAAAAAAGGTGATTAAGTGGGGAAATGATTGAAGGCACAATCCTGCACTTTCCGACAAAGAAAATTTTGGCGGAGCACGCAGTCTGCTGGCCTAAGGTGTTGCAAAAGTGCAGTAAGGCACTTTTGCGGCACCTGTAGAGTAAGCTGTGCCGGCGCCGCTCACTCCGCCGTCCTCTTCCCGCACTACCGGACGCAGGTAGGTGCAGATGGAGGTGCGGATACAGCAGATGCCGCATTGGCATCGCTGCACAGGGAGTTAGGAAGGATTGATTGATCCACTTTCTGCCCTCTAAAAGCAAGCCGAGAGTGGATCCTCCTCCTCTTCCTTACTGTGTTGCTCATGCAGTTTCTTCACATTTGGAAGTGTGGGACTTCTGGTTTGATTTACAGGGGCCACGTGAACAAAGAAGCTCCTCCTTGACTGTAAGAAGCTTCCCTGTAAGAAGTTTACAGTCTTGTAGCTGTAAACAGTCATCCTGCCATATTTTTTTTCATAGGAATTTGTACCACTACACTGATGCATAGCCAATAATTTGCACCATTTCTTTACAGACATTTAAATATATTTAAATAAATGCCACACCCTATGCGTCTAAGGCAGCTCACAATGTGACCAATATTAAAACCATATTATATATATTGTAAAATAATACATAAAACATGGCATAAAATAATAACAACCAGACAAACAGTTGATAAAATTGGCTGAGAAAACTTTTAAATGTTTTAAAAGCCATAGTAATAATGGTAAAGGTATCCCTTGACATTTAAGTCCAGTTGTGTCTGACTCTAGGGTGCAGTGCTCATCCCTGTTTCAAGGCCAAAGAGCCAGCACTGTCCGAAGACGCTTCCATGGTCACATGGCCGGCATGACTCTCCTTGCTGCAGCGCAAAGTGTGCGGCTGGGACACGGAATGCTTTACCTTCCCGCAAGCAGTACCTATTTACTTGCATTGACATGCTTTCAAACTGCTAGGTTGGCAGGAGCTGGGCCAAACAACAAGAGCTCACCCCGTCGTGCGGATTCAAGCTGCCGACCTTTCGATCGACAGCTCATGGTTCAGTGGTTTAACCCCACTGCACCACCCCGCGACCTATAGTGTTAGTTTACACTATAAACATGGACAAATGCACCTAGCACCTGAAACTCATCGTATTTGGTGCCAGGCAAGCCTCCCTGGGGAGAGCATTCTAATGATGGGGAGCCACAACCAAAAAGGCTCTTTCTTCAGTTGCCCTTCAATAGCTGACACATGCCATGAGGCATCTCTGACACAAACTTAACAGCTGAGTAGGTTCACATCACATGGGATGATGATGTGGGAAGGTTGTTGGGTTCAATACGTATTTGAATATTGATGCAATCATCATATCCCTTTTTGTCTGTTGCACTTTCCTACAAAGAAAATATGTTGCAACTTACACAATCACTTATCCCAACAGAAAAAAAACCTTACATTAAGGATTAAGCCATATGCTTGTTGTAAATATTAAGACTGAAGTGAATTTTAAAAAGTGAGAACAAAAAATTTCTGGGATAATCTGGTCCTAACCTTTGTTTTACTTCAGGGTAACCAACTGCATAAATCTCTTGCTCATTACCTCAGAAAAGTAACAATGGGTGGAGTTCACAATTCACAACAACCGTGCTGTGAAGCAAGAGGAACTCAGACAGTGTGACTAACAGCTTGTTCTCTAACCACGTTTCCCTAAAAATACTGCTTATCTGTTTCAGTGAGAACTTACTTCCAAGTAAGTATGCTTAGGCTTGCAGTTTAAATGTTTACCTCAGGCAGTGAACAGGCTATTGCTGGCCCTCAATCTGCACTTTATACCTCCTTTTCTCTAAGAATGATGGAACTCAAAGTATATATACAGCAGCAATCTGCTGCTATGTTGTGTTTTTAATCGTCATGTTAAATTTATTCATCTTACAGTGCAATCCTACGTATGTCAACTCAGAAGAAAGCCCCATTGAAATTTAACATGATAGTGTGGATAGGATTGCAGGTTTCTTATTTATAAAGCACCATAATATGCACAACACTTTACAAAGAGTGAAAAGACAGGCCCCTGCCCTGAGATGTTTACAATCCAGATCAACAATATAGCTGTTGGTATGTTTTAATTCTGTGTGTGTGTGTGTGTGTGTGTGTGTGTGTGTGTGTGTGTGTGTGTGTGTGTGTGTGTGTGTGTGTGTGTATTTTAGTTGTACATTTTGTTAGTTGCCTTGGATATTTCATATAGAAAGGAGGGGAGGATAGAAATACTTTAAACAAACACACACCTCACTGGGAGCGAGGGAGAGTTTGAAAAAAGGCAAAGTCTGAGGTGCAAAGGTTAGATTGCTTGCATTATAGCACCTAGAAAAACAATGAAAGTTTGGTTGCCGATACTCATGTACTGGGGGAAAATGGAAAGATCTCATTCCTGTTAAGAAAACCTCTGACACTTGTGAGAAGACTAAACAGGGACATCAGCAGTTTTGCTTGGCTTGTTTGTTTTACTTTCCTCAGCCCAGCAAGCTGGTCAGTAAACAACATTTTAACGTCTGGAAGTCACAGAGGGAAGCTGATGTCCTGTGAAAAAAGTGAAGGCTCAAACAATGGTTTGCAACTAAAAATGTTATGTGATGACTCCTCAGTGTACTTACACAAATCACAAGTTTCACAGTAACAGATGGGTAAAGACAGAACAGATTATGCTTTTATAAAGAATTCAAAACATTTTCACATGACTCTAACTTCAGTGGTTGATTTGCTGGAGATGAATTAGAAAATTGACCATGGCTCTGTGTATGTGTTGTTTATATGTGGCTGTAGGAAACACATGATTTTTTTGTATAAAGGACCCCTGGCTCAGTTAGCAAATACTTAAGCAAATCGTTAGTAGACACTGGCTGTAATTCAACAAAGCACACTTAAACCTGTTGTTTACAAGTAAACACCCTTCATTTTGTACTGAATCGTGGCCACTATCAATTTGTTTTTCTTTGGGATCCCACAGTGCTGGTTTATTCATTGCTCATCATGGTTCAGGCGCAGATGATGAAGGCTGATGGACAGTGTCCAAAGCTAGCTTGGAATGCATTTTTAGTCACACCACTTGCAGGTTGCAAGAAGGCTGAAACTGGCTTGTCTGGACTTTACTATGTACAACAAGAGCTGGAAAGCAGCACTTCGGGATTTGAAAAATAATGGATGAATTCCACCATCACCCCATGTGTGAGCATAAAATGCGTTGGCTAACACATGGGAGAGGGCCAAAATACATTCCAATGGCTGCCCCCCTTACTTTATGGGGTGCCATGATGAGGGCTCCCTGACCTTGGAAGTGGGCTTTGGGGATGTGTGTGCTAGAGCACTGTTCTTCAACCTTGGGGTTGGGACCCCAATGGGGTCGCGAAGCCTCATTTGTGGGGTCACAGCAACTTACGGGAACCAAAGTGGCCACTGGAGGGTAATGCTGAGGGGGGGGGTTGGGGAACCTGCTGGAAGGGCTTTCACAGGGATTCCATCCCCTTTCCCTCCCTCCATCTTTTGATTTGCTGGGGTGGGTGGGGAACCACAGCTTGGCTCTCCTGTTCCGAAATGACCCCGCTGCTGGTGGTACAGGCCAGGTGAGCATGGCAGGATGAGGCTGCTGGTGCCAGGGTGAGGGGTGGGTGGATCGGGTCCTGGGAGGGGGCAGGATCAATGGTGAGTTCCCAGTTTCATACTTTATTTATTTTGGGAGGGTCATGACACGAAAAAGGTTGAAGACCAATGTGCTAGAGGATGCTGCTTGAAAGGGAGAGCAAAGTGTCATGTATGAGCAGAGCAGGCACTCATACCTATCTGGATCCAAGCCTGTAAAAAGAATTTTCAATGATGGGTAATAATTTTGGAAATGTGCTGATCTTGCTCTGAACTTGGTCTTATTTGCCTTCTGTCTACCCATGATGCCTGCCCAACCTCTAAGATTGCAAATGAACAGACTACTACCAAAATAATTTTAGAAGTCTCCAATACTCCTTTTTTCAGAAATTGTACCATACCCTCAACTTGGACTACTTGGGGAAGTACAAAGCAAATCACTCTCTTGGGGAAAAACTATGGATTTTGTCCCTTATAGCAAATCTGAATGGACTCTTGATTGGATGCATGTCATTGACTCTGGCAAAATACAGAGTTCTTCTGTCTATATTTTCTTCAGGCCAAGAGTCCTTTTCCAACAAGAATATTTGTTTCTGTTTTCATTGAAAGATTTCCAGTTAGCTCTGCAACAGAACATCATTTATCCAAATAGCCTGGGGCAACTTCAGGATAAGAAATAAAATAGCATTTTTTAATCTATAAAGCACTTCCCCTGCATTTTGAACTCAGAGTGTTTTGCATTTTAAAAAAACACAGAAATTTAGATAAGCAGATGTGCAGAAATTTGGGAAAGAAGTTGCACAAACATACAGTGACTGTGGATTCCATGGGAGAGTGGAGGAATGCATAAGTGAAGTTGGATGTGGACTACTTTTTTGTTCAGATTTGGACAATGGGGAATCTGGTTTACTTATACATACATACATACATACACACACACACACACACACACATCACCTTTCATATTATATTTTCTCTGAAAAATAATGTGACGATGCAAAATACTTCCACATGCATTGTCCAAATCTAAGGTCAAGGGTGACATTACACTGTGATTGATCAGAGAGAGAGAGAGAGAGAGAGTGTTCTGACAGCTGATAGCCACCACCTAAAACCCCTCTCTCCTGCATTCTTGACAAAGTTATCCAGAGGTTTTCTGCTTTTCATGATATACATTTCATATAACAAAAGCAACAAGAATATGTAGTTTTGCAGCCAGGTACAACATCAGCTCTTTTTCTGTCCTTAGCCAAAAGAGAGGATACAAATGACACTTTTACAAACATAGCTTACAAACTAACACAACCACACCCACCCAGGTAATCACTGTTACTACTCCTTTTGCATCTGCTGCAAACCCAAACCCATTATTTATCTCTTTGCTCGGATTCAGTGCAAACCCCTTCCTTAAAATGGAACAGTCAGCTGGTTCTCCTCAGAGCAGAGGTGAATTTGCAAAGTCAGCTTTCCACTAAGAGAAGCAGTGAAAAAAAGGCAAAAAATAAAACAGGAAAAAAAGAAAAGTCAAGTAAATCTATTTCTTCTTGTCCCTTGCTGAAGAAGAGGTATTCAATCCCCTAGCAACTTTTTCCCCCTTGTTACATTCAAACTAGACCCAAGGTCACTGTGTTCTTTTCCTTAAAATGGTGTTCTGCTACATAAAGAGACACTCCTTCACCACATCCTTCAGTTAGTGTAAAATACATAATGTTTCTTATTGAAAGAATCTTGCTGAGAGTGAAATGTTCCTGCCCTAACAATAAGTTGTTATGCAGGGCTCTTCAGATAATGAGGAGCCCTCTTCAAACAATGCTGCAGTTTCTAAAGGACAAACAACAATGGGTTGCATCCTCAGTTTAATTAGTCATTACTAAGAACATAGTAATTATTACTAAGTTCAATAGATTTCAATGGGACGAAGTCATGACTAACTTCCTTAGCCATGATGAACTAAACTTAGGATACATCTCAAAGCTTTTGCACATGTCCTCATCATAACAATGACATTGCACCTTGGCTCACTTTTACCAGAGGCACCCATGAAGTTGCTCCTCTCCTGCAGGACTGCTTGGCCTGCCCTAGACCCCAGCAGCTCAAAACACTCCTAAAGCCAGGATGGTGTAGTGGTTTGGGAGTCAGACTTAGACCTGGAAGATCCAGGTTCAAATCCCCGCTCAGCCACGAAGCTTCCTAGGTGACCTTGGGCCAGTCACTATCTCTCAGCCCCACCTACCTCACAGGGTTGTTGTGTTGTGAGCCCCACCACTCTGAGCTCCTTGGAGGAAGGGCGGTATAAAAAAAATGTGAAAAAATGTGAAAGTGCTCAAGTGGGGACCACTGCTAACTGTAAACTAGACTTCTGAGGGCCAGTTAAATGCACTAACTCAGGGGTTCTCAACCCTTTCCCGGCTGAGTACCACCTCTGGCACCACTCTCCTGCTGCTTACCACCAGAAGTGACTGGCAATGACATCATTGCCAGCAGCACTGTAACTATGGCAGAGCGCCTGGAGCAGGAGCTCCAGGCGCTCGATCGCGGGAGGGAGGTGAACTCACCATGTTCAGAAGAACAACAGCAGCAGCAGCAGCGTCGTTGTTTGGGCCCGCCCTCCCTCCCTGGAGCCGTTTGGCTCCGAAATGGGAGCAAAATGGGCGGGAGGCGTCTACGGCGCGTCAACATGACGCGACGCTAGCCCCGCCCCCTCGCGCCCGGGAGCCCTCCCGGCGCCTGACGCCTCTGATTGCCAGTTACTTCTAAGTTTTCAGGTTTTCGGAGGCCAGAAAATACAGGTAGGAGGCTCTGGGGGTGGGGGTGGGAGGCCCATTCTCAACATTCTCAAGAGGCTCGGCCAAAGGCAGGAGCCTCTCAGGAGTGAAAATGCACCGCCAAAAGCGCTGCATCGGAGCGGGGTTCCGGTGGTCCAGCAGTCCGAGTACCACCAGCCATCGGCCAAAACACCACTGGTGGTACTAGTACCACTGGTTGAGAAACCCTGCAGTAATTCAATTTATTTATTTACAATATTTATATCCCGCCTTTCTCCCCAAAGGGACCCAAGGCGGCTTATAACAAAGAAAAATACAATACCAAAAAATACATATATAAATAGTTAGTTTCAAAACAATAAAAAAACAGTTAACAAAAATTAATAAAAACAACATCTAAAAATTGATTTAAAAATTATTACAATTAGAACAGATCATAAAAACAGCAGTGCCCCACCTGTACCAGCAGAATGTTAAAAAAGGCAAGGACTCAGAAGGCTTCATTGAACAAGAAGGTTTTTAGGCCTCGCCGGAAAGTGTCCAAGGAGGGAGCAGTTCGTAAGTCAAAGGGGAGGGAATTCCATAAGGTTGGTGCCACTACTGAGAAGGCCCTGTTTCTGGCTGCCGCCCCTCGCACCTCCCTGGACGATGGCACCCGCAAAAGGGCCTTCTTTGATGATCTAAGGAGATGAGTCGGACTATATAGAAATAGGCAGTCTCTCAAATATCCTGGCCCCAAGCCGTATAGGGCTTTAAAGTTCAAAACCAGCACTTTGAATTGGGCCCGGAAACGAATCGGCAGCCAGTGCAGCTGTCAGAGGAGTGGCCCGACAGAGTCGAACCGCCTACCTCCAGTGACTACACGGGCTGCCGCATTTTGCACTAATTGCAGTTTCCGAACCGTCTTCAAGGGCAGCCCCACGTAGAGCGCGTTGCAATAATCTAATCGCAATGTCACCGTGGCATGGATCACCGTGGTCAGGTCTGCGCAATCCAAGTACGGCCGCAGCTGGCGCACCAGCCGAAGCTGGGCAAAGGCCCCCCTGGCCACAGCCGCCACCTGGGAATCCAGGAGCAGCTGTGGATCCAGGCGGATAACTCTATAAATGTATAGAGTTAATTTGTATCCTAAAGTAGCAGCTGTGGGTGGCACCTGATCAAACAGAGAGGGTGTTTAGGTCTCTACCTCTAGGTTGTTTTTATCCCCCCTCCCCTGAAGCTGCTATGTGTCCCAGGTACCCATTGTAGCAAATAGCGTTAATAGAATGCAAAACCTCAGTGACTAGAGATGCTGTCTTTCTCCTCTAAGCACTAAGGCCCATGGCACATAAGCTAGGAGTGAGTGGCATTGAAATTGCACCTGTATGGCTGCTGCTCAAAGAGGTGTTCAGACACAGCAATGTATCGCAAATGCTGGCTACTGCCAGTTGGTTAGGTTTATTTCCATGTCACAAGACTACAAACTTTTAAAATGTTTTTAAGTGGTGTGAATATACAGTATTTGGAATTGTCCATATAACTGAAGCCATGTTTATCCTGTGGACATTTTTTTCCAAACACAAGCCCAGGAACCCTGGCTATGTTTGGCAATTATAGGGAAGAAGTAGTGTCTGGGAGAATAGTTAAGCATCCTCCATCCACCCAACCACATGCTGGTTATTTGCCAGCCACAATCCTGATTCTCCAATATTTTGGGTTGTTTTTTTTCCTCCAGTGATTGTGGCAGTCTTGTGGCATTTCACCCCAGAAATCTCAGGCTTTTGGACACATCTGACCTAGCAACCCTCACCAAATACTACTTCTCCCCTTCAGATTATGCCCTTTTTCTTGGCTTCTTAACAAGTCTGGTGGAAACCCAGATTTCCAGATCCAGACCTGCCACATTCTGTCCCACATTCTGCCAGCACTTAGAGTGTTTGTGAGCATTCCAAGACAACACATCAGCTCAGCTGATAAGAGCAAGAGGCTTAATCATCAACACTGCCAAAAATTCCTTAACACATTATAATCTAGATATTTACTTGCATAGCTGGCTAGGGAAAGTCAATTTTTTTCCCACAGGCTCATTCAGTAATTCATGAGGTATGTTTAAATTTGCTGCCATCTGGGATTCATAATCTACAGAATAGAACTCTTCATACTTCTCTGAGGATATACCATCTGGAAGGATGGCTTTGCCCCAAGAAAGGTTGGCTTTTGCTTTCACAAGGAAAGCTATCCTCCATATAATATTGAGTTCTGCCAAGTCCAGTCAGCTTCTTTGCTTATTATTGTTCATAATAACATCAGGTTTAAAGCATGTGCTGGGAGACCCCATTAGCAACATTCTGCTTATATGTCTATTACTTTTTCAGGGTTAATAATATTGGTTTGATGCCCTTGCATTGTATACAGTCCTTTTATTTAGCATGTGATGAAACATATGGTATGACATACTACCTATTGAAGACAACAATGTTATCGTTATAATTACCTAACATTTAGCTATGGGATGGGTTCATAGTGCACAAATATCACTCGACATGATCAGTCCTGGACTGCCAGCTGAACTTGTGAAATGCCTCCTTTGAAAATTATTGTGCTTGACATAATGCAAAGATGTGAAATCTTCCTGCCCTCATTGATTTGTGATGGCTGTTTCACCCATGCAAACCATCATTTGATGCAGTTTCAGAGTTATGAGACTGTATGATGGGCAAAGTCAGCCATGTCTTCAGAGAAGATTCACATGCTCCCAGTTTGGTGCTTCAGTACAAAATAGGAAGAGTGAAAAAGCAGAATCTATGGGATGCATTCACACATGCATCTTCATTACTGGAGGGTTGCTACTTCAAGTGATTAGCTTGCAAGAGTTACTAATATTCTGGGCCTCCACGTCCATTGGAATCTGTAACAGGGCAGGTATTTCTGGGCTCATCTGCAGGTGTGGCTATTGCCCCCCCCCCAGTCTTCTCCATCCTCCAAGTCCTCAGGATCCAAGTCCAGGGTAATGACACAGGCCAGCATACATGGTCTTCCAACCTTCCTAAACAGCGCAATCCTAAACAACTTTCCAGTGCCGGTGTAGCCATGCCAACAGGGTGCACACTGCATTTTGCAGTGCAGGGGCAGTCATGGAGGCCTCTTCAAGGTGAGGGAACATTTGTTTCCTTACCTTGGGGCTGCATTGCAGCTGCACCAGCGCTGGAAAGTTGGTTAGGATTGTGCTGTGAGAGATAGTAACAAAGGTCACCTAGAGTTTATGACCAAATGGGCATTTGAACCCGTCTTCCTGGTCTCTAGCTTCCCTTCCCTAAACCCTATCAACCACATCACATGTTCTTTTAATATATAGTTGCAAATACGAAAAGGACCATTTTTGCAAAATCCTTTCCTTGGGTGTTTCCTATTTTCTTCAGTTCGCATTAGTGAATTATTCTACATGAATACGATATGAAGGGGGACTTCCTTTATGTTTTAAACATCACTTGGAGAGTACTCATTCCAAGGAATCTACAGTGACCTGCATTTAGGGAGCTTTTTATTGCTTTGCCTTTCATTCTGATGCTTTTTTTCCTATAGAAAGCAACACGGTTGATACTTTGCATCAAATTCAAATGGTGATACTAGTTTTCCAACCCACATGCTGTGTGAGTTCAGGTATATGGAATACTGATCGGTTCATCATAAATACATCTGCTACTTCATTATGTTAACTAGCACTGATGCCTTCCATTCAAGGACAAAGATAACAAGGCAATGCATTAAGGTAACAACTCAAGTTATCTGGATTTGTGAAAAGAGATATTAAGAGAAGATGTCTGATTCCCAAGTAGGTTAGCCAATTTCCAGGACCCGCTGGGTGAAAAAAAAGGGGGGAGGGGATCAATCTGGTTATATCTATCTGCGAGAAGCTTGGCAACTGACTCTTTAAGTTCCTCATGGTCTTTGTAATTCCCAATGAACTCAGATACATCCAGATTAAATTGGCAAGAGAAGAAAGGAGGGAAATGATTATTGGTTTAGATCAGTGTTTCCCAAACTCTTTTGACCTGCGACTCCCTTGACCATTGGCGACCATTGGCCGCAGCTCCCCATTACATTATATTGATGCCTGCCAATTGGCACTGCACTGTTTTCCGAGATGATTCCGTGGCACTCTGCAGCTCCCCTAGCTGGTTTCCGCGGCTCCCCTGGGAGCCACGACTCCAAGTTTGGGAACCACTGGTTTAGATAATAGCAGTACTGTGTACATTATCAGTAAGAAATGTGATTGGCTATTTTAAACTACTGTGTAAGACTCAGCTCCTCTCCCTGCCCCTTTGGAGTAACATGGGAGAGGCTAAATTACTACAGCATGGAACAACAATAATATTTACAAAGAGATAAGAAGTGATCAAGTGTGTATGCACACATGCATATGGGTGTATGGATGCAAGGGAATGGTGTTTACAGGATGATGCTTAGTCTTAGAGCTTAGTATAGGGGTTAGAGGACTGGGCTAGGAGTGGGAAGGCCCAAGTTGAAATTCCCACTCAACTAAGAAGCTCACTTCATAGTAGGCTCTGTGAGCCGTAGGGCGCAATCCAAACCTACTTAGGCCGCCATTGTAACCAGCGACCCAGCGAAAACGGGAGGCCCCAGAACGGAAAGGGGATTCAAATCCCCTTTGAATTCCCCTTTTGGAGGGGATTTGAATCCCCTTTCCGTTCTGGGGCCTCCCGTTTTTGCTGGGCTGCTGGTTACAACATCGGCCTAAGTAGCTTTGGATTGTGCCCTAACACACAGGGTTATTATTGGAGGGGTAAAATTTGGGGAGAAGGGGGGAACCTTGTACACTGCTTTGAGCTGCTGCTCGGTAGAAGGGCAGGATAGAAATGTTACGAAGAATAATATCAGCAACATTGTTCCCCCCCCCATTGTACTCTGGTTTCAATGTGTTAAATTGATTAATAGAAATGCTTTAATGATTATGCTAGTCATGTAAGCCGAAGAGACATTAGCAAATGCAATGGTATTAGTGCACATGACCAATGTGTAAGCATAATGAAATGCTAAAAAAGGTTGCTGCAAAGCCATTCAGCTAGCCTGTATTGACAAAAAGTAGACCCATTCAGAGCAAGCTAAACAGATGGGATTTTTAATAGTGTTTCATAGGAATTGGATGCCCCAGTTTCCTTACATACTTTAAAATACTCTAGCAGATTCTTTCAACTTTCCGCTACCATGCACATAGCACTTTTCATGCTGTCCACACATGTGGCACTTACATCTAGTACATCCATGAAATTTAGATCCCAAATCAAAGCCCACATTCATTACACGGGGAAGCACCTGAGAGCAGTGCCAAAACTTCTGTTGTTTTTATGGATATACATTAAAGTTTGAGTGTTATTAATCTCACTGTCATCTAACCACAAGTTATTGCTAAAAAGGCTGGCAAGCACATTTGTCCACACTCAAAAGTTTAATTGAAAACAGATTGCTTAGAAAAGACTGGAAATATCAGCTTCTTCGGATTGGTCTTAAATGTATGGATGTATAACAAAGAAGATGCACCAATAGGTATACACTATCCATTTCTTGTATTTCCTGCTGAAACAGTCAACGTAGCAATCAATCACATTTCCACTCAGCAGGAATAGGAGACACTTGCAAACTCATAATTGGACCCTCAGATAAGGATTCACACAGTTATTCCCACTGTCCCCAGGTTGGTTTTGAAAGAGCCATTTTATATACTTCCAGAATGAACCTATGACAGAAAGTTCAGCAAAGTGCCCTGCTGGGATCTAATATTTTTTAGTTGACAACACTGTAACCTCATTTTACCCAGACTCTGTAGAGGAATCTTTATCACTCAACAAAAGCTTTGCAGTGTGATACAATAGAGAATAACCCAAAGGAACATGAGATGGCTTTGAAACAATTTTTGCTCAATTTTGAGATAAGTGGTGACATAAACAATTACCGCAGTCTCCATCTTCTCCTAGTTACAGAACAAATGTGTGGCAAACATGGAATCATTTGTTCTTTATTCAAGCAGATTTGTATAGCTATGTGAGATAAAAGTTAAACAATAATGCCTTGTTGTATTAAACTGGATCTTTTGTCTCTCATTCTTCAGAAGTTGAATGTAGAACGTAGGATGCTGGCTTGTCCTGAGTCAGGCCATTGGTCCTTCTATCTTATCATCTACTCTGACTAGCAGTGATGTTCAAGGATCAGACAGAGGTCTTTCCCAGCCCTACCTAGAGATGCCAGGGATCGAACCTGAGACCTTTCTGCATGCAAAGCAGGTGCTCCACTACAGAGCTATACAGGTAGGCTTACCAGATCTCCAACCGGGACAGAGTGCTAGACCTTTAGGAAAAGGAATGAGGACAGGTGTAGCTTGTTAAACCTTACAGCACAATCCTAGGCATGTCTACTCAGAAGCAAGCCCCATTGAACACAATGGGGCTTGCTTCTGAGTAGACATGCCTAGGATTGTGCTCTAGGACTTAACAAGCTACACCTGCCCGCATTCCTTCTCCTAAAGGTCTAGCACTCTGTCCCGGTTGGAGATCTGGTAAGCCTATATACAGGCATCTTTCACTGTAACAGAAAGTTTTCACTAAGCCAGTTCACACAATGCTTATTTTCAACACATGTTGCCCCAATCACCCCAGCTAGGAGGTAATTGTGGAGATATATATTGTGCAAATCAGTGGGCTTCAGCTTGTCAAGAGATGGGACCCACCTTAACCCCAACCTGCAACATGGCATCTACCTTCACAGAGGTGTCACTGGTGGGGGGGATGGTACTGTAAGTTCCGCACCATTCCACTCCCCATTTACTCCCTGGTACGAGGTAGCCCCCCGTCACCGTCGGAGCCATTCCGTGTGGCAAAGGCAATGGGCAGGGAGTCTCCTACCCGTTGCCTTCACCGCAGTGGCCGCACAGAATGGCTCCGACGGCAAGGGGGTGGGGTGGGGTGGGGCGGGGCCACCTCGTGCCAGGGAGTAAACGAGGAGTGCAACAGTGCGGAACCTACAGTACCGCCCCCCTGCAGCGATGCCTCTGCACCTTCAAGATCTCAAAGGGTAAGAGGGGTGGACACGTGAGCAGTCACAGTTCCTCTTCTTTTCCTGCATAGAGTCAGCCAATCAGCATGTACTGTGTCATTCTGCCCCTTCCTTTACTTCCTGGCCCATTGAAGGAGGGGCAGAGAGTGACATGGCAACAGCGTATGCTCACATTTGAAAGGTGGATGGAGAGAAAGAGGAAGCAAGGTAAGGTAAGTCAGAGAGAGTGCCACAGCAAGGGGGAGTAGGCAAATAGCTGACAGAGTGAGGGGGCACACTGAAGATTGTGGGACTTGGTCAAAAAGAAATGCCTTCAAAGCCTCCAACAGGATTTACCCCATCTAGTCCCTCCCCTAGCCCTGGCCACTGTTCAAACTGTGCAGGCTTGAGTCTCTTAAATAAATAAATAAATTTAAATTAAATTAAAAGGTGATGGCAACTCTGCCATGACCACCTGAGGTTAGGCTGCAACCCACCTGCTGAAGACCTCTGCTGTAAACCTTGTCATGGATATATAGACATTGCCAGTTAGTTTTTAAGTTTGCAGCATTTGTATCAACGATCCATATTTCCCAGGGACAGTCCTGATTTTTCTGGTCTTTGCTCCTAACAGATGATCACTGAACCTGCTTTATCCCTATTTTTGCCTTGTTAAAATTTTGTTTGTGTAAATTGCTTGAGTTGTCATTCTTCAGGCTTTAGCTCTCTGAGTAGAGGAGGAAGTTAAGAGCCAAATTAGTTATGTTAAAAGTGTTATTAGCCCTGATGGGTTTAGTTTTTCCTTTAGTTAATAGCAGTTAGATTGGGGCCTCCCAGAGACCTTGGCAAGTAGGGTAGGTTAAAGTCCCCTCCCTTCCCACTGTGATCTCAACCCAGCTGCTACTAATCAGTTACTAATCAGGAGTGGAATCTGGTCAGGATATAGTAAGTCAGGGGCAGAACTTGGTGTTATGAGATGGAGCATGGACAGAATCTGGCAGATCAGGGCTGGAGCCAGAGCGGAACCTGGTAGGTCATGGGTTGGAGGAGGCTTACCAGAAGTTTGTGGAGGAGTATGGAGTTTGTTTACTAGATTTCAGACCCCATTACTGGTTACATGGCAGTGTGCCATTTTACTGGTCTGACCAATAAAGTACTATCTGGTTGGCAACCCCAGTACACATCCAACCATGAGTCTACATATGGTTATAGATTCATCCTGTGCAGGTTGCTAACCTGTTCTTCCTTCTTCTCCTGACTGCAGGTTAGGGCAACTACATAACGAACGTGGACTATGTTCTCAACCTCCACTTCACAAGAATCATGCCTTGAGCCTGCAAAACCATAAAGTATCCGTTTTTTCAAGAAATGCACCCTTTTGGTTTAGCACACTGGCACTGAGCTAAAATCATAAAAGGTGTTATCAAGAGATGTCCCAAATCCCATTTTCTTTCATGGGTGTTCTCTGGCATGAGTTGTCTGAGGACATGCAGGTTTTTAAAGCATGTATCACAGACCTGGAAAACAAATGCAAACTCCTCCAGGGATGAATTGCAAGGCCAACTTTCCTTTCTCGTTTTAAAGTGCAAGATCCTGTAATTAACAGCTTTTTTTTTTAAAGTGATTATCAGAGTCTTCTTGCATTTTCATATAGAGCTTATTGTTATTATAGTCCCCAGTCCAAGGACGCCCAGGTCAGTACATTAGGACAAAATAAAACCAAAAGTGCGAGACACACCCCACCAAAGAAAACCAAAATGTTGGTGCAGGAGAACGTTATGTTATCATCACACCTCTAGTGATTCAGATGTTGCCACCCACACAGGTCTCCGAGAGGACTTCCCCTTCCATCTGCCAAAGATTTCTTCCTCCATCCTTTTGTAGATACTGCTGGGAACAAACCTGGAGTCAAATAGAGCAAGAAAGCTCAGTTGATCCTGGATGAGCTTGCATTCCTGAGCAGGGAAAGGCTGGGAAACAATTCCTGACACATTCAGCTTTTAATGTATCAATTGTATTTTATGTTCACTGCATTATGAAATGGACTCCTTTAAAATGTTTTTTGTTCCTGTGTAAATTGCTTTATGTTGAAAAGTAGTATATAAATATTCATAACAACAAATAATAAAAGGCTTGATATAAAATCAATAATATATATATAACTACTACACGTGGAACATGTGTAGTCAGGTCTGAAGTTTCTGGGAAGGATGAACGAAAGCCAGAAGGGGTGTGCATTCATTTTGTGACAAATCAAAAATGGAACTGAATCGGGCCCATTCAGTCCAATTTGAATTCATTGTGAAATCAATGCCTTTGGGGACTGAATGAGCCAATAGCATACAGTGCTGGTTCTGACCTTTAAAGCACTTCAAGGCTTGGGACCAGGGTATCAAAAGAACTGTCTTCTCCCATGTGAGCAGGCTTGTCATCTGGGGGACCCTTCTTTGAGTGCCACCCCATTTCCCTTCACAGGGCATACCACTGACATGGGCACATTGTCACAAAGGCCCTGCTCCTGGTGCAACCAGCTACACTTTTGCCAATGACAGATCCACAAGCAGGCCTCTGTGGCAGACAGAAACGCGGCTGAAGGGCACTTGGAGCAAGGCAGCATGCAGCATGCCACTGCCCGCGCTCCGAACCCGGAAGTGAGTGGCAATGAGTGATGTCACTGCCTACTCATTTCTGGGATCAGAGAGTCCTGTTCAAGCCTTCATGTACTCGTAAGAGGCTGGAGGTGAGTGGGAGGGCTTTTCCCAGTGCGCGTTTTTCACACGCTGCAACTCTTTCCGCTGTGTCGAGCTTCCTGCCACCATTTGGAGGCTTGCGCAGAGGAAAAATTGCACCCTCCTCGGCGGACTGCTCCTCAGGCTCCATCGTTGTTACGGCACTGGTGGCAGATCTTAAAGACTGGCCAGGTTAACATGGGAGGAGATGATCCTTAAAATAACCCTGTTTGGGGCTTTAAAGAATAGAACTAGCACTCTGAACTGGGTCTGGAAGCAAACTGGTAGCTATATGGAGGTGTGGTCTGGAGGTTGAGCTGTCGCCTTGCCTGAAAAAGCTAAGCAGGATCGGCTGCTGGATGGGAGACCAGAAGGCTGCTGGCATAACTGTGTCGAGGAGTCAGCTGGAAAAAGGATATAATCTCTGAGAAGCCAGTCCAAAGCATGGATGCAGCTGCCTGCAAGAGGCTTGGAAAGTGCAAGAGTCGGCAGCCAGGATAACGACAGCACTGTAAAGGGAAACATCTGGAGCAATGAAGGTTTCTATGAGATGTCTCATGGAATAATGTTTGTAAAAATCTCATTGAAAAAATAGATTTATGTTCAGCCTGTCTATGTAAGCTGCCTAGAGACTATTGAGAAAGGTGGTATATAAATACTGCAATAAATAAATAAATAATATGATCTGAACACTTTGCTCCATTCAGCACACCTGCAGCTGCATTTTTCATCACTTGAAGCTTCTGAGGTATTTTCACAGGCAGCTTCACAGAGCAATGATGGCTCCAGCTCTTGGAAGGCACTGGGGCAAGAAGCCCCAGGAGTGGTTCCTAATGGTAATAACTCCCTCCCTGCTTTGGAATGGCCCACACACAACATCTGGTTGCCCCCCCATGATGCTTAGGAATTGGGCAGCAGATGGATCTGAGTCCTCCGTCATGCTTCCACAGGTACAGCATTGGCAGCGAAGAAGTTGTGTCCATCTGCTGCAGGGTTCCCAGTTAGCTGAGCCCCATCTCCCAGCCAGGGAAGCTAACTAGGCAGTGGACAGGTGACATTTCTTCTTCGTAGCCACTGCTATAGTTAGGGAGGCAGTGGCGGAGCACAGAGCGCAGAGCGCCCCCCCCCCCCGTGCCAGAAGTGATGTAATGGCTGCAGCTGCTAAGGGCACTACTGAGGCGCAGGGCGGGTGGGTCAAACCCGCCACTGCCGCTCCTCGCTTGCCCCGATGAACAGCGTGAGTTGCGCTATTGCCGGCCACCCTGACACCCCCGCCTGCCTGTTGCCTGGGGGCCCAATCCCTCTGCCTGGAGGCCCACTGCCCCATCGCCCCCCCCAGACAATGCTTCTGTAGGGGGGCGGAGCAAAGAATAACTTGCATCCACTGCTGCTACTTGCTCCCCACTACCTCCTGGTAAGCCTCCCTACTGGACACTGGGCCCGTGGTTAGCCTCCTGGAGGCAGTGGGGCTCAGCAATGGAAGCAGACCGGCTTTTTTCTTCCCATAGTGCTATTTAAAAATGTCCAGATGCCATGGCCCCTGGCTGTGTTGGGAGATGGGACATCTGGGATTTGTAAAATGGTGCTGGGGGAACAGAAGATGGTTTGCTGTCCCCACTGCTGCTCCCTCACAACCAGCAAGTAACCACCCTCATATAGGTCCTGACTTACCAGTTGGTGGTGGGGAACAGCAGCAGTCCCCTGATATCACAGAGGATGGCCAGGCAGGGGTGTGGGCATGGGGGCTCAGCACCACCAGGCTACACCTGTGAAGCCATCCTTGCCACATAGAGCACTTTGCAATAGTCAAATCTGGATGTAACACACAGATTCTTTCAGAGTGAGCCTTTGAAATCTGCTGAAGGTATGCACAGGACTTTGTAAAGGGTGTCTTTTATGGTGATGTTGCAAGAGGTCACCTAATGAGCAAGCCAGTCCTTCCTAAGTCTATGATATGCACTCCTGGTGTAACCATCCACAAAAGAGACTTGCTTTCGAAGTGCTTTTCATTATTACATTTAATGAGCTGGGAATGTAATTTCTGAAAGGCTTCCCATGAAGGCTCTTTAGATCACAGAATGTAGCTGATACTCCTGAAGTACACTGGAGAGAGGAGTCAGATTTCAGAGAAGGATTGCTGACACCTAACTCAATCTGCATGGACTAACTAAGCAACTTCCCTACCTAACTAAGGCTGCAATCCTATACACACTTTCCTGCGAGTAAGCTCCATTGAGAACAATAGGACTTACTTCTGGGTAGACATGCATAGGATTGAACTGTAAATAGCTTTGTATTCCATCAACAGTTGACACCCATTTCATACTTGGAGGCAGGATGTTCTGACAAAACAACCAGAGGATCAGAAGGCAGGAAAACTCTTAAAATCAGGGTTAGCTTAGCCCTAGAAATTGCATTGAATGCCAGAGTCTGTCCTCCTAACTGACTGCCTCTGTAAGGGGAGACAGAGGGCAGGGCAGGCCCAGCACCTAGAGTTCAGCAACCTTGACCCCTTTCCCAGCTCTCACTGCACCTTTGGAACAGTATTGGACTGGGATGGTAGTTTTTGCTGCCACCATCCCAAACTAGGGAATTCTAGGTAGAAGGAGGCCTCCTTGGCAGTAGTGTACTAAGGGGGTGTGTGTGGGCTGCCCCAGGGTGACATGCCATCCAGCCGGAGGGGGAGCGACAAAGGCCACAGCTGTTTAAGTGGCTGGGGAGCGGCCGCATCTTTAGCTTCTCTTCCCCATGATCATGGAAGCCAAAGATGCGGCTGCCCCCCAGCCGCTCAACCAGCCACGGACTTTGTCGTCCCCCCCTCCAGTACTTGCATCTTTGGCTTCTTTTCCCCACGATCGAAGAAGAGAAGCTGAAGACGCAGCCGCCCCAGTCCCTACCTCCTGCCTTGTGGCAGCTACGAAGTGAGTGACATCATTTCAAGCATCACAAGGAAGCTATGGAAAGTAGCACAAAGGTATTCATATTCTTCTGATGGTGTCTCACTTCTAATAGCAAATTTGGCCCATTTGAAGTAGTGACTATCAACAAAAAACTGGAATTTAAGAGCTAAGTATACTTCCAAAATGCAAAATAATGTCAAATAATAGTGTTTAAAATTAAGTTTGGATTTGATAATTTGTATTTATATATCCAGACTTAATGGAACATTAATATTTGTATTAAAAGCATGCAGAATGAATGAGTTTTGCTTGTAATCTATAAGTGATGGGTTAAAGCAGTGGTGGGGAACCTCAGGCCCCCGGGCCGGATCCGGCCCCCGAGGCCATACGGTCCAGCCCCCGGAGAGATTGCCGTGAGACCGCCCAACCGGCCCCCGAAGGCTCCGCCGGGTCTGCATGTCACACCTCTGGAGGCCGGGAGAGGGCGTCTGCACATCCTCCCTGGCCGCCGCCTCGACCCCTTCTCACTAGGCCGTCATCGGCCATTTCGCACATGCGTACCACACCGATGAGGGCAAGCTCTTGCCCTCTTACCCTCATCGGCGTGGTACGCATGTGCGAAATGGCCAACACAGCCTGGTGAGAAGGGGTCAAGGCAGTAGCCGGGGAGGACCTGTGGAGGCCCTCTCCCGGCCTCCGGAGGTGACATGCAGACCCGGCGGCAGCTTCGGAAGGTGAGCGCGGAGCCTCCGGAGGCCGATGGGGGGGGGGGGAATTAATTAAATAAATAATGGTGGCCGGCCTGCAAGCAAATTTCTAATATTTAAAACGGCCCTCGCCAGGGAAAAAGTTCCCCACCCCTGGGTTAAAGGCTGTGTTCCATATACAAATGTAGTGTGAAGGCTCATATACAAATGTTACTAAAGGGTTCTTTAGCAATTGGCATAGTCTCCGGGATAGAATAAAATAAAGCCAAACCAGCAAAGTTGATAGGCAAGACCAGATTTGGCAGCCAATTATGTTTTCATAGAGAAATGAGTCTACCTCAGTCCAACACATAATAGGAGAAAAGGCCTCTTGTATCTAAAATTATATCTAGATTTAATATAGTGCAATTAAGAGAGGGAATGGCTGAAGGAAAGGGAAGTTAAAAATTCCTTTAAGACCTGTAATGTAACTCATGGAAATTTATGGATATAAAATATTTGTCTAACAAAGCCATCTTGGATTTAGGAGTCACACCACAGAGATCAGTTTAATGGTGATGTTTTCTGTGACCAGTGAGTGGAGCTTCTCTGAACTTGTCTTCATTTTGATTGGGAGGAAGTCAGACAAGCATGGCTTTCACAGTTGCGTGCAAGTGCACGCATACACACACATGCACAGTGGAGCAAGGCAATTGCACAATAACACACTCTAATATAAGGGACAATTAAAAAACAACCACCAAATAATTCTGCAATGGTAGCAAATTTCATACTGTAGTGTAGAGCAATAGGAGGAAATGGGTTGGAAGGAGGCTGTAGACACTGGCCATGATCCAAAGGAGCTATTTACACATGAGCAAAGGAACTTTATGGGAAGCTGCAGCTTGCTTTGTTGTTTTTACCACTACACTCACACATTGCTCTCCAGTTTCAAAAGCAGCTTCATTACTACAGCAGTGAAAACTGCAAGAAATGTTCTGGCTTCAAGTGTTATTTTGATGAACAGAAAAGAAAGGTTTCCTCTGAAGCAGATTCTTCCACTCTCTTTGAAGTGCTAAAAACTGCTAGCTCTAGAGCACCATCTAGTTTTCAGCTGGAAATAATTGCTGCTTCTAAACTGCACTCAGTGTGCTGCACAATGTTCAACCACAGAGAGCAACCAGCATTGTGTAAGTCATGCAGAGACATTTTGAAACCATCAGCACTTAGTTTCAAAGCTTTTGACTTTTGGATCTTAATTCATAGTCAAGTGCCTTGTGACGTTCAATTTTCATACCATAGACCAGGCTTTGATCCCAGAATTTCTTCACTTGCTGCAGTATTAGAGACGCCTTGCAGCTCCCAGGCTTTGGCTCAATGTTGCAAGACAAGACATAATCCCTCGACTGGACAGCTGATGTTGCCTATCACTCATTCAAAAAGGCAATCCTTTACTTATTTCCTTTCCAATTGTGCATACATAACCCATTATTTTTTTCCCTGTGACTGTGGCCCTGGTGGTCTCTGGAGGGGGCATGCCTAATACCAAGACCAGCACTAACAGCACAATACGCGTAGTCTCACAGCAAAAAATTATGTGAGATGTGGAACTTAAAAAAAAAAGTACCCCTAATTTAACACAAACTCTTGGCTTGAAGTATATTCCAGATGCAGTTGGAGATATTGGCTATACTTTTGGAGATATTGGCTACACTGTTTGCTTGGCATCCAGCTTGCTAGTTCAAGGCAGAATGGAACATTCCACTTGATCGCTTCCCTAAAGCAATACTCCAAATTTAGATTGGAATGTTGTCTTTGCTATTGCTGTATAGTTATTATAATTTAAAATATTGTCAAATTTTATATACGGTAATCATTTTTAACCTATTCAAAATGCACTGTCATTTTTCTTATTTTCAGTGTGCAGAAAATATAGCATTTCTCCGCCGAAGCTGAATACTGCTACTAGTGAATCCTTAAATATGAAATCCTTCTCAAATGTTTGTTGTTAAACTCATCACCCCACAATACTCACTTCACACTGGAGACATCAGGCAGATGTATGGTTCACTTCGCCGGGATCACTTCGCCACCGCCACCGCTGGGGGGAAAAGTGGTTTTTCAACCCTACCTGGGTGTCTTGCCAGGCCTCCAGGGGTGTAGGGAGCCTGTAGACTCCTCCCAGCACCCCAAAACAGCTCCCGATCATGATTGTGACCCACTTCCAGTTTCGTCCAAAAACCAGGCTAAATATGTTCTAAAAATGTTTATTTTGGCTAAAAATGTTCCAGAAATGTAAGTTCTGCACATTTGTGGAGCTTATGCGGATTTAAACTCGGAAGAGATGTATGCCAAATAATAAAATGGTACAGATTTGTTGTTGTTGTTCAGTCGTTAAGTCGTGTCCGACCCTTCGTGATCCCATGAACCATATCCCGCCAGGCCTTCCTGTCCTCCACTATCTTCCTGAGTTCGCTCATTTTCATGTTCGTTGCATCGGTGATGCTGTCTAACCATCTCATCCTTTGCCTTCCCCTTCTCCTTTTGCCTTCAATCTTTCCCAGCATCAGAGTCTTCTCCAGAGAGTCCTCTCTTCGCATTAGGTGGCCAAAATATTTGAGCTTCAGCCTCAGTACCTGTCCTTCCAGGGAACAGTCAGGGTTGATGTCATTTAGGATTGACTGATTTGATCTCCTAGCAGTCCAAGGGACTCTTAGGAGTCTTCTCCAGCACCACAGTTCGAATGCATCTATACAGATTTAGTGGTAGCCAGATTAAAAAAACCTGCAGAGGCCTTCTGAAACAACTTAGCATTCATTGAGTCAACAGGAGTTAACAGAGGTTTCAAAGACAACACCAAGCCGTATTCTCTGTCCAATGCTTTTCCTTGGCACAGATGAAGACAGGCAAGATTTATCAAACACTTTGCCTTTGAAGATATTGAAGTAGTGGTTGCTGAGACATACAAGCCAGAGACAGAAAAGGTAACATACTACAGTGTAACTACACAGCTCTGCAGAGGATGATGAACACTCCAAAAGATGTTTTCACGTGCTGAAGACCATCTCTGGCACCTTGGATGCAAGTTGATCCATATTGATCCTTATCAACCTGACATTCACCCAGTAAATCACTCTGGTTATTTTGATGCCGTGATGAACGCTGCTCCCCCCTTTCATTATCTTTGGACACTTCTAGTCCCTCAGAAACTGTGTGCTGGCTCAGCTGCCTAATAGCTGCTGGGATAAGCTCCTGCAGCCGCCTCTGTCCTTTATTTGTTGAACGCCATTATCACAGCCATGTGCTTTTGGGGATTTGAGTCCTTCTCTCTGTCTGGAGTAGGTAAGCTTCTACTGAAATTGACATGCGCTAACCAATTGGGTAGCCAGACCCATTTGTATAAGGGGTGGGATGGAGAGGCCAGATGGCAGTGATGTAGACTTGAGTCTATTGACTTGGACTAGCGTCGGACTCAAGTTGCGTCAATGACTTTACTCTGTGATTGTCAAAGGTTTGACTTGAGACTTAGAGCCTTTTACAGCAAGTTGAATTTTATTCAGGTATAAACCCATTCTCCCCATTGAATACATAGGGACTCGCAACCAAAGACTCGGGACTTGAGGGCAAAGACTTGGGACTTGACTTGATACTTGGAGTCTGAGACTTGATCCACATTCCTGCCAGTTGGGCTCCACTCTTCCAATCAGGTAACTGTATGACCTCATGAAACCCAGGTTACTGAAGTTCAAGCACCAGGATGCTCATGTGTTTCTGCCAGGACAGCCATGATAATGTTGGTTCATGGAAGGCACACCCACTTACTTTCCAGTAAGTGCAGGGATCAAGATTCTTGGGAGCAATGTAAATAGCTAGAAATAGAGACAGTATTTCTAGCTAGATGCATTCAAGGATTTATTTTGCTTTGTTTGCTCTTTCACTCCAAGCTAGGCTGCAGGTGGGGGTTTTGTGTGCTTTGCTCAAGTAGCTTCCCAGCTCCATCATCTGTTGGGTGGTACTAGTTACTGTATCTAATTTGGTCAAGCTTTTCTTTGTGTCCATCCAGCCAAGGGCAGGAATTTCCCACCAGATTGCTTGCCCTTTTTTCTATTCCAATTTCCTTTGCCTCATTTTGTTTCATTCCTTTCATCTGGATTTTTAATAAACTAGTTATCGTTTTACTCTTACCTGCCTAGTTCATGTTCACAGGTAATGCAAGTAGTCATGTCCATTTACTCTCAGATGCTACTCTTGATTTTAAATAAGAAACCCTAGGGTTTTGTGCTCTCTGGGAGGGTTTTTGTTCCCAGAGGGACCCCCTTTGCCTGGTCTCTTTGGGGTGTTGGCAGTAGATAGAAATATCAGTTTCTTCCCCATTCAGCTGGCCTGTAAAAAGGGAAAACGGAGCATAGGAAGGACTGCACATGCACTTACCACTAGGATTTGTCCCCATCTATGCACATCGTCCCAGTAAATGGCTCGTGAAGTATGGTATGTAGTTTGTGGTAAGACAACCCAAATTTCTTTCTTCACAGTAACAGTTGGATGCTATGGTTCCAGATGTTTTTCCATAAGGTAGTAGTTCTGTCACAGAAAAATCACTTTCCCTGTGGTCAAACCACAAAATGTTGTTGCTAGAACAAAGATATTCCTCTGCCTCAAGAGCACTTTTGAGATGTCCAATCCAGAGTCCAGGATTTTGGGCGTGTGAGAATCACATGTTCTTATTGGATCGTGCCTATGACATTCCAAATTAAGAGTAACACAACTCAACCAGGATTACTCTGTCAACCTTCTTAATGTTCCTCTAAGTACAGTAGCACTTCTCTAGATCCCTAAACACAAAGTAGAAATGATGAACACCAGAAACTTCTTGTCTCATGATAATATAGGATGTCTGCTTGCAGCAATCTTGCCACCATGGCACAGACCTTTCTAGCTTTTGAAATCTGGTCACTGGCTTTCCTGGACTGTTGCACACACAGCCTCTGACCACAACCAGGATAAAGATGAGAGGAGAAAAGCTGAAAAGAGAAATACTGTACTAAGAGGAGAACCTGTTACATAGGGTAAAAAATGAAATGTACAACCCATGATGTTGGCTGGGGTTAAGTGTGGGTCATTATTCTTAAAAGGCTGATCTCTTAAGAGAACTGATACTACATTCATTTTATGGCTATACCAGTGGTGGCCAACCTTTCAACATGAATGCTGGCCCTTTAAATGGTTGCATAGGTGAGGGCATTTCAGCAGGTGCAGCTGCTTTAGCAGCACCATCAGCACTTGCAGCTGCCAAGATTCTGTCTTCTACACAACTCTTAAGAACACAGTAGCCCTAATGGTGGAAGGTTGGCCACCCCTGGGCTATACTATAATAAAACTGGACTGCACTAAATGGAAAGTTTAAGAGAGCCTTCAAATACAGATCAGCCTGTATTCATACATGGGCTCTGGAGCCATAATATTAATATTGGCTTAGCACCATTTTAATTAAAGGCTACAGTAAGTTTAAATAATTTTTGCTTGGTACCCACAGTTAGTTTTGTGAACTCTCTTTTAAGGTGATGGTAGTTTTATTTACAGAGCTTGAGAGAAACTGTTAAAAGATGCTATTTCTTTTGCCAGTGTTTTTTGTATTTTCAGGATATAAAGACTTCTTGCCCTGAAAAGCACATCGTACAACCGCCAGCAAAGGAAAGCACTCCCAAGTTAAGAACACTGAAACCTCTTTCCTGCTGCCAATACCGTCGCCACCTACTTGTAGCATCTGCCAAAAGAGCACACAAACATTCATGCACTTCATTATTAGCTTCATATGGTGTATGTTAATCTTTACTCTATTTCCACTTTACACACACTACGTTAACATTTACTCAAACATTATGCTCTAAAAATTAGTTGAACATATTGAGCAGTGAAAACAAGGGGAATTTAACATTGTATCTATTTTTATTGATTTCCTCCCAATATAAATAGAATAAAACAGGGGTTCTCAACCTTGGCACGACCACGACCCACCTTGTCCGGCAGTAGCATTGGGATCCACCTCTTCCTGCAGCTGTTCCTGGACCAGGACGGCCTCTGCGGTTCTCAGAGAGGCCTCCCAATGCAACTGGAAGTCACGTTGGCAAAAACAGAAGTGACCTGGAAGTCACTTCCGGACACTTTCCGAGGCCCACAGAGGCTGTCCTGGGCTGGGAGCAGCTGCAAGAGGCGAGTCATGACCTGGGAGTGGCCTCTGGTTGCTTCTGTTTGGCTCCAATTTGGAGTCAAAGGGAGGGTGGGTGACAACTCACAACCCACCTCCACATCGGACCACGCCCCAACCCACAGTTTGAGAAGCCCTGGAATAAGGAGTTTGAATGCAATTGGAGGAAGGTCACAGAGCGTTGTAGAGGGAGGTCAGGGCTCCATGCTATATTTCATGGGCCTCCAAACCCGCAGGCTGGATCTGACATACCAAAAAGGCATCCAGGCACAGCGCAGCAGTGGAGGAGCTTACCGTTCCGCCCTGCAGCCTCCTATCTTCACATCCGATCTTTGCAGAAACTTGCGCTGGACATCTGCTTCTGCTGCACGTCGCCCCAATTTCCTAGGGAAAGCAGCTGTCCAGTGCAAATTTCTGCAAAGATCATATACGAACATAGGAGGCTAGGGGTGGAACGGTAAGCTCCGCCACAGTTGCGCTGCACCCAGATGCCATTTTCAGACAGACAGTGGGCCGCGGAAACTGCTGCTATAGTTGAAGTCTACATAAGACTAAAAGTGTGTGAGGCTGTGGTTTCTCACTTGTCGCCATCACAACCCAAACTGCACTATTACTTTACATGACCACAGCATCAGCTTTACTACTAGTCTGCCTATCCTCTTTGCAAAACAAGAACAGGATCCTGCTTTACCTTTAACATTAAAGCCAAGTAATAGGCTAATGCAGCGGTTCCCAACCTTCTACCCCTTTAAGGGGAGATTGGGACCCAATGAGGGACCCGTAGGCAATGTCTGTGCGTCACTTCCAGGTCTCCCTGCTGCCGAATTCCGGTAAGAAAAAAAACCCGTTTTGTCTTACCGGGCTTCAGTGGGAGACTTGGAAGAAACACGTAGACATCACCAACGTTACCCCCTTAAAGGTCTAGTAATTCCTGAACATGTAACGTGTGGGGGTTGCGACTCCCAGGTTGGGAACCACTAGGTTAATGGCACAGGGCACAAGCCAGCACACAGATGAACATGCTTGTCTCACCACAGTAGGTAGGATGGATTTACACCATTGGTTTTAAAACAGGGAAATGTCACTAAACCTGCAATCCTAAACACACATACTATGGAGTAAGCCCCAAAGAACACAACAAAACGTTCTTCTGACTAAATGTGCAGGATTCTGCTGTAAACCAGCAATTTTCTGTACACAGAAGCAATGTTTATGGGATTTCCAGACATGTGATATCAGCTCTTAAATTGAAGAAATAAAGAATATTCTTACAACTTTGTCTGTTGAGATTCCTGTCCTCTGATCCTACCGGTACGTTTCATCCCCAAACACTTGGGATTTTTTCAAAAGCAGAAAAATTGGAGAACTCAGAAACGTTAAGCAAGGAAGACTCAAGACTTTTTTATTGCTGCGTCTGATCTGGATAATCCGCTCTGGTCACCCGCTTCTGCATACCGGTAGGATCAGAGGACAGGAATCTCAACAGACAAAGTTGTAAAAATATTCTTTATTTCTTCAATTTAAGAGCTGATATCACATGGCTGGAAATCCCATAAACATTGCTTCTGTGTACATAGGAAAAAGCCATGAAAATCTACATGTATATCAGCAATTTTCTGTTTTTCATGGAAAATACTCCATATGTAGCCTTCATTTAGTGAAACAGAAGTTCACTTAACCACAATTTTAACAGAGGCTTTTTTGCAGACAGGCACCTCAATCTAGGTCATCTTTGAAACAAAGCAAGATTTACAAATGAAGATCAGGCTTACTTGCAAGTAAAAGCCAGTTTCCCAGGAAACTTATGCTGACTGGTTAGTCTTGAAAGTGTCACAAAACTTTTGGCAGCATTACTGCGACTTTGTGGTACATCTTTCCTAAGCGTGGCAATCCTCATGCTCCCTTGTCAACAGATATCAAATCCAAATTCTGTACATTGAGACACAGTGAGAATTGTTCCAGTGATTGTGTATTTCACTCAACTTACCTTGACAACTCATTTATCAAAGTGCTCAGAACAATTCCCTTGAACCATCCCCAAAACTTGTATACTCAAATTAACATTCAAATTGTACAGGATTGTACATCATGCAGAGGTTGACATGCTAATCCTGATGGAGCAATACATGAGAGAAGTTTAGGGCCAGGTGATTTTAGCCAAACATTAACTCATTTTGTTTCACAACCAATACGTTGGCCAAGGGAAAACAAAGAAAAAACAACAACCACAAGTCTTTGGCTTAACACCAAAAATGTAAAATGAAAAGCATGAATATACATACACCAGCGGCCTGAAACTTTGACAAGAAACTTTAAGTGTTTCGTAAGAGCTGTGATGTTAATATTTACCATATAAATTTTAAAATCTGTTTTAGACCTGAAAATCATGAACAACAAATACGTTTTTAGAACCATCAGACTTTACTTCTGGAGAAGCTAACACTTTCCAAAAATGTATTAATTTCATATTAAAACAAAAAACTTAACATCTCATGTTCTACACTTTTCTGCAGCCTCAAAAAGTTTTGTACTTTTAAGTTACAGTACAGCAAGGCACATACAGAGTCTCTTCCTTCAAAAACAGAGCAGATGTACTCCCTGAAACAACGTTAAAATCCTCAGAGCAATTAGAAATACTACAAACTGTTGTTTTTTCTTAAAAACCTTGTTTCTACAAGACCATGCACATTTAGAAAAGTGATTTAATAAGCATGTTAAAGTGACTTCTTTACATATGTACCTGTAATGCAAATATATTGAATTTGGGTACTTCTTATGCTGGATTACATTGTCGAGGTTGTGTTTTCACTTTATGGTTACTCCATCTCTAGTGCCTTCAAGGATATACAAATTTATGGGAAGAACTGAACCCACAGCAAAAAATGCTGGGGTTGAGTAACCATAACTATTTTCAAAGAATAGCATTTTTCCATCAAGGTTTTGGGATTACATGTTGTAAGTGCTTTTATTAGTTAACCTAGTCTCATAAATTTTTTCTAACTCCTCTTTTGGCCAGAAACATCTTTCCATAAAAACAAGTGAATTTAAGAGGTAGATTTCTCCATGATGCACTTATTTATTTGAAATAAAAAAAGTTATCTTTAGAACAAAGATCACATCTTGAAAAAAAGCTTGGTACATTATTTAATACAGTTCAGTGTTTTAATAGTCCTAAGCAGTAGTGGGAGCCATTTAGGAACCAATGCATTTGATGTTTTCGTCCTCAAAACACTAGTCTGCCAATAGTGCTAAAGCCTCCCCCACCGCCTCCACCCGTCGGCCCGCAGCTTCCTGGGGGATCATTGTCATCAAATCCATTCGGTCGAAAGGAGCACGAGGCTGCAGCTGCTTGTAGGGCCTGTGTTCGAGCACTAAGCTCTTGCTCCTGAAAGAGAAAGACTGTCAAGAGCACCTTTTAAGGTAGTTTCAGATGGAAAGTTAGAACAAGGAGGGGTAATTTCACATTTGCCACAGACATACCCATTCTGTTTAGCCAGCACTGTGGCAGAGTGGTCAATTTTACTTACACACTTACACACACACACGGCAAAGAACAGGCATTAACACTATACAGCAAGTCACTCTCCATTCAGCTGCCAGACCAATGTTACCTGGGCATACTATGACCTCAGAGCACTCACAGTATTGGTATCTAAAAGGGCTGTTGCAATTCTACCACTACAAAAAGAGATTAGGCACTTACTCCTGGACAATACACTGGCCGTTTGTGAGTTATGAACATATTAGTGACAATGCTCAACGAAACAGGGATTATGGGATTTGCAGCCATGTGTTTTCTTGGAAAGGAACAATAAAACTTTCAAAACATACTCGATGTTGCAGCGTTTCTTTTACTCCAAGCATGTGCCCTGTCAGACACAGTACACAAAGGATTCAAAGTAACAAGGCAGAAGTGAAAGTCTTTAGATTCTAAGTAGCCAACATTTCCTCCTATTTTCTTAGGACTTTGTCAAGGCAAACACAGCAAAGACAAAGTCCTAAGAAAATAGGAGGAAACGTTGGCTACTTAGAATCTAAAGACTTTCACTTCTGCCTTGTTACTTTGAATCCTTTGTGTACTGTGTCTGACGGGGTACGTGCTTGGAGTAAAAGAAAGTAAAAGAAGTAAAAGAAACGCTGCAACATCGGGTATGTTTTAAAAGTTTTATTGTTCCTTTCCAAGAAAACACATGGCTGCAAATCCCACAATCCCTGTTTCGTTGAGCATTGTGCCCAGCCATGAAACTTTCCATGCTACATATTAGTGACATCTAACGTTAATGTCAAAGTGAAGAAGATTTGAGACGAGCTCAGTTTTTTGGGGTAGATTAGTAAACTTCATAAAAGTTATAGCTGCACTCCTGGGAAGTACACACACTCGTGCAAAGAATACAGTATGATCCCTGTATCTGCAGGGAATAGGTTCCTCCCCCTCCCGGCGGATACCGGGAATCTATGGATGGGGGGGCGCTATCACCCATGCCCCCCCTATTACCTTAGGCTTCCAGCGCTGGCGCCAAGCAAGCACGTCTCTTTCTTTACAAAAATGCCATAAATCAGCTTGCTGGCTTATAACACAGAGCAGGCAAACAGCCTGCATACTAGAGAGGCTCCTGAACGTTAAATAGGAAGCAGCCTTGCATGCTGGCTTATAGCGTTTTTGTAAAGAAAGAGATGCACTTGCTTGGCGCCAGCACTGGAAGCCTAAGGTAATGGAGTGGGAGCCCACACACCCCCAGCAAACCGCAGATAAGTGAATCCGTGGATAGCTGATCTGCGGATACAGGGCCCCCCTGTACTTCTGAAAGCACGTGTATGTACAAACTCGCACATACAAAAATACACACATGGGGATCACTGCAATCTGCTGGCGTTGCTAGCACAAAGCTGACAGCACCCTTACTTCACTAAGATAGAAGCTTTGACTGAAGACGTGCTGAAGTTTGATTGCCAAAGAACTAGACAGAGTTCCTGCAACAAGCACTTAATAATCCCTAGTAGCTTAGTAAAAACAGAACATTGGCCTACGCCCTAAAACCTTGCAACATACTGTATTCTCACAGAAGCAATAACGGGGTTAAAAGCCATGACACAGAGAAATTAAAATCACAAGTCAAAACACAATTAAAAACTCTGTTAAAACTTTATGAATTTTAAAATTAATCTAAAGGCAACGTTTCTGTCATCTATCGATGACCTTCATCAGGCAAAAACAAAGCTACAGTGAGCTGTAAAGATGGCAAAGTAATTGTCTCTCAGACTGCAGGTTTAAAAAGACACAGCAGCACTGGTCAGCTGAGGATCGTTAACACGGGAGTTCCGATTGTAGCCTATAGCAGTGATCCTGCAAGAGCTCTCAGACAAACTGAGTTTTAACAGAGTTTTTAATTGTGTTTTGACTTGTGATTTTAATTTCTCTCTGTCATGGCTTTTAACCCCGTTATTGCTTCTGTGAGAATAATTGCTGGCCATGAAAACCTAAACACTAAAACCTAAACACTAAAAACCTGTATGTTGCAAAAATAGGAATAACTTAGCTGAGACTTGTAAAATATCCTGTTTTCCTAAATTAGTCTACAGCTCCTGAAGTCGTTTTGCAGTCTTCAGGATCTTTTTATTCTTGCAAGAATCCCAGCATTCACCTTTACAGAAGTTTCTAGTCTTCAGCATTTACAGAGAAAAGTTTGATTGTGCAATAGAAATAATTTCCAAGATCCTCATACTAGCATTCAGAAATGCTAGATGACTGTACACAAGTTATTCTTTCTTTCCAAGAATACAACTGTAAGGTTTATGAGGTTTTTTAACTTTTGACACTATGATTAAAGACTAACACATTCACAGCTCACAATTTGCACACGGCAAGTCTGCAGAGAGTTATCATAGTCGTTCTGGATGCCACTGGCCTAGTAATGACACTGATGTCATAGAAAGCCAAGGTAGCCTTAGCCAGGCAGCTGCATGGAGAACCAGTAACTTTGCTAACTTAAACTGTGTGTTGCCTTAATATACTATGCATGCACACCATAGCTTTTGAACAGCCTGCTCATGTAGGCCATTGGAATAATTCTGAAATTACCCAAGATTTGAGGATTCAGCTTATACAGATAACAATTTGATGCAATATATACCTGGGAAAGTTATAACAAGACTAGGGCTGTAATCTCATACCGAATTACGTGTAAAGGATGACCTAATGCAGATTTCAGCATAAGATTTGTATTCATTACTTTGACAACTACTTACTTAAAGCTCTTTTTAAAGATAAAATCTGTTCCTATATGCATCTAACATGTTCAGAAAGTGTTAACCAGAGTCATTTTTCCTAATGAACAAAATGAATACCGTTCATTATTGTGGGATACCGCACTGTTAAGATAAACATATAAGGAAAAGTCAAATGACAACATTTCAATCACTCTCCATTCAACAAAATCAGTGCTGTATCTCACAAGGCAGGAACAGCCACAAGGGTGGGACCGTAGCTCAGTGGCAGACCACCAGTTTGGCATGCAGAAGTTCTCACGTTCAATCTTCAGGTAGGGCAGAAAAAAGACCCATCTGAATCCATGGAGAGCCAGTGAATGTTGACAATTTTAAGCTAGATGGACCAGTGGTCTAACTCAGTATAAGGCAGCTTTCTAAAATGGGATGTTTAGAAGCTGCTTAATGCTTTCAGGCTTAATGCATAGGAACTTAATCAACAAATACTGCTGATTCACATTTTCAGATATCAAAGTTTTCCAGCTCTTCAGTAGAAGACAACAAGTATCACTTCTATGCTCTGTAAGCACAGCACCTTAGTCTTCTTCCCATATATTCATACACATATTTCAACCTATTGTCAGTGTTAAGTGTTTACTAGTAAAGAATAATTTTACTTAGATTACTACTATTTCTACTGAATACCATGCAATATTTTCCGGGGGGGGGGGGATACAGGAACTTCCTATACAATTAAGCAAGATCAACCAGGCTCAATTTAGACACCATACCCAATCATGGCTAAGCAAGAATAACTGTTTGGTATGATTGACTGAACTGACAAACTGCGACTTCTGATCAACTGGTAAGTCAAAAACCAGAAACTATGGTTTAAAGCGGGTTTGCAAACTGTGGCGGAATGTCTGAGCTGACAAATCAAGAGTTATGGCCATCACTCTCATCTTCAGAAACGCTGCACCATCTTGTGAAACTAAAGTGACAAAAAACAAAAGCAGGCAAATGCTATAAATGTTTTGTCCATTTTGCTTCAGGTGTGGTTAGAGCTACCCATGATTTGGCATGATGTCGGAGTTGAGCCTATGTTTACTTTAAACGTCTAGATACACCAAGGCAGCTAAGTCAACCCCCCCCCTTTACAGCATTTACACAACTGTATTCCTTCTCTCTAGCAAAGTTTGTATCTTACCTGCAAATATAGTTTGTTGTCTTTTGTAATAGCATCCATAAGATCTTTCTGCAGAGGAGGATCTCCATTGACCCAGAGCCCATTAGCCGATTTAGAGCTGAGAGCACTTGCGCTGTTCTGTTTTTTGTAAAACAGCACATAAGCTGTGTCCTTGGGGAACCTGCTTGTAATTTTCTGGACTGACTGAAATGAGGTAAATGTCACTCTGCTGTCATTAAATAAAAACCACTCCTTTGACACCTCATTTTCATCCAGTTGCTTTTCAACAGCTGCAACAGGAGCCTCTCCAGCCATCAAATTGCTTTGTGGATAAGCTAAAGCCAGACTTTTGGTCTGATCACAAGGTTCTAGTGATGGCCCCGAGCTGGCAGTATTTCGGGCGTAAGAATAATAATGCCCACTTTCAGATGATATGCCAGAGTGCACAACTACAGAGCTTAATACATAGGGGACTAGTTGAGGGCAACACACTTCTTCAGCACCAGAAGGCTTGAGTTTTTTAGCTAGATTCTCACCAGTGTCAGAAAACTCAACACCCATAGACCACCGGCCCGATACCGGGCTTAAGGACGACACAGTTCTTTTGACAGGCAACTCCAGAACAAGTGGTAGAGACACGTTGTCTAAGATTTTGCGCCTAATATGACACTTGGGGTCATATGAAAATCTTAGCAGCGTGAGAATGAGGTATTCTGGCTCCTCCACAATTTGCATAGTTTTTTCTGCATTCTGTAGAGAGGCACATTTTTCACAATAATATTTATTATCCCCTTTTAGGACCTCAGGCGCCAGGAAATAATTCAGCAAGTCAGTAACTGAGGGAGTAGCCTCACTAACATGTTTTCGCAAACTACCCTTGTCTTCAGGCTTGCACAAAAAGGGGTCTGTAGTATTTTCACAGTTTGTGTCAATGGGGAGGTCTTTCAGTGTTCCATCATTTGTGATCATGTCGCAGCAGTCGCCAACTGCTAGATCATCAGGTGCTACTTCTGCCACAGGACTGAATGCCCTTGTCCTAACTTGATCCATGGACTCATCTTTCCCTTCAGACAAGTTTTCTGCACTTGGCAAGTCAACATTTTCTAAGAATATAGGAGGACAAAAAGCAAGTGAAAGATCTGTGAAGGGTTCTTCTTTGTAAGAAGTGCTTTTGCAGTTTAAGCAGCATATGCTTGTTTGCAGTTTCCCTCGAAACATTTTCTCTATCAAGGTTCTCTCTTCTTTTGCAGTGCACGAGGGTTTGGTAAACAGCTGTGTCTTGCTGGACACTTCTTGGACCAGAGACTCTTCGTTCATCTCTTCTGTAAGCTTTGATGAAGACAAAATTTTCAAGGTCCTCTCTTCTTCATGCAGCCTAAGGGGGGAAAATCCAACCAAATGAATTATTTCTCCACCATTTTCTCTTTACTTGTTAATACACACCCAATTATAAATTTGAACAGTTTTAGAATAGAATGAAAGCAGGAGGGGGGCAGGGGGGAGGGAGAGAGGAAGAGTACAAGTCTATTATCCTATAACTTCACCAGTACCAGCCTTGATCGTTTACTTCCTCCAAACTATGAATTTGCAAAGGCTGAGTCCTCTATTCAGTCCACAATGAAACTTGTGGATATGGGACAAGACTGGTTTACTACGGAAACGTAAATTACTACCGTGGATGCTACACACAGCAACCTTATTAGATACAGAGATAATCACTTGTAAGGGATGCAAGTGGTCTTCAGGGACAAAATGTGGCAACTAAGTCAAGAGCAGACTCATTTTTAAAGAAGGGATTGGAGCCTACTTATCACCCAGATCTGGCCTGCATGTTGAAGGCAAGAAGAATAGCCTGTCATGTCTGCTTTTGTACACACATATCAACTCAAGAAACCAAACTAAACATAAAATGATTTTTTTTTTGTGTGTGTAGCACTTAACAGAAATCAAGTTTTCAATCCTTGAATACTGGGAACTGTCATTATAAGCTTTCAACTGTAGCATGAAACAACTTACAAGCAAGAGGAACAGGTATACTCAGGTGTTAAGATACAATGTGTTTCCAAAATAATTCACCTTCAGGTGAAAAGCAATAAGGCTGTAATTGTATGTTTCTAGGGAATAAGACCCAATGAGCCTAGTAGGATTAACTTCAGGGTAAACACGTATATGATTGTGCTGCACATCAAGAACATTAAAGGAATTACAGTGCCTACAAGACATTACACAGAAAACAAACCCTCAAGGCCAAATCTGCTGGAACCTAAACACCATACCTGTCTAGCAGGAACCTGAGATATTCAGAGCAGTCCTGCTGGGATCTAGGAGTGAACCAGGGTGGTCTCGAAGCTTCAAAAAAAATCCGAGGAGCATACGCTTCCCTCTGTATGTAGAAAGCAAATAATATATGGCAAACAATATACTGACACCATTCTAAGAAGTGTTCCTTAATTTCTGAAATAGGAAAGTCAAGCGGGTAATATGTAAATGTCATGCTATATAGTTGGGGAAGATTCAAGCACTATAAAATTGCATTGCATTGATTTACAGAAAAAAGTATGAACTTTTATTTGACAAGCAATGCTATCTTCTTTTACACCAAGAAGTTTATTTAAAAATAGTTTCAGAAACTAACAGCGCAATCCTAACCAACCTTCCAGCACCAGTGTAGCCGTGCCAACAGAGTGCACACTGCATTTTGCAGTGCAGGGGCAGTCATGGAGACCTCCTCAAGGTGAGGGAACATTTGTTTCCTTACCTCGGGGCTGCACCGGCGCTGGAAAGTTGGTTAGGATTGCGCTGTAAGAGTCTTATGTTGTTGTTCAGTCGTTAAGTCGTGTCCAACCCTTCGTGATCCCATGAACCATATCCCGCCAGGCCTTCCTGTCCTCCACTATCTTCCTGAGTTCGCTCATTTTCATGTTCGTTGCATCGGTGATGCTGTCTAACCATCTCATCCTTTGCCTTCCCCTTCTCCTTTTGCCTTCAATCTTTCCCAGCATCAGAGTCTTCTCCAGAGAGTCCTCTCTTCGCATTAGGTGGCCAAAATATTTGAGCTTCAGCCTTAGTACCTGTCCTTCCAGGGAATAGTCAGGGTTGATTTCATTTAGGATTGACTGATTTGATCTCCTAGCAGTCCAAGGGACTCTCAGGAGTCTTCTCCAGCACCACAGTTCAAAAGCATCTATTCTTCGGCGCTCAGCCTTCCTTATGGTCCAACTCTCGCAACCATACATTGCTACTGGGAACACCATCACCCTGACTATACAAACTTTTGTTGGCATGGTGATCTCTGCTTTTTATTATGCTATCTAAATTTGCCATAGCTTTCCTTCCAAGGAGTAAGCGTCTTTTAATTTCATGGCTGCCGTCTCTGTCTGCAGTGATCTTGGAACCCCAAAAAGTAAAATCTGTTACTGCTTCCGTTTCTGCCCCTTCTATTTGCCAGGAATTGATGGGACCAGATGCCATGATCTTAGTTTTATTAATGTTGAGTTTCAAGCCAACTTTTGCACTCTCCTCTTTCACTCTCATCAAGAGGCTCTTTAGTTCTTCTTCACTTTCTGCTAAAGACATGCAAATGTTTTCTAGCAAGATGTGCTTAAGTATAGCAAGAAAGTGAAATATTTGATTTCCCTTTCAAGTAATTTTCGTTTTAGAAATTTTCAAAGCAGCAATTTTAATGAAGCACAATATGATTTTGTACAATTGAAAACTGATGCTCTGAAAATATACATTGGCTATATTTGCTTGGTCTACAGTTATTTTCAGATTCCAATTTTTAAAAATATTTTACAAAAAACACTGACCAATTCTCTCTTGGCTTAGAAAAGCTGAGAATATTCCCCCCCCCCCCATCCATTAATTCAGTTCTTCTACAAACAAAATATGAAAATCTTCTGCATCTTTGTACAGAGATTCAGTCCTTCTAACAGTGCAAGATTTAGATACATATTAATATTCAGAAAATAAAGAGTCACACACACCTGCGTATGAGCCAAAAACGCAAAGAGATGCTGCAACTTTCGCATTAGTGAATTGCATCCATTTAGGTTTAACGATAATACATGTCTCCTGAAACTGCAAAAGGGGAAAAGACAGAGACAATAACATTTTCGTGTACTGTCACAACACAATGTCCTGATGGTACAGGCCAAAGTTATCAGATAACAATGGCTTGGGCCAGCATCTGCTTTAGTAGAGTAGAATGATTTTTAAATAAGGAGAAACATACACAAGACTGCTTAGGCAGGCACCAAATATGAAATGCAAGCTGCAATCAAAAGTGCAGAAGACTGCCAGTCAATGGGTTTCTCTCTAGCACGGAAACTTCTATTAGGCAATGCATTGCGCAACACAGTAATTATTTCTATTGCCACTTGAAGAGCTATGCTAATGAGTATAGTGTGCTATGGCATGAACTTCAATACGGTTTCCTTATGTGACCCAAATGTTTTTTGGATAAGAAATGAATTTACTTGGGGACCAATTCTGACATAGTATTTAGCTGCTCACCAGCCGTACTGAAAGAATGACGTATTCCATAGATTAAAAGAATGAAGATACCGGCAGGCATGAGGACGGATTCCTCAGAAGAGTAAGTTTGAACTTACTCTGTAGCCATGAACAGCGCCTGAATCACACTGTTCATATAACATGTATTTCCCAAGTTAATCAGACCAGTCTTTCCAGTTTCAGATTTTCCAGAAAATCTAGATAAACAAGATTGCAAAGAATTGGATTGAGACGTCCAGGCACTCTGATTCAGTATCATCTTAATCTTCTCTTCATTGGGTTTTGGGAGCTCCTACAGAAGGGGAAAAGGGGAGAGTTTAACACGTACACGTCTCTCTCTCCCTCCACTTGTTTTTAAAACACTAGATCAAGCAACAAGTTGTGCAGTCTGCATTCCCCCCCCCCCAAAAAAAAATCACAGCCTCAGGCTCTTATCTCTTACAAGCATAGAAAAAACACGATCCAGTTGTCTTTAAAAAGGACTGTCAGTACAATTGTTTGGCCTGTCATCAAAGATTCACTGTGCATTGCATGGCCAACAAATTCCTAGAGGCTGAGTCTATCAATTCTAAAGATACTGCAAGGCTTGTAGGTCACCTTTGATCTGTGTCCCTGTTATTTCTTTGCCAAGAAAGCTGCCTCAAGTGTTGAATCCCAGCAGCTATACAGAACAGCCTCTGTTTACCATGATACATCCGTTTCTTTACAATCCCACCTCCAACTGAAATCAAGTCCATGCATATTTGAACACTTCCCAGTCTTCTCTCACAGATGGCACAATTCCCTTGCTTTAGCTAACAACCATTTCAGGAGAAGCAGCTTTTCTTAACCCAAGAATGCTTTTCAATAGTCACAAGGTATGTAAAATAAGTAGCAGTTTTCCCCCCCCTAAATAACAAGATGACCCAAATGAAGACTTACTGAAAACTTGCAATAGTAGAGGAAGCCAAGTTTTAAACCTAAGGCATTTTCATTATCATACCTTGATGGCATCCAGAATAGGTTCATAGAGTTCTGGAAATCCAGAGTAATGATACATCATACAGTGGACGAGCTCACTCAGCTGTTCCAAGAAGGGTGCACTAGAGGGCAGGCCATTGCTTTTGAAGGATTTTACCAATTTGACCACATGTGGAACCACCTAATGTCAGAATAGATGAAATGGATTGGTCGGAGATACTTAATCATTTTCAAGGTCAAAACATCATTGCACTCCTGATGAGTAGCCCTCTTCAGACAAACATCTTGTAGATACTATCCACGCTAAACCTGCGCAAAGGAACGCCTGCAGAGCATGTGCTCCACAGGCGCTCCACAGGCGCCCGGGGAGTAAGAGCTGCCAGCGCACAGGCCGGCAGTCCTTACTCCGCTTCCTACCCAACCCTGCAGCCACCGGTGCAGGTAGGAATGCACCAGTCGGTGCAGGGGTGGAGTGACGGCTGGCTGCTGTTGGGTGAGCCGGGCCGGGAGGGGATATCGGCACCCAACAAGCATGATTCTTCCTTTTACAGAACGCTATAAGCAGGCAAGCTTATAGAGACAAGCAGGCAGGCAGCCTGAACGATAGAAACAGCCAGAACGTTAACAGGAAGCAGAACTGCTCTGGCTGTCTCTCTCTATCGTTCTGGCTGTGTCTCTCCTATCACAGTGTTCTCGCTGTGTCTCTCTATTGTTCAGGCAGACTGCCTGCCTCTATAAGCTTGCCTGCTTATAGAGTTCTGTAAAAGGAAGAATCATGCTTGCTTGGTGCCACAGTAAAGGACAAACAAAGGAAAATGGGCACAGGGGGAATGGAGATAGGGTTCCCTCTTATCTGCGGTTTCCATATCTGCATGTGCGTGTGGGAAATTAAGGTGCTCTCTCTCAAAAAAATGCTAAAGAAATGAACATCAACGTAACTGACAGCACTTCTTTGTTAGACTCCCTCATGTGTGTTTGATATCTCAAGGTAAGCATAAGAAATTATCAAAATTGATAAGTTAGATTTTAAACACTTAGGCAATAAGCCTACAAAGTAGAGCAGGATGTGTCCAAGATAATGTTATGATATTCAGTGGTGAAAGTTTATAGATTAGTTCAAGCTTTGCTTTATTCAACATTTTCACTCCTCTGGATTGTATTAGCAGAAAAGCAGTTATGCTACTTAATCAGCCATGAGTGACATGATCAAGGTGACAGTTTAGACGTTTTCTTGCTCACATCATCAGTATTTGCTTAGCAAATTCCAATTGTAGATTAGCCCCTGATTTTGTCTCTTCCAGTCTGCTGAAGCAGCACAGACGTGAAGTTCGGTCCATGGGCTATTATGGGTGATTTCGAATTAGCCTCCAAATGTTCTCCAGTTATCAAACCCAAGCTTGCAAGCACTTCAATTCTCAGCACACTTAGTTGGTAGGACATTCCAGTGTTTTTCTCCAAGTGTGCTCAAGACTGCAGTCTAAACTTTACTGAGAAAATCATGAAATGACACACAACATACAAGTCCATAGACACTGGTTAAAACAGGTGCATATTACATATAAGCAGCAGCTTTAAAGTTCAGGCAATGTCAACTTACCAAGTGAAAAGCCTCTGGAGAATGCTGAAAACTAAGCAACATGTGAGAAAGGACAGCCAAAGCACCAGGTCTCACAAGAGGAAACCAAAGTCGATTAAAAACCTTAGGGGGGAAAGAAACACAGACACATGTCCAATATAACATTAGGATACTCAGTGGTGAAAGTTTATAGATTAGCTCAAATTCTGCTTTATTCAACATTTTTACCCCTCTGGATCAAATCAGCAGAAATGCAGTTCTGCTACTTAAAAAAAAACTGCACTGTAGTAGCAATCTCACTGTTAAGTTATCATACCTACCAGTTCAATCTTAAACAAAGTTACATCAATAAGGATAGTAAACTTCTGAACTGCAGCCAGTCCTTTCAGCAATGCGATCACCCAGGTCTCCACATGCTGAGCTAAGGGCCAGGACAGCCACTCAATCATTCTGAAAAATAATAGATGCATGTCAATATTTCAATCACAAAACTTGATTCCAATTTCTTAACTGCCCAAGACTCAGTAATGGTTTATTAGAGAAGAAGAGTCTGGCGTAGTGGGGAGAGTTGCTGCCTTCAAAGCCCGAAGACCGGTGAACTTGATAAGTTCGAGACACGCCGCCAGCAAAAAGCTGTGAAAGCCTCCAGGAGGAGAGATAAGAGCTTCCAGCTGCATCGGTCGAGTGTGGGAGGCACCAGCCAGCAGAAAAAAGTCAGACTGTAAAAGGATACCACCTGGAAAGTAGCTGTTCATGAGAGATTGGACATTTATATATATTGTAAAAAAAAAAAAACCAAGGGGGTTAGGACAGCCTGCCCATGTACACCGCCTTGGATTAAAGTCAGAGGAGAAATCTAATGACCGAGAAATGCAGTATATAAATACTGTATATTATTATTATATTATTATGAATATTTATATACCACTTTTCAACAAAAAAGTTCACAAAGCAGTTTACAGACAAAATCAAATAATTAAATGGCTTCCTGTCCCCAAAGGGCTCACAATCTAAAAAGATGCAGATGTGCACCAGTAACAGCCACCAGAAAAGGGGCGAAGAGGGACTTCCACTGCTAAATGTAAGAGGAGCACCACTTGAAGAAGTGCCTCGTTGCCCAGTTAGGATACACATGATGACAGCCACATGATAATCACTTATGTCACACAGAGTTATTCCACAGCACAGTACTTGAACCTTGGCTAAAATACATTTCACCAAGTATCACTTTCCCAGTACTCAAATTGCAGTATTTCACCACTCACGATGTAAGAATTTCTCTCTTTCATCAAAATGCCTTGACACTTGAAATACGTTGTGGAATGTGGATGTGAAAGTATCGTAGGCATGGATAATGAACAATATATTTTTCTCTCCCTCTCGCCATTTGTAACCATTTACTAGTAAATGCCAAAGTCTGCAGTTTGCCTTCATTAAATGCATTATTTGAAAATTATGGAAATGAGAATGACATTTACTATTGCTCAGGTATAAGTGACAAAAAGCAAGTTAATGACAAGATTAGCAGTTTCCCACTTGGCCATGTACAACATTAAGATATGTTAATAAATGTCAAAGTTCACCACATTTCTTGCTTATCCTAATACTTTTCTCCTGGGGGGGGGGAGGAGAGCTTGTGCTTGTTTAAAAAAAATCAGCAACGAGTCCAATTTCGTTACCACTGTGTTGGCCAACAAAGGGAGAAACAAACCATCCCAGCATTCCTGCCAGCTCATGAAATCCCCAATTAGTAAGTGGAAAGACTTATAATGGACTCTAGCAGTAAGGAGAACAGACTGCAGATGAGAACTTTGTGCTGTTCTTGAACAGAAACCTAACTCAAGCCCAATCATTCCTGTGCACCTAGATGCAAGCTTCTCTCATCACTGCTATCACACTGCACTCCAACAAGTACTGGTGCCAGATTCTGAGGGACAAAGCAGTGTGCTGCCCTCCCCAGCTGTCTTGCATGTTTGCTTGTAGGTGCGTGCGCACGCTTTCCTCTGGATTAGTTTGTATGTTCCTTTCTCACTGCCACTGGGGCAGGAATGACCAGAGACAGTCATCTTTCGCACATTCCTCCCTCATCACCCCAGAGTAACAACCTACATGTTCATTTATAAATACCACTGCTTTCAATGGAACTTACTGCCATGTAGGTGAATCAAGAACTGCAGCCTTTGTCTTGTCATACCATTTTCAACAGGAATTACTGTAGTTGTGACTAACTTTTGAGAGAAAAATCAACCACAGCAAATAAACTGGAGACTTTTCTTTACCTAGAGGCCAGGGGCTGCTACGTCCTTCACAAAAAGCTTTCTAAACACTGGCTAACACAAGAAAAAAGGAACAGTTCATGCTATTGAAAAGAAATATTTGGTATGGAAAAGAAATATTTGATACGGTAATGTTTTAAATCTTATATGTCAGATTTAGAATTCCCAGGCACGTAGCGCAACTGCCTAAAAGCTCTGTTGTATTTTCAGAGCTATCTAGTACCATGCCAGGACATTCAGAGCCACACAGACACTGCCCCCCAAAACGAAATGCTACACCCCTGAACAATCATCTCTGTATATCATGTTTTGGTGAGTAGATAGTGCAGATCATCATGCGAGGTAACCTTTGTACAGTCTCTTTGATGATGATTCCACATCACTAAAAATACACACAGATTTTTCCAAGTCACTGTTTCAGAGTTCAAAAATGATTTTTATTGGATTTAGTAGCAAATATTCATTCATGGCATGATTATTTTCTAGGGTTGCAAAGTTTAGTTGATTAAATTGTAATAAATTGAAGCCTTGTTCTTCAATTAAAACGTGCTCCTAATTAATCAGGCAGCTTTTAAAAATATTTATTTTGAGTACAAATATTTACAAATACCACAAGGTGCAGATAGAAACTTAGGAGAGACATTTCTTCTCCTCCCTTTGCACGGGAAGAAATGCCTCTTCTAAAAAGGTGTCTGCTGCAGAAACAAGGGTATGCATCATCTTAAAAACGAAGGGTTACTTCCTTCAAAAAATACTACTTCATTTATGTGCAAATGTATGTAGATTTCATCAATTAAAAACCTGTGTAACCAATTAATTAAAAGGTCTTTAATTGGGTGACAGACAATATTTTCGCATGGTATTCTTCATTGCCCATACCTGCACAAAGCTTGTGTCATACTTGCGTCTTTTACATTTGGATCTGTGGTAAGGCTTCCAATGAGCACTGTAATCATCTGCAATGGGATATGCTGCACAAGACTTGCCAGGGCAACCGAGGGCTCAAACGAAGTATCTATAATTTAAAAAGTTGCAAAAACATTTTCCAATTTAGATTTGAACTGAAGCTTCAGGATATAATTATAGTGTGATAAAGCAGCTTGTTCAAGTGGCAAGCACCTTCTTAACCAATACACATACAGTACAAATTCCAGAATGAGTGTAGCAGAGGGATTTCTTCATTGGGTTTGTCTTAATCTTTCCTACAATGGATTACTGCAACACACACACACACACACACACACACACACACACACACACACACACACACACACACACACACACACACACACACACACACACACACACACACACACACACACACACACACACACACACACACACACACACACACACACACACACCCCTTGTGTTTGTATAATATGCACTCTCTCTTTAGTCTTTAAAAAGCAGCCTGTCTGTCATAATATGAAAACATTTCTAACTACTAGGATTACATGTATAAACACCACATGTTGTTTACAAACACAGCACCAAATCATAAGAGGGAGGTAGCTGAGTGATTAAAACCCAGAGACCTATATCTAATGTACTTGACTAGAAAAAATATGCCCTTTTCTAGATTGTCTCAAGAAAAATGTAAAACCTGGTGCTGTGTTAGGAAGTATAGAAATCAGAAACAGTTGGTCCAATTAGACAGTCAAAGTCTACTGAATACGGTAGCAATACCATATACTACTACACCACCGTGGCCAACACCAGTCTCTATAAAAGTTTTGGAGTTGTCATTTAAAGTAGTAACTTTTTGATACACTTCAGCATGCTTTAAGACCAACAGAGACGTTACAATCAATTGTAAACTTGACATAACACTTGTCATTCAATTACAGCCATCCGATCCATTTAATACAACCCTGTCTTATATTTGTACCATGAGTGCAACCATTTCTAAGCCTTCAAATTAATTAAGGAAAGCTTCATCACTGAGAGTCTGACAGCGCAATCCGACTTAACTTTTGTGCCAGTTTAACCAGCGGCGCAGCGAGAATGGGAGGCCCCAGAATGGAAAAAGGATTCAAATCCCCTTTGAATTCCTCTTTTGGAGGGGATTTGAATCCCTTTTCCGTTCTGGGGCCTCCTGTTCTCGCAGCGCCGCTGGTTAAACTGGCATGTAAGTTAAGTCGGATTGCACTGAAGTTAACTAAGGGAACTATGCAAAAGTAAACACACAACACTGGGCTATCCACAGAGGACTGCCAAAAGAGAGGCTCAAGGGGCTTCTGGACACCTTCTTAGATAAACTGATGGTTGTCTAAAAATCAGAGTGCCAACTGACACATTGATTCTAGATGTGAGGCAAGACTCAACAGAACCACCATTTAATTTATGAATCTAACAACTAACATGCTGTGGGTTTGGCAGTGTTCCCATTCTCAGCCCCTCTTTTTACAAGTTGCCTACTAGCTCTCTGTGTTTTAAAGCATTATACATTTTTTCTTTCTTTTTAATTATACCTAAACTGTTTTCTTCTACACTTTGCTCAGATTCAAATGCAACTTCTGCCTCATGACAGCTGTGTTCTGTCACACATTACTTAACACATGTAAGCAAGAGCCACACAGGCAAACAGGATAATGCAATTATTTCCTATGTCACTGTCACTCCTCGGCCTATAGGGCTAACACAGGAAGTAGCCACACAACCCTGCTCACCTACATGGTTCTTGTTTACCAGCATTCCAGGAGCAGCATGAGATAGGGCCATGAAGAAGAAGCCATTTCCACAGCACAGAGATAACGTTTGAAAGTGTCCTTCTCTTTTACTCCCAATATAATACGCTCAAAGGGGTGGGGTGGGGTGGGGGTGCGCCAGGCCTGTAGGAGAGAAACAGTAGCTTAACTCACCGGTGGAGGAGATGATGGCGAAAAGCTCCTGCAAGGAGGGCAGCAAGGTGTCCGGCTCTGCTTTCCAGATGCTTCGCAGGAGGCCGCTGACTTGGGTGACCTGCGAGACGTAGAGGCGCAGCTCGGCCTCGCGGGTGCCGTGCGTCTGGAAGTGAGCGATGCTGCGCACCAACTGCTGGCAGAAGGCGAGGGCAGGCTTCCTGCCGCGGGGAAGGCATTGCGGGAAGTCGCTCAGGAGCTGGCAGAGGCGGGCGCAGAGCGGAGCCGGGGGTCTTTCGCCCACCAGCCGCAAGGCTTCTCCTTGCAGCAGCGCGAAGAGCTCCAGCACTGCCGGGCAGCTGATGAGCAGGCGCAGGCCGGCCTGGATGTAGTCCAGCACAGCCGGATCCAGGCTAGGCGCGAGGCCGGCGGTCAGCGTTGGAGCGGCTGCGGGAGGAGACGGCGGGGGCAGCAGGAGCGGCGAGGCCAGGCCTGCCGCCCCTTGAAGCAAGGCCAGCACTAGATCGCGCGTGAAGAAGGCCTCGAAGTCGTCGCGGTGGTGGCGGGCGTAGGCCTCGAGCACCTGCCGCCCGACCTGGCGCTGGAACTGGTCAGGCCCCTGGAGGATGAGGCGGGTGCTGATCGCGAACATGGCCCGGCATTGCGGGCCGCTCCACGCCGTCTCCGCCGACTCCACCACTCGCCTCACGATCACGCGCTTGAGCGGCAGCGGGTGCGACGAGCTCACCAGCCCCTCCAAGATCTTGTCCATGGCGAGAGAGAGCTCCGGCCCAGCATCCGCCGCCTCGTCCTTCCCGTGCCTTGCCTCCTCCCTACGCCCCGCGGCGGCGGCGGCGGTGTCTCAACATCGGCACTCCAGCCAGCCTTTCTCGGGACGCTTCTCAAAACCGGCAGCCGGGAGGCCCCAATCGCTGGGAAGCCTCTGACCCGGAAGCGACGGAGCGGCACATAGTCACGCCAGGCAGGAAGTGGAAAACGACTCCTTCGAACGCGCATAAACAACGACGGAAGCTCCAATTCACCAAGGGCCAGCCTAGCAACGCGCATGCGCCTTTCTCGCCACGGCGTGCTGCGGCCCTTGTGTGGCACCCAATCACAGAGCGCGCGGAGGTGGAGAGGCGGGGCCGCGCGATAAAAGAGGGCGGGGCGAGTGTAAAATAGGAGGTGGTGCTTGTAGAAAGAGTGTGAAGTTGGAAATTCGGATCATACCGGGGGTTTTGGAAGTGTGTGAAACAAGCAGGCAGCGGGGTTGAGGCAGGAGGCCTTTGTTTTTAGCGTATATCACGCTACAGGGACATCATTTGTTGCTGTATGCCTATTTGTATAGCACCTTATTGTGAAGGGCCATGAGTTATGCCTGCACCTGAAGAAGATAGAAGAGCTCTGAGGTGGTAGTAGAATAGACATTTTATATATCAAAAATGTAAGTGGTATGCTTCTCTACCTGGTAAAACTCCCTGCAAGTAGAAAACTGGTTCTGCAGGGACATAGCTCAATGTTAGGTTTTTTGTGTGTGTGTTGTGATTGAAAGATATCCACGTCGGTGCTAAACATTTATATTTGTTCTGTATACCATGTCATAATCATTGTGTTGTTTGAAAGAATAGATAAGTGGAGTTGTGCTTCAGGTTGTATTTAGCTTCCCAGAATCAGGTGGAAAAGAGAGAATTATAGGAAATGGCAACCATAGAGGAGAGAATGATAGGAAATGGCAACCATAGAGGAGTGAACCAATGTTTTGTGGAGGACTTTGTACTGACCTTGTACCATTCCTCACAACTTGAAGAGCAATGTTTGAGCAAGTGTTGTTTAAACAGACTAGTAAAATATATTTGAGGTCCAAGACTGAGAACTCTGCCCAAGCAGAGGGGAGGACAAATGTCAACCATGTTGGGTGGAGGTGGATTAGGTAAAGGTGACCCCTGACAATTAAGTCCAGTTGTGTCTGACTCTAGGGTGTGGTGCTCATCCCCATTTCAAAGCTGAAGAGCCAGCGTTGTCTGAAGATGCCTCCGTGGTCATGTGGTCGGCATGACTCTCCTTGCCGCAGCGCGTAGCATGCGGCTGGAACACGGAGTGCTGTTTACCTTCCCGCAAGCAGTACCTATTTATCTACTTGCATGAACATGCTTTGGAACTGCTAGGTTGGCAGGAGCTGGCCAAGCAATGAGAGCTCACCCTGTCGCGGATTCAAACTGCCGACCTTTCGATCGACCGCTCATGGTTCAGCGGTTTAACCCACTGCGGTGCTATTCAGTGTAACCTACATGGGCCTTTCCAGAAGTGTAAACATCTGTGCTATCCCCTATCCCCCCATGCTGTTGCTAAGCACAAGTAGAAATCAATAGCTCTAGAATTATGATGCAAACCGCTATATAAGTTAGAGGCAAATTTCATTACATTGGAGAACATCAACAGGCCATGTTTAGATTGTGAGCCCTTTTGGGACAGGGAGCCATTTAATCATTTGATTTTGTCTGTAAACCGCTTTGAGCTGTTTGTTGAAAAGCAGTATATAAATGCTGTTAATAATATGAAAAATTTTCAGATCACGACTGACATTTTCCTGCTTTCTCGCCAACACCTAAGGTACCAATTACTCTGGCCAGGTAGAATTCTGTAAGAATTCTGATTATATAGCATTCAGTATAATATCTAGAATTATTTTCCTTAGAAATAAAAGCTTTTGCCTGCATTGAAGTCTGATCTTTGTAGTCTCTTTCTAAAGATTCCAATTACAGTAGTTAGAGTTGTTGTCTGATTGCCCATAGGTCTAGAGAGGTGACTCTTAATCCTTGAGAGTGGGAGGTGAACAACAAGAAACATTAAATAGCACATTGGAGATTTGGACATAATTAAAATCCAAGTCATTTGATTAGGATTGGCAAATTGGGGTCCTATAATTGGTCCATGAGACCATTAGAATAAAGGGTCAAAATTGACACTAGGAGAATTCCCCATAGAGCTTCCCAAAAAATTACTCCCTTTTCTATTTGATATGTGATGGGTGGCTTAGTTTTTGTTGTTTAATATGGAGTGCATTTAATAATGTTATCTGCCACCAGCAGTTTGAAATGATAAGTCTACTTCCTCATTCTATTGCATGCAGGGCTCACCGGGTCTGACCATGACCAGTGCCCCACCACGCCAGTCCTTGAAGCTCCAATAGTACCAGTGGCAGTGGTGGCCATTGGGGTGAGTAGACCCAGAGCAACCTGACACTGTTAGCATCTGTATTCTGTAGACTAGACCCAACCTATAAAGCTGACTTATTTTGAATTGGACTTTGTCCATGAGGCTGGTTATATACCTTGACTGGCAGTGGCTGTCTAGGGTCTTGGGTAGAGCATTTCTGCTTCCTGATGATTCGTTTTTAAGGGGTGATGGCAGGGATTGATCCCAGTACCTTCTGCTTGCAAAGCATGTGCTCTGCCACTCCCAACCATAAATATTGCCCCATTCTTGTTCTGAAAAATGTTGTCTGTCAGCCTTAAGTGTGCTGCTAACCCTCCACATATTGATAAGGGAGGCAGGGAGACAGCTTTCATTTGTAGTGCAAATATTTTTGTTGCACACCTTATTTTGGTTTTGAGCTGGGACGCTCAAAGCTTTTCTTTCCAAGCTTCTCTGTGCTTAAGCTAGAAATATGGATGATTTCCAAACTTGTCTGTGAGGCTGGCCAAGGAACCCTGCAGCTAAATTGCATTCATACCATGTATTCCAGTGCTCAGTTTGGATCTGCAGTACTTGAGTGTATGACAAGTAGCAAATTTGACTAGTAGGTTTGTGAAAGAAACCCAATCTTGCTAACGTTTGGGGTGTTAAGAAGCCAGCTGGGTACAGTGCACAATACTGTACAACCACAATCAGATGCATGCTCTCACCTGTCCTCATCCATTAGGTCACTGCTGTAGATTTAAGATAGTTCTCAAATGATGAGTGAAAATTGTTTGCAGGAGAAGAAAGAGTTTTGTAGATAGGTTGCCGAGTAGCTGGTAATGCGTTTTGTGAACAAATGTGACAAGTTGTTAAGGATAAATGTCAGGACCAATACAAGGATCAACATAGCATTTCTCTTCTGAACAAGAAGAAATCAATTGCTGAGGTCCCTTAGAAAAAAGATTGAGAACTGGGCTATTGGCACAAGCAACCATAAGAATTTTCTCATACAACCAGTGTAAGGAAATGTGATAATAGCTGTCTCGTGGGTAGTAGTGTGTGGAGGTTAATTATATACAGTGTATTATACACAACATTTTAAAGGCTCCTCATCACTATTAGCACAACATAGCATGACTAATGTTCTGCATATGACTTCAAATGCCTGTCATGACATAAATTGATCCCATTTAATTGGTTGATTACATCTAGTCATTAAAAAAAATCGTCGGGTACCTGTAGCATCAGAGTCCTATAAGGTCATAAGAAGAGCCCTGCTGCACCAAAGGCCCATCTAGTCCAGCTTCCTGTATCACACAGTGGCCCCACCAGATGCCTCAGGGAGCACACAGCCAACAAGATAACCTGTTTCCTGCTGCCACTCCCCTGCACCTGGCACAGAGAAAGCCTACTTCTAAAACCAGGAGGTTGCTTATGGCTTGTAACCTGTGATGGTCTTTTCCTCCATGAATCTGTCCAAACCCCTTTTAAAGGCATCTAGGCCAGGTGCCATCACCACATCCTGTGGCAAGGAGTTCCACAGATGAATTACACGCTGGGTAAAGAAATATTTTCTTTTATCCGTTCTAACTCTCCCTCCACTCAATTTTAGTGCATGTCCCCTGGTTCTGGTGTTGTGCGAGAGGGAGAAGAATTTCCCTCTATCCACTCTCTCCATCCCATGCATAATTTTATACGTCTCAGTCATGTCCCCCCTCAGGCGCCTTTTTTTCTAGACTGAAAAGCCCCAAACACTGTAGCCTTTCCTCATAAGGGAGGTGCTTCAGCCCACGAATAATTCTAGTCGCTCTTTTCTGCACCTTTTCCAATTCAACTATATCCTTTTTGAGGTGACCAGAACTGGACACAATACTCCAGATGTGGCCTTACCATCGATTTGTACAAAGGCATAATGATATTGGCCATTTTATTCTCAATCCCTTTTTTAATGATCCCGAGCATGGAATTGGCCTTCTTCACAGCTGCCGCACACTGGGTCGACACTTTCATCGACCTGTCCACCAGCACCCCAAGATCTCTCTCTTGATCCGTCACAGACAACTCAGAACCCATTAGCGTATACGTGAAATTTTGGTTTCTTGCCCCAATGTGCATCACTTTGCACTTACTTACATTGAAGCGCATCTGCCATTTTGCTGCTCATTCTCCCAGTTTGGAGAGATCCTTCTGGAGCTCTTCACAATCCCTGCTGGTCTTCACCACCCAGAAAAGTTTAGTGTCATCCGCAAACGTGGCCACCTCGCTGCTTATCCCCAACTCCAGGTCATTTATGAATAAGTTGAAAAGCACCGGTCCCAAGACCGATCCTTGGGGCACACCGCTTTTCACCTCTCGCCATTGTGAAAATTGCCCATTGACTCCCACTCGCTGTTTCCTGGTCTTCAACCAGTTCCTAATCCACAAGAGGACCTGCCCTCTTATTCCCTGACTGTGCAATTTTCTCAGGAGCCTTTCATGAGGGACCATGTCAAACGCCTTCTGAAAATCCAGATATATAATATCCACGGGTTCGCTCTCATCCACATGCCTGTTGACCTTTTCAAAAAATTCTAACAGGTTTGTGAGGCAAGACTTCCCCTTGCAGAAGCCATGCTGACTCTCCCTCAGCAAAGCTTGTTCTTCTATGTGTTTTAAGATTTTATCTTTAATGAGACTTTCCACCATCTTCCCTGGAACAGATGTTAGGCTGACCGGCCTGTAGTTTCCTGGGTCCCCCCCTCCTTCCTTTTTTAAAGATTGGCGTGACATTAGCTATCCTCCAATCCTCTGGCACAGTGGCCGTTTTAAGGGACAAGTTGCGTATTTTGGTCAAGAGGTCGGCAACTTCATTCTTGAGTTCCTTCAGAACTCTTGGGTGGATGCCGTCCGGGCCTGGTGATTTATTGATCTTTATTTTGTCAATTAAGTCTGAGACGTCTTCTCGTTTAACCTCTATTTGGTTTAATTCTTTAGTCAGGGGAGGCCATTCAGGCAGCGGTATTTGCCCGAGGTCTTCTGCTGTGAAGACAGATGCAAAGAACTCGTTTAATTTCTCTGCAGTCTCCAAGTCCCCTTTTATCACCCCTTTCTCTCCCTCACCATCCGGCGGACCAACTGTTTCCCTGGCAGGTTTCCTGCTTCTAACATATTTGAAGAAGCTTTTGTTATTCCTTTTTATGTTGCCTGCCATACGTTCCTGAAAGTCTTGCTTGGCCTCCCGTATCATCTTTTTACATTTCTTTTGCCACAGTTTGTGCTCCTGTTTGTTATCCTCATGTGGATAACATGTGTATTATTGTCTGAACCAGCTACAAACTTATGTGTTTTCACTGTCTCCAGTGTGCTATGTATGTTCTCAAAGCCGCTATTTGTCAAGCTATCTACAACACTCTTTTTTGCTCTCTGTTTCACGCACATGATTCTCATTCACTGTTTGGGATCGGCTTAAATTTTGCATTTCACACCAACGTTGCTTGGGTGGTCACTGAAAAAGTTGGGAGTTGAACCCCAGATCCGAACCCTAACCCCAGATCCTATGTATAGTAAAATATAGAATTACGCTTCAAAGTTCATGGTCATATCCTGCAAAGAAATTTAGCTTGGTTTAAAAGCTAGTAACATTCTGTATTCCCATTATGGTCCTTCTCTTCATCACCACATATCTGCACATTCTGAAACAAGCTCTTAAGTATATGGCTTTCTATAGAACAAATTTTTCAAACTCTTATTTCATTCTTGATATTTCTATTTGCTCATCTCAATCTCATGTAACATCTGTGACCACTGTAGCCTCCAGCCTTTGTGAGGATGGCAAGCATGTTAGACCTCATGGGAAACATCTTCCTTGGCAATCCTTGTCAACCTTTTACCCTTAGGATTGGATAAAAAAGCCATATGATTACACTGGATAACCTACAATTTGCCTCTGAAATGAAAAGAGCTACCTAATCTTTACTGATTTCAATGTGCTGAAAACGAAAACGACAATAAAATCTGTCGATTGGCTATAGGTTAAGGAGAAGCATTCTGCATTGCATGCATACGTGTTGTAAGTGCCTTCAGGCATTTACCAGTACATGTTTATGGAACTCTCTATTGCTGATCACAAACTAGCCAATCTTGCATTTTCATTGTCATAATCGTGTTCAGCACCTCAAAACTTATAAGAAATGACTAATTTAATCTTGGGGACATGACCTTTGTTAAAATTTGTTGTCCAGTATTATAAGAGTTTCTAACTTCTATGGAATGGGTAGCAGTGCTGCTAAAGGTATGACAGTGCCTGCGTACATAGACAAGGGCTACTGCTGGTTGCTGGGAGGCCTGGGGCAAGCCCTGCATTGGGGCCCCCAGAGGGTGCCCCCCACGCATTAGGTGCTACTAATCAGTGTCATTGGCATGAAGGGCTCAAGGGTTAGCCTGGTCAAGGGGCTTGGGTCCTCAGCCATTGGTCAACCCCTGATGACACCCCCAACGTAAAGACTGTGCATACATGGAGATATGACTATACATGCGTGCTTTGATGTGTACACAAGTGTAGATATATGAACACATTACATATTAGAACCACCACCACCCATGTTCTCTTTGCACCACATCCTACAAAGTGCAATGCTTACCTATGATCCCTTGAGAATAGATCCTTAGGCTACAATCTTGTGCACACTTAACTGGAAGTAAGCTGTTGGATATACTTCCAAGTAACCATGCATTGGATTATTTTGCAAGCCTGAGGAAAGTAATCTATGAATGCAGAGAGTGGCTGTACCCATTGCAGTTTAGAGAAAGGTCAGGGGAAAAAATAGCAAAAGAAAAGAAGTCTCTTCCTCACCGTTTTGAGAGAAAACACACAGAAAAACAGTAAGCCTCCACTGCTGCTTTAGGTTTTGATAGCATGAGTCATATAAAAGAGACATGGGCTTAGCCTATGGATTCGTTATCACTAGGTGACTCCAGTAGGAAATTGCCCTTCAAGGGCCCCACTACCTAGGTGGGTCTCCCAGAGTGTCACTCCACCAGCATGCTGGTGGGCACAGAGTTGGTCTAAGGGATCAGCAGTGGGGTATTCTGAGAGTCCTGGACCCTCAGCAGCTGCCCAATAATGCCATCCCCAAGTGGATGATGAAATTATGTTGACACGCTACTGTATATCTTATGTACTTTATTGGTATTGTTCCCATCACCTCTTATGAATGATAGATTTCTTTTAGAAATTAACTCCTAGCTTCCTTTTAACAAGGTGTCCAGTATCCTTCTGTAAGGAGGTTCTTTTTTTAAGGCTGGACAGAAGGTTCTTTTTTTAAGGCTGGACTTTTTGTAAATTCAGTAACAGTTACTGTAACTACACAGCACTGGAAGGGGACTTGTTAGCTATGACCTCTTCCTCTTTTTTTGTTCTCAGTTTTACTCCTCATGTATACCATGTTAAATATGCCACAATGACCAATCCCTGCGAACCAGGCAACACCCATAACAATACCCACCACACCTTTGGTCCACCCATCTCAGGCTATAAAAAGCCTCTGGGGTTACCTGTTCTGATGGCTTAACATTCATGCTATAGAGAAAATATACTAAACCTACCGTGAATATATTCCTATTCCCATTTTGGCTTGATCTTCACTTTTCTTGCTTGGTTGATCTCAACATGTCAGTGGGCAACCTTGGGTTTATTCGCCATACAGTTATACATCCTTGGTAACAATGGAAAGTTAAAAGATTGTCCAGAGCAAACAGGTATGCTGTGGCTCTTGAAGTCCCAAGATGTTCTTTCCCTAGAGCTCCCAAATACTGAGTTCAAAAGGATGTCTGGTTTTAACATCTTTAAAGCTAAGCTCCGCCCCACCAATTAAAAAAAATCAATTAGGATTAGTCTCACAGAACTGTGATATGTTTAACTGGCTAGGCTTCATTTTGACTGTGGACGTTTGGATGAATGCATATGGTTGTTATGAAGATGATGATTCATGATAACTCAGAATCAGAAGACTACATCTTTGGATACTGAACACCAGAACTCAGTCATTAAACAGTTGAAACCAATCACAGGGACTCACTCACAAACACTCATGATGCTGAGCAATCAGTATAATCCAGGGGTTTGCAACCAGTGGTACTAGTACCACCAGTGGTACTTCGGCCGACTGCTGGTGGTACTCGGACTGCTGGACCACTGGAACCCCACTCCGACATGGCACTTTCAGCAACACATTTTCACTCCTGAGAGGCTTTTGCCTTTGGCCAAGCCTCTCATAATGCTGAGAAGGGCCCTCCCACCAACCCAGATCCTCCTACCTGTGTTTTCTGGCCTCTGAAAACCCGGAAGTAACTGGTGATGATGTCATCGCCAGTCACTTCCGGTGGTACTCAGCAGGAGAGTGGCACCGGAAGTGGTACTCAACTGGGAAGGGAGTTGAGAACCCCTGGTATAATCAAATGCCTAAAGTTGGGCAGCGCAATGCAGCCTAAGTATCCGGTGGGTAGCCCAGGCCGCCCATTGGATCCTATCCCTGTTCTGGGATCAGCCTGGAGGTCTACTGATGTAACGCGTGTAGGTCTACTGTAAGGCGTGTGGGTAGCCCAGGCCGCCCATCGGATCCTATCCCTGTTCTGGGATCAGCCTGGAGGTCTACTGATGTAACGCGTGTAACGCGGGGAGGTCCCAATGGGCCTCCTCAGATTTCCTCCAGCTACTTAGCTGGCTCAAGTCTAAGGAGGCCGTGTAAAGGCTGCGCCGGCCCGGGAAAGGGACGGCGATATGGTGGCCGTCATCCCTGCCCCCTTGGGCTGGCTCAGCCAATGGCCCTCCTCTCTCGCCACCCGGACTGCCCCCGCCTGTGCTGCACTTACCTGTATCCAGTGCCCGCAGGGACGATCAGGCGGCAGAGTGAGGGCGGCCAGCCTCCGCATCAGCTGCCCTTACTCAAAAGTCATCACAAGCGTGCTTTATGGCACGTTTGCAATGGCATGGAATGGCGGAGTGCTCGCTTCGCCGTTTTAAACAGGCGGAATTGCGCTCTTACTAGTGTAAAGATTGCAGGGTCTTCACTGATTGAACAGTAGTAGGGTCCTTTGAAAGCACGTTAGGCAAGACTGTTCAGTTCAATTGGCTACCAGTTGCAGTTGTATTATACCATTTTAGCAATAGCAATGTAGATGGTTCTGCTTTGACCAAGAGGAGACACCATACTTCTTCAGCTTCTCTCTATCCATGCTTTCTCTTTGTTAATTTCAGTCCTCCTGAACAGCTTTGCGCCTTACAGATTCCTGCATTTGGAAATAGTAGCTGTTGCTGGTTCAATATTTTACGACTTTGTTGGTTCAGTGTCTTGGTTTGGCTTAGCATGCCAACACAACACGAGTTGTGGCATTACTATTCATTCATTCATTCATTCATTCATTTAAAGCAGTGGTGGGGAACCACCGGCCTCAGGGCCGGATCAGGCCCCCGAGGCCATCCGATCCGGCCCCCGGAGAGATTGCCGGGAGGCCGCCCAACCGCCCCCTGGAGGCTCCGCCGGGTCCGCACGTCACCTCCGGAGGCCGGGAGAGGGCCTTTGCATGTCCTCCCCGGCCTCCGCCTCGACCCCTTTTCCCCAGGCCGTTGGCCATTTCGCACATGCGTACCACGCCGATGAGGGCAAGCTCTTGCCCTCATCGACATGGTACGCCAGAGGTGACGCGCAGCCTCGGCGGCGGCTTCGGACGGTGAGCGCAGAGCCTCCGGAGGCCGATGGGGGGTGGGGGCAAAAATTAATTAATTAAATAAAAATGGCTCCCGGCCTTACGGCCAGCCCTCAAGCAAATTTCTAATATTTCAAACGGCCCTCGCCAGGGAAAAGGTTCCCCGCCCCTGATTTAAAGAATTTATATCCTGTCTTTCTCCTGACAGGGCAACCAAGCCAGCTTACAGAATTAAAACATTAAAATAGTTCAAAAACAATTATAACCAATGATTATAACCAATGGGTCACCTAAAAATTACAGTTGATTAAAAAATGTCGCAGCTTACCTTAGGTATAATCCTACCCGATTTTTTTGCCACTGGTGGCACAGCCATGATGGGGATAAGCAACCTCCTGGTTTTAGTAGTAGTCTATCTCTTAATGCCAGGTGCAAGGGAGTGCAGGATACAGAGTGGCGACAGGATACAGGTATCTTGTTGTCTGTGTGCTGCCTGAGGCATCTGGTGGGTCCACTGTGAGATACAGGAAGCTGGACTAGATGGGCCTTTGGCCTGATCCAGCAGGGCTCTTCTTATGTTCTTATGTTCTTAGCTGAGATTGTAATGGTGGTTGAGCAAATACTTTAGGAAATGTGTGCTATGAGAAGGGATTTAAAGGCAGGGGAGAAATGAACTCGAGGCAAAAGTGAGAGAGTGGAGACAATGGAACCCCATAGTTAGTAGATATGTTTATGTAGCCTTGAGCAAGCAATTTTAGCATTGTTATATACAAGGTGGAAATACTAACTCCCTATATTAGAGACATGTTGACGGAAAAAGGTGACATTTGTCATGCTGTGAAGAACACTTTTGTTCATATGAGTGTTGCATGCATGATTCAAGCTGCTTAGATGTTCAGATGTGGTAAGCCTTGTATAATACAGCAATTAGAAAAAGAAGGTGGGATCACAGGAGACAACCATATGAACTGTCATGTCATTGCATCAGCCTGATACGGGGCCATCCTCCTAGTATCGTTTTCGCACGTGCTTGCCAAATGTTTACTGAGGATGTGTGGCTTTGAGGCAATCCAGAGCCATTTGTGTCCATATCTACAAAATACCTACACTTTTTTTAATTCTAGTACCCACATTGTACATTCTGCGTTAACACTGCTTTCCCTGCATTAATTTCCACCTAGAGGAATAGATGCCTGTTCTTGAGAATATGTATTTCTTAGGCTTTCATACTTAATGACAACATGTTTAACAAAACAAGTATTGTAATGCTGATTCAATTTTTTTCAGGCTTGCGTGGCTCTAAATGCAACAAAAAGCAGGTCTTTTAAAGAACTGGTCTTTGAAAAATGATACATATGAAGCAGCTCAGATACCTGCTGTGGAAATAGCCTGCTTATATAAAAGGTGTGATACATCAGACAGCTGTATCTATCTCAGAGAACAGTAAAAATAGATTGGCTGCAAAGTCATCTGTGACTCAGAAATTAAATGGAATAGTGAATTGTGCAAGAACCAACTGTGAGGCTCTTGCTAGACTGTATTGTGTGCACTTGTCCTAAAAGATGTATCAAGTATCACACTGTTTCTTCAATGAAATAATTAATCATGTTAAAAAAAATTAGGTGGTCCACTGCTTTGCTTTGTATGCATAGGGAAGGATTTTGGAGGGGAATGCAGCAAAAGAAGTCTTTTGAGAAATAGGTCTCTGAAACAGGATTCTGAAACATAATGATGCTTGTAACCAGAAATCTTCCAAATGCAGATGTAGCAAAGCACAATGGCCTGGTTTAGAAAGTATGGATGCCATGTGGAAACCTGCTTTAAATGGCTCCATGGTGGCAGTTACCACTTGGTGGGCAGCGGTCCCTCCAACCAGAAGGTGAGCGTTTGCCAAACCATGACACATGACCATAAAGGAAGGTTTATAGTGGCATGGTAAGTATTGCCCAGTCTGCAGCACCCAAAGAGCTCACTGTGCAACAACAGTGTGTGGTGTAGTAAAGCAGCAGTGTTTGGCAGTCATAACCATCACTTTGGACAAATAGCTTCAAAGGGGATTTTCAGCTGGGAGACAGCAGAGAAAAAAGTGTCCCTGTCTGTTGATCCACATTAGATCCGACTACAGTTGCTTTTTACAGTAAAGAGACTCAACTGGTTTGCTTTCTGTGTCAAGCCTCTCTCTTAATGATGGGCTTGGGGTAGTGTGCTGTTTGATCTTGAACTTATTAATTGACATACCCTGAAAAAGAGCAGAAAAAGCTGATTATCATGTCACTGTGGCCCAATAAACACATTGCTGGAATGGAATTGGAGCTGCTTGCCCTTGACCCAGTTCCATACTGCTCCAATAATGTCTAGAATAGATGGAGAAAACATAGGTGTGATGTGAATGGCACAAGCCCTCATTGGTTTGGCTCAAAAATATCTAGCAGTCCACTTGCTCCTGCCTGTTCATGTCATTGGATGAGGCCCTGCTCCTCTCCCACCATCATCTGAGTTAGATCAGTCAGTACACAGGAGAGGGCTTTCTTGACAGTGATACTTAAGCTCTGGAAGGTTCCAGAGCCTAAGTATCACTGTCAAGAAAGCCCTCTGGAACTTCCTCTCCTGGGAGACCCATTGCGTCCCTTTTAACCTTTAGAAGAACTATCAAGACCACCTAGTTTGATCAGTCTTTTTATGCTGATGATTGAGGTCTCCCTTGGTCACATTGTTTCTTTGATGCTGACGGCTTCTTTTACAGCCCAATCTTGCCTAAGATCCGCCGCAGTGCACAAAGTGCGCAACGGTAGATCCTAAGCAGGATCAGGGCTGCACCGGCAGAGCTGGGGCACACCTGGGGGGAAAGGGACAAACGTCCCTTTCCCCCAGTGTAAGCCCCAGCGGCCCCAATGGGCCTCCTTGGATGTGTGCCAACTATTTTGCTGGCGCATATCTGAGGGGCCAGTGTAAGGCCGGCCAGTTCTGGGAAGGGCTGTTGGATATCAGCAGAGCGTGCCACCGATATCCCTGCCCCTCTCCCGGATTCGCACAGGTATTTTAGTATAAATATAGGAATTAAGCTATGGAGGAGGGCTCCTATACTCCTCCTAGAGTATATAGGGCTCCTAGGATCAAGCCATTCACATGTGCATATCTTTAAAAACGTGGCGATTAGGAGCTGTGTGGCTGCAGCTGAGTTCTCTGAATCTTTGCCTTTGTCAGGTTGTAAATTGTAAAAAAGTTTTATTGTGGAATGACACAAAAAACTATTAATTGTGGATGTGCCTTTGTATAGTAGCATTTTAATGTGTGGTACATTAACCGTATACCAGGGAAGAGACTGCATTACTTCATTAATTTAATATTTTCATCCATGGAAGATCCAATTTAGTTTCCACCTTCAGTAACTTTTAATCAACATGTTCCAGAATGGAACCACAACACAATGGAAATTACATTTAGGCAAATGACTGGGCCATTTTTCACTTTGACCCCAAACTAACTTGCACAGAGAAGATATTAGAAGCTTTACTAACCCGCTGAGGCACGGGAATCTCAGTGGCACTCAGCATGGAGCTGAAGAAGCAAACACTGTTTCCCATCTTCATTGTGAAGCATCCTTAAAAATGTTAAAAGTACAGTAATCAAAGCCATGATAATGTGGAACCACCTGACTGGATTTTGTTACATAACATATAATAGCAAACCTTCTAAAATTGCATTGCCAATGACATCAATATCAGGTATACACCACTAACCCGAAGGGCAAATTTGTCATTGATTTCACTGCATAGACAGCTGCCTAATACCAAGTCAGACCATTGTCCATCAAGTTCAGTTTTGTCAGTACAGATTGACAGCAGCTGTCTAGCTGGGAATCTTTCCTAGCCCTGCTTAGAGGTGCCAGGGATTGAACCCAGAATTTCTTATAGAAACGTAGAGTTGGAAGGGACACACAGGGTCATCTAGTCCAACCCCCTGCCTATAGCAGGAAATCCTCCTAGAGCATCTCCAGCAGGTGCCTGTTGAGCCTCAGCTTTAAGATCTCCAGTGAGGGAGAATCCACCACCTCCCTTGGTAATCAGTTTCACTGCCGAACTGCCCTTACCGTCAATTTCTTCCTGATATCCAACCGGAATCTCCTCTCTTGCAGTTTGTACCCATTTGATCTAGTTCTACTCTCAGAGGCAGTTGAGAATGTAGTTGCAACACAGGTGCTCAACCACTATAGTCTCAATGTACTTCCAAGTAAGCATGCTTAGAGATAGCTTAAAAGCAGACTGTGAAGTGAATTGTTGGACTGTAGATCCCAGTCTATGGTTTATAATCCATTTAAAGCAGGCTGTTTAATGAGAGCCCTAATTCTGATTTAGATCAGATATCACTGCACTGCTTGAACTAAATCCCTGTGAAATGAGGACTAGGTAGTAGGTACATTGGTGCTTCCTCTGTTATAGTTTTTCTGTACTCATATAGGAATGCTATAAGTACAGATGTAAATCATAATGCATGGAATTCTAGCATCGGTGTGTCCTGTGTATAGAATAGAATGGTCCTGTGTCCATTCAACAGTGATGGGTTTTTGCTTTTATTCTGTTCTTCATTTGATTCCAAGAAGAAAGAGATTGTACGCTTGCATCTTGCCCTCTGCCTTGCTCGAGGAAGTGGGTGACAACTGGCTTTTGGAAACTCTTGGGTGTATTCCGAGGAGCGCCAGCTCTTGTGTCAGATTTCCTTTGATCATAGATGAGCGCATTATTTTTAATTTCATTCTCCGTATCTGCTGAAATGGGCTGAAGATAAATTCCTGTGAACAGTGATGATTCTGCGTAAAACAAATGCTCCACATTATGAATAACTTGTCACCTGACAAATATGCTAAGCTCATAGAGCTTATTGAATCTGAATTGTGTGTCAAGATGAACTATTTGCCTTTGTTTAGAGCATACTTCTCTCCAGAGAACAGAGCTGTTTAGAATAGAGCAGCTGTTTCAGACAAAATCACAACTTCAAAGCAAAAAACGTGTAATGACATTTTGTTGAACAAGATTACAAGTCACATCACAAGCCATCAACTGGTGGCATCAACATGCAGAAAGGACTTCCAGGTGTCACATGGTCAATATTTTATTTCCAGATGTGATGGAGACATGCATGCATTCATACACGTGTACTCTGAGCTGAGTGCCAGCCAGGAGAGCATGGCTATTTACAGAACTGATGGCAAGAGGCCTCCGTGATCCACAGGCCAGGAAGGCCACACTTTTGATTAAACCATGTAATCACATTACCCACCCACCACCACCCAATCACCTATGGAGTCTAGCATAACAAGTTTGAACAGAGACCTGTTTACTGCTTAAATTGAAAAGGAGTTTTCACGCCCCCTACAGTTCAAATGGAACCCACCAGCTCCAAATCTTGCTGGAACAGCAGATTTGGTTTGACCATGGCCACCTCCCTGAGTTTGGGAAAAATAACATTAACAAAACAAAGGAAATATTTCACACCTCCAAGAAGGGCCTTCACCAACCCCATGATTACGCTCCATGTAGGAGGCATGCTAACGAGCCAACACATCTCCAACTAGCTATGGCACCCTCAGTTGGGTGGGGAAAAACAAAGGCAGAACCCAAACGTGGTCCTCAACTAACAAACTTCCTTAACATCAAGGAAAGTTGGGAATAATAGTCCAAAATAGGGCTTTTCAGAGGATGCAGAAAGAGAACATTGTATTTAAGCACCAGTTCTGGTCTTGTTACAGATAACATCAAAGCAATAATTAAAATGACAGATTTTAAATAATGCCAGCTTGCTTATGCAGTGCCAAATATTGTTGGGTGGAATGTATTTTTGCAGCTCACTAAAAAGCAAATGCTGAGATAGCCTGGCAGGCCTTCCTTGGGAGGGCATTCTATAATCTAGAAGCCATGATGGAAAAATTCTTATCTCCTGTGCCGACCCATTGCACTTCTGACAGCAAATACAGAGGAAGGCTTCAGTTGTTGAACTTAGGCCCCAATCCTATCCCCCACCACCGGCACTGATGCAGCCGTGCCAAAAAGGTACACGCTGTATGCTGTGGTGGGAGGGCATCCTGAACGCAAACAGGAGTAAATGTTTTTTTACTTACCAGCGTATAAGCCCTCAGGCAGCCTATGCGTCTCCTGGGACATATGTCACCTATTTTGGTGGCATATGTCCGAGAAGGGAAAAGGGGTGGGGAGGTTTTCAAAAGAGGGGATAAGATCCAGCGTGCACCATTGCTGCCAAATCCACCCCTCCCCTTCCTTGCCCCGGTTCCTCCCCCAGAACATCCCAATCCTCCCCACCCATGGCCCTCCCCCTTGCTGCTGACTTACCAGCGCCCAGGGATCCGGGAAGGCTGCTGCCGCACAGCCGGCACCGCTTGCTATTCCTAGCAGTGGCCTGGCAATGTGCTATATAGCATAGCATTTTTTGACGCCGTAAGCCGGGCTGCGCTGCTGGAACGCAAGTTCTGGCAGCGCAGCCCAATGGTAGGATTGGGCTGTAAGTGTGTGGGCAGGTTCCTATGGACAGAGGTTACTGAGTAGAGGTTCCTCACGCCATCACTGCATTAGTATTTCATTAAATCAGTGGAATTAGTTCATGCTTTGGTATATCATGTACTGAGCACACTAAAAATAGTGGCTCCAGAAATATTTTTTATGAAGAAAAGAGCAAATGCATGTTATAAATAATTTCCACAGCTGTTTTTAATGTGCAACTTCCTTTTCTAATGCACTGGCAAAAAACCAACCCCACACCCATTCCCATTTTCCAGCTGAAGACATAAGACAGAGATATGTTGACATGCCATAATAAGGCATCCAGCATGTCCACAACTGAATTAGAAGGAGAACCTGAGTCTGCATCCAAGACCAACATGTGATTTACTAAACTATGTTTGCTTTTATGTGTTTATGAAAGCACATGGCGTTAATCACTTATGCATTGGTCACATCCTGGCTAGACCACTGTAATGTCCTTTCTGCGGGGCTCCTTTTAAAAATGGTCTCTAGAAACTTCAGCTGGTGCAAAATGTAGTTGCATGGTTGATGCTCATGGGGGCTAGGCAATACGACCAATTTACAGTGGCTGCCAGTGTGTTTCTGGGTCCAGTTTAAAGGGCCAGTGTTAACCTGGCCCCAGCCTGTACAGGACTTTAAGGCTATCTTAATAATAATAATAATAATAATAACCACCACCACCACCACCACCACCACCAGTACCAGTATTTATATACCACCTTTTCTTTGGTCATCGAATTTCTCCTTTGACTTTAATTTAAAGGCGGTTTACACAGGCAGGCTTTCTAAACCCCAAGGGGTTTTTACAATACAATATGTTCCTGCTTTCTCTCCTACACCTAAGCTACCAATTATTCTGACCAGGTAGGTGTGTATGCTTGTGTGAGTATGAACTATGCTTAACTGTAAAACTATTCTTCTTTCATTATATGGCATTTAGTGTAACATCTAGAACTATCCTGCTGTCTAGAAATAAAAGCTTTTGGATGCATTGAAGTTTTGTCTTTGTGCTCTCCTTGTAAAGATTCCATTAGTTAGACTTGTGGTTGGATCACCCACAGGTCAATATTATATTGGTGACTCTTGGGAGTGGGAAGTGAGCAATAAGAAGTTTTAAACAGCCCATTGAGAAAACCAGACACAATTAAAATCCAAGTCATTAGACTAGAATTGACAAATTTTGGGCCTTTACTTGGTCCATGAAACCTTTTGGATAAAGGGTCAAATAGTCACTAGGAGATTTCCCCATAGGGCTTTCCCAAAGAGTTACCCCCTTTTCTACTGACAAACCACCTGCATCCATATTTGCTTGTTTACTTGGACGTAAATCCCATTATTCAGTGAGGCTTTCTTCTAGGTAAATGCTTTAAAGTTCAGCTTTAAACATGATTTGTTGTTGTTGGCTACAACACATTGTTACATTATGTATTTGCTAGTTTGTTAGCTACCCTGGAGGACATGGTGGATTGGTCCTGAAGGGTGGTGGATTATTTAAATAAATATGTAAATTCTCTCTTGTGCTATTCCCTGCATTCTGCTGGCCTGATGATGGATGTCTGGATCCTACCAATGCAATAAAACAAATGCATGATTGCATTTGTAGAATCCAGAGGTCCATCATCAGGACAGAGGAACAAGGGGAATAGCACCTGAGAGAAGTAAACATAGAAAAACACTTACGTAAGATGTCCATTAATTTCCTTAGGTGTTTTGTATGAGCTGTGAAAACAAAGGTGAACTCCTAGGACAAAAGGGAGTGGATTATGAATCTAAATTTATTCCTCCATAATCAAAGAAGCAAGTTATATTGACATGAATGCAGGATCTCATAATGCATTCAGTACTACAACAGGACTGACTGAGACACACAATGACCTGGCATTGTCCAACTCATCCAAATGTCTCTCGTTCTACTTTCTATGTGAACACAGCAGTTAAGGACATTTGAGATTCATCTAGAAAGGATGAAACAGAATAGGTTTCTCATGAATTTGTATAGGCAAGCCAGGAGGAGGAAATCAACAATTATAATCTCTGTGACACAACTACTAAAACATGGAAATACATCAGAATGTAATGAGGTTTTGCAAAAAAAAACAACAACAACCTTCTGCACTTCCCTTGAGAGAGAGAGAGAGAGAGAGAGAGAGAGAGGTGATATTGCAGATTATTAAAAAAAATGACAGATTGTTGCAGATTTAGGAAATGGTGAAGCTTAGTGTTGAAAAGCAATACAAGAATATTGATGAGTGTAACTGGGTTAGAAGAGTTTCAAAGCAATTCGAAGAAGGAATGGCCATTATCTCTTGATCTTGTAGCAGCCCTGTGTGGCATTAATGAAACCAGATAACGTTTTGAAGTGTGTGGGACATTGTGCACAGTTGTCCCCTCAGTAGTCAAATGCTCAGTACATTACTGTTATGATCTTTGCAAATGTACCTTCTATTCATAGCTACGTGAGTGAGCCAGATTCATACTATTCTTTCACTGCAAAGACACAAGCTGTGAACACCTGTATAAAAAGAATTTTTGAGGCTCATATTGTGATGGGATCTGACTGCTTCACGCTGTTTATGAACATATTCTTGTGAAACCCTATGAGATATGGAGGTGCTGTTAGCCCCCTTTACCTATGAAAAAATGAGACACAAAGAAGCGGTGTGGTTTTTCACCCAAAATCAAACAGCAAAGCTTTTGATGGAGTCAGGAATGAAACTGTATCATACAGAATTATTTAAATACCAGAATAAACTAATCTTAGTTAGAACCTGCTGCATATGCATTGATGGGCAGGGCCAGCCAAAGACCTCCTGATGCCTGAGGTAGCATGCCAAATGCTGCCCCCCTTGGATGATGTGCCACCCTCTGCTGTTCCCAGTCTAAGACTCCAATGTTCTCGCTCAGCACTCCCCTCCTCCCCACATTTCCTCTCTGTCCCCTTCTTCCTTTTCTAGTCCAGGGAGTGGAAGGAGTAGTGGAGGCAAGTAGGCCGACCTAGATGGAACCCCTCCCCCACCAATCTGCTGCCTGAGGTGACCTCTTCAGTTGACCCCATGGATGGGCTGGTCCTGCTCATGGGCCTGTGCGACTGACAGCCCAATCCTGCATAAAGATATGTGGCTTAAAGGGCCGGCCGCAGTATCCAATGTCCTTCCCGGGCTGCATCAGCACAGCATGGGAACATCTCGGGATGTCCCCTTCCCCGGGTGTAGGGCTGACCGGCCCCCAATGGGCCTCCTTGGATGTATATCGCTCTGCAGGCAGCTAGTTGTGCAGGATTGCGCAGTAAGGACCCAATCCTATCCTCCGCCACCAGTGCCAATGGAACTATGCAAAAAAGGCGCACACTGCATCCTACGGTAGGGGGGACGATTGGACAGCCTGCAGAAGGTGAGTAAAAATATTTTGGACTTTTTACATTTAATATTTTGGACTTACCTCCTGGTAGGCTGCCCAATTGTCAATCAGTCTCCTTGGACTTTTGGTGGCATACATCCGAGGAGAGGAATGGGGTGGGCAAGGTTTACAAAGAGGGGATAAGATAAGTGCGCACTATTGCCACTGAATCCACCCCTCCTGCCTCCTCCCTGCCTCCTGTTCCTCCCCCTCCCTCCCCAGGAATACCCCCATTCCTACCACTCCCTCCCCATCCCTCCCACCACCTGCCTCCACCACCAACTCACCTGGAACTGGTGGACGGTGCCTTCGCTTCCGGCAAGCATGTGTGGTCACCAGCAACTTCCCAGCAGCCTCATTGTGCTCGATAGTGGTGCTGGCAAGCACGACAATGTCACGCAACACACATCAAGATCCAGCCACTTCTGCCTGGATCTTGGCACTTCCACCGGCAGATAGGATTGGGCTATAACATCTATTTTTTTTTCCTAATTCAGCCTCCTGGCCTCTCTGCGACACTTTTGCTCCCAATTTTGCAGGCTGGGAAGGTAGGTTACAAAAAAGGCATCAACAGGACTCAACTTCACAATAGATCCTGAAAATGAAGGCTGTCAACTAGGTGTTTAGTCTGTATTAAACAGACTAAAAGTTGGAGTGAGAGCAATTGTTATCTTCGCTGGAACAAATGGTGTATCTCATAGGATTGGAGCTCTTGGAACAATCACAACTGAGGGGTTTATCTTCCCTAAAAAATTGGACATACTATTCCCGGAATCACAACAAGGGCTATTTTAGCTGTTGTCACCATTTAAGTTGCAATATATCTTTAGCGGTAAATATCATTAATGCAGAGGAAATATTTCTTGTAGCAGGATTTGCTTGACCTTAATCATTAATTTCCCTGAAAACGTAGATAAGTGGTTGGATTTGTCTAAATAATTAATCTTTGGTTCCTTGTTAAGTTACACTGCATTACATAGTTATTCTATGTGAAATTAAACTGATTAAGACTAGCTTAACATTTACAATATGCAGTTCATTTAGATATGTAAAGCACATTTTTAGGAAGGCAAAGGTTTTCCCCAAGTATTATTTGTGAAAATGTCTGAGTATCACAATACTTTGACTACAATGGTGCTAGGTCAGAGGTTAAGCTCTCTTTTAGAATATCTACGTTTTGATTTAAAAAAAAACACCAAAAAGGAAATCAGGACCATATGAAAGAGATGATTGAAATAGAAAATACAAATATACTATATAGTAATTAACAAGATAAACACAGTACAGGTGTCCCCCACTTAATGACGGGGATACGTTCTGGAAAACCCGTCATATAGTGAAACCGTCATTGAGCGAGTCCTCAATGTAACACAGTGGAGTTGTACTAGGGAATGAATGGCAAACGAAGTGTACATTATGATTGTAACACAAAGCACAACAAGATTTCTACCTGTCAATGGAGGTGTACATACACACACACACACACACACACACACACACACACACACACACACACACACAGAGAGTTAAAGACAACATTTTTTTTTTGCATTTAAAATACAGTACTGTAGCTTTAATTCTTTGTTTATACTTTGGGAACCTCCATCATATATAAGGATCGTCATTAAACGATCTGTCATTAAGGGGGGGGGGGACACCTGTAGTTATTTTTCTTGAAGGACTTCTGAAAGTCTGGCATGATGTTCATTAAAAAGCAGATTACACAGGTCTACAAAAAAAATTTTTTCTGGCCTGGACTTTAGCAGCTGTTTTAGACTAATTTCAGGGTGCTGATTCCAAATCTGGCATCAGTTTTTGTCTATCACATCAGGTTTTTGAGATATCAAATATTGTATTTGATAAAATCAATGAAAAACAGCAAATTTACACTGGTCTACAAATTTTTTTTCCTGGCCTGGACTTTTGCAGCTGTTTTAGACTAATTTCAGGGTGTTGATTCCAAATCTGATCTCAGATTTGCTCTATCACATCTCGTTTTTATGCTATCGGCATACCCCATTTTCATTGATTTTACCCGAAATTAACTCTTTGTCACTTATGATTGCAAGTTGTTGCGAGTCAGTGACTGCTTTAGTGTTAAAATATGGTGCTGTATTTTTAGGATAGTGTGTTTATAATATCATTTTATGTAGATATCCACATTTATTTAATATTTTCCTTCTGCAGGACGTGATCTAACAATGGCTACAACAGGGGTTCTCAACCTGTGGTACGGGTACCCCTACGGGTATGCGGACCTCTTGCTGGGGGTACGCCAAGCCCTGCCCCTTATCTGCCCCATGAGCAGCTAATTAAGTGTTAATTAACATGGATTTTAAATTGTAATTATTTTCGGAGCCCTTCTGTCTCTCTGATTTTGGTTTTGGGCTTATTTTTGTACTTTGGAAAATGTACTTTGGTGGGGTGGGGGAAGGAGGAGCTGATTTTGGGAAGTGTGACTTGGAGAAAAAAAGAGATCCTTGCATATGTCTCTCTCTCTCTCTCTCTCTCTCTCTCTCACACACACACACACACACACACACACACACACACACACACACACACACACACACACACACACACACACACACACACACACACACACACACACACACACACACACACACACACACACACACACACACACACACACACACAGAGAGAGAGAGAGAGTTAAATAAGACATTTTCCTTGATTTTATCAAATGCAGTATTTGATATCTCAAAAACCTGATGTGATAGACAAAAACTGATGCCAGATTTGGAATCAGTGCTCCAAAATTACCTTAAAACCATTGGAATACCTTATGCCAGAAAAAGTGTGTTGACCAGTGTTATTGGCCCAATCCTATCATGGATTGGGCTGGTGTGTGGACAGCTTTATGATAATGGAACACAGTTCCGCTGTTATAAAATGGCTTCTGGCAACTATTTTAGGTGCACTGCTGCACCTAATATACAGCGCGCACTCCTTTGGTGCAGCTGCATCGGGGGTAGGATTGGGCTGTATAACAAGCATTTTTTCCCATTGCAGTATAATAAGTGTCACAGACCAGTTTGGATGCTTCCTGTCCATGAATTTCATGTCACAGAACACCAGAACAATCTCCCAAGATGAGAAAGGGAAAATAAGTACTGGTAATTACTTTGTCTGCTTTGTGCTAAGGATGACTGTATATATTGGAATTAAAGATGAATTACAGTCCTTGTGTTGAGTAGCCATGGTGTGTTGCTCGGCTCCATTTTAAAGCTTGTGTTTTTTAATCAATTGAATTCTTAAATTGCTGTAACTGTGTGAGGGCAAGCTGGGAAGATTGGTTGCAAAAAAGGCATCAACAGGACTCAGCTTCACAGTGGATCCTGAATATGGAAGATGTCAGCTAGGTGCTTTGCCTGTATTAAACGGTGAGGGTGGATACACTAATGTGTGAGGTCAACATAAGCAGTCTTTTTCAGAACACATGTAGGTAGGTAGATAGATGTTCATGGTGCAGTGGCCATATTGTGCCATGTGCTTATCTCATGTTCCATCCATACATTGACTGAACACATGGAGCACATGGACTGAACACATGAACACATGGAGTGGGATCACAGCTGCTGGTTCCTTCCACTGTTGACCTCGGGGCTCCCACTAGCCCTGTGTACAGCCTCAATGCATTGAGCAGCAGATGAGACCAGACTCTATGTGCTTATAATAACTATCTGCAGTCAGGAATTCTTGTGCAAATGATATCTACTGACCCTATGCAGAAACAGTTGTCTGTGTGTAGAGTCCATATTCTCCTTCTCCTGAATGGCGCAGGCACAATCTCGCTCCATCTCCACATGTTAATGAATTCAAGGATGAAATATGAGCAGTCATAGTCCAAGCAGCTGTCTGCATGTGTTGACCCAGGTCATGAGCTAAACTGCCCACTCTTTAACCACCAACCCAAATGCTGAAAAAAAATCAGCTTGTGCTGCTCTTGATAATAAATGAGTTACTATATAAACTTTATATGCATGCATGCACTGTACACGCTGAAGCATCCTATTGTCAGAGGTTACTAATTTTTCCCCCTGACATTTTCTGGGGCCTTGCTGGTTCCCCAGTTGCTGTGACCGATATTAAGACTTGCTCAGCACCTTTTTGGGTTAAAACAAGATGCTGAAGGGCAGAAGCAGCCATTAAAGCAATGTGAAGACAAGATTGCAAATATATCTTCCCACAAATGATGTGCAATTTTCTGTTGACAGCCATCTGTCCACATCGTACATTCATGTGTGAGCTGTGCTTCTGTCTGAATGGTAGGTGCTTGACAATTTTCAGATAAATGTTCGTTTAGATAATGTTTCAAAATGCCATATACAGCAGCCCTCACAAGAGCGCTCACGACCCCTCATCGTTTTTGTGGTGTGCCATAGTAGTCAACCTCAACAATTTTCTTTCAAACCTAATGCACATCTTATGCTGATGCTTGTACTCCCTTCCCAAAACTAGGTACTTGTATTAGAATGTTATTTGTTAGATTAAAATGTTCTTTGCAGAAACTGTCTGGGAGATTTTCCTCTCTGTAAGGGTATTTGTAGCACATCCACCGTTGCTCAGGCTACTCCAGGAGGACTTCTCATCATCTATGGTTTTGTAAAAAAGAAACTTGGATGAAGAAAACCTCTCATAATCAGAACCAGCGCTGTCTGGGTGATGATGGCATCAGTACTGGAGGTGGTTTGGTGAGTTGCACAGGTTTCGCAGGAGTACCAACAGTCTCCATGTTTTCTCAACAAGTTCAGAAGACATTTGCTCACAGAAAATGGGTTTTTCTCCATAGGCCCATCCCAGAAATCCACCCTGGAGGTTTACAACCCTGTGCAATTGATCAGGTATGCTAGGGCAAGTTCTTAGCAGTGTCAGATGATACCCAAACAGCAGGTCATAGGATGTGGAGAAATGATTATTTTGACATAAGGCAGGGCCTAAAATTGCTGGAGATCAGTCAACTGTTCAGCATTCAATTCAATTCAATTGCAACAGTGCTATGTAGTTGTACGAGTGAGCTATTTCAAAGCTTATTCTAGCTTTTACAATGTTACAAAAACATGAGTGAGATGACTAAAGAAAAACAGCAACAATGTATGAATCAAAGTTGGTAAGATTAGGTTCTCTGTACCAAATGACAATTATGACAGATAAGTGGGATAATTTGAAATCATGCCATCTTTGCTGAAGAACTAATTGCTTGAGCGTAGAAGCTTGGTATGCAGCATAGCATTTAGCAAGACAAATCTGAAACCTCCCTTCCCCCATCGCCATAGAGAAAACTGGAATTTCTGAACATCGTCAAGCCACTGGCGTCACTCCCGCGAAGCGGGGGTAGCGGGTCGCTACGGGTGACGCGGGCAAAGGGGTGACGCGCGCACCCCCGCGCCCGCCACCTCCGTCGCCCTAGCCACCTCCGTCGCCCTCCGGATGCTCCGAGGCCGGCCTAGGAGCCGGCCTCGGAACGGCCGGCACTCCAGGGCCTTCTGAAGACCCAAGCGTCAATCCGGGTATTTTTAGTGTTTTCGCGCATGCGCAGAGACGAAAACGGTCTGCGCATGCGCGAAAACACTAAAAATACCCGGATTGACGCTTGGGCCTTCAGAAGGCTCTGAAGCGCCGGCCGTTCCGGACGCTCCGAGGCCGGCTCCCGAGGGCCGGCCTCGGAGTGTCTGGAGGGCGACGCGAAGGGGTGGGGGCAGCACCCCAAAAAATCGGGGGCGAAACTCGGGGGGTCACGGGTGACGCGCGTCACCCCGCCTTGGGGTGTCGCGCGTCCTAGTGACACCACTGCGTCAAGCCAATGGTTTTTCACAGCTATATCTGTTATCTCCTTTGAATGTGTAAAACACAGATGTGCAAATGCACACCATATTTCTCTGTGTGAAACAAACACACACATTTGCAAAGTTAGACGGTTGGGAAAAATCGAAACAAACTGAAACCAATGCAGACATTTCTGGTAAGATACCTAATATTGTTGCAAAAATATGACAGAAACGGTGTTGCCAACACTCATATGTGCTACATGTGCTACAACGCGCATTCATATGTACACGTGTGTTCCTTCAAGTGTCAAGCGCACACACACACACAGACACACACAAACTCAAATTGAACCAAATGGGGGGGGATTAGCAATACTTCTAGAGCGAGAGGTCAAATTCAACACTGTCTGACAGTTTTGGGATCATTGACTTGGGTGAGCAGAGCAAACAACCTCAAAGTGCCTCAAAATTAAGCTACCAGTAACCATGAGACTGAGTTTTTCAAAAGAAGCGTTTATTAAAGAAATATAGATAAACAAGAAAAAGGCACGTTTACTTTCAGTTACTTTGCTTAGGGGATCAGTTAGGGCTTTAAATCTGGTTGTAAGAAGAAGAAATACTTAAATAGCGGCGTTTGGACAAGCAGGAGTTAGGCCGAGCTAATCTGGGTTTCCTCCCCAGTCAGTCATCAAAAGAAGGCAATTCAGTGGGAAGCTTTGAAATAGACACACAAGAATGGAAGCCCTCTGCAGAAGCCATTTGCAGGTGCTGGTGCTGCTGCCATTTGCAGTGGAGTCACGCGCTGTTTGTGATGTCATAATAAAGGCATGTATGCTGTTGTGCATGCCTATGATGTCACAATTCTCTGCTGCCGTGGTGTATGGCAGGCAGTTGCCAGGGAACAAGGAGGGCAACATACTGACTGCCACCTGCTTCCATTAGGGTTCCACAGATGTTCTGAGAACAAAGATAGTGAAGGCAAAGCATGGCATCTGTTCCTACCAAAGTCTTTTTCAAATCTCCCGGATCCCACCCTTGAACCAAGAAAAGTGGCCTGATATGGAGAAGGGAAGGTCCAACCCTCTTTGGGAATTCAACCAATGACACATAGGCAATGCTATGGAGCATCTAATCAGAGATGCTGACCTCATTTTGATGTCTTGGGCAAAAAGAAGAGTCATTTGAACTAACCACTCATATGTTAAGTCATTAGACTTGGGAAAGATATACAGTAGTGATGCTTCATATGCCAATTAGGACATTCTTCTAAAACACTTACAGGATGTTCACATTGTCAAGTAACATAAACTGGGCAGGAATAAGGAGAGGAGAAAAAGGAGGGTTCTGCTCTCTGTTGAGAGACAACAAAACTACCGATTATTCATTATTAGCCCTTGTTCACTTTCCTCTCCTCCCTAAATAGCAGGCACAGAGGGGACGCATTTGGATCAGGAATGTGGTGCTGAGGGTGGGGTTTTAACAATATTCTCTACTGTGTTTTTAATCCACATCTCCCCCTACTCAGTTGCTGTTTGTCCTTAAGGGAAGCTGCCATTGGAGCTTTGTAATTTCCTGAGGGGTGAACATTCTCAATTAAAAATCTCAAGGCCCTTCTCAGTTCTGGAATGAGGGAATGACTGCTAAAGCAGTTTAAATCTGTAGTACAGCTAAGTCCTAACCTTCTGGAATTCATCACATTTCATTCCTTGCCAGAAAGACAAACTCTAAATGCCTGTGCCTGAGAACTATAATTGCCTTCAAAACTATACCTGTTACGAGACACCTGTGCCCCCATGATACCGCTTTCTTACAACTAAGGATACCAGTAAGCTATTAGCAAAACAGGACACTTCATATTTTTAAAGTTCACAAAATATTCATTGCTGTCCTTGAAAGCTGTTGGATAACTCCTCTGTAAGTAACATAATTCACCTCAAGCAAAGGATAAGATTGTCTTCAACCCAAGCAGCTTACAAACAGGTTGACTCTTTGTTGTAATTTGTAGCAACTGAAACCAACTCCAGGGCCTTGTCAGCTCAATTAACTGTGTAGCACAATTCTGGAGATATCATCCTCGTGGTATTTTGCTTTCATAACACCAACCGTCACAAGATGACTGCAGAGGAATTGTCTTTACCGAAGCTTTCTTCCCATAAGCTTTTTTGATGTATAAGGTAACCTCCGTGGGTGGCAAAGGCATCACTTTCCTGAAGGATTGGAATAAATTGGCAAGTCTTGCCCTTTGAGTTGCCGGAAATATTAAACATCAATGTCAGTCTGCTGCTCCCTTTCGTTTGGACAGAAATCCATGGAAAAAGTTTGCCTTGCATAATGTCCAGCGAGGTATTATTACCCTATTTGTATGCAAGGCAGTGCCATCTGTTCTTTTTGTTTCTTTTTCAGCTTTTATAGCATTTAATTTTTAATTTAATTTAGGCTTTCAGGGATTTGTTTCTTTTTCAGCTTTTTTAAAAAATTAATTTTTAAAAATGATTTATCCTTAGCCCTACCAAGCACATCATACAGATCTGTCACTGCCACAAAATACAGTAAGAACATTTCCTGGCATGCTGTGAAGCCACAGCATCAGAGATTGCAAACCTCTCGTACAATTGGAGTGCCACAAGAGTACAGTATTTGCAACAGAGAGGGCAAAAACCAATAAAGTATGTACATTTTTAGGTATCCTTCTGCAAAAAGGAAACCTTTGGATACAGCCCTTAGTCCCTTGGACTGCTAGGAGATCAAATCAGTCAATTCTAAATGAAATCAAGCCTGACTGCTCCCTGGAAGGACAGGTACTAAGGCTGAAACTCAAATATTTTGGCCACCTAATGCGAAGAGAGGACTCTCTGGAGAAGACTCTGATGCTGGGAAAAATTGAAGGCAAAAGGAGAAGGGGAAGGCCAAGGATGAGATGGTTAGACAGCATCACCGATGCAACAAACATGAAAATGAGCGAACTCAGGAAGATAGTGGAGGACAGGAAGGCCTGGCGGGATATGGTTCATGGGATCACGAAGGGTCGGACACGACTTAACGACTGAACAACAACAACAACAACTATATTTCTATCCCATGCTCACAAGGGGCTCCCAGTGGTCTCCAATTCAAGAGACAGGACACCTGCTTAGCTTCAACAACACAGCAGCATGAAGCTCTCCAGGGCCATTTCCTGGGCTCAGAAAATGTGCTTATTAAAAGAGCAATAACTCTTTTAATATGCACATTTCATGGGTCCAAAAATGATCTGGGAGAGCCTGATGCTACAGTCGTTCCAATTTTCTACATGAACGTTCATGCATCTCTGACAATATGTACTAGCAGCAACCTTTGCATGAGTATTCAGTGTGTTTGTGGGAAATTAGAGGTAGACTGTTGGGTGTGAGAGAGAAAATAATGTCTTAAAACAGAGTTATGGCTATTATGAAGAGTTACGTTGCAACCAAGAATGATTTGTTGCATTGCAACAATTTATTTTGATGGGGTTTGATCATGTAGGTTACAATTTACAGCTTGTTTTGAAGATTTTTCAAAATCAAAACAAGGTTTTGTTTTTCAGTTTCATGTATATAAAATAAAGAATCAAAATGCCTGCTTTCACAGTGCATCTCGGTTGCTATTTTTCACACACACACACACACACACACACACACAAAATTTCTCTGAAGCTGTTGTATCCATTTATATTTTGTGCTTCATTTACCTAGGAATTTATTCCATATCATTTGATTAGCATCTTAATGGAATCGTTTGGCACTAGTTCTCTGATTGCTGTGATCTGATTCATTTTGGCCTCCATCCTCTGGTTTATGAATGCCTGCTTCAAATTTATTGAGCCTTTTCACAATTTTCACAGCTCCCATTAGGTCACACTGAGACTTTTTGTTTTCTGCGTAAGTATATTCCCACCTCTTCTGAAATTGTCTCATAATGTGAGACTTGGTCATGTATTTTCCATGAAGTCTTAATACTGCTTCGCCTAGGTGAGAGGTGCCGTACCATAGCAGTGGATCATCTGACATCTCGGTCAAGAGTAAAAACTCCCATAAAAGATGTTGAGTGGAGAAGTACAGTGAAGAATGAGAGGCTGAGCACAACTGCAACCAACAAAAAAGTGAAACACACCCTTTAGACTGGGGACTGTGGTGTATAGGGGGGAATCTAACACCATTCATGCTGTAGTCCTGGTGAAAATGCCTCCCCAGCTGCTAATTGCCTTGGGAAGGAAGCTCCCATTGGCACCAATGGTATTGTTGCAAAATTAGAATTTAACAAGTGAAAGAGTCTGGCATCCATACTTGGTCCTCAAGCAATGCCTGATTAATGGTCTAGGACAGCGTTTCTCAAAGTGTGCTCCTAGGAGCCCTTGAGCTCCACAACCGCACCATAAGGGGCCGCCATCTGCTTGGTTTGCACGTCCATCTCTCCTGCCTCTCCTGTTCATGGCTCTCCTTCCTTATTCCCTTCCAGTTCCGGCTCTTCGCCAGTATTCAGCACTGGGTTCAGCACTGTGCCACTCCACACATGCACCAGCACTCTGGGGCTCTCTGAGACTCTGCGCATGTGCCGGTGGGGCTCCCCGAGACTCCTTTTAGAAGTATAAGGGGCTCCATAGACCAAAAGGTTTGAGAACCACTGGTCAAGGAGGTTGTCTTGCACCTGTGCCTTCATGGTGGGCACAAACCCCATTGCTGCCAGATCCACCACCACCAGCAGCAGCAGCAGCAGCAGCACAGCCAATGCTGTTGGCATGGCCAATAGCTCCACCCCCAGGACCTTGTGCAAAGGTGAAGGGGTCAACACGGTGGAAGCTGCTGGTGGAAGAAGTGGCTGCATCAGCATGGTACTTATATACTGCTTTTCAACAAAAGTAGTTCACAAAGCGGTTTACATAGTAAATAAATCAATAAATGGTTCCCTGTCCCCAAAGGGCTCACAATCACAATACTGATGCATTAAAACACTCATGTATAAGAAAATCTACCATTAATTATTTCCCTAGCTATGTATCTAAATAATCTGAACTGGAAGCCCTGAGAGAAAAATAGGTCATGGAATCATTTGAATCTGATATAATATCTAGGGTTTTTTCTCCTGTTTATATATGTTTTTAGCAGTATTTTTGTTTCTGATCCCTTGCAATGAAGCAAGAGGGAACAAATGAAGAAATATTTTTGGACACGGTTATCTGGTGGTTCTGTAATGCCACTGATCGTACAGGAACATTTTCAGTGTCTCATAGTATTAATTTAAGGACTTTTCACCAAGGAAGCCAGCTCCCTTCATTTGGCAGCCTGGTTTTTCAGAAAGGTAAACACAACCTTGTAAAAGTACAATATGAGCCAGGGGAGTTGTTCACCGGCCATCTGAAAAACGTCAACACATGATCCAGAGAAACCTCATATCCTCCCAGTGTCTAAAACAGGAACATCTTCATGCTCTATTGCCTTGGCTCCTGGAGACTTAGATCCATCAAAGTGGCCAGCAGAAAGGGACTGGAGAGAAATATTTTTTGAAGAAGCAAAATCAGACAATGGTTATATTACCATCACTGGTTTTTTTTTTTTCCAAGCTGTGCTTTGGCTATTTCTTTCACTGTTCCCTCAACACTTTTATGTTATTGCAGCAGAGACAATATTTGCGTCAGCTCTTGGAACCAAATGAATTATAGCAAGCAGAAGGAAATGGTTCATAATAGGTTTTGGATTTCTGCCCTGCTCTGATATTTATCAATGTTTCAAAATAGGCTGTGTAATTATCTCACCCTAGAAGTGGGAAGGATTGCAGTCGCCTATTATGGGTTATATGATATCTGCAGTGTATGCATATTACCTTGTTTCTCCTTGATGTGGAATTAGTTCTGTCTGCCTACTCCCTGTAGAGCTTGAATATCACAAGTTCACATATGCTGACTTTATTCTAGAGAACTGAACTTTCCCTAAAGATGTGATTTGGTAACAGTTATCTTTCTAGGAGCTGCCTCAATCACCCCCTTTGAAAACCTATAATGAAATAGCATAAATCTGCAGGTAATTGTCAGATCAGTTAATAGATCAACATCATTTGTATTTTCAAGTGTAATTCTCCACCCATCCAATGAAATACCATACAACTCACATTTTAAACAAGGCAGAAAAGGGGAGAGAAGAGTGGAACGATAAGAGCAAGGGAAATGAAGTCACAGCTTTCAATCCATATGACAAATTTGCTGACCTGTAGCATTTGATCCACTTTCTTCTGTCCACAAGCCGCTAGCCTGTGTAACTTCTCATGTACATTTGTTGAATTACAGATTCAGGACCTTCTTTCACTACAATGTTTATGTGAATTTTTAGCATGGTACTAAAATTCAGTATGACATCCCTTCCAAAATGCACCTCTATCCTAGGGAGAACCATTAAAAGGAAAATAAAATCCAAACTTCACAAGCAAAGGCAACCTGATTCTTAGTGAACATTTGCTTTGCTGCTTCTTCTGTAAAAAGAAATATGTAGTGTGACTATTGAACATTTAAATGTAATGCATCACCAATGCAGTGAACCTTGCCAAATAATTGATGTGGGAATGGAGAGGAATCAAGTGTATTTAGAATCAGACAGTCATTCAACATACTGAGCAGGATAATAAAGATAATGGATGTACACAGAAAACCCATGAGCAGTTTTCACCAGGTCCTCTCTTTGTATACTCTCCTTGTTCACAATGTCACTACCCACCCTGCTGAGAAGTCTCAAAGCCTTGGCATTATCTTCAGATCCTCTCTCTCTCTCTCCTTCATTCCCTATATCCAATACCCATAAAAAGGTAAAGGTATCCCCTGACAATTAAGTCCAGTCGTGTCCGACTCTAGGGTGTGGTGCTCATCTCCATTTCAAAGCCGAAGAGCCAGCATTGTCCGAAGACGCCTCCGTGGTCATGTGGCCGGCATGACTCTCCTTGCCGCAGCGCATAGCATGCAGCTGGAATACCCCCTGCCAAATGTGACTTGACAGGTGAACAAAATTTTCCTTCCCCCCTGCTGTCTCTCCCAGGGTCTATCCATGGTGACCTATACTAATGAAAGTAGATCCACAGGCACAGGGGTGAACCTTCCCATAGTCTGTGCCTGTGAATGTTTGAGCAGCATGTCTTGGTCGTGTCAATTAAATAAGCACTGTACTACCCACCACTACCATATGTGGCAGTGTGACAAATGGTAGCCCAGCTTATTCTCACGGAGGATAACTTAACCAGTCATTTGTATCATACTGTATAAATGGATTGCATTGCATTTCATTATGAAAACTAGACAGTATTTAGACAAGCTTAATATATGCTCTGTGTACAATTCAATCATGTTAAATTGCTATATCTGTTCCTTAGGAACCTTACTTGATGAATTTAGTGTGAGGAATATTGATTTCTACTCCACAAGGTTTCACTGAAAATGTTGTACATTTGTGGCTATTGAAGTTATCAGAGTTGAATTGAGATTATTTAACTACATACTTAGGGAAATAATTAATGGTTGGTTTTCTTATAGCTGAATGTTTTAATGCATTACTATGGACCTTCAGCAGAATATCAAAGTATATCATAGATATCAAGGATGCCTATGGGCAGGCAGATTCTATTTTTCTAATGTGTCAGACAGGTATAGGTAGGGCTGGCTTAAGACCTCCTGACACCTGAGGCAGCATGCCAAATGCTGCCTCCCTTACCTGATGATGTGCTGGCCTATGCTCATCCCACTTTCCAGTGTTCTAGCTCAGCACTCTCCTCCCCTCCACACTTCCTCTTCCTCTGTGTCCCCCTCTTCCTTTTCTAATCCAGGGAGTAGAAGGAGAAGGAGGAGCAGTGGAGGCAAGTAAGTGGACAAAGATGGTCAACCCCCACCAATCTGCTGACTGCGGTGACTACTTCAGTTGGCCTCATCGATGGGCCGGAGCTGGTAGGAGAACAGCAGCACACACCTTTCTAATAATAACTGAATTATTTGTTGTTCATTATTCCCCAGAACAGTGGTTCTCAAAGTGGTGGGTCGCAGCGGCGATCCGGGGGATTGCTGCCGCAACAGCCGAAAAAGTGCCCGAAACTGCCATTTTGGGCCTTACCGGGGCTTGGGGGGGCTACGGGGAGGCCTACATGACCCTCTGCAGGCCCCCCCAATCTTCAGATCACCGAAAAATGGTGATTTTTGGGCACTTCCGGTTTTCGTGAAAACCGGAAGTGCCCAAAAATCACCATTTTTCAGTGACCCAAAGATTGGGGAGGCCTGCAGAGGGTTGCGGAGGCCTCCCCAAAGCCCCCCAAGCTCCAATAAGATCCAAAATGGTGGTTTGGGGGATGTTTTCCCCAACAGGCTTAATCAGATCACTCATACAGACTTCTGCTGCAAAACCTGAAACTGTTCTCTCAGTTCCCTCACATGGCCTTTCTCATCCTGAGGCCTTCTAAGCTTGACTCTCAGAGGAAGTACACAACATGATGAGGCAGTCATTACATCTGGGATAACACATCATTTTGCCTATAGGCATGGTCAAGTTACTAGAATATCAAGGGCATTATGTTTTCTTATGTTTCTTGCTTTCCTTTGTACAATATTCACTCTGGAACTAAGATAGGGAAATATCTATGATCTTTTTAAAAAATCTTGGGGGTGGGGTGGGGGTGAGCTCAGCCATGAGTTCCCACAAAATCCTATTACCTGTTAGCCAGTCAAGGCTGATCTGGGAAGCTGGGTTGCCTCTCTCTTTGGTATCCTAGCAACCTGACCCCGCTTGTAGCTAAGAAGAGATGCTATTCCAGAGGTGATGATTACCTTCCTCTGGGTGGCATATCTGGAGAAGGACTTTAGCCTAGTCCCATGGATTCACAGTTTTTCTACCAGAACAGGTGGCCAGAAAGGAGTTACTACAGCTCTGTACTTTAGTGTGCACTGCTCCTGATTTTATGCATCATGAATTGCATGCACTGCAGTTGTGGTGGTCTATATTTCTATGTCAGCAATATTTATTTATTTATTTATTTATTTATTTATTTATGGAATTTATACCCCGCCTTTCTCCCACAAGGGCAACCAAGGCGGCTCATACATATTTCTTCTCTAAAGATTGCTATTAAAATGGAATTGTGTTTATTATACTTTTGCAAGTAGCTGTTGAATGAAATCACAAGGGATGTTCACATTTTGCAGGACTCAGCTGGTGCCATATCTTTTATCAGAGAAATATAAAACTCAAAGGCAGTGTATGGCCACATTGCTCTCCATCAGGGTGGTTAGAAAATATGGAGGTTTTGCTCTGATTTGCAGTTTGATTTTGAGAAGTGGAGAATTTCAGGCAAGTTCCATTGAAGTCTGTTTCAGTGAAGCATGACTAAGGAATGGTTCACTTATAATACATTTTTCCTACATGGCGAGATCTGAACATGACAAAAAAAAAGTGTATCATCACTTGAAAAGTGTAACAGGATGGTTTATGTGGGTGTGTGAGTACATGACTCAGGAAGCCCAATCACACTGCATACCAACACTCCACCACCTCGAAATGAAAAATCCTAAAATATAGCGAGCAACAGTGTGACACTAAATGCTGTAATTTTTTTGCTATTTGTACCAGAGTAATCAGGAAGGAAGAAGGGAATCTGAGCAATATCTTGTTCAATCCTCTGCCAAAGCCAGATTCCAAGCACCAACCCATGTCCATGTGCTGCAGTAGCACATGGTACTCTTTAGAACAGGGGTGCACAACATGCGGCCCCTGGGCCGCTTGTGGCCCTCCGAAGGATTGCCGGTGCCCCCCAAAGAAATCGGGGAACCCTTGGTGCGCGTTGCTTACAAAGAGAGCGCCGAGGGATCTCCGATGTCTTCGCTCCAGCCGTGTAGCTGTGCAGCCTTCTCGCTCGGGTCACCGAGTGAGGACGAAGTCACTGAGCCTTGCGAGCCCATTGGCCCGGAGGCTTTGAGGCCGTTGCTGAAGGCGGCACTTTGATCGCCGCCGATCAGCTGGAGTCTCCTGGCATTCGGCCAGGAGCTGGAAGAGCCGCATCTCCTCTTGTGTGCCAACGGGCGCGGAGGTTTGGGGGCTTGTCCCATTGGCACTGTCGCTGCTCCATGTGAGGAGGAGGCCCGGATTCACGGCGGAAGGGCAAATCCGAATTTTTAATTCTGTAACTATCTTTATTTATTTATTAATATGTTGCTTTTCCGGATATTTTCCAGCTCATGGACACACCCCCTGTGATGTCACTTCCTGAGGAAGTGACATCACGGTTCCTTTACACGCCCCCCCCGTGCGGCCCCGAAGAAGTTTATTCATTTTGGCCCCTACCTACTTCCAAGTTGTGCACCCCTGCTTTAGAAGGTCATATAGTCGGAACTGACATATTTTATTTATTTATTTATTTTTCAGCCGCAAAGCAGTGTTTTTTTTCCTTCCAGCGGCTGACTGAAATGCTGCCGCCACCACCTCCTCTTCATCCTGGCCGGCCAGCTGGGACGGAATCCCCATCCCAACTGCCTTTTTGCAGGCACTTAGAGCTCTCAGGGAGAGCTCCCAGGCGTTGTGCACCTGTGCAGAGGCTCGTGAACCAGTTCAGTCCCTGACTGGCAGGGAAAAATCGGGACAGTCCCGGTTGCCAGAGTCAGCCGGGATGGACCCCGGAAACCAGGACTGCCCTGGTTTGGACCCCGGAAACCAGGACGTGTCCCAGTTTTTCTGGTATGGATGGTAAGCCTAATTATTGTGTGTGTGTTTAGTACTAGCAGAAATTCATCCAACAAATGGAGTTGATTGACATTTTAGCTGTAGAATCTAATCTGGAACAGACGCAAGTGATTTTTATCCTCAAAAGTACTCAGTGAACCTGGGTTTCAATGTTGCATCAGAAGGACAGCCAGGTTGAAATAGTGGCGTTGGCGTACAGCACAATCCTATGCATGTCTACTCAAACATCTCATTGTGTTCAATGGGGCTTACTTCCAGGAAAATGTGTATGAGATTACAGACTTACAGCACAAGCCTCTGCATGTTTACTTGGAAGCAAATCTTATTGTGTTTAATGAAACTTACTCCCAGGAATGTGTGTATAAGATTTCAGTGCCAGTCTCCTAAAAAAGCTCAGCAGGATGAAACTCTGTAGACATGATGCTGGCAGACATCTCTTCATTGCCACAAACACAGACTAGATCTTCAAGTGGACTGTAGGCTAGTTTCTGCATGTATTTATTGCGAGCAGTGTCAGTGCTTGGTTGTGCCAAAGCATTGGGCTCTTTGCCTTGAGGGGTCCTTGGCATGCTCACACATGACCCCCAGAACTCCCCCTCCCCTGTGCAGCTGTGGGGTGAAGGAGGAGGGAAGTTGTTTCCCTCTCCCCCTCCTCCAGTCCACTGCTTCTAGTCCTCCCACCTTTCCCATCCCTCTGATCCCTGGAAAGCAAACAGAGAAAAGGAGACAGCAACAGAGCAATGCTCCAGTATCTCTCCATTACTGCCCTCCATAAAGGTGGGGCCGGCTGGGGCTTCAGTGGGCAGGTGGGTGAGCCCAGGGGAGCTTGTGGACCCTTGGCCAGTGCCCAACCTGACCAACTTCTGATGCTGCCTACGGTCGTGAGCTTTCTTCCACTTGCGCTCAAGCCAATCCTACCTGCCATGTTGCTTGTATCTCACCCAGTGCACCATGGGAAAGCCTGGGCTCTGGAAAGTTGGAGACAATACTTTGGAGCTATTTCACCTGAATCAGTTCCTTCATTCCAGACATCAGCAAGGGCTCCGACAAAAACAGTGGGTCCGTGGCCACATCGGGTAACGCTCCTAGCAATTTTCAAGCATCCGGTTCATGAAGCTTTGAGGATAAACTATTCTAATCAGTCTCCCATCCCTGTTGCTAGAGATGTCCCAAAGCCCATCATTAATTTGAAGCCTGGTTTTCCCTACTCATATATTTGTCCCCTTTAAGGGAACATCTCAACTGGCAGTTTTTCAAACCATCTGATACAGATAACACATGAATAGTTTGTTCTGCATCCCATGATCTGGCCCATGCAATCATTCACCAGAGGTAGTTTGTTACGTTCTTCAACAGAAGAATCACATTCTTCATTATCCCAGAATTTGCCTACTTCCTGAGCTAATCATGAGTTGTCCTCCCTTTTAGCACACTGAGGTATAATAATTAGGGCATGGGTGTAATTGTTGACATGGAAAGTTTATTTTAGAAAATAAAACTAAGTAGATGCAGAAACTGACAGATGTGGGGAATATTTCATCAAAAAGCAAATTTTGTGGACTGGATTGAAAACAAAATAAAATACAACAAAATATGTCTGCATCTGTTTGATGTGTGATATGACCTTCCCTCTCCTTCATGGATCATTGCCTTGTCGTGGCGAAGGGGCTTGCGTAACTCAATGAAGCCATGAGCTATGCCGTGCAGGGACACCCAAGACGGACAGGTCGTAGCAGAGAGTTCTGACTAAAAGTGATCCACTGGAGAAGGAAATGGCAACCCACTCCAGTAACCTTGCCAAGAAAATCCCATGAACAGTACCAAAAGGCTAAAAGATATGACGCCGGAAGATGAGCCCCTCAGGTCGGAAGGTGTCCAATATGCTACTGAGGAAGAGCGGAGGACTATTCCAAGTAGACCCAGAAAGAGTGAAGCGGTTGGGCCAAAGCCAATAGGACGTCCAACTGTGGATGTGTCTGAGGTTGAAAGGAAAATCCAATGCTGCAAGGAGCAATACTGCTTAGGAACATGGAATGTGAGGTCTATGAATCAAGGCAAGCTGGATGTGGTCAAAAATGAGATGATAAGATTGAACATTGACATCTTGGGAATCAGCGAACTAAAATGGACGGGCATGGGCGAATTTAAGTCAGGTGACCATCATATCTACTACTGTGGGCATGAATCCCTTAGAAGAAATGGAGTAGCCCTCATAGTCAATAAAAGAGTGGGAAAGGCAGTACTGGGGTGCAACCTCAAAAACGACAGAATGATTTCAGTTCGAATCCAAGGCAAACCATTCAACATTACAGTAATCCAAGTGTATGCCCCAAACACTGATGCCGAAGAAGATGAAGTTGACCGGTTCTATGAAGACCTACAACACCTTCTAGAACTAGCACCCAAAAAAGATGTCCTTTACATCATAGGAGACTGGAATGCTAAAGTAGGAAATCAAGAAATAAACGGAACAACAGGCAAGTTTGGCCTTGGAGCGCAAAATGAAGCAGGGCAAAGGCTAACGGAGTTCTGTCAAGAGAACACGCTGGTCATAGCAAACACTCTTTTCCAACAACACAAGAGGCGACTCTACACATGGACATCACCAGATGGTCAATACCGAAACCAGATAGATTATGTGCTTTGCAGCCAAAGATGGAGAAGCTCTATACAGTCAGTAAAAACAAGACCTGGAGCTGACTGTGGCTCAGATCATGAGCTTCTTATTGCAAAATTCAGGCTTAAACTGAAGAATGTAGGGAACACCACTAGACCGGTCAGATATGACCTAAACCATATCCCTTATGAGTATATAGTGGAGGTGAAGAATAGATTTAGGGCATTAGACCTGGTAGACAGAGTGCCTGAAGAACTATGGACGGAAGTTCGTAACATTGTACAGGAGGCAGCAACTAAAACCATCCCAAAGAAAAAGAAATGCAAGAAAGCAAAGTTGCTGTCAGATGAGGCTTTACAAATAGCTGTGGAAAGAAGGAATGCGAAAAGCAAGGGTGAAAGGGAAAGATATAAACAACTGAATGCAGATTTCCAGAGAATAGCAAGGAGAGATAAGAAGGCCTTCTTAAATGAACAATGCAAGGAAATCGAGGAAAACAACAGAATGGGGAGGACTAGAGATCTCTTCAAGAAAATTGGAGATATCAAGGGAACGTTTTGTGCAAAGATGGGCATGATAAAGGACAAAAAAGGCAGAGACCTAACAGAAGCAGAAGAGATTAAGAAGAGATGGCAAGAATACACAGAAGGACTATACAAGAAAGATCTTAATGTTCCTGATGACCACGCTGGTGTGGTCACTGACCCAGAGCCGGACATCCTAGAGAGTGAAGTCAAGTGGGCCTTAGGTAGCATCACTAACAACAAAGCTAGTGGAGATGATAATATCCCAGCTGAGCTACTTAAAATCCTAAATGATGATGCTGTGAAAGTGCTGCACTCAATATGCCAACAAATTTGGAAAACTCAGCAGTGGCCAAAGGATTGGAAAAGGTCTGTTTACGTTCCAATTCCAAAGAAGGGCAGTGCCAAAGAGTGCTCAAACTATCGCACAATTGCACTCATTTCACATGCTAGCAAGGTTATGCTCAAAATCCTACAAGCTAGGCTTCAGCAGTACGTGGACCGAGAACTACCGGACGTACAAGCTGGGTTTCGAAGAGGCAGAGGAACTAGAGATCAAATTGCCAACATCCGCTGGATCATGGAGAAAGCCCGAGAGTTCCAAAAAACCACCTACTTCTGCTTCATTGACTACGCAAAAGCCTTTGATTGTGTGGATCACAACAAACTGTGGCAAATTCTTAAAGAGATGGGGGTACCAGACCACCTTACCTGTCTCCTGAGAAACCTGTATGCGGGTCAAGAAGCAACAGTTCGGACCGGCCATGGAACAACCGACTGGTTCAAAATTGGGAAGGGAGTACGGCAAGGCTGTATATTGTCACCCTGCCTATTTAACTTATATGCAGAGTACATTATGAGAAATGCAGGGCTGAATGAATCGCAAGCCGGAATCAAGATTGGCGGGAGAAATATCAACAACCTCAGATATGCAGACGATACCACCCTAATGGCAGAAAGTGAAGAAGAACTAAAGAGCCTCTTGATGAGGGTGAAAGAGGAGAGTGCAAAAGTTGGCTTGAAACTCAACATTAATAAAACTAAGATCATGACATCTGGGCCCATCAATTCCTGGCAAATAGAAGGGGTAGAAATGGAAGCAGTAACAGATTTTACTTTTCTGGGCTCCAAGATCACTGCAGATGGAGACAGCAGCCATGAAATTAAAAGACGCTTACTCCTTGGAAGGAAAGCTATGGCAAACTTAGACAGCATAATAAAAAGCAGAGATATCACCATGCCAACAAAAGTTCGCATAGTCAGGGCGATGGTGTTCCCAGTAGCAATGTATGGTTGCGAGAGTTGGACCATAAGGAAGGCTGAGCGCCGAAGAATAGATGCTTTTGAACTGTGGTGCTGGAGAAGACTCCTGAGAGTCCCTTGGACTGCTAGGAGATCAAATCAGTCAATCCTAAATGAAATCAACCCTGACTGTTCCCTGGAAGGACAGGTACTGAGGCTGAAACTCAAATATTTTGGCCACCTAATGCAAAGAGAGGACTCTCTGGAGAAGACTCTGATGCTGGGAAAAATTGAAGGCAAAAGGAGAAGGGGAAGGCAAAGGATGAGATGGTTAGACAGCATCACCGATGCAACGAACATGAAAATGAGCGAACTCAGGAAGATAGTGGAGGACAGGAAGGCCTGGCGGGATATGGTTCATGGGATCACGAAGGGTCGGACACGACTTAACGACTGAACAACAACAACAACAATGACCTTCCCTCCTCTTGCAGGAAAAAATAAAATAAAAACCATCATTCTAGGGGGGAAGAATCCCATGTATACAAAAGCACATGAAGGTTATTACCAGATCAACAAGGACAAAACTGAAATGAAATAAAATGCTGGAAGAGTGCTGGTGAGTACAACACTTTTAACAACTAGGTTATAAAGGTGATAGATTACATATGATGCTCTTTCTCGCTGCTGGTACTGTTGCTTTAGCTATGCTATGGTACTGAGAAGACATAAAATAGCAGAGATAAAATTCTTTAGGTAAATACATTTCAGTCTCTTTTAAAATGCAATTGCAATAATCATAATAGACCAGTAGGTGGAGAAAACAAGCTTGGTTTGTAAGCCTGCAGGGTACAAGGCAATGAATCAAAAGCTGCACATGCATAGAACATTTCCATGTCTGCTAAGCACAAGTGAAAATCCCAGCAGAAAATATATATAAAAGAAAAAAAGAAAACTCATCTTATATATTTTTCTCAGAACTCTATAATCTCTCTCTTTTAAAATTGCCATTTATGCAGAGCTGCTTGTCGTAGGAACTTCTGACACTTGAGAACTGGCTCTGAAACGTATGTATTAAGTATTGCAAAGCTATGATCTTAACCACTCAGGTTTTCTGAAGCTAAACAAAAGAATACATTTTGTTAGGGCTGGTACCAGGGAAAGCAGCAAAATAAAAATATGTGGAAGAGGGCCAAGAAGATTTGGAGAGACAAACCTCATTTCACGTATTATTCTTCCTGAACAGAAACGTCTCTATATTTCCCATGAATGCTCTGGATCTAAACAAATTTGCTAAGTATGTAACACTAATTTCAATACAGTTTACATCCGTGTAAGTAGAATTGCTTCTTTAATTTCTATTAACATTTAAAATCCTATTTATGCTTTATCTGTTCTTTCCAGGTGATGATGAAAATGCAAGTCTTTTTTCTGCATAGAGCACAGTAATAGGAAGCTTTCTTCATTTATATTTCACAGTTTTACACCCTTCTTCTAAAGAGCTCAGGGTGGTGTACATAGTTCTTTTCCTCCTTTTCCCCTTCTTTTGCACTCACAACAACCCTGTGAGGTAGGTTAGGCTGAGAGATAGTGACTGGCCCAAGGTCACCCCGGAAGCTTCATGGCTGAGTCTTGCGTATGTCTTGCAGCAGTGCAATGCAGAGATGGAAAACATCACCTGTTGAATGCATGCCTGTTATGCATTTATTAAAGGCAGAAGCCATGGTTGAAATACGTGGAAAAAACAGATGTCAAAAAGGAAATGGTTGGGAAATGGGGAGGAGATGCGACTAGGGTGGTTCCTCTCCTACTTCCTCTTTCTCTCCCTCCCAACTCTCTGCATTTTTACAATGGAGGCAGGGAGCTGGAATGATGGCAAGTAGCAATGGTGGTATGACTCTGGTGGTTGCCAGTGGTTGACTCTGGTGGTTGACTCTGGAGGGTGGTTGCCCTGGCCAAGATGGCACTGAACTCAAGAGTACCACTGGGTCCAATTAGTAGGCTGGCCTTGTCTTTGGATTTTATTACTTTAGTAGCAGCTGGAACTTTACCCTCCTCCTGTATTTCCTGTTGCCACAAACTCATCGATACTTCTTTCTTTCCCTCTGTTCTCAGGCATAAATACACCAAGCTATTTATGAGCAAGTGGTTTGGCTACTTTGCTGATACTCCATTTAGATTTTGCCTGAGTCCTCCTTCCAGTGGCTGGAGGAAGCCGTTACTTGATGTGGTTCGGTGTACTGAGTATTTGCTTACAAACCATTCAGGACACTGTGCTGGAGTCCTATCCCGCAGCCAAGGCATCAGCATGGCAGGGGATTACATTCTGGAATGGATCTCTGCTAGGAGGGAGGAAGAGGGGTGGTGGGCAAGGCAGTTTTCTCGGAGGACATTTTCCTGCCACTCTAGGATGCTACTTATGGTTGGAACACTGCACACATTATGGTCAACAACAAAACACATGTGCCTCTTCCATACACTCATGTCGTTATCTCAGACCAGGTGCCCTTGACTTCAGAGTTGTAGTAGGTTTCTATTAGGAGTGGGCCTTCTCAGTGGTGGTGCCAACCTTGTGGAATGCCCTCCCCATGGAGGCCCAGTTGGCCCTATTCTACACTCCTTCAGGAGATATGTTAAGACCTGGATTTTTCATTCAGCATTTGGAGGGGGGGGGGTTGTTAACCCCATAATCCCAGTAAGCAGCTGATTTATGCCATACTCTGCTTCTTTTGCACACATGATGATGACATCAACCTCTTCCCCATTACCACAGCCCCAAAGACAAAGCCCTTTACAGGAGGCATTTTTCATATAAAGAGGGGCTAATGCTTGCGGACAAATCTATTGTAAGTGGGCAATGAGTTAAAGCTTAATTAAATGCATTGACACATACTTGGCTTATTCTCTGTCTGAAATTTGAAAGCTGATTATTTGAAAAAACCTAGTGGACATGCTGTAAAACCCCAGTACACTGTAAAAGTGTAAGTACTCTCCAGAGAAAAGGACACTTTATGAGGGTACTTTCAGACGCTGAATGAAACTCCTCCATTTTGTCACTGGTGCTTCATATTACAATAGCGCACATCACATTTCTCATAAATGGCACCATTAGCATTTCAGTAAAACTGCTGTCCAAAGGAGGGAGCAAAGTGCTGAATAGGAAAGGGCTTCTTCATCTTCCTTTTGGGTAGCCACTTTAATAAAACAGAATTATTGTTTTAATATTGTTATGTCTCAGCTCCTACCATTCTCCCATTATAATGCCTCTCTAACAAGTACAAATTCGCTAATATTATCCACTGGTAACTGTATAGTTTTCCAGACCGTAAAGTAAAACTCCTCCATTTGCTATGCTCCTGTTTTATTTTGTGATACTGTGCAATGCAAGTCAGCTGTTAGGTGCTGCTGGAGCTAGAACCAGAAACTCTGGGCATTGCACACCACTGGTCTGTGTGGCAAACTGTCAGGGCTACAAATTAGAGCATCTCCCTGGGAAGCAAAGGGCTCTCAGGTACTTGAGTGGCTTTGTCTACCTTGGCTGCTCCCTGCTTCTTCCCAACAGGAAGGGCTCTAAAGGCTTCCTGTTCCAGTTTGGACTTTGCCTAGGCCAGGGGTGTCAAACATAAGGCCCGCGGGCCAGATACGGCCGATGGAAGTGCTTTATCTGGCCTGCATGATAACTGAGCTCTCCCAGCACCTCCATCAGCTGCTGAGCTTCAAAGTGACACATTGGCAGAAGCGACACTGATAAAAGGGCAGCGCATGTGATAATTGGGCTCTCCCAGCACCGCCCTTTCAGCTGCACCGCTTCTGCTGAGGCACAGGGAAGGAGAGATGGAAGGACACCTCAGAATGCGAGGAACGGTACAAGCGCAGGGGCGAGGTGAGAGAGGGAGAAGGGAGATGCTGCTGTGTTGCTGGGAGAGTGCAATTATTATGTGGGCCACCCTTTCAGCAGTGCCACCTCTGCCAAGGCGTCACTTTGCAGAGCACCTCTCAGCTACTGAGCTGCAAAGTGATGCCTCGGCAGAAGCAGCACTGCTGGAAGGGCAGTCTGCATGATAATTGGGCTCTCCCATATCTTAAATACAATCAAGATTTGCGTATTTTCATATTGCTTTGTATTTGTCAGGGCTGAGCCATTGGCACTAACATGGATCAGAATCAACCGTGCCCATTTGATTATGATGATAATTGGACAAATGGAAGACATAGACACAATTTTACTATAGAAAAGGCAAAATGGACAGCTCCCATACTGGTGGTTCCTATCCAGGTGTTGGAAGGCAGGGCAAAACAAAAGTAAGCAGGACGATATGACCTTGGTGTGTACTTTAAAGGCCACAAAGCAAGGAGGTGGGGGTGACCGAGTGTGGACACCTGCCAATACCTGTCAGAGGAATGTCAGACCTCCCACCTCCACTCTATAATCTACTTAATTTAACTTCTGGATCTGGCTAGCACCTGTGCTGGCTAATCTAGGATTTTTGCAGTCTTTGCTTTGCCTTTCTCACTCCACATTCTTCCACCATCCCCCCCCAACTGCATTAGTAGCCTCACGTGATGTTCAGTTAGAGGTGAAGGAGTGCAAACTTCATCAAATTGTTTCCTTTTGCCTGTGTGTTAAGACTCCATTACTGTGCCTGTTGGATGCTCTCTCATAGGGTCAGACGTTACTTTTTCTTTTGGGAATTATGACGTCCCGGCCCTGGTGGGAAGGTTGTACCACGACTTGTGTGAGCCTGTTCCAGCCAGCTGGGCAGATCGGAGGCATCTGGGGATGACATCATCTCTGGGCATCTCAAAGCCAGCAATGGCAGAGAGCAGCTGACCCGGGATGCTGATTGGGGGGCTGTTGTGAGCACCCATGGGTGCAAGTGATTTCAGCTCGTTTTGGTCCGGTCAGCAGACACCTGACTCCAAAGATGGAGAAGGTACCCAAAAAGGAGAGAGAGAGAGAGAGAGAGGGAAAGAGAGATCCGCGTTTGCGGAGGCGCCAAAAATAGAGCTCTGACAGACCAGCGCTGGGTAAAAAGGAAGATCTTTACTTTGCTAGCAAAGGACACAGAATGCAGGGCACAATGTGTAAAATACATAATCAATACAAAGGTTTATATACATTTCATTAGTTCATACAGGTCCATGGAGTTCATTGTTCAGAAGTTACATAAGAAAGAGGCACCAATACAAAGCAGGATTCAAGAAGTTACACTTTGATACAGCCTATCAGATGTAGGATTCAAACTTCCCTCCAATGAGATGCAGCAGCAACAGTTGTAAACTTTCAACCAATAAAAGAGAAACTTTATTAAGAAAACCAATGAAAAGTGTGGTGCTTTCTGTTACTGGGAACCAATGGGATGATGGGTGGGGGTACTGGGTGGCAGAGGTAATAGGATTAGACCCCCACTTCAGGTGAAGCAAGGTTTTCCGGAGTTTTATGAATGGGTCCTTTTGAGAAGCCTGCTTAACACAAAAGGCAGTGTTTCCAATTAGATAGCCCAAAAGTGCCGCACAATAGGTCCCTGCCCCATGGCACCCGGTTTACAGTTGAGGACATTTGAATTACTGCTGTCAGTCAGGCAAGAGCAAGGCAGATAACTAGATTAGCATTTGAATAATTGTAGCAAGGCAAAACAGGAACAATGGGAGGTGAGATAGTGGTAGTTGGGATAGAGCATGCACAGAGGGACAAGTTGCAATCAGGGAAATGGCAGCAGGAGATAGGCATTTGAATGATAGTGACAAAGGAAGGTAGGAACAATGGTTCCAGGATGTAGGAGATGGTGGTGATTGATGTAGGGAAGATGCATGCACAGTGAGATACGATCTGACTCCTCGCTGTGGTCCTGGGATTTCCCTCTTCCCTGGCCTCAGCCCGCTCCCCAGGTAGAAGGCAGCCATTTGAGGCCAGCACAGGTTGATATACAGGAGTTATGCTGTGGTCCTGGGATTTCCCTCTTCCCTGGCCTCAGCCCGCTCCCCAGGTAGAAGGCAGCCATTTGAGGCCAGCACAGGTTGATATACAGGAGTTATGCTTTTAAAATGGCTTCCCCTACTCCTTGCAGTGCAGATCCATGGCAGGAGGAGCACCCCCGGTGCTGCCTACATTTACCCTAAGGTTTCCATCACGGGAGGAGGGGGGGGACTCGAACCACTCTACTACCCTGCTCCTGGGATTCCAGAAGGATGCCTAGTTCCGAACTAGGCTGTTTACGGCTGCAGATCTATTGCATTGCTGCCAGGAGCCTCTCCACTCCTGCTGGGACTAGCCCCAACAGTGCGAGAGGATCGGGACCCTTCTGTGTGGGGACCCGTCCCTGAGGAGACCCCGATGATCCTTAGTGAAGATCCGGTGCATAACTCTCAAGGGAAACCCATAAACCACAGCAATTGAGCAGAATGATTCACTGCTTTAGAAATAGGTTCGTGTCTTTTTAAAGCTGTCAAATACAAAGAGAGAGCGTGGAGTAGGTTAGTGGGTCAGAGCGGCTAGCGGTTCCGATAATCCTTTAATTGGATACACGCGCCGTCTAGTGGATCTTGGCTGAACGCCCAGAAATGGGATTAAAGGCTTAGTGGGGTTAAGAGGCTGATAGGATTAAAAAGGTACAGAGTGAAGTTTTTCCGCTGCTTCTTCTCTTGGGGTTCGAGAGGGCTTGTGTCGGGTGCGTGCCGGTGAACCTTTCCCCTCAGCTGGCACGCGCCGGCTGTCAAATGGTGTGCAAAGTGAAAAGAAGCCGAATTTTAAATGCGCTTAGGTTAAAATGGCTGTATCTCCGTGATTTCTTGACGGATTTGGATGGGGTAAAAAGGAGGGGGTTCAGGGAAGAGTGGGGGAGGACATAAAAATATTAGGGGGGGTAGAGCCCTCACTACAGGGCGAGGCAGGGAGCTGCAAAAGCTGCCAGGAGGCAGGCAGAAGGGGGGGAGAAAGGAGGTCAGACAAGAGGACTTGAGCAGAGAAACTGGGAGAGAAAGGAGAGAAAGGAGCAGGAGGCGGCAAGGAGAGGAGGAGCAGATGCAGAGAGGTACAGAAGGGGGAGGGGGAAGGTAAAGGAGCCACAGAGAGATGGGGGGGGGATAAAGAACCTGACAGCCAGGATAAGAGAGAAGGACAGCCATGGTGGAAGAAAATTGAGGGGGCTGAAGCAGAAGGGCCAGGACTGAGGAGGATCAGAGGTACCCAAGGCCTTGGGCCTGAGATCCCATGAGCTTGGAAGAGACAGAGAGCTATCCTCCTGTCCTCTCCCCTTGCCGAGCCCATTGCTTCCACTTTGAAGGGGATTTCCTGGTGGGCATGCCCTTTCCTCTCAGGCAAGGGGCTCAGTGTAACGAGTGCCCAGCCTAGAACCCAAGTGAGGATAACTAGGAACTTGAAGAGTTAAAGTGCTTGGTGGATGTGACACCTATACACATGGTACTACTTGCAAATACTGTAAACCTCTTTCCTGAAGTATTTGACTGTGTGATGTACTCCTTGGGGCAAGATGGAGCCCAATTTACAGTTCTCCACCCCCTTGATGTGGAACTCCCCCCCCGTAAGGAGGTAGAAGGGGCCAGAGGGTTGACAGAAACCCATCCTTGAGTACCAAATGCACACAGAAGGACTTTTCAAACTTTTTTTTTTTCAAGTACCACTTTATGAGTGCCACTGCCACTACAGATGGCTGCTGTGTGCAGGAGTGGACAGCCTGCCCCACAGTTGTTCTTGCAAGGAGAGACTTCCTCAGTGGCCTCCTGGTCTGACCTTCACTCTGCATGCTCCTTCCCCAAACTCTGGCTCTTTGAAGAGCCATCCGGCTGCACAATCACATCTTCCCCACTAGTATATATACCCTACTCCAGGGGTGGGCAATTAATTTTCCTAAGGGGCCACATGAGAAACTGCTGACTATTGTGGAGGGCCGGACCAATAGGCTGAACTCAATTCTGTTCAATATGAATTATATCTCTTTATAAGAAGCAATGGCCCTTAAAAGGCCCTTCCTCGCCCTTCCTCCAGACAAGCTCACATGATTTATATATGTTTGATTTCCCATTGACCTCATGTGGGCTGGTTAGGGACAGCCAAAGGGCCGGATGTGGCTCTGGGGCCGTACAATGCCCAGGTCTGCCCTACCCCCAGCCACCTCCACTTCTAGCAAGGTCAGGCCAGACAGAGAGTAGTGCCACATGGTCACCTGCGGCCAAGTACCACCTGCTGTACTGTGAAGCGCCACTAGCGGTACCAGTGTCACTGGTTGAATAGCACTGTAATACAGTGTCTCACTAATGATGTGTTTTATTGTCTTTTATATTGCCTGACTTTGTTTGGGTTTTTGTTTGCTGCCTTGTGTTTGCTTGGCAGGAGAAGGTAGCGCAGAATTTTTAGTAACAATAATAAATGATGCCATTCACCTTCACTATTTAATACAGAGGGAAGCAAAACCCTGAAGTGAATGTGTGGTGCAGGCCTAAGAATGTTTACTCAGATGTTTAGTCCCACTGAGTTAGTGGGACTCATTCCTTGGCAAATACTGTGTGTTGAGGATGCATACTAGTTGCCTCTTCTGAAGCTAGCAAGGCAGATTTGGTAGTCAACCAGCAGAGTGTGCTCTATGAATAAGCAAGCTGAAGTCATGCTGTGCAAAAACCAACGGGAGCTGAGTTATTTTTCAGGAATGGAAGGTGAGATAGGAGGGTGATCCAACATAAATACTGCCAACCCTTGTGCTTTAGGTTGCTGACTGTGGGCATGGTTCTGTATATTCTATTTTTTTCTCATATTAAATGGAGTATGGAGATCTCAGAAAGTGCAACGCAAACCCATCCACCTATACAGGTTCAATGCATTGAAATTAAATCACCTTATCTTGATGTGTGCTGGGTCGCTGTGGTCAGTGCAAAAGGGCAGAACTGCCTAATAGTCTCTACAACATTCTCCTCTGTAGCTGAGATGAGAAGACTTAGCAAGTCAAGCAGCAATATGCCATGGTCAAAACACAATACAGTACTCCCCCCATATCCGCTGGGGATATGTTCCAGGCCCCTCCATGGATACTTGAAATCGTGGATAAGAGTGAACCCCCCTTCCATGGTTTCCTGAGGGCCCCCTGCCCTGCCTCCCCTGCAGGCAGGCATGCGCACCCCCCCCAGCTCTTGTTTTTCTTTCAGCAAGCTTTGTTTCTTCCTTAAAACAAACAGAGAAGCAGCCTCCATTGCAGGCAAGTAGGAAGAGACTAAGTCCTAGAGAGGCTCTGCAAGGTTTCTGTTAACCTTGCAGAGCCTCTCTAGAACTTAGTCTCATTCTACTTGCCTGCAATAAGCAGCCAGAGGCTGCTTCTCCTGTTTGTTTAAGGAAGAAACGAAGCTTACTGGGCAAAAAGTAAAAGCCTGGGGGGGGGGGGGGTTTGTCCCTGCGATCCGTGGATAACTGAAACCGTCGATAGCGAATCAGTGGATATGGGGGCCCACCTGTACCTTGTTCACAAAACATTGGCCAATGCATGCCAGTGGGTCATCTGTGGTTGGAAAGCGCACAGAAATAAAGTTTCACATTTGACTAGTTCTTGAATCAACTTGCTCAAGAGGATATCCTGGTTATCTAGATGCAGCACTCTCAGAAACCCCAAATTTTGTTTGATATGTACATTTAGCACAATTCTGAATGCAGGCTGGTCATTTTTGAATTAATGTGTAGAATTGGGGTTTATAACTAAGCATAATACACAGAGAATGAATGTGTAGTGTTATTGATAAAAAGTACATGTTTGCTTTGATAACTGCAAGCAATAGAATAGGGCATTTCCAAAATATTGCTTGCTTTGTGGATGTATTTTCATTGTTTTTTTTATTTTACCTTGTATATGCCACCCTAACAGATTTGCTAAGGGATGGCTAATAAATGCACTAAATAAATAAGCCATCTGCCACCACATCTGCATTGGTAAATATAAAGATTGGTTACAATCTGGCAATGCTAGGATGAATGAGGACATTACCATTATCAACTTCAGCCTGGTGAAAGCAAGAGCGGGAATTCAGAATGTTTGCTCACAAATGCATATGTGACAGTTGCTTGTTACATGACTTGATCAATTATAAATGCAGGAAGTGGGAGAGCTCTATTTATCCACAGAGAGAGTTCAGCACAGGGACAACATAGCTTTCCAAGTGTGACACAGATTTTCATAAGGGAGGCATTTGCAAGGGGACACTGAAGCAATGGTGGGAGCTCAGGGAACAAGGTGGACCCAGCAAGTAACACACCCACAGTGTTGGATTGGCCCTAGGCAAGATTAGTGTTAAAACATTCCCTATGCTATGCAGGCCTGAAAAGGGACCTGACTTTTCGAATATAGGTGTAATGCTGCCTTCAGGACTCTGGAGGGCAGTGTATTGTCCAGGTGCCTGAAACTCTTTACTTTTCCTCTATGGTACCTGTAAGATGCATGTACTGTACACAACTTCCTTCTTCCCTTCTCCCATATCATGTCTGGCCCTCCCTCCTTCCCTCTCCCTGACCATCGAAGGAACAACATCCAGGCTCCTGAGATATGACCCTGAATGGTGGGCAGCCATTGCTGAAGTGCGTTCCCTTACTTCCATGCAAAGAGAACAGTATTCACGGTTCTCTGTTCCCTAAGTTGTAGAAACCTCTGATACCTCAGAAGATGCATATGATTGTAAACTTTGAGTAAACTGTGAGTAACGTACCGGTATGTTCTTTTGAAACCTTAACTGCGGCCACAATCCATCCTAGGTTTAAGCCGGCGGAGCAAGCACTCTGCAGGCCTAAGGTGTCGCAAAAGTGCTGTAAAGAGCTGAGAGAGTAAGCGGCACCAGTGCTGAGGCCAGTGCCGAGGCCGGCACCGCTAACTGCGCCGTCCCCCGGACTCCGCGCTGCTGGACACAGGTAAGCCCTGCGCTGGGCAGCGGGAGGGTGTGGAAAGGGTAGACTGGGGTGGCGGGGGAGGGAGCCATTGGCCAGCCAGGCGTGGGAGGGGGCAGGGATATTGGTGCTGGGTTGCGCCGATATCCCAAGCCCTTTCCCGGGCCGAGCCAGTCTTACATGGCCTCCCTGGTTATGCGCCAGCTAAAGAATGTCCCCTTCCCTCAAGGAGAGCCCTGGCCACGCCGGCATAGGCTGCATCCTGCCTAGGATGCAGCAGCCAGCCATTTCGGCCGGCCACCACATCTTAGGTAAGATCGGGTTGCCCCTCTGTGCCAGTGTGTACAGTATTTGTTGATAGCAACGAACTAAGTCTGCTTATTAGAACCCCTTCCAACACCGGCCTCTTACAGTTCCACTCAGACTCTGTTCTCACCACACCCAGGACCTCCATCAGAAAATGAGTAGGTGTGTGACTGGCCTAGCAACCTCTCCATTCTTTACAGGTAGCCAAAAAGACTCAGTCACCCTAGTCTAACCCATCTACAGTGTATGTGCTACCTCTCTAGCTGCCTTTCATTGCAAAGAGTGGGAAGAAAGAAAGGAAAACAGTCTCCAGCAATTTGCCTCTCCTTACAGTGAACAATGTCCTTGGGAGTCCAACCCAGCCCTTAGCAATTAATATTGAGCTATCAAATTATCTTTCCATTTAACTTGTCAGTTTGATTCTCTGTGGTTTCCTAATATGAGCCAGAACATCTTCACCAAGTTAAAGGGAGAGTTAACAGGATTGAAGCCAAGAAGTCATACTGAAGAAAAGTTCTGTGCTTAGCTTTGATTATTTATCATGCATTATTGAAAAAGCCCTGTGGGCTACACATAGTCCTGTATTTAGTAGGAAAGACATGCCAAGTAAGTCACAGGTCTTCTGTCCCAAGGGGAACAAGTTAAGAGAGGAAAGGCCAACGCACTAAAGCACAATCCAGAAATAATGGACTAACAAGACATCTATAAAAGACGAAGTACCCTTATGGAAGACATGTAGGTATCAAAAAGATGACTGAAGAGGACAAAATATTGTCTTAGGTTATATTTCCCTCCGAGGTCAATTTTAGTTCATGATGCTGATTTAGAGGTAGATGTCATTCTTGCCCACAAAGGGAGATATAGGATGTAGTCATAGGTACACTTTCTAAGGGATAAAACGTTTTGAAGTAAAAGGACCGAGACCTGCGTAAGTTGCTTAGGAAGAACTGAGCTGTACATCTGAGCCAGTGCATTGCTTACCCCCAGCGTAGGAATGGAACATTTTATTATATATCTATATCATAAAATTCACACACACACACACACACACACACACACACACACACACACACACACACACACACACACACATGAGACCATGGTTTAAGAGGAATCTTAAAGTGCTTCCAATTTTCACTTGTGTTCCAAAAAGCATGGGAAGTGGCAAATGAAGATGTTCACCTTAACATCCATGCCATGTAAAAAAAGCAGGAAGGACTTTGTATACTGTAGTCTCATACATTATGTTGCCTTGACGAGTTACGGTAGGTTCTGTGAGCCCAGGCTTTGCCTTGGTCTTTGAGGTCAACATTGGACTGGGGAAGAATATGTCCAGATTTGGATGTGCTTTTTGTAGAACTCCTTGCTGTTCTTGTTATTTTCTGCCACTGTTTTGGTCTTTTATGGTGCTGCTGTTTGGATCGTCATTGATTTTATCTTTGTTTTAAGGATATTTCAGTGTTCTATCATATTTATCGTAAGCCACTCTGGGGATTGTATTGGGTGGAAAATGTGGGACAGAAATGATGTTATAAATAAATAGCATCAATACCCATCTCCAGCCTTATTAAACCTGCCTCTGCGTGTTCCTTCAGCCATGATGAGGATAGAGGTGAGTTTCCCCTTATGGCCAGAATCCAGAAATCATTGATTATCTCTTGGCAACAGTTATACAGTTTGTCTGACAAATGTCTCCTAAAGGTGTGCTTTGTGGAGTAAAGAATTCCTGGAGGTTGGGCCAGGGAGCTATGTAGGTATGGCTTAGTAAAGGAAGCTCTAGCAGTTTCAAAATATCTGTGCTAAAAATGTTCAGCAGGATGTGTTGGAGTGTTTGGCCAGTATTGGATCCTTGCAGTTTTCTAGATGGTATATCTCTTTCAAATGTGGCCAGGCATATTTTTCACCTCTGACTTTCCCCTCCCTTATTTATTACAGTTATATCCCATATTTCTTCCACAGTGGAACTCAAGGTTTGCATTGTGTGGGGTTGTCAGTCTCCTATTGAGGCACTGACTAGACCCAAACCTGCTCAGTTTTGGCAAGGTGGTTATATCATTTGCTTTCAGACTATGCCCTGAGACTCTTAGGAAGGTGTTTGCTATTGGTCAATGTTGATGGAGGATATTCAAACATTTCATTAGGACTCTGACCTAACGTGTGTTTCTTGGGCATGTTGGAGGATATTGAGTGCCGTATTTTATATGATCCTCTTTAAAACAGCCCCAGAGAGATATTTTTCTCTGCATGATTGGCCCTTTATAGGGGCTGGCTTGATGATGCAACAAGCTGAGCTTTACTGTCCAAAACAGATGCATTAATTCAAATACAGAATGCCGCAAACTGAAAGGTTTGTAGTAAATGTAAGCTGTAACAGTGATCAGTTAAATTAAGAACTTGCATGATACCCTTGCCTGGCAGGATCTTTTGTTCTCTACAATTTATGTATTTTTATATATTTTTACTCAAGATAGATGTGACCTCTATATGTTTTGGTTTTTTGTCACACTGACATTGTAATGACCAGTGGTCATTTGATTGTACAAACCGATGTTTAAAGACACAACAGGTCAGTTATTTTAGTCAGTTGGCAACTTTAATAAGGAGAACCTTTGAGCATTTGCAGACAATATTTTGCTCATCGCTGCTCTCACAATCGTATATAATTACATCCTGCTTTCACAATCGTACATCTTGGAGACTGGGGGAGGAGCTTGGAGACGAGGTTAGATATTTCCAAGTGGCTCTTAGCTGCAAATACAACACCTCTCGTTTTAGAAATCCCATACTGCTGCTCTCTTCATACCTTTCCATAATTTAGTTTTATTACGTTTGCACACGCTGCCACCTGTAGTTCTGCCAGCATTAAAAGATTAAGCTGAATGCTTCTAAGCCAGCATGGATTGCAAGGTTAAGAAGGAACAACTAGGCAAGACAGTGACCTCTCATTCAGAATGATCACCCCTTGTTTGTGCTCTGCACTCTGCAGGCAAACTAGGAATATAGGCAGTAGGTTGACTTTAAATTGAGCATTTGATTCCTATTTCCTATGACATCAGTTAAATAACATGTCAAGGGAAATTACACAAGGAATCCTGCTTTTCTTCATCACACAAATAAACCTACTGAGGTGTATTGAGATCCAACAAGCAACTGTTTAAAATGGTCCACTGAAGCCAGGAGGGTTATTCTGGATTAGCCTCAGTGTGAACCCAGCCTGGGGACAATTCTGGCTTCACTGGAATTGTGTGGCTGAGGAACACAACAACAAATGAGGGGTGAATAAATACATCACTGGGTCAATTTTAGGATTAAGAGAATCATTGGGTTTCTTCCAAAATGATGTCCCTGTGTCAAATTCTCCCTCTTCCTTGCTTTGATGTTACACATGTGCCTTTCCCTGCTTTCACCAGTAGCATCCAATGATGTGGAGTAAGAGTAGGAGAACTTAGTGTGGATGCCATTTCTCTGGGGTAACAGCTGTTGGAGGCCCAATTCAGATCAGGATCATATTGGAGGCAAAGGGTTAAGCCCCTCTCTCCTTGACAACCTGGATTGGATCTCTACGGTTGCTCTTCACGTTACAAAAAAAAAAAATCAAGCACATGGGCAATGCTGGTGCCACGTTGCTGGGGGTCGTGGGGCAAAGTCACTGGGCTCCATGGATACCCAGCAACTCCTGAAGGGGCATTAGGTGCTCCCACTCCACTGATATTGAGGGTTCAGCCAAGCCTCTGATGGACAGGAGCCTTTGGCCAGTGCCGAATCTTGACAACCCATGACATCAGCCCTGCACACCAACCCAGTAACACAGTGGGCATATCATCTACTTTGGCCTTTAGAATCTACAATTCCTTGGGCAAAGGCAGTGATATGTAAATGTCTCGAGATCATTCAGGCAGCTGAATGATTCACAGAATTCTTCAGTGTAGAGAAAGCTTGCTGTCTCAGAACAATAACCCTGAGGTGCCTGTAACAAGCAGGACCAGCCAAAGAGCACCTGTGCCTGAGGCAGCTTCCTGGCGATACACCAGCCCGTTCTTCTCCTTCCCTGGACTGAAAAAGGAAGAGGGGGATGTAGCAAAAGTGGAAGCCTGGAGGAGAGGGAGTGGACATCTTGAGTCCATCTTGAGGTTGCTCCCTTGTAACTGGATTTCCCACTGCCCCAGTATCATTGGAAAAAACAAAACCATGTTGAAAGAAAAACAGCTTATCATGTTGAAAGTTTCTACATCTGAGCTGCCAGCTCCAAGGGAGCGGTAGTACTTTGCCATGCATGCATGCAAACAAATTGTGTGTCTACACAAGAAGCAACTACCTGGGAAGCAATCCAAGAGCCATAAACATTGGTCACGTAAGTACAGGAGTGGCATTGGGCAGCCAGATTGGGCACTGACTCACACCCATCAGAGGTAGGTTTACCATATTTTTGGTGACCCAATCCGCCCTCCCTGATTTTTTTTTGGGGGGGGGGCACATTATTTTTTGTTTGCTTTTTCGGTCTGGTTTTTATTTTTTTATTATTATTTTTGCCGGCCAAAATTATTTATTTATTTATTTCCCCCGGTTCTCCCCCCCTTACTGTGGCCGCCGCTTTATGTCCAGCCGCCGCCGCTCCTCGCAAAATCCGGTGACGCTGCCATTTTTCCTTGAGGCTCATGAGCGAGGCTCGCAAGCCTCACAAGGAAAAATGGTGGCGACAATCCGCGATGGCCACCATACCTCCCGGGATGCCAGGATTTGACCCCAAAATCTGGGAGGGTCCCGGCCATTCCGGGACGTATGTTAAGCCTAATCAGAGGGCCCAGGTGGGCCCCTGAACCCTCAGTACCAGTGACAGTTGTAGTGCCCAAAGCACCATCAGCCCCGAGGTCCCAGCAACCTGGCCCCAGCATAGCACAAGTATAACCATGCAGTGCAAGTGCTAACCATTAAATAAGACTTGCTGTCATCAGGCCATTCTACAGCTACTTAGGGACATAGTACATATCCTGTATCAGGCTCTCCACTGAATATATTGTATTAATGTAAGCAACAAAAAAATACTGGATGAAACCCAAATGCCATACTCTTGAGTAACAAAGAGCTTCTGCTATTACTAACATGGAATGCAAGCCTAGGCATGTTTATTCAGAATCAAGTCCCAGTATCCCCAGTGGGGCTTATTCTCAGTAAGCGTAAGAATCCCTACTTTGCCCCCGTCTTTGCTTATGTTTACAGTTATCTTTAACATGATAAGTTGTTAAACGTTTGCTAGTATGAGTTGATAGGGCTGTCATTCTTCAAGGTTCAGTTTGGTCCGCATAATCTCTAGAAGTTAAATCTCTGGCTAGGGAATGGTTGTATCTTGTCTCTAATGCACCTCCCTCTAAATGTGCACATCGCCACTCTCACTTCAGCACCATTTCCCACGTAGTAGCTGCTGAGGCGTACTTTGAACTGATGATAATCTATTGTAGGACAACTGTGTTCTTTTGGTTAATCATCCTCTTGAACTGAATGCAGGACAGGTTTTGCAAAGTAAACCAGTACAGCATATGGTCATGGGGTGAAGAAAGCTCAGTGAGCAGTGATCCTTGGGATAAGAATTGAGGTGTTGCAAGCCTGTCCCTATTTTCATCTTGTTACTGCTCACATATCTTGTCTTTCCTCCAAGGTACCCAGGGAGGAACGACAGGATATAAAGGAAGGACAGGATACATGGGATATCCCTCCTTTTTTAGCCTTACAGCAGCCCTGTGAAGTAGAGTAAGCTAAGAGAGAGGGATTTTATTTATTTATTTATTTTCTGTATTTATATCCCGCTTTTCTCATCATCAGATTTCTCATCAGATTTTATTCAAGGCGGCTTACACAGGCAGGCTATCTTTAGACCTGATAAGGGTCTTTACAATATTGTTCTATTCCTGTATAGAACCTTCCACGCTCGAGATGTTTTTCCCTTCCGAGTGCAGCCCTCCTTCTGGCTTGTGCTTTGCACTTCCAAGCTTCACAGTCCACCGCAGTTCACCCTCGGACGGTTGTCTTAGATGTTCTCTCTGTAGCTGACTCCTCCGCATTCCACCCTCTCACGATGCCTTCTCAGTGTCTTTGCGAGGTTCGTCAGCAGCTTCCGTCTCCCATCCAAGCGGGAACCGAGGTCGACCCTGCTTAGCTTCTTCAGGCAGGGCACTGGCTCAAACCTTCAGGCCACACCTCCTGCCCGTGATTGGTCCAAGGTCACCAGTAAGCTTCATAGTTGAATGGGGATTTGAACCCAGGTCATCTTGGTTCAAGTCTAACACTATACCATACTGGCTGACTATGAAATCTTGGAGGGATGCTGACATCATCACTGTTCCTGGAAAGGAGTGTGAGAAGGGATGGAACGTCTCCTCTCCTATCATCCCTCCAGATGCCAAAAGGAGAACCTGAACCCTAAGCCAGGTGTTCTCAACCTTTGGAGGCCCGGGTACTCCCTATCATGGTCCAATTTTCTGAAGTACCCCCTGCTAATTAACTGCTAATTAATTGGATTAATCAATCAATTAATTAGGTAATTAACCATTTAAAAAGTACTAAAACAATTTTAAATGTGAAAAAATGTCTTATTTAACTGTGTGTGTGTGTGTGTGTGTGTGTGTGTGTGTGTGTGTGCGAGAGAGAGAGAGAGAGAGAGATGGGTGCAAGGATCTCTTGCATATCTCTCCAAAATCAGCTCCTCCCTCCCCCACCCCACCAAAGTACATTTTCCAAAGTACAAAAATAAGCCCAAAACCAAAATCAGAGAGATAGAAGGGCTCTGAAAATAATTACAATTTAAAATCCATGTTAATTAACACTTAATTAGCTGCTGATGGGGCAGATAAGGGGCAGGGCTTGGCGTACCCCTAGCAAGAGGTCCACGTACCCCTAGGGGTACCCGTACCACAGGTTGAGAACCTCTGCCCTAAGCTATTCTGAGTGCTTATTTTGTGAAGGCAACCAATTAGCTGTGCTAACTTTTATCATATTCCTTTATGCTGGACTAAATGAGTCTCCACTAAAAGTACTGTACTCAGAGGCGAAACAAGGGTGGAGCGAAGGCAAGTAGTTCTGCAAGACTCCGTTACATTGGAGTCAGCGGCCCCTCCCCCTTGCTGTTCGAGCCATTCTGGCAGCAAAGGCAACACACAGGACACTCCCCTGTAACGGAGTCTTGCAGAACTACTTGCCTTCGCTCCACACTTGTTTCGCCTCTGACTGTACTGATATCCTACATCAGGCTGTCCATTTAATGAATTAAGCTAGATAATAGAATATAATACCATAATGGCTGAAAAGCCAGAATCCAAAACTCTTGTTGTTTTAAGGGGAAAATATAGTTACTATTCTAGATCCTCTTTTTAGTTTATGGACCCTTCTTAGCAATTGTTTTACAGCACAGGTGAAGTAGGTACACTGAACCAATATTAAGAGTTCCATCCACTGCTTCAGGAGCAATTTTATAAGGAAACTGTAGATTTTGGTGGCCTACATTTCTATTTATTAGTATCCTGGGTGGTAAAATATTCTATGAAATTATAAATTTGGGGGACTTTGTAGTCCCACATCTCATTAGACTGTCAAAATGAATAGTTACATCCATTCTTGATATAACAACACACATAATTACAAGATATAAAACTTGGACTGAAGCATATAAAGGAAATAAGCTGGAGGATATTGCATAATACGAGTCAGGAGGGTACAATGTCCTCACAAGAAGGGATTTCATATTTCAAGAAATTGATACTGGTGGCAATAAGTCTATTCCCTCTCAGAAAATAAACATGTTCAGAGGTACAGAAATGTTTGACAGAGTCTATCACTGGTAACGAGCAATGCTTGCATTGTTCATTGTTTACTGTAAAGGAAGCAGACTGGGAATAGCATGACTTTACTAGAAAAATATCCAAGGAGGATTTCAAAATGGCCTACTTGGAATGTTGTTTGGTAAATACAATTCTCACTCTGGTGTGTGAACGTGTACAGTAAATCCCAAAATTACAGAACAGGAAAAGTGGGCATACTGACTAAGGATGACAGGCTAAATCCAGAGAGATATTAACTCCTGCGCAGTAAGCCCATCTAATGAGCAAGCTTCCCTGTGATTTCAGCACACTTTCTGTTTTGGCAGGGGACTGTCTGAGTGGAAATGTAAATAATAACTCCGGCTGCACGTATGGTTCCCGAGACTGGAGCTATTAGCTATTAATATTACATATCACTAAAATGTGAGTTGTACTGCAAGTTTCCCAGGGAATGGTTGAGCTTTAACTGTTACATGCTGTGCAAACACTTAGGAACCATAAGCTGACCCCAGAATACTTTCAAATGAAGACCCAGAGAAAGAGACCAACTGTGATTGGCTCTTTGTTTAGAGGCACTAAGGCCATGGGCAGCCCAGCTGCCTTGCAGCAGCTGTGACTGGTAGAAGCAGTCAGAACAGCCTGTCAAGACAGTCATGTCACCTTACTCCCTGGCCCTGTTGTGACTGCTCTGTTCAACTGCAGCAGCATTAGTGGTTATTACATGGGACGCAGGCTGTTCCCCTTGCCCTGTGTAAGCCTAGAGCTGGGAGGCTGCCATGGTGCAGGGATTGAGGACAGGAAGGCAACAGCAGGAAACTTCTGTGAATGACAGTCTCTGACCCGCGAGCTCACAGCATCCCCTGTGGCCATGGTGACAAATACATGGTGGCTGGCAAGGTCCCAAAGTGCTTGACCCAGTGGAGCTGCCAGCAGCACAGGAAGCCCCAAATGCCGCCATTTGGCCCTGGGAGAGGCTGGACTACAGGTAGCAGCCCATAAAAAAAAGGCTTGACCAGAGATTAAGCAGGGGAGGGGAGGAGAAGGAGAGGAGGAAATGGTGGAGAGGAGGAAATGGTGGAGAGGAGGAGCAGAGGGCAGAGGGAGGAAGCTCAAAGGACAAGGGGAACCAAGACTGTGCAAGGAAACAAAGAGGGAGAAAGAAAGGACAGAGGGTTCGTGGCAGGCCAATGGGAGGAGTTACTCCCAATCCCTAGACTGGTAGAGGTCAGGATAAGCCATCAAGCCCAAGACCCAAGACCCAACAAGCTTCAGGACCTGAGGGCAGGCTTAGGGCCAACCTCCCCCATGTGGTTGGGAGGACTCTGCAATAAGGGACCGTAGCCTCCTGCTGAGTTGCCAGGTGGGCTGAGAGCTGCAGTATCCCTGCTATCCCCTCCCAAGAGAAGACCAGCAAGCCTCTATGAAGGGATAGCAAGGAGACAGACAGTCACAGGGCCATTGCTCAGGAGGGTGAATGAGGTGAAGGAACCGGGTGTGTGTGTGTGTTAGGGCACCCCACATTTTCTGTTCTCTTCTGTTGTACTTCTTCCTTGCTCCTTTTTTTGTTAGACCTTAATAGAACAGAAGTGAGGCAGTGTAACTATGATATGACACTAGAGAGGCTACGGTCACACAGTCCTGGATATACAGTATTTCATAGCAAAAGATAGCAAATCCTCCAAATATCTGACACTAAAGAATACTTGCCCCCCACCCCTTTTAGAATTGCTGAATTGCTCTGTCTCTGTCACTAACAGAGGAAGTAGCATGGCTAGTGATGAGTAAAGCTTTTTGAAATTGAAAACAGTAAAACTATTTCCCATTCCTGCATGGGTCACAAGAAGTTGAGCAGATGAGATCTTTAAGCACAGCTAAAAGTTGTCTTTTCTTAAATGACAAATTGCTTTGCAGCAGCTGATATTACACAAAGTGATTCTGATGCCCTATTTTCTATAAAATATGTGATTGGTTTTATGATCGTTTGCCATGATTTTATTGCTTTCCTAAGGGGGTCTTATAATAAATTTTCAGCATGGTTTTTACAGGGTGATCTAAGAAACGAGATAATGGAATGATGTGAGGACTGAGTAATTTTGGTTTGTACACGTTTAGGCAAAACAGGCCCCCTTTTCTGCCATAAAACGCCACTAACATTCTAAAGGCCCAATCCTATACAACTTTCAAGGGCCAATGCAGCCGCAACGCAGCCCCAAGGAAAGGGAACAAACATTCCCTTACCTTGAGGAGGCTTCCGTGACTACCCACCACCACAGGATGCAGCATACGCCCCATTGGTATGGCTGCATCAGTGCTGGAAAGTTGGATAGAATTGGGCCCTAAATCAAAGAAACACTCTTGAAAATGTATCGGTACCGTCAGCAGTCCTGGAACACAGTGGCCTGTCTTTGAGACTGGGATAAAATGCTGTACGTACCGGTATATAAAAAGGTGTCACATTACAGTACTGCTCTATTTCTACACTGGCTTCCTATTTTGTTCTGTTACATTTCAGGGAGACTTGGGCATGGATTATAACACTTTTCACACATTACACTGCTAATGTGTGTGGGAATATGATCGCACACATTGTCCCTGTTCCTGACCTTCATGCATTTCACTTGGATCCACCTAGATCTTACACATGTACCCTTCTTTCCACATGATTGGGTACTCTGCTTTCCACAGTTCCCAACAGCATGGCAAGAGCACTAGGTGCATGTGGTTGAACATACAGGATCTATGCATATATTATGCTGGTCACATGGAGGCTAGGAGTGGGGATGGTGGTTGCGATCTTGTTGGTCCGTCTTCCATGGGTTCAACATAACATGTGAAAAGTGCTTGCGATTTTGGGCTCTGCCTATCCAAAATACATCCCTTCCTTCTATTCCAGTGTGCTATCTTGTGTAATCTGTGAGCTACCTCTGGATGGTACCCATTGCTCTCCATTCTCTCTCTCTCTCTCTCTCTCTCTCTCTCTCTCTCTCTCTCTCTCTCTCTCTCATATATAACAAAACCTTAGATAACTTTGGAAGCTCCCCATCCTTATGATGATTATTCTGTTACACACATTCAAGGCCTGCCCAAGGTTTCCTGGCATCAGAGGCAGCATGCCAAATGTTGCCCCCCTTACCTGAAAATGTACCAGCCTCTGCTCCTCCCACTCTCCGGATTGGAAAAGGAAGAGGAGGACAGAGCCGAAGGGGAAATGTGGAGGAGGGTGGTGAGCTAGAATGTTGGATGGCCTATCGCTTTCCTCTTCTCCAGATTTCCACTTCTGCTTCCTCCTGTTCTTCCTGGGAACAGGAGGAGGTGAATGGGCAGGTGGTGGTGGGTGCCCCCCCGCTATCTCTGCCTAAGTCAGCCTCATGGTTGGGCCAGCCCTTCCCATATTATTATTTTTTAATATAAAATTAATGCCCATAAACCCCAAAGACTGAGCACACAGATGTCTCACCTCCAGGAACGAAAAGCTCCACACACCTGTTTGAGTGAAGGCATTTTGGGAAAATCCAGGCAGATGCAATTGCTAGCAGTGCTAGCAAGAATATCAGCTCTAATCTACCTTAGCTTTTCAAATAAGAATTCCAATATTTTCTCAAGCTCTCACTGTGTACTATGCCAAGTCTCTGGCAGATTCTGCACAAAACGGGAGACCTCCAGAGAATCAACCTGAAAGAGCAATGCAAAAAGAACAGACAGTTCAGTAGAGCCATAAATTTCCTTGAGCAAAAATTGCATACAAGCTTCAGATGCTATAGATTAACTAGCTATGGCCTCTTGTTTGCTGGAAGCCAGACAGAGCCACTGCAAGATTACAGCAGTCTCACGGTCTTATTATTTCTGAAGTTTCATTTTCTGTGTGTAGTAAATGCTTCTGTCTCAGCAAATGCATGGCTGGATTGGCATGGGATGTGACCATAGGAAACTGCCTTGGACTGAGTCAGGTTATTGGGCCGTCTAGCTTAATATTGGCTCTCCAGGCTAGTATAGTATTGGCTCTCCAGGCTTCCGGAGAGGAATTTTGTTGTGCCCTACATATAGATATCAGGAATGGAACCTGGGTCCTTCTACATACAAAAGAGAAGTTCTTCCACTGAGCTACAGCTCCTCCCTACAGCCTGCACTAGAGTGACAACCATTCTTTTCAGTATTTATATTTAATACACGAATACAGCAATGGGCTCTCAGAACGCTGTTAACTGTGCTGGTATAAGGTACATTGGGGCTCTGGAGTAGGCACTACTTCCCTGCTCATAGCGCCACCAGGAAGGAGCTTCAGGCCATGTGTGGGGGAATCTGATGCCACAGAGGCAGTGGCATCAGGGGTCCGGCCCACACCTTGCGCAACCCTCAGAGGGGGTGCCACCACACACCGCCCGAGCCCCTGCTCAGCAATCTTCGGTCCTCTATGGGCACAGCCGCCTCCCACTCTTGCCAAGCAGTGTGTTTTCATCGTGCTTCGGCAAGAGTGGGAGGTGGTTGCTTCCAGAGAGGGCTGAAGATCGCCGTGGGGGGGGGGGGGGAGATCCAGAGATGGACTTTTGCATAAAAGCAATGCAAAAGCCCAGATCAGGAGCAACGTGATTACATCATTATGTTGTCCTCAGACTTCCATACACTGAGCTCAGCAAGGTAAGCGCTGCACTGGGCTGCACTCCCCACAGCGCAGCTGCTGCATAGAGGGATATAAAGACAGACCTGCTGATTTTCCTCAGTTGGTCAGGAAAAGCACTTGCTTTTCTCTCTGGTGGTGTCTTCCAGCACCCTGACTCTGCCTGAACTGCTCTTAGCCTGAAGCCTGCCCACCTCTCCTCTCTGAGCTCAAGGAATGTATTATTCTGCCTTTGGCCTGAGGACCTGACAATGTGCATGAGGAGCAAAAGTCAGAGGATTCAATTTAACAATTTTTAAATCACTTTTCAGTCTCGTGGGGCAGGGCAGTCCTAGCAATGAGGCCTACTGGAATGCTCGCTTTGGGCGGCAAGCTGGGGGGGGGGAGCATCACATTGCCTGCCACCTCCCTCTGGCCTATTGGCCACCAAGCTGATTCACTTGGCTCTCTGAGCCATGTCCTGCTTGCTGAGTGAGCAGAATGAGGATCGGGGCAGCAGCAACACTGCCAGAGGAAGAAAAAAAAAAGCTGCCATGGTCACCCCCCCCCCCTCACCTCCCATTAAGCTTCCAGGGTGGGCAAGGAGAGGCAGGGCGCAGTGATCTGCAGCCAGTCCCCTGACCCCTTACCTTGAACTCCAGCACCGCTTTCTTCTTCTGCACCGTCCTGTTTGAAATAAACAAAGGAGGGGGCAGGATCCAGAGCAGATCACCTCACTTTGCTCTCTTTGTGAGGAGGAGGAGGGCAAATTGGCAGCCGGCCCATGCAGAAAGCTTCAACTGGGTCTGCCTTGGAGCATCTTTTGATTGCTTGAGACATACGGATTGTTTTAGAAAGCTCTTCCTTTGGTATACTGGAATTGTGTGTGTACCTTCTTGCAGGGCCCATGAGAGGGGGGGTAAAGGGGGTAAATTGTACCCAGGGTCAAAGAGGGGGTACAGAAATTTCCTGGGATCTCAGCTGGCCTCATGGAGAGTGAAATATGGAAGCCGGGCTAACCAGGAGGCCAGGTCTACTGGGCAGGTAGACCTGGGTGCCACATTGGGAAGCCTGGTAGACCTGGGCTCCAGAGACTTTTCTGGCTGTTGCTGTCCTCCCCCTGCTCTGTTTTGCCCCCTCCCCCTTTGAGGAGGGGCCCAAAAGAAATTTTGTACCCCCTAATAAAATTTCTCTCAGAGGCCCTGTCTCCTTGCTGTGTGATGCCATTACAGACCAGATTTTGCAAACAACGTTCTGGCGAAGTTATGACGTGGTAAGGATATGATGAATGAGTAATGGATCTTAATTTAGAACAACACGTTTAGATGAAATGCATATGATTCTATAATTCTGATCACCCAAATCTATAGCCATGACAAATAATAGGCTAAGCAAACGCTAATAAAAATGCTATTTCAGCCTGAGAAGGTGCCGCTGAGGTGCTTCTATATTAAACTCATGAAATGGAAGTTTCACTTTGTGTCACTGTTCATTTTTTTTAGGCATGGCTTGTACTCTCTATCTTGCTTTATATCTTGCTGAAACTAGAAAATTGTCAGTTCCATGCTTCAGTAATCCTAAGGTAGGGCAACCTGGGTCTGCAATGTGCACACACAGACTAGAATAACAGAGTTACATGAACACTGGCTAGCAGGCTGAACAGATGTGGTTCACACAGGTAGCAGTAATTGCATGTACAGGGCATGGATGTGTGCCCCCCCATCCTCCTGGCTCCTGCATGCTTACATTGAGATATCCTGCCATTAGAGAAAAACAAGACCACTTAGGCCAATGAAATAACAATGGGCTCCAATAACTCTGGAGCCTTCCATCACATCTTAAGCTAAATTCAATTTCCTTGTCACCTGCAGTGACAAAAGAGAGTGCAGTAATCAAGGCCCTTTTGAGAGATGGAAGATCTTAGCCATCTCTCCAGCCTGCAATTCAATTAGCTTGTCCCAGCTCAGAACAGTCTATGGTCCAACTCCAACTCTAATCTAACGAACCTAAGGATGTTGAACCATCCAAGCCTGAGGAAACTGATTGCAAACCATCAAAACGTTGGGGGACACTGAGCAACTGTGCTAACAATGCTGCAAGTGGGTCTGAACCCACCATCTGATCCTAGTTGGGAATCTTGGATTGAGAACAAACTATGGTTGTGGGTTGTATTAGAGCAGGGGTGCACAATTAATTTTCCTAAGGGGCCACATGAGAAACTGGGACAGTTGTGGGGGGCCGGAGCAGCTAATTAAGGTAAAATAATGCCCCCCCCGTGCGCGCCCCGGCCATTCTCTTACCTTCATTAGCTGTTCCGTGTCTGTTCTTTGCAACAGATGCTATAAGCAGCTTGTAGCACAGATGCTGAGTGCTAGAGAGGCTCAACTGAAGAACAGGAAGGAGCCTCTCTAGCACTCAGTGTCTGTGCTATAAGCAGAATGCTGCTGCTTATTTATAGCGTCTGTTGCAAGGAAGACACAGAACAGCTAATGAAGGTAAGAGAATGGCCGGGGGAGGGGCATTATTTTACCTTAATTAGCTGCTCCGTGTTTTCCTTTAAACCTCACGCGGGCCGGTCAGGGACAGCCAAAGGGACGGATGTGGCCCCAGGGCCATACAATGCCCAGGTCTGTATTAGAGTGATGCAGGTTTAAATCCCCACTCAGCCATGAAGTTCACAGGGTGATTCTGGGCCAGTTCCATCCCTCATCTTAACCCAATTCCGCTGATTATTGTAAGGCTAAAATTGGGAGGAGGAGAACACTGTATGTAAAAATGTAATCAATAAATACAATGGGATGGCATGACTGAATGCTTCCAAATAAAGCAAAAAATATCTGTGTGTTCAGACCTAATCTATCAGAGAGAAGCATTCTAATCTCCTCCCTGACATGCTGCTTCTGTGTGCACAATGGATTTCTGAATTCATGGGAAAGCACTCAAAAATGCCATCTCCCTTCTGTAGCATTGGTACAGTGTAGGGACAGTTTTGCCATTTCATTGGTTGTTTGCATAACATAGACCTCACAATATGGCCTACACATGATTATTAGCAGGCAGGAGGGAGTCTGGTGTGCAGGGTGGGTGTGCCCATGCCCTGCATATGCACCTGTGCCTTGAGTGAGAAGCAGACCTTTGACTAGACCTATGATGTGAATGGTGAATGATGGTAAGCAGGGGTATAATAACTGTTGAAATTAAAGATCACACAGCTCTCCTTGTCAAATTGTTAGCTTCCCCAATTCCTCCCCCCCCCCATCACTGTATGTTTATATTACATATATTTCACATCTATATACACCATTCTTCCTCAAAAGAGCTCAGGACAGTGATATCCTCACAACAGATCTGTGAGGTAGGTTAGGCTGAGAAACAGCAACTAGCCCAAGATTACGGCTTTATGGTTGAACAGAATTTGAATTCAAATCTTTTTCATCCAAGTCCAGCACTTCAACCACTACATCACACCAGCTCTCTTTGTACTGTTGAAGCAAATTGATATATAAGGAAGTCTCTCCTTCACTCAAACCTGGCCCACCATTCCTCAAGGCTAAGCTTGGGAGGCTAACACAGTCCAGCTCCCATTTAAAGCAAAATAAATATGAGCTTTCCTACTAATATAGTTAAATTATAACTTGTATCCCATTAGGATCCCATTCTGCAGGGCTGCACTGGATATCTGTGCTACCTCCAAATGTATAATCTGGATTATGTTTGTAATGTTTTTGTTTTACAATAATAATAATAATAATAATAATAATAATAGACCAGCGATAGCCCTGCAACCTGCTTTCAATGTCAGGGTTCAGCCTTGGAGTATGTGAAGTACAGTGTACAGCGATTCTGAGCATATGTAGAGTGCATTTCTCATCTCATGTCACAGGGATACAATCTGAAATTGATTTGGATCCTGGTTTTTATTCAATTCTCTATTACTAGGCAGATATAGCTGTTGTTACTTGGTTAACTCAGCAAAAGCTTTTGCAGGGTTTTTTCCTGAATGTGTTAGCAACCTAAAGCCTGACCTTTAGGACACTTTAAACCTAGAGATTGCTTTAGAAATGAATATTTATAGGCATTAGTAAAGGATATTTAGATTTTTAAAAATTTAATCTTTTGGCTTCCAGGTTTTGACCTTGTTACTAAAGAAATAAGGACACTGGAGGACTTTAAAAAAGGCTAATGCAAATAACCAATGTAACTCTCCCAATTCTCAATGGAGCAATCACACTGGAGAACTTTCCAATTACCCTGTGACCTGCAAGCTGACAATTCTTTGGTCACTTATAGCTTCTTTTTGCTTTCCCAGGGGAAACTAAAGTGGTAGAGGCATTACTGCAGAATCCATTTTCCAGTATTCTAGATATTGCTGATATCGACTATAATGGCTGTTTTAGCTAAGCTACATCTTCAATCAAACAACATATCCTCTTGCAGAAGCGAAAATATAAGAGCAAGGGAAGATTGAGACCACCATAATGCAGGATGCAAATGAACACATTAGGGATGTTTGAACAGGAAGCCTTATCAGGCAGAAACTCCTATATGCATATAGAACTAGACTAGTGTCATCATGACTCAAGATTCTGATTGTGCCTCAACTCAGAATCAGCAGCGTGCTTCACTACTAATCTTCTATCTCCTCTAAAAGACCCCTGATTTAGAAGTCCCCTTTCTATCTGAATTACCGACTGATGACTGCTTTCAGTGGAAGGAAAATGTAATGGAAGGTAAGTGTGATGGGAGGTTATTTTTTTACATTCCTATATCATGGAATAAGGATCACACAAGTAATTGCCATGTGTGGATGGGCAGCTATGATCTAATCATATGAACTAGTCCTATATTGGGGCAGGCAGAAGATAACTGGAGCTGTGGGCAGCTCTGACAGAGATGGAACGTAACTCTTGAGCTTTCTGCTCATCCTCTGCTCTGCCCCACCTTGGTGGTTGACCTTTTTCCCCCCTATCCTTCTCTGGCTTCCAGTAACCCACTTTCAAATCCCGGGTTAGTCATGTTTGGAGTATGAGTGGACTATTGAGCCAAGTGCATTACTCTGTGTGTGTGTGTGTGTGTGTGTGCGCGCGCACACACACACACACATGTGCACACACACGGAAACAACAACCCCCCCAGCAAGTTATTGTACAAATCGCCATTTTGTGACTGGTTCTCCTTCCCCAAGTCACCATTTTGCATTGGAAGTTCCCAAGGCTCTGTCCAAAAAGAAAAAAGTACCACCTCCAAGAAATGTAAAGTCTTCCCTGTTTTATATTATAGGTTGTAACACAATTTACTCAAGGAAAATGCCTGGTTCTTTCTTGCAGTGTAATTTAAATAATGGTAATCTGCTATTAAAAATGTAATTTACATATGTAGTGAATTTATGAGAAGCACTCATCTGAAAATTTGGGTTTGGGTTACTGTTGAGTTCCCTTCAATTAAAAACTGTTCTAAGTAATATTGACCCCCATGCTCTGCTGCTATGCTATATTTATTCTATTGGCTATACAGCACCAGTAGTGAGAGATATATTTAGACATCAGTTAATGGAAGAGAAGGAATTTTAGCAGAATGTGTGTAGAAGTGCTGGGAAGGCTTCAGAAAAATATTTTGAAAAGAATAAAAAAGTTTGTGAATTGGGGAATTCCTGTAAGGGCATATCCCTTGCTGATATTCATGCCTCCATGTTTTAATAATACAGCAAGGAGTACTCTGGCACTAAGAAGTAAAAGAAATCAAGAAGTTTGATACAACTTTAAAAACAGTTCCCTGAAATAGAATTGGTTGTGTGTAATTCATCACTGGTGATGGCATGGGCATTATCCAATAGGTTCCCATGGCATTCATACAACCACATTCTACAGAGCAGAAGCAATCAGAGCAGGGGCACTAGCTAGGGAAAATACATTATCCAACTGACAACATAATGCAATAGTTACTTGAAGTCTAGATCCTTTGCAACATTCTTTGCATTCTTTGCACATAGTAAAATCCTGAAGAGGTAGAGTTAGATCAAGGTCAGTTGGATCATTAACAACAGGATTGCTAGGACTTTCATTGGTTGCAGAAATCCTTTTAACAGGCTGGCTAGAGATCTGAGTGGTGCACAGATGTCCAAGAACCCTCTCTAGGGTTGTTTAAAGGCAAAGCCAAGAAATTACCGGTAACTTAAGGGTAGAACATTACAGCAGGTGAATAAGAACTTCTGCTAAGTCGGCAAAGAGGTACTTTTTCAAGTGGGGTTTCTCAGCCGGGGGACAGCAACTGTCTCTATTCACTCCAGCATGTCTCTTCCAGTGGCTGTTTGCTGGTGCTTCTCTTCTGCATCTTTTTAGAAGATGAGTGCTTTTGGGACAGGGAGCCAGCTTTCCATTTATTTTGCTATGTAAACATTTGGCTCATCATGGAATTCACTGATTCTGTTCACTCATTCATTCCTCCTGATTATAAGGGGAGACCCACAGTTGCGTTGCTAGCAACGTTTTGTGTTTTGTGTCATTTGAAGCCTCTCAAGACTCTGGGAGGGGCCCCACAAACGTGCCGATTTCAGCACGTTTGTGCTTTGCAGTTGTTTATGCAGCCCTCTGGCTGCATAACAGTAGCCGCAGAGCTCAAAAATTCTGCCGTGGCTCCTCCTTGCAAAGAGACTGCAGTTGTCACCTGGGGGCATTTGCTCCCCTCGGCCTCATTATAGCAACGCCACTGGAGAACCAGCTGCCCATCTCCTGCCTCTAACTTCCCTTTTTTCCAGCCAATCACCACAATTTTCTCCCTGAAATTGGCACCAATATGAGTTTATTTTCCTTGTCAAATAGTAGTCTGGGGAGTCCCCGATGCACACTGGTACTATGATAGGAGCAGAGGGTTGAGGCCACTCCCCTTTGCCATGTTCTGGTTACCCCCCCCCCACGGCTGCTATTTTTGAAAGAAAAGCGAAGCCCATCAGCACTAATGATGGGTTTAATGGTAATGTCTAGTCTTCCATTCCAAAGCCTTTATCATCTCAGGTTGCTTTGGGGTCATACCATTCATAGTACACACTACCACAAAAACCAACAGCCAGCTTTGGGTTCATACTCACCCTGGTTTATCCACATCCTTCCAGAAACACAGGGCTCCAAATTGGGCACATTTCTGGCATGTGGAGGAGCAGTTACTGTCATTGCTTATGATAATGCTCTGGCTAATGCAACCCAAAAGTAACATTTGTTTTTCTCTCTCTTTCCTTGCAACAAGGAGCTCATGATACATATTCCATGACCTCAGTGTTGTATAATGAACAGCATTAGAAAATTACTTTAGGCTTTCTGTTCTTTAAAAGGGGGGGGGAATCCCTTCATCTCTGCAGCATAGTCAGGTTCATGTTTTATTTATAGCCCACAATTTTAAACTTAAAATGCTAGAATTTGTGGCATGTGCTGAGACAACACATTCATGGCACAACACCCCAGTAGTTAATATGTATGGCCAGTGCTGAATTTTACCCCATGTCTGAAACTATTATTTGTGATTATTAACACTGCCTAGTAAAATATTTGTAAATTATTTAGTAATTAAATAACAGTGGTTAAATTACTATTCCCTATTCTTAAAATTTTAATATATTCCTACCCAGACTCAACCGTGCAGGTGGAAATCAGGGGAACAATGCATCTAGCATGCAGAAATAATACAAAATGCAACAGAGAGCTATTGCATTTGATTCCGTCTTGACTGAATTATGAAAAGCAGACCCAGAAAAGACTTACAAGGTACTTAAACAGGTATCTTTGTGAAAAGGAGGATGTGGGTTTTCAAAGAGAGAAACTGAATATAATCAAATCAATCAAGCATCTTTGATTCAGAAGTTAAGCACCTGAAGTTGTCTGCTGTGTCTTGGCATTTACGGTTCAAGATTTCATTTTCACATTTTCACAAGCACTTAAGGACACGCTGACATGACCAAAGTAGGTAATGTTCCACCTCACCTTCCAGCAAAGCTATCATCATTATCCTCCCCTTAACTTGCAGACAGCTGAGTGAGACAAGATTGCTAGAAATACTCCTGCGCTAGCACAATGGTGGGTTATGGCAATGCAACAAATCTGAGGTTTCATGGCACTGGCTCAGCAATGGTGCAACATTGATGCAGTGCAGTCCCACTGCAATACTGGCACACTTGCATCAGTGCAAGGTCAAAACTGGTCCAAGAGGAGGATATAGGAGGTAGGAACAGAGGAGTAGCCAGCTCAGCTGTGATGCTACCAACCATTCCATTCCATCACTGGGACTATTCTTTGTGTCTGCACAACAATAAATGCAGGGAAAAGGTGTACAGTAATTATTCAAAACCCATCAACAAAACAATGGACTGCCTAGGACACCAGTTTTTCCACTTCCATCTCCCCAACCAGGCACAATTGGAAAACCAGATCCCAATGATGGCCTTGAACCAGGAGAAAATAAATTACAACAGAGGAAGAAAGCTCAGATATGGACTACAACAGGGGTGGACAAACCCTTCCAGGGCTAATTCTGAAAGTCAGGGTCATAGACAATGAGCACCAATAGTGGGGACTTACTAAGGAAACCTGGACCAGCTGGGAAGCTGTCCAGTCTAGCAGAGCATAGTTGGGCCTGCAAGGCTAGGCAAGAGAGCTTCTTCAAACAGAGTCTGCACCAGAAGCTAGCAGCCACAGACCACAGGCTTTATTATATACCCACCTGCTCTGCCTCTTCCTAGATCTCTGCAGGGACCTGATCTAGAGCTACTTGCCCTGGAAAAAAGGCTTCCATTTTCTCCAATGGGTGGTTTTCCCAGGATAAATTACACTCCCAGGGGGCCAAATCTAGATTGAGGCTATGGTGGAAAGTAGGGTTAAAGCCACTCCCCCATGCTAGCTTTGAAAACAGCTAATGCTTTAGGTGGAAAAAAATATTTATTACTATATTGGACCACCTCCCCCCATATAATCCTGCATGATGATGATCAGAGAGGGCCCTGCTTAGGATACTGCCACCATCTGAAACCAAGAGGATGGTGGCAAGATGCAGGGCCTTTTCTGTTGTGGCACCACCTCTCTGGAATCAGTTACCAAAAGACTTGAGGACAGCCCCCTCGTTTCATGGTTTCTGGTGGAGTTTAAAGACTTATTTGTTTTGCTTGGCATTTGAGGAGGGAGGATCCTCCTCGGGATCCCTTTTTAATTCCTGTTGCTGCTGTTATGTTACGTTATAGCTGTTCAACATTTTAATCTGCTCTCATATAGTTTTTTAAATTTTTAACTGTTTTAATGGTTTTATTCTAATGTCTTTATTCAGATGTTTTATCTTCTGTATGTTTTACTTCTATGTTGTACACTGAGTAGGCTTACCATATCCAAAGGGGGACAGGGTGCCTACACCTTTAACCATTGTAAAAAGAGGGAATTTGGGCAGGTGCAGCTCATAATGGAAGGGTGCAACAAGCTGCACCTGCCAAAATTCCTTCTTTTTACAATGGTTAAAGGTGTAGGCACCCTGTCCCCCTTTGGATATGGTAAGCCTAACACTGAGTACCAAAAAAGCGGTATATAAATCTTTTAAATAAATAACTAGATAAATAAACAAATATTGTTTCAGAGGTTCCGTTATATGGGACAGCTTTATGTGGTGTCAAACACTCTCCACATTGTCAGGACAGCTGGGTAGATCCCCATCCTCATTTGACATAGGCATCCTTAGCAGGCTTGCTAATTGAAGGATTGAACTGAAGGATCTGCCAGATCTGCTGTGTCAGCTGGTTGTCCAGAATATATCTGCTCATTTCAGAGGCTACCTGTTGTTTCTTCAGCAACACTGGATTAATACATTTGGCCCCAAGGTCAGATTTTCCCAGAATTTCCAAATGTCAGTGTGTTCCACATGTTTAAGGTACCCCCAAATAGAGACAACCACCTGCAAAAAAAAATTCCCAGGTGTTCCATATACCTGTAACATAGGCGTTGCATTCACCACTCATTGGGGTTTAAGGCATAACAAATTTGTCCATTCATTCCTATGTAAAGCATAGACCTGACAACACAAGATATCAAACAAACACATAGTTGTATTGTAGACACAGCTTCTGTGCTTTAGGATTGTGTAGGGGGATGTCCCAACACAGTGTACCCCAAGTTACATCACTACCTGCCAGGGTTTTTTTTTATGACCAAAACCTTGAAATGCTGCAGCTTTAGTTGTGAGTTCAGCACAAAAATGCTCAAAAAACATAGTTGTGGTGTGCACACAACGTCTGCGCTTTAGGGGTCTGTAGGGGTATGTTTCAGCACAGTGTACCCCAAGTTACAAGTCACTACCTGCCAGGGTTTTCTTTTATAGCTCTTAGAGTTAGTTTTTGCAAGATCGTCTTGGTTCTTGCCCTTTAATTTTTAAAGAGACAGGTATTTAAATGCCTTGGCCATCAAACGTAATGGCAGCAATCAGTTATACAGAGAGGCAGCTGTTCCCCATTTAGCTGCAGGCTAGTTCCTGACCTTTGAATGCAGTTCTTAGTAGAAGAATGTCAGTTGAAAAATACTGTTTTACGTTACAATGAAATATATCTTAGCAATGAGCTCACAGTAGCTGTGTTGCTCAAAAGCAACAGGCACCTGTAGCTGCATGAGGCTGGAGACAGAATTCTGATTACTCCAACCTTCACCCCCTGTCCTCAGCATGCCCTGGGCTCTTCCGGGGGGGGGGAGAACACCCCCCCCCCTGAAATAAACAGCTAAACTGAGCTCCCTGCAACAATCCAGCTAAACATCAGTATATAATGCCAGCCACTTGCAGGTCCCTGCAAACACTCAGTTGAGGCTGGAGACATAATTCTGAGTACCCCAAACTTCACCCCTGCTCTGATAGGCTCAGCCTGATGAGGGGGGGGGGAAGAAAAAAACCCTAGAAATAAACATCTACATTGAGCTGCCTGCAAAAATCATGCTGAAAATCAGTATAACACAGCCACCTGGCAGATCCCTGCAAACAGTCAGTTTGAGGCTGGAGACAGAATTCCTAGTACCCCAACCTTCACCCCCTGCTAGGCTCAGCCTGAGGGGGGGGGAATAGAAAAAAACCCCCAGAAACAAACAGCCAACTTACAGGAACAACATTAGATTACCCTCTAAGGACCAATGAGTTGTTTGAGCAACGCCTTGTGTTGTTCCTACTTGCAGCTCTGTAAAACTGATCACCTGCACCTGAGGTGTAGGAAACAAAGTGGATTAAAAAGCCAGGGCCCTGGCCATGAGAAAAAAGCCAGAAATCCACTCACAAAGTATAGGAAATGATGCAATATGATGAAAATGGCTGCATAGGTCTATTCTGTTACCCATATAACCCCATGAGGGCTTTGAGCAATGCCTGGTGTTGCGCCTGTTTACAGCTGTGTACAGCTGCTCCCCTGCACCTGAGGTGCTCCAAACAAAGTGGATTCAAAAGCCAGGGCCCTGGCCATGAAAAAAAAAGCCAAAGTTTCATTTCTAATTTCAGTGAGGAGGGGGTACCCTGCAACCAATTTCTGCACCTCATTTTCCCTAAAAATAGTGTTTTTTGCTCTTCTGGGTGGGGTAAGTGGGATGACCCTAGAACTTTGAAAATTGTTTTAAAAATTAGTTTCACCTGTCTAATTTCCACCAAAAAATTCCAGAAAAATTGGGGAAAGCCTTTTTTTTAAAACTATTTTCTTTCAGGTGTTGCTCAAAGCACTCATTGGGGTTAAATGGGTTGGGATTCTCTTTACTGGCCGCAGGAACAGATTCAGAAATAAATAGGCTTACCAGATCTCCAACCGGGACAGAGTGCTAGACCTTTAGGAGAAGGAATGTGGGCAGGTGTAGCTTGTTAAGTCCTAGAGCACAATCCTAGGCATGTCTACTCAGAAGCAAGCCCCATTGTGTTCAGTGGGGCTTGCTTCTGAGTAGACACCCCTAGGATTGTGCTCTAAGCATTAACAAGCTACACCTGCCCACATTCCTTCTCCTAAAGGTCTAGCACTCTGTCCCGGTTGGAGATCTGGTAAGCCTAGAAATAAACAGAGTAGCAATGCATGAATAGTTACCGTGGCACAACAGTGGCTTTTACTGCACTTATATCCAAGTACCTTCAGATCATTCAAGTAATGTAAATGTAGGTGAACATATGTGTGTTTCAAACTGGGGGGAGGGGAAGAGGTATTGATTTCTGTTTTCCACATACAGAGAATGGGGAAGGAGCATATATGACTGTGCTCATTCAATTATTAAGAAAGGCAGGGCAAATTGTAGAATAGATCCTCGATAGATGGAAAGGCAGGCCCTAAGCTAGGACTCAGAACTGCCGCAGTGCTAGGTGTTCATATCCTTGGAACGTATTTTCTGCTTTGAAGTTAGGCTTCCAGAACAGCTTGTCTAACATAAATCAATGTAATGAATGAAGTTGGTGAAGTCTGCATTTCACATCAGCTGATGATCTGGCTCAACACTTCATCAGTTTTCAGGAAAGGAAATTCTGTTTCCAGATATACATGTGTAGAAGATGATATCTCAGACTCTAATAACATAATAATCATGATTGATTTAACTGGAACATTGTCAGGGAAAAGTAACTTTAAGGAAATATCTTTGCCAGGATCCTGTTCTTCAAACAGAGAAACTTCTGTAACCAGCAGAATTTATAATACTGTATTGGTGAACCCAGGACTAAATTCTTCCTCTGGTGTGGCTGGGCTTGCTAATTATCATATTGTCAACCATGTTCTACCACTTCCTCCTTCTTCCCCCTCTCTTCCTAGAAAGAGATGTATGAGAGATAGAGGGCCAGCCCTGGGGCAAAGCCCTACCAACCCCCTGATGGTGCATTGGGCATTGCCACCAGTACTGTGGTGCCACCAGTACTCCGTGTTAGTGGTTAGCCTGGTCAGGTGGGCCCTCTGATGGGGATGGGCCCTTGGTTAGTGCCCAGCCTGGCCAACTTCTGATGCCACCACTGGTTAGAAATGAATGTGTGTGCGTGTGTGTGTGCGTGTGCGTGAGAGAGAGAGAGAGAGAGAGAGAGAGAGTTCTATACAGTGGACCCACATATCTACAATTTCCCTTCCTATCATCCGCTTGCCAGAATAAATGCCACAGGAAATGGGGCAGGGAGATGGAGGGAGCAGATGGTAAACACAGACAACTATATTCACCTGACATGTGTTTTTTGGACCCATTTGCAAAAGTGCTGTAGTGCAGATAATCTGTGATTGGTGTCCCCTCCCCCCTGATTGTTTTGCTGCACCTCAAATTGCTGACTTGTTCTGTTGCTATTTAGTGGGAGATGTTTGTTTTATCCATTCCAACATGCTTTGCTGCAACACTTTGGCACCATTTCCTGTTTCTTGACAGAAGTGCATGCTTCCATTTTGTTGCTGTAATGGTAAAAGACAACTTAAGGCCCAAGCCTATCCTCTCCCTCCTGCTAATGCAGCTATGCCAAAAAGGTGCATGCTGCAGCCAGTAGTGGGGGAGTGACACGAGGGCAAACGTATAAAACAGGGGTGGGGAACCTTTTCCCCGCAGAGGGCCATTTAAATATTTAAATTTTGTTCGCGGGCCGGCCGCCATTTTTAAATTAATTATTTAATTTAGGGCCCCCCGCCATCGGCCTCCGGAGGCTCCGCGCTCACCGTCCGAAGCCTCCGGAGGCCGGGAGAGGGCCCCTGCACGTCCTCCTCGCTCGCCGGTCGGCCCGTTCTGACCAGGCCCTCGTCGGCGATTTTGCACATGCATACAAGGCTGATGAGGGCAGCTTCCGAAGCCTCCGGAGGCCGTGAGAGGGCCTTTGCACGTCCTCCCCGTTCGCCGACTCGCCCCGTTCTGATCATGCGTAAAATCTTGTCGGCCTTGTACGCATGTGCAAAATCGCCGACAAGGGCCTGATCAGAACGGGCCGAGCCGGCGGCCCGAGAGGACGTGCGGAGGCTCTCTCCCGGCCTCCGGAGGCTCCGCACGGACCCGATGGAGCCTCCGGGGGGCGGTTGGGCGGCCTCCCGGCAATCTCCCCGGGGGCCGGAGCCGATGGCCACGCGGGCCGATTGCGGCCCGCGGGCCAGAGGTTCCCCTCCCCTGGTATAAAACATTTATATTTACCTCCCAGTAAGCTCTGGAGCTACGTATGGGTCTCCTCGGACATACAGCATCACTTTTGGTGGCGTATGTCTGAGGAGAGCAAAGGGGTGAGGGGCATTGAAAAGGAGGGGATAGGTAGGATGCAGCATGTGCCATTGCCTTCGTCCCAGTCCCCACCCACCTCCTACCCCTACCACTGACTTATCAGATCCAGTGGATGTGGTGGAGTCTGGTGGCAGAGCTGCAGCACTGCTGCCGTGTGCAGAATGGCTGCCGATGGAGCGCTGCTTTTTACGACAGCGCTCCACCCAGCAGCCCAATCCTCCGTAGGATTGAGCTGGAACAGTGACTGTGCATTGTCCACCATCCCTCAACTTCTCCTCAAAATGATCTGACAGCACATCTAGTTGCCACCTAGGGTCCACGGTTCTATGCAGTGGCACTGTTTGACTGTTGGTGTTTGAGTAATTAGTTGTGTTCATGTTAACTTCTTTATTGCGGGTCACTGCTGAAGCTCCTGGTGTGTTGAAACTGTCAATCCAAGATGCATTCTCAAAATGCCGAGGGCTGTACTGTAGATATTTTTTTTTATAGTCTTCCTCAAGCATGAGCCTGATTGCTCAGAAAAGTCAGTGTGATTCAGTGCATTCTGAGATGAACACAGACATCCATTATTTATTTAGGTTTGTTTGACTATTGTTGTTCCAATTTTGTAAACAGGAGCACCCAGGAATGAAAGGTGGAAGTTAAGGAGATGCAGTGGTGCTGAGCAAGAGCATCATCTGAGCTTCTTCCAAGCTTTGATGAAAAGAATACAACTGGTGATGTGATGTGGTTTTGCTGTCTGACAGCTATGAATGGATCTCTCACCATTGTTTTGCCTAAAGTGACACCTGATGGAAATCGGGGCCTTTGACAAAAGATGTTACTATCCTTTAAAAGCTCTGAATGTTTCTCTCAGTGGGCAATCCACCAGCAGGTGTGGGGGTTTAGACAGGTGCCTGGGAGATTTTGTGTAAGAACAAGTTGGCAGTTTGGAATAGACAGCGAGAGGAAGAGAAAGAGTTCAAAGACTTTCCAACTGGAGTTAGCTGAAACTGTGGGAGCAGCAGTTTCACCTGGGCAGAGACAATAAACAAGTTGCTCTTGGAGGGAATGCAGGCTGTTTGTTTCCACTTATGCTCTGCTTGCATATTTGTGAAGAAAACAAATCTTACAAAGATACCTTACATTTCCAGGGCTCTGGAAACCAATTAGCGCAAACCCATTAGTGCTGCCCCTGGAACTCCTCACCCCTCATGGGGAAATGGAAAACACATAATAATATATACAAAGGTGTACTTAAAAGCTTCCCCTTTTTATTTCTCTTTTGAGAATTGTCTTTGAAGTCATTTTTTCTTTCAAAATGCTCCCTACCATTCATACACTCTGAATGACCCTATTTATTAGGGACAGTCCCAATGTTCTAGTACTTTTCCTCATTAAATTACTGCCCCTATTTTTGCTTTTTGAAGATAGCTTGTTACATTTTTATTAGTGCGGGTTGCTAGAGTTGTTGTTTGTCATTCTTCAGGATTCAGCTCCCTTCCAGGTACTCCAGAAGCTAAATCTCTGAAGGGACGCTATGAAGTGCCTTTCATCCCCAGAGCACATGCATGTAAATGCACACACATGAATACTATGGTGCCATACAGTGCACAGCCTGCCATTTCATGCACTGCAGATGCTGAAAAAGTACATTTTGAATTCTTGGTAATGTATTGTAGGGCAAATACATTTTTCTAGTATATCTTTAACACGAAGGGCAAACAGCCTCATCATTTAATTCAGTGGAGGATATGTGGTTATTATTATAAACAAATACAGCACATAGCAGATGGAGTACAGCTTTCAATGCCATAATAATGTGGAGGCTTGGGCAGTGACCCTTGGTGTGAAAATGGAAGTGTTACAAGCAAGTTCCTGTTTTTCATCTGTGAAATGTTTTGCGAGTATGTACCATTCATCTTAATCGGTGAGTGTGTTTATTCCCCCTGAGGTTGCATACTGTATCACTGATGATAAAACTGAGATAGCTGTGGAATTAAGCGCAGTCTTACTCTACAATATGCCTACCAAGCAAGCACCATAGCCTGGCAGTGAGCAATCTTGAATGTCCCACGGGTAGTAGTCACTGAGCTTCAGCAACTCTGTCTAGCATTACCACCTTTTTTTTAGAAAGACTTTAAGAAATATAGGTCACAAAACAAATAGAGTCTGGACATTAAAAGAACATTGGCTGTGCTAGTCAAAAACAACCGGGTTATAATTTTAACTCTGTATGCTGCACTCACTGTCTCCCCTTTTCTTTTTTTCAGTGAACTGGTTCACAGGCATAAAATGCTCTAGCAATTTCCTTGAATCTCACAAATCCTAGGACTGCCTCTGGGGGAAATGGTAAAGATCCAGGATGCTAAAGAAACAATGCTTGAGTTCAGTGTTAATCGTATTATTTTGTCCAGGTTAACCTAGGAAGGAAAAGGAAGTTATTCCTGCAAGGAGCATTACACCTCAGACAGTGCACAATTTATCTGTGGAATTCATTGCCACAAGATGTGTGATGGCTACTAGCTTGAGTGCTTTTAAAAGGCGATTGGACAAATTCAGGGAGGACAGGTCTATTAATGGCTGCCAGTCACGATGGCTACATGCTACATCTGAATTCATTGGCTCTGAATACCAGCTGCACAGGAGCAACAGCAAGAGAGGGGTATGCCATCGTCTCCTGCTTGTGGGTTTCTACGAGTCAGACTGTGGAAAACAAGATGCTGAACTGGATGGGCTTTTGACTTGACCCAGTAGGACCCTTCTTACATGCTCATGAGAGCTGCGGTGCCATACTCTGCACTTGTTCTAAGTAAAGTCAAAGGGAGGACAGCAACTCAGAACAGTAGTGATTTCTCCAGACACAACATTGCTTTTCAGTAATTAAAGGACACTTCCAGATGGGGTGTTTAGTCTGGGAACGTCACACTTTGTTCACTCACTCTTTATGGGTTCCCATGTCGTTATGATCCATCTGTTGTTTACCTGTGTTTTTCCCATGCTTGAATCATCACATTTATTAATGGAGAAAACTGGATTTCTTTGAGAACAGCAGTACAGCTGTGCAGTGACCACAGGTGTGGATTCTTAGCAGTAAAGTTCCACCTATTTTTGAGAGGTGCATATACGATAGAATACGACAGAAACAGGAGGAGGGAAAGGGGAAATATCCATCTACTGTCTCCCCAAAACATGCCATATATTTACTGCAGTGCAGAAGGAACATTACAGTGTGGCATGTGACTGCAAGCAGAAATGCAATAACTGGCGGACACTACAAGGATCCCATCTGGAAGTACTTGGACTCCATAATGTTTCCCATGTTTCTTTACGAGATACTCCTCCAGTTCAAGATGGGCCAGTGGTTTGAAATGGAAGGAGGAAGGTAGACCTGGCCTGTGTACTGCCAGCTAGAGAGCCAGGCTATACACTGTGTCACACACACAGCCAGGCTATACACTGTGTCACCCCCCGGCGGCCCGCTCCGCCCGCCATGTCCTGTCGACGTTACTGCACCCATGCCAGCCTCGCCTGGCCAACTCTGCTCTGGTTCCAGAACAATAAAGACGCCCCTCGGGCAGAGCCCCCTTGAAACACATGTGCCAAACGTTACACAAGCATTGCCCCCACACACACAGACAGCCCCCACCAGTCAAGCCCCTGCACAAATTCCAGCCAGGCGCTGCCAATACCTTCCCAGGGAGATTGCAGCAGGAGTGCAGCTAGACGCCCAAGCCACGGAGGGGGGGAGTCGGGGGGCGGCCCGGGCAGGCAAACAGTGAAAGCTGCTATGGCGCCCGTAGCGGAACCGCTTGCAGCAGCCGCACCCAGGTCACACCCGTTCGGCAACTGGGGTTCACCCGCGCGCCACACGAATGGCACCCGTCGCGCATGCGCCGTGGCGGCCGCCATTAGGTTCCCCGCTCCCCCCATATGACACCCATGTGCAAACCCCCCATGGGTTGGCAACGCCTGCTGCAGGTGGGGGGCCGGGGACTCTCCCCTCCAGCAGGTGGCTGAGGCACAGGGTGCCCTGTGGCGGTTGGCACAGTCTTCGCGACCCTCCGGCGACCGTCCCGTGATGAGTGCGAACAGAGAGGCCCCTAGCAACCGGGTTGCTACGGATGCGGGGCGGCTGCCGGCGCCTGCGCCAGGGCCCTTGCCGACCGGGCTGCCAAGGATGCTGCAGTCGATCGGCACTGACAAGCGCGGGAAGGGTGTGGCGCATGCGTGGGACGGACGCCGCGCCACAGGAGCCTGCCTACCTCGGAGTAAGTTTTGCCTTGATCCTGGGCTGGTGCTGGGCCAAAGATATTCCAGACTACCTAACTCAGGAATAGCAGCGGCCTAACTATGGCCTAGCTTAGGCCAGAATAGCCAGGGAAGTTGGGTTGGATTGAGCCCTAAAGCCTGGCTAGTTCCCAGCCAGGGAACTTTCGTTCCCTTACCTTGGGTAAGCCTCCACTTCCTCAATGGGTCTCTTCAGATCTACGCTAGCTATTTTGCTGGTGTAAGTCCAAGGAGAGTAAGGGAAAGAGAAGGGGCGAGGGAATAGGACCCCAGTGCAAGATGCTGCCACCCAGGATCCACCCCCTCCCTCCCCTATTCCACTTCCCATCCTCCCCATCCCTGCCTCATTCCTCCCACCCCCATCCCCTGCGCTGGCTTACCTGAGCTCCCACTGTAGGCTGGTAACAGTGGCAGGCCGCCGACACCGCTGCCACAAAATGACTGTTGGTAGCAAGCTGTGTATGGCTATGTTTACCTCTGTTCTGCTGTTGTAAATGTTAGTTAGTATTAGTCTGTGAGAAAATGAACAAAAATAACAATCCTTCCTGATATCTATGTCTTGCGTGCCTGACCATGGTACAATATGAATCTGTATTTAGGGTGCATCTGAGGGGGAAATGAAAGAAAAAACGGGTTTGAAGGAAAGTATTGCACTCAGGACAGGTCCTGACCTTCTGTCCAGTCCCACTTCCAACCTTCTGCTCTAACGCATTGACTGCCCCAGTATATCCCAATATTTGTTGGAATTTGAGCTGTTGCTTAAGTGCAGGTCTGGAGCTAGGCTCTCCATCATATATAAATAAAAAAAATGGGGGGGTTCCTTTGATGTGTTAATGTGTGACGGTGTGTGAATAGAATCCAAACAAGCACTGATAGGAGTTTTCACTGACATGCAATGAACTTACAGCTGAAATACAAATGCAGGCAGAAGCCAAATGGGTACCAACAGGAGATGGAAGTGTACATAATACAATGAGATAGGAATCTGCAACCTCATCCCCTCTTGTGACCTGGCATCACATAGCAAAGTGAAGTAAAAAATGGAGGCTTGGCCTGAGTTCTGGAGAAGCAGTGTCCAGAGTTCATATTATGGTCCATTGATGTATACAGAGACTTCAGGAAAATAGTCCAGAAGTAAGACAGCTGATGTGGCAGACACAGTTGACTGGAGATGTGCTGCCTGGCATAGGTTATAGGCATTTGAGATACTGTCTATTGCTCGTAGGTTACATGGATATGAGGGAATAATACAACATAAAATAAAGAAAACCCTAAGCAAGGGGTTATGGGCGCATCTCTGATACTTGGAGGTACCTTTCGTAGCCTATGGAATATGTTCTACTAAACAGCTATCACTGTGGTTAATCTCCAAGCATCCTGGAGAGATGAGATTTGACCCTCTTGACTCCCCCTTTCAACTTCTTTTTACCTGTGTCCTTTTTTGGGGGTGGGGGTAAGAAGTGTCTACTTGTGAAACGAAAACAAGCGACCACAATGGACTTTCTGGGCAAATTTCCATTTGAATTTGATAGCACTGAGATTGCTGCTCCCAACTGTATCAACAACACTCCTATTATGCACCAGGACTTGGGCACCACTCAGAATTAAGTCCAGGACCGCATCCCCTCTAGTTGGTTCCACTTAGGGCCAAACTACCGTATTTTTCGCTCCATAGGATGCATCGCACCATAGGACGCATGCATCCTATGGAGCAAAAAATAGGGGATAAAAGGGAAAGGAAAGGGAAAAAAAGGAAAAAAAATACTTACCAGGGCTTCGGGGAGGCCTGCGCAACCCTCTGCAGGCCTCCCCAATCTTCATTTCGGCACTAAATGGCTATTTTCGGTCATTTCCGGAAAACCGGAAATGGCCGAAAATAGCCATTTAGCGCCGAAATGAAGATTGGGGAGGCCTGCAGAGGGTCGCACAGGCCTCCCCGATCTTCATTTCGGCAAAAAACGGCCATTTTCGGACATTTCCGGTTTCGTGAAAACCGGAAATGGCCGTTTTTGGCCAAAATGAAGATCACGATCTTCATTTCGGCAAAAAACAGCCATTTCCGGCCATTTCCGGTTTTCACGAAAACTGGAAATAGCCGGAAATGGTCGTTTTCGGCCGAAATGAAGATCGGGGAGGCCTGCAGAGGGTCACGCAGGCCTCCCCAAAGCCCCGGTAAGTTTTTTCCTTTTGTTTTTTTTAACTTCTCTCCATAAGACGCACGCTTTCCCCCCCTATTTTTTTTTTGGGGGGGAAGTGCATCTTATGGAGTGAAAAATACGGTATACCCTCTGCCTAGCCCTAATTGTGACCAAAGGAAACTTTGCTTTCCACAGCTCACTTTTTCCACTTTCAGCTTTGTGCACAATTTTTGTGGGCCCACGGATTGGGGGACAGGGATAAGCCTATATTTAATCACATTGGTTGCCCTTGCATGTTCTTTCTGTGTGTAAATAACAGGCATGAGGGGGCACTAACCTGGATGGGAATCACAGCAGTGGGGAAAGGTTACGTAATTATCCACTCCTCCCAAGCCATGGCCACAGCTCAGATTGGGCCCCTTTCTCCAATTGCCTCCTTACACTTACACACCATGCAAGGACTAATGCATGATTACAGTTACATCAGTTTAGTCCTTTGTGTCAAACTGATGATTATTACGTAGTTTAAAACAGATGTGAGTTTAATAATGTCTCTACTTACAGGGTTCCACTTGAGTAAATAATCACCTGATTCTTGTTACATGTGCTTTCACTTTTCCTTATTCTCCTGTGTGATCTGTCTCTTTCAGTGAGCCCTGTCATTTGACTAAAAAAATAGAATCACACCTTCACTGCTTTGCCAGGCCCTTCTCCAAGATCACTGCATTCCTACTTGCATTTCAGCAGTCTCTGTAGTTAAATGTTAATTTAACTGATAACTGATCAGTCATTGGAGAATCAGTGGGGAACCAGATACTGAATGCAATGTGATTGAAACATTTTGCATCTGATGGAAGAAAAAAAGACTTGTGGGATTTTATATAAAGAAATGCCATAGGGATGCAAATATACATTTAATGACATGATTTTTTGACGATCAGTCTCCCTAGGAAACAGTCACACCAAATTACAATTATCATATTTTCCTTTTTGAAAAGCTGTGTCATTTATCATGAATTCCTGAACTGAAAACATACCAAACTCATGTGTAAGTCCTGATACACATGGATAAATATGTTACTTGCGGAAGCTTGTGGCATATACAGGTGGGCCCCATATCCGCTGGGGATATGTTCCAGGCCCCTCCGTGGATACTTGAAACCGTGGATAAGAGCGAACACCCCCTCCATGGTTTCCTGAGGGCCCCCCCACCCTGCCTCCCCTGCAGGCAGGCATGCTTGCCCCCCAGCTCTTATTTTTCTTTCAGCAAGCTTTGTTTCTTCCTTAAAACAAACAGAGAAGCAGCCTCCATTGCAGGAAAGTAGAACGAGACTAAGTCCTAGAGAGGCTCTGCAAGGTTTCTGTTAACCTTGCAGAGCCTCTCTAGGACTTAGTCTCGTTCTACTTGCCTGTAATAAGCAGTCAGAGGCTGCTTCTCCTGTTTCTTTAAGGAAGAAACTAAGCTTACTGGGAAAAAGTAAAAGCCTGGGGGGGGGGTCCCCACGATCCGTGGATAACTGAAACCGTGGATAGCGAATCAGTGGATATGGGGGCCCACCTGTATATATTTTCTTTCATAATATAAAAATTAATACAGAAGAATGAATCACTTTGAAGCTCCCTTAGCTATATTTTTCATGTTGAAATCAAAAAACAGATTTTCTGTTTTTTTCATTGAGTACAAAATCAGCTGCTCAGCCAGACAGCATATAAACTTCCAAAGAATTAGTAGCTGATACATAAGACTCTTATGCAAATGAGGAGCAGAGCTCATAGGATGGTAGCTGGATTCAAAATAAACCGGAGACCTTTGAAATACATGCAGCTGAAGCAATGAAAGCATTATTTTAAGGGGTATAAATATTAAAAAGAACGAAAAGTAAAATAAATGTAGTGGAATATTTTTTAAATAAAGAGACAATGGAAATTAGAAACATCTGCACCTATATCAGCCCATCTATGCCTGGAACTGTTTGAAGTGCATGCTTTAAAAATAAAGGTCAGCAGTACATTGAAATGGCACATCTTATTATGGCTCCTCTAAATCAGTGTAGGAAAGGGGCTCTCTGCAGACTGTCCTTAATTGGAATTAAGAAAAAGCAGAATATAATGCCATCTGGGGCTGTTCTCTTATATACTCTCACCTTCCTTTGTCAGAAGTCATTTTTGAATAGTGGAATAGCTGGAGCTGTTGAAAAAGAACAGAACTTTTAATGCCCTAAACTATACATATACTGTATATGCAGTTAAGTAGGAAATGTGCATATTGGAAAGTGGAAAGAAACAGGCAGAGAGGCACAGTTCACTATAGTCTGTCAGAGCCATTCCAAGCAGCAAAAGCAACACGCAGGAGCTGTGCGTTGCCGTCTCTGCTCGGAATGGCTCCGATGGCGAGTGGGCGGGGCCATTGTGTAATGCTGAGTAGACCTGTGCGCAACTCAGTACCACACTCCATCCTCCTGGAAGTGATTCCCCTTTCATCAAAACATACTTATTTTGAGATTTACCTAGGATGTTTAGTACAGGCTATCTGGAGAGCACAACCCAAAAATATAACCACTTCTCAAATGAAGAAAACAGATGTGTCGATTTATGTAAGTCTAACCAATTGCTATGAGACCAACGTTTTGTGGGTAAATTGAAAAATACAGTCAAGTTGTCAAATGTATTGAAAATCCAGGATTTAAAATGAAACAAACAAGTTAAATATAGTACTTTTCAATTTTTCCTCCATGGTAGTGACCTCAGCATTTAAAAAATGAGGACATCTGAATTGCTTTTGCTAGAACAAATGATTGGTGATAATCAGCAACTCATTCTAACAGTTGCTGAAAAAATCTTCCAGAAAAAAAATTGCAAAAATAATTATATGTATGGTGCGTATTAAAACCTGAAAGCTTTTACCTTGGGTCCAGCGGTTTTATTCACAAAACGTGTGAATAGCTTTTCTGTCTGCCCTTCTTTCTCTGTGTGTTCGCTTGTCAAAAGTGGGGGTGTTTGCAGGCCATTTATGTTTGGGATACAAGGGAGTTTAAACCTTTAACTCCATGGAGACTTTGAGTGTGTCAGGTACTGGTTTACTGTGGCTGTACTACATTGGTGTGGGTACTGTCTGTGTTCTCTTTGTGCTGACAAGCTTCCCTTTTGTTAGGGGTGTGGAGTATAATGACATTGTGTGGGTCATTCTGCCATAATGGTGCACTGAATGGTTCCTTCCATGTTTGAATAACATGAGGGCATCATCACTTGTGTGATTGGTGGGTGTTGCCATGGTTGCTGTGGAAGCGTCTGTCAGTGTTGTTACATAGTCTCTTATGGTATCATTTTGATATTCATTTTGCTGCTGGAAGTGCACAGAATTTAAGACTACATTACATTGACATGACACCAGCATTATCAGCTGCCAGTATTGTAGAACCCTAGGATTGCCCTAAGTCATAAATCATTGCCCGCGATGCATATTTGCTGATTAGAAACTGCTAACCTGGCAAAGAGGCACCTTTTAAAGGTGGTGTCTCTCTTGCATTTAGCAAGAGGACAAGCAACAGTATAATCCCGGTATAATTCTCAGTACAGTATATAGTATTTTTTACCAGTAGCTATTTGCTGGTGGCTCCTTTGTGTTTCTTTGTGAACCCCTTTGGGACAGTTAACCGTTTTCTCATTCCTTTTGCTATGCAAACTGCTCTGTCAATGTTTTTTTGTTGAAAAGCATTGTATAAATATTCTTAACAATAAATAATATAGAAATTCAAATGTTGGAGTATTTCTTATCAATCATATATTTAATTTACTTTTAGACATATGATAATTAAAGCCATATAGTGAGCAATTAAAAACAATTAGACAGGAAGGTACAATATGTGCCCATATACCGGTAATTATGCTCAGTGTTACCTTTCCAACGCCTGTTGTAGCCCTGCCTCAATGCTGAAAAGCTTGGAGAATAATTTCCATTATAATTAGGTTGTCAGAAGAGATTGTAAAGGTCACAAACTTCCACTCCTCCCAATGGGATGACTGGCAGTTTCATGGATTAAGGACTATTCAGAGAGTCAAGGATGTAGGGATACTAGGTCAGTGGTTTGCTAAAGACTTTGAAGTATGGCCTTTTTGTGCCAAAATTGTCACAGGAATGAGGAAGAAAGTGGACAGGGATAGCATTTGTGCAATGGGCCAGAATTCAAAGAAGGAAGAGAAGGAGAAACTTTGCAAGATAAATTATTTATCTTCATTTGGGTCCTTTGTACAGTATAACTTACAGCTGGTTCATCACCATTACACTGTTGCAGAACTGTGTCCACTATACTGCAGTGTTTTTAATAAAGAGACCAGTTCTGCAGTTATTAAAGTCCTCACTGAAGTCCTATATACAAGAATCAAAACAATCTTTTCTGGCTATACACCCACACAACTAATGCTGTGAAACTGGAGGACTGGATAATAAGCAGCCATGAGCCAAAGACTGGGCAGTATCATTTCTGTAGTTATCAAAATGCTCAGTTCTGAATAAATGGACGAAGCTTTGGCTGTTGAACCACAACAATTCCCCACAATAGCAAACAAATACTGTGCCTGCAAATAACAAAATGCATCTGCATGAAAAAAATTTAGTCAGATTATTCCATATATCAGAATACTGAGACTCGAACAGGGGTAACCTGCTAATGAGGTGGGGTGAGGCAGATGGGCATGGGGAGGCACCCCACTCCATCAGCTGCCTCTACTAGCTCCCTCGCCCCATATCCTCTGGCACCTCCTTATCATAGATGATGCCAGTTACAGCAGCTGCCATCATAGATGGCGGCTTCTAGGCCATCAGCTGCCCACACCACTACTACTGCCAATCTCTCCCACTGGCTCCTCCTTGCCTTTAGGTTGAGTGCAGGAGGAAGAGTGTGTGGAGGAGTAATAGTAAACATGGGGGGGGGGGCTGTGGCATCTCCATTCTAACCCACTAGTATCGTATGATTCCTCCTTCACCTTCCTACTCCTGTCCTCTGTCTTTCCAAAAGGTAGAGTGTGACAGGAGCATGGAGGAGGAGCAGCAGTGGTGGCTGGGGTGAGGAAAAGGAGGAAAGGAAGGAGGGAAACCATAATGGGGCAGACCAGGTCAGGTGGGAGGAGGGAGAAAGCCATAACTTCCTGGAACATCTGAATAGTTTGTGTCCTGAGATACAATTTACTATGGAAGTGGAAAATAATGAGACTCTTCCCTTCCTTGATGTGTTGGTCACAAGGAAAAAAGACCTGACCTTTGGACACATAGTGTACAGAAAACCTACACATACAGGAAGGTATCTCTACCAGACGTCAAACCATTACCCAGCCCAGAAGAACTCCCTGATTAACTCCTTGATCTTCAGAGCACTGCATGTCTGTGATGCATCATCGTTGGCTAATGAAAGACTAATTATTACTGATTCACTCAGAGCCAATGGCTACAAGCTACAACAAATTGATGGATGCTGGAATAAATAACTTAAAAAAAGAAATCACATTCCTAGACCTGAGGACAACAATGAATCAGAAAATTTGGAACCCAGTAAACAACGGTGGCTATCTCTTCCATTTTATCCAAGGAACCACAGATAAAATAGCTCGGGTCTTCAGGCACTATGATGTAAAAACTTTATTTACACCTACTATGAAGATTGAACAAATGCTGCGCAACCCAAAAGATGTGAGACCCCCATTAATGAACCCTGGAGTATATGAAATATTATGTGAATGTGGGAGGAGCTATGTTGGAAACACTAAAAGACCTATTAGTGTTAGATTACAAGAACATGAAAGAGCTTCCAGGCTGGCTCAAGGGGAAAAATCAGTGGTTGCGGCGCATGTAATAGAAACCAGACATAAGATCTCCTTTGATCAGACCCGCTCACTTTTTAACGAAACCAAATTCAAGCAGAGAGTAAATTTAGAAGAGGAAACCATTGAATTTACTGAACAGGCAGCAAGAACTTTCATTTGTCAACAAGATCTGGTTACCGATCTTGAATAAATCAGGTTCTCACTCAGTAACGCGGCGGACGACGGAGAGGTTACCTCCGGTCAATACGGAAGCTAACACTTCCGTTTCTAATTAGTGTTTCCCGCACTTTCCAGCGGCTAGTGTTGGATAAATTTACAGCGTACTTCTACTGGGGCAATGTCATCTAACAGCTCGTTTGGCTGTGCTCGCCTTGACAAAGTCCCGCGGGAGGGATGAAACGTTGGCAGGAAGTTTAAAGTTTCTTTTTTGCCTGTTATTTGGATACTTTTAGTGTGTATGTCTTGATGGTATGTGCTTTTAAAAGGATTTTTCCCAGACAACTGGTGCAATTTTTAAAAAGCCTTTATTTCTTATTTTCTCAATTTTCACATGGTTGATAAACCCATATACCCAGTTTCTTTGAAAACCTTATGTTCTCTTTTACATGTTAAGGGTGCTATCTGGCCGGGGTCCACAGAACTATAACAGGGTCTGTCCCTGCAAAACAAAGCACCACAAGCTGAACTTCAATATAACTTCCACACCATCATCTCACAAGGCTTTTCAATGGAGTGAGATCATGCATTCAAGTCATACAACAGGCACACAACAGAATGAGAAGAACTGAGTTCTGAAGTGGCAGAATAAACTATTTGCAGGTAGGAGACACCAGTTTTAATTCTCTACTATATTAACAACAAATATACTTGCAACAAGAAGACTAATATGTCAAAAGAAATCTTCTAGTTCCTTGGAGGAGCATTAAAAAATGTGTTCTCCTACCTACAATCTGGAATGGACTGGTCCATTTTCATTGGCCCCTTAGTCTGCTGCTGCGTATACACAGATGCAGCTTAGATGCAGCCTTTGTTGCCAGTCATGAAGTGTTGAATGGTTAAGACTGAAAACCATACATACCTGGGAGGAAGTTGCATTGAACTCAATAGGGCTCCCATGGCACACTTGTGGACTATTCCTGCGGCACACTGGTTGAAAATCGCTGGCTGGGGTAGTGTATTGCTCTTCTCTCCTCTATACTTCCTGTTCCGTTTCATCCCCCTCTTCCTTTTCCAAACTAGGAGAAGTGGAGGCAAGTTGGTAGACAGAGGTGGAAGGCAGAAGCCCCTGCGAATTGCTGCCTGAGTCAACCGCCTCCGTCAGCCATCTGGATAAGATGATCCTAACAACGAAGATTTTACCACTGTGAACAGGGACGTTCTAAGAAAGAGCACAGACCTTTGCCTGTTTTGCCTATATGAAACAAAAATCAAAACAAAAACGAACAGGAAAAAGTGGCGGTAGAAGACCTTTTGCCCTGTGGAGATGTAGGCCACTGAGGCCTGCCTGAGAATTCCTTCCATGATTCTAGGTGACAAATAACTTAGAACACACTGGAACATGTGACACAGAAAAGTGCTGCCTCAATTTGAGCTGTTGAGGCAATAATTTGTTGTCCATCAGACTCATGAGGCTTAACTAATGCTTTGTGAACTATATCAACTAGGATATCCTTTTTCTTCAAATATCTTTTCCAGCTGATTAGCCTGCAACAGAAAAAAAAAGTATCTCAAGTAAGGTAAAAAATCCTGGGAGCCTTAATAAAGTGACTCACCAGCAATTTCTTCTGCAGTGCCAGCTAGTGATGAGTTCTATAATTCAGGAGGTTATTTCTTGTCAGTTTCATTTTCCAGTGAGGAGGGATGATTGTTTTTCACTACTTGAATTTTCTTCCTTGCCCTTCTAAATGTACATGCCCCAAATGAATGCAGTATTGCAGGTATCATCATGAAGTTCTAGTTTAATAGCAGGCTGGACGGATGCACTTGTGCAGTGTTGATTCCCTGAACGCAGCATCTTTTTAAGCATGTCACAAATAAGTACCATCACTTTCAGGCAGTTAAGTGTTATCCCTTTCATAAATTACAAGATTTAAATTTCTGCAACCTAATAACTGTAAAAAATATACGTATATAAGCGATTGACTACTCTTGTCTCCAATGAATACATAAAGAGTCACTGCATTTTGTTTGCCTTTTTGAACAGGGGGAACAAGAATTTACCTTTCATACAACTGCCTAGCAACATAAAAATGAAGATGTTACATTAAAATATGTTCATCACAGCACAGAATGTAATCGTATGCAAAGCTCCTGCTCTGTGGAGTCTAATAAAAAAATTTATTCTAATGTATAAAACATAGGAGCAAATTTTCATCCTCGTGTATGGCAGATTATGCGTGAAATTCCTATTTAGAGGTATATGCAGATTTATATTATGGAATAATTTGAAGGCAGCATTTTTCATTTCTTGTGTTTAATCAAGCTTTTTATTGACACCTAGTTATCTCTAACTAATCCTACTAATTTTGGGATTGTCTGTAAGATCTTCCTCTATGACATCTCGTGCTAGTAACAGGAAATGTAAGACTCAATCCCTTGGAAAGCAGCTTGTCCACAGATTGACCTACCCTTGGGGACAGGCCATGGCTCAGTGGTAGAGCATATGCTTTGCATGCAGAAGACCCCAGGTTCGAGCCATGATGCCTCAAGGTAGGGCTGGGAAAGACTCCTATTTGAAAGCTGCAGGAGCTGCTACCAATAGACAATACTAAGCTAGGTGGACCAAGGTTCTGACTTTGTATAAGACAGTTTCCTGTGTTCCTAGAGCAGGGGTTTTCAAAGTGGTGGGTCGTGACCCACCACGCCAGGTGGGAGCTGGCACTGCCCCTTTTAGGGGCTCCCCGATGGCAGTGGCAGCGATCCCAGGATCACGCTGCTGCCAGGGACAAAAGGGGGCCATGCCTCCAGAGGGTGTGGGGGGCTATGACCCACCCAGCAGGCCTCCCCAAGCCTCCAAATGGCTCCTGGATGCGATTAAAGTCCACTTCTGGGCTTCAGGGAAACCAGGAAGTAAACTGGAAGTAGACTTTAATCGCCTCTAGGAGCAGTTTGGAGGCTTGGGGAGGCCCGCTGAGGGGCCACGCCACCCGCACCCTCCGGAGGAAGGTGTGACCCCCCAGTAAATCTAAAAATACCCCTTTTGTCCCCGCTGGTGACACGATCCCTGGATCACTGCCACCACCATACCCCCACAAGCACTCAAAGTTCTCCCCTACTCATGGAGAGAACTTTGAGAAACGCTGTCCTAGAGGATTATTTAGCATAAATGTTATGAGGAGAGGAAGGTGGGCTCCCAACTCTCCAAAAAGGTGATGGTGGGGAGTCTTTAAATTATTTGGTCATAGAGGAGAGGATAACCATCTTGTTAATGCAGTAGTAAATTATGCCAGGATAGTGTAGTGGTTCTGGTGATGGACTTAGACCTAGAAGATCCAGGTTCAAATCCCCGCTCAGCCATGAAACTTCCTGGGTGACCTTGGGCCAGTCACTATCTCTCAGCCTAACCTACCTCACAGGGTTGTTGTGAGGACAAAAGGGGGGAAGGAACCATGTACACCACCCTGAGCTCCTTGGAGGAAGGGTGGTATAAAAATATGAAAAATAAAAATAAATAAATATGCCTGAAAGCTTAGGCTAGGGCTGGTTCATATATGCATGTTCAAGCACCACAGATGCAACTTCCATGTTTCCTGAAAGTGGAATATAAGAACTTATAGACTGCTGGCTAAGCTACATTATCAAGGATCCCTATAGTTACAAACTAGATGTGTGCTAACTTGTACAGTATGGCTAGATGGGGTGGGGTGGCTAGTTTGTTATCAAGGGATGTTTATAACATCTAGCACAAAATGTGGTAAAACCATATGGAGGTGGTGGAGAGCTAGTACTTTGCACTCCTGTGCTTTTTATCCCAATTGTGCCCCCCCCCCCGTGCACTATTTTTATTTGGAAAACAAATTCTGCTCAAAACCAGAGCACAGGTCTAGTGTGACCCTTGTCACTCACTACACTAGAAGCAGGGATCCAGACATAAGAAAAACTAATTTTACTTCTGCCAAATCCCAACCTTAAATAGCTCCCCTCCTCATTATTTGTTACAGAGGAGAGAACTTATGAGCACAATCTTGTTAATGCAAATGGAAAATTTGGGGGAGGGGATTTGGATTGAGACTAGACTGTTGCATGGGTTTGAGGTAGCTCAGAAGTGTTCTTACATACAGGCCAGCACATCTTTCTTTGTAGACAAAGCAGCATCAGAGGGGGAGTGTAGCTGCAGTAGCTCCCACACTGCAGCTGTATATCAGACAGCTGTTTAATTTTACCCTTTCTTTAAATAATTAGGCTGCTTCTCAGCATGTTGGCCTTTCTCTGCTTTGCATGCTCAAGGGCTCAAACTATGGTCACAAGTTTCCTTTGGGTTCTTTTTTTAATATTAAGGCAGAAACCCATTAATTCTGGGATTTATTTATTATAAGGAATTCCTTATAATAAACAAACATTGTGATTTACCTTAATTTACCTTAATTTCATTATTTATGAAAGCTACCAATCCTTTTTGTACAAAAGCTATATGATTCCATATGTGGAGGAATGCTAGGTTAAGACTTAAATTCTGGGCCCTTTGCATCTGGTCAGATGAATCTACATGGAATTTATACAGTCAGATTTAGAAAAGGGTATATCCCTATAAGATTGAATGTTGACATCTTGGGAATCAGCGAACTAAAATGGACGGGCATGGGCGAATTTAAGTCAGGTGACCATCATATCTACTACTGTGGGCATGAATCCCTTAGAAGAAATGGAGTAGCCCTCATAGTCAATAAAAGAGTGGGAAAGGCAGTACTGGGGTGCAACCTCAAAAACGACAGAATGATTTCAGTTCGAATCCAAGGCAAACCATTCAACATTACAGTAATCCAAGTGTATGCCCCAACCACTGATGCCGAAGAAGATGAAGTTGACCGGTTCTATGAAGACCTACAACACCTTCTAGAACTAGCACCCAAAAAAGATGTCCTTTACATCATAGGAGACTGGAATGCTAAAGTAGGAAATCAAGAAATAAACGGAACAACAGGCAAGTTTGGCCTTGGAGCGCAAAATGAAGCAGGGCAAAGACTAACGGAGTTCTGTCAAGAGAACACGCTGGTCATAGCAAACACTCTTTTCCAACAACACAAGAGGCGACTCTACACATGGACATCACCAGATGGTCAATACCGAAACCAGATAGATTATGTGCTTTGCAACCAAAGATGGAGAAGCTCTATACAATCAGTAAAAACAAGACCTGGAGCTGACTGTGGCTCAGATCATGAGCTTCTTATTGCAAAATTCAGACTTAAACTGAAGAATGTAGGGAACACCACTAGACCAGTCAGATATGACCTAAACCATATCCCTTATGAGTATACAGTGGAGGTGAAGAATAGATTTCGGGCATTAGACCTGGTAGACAGAGTGCCTGAAGAACTATGGACGGAAGTTCGTAACATTGTACAGGAGGCAGCAACGAAAACCATCCCAAAGAAAAAGAAATGCAAGAAAGCAAAGTGGCTGTCAGATGAGGCTTTACAAATAGCTGTGGAAAGAAGGAATGCAAAAAGCAAGGGTGAAAGGGAAAGATATAAACAACTGAATGCAGAGTTCCAGAGAATAGCAAGGAGAGATAAAAAGGCCTTCTTAAATGAACAATGCAAGGAAATCGAGGAAAACAACAGAATGGGGAGGACTAGAGATCTCTTCAAGAAAATTGGAGATATCAAGGGAACGTTTTGTGCAAAGATGGGCATGATAAAGGACAAAAAAGGCAAGGACCTAACAGAAGCAGAAGAGATTAAGAAGAGATGGCAAGAATACACAGAAGAACTATACAAGAAAGATCTTAATGTTCCTGATGACCACGCTGGTGTGGTCACTGACCCAGAGCCGGACATCCTAGAGAGTGAAGTCAAGTGGGCCTTAGGTAGCATCACTAACAACAAAGCTAGTGGAGATGATAATATCCCAGCTGAGCTACTTAAAATCCTAAATGATGATGCTGTGAAAGTGCTGCACTCAATATGCCAACAAATTTGGAAAACTCAGCAGTGGCCAAAGGATTGGAAAAGGTCAGTTTACGTTCCAATTCCAAAGAAGGGCAGTGCCAAAGAGTGTTCAAACTACCGCACAATTGCACTCATTTCACATGCTAGCAAGGTTATGCTCAAAATCCTACAAGCTAGGCTTCAGCAGTACGTGGACCGAGAACTACCGGACGTACAAGCTGGGTTTCGAAGAGGCAGAGGAACTAGAGATCAAATTGCCAACATGCGGTGGATCATGGAGAAAGCACGAGAGTTCCAAAAAAACACCTACTTCTGCTTCATTGACTACGCAAAAGCCTTTGATTGTGTGGATCACAACAAACTGTGGCAAATTCTTAAAGAGATGGGGGTACCAGACCACCTTACCTGTCTCCTGAGAAACCTGTATGCGGGTCAAGAAGCAACAGTTCGAACCGGCCATGGAACAACTGATTGGTTCAAAATTGGGAAGGGAGTACGGCAAGGCTGTATATTGTCACCCTGCCTATTTAACTTATATGCAGAGTACATTATGAGAAATGCAGGGCTGAATGAATCAAAAGCCGGAATCAAGATTGCCGGGAGAAATATCAGCAACCTCAGATATGCAGACGATACCACCCTAATGGCAGAAAGTGAAGAAGAACTAAAGAGCCTCTTGATGAGGGTGAAAGAGGAGAGTGCAAAAGTTGGCTTGAAACTCAACATTAATAAAAACTAATATCATGGCATCTGGGCCCATCAATTCCTGGCAAATAGAAGGGGCAGAAATGGAAGCAGTAACAGATTTTACTTTTCTGGGTTCCAAGATCACTGCAGACGGAGACAGCAACCATGAAATTAAAAGACGCTTACTCCTTGGAAGGAAAGCTATGGCAAACTTAGACAGCATAATAAAAAGCAGAGATATCACCATGCCAACAAAAGTTCGTATAGTCAGGGCCATGGTGTTCCCAGTAGCAATGTATGGTTGCGAGAGTTGGACCATAAGGAAGGCTGAGCGCCGAAGAATAGATGCTTTTGAACTGTGGTGCTGGAGAAGACTCCTGAGAGTCCCTTGGACTGCTAGGAGATCAAATCAGTCAATTCTAAATGAAATCAAGCCTGACTGTTCCCTGGAAGGACAGGTACTAAGGCTGAAACTCAAATATTTTGGCCACCTAATGCGAAGAGAGGACTCTCTGGAGAAGACTCTGATGTTGGGAAAGATTGAAGGCAAAAGGAGAAGGGGAAGGCCAAGGATGAGATGGTTAGACAGCATCACCGATGCAACAAACATGAAAATGAGTGAACTCAGGGAGATAGTGGAGGACAGGAAGGCCTGGCGGGATATGGTTCATGGGATCACGAAGGGTCGGACACGACTTAACGACTGAACAACAACAACATATCCCTAATTGCCCAACTTCTATACACATTTACTTAGAAGTAAGTTCTACTGGGTTCAGTAGGCTTACTCCAAGGTAAGCATGCATAGGATTGCACCCTTCGACGTATTTGTCAGCTTAGCCTTTATATTCCATCGTTCTGCATAATATTACTATCCACAGAGCTATATTTGTACGTTGTATTACATGAGCCACACTGCCGCCTTGCTTAATTACTTCTTTGTGAAGCATCTCTTCCAGGTATCTTCATAAAAGTATTATGTGCTAAGCAGAACTAATAAAATCAGGTTAGACTTCAATGCACTTGATCTTTGCTTAAATATTATCAAGCACTACGTTCATTATCCAAATATGGGCATCTGTTTTCTCTCCTCCATTCTGTCATGCACATGTGCATTAGCTATAAACCAGCAGTACGTGTACACACACACACACACACACACACACACACACACACACACACGTTGACTGCGGGTCCAATCCTATCCCAACATTCGCACGCACACTGATGCAGCTTTGCCAACAGGGCATGCGACCACTACATCCTGTGGTGGTGGTGGGCAGTCACGGAGGTCTCCTCAAGGTAAGGGAATGTTTGTTCCCTTACCTCGAGCCTGCATTGCAGCTGCATCAGCACTGGAAAGTTGGATATAAGGCCCTACTCCTTATACGACCTCACAATAGGAATTATGAATGAATAACCAGATGAATTCAGTTCATTTGTTTTTAGCCTATTACTCCATAGGTTTTGATAAGCCATAGATTAGCCATTTGATAAGCCATAGAGGATTGCACATACAACAAAACCATGCAGATTAAAACAAAGGTTGCCTAGAAGATACCCATCTTTTCCATGTGTCCATGCTTAGAAGTTACACAAAGCAATTGCCAATGGTAGTGTAGCCAGCTCTTAATACTACCTGTTCTTCACTTTAAAAAAGTCTTTGTAAAGGTCTATTCTTCCAGTTTACACAAAAGATACAAAGTTAAAGTGTTTGATCTCTGAAAGAGATGACTGTGGAGGGACAAGAGAAGATCATTCTGCAAGTTGTGAGGTTTAAAATTAGACATGCAGCACACGCCTATGCATGTCTACTCAGAAGTAAGCCCCACTGAGTTCAATAAGATTCTCAGCCCAATCCTATTGGGCTAAACAGCTGGCAGAACGAGGGTTCTGTCAGCAGAGACTACCTTATGGCAGTCATAAAACTCTCTCCAGCACAGAACAGGGCGGGGGAAGGGCAGAACGGGCAGAAATTGGGGGATTGGGTCCAGGAAGGGGGTGGATTTGGCAACAGTGGCATCTGCCACTGGCATCCGTGGATTTGGCAGCAGTGGCAACCCCCAATCCACTGACTTGGATTTCACTGGCACAGGTCCAAATAGATCAGTCCACACATTTGAGGTTTACCCCCGGGGAACATTTGTTCCCTTACCCAGAGGAGACCTCTGGGACTCCCTCCCCCCCCCCCCAGGATGCAGTGCAAGTCTTTTTGACTCAGCTGCTTTGACGGGGGAAGCATAGGATTGGGCTGTAACTCTCAGATAGAGGATTACAACCTTAGTCTATAGTACTATTAAAGATAACTGAAAAGTGCTGTTTCCAAACTATTTGGAAAGTTTGCCAATCACTGTATTTTGCATTAAATCATTAGAATTAACTTGTTTCCAAAATGTTACTGATCTTTAGCTTTGAGATCACACAACTATTGATGTATTGGGTAAGAGAACTTCTTATATGTGAGGAGGGTTTTTTTTATCATCCTTTTTTTTCTCTCCACATTTTTATACCGCCCTTCCTCCAAGGAGCTCAGAGTGGTGTACATATTTCCTCCCCTCCTTTTGTCCTCACAACAACCCTGTGAGGTAGGTGGGGCTGAGAGATAGTGACTGGCCCAAGGTCACCCAGGAAGCTTTGTGGCTGAGCGGGGATTTGAACCTGGATCTTCCAGGTCTGCGTCCGACTCCCAAAACCAAACTTTTTCAGGTCATTAAGATCTCCCTGCTAATTGAAAGACATCAACCTTAATTTTTCTGGTTGCTTTTTTGAGAGTCCCCCCCCCCCCAACTCTTTCAGCCTTCATGTTCAAATCACTTAGCCACAGAAGATTTCATCTTTTGGAATGTGACTGGCACTGTGAAGTAGACCTTTGATGGTGTAAATTCAATAGGTGAGGACAGTATATAGAATTATTAGGTTTTAAAAACTCAGATTCATGAAGGACAGGTCTATCACTGGCTATTAGTCATGATGGCAATATATAACCTCATATGAACATATGATGCTGCCTTATATTGAGTTCGTCACAAAAATGGTCTTTCTAGATCAGTACGTATTGTTTACACTGATTGGCAGTGGTTCACCATGAGGTCTTCAGACAGGGATTTTTCCCTAGAAATTTCAGAGTTGAACATGGGACTTTCTGCATGCAACGTATATGCTCTGCCACTAACCTATGGCCCTCTGTATACAGAGGCAGTACACCACTGGATACCAGGTGGAGGAGGAAATGCAGAAGAGGGCTATTGCCTTCATGCCCTGCTTATAGGCTCCCCAGAGACACTAGGAAACAGATGGGTTGTTGAAAACACACCTGCAACTCATCTAAACCTGAAACTGCAACTGTGGCTTTCAAAACACAATTAAACCAACATTTGAAATTGAGATTCTCCTGGTTTGTAAGCCATAGTTAAAACACAATTCCAGGTCTGGATGAGCTGTGGAACTGTGGTTTAAATAAATTGCAGTGTTGACAGATGCATGTGGAGAAGATACAGGGAACTCATTGGCTTAGGTCATGTTCATGACAGACTAAGAGCGCAATCCTGCGCAAACATAGGCTGGCGGAGCAAGGGAATGGGAGGCATGGGAATGAGGTTTGCACCCTATTGCACCCTGCATCGCTGGGAACAGAACCCTCCTGTCTCACTCCCACACACCCCGCACACCTAATGTGCAGGGATGGAGAGGGACTGATTTGTGCCACAGCAGAGACTGAAGTCTTTAGGGCCTTGGGGCTGATCCAGGTTAGTTTTTATTTATTTATTTATTTACAGTATTTTTACCCTGCCTTTCTCCCCGAAGGGACCCAAGGCGGACATTCTGGACATTCAGATAGCATTGTTCCCCTGTGTAGATTGTACTGCCTGTTCTCAACTTGCAATTTCATCTTCCTCTTCTACTTGTAAGGCATGCAGAGGGAAGGCCATGAACATGGGATGTAGGAGCTGCTTGGATTGTGTGGATTGGTGTGCTGAACAGGCACATCTGACACCCCAGCAAGATCTCCATAGAAATGTGTTCTCCATGGTAATTATCTACTATATTTACATCACTAATATTCAGAAAAACTGAAACTCATTTGGCATTATATCCTACACTGTGCTGTGAGCACCGCCGTTGCATTGTATATTTTGTAGTTTTGTTCCTTGGAATTCACAATCCGTTCCTACATTCATATAGAGCATTATTTATAACACTTGCATTATTTGACAACCGGCTGCCCTTATCTGTGTACTACTCAGCAGGAAAGGAAGTGGTTACACAAATGGTGTATACACTGAGAAGATATTTGACATTTGCTTTTTAAGCTTATGCTCTTTTTGGTTTTGCCGTTTCCTTTACTATTGTTAGCTAATAACAAAGCAACAATAAGAAATGTTACATTATATAGGAAATGGCAAATGCAGTTGCATAAAGGAACTGCATTTTGAGCAAATAAGCACCAGATATTTCTTTGCACGTGACGTTACTTCATTGGGCTAGTCGCTATTAAAGCAATCAGTTATGAAGCAATTGTTTTTATTAAGGATTAATTTAAAATTAATTTCTTCTTAGGGAGCGTGTGTACTGCAGAGTTAATATCTTTGCAGATATATCCTATATCTGCAATGGTTGTTTCATGCTCCTGTACCGCACAGCACTTGCTATGTAGAGCAAACAGAGACTTGCCATATGTGATTTCACATCAAGTAACGGTAAACCCCATTGCAGGCCACAATGTACTAGCCCTCTGGAATCCTTTTTTCTTCGAGATACTAAAACAGCATGATAATTTTCGTGCTCCTCCTTACATGTTCTTCTGTACTTCAGAAGAAGCTCAGGTCAGCCTGACCATAACCTGCCATTAAAGCACTTCAGTGGAGTTCTTGGGGATTAACTGCCTGCCTGAGTGGGGCTTGCAAGGAATGAGCCTTAGGGCTTGTCTTAGTTTTTCTTGCCTTAAGGAGGGCTGGCCAAGGAAATGACAGGAAAAAGGTTATCTGTTCAGGTGACTTAGATAGAGGGGAAAAAATAAAAGTATTGGAGAACAAAAGTAATGGATAGATGTCATCACTGCAAATGTGTGACTCCCCCCCCCAATCTACAAATTATAATTTATTGTGAAATTAACAATATTCTAGTATTCACAGTATTACTGTTATGAAGTTCTAAGCTAGAATTCTGGGTCTATTCAAATGCTACTTTTCACCGTTTAAGGACTTGTGTACAGAGTCAGCATTAAGAGTTGGCATGTACAACTGCCAAGGCCCAGAGCTAAGCAGAGGACCCACCACAGACCCAAGATGCTGGACCATTCTCCCAGTTCTTGATGGGAGAAATGGCTGTATTTCGCCACAAAGATTAACCTCCTTATGATTAATTTACAGAGTTATTACACAGAAAATCCAAAACAGATTTTGCTTTAAATGCAGACCTTTGTTGCAATCCTGCACAGACTTACCTGGGAGTAAGTCCGATTGAACACAGTGGACTTACTTGTGAGCAGACATGTAGAATTGGGCTGTTTTTCTTGCAACCTGAAAACATCCCCCCCCCCTCCATGAGTGAAGTTATGGACCAAGTTCTTACCACACTGTGTTTAAAATTCGTAGGGCTACAATAGGCTATATAAAATTACATTGCAGGCCAGTTTTGCTCCATAAGCTTGCCAGTTAAGGAGCCATCTATTTACTTAGGGCCCAATCCTATCCAACTTTCCAGCACTGATGCAACCATGCCAGTGGGCATGCGCTACATCCTTAGGTGTGTGTGTGGGGAGTCACGGAGGCCTCCTCAAGGTAAGACAACATTTGTTCCCTTACCTTGGGCTGCATTGCAGCTGCATCAGTGCTGGAAAGTTGGTTAGGATTGGGCCATACCTAGCTATGTAAACTGCTTTGTGAATTTTTTTTCTTGTTGAAAAGCAGCATATAAATACAGTATTAATAATAATACATCACATTTTTCTATCTAAATGCTAGTCCTGCTCATTTCCTTTTGGCACTCAGAGGCTGTGCCCAATTACGTCCAGTCATTATGCCTTCTAGCTGGTTGCTGTTTGTATTGGTTCTGCTTTCTTAGTTGTCTGCCTCTGGATTGAATCTTGAGCATCTCATATACTTCTGCTACTGTTATTTTGACCCAATCAGCTTTTGACTTAGGACTCTGCCTTATGATTAGGCTTACCATATCCAAAGGGGGACAGGGTGCCTACACCCTTAACCATTGTAAAAAGAGGGAATTTGGGCAGGTGCAGCTCATAATGGAAGGGTGCAACAAGCTGCACCTGCCCAAATTCCCTCTTTTTACAATGGTTAAAGGTGTAGGCACCCTGTCCCCCTTTGGATATGGTAAGCCTACTTATGATTGTCCTCCTCATCTACTAGCCTGTTGCATTTTACAGAGAAGTTGATGAGCACTTCTTACTGTCCTAATCTGATTGTAGATTGGAAGACAGGGAGCACGGAGGTACCCAACCCAATCAGCTAGAAAAACTTTCAAGATGTTTTGGATATGCTTGCTTCATATTGTTTTCATGTCAACATTTCCAGTAATCATGTAACAAATTATCTTACGTTGTTACAATATAATAGTCTGAAGGAAGACTGAAATATTTTTTTCACTTTATCAAATAATGGAAAGAAATGCAAAAAGGATATGGGTTTCAGAAATTATTGCATTCCTATGTGTAAGTAGATCAAAAAAATGTAATGTCCCGTAGTGACCAGCACTGAAAAGTTAAAGCATTATGTTGACCAGTTTAGTAAGAGTATATTTTAAATCATATGAGTAATGGTATCAAAATGTAAGTCCTTGAAACAGATTTTGCAAATGCTAGCAAAGTGATTCTTTACCTTTAGCTGAAAAAATACCTGTTTATTTTTTTTAATTTCAATTTTATTTATCAGTATAAATTTTATTTATCAGTATAACGATTCCATAGAGGCTTTCTAGACAAGCAGATCATTGTATGGTAAAACTATTTTAGAACGGTACCACATCATCTTGCAAGTGGATGATTGCACTGATGATTACCCCCAATATACTGTATATATGGTATGCATATTTTAAAACTCCTCCCTGCATCTAGAAAACTAGATTTAGGGAGAAACATTCTAGCTTGGTTTTCTATGTGCAGTTGCTCACTGATTTAGTGCTGGCAAATACCTTGTCTTCTCTCAGCACAGTATCTCTTAGAACCTCAAAAATAAAGTTGAACCTCTAAGAATAGCAAACACTTCTAGACAGAACAAGAACACAAATGCTAAAACAGGATTTTAGTATCCCTGTAGATAAAAAAAGGTAAAGGTATCCCCTGACAATTAAGTCCAGTCGTGTCCGACTCTAGGGTGTGGTGCTCATCTCCATTTCAAAGCCGAAGAGCCAGCGTTGACGCCTCCGTGGTCATGTGGCCGGCATGACTCTCCTTGCCGCAGCGTGTAGCATGCAGCTGGAACACGGATCGCTGTTTACCTTCCCGCAAGCGGTATCTATTTATCTACTCGCATTGACATGCTTTGGAACTGCTAGGTTGGCAGGAGCTGGCCAAGCAACGAGCGCTCACCCCGTCACGGGAATCGAACTGCCGACCTTTCGATCAACAGCTTATGGTTCAGCGGTTTAACCCGCTGCGCCACCCCTGTAGATACACCCTCTTTATCTCTGTTCTGTTATTACAGTAATAATACGTTATTATATATGTACTTTGAAGTATTCTAGGTAGCTGACCTTGCTCATTTACATTAAACCAGGATTACCCCTCTACTGCCTGGGTGCATTCATAGAAGAAGGCGGTGCTTTTTCCCCAAAACAAGGGTGGGTGTGGAATCTGACTTCAAACAAAGTAAGTATTTATTTAAAAAAATTATACCCCGCCTTATCCTATGCCAAGGCAAATGGCCAAGGCGGCTTACAACAAGGATTAAAATACATAATTTAAAACAATACATAAAATAAATTAAAAACAATAAAATCCACTGGGGGCGCGCGCAACAATATGGAGCAGAGAAGCAGCATGGCAGAACATCTTGACACAGGAGACACAGGAGTCAGACAACAACCTATCACCCAAACGCTAGACGAAACAGAGACGTTTTGAGCCCTTGCCGAAAAGTCATGAGGGAGGGGGTGGTTCTCAAGTCCCCTGGCAAGGAGTTCCACAATTGTGGCGCCACAGCAGAGAAGGCTCGCCCACGTGTTGCCACTCCCCTAACTTGCGATAGAGGTGGTACACGCAGGAGAGCCCCCTCAGATGACCTAAGAGAGCGGGCCGGAATGTATGGGAGAAGGCGGTCCCTCAGATATCCTGGACCCAAACCGTGAAGGACTTTAAAGGTCATTACCAGCACCTTGAATTGGGCTCGGAAACGAATGGGCAGCCAGTGCAGCCGCTGAAGCAGCGGCTCAACAAAGTCAAACCGCCTAGCTCCAGCGACCACCCGGGCCGCCGCATTCTGCACTAATTGCAGCTTCCGAACCGTCTTCAAGGGCATCCCCACGTAGAGTGCGTTACAGTAATCCAGTCTTGAAGTCACTAAGGCGTGGACCACCGTGGTCAGGTCCGATCGACTCAAGTACGGCCCAGCTGGCGCACCAGTCGAATCTGGGCAAATGCACCCCTGGCCACAGCTGCCACCTGGCTTTCCAGGGAGAGCTGTGAATCCAGAAGTACTCCTAAACTGCGCACCCGTTCCTGCAGGGGGAGTGCAACCCCATTCAGAGTGGGCAGATGACCCAGTACTTGCATCGAGGCTTTCCTGACCAGTAGGACCTCTGTCTTTTCTGGATTTAATCTCAGCCTGTTAGCCCTTATCCAGACCCCAACCGCCTCCAGACAGCGCTCCAGGACTTCCACAGGCTCCCCGGAACAAGATGGCAAGGAGAGATAGAGCTGGGTGTCATCGGCATATTGGTGACACCTGACTCCAAATCCCCGGATGATCTCCCCCAACGGTTTCATGTAGATGTTAAAAAGCATGGGAGACAGAATAGAACCCTGTGGCACACCACACTGTAAAGGACAGGGCGCCAAACAGGCGTCTCCCAGCATTACCATTTGGGATCTGTCAGCCAAGTCGGAATGGAACCACTGCAAGGCAGTGCCCCCGAGTCCCAACTTGGCCAGCCGACCCAGAAGGATACCATGGTCGATGGTATCGGAAGCCGCTGAGAGGTCCAAAAGGACCAGCAGGGATGCACTCCCCCTGTCCAGTCCTCAGCGAAGATGATCTAGCAGGGCGACCAAGGCTGTCTCCATCCCAAAGCCCAGTCTGAAGCCGGACTGAAAAGGGTCCAGATACTCCGTTTCATCTAGTATCCCCTGGAGCTGAGACGCCACCACCTGCTCAATCACCTTACCCAAGAAAGGAAGATTGGAAACTGACCGATAGTTATTTAAATTGGAGGAATCCAGAGATGGTTTTTTCAGGAGGGGGCGCACAATTGCGGTCTTCAAGGTGCTAGGCATCACTCCCTCCTGCAAAGATGAATTCACAATGGGTTCCACCCAATCGGCCAGACTAACCCGTGCAGATCGTATTAGCCAGGCTGGGCAAAGGTCAAGCGGGCAGAAAGACGGTCTCAAACTACAGAGGACCCTATCCACATCCTCAGGCTGTATAAGGTGAAAAGAATCCATAATGATGGAATTGACAGATGCCGTAGGGACAACTTCTGGAACTGTTAAACCAGAGTCCAAGTCGTGGCGAATCTGAGCGATTTTATCTGTGAAGTGCCGTGCGATCTCATTGCAGCGGTCAGTCGAGCACTTCCAGGATTTTTGGCTCAAAACTTGCCCTCGACTTATCAGTGAGATATTTTATATGTGAGTATATACGGTACACTGTGTTTCTCTCTGCCCAGTTCCATCTGAGCTTTCGTTAGGCAGAAAGCGTTGACAACATCAGGAATAGTTGAATTCTGTGGAAACAGGCAAAATCAGTGTTGAAGGGATCCTATTCTTTTTCTGAAAGTTTTTCCCCCTTCAATTTGAGGCTTAAGGATTTCAGTTAAGAATATTCTTCACATGATGGCAACTTATGGTTAGATCAAAGCTCTAATTACTCAAATGTCTAAGGAAGTAGTTCTGAAGATATCTGTAATAATAATAACATACTGAGGCTATGCAGATAGGAGTGGTCTTGATTTCACTGGACAACATACAATTTGCCTCTGAAATGGAAAGAGCTAATCTTTACTAATCTTGACATGCTGAAAACGAAAATGACAATAAAATCTGTTGATTGGCTCTAGTTTAGCAGAAACAGTCCGCATTGCTTACATAGGTGTTGTAAGTGCCGTCGGGCTTTACCAGTACATGTCTATGGAACTATCTATTGCAAATCTCTCACAAACCGTACCCTATTTTGCATTTTCATTGTCATATTTGTGTTCAGCACCTCAAAATCTATAAGAGTTTAAATTTGGGGGCATGACCTTTGTTAAAATTTGTTGTCCAGTGTTTTCAGTGCCTCCCTCTGGGACTAAATAAACAGGTTGCATATGGGATGCAGTTGAGCAGGGGCAAAACCTGCACTGCACTGCACTGCACTGCACTGCACTGCACTGCACCCCACCCCACCCCACCCCAGACATTACTGACCCCTGGGGAAGGGAGCAGATCACCCTCAACCATAATTTATTTATTTATTTATTTAAAGAATTTATACCCCGCCTTTCTCCCGAGGGCACTCAAGGCGGCTTACAACACAATATTAAAATACATATATACACATTAAAATAATTAATTAAAACAATTTAAAATAAACAACCCCAGTGGGTCACCTGAATTTACATACGTTAAAAGCCATTTGTTAAAAGGTCAGCCCACCATGTCAGACATCAAAAGCTGTCCTAAATAAAAACGTTTTAAGGCCCCGCCGAAAGGTCTCTAAAGAGGGAGTCGTTCTTAATTCCAGGGGGAGGGAATTCCATAATTGGGGCGCCACAGCCGAGAAGGCCCTATTCCGTGCCGCCATCCCCCTCACTTCCGTCAATGGCGGCACGGTTAACAGGGCTCCCCCTGGTGACCTCGGAGTACAGGTCGGATTATAAGGAAGGAGGCTGTAATAAGCCCAATTACAGTATGTTCAAGTGAAATTGGTATAGGGTTTCCAACTTTTTAATTGGATCTGTTCTTGTGCCTCTAATAGCAACTTGATACATAGAAATTTAGCGGACAAAGCTCTTAAATCCTCATATTGCACACTGCAATTAAAGGCTATAAAAGAAGGACCAGTGAAAAGACAGTCCTAAACTGGCAAGGCTGTTGTAGATAGATGTCAAAAACTGAGCTCTGACACTGAATGGTCTAATCTTTTCTGGCAGGAAAATACGCATGTGGGTAGGTATCCCTGCAATTTGCAAAGCTTCCCTTCACCCCCACCCATCATAATGATGAGCAGTTCTCTAGTTATACATTAACTGCTGTCAACCACATAAAGCAGATAAGCCACTAAATGAATTATGCTTTCTGACAATTTCCTCCAACTATCAATATATGGTAATTTTAACTTTACATTGTGGCAGTGGGGGTTGCAGTAATAGTATCAGGGCACTTCCAGATGTGGTGTGTAGTCTGGGATTATCACACTTTGTTCATTCTTTACAGAGGGTTCACATGACATCATCATCCATGTGATGTTTGTGAGGGCCGAGCCCCATTGCCATACCTCTGCACTTCAATGCCAGACGTATTTATAAATTTTCCATTTCCAGTTGGGTTGCTGCCATTGGAGGGGGGTTGAAGGGGGGGAGAGGTCATACCAAATGTAACATAAAAATGAAATTGTTGTTGCAATTCAGTGCTATATTTAAGTAGAGGCTTACCATATCGCCGACCGGGACGTTCCTTTTTGCCCTTAAGGGAGGCGGGGGGAGGGGCGATAGAAGCCGGCTCCGGCTTCTATCGCCCCTCCCCCCGCCTCCCTTAAGGGCAAAAAGGAATGTCCCAGTCGGCGATATGGTAAGCCTGTTTAAGTACCACTTAGGGTATAAGTGCTTATATTACCATCCATATGCCCAGACACAACAGAATCAGAAAGAGTTAAAGGGGGAGGGTTGGTACCATGCTCCACTCTATAGACCAGAGGTGGCCAACCTTTCAACAAGAATGCTCCTGGCCCTTTAATGGTTGCTTAGATGCGGGCACTTCAGCAGGTGCAGCTTCTTTAGCAAGCACCATCAGCACCTGCAGCTGCCAAGATTCTGTCTTTTACACAACTCTTAAGAACGCAGAGACCCTAATGGTGGAAGATTGGTCACCCCTGCTATAGACCATGCATTAGTGCAGCAGGGACACAGTGCTACGAATGCGCAAGGAACATGCAGGTGTGGAAGTTATGATGCAATTCTACTTGTGACTCCAAAAGGAAAATCAATGACTGGGTGGTATTACAAAAAGCATGTTTGGAAGTGGCTGTGGTAGCAGCAGGTTAAGTACCGTAGTTAAAAAGACATTTCAAACAGAGTGGCTGTTTTCCAGCCCTACAACTGGCACACCAAGATCCTCAAACTTGTCAAGACATACTTGCCTCTCGCCAGTCGCCACCTCTACCTGCTCACAGTTCTACCTATACCAATGTTAGAGCAGTCAGCACACAAGCAAGCTGGCTGCACCACTACTTTGCTTCCTCTTAGTAGCTGGGAGAGGACAGAATAAGAGTTTGCTTTGTGTATAGCTGGGTAAACAAAGCACACTGCAAGCATCTCTATTATCTTCAGTGGGCCGTGAAGGAAACCGGAGATAATGTTTTTGTTCCGGACCCACACTCTACCTGCCCAGGTGCCATGGTTGGATTATCCAGTATTAGAACTTATTCAGATTTCTTCAAAGTATAACTTTTACATGTATACTATTAGCTTTTGAAGGATAGCCCTGGAAGAGTCCTAATTCGCAGTTTCTGGGGTATTGAAACTTCCTAGTCTCAAAGCAGTGGGAGGACGTCTCTGTCAGTTTCACCTCAGCAGCAAGTCCCACTATACTATACTCCCCAGGTGCTTTAACCTTGTGCTTGTTGGTTTCAGCTCCTAGTATGAATCTCCTCTTTGTATGCAGAGCACTTGTGTTAGGAGCATGGAACATCCCCCCCATAGGAGAAATGCTTCCTTGAGGTATGTTGCTTGCTTGGATCCTGCACACAATAAATGAGCAACTGTGAATTTGGTACAGTATAAATGGATGCATTGGAAACTGAAAATCTTTAAACACATGCTCTGTGCATATGAATCCCCACCCAGGGACTGATTAATGTTTCCAACATTTAATGATCTTGTAGGAGGTGTTGCCAGATCAGAATTTCCAACAGAGAAATTTCCAATCAAGTTTATGACAAACCATACAGCAGAGATGTATTTTTTCCAATGGTATTCTGTATCCTAGGGGCTGGTTTGCACGGGGTTCTATGCAATGTGCCTTGACTGTCTGTATTCCTATAGAAAACCATTGCATGTGAACTGTGCCCTCCTGCCCACCACAGATGGAAAGTCTTCTAGCAATTATCCCCGTGATTATAGTAGCTGAAAAATGTTTCAGAATTAGGGAGTGCCACGCCACCAGAAAGTCATGGCTGGATCTTTGTTCACACAAAGTCATGGCTGGATCTTTGTTCACACACGGGGGGGGGGGGAATATTTGTGCAAATGTGAGCACATCATGGGGAGGCTAAAAGTTCCATTTAGCAAATAGCATTTATTGTTCCATAGAACATGGGATTGTGATTTATTTTTGAAAGTGCTGCTCTCCTTAACGTGGAGAGTAGGCTGTAGCCTACTTCGTGGTGACAAAAGACTGAATGTGAGTCCCCTTTTAATGCCAGGACTGGTGATGTAACAATAAAGATAGTATACATGCATGGTGAATTTTATCTTCCACTGAGAAATCGCAGTCAGCAGCAGTGTCTTGCAGGTGGGTTTTAGGAGGCATTAGACAGCATGACTTTCAGGCAGGCTGAGTGCTAGCATCTCTCTTTTTAGAAATTAATCACCAGCAGTGAAACAAAGTTACTCTGCACACCCACAGAGAGGCTCACTCTATTACCTCTCATGTCCCAGAGACGTTTAGGCTCAGAGATGGTGGCAGCAGGCTTACTTCTGAGTACCCATGCATAGGATTATGTTATAACATTGTCATTGGATATAGAATCCTCTCCCAGGGACACTTGACAAATCCTTTTTAAATTATGCTCTCTACCAGTTGATCTAGAATTAAGATAACAAGCCTGAAATTTCCTGACACCCCCCCCCCCCCCGATCCCTTTTTAAATACAGTACTGGTGTTACATTGGCTATCTTTCAGTCCTATAGTACAGAGGCTGATTTAAAAGATGTTACATATTTTTGATAGAAATTCAGCAATTTCACATTTGAATTCCTGAAGAAGTCTCAGTTGGATGCCATCTGGACCAAGTGATTTGTTGATTTATTTTGTCAATATACTCTAGTCTAGAACCTCATTCCTTGCCACTTCAGCTTGATTCAGTCCTGCTTTTGATGTATTTAAAGAAGTGTTTATTGTTTTCCTTGACATTTTTAGCCATGTGTTCCTCATATTCTTGTTTCACATCCCTTGTAGTCAGCTTACATTTCTTTTTCTAAAGTGCGTGTTCCTTTTTGCTCTCCTTATTTGGACAAGACTTTCATTTTCTTGGAAGCCTTCATGCTTTTTATAGCTTCCTTGACTCCACTCTGGCCATTCTGGCATCCTCTTGGATCTGGTGTTGCCGTTCTACTTACAGCCCAATCCTGCCTAAGGATCTACCAGGCGGCCCAGGCCGCCCGCCAGATCCTGTGCTCCACCGCGGGCAGGCTCCCGCCCAGCGGAAAGTCTACTCGGGGACTCGCCCCTCCCCAAGTGTAAATGGTGCTGGGGCCAATCGGCCTCCTTGGATTTCTGCCAGCAATATTGCTGGTGGAAGTTGGAGGCGGCTGTGTAAACGGCCAGCCGTGCGGCGGGGGTCAGGATTTGGCCGAGGCCACCCCTCCCGTGCTGGCTGAGCCTATCGGGCCCCGTCATTTGCCGCCAACACACCTCCACGCCCGCTGGATCCTTACCTGGGTCCTCCGGCAGGCAGGCGACGGCTCCGTTGGTGGAGATGGGGAGGCCGGCCTTCCCTGCTTGCGAGTCATTGGAAAAGTGCTTTACAGCACTTTTACGATGGCTTAGGGTGGTGGAGCGCTCGTTCCGCCGCCCTAGACTTGCACAGGATTGCGCAGTTAGTGGAATATATTCTGGTGGAGCTTTTGTTGTGGTGGTTTTAAATAACCTTCATAAACTCTGGAAAGATTTGACCCTCGATTTTCCTTTTCAGCTTCTTTCTTGCTAGTCCTCTCGTTGTTAAGTCTCCTTCTTTTGAAGTCAAAAGTATGTGATGGAGTTCCTTGGAAACTTACAATTACATATATGTTTAACTGGATAGAACTATGGACACTATTATTGGTTCAACAACACTGACACATCTCACACCAGATCCTGGGCACCACATAGGAGTAAGTCTTGGGTTGTCTCCCCTCTAGTTGTTTCCAAAACCAGGTGTTCCAGATACAAACTCACTTATAGTGCTTGCTTAGTGCAATCGTATGCATCTAGTCCGAAGTACGCCTCATAGTGTTTGATGGAGCTTACTCCCAGGAAAGTGTGCATTAGGATTGTAGCCTTAAGCATATCTAAAAATTTCCTCTTTGTCATGTTCTGAACATGAATTTACCCTGTGGGTGCGAGAATAACTGAAGTCATCCATTACTACAATGTTTCCCCTCTTGGGGGGGGGGAGGGAGTAGAACGGAAGGTTGATGTGACATCCCAATATTTCAGTAACCTTCCAATCTAGACAAAGCTTGGGATACTGCCCAACCTATGCCATACCCCTCCCCCCTTTTGGCTCACACCACCACCTCAATACCTACATTACCAACAAAATGATGAAATTAATTTCACAGGGCCCAGACTTATGACACTGTAGCATACATGGAGCAGGCAGGTGTGAATCATGCCCTTTGAGGAAACTGCTGGGAACTCCATGTAAAAGTGTGTTTATTATATACACAAAATGAAGGATAGAGGCGAGCTTTATTCAATACAGTACTTTGCAAATTATTGGCTTTCCCAACCATTTCGATCTCGTTCAGCTTTCACAAGAGTCATGCGAGTAAGGCTGCCAACATTTTCTCTGGCAGGGCTCTTGCTCAACAGCTGCATGCCAAGCAACTGTTAAAAGCCTTGCCAGGCAGAAAAGGAAAACGCTGCCACAAGTCTATCTATGAGATAGGTCACTAGTTGACAGGAAAATACTCCTCTGGTCTTTCCAAGAGCTCAGCCTTTTGATCGCAAGTGGAGGGCGCTCTTCCCTACCTGCTCCTATTCTCCAGAGAGCTTGCAGCATGAGCCGAGCTCCCCCTAGACTCCGGGAGGTGAAGGACAAACGGCAGCTTCTTTCTCCCGCTCATAACAGCGGGTCACCTCTGAGCGCGGCTTTGCGGTGCAGGGCGGGAGAAGGTAGCAGAGCACAGCGTCGAGCGCCCGGCTTCCCGTCTCTAGGCTTCAGAGCGCTTGCGCTGGGGGCACTCGCTCTGGCTACGGGGGTGGCCTCATGCTCAGCTCACGAGTCGCCGGCGGGCTGCGGTGACATTGTGAGGAGGAGGAGACTCGGCTGGAAAGAGGCGGCGCCGAGGGAAGGAACGCGCGACTTGCTTTGCGCCCCTGGCTGGAGCGAGCAGCTGCAGCGAAGCAGCCAACTTGTACCCGCGGTGAGGCTCTGGCGTGCGAGGGCTGGAAGTAGCCGCCTGGCTGCTTGAGTCTCGCTGCTGCTGCTGCCGCCTCTTCTCTTTCCAGTTCCTCTCTCACGCTTGGCCAGAGGCTGCTGGAAGCTGCGGACTATAAATAGCAGAGGCTACGGAGTCACTGCGTGCCACACACCGGGAAGAAAGGGCTGCCGCCGCCGCCACCACCACGACTGCACTAGGAGGCAACCAGGTAAATAAATATAGGGTGCGGAAAAAAAAAGGGTTTCCTCGCTTGGGTTGGAGAGGAAGGGGAACGGCAGTGGGCTGGTGCTGGGATCATCTTAGGCGAAAGTCTGATCCCTTTTCAAGTTTCTTGCTATTGCTGTTTCGCGGGGGAAACAACTCCGTTTGGAGGTAGGCGCGAAAGCCGTGGTAGGGTGGGGGGCTTCGTCATCAGGTGCGATCTCCAGACCAGGCGAAGCGTCTCCCGTGGCTGCTTGGACTTGAAGGCAGGAGGGGTTGGTGCCTGGCTGCTTGGGGAAGGGAGGTTGCGGCGGTGGCTCTGATTTCGGCTGCGGGTGCGGCTTGGGGCGGGGGGGGTTTCTACCAGGTGGCTGATGCTGTACTTTAGAGCCTAAGAACTGTGTATTTACCCTACCTGTGTGGTGGCCCTTTTCAAGACGATAGTGTTCGTAGGAGTAGTTTTTGTTTCTCCTCCTTTAGGTAGGGAAAGAAGAAAGGCAAGAGAGGTGATTCTATCCCATTAGGCAGATCGTTCTACTGCATTTCCCCCCTTCGGAAGATAATCCAGAAGAGGTTTGTCGCGGGGTTCCAATAGAGGAGGCTGTCCACCCGGGCAGATGAACCTAGACGGCCTCGGATTGATCCGCTTTTGCAGGCTGCCGCCGCCGTGTAGAACATACTGGCACAAACCAAGGGGGATTATTATTTGACTGTCGCCTTAAATAATGCAGGCTGCTACTCGTTGCTGGTCTTTGGAGCTGTTTTTTGAGACGCTGCATCACGGTCAGTTTTTGAGGCGGGATCACCTCGCCAGCAGTGAAAGGAAATGCTCTCAAATGAGGCAGTCTCCACGTCCGTTGTTTAGGGGCTTCAAAAAGAACTTCTCAACCCGACAAAAACCAGAGCTTTGCCTTGGAATGCAGAGCTCTTCTTGACCGTTCCGTTTTGGGGAACCTCCAGTCCAGTCCAGAGGCTTGGTTTTGCTAGGCAGAGTAGGTTTCAAGCCCAATGTTACCAAAGTTTACTCAGCACATACCTAAGTACCGATATCTTGGTAACCCCAAGCAAGGAAGCGTTTATATACGGTAACAGAATGTTGTGATCTAAAATTATATCGGCCAGGATAGAAAGTTAGAGAGAACAGTTAATGGATCATAATAAAGAGGATCAGTGTCTTCATCTGGTTAAGCTAAAATTGAAGTGCATTCATCAGGCCTTTTAAAACGCAAATGAGCCTCATGTTTATTCTCTAGACTAGAGCACACTCTAAATATTAGTGGTGTTTTGAAGGCATTTTTGGGGAAAGTTGTTAAATTTAGTTCCATTTGGCACATCCCTTTGTGTGATTTCCTCTCTGGAAAGCATTCGGATTTGTTAATGATACAGCTAAATATGTGCACTGAGATCCAATGGTACCTAGATTGCTACATAGCGTGTTCAGTTTTGTACCAGTTAATCAACTTGGTGTTCACAGTATTTAAATCGAGGCTTTTGTTCTGTGACTGTTGGTGCTGAAATATTGACTTAATAGTCTGCAGTATTTCTTGGTTTCACATGCACCTCCACTGAGCTAAAAGCTTATCTCAGTATAAAACACAAACAAAAACACTGGGGTAAACGTTCTTAAATCTTGGTGAGAATCAACTGGAGGTAGTGAAGATTCTGGTTTTTTTAAAAAAAAGAAATCGGGGACACACATTGGTAGAGAGGATTACTGGTAATTTTCAGTAAAATGCATTTTTTTTAAAAAAATAAAGCTCTGTGGAATATAGTGGTGAGCCTATATTTGATCAGTAGCACTGCATTGAACTCCTTTTACACAGTACATTATATAACTGATGTTTTTTTGTAAATATATAAACATGGACTGCCCTAAATTAGTACAAGCAGAAGCACATCAATGTGTGCAGGATTGGAGCCAATGTCTTCTTCCATTGAAGTCAAAGGGGATTACTCACAGTGCATCAAATTAAGCATGCATGAAAGTCTTCATAGGATTGGGGCTTTTAAATTATTGATGAGCTTCTGGGTTTGCTTCTAGAATCCAAGGAAGCACGTGTGATTTATGCACAGGATTGCTGGCAATTATCTGGATACAGTTCTACTTGTGCAGCAGCCTTGTGGGAAGATGTTGTTGTATCCGAGAGAAAGGAAAGGAAGATTTCCTGCTTTTGGCCACTTGGTGGGGGGGGGGGATGTGTTTGGGCAGAATTTTGCTAGCTGGACATGACTGGACTTAATTGTCAGGGGATACCTTTACCTTTACCTTACATTTTTACACCAATGCAGTTTGAACTTGGTAGATGATGAAGACCACGGTGACAATGATTGCCTGCACATTTCAAACTTATGGGACCTCCCCCACAGTCACTGAACACTTTTGAGAGGCAACGGGACTGGGATTCTAAGGGCATCTGCATAGGCTAGAGGCCTTGGTAATATCTGCATAACTCATACCATTCACTTGTCTTCCAGTTAGGAAATAAGGCAAAGGTTTTGTTATCGGGTATGTGAAGGGCTGTTGCAGGACTTGGTTCACACAGAGGCTGAAATGCTGTTGGCTCAGTCAGGGCAACTCTTTCACTTCCATTTCTGGTGCTTGATGTGGGAAATCCCATCCTCAAGGAGAACCTCAAGGGAATATATAAAGCTATGTGAATTGGGACTTGAATCTCTCCTCTGTCATGAACTGAGTTGGTGGCCTTGGGCAAGCCATTGCCTCTCTGCCTCAATCACCCCCATGTGCAATATGGGGATAATAATACTTGCTTTACAGGGGTGTTGTAAATGCAACATCAAGACAATACATGTGAAGTGCTTTGCACATTCCGAAAGTGCTATACAAAGTACAATTAGCTTGAATCAGTCCAGTGCTCCACCTAGCTCACTAGTGCCTATGCTGACTGGCAGCAGCTCTCCAGGGTTTCAGAGGAGCATCTTTCCCAGCCCTGCTTAGTGATAGAACCAGAGACCTTCTGCATGCAGAGCAGTTCCTCTACCGTTGATCTTTGTCCCAGTCTCTAAAGATTCTGCTAGTGGCCATTGATTATGTGTTGCTTGTTCCTGATACTAATGCTTTTGTTGATTTCTGACACACAGTCAGAACATAGGAATGTTGAAAACTAGCAGATGTTTAAAAATGTTGTTGCTCATTGCAGTTGCACACTTCTATGAATTTATACCAGATTATGGTCAGGGATGTATTAACCTATGGCCGGGACCCTAGGCTTTCAGATATTTCAGAGCCCCTTCAGCACTTAAATCTTTCACCCCACTACAACTGACAACAAATTATTATCAAATAGAAAATTTAACAATATATATAGTGAAAGAACATTTACTGCTTATTACAGCCGCCTTGGTTGCCCTTGTGGGAGAAAGGCGGGGTACAAATTCTATAAATAAATAAAATTAATAAATATTATGTATTGATAAAGTATAGTCAATTTTAAAATTATTTTCACGATGAGCTCATGTAAAAAGCAACTTTCAATTAAAAACTTTCCCCATAATTCGGTCAACAAACTGATCAAGAACAGGACTGAAATCGATTTTCCTAAGCACAGACAATTCCACGTGCAACAGAGCTTGACTGTTTAGTTTTTCATCCTTCAGGCAGAAGTTAGTGCAGTGTCGCATACTGTGATCCATAACCGGGACATTGACAGGCGATGCGGACCCCTGTCCCTGTGGGGCCCCTAGGCTGAAGCCTAGTCAGCCTTATGGATAATACACTCCTGATTATGGTGCAGAGGTAATTGCGTAGGTGGGGAATCATTTTCATATATCAATTGCTGGGAAAGTTTCCTTAGATTGTTTTGTTTTTTTTCTTAGCAGTTTTACTCAGTATTGTGAATGCAGTCTAGAAATATCATGTGGGCATATTTTCCACTGATTTTCCTTCAGTAAAATTAAGTTGCACTCAGCAATGCTTGCTGTTAACAGGTGTGTAAAACATCTATTTCTTTTTCACAGCATCTTTTCATCTCCATTTGGGGTTACATTGAGGGAGTCTTCAAATAAAAGAAACTGTAAAGACTTCTATTCTTAATAACCTTTATGTTATTGAAAATATTTGAGATATATTTTAAAAAACCTTTGTACCCTTTACTTAATATTTTGCTTTTGCGTTTAACCTTGGACAGTAAAAGTTGCATGATTCAAAACAAGAAACTAGTTTAGCTGAAACAACCTCCACAGTTGTGTACCAGTGTCAGCTGCATCAAAGAAAATAGGTTTTGGAGGCAATAGACTCGGGGTGTTTCTACACATGATACTAAAAACATAACTTTAAATCTCCGCCACAATATTTGTGCCATGTGTATGTATGCTGTTAATGAATGATATAAAGTAGAAAGGTCCATTTTGAAGTCATTGTGTATGATGGCTAACGTATACTGTATTTTGCATTCACATTACAAATTTTTGTTTTAATGCTTTTATTAGCTTTGTTTCATTGATACATTAACTTGTTGTTCAGCATCTTGAAGTTCCTTGATTAAAATATTTTTTTTTACACCATTAAAGTACGATCTTGTTATAATGTTGGCAAGAAGGGTACTTCTGGGTTTTATTTGAGTTGGGGCTTAGCCCCAGAGGTTCTCTTCAGAACCAGAACTTTTGGCTCAATCCTGTTGAGCCCTTGCACTGGCACAGTGCAAATAAGCCAGTCTGTGTGTGGGTTTGGAATGGGGTGAGGGAGTGTAATGAGGTAGCAATGGGGATGGTCAGATTGGGCCCTTGGAGGGGAGCAGGATTGGTGGCAGCAGCGTACACCAAATCCTATCCCCCTTCCTGGGTCATTTTCTCTTACACGGGCCTCCCGGACTTGTGCCAGCAAAATAACTGGCGCAGATCCGAGAAGACCTGTTGTGGGGGTGAGGGCTTTATCTCCCACCTCCCAATTTCTGCACAGGATGCAGCATTGCCTGCACTGGCCTCGCTGCATTGCTGCGCAGAAAATTAGTTAGGATTGGAAAATGTGCAAAACGTGAAGTGAGGATCCTATCCAAACTCTTCTTAAGATGAACGTTGCTATCATCCAAATGTGGTGAACATTAAATACCCCAAATGTCTAGAGAAGTCCCATTCTGTATGGAAGCCTCTTTGTTTTGTTTTTGCATCTGTAAATACATAACATGTGGATAATTCAACTGAAGTAAAACAGAATTTTCTCATAATAGAATTTTTCTTACAGTATTAATGTTCAGCTACTTTAACTTATATGCTGCTTATTAAAAAAAGTTATTGTACAAGAACACTTAAACTATAGCCTGTGCTGACATACATCTTTATGCTACATCCTTCAGTTCTTAAAAATAAAGATGCAAGCAGTACAGTAGTGAGATATCTACGGTATGCAATATTTTGAATAAGACCACAGTCCTATGCATGCTTGTTTGGGATCATGCTTGTTTAGGAGCGATTGAAGTCGGTGGAATTTTACTTCTGAGTTACATACATAAGATTGTACTGTATATACATATACATAGGATTGGTTTGTAAAATTAACTAATAAATGAAAGTATTCCTAGTGGGGATGCAATCAGTTAAAAAATGTAGTTGATAATTAATCTGCCTTCAACAGATTTAATTTAATTTGTATATTACTTACAGCTCAATAGATGTACCTTTTCTGAAATATTGAAGGAATTGTATGTTAAAAGCTAGGGCTCCCTGTTAGAAAGAAGGGCCATCTTTAATATTTTAATTCCTTGTTACATTATTATACCAAAATTGCTTAATTGACATTAGTGACCTTAACTCACAGCTCCACTGATTAAGATTGACACTCAATAATGTAGCAACTAAAGTTTTAGTTTGGGAACATAAGGGCCCAATCCAAAGAGATTTGAGCATGCCTACATTGTATTGCTGTTAATGGACTATGTATGTTTGCTTAGACATTCATCAGTGAGAAAGGTGACTAAGTGCCATTGATTTCAGTAGGACTTAATCATGATTAATTATTTTTGGATGCAACCGATTGACTTCAGTGCCTAACTTTCTGTAGATTGCACCCATAGTAATACATATTATGGAAGAGCAGTCCATATTGCTGAATACATGGCAATTATTGAATATAATGGATAGTTCACGTCATCCCAAGGTATATTAATTCTTCTTCATCATGCTTTCCTGCTCCCTGGTAACAGTAGCCAGTAAAGCCCAACTGAAATTCTTACTCTGCTTGTAATTAATTAGATATACTGTATCATGAGTTGATGTCCTGCTTTTGCAGCTTCATAGACAGTTTTAATCTGACCACGCTGGTGAGGCTAGTAGCTACTGTTGGACCATGCTTGGAGCTTTATTACTGTTACCTTTTATGTAGTCTTGTTGAGAAATTGTCCGTCCTTCCTAAAAGCTGCATTTTAGTCCAGCTGTAAGTAACTTAATGTATGCCTGGGTGCTGTGCAGTCCCAATCCAAGTCTAACTGCTTGTGTCCTTGATTCTGGTTTTGTTACCAAAAGAGATGGTTCTTCACCCAACTCTAGGAAACATAGGATCTTAGACTGGATAACAGATCAGCGTAATGCAGAGCACTCCCTTTAATTTAGCAAAGAGACTGACAGCGCAGTCCTATCCAACTTATGCCACCGTTGTAACCAGCGGCGCGGCGAGAACGGGAGGCCCCAGAATGGAAAGGGGATTCAAATTCCCTCCCTTTCCGTTCTGGGGCCTCCCGTTCTCGCCGCACCGCTGGTTACAATGGTGGCATGTTGGATAGGATTGCGCCCTGAGAGAAATACTTTCCAATAAAAGTTTATGGATTTATTAAGAAAGAACAAAGGTAAAATATTGCAGACAGAGAAATAATATATTCAGCAATAATAATATGCCCGCAGTTGGACACCAATAATGGAAAAATATGTTTCTTTTGTCCTAACAATAGTGTAGGTGTTACTGTCTTGTGATGGTTGCATGTAATGCAAAGTATTTGGTGCAATGAAAAGGGAAGGGGGTCAGGGAGAGAATTCCAGGTGTCCCTGCTTCTTCCAACCCAATTTCTAACAGCTAGAGTTTAGCGTTTTCTCATACTACCTGTCTTGGAGAGGAGTTTGGAGCTTCGTTGTAGAGATTCAGAGGATTCTGGGCAGTGTGGAGACTCTATCCAGTTGCAACACACACAAGGCGTGGTTACACTCCGGAAGAGTGACAGTTGGTAAGGGAAAAAGCTTTCCTTTTTAAGGATTTTAGAGTTGCTGCTATGTGCAGGCTAACTATTCAGGATAAATGTATAACTTTGGGGATGCTATGTTTGATGTGTAAATAGGTAATTTGGGATGAGAATGGAAAAGGAACTTTCCCAATCCTTGCAGGATGTACAGTAGGTAAACAGGTAACCTCCTTTTGCTTCACAGTGTAGTAAACAGTGGTGCCAGAGAGATGTCTAGCACCCTAAAATGAAGTTTACCCAAGGTAATGCAAACATTCAGGTATAATACAATGAATGCAGATGTCTTGTTACAAAGTTACAAGTTACTGAAATTGCATTCAGAAAGGCAAACATAGCTGTAGAAACAGACAAAGGATGAGTAAAGGATTAAAAGTTGCAGTCCACAAGACACATGATGGGATTATCTTTTCTTCTTCTAGGACAGGGTGGTCCAACATTTCGTACCTTGAGGGCCGCATGCGAACTTCGAAATGAAACCCGGGGGCCGCACAATAAATTAAATTATTAATTAATTAATAATAATGACTGATGCATGCCCCGCCCCGCTCTCTAGCATGCCCCGCCCACGCTCCCCTGAAGATCGAAAAGGCGGTTGGCTCCCGACCGCCTTTCCGATCATCAGGGGAGCGTAGGTGACTGTGGGGGAGGGGAGCTCCAAGAGCAGCCGGGGGCAGCAGCAGAGGCCTTTGGGGGCCGCATGAGGCCCGCGGGCCACGCGTTGGACCACCATGTTCTAGGATGTGTGTCTGTGGGGTGAGAGTTTATTTTGAGGCCTGAACCAACGTTCTTAAGAGAAACATGGCTTGTAAGAGTTCTGTTCATTTGGTGCATAGGTTCTAGGAAAACAGTTCATTTTGCACACTAATATTCCTTGATGTTGGCATATGAAATATCATGATGCTTGATATCAGAGTCCATAATGTGTACTGGTAACAGTTTCTTCTGGGCATCCATGCTGTAATTTACCAGCATTGGTCACCATACTTGCACGGGGAGAAGGGTGGGGTGGGGGAGTGATGTACACTGGAACAGGTATATGCTGGTATCCACCCAGTTCTGGTGCCAGGTTGCTGTGGGCTCTGGTCCCACTCACCCCATGACTACTGTTGTTACATGCATTTCAGGGGTCAGCCCAGTGAGCCCTCCAGGGTGTGTGTGTTCCCTTGGCCAGTGTCCTACTTGGCTGACTCCTGATGCCATCCCTACATCCACTCGCTATACAGTGAGCAAGACTCACTGCCCTCATTGGAGCTGCTGGTGCCTCTACCTCCTCCAAGTTCTAGCAGCCAATCGGGAATTTACTGTGTTCAGTGTTAATATTACATCTTTCCGATTCTGACAGTGAAATAATCATTTGATCTTTATGTTACACGAAAGAACATTGTTAAATTATTGCCCACTGCGATATCTTGTTTTTAGAAAGGTGGATTTTTTTTAGTGCCACTTATAATAATAAAGCTGTACACTAGATGGCAATGTACAATGCTGGGAACCTTATGTAACTGTGGCAAATGTACACAGATTTTAAGGTAATAAATTCTTCCTGTCTTTAAAAATAAAGATGCAGGTGCATTCTTGTTTTTCAAAGACCCAGGTATACTAGATGTGCCTGTGCTTATAAGGTAATAAATTAATCTCCTGATATTTGTAGAGTAATGCAATGATGTCTTAGGATGAAGATGAGAGCTGTGATTTGAGAGAGTACTTTGTGCAATGGTTGTCCTTGCTTCCTGTTTGATAAGACAACTCCTTATTTGGCATCGGGGGTGTACCTGTAAGGTGAAATTGGCTAGAAGAGAAGTCTTGAACAGAACTTGAGCAATTAACCTGTGGAAATGTACAAAAAAGCCTTGGTAGTAGAGGATATATTTCAGTGCAATATAACAGTGCAGTGTTAAGATAAACAGTTTGAAGAAGTGACAGGGAGTGGCAGAAATCTGCCACCTCATCCTGTTGGGCAGTTTATTTCTCTCTCCTTATTTTGACTACCAGGATATTGATGGTGTTTAACTAGGGTTAGTTCCCTAGAGTGGATAGGGAAAAAAACCACCAGTGCTGTGATCAAACCAGGATTGTTCAACTTGTCCTCTCTGGAAGTGGACCCTTCCTACCCACAATGGTGGGCTTAGTGACATGAAGAGTAATTTGTTCCCTGATGAATGTTCTATAGTGTAGAGAAGTTGTTGGGATGAATCATGCCTTTAGTGTTTGTTTTTTTTTAATATCCAGCAAATTAAAAAAAAGTGCCACCAACTGCATAAGATCAAGGTTGTGCTGCACTTTAATTTTTATAATCCCCAGTTATGCGCCATAACTAACACAGGATCATATCTATGGTGCACAGTAATGATCACTCAAACACTGGTGTAGTTTACGTGAGGTGGCTGGTGCGGCCGGCACAGGGCTCCAGGCTGGGGGGGGGGAACCAGGTGCCCCTTGACCTGGAACCCGGAAGTCTGCACCAGCTGTGCACGCCCCACAGTACTTTTGGTGGCTTCACAATGGGTGCAAAGAAGTCTTTGTGCCCATTGGGAAGCCGCCGAACATGCTTAGAGGCATGTGGCAGGTCGCCACAGGTGACGTCACTCCTGGTTTCTGGTGCCTGGGGGTGGCGTCAAGAGTTGCCGCCCCAGACACCAAGAGGCATTGCTATGCCGCTGCACTCAAATGTTTGTAATCTGAACATTGTTCTGTTTTTTCAGGTTTTGTATCATGGAAAATACATATGTGGAGCAACATTTAAAAATTAAAGTAAAAACATTTAAAAATTAAAGTGCTTTACACCCCAATCCTCGCTAACTTTCCAGCACTGGTGCAATTGTGCCAATGGGGCATGCACTTCATTCTTTGGGGGGAGGGGAGTCATGGAGACCTCCTCAAGGGAAGAAATGTTCCCTTACTTTGGGGCTGCATTGGCACTGGAAGGTTCGTTAGGATTGGGCTATCAATTATGTATAATGTGCCATTGGAGAGCCAGGATGTTGTAGTGCAGAGGTTTCCAAACTGGGGCATTGTGATGCCCCAGCCAGGAACAATGGGTGTCTACTCCCTTAAGAAGGGCTGGTGTCCAGCCTAACCTATTGCACAGGGTTGTTGTGAGGACATAAGGAAGAAACTATGTACATCACCCTGAACTCCTTGGAGGAGGAATGTAATCTTTTTAAAAATAGGTGGTCATCTTCAAAGAGTAGATGGCATCGGTTTTAAGGTCCCATTTGATGTTCTAGGGAACCTGCTGAACCAAATTGGTGATTTAACACCTGAAACTACTTAGCTAACATTTCAACTTGTTTTTTAGTTTGATCCCCAGCTATCTGGTGTTTCCAGTAAATGAGCATCCTTTCAGATGGGTTTTGTGTCTTAACTTGAAGAAGTATCTTCTTCAGAAGGAGGCTGTATAGGGTTTGCTCTTGCAGGCTCAAATACTGGCACAGTTGTATTTTCAAATTGGGTTTATTTAAACAAATTTGTTTTGTATTTACAAACGTTTCCATATTGCATTAGGAAGCTACAGTAATTCATTATAAATGTTTAATTCAGCATTGGTTCAACTTGTTTAACAGCTCACTAATGAGGTGTCATGGAGCTACTCATGAATATTTATTAAAGTTTATATAAACAAAAGAACAGTTTATTGGATTGGTTTGAAGCAAAGAAAAAATTATGCTTGCTCATTTTTAAACTTGAAGAAATTACCTCCAACATAATCAATTTTGGCACGTTACGTTAGAGTGACATAGTTGGGCATCTTGCCTGAAGCCGCGTTCTGGTTTTTCTCTCTCTACTGTCTTATTCAGTTAATCAGAACAACAGTCTGCAGGTTAAAATATAATGGAAATTCACCTCAAGTTTTACTTGGGATTTCTCAGTAACATGAAGAATGCAGCAATTGCATTGATTATATTGCAAATTACACAAAATATAAGTGCACGTTTGCCTGGGACTGAAATGTCTGATAAAGTTTTAAGTATTTCATAATTGTAATTCATAGCTATTTTTTTTGGGGGGGAGGGGTGAGTTAAAAATAAGCACTTCTCATTCTGGTTTAAATGTCAGATTAAAATATTTATCTTACATCATTCAAGCAATAGTTCTAAAATGAAACATTTTCTTCTGTAGCTGAAAGGATTTTCAGACTGTCAGGGGACACAATAGCTGTTCAAGCAAATAACGAAGCAACCTCCTGGTTTTAGAAGTAGGTTTTCTCTGTGCCAGGTGCAGGGGAGTGGCAGCAGGAAACAGGTTATCTTGTTGGCTGTGTGCTCCCTGAGGCATCTGGAGGGGCCACTGTGTGATACAGGAAGCTGGACTAGATGGGCTTTTGGCCTGATCCAGCAGGGCTCTTCTTTTGTTAATCAGTGCTGAATTTTGACTTGTGTTTTGGGAAACTTTAATAATTTGTTGTTGAGATGAATTTCTGATTTTGATGTGCTAAATTATGCAGTGGGTCATCTGCCAGGTTTTAGTACTGCAGCATGTCCAATCATTGTGCCTCAGATGAAAGTAGAGTTCCAATGAGGATCAACAGCGGCACCCTGAATTTGCAGATAAAATAAGATTGGAATTTGGTGTTTAGTGTTCTTGTACTAAAATGCAATTCACTAAATTAATGGACTATGCATTTAATGCTAATTTAAATTGTAATTTTCATGAGACTGAGGTCATGTTCTGTCATTTGTTGCAAGTACACGAGAAAGTTGTATGGCTCAAAGGGTAACTGTTAGGAATTGGGAAGGCAAAATCTGGTCTTGGTTTTTCCATTGACTGAGGACTGGAGTCGCTTTAGCTTTTTGCTGAATCTGTACAATTAATAGATTTTGTGGTACAAAGAATTTTTTTAAAATGACTACGTTTCTTTTCTGACATGTTTGCCCTTTCAGAGGCTAGGTGCTCTGCATATTCTGATCTTCACTGTAACCCTAACTCTTCATGCCATATTCTGGAATGTCGTTGATTGCAGGGGTGTAATAAACCCATGGCCGGGCCTCTAGGCTTCAGGTATTTCGGGCCCCCTCCAGCATTTCAGTCTTTCACCAAAGAAATCGGAAAGATAAAATTAACTGGATCGACAGCAAGTTTCTCTCATTCTATATAGAGACTTAACAGGAAGGCTTAACAGGCAGATGTTTGTTTTATTTCTGTATTTATATACCGCCTTTCTTATCCTTAGATTGCTCTTTGGATGTTACTCAAGGCGATTTACATAGGCAGGCTTGTCTAGATCCAATAAGGATTTACAATATTATTCTATATATATATATAGAACCGTACAATTCCAGCTGGTTCTTCCATGGTGTAGTCATCGTCACTAGCTACCGAACACAAGCCTCGAGCTATCCGCAGGATGCCACAGATCATGCTGAACAGGGGAATGTTTTTCCAGTTGTTATCGCTCTGTCACTGACATTCTCAGCATTACAGCCTGTACTCTCACCATGGTATGCAACAGCGACACCCCTCTGCCACCGAGGGTCGTAACAGCTTTATCAGTATATCAGTGATTTCCGGTCTGCCCCCTTCCAACATGAACGGGCTGCTCCTGCTTAGCTTCCAGCAGTCTTCAGGCAGTTCAATCTCAGGACCACACCTCCTGCCTTGTTAGTGCAGGAGTTAGTGCAGTATCGCTGACTGTGATCCATACCTGGGAAATTCCGGGACATTGATGGGCGACACAGGCCCCTGTCCCTGCGAGGCTCCTAGGCTGAAGCCTAGTCAGCCTACACCCCTGGCCGAAAATACATGCTGAAAACTCCCTTAGTTTAGAATTGGATTTGTGAGTTGTGTGCTGAATTAATGGTTTTCTGCTGGTGGCAACGGGAGCCTCTGGGATGTAGCTGGTTTATCTCTTGAGTGCCATTTGTTTGGACCAGAACATTTCCTTGAATCAAAAAGAGTTGAATGTACTGTAGCTGTAGGGAGTCTTAATATATTGTAGATATGTCTGGCCTCGAGTTGATACTAGAATGCAAGGCTGTAGAAGCATCACCAGCTAGTGGTGCATGGCAAACCAAGAACCTCTGAAATTGCAGTTGCCGCTGCCGCTTTCTTTCCATTTCTCTCTCATTCATTCATACTATCTAAACCCCACAGTTTTCGGAAATGTCTCATTCTGGTGCGGAGAGGAAAAAAATGAAAGGCCCTTTCTCTCAGTTTCTGATGCCAGTCCATTGATAATTCTCCATTTTGATGAGTAGGAGACAGGCTGTATACAGGGTTATTCAAAAAGGATGGTTTATTCTTAAATGAACTGACATACCACAACTGTCATGACATGAAAAGACAGAAAAACTGTCCAAGTTTCACATGCACATTACGATGTGGGCACTTGCATAGCTGCAAGGGGGGGGGGGAGAAATGCCCCTGGTGACGGCCACAGTCTCCTCGGGAGGAGACCACGGTTGTTCCTCCCCCTCGCCCCATTGAAGCTGTGTCACAGTACCTGATTTAAGAACCGTGCCGGCTCGCCTCTCGCGCCGCTTTCTAAACGTCCAAAGTGCCTGTAAAAAAAAAAAAAAAAAAAGGTGACTGGAAGCGACTTTGCATGCGCAACCAGAAGTCACTACCGGTCGCTTTTTCTTTTTACAGGCACTTTGGACATTTAGAAAGTGGCGCGAGAGGCGGGCTGGCACGGTTCCTAAATCAGATACTGTGGCGCCTCCCCCACCGTGGACTTGAACATCCTGGAATGGAACCCCTGCAGCTACAAAGGGCCCACTGTACTCATTGACCTGTCTTACAGCAGAGATTTGGAGTCAAATGATTCTTCAGACTTGAAAAGGAAAACATGCTATTGGAGAATTAACAGGCAAACAAGAAGGGGTTCATACTCATTATGCAGCTCTCCCGTGCCTTGGGATTTTGGCGAGTCAACCTAACTAGGATAAAACATCTGCTTAAAAAGCCTCCCAAGGTAGTTTTTCTTGAGCTAGTTCAGCTACATTCAATTTCCTCATACCCCTTTTGGGAAGAGAAAAAGTTAGCTGGTTCAGATCATCCAGGGAAAGAGAAACCTCAGGGGAGGCTTTTCCCTCGGGCAGTTTTAGAGAGGATGATTGGCAAGGTTATAAAGACTCTGAGGATTTTCTCTGCTGAACAGGCCAGTTTTTCTTCTACCCCTGCAGTTCACAGATCTGCACCTGTAGAATCTGAACAGGAGGCAACTCTGCCGTTGGATGCCACTTTCAAAAGAGTTTTTTGAATGGGAAGTAGGAAGAAGGAGGGAAGAACCAGTAACATTTTTGAATGAGCAAATCCTCTCTCAGACAGCATCCATTAATTCCCTAAGGGGAAGGATCTGTGGTCTAACACTCCTAAAGGGAGTGCAGTGACTGCTCAGGAATAGCTCATCTTCCTCCTGGAGATGTTCAGTCTAAGTATTTGATTGAACATAAAATAAAGGCTACTGTAATGCAACTTTGAGCTGTCACCTACTGTCCTTATTTTGCTAGGGCTATATAAAGCTGTGACAGAAAGGTCACATCTTTTCTGGCCAAGATTTCCAGCATAGTTGCATATCTTGCTGATATAAGTCTGGGCTCTGCCAAAGCAGGTACTAGAAAGGTACACTTCATTTCATTAGTTTCACTGTTGTGTCCATTCAAACAGGGCTTTGCAGATATTTGAATTGGTACAGAAACCTAAAAAAAAGAATCAATATAGGGATGAGAGAATTTAGTGTGAGTACTACAGGTAATGATGACTATATCGTACCACCTTTAAGACTTAGGGTTTTTTTCTTCAGATCTTTCTGCACACTGTGCTCCCACTGTTCATTATTTGACGTTGGATTCATTCAACTTCAGCTTGCCTTGCACTCATCTTTGTTGCAGGCTCCTAATTTTTTGGTCTATCATGCTGTTTTTGTTAGATTCCGTGGCTTGTTAGTATCAAAGACAATGAACTGACTGACAGGCCGCCAGCATAGCAACCCAACTTGCCATTCAATATACAGGTGTCCTGTGATTTTAACCCTGTCTTTTAGTTTGAACTGAGGATGCAACGGCGAGAGCAGTGGAATAGCCAAAACAACTGTATAGTCCTATAACTCAAATCAATGCTATGATGGTTGAATGCATCCCTTACAAATTGCAGGCAGGATGTAATCCTGGTTTGTAGGATTAAACATGGGGTATAAGTTTATCACCATCTATCTGAGATGGTTCCTACCAAATGTGTGCGCTTTTAAGCATTCCTCTCATTGTTGAACATGTGGTGTTTGTGTCCCCAATTTTTAAATGCCTCCCAACCTTCTAAGAACCTGTCGCCCTGGTCTACATCTAGTGTGTCTAACTTCGTTTTTGAGTGAAAGTATTAATTCCTTCATCTTTATAAAGAAAATGGCTTGTTGTCCCCAAAGAAACCTGGATGCTTCAAGAAGAAAATCAGTAGAAACTTGGGACATGGTCCAAGCAGCCAGATATAATTTGGACTAGATGAAGCTGGGCAATAAAATCTCTATTTGCCACCCCACAATTTCACTGGGTGGTTTTGGGCAACGTCCGTGCATGTTAGCCCAACTTAGCTTCAATGATTAGTAGAAAGAGGATTAAAAATGTGATATAGCATAGGTATGCAACTTTGCACCAAAACGAAAACCTCATCTGAAATCATCAGTGTAAAAAGGCCGCGTGAGAGATATTATATATAAATATACAAGTTATATGAAAGCCACAGTGCTAAACCAACCATGGGAGAAGCTGTTGATTGGCCGAGCTGTAAATTGGATATGGCTTAGATGGCATTCTTCTATCTGGTTACTTGTCTTCTGCTCTAACCTTCCATTTTTGTATGACAACATTTGATAATTCAGGCGGGGTTTTTACTAATAGCTTGAAATTTTCCCTGCAGCCCTCCAGCTGAATAACTTATTTCATAACTTATGACTAAAGAGGATAACCTGAATATATTAGCACTCATAAAACTATAAATAGGGGGACATTTTATTTCTTGCAGGTTGTGCTTTGCAACCTATACAATAGCCTTTTAAAAATGGCTATGTATTATTCAGGAGGAGAGTGTTCCCTTATTTTATTATAATATTTTTAAAAACTGTTTTCCCCAAAGGAAATTGTGGATAAAAACCTTCTAATGTGCATTCTTGGAACTTAGATTTCATATTGTTTTGCATCCCCTTGCTTCGAAATCCATTGACTGAAAGAAATTGGTAAACAGTACTCTCTCCTGAACCTCTCCTGGTCATTGTCCACTCATATCTAATGCGGTTTTTAAATTTCCTTTGTGAGAACAGATGAGAAATGCATACTGTTGATGCACTAGGGATTTATAAATGCAGTAGTATGTTACAGTGCATTTTTAAAAAAGTTTCTGACATATGCCATGCATCATCTCCATATATCTTTTCTTTTCTGATTGCATGTACTGTAGTTTAATAGGCACTAAGTGTTATCATTTACAGTTGTTGCTCTTACAAATATTCCTTCCTAATCCTCCATTAATAAATATAATAGCACCATCCATGTATGGGTGATGAGAAGGAATGTGAGGATGGGTACCTGCACGAACAGGCTTTCAGTTTAGGTATTGACACGAAGGAGATAACAGGAAGGGAAGTAGGAATGGAGGCTGGGTAAATGGGGAAAAATAGGCTGGTGTGTGTGTGTGTGTGTGTGTGTGTGTGTGTGTGACACATACTTAAGTGTACTTACAGTAGGGAATGTAGACTTACAGTGCAATCCTATGCATGTTTACTCAGTAAATCCCACTGTATTTGGTGGGGCTTACTTCCAGGTAAGTGTGCATAGGATTGCAGCCTAAGGCACTGTGCGAAAGGCTTTATAGAAAATGTGGGTTTTAAAAAGCAATTTGAAGTAAGTAAGGACTTCATCTTGCCATTTTGTTGCAATGTATCAATTGTATCATTCTAATTTTAAAGTTCTGACTTGTGTTTACCTCTCTGGTCCTGTGTCCTCCTCCAGACAGTTTGAAATTATAATAGTTGAAAAATGTTAAGAGTGATGGAGACTAATGGAACTTCAGAAATCTTAAAGTATACTGTAGAGAGACTTGCTGAAGTTCAGTGCTCTTCTCTGGATTAGAATACGCAGTATGAGGATGCAATCAAGTCTAGTAATCACTTTGATTTTTGTCAGTACTTGTAAAAATTATAATATGAAAATGTGAATGGAAAAATTTGAATGACATCCTCCTACACATGGCACTTAGGCAATGGTAACAAAACCCTGCTGCCAAGCCAGTGAATATTTTTGATTACTACTGGCGTGTGTTGATGTTATAAAAACTATAATGCTTCACAGACTGATACTATGAGCTGTACGACTGACATAACTGATAGGTTTTGCCAATTTAATGCCAATACTAGAACATGACTCTATAGTGGCTCCGACGTTATTGATTGTACAGTATTGCATTCATACTCTTTTCCTCTTGTGCAGCGCAGCTGGCTGTTGCCCTAGCTACTGAGTAAGCCTCTTGCGCTCCACATTCAGTTCTTATAAAGTTACATAAGTTTTATTAAATTAAATTGCTGTTAATAAAGATGTTAGTAATGGGCTTTAAGAAGGGCAACTTGGGTAGAATGGTATGGATTTATGTCACTTGCCATTACCTAGGGTGCCACATTAGTTGCAGCAATCTTTGTGTCTGATGAAGATGAGACACTGAAAATGAAGTACCGTAGCTTAAGTGAGTGAGAGCAAGTGTTTTATTGCTGATATGTGTAGGTTTTTTTTATGCTGTGAGTTTTTATTGTGCAATGTTTGTTTTATGTTCTGTATGTATTGTTTTATGACTGATGTTAGCTGCCTTGGGAGTTCACTTGGTGAAGGAAAGGTGGGATAAAAATTGATTTATTAAATAAATAAGAGCTGCTGTCAGGGCTCTTTTTCGATGGCAGATGCAGTTAATTGTTCTATAACAGATAGCTGGTTAGTAGTTTAATTTTGCTTAATAAAACAGCTTTTAAGTGAAGTAGCTTTTGTGTTTTCTTCAGTGAGATCTAGCTGCTGTGGCCATGTAGTTTTGGATCGGATGGCTGGAGTACGGGCAGCACTGAGCTCAACTGAGACATGAGTCAGTGAGTCCAGGCTCTAGATTTTCCCCTTGCACTCCTCCAGCTAATTGTTGAAGGTGAAGCAGCTCCTGCCAGGGAATGAAAAATGGATCTTCTCTGCTGGTTTGGGGAATGCAAGCAAAACCAAGAAGGTGTGGAGGTGAATAAGAACTTGCATTTGCTGCGTTATACATCTGACCTTGGTGTGCCAGTGGAGCTGGAAAGGGAAAACACAAGTCCAAGACCACAATTGCTATTGTCATTGCACAGAACTAATTTTCCCTGCTGAGAAAGGAACGCTCATATTTACCATTTTGGTCATTTTGTTCACAGTGGTCATTTTGTTCACATTAACATCAGCAGAAAAGCACTTCGGCTCTCTCCTGTTGCTGTTTCTCTCTGCTTTGCTCCCATGCTGATAGTAAAAGTGGTTGGCCCATATTCCCTTTCATTGAGTCAGGGAGGTTGAAGGATGCCACTGCCAAAAGGGACACTTTATTAGTCACTTCTGGCCAATAGGATAGGAGTAAATTCTAGTCCAAAGCTGTTCATATTGTAATTTTCAAGCTCTCCAGAGAAAACAGTAAATTTGACTTCAAACTACTGCTGGTCAAGGGCAAATCTAATGCTTGAGAGCAGGGGTTCTTAACCTTATTACAATTACAGATGCCCAATGGATTGCCCAATATGTCCCCATACCCGTTTTGCTAGACTGTCGACATCATCATATATAATCTCTTCCCCTGACTCCCCACCCCTCCCCTTTCCTCATATCTTCCCTCCCTTGTTCCTTCCCCTCTCCCCTAACCCTACTCTTGTGGCCTCCGGGATTCTGTCTTCTGCACAGCTCTTGGGAATACAGAGGCCCTAATGGTGGAAGGTTGGTCACCCCTGATTTAGAGCCTGTTACCCAGCCGCAAAGCATTCAGTATCATTCACCCAAGGTATTAACTTTCCTGAGAAAAAGTTTGTTTTGAATTGCCAGAACTTGGGATCAGGGTGCTTTTATGGAGTAAAGGTCACATGAAGCGAATTGACTACATAGGTTGCCTCACCCTTCTGCAGGCAATGACTGTAGTTCAAGCCTTTTGTGGCACATGCTTCCTAGTGATATGCAACTGGCACCAAATTTAAGGTTCCTCTATATGATATTTACATCAACACTGCTTCCGTAGTGATTCTTGGTGTGTGTGTGTAATCTCGTGCATTCATCACCTCCAATTGTCTTGTGGCCTCCAGCCCATAAATCTGAGCTGCTCCATGTGGGTGTGAAGGTGAGGCCAAGAGTTCTTCCTCCTGTGGCAAGCCTACAGCCCCAACATGCCTTAGAATTTGTCTAAATGATAGCCATCTAAACTAGTGACCATCACTACAACCTGCAATGACGAATGATGCACTATGTGAAGGAGATAGAACTTCCTCTTGTCCGTTGTGAATTTCTCCCCAATCAGCTTTGTTGGATAACCTCTGGTTCTGGATTGTGAGAGAGGAAGAAAAACTCTCTGTCCACTCTAATCAACCCATGCATAATGTTGTGGGTCTCCCCTTAATCACCTTTTTTCAAATCTTAAAAAGCCTCAAACACTGCAGCCTTTCTTCATAATGAAGGTGCCCCACCCTTTTGATCATTTCGGCTGTCCTCTTCTGCTCCTAGTTTTCTAGCTCCCTTGGCACCTTTTCATAATAAATCTGATTGGCTTCCCCTTGATTTCACATCTCAGATCAAAGTCTTGATTTTTGTCCAAGGTTCCCCAGACCTTCAGAAGCTGCTTTATTCCTCTTAGCTTTCCTCAAGGCAACTTTTTTTTTATGGGGTTATGAAATTGCATTGGGGTATATGCATGTTTGATTCTTTAGAAAGTTTCTAGGGCAGGATGCCAGATGTAGAATATTTTGCCTGAAGACATGAAACCTGAGATCAAGGTGGTTTGGTAGTTTTCAAATAAAGGTTTTAAACAGGCATTGATTTCTAAACATGAATATAAGCATGAATAAAAACAGAGTTTGAGTGAGGGGAAAAATGGAAAAACGATGAACACTTCAGTAAACACAAAATATAGTTGTTTCTAACCAGTGTTTTTTAAAAGATGTTCTACTGTTTTTTTTTACATTTACCCATGCAGATGACTCTTTGCCCTGGATTTGGGGGGAGGAGGGAGAGATAAAATAGCTGCTTTTGGCCCTCGGCTATGCTCAGTTTAATTCTGTGCAAAGCTTAGATAACAAAGCAGTAGTGAACTGCTGCCCCCAGAATTGGTGAAATAAAACTAAGAAAGAAATGAAAGAGAGAAAGAAACAAAATGAGCTATTTAACTTGGTGAGGTACATCTTTATAGTACATCTCGGTTCTCCCTAACATTGGCTTAGAATTATAGTTGTAATAGCACATCAATAGCTTAGATAGAACTTCCTTAAATTAGACTTCCTGCTTATAGGAAGTAACTGGCTCTGTGGGTACTTCAAAATTTCAGAGTACAACTCTCAGAATTCTTCCAGACCATTAATGGCAAAATTGTTCCTTTGTCAGCAATTCCTGTAAGTATGGGTGGGAATCAGTGATTCACCAGCAATAATAGCTGTCCAGCGTGCTGTGTTGGGCAGAAGAGTGGTGATCACCTGCAGCCTGGCAGGCTTGGGGGCTTCCAACATTCTAAACTAAACACCAGTGAGACTTTGGTGGAGTGAAAGGAAGCGCAACCGGTTTGTGCTTTCTATCCTGCCGCTTGTTTAGAATGGCTGCAGTTATTCTCCGATGTCTGCTGAACCTGTATATGTTTTAAATTCCAGTGAGAAATAACAGGATATTTTATTTGTATGCACATTTTGAACTTGGGCAAATGCCACATGACCCACTTGTGGGAGATTGCGATAAGTGCCAATATCCAGCTTTGTGTTCCATTACATTCTAGAGCTGTGGGAGCTAGGACTATGAACAACTGGCCCCATTCTTGTGATCTTGCCACCTTCGTTAGAGGCATGACTGGCTACTCAGCCCATGAGTGCGGAAGATGACATGCTGAGCCCAGTGCGCCATCTCTGTGCCACTCAGACCCCATTGTACCACACAGGACACTTCTTAGTAAGTTGGGTCCCAACTTCTTGCTGCTTTAGTTATCATTCTTGCTACTGAGCTATGTTGTAACATGGAAGCAAATCAGATTTATTTTATCAAACCTTCCCATTAACAGTTGGCATTCTTATCTGGTGCAGAATTTTTTTTTTAAATTATGACCAATTGGCAGAAAAATAAAATTGTAAGTGTATAAAATGTAGAAGAAGACCAGACCTGCGGTATGTAGCACAGAATCCCTGTAACTTCCCCAACTCGAGCACTAGTTGGATGAAAGTTGGTATTACAAATTAAATACTTCATTGCATGAATGACGCAATAGTAAGCCTCTTTTATTGAAAAGTCCTTTCCCCACAACTGTACTGTGTTTCCAATTTTTTGAGCCAGAATGGCTGTATCTTGACACGTTTTTTTTATGAATATATAGCAAGATTGGCAGTTTGTATCCTCCCCAAATGGCAAAACACCTGTTCTTTGAAATGTTTTGTCTGATCCATTACCAAACCTGTATTAAAAATATATGATTTCCTGTTTTATTTAAACTGGTGGCAGTTGTGCAACAAACTTGATAAAAATTGGCTTTCACCCATAAGTAGTAGCTTAGCTTTGACTATAAAAGGGATGATATAAGAACTGCTTGTTTAGGAATTATTAAAAAGTGACACTTTTTTCTGTGTTCTATTTACAGTGTCTTCCTAGCAGTTAATCAGCAATAAGCCAGGCAAAAGTTTCACAACTGCAAGCAATAAAATTGCAAGCCTACAGAACAAAAATGATTTTGTTAAAGGGGAAAAAAAAAGAAAAATATGATTTCTGTACAAGCAGATTAAAGCATTATAAACACATAGCCACTGGAAATGTAATTAAAAATAGCAGAGAAGATAAAATTTCTAATAGTGCACAAAAATGCAATCTTAAGTACTATATAGAAGGTGGCAGGAAATATGACACTTGGACTATAGAAGAGGAGATCAATTTTGGCACTAATCTGCTAATTTCATAATTTGACATACTTGGAGTGTTTGAACAATACATATCCTAGAAAATAACTGAATAATAGAGACAGATGCAGAATGTAAGCCTTCATTTTATGCTGGTTCTTAGGAATGTCAAATAGTTTTACAGTCATATAACCTATATAAAACCTCTTTCTGCAGAGCTTCTAGACTTCAGCTTTTCCTGTTTGGAAAGATGGACCAGGTAACAGTATGTCAATTTGCAGTAGATAATGTGTTTAAAATTTTAGATTGCAGTTCTCTCCAGTACAAGTTCTATCATGTTAACGGCAACTGTAGATGCTCCTTTGTAATGAAGAAAGCACAAAGGTGCAAGTATGATTCTCTGCAAGTTGGATTTTGCAATTTCACAGTACTGTAAAATATTTCTGCTTTCAAATTATCTAAAAGTCTTTCAGTTTGCACTGTATAAACACACATTGGTTTTTTACTTTGAAAAATGAAAGAAGAGAAAACGGAGTCTTTAGATAGTGTTTGCTACAATTATTGATGTATTGGCCCAGCCATACCTTTCCCTGGTTCTTCAGAAATTCTTTTCCCGTTGTCTAGCAAATGGTTCTAGTTTGTGATTTAAAAGCAACGACTTGCAAAGTGTTAACTTGTCATGCTGAGAGTACCTGCATTCCAATCCTCAACATATTTTCTTGGGAGTGAGGCCCGCTGAGTTCAATCAATATGAATTGGTATATTGAGTGTGTTTAGGATTGCACCATTAGTGGCATTTTAGTTACCTCCATAGTTCCAAGCTAATGCTGTAAACAGGATTAATTAATCCTCACTGAATATAGCAGAGTGCAGACTAAACAAAAAGTAGAAAACTTTCCTTAATGCGTCTCTCATAGGACATTCTTGTAGAGATTTGTTTGTCTGCGGTCATCCCCAAACATCCGTGCAGGAAGCATCTTGGAAGGTGGAGGAAGTGGTAACAGGGAGGGAAACTGAAAAACTATTGGAAACTGAGAGGCTGCTGATGTGAGCTGTTCTCTGTGCTTTTGGCCACTGATTGCGGATTCTCAGTCCACAATTTGGTAATGGAGGTGGGCAGGAATAGGTCCCCTCTGGCAAAACGTGGTTTTGTCTATGATAAAAAAAATTAATGACGAGATACATTGGGCCAGTTCAGATGTCACACAAAGCCATGCTTTATTTTAACCATAGCTTGTTTAGCAAGCCACGTTTAGCACCACAGACACTCACCAAATCCTGGATGAAGCCAGAGTTTTTTGTTTGGATGCAATGGAGAAGCACAATTAAGGCCAACTGCAGAAGTAAACTTAAAACCTTGGGTTCAGAGTGAGGTTTAATCCTAGTTTGTTTGCCTAAAACCACTTTTTAAAAGCCATAGTTACTGTATATCAAATAAACAATGACTCTATTAAATGCTTGAACCAACCTGCAATTTTCTATTATCTTTATGCAGGCTTACATACACCAGTATGACTGTTTGTCTTTACTTTGAGAGAACAGATCAATTAAATTCTAATATGTACATACATATAAAAATATTAATTTCCTCTAGTAGTAAAGTGGGTAACCCCATACTGACAAGTACAGCAGAAAAACAGGACTATGCACAGGTAAGATGAAGGTCTGTGTAAATGCCTCAATTATACAGAAAAAAATATTTAGTTTTGAAAAAATAAGAGGAAACCAGAAATTAAAAATTAAGCAACGGAGAGCTTTGCATCTGTTATGCCTCCACGATGCTATGAAACCCAGGCAGCCCGAGAGCAGAAAATAGACCTAAGCCAGTATGCCGCGTGGCTATTAGACTGAAGGGAAGAAGGCAACTTACCCCTTGCTTCCCTTCAGCCTAGAGTGTCTGGCAGAGAGAAATTGGAGTTCAAGGATATGCGATTGATGGCAGGAATGATCCCCAAAGTTTCTCTCATAACAAACTTGGTAGTCCTGAGTCAACCATTAGGACAGTAAAATAAGACCAGTGATAGTGTTGGGGTTTCTGAGTATTTGGGCAAAATTGTAACAGGCATGCACACACTTGGTGGGAGAGATTGATGGAAATCTCTGAGAGGGAGTTGTTCTGCTGTAGTACTCCCCCTTTCTGTGTGCTAAAGAGCGCAGTGCTAAAGAGCTCAGTTTTGGGTCTAGTGATACAGCATGGTAAGGGGTGTGGGGGTTAAGTTAAACCTTACCCCCTGCAGGCTACCCCCATCACCAAAGATTACTTCAGGTGGGGTGACTCTTAGTGTTTCCCAAACTTTTTTGACCTGTGACTCCCTTGACCATTGGTGGCCATTGGCCGCGGCACACTGTTTTCCGAGAGGATTCTGTGGCACTCCGCGGCTCCCGTGGCTGGTTTCTGCAGCTCCCCTGGGAGCCATGCCTCCCAGTTTGGGAACCACTGCCTTTATGTGAATTCTCAAAGGCCACCAAATTGTATTATGTACAGTAGGGCCCCGATTTCCGTGGGGGATAGGTTCCTACCCCCCACGGATATCGGGAACCTGTGGATGGGGGAAAACGCTATCTCCTGTGCACCCCCGCAACCCCCACAGTCATTACCTTATTGCTGAAAAAAATTGATGCGCAAACGCACCAATGGCTTGAAACAGGCCAGCATCTTCAGTAGAGTGGATCTTCACTACTGGCCAAACAGTAGTGGATCAAACAGGCCAAACAGGCCAGTGGATCTTCAGTAGAGCCAGCAGCCTCAGTGCTAGAGAGGCTCCGACGTTAACAGGAACTTCCTGTTAGCGCTGAGACTGCTGGCTCTACTGAGTCTCAAGCTGTGCTATAAGCAGCAGACTGTTGCTTATATAGCGTTTGGTTTAAACAAGACCCGCGCTGACGCTTGCTTCGCGCTAACAACTTACATAAGGTACAGTACTGTAATGGCTGTACTGTAATGGCCGTGGGGAGGGTGCGAGGGGGGAATAAGTGAATCTGCGGATAGAGGATACCCCCCCCCCCCATAATTGGAAACAACTAAACAAGATGCATTAGGGCCAGTAATGTGATAGAAATCAGTGATGCTAGAAAACCTAAAACTCTCTCCCACTGTCTAATTAAATCTGTATTAGTCACTACATCTTACTGAGTCATGTAAATAATCTTTGTTATTGCTTATACCTTCATGAGCCAAAAATATCCTTGGGCATTTGTTTGCTGCTGCCAACAAATAAATGATTGCCTTATATTCTTGATCTCAAAATGCCTACAGAACCAACCAGTGAATCTAATGAAAGCAAAACATATTCATGTCTTAATCCATCTAAATATCTCTGTCCTCGCAGTAACCCTGTGAGGTAGGTTAGCTGAGACACCGTGACTAGCCTAAGGTGACCTACATGCCTCTCCCTGGTCCTAGTCCAGCACTCTTAACGTTTACACCACACTTTCCCATAAAACTACACTTCTAACTCTTACTTTCAGACAACTTGAATACCTAGTCCTCCATGGAGTGCAGTACTGTAGGGCTGCTACTTTTGTATATTGTTAATTTAGGTTTACATTCAAACTGATTTTCACTGCTGTTTTCCACAGTGATGTGGCATTTCTGGAAAGTTTTGAATTATAAACTATTCTGATGCCCTAAATCATCTAGGACCTAATCTCGAATGTGTAGACTTTTATATCTTGTACACAAAATTAAACATACAGGTAATGTTAATTTTAAATGCTATATGAATATCTCATGCTTTTCCAGAGTCAAAAGTACAGGTGTCCCCCACTTAACGATGGGGATACATTCCCTGAACCCCATAGTTAAGCAGGCCCGTCATTAAGTGGGCCTTTCTCTACTTTTTGAAGTTTGAGGCCTCTCTGGAGGCCTTTCCTGGCCTCTTGAGGGCCTCAGAATGGCCCACAGCGGCCTCCGTAAGGCACTTCTGGTTTTTGGAGCAACCAGAAGTGCTTTATGGAGGCCTCTGTGGGCCATTCTGAGGCCCTCAGAGGCCAGGAAAGGCCTCTGGAGAGGCCTCAAACTTCAGAAGGTAGGGAAAGCAACCAACGACGTTCTGCCTAAAGACCCTCATTGTATATCTGGGGGGGGGGCGTTAGGCGGAACGTCATTAAGCGGGGGACACCTGTACTTGAACTTAAAATATTTGATTAGAAAAAAATTCAATGCAATTTAAGTGTATTGATTGAACAAGCAGACAGAACACAAGAAGGAGGTTTATACCTAGAAAATCTAATGTGCAGTTCTAATGAGTGTTCGCTAAAGGTAGCAACTAAAGCGTTGTGTTCAAAAACTTTAGTTACTACCTTTAGCGAATATTCAAAGAACTGCACATTAGATTTTCTAGGTATAAACCTCCTTCTTGTGTTCCGCTTGTTCAATCAATGCCCTCGACCTCCATTCATTCAGTGAAAGGTGATAATGGGTTGTGTGTGTGGAATCTGTTTTCTTTGTCTTCTGAAATCATGGAGCTTGGAGTGCAGAGCCCAGTGGATTCTTAGGGCCCCACCAGCTGTGCATCTGAGAGGTACATCTGAGTTGCAACCCATGTGCGATTTGCAACCACATCGTCATTCCAATACAGGGTTCCTTTATGGCAAAAGCTGAGCTAGTCCCTCCTCTGGTCCTGCCAGTCATCCTTCTGCATACTTCCCAGTAGCTCTTGCCTGCTGAAAGGGGTATGAACAGGGCCTCTGAGAGGAATTTTATCAGGGGGTACAACATTTATTTTGGTCCCCTTCTCAAAAAGGGACGGGGCAAAACAGGGCGGGGGAGGGCAGCAAAAGTTGGAAATGTATCTGGAACCCAGGTCTACCCGCCCGGCAAGCCTGGCCTGGCCAATGTCTTTCACTCTCCATAAGGCCAGTTGAGATCCCAGGAAATGTCTGGGCCCCCTCCTTTGGCTTCTGGGCCCCCAATTTTTGATCCTGGGCCTGGTACAATTTACCCCCTTTACCCCCCTCTCATGGGCCCTGGGTGTGAGTTTCCCCTGAGGGCATTAACCTTCCTGATCTTGTCCTGCTAGTGATGGTAAGATTGTGTGATTTTCGTGTACTGTGTGTGTTGGTTGTGGCAACATGCATGGTGGTCTGACCTACTTGTGTGGGAACATGTTGCTGGCTATTCTTTGGGACTTGCTTCCGAGCAAGCGGGTGTAGAATTGCGCCCCAAAGCAGACACATTGGGACAATCATCCAAGCAGCTGCCCTTCATGCCCACAGAAAAGCCGATAAAGAAATTTCAATCCCAAACATAGTTATGTATGTATACACACCTACACCCACTTGTGTAGGTGTAGGTGTGTATACATACACACTTTCCTGGGAGTAAAACCCATTGAACACACTGGGACTTACTTCCGAGTTGGCATGCATAGGATTGTGTCAGAGATGCTTTTCTATGCCTCTCCATTGCTCTGTGAATCTGGTTGGAAATTTGGGGGCGGTGGTGGGAGGAAGCCTCCATCCCTTTCCTTCGGGTCAGCTAAGAGCAAGTGAGAAGAGGATTAGTCATTACAGCAAGAAGACAGATGCAAGTGGAAAAGTGATCGTTTGTGCAAAATTGCAAGCCTCCTTCCTCTCAAATTGGGCTGCAATTCTATACACATTTCCCTGGGAGTACGCTCCCTTGAACACAATGAGATTTACTTCTGAGTAGGCATACATAGTGTAATATAAATGCTGGCAGCCATGGCACCTCCCCTCCTTCTCCCTCATTTGGGAAGCGGATCACAGACATAGACTTGCAAGGACGTGCCCTCGTCTGTGGGAAGGACATCTCCAGTAGGATGCAGGCATGAGAATGGGGTGTAATGTGTATTTCTTTAATGTAATCAAACAGGGTCTCCACTGGGATACGAGCACAAATGTACAGGTTGCTTCACCTTTTCTGTTCACTGTCATGTCCCTGTTGGTGGCCCTGGCCCCATGGTATCTAGATTTGGTCAGGTAGAGGCTCTGTGTCTTCAGGAGGAGACCTTGAGAAATGCAGTTAGCTGAGTGGATTTCTTATGTTCAGTCTGAGATTTTTGTATTGTCAGATGATGAGTACGGTACAGAGTAAATATTTCAGGGGCAAAATGGTCAGAGATACACTTGAAATAAAATAGAATTGATTCTAACATATTTGGAAACAATTTGTCATCTGCTGAATATTTAAAATAGAAGAGTGTCTTATTAATAAGCAGTGGCTTTTAGTTGATCTGTGACTAAGCAATACATTTGAAGGGTAGCAGCACTTTCTAGTTTTCTGATGAGCTATTTTATCATGATAAGATTTTTTTGTGACTCCAGAAAGAAAAAACAAGTCTAGCTTAAAAATGGTACAGTTGATTTGCAATTGAAGCATCATGGAGCAGCGCTGCAAGAGAGAATAAACTGAGAAGAGAGGGTAGAAAATTCAAAGCATCGTTCATGACTGCACAAACTGCGGCTTCTTATGTTTGAGGATCATGCATAAATTTCAGCTTCGAGCAATTTACATTTTAATTTGACGTTTGCATTTGCTACTTACCTCACAGGGGCATTGTGAGGCTTAATTATTGTCTGAAAAGTGCTATGGGAGCCTTGGAAGAAAGGTTTTGTATGCTGTAAATCAGTCCTGGGATTTTAGTTAATTGTGTAGCTGTGTGATTTTTTTTTTATTAAAAAAGCCTGTTTTTCACGGTGCAGCTAAGCTCTGTTCACAGATACTTCTATTTTAAGGTTCTAAGGGACACTAACCATACGGTTTGGCATTTGTTATGAAGCTACTCATGAGGAAGTGGATGCCTCAAAGGCGTTTTTAAAACGGCAGGTTATACTTAGAAGACATTAGAAGCAGGTTGGTAGTGATCTTGTTCCTGCTGCTTTATGAAATAGTCCTATGGCCGATTAACCCCAGGATAAATGGAAGTAGGGAAGTATGATTATGGAAGACTGTGTAGATATAATGATCAAAATTGTCCTCATCAAGACACTGGTGAGCAATCTTCTTAGGTGTTTTATGCAGCCAGATTTTGAAGGCCTTGTTGGATGATAATAAATTTATTATTTTTCTTCCCCACCTCCCCTCCCCCCAAGAGGTGCTCAAGGAAACTTGTAAAATAATTACAAAATATAGAAGAATATACAAATACAGTAAAAATATAGATCATATCAAATCATACAAAATTGAACATGCCATAAAATCAACTAAGAACAAGCAGCAGCATAAAAACATAACCTAAAACAGCATGAAACACAGCGTAAAACAGCACGACCAGCAAATAAAACCACAATCAAAGCAAACATATATGACAATATAGTGCACTAAAGCCAACATCAGCAGTATAAAAAGAAAAATATATTGATTAATGATAAAAAAAATAGCAGCATACTGGCATAATTGAAAGGCCACCCGAAAAGAGAGGTTTTCAGGCCTGCCGGAAGACCTCTAGGGAGGATGCTGTTCTTAGATCAAAGGGGAGGGAATTTCATAATTGGGATGCCATAACAGAAAAGGCTCTCCCTCTTGCCCCCACCTGACTTCAGTTGGGGGGCGACACACTCAAGAGGGCCCCCTCAGATGATTTCAGAGGGCGGGCTGGAATGTACCCAAGGGCAGTCCCTTGGGTACTCTGGTCCTAAGCTGTAACGGGCTTTAAAGATTAAAACCAGCACCCGGGCTCTGATTGGCCGAACGTAACGCAAATGCAGCTCGACCTTGGCTGCGTTTGCGTTACATTCGGCCAATCAGAGCCCGTTGTTTGACCTGGGGTCGGGACACCAGACGCATACGGAATGCGAACGCATGCAATGTAGCTCCGGCTTCAATGCATGGTTTGGATCCAGACTCCATTGTACCATATGTTCCGTCTCCCTGAAAAACCTTTATTCATTGTTTTGGCTTACTTGGTCCAAACTGTTAACACACACACACATTTAAGCATGTAATTTAAGTGTTTATTTAAATTCTGAAAACAAATGTGCTTGATCTATGTAAGTATTGTATTTTAACCTAGAGGGTTCATTTAAGTTGGTGTAGAAATGATGTTCCTATACTTTGGGATCCCTTGTGATGACTGCTGGAGTAGTAGTAAATATGAAGTTGACATTGTTCAGCAGTGGCCCAAGCCATTTGAGTGCCTGAGACAGGGCACCAAATGCTGCTGTCCTCCTGCCCTTCCTCTTCCACTCCTGCCTGACTCATGGCAGTGTGGGAGACATTGCTCTGTTCTTCTACCTCAGTGCACAGTACCGTATTTTTCGCTCTATAAGATGCACATCCCCCCCCAATAAGGGGAAATGTCTGTGCGTCTTATGGACCGAATGCTGTAAAAATGTCTTGCTTATAACAGTTTAACAGCGTACCTGGTGGTTGTTTTGCAGCTCCAATCTTCGGGTTCCTCAGCTCCCAGTCGCGTCCAGCGCCTGGGAACTTAGCGCAGGCGCCGAACGTGACTGGGAGCTGAGGAACCCAAAGACTGGAGCTGCAAAACAACCACCAGGTAAGCTGTTAAACTGTTAAAAGAAGACATTTTCCCCCCTATTTTTAGCTCCATAATACACATGCGTCCTATGGTCCGGTGCGTCTTATGGAGTAAAAATATGGTATTTTAAAAAGGAGAATGAAGAGGAGAGTGCCCCTCTATTCCTCCACACTTTGTCTTCTGCTCCATCCTCCTCCTTTTCAAATACAGCGCACCAAGGAGGAAGGATAGAGTGGCTTGTTGCGTGCTGCAACCCAGCCAGACAGGGAGGTGGTGGGTTTTGGGCTGCAGCTGCTGCTTCCCTTTCCCCAGGTAATCAGTGGCCTGAGGGTAATGCTTTGTGATAGGGCTGGCCCTGCCATTATTGCAATACTGTACTAGTGTACTTGATCTAGAATTGATACCTGTTGCTTGTTCACTGCCTGCCCTTTAGAGATTTGCTCATGTTAAATGGGCTGCAGCAACAATCATTGTGGAATTGGAAGCATGTTTTTAAATATTTATTTTCTGCTAAATTAATGCATTGCCTCAAATGAATACACAGAAAATAATTTAGGTATTGAGGAAACCTCAGAATAATTTAACTTAGCAAGCTAAATTTTAGTTGTGTTGAGTAAAAATGTTATATAGAAACATTTTTCTACTGATCAGTATAGACAGGTGACTTGTTCTGCTTCAGTTATCCGTGTGTGTTGCATTTCTTGAGGCAGATAGAAGACAGTTGGCTAGTTGTTCCTTTATATTCTAGAAAGGTAAATGTGTCACAGAAATGCACCTTTGAAATTTCTCAGTTGTCCTCTGCTACGTAACTACTTATGGATGCCATGAAGAATTCATCTGGAACATTGTTGTGATGCTTGATCTGCATGTCTTGGTGGTTTTGCTATTGCGCCTTAGAAGAAGGGATGAAAGGAGTAATAATGCCTCACCGCTAACCATAAAGTTGTCAGCATTTCATCAGAATCAAAGACCCCATTAACTTTTCAGGCTCAAAAGAACAAATGTTAGAAAATGTCACAGCGGTCACTGCTTTTTCCATCACTATAGCTAACCTGTGTTCTACTGAATGCTGTTACCTTTAGATTTTTAAATGCTTCATCCTTCTCTGCCAAGATGAAAAGGCAAAATCAGATCCTACTTGGAGAGATTAAAAAGAAGCATTACCCCATTAATTAGTGAACTGTTTTGTGTACAGGTTAACCATATTTCCTCCCTGTTTTAAAGGTTTGCCTTGGGATGAATATATGAAACTGGCTTTATGCAGGGTCAGAGGTTTGGTTCATCTAGCCCAGTATTGTATGTATTGACTGGTAGCACCTCTGCCGTGTTTCAGACAGGTGCTTTTTCCTAACTTTGCCCTGGAAATTCCAGGGATTGCACTGGGAAGTTCTGCAGGAAATGAAAGGCTCTACATTGAGTTACAGCCTCCTCCCCAATAATTTTCAGGTTTAAAGGCCATGTAGAGTAAAAAAAAGTTCCAAACAACTCCGAAGGAATTCCTAAAACATAAATTCTTATTACCCCAGCGTTTTAACAGCAACTCCTGTCTGGCATCTTCAGGGGAAAACGTTTCCAGAGTATCCTACAAGCAAGTCCTGAAACAAGCAATAACAGAGCTGCATGGGCCCCTGATCTTTATATCCAGAAATTGAGCACATCTGGTGTTAATTGGTGCAACAGTTCCTTTCAATTTAAAGGAGAAGGGGCCACATCCGTAGTATAGTTGTTCCTTGATGTTTCCTTGATCTTGGCTTTAGCCAATGCTGGAATCCAACTGTTATTCACAGTCCTAAGTTCTTCTTTACGATTAAAATTGTGTTTGAAATTGAAGTGGAGGTCAACATTTGGAGCAGAGTGGCTGTGGTCAAGGAAGAGTTAAGCATCCTTTTTCACCTCCTATTTCTCCATTGCAAATTTTTAACTAAAACATTGGGTCACTAATATGTCCTGACACAAGTTTGGTTAGCCCCTTATGTGGTCTTGGTTGCCTGTGAAGTCTTGGTTCTTGTGGTGGTTTTGATATTTCTCATATTCTAAAACCTGTTTATTCCAGAGAAGGGACATAATAAATATGAATATCTATTGCATCAATTAGTTCTCATCCAGGCCCCAATTGCTTCCAGGCAGTGCTCCAGAACTTCGACAACCCCCTTGCAAACTAGTGGAAAAGAGAGAGTTGGGTTTCATCCACGTATTGGCGACACACAACTCCAAATCCCTGGATGACCTCCCCAGCAGCTTCATGTAGATGTTAAACAGCATGGGAGCAAGATAGATCCCTGTGGCTGCCCACAAGCTAGCAGCTAGGGTGCCGAACAGGTGTACCCCCCAGCCTCACCATCTGGGTCTGATCTGACAGGAAGGAGCGGAACCAGTGCAAAACAGTGCCCCCCAAGCCTCAACACAGCCAGTCTGTCCAGAAGGACACCATGGTCAGTGGTGTTAAAAGCCGCTGAGAGGTCCAGCAGGACCAACTCCCCCGTCTAGTCATCAGCACAGGTCATCAATCAAGGCGACCAAGGCCATCTCTATCCCAAAGCACTGCCTAAAACTGGATTGAAAGGGGTCTAGCCCCTGGAGTTCAGCTGTCCTCAATCGGTGGCTCTTCCCCCTCACCCTCTTAGCTGGCAAACAAACGCCCAGACTCGCAGAATACAACAATAAAAGATAAAATAATTATGTCATCATTCCCCCTTCCCAAGATTCATGACCTGCATGAAATGGCAAGCAGAGTTCAAGGTGTAATTCAGGGATTGACCTGATTTTTCAGGAAGATGAGTCCATGATTTGTGTTATCCATTGTGGTAAATGAGTCCAAGGAAAATGATTCAGAAATGCGTGGCTGGTAACATGGAGCAATTTGTGTCTGCTGTTGAGAGTCTGTTTTCTTTGCTGTCTGGGTAATGTTCATTAATCTGTATGTAGTTATTCCTATTTTATATTTTACTGTTATGCACCTTGGGACTTTTAGTGAAAGATGGGATAAAAATGGGTAAAAAGTAAATAAGAATTAAGTTGATCCATGTGACTGTTGATTTCTATTTTGTAATTGACAATATGTTGTGGTGTTCTCCTCTGATGCTTTCTTTTTAACTGCTGCTGGTTTTGGTAGTGTTGTGTTTGCTTTTACATTGTGGTTGCTTTTAACATTGTTGTTAGCTCAGAATGGCTTAATAAGGTAAAGGAGGATATACATTTCTAACATTAGTAACCTGCCTATTGACTTTTTGCTCCTTTAGTGATCATAAGGCTGGAAGGTATAAGGTAGGGGAAGAAAGAGGGTGTGGGTGTGTATGTTAGTAGAAATCACTTATGTGCAGTCTGCTATCTTGGAGGAAAGAAAAGCTACAGTTCTTACTGAGTCTTTTTCCCCATCCTTGTAGTTGCAAAATTAATTTCATGAGGCGTATAAAATTATGCATGGATAGACAAGTTTTTTTTCCCTCTTCCCTAATGCTAGAACTCAGGACAACTAAACTATATTGATTGACAGTAGGTTCAGGGCAAAATGAAGTATTTTTTCCACAGAAACTGTAATTTTATGGAATTCATTGTGCTAAGATGTTGTGATGGCCTTGCCACAAAAAGGGGATTAGGCAAATTTACGGAAGATTGTGTGATTGATAGGCTATTAGCAGTGATGTGGAGGTTCTGAAAAGAATTGAACTGGGACAATTATCCAGTGACCTAAATTAGATCTGGCGCAGTGGGTTAAACTGCTGAACCATGAGCTGTCGATCAAAAGGTTGGCAGTTCGAATCCGCGACGGGGTGAGCTCTCGTTGCTTGGCCAGCTCCTGCCAACCTAGCAGTTCCAAAGCATGTCAATGCGAGTAGATAAATAGGTGCCGCTTGCGGGAAGGTAAACAGCGCTCCGTGTTCCAGCTGCATGCTACACGCTGTGGCAAGGAGAGTCATGCCGGCCACATGACCACGGAGGCGTCTTTGGACAACACTGGCTCTTCGGCTTTGAAATGGGCATGAGCACCACACCCTAGAGTCGGACACGACTGGACTTAATTGTCAGGGGTCACCTTTACCATTTACCTTAGACATAAATTAAAAAATTATATATACCATGTTGATTTTACACACTTTGCACACATTTTGTTAGTTTTTACAATAGCCAAAAGTGAACTGAAATAAAATTGAAAATTGAACTGAAATATTCAATTCGGAAAAACAGTTCAGTAACACACACACACACATCATGGAATTCTATGTATGTTTACATGGAAATATATCTCGCTGTATTCAGTGAAGCTTACTCTTTAGATTAGTGTATGAAGATTGCAGTCCTGAAATGGTTTAAAATTTTCAAGCACATTTAAAACTACTTGGTAATTTCAAGTTCAGACATGACAGCACATTTTTTCTTTGTGGTGTTGAAAGGAAAACTACATACTGTCTATGGATGGGTTTCAGGATGTCTGGGAATCAGTCATTCTAAATAACTATACCATATGAAAGGAGATGCTAGACTAGATTGACTTGCAGGCCTGCTCTTAAGAAATTCAGCTGTATACTCTTGGAACTTTGATCTCTGACTCGAACATATTTGGGAAAGCCTAGAGATAATTAGAGCTTATTGAGGCCTGATTAATCTGCCTGCCAGATTGATTAATTTATGCAATTGTTTACTTTTAACAGGTACTTTCCCAATTTGTTGCTTTTTCAAATTATTTGTGAGCACCAGGCCTAATATATATGGGTGCTGAGAATTCTCATCTTAATTATTTTTTTGCAGGGGGATGGTAGGTTCTGATCACTGAAGCTTTTTTATGGTCATATTTAGTAAGGCCATATCTGTATTTTGATTATTTTTGCTGCTCTTACATTTTGTGTGCCTGCTATGTCTTTTCATATTGACTAGAATACGTTTGTTATGTGTAACATTTACATGGTAATCCCCACTGGGCCCTGGTTCCCATTCACTGTCTTGGTGCAGCTCCTTTATAATTGATGACTGTTACCACCACTGCCTGGTGCTACTGTGTTTTTGGATACCTGGGCCTTGGGAATGGGGCTGTAAACTCAGCAGTAGAGCACATGCAGAAACTTCCAGTTTTAATCTCCTTCATCTTTAGGTAGGGCTGGGGAAGACACCATCTGAAGTCCTGGAGAGCTACTGCCAGTCAGTACTGTATCAACAATTCTGATCTGAATGGAACCAAAGGCTTGACTCAGGATAAGGCAACTTCCTGGGTTCCTACAATGCTCACTCATGTAAAAATGTATCACGTATGTGTCATTTTTGTTAATGGCACTTTATACCTGTGAATTAACGGTAAAAAAAAATAGTGGCATCTGTAGCTGTACAGTGTAGTAGCCGAGGGCAGCAGGGATCAAGAAGTGGCTATAATGTGCTAAACTTGCCTTATATGAGTAAAGTTCAGGTACGAAGACTATAACAACTGAATGTGAAATGCATGTTCCTTAGGAGATGGCAGTAGCGGAGGAAGGGGGCGGGGGGCACTCTGCCCCCAGGCGGCACGCGGGGGACGACTTACTGGCTCTGGGGGTGACAAAATGGGAGATAGGTGCATATGTTTTGCTTTGAGTTGCCTTACAGTGAATATATCATTTCTGATTTTAAAAACATCCATGAAACTGTTCACCATCTTGAAGTAGTTTCAAGATGATCCTGCAAGTCCATGATGAAATAAGGTCAAAAATATGCATGTTAACATTTTAAGAATACGTGAGCAGCACTCTTGTTTTGATTTATAAATATGAAGTGCAGATATCTCCAGAAATATGCCAATAAGACTTGCCATTCCTTTTCATGGATGAAAATGTTAATGATCTCAGTCATTTTTTTTTGTAGGAAACGTAACATTAATTAATCACAGCCATAGCCAATTGGAATGTGAAGCAAAATGTTTTGACAACAGGAGAATCTCATACTTTAACCTAGCATTGGGCCCTTTTAGAAAGCCTGACTTTAAGGATGCTATGTTTTTTTTTGTTTGGGAAACTGAAACACCTCTCCCTCTTGTCTGTGTTGCCAGTGCGTGAACATAAGTGTTTTCTTTCACAAATGGCTTTTTTATATAACTTGCCCTCTGTTGAAATTGAGGTTGAAGTTTGTTTAGGTGCTTTCCCTCTGTTTCCTTACGCATATCTTTCAGTGACTCTGTGTTGCTGGGATGTTGTTTTTAAAGAGCTGTTCCTTGCTAGCTCCATTTGAGAATTCTAGCCACACTTCACAATGAGTTGTGAGATAAAGCATGACATTCTTCTGTTGGACTTGGTCTGCTCCCCCCCCCCCCCAAAAGAGTGTTTTCAGTAACCATACTGATTGCTGATCAACATGTTTCAGCAGGGCTGGCTTTAGGTCAGTAGGACCAATTGCTCACAATTGGACTCCGTGCCTAAGGCCGCCCCCCCCGTGCTAGGGTACTCTACTCTACTTGTCAAATACACATGACATAACATTGCAACATACATGCATGTTCTCACACATGGCCCTTCAGAGCTATTGCAGGAACTGGACAGCCACCACTGCTCTGCTTAAGGGGGCATTGGAGGCAGTAGTTGGCTGAGTGAGGGAGGCTAAAAGGAAGAAAAACATCATCCTCTTTGTGTTGTCCTTGTCACCTTTCCATGATATCTTGTACATATGGGGCGGGGGGAGAGAGAGAGAGAGAGAGAGAGAGAGAGAGAGAGAGAGAGAGAGAGAGAGAGAGAGAGAGAGACTACCAGCTGTATTCCTGCTTTGACCTTAAATTCTCTCTTGTGATTATTCTGTGCTGATAAGAAATAAGATGGACTTGCCACAGTCATAATATCACTGACAACCACTGAGGTTTTAGAAGACAGCAAAAGCAGGTTAGAAATATGTCTGAGGCCCAGATTTGTAATAAAAGTAGAGGGGTTGAGGGCTTTTAATTTTTTTTGACAGAGATGTCATTGAATTTTTTTGTTCAATATGTTTCATGCTTTGAGGAAAGGGGAAAAATTGTTGCCATTTCTGTTCTCCTTGAGATGTTGCGGATTATAATCTGCAGCACACTTGAATTTCAAGAATTAAAGGTAAGGATTGTGTGCCTTTTTCTCTCAGGATCTCCTTGTATTTCTTAATTTTTTGTCATCCGTTCAGTGTTGGGAGTTGTGTAGACTACTGTGACACCTCTTTATTTGTAAGCTAGTAATTTGTAAGTATGGTTGTGAGAGTTAGACCATAAGGAAGGCTGAGCGCCGAAGAATAGATGCTTTTGAACTGTGGTGCTAGAGAAGACTCCTGAGAGTCCCTTGGACTGCTAGGAGATCAAATCAGTCAATCCTAAATGAAATCAACCCTGACTGTTCCCTGGAAGGACAGGTACTGAGGCTGAAGCTCAAATATTTTGGCCACCTAATGCGAAGAGAGGACTCTCTGGAGAAGACTCTGATGCTGGGAAAGATTGAAAGCAAAAGGAGAAGGCAAAGGATGAGATGGTTAGACAGCATCACCGATGCAACGAACATGAAAATTAGTGAACTCGGGATGTGGTTCATGGGATCACGAAGGGTTGGACACGACTTAACGACTGAACAACAACAATTGTTTAAATATTCATTTATTGGCAATACAAGTTCCTAGTTCCATTTTTCCATGTAAATGGTGCGGTGGCTTGTGTCCTGTCAGATAATGAGTAGATATGAGCCTTTGTTTTGTAGGCAAAAGAAAGTAGTTCTCAGCACTTGTAAACAGTGATGCAAAATTGTAAACAAGGGCTAATTTAGTTATCCACATTTTATAAAGGCATTTTGCATACAGGCTTTTTAAACATTGTTTAATCAAATATTCAAAGTGTTGTGTTTCCTAATGTGGCCTGAAAAGCCCCCCCCCCCAATGCAAAATATATAGTTGCTCCTACTCACTTGAGTTGTGCTCGGTGGGGAAAAAAAGCTTACAATTTAATTTCACAGTGAGGAAGCTGACATGGTGTCCATCCTAATATAGAATACATATTGAACCAGAGCAGTATGGAACCCTCTTTTTGGTATAATATGTGCATTTTAAATGTTACTCATCTGTATTTCTCAATGATGGGAGCAGCGGTAGTCAATATCTATGGAGGTTCTTTGAGACATCATTTAGTTCTCTTTTCTAAGTTATGGTTTTCTCTAAAAGATGTCACACCACAATGCTTCTAGAGATAAAATGAGAGCTGAGACGGAACTTCCACTCCACTAGTCTTAGAAGGAAGATCCAGGGTGTGTAACAACTGTATATAGAACAGTTTGGATCCAGAAGCAGGACAATATCAGGATATAAAAGTAATAGTGACTGGGGGAGAAGAGAAAACTTAACTGCTTAATCATTGGAATCCCCTTCCTCAAGAGGTCCAGTTGGCATTTTAGCTCTTATCTTATCAAATCCAGTTGGACGTCTTGGGGCCTTCTCAGTAGTGGCACCAACCCTATGGAATTCCCTCCCTCTTGATTTACGTACTGCTCCCTCCCTGGAGACCTTCCGGCGAGGCCTGAAAACTTTCCTGTTTAAGGAAGCCTTCTGAGTCCTTGCCTTTTTTAACATCCTGCTGGCACAGGTGGAGTGCTGCTGCTTTTTTATGCTCTTGTTTTAATTGTAATTTGATGTGTTTTTATTAATTTTAGATGATGTTTTTACTAGCTTTTGTGGATTGTTTTTATTGTTTTAAATGTGATTATTTTTTGTATTATGTATCCGTTTCCCATGTTGTAAGCCGCCTTGGGTCCCTTCGGGGAGAAAGGCGGGGTAAAAATATTGTAAATAAAATAAATAAATAAATAAAATCCCCGCTCAGCCACGAAGCTTCCTGGGTGACCTTGGGCCAGTCACTATCTCTCAGCCCCACCTACCTCACAGGGTTGTTGTGAGGACAAAAGGAGGGGAGGAAATATGTACACCACTCTGAGCTCCTTGGAGGAAAGGCGGTATAAAAATGTGAAAAATAAATAAATAAATAAAATATCTATTAGTCTCCAAGCAACACTATTGACTATTTTAACACTGAAAATCACCCCCAGGCTGTTACTTAGACAGGGGAAAGGATAGAAGTACAACCCCTCAGCTCCCATACTAAAGCTTCAGATTTAACCACTTGTGTTATACATAAAAATTCTGTATAATTATGAAATAGCAAGTAATGTACCATATAGCCCCCTCCCCACGTTTATGTCCCTCACACACACACGTTTATGTCCCTCATGTTTTTTTAGAAATCTCAAAGCAGATAGTCAAAAGTTTCAGCAATGTTGAAGTTACTACATCTGGTTAAACATAAATTGAAATGCTTACTATTTTACTGCAGTGCGTCACTGTAAATGAGGGGTAAGGTTATATTTCTGTGTTCAACTGATCTTTACGTTTTTTTATCATGTAGATTTGACTTTGGGATATTTATTTCTAAAATGTACCGTATGGATAATTGCATCTCAGAAATAATGAATGACTAACATACTACTTCAGCCATAAGGCTTTGTAACGTAATTTTCTCTCAAAATAAAGTGGTATGTTGAAGGCTTAGTTTTTACTCAGCCCATCTGAAAATGGAGGTTTACAAGAGGCCGCTGCAAAAGATTCTTGCAAAATAAGTTGGCTCTTTATATTGACCTTGGCTGTGTCAAGGAAACAAGGTCTCATCCATTAGGAAGTGAAGTACCAATATTGTGTTCAGAGAAACCTAGTTATCATTTAAAGTCGATATTTACTACCAAGGTAATTATGCACATTTATTACGAAGGTACTTGTACCATATTATAAAATCTTTCATAGTGAATCTTCCAGTGTTTCTGGCATTTCTTCATTACTTCCAGTTAATGAAAATTTGTACAATGTGGTATAGTTTGGGAAAGGAGTAATCTTTCAAGTACAACAAACCAGCTAGGCACCTTCCATAGAATTGTAGGATTTCCTGTGTGGATAACAGCAAGAACTGAAAAGCTGAAAAGAAAACTGCAACATTCTTTTTTCTTCAGAATAATGGCATTTGACTAATTGAGTGATAAGCATGGGTCGCATAGAGAGAAACCCCGATTATTTGACTTGGGGCCAACATATCTAAATGACTATTTTTGTCCCATAGAAATCTTCCTGTTCACTAAGCTAATCATTGGAGGGTCTGCTGTAGATGCTCCGATCTTCAGAGGTTAGCTGAGTGGTGATCCTAGGAGAGGAACATTGGAATCCCCTTCCCCAAGACGTCCAATTGGCATTGTAGCGTGTATCTATTAGACTCCAAGCAACTGTGGTGTTGCTTAGATTATGTGGTGTTTCCTTGCACTTATGAAAACTCACTTGGACACTTAACATGGAAAGGTGGGATAGAATTGTTTCAGGTATTCATTCCCAAATAGTAATTGGGATTGAGGCTGAGGTTGCAATCCTATCCACTCTTTCCTGGGAGTAAGCCTCATTGTGCACAATGGGACTTACTTCTGAGTCGACCTGCATAAGTCTTTTGAGATGCTATGTACCTGTAGAAACAATTAATGAATTTCTGCTGGCCTTTAAATAAAAGAGAGCATGTTGCTGGCCACTGAGTTAATAATTGGTAACAGACAGATCTGAGTAACAGGTGGGGAAACAGCCAGTATTTTATTTTTACATATATGGAAGGTTCCAAGTTCAGTGGGCCCTCCTTATCTGCAGGGGTTTGGTTCCGGAGCCTCCCGCTGATAACAAATTTCACAGATGGTCAAGTCCCAACAGAAAATACCGTAAGCATGACGTAAAATGTGGAAATTGCGTGAATTTACAGAAATTTGAGGGCTTCAGGGCTGCATCTGAGGTAGCGTGACACGCACACGAGGCTAACGCTCCATCTTTGAGTGCTTCAGGGGCGAATGAGGTGAGCAAGTGCTGTGAAATGGGTACTGTGTGTGAATTTTTAAGAATAAATTTCTGATCAGCATTGGTCAAATCCGCGGATAAGGAGGGCCCACTGTATACATCAGGGGTGGCTGAACTTGATTAATGTAAAAGCCACATATGATAAACTTCAGATGTCTGAGAGCCACAATATTTAAGCAGCATTTAAATTCTTAAATATATTTACTACTCACCATGAACATTATAAACGTATATTTTAATTCAGTGGACTCTCAGTTTATACCTGGTCAATAATTATAAAGCTTGAAAAATTCTGATTTACCTTTTATATATTAATTGTGATGCAAAAAGCTCAGCCAGCATATTTCTGAGAGCTGCACGTTATATGGTAAAGAGCCGCATGTGGCTCAAGAGCTACAGTTTGGCTACCCCGGTATACATCATACTGGGGAACATTTTTTCATTGTTTGATTGTCCTAGCAGCCCTCTGTGCAGCCTTAAAACTCTTTTGCAATCAAGCAGAGTTTAGTTTGTCTAATGCTTCCTGAACTCCGCCTTAAGACTGTAACAAACTGCAGACTTTGGGTCTTCCACATCATGTCCATCTCCTTTTTTTCCAACTCTTCCCCCTTGTTTGACATCCACCCTCAAGGAGAGGCCACCTGCGTCATCCTTATAAAGGTTAATAAGGTTAGGTACCTCCCCTGCTGTAGCTTTGGGAGTATTACACTTTTAAAAATGATTTATATTTTGTTGAAAGGTTTGCTTTTTATTTTTTGTAACCTATTTCAATTCCCTCTTTGCTCCTCTGATATTCCTCTCATATATGATAAGGACTTCTTTTTAAATTGAGACATTCAATGCCTGTTAACATTGTATCATTATTGCAGAGATGCAGTTAAAATGATTTATGACTCTCCTTCGATGTAATGGCTCCGGGACTCTATTTGCCAGATTTATTTGCTTGGCAGTGGTATTCTCAGCAGTGATGTTATCTTTTTAATTAGAAAAGCAGGTATGTAGATATATCCAAATTTCGGTGGTATGACTGGTTACTATATGAACTTATTGTGAGTTACTTTCGTTGTTTTGCATTTATGCAAATACAGTGATGCTTATGTATAAAACTGCATGTTTTCTTTTTCTTTCCCCTCTTTCTAAAATTTTGTCTTCTGGGAGGTCTAAAATATATCCTTCATGGTGTTCTGTGTTGCTGTGGCGAACGTTTCCCTTTCATTTCCTCAAGTTTCTTGCTTGGGGCTTAGCCTGCCTGTAGAATTGATAGGCCTTGCTGCTACTCTACAGTGAGTACCTCATATAGCTTATTATAGGCTCTTGTTATGGTGGAAGAGACACTCTCTCAATAAACTGTAGTCTGTGACAGCAGCAGCCTTGAATAAAAGGTTGAATTAAACTGAGGGCAGAGATCAGGAATGAAAAGCAAATGTAAGGTGCATCTGGGAAGGTAATGTCTGAGGATATTTGTGCACTGTAATAGGATACACAATTTCTGGCAAGGAAGGCAAGGCAGACACCCCCCCCCCCTTCAGAGTTGTTCTCTGCTCCACTCATTCCTCTCCTGGAATGTGGCGTTTTTGTTTTGTTTTGCAAAAAAGGCTGTCCAACCACGGTTGCCTGAAGCCGATACGACCGAATTGGGCCCCGCGCCCAGTGGAGGCCCCCGCATTGCCGCAGAGGGCCGGCTGCCTGCAGCTGCAGCCTGTGCCTTGCATGGAACTAAGACTCCATGCAGAGGCTGGCGCAGCGAATGGATCTGAAGTTACACCCATCCCTGTGACCAAATGGCCCGGAAATCAGGCCTCCCGGAAAATGACATGGTGACGTCATCGTGTCATTGCCAGTCACGTCCGGGTGGGCGCACTTCACGCCCAGCATTAGTAGACTCGCTGCGTGCTCATCCGTGTGAGTGGGGGCTGCAGCGGGTGACACCCCCCCCCCCCCGCAGGATCGAGTCCCACCACACCTAAGGCCAGCCTTTTGTCCAACTACTATACACATTTGCCTGTAAAGTATAGTTTGGTCTTAAGAGGAATAGCTGTGGGAACAGATTTTTGGTACCTTGCAATGGAGAAGCTGTTGTAAATTTTAGCGGTGGAGAGAAATAATTTATATCTGCAGTCGTAAAACATCAACATCACAGGCCTCTCAGAACAATCAGGTGCTGCAGTTAAGACACTAAAAAGTCTTTCCATCCAAGTTTTGCTGCCTATAAGGATGGATGGTGAGACAAGTGCCCTTGATATTGTTGTTGCGTTTTTCTTCTAATTGTGTGCCTAGAGAAATATTGAAAGAGTTGGAAAGCAAACGTCTCCTAGAAAAATAGGTTTTGAGAAAAGGCTGCATCATGGCGAGCATTTCAAAACAAAACGCCTCTCTGTTTGAGAAATACTGCTATAATTTCTTGAAACTGCTATATCATCGCTGTGGTAAACAACACAGCTCGTAGGCTTGTACTATGGATGTTATTAAAGATGAAGGGGGAAAAACGCAAGTTTACTATTCTGCTATTTCCTTTTTTACACATCTGTACACATGAACAATTTTTCTTTCCCCTTCAGAGTTGTTGCATTGACGGCTTGTCAGAATTGTGGGTCATGCTGCTTTGTCCACAGAAGAGCACATTAGTAAAATTGTCTTGGAGAAAAGTATGAGTCATTTTACTCAGCCAATATAAGGGAGAGCAAGTTTAAAATAGAACTTTTGCCCTATGCTAAAAACTCTTTCCTTTTTTTTAAAAAAATTTTTGGGGCAGGAGAAATTTAAATCAGTGTGAGGCATATGGAAGTGGCAAGAGCCTTTTGCTGATCAGCACCTCTCTTGTTCTTCCCGCCCCCCCTCCCTTAGCACTGCCCTCCTTTTCCACATTCACTTCTGCTCCAGCTTCATTCCTCCTTCCGATGTTCTGTTCTTTCTGTTTTACTTGGCTTTCCTTTGTGGACAGTAGAATTAGAAATGAGATGACACAAACAGATGGACTACATGTTGGGAGAAAGGGGATGGGGGGGGGGGGCAAAGAGCATGGGTAACGTACACCAGACAGGTGAAATTGCTGTTAATATAACTGCCAGGGAAACTGTTGCAAAGTAGAATATTAATGAGAATGATATTAACAGTTTTAGCGTCAAGGTAACTGTCAGATAATCAGCTGCTCTTGACATTCAGGAATCTTCTTTTTTGCCTATTTTTGGGACAAATCTGTTGCAATTTCTCCCCCCCCCTTTTTTGTTTCTTGTTATGCCATGCTGCTATATTGCTATAGCCAATTTACATAGAAACAAGCTGAAGATTTGTGTATCCTTCCTTTTTTATACCTAAGCTTAGTTCTCATTGCATAAACTGTGTCCAGCTGCACATTAGAATAAGCCCAGCCCAGTTGTTCTGTGACTGGTAATCCCCCCCCCCCGGCTTCTGCTTGGAATATAATAGTAGAATATGTTTAAGTGTAGTTTGTCAAGAGTATGTTCCTTCCAGAGGCGTCACTAGGGTTTGCGTCACTTGGTGCAAAAGCTCAATGCGTCACCCCCATGATGGACCCCAGAGGTGAATCAAGGTTGGGCTGAGCTGGGTTCTACAAAAGATGCCCATCATGCAGGACTATGTATTTCTACAGATTACTCCTCCTGGTCAGTGGTGTCACTAGTGTTGGTGTCACCTGGTCCGGTAACTCATGGTGTCACCCCCATTAACTTTATTTAGTACAAATCAGTACTAAATTTAGTACACCCAACTTTACTTTATTTAGTACACACAACAAATCAGTAACCAACTTGGTTCTCAGAACAGTCAGTCTCATTGGTCTGTTTTGAGTTAAGGAAATTCACTTTTTGTTACATAAGGCAGTTGTGTTTTATTTTTCTGGTTATTTGGCCATAACTTCTGATAGATAATTCAGTACAGAATTTGATATAATACAGAATACAAATAATTCAAAATGGGTTGTTTTATTGCATTCTGCATGAAACTACACATTGAATGATATATAACATGATGATACTATTTGTAAAGACAAAGTTTTCACAATTTTGACCACTAGTGGTGTCACTCTCCCCCCCCCCAAGGGTATCACCTGGTGCGGTCTGCCCCCTGTTCCCCCAGTGACGCCACTGGTTCCTTGCTTCAGCAATGTGTTAGGTTCTCAGAACATCCTTACTGGACTATACAAGATTCGTTGTACAATTGCCTATTTTATTTCTATTAAAGTGATTAGCTGCTCCATAACTTCTTGTAATGTAAATATATTACTGTCATGTCATGGTATTTCATAGAGTTCAGTATCACAATTCGCATCACATTTTTAATTTAATGTTATGTTTATGTTTAGTTAATAACACTTTAAAGGTCAAAGCATTTTATAAATGCTTTGATAATTTAAAGAAGTGTTTTTAATGTGACATTAAATAGTTTGACGTTTCTCTCCTAACCTTGAGGTAATAGAGCTCCAATACATGTGAAGCAAATGAAGAGTAAGCGTGTTAGTGTTTGTGATTATCTAGGGGTCGTTAACTGAAAAGCAAATTGCTACAGGGCATTCATTGTGCAGCCCTTCAAAGCGTCACCACTTCATATCATTCAGGTTTTTACCACGAGTCTTTGCTGATTTGAGGTGCCTCATGTGCACACTCAAAACTAGATCATCAAGGCTAGAACCAGCCTGGAATCTGGTAGTTATGTTCCCATTGAGAATTACACAGGGTCCGTTTTGTTCCACCTTACTGCAAAAAGGTGTGCATCAGTATGTGAACGCGGTCCTCCAAATCAGAATGGGGGAGTAGGAGAAAAGGAAAGCAGCAGGGCGAAGATTCACCATTGCCACCTCCAGATGCTGTTGCCCCCTTAAGCGTGGACTGTGCCCCTCCCCATCACTGCGACTACAGAAACACCAATAGCCCTGTGTGGTGGTGAAGTAGAATTATGTTTTTAATGTCTTTTTTAGTTTATTTGCCATCTTTTAAGCCTTTTATTAGTAGCAATTTTATTAGTAGCAATCTTGTCCCCAGTCTTAAAGTTCACAATCTTAAAAGGGGTGGTGGTGTAAATGATGCGGGGAAAAGACTTCAAACAGACTTGGATGTCTCTCGACAGGGACAGGAATGATGGGGTATAAAAACTTGGCGGTGGAGTCAAGCTTCATTGAAGATGCAACGAACAATGTATATGCAGATTTTTCCCATGTTCTAATTGTATTTAAGAAGAGAGGTAACATGGAAAGCATGCTACTTCATCTCCTCTGCTTCCTTGTTCACTCTTTGTGGGATATTTTTACGGTTTTCAATTTACTGAAAGATGTGCTAATCTTCCCAGTTGGATGGAGAAGGGTAGTGTTTTGTGCTCTCCTTTTACTTGAGTGGTGAGAAGTTCCAAGGGTAAGAGAAAGCAGCTCATCTTTGGATGAGAAAGCATTAGATGCTTGTGGAGTATTTAATATTTTTATAATTGCACTAGCCCCACATCAGATCCTCAGGGAGAAACTCCTGTACTCCAAAGTGCCTTTCATCTCACACATGCACATCTCAGATTGTTCCCCTCCCCTTAGTAGGATGGAGGTTGGATGGAGCACCTTCCCCAAACTCCATTTCATATGTTCCAGAGAGAGCTCTGTATTCAGAAACCATCTCCTAACAATCAATTCCAATTTTAGAGATATTGGCTCACCATTAAGGAACAATGGCATTTGTCAAATCTGACACACTCGGGGCACAGGGTTAAGGCAAACTTGTAACAGTATTTGCCAGACCCAGACATGCATCATACCTAGAAGCAAGTTCTGGAATGGTGATGGGGTCTGGAAAATAACAAGAAGGAGCATTCAGTATAGCACAGGGATGGCCAAACTGCATCTCCTGAACCACATGTGTCTCTTTGATGTATAATGTGTGGCTCTCGGAAATATGTTGGCTGCTGAGCTTCTTTTTGCATCAAAATTAATATAAAAGGTAAATAAGAAATGTTCAAGCTTTATAATTATTTACCAGGTATAAACTGAGAGTCCATGGTGAGTAAATATATTTAAGAATTTAAATGCTTCTTAAATATTGCGGCTCTCAAACACTCTCAAAGTTTATCATCAAGTTAAATATTGCGGCTCTCAAAGTTTATCATATATGGCTCTTACATCAAGCAAGTTTGGCCACCCCTGATATAGCAGATTGTAATTGGATGTAAACAAAATTTAAAATTTCAAAAGCACCCGTTTTCTAAAAAAGACACGTGTTAGGCCTATATGTGCTTTTATGAAGCAGTTCTTAAAAGAAGAGTGCAAAAGATGTTTTTGTTCTTTCAACAGATATTTTATCTTCACATGCCTACAATGTTAGCATGTAGAAAGTCCTAATAGTTTGTGCTGTTTAAAACTAGAAGGGGGAGAGAATTAAGAACATCACCAGCCACATTTTTTAGTCCCTGGCAGCTCTAAATTGGCAAATTAGCATTGTTGCAAAAGAAGAAAGTTGATTAGGAAAGATGATCTCCAAGACAGTGAAGGCTTATGAGATACTGAGAATCTTTACTCTCCAAAAACACATTTGCAGTAATGTTGATACCAAAATCTAACTGCTTTAAATTAAACTCAATGCAAATAGAGCGCTAAAAACTTGTGATCTAATTTTGTCAGTGCTAACAGTTTCCAAGTATTCAGTCTGGAAAAATGGGAGTTGAAACAAAATGTTCAAAGCTGTATTTTACTGCTATGGAAATCACTATGCAAAGAAGTTGGAGTGTTAGATAGATATGGTCTCATTGCTGACCTTTCTGCTTCTATAGCTTTGAGCCTTCTCTTTTAAAGCTATTATTGCTTGGCAATCGGCCTAAACCAACAAAATTCTTCATTATTTATTCACATTTTCTTATGGAGATATAGGTCCTTAATCAGATGCAAATGTTATTGAGAGAAGGGCTTATACTAGGGAAGAGGTTATCTGCAGAGTTCTGTCAACGCTGAATGTTTGTGATCAAGGTCCATGTAGGTAAACTGACTTTGTTTGCTTTCATCATTAGGCATGGCTGTTGGTTTTAGTATTTGCAAATAGAGTCCAAGTGTAGTGTCACTCTGACTGCAAGAAATCCACTATTTCCCCCTATTTTGGCTTGCGTGCATGCTTTAAAGTTGGTGTCAAGGGCTGCTAGGGCGTGACCCAGCTCTGGCTCCCCTTATCTATGCATGCAAAATATATACATGCTCTGCCTTCAGCTCAACTCACTTGCCCATTTCACCGGTTCACTGCCTTGCTCTGCTCCCCTACTTGTCATTTTGCCTGTCCCGTCTCACTCTACTCTCCTGCTCACAACTCTCCCTCCCCCCCCCCGCCTGGACTTGCTTGCTCTGGCCTCCCCCCCCCCCTCCAGCTTGTCCTGTTTCCTTGGGGAACCCAGGAGCTGGGTTCTCCTTGTTGGGCAGGCAGGGGCAGTTCCTCCCTCCCTCCCTGCAATATGGCAGTTGTGTATGGAAACTATGCTGATTCATAATTAATCCTATAGAACTCTGGAAAAACAGGGGAAATAATGTTTTTGTAGATTTTAAAATTGGACCATTTCAACTTTGTGTTTTCCACCCATCATTTGCGCACGCGCGCGAGCCTGTGTGTGTGTAAAATACTCATGCTCCCCGACATATGGTCAGCTGCATCAGTGCTTTCTTGCAGGTACAGTTCATCCTTTGCTGGTACTTCTGCACAGGCAGTTTAGTGCTGGGTATGTCAGTTTCAAGTTGCATACGGACCTTCGGATCAGAGCCTCTCTGTAAGTAGCGGACTTAGTATAATAATAAAGTTTGGAAGAACAATTGCAGAAAACCAGGGCTGCAACTTTTAGATTACATACTGGTTCGATTTAATGCACTGAAATGTTTTTGTCACTTAAAAAGGTACCCTATTTTATTGGAAGGCAGTTTTTTTTTAAAAAAATCTGCTTATTATTTTGATATTGGGACTTAAACTGCAGATGGCCATTATTGCCAGCTTTGGAGAGACATTGTACTAAAAAAAGGCATCTTCTCTTGTATAAGGTGGCACCCTCTGTGATGCATGTGTGTGTCATCTTAAAATTCAGCATTATTTCATTCACATGGAATTTTATGCAGGTGTAATTAACAGCTAAATTAAAACTTATCCGGTTAAAGACATTCCTATTGATTAATTATGTGACAGCCCTAAGAAAAGCTATAGAGAGAAGTTGGCATTCTATAATTTGTGTACTACACCTTATTTTTGTTTTAATGTTACAGTTGATCTTGTCTGCTGAATAGATCTTGCTCACTTCCAACCAATTCATTAGCATCCCTGTTAGCATCCACATCCTCTTCATGAACAGCCAGATGCAATGCAATGCTAAGGAACTAGCAGCATTGGCCAGAAGGCCATCATCTTGTTTTGACAAGGAAGGAAATCTGAAGATATGCAGATTGTTCGGGGATGATAAATGTATAGGTAAAAATAGCTGGTATTGGTCATTGTCTGTGCATGTGTGTTTGGCAGCTGTCATTAGCTTGCAGTCTTAGTATTCATAGACTTGCTGGTCTAATCTATTTTGTTTGCTGTTAATGGTTGAGTGCTGCTAAACACCTTTCTAAGTAATTGCTTTTCTGCCATAGCTATGGTGGATTAGAGACTTGCTGGTGTATACAGACATGGATGAAAACAATGGTCCTGCTGTTTGGCTGCTTACTGGTTTAGTTTACCTGAGGGCAAGAGAAAAGTTATCATTTTTGTATGTTTTAGGGCCAAACTGGCATGCTTGTCAGTTGCTGTTGGCATGCCAGTTGCTGTTGGCATTTCCAGTTTACATGGCATGCTTTCCAGTTGCTGCTTTCCTCATGTAAGTGGAGGGGATTGGAAATGGGACTCTTGTGAGTTTATGGAATCCTCTGCTTGCAGGTACTCTGCAAGGACACATGGGACTGGAAACACAAGGAGGGTATTAGATTAAACGGGAGACCATGAGAAAAGCCCTGCTGGTTCAGACCAGAGACCCATCTAGTACAGTATCTTGTTTTCCATAATGGCTTATCAGCTGCCTCTGGGAAGACCGTGAACAGGAGAGAAAGACACACCTGTTCCCCGCCATTGCTCCCCTGCAGCTAGTGGCGGACCTATATTTTTGGGGCTGTGAAGCTTGAACAGTTAAGAGGACCCCTTCTCAACCAGCAATGAGGGCTGGGTAATCATTATCTTCTTCAGTGGGGTTGTTCCACTGCAGATCTCCAATTTTTTAAACAACGTTTTAACCACTACACCTCAGATTTTGATTGCTGTACTGCACTGGCGTCGCTGCAGGGGGGCGGAGCTCTAAGTTCCGCTACGGTCCGACCCTCTGTTACATGGGAGAACGAAGCGCCCCGCCCCTCGCTTTCGGAGCCATTCGGAGCGTTGCTTTCACCGACTTGAATGGCTCCAAAAGCAAGGGGGCGGGGGCACTTCGTTCTTCTGTGTAACGGAGGGTCGGACCGCGGCAGAACTTAGAGCTCCACCCCCCCTGCAGTGACGCCAGTGCTGTACTGGATTATCACACATGTCAAAGTCACTGGTGTGAATAAAATTTTCCTATGCCTTATACCTGTACTAAGTTTTTGAGTTGAGTAAATATATATTAAACCCCAAAGTTAGACCCCAAAATTTTAAGCAATATGGACTCATCGCTTCTGCTTCTGGGGCCCCTCTGGGATTAGGGGCCATGAAGCTTAAGCTTCATTAGAGATTCATAGTAGATCAGCCCCTTCCTGCAACTGGTATTCAGAGGCATACTGCCCCTGAACCTGGAGGGTAGTGTGTAGTCGTCATTAATAGTAGCCATTGATAGGCCTGTCCTCCATGAATTTGCCCAATCCCTTTTCACAGCTGTCCAAGCTAGTGAACATCATCACTATCACATTATCTTGTGGCAATTAATTCCACAGTCCTTGCGCTGTGTGAAGAAGTGCTTTCTTTTGTCTGGTCCAAATCTCCTGCCAATCAGTTTCATTTGATGATCCCTGATTCTGGTGTTGTGTGAGAAGGAGAAAAACATATGTGTCCATTCTCTTCACACCATGCATAACTTTATGTCATGCATGCCTGTCACATTCACATCCAGCCCTTCTGCAATACAAGTGACTTGGTGGTAACAAAAGTTCAAAATTCTGTGTAGAGATAACCAAATTCTGTGCAAAATGAGTATAATTTTATGGCCTGTTTTGCATGTATTTGCCTATTTTGTATAGTTTTCTCTCATAGGGAAGAGCAAGAAGCTCTTTTCCCTTCTCCTGCCCCCACCACTAAAAAACTATTGAGCCTGCTCTCCATCCTTGGAGGTTTCAACTGACCTTGCCTACCTGTTCAAGTCCATCTTTGCAGCTATATATGGCTAGAAACTTTTTTTAAAAAGTTAAATGAAATCTGAGGTTCTTAATATGCTGAATCCTGTGATTACACAGAGTTCCTGAATACTCACAGCACTCTGATAGGGAACACCTCCCCTCCGGTAAACTCGTTTTCTTTCTTTAGAAATTAAATATATTTTCAGATCAGGGCTGACCTGTCATTAGGCTGCCTGAGGCAATTGCCTAAGTTGGCAGATTGCTCGGGAGTGCTCACCTATCTCTGCCCACCTCTGCCATTCCTCTTCCTGCCCCCCTGGGTTTGAATAGAGGGGAAGAGAGCGAAAGAGGAAGTGTGGAGGAGTGTGGTGGGTGGGCAGGCGTGTCAGAAACACTCTTATTTGCTCCTCTTGTTTCTTCTGCACTTTTTTCTGTTCCCCTCTTCTTTTTCAAATCTAGAGAGTGTGGGAGGAGGAGTGGCAAAGGCAGCTGACCTTGTTGTTGTTGTTCAGTCGTTAGGTCGTGTCTGACCCTTCGTGATCCCATGAACCATATCCCGCCAGGCCTTCCTGTCCTCCACTATCTTCCCGAGTTTGCTCATTTTCATGTTCGTTGCATCAGTGATGCTGTCTAACCATCTCATCCTTTGCCTTCCCCTTCTCCTTTTGCCTTCAATCTTTCCCAGCATCAGAGTCTTCTCCAGAGAGTCCTCTCTTCGCATTAGGTGGCCAAAATATTTGAGTTTCAGCCTTAGTACCTGTCCTTCCAGGGAACAGTCAGGGTTGATTTCATTTAGGATTGACTGATTAGATCTCCTAGCAGTCCAAGGGACTCTCCCTATAAAAGGGGTAGCACCTCCTCTGGCACCAGATGATCTTGGACCAGCCCTAGGTTTTAATTTGAGTTTTCTTAGACTGGTAGACAGTCTACACTTATTTAGACAGTTATTTTCTACACACAAGTTATTTTCTACACACTATGTATTTTCTACGTAGACAGTTATTTTCTACACACAAGGACAGAAAACCTTCAAAAGGCTTCTCATATTACTACATTTGCTTTTGGCAAAGTATCTCTGAAGGCAAGCAATCACCTGCCGTGTCATGCAGTGCACTATCCTCTATGATTATGCCTTGCTCTATATTTTGGGAATGGTTACAAAACAAAACAACCAACCGCAGTAAATATTGCCTGCATGGTTTCTTGAGTGTGTTTAGATTAAGATAAACCAGTTCAGTCTGTAATAATCAAATGGAAAGAGTAAACGTGTTCCCAATAAGGGTTGCCTGTTTGCTAATCTGTTGAAGCGATGGTTTCTCATGCTAAAGGACCAGCCTGTGCCCCCATTTGCAAAATGAAGCAAAGCGAAGAAAACACGGCCAATTCTGTGCCAGCCAATTCTGTCAGCTGCAGGATAAAATAAATCTTCTGGGAACTTATCTGGCATTTAGCAGCATGTTAGACGTCAGCTACCAAGTAAAACTGATTTTCTGTTAATAATTCCCCCCCCCCTTCATTTCAAATGCGTCTCCTTTAAGAATCAATGAATGAAGAGAGTGGTGTTGTTGTTATTGCTTTTTAATACCATGATTCTTTTGCATGCAGAGCCGAGAGAGAGATGGTGTCGTCTGAAAGGGAATCTGCTCTTTTTAATGAAAAATAAGACCAAGGTAATTTATTTCACACCCTTTATGTTTGTCTTTTCCCTGATTTTGATCCAGTTCTTCTGCCATTTTTTTTATTGTATCATGTCGTGGATAAGGAGATTCAGTATTGTTCAAAGTAGTAGAAACGTTGTCTTCCTTTATAGCTGTTTATAAAATGTGAGACATTCTTCAGTAGCATTAACAATGTTGAATTGGCTGCATCAGAAATGACTTGAGGCCAAACAGTGTCCTAATTTGATGTGTAAAAGAAGACGTCACTCCAGGGCATTCTGGTAGTTTTTTGTTATATAGTTGAGTGCAGAATCTTCATTATAATTTATATTATTATTACATAAAGATAGAATTTTGGTGCTCTGCAGTGTTTTTCTGGGGCACTTGATGTTGAATATGCTATTTCAGATAACTGTCCATTCTGTGCGAGAGTAGATTGTTTGGAAAAAGTTGAAGAAAGATATATTTCCAGAATTCTAGTTCAAGCTCTGGGGATCTTTGAAATAAAGCAAGGTTTCATGATCTCATTGACTTTGACAATCCACGTAGCTTGAGGCTCTGCATTTGGAGTTATGTCAACAGAGAAAGAAAGACTAACTCTTTGTTTTGTCAGATTGACACCTTCAATTGTGGAGGGGGGAGGCAGTTAAAGTAGACCTGCTATTATAGAGTTCAAAAAACTAAGGCTATCACTAGAACATTGGGAGAAACCTATCCTTAGAATTTTGTGCTGTAAATATTTACCTTGGGGAAGTAGCTTTCACTGGAAGTCAGTTTTCATAATTAGTGGAAAAACTATGGCTGTGTATTCTGCAATGTGTTTTTTCTTCTAATTGCTTGAAATTTGGTTATTTAATTTTGGGGTTTGCTATTGGTTTCATGGTGAATAGTGTCCCTTTTTTGTTCATCGTTCAGTTTTGGAGTGGGGGCTTCGCTGAGGACAAGTGGGCTTTCTTTCCCCTTCTTTTAACAGCTTAAAATTGAAAAGTAGTTGCAGTACTCCATTTGACAGCTGCACAACGTTGTGTTAATCCAGGCCATTGTGGGGAGCTACTGTTTCGCATGACTTCTGAATCGCAAGGCAAACCAGAATTGGAAATGGTGGTTTCAGGTGGATTGGCAAGCCATGATTTGTGCTAAATGTAGTTTGGTGTAAAATCTGAACTGACACAACAAGAGGTATAGCCTCACTTTGCCTCCAGGGGCTGCTGCACCATAAGACATAGGAATGATTTTATAAAGCTGATTTGAGGATGGAAAATGAGATTAGCTGACAACCTAATGCTGCTACTCCTTGTAGCTGACCCATAAGGTAAAGGTAAAGGTATCCCTTGACAATTAAGTCCAGTCGTGTCCGACTCTAGGGAGCGGTGCTCATCTCCGTTTCAAAGCCGAAGAGCCAGCGCTGTCCGAAGACGTTTCCATGGTCATGTGGCCGGCATGACTCAACACCGAGGCGCATGGAACGCTGTTACCGTCCCGCTGACGCGGTACCTATTAATCTACTTGCAATTTCTTGCTTTCGAACTGCTAGGTTGGCAGGAGCCGTCGCATGGAATCGAACTGCCGACCTTTCGATCAACAGCTCATGGTTCAGTGGTTTAACCCACTGCGCCACCCGCTGGCTCATAGGTCTGGACATATTTGCTACCAGCACTGAATCGTTGAATTTCAAGCCCCGGACATCAGAGATATGGCTGCTTTGTTTTCTTCCTGTTTTAAGCTTCCTACAAGCATTACTAATTCTTCATAGGTTATATGTACAATGTGCCAGACACAGGTAGCCACAGTTAAGGTATCTGTTTATCTACCCCACCTACAACTAGTTTTGCAGGGATCTGTATTTCACAGGTAACTTAGGCAGCAATGCTATGCACAGTTACATGGGAGTACATGCCATTGGATATAGTGGGACTTATTTCTGAGGATTGCATAGGATTGCGCTGTAGCGCGTGCTCTCCCGGCGCAGGGTGTCGCAAAAGTGCCGTAAAGCACTTCTGCGGCACCTGGAGAATAAGGGCTGGCGGCCAGAGGCCGATATCCATCTGCCGATATCCATCCGCCGATATCCAAAGCCCTCTCCAGGCCCAGCACGGCCTTACACAGAGGGCTCGAATGTATGTGAGCTTCAGAACTCGCGTACATTTTAGTAGGCCCTTTGGGCCTCCAGCCGCTTACACCCACGGAAGGGGACAATTGTCCCCTTCCCTTGAGGTGCACACGGGCTGCCTCGGGGCAGCCTCGGACCTGGATAGGACACAGCAGTCAGCCCTTTAGGCCGGCCACTGTATCTTACACAGGATTGGGCTGTCTCATCTTTTCATATGGATAAACATAGGATGATTGCCTTCATGATACATATAAAATATTACTAAGTCTGTGAGACTTCATATTTCTTTCATAGACTTTCGTGAATTCCTTCCATGAAATGTTTAGTCTTAGAAGTTTGATTTCATGAGAAATCTCCTGTGCAACCTTTTTATTTCTTAGTTTCTCTAACTTGAAAATAGTTATGCAGATATTAACGTGCTTTCTGTAAATCAAAGTTTTATTTCCAAAAACCTAACTATGGTTGTGCTGAGCAGTAATAGTTACATGGGGGGGGGGGGCCTTTGTACTTTTAGTAAATATACATTTGGAATGCATGTTTTAAAACGTGTTGAAAGACTTTTATTTAAAAAATGGATTTGTGATCAATAGGCTGTAGTCATTTCTTTGGAATAACCCTTAGTATCTATTGTGGTATAGCCTTAGTTTGCATTTTAATGATGCAGCAGGAAGAACCATTCCCATCTAATAGGTCAGTTTCAACCTGTGTGTACATGTTATATTTATATTGCTTAAAAAATTGACTATGTTGGGATTTGACTATGTCGGGATAAAAATTGCATTTGAGAATTGCTCAGAGTTAATAAACAAGTACATATCATGGGGCCTGCGGTATCTGCAGATTCACGTATCTGCGGATCCGGGATCTGCGCCCCCTGCAGCCCTTACTTTATTTCTTTAGCACTAGCACCAGCATGCTGCTTATAGCACAGAGCCTGAATGATTCTAGCAAGGAGCATTTGTGCTAGAGAGGCTCCAAACGTTAACAGGAAGTGGAATCTTTTCCCAGCTTAACTGTGTAGTCCTCTAACTATTTTAATTTTGGTGCTGCCAGCTGCTACCCTTCTGCTGATATCACCACCTTCCTGTCCCCTATCTGCTGCCTTCAACTGCAACATCTAGTATCTTGGAGCGGCTTCATTATCCTGTTTAATTTTTAGTCTCTGAAATTTAAGGTAAAGGTGACCCCTGACGATTAAGTCCAGTCGTGTCCGACTCTAGGGTGTGGTGCTCATCCCCATTTCAAAGCTGAAGAGCCAGCATTGTCCGAAGATGCCTCCATGGTCATGTGGCCGGCATGACTCTCCTTGCCGCAGCGCATAGCATGCGGCTGGAACACGGAGCGCTGTTTACCTTCCCGCAAGCGGTACCTATTTATCTACTCGCATTGACATGCTTTGGAACTGCTAGGTTGGCAGGAGCTGGCCAAGCAACGAGAGCTCACCCCGTTGCGGATTTGAACTGCCGACCTTTCGATTGACAGCTCATGGTTCAGCAGTTTAACCCACTGCGCCACCCGCTTGAAATTTAGTCACCACTATATTGAGGCCTTTCTCCAAATGTGTACTTTAGTAATGGCATATTTTCAGGTACAATGAGAGTGCCACATACGTGCAACAAAAACAACAAAGATTCTTGTGTCACCTTAAATACTAGCAGTTCTCTTGCAGTATAAACCTTTGTGGACTAACTGTAGAGCCCTTTGCATGTTGACTCAAAAGTAAGTCTTGCTGTGTTCAGTGAGGCTTATTCTTGTGTGGTGAGGTTGCAGCACTTTATCAGATATGTGAAATGCTATTGCAGTTGGCAGAATATATATGTACAGTTATAGAGAAAAACATTACAAATGGTGGGGCTGAAAAGCCATAAGTATGCAAGACACAGAATCTGTGACATTTGTATGGAAAGCTCAAATGTATACAAGAGAAGAACAAGAACCATTCACAACAGTAGTACTTAGCTGTAACAGAATAGCTTTAGATTTAATACCTATAAATAAGAGATAAATACTTGCAGCGCAATCCTATCCAATTATACTACCGGTGTAACCAGCGGTGCAGCGAGAACGGGAGGCTCCAGAACGGAAAGTGGATTCAAATCCCCTCTAAAGGGGGATTCAAAGGGGATTTGAATCCCCTTTCCGTTCTGGGGCTTCCTGTTCTTGCTGCACCTCTGGTTACACCGGTGGTGTAAGTTGGATAAGATTGTGCTGTTGGTCTCATTTGAGCCCTGGGTGAGCAGAATCAAACTTGCTCATTAGTTTTAGTTCAGCATTTTCACATTGGAGACTTCCTTTGAAATTCTTTTTCTGAATAATGGTGACTTTCACAAGAGAGTCTGAAATGTTTTCCCACTGGTATCTGAAAGTTGCTATTTTTTTAGGTCAAACCTGTGTGCATTTATTTTTATTTTAGGTTTGCCTAATAGTCATACAGTGTAAACTGAGAAAACATCATTTTACAGTTAACATTGAATATACTGGTAACTACTAGAGCGAGATTGCTTGGACTCTGTGACAAAGTCCAACACTGAGCCTGTCGTTCTGCCCCCGCCTGTTCCATGATGCTTTGGGACTATCGCTGCTGGTGGTACTATGGGTTCAAGGATTTGCATGGCTAGGTGGGCCCTGTGATGGATGTGGGCTCGTGGCCAGTGGCTGACTTGGCCAAAGTCTGGTGGCACCTCTTGAGTCCACCGAAGTATCTACTGAAATGTTACTTATTCCATTCTAATACAGCTATTGTGTACTGCATGTTTGCTTTTATCTGAATTGTACAACAAGAAGGAGACATACATAATCCATGCCAGTTTGTCAGTTGTTGTTTTGGCTAAGATTTCCAAGGCTAATGCCAGAGAGGATGAAACTTGTTCTGGCTGCCCAATACAGTAAATATGTAAAAAGCCAGAGCTAATTTGCAAATATCACTTGCACGTAATTAGTTGGATAGCTACGAAGCTGGTGATGTCTAATGGAACTGTTACACTTGCATGATGACATTAAACAATGGACTCTGACGTGCTGTTAGCTGTGGCAAATGTAATTTTGTGATACAGGTCAGGCTCTGACCTGTAGCACAAAATTACATTTGCCACAGCTAACAGCATCCTTGGGGTGTGTTCTTCACACACCCACAGTGCAGTCCTATCCAACTTACACCACCGGTTTAACCAGCGGTGCAGCGAGAACGGGAGGCCCTAGAACGGAAAGGAGATTCAAATCCCCTTTGAATCCCCCTTAGGAGGGGATTTGAATCCCCCTTCCATTCTGGGGCCTAACATTATTTGTTAATGTTATGACTGGCAGCGCAATCCTATCCAACTTACACCACCGGTGTAACCAGCGGTGCAGCGAGAACAGGAGGCCCCAGAATGGAAAGGGGATTCAAATCCCCTCCTGAGGGGGATTCAAAGGGGATTTGAATCTCCTTTCCGTTCTGGGGCCTCCTGTTCTCGCTGCACTGCTGGTTACACCGGTGGTGTAAGTTGGATAGGATTGCGCTGCCAGTCATAACATTAACAAATATCATGTGCACTGCCATCCATTGTGAGTTTCCATGTCCCTGTTACACATTCCTAAATGGTCCATGGTAGGGGCAGGAATTCTCCTAATATGGTAGTGGCAACAATGAGAGCACTTTTTCCTTGCATGAGAGACTCTGATCCAGCTGCTCTTTTAAAAAGAAAGGTGCTAATCTTGGTGCCAATGGGAGTCTTTATGCAATGCCTTGTCTGGCCCTGCGTCACACCTTGGCTGGGTTTGGGACATGTCACAGGGGAACAATAGCAGAGTAGAGGGTCAGAGACAGAAGTCGTAGTCGAGCCAGGCTGGACTCAAGTGCCAAGGGTCCAGAAGTAGGCAAGGTGGTGCAAGGCAAGGCAAGATGAGAGAGTCTGTGTTACTACTTTAACAAGTTGCATAGACTGCTGGGCTGACTTGGAAGCCTGGGTTTTATAAGGCCTAGGGATCAGCTGACTGCATCCAACCTAGCATTGCCCATTTGAAAGGCTCCCTTTCATTAGCATATGAACTGGATTTGGCTTGCTAAAAGCCAGGGCATGGGCACTACAGGAAGTAAGGTGTTGGAGACTGGCTGCAGGAGATCTGGTGTGAATCACACTCACACTCTGGTGCCTTATACCCTGGAAGAGTAGTAGCAATGGAGATTTTTTTTTCTCTCCCCCCCCCCCCCCCCATGTTTTCTTTTATGGTTTAGGGCAGGGGTGTCAAGCGGACCTGCAGAAGCTCCTTATTTGGCCTGCATGATATTTGGGCTTGTGATAATTGAGCTGCGAAGTGAGTTGTAATAGGAACTGAAAAAGGAATAGGAACTGCCCCAATTTATCTTTTTGTTGTCTAATCTCTCTCATGCCAGCTGGAGCCAGGCAAGGTGTGTAGCTTGCTGATAGAAGTGATGCTTCTAAGGAAGTCAGTAACTTAGGGGCAGGGTGTAGTGACTGAGGGAGGCAGCATTAGAAGGTGAGTGCTGGTTGAGGGAAGGTCGGAGGATGTGGGTGGCGTGATCATTATAGTTAAGTCAGCATTTATGTACTTCTCAGGTCATTAACTGCTCTGCATGGTAGGACCCCCCCATAACTTGAAAATATGATCAAGATTTGCATATTTTTTCTTCTGTCACTTGATTAGTTCCTAGGTGAGAACAATGTGCTTATTTCTGGTCATCACCTGCTTATTGGTGTCACTTCCTGCTTAACAATGTCACTTGTGGCCTTCAGCAGGCACCATGGATGCTAATGTTGGTCCACTGTATGAAATGAGTTTGACACCCCTGGCTTAGGGTTTGAATGGGAAAGATTCAGTTTTCACTTTCTGAATTAGGTCAATTCTTGGTGCAACATCAAACATAAATTTGAAGAACTTCTGGATCCAGGTATAATCTGTGGGTAGCTAGCTTGCTCTTCTTGAACTGTGATTATTAGCAGCACGCTCCTATCTATCATTGCTAAAATTTCTGAGCTTAGCAGATCAGCCTTTTCAGAGCATGCTTCACCTCCAGGAAGCACTTCCATCTGGTAGAGAAGTGTTTCCACTGTAGACACTAAGCCTCAGCGCTGATGGGTGTTACATAGATTATTTTCTCAGAGCTTTGAAGTGCAAATGACTGTGTTGACCTTGGTTGCCAGCAGATGCTGTTCTGTACAGGGCACTTGGAAAGCAGCCGCCTGAAGAGAAGCCCCCAAAGCAAGCAAAGTTACTTAGCAAGTTTTTATTCAAAACCTGTTGGTCTCCTGTGCCTTTTAATAGCCAGGTGGCAGGAAAATATTGAGTACATGTGGCCTCTTCTGTCAGTGGTACCATGAGAGAGAAGGAGCTCCTGCCTGACTTCTCTTTTCACTCTGTGGTTTATTCATTTGTTTACCTTCCTGTTTACACCCTGCAGTTCATAAAGCCTCAATATGGCTACCAAGCAAAATACAAAAATGCAACTAAAAATTCTAGTAAGCTGTAATGAAAACACACAACAATTAATCAGCAAAACAGACAAAAAAAGCCAGGAATGCTGCACAAATGAAAGCAACGTCAGTTTATAGGGGGGCCTCCTCTACTCAGGCATTAGAAACCTGGTGGAATAAGTATGCTCTTAAAATAGTTTTTTTTTTTAAAAGGCTGGGCGGGAGGGTATATCAAGTAAGTCTTGTTGCAGGGAGTTCTAGAACCCAGTGGCTGCCACAAACAAAGCCCTATAGTTGAGCTTCAACTGATGATGGGCTGTGGAGCTAGGCCCTTCTCTGTTTAAAGATGTAGAAGTGACTTTTTTTTGCCAAGGGCTGGGAATCCTGTTTGAGAGTTGTCCCTTTGTGGATGACTAGAGACAGCTTTGGAAACTTCAGTTTGCAATGGCATCCTCCCATGTGTCACTGTGGCAAAAGAGAGACCTATATATGTATTGGGCAGGATACTGTGTGTACTCTTAGGGAGTTGGGTGTTCTGATCTGCTATGTAATGAAAGTTGACACTAGGTGGCAGCAGTAAACTCTGTCATTGAGAACCTCCATATTCTGCCAGATTGTTAGACATATTGAGACATTTCATGTCAATCTGATTTATGAAGACTAAGGCAGTCAAGGACAACTATTAAAAAAAAATAAGCTGCTAGGGGAAAGAAAAAAAAATCCCTGCTGTGTTGTAGGGTCTTGTTCAGAGCCTGTGGAATCAGATGTAGTAAGGGTATGGAGAAGGAAGCAAAGATTTTAGGTGAAAATTCAGCCATCTTGTGATTCCAGAAAAAGTACTGGTACCAGTTGGATCTAGAGTCTTGATGTACAGGTGGCCCCCCAAATCCACTGATTCGCTATCCACAGTTTCAGTTATCCACGGATCACGGGGACCCCCCCCCCCCAGGCTGTTACTTTTTTCCCCAGTAAGCTTTGTTTCTTCCTTAAACAAACAGGAGAAGCAGCCTCTGGCTGCTTATTGCAGGCAAGTAGAACGAGACTAAGTCCTAGAGAGCCTCTGCAAGGTTAACAGAAACCTTGCAGAGCCTCTCTAGGACTTAGTCTCGTTCTACTTGCCTGCAATGGAGGCTGCTTCTCTGTTTGTTTTAAGGAAGAAACAAAGCTTGCTGAAAGAAAAATAGGAGTGGGGGGGGGAAGCATGCCTGCCTGCAGGGGAGGCAGGGTGGGGGGGCCCTCAGGAAACCATGGAGGGGGTGTTCGCTCTTATCCATGGTTTCAAGTATCCACGGAGGGGCCTTGGAACATATCCCCAGCGGTTATGGGGGCCCACCTGTAATGTACTGCTGTTCATCTTAAGGTGTTTCCAAGGTTGCTTCGTTCTTTATCCATTCCTCAGCTTCATTACATGATGGCTCCTATGGTATGTGGAGTTGTGTTCTTACCTGGCCCTTTCTGGAACTCTAGGGAACACTGTTGGCATGTTAGCCATAGAGACTCTGGTCGTTTTTATCTGCTGTGTTCAGAGAAATGGGGAAGATGTATGCAGTTCCCATTAAATACTTAAGGCAGAAAAGAAAAGAGTCGCTTTATAGTAGTCAAGAAGACATCCATGTACATTTGGGAGAAAATACCAAAAAGTGAAGAGGCTTTTTTTTTAAATGACATTTTTTTAACAATTGTGTGTTTTTATTTCCTTTCTTTTATTATAAGCAAGTGTTCTGTTTTCTTTAAAACTTGCTAATGAAATTGCTATCGAGCATCTGGCCCATGTTTGTTGGCAACTACTAAAATTGCCTTGTCTGGCTCTCAACAGTAAGTTGTCCCCCCCCCCCCCCCGAAGTCTTTTGTAGGATTGTTGCAATTGCCTCCTATTTTCTTGTTTGGTTCCATTGCAAAGTGTAAGTTTATATAAATGAAGTAGGTGTTGTGTGTGTGTGTGTGTGTGTGTGTGTGTGTGTGAGAGAGAGAGAGAGAGAGAGAGAGAGAGAGAGAGAATGAACTGCTACTAGAGTAAACATATGACCAATTCAGAGTGTTCCTGTGTGGGGAAAGATGTGATAAAAGAGAGAGGTTGTCAGCAGTGCTGTAGATTAACTCAGTGAGGCTAATGGATCAATTCTTTAGAGAATTAAATTAAATTCTTCTGCAAAATGTTGTTGTAGACAGTGCTGCATCAAAGCACCCGAGGCCCCCAGTCCAAAGCCTTCAGCTACTCTGATTTCATTGGTGCTTGCGTTAAGGGATGCAACATTGTTGTTGGTGAAGTGAATTTTCTAATTATTATGAGGTAGCTTCAGCTGTTCTTATTTCCCTTCTCCCCTTTATTGTTAAGCAAGCGCTGCTTTGATAAAAGATTAATGCTTCTGGGGCAGGTGAAGCAACAGAGGGGACAACAAATAAATTTTAAAAGCCCGAAAGATCCAAAGACCATTAAAAAAACCCACAACCTGCACTTTTAAAAGAGAGCAATGCAACCCCTGAACCCCCCCAAAATTCAGTTGCACAAAGTAGAATTCACTTAAATGTATGTCTTAAGGTTTGATTTGGTGATGCAAGTGGGTCTTGGGTGGTGGAGCAGCAGGGTGTGATTTCTGGAGGGAAGATGGTGTAGCAAATGTAGAAGCCCTGGTGGCCCAGAGTAAGATGGTCGCAGATTCACAGAGAATGACTGAAGAAAATGCCACGTGATCTTAGTGGGAGCTGGACTGGTCTGTCTATAGCTTGAGCTAGAGGGGCGAGGGAATATTTTCTGTGGTGGTCTGCTTCTCTTGCAATCTTCAGGTAATACAGTATTTTGGAGAACTTATATTTGTGAGATCTTCACCAAATTTTGTTTAGAAAAGTTAGGCAATACTTAGGAATGGCTTTCTGTACCAGTTTCATGTTTCTGTTTCATGTTCTCATTCTTCTAAAGAGAATCTATTTATAGTTTTTTTAAAAAGCTTTCTGCAGAAGAAAGCTAGCTTGTGATTGAAATATAATTTGCATTGGGTTTGGTACTAACAACTGCAAGCAGAGACCTGCTTGTGTGGAACAGGGCTTTCCTGCTCTTTATCCCTGCTGCAGTCCCTTACATCTTCCAGAACGTTATATCTGAAGGACTGGGGACCCTCAGGAAATACGTGGGATGTGGCATTGGAGGCTGCAATCTGAAAGAGTATTGGCAGAAATCGGAGAGACCCCTTCCCCCGCTTGCATGAGTGGAATTGTCTTTGGATTCAACCCAGTGTTTGGAATTGGTGGAACTTACAGCCCAGTTCTGACGAAACGAGCGTTCTGGCGGCGTAACGAGCTTTCTCGATGTCACAAAAGGTGACATGCTGGACCGCTCAGGCTGGCAGCTGCTGGAAGTGGTGAGTGGCTGACTTTATGCAGCAGTGGGCACCAGAAACCAGGTAGGATCATTCAGGGGGCGGGAAGGAGGCAGGAAGGGGTGGAACGGGGCATGGGGTGGGCAGAACAGGGAGGCAATGGAAGTGGGGAGGACGGATCAGGCAGCGATGCCTGCCGAATCCTAACCCCCTTCCCCGGCTTGATCCGCCTTCACAGGTCCACATAGACCTATACTAGGAAGCTGCTGGTGTAGGTCCAGGTTAACCTACTGGGCTGGCAGGGGCTTACCCTGGGAGAAGGGAACAAATGTTCCTCTGGAGGCCAAAACATCCCTGCCGGATGCAGGGGACACCACATTGATGTCACTGCATCGCCACACAGGGAGCTGTAGTTAGGATTGGACTGCTGCTTCTTTGCAGTGTGTCTGCAGTCCCTTTATACTAGGGTTCCAAATAGTTTTTAAATAATTATGTGAAATTTAGGCCAACTTGTTTAAGAAATTGAGAGGGGTTATGCATATTAAAAATTAACCATATGGCATTTAATTTGGAAGGGAAGCTGGAAAGAGTAGCTTTGCCACTTGAGGAATCTAATGAAAATAGGATTTGCTGCTTTGAAAATGTCCCCTTGTGGGAGAAATAAAGAAGTTGGAGGGTGGAGAGAAGAGGAGAATATCTGATCCTACCAAGAAAAGGATGGGCCTACACTGCCCCCTGTTCCTCCCGTAGGTTGAACACACCACATACATTTGTGAGTATTATCATCATCACTATGAAACAGTGGCCCATGTCAGAAGCAATTGACGGTGCAATCCTGCACAAGTATGCACGGCCGGACTAAATGTCTGGCTGCTGCATTCTGTGTGGATTGTGGCCCGTGCCAGCACTGCCCGGGCTCACCTCAGGAGGAGGAGACATTTGTCTCCTTCCCCCGGTATAAGCACCGCGGGCCCCAATGGGCCTCCTTGGATGCAAACCAGCTCTGAAGCTGGCGTGCGTCCAAGGAGGCCATATAAGACTGGCCCGGACTGTGACAGGCCGTTGGATATCAGCACAACTCAGTGCTAATATCCCTGCTCCCTCCCAGGCCGGACCAGTCAATGGCCTCCTCCCTTGCCTCGCCTACCTGCCCTGCCTCTGCCCCGACTGGCGCAGGACTCATCTGCGCCGGCCAGCACAGGCCCAGGACTCACCTGCGGCACAGGCTGGCACAGGCCTCTATGCCGGCACCGCTTACATTTGAGGAGCCGCAAATGTGCTTTACGGCACGTTTGCAACTCCTTTGGCCAGTGGAGCGCTTGGTCTGCCGGCCTAAAGATAGGCACGATCGGGCTGCCTGTTTAGATTTTCAGTAGGGGTTAAGGAGTGAAGTCTTATATAGATCTTGGTTTACAGAACCTACAGATATTGTGTATTAAATCTTTGCATTGACCTATAATTCCACAGTATTCTTCTTGCTTCCTTGCTAGCAAATCAAATTTTATATTTCCTTAAAACCAAGGCACTTTCAGTCTCTGAACAAAACGTGTCACAAGCTCTGGGAATTACAGTTCATCATGTGGATTGCCCATTGCTGTATGACATGATCCACTTATCAAACTCTTGGTATGCTGTGGGAACAAATAAGTCTTTAAGTGGTGTTCAAAATGGAGCAGCAGCATGGAAAAGGTGTAGTGAATCCCAATACGCAATGGGTTACCCAATGGGTACCCCATGGTACCTCACGCAATGGTGAATCCCACCAATAAGCAATGGTGTGCAACACACATGGGTTGAGATTATGAAGATGTTCTGCCCCCACCTGTTAGCTGGTGCAGCTCCTGCTGCTTACTATCTTTCCTTCCTCATTGAACTAGTTTTGCAGTTGGGCTGAGCTAAACCCCCCCCCCCCCACACACACACCAAAAAGCAAAAGCCTGTCATTTTCTCTACAGAATTATAAGCAGCCAAGGCTTTTGGAATGTGTTTCCATTTACTCACAGAGCTCCTGCTGGTAAAATAATTAAAACGTTTGTAGACTTGATGAGGATAAATGTGTTTACAAGCTTGGTTGGAGGAGGAGGTAGGTTTTTTTTAATGTCAATTCTAAACAAATTTCAAAAGATCAAAACAAATCCATACTAGATAGAAAAGAGTAGTGATAAAAATGATTTGTGTAAAGAGAGGACACACTGTAGCAGAGTAGGAGCTCTAAAATAATTTGTAGCACTGAGTGTTAATTGGGGCTTCTCTACAGAATCCCAAAATGGGTCTATATTGAATTATCCTGAATCAGCGGAAGTGTTTTGGACTTAATTGGCCCCAAACATGCACAATACGAGGGGCTGGGGAATTGTGTACTTTGGCTTATTCCTTCTGACCATAAAGAGTGCTTGCAGAATGCTGTTCATGGTCAGGTGTTTATAGGTGACAAGTGAGGTAGAAGAAAGAGAGAGTTCTCAACTAGTTTCAGTGTCTTGATTGATAGAGGTGTTTGAAATTTTTTTTTTTTTTGCAGTTTTTGTGATTTGAAAAAATTGAAAATGGTAGAAAGCGGCATTGTGTTTTTATTCAAGTTCTCATTTTTATTAATTTTAATCGCTTTCAAACTGTACAGGGTAGGTGAGATAGTGTCAGCAGATGTAGCCACAGGCATTATAGAGCTTCTGGTAGGATTTCAATTAGCATGCCACCCCACCCCCCAAATAAACATACAAGGCAGAGCTTTGGACGACTGGGCCACTTTATTAACAGCATACAAATAACAAAAGAGGGGATGCCCTATTAGGAACCTGCTCTCCCTTGGCCAGTCTGGGGTAGGCAAAAAAACTGCCAGTGCAGAGCCAATTGGGATGGCAGCAAAAAAATCCTGCCCGACTCCGCATTGGCAACCAGCTAATCTCAGACTGTACCCAAGGGAGCGGGTGGGAGGGGATCCCTACAATGTTGTAACTTACCTCACTGAAAAGCAAGTGAGTAAGGAAAGCAAAGGAGGGGGCATGTAAAACGTCTAGCAACTATCCAGTTGCCAATACTGCTGCAAATACCCAGCAAAGGGGGAAGGACATGCAAAACACACAGCCAATATCCAATGAATATCCCGCAACTGTTCAGATTATCTTATGTGCTTGCTGGCTGTCCAGAAACATCTTTGGGGTGAAGCTGAGGCCTCCAATGCTTCTTGGTGGCTGCAAGGTCGGCTGGGCAGACTTCCCTGTGTAGGCTGCAAATTCCTCAGCCATCTGTACCGGCTTTATAGTGGTGCGGCGTTGCAGAGGTGATAAGAGGTCTTTCCGGGTCGTGACCTCCACCGGAAGCCCTCTACAGATCACTACAGCAGCCAGACATAACAGCGCCAACATTTAAAGGCCTTGGGGGACGACGACTCTGCAACGCATTTGAAAAAGGAAAAAAAGGACCGAGGCAGTGCTGCAATGGGTAAGATTGAGGTTATTTTGCTTTATACCTAAAAATCGTTAGTTTTAATTTTTATGCGAATTTCGCGTTATTTCGCATTTTCCATTTTCAAACACCTCTACTTGATGATTCAGTATCTGAAACATTAATCATGTAACTAAATCCAAATTGAAGCAAGTACATGAGGATGACTCATCACTGAGAGGATGCATTTTTCTGTAAATTTGGAAAGTCTATTATTATTATTATTATTATTTATTAACAACAGTATTTATATACCACTTTTCAACAAAAAGTTCACAAAGCGGTTTACAGACAAAATCAAATGATTAAATGGCTCCCTGTCCCCAAAGGGCTCACAATCTAAAAGAGATGCAGAACACCACCAGCAAACAGCCACCAGAAAGACACTGTGCTAGGGTGAAAGGGGGGCAGTTACTCTCCCCCTGCTAAATATAAGAGGAGCACTTATTTAGAGGGTCATGTGGTTAAGGCTATTTTTGTCCAAGTACCCTTCTAACTTTTTAACCAAACCATTAACTTCATGATTAAATGTAGCCAGACTCAGCTGAAAAAGGCAAAAGCTGCTAGGTGGACAGCAAATCCAACCTCCATATGGGAAACATGTACTTAAAGGCTGAATTAGCTGTTTCTTACTATGCCTTGAAAGGTGAGAGAGGGCCTTGAATGCTGATGTGTAGGAATGTGTGAGTTCATTTGGAAACAGTCAAAGGGAACAGTTGTGTTTTCCTTTTGTGTGTGCATGTGTGCTTTTGAATTACTAATCGTCTAACTGAAAATGTCTTTTATTTATGAAAAACAGAAGGTAGGTGACGGCCCCAACTGGAATGCTCGAGGAGGGGGAGGTTCGCTCTTCCCCTGTGTGCTGTTTTTAAACTGAAAACCAGCCCTCTGAAGTGACAATTTGTTCCCAAAACAGCTGTTTGAAGAAATTGCCACCTTAGGGGCAAATTGCTGCTTTAGGGGGTGATTTTTCAGCTTCAAAATGACACATGGCAGAACAGTGAAACTCCCCCTCCCCACATATCTTGGTCCTGACAGAGTGGGTGTTTTTTAAAAAAGAAAAGGCATTTCCAGTTAGAAGCATGTCTGTGTAGCACATGTGTGTTTGTCTAGTTTGACTCCTAGGTCCAACGTAGGTAACTGGATATTTGACATACACCATCTCTGTGGCATGGGTTCTTGTGTTCTCCATTAACTTCAACATCCATTAAATTGTGCATTTTAAACTGTGAGTGTTTTTTTTATAGTGGCTCGATTCAGAAGTAATAGGAAGCAGCTGTTTCCTGCCCCGTGAATGCGGCCTGGGAAGCTGTGGGCTCCCTCCTTCATTTATTTCTTCAGCTTCTTTAAACTGTAAATTTAAATAATCCTGGTTTCTTTAAAACCTTGGGGAAGGGCGATGGGGCTCAGTGTTTTGCATGCAGAAGGCCCCAGGTTCAATCCCTGGCATCTCTAGGTAGGGCAGATAAAAAAATCCAGTCTGAAATTCTGGAGAGCTACAGTCACTCTGAGTTGACAGTACTTGACCTAGATGGAACAGTGGTCTGGTTCAGTATAAGACAGCATCCTATGGTGACCCCACAATTTGTGTAAAGCCAGGAACTGTGCTAATTCTGAATTCCAAACAAGGATGTGAAACCAGAGTTTGATGTAAGCTTCACATCCCAGTTCATAAGTCTGAGTTAAGCCAGTTCCCAGATCCACAAGGCAGTAACCAAGGGACTGAGGAGCAGTCCCCCAATATGACCTTCTGGGAACTGCCCTCCAGGAAGTATTGAAGCCACTGTAAAACAATGCCCCCCAAGTCCCATCCTGGCTAGGTTCCCCAGAAGGATATTTATTTATTCATTTATTTAAAGAATTTGTATCCCGCCTTTCTCCCAGCAAGGGCACTCAAGGCGGCTTACAACATTAAAATAAACATATACATTAAAATAATTAAAAACAAATAATTAAAACAATTAAATACCAGGATACCATGGTTTTGAAAGCCTTGGTGGTTTCACACTGACCTGATTGACCATTGGCATAAGGTGGTATTATTTATTTTCACATTTTTTAAATACTGCCCTTCCTCCAAGGAGCTCAGGGTGGTGCACATGGTTCTTTCCCTCCTTTTGTCCTCACAACTCTGTGAGGTAGAATAGACTGAAAGATGGTGACTGGCCCAAGGTCACCCAGGATGCTTTGTGGCTGAGCAGCGATTTGAACCTGGATCTTCCAGGTCTATGTCCAACACCCAAACCATAACACCATCCTGGTATTAGGAGATGCTACACTGATAACATTTATCACCATGCAGGAAAGAGGCCCTTGAGAAATTCCACCAAGATTTAACAACTTTCACCCCATTGTCTATTGAGCCTGAACCACTTCATGGAGCAGGATCACTTTCAATTGCATGGTGGACTTCTAAGGACCATCTGTGATGGACAGGGCAATGCCCTACCTGTCCAGAATGTTTAATCCAGTTGCCATCCACTGCAGAATGGAATGCACAGGGTTTGCGTGTGGCCAGACAGAGAGGTGCATTCAAAACTTTCCCTACTCTGATGGGAGCGCAGAAAAGGGCAGGAAAAAAAGACAGTTAAACTGAATTTGAAAGGGTTGGTATTGAGCAAATTGGTTGTTGGCATTAAGTGGGAGAGTTTTTAGCTCTGTTGGAGCTGTGTAGAGATTGGATTCAGGAAGACTGGCAGTTGCCAGGCTGGTCTGTCACAGCATATAAGAGCAGCCAAGGTTAGGAATGATTTTAGTAAAGAAAATCACATTCTGTAACAGTCTATTAAGGTGATAGTACTGTGAGGAGCAGACTGATGTCTCGCCAGATCCATACCCCCCAGATCAGTAATACTGTAATGCTTAACAAGTACTGATAATCTCGGTGTAATAGGAAGCTTTCTTTAACGAGTAAAAATAAAGCTCAGAAACACACACTTCGAATTGTTGGCTTTCTCTGACTCACTCCAACAGTGACATTCTAACCTCTTCTTAAGCCAACGTTATCTATGCACAGCATGAAGCTGTGAAATTGTAACATCGTGCTAAGTCTAAAGAAAGAATAACTAAATAAGTCATCTGCCCCTCTTTTAGAGAGACAATAAACCTTGTATTTTCACAAGCTTCAGTGTACACTTGGGGAAAGGGTCCTAGACATGGTTCTTCACCACTCTATGAGCTTACAGAGTTGAAATTAAAGATGAGAAGATGTGTATACAGGATTTTGAAGCTATGACTTAGATTTGTTTATTACATTAGAGGATGTTACGAAATGTAATAGGATTCAATACAGAGACGACGTTTCGATCATCTTTTGAAGATCATCATCGGGTTTAAAGCCGCAACGGACGGTTACGGAATGTTGACCTTTAAAGGAAAACAAACCGTATTTCAAAAGGATGCGTGCCCGCTGGTCAGTTGGAGGATATGCCGGGCAGAGTTTATGCTGGAATGGGACAGCTGGCTTAAATGTTAACAATGTTGCAAAGGCAAACATAGGGAGAAGAAACAGGACAAAAACATTAGAGATATTCTACTGCGGAAGCTTTCATGGCCGGCAATTAATGTACAATGTCTCAGAATTACGGGTTCAGAAGCCATGTCTTGAAGAAAACTTAAAATTTAATTTTCTTCGTTCCGCTTGCGGGTTTCCTCTGTTGGCAGCCGCAAACGGACAAATACAATTAAAATCCAAGGAATGTCGTGGTAGCCTACGTTTCGTTCCGTATCCCGGAACCTCTTCTGGGCAATTAAACAATTGTTATTTCCGTTCGCAATCAATAGCGGCTTCCCGCGCTTTCTAGGATTTATACAGGAAAGTGACCAGAGACTCTTTGTAATCATCTGCAATTGTTTAATTGCCCAGAAGAGGTTCCGGGATACGGAACGAAACGTAGGCTACCACGACATTCCTTGGATTTTAATTGTATTTGTCCGTTTGCGGCTGCCAACAGAGGAAACCCGCAAGCGGAACGAAGAAAATTAAATTTTAAGTTTTCTTCAAGACATGGCTTCTGAACCCGTAATTCTGATACATTGTACATTAGAGATACATACATTTAATGACAGGAGTACTCTCTGTCATGACTTATAGAAACTAGTCGATGTCAAAGCCTTATCGGTTTGCACAAAATCTTTTCAGATCCTCCAGCTGACCTGCGGGCACTCATCCTTTTGAACTGTTTGTATTCCTTTAAAGGTCAACATTCCGTAACCGTCCGTTGCTGCTTTAAACCCGATGATGATCTTCAAAAGATGATCGAAACGTCATCTCTGTATTGAATCCTATTACATTTCGTAACATCCTTTAATGTAATAAACAAATCTAAGTCATGGCTTCAAAACCCTGTATACACATCTTATTGTACAGAATTAAAAATTCGCATACTGCCGGGAAACTCCGTCGTTTAAAACAATTTATTTTTAGTAAAATAAACTTAATAGGTGTTAGTTTATTTTACTAAAAATAAATCGTTTTAAATGATGGAGTTTCCAGGCAGTATGCATATTTTTAATTCTGCAATCTGGTCACGTCGTGACAACTTGCGAAAGTATTTACGTCTTATTGTCTTTAATTATTTCTGGCCATGAAAATCTAACCTGTTATCTAGAGTTGAAATTGATTCAGAATTGAAGCTACATTCTATATAAAAAAGGTGTTACGCTGTCAAAACACATGCCTTTTGTGTTCACACAAGCATTTTGCCCCCATTTGAAGGTAACCTGTCGCACTATCCTAGAAACCCACTGACTGCTACATATTCATGCATGCTTCCAGCTGAATCCAGAACACACCATGTCAGTCACTGTCTACAGTCAGGCCATACCGTGTTTAGTATAGGACAATACCCCAACAGCAAAGAAAGTAACAAAAATCTAACTAAGTTCTAAAATCTACTTACATGAGGCATTTCCCTAGAACATGTGCAGAGAAAGCCAGGAGACCATGGGGCAGTTGGACATAAGAACATAAGAAGAGCCTTGCTGGATCAGACCAAAGGCCCATCTAGTCCAGCTTCCTGTATCTCACAGTGACCCCACCAGATACCTCAGGGAGTACACAGCCAACAAGATAACCTGTTTCCTGTTGTCACTCCCTTGCACCTGGCACAGAGAAAACAGCTTCTCTTTCCATTTCCAATGGAAGAGTGAATTGCTAGTTTCCCCAAATTGCTTATACATTCAATCCTTGTTACCCGTGCATTCTGTTCCTGCGGATTTGGTTATCCGTGGGGAACAAGAGTGCAAATTACCATGCACCATTTGCGGTCTGTTCTTGGCTATCTGTGGCTATTCTTAGCATCTGCCGCCATTCTCAGCCTATCTACAGTGACCATTTTAAAGCTATCTGCTGCCATTCTGAAACTATCTGCGCCATTCAGAAGGTATTCTGAAGGGCTGGGGTCATCATTTTAAAGCTATCTTCGCTATTCTGAAGGCATTCTGACAAGGGGTATCATGACGAGGGGTGCCAATTTGATTCCCTCCCAACCCTATTTTCCTATAGGAAATAATGATCTGGTATCCATGGATTCGATATCCTCTGGTTTTCCAGGAACCTAACCCCCGCCGATACCGAGAATTGACTGTATACTCAATTTAGCCAATCATAATTTCAGATGATGCAATAAAATTCTGCTGACTCATGCTAATTGGCAAAAGCTCTTTTTTAATCTTCAATCACCCCTCCCATTCCAGCTGATGTTAATTTACTACCCAGAATTCCATACCTTGTCCTTGAAGATGGCACATATTCCCCCCAGCTGTTGGTTACTTTCCTTCTGACACCAAAAAAGAAAGAAAGAAAGAAAGAAAGAAAAGCACACGAATACTGATAAGAACGTGTCTCTGGACAAATTTTTATAACCTCTGATGCTGGGAAAGATTGAAGGCAAAAGAAGAAGGGGATGAGATGGTTAGACAGCATCACCAATGCAACGAACATGAAAATGAGCGAACTCAGGAAGATAGTGGAGGACAGGAAGGCCTGGCGGGATATGGTTCATGGGATCACGAAGGGTCGGACACAACTTAACGACTGAACAACAACAACAACAACAACAACTTAACACAAAAACGAGAGGTCACAAGTTGGACTCCAGACCAGGGCTCTATAAGGATATAAAATAAACATCCTATATCAAACATGCCCAAAGATCACCACGTTTCAAAGAAACAACGGTTCAAAGAAATAAAGGTGTTATTTGAACAGCCCAAACATATGTGGATTACCTCTCCTTCATACAAATGTAAATGGCATCTCCTTCAGAAAACCATATGATAGAGCCATATTTGTTCCATCGTATTGGTCAGGGATTCACACCTGATCTACATTAGGCATTCCTAAAACTACAATGCTTGGTTAAGTGAAAAACAGATTGACAAGAGTGTGGTGTTGATCAATATGTTAAGGATACCAATCTCTTCTTCATTACCATCTGGTTCAGAAGGAGATGTCAGTTTTTTGGAAGAGGGCTTGCTGTTATGGGCTGGATCAGGACCAGTACATTGAAATTGAATCCTCACAAGAGAGAGCTAATTGACAGGACTGGAAATGTAGGGTTGTGGAGGATATTGTTCTGAATGGGATTACACTCCCCCTGAAAGATCCAGTACACAGTCTGTTTCTTCTTGAATCATACTTGAATCATAGATAGTAGTTTCTAAGAGTCACTGCAATTGTAATAAACTGACCTCATCAGGATCTGAGAATCTCCCATCTAAGTTATTATAAAGTACATTGTGTGATCTTCAATCACTTGAAGATTGTCTGTCTGAAAGTTTGAGGATGTGGATTAATATTCCCTCTAAGGGGTCTGTGCCACTGTGCAGTGGCTTGGCACCATTTTCAGATGTGTGGCAATGACATCACACTCTGGCTAGACAGAGTATGAAAGCGAAATCGTATTGACTCAGTGTTGGCACAATTGCATTGGCTGACTATTGGATTCCAGGTCTGATTCAAAGTGATGGCTTTTACTTGTAATTCCCTAAACAGACTGGATACTGTAAACTTCCCAGAGTGCTACATTTTAATGTAAGAGCTACATACAATAAACTTGAGAGTCGCGATATTTAAAAAGTGTTTATTCACCATGAACATTAAAACTTATGTGTTAATCCAGTGGACTCTCAGTTTATACCTGGTAATTATAAAGCTTGAAAGTTTCTTATTTACCTTTTATAATTTATTTGTTGTTCAGTCGTTAATTTATATTGTTAATTTATTTGTTGTTTAGTCGTTAATTTATATTGTGGTGCAAAAAGGAGCTCAGGAGCTGCACATTTTCTGTCAAAGAGCCACATGTTTGGCCACTCACGAGCTGCAGTTTGACCACTCCAGATATATACCTTGCTTCTGAAGTAGAGAGAAGCCTTGCTCTGTGTTCGTCATTTGCTGTGTTTAGATTGGAACGAATGTGGAGTTCACCTTTGTTGTCATACTCATTGTGCGTTACTTTTCCCTCTGGGAGATCAGATTTGCCCCCTTACTATTTAGTTTTCACCAACAAGTAATGGCATTTTTATTATTTCTAACTGCTTTTGCTAGTTTCTGCTGAACGTGTAAGCTTGATTTTTCAATGCTACATCTATGTGTAGTTGTGTCATGGTTTTATATGATGGGTTTTAGATGGATTGTACATCACCTTGAGCACTTTGTTGTTGAAAAGGTGACTAATAAGTTTCATAAATAAATGTATGAAACATGCCTTAGTGCTTTCACCAGTCATAAGAAATGAAGCCTGAGAGTTTATCTGTTGGTAGTTCATGAAGCTTGTTCATGTAGCTTGTTTTTATACAACCAGTTTGGCATGATGATGAGAATAGCACCTTAACTGCCAGGGCTGCAATTTTACTGCTTGAAACAGTGGTTCTTAGCTTTATTTTTATATTGCATCAATGCAAATTCACTAGAGGTTCACAATAGTGGTTAAAAACAATCAACATAAAATGTTTCATCTGTTGAGTGCTAATGAAGGTTAGTTTCTTGAGGCGCAAGTACTTGATACAAGCTTGAAGTACAGTGTCCTGGCTCGTTCCAATGCCAAGGAAGAGCTTTTAGGTTTTTTCCTAAATGAGTTGATGTCTTGAGGTTGGACCATAATTCTTTTAATTAAATCATATAGATTTTGCATTTCTTTAATAAATGCATTTCTACTATATGCAAGCTAATTGTTTTCTTCTGGGGAAAATGCCTAAATAGCACAACATATATTAAAATGATGGAAGAAAGTAACTGAAGGGAAGATAGTTTTCCAGATCATTAAAACATTTGTTTTCCAGTATTGTAAAACAGATGGAGTAACTTAGCCAAGGATTATAGCTTCAGGATTAAATTATGAAACAGTGGGAAATGTTACAAATGTACATTAGGGTATATTTATTTTATTGAAATGTGCGTTGAACAAGAAGCTAAAATACAGTGTACTGTATTAAACTGAACACTGAAGGTATTTCAAGGGTAGGTGAAACAGCCTTAATCTAAATTACCCAAAGGCACATAAATATTGATTTAAAGTAAAGGCAATTTTTGTGTTAGTGCCTGAAAGTACTTTTTCGCAATAGTGGAAAATATCTCAAAATATATTCACAATTCCTGTGGGTTCATTTCTAGACATCATTTACCACTAAGTAGGCAGAGATGAAGAATGCATTACGTTTGTTCTGATTTGTGTTGGAGTTTTTGAGGGGGAAATAGTTGTGAATATTCCACCACAAGGGGCTATTAATTGTAACTGCCAAGTATAGTTTAATGATGGGAGGGAAAGAGTGGGGTATAAACTCTTAATAAATATTTTTCTGCAAATATCTGTTTAGAGCAGGCGTTCGCAACCTGTGGTATGCAGACCCCTAGGGGTACGCGGACCGCAGGCTGGGGGTATGCGAGACCTGGGTTGCGGCGCGGGCGGAAGGACCTGTCCGCCCTCACAGCAACCCTGAAAAAAAAGCTACAGGCCTGCCTTAGTCCCCAGTAGCATATCCTACCTGTTCTTCTTGTCGCCGCCATCTTGGATCTCATGAAATGTGCCCTCACGGGATTTGGGCGCCATCATCTTGAATCTCATGAGATTTCGTGAGATCCAAGATGGCGGTGACCAGAAAAACAGGTAGGAAATGGTACTGGGACTAAGGCAGGCCTGTAGCCTTTTTTCGGGATTGTGGCGTGGGCGGGTCCTCCCGCTCGCACTGCAACCCCGAAAAAAGGCTACAGCCCTGCTGATTCAGCAGGGCTGTAGCCTTTCCCTCCAGGTTGCGGCGCAGACGGGAGGGCCCGCCCGTCCACAGCACAAGCAGGAAAAAATACATTTTTGTGTTGGGGATACGCGGAGGTAGGTAGCCTGGGGGTGCGTGGTACCTTTGGAGGCCTGCGAGGGTGTACACAGGCCTTCAAAGTTTGGGAATCTCTGGTTTAGAGGAAAAAATGGACATTCTGTTTAGATCATTAGACTAAAATTCTGCTCCGTTGAAAGGGTTTTCTGAAGTCTGGTAACAGCAACCACCCAAGACCACCATCATTTAAAACAAAACAAAACAAAACAAAACACCAAGCACCATCAGGCTGGGTCATGAACTAGCTGAGGGTCCTTCCAGCCAGATTGATCCCTAAACCTCTCCAGTACTGGTGGCAGCAGGATATGAATTAGTCAAGAGATTTGTGCTGCTGTTGCATCTGCCCCCCAAGCCCCCATCTACAAATTGGAGTGTTCCCCCAGAGGCTTCTGATTCATTGCAGTGCCTCTAACAAATGCTCCTTTTGACTGTTAGGGAGGAATCGCCACTGCTCATTAACAGGCACCTATTGCTGCTAGTAAGCTTGGGTTGCAGGGGCATGGGGAGCTAGCATCCTATGTAACAGGGGTTCTCAAAGGGGTGGGTCGTGACCCACCACTTTTACTGGAAGTGTCCGATTTACCTTTTAAGGGGGATGGCCAGCTGCTGCCTCCGCAGGCCTCCCCAAGGCTCTAAACAGCGTTGATAGCATAGAAAAGTCCATTTCCAGTTTTCGGTGAAGACCGTAAGTGGGTTTTGGTATGCGATCGCTGCTGTTTAGAGCCATGGGAAGGCCTGCGGAGGCAGCAGCCCCCCCTGTACCCTTTGGGGAGCTGTCAGGACAGCCAGGTATGTTGAAAAAAGCATTTTTGGGCCGCCGGCGGGTGTGAATCTGGCCACCGACATCACCCCGCCCCGCACAAAGACTTACAGATAGATCTGACTGTTCCTTGGAAGGACAGGTACTGAGGCTAAAACTATGCCTCTGATGGCACTATATAAAGAAATGGTGTGCTGGAGAAGACTCCTGAGAGTCCCTTGGACTGCTAGGAGATCAAATCAGTCAGTCCTAAATGAAATCAACCCTGACTGTTCCCTGGAGGGACAGGTACTGAGGCTGAAGCTCAAATATTTTGGCCACCTAATGCGAAGAGAGGACTCTCTGGAGAAGACTCTGATGCTGGGAAAGATTGAAGGCAAAAGGAGAAGGGGAAGGCAAAGGATGAGATGGTTAGACAGCATCACCGATGCAATGAACATGAAAATGAGCGAACTCAGGAAGATAGTGGAGGACAGGAAGGCCTGGCGGGATATGGTTCATGGGATCACGAAGAGTCGGACACGACTTAACGACTGAACAACAACAACAAAAGATAGATAGAACCTTTATTGGCATAAACATAAAACAAATAAAACAAACATACACAACCAACCACCACAGAAAACAAAATAGCATCTTGCCCTAACATACAATCTAAGCACTATGATAGTATGCCAAACGTGTTTTGGCAACCCGCTTTAAAAACAAAACTCCCCTGTATTACTTCGCTGCTATGAAGAATTGGGTGCAGGACTGCTGCACAAATCTGAATTGATAGGAGTCACGACAGAAGATACACCCATCCTCTGTATTTTTAATATGACAAAGCAAGGCTAAGATTGCATGTTAAATATTTTGAGAAAGTGGAACTGCTTGTGAATGATTGAAAGATTCTGCTCTCAGGATTGAAGGGAACAATCTTAGCTTTTTACATAATGATTTTTGATACACCTGACACTGTATTTGATATACACCCAACGGTTATGTATATGCCTTAAATGCCCCCTCACTGAATGCATCTGGTAATGGGAACACCTCCGCTTTTTTTCTAGATTCTGAAGGAGAGAGAGAGAGATGTTGGTGGAAATTGCCAATCCAAATCAAGCAAAGTTTAGCAAATAAACCACTTGCATTGGTGTTGCAACCTTCATGTCTTACAGGGACTATTGTCTTGCTCATGTTTCTACTCCTGATTCATATTCTGAATGAGTACAATCCCAAAGCAGTAAATATTCATCAGTAAATATTGTTAATCATGTCCCACTTCCCTAAGCAGTGAGAAGTCCAGGGCAGTGCGACAGGATTTTGTTTCCTGCATAAAGGAGACCACTCTCTTGATCTCTCTGTATGATGATCTCTCTGTAGTTGTTGTTTTGTTTGGAAATATACAAGCAGAGTCTACTGGAAGCAAGCACAATCCTACAAAGAAGCTGAACAGCTGATCCTACCTCATATTCCGCAAAGCCCTCACAGCTCTTCAGGCTGCTTCCAGGCCAAGACTAACTTCATTTAAAAACTCCTGGCTCTGTCTGTCTCTCTTCAAGCTTTTTTTCTTGCTGGCTCTATGTTCCTTTGCAACATTTAGATGGGTGTCCTATTTCCAAGGCTTGAAAGAGATTCCAGGACACGAAGGACTATTAAAGCCTTTTTTGTTACATTGATACACTTGTGATTCACTTGTTCAGTTAAATAAAACTATGGCAATAGACCCAATCATGCTAATCTCAAGAGCCAACCTCATAAGTGCATATTTTGGCTAAATTGTTTTTGCATGTGCTGTGGGCAAATATGAGAAGAAATACTCCTGTTTGGGATAATGTCAGGAAGCAAGAAAACTAACTAACATCCCATACAGTGGAGTAAAAATAATGGTATCTCTGATAGTAGCAGCATTAGACTGAATGCATGTGGTGCTTATTCTGAAAGTAGAGCTCATACTGAGTGCTATTCTAGACTGACAGTTGGTGACTAGCTGTCACTTCCATAGTAAAAGTAATTAATGCAGATATGCTTCTACAATGGCTTTGATTTTCCAAATGGCAGAGGAGGCATGGTTAAATCAATACATCTAAATCATCCTCTGGCGAGATCATTTCTTGTCAAGTGAAGACTTTTGTTTGGAGAACTTGTCATATATTTTGCTTTGTGAATGATTACTTGGGGACCAGTGATTGACTGCAGCTAGGCATTGTCAAAGGTGTCAGAAACTGTGGTAAGATTTACAGTTTCATTAACATATTGATAACTTTTTGCAGTGTCTGCAGTAAGTGGAACTTTTTTTAAAAAAGCAATTAAATGCTTTAAAACAGTCTTTGGCCATTGCGATGCTGAGGTTTTGACAGCGTTGGAGAGGGAAGCTGGGTGAGGCGCAGGAGGAATGATCAGGGCTGGAAGGAAAAAATCAAGTGAGTGAGTGGATTGTTGATCAATTGAACAAGCCCTTGTATCTGGGTTCCCAAATTACGATCCAGGGGTCACATCTGGCCCACCAACACATTTTGACTGGCCTGCTGAGCCCAGAGGTGTTAGAATCATGTGCGGTCCCTTCACTTCTTTCTGTTTTCTCCCTACCACTGCCTGCCACTATATACCTTATTCCAACTGCAGAAGGGTCTGGCTCAGTTGGGAGAGCTGCCGTCTTGTAAGCCCAAAGACCGGTGAACTTGACAAGTTTGAGATACGCCGCCGACCAAAAGCTGTGAAAGCCTCCGGGAGGAGAGATGAGAGCCCCCAGCTGCTTCGGTCAAGTGTGGGAGAGGCGTCAGCCAGCAGAATTGTCAGACTGCAGTAAGGATACCACCTGGAAAGTAGCCGTTCATGAAAGATTGGACATTTATATATATTGTAAAAAACCCCAAGGGGGGTTAGGACAGCCTGCCCATGTACACCGCCTTGGATTAAAGTCGGAGGAGAAATCCAATGACCAAGAAAGGCTGTCTCTCTGTCTCTGTCTCTCTGTCTCTGTCTCTCTGTCTCTGTCTCTGTCTCTGTCTCTGTCTCTGTCTCTGTCTCTCTCTCTCTCTCTCTCTCTCTCTCTCTCTCTCTCTCTATCTATCTATCTCTATCTCTCTATCTAAAACTGCTTGATGGTGAATGCTGGTCTGGGTTGTTCTCACCTTGAGCCTACCTGAGAGAAAAAGATAGCAATCAGCTCCACAGGTGCAAATATTTTTCTCCTTTTGTGAACATTCTTAGTTATGTACAAAATGCATATATTTTATATAATTGATCTGCTGGCCCACCATAAGAGCAAGACTGAGTGATGTGCCCCTAGCAGCTGGAGGTTTGGGAGCCACTTATCTAATTGCTTTTTTCAAGCAGTGAATCGTTGGTAAATTTGGACCATCTCTGCTCAGCTCTAGGAATATAGTCTACTGCAGAGGTTCTCAACCTTTTTTGCCAGGTGTACCCCCTAGCACGGTCAAAATTTCTTAAGCACCCCCTGCAGGGGAATATTTAATTAGCTAATTGGATTATGTAATTAATAATTAAGTAACTTAATTAATTAACTTAACTAATTATTAATTACTTAATAAGAACCTCTGACATAGACATAGTGCCCAGCGCCAGAGGAGCATGTGTCTTTCCTACTGTACCAACAGGTTATGTGGGGGCAGCTCAGATCATGATTCCTTCCTTCCCATGCCAGTGATTCTCCACCTCCCTGAAGGGGCAATACAAGTATGAGAGAGAGCCACATGGCCAGCCCTTTCCACACAGGGCTTCCAACATACATTACCAGAATGATGCGGGAAGAAAGTTGAAGTTGATTTAAGAGAACCCCCTGTGTGCCCCCCACTCTGGATATGGGGGCCCTACTGTATTCTATTGTAGGTAGTTGTTTCTGATTGTAGTATTCTGCAAACATGAAACAAGTTGTCAGTAAGAGCCTTGTGTATGTTCCAAACAATATTCTTACAATAACCAAGAAGAATTATTATAGAAATTCTGATATTTTTTTCCAAAAATGTTCTATATATTTGTCCCTTCACTGAATATGTATGATGCCAACTTCTCTATGATCACACAATAATGATACTATTTATGGAATAAGTGTATTTTTACCTCCTGCCTTAAAACCCAAAATGACTGGGCAAATTACTCTTGCCAACATTCAAAGTTTCACAATTCTCTTCAAAATACTTCACTATATGAAGTTGCTATCAATGGAAACATAGCAAGTTCAGATTATCCCCATGTACGTCTCCTGTACGCTGACTATAGCATCACACATTTCATTGTACTGGAATGTTCTCAGAGTTTGTGTAGGTAACAAAAACCATGTCTAGCTGAAGAGTAATTCGACACAGGTGGTAGGTAGGTAGCTGCTACTCTTGCAAATGGTATGCTTTATATCAGCAAATCATTTTTTCAACCATACTAAAGACATTTGAGATCCTCTTTTTTGAATATCCTACTCTACTTGATCAAAGGACTTCTCTGCATCTACAACATATAAATATGTTCAGAATGTTTTGTGGTCTAGAGAGACTGATAATATAATCCTTCTTAGGTTTATGTTCGCCTACTTGGTCTGCATGCCATTAAACCTAGATACCATCTATCTAGATAACCTAGATAGATCTTATGTAACCTAGATACCAGAATGGCTCACGGTATTTTGTGCTCTACATTTAATAATTATTATCTGTAGCTTTCCATCTTCTCAGGATCTTTATTGACTGCAGTTCTGACGTGGTATTTTCCCATTCTGAGTTGAATGGGAAAATAGATCTAACCTCTGCAGTAGATTTAAATTGAAAGCATTTGTGTATTTGTTTAAAATACAGTATTTATCTTTATATATTCACTAACATTTTCCTATAATGAAATTGCTTCTCTAATAAGAGCTGGTGTTCACCTGACTATGCACCAATGAAATTACCGTAATGAGACAGGTTAGTTTATCCAAAGATATCAGAAGAGAGGCATGTGCCTGATCCTGTGTATTTACCCCCTTTATACTTGGTGAAGATGTGAATGTTTTGTATTTGTGTACAACAAATAAAACAGAATCAGCCCTTAATCTCTTGTTAAGCTCTTGATCTATCTAGAATGCTTTGTTACATCGAGGCACATTTTCTTTGCTTTCAGGGAACTTTCTGACAAAGTATTTTGAATCATGCATATCACTTTGAAATTCCCTGTGCACCCATAGGAGGGGGGTGTCAAATGATACAGAATAAAATCAAGTAGTAAAATTTTTATTATTTCAGCCAAGTATTCTTGTTTGAAATTATGGCCATAAATGTACTGGAGTCCAAGAGCAGACTCTTATCGAGTGGCTACAGAACACTTAGTATAAGTGGAACTATTTGCTGCTTGGGGACTACTACATATTTATAAATAGCAGGCTGCTAATAGCAATACTCTCCTGAGATGAAAGAATGACTGTAGTGCAGCACAGAATAAACAAAATACATCAAGGGTGTCTGTTTAATAAAAGGATAACATGCAGTGCACATCAAATCACTCTTTCGTGCTATGAGGCTTATGGTGGAGCTCTGTTGCTTATGCATGTAGTCACATTACATTTACAAACTTGAGATCTGCAGTACTTGTCACAGGGTGCTTTGGAATGACACCCCAGCAGGTGTGCTGCACCTTCTCATGTATTGTGGGGTGGAGCCAGGGGTGTGCATGCATGTGAAATATGTTCATTTAAGTGGGTCAGATGACTGAATTCCATGACCTCTGGCTGCCTCATTGTATGTACTAGGATGGCATTATCTTCAACTGCATAGAACAGTGGTTTGCAAACCTTTTGGTACTGGGACCCACTTCTTACAAAGTATCAGGACCCACCTAGCTTTACGAGACTTAAAAAAAGGTGGTCTTGAAAGAAATATTTATTTATTTACAAGTAATTGTTTGCAAAAAAAACTCAATCTATTTCTTATAATGAGGCAGCTCTAATGAATAGCCTCAAGACTTGGGGGGGTGTAGTTATGTGACCCAGCCTTCACCTGCTCCCACTACCTTTCATTGACGAACTTGGGAAAAAAACCCACCAGAAATAAGATGCTCAAACATTTATCTCCCTATATTTACACAAGCTTGCAGACTGCAGGAGCTCAGCTCTTTGCAGGGCAATTAGCAGCTATCTGATTTTTGAATAGCCTCAGTGCTTGTGACAATTCGTTATTTGATCTTTCCATCACCTATGTTTTCATTGGAGGCTCTGCAAGACCCACCAGAAATCGGGTCGTGACCCACCAAGTGGGTTCCAACCTACAGTTTGGAAAACACTGGCATAGAACATGTGGCCCAGCTGACCTGCTGATCGAGCATTTCTTTAGATGTGCCAGTGTGTTCGGTTTGCAGGTGAAGGCTATTGCAGAATGTAACATTGCAATGTAAAAGTAGTATGACGCTTGTAAAATGGCATGCTTATTTTAAAGAACGTAGTTGCACAAAATGAGATCGGTGACAGGGAGTGTTTCTTTACATTGACATGTTTATCTTGGACCTGATTTTCAAATCTCAGCCCAGTCAGAAATTCAGTACCTGTTGATATAGGGAATATATAGGGTTTTCGTCAAAACAGGAAGTGGCCGAAAATGGCCGTTTTTTGACGAAATGAAGATTGGGAAGGCCTGCAGGAGCCTCTGCAGGCCTCCCTGAAGCCCCGGTAAGTGTACTTTGCTTACATTTTTTTATTTTTATTTTTATTTTTATTTAAAAAAACCTTTTTTCCCCTATTTTTTGCTCCATAGGATGCATGCGTCCTATGGTCCGATGCGTCCTATGGAGCGAAAAATACTGTAATTTTGGTACACATCTCCCACAGCCTGTCTGGGTAGACTTGTTTGACAGTCTGCCGTCCCCTGCTTTGATTTGTGCTCATGTTGACATGAAGTACAGCAGTTAATGGTGTGGAATTGCTGCGCCAGTTTTGTGCATCCAGATGTTTGTTCTGTGCAGAGTCGGATAACTGTTGAGAGAGTGCTGTGACTGATTTTGTTGTAGTGTGACATGGGCAGAAAAGCATGCTAAGAACGTTGCAGTCTGCTATATACTCTGTGATTCTCAGCCTGTTGTCACCAGTACCTCATTGTGCTGTCATTTGTCCTAATTATTTTGTATTTGTATTGTATTGCCATAACGTGGCAAGGTATGTTGTAGATATTTTAATCAGGATTTATTCCACAGCTTGTCTCTCTTAAGCTGTGTTTTTAACAGGTCAAGGGCCCATCTAATCCATTTTCCTGTCACAGTGGCCTATGAGATTCCTCTGGGAGCACACAAGACAAAATGGTACCTGTATCAGGGGGCGGGAGGGCAGACCACATCAGCTGACACCAATTGAGGGGGTGACACCATGGGAAAAATCCCGTTGCACCATCCAGACAGGCTCAGTGGTCTTCTGCCCATTCCAAGTCACTTTCTGTTGCCCAGTTGCCTGTCCGCAAGGCAAGGTCAGTCTGGGGACCATGGGGAGCCCCTCCCCCCAGGAAGATTCAGATCATCTGACCCTGCCTGCCCAGGAGGGAGGGGCATCCCTAGATGCCAAGGCTGAGCCATCCTGGAACCACTGAGAATCACAAACTTCCCCTTTTGCACCCAACCTCTGTTTCCTGGTCTTCAACCAGTTCCTAATCCATAAAAGGACCTGCCCTCTTATTCCCTGTTGAGGTTTCTCAGGAGCCTTTGGTGAGGGACTATGTCAAATGCCTTTTGAAAGTCCAGATATAAAATATCAACAGGTTCATTCACATGTCTGTTGACCTTTTCAAAAAACTATAAAAAGATTCGTGAGGCAAGACTTGCCCTTAACAGAAGCTGTGCTGATTTTTCCTCAGCAAAACTTGTTCTTCCGTATGCTCCAAGATTTTATCCTTGATTGGCTGTAATAGATGTAAAATCTGGAGCAAAATGCTTATGTGTTAAACCATAGTTTTCATAGATGCTTATACTGTATTATAAATAGTCTAAAAAATTTCACGATTGAGTCTTTCAAGTAAAAATTAGCTGTTTTTCTGGGCTGGAACACACATTTTTTGCAAGCCTTGAAGAACTGACAGACAACTTGGAAGGTATCCTAAATATGAGAGGATAAACATAACATTTCTGGAAGTAATTATGGTAAACTAATTTCACTGAAAAATACGGCCGTGTATATATTTTGCTGTGAAAAAGTACAGTTAACTAACTGCCTGACTTTATAACAGAACTAGAATTGAGCAAGGAATAACATGGTAAAACCAAAACATACATTGTTCAGGTAACTAATGTGATCTGTACAAACTATGTTAACCTGTTTAAAGTAAAGAAACTTGTTGAGTTGAAACGGTGGGTGTATCCAAAGATTTCCTTTCTCTGAAGGAGCAGAACCTATTGATACAATCCAGAGGAAGGAGTTTTGTAAAGTCAGACCTCGCTATCTGTGGAGGGTCCTTTCTGGAACCCCCGGCGGATAGCGAGGATCCGTAGCAGAGGCGTATCAGGAGCGGATGCTGCCTGGAGCACCGCTCCTGATACGCCGCCCCGAAGGGCGCATGTGCAAAAAAGGTATGTAACGTAAACGTTCTGCGCATGTGCAAAAAAGGCTAAATAGCGCACCGCCTTCAGAAAGCCCTGTCCACCGGTCAGGGTGGACGCTCCGGGGCTTTCTCCAGCTCCCGAGGCCAGGGGAGAAGGCCTCGGAGCGCCCGCCCGCGTCACTGGACAGGCGGGCACGCTCGCTCGCTCGGTGGAAAGACTGGAAAAAAGAGGGAAAAACCAAAGGTTTTTTACCTTTTTAGCAGCAAACCACGCCGTTCTGAAGCCTCTGCCAGGGCTTCTGGAAGCTTAACGAACCAAGCTTTCACTTCTTGGTTGCACAAAGGCTCTTCCCCCCCTCCCAACCTCGAACTTGCCATTCACCGATCTTCGGGCTTGCAAGGCGGCGGCTCTACCGACTGAGCCAGACCCCTCTGCCCTCTTATCATAAATACATGGTAATCTAGCTTTCTGATGTGTAGATTTTAGGGGTAGGGCTAAACTACATGTGATGGTAAATGTGTTTATATGAGTTACTTATAAGTAGCAACTGGGAATAAGTGTGGGGGAACAGTTTGGATTGAAATTGGAGTTAGAGAAGAATTTGTGCAGGAATAATTGCCTTGGATTGAAGGGGACCAAATCATGAATTTCAGCTACGCCACTACTTATTGCTTATTCTATAATGTTTGAGAGACTTGATATTCTTTGTGAACAGCATTTCTTCTTCCCATGGATCTAAAAAACAAAACAAGAATCCAGCAATTTTTTTTTTTGCTTTTTTGTGATCAGTAAATTGCAGGACGGATAGCAAAATAAATAATCGCAGAGTCTCTATGGAACTCTTCATTCCTTTCTTTTGTTGTTGTACTTGTTGGAAAACATATTTCAGTATTTTATAAAGTTCTTTACCGTTTTAAGATTCAGTCCAAGACAGGGAATTTGTGCTAGATTAAATCTTAACAGTTGTTCCAGCTTTAAAGAAGCTTCCCATCACAGCATTCAGAGAACTTTATCAAATTCAAGATTACCTGAAGCATGTGACAGTGTTGGGAAATTTCGGTGCAGTTTTCTCAAATTGAACCTGTTTCCACCATTCTCTGTCCAAAGACAGCTGTTAAAGTCTGATTTCACATCAAGTAGCCTAGTACAAGATTAAACCATTAGAAGCAATATCGCAAGATGTGACAGGAATGAATCTCTTCTATTTCAGTGTAAACTCAAGTTCAGAGTAAAATTATATTACTCTGGTGACCTTGTTAATTCAAACAACACTCTAGCCGTCTGTAATCTGTTAATAAGCTTCTCAGCAAGTTTTACCAGTACTTAGAAGAAATAGTTTTTTAGTGTGCATGGCCGTATGTTCCTTTTTGAAGATTTGCTGTGTAAGATCAGGGTGCTAAATTAGATTTATACACATTTGCCCATGCATTATATTAAATTTAAAGTCGATGGATGTGACTATACAGTACTTAATTCTGTTTGTGATGGTGATGTAAATTTTAACAAGAAGTAAAAAACACCACCACCAAAACCCATGTACTGTACCTAGAAGTGTGTTCTCTTTTTCATTTGTTCCCGCCCTCAGATTTTAGGATTAAAATGCTGAAGTTTCCATTGGTGATTATTCTGGGTATTCTTGACCATAGCATGAATTATAGTAGTTTTTATTAAGTAAAGATTTTAAAACCTTCTCCATGTCTAACAGTGCAATCCTATCCAGTTCTCCCACTGGTGCAGTGGGGGAGGACAGAACGGGAGGCTTTGGAAGGGAAAGGGGATTTAGATCCCCTACACACACACCCTTTAAAGAGGATTTAAATCCCCTTTCCCTTCCAAACCCTCCCGTTCTGTCCTCCCCCACTGGCTGCACCAGTGGGAGAACTGGATAGGATTGCCCTGTAAAGCATATTGTTTTTATACATAGAATTGTGCAAACTGATGCTTTAATTAGTGTAGGAAAAAGGAATGGGAGAAATCCTCTGTATAGTAATCAATGCTGCCTAAATAGGGAAGTGTCACAACGTTTTCTGGTGTTAAACTGATAGGAACAGGTATTACAGCAGCTATGGAGTACTTAAACTGTAATATAAATTTTTGACATTATGAAAAGTAATAGATGATGATCCAGGAAAACCTGTAAGGTATGTTCTGCTTACTGTTAGCTTAGTCCAAGCTTGCAAAGCACATGGAATATGAAAAAAAAAATTGCCTCAAGAAAACACGGAGAGCAGAAATGAGTCCTACTTCACATCATGTGTAGAGTGTGAAATATTTTCCTTGTTAAGCACTGTATCCAGCTGTCAGTTTAAACAGGCAATTTCTCCTTCTTTGCTGGCTCTCCATAAATTTTAATTTAAAGTGATTTGTCAAATGTTCAGTATTGGAACGTAGGATTTGTTTTCTTTCTACCTTTTAAAAATCCTAGTGGGGATTGTTTTCTGTTTAAAAATATTTTTAATCTTTTTGTTGTGAAAACTCATTTTGTTGAACAGACTCTTTATTTCCTGAGTGGTGGTAGAGAGACAATGTGAATTTCCTTATGCTCTTCCAAATGCTTCCAGAATAAAGTGTCTTTGAAGGCAGTTGCACCACAAGATAGAAGATTACAGGTGCAGTGGATGTAAAGAATTGCAGAAATGGAGGAGTAGCCTTTCTTCAGAATTCAGCTTGATTATTCAAACAACAATAAAACATTGAGTCTGCACACAGACATAAATCCCTGACATAAATATGGAATAGTGCAGGGCTTCTCAAAGTGTGTGTTGTGACCCCAGGTGGGTTGTGAGTTGGGCCCACCCTTGCCTCTGTTTGGCTCCAAATTGGAGCCAAACAACCAGAACCCACTTCTGGAGCCTGATGCACTTCCTGGTGCTGCTCCCTCAAGTTATGGCCCGGTGACAGCCTCTGGTGGCCTCCGCGGGCCTTGGAAGGCCTCTGGAAGTGACATGGAGGTCACTTCTGGTTTCACTGATGTGACTTCTGGTCATGTTGGGAGGCCTTTCTGAGACTCCCGGAGGCCGTTCCTGGGCCGGAGTGATGAGGGAGCAGCATCGGGAGGTGGGTCGTGACCCACTCCTGGAGGACAGAGGTGGGTCGTGGCCCCAACAGGTTTGAGAAATGCTAGAATAGAGTAAAGAGCAACTTCTTTGCAAGATTCTGAACAGCATGGATGTTGGATTATGTTATCCATCTCAAGGCAAATTGGATAAGTCGCTATTTGGTAAATGTTGCAGAAGCATTAGTCCCTGAAGACCTAGTATTGGGAACGATTGAAGTTGGAATGCAACCCTGGCCTGGTGGGTCTTAGGTGGGTACTACCCACTGGGTAGCACTAATTCAGCAAATACCACTATTGGTGCTGGCAGGTTTCATATTAGAGTTCTATCTGTAATTTAAAGCTTAGTTTAAAGCTGATCTTCCAAGGTGGCATAAATCCTACAAACATACCCGAGAGGACAAGAAGTGATTATTTGTGCTGAAATGCTTTTGGATTTAAAGGCGCTTTCCTGATACAGAGAGTTATCATTATAGTTACTTGCCTAATGATTAATACGTTGTGCTTTATGATTTTTGCAGTCTTAATATGAATTTATGCAGTTATAATTAGGAGATGGATAGTGCTGTGGGCCTTTAAAAATATAATATGTGCCACAGCTTTTGAGTTTCATGGTTTTCCTTTGCAGCCCAGTGAAATGAAGGGAGGTTAAATCATACCACTGTTACTGCACTGCTATTTTGACATGTAAGCAGGAGACAGTTGGTTTTGATTTATTGTATCTTTCCTATTTTAAAAAAATATAAATGCAGGAGAAATAAATTTTGCAATTCTAATTCTGGAAATATATTGCTATGCTGTACTTTTTAATCCAAACCTATTTCCACATATAAACTTTAGAAGGACTTTTGTTGAACCTCCTATTTCCTTGAGCCAAACCACTGTTGTTGATAAAATGCTATGAGCTTGGAAGACTTGCATTAGTTGAGGAAAATAGCTTTTCCTCTCTGCCCAAACCAGAGTTTATTTTCTACCAGGATTTGGCTTGCTATAAGTAAAAAAACACATAAAACATTTCACCTACATAGGTGCATAGTTGCTTATGAGTGATGTTATGGATACTGTCCAGTATGTGCCTCTGATACTCGGACAACTGTATTCCACACATGCCCAAAGGTCTTTTAGTTGGGGAAAGCACTGTACGTTTCTTAGCAAAAATATATTGGAATTTTGAGTACTGTACTGTGAAAATGCAGTACAGTATATCGTAACAGAAGACAAAATACAGTTTTGCTTTCATTAAGCAAATATGTCTGGATCCCTCTAAGAAACTAATGGCACTGATATTTTTCTTGCTGATAAATTGATAGACAGGCTTTAAATGCAAAATCAATCAATTTTTAATTCATGCTTTAATTGAGCTTTTTTAATGTTTGCAGCAAAAGGTGCATCTGGGGGAGCTTTGTCCCCACTTGGGTGCATTGCATTTGGAATATTTGTCTCCCCTCCCCTCCCATCTCACTCCTGTTATTTGAATTTGAGCTTGGAAAAAGTTTCTGAAGCAAGAGCATGGGGAACTGAGCAAGGTGAGAGCTCATAACCACCTCCCCCTGTTTGTTTTAAAAATAAACAAACACTCTTTCTTTAGGTGTGAATGGGGTTGACCTGTGAAGAACAAACATGACTGACTCTTACCACATGTAGTTTGACCCTTTTTCCTGGAGTCTTGATTTTGAAGAACAAGTGAAATTTCAATGAAAGCTCTGGCAGCAAGTGTATTGACCTCTATGTGCATACAGTAATACCTGGGGATCCATTCCTGGAAAGTCAAGCACTGTTAAGAAATGGCTCCATAGGAGACTCAATTGGAGGAAATAGGAGCTACTTGGCTCTGACCTACCTGGAATGCACTGCTTGCATTGGCTACAATGGCTGTCAATTGATCTGGGACAAAGAGTGCGGTAGTGAATCGGCATTATGAGAGATTCATATGGTATGAGCAAGGCATCTACTCTATCCAGACACTGGTTCTTAAAAACATAGCTGTACAGGAATGCACTGGGACATGCAAGACCTTTACAATCATGCTAACATTATGTTTTGATATTGTGTTTTGATTGATATCCAAATCCTATTCATTGCAATGTAACCAAGCCGGATAGCACAAATTTCTGTAAGAAAAATATAGATGAAGCTGAAAGTAGACTACAAGCTGACTTTAATGGGAGTTAAATGAAAGCTTATACCTGATCAGCTAGTTGTGTAGCAGATGGTGTTTAGGTTTTATGACATCTCAAAGCAATCAGGATTAAGAAGTACTTCTCCAGAGACTGAAAGAAGGAAGCGTCAGCATTTGCATGTAGTGTATAGGAGTTCTGTAACTGCTGGAAGATCTGATTGATCACCTACATTCCAGCTATATTCTCATCCAGGCTTCCAGCCTACATGTAGGTCTGCTGTGGTCTGGAAGATTTTTTTTTTTTTTATAAAGCTGCCATTTGCATTGCCTTCAACTGTCGGTTTAATTAATTTTGAGCTCTTTATGAAAGATCGTGTATAAATATTCATTTTCTGAAGCAAGTGAATCATTACCATGTAGTCAAATCATATTTTCAAAATGTTTTGCCTAGAAGTCCCTGCTGCAATTATAATATTACATAGACGATGGAGCTTCAAGTTCATTTTACCCAGTGCGTGGTCTTGGACTAAGATTCTTCTATTCATCAGAAATCATAAATAGGTAGGACTGTACAAGCTAACCCATCAGAATACTAGACATTTTAAGGTAGGACTGTGTTTTTTGTTTGTACTGTACTAGATGGTTTCAGAGCATATTGTGCAAAGGTACCCCTTAGCTGAAGCCTGCAAACCTGTAGCATAAAAGCCTTTCCCCCTAATGTTCCCTCAGGAAATGCCCATTAGTTACTCCTGGCTCATGAAACCAAAAACTGTTGGATGAGCCTCCCTTAACAAAAACTTCCTTAATGCTTTAACAGGCACTCATTCTGTTCAATATCTCTAGTGAGCCAGCATGTCGTTAAGAATTTCTTACCATGACCGGGGAGACCACTTAGCTACAAAGCTTCTTGAGTAGCCAGCTGAATGAGTCACCAACTCTCAGCCTTTGCAGGGTTGTTTTGAGGATAGAAGAGGGGGAGAAGAGAACTTTGTATGCTATCCTGAATTCTGTGGATGAAAAGTTGAGTAAAAATGTTAGTAAATGAAGTAAATAGAAATCCCATGGTTTGGGAATATGACATTCAGAACTCGTGTCTATGCTTCATGTGAGAATGTAAATGGGGACATTGCTGATCTTGTCAGTGTTTTAGTGACACCTTTCTTCAACAGTTGCAGTCTTCTCTAACAAATAAAGTAAATATAATTAATGTGGCTATTAAGCGTCATACAATTTTGCAGGGTCAGATAATTCTGGGTTATGGTGACCGTTTCTATTTGATCATAGATGCCTAAATTATCATTCCAGTATTATTGTTCACTAATTTTTGGCTTCCGGGGGGATAACTGTGTATACCTGTGGCAACAAGACAACAAGAAGTCTTGTAGCATCGTAAAGACTAATACATTTATTTCAGTATAAACTTTTGTGGACTACAGCCCACTTTGTTTGATGAATGTTTGGCTGTTCCCTCTTTGTCAAGTCTCCATGTAACATCTTCACACAGAAGCACCCATGTGATTGCTTTTAAACATTTGGGAGCTCTGTACACTGTGAAAAAATCTCTGTTGAAGGGAGGGAGGCAAAATCTATGGAGAAAGATTTTTAGCTCACTGCTGAGGAGCTAAACTATAATGAATCAAATCACTATCATTAGAAAAAAGTTTCCTTTATGCTGCCCAAGAGGACTGTACAGAGAACTGTCCCCTGTCCTGAATTGCTGATAATACTATGGCTGCAAACGGCTGTGTTCCTGTAGAGATTAGGACCAATTGTAGATTTGTCAGAATACCATCCATCATCTTAGAACATAGTCTACTTCTGTTGTTAACTTTAATTACTACTGAATCATCTCTAAAGTTGCAAATGACATTCTGAGTTACATGTCAGACACTTTTTCTATAGAAATTAAATGAGCACTGAGGAATCAAAGAGTTGAAGTGTACCCAGGGTGGTACTTTTTCTCCATTATGTAGCTACTGTGTGTACTTTAGTTTTATGTTCTATATCATAGTAATCTTCAAACTTTTCAGCCCAGAGACTAACCTTTTAATGCTAACCTGCTACATGAGACCCACCTTTACTTGTACTGTATATGACTCTCCATGTATGTGTGCATGCTCCCTCTCCCTCTATTAATTCTGTCTGTCCCTGAGTCTTGTCTACTTTCCCCTTTTTCTTTTATTAAAGCATGTAAACGAAACAAGATGAAAATGTTTGTAGTGTTGCTCATACTGTTGGAGAACTTGGATTCAGGAACTGGGTCAACGATTAGCATTGCTGATACGTTTTTTTTTTTTAACTAAAATGTTCCCTCAACATTCTAAGTTGACCAATTAATGTTGGTTGCACCTTAGTGTATTGGGGTGGATCAGATGTGAGTGTGACCAGACTTCTACTTGAGCATTAGGGCTCCCCCACCCCTTTTGGCCACTATAGCTTCCTCCATCTACCCCCCAAACATGTTTGGGGACCCTCTAGAATAGGATGAGCTAGAATTGAGGGTCCTGCAACAGGAGGGGAAAATCTGAGGAAATTGGGGAGCTGCCTTGTGTGATCAGAAATGACTTTCTGTATGCGTGAGGCACTTCTTTGGATCCAACACATTGATTTGAAATTTCATCTATTTTTGTCTCATAGTCGTTCGTGTGCAGCCCCTGAGTTCTTCTGACCATGCTGTGGCAGGTTTCCTATTCCAAACAACCTAGGTTTTAGTCTGTTAGCACTCACCCTAGCCTGGCTCTCTAGCTTACAGTGAAACTTGTACTTAGTTTGTAACCTTGGGCAGTGGTGTACCTAGTGCCACTGGTACCTGGGGTGAACTGCTCTCAACACCCCGCTCTCGGCTGCTTGAAGCCATGGATAGAACTGGCCTCCGCCTTGCGATTCTCTGGGGGAGGCCAGGTCTACCTGGAATTGAAAGCAGCGGGTAGACCAGGTCTCTGCCTCAAAATTCCCTACAGAGGAATGACAGCTTCTACTACATGAATCTTTCCCCACATGAGGAATGGCAGCCTGGGTGACAGCTGTGATCTCCTCGTGAGGAGGCCACGGCTGTTGGTTTCCCCTTTCCTCATTATAGCTATGCAAGTGTCCACATCAACCATTTGTAATGTGCATGTGAAACTTGGACAGTTTTTCTGTCTTTTCATGTCATGACGGTTGTGGTATGTCAGTTCATTTAAGAATAAATCAGCTTTACTTTTGCACCATGCTTTTTGAATAACCCTGTAGTATAACGAGGAAAGAAAAATAAGGGGAAAGGGGGGGTGTTTACCTGTAACGCAGAGTGAGAAGTTGAGAACTGATTGGAGAGGGTACTGCTTTTATCTCTGCTGACATTGGTCCTAGTCTCTGAGAAATTATCTCCTGCCTTACCGTGATGAAAGCAGGTATAAGGCAGATATGTGAGGCAGATAGAAACCTTTCCTTCTTCCAGCATGTTTGTAGCTTAGCCAGAGGTATCTCAGAACTTTTGCTCCTCTCTTTTCCTTACGTTTAATGTAAGCTTGCACTTGCCCTTTGTTCTAATGCAGGAAATGCTTTCCGTCCCATTTTAAGGGCAATTTTTCACCTCATGGGACCTTCAGCACACTGTCTCATGGATGGAGCTTTTTCCATTGATCTTTTGAGTCAGAAGAAACAGGGGAGCTGGCAGTGGAAGCCTTCCACCTACCCTCTGACAGCCATGAAATCAAAGCAAGGCTTCTTTCTCTGATTTTCAAATGGGGGTGGGGGTTGGAAGATGCTCCAGAGCTGGAAAGTGAGAGGGAAGCACTTTGGATACAGCTTTTTTTTTATGCTGGAAGGAAAGACAGCTGTGGCCAGAACAGGATGTAAGTGGTTAGAGCAACAACAGGATGTAAGTGGTAATAGCAAGGCTGTTGGGGGGGATTTATGGTAACTTGGGAGGGCTAAATTTAAATTTATGCCGAAGTAGGGTGCCTTCATAATATACTAGGGCTTCTCTGTCAGTCGGAAGTCTCATTTCTTCTGCATACCTAATAGCCCTCAAGTCCAGAGTTCAATATGAGAGGAGGCAATGATGCTGTCTCTGAAGATGAAGATTCCATGACTATGATGTTGCTGTGAGCTGTGATGGAGCGATTGGGTAGAGTTGAGGGAAGACATTGTAGGAGTTGCTTAACAGGGTCAGTGGGACTTCTAGTATCCCCATTTCTGGAGACACCAGCCATTGCTAGAGATGAAGCCGGAGCAGATAGAGCTGAAGCAAAGACAGATAAGATCTTGGCTGCCATAAGCATGGGAAGAGCAAGGGGACAAAAGAAGTTTTTAAGCCCAAGGAAGCCTGCTGCTCATCCACAAGTTAAGCATTTTATTATTTATCTCCTGTCACTCTGCTGCAACAAGGTACCCATGCAACTGACAACATTACAAAAACACACACCACATAACGTTATCTCAAGCATAAATGACTACAAGTAGAGCTACCAAAAAAAAAGAGCTACCACATGAAATGATTTGCAGGTATTCATCAAAAATTAGGGTAATGAACAGCAGTATCTTGGATGATTCAGGTAGCTCAAGACAGAAGGTATATCCAGAAGGTAATTCCTTGAACTAGAGGCATCTGTATGAGTAAGAGCAAGGAATCTCATTCAGGGAAGACTAATTTTAGCCAATATGCAAAGCAAGAAAATAGAAACAGATGTTCGCTGTCTTGTGGAGAGTGAATGTGAGAGGGGCTGGTCAGAAACGTGTGTGCTAGCCCTGCCACCATCCTCTGTGTGCTGAGTGTTTGCCTCTGCAGACATTCGTTGAATGTACAGATGGCAGAGCTAGTGAGGCTAGTGAATGTGTCATTAGCATGAGCGGGGCTAGCACATGAATGACTGACACAGGAGCACAAACGCCTGAACAGGTTTTGAACGTTTATTGAGTTGCAAACTTAAAAAAAAGGAAGTGCAGCTTCTTCCAATAAAACAAAACATACTTCAAGGCGGACATTGATCAACTTGTAAAGAGTTTTCAAGTTCAGACATTCCATTGAAGTTGCCAGGTGAAAAAACCCCAGAATATTTTTACCTGTGAGTCCAAACCAACTGTTTCCCTATGTATGTATCTTTTCAGTCTGAACCTGTTTTCCGGTACACGGACAGTTTTGTTTCTTCAAACTCGCAGAGAAAAGCCAACTCTGAGACCTCAGTCACATCGATTTTCTCCATTGTCTCTTCCACCCTGTTTTCCAGCACACTGACAGTTTTGTCGCCGGATTGCACGAAAAGATAGTCCAGTGATTCTGAAAACCACACTTCTCGTCTTGAATGAGACGAGTCATCTTTCTCTTCCCACTCATGGCGTTTGGACAAATAATGATGAAATGTATTATTTTTCAAAATGGAAAACAAGTCTAATTCTAGCACTTAATGTTCAGAACTGGAAACTAAGTAGTGACCTCATGGTTCAGTATGACAAAACTAAAGTTTGTACTAAAGAGCACCATCACTTTGTGCCAATAATTAAATAAAGTTGTCTTTAATAAGGTTGGTCCCTCTGTGCTAATCAGAATTCTCTGTAACTTATCGTTTTGTCACTGGTTAATCAACTGATTACTTTACAGGCCTCCAAAGCCTGGGCTCACTAAAAGGCATCAGGGGCAACTGCTAAACTTTCAGCAGATTGTAGGAGCAACTGAATGACCACTGCACAAGCAGATAGCTGTAAGACCCACACTTAGGAAACAAATCTAAATCAAATCTAGCCCTTCTGGCTGACAAAACTGGAAACTGAAGGTTCAGTATCAGAAAAGTGAAGTGAGCACCAATATTTCGTGCTGATAATAGATGCGAAACGATAGATTTGTGGACCTCTGCAGCCTGGTGTGTGCTGCAGGGATCGTGGCAGCTGCTTAATTTTAAGATGACTTTTTAGGAGTAACTGAATGACCACTGCACAAGCAGAGCTGTAAGACCCACACTGGGAAAATTTAAGATGATTTTAGGAATAATTGAATAAAAAACGCTTTTTGGGCCTGTGATCTCTGCAGCAATCACAGGCAGCTCCTGTGCAAGCACAATGCAAGCACAATGACCACAGCGCAAACACAATGACCGCTCCTCTGGGTGGTCCATCCCTTTTGTTCCCTATGTCTCCCACCCAGAAACCCTCCCATGTGACTCCCTACCCCCCCCCCGGAATTGGCGCGCTTCGCTGAGTCTCCTGTTTCATCTGATGAACTCTCCCCAGCATGCCTTGTCCGCTTAAGCTGACTAGTACAAAGGCACTGAGCTCCTGAGTGCCTTTCTGCTTATCAGCTGGAGCATGGGGCATGAGTGTGGCTTGCTCTCTCAAGGCTACTGTCCCATCCCACACTCTTCTCAGGAGAGAAGAGCTTGCCACAATTATGCTACCATCACTGGGATTCAGACTGGTGGGGGACATTTGGGGGCTCTAAGCAGCAAGAGGTCTGCAGAAGAAGGCTTTGGGGGCTCCATGTGTGTTGGACCACCCCAGTTTAGGATATTCATTTTTCCATTAAATACTCTAATTTTTAATAATCCTTACATAAGAGTTTTGTTTTCAGTTAAAATAGTGCTGTGGGAAATGTGTTGCAGATGCAGTTTATACTGGATCCACAAGACTGGCTTAATTAGTTTATTTTTCCCCTTAATTATTTTATGGAGAAATCAACCCCCTGCAAGATTATTGGAAAAGTAGTAAAAATTGCTTGAGGCCTTAAGTCAAGATTAATTTTTCAGTATGAAAAGGAAATTACCTAATTTAGCAACTCCATTTAGTATTCCATACCACAGGCATGGACTAAATTTCAGATGTATGTTAAGTAATTGATTCATTTGATGAATGGAACCTCTGCAGATACGAAGGGTGAATTGTATGTGTATTTTTCGTGTTTTGGTCTTAAATCTCCACATCACTGAAATATTGACTGTAATAATTAAGATTTCCCTGCATTTCTTTGTTTTCCACAAAAATTGCCACAAGAACTGACTTTCACATAAACTCATAGAGAACACCATCCTTAAAAAAAGTCTTTTAAAGAATGATAGCACTTCCTTAACTCATGTTCAGAACAAAAAGGCTCTAAATCAGCGGTGGGGAACCTCAGGCCCCAGGGCCGGATCAGGCCCCCGAGGCCATCCAGTCTGGCCCCCGGTGGGGAACCTCAGGCCCCAGGGCCGGATCAGGCCCCCGAGGCCATCCAGTCTGGCCCCCGGAGAGATTGCTGGGAGGCTGCCCAACCGGCTCCTGGAGGCTCCGCCGGGTCTGCACTTCACCCCCGGAGGCCAGGAGAGGGCCTTTGCATGTCCTCCCCGGCCGCCGCCTCGACCCCTTCTCACCAGGCCGTTGGCCATTTCGCACATGCGTACCACGCCAATGAGGGCAAGCTCTTGCCCTCATCGGCATGGTACGCCGGAGGTGATGCGCGGACCCGGCGGCGGTTTCGGACGGTGAGCGCAGAGCCTCCGGAGGCCGATGGGGGGGCGGGGGCAAAAATTAATTAAATAAAAATGGCGCCCGGCCTTACGGCTGGCCCTCAAGCAAATTTCTAATATTTAAAACGGCCCTCGCCAGGGAAAAGGTTCCCCGCCCCTGCTCTAAATCATATTGTTGTAATGTTCAAAGCAAAAGATCAACTTAGCAGTTACGGAAGAGAGATTTCACTGTATAAATTTCACAACTGTGCACAAGCGGCAACATGGTGACATTTTTTAAACAATATACGAGTAATCTTTGTGGAAATATGCCCAATATCTTTTGATGTTTTTACTTCAGAATGCCAGCCTACAAATGAAACTAATTGTCGTCCTGGCTGTAGACCCAAGGGCATTTCCAAGTAGCAGAACTGGTTGTTGTAATGAATTTCCCAGTAGAACCAACCCTTTAAGTCTTTTTTTTTTTTTTAAAGCAGCGCTAAAATCTATGGTGGTTCTTTAATGAAAGTCCTAGTTTATGCTCTCATTAATGTTATCTTAGACTAGCAAATTGGATGGTAATTTATGCTAGGCCACTAAACAACTCTAGTAGATATTTGCAGGCTTCCATGGCATACAGTGAAATATCCCAGTAAATGTTCACTTTCTCTATGGCCCAGACCACTCAACATGTGTACTAGTGCACTATCCAGATTCTCCAAGAAGTAAGTACCCACTTGCTGACTTCACTATTGTGGGTGTTTGCCCTGTACTTGTCACCTCTCCTGCACCTCCACTCCCATCCTTGCCGTAGGTCATGTCTATACAGGCTTTGGCTGTGTGTTTCTTTCTGTTAATTAATTGCGGTCGGTCCCCTCAAGCCATGTAGTAGTCCTGTGTGATTGATCTTCAACCTCTTGGCACAACTGATGCATGGAACTGCGCTGTAGAGATGAGGACGGGGCAGTCCATGATAGGAACAATGCTGGTGTGTAAACTTCTGTCTACATTTGTGCCTTCTGCTCCAAGGTTCTGTTTTGCAACTTAGTTTTGCCTTAAAACACTGGCCCAGGAGCATGAGGAGCTGCTATCTTGAACATGTAAGCTGGTTTGAGAGTACTGAGAGTTGTTGCAGGAAGACATTTTCCTGGACACACAGAAGACTTATCGGTACTGTGCTTCAGACACACAGACATAGTTTGGACACACGTTCCATTGAGAATATGCTTCAGGCTCTTCCATCACCTCCTTCTCTCCCATCTCACATGCCCATTTCAGTATTTCCTCTAACTGTAGTTTCCCATTCTGTGTAATTGAGCAGCGATGGTTAGTGCTGACCTACAAACCATGTTTTTAAACCTTGATTTGAAATGATGGTTTGAAAGTTAATGCTAATCATAGTTACAGTACTCCCCCCATAACCGCTGGGGATATGTTCCAGGCCCCTCTATGGATACGTGAAACCGTGGATAGGAGCGAACACCCCCTCCATGGTTTCCTGAGGGCCCCCTGCCCTGCCTCCCCTGAGGGCAGGGTGCGTGCCCCTCCCCAGCTCTTATTTTTCTTTCAGCAAGCTTTGTTTCTTCCTTAAACAAACAGAGAAGCAGCCTCCATTGCAGGCAAGTAGAACGAGACTAAGTCCTAGAGAGGCTCTGCAAGGTTTCTGTTAACCTTGCAGAGCCTCTCTAGGGCTTAGTCTCATAAGAACATAAGAAGAGCCCTGCTGGATCAGGCCAAAGGCCCATCTAGTTCAGCTTCCTGTATCACACAGTGGCCCCACCAGATGCCTCAGGGATCACAAGACAACAAGATACTTGTATCCTGTCGCCACTCCCTTGCACCTGGCACAAAGAAAACCTACTCCTACAACCAGGAGGTTGCTTATCCCCATCATGGCTTGTAAGCTGTGATGGAATTTTCCTCCATAAATCTGTCCAATCCCCTTTTAGGCATCCAGGCCAGGTGCCATCACCACCACCTGTGGCAAGGAGTTCCACAAACCAATTACACGCTGGGTAAAGAAATATTTTCTTTTGTCTGTTTTAATCCTCCCTCCACTCAATTTGAGTGGATGTCCCCTAGTTCTAGTGTTGTGTGAGAGGGAAAATAACTTATCTCTATCCACTCTCTCCATCCCATGCATAATTTTATACGTCTCAATCATGTCCCCCCTCAGCCGCCTTTTTTCTAGACTGAAGTGCCCCAAACGCTGTAGCCTTTCCTCATAAGGTAGATGCCCCAGCCCACTAATCATTCTTGTTCTACTTGCCTGCAATAAGCAGCCAGAGGCTGCTTCTCCTGTTTGTTTAAGGAAGAAATGAAGCTTACTAGGAAAAAAGTAAAAGCCTGGGAGCGTCCCCGCGATCCGTGGATAACTGAAACCGTGGATAGCGGATCAGTGGATATGGGGGCCCACCTGTAGTTGATTTGGACATAATGGTAATCAGTGTTTTGAGGAAATCCCGAAATGGGCCAAGCCATTGGCTAGGGAGGGGAAGGGGGGGGAGCATGTGAGCTCCTAGCATAGTCATGATCCCCCAAACCATGGTTTGGAGGATTAACTATATGTAATCACTGATTAGGAAATATACTTAATATTTTTGTATAGTACATGTATTTCAGATGCGTGACAGTTGTATCCACTGTATAGTCTGATTAATTTTGCTTCCTTTTAGTTATGCTCTCCTTGTTATGAGCATATTCCTTGCAAGTTCTGTCTTTTTCACAAAGATGGTAACAAAGTTGCCTCAGGGTAACTTTTATAGAAGTGAAAAAAATCAAAGTGTTAAGATGCTTTAGAAAAAAAAAAGTTCAATCTCATGTCTGTGCAGTTTGATGTTTTGTGTCTGGAACATGTTCAGCAGAAACAAAGGCAGAAAGATTAGCACACTGTGGGGTAGAAAGAGCAGGCCACCTAAGGACTGCTTGAGTTGTTGCAAAATTTCCTACCAGGAGGCGCACAAAGTATCTTAATTCTTGTGCCAGAACGCTTTCTGTGTAGAAATAGTGTAAGCTGTGGAGCGACTCTGACAGAGCATGTAGAAATACCTAAGACTTAAACAGTTTGTAGGGGGTGGGAAGATAAAATGAACAAGGAACATTGGTAATACTTTCACTTAGAGGATGCCAATTAAGCTAACATGCTGCAGGCTTAAAACAAAGAAATGATACAATATTTTTTACACAGTTGACCTGTGGAAGTTAACTGTCAGAAGCAATTATGGCAAAATAATTGTACAACTGGTTTTGGGGTTTTGTTTATCGGGTAATCAACTATTAGAGAGGATACTCAGAGGCCCTATCCCGAAGCTTAATGGCTCTAATTCACATTTTAAGAGACCAGAAATGAATGATAAGATTCTCAGCTGGATGAATCATTGCCTTTCTGTCTTTAAGAGTGTAGTAATTGTTACTTTGTCCTATATCTTGTTGAGTTCATTCAGACATGAACATAATCTTTTTTTAAAAAAAAATATATGATTTGAGTTACCATACAACACAAAGGCATGCAAAGTACATGATCCTGTTCGCAGTATTTTCTGTGTTGAGGGAGTCCTGCCTCATAGTGTCGGCTCCCTTAATCATCCCCCATCCAGTCAAGTGAGGGATCCTTTAACCAAAGTCCCAGAAGAGCAAAGTACAGGACTTTGTGTACACCCCTTGATCGCAATCCCTGGAGAAGTCTCTCCTACCTAATGCTTCAGATTCCTTGAGAGTGAAGGGGGTTGAATCACTCTTGTTGTCCCCCTTTCTGCAAGGCAGCTAAGCCCCCATTCCCCAGGCTCACCATGAAGTTCTTCACTAGCCTGTGCTTCTTCTCTTTGGCATGTTAATGGATTGGCTCTTTATACCCTCCCCGCTTCCAGCCATGCCCAGTTTCACCACCCTTCCTGCCTTTATAAGGCTCCCTCCTGCTTCCTAGTTGCCTTGACAACCAGGGAGGAGCAGGACTCATCTCCTCCCAAGTAGGCCAGGCTTGCTCCTCAGTTCCTGCTTTTTCTATTTGACTTCCTGAGGGGTAAACACGTGGTTGGCTCTCTTGGAAGGTGCCTCAAGATTAACTGCTGTTTATTAGCAGTTGATTAAGCGGTTAATCTTCCAACTGTTACCAACTTGTGCTAAGAAGAACTAGAACAGACAGCAAGTTGCTGCAACTTTGATAATGCTCCTCATAGTTTAGGAGCGAAACGTTAGGACAACCCCTTGTTCTCTTGTTAACTTAATAAAACGACCAGAACAACCTGGAAAATGCTTCCTTTTTGCAAAGAAAGAGGGTATATGGGATTTTCAGCCATGTATATTTTTGTTGAAGAGATAAAGTTTTTTTAAAACTCATACAACACTTGTCTGAAGAAATTCTAAATAACATTGAAACCAATAACAGAGCAGGGTAACAATGTCCAAGGACTATCCAGATCAGAACAAGAGCAAAAAGAGAAAAAGACTTTAGTCCTCTGCTTATAAACCTTCCACTTGGCTGAGGTACATAGATGACATCTTCTGCGTCTGGGACCATGGGGAAAAAATGGATTGTTTTTTACAGCATCTCAACAGCCTGTGCCCAGAGACTCAATTTACCATCGAGGTGGAGCAAGAAGGAGTGCTTCCCTTTTTAGATGTGCGAGTATCCAGAAAACAAGATCTTACATTCGGACACACAGTCTACAGAAAACCTACGCACACTGGGAGGTATTTACATAAAACATCAAACCACCAACCATCTCAGAAAAACTCTTTAATTCATTGATTTACAGAGCTCTCCATGTCTGTGACACAGAATCTCTGGATGAAGAAAAATCCATTATCATGGATACATTAAAAGCCAATGGCTATAAAAAACAACAAATTGAGATGTGTTGGGAAAAACAATTGAAAAAGAAAAACTATATCCCAAGTCCAGAAGAAATTAGAACAGAAAAGGAACAACAAAATTCTGAAATGAAGGAAAATGTTTTGGCTGTCTATTCCGTATATCCAAGGTTTCTGAAAAAATTGCACGTATCTTCAGACAATATGATATCAAAACTCTCTTTTCTCCTACTTTAAAAATAGAACAGATGCTCCGTAATCCAAAGGATAGGAGACCTCCGCTCTCAAATCCAGGGGTCTACGAGATCCCATGCGGTGACTGCGGGCGATCTTACGTGAGTAACAAGATGAGACCGATAAGGGTCAGATTACAAGAACATGTAAGAGCTACCAAGTTTCTCCAGGAGGATAAATCTGCAATTGCTGCGCATGTAGCAGAGACAGGTCATGCCATTGCCTTTCAGGAAACCCGCTCTCTCTACAATGAAGCCAAAAATAGACAAAGGAGGAACTTGGAAGCGATTGCTATCTCCCAAAGAAGATCGTTGAACCCCCTGAATCTTCAACAAGAACTGATATATGTTAATAAGATCTGGTTTCCTATTCTTAACAGAATACAGCCCCAGTTACTGGGGAGGAGGTTGCCCTCGGCTAATGTGGAAGTGGACACATCTGGTGTTAATTAACTTGTTAAGGTTTCCCGCACTTTTCAGCAGTCCTGCTGTATAAAGCTGTGAGGTATTTTTCTCGGGTATAGGACCATCTACCGGCTATTGCCGGTTTGTATGCTTTGAAAAAATCCCAAGCGAGGGAAGAAACGTAAGCAGAGGACTAAAGTCTTTTTCTCTTTTTGCTCTTGTTCTGATCTGGATAGTCCTTGGACATTGTTACCCTGCTCTGTTATTGGTTTCAATGTTATTTGGAATTTCTTCAGACAAGTGTTGTATGAGTTTTTTTTAAAAAAAACTTAATCTCTTCAACAGAAATATACATGGCTGAAAATCCCATATACCCTCTTTCTTTGCAAATTGCAACATGCCATGGAAATCTCCATTCTAACCTGGAATGCTTCCTTTTATTAATTCAAAGATATGTACCGGTCGTGAAAACCTCAGAACATACATCGAAGGAACAAGACTTCGACCAGATTCAACCCCCCCCCCTCAAAAGCACTGTGACTGAACCAAATAATACAAATCCCATTTTTAATCTTCACTTGTTGGTAGAGTTCAGTGGTATACATGTGCACAGTTGCCTTCTCTGTTTAAGTGAATAGTGGACCTTGAGATTTGGTCAGGTGACTGGTTTCTCATGAATACCAGGAGTTGGTGCTGTGGCATGTGAATAGTACCTCTTTAACTAATGGCACAATTCTGTGTAAAAAAGTGCTGGGGGAGCACGCTTCCCCGCTTCTGGGTGCTGAAAACGCACCATAAAGCACATTTACATCACCTGGAGAGTAATGGCAGAGCTACACTACAGGCAGAGGCTCTGCCACCGCCTCTGCCTCCGCCCTGGAAGCGGGGGAGTGTCTTCCAGCCTGTTGTCCCTCATGTTGTCCCACCTTCTTAAGAAAGCGCAGCTGTGATTGGCTATTGAGCTCCGCAGTGTTTCCTTTCAAATAAGCATGACTGGGCTGGCTCCCTCTCCAAATGCAGCAATTCAAACCTCAGTTCCTAGTAGGTCCAACTGAGTGCCGTGGGACTTACTTCCGAGTAAACACATCTGGGGTCATGTTGGGGAACAGGAGGGGCCAGATACATTTTATAGGGGAAGAAATGTTCGTAGTGAATGTTACCTCCAAGGTGATTGGTGGTTGTTCAGATTGGCATGCAGCCACCCTCCCCTCCCCTCTCCTACGATTGGCAGGCTGCTGTAGTTCCGCGAACCGCCCCCTAGCTCTGCGTGCCACCCCCTGAAAAATAGGATTCCAGCTTGAGGTACGCGCCGGCCGTGCGGAGGTCGCAGCAGCTCCGCCTGCTTCAAAAATCAGGTCAGAAGCTCCATGACGTGTGTAATGTAGCTCTGGCTTAAGGGCTGCCAGCGCAGAGGCTGGAGGCCCTCTCTCCTCCAGCGTGCCGTCCCTGCACCCGCTGGACCAGGTAAGCCCTGCACTGGCTGGTGCACGGGCGGGAAGAGGGCGGACCGGACGGCGAGGGAGGGTGGCCATTGGCCAAACTGGGTGGGGGGAGGATGGGGATATCGACGGCGAGCACCACCGCTATCCCAAGCTCTGTCCGGGCCCGGTGCACCCTTACTCCCCGGGCTCGAATGTATGCCAGTCCCTACAGCCTCGGGCTGCTTGCATCAAGGGAAGGATTGTCCCCTTCCCTTGAGGTGTACCCGGGCTGCCCTGGAGCACCCTGGGACCGGGATAGGATGCGGCAGCCAGCGCTTTAGGCTGGTTGGCACATCTTACACAGGATTGGGCTGTTAATGAACTAAAATTAGTTAGAAGTATTCTTCCTATTCCTTTCCAAAATGTCACTGTAATGAACTACTATGTATGAACTGCCTGCTAAATTTATCAAATTACTAATGCACAAACTTCTGAAGGAAATGTCTGCTGACTTGACTCATGTTAAGAAGCCAGTTGAAATCAGGAAGACTGATGAAGAACTGGAATTCGGTACATTAACTGTTACATTGTAAATATATTTATTCCAGCTTTTAATTTAATGCGGCTTAGCAGTTTCATTTTTCACAATTGATTTTGTTTGAATTGTTCCCTCCTGAGGTTTTTGTGCCACTGCTGCATATGTGTCTGCAGTAAATTTTAATGATTGTTGCACATAACTATGAGGGAAAGACATGTAGAATTGAACCTGATGCATCCTTTGGTATTTAAAAAAAAAAAAGCAAAAAAGCACTATGAAGAGGTCCAGTGATGCATTTTTATTTATTTTTGCTCTAAACTACATATGTGTTTTTATTGATTTAAAATTAAAACCTACTTCATACTCCAAACTAGACAATTTTTTTTAAAAAAGTATGTTCACTTTTCACTTCAGTGTTGGTCACTTGTAAATAATTTTCATGAATATTATTTTGGTTGTAGTTGGCTGCAGTTGCAGCCATTGGGCACCTGTCTGTAAATATTCTTATTTCAGAAAGCTACTGCTTTATATAACGTTTCAGCTATTTTGTTACGTTCACAAGTTTGACTTCTTTCCTTTTGGTGTAGCAGATTAATTTATTCCCTGCTCCTTAGTGACTCTTTTTACAAGAGGGTGCTTTCCATTTTGCCTTTCACTTCCTGTTGCCGCAAATGTCATCTGTGATTACTATAAACACAAGTGTAAATAGAAAATCAAGTCACACTCTGGTAATATTTATTTACTATTTCTTTGTCTGATACAACTATAATATCGTTCTCTATTATGGGTGATGATATGAAATTTGAGCTCAGAGAGATGTCAAGAATAGATAAGGGCTTAAAAAAATAGGCACAGATCTTCTCCCTGTAGTCCTTACCCTTTCTAGTGTAAGTGAATGCAGTCTGGCTTCCCTGCTTGGTGGCAGGATGCAGTCCATGGCTGAGGAGGCAACTACGTTCCAAAGCCTGCGTTGTTTTCAAGGGAGAAGTGCAACACTTGACCCGTCTTGCCACACATGCTTACACTTGAGTAACTTCTGGAACAGAAGGCTCGCAGACATGGAGACATCACTAACTATGTCATCATAGTACTTATGTGGCTGTACTCATGATTTGTGAAAATATCATGGTGAAGCACCTAGCTGGACGATTTTTTATCGTATTGCAAAATAACACTGGAATTTCCCCTTAATCATGGTTAACTGCATTGCTTTCAACAAGAGTATCTATGGTTAAGTATTGTCAGACTGGAGGACAGTAAGTTTTTTTTTTCTTCCCTGAAGTGGACTTGGATTTTTTATTTTTACTTGCTTTTATAAACATAGTTTGCGGCATTGTATGTGGTACAAGTGAGTGTTGGCAGGAAAGGAAGTGAAATAAGAAACTCTGAATGTAAAATTGCAATAATTGTATATAGACGTTTAAGTATTGCAGTACTTGACACCAAAACCATTCAGCACTTAAGTGAAAAGAAAATTGAATAATGAATTCTTTACTACAACAACCCAATAGTGTACCAAGTTCCTTTTCACCATTGTAAATGGCATTCCACTTCTTTAGAAGGAACAGCTCCTTCATTTGGGAGTTGGCCCTGTGTGCAAATTTAACCAAACCAATAATGCAGCAGGTCAGCTACTTATGGAGCCTTTATACCACTATAACCTACTCATAGTAAAGGTAAAGGTATCCCCTGACAATTAAGTCCAGTCGTGTCCGACTCTAGGGTGTGGTGCTCATCTCCATTTCAAAGCCGAAGAGCCAGCGTTGTCCGAAGACGCCTCCGTGGTCATGTGGCCGGCATGACTCTCCTTGCCGCAGCGCATAGCATGCAGCTGGAGCACGGAGCGCTGTTTACCTTCCCGCAAGCGGTACCTATTTATCTACTCACATTGACATGCTTTGGAACTGCTAGGTTGGCAGGAGCTGGCCAAGCAACGAGCGCTCACCCCGTCGCGGGAATCAAACTGCCGACCTTTCGATCGACAGCTTATGATTCAGCGGTTTAACCCGCTGCGCCACCCGCTGGCCATTTAACCTACTCATAGACCAAGTTAAAACTCTTTCTGCAGGGGTGCCACTCTATGCTACTGCCATGATTAAATTTGGAGAGAAATATTTCAGAATTCATGATGTAGCTGATGATGCTTTTACAACTTCTTCCACAATCATATAGGTTCTATTCTATTCTTAAGATTTTCAAAATATTCTTTGCTTGTCTGAGTGCATTTTTCACACACTCAGACAATTCGTTGCAAACTTGCTTTCTGTTGATGTAACAGTTTTAGCAGCAGTTCTCAAACTGTGGGTTGCGACCCATCAGTTGGTCGCAACTTGATTTTTGGTGGGTCATTAAAGTGCGCTGCCCGAGCCTCTGCTCGGTGATCTTTACCCTGCTCCAGGTCATGTCACGTTCTCGCTGACAAGTGTGGTTTTTGTCACTTGTCAGCGAGAACACGACGCAACGAGGCCCAAAGCGGGTGAAAACTGCTGAGCTTCTGCTCAGGTGGCAGGCTTTTCCCGTACAAAATGCGAAAGCTCGGCAACCTGGAAATTTTGGCGCTGATGTCATCACGTCACTGCCCAAATTTCTGGGTTGCAGAGCTCCGTACTGAAAGTGGATTGCGGGGCTAAAAGGATTGGGAACCACTGAGTTACAGAATTGTGTTCATGGTAACACAATTATAATGATGAGTTAACTAATAACATGATCACATTTATAATGCTTGGTTCATCTGTAAAACCACTTTATTCGATATAATATTTTGAAACACTGTGAAGTTGATGATACAGTATAGGGAAACATTTGGTACTAAAATACAGCAAAAATGCCTGATGCATGTAGAACAGCTGCTGACTTGTGAGCCTTTTACAATTTTTTTTTGTTGGGGGCTGTATGAGATCATAACACAATTACGGGGCTATAAAGTCATCCAAACCATGAGATTATATTACAAGTGTTTAGAATCATGGAGCCAGCAGTAATGTTTATACCTTCATCTTATCCATGGTCAGTTTGATAATTTATGCTTCTGAGGGGGATAAACATATGTGCCCGTTAAATAGCTGCAGAAAAGAAAAAAAAATGGAATTTTAAAACACATCTGTCAAGTGAGCAGATCAAGTGAGTTGCACTACCTTTTTATGTCTGCTAATGAAAGTAAATCAGGGCAGCAGCGAGTGATTTATTTCTAACTGAGATGTTTGTTTATCTTCATGCATTTGTGACCCATTATAGGGAAGTACTAAGCCCATTCATCTGAACAAGCACTGACAGCTGGAGCCACTTACGATGCAATGCCCTCATAAAGTTCTAGCTAGTTTATTTTTGTCTGAGGTATTAGGACTGATGTCTGCAAGTGACGGGTGGAGGAATAATAAAGAAGAATCTATGGCCACTTCCATTTTTGGTCCCAAACTCCCTTTGATTTGAGCAGCAGTTTCGGAGCTTGAATAATAGTGTGTGTTGTGCTGAATCCTTTGGGACAGTCACCACTCAAAATATTAAATTCCCAATGACATAATAGGAAACTAGCTTTTGCCAAATGATTGGGAGTGGCAGAGGGAGAATGTTGTGTTTTTAATGTTGTGTCTGGCTTACCAGATCTCCAACCAGGACAGAGTGCTAGACCTTTAGGAGAAGGAATGTGGGCAGGTGTAGCTTGTTAAACCTTAGAGCACAATCCTAGGCATGTCTACTCAGAAGCAAGCCCCATTGTGTTCAGTGGGGCTTGCTTCTGAGTAGACATGCCTAGGATTGTGTTGGAGATCTGGTAAGCCTAGCTTTGGATGACTGGATATAACTCACTGTTGGCTCCACCCAGAAAGTGAGTTCTTGTCGAGTTTGAATAAGCAATTCAGTGTTTGTAGTTCTTTGGCAAACTTCTCAAATAAGGACAGTTGTCAGTGCCCCCTGGCTGGGGCTCCCACCCCAGATAAAGACAGAATATCTCCAGATTTGAAAGAGAACTAATTGAAATCAGCAGGGTAGAATTCGCTCTGGGTGTTACTAATTTAGGCCAGCTGTTCTTAAATGTTAAAACTGCAGGCAATCCACATCTCTTCATTGTGGAATATGGGGACAATCTTATTCATGCTTCTCCCCGAAACTGCTATAGCCAAAAACTCTACTTACTTGAGTGTTTCCCTATCATTTATCCTCATAATTGTATAACCTCATGACTTCCATACATCCTTAACATCTTGTTTCAAATATAGCTGCAGTATATGCAGTAATCGCATGGAAAATCTGTTAAATTGGACACTGTGTAAATGATAGATTAAAAGAGATTCCTAAAAACAGATGCCCAAGTCTTAATAATTTATGATTTTGTCATGATTATGAATAATAATGTATGCTTTTAATGGAACTATTCAAAGTATATCTCATGAAAAGCATCAATAGCTTACACAAATAAGTAGTTGCAGAATGAAATTAATTTGCATCTGAGCTGCACATAATGGTTTTCAGATGGATAGTCTAATTTGAAATACAATTTTGAGTTGTACATGAACTGCTATGCTTATGTATGATATAAAATGAAGAATTGTTTCAGAAATTAATACTAATAATGTTTGCATATCAATATGGGTTCTCTTTTTCTGATGATCTGAAAGCATGCACTGTATGTTAGGCCTGTGTACGTGAATGCCTTTGCAGGCCACATTATGGTATATAGAATGAATAAGATTATTAGTATAATGCTGTTAGCATACTATTGGTATTGAGTGATGGCACTGTGTGATGGATTAATTACAACAGGCTCTTATCCATGAAATAACAGAGTATACAGAGAACAATAGCCTGTAAATGAAGAATGGTAATCCTTTGGGTTGCTGTGCTTTAGATTAATTAAATCACTCTATCTGATCTCAAGATAAGATACTTTTCCCCAGCTTGCATTTGGGAACTTTTGAGGATTCAAAAACCGAGAATGGGAGAGATGAGGTAATGGGGAACCAGATGACCAAAAGAGTGTTAGCAATTTCTCCCTGCAACACGCTGCAGATTTAAGTGAGTGTTGTATGTTTTGTTGGTTTACATGCTCTGTGTTCACATGGAGTGATGATGACCAAGAAGCCCCACAGGCCTCTCCAGTGACCATGTACACTCAGGATCAGCCCAGAGTTCTTGGCAATGTGCAGGGCTTCATTGGCAGACACTATAAGGTAAAGGTATCCCCTGCTCGAAAGTCAGTCGTGTCCTACTCTAGGGTGTGGTGCTCATCTCCGTTTCTAAGGCCGAAGAGCCAGCGCTGTCCGAGGACGCTTCCGTGGTCATGTGGCCGGAATGACTAACAGGACGCTGTTACCTTCCCGCCGCAGTGGTACCTATTTATCTACTTGCAATTTCTTGCTTTTGAGCTGCTAGGTTGGCAGGAAGGCAGACACAGTAGTTCCTTGCAAAAAACGGTCACAGAAGGGGTAGATGGTGAAAACCACTGTACCAAGAGGAGCCTCGTGGACACTGTATTGACTTTGCCTTGCCTTTTCTAGCCTGCTGCCTATGACTATGTAACTTTGACACTAGAGAAGTTTGTAGTGAAATGATGTCACATACACATTATTGTTTTTTGCACAAGCTAATTGAAATAAAGTTTGATTGCTATGTAATGGTATAGTTTGTGTTTTGGTGGTGGGAAGGGGAAGAAAATGTGGATACTGTTCTGCATGGGATGTGAATTAGCTTTTTCTCAATAATGGACTTGCTGTCTGACCTGGCTGGGGTAGTTTAGCAATAACATTGGACTGTGCCTGGCTGGTGGTGCTGGAGGACTTCAATGTCCATGCCAAGGCTCCCGGACCAGATGCAGCTCAGGATATCATGGCCATCGTGGCAATCATGGGCCTGTTTCAACTTATTGTGGCCCTGATACATGCGGCTAGACACACATTAGACCTGGTTTTCACTGCTGGGCAGAAGGATGGCTGTTTCTATCTGGTCTTATTGCATATCTGCCTACCTTTTTTTTTTTTTTGCTGTCTAAGTATTTTTGTGTGCTGCTTTTTTAACCTTTTGCCTTTTTAATCTTATTGCCTTTTGTTTTTTTATTGAAATGTTGCTTTTTATTGAGTCATCCCCATATTTTGCATTTTACATTTTTTTAACTGCATGCTTTTAAACTTTTGTTTTGTAACTTTGAATATTTAGATTGATTTTGAGTATTGTAAGCCAGGAGCTTTTAGAAAGAGGTATAAATGGGGTATAAAAGTGTTAAATAAATAAACATTAAAAATATAGACACCGTGAAGCTTTTTCACCAGTACCCAAGACATCACCCACAAATAAAATTAGCTAAACTTGTCAGATATATAACTATAGTTTCAGAAAAGGATGTTGGTACCCTTTCAGATCTTTAGGGTCCTCTATAGTTGGTACTTTTTAATATCTATTTGGTTGGTCAAGTTGGGGAAAATGTATTCCTTGCAAAGAGACGAAGACCATTGGGTCACAAGACTAGTTCTCAGCTTGCTTTCGTAAGCACTGCCTCATCCACATCCTACACTTACAGCCGTATTCCCACCTGTACAATATTCCTATTCCTTCCTCTCTGAACTGTTACATAGGCAGTATAAGCTACCTGAGTCAGACACTGTCCATCAAACTCAGCATTCTCTTTGCCTTCTTGAAATTTGCCACTTTCAAGTGTCTTCAATGTGATCACTATGCTGTTTCCTTCATCATCATTTTTGCAGCAGTTTAAACCCAAAAACTCTTTTGAAACAATTTGTAGTTGACTTTATCCTGCTCCTTAAGCAGTTATCCCTGATTTAAGGAATATGTGTTTAGAGTGAGGAGCATGGTGATGGCTATCGGCTAAAGAAAATGCAGAATAGAGACAATTGACAAGGGAAAAGTGAGATTCAGTTTATAGAAAGGTGGGGAAACATTGGGTGATGGCCACAACAGTGGTATAAGATAGGAGTTCTAAACTAGTGGTACTAGTATCACCAGTGGTACTTCAGCCGACTGCTGGTGGTACTTGGACTGCCATACCGCCAGAACCCTGCTCCAATGCGGTGCTTCCGGTGGTGCATTTTCGCTCCCAAGAGGCTCCTGCCTTTGGCAGAGCCTCTCAGGAATGCTGAGAAGGGCCCTCCCACCTTCTGAGAGCCTCCTACCTGCATTTTCTGGCCTCCGAGAACCTAAAAACCCAGAAGTAAATGGCAATGATATCATTGCCAGTCACTTCCGATGGTACACAGCAGGAGAGTGGCGCTGGAGGTGGTACCTCGGCCGGAAAGGGGTTGGGAACCCCTGAAATGTGTGATCCAAGTCTGCATGGTAACATAGGGCACTTCACATTAACAAAATGGTGGTGCTGACAATAGGCATTGAAACATGTCCACACTGTAATAGTAATTGTTTTCTTGCTCTACAAAAGAGCAACAATGAATACTTAACCCACATTTACTGTACCACACATTTACTGTACCATGCACTGCTCAGCCCTCTTTCAATTGTTGTGTCAAGGCAAGGTAACTGGCTTGAGTAGCAAATGAGGCAAACCCCGTAGCAGTTTTTCTATGAATGCAACTTAGGCCACACTGACTGAATCGGTATTCTTACCGCTTCATTCTGCAGCCTAGTAGGGAAGATTGTTCTCATTGTTATAATCAAGAGGGCATCCAACAAAGAGCAGGAGGGTTCTGGCCCAACCAAAGGGAAGAATGACTAGGTGCCTGTTAGTGCCTACTACTTGGAATGGACCTGATTTTTTTTCCTGAAACATCTCTGGTTTCTTCTGGGTTTTTTGGTGTTTTTTTTAATAGCTTGAGATCATCGGTCTCAAGCTATTCAACTGCAGAATCCTGACTGGTGAACAGAGTTCTTCCTATGCCTTGGAACTATAATTGCGTTGTTGGCTCTTATTTAACTTTTCACTGAGATTGCCAATAAGGTGTCACTTATTTGCTGTCTGTTGTGAAATGTTGGGCATTTGTCCAGGCTGGTGGAGAGCGAAGATTATCTCATTTCAGCAAGGTAATTGAAAAGTGATCAGATAGTAGTGAATCTTCAGATTGCCACAACTAATATAAAATTGATTTCAACAGACTACCTGGAGCTAAGAACTCACTGTATTTACAGTCCACTTGCAACTGTACAGCATTTTTTGTTCTCCAGAGCAAGACACAGTATCTTATCCATCCACCTTTTGAAATGCTATTTTCTTTGAACATTTAACTATTTGTAAGTCTTATAGTATGTTTGTGTAAATATTGTTCATACTGTATATATGAACATACAAACCATATGTATGTTTCATACTGTTCTGATTGATGTTTGAGTTAACTTATCAGAAGGTCCATGTTTTAATATGTGAATCAAGGGTTAGGGTATTTGAGCAACCAACTTTGGAACGAATAAATGTGTAATTGAACACCTAGGTTGTTTCTATCAGCAGGCAGCTGCTCGCCAAAATGACAGCCACATTTTATGCAGTCATTAATGTGCATGGCGTTTTACAACAGAAGAGACAGCAGATCCCTGCCCAAAGGGACTTGCAATCTAAAAATAGTCACAAGAGAGACAACGGGGAAAGGAAGGACAATGGAATAGTGCCAGGGTAAACGGGCAAGAATATATTATGTCATGTACTTGTACTTGGTCTAAGCTGTATTAGAATAAAGAGGGTGGAGAAGTGCCTGGCTCTCCCTTCTGTAACCTCTACTTGAATTTACTACATGTTGTGATGTCATAATATTCTGTGTCCTTCATTTTCATGGCCTTAATCATTGGCAGCCAATAGCATTGGGTTTGGAAATACAAACATAATTACAAGGTAGGCTTTGCTAAAACCAGGGGTGGCTTTGATGATGATCTAAGGTCACTCCTGAACCTTCTCCAGCTTGGGCAGTGTGAGTCTTCTTTTCTTGTGTTGTCTCCAGCTTCAGGAAACCCAGGTTTACAGTCCAGAGAGAGAGAGTGTGTGAGAGAGTTAAACAACCCAAAATATGAATTGTTTTACAACTGGCTCTGCCTTCCTGAGCTGTCATTTTGTGCTGATAGCACCCGGGGGGGGGGGGGAAATAGTAGCTTCCACGATGCTATAGCCTGCCTACCCCTTTACTAACCATGGATGGAGGAGCAACTAGATACATGATTGCCAATTTTAGCTGCAGCCACATGCTTGCCATCAAATTCAGTCTGTTTAAAAATGATCCTGACTTATCATGCTACCTGCATTATGAATCAGGATTTGCCAAACTGATATTATGAATTTTGTTCTCTTTAGTTAAGGTGCTCTGAGTGTTACAGTATTCAGTCTAAATAGGTAGCATTAGTATGCTTATATGACATTGAAAGGAATGTGGTTAGGTTGCCTGATGCTGTTCTTTGGCTTTGCTCAGCAATTTGAGTTGTTTTCTGGTGTTTCAATTGAGCCATTTCTCATCTGAACAAAATCAGCTGTGTATAGTTGTTTCTAATGTTCTTCTAAGTGTCTAGAAAAGTAGATGTACATTTATTAACTTTTTCAAGAATACGGTCATTTCTGGTGTTGCTTTTCTATTGTGAGAATTTTTTTAAAAGATTCTTACTTTGGATGTAAGCTGTATAGGCATTTGAAGCAGCTCTGGGTTGAGTTTTCCCATAGTGACATCAAAACCATCCATAAAAGTCTCCTGAGACAATTCTACCTTTTCACTTCAGAACATTTTTTTTTCATGGCACATCAAGGCATATGGACAGGAATAAAGAATTCTGACATTTCAGTTCTTTTTGGCCATGTTCAATGCCCCTGCTGGGTTCCTTGCTCTTTCTGAGAGAGGGGGGATATTTGGTCAACAAGAAGAGGATCGAGAGTTACCCAAAAACGATAGTGATATTAATCATCAACAAACTGGCCAGTACAAAATGTCTTGGGGAAAATTCTAAATGTACTCTGTGAATCAATATGTCTTTTTACTTTTTGGATTCGTAGCCAATCAAGACCCAATCCAACAAAAACTAAAATTCCACCCCTTATATGACAGCTTGACCTCAACGTCCAAAAGCTAGTCCAGATATACTACTACTTGAACTTGCTCCACCTCAAGTTTTGGGCAGTCTGCAGATCAAGAAGATGTCTCTATTTGTCCTCATTTGGTTCAGAGAATTTAAGCAGCAGCAATGTAAGAAGGCCAATCTTGTATATTGTAATGGGTAGGGTAGTTGATTATGAGTCTCTCTCCTACCCTACCATTAGCTGCATGTGTGTGTCTCTCTATCGAGAGACATGTGCACTCTTTCTTTCTTTCTTTCTTTCTTTCTTTCTTTCTTTCTTTCTTTCTTTCTTTCTTTCTTTCTTTCTTTCTTTCTTTCTTTCTTTCTTTCTTTCTTTCTTTCTTTCTTTCTTTCTTTCTTTCTTTCTTTCTTTCTTTCTTTCTTTCTCTCTCTCTCTCTCTCTCTCTCTCTCTCTCTCTCCTGGTCCTTGTTTATGCAGCCTTAATGGGATTTTGAAGAAATGAATATACTAACAGTTTACAGAATACAGGTGGGCCCCCATATCCACGGATTCGCTATCCACGGTTTGTTATCCATGGATTGCGGGGACCTCCCCAGGCTTTTACGTTTTTCCCAGTAAGCTTCGTTTCTTCCTTAAACAGGAGAAGCAGCCTCTGGCTGCTTATTGCAGGCAAGTAGAATGAGACTAAGTACTAGAGAGGCTCTGCAAGGTTAACAGAAACCTTGCAGAGCCTCTCTAGGACTTAGTCTCGTTCTACTTGCCTGCAATGGAGGCTGCTTCTCTGTTTGTTTTTAAAGAAGAAACAAAGCTTGCTGAAAGAAAAATAAGAGCTGGGGGGCGTGCAGGGGAGGCAGGGTGGGGGCCCCTCAGGAAACCATGGAGGGGGTGTTCGCTTCTATCCACGGTTTCAAGTATCCACAGAGGGGCCTGGAACATATCCCCCGCGGATATGGGGGGAGTACTGTACAAAGGTTGGCTTACCAGATCCCCGCCGGGACGGGAGTGGTCTACCCTTAAGGGGGCGGGGCGTGGGGGGCCAGAACGCAACGCGTTCTGGGGCCCCCCATGCTCCGCCCCCTTAAGGGTAGACTGCTCTCATCCCGGCGGGGATCTGGTAAGCCAATACAAAGGGAGAAAATGAAGTTGAGCTATTAGTTCCCTTATTTTAGATACTGCTGTGTATTTATGTTTTAGCATTTACCGGTAGTATGTTGATACTGTAAACACCTCAGTGTAATATGGTTAGCAATATATTATAGTGGTAAAGGTGTTTTAGATTTTAAACTCCAAGGCATATTGATTTCACATTCCTTAAGAATGTTTTATGTTTCTGAAATAATATCCACTTCATTGTCGATGTACCAACAAATATGATTAGATCAGTGTTTCCCAAAGTTTTTGATAAAAGCTACTTAAGTAAATTGTAATGAAAATGATAGATTAGTAGTTTAGTCATTAGTTGGTAGGCAGCTAATTGAGTGCTGTGACTGAAGAGTCTCAGTTATACTTCTACCTCCGTTTTTGTTGTTTAATCAGGGCTGCCTAAGTCCTACACCAGAGCCAGGGCAAGAAGTTGCTCCTGTGTTGTAGCCCCCCTGCCTATATGCACCCCATACATTTTACCTCCCCTTTCCCTTCCTGCCTGCCACCTCCAGCCAACTTCTCCAACTAGATGGCAGGTTGCCCGCCTAGGTTTGCTAGTCAAGCCAGCACCGTGCCAGACACACTGCCTCTCGTTTTCCAGTTTTGGAAAAAAGCAGCTTGCAGAACAGAAGAGGGGAGTGTACTAAGGAGAGGAGGGGCAAGTGCTGACCTAGAGTGTCCCCCCGGAGATGTTTTAGGCCAGCACTCACCTCTCTTCAGTGCACTTTACCTTGTGCTCTTTAGGGTGCCTTTTTGAAATTGGAGAGTGTGGCTAGAGTTGGAAGAAAGCAACAGTGGGCAGCAGTCACTGGATGGCAGGCAGAGATGGCAGGTATATTGGGTACAGCCCCACCAGTCTTCTGCAGCCCTCTCTCTGAGGGGGCTGCTTCACCTGGTCTCTATGAATAGGCTGCACCTGAGCTTAATTCTGAGGGTAAGCAGATATCTTGGAAATAGGAATAGCTCAAAATAAATGTTGAATATGCTTCTCCACAATGAAGCCAAAACCCTTGCCTTTCTGATAAGAAGTGACGTGGGGGAACTGTCACTCTCTTCTGCAAGTTGTTTGCCCTCAGTTAATGGATCAAGTTTCATTTGGGAGCAATGAAAAGTCACCTGTGTTTGTTTATTTTGAGCTCTTCCCCCTCCCCAATTTATTAACTGCATAACATCACATGCTATCTCACTAACAGCGCAATCATGTGTAACTTCCCCCAAGATGGGCCAGGCTCATCTCGGGGGAAGGGAATGTCCATCCTCTTCCCCCCGGTGTAAGCGGCCTGGGCCACAATGGGCCTCCTCAGATGCACGCCAGCTCTGAAGCTGGCACAAAACCGTGGAGGCCGTGTAAGGCCAGCCCAGACTGTGACGGGGCATAGGATATCAGCGCAACCTGGTGCTGATATTCCCGCACCCTCCCAGCCTGGGCCAGCTAATGGCCACCTCCCTCACTGCCCTTGCCTGGCGTCCCCATGCCCCCGCCTGCCCTCTGCACCGACTTCACCTGCGGCGGCCAGCACAGGTCCAGGTAGGTGGTGGAATAAATGGTGCTGGCCTCCGCGCTAGCGCCGCTTACTCTCTGGGTGCTGAAAACGTGCTTTCCAGCAAGTTTAAGACACCACTGGCCTATAGTTAGGCAGGATCAGGCTGCTAATCATTTACATTCCTTAGGTTTTTCAAAATTCAACTTTTTAAAGCTGAATTAATGCAGAAACTTAAAGAGATCAAAATACAGAACAATGGCAACTACAGATTCTTGTATGGACTATTCAGGTGACACCACTGTTATGAAAGATATTTTATAGTTTTCAATAATAATGAACTAAGAAAGTATTGCCCGTCTACAAATTGTGGTTTCACTAGTACCAAAAGGGAACTTTGTGAGAACTCTTCACAAGAAAAGGTTTTGTGTATAGAGGATGGTGGAAAATTACTATTTGTGTTTTGTGCCTTGTATAATTCCTTCAGGACTGAATTGCTTGCAATTGGAATTTCAAATTTGCTTTTACTAGTTAGTAAATTTGGACTCATTGGTAATAAAGTTGGCCATATTAGCAGACAAACCTGAATAAAACTGCTGCAGAAATAATATGGTCTTCTGTAATGGGGAGTATTTGATTTCATTTATTGACTTGCTTAGTTTGGCCCATTATGGGGTAATTTTAATGGTCTTTATTTATTGATGGTTCCAAAATCTGAATGCTTTTATTATCTTTTGTCTCTTTACAGAGCTTTGAAGCCTCCGAGGTAGTAATCCTGGAGCGGTGCTGTATTGTGGAGTTCAGGAATAAAGCAGATGTTTCAGTAGTACTCAGTAAGTGAGAATAAACATGATGCATTAAATGGTTCTTCCCTTTCCTTTTTGTATTTCTAGGTAAGTTTCCCCTAAATGCTTAGTAAGAATACAGGCTGCTTTCCAACACAGGGACAACAATTAAAGCATTTTCCATGTGACATTGTACAGTGGACCCTTTCTATCTGTGGTTTCAGGATCCACGGATTTGCTGGACACATGAGGTCCACCTTAAAAACTCTGTAAAAAGGTGTAAAAAAATTTAAAAAAAACTTTTTAAAAGCAAACCGTTGCGTGTTCTTGCTTAAACAGCCTGAAATCGTGCTCTCAAAGCCTTTTCTGGATCGCATGACTCCCTCTCCCAAAATAACTCGTTTCATTGCCCGCAGCCCCTTGGTAAACCAAGGATTTGTCCTGGTTCAACGGCAAGGTCAGGGCCATTCAGGAGTGGTCTGATCTAAGGCTCTAACCATCTACCCATACCAGAGAGCAGGTGAATCACCAACCTGGGAAGCTGGGAAATCCCCCAGAGCCCTCAGGACACCATCTGGATCCATCAGTCTCTGGAGGTGGACCATACAGTTGGTCCCCCGCCTCTGCAGGAGCAATAGATGGTTGCCAGTCTAAAGCTTACCAGATAGTGATCTATCCATGACAAAGGAGTCTCCTCCACAACCAGATCACCATCCCTATGCCCTTAAAGTTCAATAGCAGATGTGGGGCGGAGGGGGGATATAGGGATTGGGATCATAGTACATGGGAAGGGAATATTGAATTTCTTCCTTGCATGCTGCAGTCCTGACAAAAGTCCACAGGCACATACACAAATAACCCACTCTTGAGTTTGCCATGGGAGAGAGGTTTTTGTTGGCACTTCCATAGGTTTTAGCGGATCTTATTAGCTAAATAAAGCTTGCTTAAGTATTCAGTCATTGGATTATTGGTACAGGGCAACTTCAGGTAAGTGAGCTGTGAATTTTAGATGTTCTGTTCTCAGCACTACACATGCAAGGTCATGTTGGGAAGGCAAATCGTAACAGATGATGCAGATAACCTGACCTCTGCAAAAGGAGCTGCAATTCTCTCTTCTAGCAGCACTTACATTTTCCAGCTTAGTCAGTGTTGTGCTGCTTCGTTGGTTAAGAATATATCCAGTACGTTCAAAGGTTGGTGGGTGCTGACTTTACACCTTATGCCAGCGGTTTCCAAACTTTTCCCCATTTTAAGTGTGTGCGGGAGGTGGTGACAGTGTTTCCGGGATTATCCCGCTGCCAAGAAAAATAGGGGGTCCCCACTCACCTGGTGGTTGTGTCGGGCCTCCAGAGGGTGCAAGGAGGCTCGCAGAGGAGGCTGGCGAAAACTGGAAGTGGGTCGCGATCGCTCCAATGAGGCGCAAGGAAGCTTGCAGAGGCTTAGGTTAGGTTGGTGTTAGGTTATGCCAGGCTCTGAGACGCATAATCTTTGGGGTCCCTCCATGCATAATGTGTGCAATTAGCCTGGGGAAAGGCAGTATAGAAATCTTCTAAATAATGTGTTCTGCTCCCTTCTTGGTTTCACCCCCTTCTCCTCCCTCCACACCAGCCAGTGGAATTACTCCAAACATTCACCAGATTAATCAAGCCGCCTTGATTGCCCTTACTGGGAGAAAGGCGAGGTATACTGTAAATTCATTGCAGCTGCCTATATCTCTAGTTAGAGAGACAGAGAGGCAGATGATCCCCATATGGGCACATGCCCTGCAAGACCCCACATGTGGTGCTACCCCTGTTGAAGTCCTTCACCACCATGATAAAAGTTGTACTAACGTTTTATAACAGCATAAAGTAACCATTGCAAAAATGGAGTCTGAATACTATTAAAAAAGACTCGTCAAAGATAACATTTTAATTTAATTCTTTATCTTTGATTAAAACTTTGACTTTCAAGGGCTGATTAGTACTGCGTCGTCGGTAACACAAGATGAATTAATCACTATCAATTTGAACAGAAATTCAGGAGTCTTTGTGAATTAAGAGTCTCTGATGTCGTACATATCCTGCACATACCATTTATGTATCAAAGCTTCCATTCTACTTTTGTTACAGCATGTGGTTGTTAGCTATGATAGTACTTTGTATTTTAGACTGGTGGTGGCTCATTGATATGCTCAAGCATTTTTCACTGCTGTGATTGCAATTCTGAATTACTATGTACTTGCAAAGTGCACCAAACAGGATTCGGCTATATGAAGAGGCAATTTTATTCATTTTTAAACACAATTTAAAGAAAAATACAGTGATCGTATAAAAGAGGATTGATCACTGCTACAAGGTATAAAAAGCTTGGAAATATTTCCGATGCATAAGAGGACTGGTGAGTGAGTGTGTGTGCGCGTGCGCGCACGCGCACGCGCACACATGTGTGAGCAGATGTATAGTGGTAGGGCAAAGCAAGTTAACAAAGCAAGCAGGGTTGCCAGTTTGCCAACCATGAATCTTTCCAGCTTTTTGCTTTTTTTAATCAGGAGGTTGGATGGCAAAGATTAATCTCAGGCCATTTTTGAACTATCACTAGTATCTGCCCCTTTAGTGCTGGACTTCACCTTGTACCAAATTGCCCCCCTTCCCATTTTTCAAGGGCTAATTGTCTTGTGACATCACCAGACCCTGCCTCAGAAAGCTCATGTTTTGGGCTGCATCTGGCTTGGCAAATCCTAAATGCAATAACTAAACACAATGGGTGGGATTAAAGGTCCACAGATAAACTTTTTGCACATACACACCAGGATTTTCCATTCCCCATTCCCCCTATTTTTATTTTTTTATTTTTCACATTTTTATACTGCCCTTCCTCCAAGGAGCTCAGAGTGGTGTACATATTTCCTCCCCTCCTTTTTGTCCTCACAACAACCCTGTGAGGTAGGTGGGGCTGAAAGATAGTGACTGGCCCAAGGTCACCCAGGAAGCTTCGTGGCTGAGCGGGGATTTGAACCTGGATCTTCCAGGTCTAAGTCCAACTCCCAAACCACTACACCATCCTGGCTCCTGGCACCCTACAGTTCTTTGTACCTCCTAAGAAACTATTGTCAGAAGGGGCCTGTGGGAATGTTAACAAGTACAGCAAGGAGCTAAAGTTGGAAGCAGAAACTGGGAAAACTCACCTCCCTGTATGGTAAAACTCCTAGAAATTTTCAGATTGTGTTCAATAAGAGTGCAGTGAGCTCCTATTAGTAGGGAATTGTGATGCAGGACTTCAGTAAAAAGTAACGTCTAAACAATTTATTGGGCATCAAAACATAATTACTTAAATCAGTGTGATAGCATTAAATGGGAAACATTTACTTTTTGGAATTAAGACAGCATATTGCAACCTGGGGTTTTAAGTTTTGCTGCTATCTTCCATAGATTCTTACATGCAGTAGTGAGCAGCGCCTGTGGAGATGTTGAACTGATGATAGTTGCTATGACCAGATTTACTTACTAGGTGTAGTCCTCTTTGCCTGCTTGTGGTGGGTGAAAAGGGGCTAGATTTATGTATCTCTCACACACTAATTTCTTGTCCGAGTGATTTGACATGGTGAAAGCTGACCATGTTGTTCATTGTGTTGGAAACTACATATGGGGATCTAATCCTGTACACACCAGCATGGCGTATTTTTCCAGTGGCTCTTGCTGGTCGGTCGGTCGATCTCTCTCTCGCTTTTAAAGACTGTGAGTCCTTTGGGGACAGGGAACCATTTGATTTATTTTAGTATGTACACTGCTTTGTGAACTACTTTTGTTGAAAAACAGTGTATACATATTCTTAATAATCCAGCGTGAGCTTGGGTGCATCCAGATTTTAACCTCAGATGCTGGATGTGGGATTTTTTTTTCATTGTGCCCATTGATTTCTCTTCAAAATCAATGACTGATTGTAATCTTAGGTGTAATTAGTGTATTAACATGAGAAAAATGTTATCATTGCAGAAGGCCTGTGTAGCAGCATGTAAGAGGCTAGAGAGGTTGCATCCTCCTTTTTGGTAGAGAATTAAGTGTGCGTTGTTGTGCATTAAAGTGTGTGTGCTTTGTTTTGGAAATGTCCTGCCAAATAGGTGCAGGACAGGAGTTGGCTCTTAAGACTTCAGTTCTTAGAGCCTGTTTCTAATCAATTTATGTTTGCAAGTTTCCTTTTCTTGTGAGTGTCTTTTACAAGCTTTTTGCATGATCTGGCAGATAGGAAGATTGTAGTGGATTTTTAATAATTTGAATTGTTTCACATTGTGCCATATTTTTGGAGCGGTGATCTGACAACACACTTGATAGGCATATAGTAGGCAAAATGGTGCCATTCACCTAACCACATGCTAGTTGCCTTTTGTGAGGTCTTCATGAACCATTGTTAACATCAAACCATATTTGCAAAATACAGGTTTCTTGTAATTAGGCTTCCAAGGAAGCCCCCATTTGAGTCTTCCTCTGTGCAGTGGCCTTTGGCAAGCCATTTTCTCTTATCCAGGTCCCTGTGGGGATAATACCGTATTGGTCTGAGTATAAGACTCACTTTTTTCTCCTAATTTAAGTTTTTAAACTAAGGGTGTGTCTTATAATCAGGCTGTTGCAATTTAATGCCAGTGATTTAATTACATTTTTTAATAGCACCAAACTTTAAGGGTGCGTCTTATAATGGGGTGCATCTTATACTCGGGACAATACGGTAATAATCTACCCTTCAGGGTTGATATAAGAATTCCAGCAAGATAATAATACTTAACATTTGTATAACGCTTTCTAAGTGTGCAAAACACCTTGCATGTAGCAATCTAGATGTTAGCCTTTCAGCAAGCCTGTAAGGTGAGGAGTAGTATCCCCACAGCAAAAGTGGAAAACTAGAGCAGTCCTGATTCGCAGCTCAAGCCTGCACTTGAAAACGCTATTTAAACATGAGCAGCCTAATCCTGTCTAGGACCGCTGCAGTGTGCAAACGCACACTGCGCTGGATCCTGTACAGGATCATGCCAGCGGAGGCCTCCTCGGAGTAAAGGGACATTTGTCCCTTTACCCTGAGTAACAGCCCAGCCGCCCCAATAGGTCTCCTCAGACGTGCCCCGGCAAAATGGGCAGCGTAAATCCGAGGCCCATGTAACGCCGGCCAGGCCAGGAAGAGGGATAGGATTCAGCAGAGCATGCTGCTGGTGATCTCTCCCCCTTCCCGGGCCTGGCCACCCAATTCCCCTTCGAGTTCCGCCCTCCCCATGCCCCCTCTCCGCCTGGCGCAGTCCTTACCTGCGTCTGACAGTGGCCTGTGTCCAGGGCAGAGCGAGTGGTGCCAGCCTTGCGGTGCTTACTCCCCAGGCATCAGAATCGTGCCTTACGGCACGTTTGTGACACCAGGCACTAGCGGAACGATAGTTCCACCAGCCCTGTCGTAGACAGGATTGCGCTGTAAGAAGTAGTCATAATAATATCAATATTAATAAAACCCAGTCTGCAGTTAGCAGTAGGAATGTCTAAGTGATGGGAAGGTGCTAAACCGCTTATAGCAAAATGGTGACTGAAACGTTAAACATTGCTTACCTGCATAAGCTATTTTGGTCCTTGGAACAATTCAGTGACAGAGCATTTGTTTGCAAATTTTAATGATTTAACTTAACACTCTCTCCCCATATTCTCTAACATATTCTTTTTATACTGTGAGAGAAATGGTGAAACAAAGCCCATTTTGAAACAAGTGCTTTTTCATTATTTATTATGCTTCAGGTTCCGCTTGCTTTCCACTGTACTATCAGTGTGCCTTGACTCTTAACATGAATGAAATGCTTCTAGGTGTAATTGAACTGATGGCCTTCTCTTGCAAGCCTACTAACTATTATGGGGGATGATTTTAATTAGCCACCTATCTTCTAGAACGTTGACAGAGCCCATGAAACACCATATTGTGGCTGATGTTTTGAGACAAATGGCATTTGAACATCTGATTTAATGTGTCTACTGTGCCCTCTCTGTAGGCTTCCTGTTGGCAATGAAAACCATTCTTGCAAATATTGTATTAGCAATATGATGTAGGCAGAAAGGCAGACCCTATGTTCTTCTGTGTGCCTGCAATAGAAGGAAAATGACTTGATATTCCAGGAAATCATCTTTAAAAAACAAACAAAAACCCTTAGATGGATGATATTCTGGTCTTTGTTGCACCAAACTAGATATGGAGCCTAAAGATTTACTCCTTAAAGTAATGCAGTTATCTCAGTTTAATTTAGTATGCTGGTGACATGAAAGGGTATAGTAAGGTCCATTTGCTTCTAGATGTTGAGAGTTAAATGTAAAGGTCAACGTTCAGTTGCTGTAGAACATCTGTCTCTGTATAAGGATAAATGCAGACAGAATTAGGGCTAGACAGATGCTGCATATATATGCCAGTGAGCAAGCATAACCAACATTTGCTTGAAGGAGGCTTGTTTTCCTTAGAGTTGATGGAGAATAGTGACCCTAAGAAGAAAACCACTGTGGTTAGAAGTACAGTCAATCCTTGCTACCTACAGATTTGTTACCCACAGATCCGCTTATCCGTGGGGAGCAGGATTGCCACGTACCTCGTGCCATTTGCAAGCCTGTTCTCACTTATCAGCGGCTTCCGTGACCATTTAGAGGCATTTTGAAGCTATCCAGTGGGCATTCACTATTCACGGCAGCCATTTTAAAGCTATCTGGGACCATTTGGAGGCATTCTGAAGTTCTCCCCAGCCATTCTAAATGTTTTCAATTATACTAGTAGTGCAACAGAATGCCGTGCATGGTTATTCTGAAGCTCTCTGCAGCCAATCCGAAGGTATCCAACCATTCTAAAGGTACTGTATTCGCTGCTGGCATTTTTGATCATAACCCTCCCCCTAACCCCATTGATCCAATGATTCTGTATCTGTGAATTTGGTATCCATTGGGTTTTCCAGGAGCCTAACCCCTGCAGATACTGAGAATTGACTGTACAGTCTTTTATTTGGACTTCAACCATCAAAAATAAGGGGAAAACTGTGTGCTGAAGGGAAGCAGCTAGTGATAATTTTCCATATTGCAGGACCAAACTGTCAAGGGAATGCATAACCTATCTGTGTAGCATACTACTTTATTCTCTTAATGGTCGCATGGTATAATTTGATTTCTTAAAATACATTTTAATTTAACTAAATATTTGGGTGAGGTTTAGAGTTTCCCTTGAATGAGTCAAAAGTTCTGATTGTTCAAGAAGGCCCCGAATCCTTCTCTTCTCACTCCAGCCTCTTATGCGCCCATCCTTCACCATTCCAATGAGTTCCCCAAGTGGCTTTTCTGGATGCACAAGGGGATGTAGCAGGTGGAGAAAGCTTGAATATCCTGTTGTACGTTGATTTCCTCTTGCATGTTTCTGGATTTCACCATTGTCCCTGTATCTCCAAGCGGGCATTTGAAAGATAAACCTGCAAAATAAGAATTTACTTGCTCCTAGAGAATATAGGCATTTACTTTAGGGGAGAAAGTGAAAGCATGCACGTGGGACACTACTGGAGTTTGGACTAAGTGTGCCATGATGTTTTGAGTAAATAGTAGATTTTGATCTCTCTTAAATAAGTCCCCTCTTGCAGCCTGTGTACTTTGTCCTTGATGGAAGGACAAAAAACTTGATGGGAGCCAAAACAAAGTTCTGTTTCTTAGTCCATTGGGGCTAAACTAATTGTGATGGGGCAGGTGTCCACATGCCTGCCCCATTCACAAGTAAGCTCTGTGTGTGCATGTGCATTTGTTACAAGAAGTGTGCAGTGGAAGTGAGCAAGACCTGTTCCCTGCTCTGCCTTGCCTCATTGTGCTCCATTGATTTTAAAAAGGTTTGTCCCCATTCTGTGATACCAGAGCTAGGAGAAAAAGTTACAATGGAATACTGGAGAAAGGAATAGAATGTTTGGAACTGGCTTCTATAGAGATGTCTTTCAGCATTCAGTTTCAAACCCAAACAGCTACCAATTATAGTCCTACAAATACATAGTTAAATGCTTTTAAAATCAGCTGGTGTCTTCTGTTTAAGCAGCATTGATTTCCCCCCCTTCTTCCTTAGTTCGTGCCTGATCATTTATATCGTGCTAAATGCCACACTGAATTTGCAACTAAATGAAACTGTCTATACGACAGAATTTTTAATGCCTAGAGACTATTTCCTCTGTGAATTCCAGTCAAATGATTGACCCTTGTTGTTACTGGAATTTCCCTGGGAACCTGAGAAATTTTTCTCATTCTCTTTTTCTATAAAGGCTGAGAATGAGACAATTAGACTTTTATCAGGCAGCAAAGCAGCAGAAATGAGGTCAGAAGCTTCTCGTACAACCTGTTGGTTCGTCACGAAGGAGCTGTGTCATTCTAAATCATTGCAAGATATTGATGAGCAGTATTCAGACAAGAGTGAATGGGGGAGCTGAGTGTAAAGGACAGTTCTAATAGAAAGAATAATGGACACTTTTTGCTATAATGAATCCCTCCAGTCCATTTGACAGAATTCTGCTTGTCATCACTGCTAAATCAAATTCTTAAGTTAGTAGCACTGAAATGTGCCTGCTGAGCTGCCAAATATGCATCAAGTAGGGATTTCGCATTTCAGTTTAATAATACTGCCATCTAGTTTTGGGATATATTTAATTGTTCTAGGATCAGCTGTGCTGTGAAGGAGGGCTTTGTTTTGCACTGAACATGGAGCAACAGCAGTTTGGTTTCATGGGATTCTGTGTCATAGAGGAAAGCTGTACAATATTCTGTATTGCTGCAAATATCGGTCTTGCTATCGTCTTCAAAAACACGTCCGTTAATGTCTGGTTAAATGAAAGTTTATCGATGTTTTCTGAGTGCAGAGTTTCAGAGTGGAGAACCAGATCTTTACCTTGAAGCTGCATCAAGGTCCGACTGCGAATCTTGGGCTGTGGCACTCGGAGAGGCAAATTCTGAAGGTCTGCGGAATAAAATTCAGCAGCTCCAAAGACTGATCATGGAAATCAAGGAAGAGAGAACAGCGGCTGAAGTACAACAATTTCTTCCATCAGCGCAGGCAGATAGCCTTGCCGAGCCAAAGCTTACAAGTAAGCATACTGCTTTAGTGCATCTTAATCCTATGAATGTTATCGGAAAATTCCACTCTTCTGTAAATGCACCAGTTTAGTCAGATTAGAAATCCACTGAGGTTTACTTTGTTAGACAGTCATATTTCTATAATACTGAGAATTATTTTGCATAATTTGTTTACATCAGAGTGCTGTAATGTCTTGCCTATAGAAGAGTAGATATCTGGCAACTGGTTTGTCTAGGTATTCTAAACTGGGTTTTGTTTTTTTCAAAAGGTGCTGTCCACAACTTGTGCTAACATTAATTTCTAAAGAATCCTTAATATGCAAACTGCTTTAGAATACCATCTTATTTTTTTAAAATTATAACCTGTTACCTTACAAAACCAATCATACTTTCCAAAGAATCCTTAATATGCAAACTGCTTTAGAATACCATATTTATTTTTTAAAAAATTATAACCTGTGTTATCTTACAAAACCAATCGGAATGGCTAACACACTCCTAAAGGCACCAGTACATCAAACTGCAAAAACTTAGAATAAAACAGGACCGTAATACACAGCGAGGGGTTGGGAGGGAAGGAGCCACAGGAGATAAGCAAAAAACAAGATCTCAACAAATGAGCAATAACTGGGGAAACTATTATCAGCAGCACATCAGAAAATAATCCAGACAGGAAAACAGAAATGGCAACATCATCTAGCCCAAAGGCTGCCTTAAAGAGCCCAGATTTTACCTGACACCTGAAGGCGTTCCATTCCAAACAGTTGATGACTGAACTGAGAAAGCACTGTTTATATACCTGTAGTAGTCACTTGCCATGTGAAGGCACGTAGAGTGAACCTCAGATGCTGTGCTTACTCATCTTAAAAACCCATGAAGGCAAATTTTGAATGCTCCCATTTTATAGAGAGAAACTAGGGCTGGGACACAGGCTTGCACAAGGCTTTTCAGTGCCGTGTGGATCATGCATAAAACGTAAAGGTATCCCCTGCTCAAAAGCCAGTTGTGTCCGACTAGGGTGCAGTGCTCATCTCCGTTTCTAAGGCCGAAGAGTCAGCGCTGTCTGAAGACTCTTCCGTGATCATGTGGCCAACATGACTAACAGAATGCTGTTACCTTCCCGCCATGGCGGTACCTATTTATCTTTCTTGCTTTCGAAATGCTAGGCTGACAGGAGCTGGGACAGGAGACGGGAGCCACTGGCGTCACTGCAGGGGGGGGCAGAGCTGTAAATTCCTCCGTGATCGGAGCCTTCGTTACACGGAGGAACGAAGTGCCCCGCCCCGTGCCTTCCGACCCATTCAAAGCGGTGAAAATAACGCGCAGGGAGTCTCCTGCGCGTTGTTTTCACTGCTTTGACTGGTTCAGAAGGCGCGGGGGCGGGGCGCTTCATTCCTCCATGTAACGGAGGCTCCGATCACGGAGGAACTTACAGCTTCGCCCCCTGCAGTGATGCCAGTGACGGGAGCTCACTCCATCACGCGGCACTCGGGTCTCGAACTGCTGTCCTACTGACCTTCCAGTCTGCAGTTCAACGTCTTAACCACTAAGCCACCATGGCCCATAAACCTTTAGGCAGTGTCATATAAACTTGCAAAGAAAGAAGCCAAATAAACAAGCATCATCAACTAGGTGCTTTTTCCCCTTAGCATTTAACTACTGTAAGTTTTTGCCAAAGAACCTCACAACACGTGCTCAGTAGGACTAATGATTTTCAGTCAACCCCCAACCCTGCCCAAATGCTACATCACAAACCTAGCCACTTTGGGTGCCTATTTGAGAGAAAAGCAGGCTATAAATTGAATGAATAAATAGATTTTGAAATTCCTCAGGATTTCAAGGGAGACTTGCTATTTCAAAAGCAGTATGTAATATGGCAGGGGTGGCCAAACTTGCTTAATGTAAGAGCCACATACGATAAACTTCAGATGTTTGAGAGCCGCAATATTTAAGAAGCATTCAAATTCTTACATATATTTACTCACCATAAGCATTAAACTTATGTTTTAATCCAGTGGACTCTCAGTTTATACCTGGTAAATAATTATAAAGCTTGAAAAAATCTTATTTACCTATATTAATTGTGCCAACAGCCAGCATCTTTCCGAGAGCCACACATTATAGGTCAAAAAGCCACACGTGGCTCAGGAGTCACAGTTTGGCCACCCCTGTAATATGGCATGGTGGAGTGGGGCTAGGGGTGTCTGTTGTTGGAACAAAAAGAGTCAGAAGTCAAAATAGTTATGACTAAACTGGGTTTTGACCTTAATCTTCAATAGACTAAGATTGCAATTTGATATGTTTACCTGAAAGTAAGTTGTGTTGAAATCAACAGGATTGTCCAAGTGCACAAATTTAGGACTGGGGTGGAAATTACTGTGCTATTCAATCTGCTCTGAACGTTGTCACTTCTTCTTGTAAGCGTCACATGGCCCTACCCACAATATGCCCAGCCTTTCTTGTGAACCAATAATGCAAATCTGTTATAGGAGTCATGATGATACGTTTTCCAGAGAAGCTCTGATTTTAAATAGGGTGGTGAGGAGTAATTGTTTGTTTTTCACTTAAGGTTTTCAGTTTATTGTTATTTGTAAAAAGAAAGTATACCCTGCCCTTTGACCCCCACTAAGGCAGCTTGCAACAATTAGAAGAATAAAACAGCATTTAAAAAAAAATACCATGATCATTTTTCCTCGGTGAAAGATAGTAAAGTTAGCAACATATTCTTACGTTACTGGTTTTTAGAAGCTGTCTGGACCGTAAATATCTAGACTTTTCTTTTTTAATGCAGACTTTTAAGTAAAAGTGCCGTGGCATAGAAGAGAGCATAGATTTCTTCTTGATCTGGTGGCTTACAAAGATGCATATTTTCTCTTTTATGATGAAATTGGTACAATTCTGTCGATTTTTTTTTCTCTGAGGAAAGAGATGCTAATGTGTGTGTGTTAATAGTTGTATGTATTTTAACTGACTACTCTTTTAATAACAGGTCTTAAGAGGACTGTCAGTGAACCAAAGCTTGAATTCAGCCTTGGTAAGAGACAATTTTTCATTTTCTGCAGAAGTAATCTTTTAAAAAAGTACTTGACTTTCAACTTCAAAAAGTTGGCAAAATACATTGGGTTACCACTTTGTCTCTAATGATCCATGCTCAGCTTTTTGCTTTTGTTCTTAGGTGGATGAGCAGCAAAGATTAATTTTGGGTCATTTGGGGCTGCTGTCTGGTCTCTGTTTACCTTTGGGATCTCTCTTGGTATCAGATTTCTTTCCCCATTGGTTAGCAGTCTTGCAAATACCAGGACCCACTTTAGAAATCTCAATTTTGGATGCATTTGATTTGCCAACACTAAAAATAAGTATTATGCATCACTGGCATCGCTGAAGGTGGGGCGGAACGCTAAGTTCTGCACTACCCAGAGCCTCCGTTACTCTCCCTGCACGAGGCGGCCCTGCCCCCTTGCCTTCGGAGCCATTCAGTGGGGCGAAGCAACGCACTTCGCCCCACTGAATGGCTCCAAAGTCGAGGGGGCGGGGCCGCTTTGTGCAGAGAGAGTAATGGAGGCTCTGGGTAGCGCGGAACTTAGTGTTCCGCTCCACCTAGAGCGACGCCACTGTTATGCATGCAAAGTCTTGTAAAACATTCTCTAGAAGGCTGCACAGTTCAGGTTATACCTACTCATGAGTTGGCTCAGCCTTTTTAAATAAATTCTTCAAATGTGAGTCTGGGATACTTACAACTTCTAACCCTTATAATTCACACAGCTCTGCATTTTATCCAAAAATAGGAGTCCTAACGTTGAAGTCCTTACATTTGTGTAAAAACATTTGATGGGGAGATTTTAATTTCAAGGTACAGCAGCTTTCCGAGTGTAACTTTTTGAAATAAGTTCTTTCTCTGAAGAAGTATATCATTAATTGGTGTATGCCATTATTTTTTTATTCTGGCGCATGTATCATAGCTAAAAATGTTCATTCAGTCAAGCATAGCTGAACATGTCTTCATAGTGTAAGATAAGCATAAATTAAGAAAATAACCATTGTTCTGTGGGACTAAATTCTGAGGCTTTCATAAAGTCTGGTTTATTTCCCTTGGGGGAGCCTACTTGATTTCTGAGCTCTTCAATTTCACTTCTATTTGTGTCTTTTTTCCCCCCAGAAAATTGTTACTTATGTGATTATATCAAACACATCTGTATAATGCAAAGCGCTTTGGATGACAAGAATTAATCCCAGAATTAAGACGATCAATTTAGGTAAAAAAAAGGAAAAGCCAAATTCTGAAGTTTCTACCTGTTAGTAGGTCACATAACACTCTAGCCCACTGCTCTCCACTCTTCCTCTTGTGCTCTGTCCCCTGTTCCTTTTCCAATACAGAGAGTAAGAGGAGGAGGTACAATGGTGGCAAGTGGGTTGGCGGGAGGATGAGTGACCCACACTAATATGCTGCCTGAGGCAACTGCCTCAATCAGCCTTATGGATGGGCCAGCCCCGGTAGGTGTCACTTCCTGTTACATGGAACACTGAAAGGAGCAGAGATCTTTTTACTCTCAGCGCAATCCGACTTAACTTTTGTGCCAGTTTAACCAGCGGCGCAGCGAGAACGGGAAGCCCCAGAATGGAAAAGGGATTCAAATCCCCTTTGAATTCCTCTTTTGGAGGGGATTTGAATCTCTTTTCCGTTCTGGGGCCTCCCGTTCTCGTTGCGCTGCTGGTTAAACCGGCACAAAAATTAAGTTGGATTGCACTGTCAGTTTCATAAACCATTTATTAGTGAACAGAAGCGTCACTAGGACGCGCGTCACCCCTGTGGGTTTTCTGTGGGACTGTCATCCTTTGTTGGCTCATATTTTACAAAGCATCCAGATAACATTGTTGTCAAGTCCAGTATGCTTTTTTTTTTCCTTTCCCTCCCTTGTGTTTATTTTTATTTTTTGGATTTTGAATAATAAAACTCAGTTCCAGTGTTTATAGGCAAAATGTGGTCAGGCCTTTTCAGAACCTCCCGTGCTTTCAATACTACTCCTTTTTGCACATTAAACCTGTTTTATTGCTTCCCGTTGATCATAGCTGGGGAATTAGTGATGAATAGCCTATTTGATCATTTTTAAAAAAATGAAAAGAAAATTAAAAGAAAGGAAATCAGTAATTAAAGTTGCTCCCACCTCACTGGAACTGTCATGAGAGGCTATGCCAATGGCAAGTAAGACATTATTTGTCATGAATCCCTAGCCAGAATCATAAATGGGAGAAATCTGCAAGTAGAATACTTTTAAATGAAGTTGCCAGGGCCTTTTGAAGTATGGACCTTATTTGTCTGTGAATAAGGAGCAGACAGGGCAGAGGACATTAGTGGATAAAATAGTTCCATGGAACATCTAGCATAAAAGGTTGTCTTTGTGCTTGCAGCTGTTCCCATGCTGCTTAACATCAGCACAGGAGTGCACATTTCTTAGTGAGACATTAAAAAAGGAGAGAGGGGTGGTGGTGTTTACCCTTGGTGCATTCTTTTGCTGTAAAACATGTGCATGGCAGTATCCATCTCATAAATGTGTGTGTTTTGTGTTGTGTACCTACAGTAAAGCTCAAATAATAGGAAGCCAATTATCTTACAAGCCCAGCAGTCCAGAGTTACAATTATCTAGGAGTACTCCTGGCTCAGGGGTAGACTCCCAACCTCACCAGCTCCTGGGCATGCACAGTTGCACCTGGGCTGGCAATAGCATTGCGAAGACAGGCTAATTAATCCACTCAGGGAAAACATAAGTGGCTTGGTGGTAATATAAGTAATGACTCAGTTGCTAGATCTGGGCGGTAATTGTGATGGGGACGCTAGATCTGGGGATTGTCATGGGTGGAATAGCATCTCCTGATAGTTTGGCATATCCAATAATCTGGACCACTGGTGTCAGACTATTGAAGTTTTACTGCAATATATTTTTAATAGTGCACAGCAGCAAGCAGCATGGCCTTTGGTATCCAAAGTGTCCATGCGGGGAGGTTATAACTTTAGTACTACTAACACATCACTTGTTGGGGCATCAACAAATGTGACTGAAGAACTCTTCATCTACTGAACAACGGTTTTATAACTATATGTGCTGTCTTCCACATAACACTGCTGATTTTTTTAAACTTTCTCTCTAAAGTAGTGGTTCCCAACGGTTGGGAGACTGTGGACTACTGTGGTGACACGCTGAGACGCCACGGACCACCCTGGCAACCCAGAAGTAGTTTGGTGGTGACACGATGATGCCACATGTTATCGCATCACTGCCGATTGCTTCCAGATTGCTGGGTTTTCACAGCCAAACTGTCTGTGGGTCTTGTCGGCAGACCTGCAGCGGAGGCAGAAGACTTGGGTGGCGCTTGTATCACCCCTCCCCCAAATGACTGGAGGCCCTGCGGACCACCTTGCAGGGTTCCGCGGACCACAGGTTGGGAACCACTGTTCTAAAGTAATTCAGTTTTATTGAGGTAAGCCACGTCTAGTTCTTGATAAAAGCCGTGCCTAGAAAATGCTTTTCTCTTGTGCAGCACGGTTAGCAATCACTAGAAAATAAAATTCAGTACCATATATGGTGGATGTGCAAGCATAATGTCAATTCAGGTAGGCAGTGGGGAGTGTAGAGATAATGCCTGGTTCCTTTCTGTGCAATTGGTATTCATCATCAGCAGGCCTACAAGGGTGCTTTTCTGCTTTTGCCATGGGTCATGCCGCCTGCTAAACCACTGTGTGGGAGGGAGAGACACATGAGTGACAAAGCAGTCCCAGTAGCAGAAGGCAAATGCTTTTATGGGAGACATCCGCAATAAGCCAAGTGCAAACTTCCTACTGTGTTAGACTATTTTTTCCATCCTGTGCTGTGCATACAAGCCATCTTCTATTTATTTTTGACAGATGCTTTTGGTTTCCTGCTGAATTCTAACCTGAACTAGTTGGTGAAATTCAGAGAGAAGAAATAGGGACAGTCTTTATAGACACAATATATTATACATATAGTATATTAAGACAAGCCTATATATTAAGGTAGCATCAAATGAAGTTTTTTTTTCCTTTTCAATGCAGTAGAATAGAATACTTTGCTAGCTAGATTTATTCGTGTGTGTTGGCTACACACATATTTTGAGGGATGTATTTTGAGTAGCTACAGTTAATCTGTTCAGTGAAGAGCTCATGGATATCTGAGCATGAAAAGCTATTTAACAGCTGAAAGGGCCCTGCTGGGATTTAACCATTTGTAAGAGGCAGGGTTTTATCACTGTTCTGGAGTGATGCACCAGATAATGGGATTGTGTATTGACAAAAATATCCAAACTTTGAATTTCTGACTACAGAAGATGACGTGTTGATGTAGACAACAAAGAGGAAAGGATATATATTCTGCAAGGATTTAAGGTATCCGTCTTCCTTTATGCGTTACATTACTTAAGTATTTTTTTTAGCATTCTGAATTGTTTTGTGAAAATATAGCTCAGTGGCAGAGAACCTGTTTTGCATCCAGAAGGTAACTGCTGGGAAAGACCCCTATTGGAAACCTTGGAGAGCTGCTGCCAAATAAGAACAGGCAATATTGAGCGGAATGAACCAGTGTAAGGCACCTTCCTATGTTCATATATTCTTGGAAATTCAGCCCTCTTAACCCTCGAGGATACATCACGAATTGGGGTACATCACAAATTCTACACTGCAAATTGGGGGAAGCTGGCCAGAGGCATATATTTAGGGATTGCTTATGAAGGAGCCATGGCTCTGCATGAGGGAGTCCCAGCACATAGCACTGAGAAAATGTTAACGCGAGAAAATGGTAAAAAGGACAAAAGAGGACAGGGCAGGGAGTAAAGCTCCTTTTCCTCCACCACAGTAGGCTTAATACCACCTAACCTAAGGATTTATTTAAAATTTTAAAAAAACTTACCTTCCAAAATTGAGGTGGGGGGTAAACCACATTAAACCAGGTATGAAGTTAGAAAGTCAGTAGCAGTCCAGTGGTTTGTAGTGAGCGTCATAGGTATGGCTCTCTTGCCTGCTGGACGGAAGTGCACGTGTTTGGTGCAGTTTTGCTTCTGGCTCTTAAGGAACAATTTAAGCCATTTGAAGCTATGGTGGTTGACCATAAAAACTGGGGGAAGCATCGAGGCATGCAGGTGGGACCTTTTAAGGATGTGATAGAGGTCTTGCTCTTATACTTACAGCACCGCTGCTGTTATGGATGATGAAGTTCTGGGGCAGGAGAATGTCATATTTAGGAAGACAGAACTGATTCCTCTAAGAAGGAGCCTGTTTCTGAAGCATCTGGTGGGGCCACTGTGAGATGCAGGAAGCTGGTCTAGATGGGCCTTTGACCTGATCCAGCAGGGCTCTTCTTATGTTGAGGTGACATACTCATATCTTCTCCATTCCACTAGCAGTGGGTGGAGAGCTCATGGTAGGTGAATATTTAGAACTTAAAGAAATGGGGTTGTGATGGGCAAGTTGACTTCCTGCTTAGTGCAGAGGTGAACATCATACACTTTTTTTTTTGCTTCCTTTGCCTAAGCAGCCCTATTTTCGTTCTGAAGCCATTGCGTAATTTTCAGAGGCTGATCCAAGTCTGCAAGAAAACCCCTAAAGCTCATCTATAGATTTTCCAAACTTCAGGCTGTATAACATGCCCTCTTTCCCACTATCCATGACCTTTTGTTTGCCATCTGCCTGATGCAGAGTTCTGTAGCATTTGAACACTCGCTATTTGATACTTTGTTGTTTTGGTTGGTCCTAAATGCAGTGGGTTAAACCACTGAACCATGAGCTGTCGATCAAAAGGTTGACAGTTTGAATCCATGCGACTGCTCCTGCCAACCTAGCAGTTCGAAAGCAAGAAATTGCAAGTAGATTAATAGGTACCGCATCAGCGGGACGGTAACAGCGTTCCATGCGCCTTGGTGTTGAGTCATGCCGGCCACATGACCATGGAAACGTCTTTGGACAGCGCTGGCTCTTCGGCTTTGAAACGGAGATGAGCACCGCTCCCTAGAGTCGGACACGACTGGACTTAATTGTCAAGGGATACCTTTACCTTTAAATAAAGCATAACCTTCCTTTTCAATTGCTGGTTTTTCATACAATTGTATAGATAACCTTTTATATGGTGTGGGGAAGGTGACAGTTGTTGTGGTTGATATCTTCACCCACAGCTTTGGGAAATCTAATTCTGCAGTTGTAGGAGTCAAATTTAGCTTGCTAGGCATGATGTTGAAGTTCACAACCTCAACAGAAATTCTACCTGTTTCATGCGCAGTGCCAGACAGGCAGAGCTGCTAGGTCTCAATGTGTGAGTGAGATAGTGATGTTGGAAAGAAGATTTTAGATTCATTAAGAGGAGGGGAATGCATTGGGATAAACAAAGTCTGTCCAAAAAAGAGGAACTTTTGGATACAGAAATAAATTATAGCTGTTTAAAGGACCACAAAATAGTAGGAAAAATTGAGGTACATTTGGAGATGCATGCAACGTATACAGTATAGGACTAAGACAAATGTTCAACGGCAAACATTTTCTGCATGAAAGGGAACTTTGAGGGAGAACATTCACTTGAACCTTTCCCCAATTTTCCACACACTTTACTGATCCTCGCAGCCCTGATGGACTGTTGCATTGGTACAATTTCTTTTTTCTCTGTGTCAGTCCTTTTCTTCCTAGAAGCAGTTGTCATGAAGCCAGTGAGATTTGGCTATGTGACAACATCCCCAAGGACAAGTGAAATGAACGCTAAGTAAAGGAATTCTCTTGGAATTTGCTGTTTAATATGTTCCTCTCTTTAATATTTATGAATATTTTGCATGATCTTTTTTGGTTTTTTATTAAGAATATTTCTCAAGTTTTCTAGTTCCTTTTTCATTTTAGTGGCTTACAAAACAATAGTTCAATACAAAACCAATAGACAATAAAACAAAACAAGAATCCAATTCAATTAAAAATGTCAAAACAGGGCAGCCAACATAATAATCAAGAGTAAACACAACATACAGAGCAGAAAGCAAACTATCAGTTAAATGCTTGTTGGAATAAAATAGTGTTAACTCCCCTCCCTCTTTGGAACATCAACGAAGAAAGCAGGAGATTTTGAGCAGGGGATTCCTTTACCTTAACCGGGCTAATAGGCATCTCAAGTGGCTCTTTAAGGGGGGACACACAAATGCCCAGAGTCAGTATCGGGGATTGGCCAGATTGTGCCCTGTCTGAGAAGCCACCTGGCTCTACCACCCTTACCCTGTACTAGCCACAACCCCTGTACTAGCCAGCTGCCAGGAGTTCCTCCCTGCTAAATGGGGAAGTTAGTACGAGCTGTCAACCACTGTTGATACCACTGCCTGTTGCCAGTAAACCGGGGTGTGTGTGTGTGAGGGCAGTGCAGGGTGTGGCCTCAGGGCCTCTGGATACCTGGTGCTATCACTGCAACTGTCCTTATTCATCCTAGTATACCTTCCTGGTGTCTGTTGCTGGTGTCTTTCTCATGTGAGTTCCTTTGGGACAGGGAATGACCATCTCTTATTAACCATCATCCCTGCCCCTTTGATCTTGTTGCTGTGCAGGTTGTGACTCCAGTTCTTCAAAACACAGGTATACGTTTAGCTTTATGGTGTGTAACCAGCTGCATTGATTTCTACAAAAGAAGTCATAATAAGTAATAGTCATAAGAACATAAGACGAGCCCTGCTGGATCAGGCGAAAGGCCCATCTAGTCCAGCTTCCTGTATCACACAGTGGCCCTACCAGATGCCTCAGGGAGCACACAGCCAACAAGATAACCTGTTTCCTGCTGCCACTCCCCTGCACCTGGCACAGAAAAAAACCTACTTTTAAAGCCAGGAGGTTGCTTATGGCTTGTAACCTGTGGTGGTCTTTTCCTCCATGAATCTGTCCAAACCCCCTTTAAAGGCATCTAGGCCAGGTGCCATCACCACATCCTGTGGCAAGGAGTTCCACTGATGAATCACACGCTGGGTGAAGAAATATTTTCTTTTGTCTGTTCTAACTCTCCCTCCACTCAATTTTAGTGCATGTCCCCTGGTTCTGGTGTTGTGCGAGAGGGAGAAGAATTTCCCTCTATCCACTCTCTCCATCCCATGCATAATTTTATACGTCTCAATCATGTCCCCCCTCAGGCGCCTTTTTTCTAGACTGAAAGTCTTTTTTTCAGCATCTTTTTCCAGACGCTGTAGCCTTTCCTCATAAGGGAGGTGCTCCAGCCCACGAATCATTCTGGTCGCTCTTTTCTGCACCTTTTCCAATTCAACTATATCCTTTTTGAGGTGTGGTGACCAGAACTGGACACAATACTCCAGATGTGGCCTTACCATCGATTTGTACAAAGGCATAATGATATTGGCCGTTTTATTCTCAATCCCTTTTTTAATTATCCCGAGCATGGAATTGGCCTTCTTCACAGCCGCCGCACACTGGGTCGACACTTTCATCGACCTGTCCACCAGCACCCCAAGATCTCTCTCCTGATCCGTCACAGACAGCTCAGAACCCATGAGCGTGTATGTGAAGTTTTGATTTCTTGCCCCAATATGCATCACTTTACACTTACTTACATTGAAGCGCATCTGCCATTTTGCTGCCCATTCTCCCAGTTTGGAGAGATCCTTCTGGAGCTCTTCACAATCCCTGCTGGTCTTCACCACCCGGAAAAGTTTAGTGTCATCCGCAAACGTGGCCACCTCGCTGCTTATCCCCAACTCCAGGTCATTTATGAATAAGTTGAAAAGCACCGGTCCCAAGACCGATCCTTGGGGCACACCACTTTTCACCTCTCGCCATTGTGAAAATTGCCCATTGACTCCCACTCGCTGTTTCCTGGTCTTCAACCAGTTCCTAATCCACAAGAGGACCTGCCCTCTTATTCCCTGACTGGAGTTTTCTCAGGAGCCTTTCATGAGGGACCGTGTCAAACACCTTCTGAAAATCCAGATATATAATATCCACGGGTTCGCTCCCATCCACATACCTGTTGACCTTTTCAAAAAATTCTAACAGGTTTGTGAGGCAAGACTTCCCCTTGCAGAAGCCATGCTGACTCTCCCTCAGCAGAGCTTGTTCTTCTATGTGTTTTAAGATTTTATCTTTAATGAGACTTTCCACCATCTTCCCTGGAACAGATATTAGGCTGACCGGCCTGTAGTTTCCCGGGTCCCCCCTCCTGGATTAGTCATAATAATCCAGTACATTACATTCATGCCACTGTTGCTGCAGGGTGGGGGGAGAGGACTAGTAGACTTTCTTATGGCTTGGATGTGAATCACAGATGAATAATAGGGTCTCCATTGTCGTGATCCAGGGAAGCAGCAATGACTATAGTTATGAAGTCAGAGCAATTGTATGTATGTTACCGGTTCACCACCTATTTACGTAAATGGAGTTGTTATAATAAAGCTGTTCTGTATTGTAAGGTCTGTCAGACACACTAGTTAAGTGTCATCCTGAAACTATAAAGGCTGAAAATACCTTCTCAAGCCATAGGTAAATGCTTTACAACATTAATGATATGTTAGGTTAATACATAGAGTGATTGACATGAAGAAGCAAATCTTAACTGAAAGTTTTCAAATCCCATGTTCAGAACAGGAATGGACTGTAAATAAAAATAATCTGAATAGCTTGGATTCAAAGAACTACAGGCAGTGTTTGCTCACATATGGCTCTTGCCTTTTATAGTCTCCTTGCAGCTATTTGTGCCCCCTGAAAAAGCTGTACTTAAGGGCCAGGAAAAGTGGCAAATGTAGCACTTGACCCCTGTGTGCAAGTGGAAGTGCCTTGCATCTAAAGTAAACCATATAGCTGCTGCTGATTTTGCAGCGTGGTGTGTGTATGATTCTGAAAATAAGCAAAAACCTGGCTAAAAGTACTTATTATAGTAGAATCAAAATTGGCCGTGTTTTCTTATATAGAAATAAACAAGCAAGGTTAGTATTCCACTATGAACAAGTAAATGCTTCTTCAGCTTTAAAGAGACTGAAACAGAATATGACATTCCACTCGGGTTGCCAGGATCAGAAACCGTGTGTATGTGTAACGGTCGGGGCTCATGTAGTCCACTGATTTGTGGAGAATGCATTTTGGCTATCTTGATTGGCCTTAGGCTATCAGATTAAAAAACCCTTTCTAGGTCAGTTAATGAGATGGCAATTCAGAGCTACCTTCATTATGACAGTGATCTAATTGTCGGGACTGTAAAGCATTGAGAATGCCAAAAAAAATAGTAATGAAATAAAATTACAGTTGAACTATCATAGAACCATGACTTCCTAGGCATGCTGTGCAGAGTCTGATGCTCAGTTTGGATTCCTGGGAGAGTCTCATTTGTGTTTTCAAAAAGCAATCATCATAGACTCGTAGTTGTTGAAAAATAGCTTTTAGCACTGCAATCGTATGCCCAAGAAGCAGTGTTGTCCCTGCTACATCTGCTCAACATCCATTGTATTCTAAGCCTGTCCAGCGTCTGGCTGCACCAGGCAAATCACTGTCTGTCATGAAGTTTGCACACAATAGGGCACTGGAAAAGAAGAATCGCACTGTTCGCTGATGCCAGGTATGCTGTTGGCTTCCCTTGGAATCTGCAGGACTGGGCATGTGGAGGGTCCTGAGTCCTTCTGCCCCTGTTGGAAAGCTGCCTGTGGGGAAAAAAATAGAAACATAGAGTGCCTAGCATGATGTAGATAGCAGCATCAGTAACACATGGTCTCTAGTTTGGAATGTAACTCACTGTTTGTGGAAGAGACTGGTGCTACCTGGGTGCACTGCACATGCATCAGTGCTCTGGCTGGGGTAAGAGCATAGTGCCGGACAGCATTACCTTTACCTCTTCTGTTGGGGACTGCAGTGGAACTCTGTGGGAAATGACTATTTATTTATTTTTATTTATTTACAATATTTTTACCCAGCCTTTCTCCCCGAAGGGACCCAAGGCGGCTTACAACATGGGAAAAGGATACAATAATACAAAAATGATCACATTTAAAACAATAAAAACAATCCACAAAAGCTAGTAAAAACATCATCTAAAATTAATAAAAACACATCAAATTACAATTAAAACAAGAGCATAAAAAAGCAGCAGCACTCCACCTGTACCAGCAGGATGTTAAAAAAGGCAAGGACTCAGAAGGCTTCCTTAAACAGGAATGTTTTCAGGCCTCGCCGGAAGGTCTCCATGGAGGGAGCAGTATGTAAGTCGAGAGGGAGGGAATTCCATAGGGTTGGTGCCACTACTGAGAAGGCCCTATTTCTGGCCGCCGCCCCTCGCACCTCCCTGGCTGACGGTACCCGCAAAAGGGCCTTCTCTGATGACCTAAGGAGACGAGCCGGAATATATGGAAGTAGGCTGTCTCTCGGATATCCTGGCCCCAGGCCGTATAGGGCTTTAAAGGTCAAAACCAGCAAATGGGCCCGGAAACGAATCGGCAGCCAGTGCAGCCGCTGAAGAAGAGGCCCGACAGAGTCGAACCGCCTACCCCCAGTAACTACACAGGCCGCCGCATTCTGCACTAATTGCAGTTTCCGAACTGTCTTTAAGGGCAGCCCCACGTAGAGCGCATTACAATAATCTAAACGCGACGTCACCGTGGCATGGATCACCGTGGTCAGGTCTGCACGATCCAAGTACGGCCGCAGCTGGCGCACCAGCCGAAGCTGGGTAAAGGCCCCCCTGGCCACAGCTGCCACCTGGGAATCCAAGAGCAGCTGCGGATCCAGGCGGACCCCCAAGCTGCGGACCTGCTCCTTCAGAGGGAGTGCAACCCCCTTCAGAGCAGGATGATACTCTAGCACCTGCATCGTGGATTTCCGGACCAGGAGAACCTCTGTCTTGTCCGGGTTTAGTTTCAGCTTATTAGCCCTCATCCAGGTCCCAACCGCCTCCAGGCAGCGCTCCAGAACCTCAACAGCCACCCTGGAATCAGGTGGAAAGGAGAGATAGAGCTGGGTGTCATCAGCATATTGATAGCACCCCACTCCAAATCCCTGGATGACCTCTCCCAGCGGTTTCATGTAGATGTTAAATAGCACTGTCCCATGTGGCAGTGCTACACTCCTGGAAAACAAAATGACTCCAGATGATTGTTTGGCCAGCAGTGGCAATGGTTGGAGTACCTGGCATTCACCAAGAGAGAGCAGACACTTGCTGCTATTAGCTGTTGCAAAAGGAAAAGATGGTTAGGCAGGCAACCAATATAGGTCCAAAAGGAACTTGGGAATACTGAAGGGAAGGGATAGAGACATGAGAGAGTTATGCAGCATCAATATATTGCAGCATGGGATTCTCTTCTCTCCATTGCTTATCTGTGTGGGCACAGTGTCTTTGCTGCCTCTGCTGTTGTGGTGGAGTGGAGGTTCCACTTGGGTGTTTGTGTGTTGAGGCCTCCTGTACCTGCAATAAAAATTCTGAAAAGGCAGAACAAAGTATCGGAACAAAAAGACAGAACAATGTGAACAAAGTAAGAGCAGCAAGCTGTTTGTACAAAATGCTACCTTTGTGTGCAAAGTGCTAGAAACCTAAACATAATATGTCTGCCATCTAGAGAGGGTTTATATAGGATACATTGGCTCCTCCCCACCCCTCTCATATCTCTACCGTGCTTTGGGGTTTGTACTGGCTGTGAAGGTGTCAGTGTAATGTTCCATATGCCATATCTTATTCCACTCAGAACAGTGTTTCTAAGGTATAAGATTGGGCTGCCCATGTGTGTTGAGAATGATGATTCATGCTCAGACACATTCTTTTTACCTCAGTGAAGCTGTGGTGAGCTCCTATTTAAAGTGTGTTCAGAGCTTGTGTGCTTTAAAAAAAAAGTTATGAGTTGAGATGAGGGAAAGCACGGAGCGTCTTCACCAGCCTTCCATTTCTTGTTTCTTTTGTTGGGAACCATCCGTTTGAATGTGCTGACATATCACAGACAAGTGGTGAGATCGCAGCTGGAAATTCTTCCTGGCAAGGTCTGCTGGAAAATGTGTAACTTCTCCACTTGTCTAGGATGTGAGATAGAGCATTCAAACAAGCAATTCCTGTGCCAAGGCCATACTCCCTCTTCCCGTGGTGATTTCATTAGCTTAGCTGAGCATCTGAATCCATCCTCACTTGTACTTACAGACAATCGATTGGCTACACTTGATTTATTGTGTGGTTTCCTGCAATTTAAACAAAACAAAACAAAATCCAGTTTGCACTATTTTCTGGACTTTGCAGCTCATGCCGAACAGTTGCATGCCTGGAAGTTTCCATTTTGCTCCTGGAGAGCTGTCAGCAATTTCTCCTGTCACACTTCCTTTCCAGTACCCTTGCACTTACAAAGGTGGAACTGTTATCCTGCCGTCCTTAGCCAATTTTCAAAGTACCCCTATAACTTTAGAGAGAAGATAATTTAGGTATAGCTGAAAGATTTGCCCTCTTCTGACTATCCTTTTTAATAACAATTGGTTTTGCCTTATCATAGCCTATCCCAAAAAGATCTTGTCTAGGAAGGAAAGGGAATTTCAATGTAGGACCCAGATTTTTCAGTTACTTTTAGGCATCACAAAATGCTTTTTTGCCCAGATTTGGGAACAATGTGGTGAGATTTGATTGCTGGTTTTGATCTTTAAAGCCCTCTGTCTTAGAACCAGGGTCACTGAGGGACCTCTCCTGTACATTCCATCCCACTCTCTGAGATCATTGTGGAAGGGGGTCTCTTGCGTGTGCCACTCCAATAGAAGTGAGGGGGCAGCAGAAAGGAGTAGGACCTTCTCAGTTGTGGCACCACAGTTATGGAACTCCCTCCCTTGCAAGTTATGACCTGCCTCTTCCCTTTAGCCTGCAGCAGGGGCTCAACACATTTTTACTGTATTTGGGTTAGCATTTGTGTTTTGCTGGTTCAAGGTGGGGATTTTGGTATACTGATGTGGTGCTTAATGTCTAATGTAATTGCCACCTTTGGCTTTTTTATTGTGGTGTTATTACTGCTTTTACTTTTCTGTGCTGCTACATTTTTTATGTTCCTATATTTTTATCTGTTGTTGACACTTTTATGACTTTTGTGCTGCTCCTCTGGCATTTTTTGCTTTTTTTATTGCTGCATTTGTATTATATTGATGGATTTTATGTAAGCCACCTTAAGCCCCATGGAAGTGGGGGAAAGGCGGGATAAAAATGTATTAATAAACAAAATAGATGACTTTCATGGTGGTTTGCACTGTACACTTGATTAAAAAAATTGACAAATTAAAAATTAACAAGTCATTGAGTCCAGATGACATCCACCCAAGAGTTCAAGAACTCACATGCAAGATTGCTGATCTAACAATAATATGTAACTTGTCCTTTAAATCAGGCTCTGTACTAGAGGACTGGAAGGTAGCTAGTGTAATTATGATATTTAAAAAGAGACCCAGGGGGAATCTGGGAAATTACAGGCCAGTCAGCTTAAACCTGTTTTGAGTAAAGCACAATTAAGGATAAAATTAAGCATATAGAAGAACAAGCCTTGCTGAAGGAGAATCAACATGGTTTTTGCAAAACTCCTGCCTCACTAACCTTCTAGAGCAGGGGTTGTCAACCTCTTCCCAGCCAAGTACCACCTCCGGCGTCAATCTCCTGCTGCGTACTACAGGAAGTGACTGGCGATGACATCATCGCGTTACTTCCGGGTTTTCAGGTTTTTGGAGGCCAGAAAAGGCAGTTAGGAGGCTCTGGGCAGGTGGGCGGGCCCTTCTCAGTGTTCCCAAGAGGCTCGGCCAAAGGCAGGAGCCTCTCGGAAGCGAAAAGGCACCGCCGAAAGTGCCACATCGGAGTGGGATTCTAGTGGTCTGGTGGTCCAAGTACCACCAGCAGTCGGCCAAGGTACCACTGGTGATACTAGTACCACTGGTTGAGAGCCCCTGTTCTAGAGTTATTTGAGAGCATTAATGACATGTGAATAGAGATAATCTAGTTGACATTGTATACTTGGATGTTCAGAAAGCCAGCATGTTTGTTTGAAGAAGTGGATGTGATAAGAGTAAGGAAGGGCACTCCGCTTCCTTCTTACCAGCCTGGGCAAGAAGGAGATGGGGGAGGTGGAGAGATCTTGTTTTGATCTCTCCCAGATCACCGCAGCCCCATGCTTTTGATTCTTCCAGCACTGCTGCTGTGATTCTTTGTGGATAGTGCCAAAGTTTCCATAGATGCCGTCACCAAAATTACCCCTTATGTGCTCCAAGGGCCAACTACACATGACACTAAATGCCTCATTGTGTGCTTACAGTCTTAGGTTTTTGCAATTTGGGATTGGGATCACAGTGGAAAGAGAAAATGTTTAACTCTCTACTGCTGCACTGTTTTCCCACTGAAAATTGTCACCACAAAGCAGCGATTTAACCATAAAATTGCCATGATAACAAATAGCATCTTTAAGGCTAAATTGCTGCTTCATAGTGACAGTTTTCTTCAGGGAAAGAGTGTGGAGGTAGAAAATTAAATTCTCTCTCTCTCTCTCTCTCGCTCTCTCTCTCTCTCTCTCGGATCCCAGTTCAAATTGCAGCCCTTCTTGGCTCCTACTTATGAGTAACCCTGAGCCTTAACTACACTATGGCAAACAATCCTATGCGCACTGACCTGCAAGTAAGCCCCACTGACAATAATGGGACTTACTTCTGATATATATATATATATATATATATATATATATATATATATATGTTGTTGTTGTTGTTTTGTTTTATATATATATATATATATACACACCCGCACACACACACAGTATTTATATACCGCCTTTCTCGGTCATTGGATTTCTCCTCCGACTTTAATCCAAGGCGGTGTACATGGGCAGGCTGTCCTAACCCCCCTTGGGGTTTTTTACAATATATATATAAATGTCCAATCTTTCATGGACGGCTACTTTCCAGGTGGTATCCTTTTTACAGTCTGACAATTCTGCTGGCTGGCACGTCCCACACTCGACCGACGCAGCTGGAAGCTCTTATCTCTCCTCCTGGAGGCTTTCACAGCTTTTTGCCGGGGGCGTGTCTCGAATTTATCAAGTTCACCAGTCTTCGGGCTTTGAAGGCAGCAGCTCTCACAACTCAGCCAGACTCTTCAGTAGACATGCATATAGGATTGGCTGTTAGTGTCGTGTAAAGTTTGGCCCTAAGTGTGCATGGCATGAAGCCAGAATGATATGGCTCTATGCTGCATACCCCATCTGAACTGCGAATTCCTTGTTAGTCATTTGAATCCTGGGAAAGATGTGCTATCAGTGGCGTCGCTAGGGCGTGGTGGGGGGCGGGTCACCGGGGGTGATGCACTGGGAGGGTGATGCACTGGGAGGGTGACACTCCCGAGGCCCGCTCGGCGAGTCGCGTCTTCTTTGGCGGCTCAGCCACTTCTAACTAGGCCGGGCAAGGCTGAAAGCAGTGCACGCGCACAATGCCACTTGAAGCCTTGCCCTCAGAAGGGCCGAACGAAGACCCACTTGCGTCTTTGTTTGACCCTTCTGAGGGCAAGGCTTCAAGCAGCGTTGTGCACATGCACTGCTTTCAGCCTTTCCTGTCCTAGTTAGAAGCGGCCAAGCGGCCGAAGATGACGCGGCATGCCACCGTCTCCCAGAGCGTCGCCCCCTCCCAGTACGAGCGGTGAGTACTGGGGGGGTGCCGCGGCAGCGGCTGGGGGTGACGTGGCAGTGGGGGGGTGAAGGCGGATGCCCCGAGCCGTGACGCCACTGTGTGCTATGATTGGCTGCAGAGTTCATTTGTCATGGTGGAGTGGGAGCAGATGGAGGGCAGTGTATTTTGATTCGCCATTGAGTTCAGTGGGGGATTTTTAATTTACACCAGTGCTGAAGTAGATGTAACATTATGCTGTTCAAGAACTGTGACCAGGACCTGAGAGAGTATTAGATTTGGTCTAAATCTGCTTCATCCTCCTATCTCTATAGCTGGTTCATTTTGGTCCCTCTCCTGGTGATGCTGTGCCAGCGAAGTGGACGTGGGAAACATATTTCCAAGACACACCAGCAGAAATGACTTCTTCTATGCCACTCAAAACTGCTGTAGATGGTTATGCTTTAGATTGTCTGAGATAGATTTAACGACAAATTGTTTGAAAGGTTTAATAGCTATGAAGTTATTTGCTAGGATTCTAGCGAAAAAAGTGTGAACACGCTTGCATGTTTGCTGTTCATATGCAAGAGGTGAAGGAGCCTCATTGGAGCCGCAAAGCTGGTTAGTGGAAATGCAAACTCAATTTAGCTTGCAACATGTGACTTCCTATTTCTGTAAGGTACTTCCAAGGGACTTCCTCTGCTAAATCAGCTGAACGTTTCTAGAGTTTCAGCTCAGAAACATAGCTCAGTCTGCCTTGCCATGGAGCAGTTTTTTCTCGGTGATTTGTTTTTACAGAGGTTTTTTTTCTTTCCATTCCCTCCCCTCCTGTGCCATTTCCAGCATGTAAAGATCTAGTAGCTCCTACTCGTGATCGGAAACTGAATACTTTTGTGCAAATCACAGTGGTGCATCCTGGGGAACAGACCTCGGCAAGATATTCAAGCACGGAAATTGTGGAGGTGAGTTCCTTACTTTATTGCATCATCCTTTTTCTTTTTAATGGCCAGTATAAAGGAAAGCAAACTGCCACTGACATTTTACTAGTGCAAACAGCTGCAGTGTTGCCTTTTTGTGAAAGTTCGGCTTTTCCAGAAGGAAATATGGGGGGGGGAGTCTGGCTGTCTGGCTTTTTCACATGTGGGTTGAAAATGCGCCGGGGGACTATTGGTTCTGTGTGGTTTGAAGCAAAAGCAAATAACTGTAGAAGGAGCTTATGAGTTGTTGAAGAACAACAACAAAAAATCTTAGTAAAGCCTATGTATTCACTTATTTAATTTGAAATGCAACAATTGTACTTCATGAAAAATGTGTGATCTATTTTATATTGGTAATATCTACAGATTTCAGTACAGCAGTTATTGCCTGGTGCCTTTCTGCTTTGTCTCCTTCGCAGAATGTTAGTTTTTGTTTTCCATTACCATTATATGTGTTGAAGGAATTTTGGTATATGTGTGTTGGGAAGGAAGGCAGTGTCTTTCTCCATGAAAATGTATCCCAATTTATTTCTTATGATTAAAGTAGGCTGCTCTGATGCATCCAAGCAATTATTTTAAGCCAGTTCTTGATTACTAATTTAGTTGTCATGATTTGGACTATCAGCACTCCCAAAATTGTTGCTCAAACAACCTATAAAACAGCAGGAGGGGTCAATGCTCCCTGTCTGGCATGTTTCACTATATTAGTTGGAACAGATTATTCAGGAATGAGTTGATTCATTTCCCTTTATAGGGTTGCCTGGGACTGAGGACAGAATCCTAGGTATATTCAAGTTCTGGTTATTTACCTTATTTTACTTTGTACCATTTATGTGCCATCAATGGTATTTAATAACAGTAAAAAATTATGATACTGGGATTAAAAAGAATTATATATTTCAATGACCAGAATCCAAAAAGAGTCTAGCTTCTGGCCCAGTTTTAGAATGGAAGTAGCCTTGGTCACTCTATTCTAGGAACTGGACCAAGGGAGTGCATCCCTTCTGGTTCTGTTAGACCTCTTAATGCTGTGTTTCCCAAACCTTTTTGACCTGGAATTCCCTTGACCTTTGGCAACCATTGGCTGAGGATGCCAGCCAATTGGCATTGTTTTCCGAGAGGATTCCATGGCACTCTGCAGCCCCCCTGGCTGGTTTCCGTGGCTCCCCTGGGAACTGCGCCTCCCAGTTTGGGAACCACTGTCTTAATGACTTTTAGTACCATTAATCATGGTATCCTTCTGGGTTTACTGGAAGGGATGCACTTTGGGGCACTGTTTTGCAGTGATTATGGTTTTCTTGGAGGGTCAGTCTCAGAAGGTGATGCTGGGGGACTCCTCAACACCATGACCTTTGGTTTGTAGTGTACCACAGGGTGGGACTTAAAGGCTCCTTTCCAGGGTTTCTCGCGTAGCTATTTCTGGTTCTGCCTAGTGCCTCACATATTTTTAGTCCTTTTGCATGAATTATAACATGTGACTGCTTAAGTGAAATGCTTGCATGTTTATACAGCTTAGATTATGAATGAATGAATTGCTGTTCCTGATTAAAGGAGCTCTGCTACACGATGACATAATTGCCTGGGGCTGGCTGTTAGTGATCATGAATGCCACTTCGGTATCCAGAAACTTCTCTCTTCAGTCTAACTAATCGTTTGTGCTATTACATTTTGTGTTTCTGGCTCTGGCAACTGGCAGTCCGAATGTCTCTTTACTGTATCAAAATGCTGCCTTCATAAATCCCATAGCTATTGTGCCATTGACCATAATTGAATGCAGCAATGGTACACAGCTGCTACCTTGCTAAATCTGAACTATGTCTTTGTGCTATGCAGGGAACAAGAGACCCGCTGTTTCTGACTGGTGTGACGTTCCGGCCGGATTACCCTATCTATGAGGAGACTAAAATAAAACTAACGGTCTATGATGTAAAGGATAAATCTCAAGATACGGTAGGTGTCTTACTGTTCCTTTTGTTAAAATATCGTTCGGTGCTCTGAGTGGCTTTTTACAGGTTGCTTGTGATCCTTGCCACCTTTTCTATCCTTCGGTATATACTAACTTTGTGCTAACTTTTGGTGACCTTATTATAATATGATGCATATTATCAGGAAAGAAGGGGTTAAAATTTTGTGTGGCTTTTCAGTTTATAGTGATTGGCAGCATATGAAATATATTAAGATAAGAACACTGCAAAAAAAAACCTTGTAAATATGTTACTATAAATGTTACTAATCAAAGAATTCTGTTCATGTAAGAACTGAAAGTTATTGAACCCTGTAAACTTGAGATCTGAGACAGAGGAAGAGTAATCAGATTAGAGTTTGATCATTCCCACATTGAGACTCTCATTCATGAAGCGCTTCTGTCTCAGTTGTAAAAGTTGTGCATATTGCATACTGAAAAATGTAAGTTCTATAGGATTGGATTGTGAATTCTTACCCATGCTAATAAGAAATTCTTGCCAATCTGTAAGTAGTAATCACACTATGTTTTATTCATTAAAGGTGCAATCCTAACCAACCCCCTGCGCTGGGATACAGCAGCGCCAGGGCAGGCACCGCTGTATCCAGCATGGGGCTGGAAGCTGTTGGAGGCCTTCTCGAGATAAGGGGACGCTCGTCCCCTTACCCCGTGTCGAGCCCCAACAGTCTCAATGGGGCTATTCGGATGTGCGCCAGCTCCATGGCTGGCGCAAATCCGAGCAGCTCCGTGTCAGGCTTTCAAGCCCAGGAAGGGGGGATAGGATTTGGCGGAGGCGTGCTCCGCCAATCCCGCTCCTCCCGGGCTTTATCTGCCCTCTTCCCCAATCCTGAAACTCTCCCCTCCCTGCGCCCGTTCCACCCTCCCCTCGCCCCTCTGCAGTCTGCCGGGAGCTTACCTGCTCTGGCGGGGGCTCCACAAGGATTTGGCGTCTGCAGACCTTTCTGCCAGTGCCACGAGTCTCCGCACTGCCACAATGTGCCTTATGACATGCTTGCGACAGCGCACGTGCTCGTTCCGCCAGCAGAGGCCAGCATAGGATTGGCTGCCCATCTATTTTAAATCCTAGTTTTTCCACCTAAGGGTTTTAAAGCAGGTAGCAATACTTAAAGTGAAAAATTTTATATAGTTTTATTTCCTCCTTTTTCATTTGTTGTATTCAGCCACATCTTGAGAGAGATTTTGCCTAAAAAGGTAAAGAAGTTCTGAGAGTATTGTTGCCATGGGGTGCGTTATGCATGTAGTGGACCACTACAGTGGTAACAAGCAAATGACCATTAAGATAAGTTCGGTGAGACAGAGAGTTATGATTCCCAAGTCCTTGTCCAGAGTTTCATGCAAAGGCTAAGTTTAGTTTATATTTGAATTTCGTGTTACAAATGTTGTGTGATCCATAGTGGCCAATAGCTGCTGCTCTGTACCACAGTTGACCTGATCACATTAAGTTGCTCTTTCCTTGGCTATGTCTATTTGGGATCGAGAGTGGAAGGATCTGCACGCTCGGCTCTTGAAGGCAAGAGTCAAGGCCGTGACAGACCGCATGCCGAGGCGAACGAGCGAGCGCTGAGGCGAGCGAGCGCGAGAGGCGGGCCACCGTCCTCCGTGCTCTGAGCTTGTCTGTAGGAGGGTCTTCCCGCAAGTAGTCCCTCCTTTTGTCCTGCCTTCTTGGAAGAAACCTCCACGGTGATTGGCTAACACTAAAGTTTACACCCGATTGGCAGATAGCCACTCCCCTCCCCCTTGGTGGCTGTAGTAGCTCCGCTGTGCGGCCCCCTCAAACATGGCCCAGGAAGATTTTCGATCGTGCCGGAAATCGGGAGACCGCTCGCTTCTGCTGTGGTAACCAGACACCTCAGCATAGCTCGACAAAGCTCCTCGGGCGTCCGGGCCGCGCCGAAATTCGTGCAGTCTGTCACGGCCTTTAGCGGCAAGGTCAAAAAGTGTTGTATATGGTGGGAACATGAGGTGGACTCTCAAAGGTTGTTGTGGAGCTGTCACATTTGACTGGCCAACGACGTAGCTCAGGAAGATGGATGTAGAATGCTTGAGACCTCAAATTTCACGGTGCTTCCCTTCTTCTGAACACACTTTTCAGTCCCTGCTCATGTGAACGTGTAATTATACTCTTATTCACACTCGCACACGCACGCATGCTGGCAACTCTAGCCACACTTGATGTAACATTTTGTGTACCTTCCTGTTATATACTGGCTGTACTTGTGTTTTGGTTGACCACATTGATTTTGCAAGTCTTCACAATGTTACATTGTGTAATGACTTAGCACCTCTATTTAAAACATATTTCACTTGGTTTATGATATTTTCTTGATGCAGTGTTTTAAGCAACTGGATAGTTTATTAACAAACAGGGTTGAGTCTATTTAACATTGATGGAACTATTTCAAAAGCTTAATATGCAAAGCTGCCAGATGTGGGCTACAATTCTCAAACCACTTACTATGGGATCATCTCATGGGTGTTAAAGAAACCATATTTGAATAAGTGGTTTGTGGACTGCAGTTGTAACTTTAATGTGTATATATGTAGGTAGAAGAAACCATGCATTCAAGACAGTGGAAGATGTAACTTTCTGAAAAATCTACACTGACATCTGTTTCCACATCACAAATATTTTCTTCCTATATTGCCATAAGCTAATTTAGTTATGTTTCACTGACTCAAGTTGGATTGTCTCAAAAAATCTGATAGTTGAGTTTTGTCTTAATATTTAGGTTGCAGCTGTTACTTTTACATTGTACTAGAAAGCTACAATATGCATTTTTTAAATAGCAATTTATTTCTGATTTGGGCAAGCTAGTTGAAGTTAATAAAGTGTGTGTTCCTGAATTTCTTCAGCATATTGCTTTTAGAACTACTGAAGGGGACCTATCCAATTTATTATGTCTCGTTCAGGATACAGCTGACCCTGGAAGAGCCTGTCCAAGGATGCTGATCTGTTGCAAATTTTGCCTGGAAGCAAGGAAAAAAAAGGTTTCCTTGTAGGAATTATGAGAGTTCATTGGCTTGTAGTTCTTGCAGTAAAGCAGGGGGGTTAAAGTGTTTAACGACACAATCCTACTCTTCATTAGCGCTGGCGCTGTGACCTCAGTTCCGGCGCTGACAGTTGCAAACGTGCCGTAAAGCACATTGCAACACCCGGAGAGCAAGCAGCGCCGGCAGGAAGGCTTGTGCCATCCTGCTGGCGCTGAATACAGCTGGCCGCATGTCGGAGCAGGTAGGAGCTGCTTTGAGTGGCGCGAGAGCTGGAGAAGGAAGGAGGGGTATAATGGGCGGGGGAGGGCAAAGATGGGTGGTTCAGGCCTGGGGGAGGGCGGGATCGGCGGCTCTGGTGCATGCTGAATCCTATGCCCCATCCTGGGTTTGGAAGCCCTACATGAGGCTTCTCGGTTCTGTGCCAGCAAATTAGCAGGTACATATCTGAATAGTCCTGTTGTGCAATCTGGGTCTTTACCTGGGGTAAGGGGATGAATGTCCCCTTCCCTTGAGGAGACCTCCAGCCTGCTCTTTGCTGAGATAGGAAGCAGTGTGGGCCGCGTGGGCCCGCTGTGTCGCTCCCAGTTAGGATTGGGCTGCCTGACTCTCAGATCTCTCCTTGGACTCTTGAGTGTTGGATCCTTATACTAAGGCATTGTTTCCCAAACTTTTCCAACTGCGGCTCCCTTGATTATTGGCGACCATTGGCTGTGGCTCCCATTACATTATGTTGATGCCTGCCAATTGGCATTGCACTGTTTTCTGAGAGAATTCTGTGGCACTCCGTGGTTCCCGTGGCTCCCTGGGAGCCACGCCTCCCAGTTTAGGAACCACTGCACTAGGGGCATTCCCAATTAGTCCTTCTAGCTGTCTGTTTCAGACTGTCATCTAGCATCTTGAGATGCTTCTCCTTCAAGTATTTTGCTATACGCACTGGGGGGGGGGGCATATGGCATAGCCCTCATGGGATTCAGAACACTGTTGGTGGAATAGCATATTTGGGTGTACCCATGTCAGAAGTTCCCTGCTTGTGCAAAATTAGCATGTCTGTTTTACATGGAGGACTTATAAAGCACCATATAAAAAAACCTCTTTAAACCTACGTTTTGAAATGGTAGAATCTCAGGATTTCTTCTTCTCTAAGATGAAAGAGGAACAACCTCAAAAGAGAACATATCAAGACGTCATGCCAGGAACCAACATTCTTTCCTTGCAAATATTCCTGCAGCTTACAGCATTGTACTTAGAATGTTGAGGAACCTTTTGGATATTCCAGCATTTGTTGTTGGCATTATAGTAGTAACCACATTGCATGTTTCTGACTCAGTAACACATTTGTGAAAGCTGAAATTCCAGCTTTGGTTTGCACAAGTTTATTGCTCTGTGCCACACCTTCCTTCCTTTGCCTTCCTGATTTTCAAAAACTACATAGTTGGGCAAAGTATGGTTACTGCATAGTTTGCTTCCTAACAACAGATATTGAAAACAGTGGTTTGAACTATGTGCCCAATTCTGCTTTGGAGACAAGCTATGGTTTGTGGAAACTATACTTCCTCCAGTTCTGATAAAAGGGCAAATGATGGTTACTGCAAATGATGATATAAGGACAAATGATGGTTACTGCAAAACACAGAGTGTGGGAAAGAATTGGCGCACATAATGGGAGACAGGGGAAGCAGTGAGGAGGGAACATGTGAGCCCAAAATCATGGTTTGGCGGTTGCATCTGCACCAACCCAATGTATGCGTTTCCATGTCTTCAGAAATGCAACATCACATTTGACCAGTGGTTCTCAAACGTTTTAGCACTGGGACCCACTTTTTAAAATGACACTCCGTTGGGACCCACCTAGCTTTATGAGACGCTCAGCTCCTTGCAAACTGCAGGAACTCAGCTGTTTGCAGGGTAAGTAGCAGCTATCTTGCAAATTGCAGGAGATCAGCTCTTTGCAGGGCAATTAGCAGCTATCTGATTTTTGAGTAGTCTCAGGGCTTGTGGCAATTACCATACTTACCTGATCTTTCCATCACCTGGGACCCACCAGAAATCAGGTCGCGACCCACAGTTTGAGAAACACTGCATTTGACGATTGCAGGAGAAGGTTCTTATAACTGGGACATGAGGATGAAAAAAGGGATGGTTTTCTACTCCCAGGGTTACTCCTGAATTTGTTGCCTGGCATGGGGGGGGGGAGCTGGCCATAGTTCACCATGGATGTTGCCTAGGCTTACCATATTTTCCCCCCTCAAATCGGGACCACCACCCCATAATTAATTAATTAAATTAAAAATAAAAATGAAAAATCAATTTAATTTTTAACTTTGAACTATTGCCCTGCAAAGTGCGCCTGGATTTTTAAATTATTTTTTTCAATTAAATAATTAATTCAATTTACTTACCCCATCGTTGCTGTTATGCTGCTGATCCAGCGAGAGCCTGCCTGGGCCACGTGAGCCTTGGCAGGCTCTTGTTCAGCCGCTCTTGCCCGTTCGCCTTTGCTGCGCGGAATGGCTCCGACAGCGAGGGGACGGGGCCTCCTTGCTCTGGTTTGTAAACACGATACTAGCAGGGGTGCAACTTACGGTAGGGCCTCTACTGTAGAAACACCTCTGAGGCCGCGTGACCCTTGGTAGGCTCTCGTTCGGCCGCTCTCTTGCCGGCGATCCGGCGAGAACCTGCCCGGGCTGCGCGAGCCTTGCCGAGGCTCTTGCCGGCGATCCGGCAAGAGCCTGCCCGGTCTGCGCCGAGGCTCTCGCTGGCGAAAGCCTGCCTGGGCTGCACGAGCCTCGCTGAGGCTTTCGTTTGGCTGCTCTCTTGCTGGTGATCCAGCGAGAGCCTGCCCGGGCCTCGCCGAGGCTCTTGTTTGGCCGCTCTCTCACAGGCTCGGAGCCGGTGAGAGAGTGGGCGAATGGCCTACTCAGCCGCTTGCCGCTGCTGCCATAGATGTAGAGAAAGGAATTACCCAGGCACCAGCAGTTCTTGGCTCGTGAGATCCAAGATATCGGCGCCCAAATCTCGTGAGGGCATGTTGCCCTCACGAGATTTGGGTGCCGACATATTAGATCTCACGAGATTTCGCGAGCCAACATAAGCGCCCGGGTAAGTTACCTAATTTTCAAAATGGCGGCGTCGAGATTCCGGGATCGTGGCATACCTCCCGGGATGCCAGGACCTGATCCCAAAATCTGGGAGGTTCCCGTGCATTCCGGGACGTATGGTAAGTCTAATATTCCCCCATGAACTTAAACAAATTTTCTGAGTACCTCACATTTCCTATCTTTGTAGTAAAGAAAGTACACTTCTTAAGTTCATCAGAGTTTTAATATTTAAATAACAGCTCCAAATATACTCAACAGAGCAAACGTGTTGAAATCTATGGACCTCTGTTTGGATAAACCTAACTGCAATTCATTAGGAATTTGTAAACTCTGCATTGCCATTCTCTTGCTGCTTCCTCAAAGGCAAGCAATACCGAGATGGCAGAAAAGCTGAGGCAAACCACAGCCCCCTTCTGACTTTTTGGTGTCTTGATGACTTTGCTTCCGCCATCCCACAGCAAACAAAGAAAGAGAACTGCACAACAAACAGTTTTGTAAAGAGAGATACTCGCTCTGTTTCTTGTATAAATGTCAGTGCTTTAAATGTTGGCATCTCCTCAATGAGTACTCCCTGGTTAGTTTTGGGCAGATTTGCATTTTTAAAAAAATCCAATTATTGCAAAGATACCCAGTTAAAACAGAGGAGGACAAAGCTCACGTTGGGGAAATATGAAAGTGAAGAACTATAGCAAGGAGACAGTTAAAATGAGTTTTGAAGCCAGTCCTGTTCCCTAGTGGGTGTTGATACATATCACAAGACCACTGCACCATTGGACTCAGTTTGCCTTCTCTGTTAAACAGTCCCAAGGCTTGGAAGCACTGTTGTAGATGCTGCCAGATATATTTGTTGCCTGTTGGCTGTGAATGCTTGCAGTTTGGAAGACATGCTTTTGATATAATACAGTTGCATTCTCTTACTTCACCTAGTTGCTCCATTTCTGCTTCTGATTAACTCCATGGTTCCGAAAACAAAGTGGAGAATTGTGAGACTTGCAAAAACGCCAGGGGGGAAAGTATTTTGATCTGCTATTTTGATCTGGAAATAATTCAAGGCCTATTCATAATTTTACCTATAGAAGAGTTTGAAAACATGCTTCATACTGTAATGCTCAGTGATAATTTTCACAATTTTTTCCTCTGTTCTTTCCTGTCGGCTCTTGACCTCTCTGGTCCTTTCCTACTTCTTTCTTTTTTTAAATAGTTGAGGCTCAGTCATTCAGAATACTGTACTACATTCCACTCTGAGATACTTGGACTTTATGCTCTCTTTGATGGTTGCATCAAACACATGATTTGTCAAGGCACACAACTGAGTTACTGTTCTCAGCAGCTCTTGTAAAATCTTCCTATGAAACTGAATTCTTGACTTTAAGCTAACATCTGCTAATTAACAACTGCAAGTATCTCAAGTATTTTAGTTCTATATTGGGCCATCTGGAATATATTGTACTCTGCTTTCTATTAATATAGTCAGTGAGTTGTGTTTTTTTCTCATACCTGTGCCAGACTAACAAAAGGTAATTATTGTTACCATTTGCCTGAAAAAGCCATTTACCCTTTCTTTTGAGATTTGTAGCCTCAGTTCTTTACCACCTATGGAAATGTCAAATATTTTTCTCTGTTTGTGTTTGCAAACATGTTGTAGCTTGATAAAAGGGCTATATAAAAGTCGACCCCAGTATAGAGTTGTTACGTACACTGAACAGAAGACTTCAGCTGAGCAGCAAGAAGTTGGGATGTGATAGACACTATCTTGGTTTGAATGCAAACTTTCAACAGGGTAAATAATAAATCTTGAGTCATTGACAGTGCAATCCGACTTAACTTTTGTGCCGGTTTAACCAGCAGCGCAGCGAGAACGGGAGGCCCCAGAACGGAAAAGGGATTCAAATCCCCTCCAAAAGAGGAATTCAAAGGGGATTTGAATGCCTTTTCTATTCTGGGGCCTCCCGTTCTCGCTGCGCTGCTGGTTAAACTGGCACAAAAGTTAAGTCGGATTGCTCTGTCAATCACTCATTATACAGCATGTTGCTCTTGAAAGCTGGCATGGGGTAGTGACTGAGCTACAAATCCAGGCTTTCCTCATTTTAATCTTGCCTCTTCCTTGAACTCTCTAGATCAGTAGTCTTCAACCTTTTTGTGCCACGACCCCACAAATGAGGCTTCGCGACCCCATTGGGGTTGCGACCCAAAGGTTGAAGAACAGTGCTCTAGATGGCTGTAGGTGAACCACTCACTCTTAAGGCTGATTCACACTAGCCCTTTCCGTGCGCGTTTTGGCTTAACGTTTGGTCTTTTCGTGCGTTTTTCATGCTTGCGTCAGACGCAGCATGAGCTTACGACGCAGCCAGGAGAGATGGTTTCGGTTTATCTTTTTGCTGCGCTCGCGTTTAAGCTAGCGTTTATGCTCCCGGTGCTAGGCAGCTCACCAATCAGAGAAGCGCATTTCTCTTCACCCAATCACAGCTGCGCTTTCTTCAAGAAGGCGGGCAAACGTTCAGAGAACTGCTAGACGCACGTACAGACGCTAGAGTAGAGCAAACGTGCACGGAAGGGCTAGTGTGAATCAGCCCACAGCCTCCATATTCTTTACCCAACGTGTAATTCATCTGTGGAACTCCTTGCCACAGGATGTGGTGATGGCACCTGGCCTAGATGCCTTTAAAAGGGGTTTGGATAGATTCATGGAGGAAAAGACCATCACAGGTTACAAGCCATAAGCAACCCCCTGGCTTTAGAAGTAGGTTTTCTCTGTGCCAGGTGCAAGGGAGTGACAGCAGGAAACAGATTATCTTGTTGTCTTGTGCTCCCTGAGGCATCTGGTGGGGCCACTGTGTGATACAGGAAGCTGGACTAGATGGGCCTTTGGCCTGATCCAGCAAGGCTATTCTTATGTTCTTATGTTCTAGGGACAGTAATACTTGCCCGAACAAGTGATAATCCTTTGGGTTGTATTCTAGCCCTAGTGTGTGAGGAAGGAAATTCTGGCATGGGGATTTTCCTGTCCTTTCCTCTCCACAGCAAGATCCAGGGGCCTCTGAAAACCCACTCCTGAGGGTTGAGGGATCATCTGGATCCTCCAGAGCAATATGGGATGTACATAAGGGGGCCTGCTGAGGAATGGGGGAAATCAGTGAAAATTCCGCCCCCCCCCCGCAACTTCCATTTGTGCAAATCAAGGTTGGGATACAATCTAACCAAAAGTTATCTGGATATTTTGCCATGGTGATAACATCAGATAATAGTTCTGTATTTTGTTTTTCATTATGCAGTAGTGATACATTTGGTTGGAAGAGTGCGGTGGGTGATAGAGAGAATTCCTAATTAATGTATTCCTTAAACTTGAAAAAGATGCTCATAACATTTTATTGGATCCATTAACCTTTCAATTTTAACCACCTCCCCTATTTAAGTTGTTATATATGCAATTACAATACTGTATTATATTGTTTTGACTAATAGGAAAAGCACAGCTTAATTGTATTAAATTGGAAACAGAAGTATTACTTCTAACGTTATTGATGTGGAGAAGAAATAAATTATCAAATGGATAATTTTGTGGGTTTTTTTAAAAAGCAAAACAAAGTGTACCATGATATATAATTAAAGTTGACATGCATCAGTGAGTCTTTCCTGACTATATTTGCTGATCACATCTCTACTGAGTTCCTGTATGGAATGACTAATGTTGCAAATGCACGCTACATTTTAATTAATGTATCCCCACACCCAAAATAAATGTTCCATGTAGCTTCAAGTGTAAAACTTCACAGTTTGCAGTACACCTTTCCTCATAATACAAAAGCTGCAGACCTGCTAGAATGGAAACAGGTGGGTTTTTTGGTTTGTTTTTAAATAGGTTAAGGCAGTGGTTCCCAAACTGGGAGGTGTGGCTCCGAGGGGAGCCGCGGATACCAGCTAGGGGAGCCACGGAGTGCCACGGAATCCTCTCAGAAAACAGTGCAATGTCAATTGGCAGGCATCAACAGAATAATGGGGAGCCGTGGCCAGTGGTCACCAATGGCCAAGGGAGCCGCAGGTCGAAAAAGTTTGGGAAACACTGGGTTAAGGGATTGATAGGTAATGATAGGGTTAAGGGATTGATAGGTAACCATTGGCTGATGGCTAATAGGGCAGCATCTCAGCAGGCTGTGGGTCAGGGCACTGAAGTAGCAGTGGAATGAAGAGGACAGATGGAACTGATGTTATAATAACCAGCCGCATCTCTGATGCACACTTGAAAATATGGTACAGTATATAATTACGCTAAATATACACTTAGACTTGCCATGATAGCCTCAAAATTCTGTGTCACCGAGATCTTTGAAGGTGACCAGAACACAGTGTGGAATATGACTGTGCTTTTGACTTGCTTACCCTCCCCTCCATACACACTGGTAACACAGACTCCGATGTCACAGTTCCGTGCACTTCCTCTTCCCTCGCACATCCTGCCTAATACAAGAACCCTGGACCAGCAAATGAAGCCCAGTGTAGATAGGTGCAAAGAAAAAAAAAACACTACCTATTGCAAGTGAATTGCAGAATTGTGTCTGGGGAGTAATTTAATTGTGAAGAACCTCTGGCTAGGAGTTAAGAAAAATCAAGATTTTGGGCAGGAGGAATCTGTGTTCCCTAGTTAAATTATACACTTGCTAGGGAGATGAGGCAGTGTTTAATGTTTAGAAAGAAATGTTCAGGGACTCAGGTTTCTGGGGGAACAGTGCCACCTGTTCTATAAGCCCTTAATGTTAAGGGGGAACTACACTTGTTTGATGGAAAGGAAAAAGTGCTGCATATGCTCAGAAGCACTCTTAATATATTCCCACGTGCTAGAAATGAATCGTGACTATCAAGCTTGTGGGCCCCTGAGTGGAAGTCAGATCAATGCTTGGCTAGTAAGTCAAACTGATATTTGTGGGTACTACTGATAATCAGTAGTATGTTGCAACAGAGAATATGAAACACAGTGACCAAGAATCTTTCTGTTTTGTGGGTTTAATGTCAGTACTTCTCAGTTTTCTATTCCTCATCTGTCCCCTATATCACTCTGATAATTGCCTTTATGCAGGGCCAGTGCCACAGGTAAGAATTTGTTCGGGGGGGGGGGGCTCTTAGTTCAGGAGCTGCCATGCAAGTTGCATATAGAAATATAAACAATTGCACAATGACTCTCTAATTTTGTCTCATGTGAGTGGAATATAGAGATTAAAAAAGATGGTCAACATGCAACTCTTGATTTTTGTATACTTCTACTGTATGCAACTAGCATGGCAGCAGTTCTTTGTCCTGTCTTCCCCACCAATCAGTGGGCTTTCTCCAAGGCTGTTGTGATAATGCACAGACCAGTGAGAGAAAACTGTTGTCCTGAAGGAGGAGGAGAGACTGGCTACTACTGCTTCGTGAGGCAAACCATGGGGGGGGGGGGTTTCCCTTGAACCCACATGCTATGAGGGGGTTCAGCGTTCAGGGTCAAGCAGAATTGCCTGCCGATTCAACCTCTGTGTATTTGCTTCTTGCTTACCTCTGAATAAGATGTCTGCAGTTACAAATTAGGGGAAGCAGGAAAAGTGAGGCCGTGTGGCTTAACTGGAACTGAAGAGGGCCAAAGTAGACTTCTGGAGAAAAGGTGGTATGGGGGGAAGAGCGCGTTTCTGAATCTTTCAGGGCTTGAAAGCAAGAGACTCTCCTGCCATTGTTGTTAGGTGCTACCATGAAACAATGGGAAAAGGTAAATTGCCACTTACACAAGATAGTTCTGGATTTTTCATGAAACATTTGGCCATGGTAAAATAGGTGGTCAATTGATCGATGTGCCAAACGTATTCAGACTATAGGCTGAATATGGTCCTAGGCTCTGTTGCATGGCGATGACATTATTATGTAGCAGAGGTGAAGACTTTGGTCTGTAACATGTTGTTCATGCTGTAATAATGTAATTACCATGCAGGAGAGAACGTTTCCCCACACTTTCATATTATTTACTGAAGGCAGGGTGAAGCTTGCTGTATGACAATATCTCCTTTATGATCTCATGGTGGTCTCATGATTTTTTTAGCTTGGGCATTAAAAAACTAGAATGAACATTTGGCAAGATTTAAAACTGAATTCTTGTGCCATTATGCCGAGCATGCCCTCAGCGGGATGCTCGTGTTTTACTAGGTCGTGCCGGAAACGCATGAGGGGTGGGGGCGATGATGTATTGGTATTCTGGGGGAGGAGTATGGGCGGAGCCGAGGCATTTTAGGTTGGCTCCTTGCCATACTCCTTCCTGTTTCCTTGGAGCACAGCAGCTGTTAACATCGGGGCAGTGGGTGAACTCAGGTCGCCAGGTCACCTGGAATAGCGGATTCTCTGTGGGACTCTCCGCTGGTTAAAATGGTGAGTGCTGGGGCTGGGTGTTGGGGTGGGGGGTTGTTGAGTGTTTCGGGAACTGGGATAGTTCGGGGCTTTTAGGTCTTTGCGGGCGCCTGGGTCGTAGGGTCGGGTGGTCAGGTGGAGGGCAGGGGGTCGGGAAACCGGGAGGGGGGTGGGGGTCGTGCGGGGGTCATGGGCGGCTTACCTGGACTTGTTATGCGTCCATCGCCACCTCTGTTTGCGGCGTCACTCGCACTAAGCGGATTGGAGCTGGGGGCCATGTGCTCTCCCCTAACATGGCGGTGCCGCGGTGTTTGCCCACTCGGGCGGGCTGCTGTGGCCATTGGCGAGAAAGCAGGGCAGTAGGAGACGCTCCCCACCGGCCCAGGGGATTTGGGCCGGGGTGCATGCCGGCTGTGGTTGAGATAGGGCCTTGCTGGGCATCCTTCCCTCCCGTGGGTTTCCTGTCGCTCCACTAACATGGCGCTCTCCAGTAACATGGGGCTGGATGTCCCGTTCCCCCCCCCCATGTCCACTAACATGGTGCTGCCATATGCTGCCCTCATGATTTTTGTAGCTTGGGCATTAAAAAACTAGAATGAACATTTGGCAGGATTTAAAACTGAATTCTTGTGCCATTATGCAGTATAAGGATTTTGATGCTTAAATCACATGGTGTCAAGATGAAACTATATCTCTGTATGTATGAAGGGAGCTTTATTTTCAAAAAGTTGAAAAATAGGTATTCAGTCAGTTCTGGGTAATTTTCCTCTCTTTTACCTTTTTTAATTTAAGATACTTGCAAAGAAAAAGTGAGTCTTTAAAAGGAAAGCAAATAGTATGCCTTACACAGTTCCAAAAATCATGCGTTTCTTAAGTATCCTGTCATTATTACCATATATGACAACCTTATTCTGATCTGATAGTGAAAAAGGTGCTGACCTGATTACATTCACCAATATATATATTGGGGGAGCAGCTTGCCAATCTTTAAATAGCAGGTGCTGCACCTCTGCAGGCAGCAGCTCTTGAAGTACTGCTGCTCTTTCCTTTGCCCACTTCCTGCCATTGAGAAGCTGTGCAACATCTGCTGATGCCTCCAACATCCAGAGGCATGGCATTTTCCATTTAAGAAATGTCAGTAACTAAACCTCCCCCCCCCCATGCTGAACATTTCAGTGTAGTTTCATTGCCCCTTCACAAAACTATTGAATATCACCTCATTTTTCCATCTGAGAAACCGTTCAGTGAAAATGGAGGGAGGGGATATTTGGGCCAACACTACAATATCTATGCTACTTTTGTTCAGTGCAGAATCTGCAGATTCTAAGTGGCTTAGGAAAAGGAAATCTTGAACTTACTTATATTTCTAGTTTTCTCTGTGGCTTTAATTCAGTCACTCAACTCTCACTGTTGTTGTTTTTTTTAATTTTTAACTGAGTCTTTCCTCCCCTTCCTTGACAGCTTTATTCAAATTTAAAAGTTTTTGAAATGTGAAGCATTCATATACCCACCTTCTGTTGCCATCCACTCTGATTCACATCGTGTTTGCAAGTATAATTATGTAATAATGGAGCTCTCAACACTTGTGCACACACTAAATAACAGCAGATGGTTCTAGGTGGCTGGTATTTAATCAGACACATGAAGAGGTGCTAAATGGTGTTAAATGCCAATGTTTCCTAACAATTTGTTTTCACTTTTGCACTCTGTTTTTAACACCAGGTTTTTCATTAGAAAGCATTTTGACAAATGGTAGTAAAAGCCTATCCTCTTGTTTAGCTTTAGATGCATATTAATTGGTTCAGTACTGTTTGCGCATAAACTGTTTCTGTCATTTCTACTGTTCCTTTGACAGATGTAGCTAGGCTTACTAATTTCCCCCTACGCAGGGGCAGGCGGCAGAGACGTCACCGGGGGCGGGGTCCGGGATCGTGATGTCACCGGAGACGGGGACTTTGTCCCAGCCTCGTGCGCCTGCATGAGGCTAGAAGTACTCGGAAAGTGTCCGAGTTCACTCAGATGCTTTCCAAGACCTTCCAGCCTCACGCGCACTTGCGCGAGGCTGGAAGCTCTCGGAAAGCATCTGAGTGAACTCGGACACTTTCCGAGTGCTTCTAGCCTCGCATGAGTATGCAGCGAGGCTGGAAGGGCTTGAAAACGTCCGAGTGAATTCGGACGTTTTCAAAGTGCTTCTAGCCTTGAGCAGGTGCGTGAGGCCGGAAGAAGACGCAGTGCATTAGTGCTGCGTTGGGGGCAAGTCCCAGCCAGCCAGGACAAGAGGAGACCGTATGGGAGCCCAGATTTGGGTTCCCAAACCGGGATTGTCCCGCCCGGAACCGGGACTATGGTAAGCCTAGATGTAGCTGAGGTTGTGAAGAATTTGGTTATTCAATTGTAATGCACTTCATACCTATTCATATGAAGCTTTGCGTTTAACGACATTAGACGTTAAATGTATTTTAACCATTGTTCAGATTATAGAACAATATTGTTGTGGCAGAATGCCGAGAGTCATGGGAGCCAGCTGGAACGACCTTGATCTTTGGTGCTTTGGATTTGGGATGCAGACATAGGGATGCTTCTCATGTTAGTGATCTCTCTGTGTGCCCTGTTCATATTCAAGTGTCATCAAGCATACATACTCACAAAGACACTATGTGAGTGGTATTTGCATAGCCTTTCTCCTGAGGGTTGCACAGTTTCCAACCATAGTGGCTTTCAAGCTCTTAACCTTTTCATACCCATTTCTTTTCTGAGGAACCCTTTTAAATCTGCATGGAAACCTTGTGTGTGTGGAATATTCTGGGATATATTTTACAGCACATACTGAGTTCAAATAGCACACTGGCCGGCAGGGCCTCTGAGAGGGGGGTTAAGGGGGTAATTTGTACCCGGGCCCAGGGCAAATACCTAATGGGTCAAAAGGGGGGCCCTGGAGCAAAAATGGGTCAAAAAGGGGGTCCAGGAGCCAAATTCATATGTAGGGAAGGGGCCCAAAAGTAACTTTGTACCCCCTGATAAAATGCCTCTGAATGACCCTGCTGGCCGGGCATGTTGGGGCCTCACTATCATCCCACACGAACAGACTATGTACTAGAAAACACAGGGTGCTCTCCTGCATCTGTGCATTGCAATCTGCCTTTCAGGGAAGTTTGCTGACCGTGAAAGAACCTGATAAGATTCCCTGCATTCAGGTGTAGAAAATCCCAATATGAGAAGTGGACCTGAAAACATTTTTTAAAAGCCCACTTCCAGGCGTCCATGAAAGTCTTTTAAATTTGTGCAAGAGAAGATAAAATGAAGGGCACCGGTTAAATGCTGTATGTAAACCATGGATTTATTGGATTTTAGGACTAGGATTACACAATCAGAATATTCTGTAGTGAATGTAGCTAAGATTCACATCAGGGCATACAATCAGAGCCTTGAGAGCAATAAATCAATATGTACAGCAAGCTGTTGTGACATGAGTGGTTTCACAGAGTGATTGCAACCCTATCTCCTCGTTGTCATAAAGCAGGTAATACAAAAGGCTGCAGAGCCAAATCTCATAAAGTACAGAATAAACGCATAATAAATCATGTTGCCAGACTATTCCCTTATCTCATCCCAATAACACTGCTATCCCAAACAGCCTCTTTGTCTGACATGTTGCCAAGAGCAAGCTGCCAAATTTCCACCCCACTCATTTTTGCCAACCATAGGAAGCTTGAGTCTACAGGAAGCATGATCTGCATTCCTATACCAAACAGCACCTTTCTCCTCCTATATATAGTCTGGACCGAGCCATGTTCCACACCTCCCTGGTTTCACCAAGCTTTTGTGGGATTGTGCCATGACACATTCTGAGGGCCCAGGAGTCTGCTGGACTTTAATGTCCAGCATGTGCGCTTTGGGGCAATCTCGTGTGAATGTGAGAGAGCATATGTTTGAGGCAGTTTTCTGGTGTCCTTGAGTAGCATACCGAAGCATTCTTTTCTTTCCTTGTCTTAAGTGGGGCATGGCTACATGGCATGATTCTACTTCAAGACTATTGCTTAAACTATGGCAGGCAGGGCCGGTTCATTCTGGAGATCAACTGAGACCGCCTATTGCTGTTGCTTTCACTTAATTAACATGAGCATGAAGGAACCATATATAAGTGTTTCCTTTCCACACACAAGTAGTTCTTTCATACACATGTTACTGGAGCAGTTTGGAAAGAAGCTTTGGAAAAGAAGCTCCCACATTCATGCCAGTAACTAGAGCTGTTGCTGTTTGATCCAACTATGCATAAGCAAACTGTGTGGTTGCATTTGCCATCTTCTATTGGCAACAAACAAGGAATGGCACACAGATGTTCAGAGGCAGCCGTGTTTCTGGGATCTCCACATTTGGAGCACCTTTTTTTCTCTTTTCTTCCTGGAAATAAGGCAGATTAGCCTTGGGATTCATACTAGTTATTTGAATTTTTCTTGCTATACAAGAGCAAAACAGAACTTGAGCCATCATAGAGTTATGTAATGGTGGTGATTAATTTGATCATTACTAGTACATACTGTCTGATGCATATAATCATGCCTACGTTTTTATTTTTCATTTTGTTCCACTTCCTTGCCATTTTCCCAAGAGGCGGATTTGCAGTCTGTGTGTGTTAGATACTTTTGTTTTCACTTTCTCTTCACATTACTGTGCTTTATTTTAATACATAACTATTGGGGAGAGGGTTTCCTTTTTAAAATAGAGAAAAACCTTTCCATTAGTATGTATGGTTGCCAAGAAATCCAGATGTACAATCCAGGAAATCCTGTAATGTTTAGGAGCACAAAACCTGTTTTTAAAAAACAGAGTTTTGTCCAAATAAAGAATTCATTCAACGTTATTAGAAAAGCAGAGGAATCCATGCTAACATGGAGTCCTGAGCATGCTTACTGGACTGATCCAAACCTAAACTTTCAATGTTTAAGAAGACTTTGAAAATTTCCCTAGTTCACTGTGCTTCTGCAATAAGATTGTTACGGTGTAATCCTATCGGCTGCACTGGCCTAGGGTGTCGCAAATGTGCCATAAGGCACGTTTGCAGCACCCGATGAGTAGGTGACGCCGGTGCCAAGGCCTGCATCGCCCGCCAAAGACCACAGTGCCGTGGAGCGGGCAAGTCCTGCTCTGAGTAGTGCAGAAGCTGGGGGAGGGCGAGGTGGGTGGAGCGTTGGCGGATCGAACCTGAGAGCGGACAGGTGCCATGTGTGATATCCTGTCCCCCCTCTCAGGCACTTTCTGTGCCCTGCTTGGTTCTCCGCCAGCTAAAGAGCCAGGGGAGACTGAGTAGCCCCATTGTGGCGGCTGGGGGTTTACCCAAGGTAAGTAAGGATAGGATTGGGCTGTAAGACTCCTATTGTTTCTCTACTGTCATTTCTTCTTTTGCTTTTATTGTTTCATGCTACTCTTATTTATTTATTTTACAATTTCAGAGAATTTATTCTATAAAATTATTACATTGAGTTATAAGGTATAATTTTGTTTAATACGTTTTCAGTCTTTGTAAGATGCCTTGGGGCTATGTGAAACACGGGATATAAATGGAACGAATACATGGCAAGTCATGATTTTGTCTTGTGTTCTTGAGCTTCTCCTTCCCCACTTCTTTCTTTCTTTGCCATGTTCCAGTTCCCTCCCTAACTTTATGGTTTGGGTAAGCTGCGGTTTGCTGTTATAGCCAATCTGGCAAACTCTTGTTTTTGCTTGCCCACCAAACATAAATCAGAAACCCATTCCAAATGGTAGTTTTAAATTCTGGTTTGGAGGGCAAGCACAAACTAGAATTTGCCAAGTTGAATGTAACGGCCAACTATGGCTTGCTGGAAACAGGAAGTCAGGGACGGAATTGGAGGATGGAAGAAGGAAGTGTGTAAGACTGAGGCTTAGACCAATGGTCAAATCATGTAGCAAAATGTAATTCACTCCACAGGTAGAGGGGGGGATTCTTTTTATGTGTACGTTTTGCAGTTTATATTCTGGAGCTAGTTTACAGAACAACTGCAAGATTAAAATTAAGTTATGATCTCTCAACCAAGAGTGCAGACAGGAGGACTCTTCATACGTAGAGAGGGCTTAACCGTTGTCATTTCCAATGCTACTTGCCTGAGAACAAGTACTCAATGGTGGACTTCATTCTAGAATCATTCAGTGGAAAATAGATGGAATCAAGATGGGTATTAAAATTTCAGGGAGAGATCTTTTAGGGAAAGTAGAGTTTCTGAGGTTCCACATGTATACACAAGGCAAAGACCCAAGGATGTTTGTGGTTAACAGCTGTGGTTAACTATCCCTAACTTGCAAAATCAAGGATGTTTCTTGAGAACATTCAACATCCAAAGTAAAGCCTATTCTTTGTAACTTCTAGGAAGTGTGTGAAAGTATAGAGACAGAGGAGAAATTATTCATCTTCTATTTAAATTTTTTGCACACAGTTTGTGAAATGTTCTTTCTTAATTCTTTTGTTTTGGGAGTAAGCATGTGTTCAGGAAAACAGTATTGAGCTAACATACACTAACATAAAACACTACTGTTATGATTTATGTAGATTTCTTGTATTCAGCTGCATCTCTTTGCTACACTACTGTCAGGATTAAAGAGGGGAGAAAGGAAAACCCTTCTTTTGTTATTTTTGTCCAGAGGGACTCTGGAACCTGAATCCTTGGTACAAAGTAGTAATGGGAAAAGAGAATTGGGGGAACTGATCCCTTTTCTCGAAAAGCACATATGAACAACTTGCTTATTCAAAAGTTAATACAACTTCAGCTTTACATGGCTGGGATTATCTACATTTTCTTCATGGCAATGAGCTTCTGGACTACCTTTTTTAATGTACTTCAAAGGAATTATTCTGCAAAATATATTAATGAGTTAGAGGTGCACAACTTAAAAACATGTCCTGGGTTGTTCATTGTCAGGGGATCGTGCAGAAATATACTGTATAGCCAGGGTAAAGAAAAGTTTGGTTACCCATGGGGATGTATGCTGTGTAGACAGAAGCAGATTTTGATGTTTCATGCAGAGATAACCACTGGAGGCACGCTTAAGCAAAGATCAATAAGAATGCAGTGTTAGATGGCATTCATTATCCGCGGTTATCTTTTTAAAGAGATGGGTATTCAAGGTGAATTGACAGGCTGTGGACGTTCAGAACAGTTTACTGAGATGATGCTGTTTTTTCTTATTTAGATGAAATAAAAATGCTAACAATAGTCATGGCTTGAGATACTTAACATCTATAATGCTGTAGATTGCAGGAAGATTGGAAACATGAATAATTCTGTGTCATTTTGAAGAGTCACTTTTAACTAGGGGAAAGGAAAGCTGTCAGGTTTATGATTTCAGAATCATTTCTCTCTGAAGCTTAGTTTATCCAGCAGGGTTAGGACAAACTAGACATGACATGCATTTGTGTGTGTCTCTTCCCTGATGGCGTAAGTTAAAAATACTGTACATAAATAACAGTACTGGCTGGCTGCATGTTGAAGCAGAGAATCAAGAGAAGAGGATATACTTTTCCTTTTCTGCTGGTTGCTAAAATTTGTCCCAGCTGCTGTCCCACTTATGAGGGGGAAAAGACAGGATCTCCAGCTCCTCTTCTCCCTCCAGCCCTCATTCTTTTGCTCCTGTTGTAGCCTCTCAAGGCTGCTTTTCATTTTTTTTAACAAAATACTAAATATGGTCGTAATGCATACTTACTGGATCTGACCAGAGGTCCATGTGAACTAGCATCCTGTTTCCCACAGTGGCCAACCTTGGGAAGCCCAAAGCAGGGGGTGAAGGCATACTCCTCTGCAACATTCAGAGGTGTTAGTGTTGGTACTAGATGGCTGAGGACCTGGGAGCAAAGCCATGGAATAGGCCCCCTGTGGTGCCTCCATCTGCCCCCTGCTGGTGCATTTCATTCAGCGTGTCCTCTACACGTTTGTGCACGTTAAATTGTAGCTCTGTAGAAGTTGCTCAGACTAGCAAAGGGAGCTTTTCTCTTCTAAGAAGCGATATAAATATGTGAAAAATACTAACTGTTGTGTGATCCACACTGGTACTAGCAAAGCTGAGGTGTAAATATCAATGTTCCCGCGGTGGACTTTTGCCATTCTTTACAGAGATATGCCAGCTGAAAGCAGAATTGGTCTCCCCACTAGCAGAGGACACTCAAAGGAGTAGGTTTACTTGCAGTCGCCATTTTTCAAATCTGAATTAATACAGTGCCTGGTTTTCAATTCAGGTCTTGCTTTTAAGAAGACTGTTTTATCATCAACTCTTTGTGTGCATCTTTGTTGAAGAAAGTTGGACAAGTACTGAAGAAATGTAAGCAACAGCTTAGAACAGTCAGCTTTCACTAATTCAAAGGTGGAAGTGAAAGAAACTTCTGCAGATACTGTTGTAGTTGCCAATATTATGGGAAAAGAGTCGTATGAGAAGAAGTGACAAAGAATTCATTATACAGTAATACCTACTTTAATGCCAGTGATCTGTTCCTGAAAAGCTGAGTGGTGTCTGAAACAAGGCTATAGGTAGGAGATGCCTATATTGAAGGAAACAGGCGCTGATTTGCCACAAGGTGCTGCTCCCATTGGCTACAATAGCTGTGAATCAACCCAGGATGGAGAGCATTATAGTGAAATAGCACTAAAGGAAACTGTTATTGGAGGTATTACTGTGCTACCAGAGACTACATGAAGGGAAGGGAAGCAGAGCAGGACCCAAATCACCTCTGTCTGTCCACTTGGTGCTTCACCAGGTGGGTGGGGAGATTTCGAGCTACAGCAGCTTTTTCCCCTTCTGCTTCCTCTCTATCAATGGTAGATGGTGTACAGAGAAAAAAAAAAGCTGCCGTGGCTTGTGCCCACCCACTCACTCCCCCTCCCTCTCCCTCATCCACATGGGGGGCCTGATGTGCTCATCAGCAGCATTCTGTGGACAATTCAGGTGGCATGGGGACATGGGCTGCCACTGGGTTGGTGGCATGTGGTGGTTGCTGCTGTAGTCACATTTTTAATGTGACTTTTAAATACATACATTAATTTTAAATGCATGCACTGCATATGTAATTGCAATAGTAGTTATTCATCACAGTGTAATGCCGCATCAGATTTAATCCATTTTCAATATGACTGATTCGTTCAATAAGGATAGTTATTTATAATGAGTTCCTACAGGTAGTGACACCTCTGTCTCTTTATGCAATATTTCCTTATAAAAATGGTTTATTGTACCTTTGGAATGATTTAAAAGTATTTCTGTATTAAGTAGTAATCCAGGCTTTATAGCTGCTGAGTTTTATTGGTAATAAAATTTGCCTGAAATCCTAGTGAGGATAATTTCTTTTCTTTTTTTTAAATCATAGTACTGTATTTAATATTCATTTAGCACCAGCAGCATTTTGGATGCAGTAAAGCACATGTAAGTGACATGGATGATGCCCAGTGAACTTAACAGGCTATAATACAAAGCTGTGTAAATGAAGAAAAAAAATTGAAATAGGAAATTTCTGATAGTACGTATCTAGTCCAGATTGAAAGTGTTAGGCTCAATGACTGACCCTATGGTCTCACTTGGTACAAGGCAGCTTCTTATTTAGAAATGCTACAAAATCATAGGTATTTTAAGTCATTTCCTATAGTGAAAAAAGAGGCCTGTCACCCAGCCTTCCAGCGATTATTAAAAACAAGATGTGTCTATTAGGAGATATGTTTTTCATAGAACTGGAAGGAACTTGAATGTTATCTATTCCAACCCCTGTGGAAGGGCAAGATTGGAGTTGTGGGTGGTCATACCTAAATCAAGATCTGGAGTCTTTGTTCTCCATCCCATCTGTCCTGAGGCAGAGCTGGGCGCTGCTCTGTTGTTGACCAAGCAAGGGCAGGGTTAGGTCAAGACCACTAGTAGAGACCCATGAAAGAGCAGGACAGGTTGAAGCTACAGTACCATGACAAGCTCTGAGAAAATACGTTGCTCTGACAAATGTCAGAGGTATACTTGAGGCCTTAAATATCTCCATCCTCCGATGAAGCCTCCTGTGCTCAACTTTCCTGTCAGGAGAATGGAAGGCTTAAAGGGCCAGCTAGTGTGCATCATCCTGGGAGATACCTAGTATTATATCACCTAAGAAGCCCACAGCTGCTGAAAAAAGGTTTCTCTATGGTTCAGATAACAATAACATGGAAAATGTGGTCCTTGCTAAAGTTGGGAACATCGGATATCTAAGGATGGATGTTATAGTAAGGGGTCATATAAGCTTTTTGTTGTCTCATCAAGTTTGGGGTGGGAAAGTACCATTAAAAAGAGCTATTTAAAAAGAAATGCCTGTGGATCAATTATTGCTATTGTTTCCTTTTATTATTATTTTTCAGCTGAGGTTCCTGAATAGCATAGATGTGATATGTTATAAGAATTGTTTACTATATTTTAGTGAATACATAGTGCTAACTCCAACTGTCATTGTTTTTCACAGCAGAGGAGATAACTATTGACAGCATAGGATCCGCGTGAAAAATGTGCACTGAATGAAAACAATCCTTTTTATTTAAGAAAGTATAGAGATATTTAGCTTAGCTTTCCACAGAGAAATCTGGTGGGAGCACTCTTTTTTCTATCATCATCCTCAAAGGATGAAAACTGGCTGGCATTTTTTTATATATACAGTATATATTTTTGGCAAGAGAATAGCTTTATGTCAAGACTGGATTCAGAAGTCTTTTTATTGTCTGGCTTTTATGAATACCAGTTTTAATGTATGATTACGTAGAGCATGTCTGCTAGGCACAGAATTGTTCCCAAATGGAAAGGAGATATTAATAGCTAGGATTTGCCTCCCAGTCCCAAGCACTTCTTGCACAATCCAAACCTACTGCTTCATACCAGGAGTTGATCCTGTCCAACATACTGTATCTAACAATGGCAAACCGCATGCATGAAGGAAGCAGCCTCTTCGCCTCACCCCCTACCCGTTTGTCTCCTACAGTTCCAATTTGGTATATACAATTTGGTATAGTAGCCAAAAAAAACAGTGAGAGACCAAATCCATGAATTTGTTGAATATGACTTCCACCAAAGGGAAGAGTGGACTAATATTTGGAATTCAGGTGGGACTCTGGGCTTTGCCCAAAGGGAATCAAGTGCCATTAATGGGCACCTGCCTTTGGCCAAAGGAACAGGATGACTTCAGAGTTTGGTTGGGTCTGAATAAGCTTCTCACATCCGTGAAAGCAGAGTACTGGTTTGGATAGGCTTTGTCTTCTCTTAAAGGGGTAGTGTGACTTCTGAGGATTGGATGGACATCTGAATTTGACCCAACTAACAAGTTGACTTTTAGTGTTCAGATGGGCATCTCTTTCCAAAAGACTGGAGCAGTGTTAGGCATTTTGGATAGACATCTGGCTTTGGATAGTGGTATGACTTTGGACTTCAAATTACCTTGGGGGTTCTGATTGAATTTGAATAAAAATTTGGCCTGAATAAGATCTAGCCTTAGCACAAATGAAATTAGGGGTTCTGATTAGTGTATGGCCCTTTTGAAGGACTATACACACATAACCATCACTTCCAAGGTCTATATTTTGGCCATTGCTAAACATAAGGCAGAAATAAGGTTGCATCAAATTTGCACATCAAAGGGTAACATCAAATTTTGTTAATAGTGGAATTAAGGTCAAGATTTGTGATTACTCATGACAAAGCTGAAAAAATTAAACTGCCACACTCATTTTCTAAATAGTGCATATTACTGCCTTGACATTTAGATGTACTGTATGTTTTCAGAAAACCTAGCTCTGCATTCTCATAATACTCTTCTTGGTGTTAACTTTTTTTAAATAACCTACAAAATATAAGAATTAAGTTTACTAAGCATGTTATAGAAAGGATAATAAGCTGAATATGCCTCAGTATTGAAAGAGGAGCTTCAAAATTTTCTGTTCCTTTAGCTGTCAGATTATCAGTTCAGCTTGTAGAAAGAGAAGAATATTTAAAAGAGAAAAAAATACCGGTACATGTCAATCAGGAATAGTAAAGGTTTTCAAAACTCTGCTGTCTTTCCATTTATACAACATTAAGTAATTTTTGTCATTCTTGTCTAGAACAAAAGAGTCAAATGGTCTCAGAAGTTTATCTTACAAACTGCATACTGGAATTTTTCTGTGGTGTCTCACAGAACCCTTCGAAGTGCTTCAAAAAAAAAGCTGTTTAAGAGTTTTATTTGAGAACTGCTTAAAAAGAGATTGCCTCTGGGATGTGTGTAATAGTTCCCCCCACGTTTCCTTCAAGAAGATTTCAGAACTAGAGAATGTTGCGAAGCACCATGGGCAACTGCTATGTAGAAAATAGGCGGGAAATTTCCAGTCCAGCACAGGTGGTGCACATGCCTTCCCAAGGATTGGTCTTGCCATACAGTGACTTGAAATGGTCAAAGTGGAGCATCACCCTTGGAGATTATGTGTGGATGGACAATATTGGAAAGCCAATTGCTGGAAGCCAAAACCAGCTGTTAATTTGAATGTCTTAAGGTTATAGATGATGCCCACATCTAATTTCATAGTTGCTTCATATTTTCTGAGGACCTGCTCCTCCCATGTCCTAAAATATAAGTAGTCAACCTGTGGCAACAGGATTTGTGGCACTTGGCTTAAGGACCAACTGGCTGGTTCTGGAGTAGAGTTGTACCTGTCTCTCCTACACTGTGTTGTTGCTTGCCCTTCTGATCAGCTGAAGGACAAGCCAAACTACAAAGCATTTAAATGTGTACTACTATATAGCATATGCTGCCAAGTGACACTATTGCATACTTTGAGAATGACATGTGATATACTTGCCAAAATAGTTGGCCACCATTTTCATTAGTGTTGAGAATTACTATTAAGCTAGTTTCAGGATATTTAATTAATATATTATATGCAAGTAGAATTGTTGGGCTGGAATCCAAACAAGCTGATACAAAATGATACAGTGCTTGTAAAAACATGTGGTAGTAGGATGCATATCCTAGAACCGAGAGCTATCCTATTCAAAGCATAGTTTAAAAATAAATAAACTTTTTTTCCCAGGTCCGCACAAGCATTCTGGCAGAACACAAAGAGCCAAGGACAGATACTGGGGTAAGTCAATTAAGTTCATTGAGAAGTGGGGTACATAGGATTGGGCTGTAACATGCAATAATCTAGAAAAAAAAAACTCCTTATAATCCAACCCGTACTCTGAGGTCATCGGGGGGGGCCCTGTTAACCGTGCCGCCATTGACGGAGGTGAGGGGGATGGTGGCGGGGGAATAGGGCCTTGGCGGTGGAGCCCCAACTGTGGAATTCCCTTCCCTTGGAATTAAGAATGGCTCCCTCTTTAGAGACCTTTCGACGGGGCCTCAAGACGTTTTTATTCAGGTTGGCGTTCGATGGCTGACATGGTGGGCTGGCTTTTTAATAAATGTTAATCATAAGGTGACCCACTGGGGTTTGTTTGTTTAAATTGTTTTTAATTACCTGTTTTAATTATTTTTATTGCATTTTATTATGTATTTTACCATGTTTTAACTGTAAACCGCCTTGATTGCCCTTACTGGGAGAAAGGCGGGGTATATTCTTTAAATAAATAAATATAACTCTGCACATTAAATATCACATAATTTCATTTATTCATGTATTTATTATTTTCTATAGTATTTCTAATATAATCAAATGTAATCCATTAAGTTTATATCACCTTTCTTCCACGGTGAAACTCAAGGTGACATTGTATGTGGTTAACAGGCAGGAGCTGACCAGACCCCAACCTGCTTACTTTAGCAAAGTGGTTGTATCATATGCTTTCTGATCATACATATTCTGCTCCAGGACTCTCAGCATCATTACACAGCCTGTTTGTGAGTCAGCATCCCAGTTATGAACTCTGAGACTGATTAGCTCTGGGCTTCAAAGGCACTGCAAATGAGATAAAGCAGACCCCTAGTGGCTTATAAAGAGAGAGTTTGTGATGGAGAGGTCCTTTTAAAACCATTTCTGAGTACAATAAGTCATCTGTAAACCTCAATCCATAAAGAGAAGCTGACAAACCACATACACAGTCCTTGGTTTTGTAAACATACCGGCTCAAGTTCCAGTCCCAGGAAATGTGGATCTCAAAGTAATTACAGTATCTTCTTTTCCTTTGGTCTGAAATTAGACTGAAGTTCTTGTCAAATGCAAAATGACCATCCCTTGCCAAAGTACTTACTCTTTCCTTATCTTAATAACCCATCTTTTGAAGTGATAAACTCTAGAAGTCTAAGGAACTGCATCTGGAGAATTTTTTAGCATACTGTATTTAGTGAAGTCAAGCTTCAAAGGAAGTACTTTTTGGCGCTTTTTTGCCCACCCAGCTGCCTAATGACCCTTTTCCAGTGAAAAACAGCCGGGTTTGGGGGGCTTTTTTGCCGGAACCCCCCAGAGGGCTGGACATCACAAGCGAGGGTGTGGGGCTTTTGACATCACAGGGGTGTCAAGTGGTGCTGCCCTGTGAGGCTAGCTACGCCACTGTGGGAACCTCTGGTATACAGGAGCTGGTGGAAATTTATAAGCTGCTGAGGCACAGCCCAGAGAAGTAAGATTGTGCAGGACCTTGTGTAAAAGAGAGTGGACTATCCTTGGGTGAACAGTTTCTGTGACTACTGCTAGGCAAGTTCTGAATTAATATAAGAATGTGAAAACTGTCCAAATAGTCAAAGATGTCAAAAATGGAAGCAAGACTTGAAAGTCCATATTTATGGAGTAATCCATAGTGAATAACAGGTTATCATTCCTACTACAAGGATGTTTCAACCAAAGGAACAGAAATATTTGACAGAGAAGTGATATTTTAAGAAATTGAGCAGTTGGTGATTTTTCAAGAGACAATAAAAAATTTCAAGAGGGAGAGAAATACATATGCTTGGTTTGCACTCTGAACAGTTTCCTCAATGATACAAATGGCTGTCACTGGTATAGCGACATAGAAAAATGTAGGTCAGTGTCGATGTTATCGATAATAGCCATATGAATCTATTTGGCTCCATCTGCCCTGGAATGAAATTGGTCTTCCTGGGGTGGAAATAAGGAAACAAATGCCGAGAACAGTGTGATGAACTAGGAGACTGTAGCATTTCGATTAATATTTTGTTCTAAGTGCTTCATAAAAGTAGCTCTGGAAAGCAAATATGTACACATTTGGCAAATAAAGATGACAGTGCCTCCAGGTTTGAGAAATTATGGTAGCAAAAACAACAGTGGTAAAATTCAGCAGATTTAACATTACTTGTTATATAGAAATTGCATGAATAGGAAGAATGCGCCCTCATGCTTAAAAATAAATACATTTTGTCTTACAGTTGTACATTTTCAGGCTATTTGTCAGACTGTCATTCTGTTTGTTTTTAATGAAAAAAGGGGTCCTGCCTCAGCTTAACAAATTATTGATAACAGTGTCACTGATCTATGAAGGCATTCTTCAGGATAATGGATCAAGAGAATAGTTTCATATTTAATATTTCTCTTTTGCTACCAAGGTAAGGTTTGCAGCCGTGGGGGTGAAAGAGTGTCTACTAAAATGAGAAATCTAATAAAGTTGTTCTTCGCCTCCCTCTATCTCACCGTACACACCTCCTCTCTTCTTTTATTCCCTTTGTTTTCTAGCGAAACTTCCTGGGTTGTGCTACATTTAAAGTAGGCGATTTGGTTAAATCAAAGGAGCAACAATTGACTCTTAGCCTGAGGTAGGTCTTTTTCTGTTAATTGCAAATCGTCTTGAATAAACAATCAATGACATTTAATGACTACTACTTGGCTGTGTTTTGAAACTCAGAATTACTACAGGTTTGTCAGATGCTGGTTTTACATTTACTTACCAGATGTTTAATGCTACATTTATACAGACCGGTGAATAAATTACTTTTTAGTTTTATCCCTTGTTGACCCAGTGTAGATGTAACCTTGCCAATCTGTTAAACAAAAGTAAGAAAGTGGACGTGGGCCCTGAACTAATGTGCTTTCCCTCTCCCTCCCCTAGTCTGCTTTAATTGTGGTTTATTGTTGCATCTACAATGATGCTACACATGGTTAGCCCTAATGTATTGTCTCGTCTGAACCAGGGTTTGAAAACCCTAGTTTTAAAATTCTGTTAAGAATCTGATCACCATTAATGATGGCTTTTACTGATATAGTCACTCTAAACGGCAGTTGAAGCTGACAAGGGGAAAGGAGTGGAGAATTTGCACTGAGAAGGGGGCAAATTGTGGTCCACTCCTGTACTAATCACTCAACCAGAACTATGTCTGCACTGGTCCACTGACTCAACACATCTTCATACATTTTCTCTGGAACTGTGCTTCCTTGCTGAATTGTGGGTTTGGGGCTTTTATTTGGTTTCTTTTTTATCAATACTGTCATTTTTCTCTATTACAAACCCATGCATCCCTGCTGAACCTGAATACATTTTCAGTTAGGTGATTAAAAAAATGGAATTCTAATCCTTTGATCAGGAAGTATCCAGTTTTGGTTCTGCTCAAAGAAGTTAACAAACAAAATTAACAGGGATTCATAATTTAAAGTTGTTTATGTATGGTTATGTATTGTTTAAATTTTATGTATTATTTTAAATTATGTATTTTAATCTTGTTGTAAGCCGCCTTGGGCATTTGCCTTTCGGCATAGGAAAAGGAGGGATATAATTTTTATAAATAAATGAATAAATGAATAAATAAATAAATAAATAATTGGTGCAAAGTTGCAATTTCTCTTTTCTAAGCCATGTTTTTTAAAGGAGCCAAGTGGATGGAACTGTAAGCATGGTCCCAAAACTATTTCTAATTTTGGCTGCTTTGTTGATAGTCTTCTTGACATGTAGAATGCTGGCTTGACAAAAAGCAGTCAACACGGAGGCTTCCCAGCAACATCTCCCGCTCCTTGGCTCTGGTTCATATGTTGCTGGCAGCTGCCCTAACATGATGGAGGAGAAAGTGAGCAAGTCTCCCCTTCACCACGCACTTCAAAAACGGTATTATGAGCTAAGGCCTCCATGCTTACATCCAATTGCATAGAGGCTTGCTCATGTCATGTTTCTCCATCCACAAAGGGAAAGAGGAAGAAATTGGGTGAACAAGACCTTGATAAGATTGGACATCAGCATGGAAGATGCAACTCATCCATTCTTTGAACTGTGTGGACGAAGGGAAGGATTCTGTCTCCTCCAACAAGTGCAAGCTACCAGGATGGATAGTCATATACTATCCTGGATAGTGGGACACTGCCTAAATAGTTTTGTTCTATGGAGATACTGAAGCAGGAGGATGGAGGATGACTCCAATTTTAGTCAATAAATGTGTAAAAATTACCTATATCATAATTTGCCACAAGAGGCAACAGTGCTGCAGCTCCGCTGATGGACCCCACCAGGCCAGGAAAGGTAGCAGTCAGGGTGGGGGGTGGACAGGTAGGGTGGAAGGAAGGGGGACAGGAAGGCAACAGGAGGGGGTGGATCTGGCAGCAATGGCTTGTGCCAGATACTATCCCCTCCATTTTGAAGCTCCCGACTCTTCCCACCACTCAGACTTATGCCATGGCGCAGGTCTGAAAAGACCTATTGGCAAGCAGGAGACTTATGGGGAGGTAAAGGGAAATATGTTCCCTTACCTGTCCCAAGCCTCCCGATCTGCCCAATCCCCCCCACTGGATGTAGTGCATGCCTTTTTGGCTCAGCAGCATCGGTTTGGGATGGGGAGGGTAGAGGATAATATTGGGCTATAAATCCAGTGGTGGTCATCCACCTGCACAAGGGCATGTGCAAGCATGAGAACTACAGTACTCCCCCCATATCTGCTGGGGATATGTTCCAGGACCCACCGTGGATACTTGAAACCGTGGATAGGAGCGAACACCCCCTCCATGATTTCCTGAGGGGGCCCTGCCCTGCCTCCCCTGCAGGCAGGCGTGTGCCCCCCCAGCTCTTATCTTTCTTTCAGCAAGCTTTGTTTCTTCCTTAAAACAAACAGAGAAGCAGCCTCCATTGCAGGCAAGTAGAACGAGACGAAGTACTAGAGAGGCTCTGCAAGGTTTCTGTTAAACTTGCAGAGCCTCTCTAGGACTTAGTCTCGTTCTACTTGCTTGCAATAAGCAGCCAGAGGCATGTAGTTTGCCCACAGAAACCATAAGCATTTAAACTGATTAGATTTCAAGAAAGAAAGAAAGAAAGAAAACTTAAACAATAACCAGACATCAAAGTGGATAACTTTTCTGGTTAGGTGTTGAATTTATTTTGCTGTTTCTTACATTATAAATAAAATTGCAACTAAACATTTATTATCTTCGAATTAAAAATCCGCATATTGCCAGGAAACTCTGTCGTTACAGGTCAATTTATTTCAATAAATAAAATAAACTTTATAGGTGTTAAAACATACTTTGACGTTTTGCACACGTAGCATTTGTGGCAGCTGGGGCCCGCTTCCTTTGCAACCTTTATCGGAGGTTACAATCAGCTGTTGCTAATTGCTTTTCTCGTCGGACACGGAAGAGCTTACTTCCAGATTTCATTTGCGCTAGTCCTTTTAAGTTGTCTCATGAGCACTATAGAGGATTTCTGATGATGCCACGAATGCTACATGTGCGAAACGTCAAAGTATGTTTTAACACCTATAAAGTTTATTTTATTTATTGAAATAAATTGACCTGTAACGACGGAGTTTCCCGGCAATATGCGGATTTTTAATTCGAAGATATGGTCGCGTCTTGAAAACCTACAAAAATATCTAAACATTTTATTAGTTTTGTGTGCTGATTTAGGCCAACAGAGCTTTTAGTGTTTGTATCTGAATATGTTTCATGTTTAAGGAATGTAAATCCTATTAGTCTTTTGATATATGACATGAATTGAAAGGCTGAGGTTTAGAGTCAAAGAATTCAAAGAGCATTAAATATCAGCAGCATTTTGCATGCTTAATTGATGGTGACAAGGTTTCTGGAAACACCTGTGAAACGCATGTAGTTGTTTGGTGTATGCTATTTTCTTAGTAAATGGAATTAATATAGAAATCGGCATGCTTTTTCTCTTTGCGAATCAGCTTACCGGGTTAGTTGAGTTTAACACAGCTAGCATACAGATACAGACCTTCTGGTTGCAACTTGCCTCAGTGACGCAAATGGATATCAACTTGGCTTTGCAAACCTGGCCAGTTTCCAGGGGGAAAAAAAGTAGAAAGAAACTTTGGCAAAGTGTATAATAAAAAAATGTATATTAGGATGAACAAAAGTAATAGTAAAGGCAGGTGTCCAATGACACTTTATTTATTACTGAAACTATCTGGAAAGAAATTCTGTGCAGCATTTAATAGTTTTAATCAGTGAATCTACATGGAAATTATATTGAATGAGCTACAGATTTTCTCATAAAACTTAAAATCTGTACTTTTCATCAAGAATTGCAGCTAAAAGAAATGTATGCATATCATTAGACTGCAAGATTTACAGCACACTCCTGTATAACCTTGCACTGGTGTAACAGTAGATGCACCCGTGAAACAGCAGATGCACTGGTACAAGTGCAGTTACACTGGCATAAGTGCACTTACACCGGTTCATCTACTGTTACACCGGTGCAAGGTTACACAGGATTGCACTGTTAGTTGGGTGCATCTTTGAAACTAGAACAGCTGAAACTCGAGTGCCATAATTCAGAATATGAATGCAAATCTACAGTCACCTTGTCTCTGTGTACTTTGACTCACTTTGGGGGGGGGGGGGAAAGGAGCGAACATGGGAAATATTTAGCTGTTCATATTTTGTTTATTCAAGAGATTTAAGAATATATATTTATATATTTAATATAATTGATAATATATAAAATAAATCTAACTTTCTTTCAATTTATTTTGTTATAAGTGTTCAGTTCATCAGAAGATAAAAACAAACAATGTTCACTGTATAGAAACTTAGAAATACTTGTATTGTGTCTTTGGGGAAAGGGCATAGATGGCAAAACCTTTAGGTTGGTGTTGTAAGCAGTAATATGTTGTTCTGCAACCTAGTGTCAATCTTTTCTTCTTCTTCTTCTTCTTCTTCTTCTTCTTCTTCTTCTTCTTCTTCTTCTTCTTCAATGCCTGCAAATGTACACTTGTTTACTTGTAATAACAATTTGAGTGCATCTTTTTTTGCCTTGAATAGCCTGGAGAATATCCACAGCAGGGACTTCTGAATAATCAGATGTTTTGTACAAACAGGAGTGATATTTGCACAGTGCTGTATTGACATGAGAGCTACAGAGCTACAGTTGAAATAAGGAAAAGTGCTGGTGTGGAGTTCTGTGTGGTTGTGGTGCCATTTCATTAAGCTTTGGAGGCTCTTTGTTTTGCCTCACTTGTTTGTTTTACTAGAATTTTAAGTCACATTTTTAATGGATACTTAAAAATGTAATACTTAGTATATCTTGTTGCCTGAAAACTGTAATGCACCAAGTAGACTTTAAATTCACCTCTGTGACACAAGCTAGTGATGAACTTTTCCCAGAACATTGATGCAATTTCTTTTTTTGGCATACCTTTCATTTTCAAAGATAAATCCATCTTTCATTACATGATCTAACATTTGCAGATTTGTTGTCTATTTTTTAAGGTGCACGCGGGTGAGCATTGGCATTTAATGATTTGTTGTTTAGTAGAATTAGAATTGGTCAGTGTGTAATATGGAATGTTTTGTCAGCATGGAAATTTGTCATTCAAGCTACAGAACTCTTAAAGTTACTAAATGGTATTGTCATACTTGCGTTGTCTGCTGGAGGTGCATCCTTGCTAGATCAGGGCTTTTTGTCATTCTGGGGGTGTGGGGAATGGGCGGGGGAGAGAGAGCAAGAGAAAAATGAACAGCCTGACAGCTTCAGAGTAGAAGGAGGGGAGGAAGTTAGTAGGTACCTTTTTTCCTCCTCCTCTAGCAGGGAAGCCTTCTTCCATCAGGGATTGGTTCCTGGAGCCTTCAACCTGTAGCCCAAGCCCTTCTCATGGTTAGCTGGCTACAGGGCTTTTAAAGCCCTGCAGCCTTCTATGCAAACTCCTTGGCTTTCTCCCACATCTCCAAGACCCAGATCCAGAGACGACGGGCGCCCTACCGGCGCCACGGCGCATGGGGGCGGGGCCTGCGTCGCGTGACGTCGACGCGCCCTCGTGTCACGTCGATGCGCCCCCCCCGCCCGGTTTTCGCTCATTTCGGAGCTGAACCGGCTCCAGGGAGGGTGGGAGGGCCGAGACAATGTGGCGCTTCCGAATGGTGAGTTCCCCCAGCGCGCCCCCCGCTCGCAAGCGCCTGGAGCTCCTGCTCCACGCACTCCACCGTAGTTCCGCCACTCCCCAGATCAAGCATTTCATGTCAAAACGCTGATCAGATCAGTGTTAAACCATCAGTGTTTTTCCTGAGCAGCTTCCATCACCACCCAACGTGGTCCTCCTGCAGAACTCTCTGATAAGTCCTGGCCCGGGTAAAGGGAAACCAAGTTTCACCCACCGGTCTGGGCTATTGACGGACAGACAGACAGACAGACAGTATAAATGTATGGCTGTTGCTAAATTGCATGTGTTGATTTTGTTGATTAATTGATGGCCAATTTTTAATCAACGATACAGGAGTTATGGGATTATCAGCCATGTCCAAATTCATAGTTGAAGAAATAAAGAAATTTTTACTAGTGCTGTTTGTCTGGAAATGTCATAAAGGGTTGGTCCCAGCCCCTCAGCTGCCAACACAAGACAAGGCCGTGCAACCTCGGGTGGTGGGTGTCCTTTATGGTTTTGGATCCTCTCCTGACCAAGGAGCCACTCCTGACCAAGGAGAAAAGCACAGCCGCTCCTGAACAAGGAGGGCACTCCTAAACAAGGAGATACAAACAACCACTCCTGAACAAGGAGGAGGTAAAGGTAGAACTGCCACCAGCTGAGATAACCTCTTGACTCCTCTAGATCTCAGCTTCTGGAGGGCCGCAGAGTGGACCGTGGTGCGAACTGAGCCTCCCTGAACAAGGGACAGCCAGAGGCACGACGTGAAACAAACACACACACACACACACACACACACACACACACACACACACACACACACACACACACACACACACACACACACACAGAGGTAGCGCATGACAAGCTCAAAGGCTTCCAGGACTTAGACTCCTCAGGTTGCAAAGAGTCCAGACAAACAGCACTAGTAAAAATTTCTTTATCTCTTCAACTATGAATTTGGACATGGCTGATAATCCCATAACTCCTGTATCGTTGAAAATTGTGCCAAGCCATGAAAACTTCCATGCTACAATTTTTAATCAGTTAAGACAAACTTTAATGGATATAATCGTGAATTAAGGACACACCTTGTTTATACAGTACAGTATATGAGCATTTTGGTTCTGATACTACAACAACAAATGAAATGAAAATATTAAATTTGGCACCTTCTTCTGATAAGGACTGTTAGGGTTTTTGTTGTTGTTGTTAAATTGTCAATTTATGTATAGATTTTCACCCACTCAGTTTTCAAGCAGTTTACAACAAAGATATAAACAACTTGTGCTTAAGTAACAGCAGTGAAAATTCAATCAAAGCAGCAGCACCATCCCCAGTGCTGGTTTCTCCAAGAAAGAATTTGCAGATTTCCCCTCCAAGCTGTTTTGCTCAATTATATTGATTGATTTGATCAATTATGTTGTTATAATTCCCCTGAGCAAGTCATTTGGACAGGTGAGCACATTTTTGCTTTCCCTTAACACTATACCCCATGATAAAAATCAGGAACATCTGGCTTATGCCTTCCTAAATACATTTTCCTTTTTTGGTTAGGGCAAAAAAAAATGTATTCTTCAGCAAGAGTAAGGGTAAAACTTTGCTTTGTCGCCTTGTAGTGTGTGATTGACAGTCTATACACAGTTATATTGGTTTTGAAATCCAGAGCAGCAGACAGTATTAAACCAGCGACAGCCTGTAATTCATAGTTTAATAGTTGAATGTTTAATGCAAGCAGGCAATGAGACAGAAGTTCAGCATTTTCATGAAAACACACTTATCTGCTGTAAATTGATCCTCTTTACTAGTGCATCTGTCGTGACAACTGGACTTCTAAAAGGTACATGTGACCTGGCAGCTGCTATTTGGTTTGCATATTTCCTTCTCTGTACCCAGATGGATTTTTCAGTTAGTTGTGCCTGTTTTACTTATCTAGTTGTGATGGACACCAAACAGAAAAATGTATTACAGGGTTAATGTAATATATAAGAAATTGTTGTAATTCAGATGAAAGAGGGACCTTTCCTAAATAGTTTAAAATAGAATTGAGAAGCTTCTGCCAAGATGTGGCCTGCGTGATTGCTTTGTGGGGACTGACAAACTATCAACAAGTCCACCTCACTTACGACCTTGCCAGTTCAAATTCACTTGTGGAATTGGCCTCTTAACAAGTCATAAGTACATGGTCTGAAAACCTCCTGAACTGTAATTTCTTTTTCCTGACTGTATTCAAGTTTGATGACATTAATGAGTTTGTCAGTGGGAATATAGAAAAAACATATATGAAACTGCTTTGTACTGAGTCAAGTCATTGATTTATCTAGCTCAGTGTTGTCTACACTGATGGTATGGCTCTCTAGGGTTTCAGACACGGGTCTTTCCCAATCTGACCCAGAGGTGCCAGGGATTGAACCTGAGGCTGAGAACAAATGTGCATCCATGTGTCGCATCCATGGGTTTTAACCCACATGGGATTTGCAACCACACACTCATTCCAATCGGGGGGGGGGGGGGGTTCATGAAACAAGCAGCTCTAGTCCTTCTTCTGGCACTGCCAATCATTCTTCGGCAGACTTTCTGTGTCTGCATGTATCCCAGCAGCACCTGCCCGCTGAAAGGGGTGGGAGTTTCCCCCGAGGGTTTGCCCTTCTGAGAAGCCGTAGTTTGCAAGACAAGCTGCGTCGGTCGAGTGTGGGAGGCGCCAGCCAGCAGAATTGTCAGACTGTAAAAAGGATACCACCTGGAAAGTAGCCATTCATGAAAGATTGGACATTTATATATAGTGTAAAAAACCCCAAGGGGGTTAGGACAGCCTGCCCATGTACACAGCCTTGGATTAAAGTCTGAGGAGAAATCCAATGACCAAGAAAGGTGGTATATAAATACTGTATATTATATTATATTATATTATATTATATTATATTATATTATATTATATTATATTATATTATATTATATTATATTATTATTGCTAGCCTCCTTCCTCTTGACTTGGGCTGCAATCCTGTGCACACCTTCCTGACAGTAAACCCTATAAAACTCAATGGGACTTACTTCTGGGTAGACATGCTTCAGTTCTAAGTGGGACATGCCTATGCCAAGGCGCCAGAGGGAGGCCATGATTGAGACATATAAACGTATGCATGGAATGGAGAGAGTAGATAGAGAGAAGTTCTTTTCCCTCTCGCGCAACACCAGAACCAGGGGACATCCACTAAAATTGACTGGCGGGAGAGTTAGAACAGACAATTTTTTTTCTTTACCCAGCGTATAATTAATCTGTGGAACTCCTTGCCACAGGATGTTGTCATCGCACCTGACCTAGATGTATTTAAAAGGGGAATGGATAGAAAGTCCATCACAAGTTACAAGTCATTATGACTGTATGCAACCTCTGGGTTTCAGAAGTAGGCCATCTCTGAATACCAGATGCAAGTGTTGATGAGAGGGGACTCCGCTAGCTGTCCCGACACCCCTCCTCTCCCCCTCATATCCTAACTAAATTCACAGAGCAAATGATCAGGCAAAAGCCACTTTCACTCCTGTCTTTCCTACTCATCATATGCACCGGGGGGGGGGGGACAGGACAGCTGCCCTTTAAAGCCAAAAACAAGAGAGTGAAGGAGGGCTCCACTGGGAGCCAATCTAGGGTGCTGTCTCGCCTCCTCCAAGGGCTCTAAACTCACGCATATAGAAAACTAAGTAAGTTTTCCTATCATACAGTATGTTTGAAACCCACATGGACGTTTTGGACCTCGTGGAATAAAAAATGGAAAAGGTACTTGTATATTCCACAGGGAAAAATACATGGCTGTCTCGCGTATAAGGAAACCCATGTGAGTTTTGCATCCAAACCTGCAGTTGTTCTATGGCAAATGCCCAGTTCCACATGGGTACTTATTTTTATGTTTGTTCTAAGCCTGAGGCTTTCTGCATTCAATGCATGTGTTCTGCCACTGAGCTACAGCTTCTCCCCAATGGTAAAGGAGGGACCTATATGCCTAGTGTGCATCATAAAGTTGTGGCAACAAGATTTTTCCATGAAGGTTGGTTGACTGTCAAGTTGGTTGATTAGGTTGTTTGACTCTGACAGCTGTGGAATAATAGATCTTAGCCAGCTCACCTGTGAAGAATTGCGTGAGCCAATCTTTTGGGCAGATAGGGAGGCTCAGGTGGTCTTAACTCGTTCAGTCAGAATGGGAGATGAAAGAAAACCCCTAACCAAATGGATCAGGCAGAGCACCACGCTGCTCTGGGCAGTTATTTGGTTCTGACATTTACAGGTTCAGCCTATGTATTGCAGGATGCAGCTCATCTCCCAGGCTGGGAGAGGATACTGAAGGTAAAAAGGAAATGCAGCGATCTAAGTGGTTGCCCCCTAAACGAGGGGCGGGATGGTGTATTGGTTTGGGAGTCGGACTTAGACCTGGAAGATCCAGGTTCAAATCCCCGCTCAGCCACGAAGCTTCCTGGGTGACCTTGGGCCAGTCACTATCTCTCAGCCCCACCTACCTCACAGGGTTGTTGTGAGGACAAAAAGGAGGGGAGGAAATATGTACACCACTCTGAGCTCCTTGGAGGAAGGGTGGCATAAAAATGTGAAATAAATAAATAAGTGCTTCTAGACAGGGCTCTATCAAGCTAGTTGTGTCAGTATTTTATCGTTTTCGTTTGCCTCCAACCTTAAGATCTGCTTCTATCTGTTTGTAGGTGTCTCTTTGTCAGTTTTTGCCATTACCCTTTCCCTTTTTAAATCATTTTAAATATTCGTGTTACCTTTACATGTTGCTTCCCAAATGTTCCGTTCAGAGCACAGAGGTTCCTCTCCTGTCCCTGATGGCCTCTCAGGGCTAGCTCTACCAAGGGCAAGTGTGGGTGCAGAGGAGTTTGGGTTAGCCTGATCAGTTGGCTTCCTTGATTGATTGATTGATTGATTGATTGATTGATTGATTGATCCATCTTTCATGCTGAGGAAACCCCAGTTTGTTTGGGCTTTCCCAGACAGTAGGTGGGGTGAGGGGAAGGGCATCTTAGCTTACCCTAGATTTGACATGCACATGTCCTTCCTGCTGACACGGTTGTACCAAGGTTTTGGGGTGTAAAAGGCTGCACTCAATCACCGCAGGTGTCACAATATCACATGACTGCAAACATTTTGGGATGGCATCTCCTTTCAAATCTGAGTTGGGGGCAGAGTTGCTATAAATTTCTGCCCTTTCACTCACAAGGAAATGTAGCCTCTCCACTAGTTTTCTTGGCATTAACATTTTCTATTTAGGCTAAGAAGATCTGTTTTAAAATCAAGTGCAGTGGTTTTTGTATTGACGTAACATAAAATTTTGCTTCCTAGCCCTCATGCTGATAAAATTGCCTTCAGGCGCTGCAGAAAATACAAGTTGTTTTGCTAGAATCTGACAGGTTTGGTATAGTTGCCAGACTTCATAACTGAGCACATGTGGTCCCCACTCTGTTATAAGCCATTTTAGAAAAGGGGCTTGCACTACAGATAATGACTTGCAAGCTGTGGCCTGGTGCTATGCCTCCTATGAGTCAGCTCCGACAATACTTTTTTCACACAGACCGATGCAATAAAAGACGTGTGCACATTCGCAGAGTGCACCCATTCTGGCCCTTCCAACCATGTTCGGGGAAACTTGAGCTACATACCGTAGTTTCATTAATCTGACAAGCAACTCCCCTCCTTCACACATAAGGAAACTGGCCCAAATTCCCATGGGTGTGAGGGGAGTGGCCAAGAAGTGTGTGCACATATTTTATTGTGTGGGGCTGGTCCAGGTGAAATAGTATTGTACAAAGTGGTCCTGTGTCAGCTGTAAAGCATCAGGTTTTGTTGTTCAGAAGTATCCTGGCAGAGTTTTCTTGTATAAATGCGTGTTTTTTTTTTTAAGTAATGCATTTTATAGCTGAGAACTTTGCCAAGGTACTTTTGAACAAGATCTGAATTACAGTTCAGATCTTTAGGAGTCAAGAGCTCAAGTTACAACACTAACAGCACAATCCTAACCAACTTTCCAGTGCTGGTGTAGCCATGCCAACAGGGCGCATACTGCATTTAGCAGTGCAGGGGCAGTCATGGAGGCCTCTTCAAGGTGAAGGAACATTTGTTCCCTTACCTCAGGGCTGCATTGCGGCTGAACCGGCACTGGAAAGTGGGTTAGGATTGCGTTGTAATTCCTTCAGTGGTGCATATTAGCTGCATCCTTCCAGAGAGAGAGAGAGACATGCAAATGACTGCGTCTTTATAAAGTTTGCAGATTTATTTTATTTTTGTGGTGATTCCTCCACTGATGGAAAGTAATAACTTTTGAAAGAAGTGCAATGTAATTTTAGAAAATCTATTTCTCAATTTTGATTTTTCAAAACTATCGAGGCACATTTGGCTAACTCGTATATTCATTCTTTTTGCAAATTATCTTTGTGCTCACATACAGGAAACATTGTGCTGACTTTGATGTAACAAAAAGCAAAGTACAAAGTTGAGTGAAGACAAGCAGGTCTGGTCAGCTGTTGTGTAAGTTCAGGATAGTTGCTGCAGACAGCATTTGTGTGGTTAGAGTTTTTTATGTTTTCTTTAAAATTATTGTCATAGGAGACAGAAAAATGTATTAGAGGTTGTAACAGTGGTGTCACTAGGGTTGCTGTCACCTGGTGAGGTAACGCATGGTGTCACCCCCATTAACTATTTTAATATAGAACAGTATAGGTCACCCAACAAATCAGTAACCAACAAAAGAACGTGATGGCACACACAACTGAATAAGAGTTCTAGTATTAGCTCTGATACATAGAAATGAGAGCTGACTCATACTAACACCTTATTGGTTCCATGCTGTGTCATAATAACACTTCATTGGCTTTTGTAAAAATCAGTCTTATTGGTCAGTTTTGAGGGAAATCCACTTTTTGTTATATAAGGCAGTTTTGTTTTTGTTTTGTTATTTGGCCATACCTTTGATAGAATACATGGATTGTTTCATTATATTCTGCATTAAGTTACCTTTCCAATGATATATCTTTATGGTATTATTCATAAAGGTTTCCACAATTTTGGCCACTAGTGGTGTCAACACCACCACCACCCTGAGGGTGTCACCCAGTGCGGTCCACACACCCCTAGTGACACCACTGGTTGTAAAGCAAACATGACACAATGGACCTTGCTTTAGATCAGAGGTTCTCAACCTGTGGTACGGGTACCCCTGTGGGTATGCAGACCTCTTGCTGGGGGTACGCCAAGCCCTGTCCCTTATCTGCCCCATCAGCAGCTAATTAAGTGTTAATTAACATGGATTTTAATTTGTAATTATTTTTCGGAGCCCTTCTGTCCCTCTGATTTTGGTTTTGGGCTTATTTTTGTACTTTGGAAAATGTACTTTGGTGGGGTAGGGGAGAGAAGAGCTGATTTTGGGAAGTGTGACTTGGAGAAAAAAGAGATCCTTGCATGTGTGTCTCCCTCCCTCCCTCCCTCTCACACTCACACTCACACACACACACACACACACACACACACACACACACACACACACACACACACACACACAGAGTTACAATAAATAAGACATTTTTTCACATTTAAAATGATTAATTAGCTAATTAATTAATTGATCCAATTAATTAGCAGTTAATTAGCAGGGGGTACTTCAGAAAATTGGACCGTGATAGGGGGTACCCGGGCCTCAAAAGGTTGAGAACCCCTGCTTTAGATACGTTGCAAAGGTTCAAAACTTACATAGGGCAGACCCGTCATTTGATGCAGCAGTTGCAAATAAGCATTTTGCCCTGCTGTGGTTTTCAGATTGAAGGAAATTGTTTTAATTATACTTTCCACACATATAGAAAGTGTCTCTTTTCATCCCTCCCCATATTTATTTTTTCAGGAGCTCAGTCGGTGGAAAGACAGTTGGCACTATAGATGTCAGTCTTGTGAAGATGGGGGAGATGGAGGATGAGGAGGCAGATCACATCACAACAGATGTGCAGGGACAAAAGGTAGGAACGCAGCTCAATGCACAAATTAAATTAGAATGATCAGATATGCCAGATGCCTATGTATTACTATAGTCACTGTAGGCTTTAAGTTTGCATTTAAGCATAACAATATGGAGTCCTCTATAGAATAAAGCATGATGTGTGTTCAACTAAAAATACTCTCGGATGGAACAGAGTTCTGTTGCAGAAGTTTAACTTGGAACAAAAGTACTAATTTTAACATCAGTCAAGTGTAATTTAGCTAAGAACATTGTGTCAGGTATTTTGGATGAACTGCTACTCTGCTTTCCAACTCCCCCAAGCTTTACTCAGTCTAGAAATTGAGCTTTTGATAGCACATGTGTTTGTTTTAAGAAAAGGCTGTGGTTAGACAGCATCACCGATGCAACGAACATGAAAATGAGCGAACTCAGGAAGATAGTGGAGGACAGGAAGGCCTGGCGGGATATGGTTCATGGGATCACGAAGGGTCGGACACGACTTAACAACTGAACAACGACAAGAACATAGATTGGCTGATGCATATTCAGCTGATATGGTTTATGCAATTTCAGTTGAGTGTGCCCCCCGACTAGTCCCTGTGCCATGTCATTGGAGGCCCTGGGGCAAATCCCTGCTCTGGTCCTTGCATGGCACCTCCACCAGCCCCTCCTTCTGCTGCTTTGGGCACTGCACTGGTACTTGACGATTCAGTGTTGGGCCTGGTTACGTGAGCCTTCTTCCAGTGCCCAGACTGACTGACCTGGGTTGCCAACCCTGGGTTGCTCATAGTTTGTTCCTCCAAATTTCAAATGTGAACATATATCTAATTTGTTGTGCATAAGACAGAACACATTTTTAACCTGTAAATACCGACTAGTGTGCCAGTAAAGCAGCCATGACAAAATATCCTCTCCAAGTAGTGGAGTAAATAATTTACTTGAGTATACTTTTTATTTCTCAGAATTCATGTTGTTTCTGTTCACACCTTGACTTGTGAGAGGAAACCTCAAAAGACAGTAGGACCGAGTCAAAACTATCCATTCAGTTTCTGAAGTTATTTGCATCCAGGACTTGGTTTTGATTCTCAGATAATTTGCATATTTGTTTGAAAAAAAATTCTTCCCTGACGATTCTGCCAATGTTGATACAGAAATAAAAGCCTACAAAAATTCAGCTCACCCCTGAAAATAATCCTTCTGTCTTCTAACAAATGGATTTGGTGGGTATAATGGGAGAAATCTTCAAGCCAGAAGGAAGAGGGAAAGAAGATAAATATACACACACACTGTCTCCCTCCTGGAATTCTTTTTAGTTAAACTATTCTTGGCCTTCTGTGAAGCCTTGTCTGCTCTTCTCTGCACCATATTTATTGCAAGCCTTTCAGTATTGTGAGCCTATCGCTGCTTTCTCTGTGTTTGCTTCCCCCAGGGGGAATTCCTCCAAAAATCCATTTTGTGGTATTTTTCCCACATATTTGTGGGGACATCCCAAGGCCTGCCCAAGCCTGGTAAGGATTGAAGAATGCACACATCATTCTGTCTGCATTACTCCTCCTTCTCTAGATTCAAAAGTGCATATTTTTCACCCTCTTGCACCCAGGAAGCTGGATGGGTAGGGAGGAGAGAAGAGGGGATTTGAGGCAAGTGGGAGGGAGGACTTAAGTCCAAGCTAAAGAAAACCTTTCAGGAACAGGGCCATCCCTGGGAGGTGCAGGGCCTGGGATGTGTTTGGGGCACCTGAAGAAGGGGCTAGATTTCTCCCCCTTTTTAAAGCATATGACCCAATCTCCTCACTGCTGACTCCCTCATATAGCACTCCGCCCACTTCTTCAAGATGGGACGGGAGCGTGCTGGGAGCAAAATGTTCTTGTTTCCAGTATTCTTCCACCTGGCCCAGTTTAAAGAAGTAGCTGGACAATGGAGGAGGAGGAAAGAGGCAGTGGCATAAGGGACTGGTGTGGTTGTAGTCTAAATGTTCTTAGGACAGGATTGCAGTGGCTCCTTACCAACTTTCCCAGTACTAGAGGAGTTGGTAGGGGCCAATGCTGTCCCAAGTGAGACCTCCCAAAGTGTGGGTGAGGCCCATGGTGGTTACCCCAATTCACTTTACCCTAGGGACAACTCTGTTCAGAAGTAACTATCACCTTTTATTTAGAGTGAGTGATATAAGCCACTGAGATTCAAATTCCTGATCTAGGAAATAGAAAACTTGGTGACAACACCCAAAAATTTTAAGGGTGAGTGTGCTGTTCTATTTATTTGCTGGTTTATCCAATAAAATATGCTTCTTGATTTAAGAGGCACCTCTGTGATGGATGCTGTAGCCAAAGCTCCCACCTTCTTCATATTTTTGGCTTGACGATTCAGAGATCTGGATCATTGTATGTAGGTAAACATATACTGTACTTTTAAATTGCTTTAAGCAGATTAACATTCAGACAGTTTAATGTGGGAAATCGGGACATCAATCCCAACATGCTGATCTACAAGATATTCTTAAGCTTCATAAGGTAGATGACTTATCGTATAAGTGTCATGGACATTTCATGACATGCTGGCTTCTGTAAATGAAAAGCAAGAAAACCATGGAATGGGAATTAGTGTGCCCAAAAAAGAGAGAGGTGATTGAGGGAAAAGTCGGGTACCGCTATTGTTACAAGGAACAACTTGTGAAACAAGCTGAAGGGAACCCGTTTCCCAATGCCTCTACAACAGAATCCTACAGTGGCCACTTGCTGAAGGGGGGGGGCTTTCTGTCTCCCCAGGTGACACTGCTTTGAATGCTCCAATTTTGGCACAGAAATAGAGCCTGACACGTTTATCTTCAAAAGATTATGGGTACTGTTAGCAGAGATGGAATTGGGAGAGCATTAGCAGTTTTGAAATGTCACGTAAATAAATATCAGTTATTTATGTGAAGCAGTCTTTCTGTCCTTGAATTCTTCACTCCTTACAGCAAAGTCATGTTCTCTCTTGGGAAACATGCAGCATATTAAAGGTCCCAAGGAGCAACAATTGTATACAAAAAGTGTATTTAGCATAGTAGACTTTTTTTTGCATAAAGTTCAATGTACTTGTCATTGTGATTCTATTAGACTTTGATATGCTGACTCCCCTTTTATATTAAGTGTTTTAACTTTTGTTTTGTAGTGTGCCTTGGTTTATGAGTGCTCATCACCTGAAAACGTCAGTAGTCATGACAGCTTACCTTTTCTAAATGCAGGTAAGTGTGTTAATGTTGACAGCAATTTAATCCTAAACTGGTTTTATACAGTTGGTGGGAAGAGGCAAAGAAACCAGTCCCATGTTCACATGATTTCTAAGAAGAACTCATCTCTGTTATGAGCCAGTGTATTTCAGTGGTAATATTGCCCAGTTCTCCTTGAATATTATTTTTAACTTAAGTGTTATATGCAGAAGTATTATGTAATTTGGAGGCATTTTAATTATGACACAGTTATGTATTATGATTTTTTTCTAACAGTGCTTGTATATTTCATTCGTTTATGAATGAGAAGATGCATGCATTTCCCATAGTTGTGTTTTCCTTATAATGTACATATTTTATTTACATACAAAAATACCAGTTGGATGGGCATGGGCATACACAAGTTTATGATGTTTATACTCTTTCTCTGTCTTGATTTGTTTATTGTATTCTTTGCAACTCTGGAAGTGAAAAGAGGAAAAACCTCCCTGGTTGATTATAAAACTCACTGGTGCTAGAAGGCCATTGGCAATCGTCTTGAGTATTCTTCTTGATATATGGAGCTCAAGCCCCAAGTGAGTTATGAAGCACTTAGTGAGTGAATAGGAATGAGGAATGAATGGCTAATCTCATAGATGTTCATCACTATTCCATTTTTATCTCAAGGGATTTTGGTTTTACTGCTATTCATATATCAATTTGGAATCTTAAAATTAAAATAATTTCTCTTCTCTACGTGTGTTTTATGAAAATGTGACTTTAAAAGAGAGAGAGAGAGAGAGAGAGAGAGAGGATTCCAGGAAGGCTCATGACAATGTTAAAGGACATGGAGGCCCTCTAACTATCTTGCAGCTTCTCTGCTACTTCCCAGACAATGATGTTGCTTCTCTTATTTCTTTTCATAAAGGTCCCCATATCAGACAAATGCTGTAAAGTCAGTGAATGCTGACAAAGTTGGAGGTCAAAATACTCTTCCTTATTCACCTTATTTTATGCAATAATTCACCAAACACATCTTATCATAATAGGCACACTCATGGCCAAAACAAACATGATCTGAGAGAGCTTTTTTGGGAGGGGAACCCTACATCAAAGTAGCCTTGGGAGAGGAATTGGGGCAACAGAGGGTGGCCAGGCGGCCCTCAAGCTTGGAAGGGACAGTATATGAGAGTGGAAGGCAGCTGGACTCACCCCATGAGAGAGAAAAAAGTGGCAGGTGCTACTTTAATGCAAGTTTGTATGCACCCTATATTTTTTCAGTACAGGTGGGCCCCCATATCCACTGATTCGCTATCCACGGTTTCAGTTATCCACGGATCGTGGGGAACCCCCCCCCCCCAGGCTTTTACTTTTTTCCTAGTAAGCTTCGTTTCTTCCTTAAAGAAACAAGAGAAGCAGCCTGGCTGCTTATTACAGGTAAGTAGAACGAGACTAAGTACTAGAAAGGCTCTGCAAGGTTAACAGAAACCTTTCAGAGCCTCTCTAGGACTTAGTCTCGTTCTACTTGCCTGCAATGGAGGCTGCTTCTTTGTTTGTTTTAAGGAAGAAACAAAGCTTGCTGAAAGAAAAATAAGAGCTGGGGGGGGCAAACATGCCTGCCTGCAGGGGAGGCAGGTGGGGGGCCCCTCAGGAAACCATGGAGGGGGTGTTCGCTCTTATCCACGGTTTCAAGTATCCACGGAGGGGCCTGGAACATATCCCCAGCGGATATGGGGGCCCACCTGTACAAGACATGGGAGGTACTCAATTAACTTTCCCTGATTGAGATGTAATTGCTTGCTTTTACACATCACTAATTGACCAAAATATGGGTGCACATATGTATTTGAAATGCAAATCCCATACAAAGCAATGTATTGTGCATAGATATTTGGATGTGTATGCTAGTGTACACACAGTTTATACCTGTAATTTATAATCTGGCAAATAATATGCATGCAAACGTTTACTACTTCACTGGATTGGCATTTTGTTATCTCTGTTTAACGCAGCGAAGAACTATTTTTAAATGAAATACGTAATAGCATGTTTTTGTGTATATGATTAAGGTTGTCATTATACAGATGTGTATTAATCTCACTGATATACATATGTAGGTCAAAACTAAAAAAATTATGAAATGAACCTCTATTATTATACAATACATATATTTACACATAAAGCGTAGAATGGTTTAGTTACATAATTATATTTAACTGACAAAATAGACTAGCGGCACACTCCTCTCTAACTTTGGAGCGGCGCGCCTGCCACTGCACCGCTCCAGGGTGTTGCAAACATGCCATAAGGCGCGTTTGCGGCTCCTCAAGTCTTCGCCGCTCCAACCTCCACAGTCCAAGGCATGCGCCCACCAGAGAAAATAAGTCTACCGCCGGTCTGGGCAGGGGTGGGGGGAGGGGGCATTCCAGGGCGGGGCGGATTGGGCCACCAGACATGGGAGGGGGAAGGGATCATTGGTTGTGCAATCCCCCTTCCTGGGCCTGGCTGACGTTACATGGGCCTCCTGGATTTGCGCTATCCATTTTGCCGATGCACATCTGAAGAGACTTATTGGGGCAGCTAGGCCATTACTCAGAGTAGAGGGATAAATGTCCCTTTACCTCGAGGAGTTTTGACCTGATTCTGAGTATGATCCGGCACAGCATGCTTTTCTGGCACAGCATGCTGAATAGGATCTGGCACAGGATTTGGCTGTAGAATACATGAAAGCTTAAACCGCATTGAATCTGTTAGCCCTTAAGGTGCCATAATATTATTTTTTATTTCTCCTGTAGTCAACTAACATGGCTGTTCTCTTGTGTGAATTCTATAACTTCACTGATTACAGTAAAGGAAAAAAAATAACCAAAAATAAGGGAAATGTACCGGGATGTTTAAAGAAGAGTTCAGTCTGAACATCAGATTGTATGATTTCACATACATGTGCATATGAAACGGATTTATATTGAGTCAGCTCAGCATTGCATACATGGACAGGCTACAGCTCTTCAGAGTTTCAGACGTGTCTTTCCCAGTCCTACCTGCTGGTGGTTGAACTTAGGACCTTCTGCATGCAAAGTAGGAGCTCTGCTACTGAGATGCAGCCTCTCCCCAGAGACTAGTATGAAAGTGAATTAATGTATCAGTGTAACTCATCTACAGGTGTCCCCCACTTAACAACAGGGATACGTTCCTGTAACCCCGTCATTAAGTAGTCCCGTCCCTATCTTAAAGTTTGAGGACTCTCCCTGGTCGTGGACCTCTCCGGAGGCCGGTTTCTAGCCTCTGCAGGCCTCTGAGAGCCTCAGAATGGCCCACAGAGGCTTCTGTAAGGCACTTCCAGTTTGCTCCAAAAACCGGAAGTGCATTACGGAGACCTGTGTGGGCCATTCCGAAGCCCCCAGAGGCCAGGAACAGACCTCCAGAGAGGCCCACGACCAGGGAGAGACCTCAAACTTCATAAAGGTAGGGAAAGAGACCCATGACGTTCTGCCAATGGCCCCCATTGTATCGGTAAGCAGGACTTTGTTAAGCGGGGGACACCTGCACAGTGTCTATTCATATGCCTCTTACACTGAGGCTATCAATAAAAATGCATCCATTTTGCCCTCCGTGCTATACATTACATACTCACAAACAGCAAATTCCAAAGCAGCATTTAGATTTTAAAGTGTGTATATGAATCATTAGTAGCTTCTGTGCTTTGTGGATCAATTTGTAGATAGACTGCAAAAATGAAAGCTAATGTTCCATAGGAAAAAATAGCAATATAGGTTGCCAAATCCCCTGTAGATGCCTTTTTCAAAAGCAACACTATCTTCAAAGACCATAGATAACACAGTTCTTGATATTCTACTGCTTTGAGTGCCTGGGCTTATGCTCCATGGTCATTTTTAAAGAACTGGCAGAATGAAATATTTTGCTGATTTTGATCAATGTGTACCTTGTAAAGAATCGGAGAAAGAAGAGCCCTTTTCAGGCATTCAGATCGCACATACAATAAATGTGAATAGTGGGTGGGTTGGAGCCTGCTGCTTTCCTCTTGTATATACTCATTGTACATGCAATATGAATACCTGAAAAGGGCTAACTTGAGTCAGCAGTAAGAACAAAGGCATTTATCAGAGTCATTGTAGAGAAACCTTAGAAGGAATGGATGCGAAATATAGCTGGAATTTGTCACTTCTGTGCAAGAAGAAAATCCCAAATCTCTGACACTCTACTCTTGGTCTGACATAGATGTATCCCATTAAATTGCAATTTCTTCCTATATACTGTAATTGGTGTGATTTTAAACCCTCTTTCCCCACCTTTTCTCACTGGTTCAACCTTTGCAGGGCTCCTTTTTCCTTATTTATGGACCATTCTTGGAGAAATGTATGATTACATTCTTCAGACTGAAACTATGGTCACAAATCGGCTTCAAAGAAGTATTTTAAAACTTTTATTAGACCATGTCCTGTATTTGACAGTGTTCAGTTCCAATATATAACATATGCAATATATAACATATGTGACTAATGCAAGGACTGCCCTAGGTCCTGGGTTTTGCCATCACTCTTCCCTTCATTAATTTCCCTGCCTTATCTGTATCCATATGTTGGCTTTTCTTCTCCAGCTTTCTGTTTAGAGATCAGTTGCACCACTCCAACTGCTTTGCTTTAGCCCTTACTGTCAATTTTATCGGTATTGTGATGGGGCATACATTGTAACAGCTTAACCAGTGGAGAAATATATTTCCTAACCACTTCTGGACAGAACTCAAATTAGAAATATCTCCTGTGGTTGCTGTGGCAACATGCATCCCTCCTGCTTCTGGAAAACCGGTCAGTTCAGCATAGTAATATGGCATGGCTAAAGTCAGCATTGGTGGTACAGGTGTCAGCGTCAAACATAAATCAGGGGACCTTGATTTACTTACTGTACTAAGTAGAACCCCTTAAATCAGGGGTTACATTTACTTACTGTACTAAGTAGAATCCCTTAAATCAGGGGTTCTCAAACCCCACCCCCCGTGTACCACCTGTGGCACCACTCTCCCTCGGCGTACCACTGGAAGTAACTGGCAATGACATCATCATCAGTTACAGTACTTCTGGGTTTTTGACATTTTCAGAGCCCAGAAGGGCAGGTTAGGAGGGTAAGGGCAGGCAGGAGAACCCTTCTCAGCACTTCCGAAAGGCTCAGCCAAGGACAAGAGCTTCTCGGGAATGAAAACGCAGCCGAAAATGCCACGTCAGAGCGGGATTCTGGCAGACCAGTGGTCCGCATACCACCTCCAGTCAGGTGGAGTACCACTAGTGGTACGCATACCACCGGTTGAGAACCCCTGTCTTAAATCTTCATGGAACCAGCTTCAAACATAATGCCTTCAATCTTTTGAGTGGATACTTTAACTCTTTAATAATGGTGAACCTTCTGGAACAACATGGATATGTTGGTAAAGTACATAAAGTTATGCAAGTAACATATACTTCATCTTCTGAGGATTGTTTGTCAACTGATTGTCCTTTGTGAATAATGTAGATTTATTCTGTATCATTGAATGGACTCTCACTGTCCTTCCCAAAATGGATTGCTAAACAAAATGGTAAAACTTGTGTTGCACATCAATGCTAGATTTTTCTTGTTTCTTGTAAAGTGCTGATCACTTGGCCTCAAATCAGCAAAGCCTTTCAGTGTAGAAGCACACCTGTAGCTGAACTGGCACCCAGGTGCTTACTACTCTGTAGCATACCAGAAAGCACTACAGCAGATGTACAGAGAGAATGAGAGAGAGAGAGAGAGAGAGAGAGAGAGAGAGAGAGTTGTTCATGTAATGTATATGACAATCAATTAATTCGAATAACCTTTATGTATGTCTTAAAAGAGTTATTTAAATACGTTTTCATGTGCAGCCATCACATTTAGCATCACTTTTATTTAGACATGGAGCCAGGAGAATATTGCCATTCATAGCACGTGGTCATAATACTATCTGCTGTTCACTGAGATGGCACTGTTTATTTCTGAGCTAAGTTTTCTTTTATCCTGTGAATCTGTGCCAGCAATCCTGAGCTTTTAATCTTATTGCAGCTGAAGTGATAAATCCAGCATCTACTGTACTAAGTAGAATTTAATTGTCTTCTGTTTGGGTAGCATAGCCGATGGGGCTTTGCCTTTAATTTATTGGCATGTGAATAATATATTAAAGACAGGATAAATTTGTTTGTGGAATTTAATTTTTGAAATGGAGACAAAGGAAGATAAATAACTTGGGCGCTAAACTACTGTGATAACTTTGAACAAAAAAAAAGTATATAGCCACAATTAAGCAACCCCCATCAATTTTTTTCCCCTTTGCAGTGTTAAAAAACCCGATTTGTAAGTTGTACCGATTCCCCACTTCTGACAACAAGTGGATGTGTGTACGAGAACAGATGTCTGAGAGTACTCTTTCTTTTCATATTCCTAAGGAACTCATCAACCTGCACATAAAGGAGGATATGAGAAGGTAAGAGAAAACAGCGTGAAAAGGGAAGATATAAAATTGCTGTTATAACATGGGTAATAGAAGTTCCCTGAAATAACCAAATCCTGTAATTCAAGGTTGCAACCAACTTAATCTGCTACTCAGAAATCATAATTTCCAGTTCTCTATAAACTTTTGCTTAGGTCTATAGCCAGATTATAGTGAGGAGACCTAAGTGGTGATGGTGGTGGTGATTTATATACAGTACCTCTTTTCAAAAGGAGTAGTTCACAAGGCAGTTAACGTAGCAGAATAAATCAATAAGTGGTTTATTTCTTTGAAAGTGAATTCACTGCTTTGGGACAAATGCCCTCTTCAGCAAGGTGATTTTCAGTTTAAAAAGCACATTGTGGTGAGAATAAATATCCCCTTCCCTGCGCACCCCAACTTTGACCAGGGTTTCCACCTCACATTGCTGTTTTAAAGAGAAAAGGGAGACCTTTCTGGTTGGAAGCTCATCTCAGGAGCAAACACTTACTCATTTTTGTAGTTGGGCCTTGGGCAAACACTCTCAACCTCCACTTCCCATTAGCCTACAGTGAAGCATTTTATTGACTGTTTTAAAAATACGACAACTCTCAAATTGCTCTTCTTCCCCGGAATATTTTAAATACTTTCTTTATACTTGAAGCATGTTATACATGAAGCAGGCTTGCGTTCTTTAGCGATTGCAGAATTTCTGATTATAGAGTCACAATATACTTGCAGCATAATATGAGGTCAAAGTTATTACTGATTCTTGCCCATTAACATTTGATGTAATCCATTTCAATGAAGTTATGTAAGTGTTGACTGTACGCAGTTGTCTTGTGGTATAAAAGTTGAACATATGAATATAATGAAAGTCTTTGAGCAGTTTTAATTAAACTGTTCCAGTCAGATCACTAGTGTCAGATCATGAATGATGCTTTAAGTTATTAGTCGTAAACAGGATGATTTTGATAGTTAATCAGTCCATTAATCTTGCCACATGTTTATGCTTAAACAGAATGAATTGTATTGTTGTTTAGAGAGAACCATCACAGATTAGATTTTAGCATGCTCCCTTTATTTGACCAAAAACTGGTTAACATGAGTACATAGTCACTACAAAGAATACAAGGTAAATAAAAATTGTATAACCGTTTGCTGCTGTCCACAGTTCATTTTAACTTGTGTTACTGACAGTACTTTTTAGAAACATGTGTAACATTGTGTACACAGAGGAAAAAAACAGTCATAGGCAAGGACCCTGTATATTGGCCAATGACATTGCTGTATAATTCAGTGGGGAAAGGAAAATAGAGGCAAAACCAAAAAAGGAGGTTCAGACTGGGCCTAACTAAAATAGCTCGCTCATGCTTTATAGAGGGGGGTTCTATGGCTAACATTCATGCGCAGTGGAGCCCTAAGGAAAGCTCTACTAGGAGAAATGAGGAAAATGAGAGAGGAACTCTTGAGAAGGAGCAGAGTGAAGAAGGGAAATATGTGGGGCAGAAGGGATGTAGGGAGATTACAGTGGCTTCCCAGAGGAACCTGGGAGGAGGAAATTGAGGTTTTGGAGTGCAAAGGAGGAGGGAGAAAGGAGGAAAAGTCAATGTTGACTTCACATGAGACAAAGATAAGGAAAAACAGTGGGGGCTTGGTGCATCTTTGGCAAGGCTGCACCGCAGACCCAAGGTTACCTATCCTTTTCTTTGAGTCTTTAGAGCAGGCGTGGGGAACCTCCGGCCCGCGCGGGACCGGACCGGAGGCTCCGCCGCCGCCGCTTTCCCGCAACTCCTCGGTTTAAAAGTGGCCTTCCTGGACCTGCGCACAGCACCACTGAAGCTGAGATTGCCGAGTGGGTGGGAGGGAGGGAGCGAGCGGTGGGTGGGTGGGAGGTAGGGAGCGAGCGAGCGAGTGAGCGGTGGGTGGGTGGGAGGGAGGGAGGGAGGGAGAGGAGCGAGCGGTTTGCAGGTAAATTCGCGGGGGGGTCAAATTTGTGGGGAGCCCCCCAAAAAATCGGTCGGCCTCATGGCCGGCCCGCAGCAAATTTTCCCTATGGGAAAATGGCCTCCCACTGCAAATAGGTTCCCCACCCCTGCTTTAGAGCATTGCATTACAGGGGCCATAGTGGCAAGGGTGCTGGCCATGCAAACCTTCCTGATCCAGATTGAGTCTCATAGCCAGAAAGAAGGCTATGAAGCAGTCCCTTAGCACAGTGATTCTCAAACGTTTTAGCACCGGGACCCACTTTTTAAAATGACACTCTATCAAGACCCACCTAGCTTTATGAGATGCTCAAACATTTATTTCCTTATATTTACACAAGTTTGCAAACTGGAGGAGCTCAGGTCTTTGAAGGGCAATTAGCAGCTATCTGATTTTTGAATAGCCTCAGGGCTTGTGGCAATTACTTATCTGATCTTTCCATCACCTGGGATCCACCAGAAGTCAGGTCGTGACCCACCGTGGGTCCCGACTCACAGTTTGAGAAACACTGCCTTAGCATATAATGAAGCAGTAGCTTTGAAGCGAGCAGGGCAAGGAAGCTGAGATACCTTTCTTGGAGGGGAGGGGCACTTAGAGGTAAGGAAGTGACCCCCAAGGTAACCAGCCCATGCTGCTTGAGATGATAGAGAAAGGTGGAAGGGAAAGGAAGGTGTTGATCCTGGGTGCCAACTAGCATGGTGATTCTCGGATGGAGGCTGGAATGGGGGTGACTAAATGCAGCACCAGTGATCCATGCTCAGTGTCATTAAGCCTCACTAAAAATATTGCAATTGTGGTATACTAAATATTATAGCTAATCTAATAATATAGCTCATATAATAGTATGAATCATTTTCATTACTCATAATTTAATGAATTGTTTTAAATGAGGTATAAGGGAGGAATAAAATTGGAAGAACAAAAAACTTCTAAATGTTCACCTTAGCTATCATTTTTAAAGTCCAAAATGTACTTTTAAAATCTTTGTTCATACCAAAGTTTAATTTAAGATGAAACCCTCCCTCTGCTGAATGTTCTACTTAATCTAGTCTATTATCTTGATAATATTGGGATGAGAAGTATTATAGGTATGCAAGTCTATCCTACCCTACTGAGATATGCAAGCCAAGCAATCTATAAAGCTAATGATATAAATCTAGTAAGTGATCATGGATTTAAGAAGGGGTGTGTGCATGTGTGTGGTTTTTAAGAAGATACTGAAAGCTATAGTCTGACGTGACTTCAAAAATATGTAAATGATATACAGTGCAGTAGAAGTTAATGAGAACATCATGCATCTGCATTGACGTAAGGGTTTAGCTCTTACACAAAGAGGATTTCAATGTTTTATGTAAGGTTTGGCCCTCTGCTCTTGATTTCAGATTAACCTTTAAGATGGCTGCCTTCTGTAAATGCCGAATCATAGCTAGCTTCGTATAAACTTGTCCTTAGGCTAGGGCAAGCCACACCAACCTGTAACAACAGCAGATAGAATGTTGTGACTTGCGCTGTTTATGCTACAGCAGTAATCAGTGCACCCCATCTTCTTGAAAGCTATTGCCTGCCAGGATGGACAATACTGTGGTGGATGGGACCATTTATTTTGCTTGATGTGAATTTTTGTTGAAAGTATAACAAATTGCCAGCAGTCAAGGTTTCCAGCAAGGCACTGAATTTAAAATGAAACAGGGAAATAGAGTTGCTATCTACCTGCTGCTTAAATCCCCCCAGCCCTGCCCCGTGGTTGCTGTGCCCAATTGGGGTGCCTGGGGGAAGGTCTCGCAGGGCCTGGAGAGCCCAGACAAACCCTCAATCCCTCGCGAGTGCATCGGAATTATAATTAGCAATAGCCAATTCAACAGCTTCCCTAGAAAGCTCTCACCAGCTGTGATAGAGGTTGAGCAGACACATTGTAGGGCAATAGCTCCAAGCACTTTGTTAGCATCCTCCAGTGTCGTCAGCTGAAACTCATCCAACACAAAGTGTAAGAGGGGGGGCTCTGGACACCTCTATTCAGTGTGGCATCCAGCACAACTCTCATAGCTTTAGTTGTCAAACTATGTCTTGTGACTTCAGACAATACTGAAATGATCTCTGTTTCAGTCAGGTCAGTCCCCAAATGAGTGAGCAAGGACACTGGTAGTTTACTGAAGGACTTTCTTCTTTAATTTCAGTGACATGATTGTTTTTTTTCCTCGACACTGATTGTTTCACATAGCACATGCAATTGCCAAACTGACAATTAAGCAGGGGAGGAATGTTGTTGTTGTTGTTCAGTCGTTAAGTCGTGTCCGACCCTTCGTGATCCCATGAACCATATCCCGCCAGGCCTTCCTGTCCTCCACTATCTTCCTGAGTTCGCTCATTTTCATGTTCGTTGCATCGGTGATGCTGTCTAACCATCTCATCCTTGGCCTTCCCCTTCTCCTTTTGCCTTCAATCTTTCCCAGCATCAGAGTCTTCTCCAGAGAGTCCTCTCTTCGCATTAGGTGGCCAAAATATTTGAGTTTCAGCCTCAGTACCTGTCCTTCCAGGGAACAGTCAGACTTGATTTCATTTAGAATTGACTGATTTGATCTCCTAGCAGTCCAAGGGACTCTCAGGAGTCTTCTCCAGCACCACAGTTCAAAAGCATCTATTCTTCGGCGCTCAGCCTTCCTTATGGTCCAACTCTCGCAACCATACATTGCTACTGGGAACACCATCGCCCTGACTATACGAACTTTTGTTGGCATGGTGATATCTCTGCTTTTTATTATGCTGTCTAAGTTTGCCATAGCTTTTCTTCCAAGGAGTAAGCGTCTTTTAATTTCATGGCTGCTGTCTCCGTCTGCAGTGATCTTGGAACCCAGAAAAGTAAAATCTGTTACTGCTTCCATTTCTGCCCCTTCTATTTGCCAGGAATTGATGGGACCCGATGCCATGATCTTAGTTTTATTAATGTTGAGTTTCAAGCCAACTTTTGCACTCGCCTCTTTCACTCTCATCAAGAGGCTCTTTAGTTCTTCTTCACTTTCTGCCATTAGGGTGGTATCGTCTGCATATCTGAGGTTGTTGATATTTCTCCCAGCAATCTTGATTCCGGCTTGCGATTCATTCAGCCCTGCATTTCTCATAATGTACTCTGCATATAAGTTAAATAAGCAGGGTGACAATATACAGCCTTGCCGTACTCCCTTCCCAATTTTGAACCAATCAGTTGTTCCATGGCCGGTTCGAACTGTTGCTTCTTGACCCGCATACAGGTTTCTCAGGAGACAGGTAAGGTGGTCTGGTACCCCCATCTCTTTAAGAATTTGCCACAGTTTGTTGTGATCCACACAATCAAAGGCTTTTGCGTAGTCAATGAAGCAGAAGTAGGTGTTTTTTTGGAACTCTCGTGCTTTCTCCATGATCCAGCGCATGTTGGCAATTTGATCTCTAAGGGGAGGAATACACATCCTAATATGTAAAGGGAGAAAAGATTATTGCAAAAGCTGACTTTTTTTTTAAACTTAAGCTCAACATGGTTGATGTTGTTATAATGCAGAGACTGTTTGCAACCCAGTATAACTATATAAATAGTTACCGGTATTTAAAACTCCTGTAGTACTGGGCTCCTTTCCCTCTAGACTCTACAGCTTTGCCTTCCAAGTGAACAATTGGTCATGAAGAGAGAGGCCAATTCATTTTCACTGGAAAGGTCATTGGACACACATTGGTGGTGACCTTTTAAGCAGGCATAAAGTTATCCAAAAGGTACAATTCTGCAAAATCTTAATTTTGCTAATGTTACTGGCATGGGATTAGACTTGGGTCTGGAAGACATGGATTCAAATCTCACCCCTGCCCTAGGGTGCCCTTGAGCAAAGCAGGCTCAGCTTTAGTTTTTCCTCTGTAAACATATGTAATATTGCCCTACATAGAGTGGTGTTATGTGAGTAGATAAAAACTGTAAACTTTTGCACATTGTGTAAAAAAAAAAAAAAATTCAGATCCAGGTTCAAATCCCCGCTCAGCCACGAAGCTTCCTAGGTGACCTTGGGCCAGTCACTATCTCTCAGCCCCACCTACCTAACAGGGTTGTTGTGAGGACAAAAAGGAGGGGAGAAAATATGTACACCACTCTTAGCTCCTTGGAGGAAGGGCGGTATAAAAATGTGAAAAATAAATAAATAAATAAACTTACACATTGAACTGTTTGATTAGTAGTAGTGTCTGTTCCTTTGGATTGATACCATGATTCTTTAAAAACTTTTTTTTTTCATTCTAGGAATCAGGACCTTAAAGAACTTGGGGAACTTGCTCCGCATTGGGACAATATGCGTAAAAGTGTTGTCGCACACTGTGATCAAATGTTGACCCTGTACCAAGACATGCTTGCAGAACTTGGAAAATACACAGGTATGAACATGTTCTCGCTGAACAGCTGAAGTAATGATTTGCCATGTCATCATTCTGCATAAGTATATGCCATAATCTGTGCTCAGCCTTTGATTCATATGGTAATTTTTCTATGGCTACAATCCAATACATACTTACCTGGGAGTAAGTCCCATTAAATTCAGTTGGGCTTAATTCTGAGTAGATATGCATAGGGTTGCACTGTACGTATAGCAAGTTCTCACTTAAAGTTGTTGATAGGTTCTTGGAAACTGCAACTTTAAGCAAAAAGACTTACAAATAAACCAATTTTACCATAGGCGAATTGATTAAACAAGAGTTTACAGCATATTTCTGGTCACAAAAAGTCGCCAAACGTCTAAATAAAAACCCAAAGCACTTCTAATATTAAACATTGAAATGTGAGCTTTCTGAGCCAGAGAAAACCCACACAGACATAGGATGAACGTTCAAACTCCACACACAGTGGCCCCAGCCAGGAATAGATTTTTTTTTCTCAACAACTTTAATATGGAACGACTTATAACAAAACAACTATGTTGATGTTTGTGCTTGCCAATTCCATACAAGAAAACAAATCTGATTTTTTTAATTGACTTTTTTGGATTTATCAATTACAAAAAAAATCATACTAATTACTTTTTCTTTAAGGAAATAAAATAGAGGACACTGTATGTCCTGATTAAAACTGAAAAATGATATTGATTCCTTGATTCTCAAAGTTGATTAACAGTGCAATCCTATCCAACTTACACCACTGGTGTAACCAGTGGTGCAGCGAGAACGGGAGGCCCCAGAACGGAAAGGGGATTCAAATCCCCTCCAAAAGGGGAATTCAAAGGGGATTTGAATTTGAGTTGGATAGAATTTTGCCCTAACTGTTGTAATTTAACAGAGAAGCATCATGGCACACTGCAGCCAATAGAACACAGAAGGTACACACAGTTGTTTCCACAATATTTTTGATTCTATGTTTTGAGTATTTCTGCTTCAGTTATGTGCCCTGCTTGAAAACGTCTTTAAGAGCATAATGAGAAAAATGGAAGTGTACATTTGCTTTCATTTGCTTGAAGCTATCTTCTTAATTTTGGTAGTATGTAGTCACAAAAGTTTTCACTCCGCATGAGAAAAGTGCATACAACTAACCCTTGATTCTACAATTAACTGACACTCACTTCAAAACCATTTTTTCTCCAGAAAATGGTCATTAATGAAATGTCATTCAGCAGCCAATCCAAGAGGATTCTCTGTTCTTTTGTGATAGAAACATTGCTTATTCTGTGCCAGGAAACTAGAATTTATGGGCCAGCCAATCTGTCATTAGACAGCCACTGCATGTTCCCACATTACCCAAGAGAATAACGATTCATAACACTATTTATTCTCCACAGTGGGTTATTGTATGCTGTTGTGAATACAAGAGTATTTTACTTGTAGAGACTGTATATTATTTCACTGTAGACTTCCTTGCAGACATGAGGTTGTTGGTTGTAATCTAACAAACCAATGCAACATTGTGTATATAAGGAACTGGCAAATTTCTCAGACAGTCCAACTCTCCTATAAGTGTGATTCCAGGTGTCAGCTTCTCTATCAGTGGTCATACCAATTAGGAAGCACCTAAGTGAGAATATGGTGCTACCATCCCTAGTTGTGCGCCACACATGTTGAACCTAGGTCTTTTGCACTTGCATCAAGCAACACAGTCCTGTATGGATTGCAAGCCTCAGGCATGCTGATTAATGCATGCAGGCTCCTGTCTGGAACCATACAATTAGTGCATAAATAATTTGCATATTTTTGCATAAAATATTGCCCCTAAACCGATTATGTTCTCCCATATATGTGTCTTAGCTGTTACATATGTGGTGCTATTTTTTTCATACATGTATTTGCTACTTGGTATCCCTTCCTTCAAGGACCTCAGAGCTGCATCCTGGCAGTTCTCAGTCAGTTTGTGGTCCAGATACTACTAGCCAGGCCGAGACCTACTTTAATTTCAGTGATGGAATTACATCATTTTGAGTAGCTCCCATCTGGGCTGCAGCAGAGTTATAGGTATTCAATACTAGAAATTGTATTTGCTGTGACTGAACATGTAGGTCACAAAGTCATTTCCATTCTTTTTCTCAGTGGATTTATAAGCTTAGAATAAGACTTGTGCCTCCAAAGCTTATCGTTACAAATTGTTTTCCATGGATTTGCTAGAAGAGTCATTAAATGTGTTGTGTGTTTGCTGTCATTCTGGTTCTACTTGTTTTGTGTGTGGTTGTTTTACACATGGGCATTGAGCTTTCCGAACTCTGCTTCTACAACTTTCCCTGGACAGTCCAATTGTGGAGATGCCTGCAGAGGGCTGTTTTTGCAAACACACACGAGGTGATGCAAACTAGCGGCTCTCCTTTATGGAGCACCTAATGCTAGACAGGTCTATGGTGTGTGTTGACATGCAATTTGCTGTGTAGCTTGTTCCATGAGCTTCTGTTCACTGCTATTTTCCAGAAAAAGAAGGATCAGGAGATTGATGGATGTCCATGGCTACATATCACTGTTGTTAGTGTGTCTACTTGGTGTGTGCTGTTTGGACTGTGGGCTTTGGCAGTTGGTAATATCATAAGTTACCATCTCTGTTCAGCCATGAGCTTTCTATGTGGTCATAGAAACTGCCTGAGAACATTAACTATTTCATAATTTGATATCCCACCCTTCAGCATAAAAACTTCGAAAGTAGCTATATCTAAGCAGACTTAGATAATATTAGATGTGTAATGTGAGGATTCAATCCTAAATGAAATCAACCCTGACTGTTCCCTGGAAGGACAGGTACTGAGGCTGAAGCTCAAATATTTTGGCCACCTAATGCGAAGAGAGGACTCTCTGGAGAAGACTCTGATGCTGGGAAAGATTGAAGGCAAAAGGAGAAGGGGAAGGCAAAGGATGAGATGGTTAGACAGCATCGCCGATGCAACGAACATGAAAATGAGCGAACTCAGGAAGATAGTGGAGGACAGGAAGGCCTGGCGGGATATGGTTCATGGGATCACGAAGGGTCGGACACGACTTAACGACTGAACAACAACAACAATATGAGGATAATACTGGCCTGCAGTACAGAACTATTGTGAGAGTTACAGTGGACCCTCACTTTACAATGGTAATCTTTTCCGGAAACACCATTGTATTATGAAACTATTATAATGTGAACCCAGTAATGCATTGTTTTTGGTAATTTGTTCCAAGCCCTCAGAGGTTGAAATTTCTGCCACAGAACTAAACTATTTCCATCTCTTAAAGGTGCCTGCTGCACTCTTTAGGGGCCATGGTTATCAGTTTACAACAATGTTGTAATTATAAAACACAGACTACAAGGCTGTATCCTTCGCTCAATGCACACAGCCACGATGTTAAAAATGCTATTGGCTGAGATGCTACCAAATGCTTGCATTTGCATCACTGATTAGCTTATCTTTCAGTCACAAGGTCCTGTTGACAGCAGTTGTGAGCCCATTGTAAAGTGAATAACTTATTGTATAGTGAACCTTGTTTTACTATGGAGAGTATGTAATGATATATTAAAAATACTGTGAGGATCAGTACTTTCCCACTTTTTTATGATTGTGTCTCTGCAAGAGGATAGTCTCTGGTCTTGTTTGTGCAGATAGCATTGTACTTAGTGTAGCACCATCCCCCCACCATGTTATCTCTCCCCCCCCCCATATCTGATTCACGCAAGGCCCTGCACAGATTGGATAACTATGAGGGCTGCTTCACACATCATGAAAACCATGCCATGAAAAGACTTCCATGTTGAAAAGAGTGTATTTAACAGTGTAGATGATGACTTCATGTAACAATCATACATGTGTATATTTTGCTCCATACCACCTACTGGGAGTTTATGATAAACCACAGCTTTTCCGTATCTGTCAACATAAGGTAGCATATATGTGTAACCACTGCATATGGCAATGTATACCCAGGTCATTTCCTAATTTTTTTATGCTGAAGTGCTTTCCGTATGAGTTTAGAAAAATGTGAAGCTGCCCCCGAGGTTTTAGATAGCTAACTCTGTGTTCTAATGTGTTTTAGCAGACACGCAAACCTAATATAGTTAACTGTGGAATCATTTCCAGCATGCTGTGGACTGATTTTAGGCATTAAGAACATCTATCACTGAGCAGGGGGTAAGGGGTGGGCTACAAACAGTTTTGCTCTGTGAATTAAAAGCTGTTCTGCTGAGGCACATGCTGAGAGAATTTGTTCGCACACCATTATTTTCTTATACACAATTACACATTAAAGGTAATTTTAAAATGTTGCTAACATTCAAGTATTCTGGCATTTTAAGAAAGACAAAACATCTGGTGGGCACTTCAGATGATTTTTAAACTTTTCCTTTCCAGGCTCTTCTTTCAAATCAAGCTGCAGTAAGGGAGAAAAGACACTAGAATTTGTTCCAATCAATCTACATCTGCAGAGAATGTATGTGCACAGCCCTCAGTTAAAAGGTAAGCTGCGTTCTCTACACAGTTTGCTGCTTTGTAATTTGATTCAGGTATTGCCACAAAACTTGTTTTCCTTCCTATTAAATGCAAACTTTTAAACTTGAGCACTTCTGTTGCTATGCCCAGAACGTATTTTAAACTTGAGCATGTTTGCTGTTATGCCCAGAACATATTGAAAATTGCTCATTGAACAACAACAAAAAAAATATCTCATCATATTTGTCTTCAAACAGGGCTGCTTATTCTTGCCATTGTCCTAAGTCATGATTGCATCTTGTAACGTTCAAGACTGTGCAGATATACACAATGGGCAAATAAGTGTATACAGTATAATCCTAATGTTGACTGCATATGAGAGTTGGGGAGGCTGTAGTTCAAAACTTGATTCTTAGTAGTCAGAAGATTAGATTCATTAGGCTGGATTTTAGATCTGTCTCCAGGGCCTTCCCCCACTTGCTCCCAAATATGATGGGCTGGTTTAGGACCGAAAAGTAAATAATCCTCCTGAGTTCTGTTGCAACCACTATGCCAAAATAACTTGCGCCTATGGGGCACCTGCTGTCTGTTCCACTTACTATTTTAAAATACAATCGTTGCCTATAATATTAACTATCATCTGTGCATCTACTTTAATGATAAAGTAAGCAGCAGCTGCCTGGTGTTGCATTCTAAAAACTTTTCAGATAACATTTTTAATAGATGCATAGATGCAATAGATGCTATATATCTTTTTTTTAAAAGGAACTATCGGTGTTCTAATCTAATCAAGACTCTATAATTTCTATAATTTTATATATAAAGTATCTCCATTATTCCCACAGATTGCAGCAGAAATGCTCACCTGGCAATGGTTCTACTACAGCACTACTAGAGCTGGCAGAGACAGTTATCCGCATGCTTATCAGCTTCCTGAGACCCATGCTACAGTGACAGGAGGGAAGGTCAGGCCGGATCACTGTGTCTCTACTCTTTATACAGGGTTATTCAAAAAAGGATGGTGCAAACGTAAAGCTGGTTTATTCTTAAATGAACTGACATACCACAACCATCAAATTTCACATGCACGTTACAAATATTTGGTGTGGGCACTTGTGTAGCTACAATGGGACAAGGGGGGGATGGACCAACAGCCACGGTCTCCTCGCAAGGAGACCGTGACTGTCACCTGGGGCATTCCCCCCCCCTCGCTCCATTGTAGCTATGCAAATGCCCACATCGAACATTTGTAATGTGCAGGTGAAACTTGGACAGTTTTTCTGCCTTTTCATGTCATGACAGTTGTGGTATGTCAGTTCATTTAAGAATAAATCAGCTTTACTTTTGCACCATCCTTTTTGAATAACCCTGTATAGTGCTCACTCTTGCCTACCAGTGATACTGATGGGCTGTTAGCTAGTCCTTTATAACAGCAAAGCCCCTACTAAACCGTCCCATTATCTTGCAAGATCTCAGTGATGAACTCTAATAAACATGAATATTATTGTAACCATTGTAAGCTGTTGACCTTATTTAACTTCTGCCTTTAAATTATATCTTGGATACAGCCAATGCATCAACATTAAATGAGTTTCTGTGGAATTTTTTTGAGTCCCACCCATACCACTAAGATACGGTCCATTAACCGTAAATCATTTGTACAGTATTTCTGCTTTATAGAGACATTTGTCATCAGAATAAAAAAGATTGTGTTTTAGACTGTGGGAATTGAGTTCTATTTTAAAGTGGCACTTTCTAAATGAAAACAAATAGGTTACATCTGGAGAAATGTACGCATAAAGTACCCTTATGAATGCCTTTTAAAATGATCCCGCCAAGTTGACCCTCCAATTTGTATTGAGCTGAGCTGCTGCTCCATCCTGCTCAATGTTGTCAACACTGACTGGTTGCAAATGTCCAGGATTTCAGACAAGCTTCTTTCCTAGCCCTATCTGGTGTTATAGGCAGTGCTTTCTAAAGCATGTGTAACATATGCATACAAAGGTGGCAAAACAATCGTATTCAGAGACCCTGTGTTGAAGCTGATGGCATGTCTGTGTAATCTGGCAGTGAAAACAGGACTGAGGCCAAATTAAGATGCACCAAAACTTGTACAGAAGGTCCTCAGGAAACCAAACAGGCATTTTTAACAAGAAGTCTTTAAATAATCACGCTCATTCTTATGCTACAGGGTGGAATTCTAATGCTCTCGCACAAAATGGAATCCTTTTCCATTTTGAAGAGAGGAGGGCACTTAGAGAGAGAGAGAGAAGCAAACCAGGGAAGTTGGCTGACCAGCCTGCACTACTTCAGCAAGTTGGTAGTGCTTGGGAGAAGGAAGAGAGAGAGAAGCTGGAAAGGAAAGGGGGTTGCAGGGTGTTACCATCCTGGGTACCATTTGGCACAGTGGGAGGGAAACTGGAATGGGGGGTGACTTTTCGCAGCACCAGTGGGTTCATGCTCCATGCTGAGCAATACAGCAACAAATATGGACCCAGGAGCAGGAAACAAAGAATGACGAGCAAAGAACCATGAGGCTCTGAAACCAAGGATTTGTAATAGGTTTCTGCCCCTTAGAATCCTATGGAATTCTTAGGTGGGGTGACTCAGGGGTTCCCATTGTTAATCTGTTCTTTGTCTTTCAAAAGATGCTTTTCTCAACTAAGGAATCCAGGGAAGTGGCTAGGGTCATAAACCCTTAATTATGCTGTTCCAGCAGGATTTAGAGCTGGAAAGCTTCATCTCCATTTTGGAGATACGAAAGCTACGTGAGCATTTAATATGTAAGCAAGCTCTGTCTCAATGTGGTGCATTGAATTCCAGGCTTAGTTAAGAAATGGGGGGGAGGGGTTGATTACGTGGCTTGAAATCAGAATGTGGACTTCCGGGCCTGTTTCATCAAAAGTTTGGCCCTCCTGACAAGAGGATCTGTGGCCTCATAACAGTCCTTCTAATAGGCACGTTACTGGTCTGGACCTTTTCTATCCAGGCAGGTGCACAGCACCAGGTACACATGTGTAGATCCGTTTCTTCTGCATTCCTTGCATTAAACAGAAATAAAGCAAAATAAAATATTGATCATGTAACAAGGGCCACAGTGGCTTAGTGGTTAAGACGCTGAACTGCAGACCAGAAGGTCAGTAGGACAGCAGTTCAAGACCCGAGTGCCGCATGACGGAGTGAGCTCCCGTCTCCTGTCCCAGCTCCTGCCAACCTAACAGTTCGAAAGCAAAAAATTGCAAGTAGATAAATAGGTACCGCTGCAGCGGAAAGGTAACAGCGTTCCGTTAGTCATGCCGGCTACATGACCACGGAAGCGTCTTCGGTCAGCGCTGGCTCTTCGGACTTAGAAACGGAGATGAGGACCACCACCCTAGAGTCGGACATGACTGACTTTCCAGCAGAGAATACCTTTACTCTAACAATGGAGATGTTGAGGTTTGAACCAGGGGGCTATATACATGTCTTTAGGTTTGGCAGCACATATTTTAACCTTATAATAATGTTCTGGAATGAGTCACAATTTGACTTGTGCAAAATTAAGGACACCTTAATGTCTAGGGAAGTATATCATATCTCTTTATGTGTATGTTTGCATGTAAATCTCAATGTTTGTCTGTTTGTGTTGCAGATATTCTATATGATGTCATCACAGTAGGAGCCCCTGCAGCACATTTTCAGGGATTTAAAAATGGTGGTCTTCAGAAGCTATTGAATAAATTTGAGGCAGAAAGGCGAAAGTAAGTATATTGTCAGTAACGCTACCAGAAATCAAACTTAGCTATATTACTGTGTTCTTTCCTGTTTTAAAAAATATTGCTGCTTAAGTGTTTTCACATTCAATTCAATAATGCTATCCCTGTAGTTCAGGTCATAAAACCTTAGCAACAGTTGTAGTTAGAGAAGTACAATTAAGAGTGACACACAAAGTGATCACACGCATTGGAGAAATATCAATAGAACAACCATGTGTGTCCTCGCAGAAGGTAAACCTCCATTATTCCCATGTAATGGGTGAGGAACTGTTGTCCTATCCACTGGACAACAATGCAACTTTGTAGAAAAGTTAGTTAAGTTGTGTATTTGAAAAAGAATCACCAGGGTACTTGGACGGTGATACAGGAAGAGTTGGAAATATGTTTAATGCTTTACTAAATGGAAAACTTTCAAATGTGGGAAGCACATGTTGTTCCTGTTAGCCCTGATCCTATGATTTCAGTGTGCTGGTGGGAGTGCCATTGTGTGCTCAAAGGTTTGTATGAGCAAGGCTTTCAGGCACAGAGTATAATAGAAGCCTCTTTTTATGCAAAACTCCATGTGCATAACTTTTGATTATAGGTTCAAACATGATTTCTTCTTGGTGATACTCATCTTTCATTGCCTGGGTGAAGTTCATAAAATAAATAAAATTAAAACTTAAATGTGCTGGCTTTTGCTGTCACAACTATTAACATAGATCATTGCAATTATCCACATAAGAATTGTTTTGTAAATCTAACTGGGAACAGATACTCCTCATTAAAATGAACACACACAAAAGTGATAGTAATTAATAAAGGTTTGTCATTAATTCTAGGCAGATTGGCAAAGTCTTTGTGGGTGATGGCGCATAACATCAGTTTAATTAGCTTCTGTAACCTAGTGGCCATTATTGACATAATGATAAGTACAAATGGCCTGTATATTGAACCAAATACTGGTAATATGGTCATATATGCTAAATATTAAACACCACTTATTTTTCAGGACATCAGTGCAGTATTGAATACAATTTATTTTCAGAATATAGATTCTAACCATATTATTAGTAATTGTTGTTGTTGTTCAGTTGTTAAGTCGTATCCGACCCTTCGTGATCCCATGAACCGTATCCCGCCAGGTCTTCCTGTCCTCCGCTATCTTCCTGAGTTTGCTCATTTTCATGTTCGTTGCATCGGCGATGCTGTCTAACCATCTCATCCTTTGCCTTCCCCTTCTCCTTTTGCCTTCAATCTTTCCCAGCATCAGAGTCTTCTCCAGAGAGTCCTCTTTTCGCATTAGGTGGCCAAAATATTTGAGCTTCAGCCTCAGTACCTGTCCTTCCAGGGAACAGTCAGGGTTGATTTCATTTAGGATTGATTTTAGTTTCAAACTTACGGGTAATCTTGGAAAATAATCACAAGATGTCTTGTCATACTTGGGCTTGGGCATGTAATGGAATGGGATAAGCAGGACAAGACAGAGAATTTATTGGACCAATTTCTGTTGGCAATAGTATGTAAGCTTTAGAGTTTCATCATAGATTTCTGAAACTCTAAAGCTTATATACTGTTGCCAACAGAAACTTGCACTCTTTTGAAGTTGCTTAATAGAAGGTACTACTACACTTCTTATCTGCTCTTGGACTCACCCAACAATCGAGGGAGTCCCCACCAATGCAGCAAGCCCGGGGCCGAAAAGCAGTGGCTGTTGCTTCCCCGCCACAGTACAAGTTCATGCATGGCCCAAGTGGTGGCCTTACGCACCTTCCCCAGCCAGTGCTGGCAACAAGTTCTGGTCCTGCAAGCACTCTCACAAGAACTTCGCTGGCTGCAGGGGAGTGGCAATACCGGCAGAGGCCCATCAGCTGGCTGGTGAAGGGGCAGCAGGGGAGAGGACCAACAGGTTGATCTCCACTGTGCCCAAGTGAGCGTGTGAGGATTTCCCTGTTGGGCATCACACAGGAGGGTTGAGCCCATTCGGGCCTAGGAACAAAACCCTTTCTAGACTTCGGGCAAGAACGGGTAAACAAGGGGGAGGAGTCAGAAGCAAGCCCCTGGGGGAGGAGCCCCTGGGGAAGGAGCCGGGGATATATAGGGTAGCCCATGCCTATTGTGTATCGGAAGACAGGTTGCCTAAGAATTCTGCAGGATCGACTCCCTGAGAGGAGGAGATCCGACTCTGCCCTAGGACGGAGCCAGCAGACCAGTGGAGGAGGCAGGAGGGTGCTGTCAACAGGGTTCCTGCTAAGCTGCACGGCTTCAGAGCTCGAATCTTAACAACCCAGAAGGTCAGCAGTGATGTGTGACATCATAACCGAGCGTCCGGAGCTGACAAGAGAAGGAGCCCACGCAGCAGTGTGGACCCCTTACAGGGAACATAAGCTGTACCCCCCCCACCTCTACCATAGACTCTGAGGCTGCTTGGGGACTCTCACTTCTGGCTACAGGCACCTCTGCCTGAGAAGGAAAAAGTGACCTGGCGACACCTAACAGCGCAACCTTCTCATGACAGCCTCACTCTGGCAGAGGAGGAGGGACTCGTACTTCTTCTCCCCAGTGGCGTCACTAGGGTGTGGCGGGGTGACATGTCGGGAGGGTGACGTGCCCAAGGCCTGCTCAGCGAGCCGCATCTTCTTCGGCGGCTTGGCCATTTCTAACTAGGTCAGGCAAGGCTGAAAGCAGCATGAGCACAACGCCACTTGAAGCCTTGCCCTCAGAAGGGCTGAACAAAGACCCTATCGCGTCTTCGTTTGACCCTTCTGAGGGCAAGGCTTCAAGTGGCATTGTGCGCATGCACCGCTTTCAGTCTTCCCTGGCCTAGTTAGAAATGACCGAGCCGCTGAAGAAGACGCAACACGCAAACGGACTTCAGGCGCATCACCCTCTCCCGGTGTGTCACCGGTGAGTACCGGGGGGGGGGGTGACGTGGCAGCGGGAGGGTGATGCGGCAACAAGGGGTGTGGGGGTGACGCGGCCGACCTCCTGCCCCTAGTGACATGCCGAGCCGGCTGACCTCCCGCCCCTAGTGGTGCGCCGGCTCGTGACGCCACTGCCCCCCCCTTCAGTCTTCTCTAGCTGATGAAATAGTTGATGATGAAATTCTCCAAAGAATTTCAAGAAATCTATATAACGTTCCTCTTACCTGGCTTTCCTTAAAGTGAGACAAAATAGTTCTCAAATAATCACACATGCATTGATATGCTGCAGAAAATCTGCAGCCTAACAGATAGTTCCAAAGACCTCTTTGGTTTGAAGTGAAGAAAAATTATTTCATGGTAGCAATGACAACTTTATTTTTGCATGTTCATGTTTATTTAGCAGTTCAAAGATGCTTCAAGGCCACATAGCATTTCCCTGGGCCAGTTTTTACAATTTAAATGTTCTGTTTTACAATGGGAACACCTCTCTAAGGCCAGGATTGTAGGAAGAAGTAACACCTTGGGACATCAGGCAGAATATATTATGAACAGATTAAAAAGTGGCAGCTGTTCCCTGTACACTAACTCAACTGAAATGCTAAAAAGAAAGAGAAGATAATCTATTCACGGCGCACTCCTGTCTACAAATAGACTCTGCCAGTCTAGGGTGTCGCAAACTTGCCATAAGTCACATTTGTGGCACCCAGAGAGTAAGTGGTGACGGCGGAGAGGCTTGTGCCACTCCTCCGGTGCTGCAGAACAGAGTAGCGCCATGGAGGAGAGGTAAGGCCCCTCCGGGCGGGGGAGAGTGGAATAGGGCATTCTGGGGGGGAGGGGATTGGAGAATTGGGTCCGGGAAGGGGGAGGGTTCAGCGGAGGCCTCCTCCATATCCTATCCTCCTTCCCAGGCCTGTTGAGACTTACACAGGCCTCTCAAATGTATGCCAACAAAATTGCTGGTGTGCATTTGAGGAGGCCCACCGGGGCAGCTGGTGCATTACTTGGGGTAAAGGAGCAAATGTCCCTTTACCCTGAGGAGGCCGCCGGCTGCGCCGGGGCAGGCCCAATCCTGCATAGGATGCGGTGGGTACCTTATGTGCGCTGCTGCATCCTGCTAGACAGGATTGGGCTGTTAGTTAATTTGGGGATGTATCTATAACGTAGACACTGGTGTCATAGTACATGTTCTTTTTTAAGTGTTTATTGTGAATATATGAATGTATCAGAATTTTTAAAAAATTAAACTATAAAGACAGTAGCAGATATTCTTGAGTCTTATCTCCAGTATGAATATTAAGATGCACCTTAAAATGTCTATCTCTATCAGCATACTAAAAATAGCTTTTGCTTTCAATGGATGCCCTAATCTGGTTCTGAACCACCCCTTTCATAGAACTGCTAAAATATGCAGTCAGCTGATAACAAAAAATCTTTTTCCCTGAATATTAATCCAGACATTGCATTTTTAAACTCCTCAAGGCTGTGGTTCTGTGCATATTTACCTATGTGTAAATCCTGTTGTATTTTATGGGATTTCTGAAATCATACATGTATGATTAAAATTGCATGGTCACTGGCTTTAAATCCAATAAACATGTGATTTTAATCAAAGATAAATCTGGCATGTAGTTTTCCAAAGGTTCCCCAGCTCATCTCACCTTGGCCTGCGCTGAGTGGAAGCTTTGAGTCTCATTATCTGGGGGGGGGGGGGTGTCTTTCACAGTGCATTTCTATGCATGTTTCCACAGTAGTATGTCCCACTGTCGGGGGCCAAGGTATGTCCCACTGTCTTCAGTGTAGCTTACCGTATTTTACGCTCCATAGGACGCATCGGTCCATAGGACCTATGGAGCATAAAATAGAGAAAAAAAAGTTTGTACTTACCTGGGCTTGGGGGCGCTTCGGGGAGGCCTGTGGGGGCTTCGGGGAGGCCTGCGCGAGCCTCTGCAGGCCTCCCCGATGCCTTTGCTACTAGTAACTTCTTTTCTACGTTTGCAGCAAACCGTACTTTAGTTGTTTGGACAAAATGGCAAACTATGGTTTGCCGTGAACTCGGAATTGTATCCAAAGAAAGGCAGCCATGACTATCCCATTGAAATCAATAGGACTTAAGTTAGTCACAACTAGCTTCTCGATTTCAGTTGTGCTTAGTCATGTCTACCTTTGGTTTATATCCAAAGATTGGAAGTTACCAGCTAATAAGAGGATGCATTCTGTGACATATGGGGAGATGAATCTGAGAAAATATGCTAAGAGGCTGCAATCCTAAATGCACTTACTTGGAAGTACCGTATTTTTTGCACTATAAGACGCACTTCCCCCCAAAAAAACATAAGGGGAAAAAAGTGTGCGTCCTATGGTGCAAAGCCTGGGCCTGGGGGCGCTTCGGGGAGGCCTGTGGGGGCTTCAGGGAGGCCTGCGCGAGCCCCCACAGGCCTCCCAAGTGTTTACTTCGGCCGAAAACAGCAATTTTCGGCCATTTCCGGAAATGGCCAAAAATAGCTGTTTTCGGCCGAAGTAGACATCAGGGAGGCCTGCAGAGGCTGCGTGAGCCTCTGCAGGCCTCCCAAGTGTTTACTTCGGCCAAAAATAGCAATTTTCGGCCATTTCCGGAAATGGCCGAAAATCGCTGTTTTCGGCCGAACTGAAGATCGGGGAGGCCTGTGGGGGCTCGCGCAGGCCTCCCTGAAGCGCCCACAGGCCTCCCTGAAGCGCCCCCAGGCCCAGGCTTTGCACCATAGGACGCACACTGTTTTCCCCCTATTTTTTGGGGGGAAAAGTGCGTCTTATAGTGCGAAAAATACGGTACTTCCAAGTAAGTGCATTTAGGATTGCAGCCTCTTAGCATATTTTCTCAGATTCATCTCCCCATACATCACAGAATGCATGCATCCTATGGAGCATAAAATAGAGGAAAAAAATGTTTTCACTTACCTGGGCTTGGAGGCTTGGGGGGGGCTTCGGGGAGGCCTGCGCGAGCCTCTGCAGGCCTCCCCATGTTCATTTCGGCCGAAAATCGCAGTTTTCGGCCGAACTGAACATCGGAGAGGCCTGCAGAGGCTCGCGCAGGCCTCCCCGAAGCCCCTGCAGGCCTCTCCGATGTTCAGTTCGGCCGAAAACTGCGATTTTCGGCCATTTCAGGAAATGGCTGAAAATCGCTGTTTTCGGCCGAAATGAACATCGCGGAGGCCTGTGGGGGCTTTGGGGAGGCCTGCGTGAGCCTCTGCAGGCCTCCCCGAAGCACCCCCAAGCCCAGGCTTCGCACCATAGGATGCACACTTTTTCCCCCTATGTTTTTTTTGGGGTAAAGTGCGTCTTATAGTGCGAAAAATACGGTACATTTTGACTTGCATACAGATTTGACTTGTACTTAGGTAGGGGACTTGGGCTGTAATCCTATACACATGTACATAGGAATAAGTCCCATTGAATTCAGTGAGGATTACTTCTGAATAGATGTGCATAGGATTGCTGTGTAGACACTTCACACAATGATTGTGTTTCCTTATTTTGGTAAAAGAGATGAATGTACTGTATAAGCCATTTTTATATCTTGGGATTGGTTTATTCATTTTTACAAAGATGAACATAGTTCCTTTAAAAAAGAATGCTATGGCATGTTGGAACCTAGCTGATTTATTATGGCATGGGGTTTTGTTGGCAGTAGCCTTCAAAAACGTACACAAACAACTTACAGTAAATTGTCCAGTCTTGGTCTTAATTTGTTGTGCAGTGCTAACATATAGGATGTTGCATCTTCTCGTAAATGGAAAGATTTGTCTTTTTGCAAAAGTGGATGGCAGCCTAGATTATTATTTTTAAGGCCGCGTTTTGCGGCAACATGTAGTTAGATGGGCTGTAAGTTAAATTGATGCAGCGTTTCAGTGCTTAAAATGCTCATAAATCATATTCAGAATACACCAAAGACTCTTTCCTCTCATTCAAAAGCTAATCAGATGAGATGTGTTTCAGCCAAAACACGCAGGCTTGCCATTATGAGGTTTTTAATGCTCCGTTACAATTCCTCACACAAAGCAAGTGTCCCTGAGGGCTACTTATTACAAAGTCAGTGGGCAGACTATATTCAGCATTGACTTGGGTTCAAGTTTCTCTTCTGTCATGTCGTAGGCATGTCATTAAACTCTTGTCTCAGAAGCCAATAAAAGTCGGTCAGTTCTATTTTTTTTAATGAATGACAACCCTGAAAGGTAGGTCATTTTTTTTTACCAAAGAGCAAATAAGATTTTAATTCTTGCTGCAAGCTTTAATTAGATTACTCAACTAAAGTTTTAGTAACTTACAGCGCAATCCTGTGTAAGCCTAAAGGGCGGGCCACCACATCCTGTCCAGTTCCCGGACCGTGCCAGCTCGACTCGGGCACACCTCAGGAGAATGGGATATTCATCCCCTTCCCTAGGTGTATGTAGACGATCCCGGGGCCTATGGGCCTTCTCAAATGCATGGCCAGGGCCACTCGCCTGATCCTATCCCCATTCCGGGCCACGCTGCTGCAGCCCAGAGGTCTACTCAGGGAAGGGGATTTCGTCCCCTTCCCCCAGTGTAAACCTGGGAAGGCCTAATCGGCCTCCTCGGATTTCTGTCAGCTAAATAGCTGGCGGAAGTAAGAGGAGGCCTTATAACGGCCGAGCTGGCCTGGCAGGGGCCGAGGATATGGCGGACGCCATCCCCGCTCCCTCCTGGGCCAGCTCGGCCAATGGCCCCTCTCTTTCACTGCCCAGACTGCCCATGCGGCCACCGGCAGGAGCCTTACCTTCCTCCAACGGTTGTATGGACGTCCCGGTGACGGAGTGAGGGGGGCCGGCCTTGCGCCAACCTCCCTTACTCATGAGTCATCGCAAACATGCTGTAAGGCACGTTTGCAACATCTTCCGGTGATGGAACATTTGTTCCGTCGTCCCTGTGCACTGGATTGCGCTGTTAATCAATTAGCAACCCTAATGTTAGGCAATTACTACATTGACCGCAATCTTAAATTCACTTCCTGAAAGTAAGTTTCATAGAACTGAGTGAAACTTGCTTCTGGGTAAACATACCTAGAATTGTGCTATCAATATTCTTTATAAACGAAAAATGTATGCTTTGACTTGTTTCTTTTTCAACAACTGCTTTAGAAAACTTTCTAGACCGTAATTAAAAATATCATGAGCTGAACATATAATATAACCTCTAAACTATTCCTCCCTAAATTAATGCTGGGGGGGGGGGCTGTCTGACCTTCCAAGCAGCCTAAATACTCCCATTCGGCTTTGCACTCTATCCCCACACCAGCCTAGGAAATCCCTTATGATTTCCCATGTGAGATTTGATTTCTGACTTGCATATGAAGTAGATGGTGTAGTTGCTTGCCTCTGTCCGAAGAATGCTGAGCTGGCCATTGTCACTTCACTGCTCTGGCAGCTTTTACCTTCGAACAGGTACTCAATACTCCTGAAAGTTGTCCCTTTTTTGCAACCATTTGTGCATTAAAGGAGGAATGAGAGGGTTACTGCACAGGATCAGGCCAGAGAGCAGATTGGCTGGAGGTGCCTGTCACTTAGCTCCACCACCCCAGCTCCTGCCCACTCCTTGGATTTGAAAAGGAAGAATGGAACAGAAGAGGAATTGCAGAGGAGAATGGTGAGCATTGGGATGTGTGGAGAAGAGGAGAGTGAAGGCGTACGATGTTGGAGACAGTCTTCCTTTTCAAACGCAGTGTGTGTGTGTGGGGAGAGAAGTTGGCAGCTGGCATGCTGCAGGAAAGGGCTTCAGCAGTTGGCATTCCTCCTCAGGTGCCCGCACTTTTTGAGCTGGTCTCCTGTTGCCGCAGAATTCAGTATGTATATATACAGTGTGATGATAATATAGAGATATGTGTCTCTTCATATCTTAGGGATGTTAGTCTTTTCCGTATAAAGTTTTTTATTCTTGGGTTATGCAACACCAATAATTATTGTAAAAAAAAAAATACCCAATACCAGATGGTAACAATTTTTTTACTCATTTGCAAGAATTACTCACTTAACATAACAGCAGGAATGGAATTATAGTGTGTTATCATTAAACACCAGGCATTTTTAACTAACTTCAGTTCTTAATATATTAGAAAATTTGTGAGTGGAAGGTTACTCAGAAACATTATAACACTTATTCAGATTACTCTCTAAATTATGTAGCCCTATATTCTGAGTTTTATACTGTTACAGTTATTCAAAAGTCTGGATTGCATTCAATTAAAAGTAATCTAACAAGCATTTAAAATCTCATGAATTTATTAGATTAATGGCAGTACTGAGATGTTACACTCCTAAAGGGGAAAACACGCACACTTTAATCCAGAAGACGTAATTATAGACTCAGAATATACATGTCTTAATTACAGTGCATGTATCAAAGTTTTGGTTTTTTTTAAGAACAGCAATGTGACTAGGACTATTTTCAGAAACTTTGGCTTTATCTTTGCCCTTAAATGTACATCTTTTCTCTGCTATAACTGTGCGTTCAGCTATCATATTGGTAATCCCTTTCAATGAAAGCCTTGTCTGTCAGCTTTATTCAGCGCCTCATTCTACATTCATTCAGTGCTTCTGTGTGCACATTAGCAGCTGAAACTCTGTTTTCAAAAGATAATAGAAATAACTCTAAAATCATTTAAAATCATCTGACAAACCACCTGTCAGACCTTCAGTACATACGTATGTAATAGTGTTGTTGTGTGTAATAGTGTATATGCTTTCATGTTCAGAGCTAGTCTCTGGTCACAGTTCAAGGCAGGCTGTGGGTGGGGAGCAGGGTTCTGATTGTGGAGCAGTCAGATGACCATCAAAGTACTAACAAAGAATAGAAGAGCCACATGCAAAGTCATGGTTGTGGAGACATGATGGTCAAGTGTACTGGTGAAGTGAGATAAACCTGTGCTGTTGCTTCAGCTGAAGGAACAAGTATGAATAAGTGGTTATATAGGACCATCTTCCCCCCCCCCCCATTGGTTCCTCAGGTCACCTGAGCTGAAGAGCTGCTGGTCATTATGTGAGAGACACTTTATTGAACAGGTTGAAAGTTGGTGCAGGGAGTAAGCTGCTTGAGCTCTGCTGCTAGAGTTCCTAGTTTGAGATTCGTGGTGCCTTACACTTAGATTATAAAAATCCATAATGTTTCTACAAGTCAATGTTACAATTCTCTGAAGGCTCTGTCTTCATTTATATATTTATTCTAATTTATATCTTGTTGTTCTTCATGGAACTCAAGGCTGCGAACATGGGGTTCTAAGGATGCCCTCCATCCAAACACTAACCAGACTTTCTTAGCTTCAGCAAGGTTGCTGCATCGTGTAATTTCACACTATGTCATTGTACAGGTACCTAACCTTATGGCCTATTGCACCAGACAGCTCCTCAGAATTTCAGGACTTGTGGTGCCATCAGCCAGTCCAAGACATTGTTCTGGCAGAGGGTACATCAATTCTACTGTGCTGACAACTGTTTTCTTTACCACCTGTGCTTTGCAAAGCATCTGTTTTAACTGCGTGTTATACACCACTAGTTTGTTTTTAAATTGTAGTTATAACTGGTGTTATATATACATGACAATGCACCATCATTTTTATTAGCAGTGATTACAACTAGAGTTGTGTGTGAATTGTAAATGGCATAGGTTATGGAATCTCTATGCATTTCTGGGTGGAGAGAGGGAGAGAGAGACTAAATATAACTGATGGTTGCCTCTTCTGATAATACCACCTTGGATTAAAGTTTGCCTCAAGAAAATATTGTAATAAATAATAACACAGAGATACAATCTTGGAAGGACAACCAGTGCTTCTGGGAATCTCTGGTGGTGATCTTACTAACATGTGTCAGAAGGAATTATGACTTCATAGATTTATTCATCTGGGAACATATATGAGATCAATTAAGAAAAACAACTCCCAGTGTAACATATTCCCTCAATATTATTGCATAATGACTGACCAAGTGTACCACTTCACCATCCATAGCTAAGCTTCATTCCACACTTGTTCAAACTGCCCCATGCCATCCCTTCATATAGTAGGAATTAATTTTGATGTTTTCTTTACTGCTGCCTCCATCAGCATCAGCGAAAACCCTCCATGGTATAGAAATCAGATTGTGGCTGCCTGTTAATGAGGATTCTGCCAAGGATGCTTTGCAGCTGGGGAGACAGATGCTACAAAATCTAAACTGAATATTGTCAGAAATGTCACTCAGTGGCTCTCAAACAATTGCTGACCAATTGTTCAGTCTTTTCATCACCTATTGAAACTAAGCCCAAGTGCATGTAAATGAGTTGAATACTCATTCTTCCTGTATTCCCGTGTTGAATTTTAGATTGTAAACTCCATGGGGCAGAGATCTTTCATCTTGTGTGTGTGTGTGTGTGTGTGTGTGTGTGTGTGTGTGTGTGTGTGTGTGTGTGTGTTCCTGTAAAGCGCCACTGCACATGGATGGTGCTAGATAAAGAACAACATTTCATAGGTGCTGACTCCACATTAGTGCTGATCAAAGCATATTATGATTGAGTGATCAATAATTATTGCCTTTGGAGGACTTTATCATAAACTGGATTGGGGAGACAGCGTAAGGTAGTTAGGACAAATGGAAGGTAGGGAGAGGAATGTTACTCAAGCCAAGTACATATTGTTCAATATGAAGCTAGATGAATTCTTGTTTTCTTGAACATTGTAAAGAATAGTAACAGGTCTGCTATTTTTCCTTTTTTTTTCATGGTAGAACAGTTCATTCAAAGAGCTTCAGGGAATAATTAGTTTCAGCAGCACTGCCTGGAGTGTTCATCAAGAAAAGGTTACTGTCTCTTACTGTTCCAGCAAGATCTGTTTTCTAGCCTGTAGCAAGTTGAGGTTTAAAATAATGCTCATGAAGGTGTTATAGTAAAGTTTAGAATACCTTTCTGTATTAATTATAGAGCTAAACAGGCCCTTAGCATACTGATAGAGATTAGCCATCTGGCCCTTAAATGTGGAAACAGGTTTTTGGTTTTGGTTGGAGTTTTTTTGCTTATAAAAAATGTCTCTTGTCCCTGCATTTCTTGCTGCAGTACTGGGTACCAATGTATTTACTATTCACCTGAAAACACAGCCAAGGCAAAAGAAGTTCTCAGTAACATCAATCATCTGCAGCCTCTCATATCAAGTCACGCAGACCTGCTGCTTAATACTGCAAGGCAGCATTTGCCAGACAGCTTGAAGAATTCCTTAAAGATGCTTTCAGAAACGGTAAGTTTCAGAAATGGGCCCTGCAGTGGCACGTAGAACTGCCAAATCCCTAGCTAGTATCTCTGTCTGCATGAACTGATTTCATAAGAACATAAGAAGAGCCCTGCTGGAACAGGCCAAAGGCCCATCTAGTCCAGCTTCCTGTATCACACAGTGGCCCCACCAGATGCCTCAGGGAGCACACAGCCAACAAGATAACCTGTTTCCTGCTGTCACTCCCCTGCACCTGGCACAGAGAAAACCTACTTCTAAAACCAGGAGGTTGCTTATGGCTTGTAACCTGTGTTGGTCTTTTCCTCCATGAATCTGTCCAAACCCCTTTTAAAGGCATTCAAGCCAAGTGCCATCACCACATCCTGTGACATTTCCTTTCGATGAGGAAATATGAAATAATTTCAGTGGTTGGGATACTCTTTTTCTATTCCAGTTTGAATATTCTGTTCCTGTTTGTTGAGAATTTCCTGTGAATTTTAAACATGGGGAATAAAAGAAGGTATCTGGTACTTGTGTGTGTTTAAATGAAAGTCTGTTGTTCTACTCATTTTGTCTTCCTTTTACACATTTGCTGAAAAAGCATGATTATCTATTTTTCTATGAATGGCTTGCTGTACACTGTTCCTACGTACTTCCTGTCTCTTACTTGGAGGAAAATTTACATTATTCTTCTAAGTAATTTAGCATAAGCATAAAAGTGAAAATGTTTGTGGGCTGGAGGTATGACCACAGAATTATTATTATTATTATTATTATTATTATTATTATTATTATTATTTTATTATTATTATTATTATTATTATTATTTTATTATTATTATTATTAATAATAATAATAATAACAACAACAACAGTATCTATATACCGCTTTTCAACAAAAAGTTCACAAAGCGGTTTACAGACAAAAATCAAATGATTAAATGTCTCCCTGTCCCAAAAGGGCTCACCATCTAAAAAAAGATGCGGAAGAACACCAGCAAACAGCCACCAGAAAAAACACTGTGCTGGGGTGAAAGGGGAACAGTTGCTCTCCCCCTGCTAAATAAGAGGAGCACCCATTATGTCTCTTGCCCAGTTAGCAGGGGTGTTACCCATAAATTGCCCATTATTGTTAAGTACATTCCACACTTGTTTCCTTTTTCCAAAACTAGTCTACTGATTTGTGCTATGACAGCAATAAAAAACAGAATTTGCTGTGTTCAAAACTTAGCCCGCTTTTGGCACAGTAGCAGGGAGAGGAGCAAATTGCAAAGGTGTTTATCCTCTTTCAACCAGTTGCTTGTCATGGAATGCAACATATTTTAATGATCTAACATTCTTCTAAATTAATACAGATTTACCATATTGTCCCGAGTATAAGACGCACCTGATTATAAGACGCACCCTTAAAGTTTGGTGCTATTAAAAATTTTTAATTAAATCAATGGCATTAAATTGCAACAGCCTGCTTATAAGACGCACCCCTAGTTTAAAAACTTAAATTAGGAGAAAAAAGTGAGTCTTATACTCAGACTAATACGGTATATCCTATTTGTGCAGCGGAACTTTGAACATCGATCTCCAATAAATAGGTATATTTCTGCAAGGAGTAGAAAAAATAATTAACGGTTGGTTGAACTGGTATAAGAAAATATGAGGGTTTTAAAATTAATCCGAAGCAGGGATGATGTCTCAATTACAAGGTCTGGTGTAGTTCAGTTAAGATGAAAGTGAAATTGAAGAGTTATTCAGGATAGGCACCCTTTTATTCAAGAAAGTCTTGCTTCCCGTAGACTAGGTGCCTAAGGGTGAAAAGTTACATTATTCATGTGATAATCATTTGATCATCTGAACTGTAAACTTGCCATCATCAGTCATCATGGATCATTGCCTCTTATCATATCAGGCAATTAGCTTATAATGGGATCACAGCAGGAAGCAAGACTATCAGGATATCTATCATTTCTCATGTGCTAGCTGTCACTAACACCAGTGTTTCTTTAAAATATCAAATTATGTCCTACATCCCTCTTCCGATTCTGCCTTTACATTCACAGCTCGTGCACACCTTTGCCCTTGTGGAATTCCCCATAATAATCACATGCTTACACCTTTCTGCTGCATGCGAGGATGTGTGGAATGCTGCGAAAGAACGTTAACTGAGCCAAACTTGCCTTTTTGTCCCAAGGTTCTGAAATTCTCGTTTTTCTTGTCCCATGGCCCTCAATATGTTTGTGCTTATGAATTCAAAGACATGCTCAGTTGTTTTCCTTCACCTCCTAGCAGTAGCAACTTTGAGTTCCCAGATGCATCTTCCTCCTTGCCTGTTCATTCCCTCCCTGTCCTGCTCCAGTCTTAGCCCAGGCAATGTTGTCCTTGCTTAAGCACAGAGGGGGCAAATAAGCCAGGCTTTGGAATAGCTGCCTCCAGCTCATTTGAGTCCCGTGAAAGGTGCCCCCCCCAATCTCGGTGAACTCCAAAATTAACATTCCAAGGTGCTGAACAGCATCCATCTGGTGGCTTTCCTGTCTTGTAACTATGACCCCAGGCAGACATTTGCACATTGAAAGTCCGACCTGGTAGGCGGCAGCAACAGGAGCTGCTGCACTTTGTCCCATACTACATGGGTCCAATTAACACTCTCCAATAGTAGCATGGAAGCTGCTTCCCTGTGGTGAGATTTCATGCTCTTCCAGTAGGTATTTCAATCCAGAAATTTGATTCATTTCCACCCAATTGTTGCCTTCCCTCCTGGCTGTCTTGCAATCAGGTAGCACAAATTCAGGCTGCTGACCCTGGTCACGTTAGGATCACCTCCTCCCATATGAACCTGCCTGAACATTGCGATCTTCAGCTGGGTCCCTGCCTTAGGTCCCATCTCCATTGTAAATGCAGTAAGAGTGTGTTCAATTGTGGCACTGTTGGCCTCGCCCTGAAGGGCCCATTTTGCCTGCTGACAGTCTGTTTATTGGGATGCTGCTGTGCCTTTGGGGATTTGTTCATTTTAACATTGTGTTTCTTTTAAGCTGTGTTTTATATGATTGACTGTTCTGTTATTTTTGATGTTATTTCTATTGTGTGTACCACTTTGGACACCTTGGTAGAAAAGTGAGTTATAAAGTAAATAAGCAAACAATCAAAAACTTCCCTGCACAAAATGAGCACATGCCAGAAAAAGAGGCTATAGCCAAGCCCATTGCCTGCTGTGCTGGTTTTCTGTTTGGTGGAAGTTTCATAAGGGAGCATGAAAAACGTGATCTTCCACCTGCAGTCTGTATATGGGTAGACTAGGCCTAAGCATGTAGACTGAGATACAATTGAAGAAATAAAGAGCCATGGAAGTAGAAATAGGATATACTGTGTGCCTTGGGCTGCAATCCTATACACAGTTACCTGGAATTAAGTCCCACTGAATGTAATAGGGCTTACTTTTGAGAAGACATGCATAGGATTGCACTGTTGCTTTAAATCGTATATACCAGCCCAATTTTTGAGCATTTCTGTGGTGCTATGTTTGCCATACATTTCTTGTGTTTACCTCCATCTAAAAGACACACATACTCTTTACTCACATCTTCTTTTATCTGAATTGAAACATTGTTGATAGGTACTTCTGACAGATCCTCTTTGGAAATATTATTTTACAAACTGATAGTGTTCCTTGTCTCATTTTTGTATCTTGTCATTAGCTTATTAGAGTTCTTAAAGTTTTTGTGCTTAGTTAGCAGCTTATTCATTAAGCATTTAGTATTGAAAGAAAAAATGCATTGTGAAAGGTAACTGTTTACTGTATAATGTTTTATTTTAAAATGTAAACCCCCCCCCCCATCTCTTCCTTCAACTTTTCAAAAGGCACACAGGCTGCAGTCCTGTACACACTTAACTGGGTGTAAGTCCCATTGCAATCCTATGCATGTCTACTCAGAAGTAAGTCCTATTGAATTCCGTGTCAGAACTCATACAATTGCAATTCTGACTCTGAACACCAAAACTTTTAACTACCTTTCTATTCTGCTTGATGAAGACTTGTATGAAACTGCAGTGCTGTAGTACATTTGCATTAACAGCAAGTTCGTGTGTTTAGAAATAGGTAACGCCAGATTTTTATTGCCTAGTCTTTGGGGCCATCCTTGCAGCTACTGTTCGTAGTGTAGATGAGAAGTGCATTTTCTGCCTCTTGCTAACTGCATACTCATTTTATTTCTAGACAGAGTTATTTGTGCATGCATTTAAGGATCAGCTGATCAGAAGTGCCCTTTTAGCTCTATACACAGCCCGTCCAGGTTGTGTCCTAAAAAAACCAACTGTGCCAAGGAACAATGTTGAAGAGGGTGGCGATCAGCCAAATCAGGAGCATCCATCCCAGATCAAGAGACAGGATTCTATACCTCACCATTCGGAGTATGATGAGGAAGAATGGGTAAGTAACTTCAAACTTATATTTGTTGGGTGCGTACCTAAGTTCATACACCTACAAACTGTTGATTGCGCATACGTTTTTGTGCATAGAGGGGAATTACAAAGGGACAGCCATACCAGTTGAACATACTAGTTGCCTGCAGCAAATAACCCAAAGGTTTCTATGTTATCTTTATTTATTTATTTATTTTTCACATTTTTATACCGCCCTTCCTCCAAGGAGCTCAGAGTGGTGTACATATTTCCTCCCCTCCTTTTTGTCCTCACAACAACCCTGTGAGGTAGGTGGGGCTGAGAGATAGTGACTGGCTCAAGGTCACCCAGGAAGCTTCGTGGCTGAGCGGGGATTTGAACCTGGATCTTCCAGGTCTAAGTCCGACTCCCAAACCACTACACCATCCTTTACTACACAAACACTTTAAACACTATCAAATGTATTGTGTTGTCTTTAAACACAAACAAATATATTGTGATTATAAGCGGTCATGGATTGAAACCCACTTTGTCACATGCATACATGAAATGCATGCATGAAACAATGTTCACACATGTGAGGAAGGGAAGCTCTTTTCCACGAAAGCTTATATTACAATAAATGCAGCATAAATAGATGATTCTCTTTAAGGGAGAATCTGTCGTTTTCTTTTTTTTAAGGAAATGCACATTTTGTAGTCCCTGGGGTTCTGTACTTAAGACTTACGTGCCATGCACATTTTAAAGGGTGGTAATTTGTTTTGTGTGCGTGTATTTTCATTGTGTCTAGTATTGGTGTTCAACTGCTATATGCCCAGACAGAAAAATAGCTACAGTTCATGTTTTCTTAATTCCTTTTTCCCATTTGTGTAGGAAGATATTATGATGAATGCAAAAGAGCAATTTAGCCAATTATAATAAAGCATTAAAAACTAGATAAAAGATCTACAAAAGAAAAAATATTTTCCTGGGAGGCTACTTGTTTAACCTTCTGTGATTTTAAAATACATCGATAAACAGCATACAGCACCAGAAAACAATATCAAAACAGCATAACTAAGTTGAGACAGAGCAGATCCACGTAGTTTCCCATGGAACAAGCGTATGCTTGGATGCAAAGCCCGCATGGGTTTCCTTATCCATGAGACACCTGTGAGCTTTTTGCTACAGAATGTTCGAGTATGTCTTCCCAACCTTTTCACTTCTTAATCCATGTGGGTCTTTCATGTGGGTTTTTTAACGTATGGTTGCAAAACCTGTGTGGTTCTCAATATCCTTGAGTTTGAGTCCTTGGAGAAGCTGAGAAGGCACCTTAAATTGGCTCCCAGTGAAGCCCTACGCTACGGCTCACCCTCTCATTGTTTATGGCTTTAAAAGGCAGTCATCTCTCCCCCTTGCTTGTGGCAAGTAGGAGAAACAGCAACAAAGGCAGCTTTTGCTTTGTCTAGTTGGGGGGGGGGGCAGCCAAGAAAGCCCTCTCTCATCAGCACTTTGATCCTCTTCTCGCCGGAGAGAGGAGGGGCCACTGTTTATATTGCCCTATGTCTCCCTACTCAGAAATAAGTCCCGTTGTCTTCAATGGGGCTTGCTCCTAGGAAAGTGTGCATAGGATTGCAGCCCAAGTTGCAGGGAAGGAGGCTCGCATTTTGTCTTGCAAACTGCCACTTCTCTGCTTTCACCCTACAGCCTCCTATCTTTGTATCTGATCTTTGCAGAAATTTGCGCTAGGCAGCCGCTTCCCCCAGGAAATCGGGGCACAGAGCCATGTGGGGCAAAGATCAGATGCAAAGATAGGAGGTTACGGGGCGGAATGGTAAGCTCCGCCACCACCGCGCTGCGCCCGGATGCCGATCAGAGAAGGGTTTCTTCAGGCAAAGGATGGATTGCCGCCATCTTAAGACAGGATGGAACCACATCCTCTCTCAGAGAAGCATTTATCACCATCCCTGCACACTCAGTCAGTTTCCCCCTGGGCAGATCTAACTATGACAAACAAGCGTCAAGTGGACATGAAGATGACCACACACTACCAAGAATCTTATCCACATTCTCAAGCTGTGCAATGAGAAAAGAATCTCTCACCCAGAGGAGCTCCACTGGACAATCTCTGTGGATTCAATAGGGGCAGAGAAGTACATCTTCTTTGCTACCATCATTGCCAGGGTAATGATCTAGTCAGTGCATGCCTGCTCAGAAATAAGTCCCATTGTGTTCAATGGGGCTTACTTCCAAGAAAGTGTGTAGGATTGCAGCCCAAGTCACATAGCAGCAGGGCACGAATGAGAGTGAGGCAGGGAAGGGGAATGAAATATCGAAATTTCTTTGTATCTGCTGTACCTCAGGAATAAAGGACAAACTACATAGCCTCAAGGCCCTTATCATAAACTCACCAAGCTGTGAGAGCTGCTCCACATGATTGCAGTATGTGTGCATATGCATGAGAATGTTGCAAATGTGTGGGTAGACCCTTCCAGTGGGAGGCTGATTGGGTAAGAAAGGCCCACCTGTTTGGTTCCACCAGTGTGCTTGTGTTCTCACAGACATCCATGTACAACATAGCTACATGTGTTAGTACTTCAGAGGAAAATGTGCTTCCTTATATCTTATTAAGCCTTTAGCTTCATTTTATATAATTGACACATATCAGTTGCAGTGACATATGTGTAGAACTTCAAATATTAGCAAACTTGGGTAGAATAATTGTTTAATGGACATGTGGATATATCTTTCTTGTAGTGTATAATGTCTTAGGGTGCTTAAGTGCATTTTTGCTTATAAGAAATGTGAGTCATTGAGAGAGTTTGCATGCTTTATGTTGAAAAATGATTCAATATATTACTGGATCATGTGTCATTATAGACCTTTGAGGCATTTTAAAGCTTCCACATGAGTTTTCCTTTCTTTCCAAGAAAGAATCTTTCTTGACATGAAAAATAAATAGTGCATCATTTTTTAGAACCCAGCTGTCACTTGAACAACATGGTTCATGAAGATATACTTAATACAGTATTTAGAAAACTTTAGGAAATGCTTTTTCAGATTTAATTGAAATGTAGTTTCTTCTAAAACTCATTTTCTCCAGGTTCTTCCCTCTCATTTTCCTTTTGACTTTTAGATATTATAGCCATGGGTTAGCTTGGTCTTGTAAATCACGCCACAGAAGTCGTATCCATAAAATCTTTTACTAAGCCACCCACCCTTACACTTCTGTAGTATTCATTTGTGATGCACCAGTTTCTTTTCTTACCTTTCTTCTTATGTAGTAGTAGGGCACTAAGAAATAGATAAACAATTGAACTTATTTTTAATAAGAATATACCACTTTTCAACAAAAAGTAGTTCACAAAGTGGTTTACGTAACAAAACAAATAAGTAAATGGTTCCCCTGTCCCCAAAGGGCTCCCAAACTAAAAAAAATGCCAAAAATATGACAGCAACAGCCACTGGAAGACCCCATGATGAAGTGAAGGACAGTTGCTCTCCCCCGTTAAATATAAGAGGACACCACATTAGAAAGTGCCTCTTTGCCTGGTTAGTGGTAGTACAGAGGTTGTATCTGCTATCACTGCTTCAGAAAATTTCAAATTTAGCAGCCATGCCCCCAGTCCAGTCACATGAGTCACTGTAGGGAACTAAAGTGGAGGAACAAAATGTAGTAGGAACCAAAGTGTTCTGCGATTGGATGCATAAAGGAAAATCTGACAGCCATGTGCATCAGTTACCTGGAGAACCAAGCTTACCTATCTAGTTACTGGAAGACTACTGGTAGTTTTGTTTAAGTCTACTTTAGTTTCTCCTCCTCTACCTTACAAGGAAGAAAGCATACTGGGGCATGACTTGTGTTTTTGAACCAGAGGCAGAGGCAAGACCAATCAGATTATTAAGAACTTCCTGTAATGGCCGCAGAAGGAATACTGGGGTCCCAGTATTCCCTCCACCAGCCATTGGAGGAGGAGGCAGCAGGGGTGCTGGACACTGAGAAGAGGATGGAGAGGGCTTATGGAAGAAAATTCCCCTTTATTAGTTGTTTTTCTTTAAATCCAAGTTTTCCGGTCCGTAATCTCAGTACCGGGACCCTCGCCCCCCCCCTATGCTGCACAAATGCCTCCCTGCAGGGAATGCTTACCTTTCTCTTCTCTCACCTTTTAAAGAATAGGAGAGAAAAAACACAGGAAAGATGCCCAAGGGAGAGGTGCTTGGGTGCAATAATAACCCACTTGGTATTGCCTTGTATGTTAGGGTCAGGTTTCCCTTGTAAGTTTACATGTGGAAAGCATTTCCGTAACACATCTCATGTTGAAAGTTATTTTCCATACCATGATATTTTGTTTGTTTATTTTGCTCATTTGTATCCTGCTTTTTCTATCCTATAAGTATCATAATATACTGGGAAGGGCACCCAATATATTATAAATACTGACAGGAAGTTGAGATCAAATCAATATCGTTTGAGCTGATGAGTAAAATGTAATTGGTAATGATATTCACAGGCACTACCAAAGCAATGCTAACTTTGTAAAGAAAAAGATTCCACCTGATGGTTACAGATTGTGTCTGAATAGTTGTTCCCATTTTCTCTCACCAGCTGTTTCTATCATTTGAAAGCCTCCTTCAGGGAGGATAAAAAGTCATGCCATACATAATGCAAGAGTTTGGTGGGCAAAGTGCCACGATGAAGCCTCTACTTTATATTTAGGACTAACTGGTAACGTGGCTGGTTTTGCAGTGCAATTTGAACAGCAAGAAACCAATATGAAAATGCTGCAAAGTTGTTGGACAGGCTGTACTTATCCAAATTTTCAAGAGCGGTTTTTCAAAATCTGTATCAAACAGAGAACTGTTATTTTCCATATTCCAAAATAATAACAACACAACTGGTTTGCCACAACTGTTGTAAGATTTGAAGACACAATAGCGCACTCCTGCACGTTGCCCTCGCCGCACGGAATGGCTCCGAAGGCAAGGGGGTGAGGCCGCCTTGTGCCGGTGAGTGAGGTCAGCGTGGTGCGGAACTTAGCGTTCCGCCCCTCCTCCAGCGACGCTATGGGCACAAGCTAAAGGAACCATTAAACAGAAGGTAATTATTTTCCCCAAATACCTTTCCAAATTGTCGTCGGCTTGCACAAGTCTTTTAAACATAGATGGAGGCACATTTCAGTAACTTTCTGAGAGACAGAAACATGCATGCTCAGTTGTGGTATGTATTTTTAGGTGCATCTGGAGCAGTAATATCCAGGAAGGTACATCCAGTTAGGGAGGAAAAAGACCTTCTAAGCAGTGAGGACAATCATAGAATGTTTCCAAAGCTAACACTGCTTCCATGAGAACAACTCAGATGTTATATTCATGTATTAGGGGTATGTCTGATGGTAATCCTAATTTAAATGTTATACTCGTGTAAGTGTACTGTCATGGTTGAATGGAAAAATAGCTCTTCCGATTGTGAACCAGAAAGCAGAGGGAGGCAAGGAAGGAGCTAATCATTGCTCTTCTGAACCTGAGACGCATAAAAAATGACAGTGAAGTTTGGCCCATGTCCCAGTATATCTCAGTAGCTATCATTGTAAATTGGGAATAGCTCCAGTGAAGTTAATTGCCTAACATAAATGAATATGTGAGGAAAATCAGCCCTCCTAGTCTTCCAACTACCAAAATGCTTCAGCTGAAGGAGGCCAATTTGAATAGCTTGAAGTAGGCCAGTTTGAGTGTCAGATTCAAGTCTGAAACGTATGTAAATCCTGATTTTCTCAACCTGCCATCTTATCTGCAAATAACTAACTCAAAACGTTAGCCCTTCTATATATACCCTAATAGCCACTACTGGTAATCTGGGTAGCATGTTGTTTTTATATGCTTCTTTTAAGAAGAGCTTATTCAGTTAATAAACATGGCAGTTTTTGCTCTTTAAGCATCTTAGAGACCTTTTTGCCAGGCCAGAGGTCTTTGTGAAACTTAGAACTTTGCATACTTTAATCAGTGCTAGACTAATAGAAGGTCCCTTTACACTTAAAGCTCAAGATCCTTAGAATCTATATTGTGATGTTTAAAATTAAATAGAACCTTAGCTTGGATTTTTTACCAAAAGCTTATTTTAATTTGCCTTTCAGAAAAGACGTTCAAATAATGCCAGATTGACCCTGGAATGAAGGCTAACTCACAAGTTTAATTTAACCACCATGATGATACTCCCACTGGGGTTCAGCTTAGTTCAGATAAGCATATATGCATTTACAAAACTAGGACATGAAAAGCTTATTGCAAAGGGATGTGTGTTTTTTAGCACTAGTGAGTCAGGTTTGATTTCAAAATCTGGAGAGGGAGGAAAATAGGAGACTGGTATGTAGGTTTTTAAAACTAAAGTTGCACGTGATCAAAAATGCCAAATACACGGATTTCAAGGAAAAGCAATTATTCATTGTGTTCTGCTTCATTTCTATGGAATAAAAACATTTCAGTTACAATTGCATTCTTCCTTGGTTTCTGTCCTCAATCTGCAGTTGATTAGGCCGCTTATTTGTAAGGGAAGCCGTTAGTCAGGTCTTTGGGATGCGCGAAGTACATCTCTAGAGCCCCCTGGAAAGCAAGGGAATTGACAGCCATTAAAATAATACCCAGCAATAGCAAAAACGTCAGTTATTTACAAAGGGTATAAATACATGCAAGAAATAGTTTTGCATAAAAATACAGATACCACACAATGCAGAATGATTAGGTTAGAATGAATAGTAACCCTCAGTGTGCATCCTGTCACAAAATTCTTTTTTGTATGAGTTCATGCTGAGAAAAGAGCTTGCTTATGCTGTCATCCCAGCTTATGACATTCTAATCATGCTGTAATTTCTCGTACTTGGACATCTACATATCCAGCCATTTCACTTTTTCTTTTAGAACTATTCTAATTTCACCTCAGTTTAAATTATCAGCTTCTTATTTCTTTTGCTTCGCAGGTGGATAGACTGCAGCTCCGTGGCAGCTGTAGCGTCGCTGGAGGTGGGGCGGAACGCTAAATTCCGCACTGCTCTAACCCTCCGTCATTCACCAGCACGAGGCGGCCCCTCCCCCTAGCCTTCAGAGCCATTCAGTGGGGCGAAAGCAACGCGCAGGGAGTCTCCTGTGCGTTGCCTTCACCTCACTGAATGGCTCCGAAGGCGAGGGGGTGGGGCTGCCTTGTGCTGGTGAGTAACGGAGGGTTAGAGCAGTGCGGAGCTTAGCATTTCGCCCCACCTCCAGCGACGCTACTGAGTGGCAGAGCACATACTTTGCATTGCAGCCCCTGGCATCTCCAGGTAGTGGTGGGAAAGACCCCTGCCTGAAACCTTGGAGAACCTCTGCCAATAGACAATACTGATTGAACTAGATCAGGGGTGACCAGCCTTTCAACCTGAATGCTCCTGGCCCTTTAATGGTTGCATAGGTGAGGGCATTTCAGCAGGTGCAGATGCTTTAGCAGCACCATCAGCACTTGCAGCTGCCAAGAAGATTCTGTCTTCTACACAACTCTTAAGAACACAGAGGCCCTAATGGTGGGAGGTTGGCCAACCCTGAGCTAGATGGACCAATGGTCTGGTTTAGTATATAAGGGCCCAATCCTATCCAACTTTCCATCACCGATGCAGCTGCAATGCAACCCTGAGGTAAGGGAACAAATGTTCTCTTACGTTGAGGAGGTCTCTCTGACTGCCCCCCCATCACAGGATGCAGCGCATGCCCCATTGGCACAGCTGCATTGGCACTGGAAAGTTGGATAGGATTGGGCCCTAAGACAGCTTCATATGTTTGAATGGATATTTACAAGTAGAAAGTTGAAACTATGAGGTAAACAACCATGAAGTTCATACACGTGTATGGAATGTCAGTCATCTACAGAATCCAACTATGTGTTTTTATTGCATCCAAGCAACTGAACAGAAATGGGATTGTTCGTGATGTGTGGCAATGGGGACTGTATAAAATTGACTTAACTGTGTGGTCAGGTGATACCAGGGACCACATCTTGCTCATACCATGTAGTAAGCTTTACAAGAAACTATGACGTGGTGCACAATTGCCTGAGGTATACTGGTTGAATATATGTCATTGCTTCTTAAAGCAGCTGTTCCCAATAAATACAACTGGTGCTCCTTTGTCCCCATATAACCTGCTTCTTAACTTCCTTGCCCCTCCCTAAGCTCTGCTGGTGGTATTGAACAATCTGATGATTGAGAAACCAGATGAAAAATCTGCCCTGGCTCAACATAAAGAGGAGTCAGGACATGAGATCAGATTTAACAATACTGTCAAGTTGTCCAATGAAAACAACTATTTGGCTAGGCTAAGTCTAGAAGCCATAGAAATATTCAAACATGGGTCCCATGTTCTTAACCGCAAGCAGGACTTGTCCTTTATCAATAAAATTTGGACCCCTGTATTAAGCAAGAATAGTAAGCCTTTTAAATAGTTTTTGTACCCTGGCTGCTATTATCTAGGTTACCACCAGGGGCAGCATAGATAGGGTTACCTTGGGGTCATGTCCCTTTAAATGCAGAGTTTCCGTTTCAAATGACTGTTTGCTTGCCAGAATCCTCTTTAAAAGTGTCAGGTATGCGATGGGGATTCCATTTCCATCTTCCTGTCTACTGAGGCAGTGTCTGCATTTGATAAAGTTCATGGGAAATGAACGAAACGTCATGCGAAAGAAGCCTTTTTAAAATGTTTTATTGTATTTTATTGTAGAATTTTAAAGGTACTTATACACATATGTGTTTGAATTGACTTTTGAAATCATCAGTAGCATACAGTTGTTACATTTTATAAAGCCATTTTACAACCTGAATCCCGGAGATGATTCGTTCTGTGTAAATCTGGTGATTGTTGATTTGGTGTCTTGATTTGGTGCCTGCAAATCTTTGGTCCACCACAGTTCTTGTTTCATTCCCAGAATACTCAGCCTGCCGCTGACCCTCTGCAAACCATGTTTCTCTTGCATTAGGCATGCCTGTTGCACCTTTGTATACTTGCCAACAGGATGAAAATAACAATTAGCTTGCATCAAATTCTAGGTGTTTGTGTTTCTCGGATATCTGTGCATGTCATAAAATGCCACTTCCCCTTTTGGCAGTATTGAGCGTTTCTCAGGGCCAGTCCTTACATGATGTTTTCTGTAAATATGTTGTGCTAATGTGTATTGTCTTGAACGTAGCTTTTATAACGGAAGTCTATGTATGTTGGCTCAGAAGTAAATTTAAATTGCATTCAATGGCGCTTACTTCCAGGGAAGTGTGCATAGGATTGCAGCCTTAAAATAGCTTAACATATACTTAAGCTATTTACAGTGTACAATATTTCAAGTTTTCAAGTGCTTATGCCACAATAAATGTGTTGGTCTTTAAGGTGCCACAGGACTTTTTGCTACAATGGCTTAATATGGCTACCTTTACAAAATAACCTGCAGAAAACTCAGTGGTAATCCTAACATCATTTATTCTGAGGTGGTTGTTCCTTTGAAGTAAGTGGCACAGATTTGTTGTTTTAATGAGCTGGAGGTTTAGAGCCTGTGTGTTCATATATTTTATTATTTTGCATTTTTGGTTGTATTTCCGTATAAGAAGACTGATTTAATTAATTATACTTTTAATGCATTGTTTAATACTGAGCAGTGATACTGATGCTTTTTTCAGGATAGGGTGTGGGCCAATGTGGGCAAGAGTTTAAACTGCATTATCGCCATGGTGGATAGATTGCTTGAAAAAGACAACACCCCCAGTGTTGAGAAGGAAAATGACAGTGACCCTTCAACGACAGAACACATGTCACCTTGTACAAGTGGTAAGAAACACATTTTTATATCATTGAAGGACTGGATAAAATGAAAAAGTAACAGTCAAGTGGGATTAGGAGGAGCAAGAAGAGAGTCAGTGAATGAAAGTGCTGATGGTATAATTTTGCACTGTTCTGGCTTTGAATGTGGGGAGGCTGTTTATCAAATTGCATCTCTCTTGTACAGTCAAGAATTGCTTGCAGTGCTCAATTTGTGTGTGTGTGTGCGCGTGCACTGTATGCAACATGAAAACCTCTTTGAAAGAACAGTGTTCTGCTTTGAAGTTTCTGACACATTTTAATCTGCTTTAGGCTTTCCCTGAAAATAGTATTCAGAGGAAGAGTCAAGTGCACACACTTAACCCTTGCCAAGCTTGTTGGGAAATAGGAAGTTGTCAGATGCCTCCTCAACAGAAATTGTGTAGTATTTTAATAATGAGGTCAGAGTGCTGGAGCCTCTCACAAGTAGTAGTATCCAGTGTAAAGAGTATTTGAACTGAATTTTAAAAAAGAGAGGAAAGAATATCTAAAGAAAAGGAACCCTGAAGCGTTGGCCTTTTGTATATCATAGTTACTTCTTAATGCTTCGAATATGCTAATGTGGTCTTGCAGATTCAGACTCTTTAAAGGATGGATTTTTGCTAATGGGAATAAGAGAGCCTCTTCTAGACGTAAAGGAAAACATGGTAGGAGGCATGAAGAAGAGAGCGGGATAAGTGAATGAAGAAAGCTGATAATGAGTGATCTTGTATGTAGTCAGCTGAGAAGGGAGGGAGGGGAAACAAAGCAAGACAGTAAGGAGCAAAGGGTTAGAGAGCTTTTAAATGCAAGGAGTACGAGACTGAAATTTCTGCAGAAAGCAACAGAGGTCATTAGAGCCAATTGCAGGCTAATTAGTGAAGCAAACCTAGAAAGGATCATGAATCTTGGGTAGATGCACTAGCTAGAAACATTTTTACAAGCAGACAAACCAAAAGGGAAATGAACAGTATTAAGAGGTGCACTAAATATTTTGCTAAAGGAGTAAGCAGAACATAGATGCTTCTATCAGAGATGCACGAAAACACAGTTGGCAATGTACTATGTTCTATGACACTATTATTGAAATCTCAGGTATCCAATTTTGGTTCATTCGTGAATAGAGATGACTGACTAATCAGCAGTAAAATTCCGTGTTTGAGTGTGTGTACAGTGGCTTTGTTAAAAGAGCATAGTCTCCATAGTGTTTGTTTGTTTGTATTTATTTAGAACACTCAAAACATCCCAGAGTAAAACAATATCTCATTTGTATCATAATAACTAGGGGTCACTAGAACTAGGGGTCACTAGAACCATTAGGTCCGCTCTTAATTATTTGGCAGAGCATGGAATGAATCAATTCCACTTCACCAAAATTCTGAATTGGATTGTGGCATCTGAAGGTTCTTTGAATTGCACTAGTTGTCCTATAGTCTGTTCCAGTGCTTCTCACGTGCAAGGAGGAGGAACAGGAATTGTTGACATGCTGACGGCACTGGAGCAAAGGAGGTCTGGTGGGATGTCTTCTGTGTATACAGGGGACAGTCATGTCATCTCCCTCTTGGTATGCTAGAGGCCTCCAGTCCTGTGTGGTGGGTACAGCATGGTCAGAGATGATGCAGCTCACAGTCTGCCTACAGTTCTGCATCTGGCTAGAACCTGCCAGGAAACAGGAGGTCCAGAAATGATGGGATATAGTCCTGATGAACTTCCTCAGGCATGGCTGACAAAGCTTAAGATATAACCACTACTCTGGAATTTCCTCCTCATCTGGCCATATTGTCTGTGGCCTCAGACAGCAAACACTGTTGCAGGTTGATGCAATGCAAAATACTCTGCTGGTAAACAGAGGTGTCGCTCCAGTAAGGGCGGTACCGTAAGTTGCGCCCCGTCCTAGTCCCGTTTACCAAGCCAGCAGGAGGCGGCCCCGCCCCCCTTGCCGTCAGAGCCTTTCCATGCGGAGAAAGCAGCAGGCAAGAGACTCCCTGCCCGTTTCTTTCTCCGCAAAGGAATGGCTCCGACAGTGAGGGGATGGGGCCGCCTCCTGCCGGCTTGATAAATGGGACTAGGATGGGGGCGCAACTTACGGTACCACCCCTACCGGAGCGACGCCTCTGCTGGTATACGCAACTGATGCAGATTGAAGACAGGGAAACATATGGTCCTGACTCTCCTAATGAATTTTACTAGAATCATCTAGTAACTAGATGATAGAATCAGGCAAAAAAGACGGGCAGACCAATCCTGTCTAGCAGGTCGTGGCGGAGCACATAAGGCGCCTGCTACATCCTATCCAGGATTGGTCTTGCCCCGCACAGACAGTAGCCTCCTCAAGGTAAAGGGATGTTTGTCCGAGTAATGTGCCAGCCACACCAATGGGCTACTCGGATGTGCATCCGCTAATTTGCTGCCACAAGTCCGAGAGACCCATGTAACGGTGGCCAAGCCTGGGAAGGGGGATCAGATATGGCGGAGGAGGCCCCTGATGATCCCTCCCCCGTCCCGGCCGACCAATCTCACCTACCTAGAACATCCTATTCCGCCTTCCCCACACCCCTCTGCTGCTCAGTGGGGACTCACCTTCCCACTGCGGTGCTTCTCTGCTCTGTAGTGCCAGAGGAGTGACACAAGCCTCTTCACCAGTGCTGCTTACTCACCGGGTGCCTTATGGCACGTTTGCTACACCCTAGACCGGCGGACCGGTCTATTGTTAGACAGGATTGCGCTGTAAGGCTGCAATCCTATGCACACTTTCTTGGGAGTAAGCCCCATTGAACACAATGGTACTTACTTTTGAGTAGACATGCAGAGATTGTGCTGTAAGGCCAGCCCTGTTTACGTTCTATTTTCCAAAGGCATGTTTAAAGTGAGCGTTAGAGAGCCTGGAGAAGATTCATATAACTAACAGAGAGCAGAGTCTAGACTGAAGAAGCTGATTAAGTATCTGTCAGGAATGTTTAAGTATAAAGCATCAGCCTACTGGGCTAGAACAGGTGACCCTTCAGGTCCTTTCCAGCTCTATGAAGCTTTGACTTTGTGATTGAAGTAAACAGGACTACTACTCACACAGGATCTTACGATGTTGTCAAGTTGCTGTATTTCTGGGAGTACAGGTACTGAATCCTGAAACTACTGAACCATATGATAATAGGTAACAAATACAGTAAAACCTTGGATTGAGAGTAACTTGGTTTGAGAGTGTTTTGCATAACAAGCAAATAAATTTTAACTTGATTAACAAGCGATGTCTTGCATTACAAGTAGGTTTTGGAGCCTGAGGAGCAGCTGCTCCGGGCGTGGGGCGCTACGCTCAGGCTCCACCACTGAACGGCTGCCTTCTCACGCCACCCTCACGATCGTGCATAAAAAGAAAGGCGTGAGGAGGCAGCCCTGTGAGGAAAGGCGCTGGTGAGGCCCATTACGCCTCTGCGAGTAGTCTCTCTCGCTGCAGGATTGTGGGTAATCGTCCCCCAGTCTCGGTCCAGTGAGCCAACAGATAGCAGTGATCCTGTTAGTGATAGACTTCCTACACAATAACGTCCTACACAATAATGTTCGTGATAGACGTCCTACACTCCTCCTTCTCTCCTCTCTCTCGTCTCCCTCACACCAGCCAAGATTCTTTTCAAAGGTAAAGTGCAGGTTAATTTGTTTTATTTTGACTTTATACTGTATTTTGTATTACTGTAATCATTTTTATATGATTAAATGGTTGTGGAACGAATCATCTGAGTTTCCATTATTTCTTATGGTGAAATTCGCTTTGATATATGAGTGCTTTGGATTACAAGTACGTTTCCGGAACAAATTATGCTCGCAGTCCAAGGTTTTACTGTACTATGAAGTGCTGTAGATAATATTCACTATGGTTTATTTAACATATTTTAACTTACCTTAGATGTTCACCTAAAATGTTGGTATTTGAAAATGTGCAGGGTGGATTTGGGTTTTTTGTTGTTGCAATTATGCATACAGTCATATTCCTGAGAAAATCTATATAGAGAAATATGAGAGCACACCTGATCAGTGGTGTAGCTAGACTGGAGCAGAGGCAAGTAGTTCTGCAAGACTCTGTTACACCGGAGTCAACGGCCCCTCCCCCTTGCTGTTGGAGCCATTCTGGCAGCAATGGCAACATGCAGGACACTCCCCTGTCGCTGCCGGAATGGCTCCAACAGCAAGGGGGAGGGGCCGCTGACTCCAGTGTAACGGAGTCTTGCAGAACTACTTGCCTCTGCTCCAGTCTAGTTTCACCTCTGCACCAGATTGTTGGATGGTTCACCTAAAATGTCGTGTGTGTGATCGATGGAACATTAACTTAGAATGATAGAGCAGCCATCTCCTCACAAACATGCCCATTTAACTAAGACATTCCTCAGGGACCCTGTTCAGGATATAAACGGGCTGCCCGTTTGCCCTCAGAAAGGTTCTGCACATGCACAGACCCTATAAAAGCCGGCGTCGCGTTCATCCCTCTCAGAAAGCCCTCGACCGCCGAACTGGGCGGTCTCTTTGGAGGGCTTGTCCTCGGTCTCCAGAGCGGAGCCTCCGAAGGCCGGGGATGCGGCGAGTGGGCGCTCAGCCCCGAGCCCGGCTGCTTGTGGGGGCGCTCCAACCCCGCCCCCCCAGGCGCCGGGAGGGCTGGGAACGCCACTGGGCTTACCATACACTGTGTATAATATCTTTTTTGACACCAAGTGAAGATCTTTTATTTTTCCCCCAGGCCTTTTAGTTCTGTGTTGTCTGAATCAGATCTGTGGACCATCTAGCTCAGGGGTGGCCAACCTTCCACCATTAGGGCCTCTGCGTTCTTTAAGAGTTGTGGGAGAACACAGAACCTTGGCAGCTGCAATTTGCTGATGGTGCTGCTAAAGCAGCTGCACCTGCTGAAACACCCTCACCTATACAGCCATTTAAAGGGCCAGGAGCATTCATGTCGAAAGGTTGGCCACCCCTGATCTTGCTAAATGGACAGGCAACTGCTCTCTAGGGTTGTAGGGGTATTTCCCAGTTCTACCCAGAGATTCTAGGAACTGAACCTGGGATTTTCTTCATGGAAAGTGTTTGCTCCTACCACTGAGCTACTGCTCTCTTCCCTACTCCTCTCATTTTATTCTTTTGAATACAATTGATTACTGTTTTGTCGTTACTCTTTTGTTTTAAATATAAATTAGACACTCTGGAAAAACTATCATTTGAAGATTGACATATTAGTTGTCTAAATAATGAATCATAATTTTGTCCCCATATTTTTATTCATTTTTTTTCTTGAAAATTCGTGGCTTCCATGTTCATTTTTCTTGTTCCAGTAGGTGGGAAGTACAGTAAATTGTTTTTATGCTATACTAGCAAAGGGGGGGAGGGTGTGGAAATTGAGGAGTAGTTTTCTGCTATGAACAAAAGAGGACTCAAAGTACAGTTTTGTACAGTTCTGTGTGTTTTCACTTCTGATTTATCTGGCACCCTACAAATAAAGACTATACAGCAGTTACATTTTGCTGTTAGGTTCTCAGGTGGTCTTGATGCTTAAGGGTGCAACAATTCTGTGAAGTGCATAAGTGTTTACTTATATCACAGTTCATAGGCCTTACATTAAAATCTACAAACCTTTGGTTGATTTTCTTAGATTGCTTATTTGAAACTAGGAATATATTTTTCTCTTATCTTTCTTCAAGTCTGAAGAGTGTACTTAGTATACTTTCTTAAGGCTAGATTTAAGATATCAGTTTCCATGGTAACCATCTATGGTGTCATCAGCAGAGCATTATGATTTCACTGCAAGATAAAGCAGGTACAATGCATTCATTTTTTTTGGGGGGGGAATGAAGATTGTTGTAAAGCACAGTACAACCTCAGTGTTTGATGTAAAAGTAAATGCTAATATTTTCAATGTGTTCCTTTTTTATATAGAATTCAAGTTGTGAACTTCTTTTTTCAAAATGATTTGAAGTCCTAACCAATCCTGTGTTAAGAGGCTTGCACTCCTCATGTATAGGAATTATTTATACACATGTATGACAGGAAAGCAGGCCATAGGATAATGTTGTGGAGTGTGATGGTAGACAGCATCAACAAAAAAGAACCCTTGCTTCCTTTTTATACGCATATGCTGCTGTGCTGTAGGGTATTAATCAGATCCATTTGCTCATCTGTCATTTCTGCTATCATCTCTGAAAAGCTAATTACAGTTGACCGCTGGGAAACAGGATCTGGTCCACTGTGTTGCTTAGCAGGCTTCTTTAATTAAGGCCTGCCCAAGGACTTGGGTATGCCCAGTAGATTGTTTTGTTCTTTTTGTAGAACAGCAGACCCCCATGCCATATCCGAAACTGCTTTTGAAACTGACCTTCGTTGTGAAAGAGGTTTGTGTTAAGACACAGGGATTGCTCCTGTCTAAAGCCCTTTTGAGTGCCTGGAATTAGATGCTTTGTTCTTTAGACTCAAGCCACTTTTTCTCTTAGGAACTTGCTGCATCGAAGGATTAAAGGTAAAGGTATCCCCTGACAATTAAGTCATGCTCAATTTTCACTTCTGTTGTACTTAGGACCACACCTCATACCTATGACTTTGAACCATCTAGTACTTCAGGATTGTAAGATTCAAAGTCTTGTCGTCTTGGCAGTAACCCTGCCTTTACCTTGCTTTTCCACCTAAAATAGCGATGCTGCAGTAATCCAGCAGATAAAAGTTTCCAGTGTAGATACTGTAATTACTTACATTGATGTTGGACATGAGGAGGAAATTATTGGTGGCTGAATGTGCAAATTCTTGTACTGTTCCCTACTGTGGGGGCTTGTGTGCTGTGAGGGAGGGGCATGAACTCTCTGCCTGTGGCTGCTGGGGTTTCTGGCAGCATGAGTGACCCAGCACATGAGGCAGGGCCTGCTGCTGAGCTGTGAGGGAGGGGCATGAGCTCTGTCCTTGGACTGCTGGGATTCCTGGAATTGTGGTGGCAAGCCGGGCCCTAAACATTAAAAAAAAAAAAACAATTTGAGTGGCAAGTTGCAATGCAAGGCTGGGCTGGGTAGGTTTATTTGTCAGATAATTGTTCCAAAGAAGGTCAGGAAAGCTCCAGTTCTACCTGGAGATGCCAAGGATTGAACCTGGGATCTTCTGCACGTAATGCCTGTGCTCTACCACTGAGCTAGTTTCCCTAACTGCTAGTTTATGGCAGAGGAGCATTCCTTCATGTCAGCTCTCACCACTTCTGCAGTGGTACAGTTGAGACCTATGTTGACCATTTCATCTGCTGTAGCCTGTTTGTGAGAACCAGACCTAATATCATCAGAGGTTCCCAAACCGGGGCATCGTGACACCCCAGCTGGGAACAATGGGTCGCTACTCCCTTAAGGGGAGTGCTGTGGTGACAGCAACAGCACTTCCAGGATTGCGGCAGCGGGGATGGGGGGGAACGTGATTTTTTTCACCCTGCCTGGGAGTCTTGCAGGCTCTCCGGGGCACCTCAAAACGGCTCCATATCGCTATCGCAACCCACTTCCAGTTTTCGAACAAAACCAGAAGTGGATCGTGATCTGGAGACATTTTGAGGTGTGGGGAGGCCTGAGGAGGGGTCCGCAGGCTTCCTGGAAAGCCTGCAAGACCCCCAGTTAGGGCAAAAAACCCGCTTTTTTTCCCCGCTGCCGGCGTGATCCTGGGATTGCTGTTGCTGCTGTCAACCCCCCCCCCACACACACACAATGACTTACAGCAGCACAAACTCTACACGAGAGTTTGGAACCGCTGCTATACATCATAACTCTCTTTTGCTTGACTAATCTGGAGCGGTTTGCTTTTCTGGTAGCGTTCTGTGATATGCTTGTTCTCTGCTGAGCACACTGATGTCTGGATTACATAAAGTCTGGACCATCAGGGGTTATGGATTGATGGTCGTGCCTTTGGACTCTAAACTCAGGTATTACAAGAAAGCTCCTGAAACAGATACATTAGCATCCAGTGCATTTACTTTTCATCCTGATGGTATAACATTGGAAGAGGGAAATTGTTCGTGTTCTTCCCTGTGGAATGCATTTACTGTAGTGTTAAAACAGCATTGGTGTCCATACATCTCGTCCCACCTTTAGAGGTTTTGTGGAAAGTACTCTCCTCCACTTCCTCAAAATGTCTAAAAACACATTCAGTACAGCATAGTGCTGTGGCAGTGGCACCGAACTGACTGGAGGAGTCTAAACTTGTTTGGTAGGGACAAAGTAATTGATGCTATAGAGTTGTTTCAGGCTTATTAACTGGCTCCACCTACTGGGGATGAAGTATAGCAATCTAATAGCTAGCCACAATTTCCATGCAAAACCTGTTAGATGGCTTACATAAATACTTTTAATTGCATTTAAAAATAGTATTTGTTTCTAATTGTGATTTTTAAAAACATTATCCTTAAAGCATTCTAAAGTTGATGTTTTTAAGAACTGACTGCTGGCGGAAATCCGAGGAGCCTATAGGGCCTGCCCCGGTTTACACTCTGGGAAGGGGACGAGCGTCTCCTTCCCTGAGTAGACCTCTGCCCCGGCGGCAGCCTAGCCGCCGGGGAACAGGATCTGATGGGCCGCCATGGGCCACCCGCCAGATAGTTACGTAGGATTGGGCTGCCCGAGACCCTGATTTCTTTTGTTTTTATAGAGACAGAATATACTTCAGTAAAGATAGATTCCTGTGGAGCAAACAGTGAATGCCATTGATGGGAAAAAAAATGTGCAGGAAATTGATGGATTGCAAAAGTACCATGATATGCCAAATTTGGTATAGTTACAAAAAGAATAAATAGAATAAATAATAAATAATACTATAAAAAGGGAAAGAAGGATAAATAGTATTAAGAAAGATCTTTATCACAGGGAGAAGAACGAATTTGTGTCCTTATATGAAGCTACATCTGGAATTTTGCATCCAATTTTCATCCACCTGTTAAAGGAGAAGTTCAGATTGGGAACAGGTGCAAAGAAAATTATCCATAATTATTAGAGAAACATGAAAAGAACTTGGCATGTTCAGTGGGGGGGGGGGACACTGAAGCACTCTATAAATCTATTGTGGAGCATTACACGGTTCAGGGAAAAGTGCTTTTAAGGAGAGCCAGGGTGGTATAGTGGTTAGAGTGCTGGGCTAAGCTTTGAGAGGTGTGGGTTAAAATACCTACAAAGCTGTGAAGCTCACTGGATGCCCTTGGGTTTAACAAACCTCAGTTCCTGTGAGGATAAAATGACTGAGAAAAGAAACGTATGCTATATCCCAGGAGCGGCCAAACTTGCTTAATGTAAGAGCCACATATGATAAACTAAAGATGTCTGAGAGCCATAAGAGAGATGTTTGAGAGCCGCAATATTTAAGAAGCATTTAAATTCTTAAATATATTTACTCACCATGGACATTAAACTCATGTTTTAATCCCATGGACTCTTAGTTTATACCTGACAAATAATTATAAAACTTGAAAAATTCTTATTTACCCTTTATATTAATTTGTGATACAAAAAGGAGCTCAGCCAATATATTTCTGAGTGCTGCACATTATACGTCAAAGAGCCACATGTGGCTCAGGAGCCACAGTTTGGCCACCCCTGCTATATGTCAACCAGAGCTCCTTTGGGACAGAACAGTATAGCAATGTAATAAATACTTAGCTGAAAGGGGGAGGTCCAATAATAAATGGCTACAAGCTGGCCACTGATACATTTTATTTAGAAAACAAAGGCATTTGGGTATTTGGGATGTGGATTTCGTCATTTTACCCCATCACCCCCTCCCTATCTTTTGCTTTGATATACAATAGAAAAGAACAACTCCCAAACATGTGTGGGTGGGAGTGGGGACACTAAATAGGATAAGAATTGCACTTCAGTGGCATTGGGATTTACTTGTCCTTATTGTAAAATAGTTTCACATATCAAAAATTGACAGATGTTTCTGTTATAGCTCTGCCTTTGCTCTTTCTCAGGGATGTTCAGTATTATTTGTGTCAGCTGCTGGTTTCCATTCAGTATCAACGCCACTAGGACTGTTGTGTTCCGAGTATATGTGCCATTTCTTAAAAGTTTGACTTTTGACTGCATGCGCGCACTTGATAAAGAGATCAATAAGTCACACTTCCTGAGTTTGACTCAAAGTTCAATGTGTAATTTTTCTCCCAGTTGACCAAGCATTTCATTTGTTTTGTCTTTCAGTCTTGATTTCCCCTCAACCAGCTCTTACTCATAGTGTGTGTTTCAATTTGGATGGGTTATAATCCCTATAAACAGGTCACAACAAACTGCTTTCTGTACTTGTGGTGCTGTAATGAAAATCCAAGTATACATAAATGAACTGCACTGGTCATTTCTAAGCTCTAGGGCAGAGCAATGTGTGAGAGAAATAAAGTTGAATTGTTGAATCCTTATGGAGGAGAATTTGCATTCATTCTTTGTATAACTTCTCTCAGTTCTGAGAGTGAGACTTCCTATATTTTGATTGCCATTCTTGACTTTCCTCTCTTGTTACAGGTGACTGGTGTGAACAGCTTTATCCACTCATAGTTACGCTCAAGGACTCTATTGGAGAGGTGGTGACTAGGGCAAAGCAATCAATGTCTTTTGTTCTGCTTCAGGAGCTTGCATGTGGTTTGCCACAATGTTTAATGCTGACCCTAAGAAGAGATATTGTCTTCAGTCAAGCAGTAGGTGCTTCTTCCATTTCATAAACATGTTGTTGTTGTAGAGCCGTCAACTGAAACTGTGCCAGGTTTAACCTTGGGAGGCCGGGGGAGGGGAGTCACTACTCCATAGCCTCCTAGAGTGTAAATCCATATGAATCTACTGATGAATGGTGGTACTCTGCCTGTTCCAGGCAGTGAGGAAGGAAAATGATATTCTACTCTCTCTCTCCACTTACTGCCGAGGTGCTACAGTAGTTGTCACTAGTCCCCTTGACCTGATTCAGAAAAAGACAGGTCCTTGAGTTTCCATTATGGGTTCACCATATTTGAAGAGTATTTGACAAATTGCTTTTCCAGGGAATGAACTGACAGCATGCTTTCAGATCCTCAAATGTTACAGAAAAAAACCCTGATTTTTTTTGTTACATTTCTGGTAAAAAGGTTCAAATATAGGAATCTGTCTTTGCCATAATAACCAGCTCTCACATCCTCGCTGGTAGCTCTAGCCATGATTATGTAAAGCAAAATTGGTTTTACAGAACCTCTTTATTCCAAGAAGTCTCTTATTTGCTGGGGTAATTGCCATAATAGATATCTAGACCAATGACAGCTTTTCTAGTTCAAAAAGGGAAGGACATTTTCCAATGGTACAAGGAAACTTCTTATAGTGCAAAATATCCTTCAGTATCCTCCTTTAATATCTAATGTGTTTTTGACCTCACAAGCCCTTCCTTGGGGAGCTACAAAAATATGCAAAATATTCAATTTACCTGTGTTGTTCCTTACTGTAAGATAGAGGGAGGAAAATTTGTGCAGATATTTACTGTACGAGGCACTGATGTGGTTTCAAGGTATGCAGAGTAGCAAATGGAGGAAAACATATGCTGCGTTTAGAAATACAAAACATGTCTTAAGATACCGGTATGTCTGTACCTCCAGGGCACTTCTAGAATACAAAGCTTTCCTTGAAAGACAGAAAAAAAAAACATGCTATATTATTGACCAAGCTGGAAATTAATTTTGAAAGCATAGCAAAGGAAGCATAGTCAAGAGAAGTTAAATTGTATTATTATCCGGTGGCTGGAAAGGATGCTGTTGTCCCCCTGTGGTGATGATAGTCTGTTACTCAATGGGAGGCTTTTAATGATCCAAGTATTCACCCTCCTTTCTTTGGTTCTGTTCACCTTTCCTTCTTGATAGTTACATTCAGTCTTATGGTAGGGCTAGATTACTCATCAGATTCAGTAATTCAGATATGAGTCCTTCAGACCATTGGAATGACTACCATATAGACTTGTAGGCTTATTATTCTTGAATACTCGTGATCTAAAATCACTTAGAGCATTTTATTTTCTTATATTTCTTCTTCAATATCCCTTGTTTAAAAAATTTCAGTATCTTTCCAGTATTTCACACAAAAAAGAGGAAAATTATTTATTTGCTTTTTAGAAAATTCTGTCACTGAAAGGTTTTTTGAAGAGTAGAACATAAAGATTATATCATGGGTTTTTTTAATGCATAGATATCTAGAGAGCACTATCATATTTTTCAGAACATCAGTCAGGTAATAAGCTTCTTAAACCCAACATAAAATTGCAATAAAATATACCCTTAATCAATAATTTCTGTATAAATCATCCCATCACACTCATGAGGGTGTATCCTAAGAAAGTTAATAATGACTTAATACCACTGAAATCAATGGATTGTATCCTAAATTTAGTCAGTCATGACTGCAATCCTATGCATGTCTACTCAGAACCTCTTGGGTTCAATAGGGCTTACTCCTAGGTGTGCATAGGATTGCAGCCCAAATGATAGCCATGACAGTGCAATCCTACACAAGTTTACTAAGAAGTCCTATTATGTTCAGTCGGGCTTACTTCCAGGTAAATGTGGGTTCCAAGATCACTGCAGCCGGAGACAGCAGCCATGAAATTAAAAGATGCTTACTCCTTGGAAGGAAAGCTATGGCAAACTTAAACAGCATAATAAAAAGCAGAGATATCACCATGCCAACAAAAGTTTGTATAGTCAGGGCGATGGTGTTCCCAATAGCAATGTATGGTTGCGAGAGTTGGACCATAAGGAAGGCTGAGCGCCGAAGAAAATAGATGCTTTCGAACTGTGGTGCTGGAGAAGACTCCTGAGAGTCCCTTAGACTGCTAGGAGATCAAATCAGTCAATCCTAAATGAAATCAACCCTGACTGTTCCCTGGAAGGACAGGTACTGAGGCTGAAGCTCAAATATTTTGGCCACCTAAGAGTGGACTCTCTGGAGAAGACTCTGATGCTGGGAAAGATTGAAGACAAAAGGGGAAGGCAAAGGATGAGATGGTTAGACAGCATCACCGATGCAATGAACATGAAAATGAGCGAACTCAGGAAGATAGTGGAGGACAGGAAGGCCTGGCGGGATATGGTTCATGGGATCACGAAGAGTCGGACACGACTTAACGACTGAACAACAACAAAGTGTGTATAGGATTACAGCCGTAGACCTATTAAGTTCCCTTAATTTCAGTCATCATTGACTAACATTCTTGGGATAAAAACCCATCTGTTCAATACACTAAATTTAAATGTATTTAGTACGCTGCCAGTTCAAACCAAAAGTTCCATGTTTATTTTATTTCTTTCAAAACTTAGATCCTACCATTCTGCCCAAACAAGGTTTATTTAAGAGCCCAATCCTACAGTAAGTCCTATTATAGCCAATGGGGCTTACTCCCAGGTAGGTGTGGATAGGATTGCAGCCTAAGACATATTTGTGTTATTAATGTGTGAGTGACATTTTTCGTAACATCTTGTTTTATTTCTAATATAACTTGTTTATACAATTTTTTTTATCCCTTTAGCTTGCTGGATTGGTCTGTGGATTTATAATAAAATTACACTCCAGTTTACATGATCAAGGCTTTCTGCAACAGCTTCATACAGTGGGGTTAATCATTCAATATGAAGGACTCCTCAGTACATATAGTAAGTCTTCCATTTAGATAAGAACCTGCATGGTTCATATTTAGCAATTTCTTATTTCAGCTTTAATTCCAAAACCAAGATAAGAAATATTCAGCCACTGAGCCACAGGTAAAAACATTTATGGAAGTTTTTATCTGGAGCAACGTGCCAATTCTATCATTTATTGAAGATTTGTATATCACTTTTTGGGGGTGCATTCATAAATGTGTGTATTTGGAAGTATAAGATCTATTAATCCGTAGAACGTACAGCTGAGTAAACACATTTTCTGTTTTATTTATTTTACTTCAGTTCATCTCCAGAGAGTGGTTATATATTTTAAAGTTTATTTACTGATTTCTGCTGATGCCTTCATCTAGCTGTGGTCTCCTAGGCTTCATTCCACACCATTACAAAGGATCCCTTGACATTTAGGAGCTGCTGTCCAGAATGGTTTTAAGGAAAGAAGAAGGTGGAAAAGTTCCATTGTCCAAGCAGAACTCTGTACTTTTTCTGGATCCAAGCCAATTTTAAACTATAATTGTTCTACATTTTAATGGTGGTTTTGTTACTTATTTGAAAGCTGTACCTGAGGAACCTGGTCATGTGGCTCGATAGAAATCTAAATGAGCATCTGCATGTTAATACGAAAAATGCTTTAAAACTTTTATTTTCCTTGTTCTCACAACAACTCTGAAAAGGTAGGGTTATAGTGTTGCATACACAGATTGAAGGCAAAAGACAGTAAGTTTTTGTGCAATTAGAACTCTCTTTCTGCTTTTTCTGGATTCAACACACACTTTATGCAGAAGGCATATTTGATGCCTGTTCTCTGGTGTTTAACAAAGTGTACTCCATGAAATGTGAAGGCGAGATGTACACATAGGGGTTACTGTGAACATGCATCATGAAACTGCAGTCAATCACATGGTAAATTTGTCTTGATCTTCTCTGACCAAATCCAACACAGTATCCATGCACTCAAACTGGGTCATTGTATCATAAGTCTTGATAATTTTCCTCTCTACCTTTCCTTCAGAACTAAATGGACAGATATACTAATATTAGAGACACCCTGGTAGATAAACCCTGATGTGTCCATAACATGCAACAGAATTGAGAATATTATAAATATTTTATGATCAGCTCTGTGGAAAAAGTAATGCCTGCATGCACAAGCTGTAGCATAAATAATGAAATGTATTGTATGCACAGAAATTATTCACTTTAGCATTTCCCATGCACCCCCCCCCCAAAAAATAATAATAATAATAAGCACGCTACACAGAGGCTTGGGTATAGAGGGCCAAATTTTATTGAACAAATATAGAACCTGCAGCAAAAAACCCTAACTAAAACCCTCTGAGCGTGCGGGCCCTATCTGGGAGAAATGGCACTAGCCGTCTGCCTCCCCCTTGCTTACCCGGGCATCACAGCCTGACTCAAGTCACGCTTCAGTCCAGGACCGAATATCTGGAGATATAATGGAATGGATTTTGCATACCCCTCACAGAAATGTAAGGAATTGGAAGTGTACTTGAAGAGACGCATGTTAAATATATGTAACAGCTTAACATTAGACACATACGCTCAAGTGTTTGAAATCTTCATGATCTGTCATGATTGCCTTTTTAAACCAAAACTGTATCTAGTCAGTCATGTTTTACTTTCTCTTTGTATTTTGTAACTAAACTTTCTGTTTGTGTAGGTGAGGAAGTAGGAATGCTAGAAGATATGGCAGTGGGAATATCAGATTTACAAAAAGTCATGTTTAAAATAACTGAAGCCAAATCAGATGTCCTCTTGCCTGTTATAACTGGAAGGCGGTAAGTGTTTTCTATTTCCTGAAACAAGAGCAGAGTGTTACCTTGTGCCAGAAAAATCAAATGGAAGCTCATCTAATGCTTTCCATGCTGCTGTGTTATTCATGTTATGATTTGCAACAAATAGGTAGAAAAGAGAATAAATGCCCTGGAGAGGCATGTAAAGATAATAGACTTTTGTAATATGCCGGTATTTGTGAGAGGAATAGATTACTATACAAAGCATTGCCACTCTTCTCTGATGCTAAAAACCTCACATTTATTAAGTAATGGCAGGTTGTTGCCAATGTTCTGGCACGTGTCTGCAATAAAACCCTTCTCACAGAAATGTTAAAGAATCTACCCCGTATTGTCCCGAGTATAAGACGCACCTGATTATAAGACGATTATAAGACCCTTAAAGTTTGGTGCTATTAAAAAATTTTAATTAAATCACTGGCATTATTGCAACAGCCTGATTATAAGACGCACCCCTAGTTAAAAAACTTAAATTAGGAGAAAAAAGTGAGTCTTATACTCAGACCAATACGGTATTTCCAAAAAAAGTCTAGTTTCCTGAAAGAGTTTGCATTCATGAAAAACTGCCATAATGCGAGGGTGTCAGCCTTAAAATACATCTCATCTGTTTGGAATTTAGAAGATGAACAAGTAGGCTTGGATCAGAAGATCATAAATAGAAAGATAAAACCAAACTAAACTTACATTTCTTGGATGTTAGAATTAATGGAGTTGGCAGCACAGGGAAGAAGTTGTGTGTAAATGTCATGATATGCAAGAGAGGTGCAGTATAACTAAATATGGATTAAATGTGTGGAGATACACAGCATTAAAAGGAGGCAATATTGAGGAGCATCTAGTCTCTGGTGGTGGTAGTTTTCTGTTCATTGTGTTCTATCTTTCTCTGCATTTGATTGTCTCTCTTGCTGTGTGTTTGGACGTAGGAATGGGTGTGAGAGTGATGGCCGATTCACACTACAGGAATCCAGGCGCGTTACGGATCTGCGGAGCGTAGCGCGGAGCTCTTTGACAGCATTTTGGAAGCTTGCAGAGCAGCTGCGAGCTCCGCAACGCAGAGACTGGAAAAATGGCTTCCCCTCATCTTTTGAGGGGGTTGCCTTCACGGAACTGGGAGGGTTCGCGGAGCTACTGCAGCCTACCAATCGGGGAGAGTGGCTGCATGCCAATCAGAACCACCTCCAATCACCTTCACAAGAAGGCGGGACAGCAGGGGGACTTCCGGCCAGCTCCGCGCGCTGGGGCAGGGGCATCCGCGCCTGGAAAAGTGTAGTGTGAATCAGCCCTGAGGCTGGATATATAGACTCATGTCAAGAAATCTTTAATTGTGGGGAGATTTTACAGAAGATTGGAATCTTAAGGTCAGCGAAGAACAGATGGGATTTTGGAGAATTAGGTGAAGATGAGCAAACATGCACATAATTAACTGCTTCAAACAATTTTGCATTGTTTGATGTGTTTGTTAAAATTAATAACATAAAATGACTAGTCCCCATATCATATAACAAACTGCTTTGAATCTGGTCCTAGGATTGATGGGACTTTGAAAAGTAGCTTTTTAAATATGAATTGTTAGTCTGCTCAGCTGCTCGGAATACAGAAACTTAAAAATTGCATTCTACATGCCCAGCCTAGTAAACCTTAGTGCCCTAATGTGGCACTTTGGATTTTGGCTATTATCTCCCAAACAACAACATTAGTATGATAATATAAAGTGAGATAATCCTACACAACACCCTGAACTCCTTGCAGACTTGAAGCTGCAAATGCAACATACTGACAAGTTGTCTTTAAAGCACTGTGCAGTTTCAAGTACCGTACCATCTGCTTCAGCCTAGATTTTATATCTGTAAAGCGGAGAGGGGTAAGGAAGGAGTTTTACTGTTCTGTCCCTAAGAAAACCGTCAACCCATGAAATTAGAACTTTCAGCATAGTGAAAGTGTTCTTTCCTGTCTTTTATTCTGTCTAAGTATCTTCATTTCACAATTTGCTAAAAAGTACTCTCAAACAAAGAGATTGGAACAAGTAGGCTTTCCCACTGCATAGCCCAATGAACATTTCGTGCAAGGTGGCATAATTTTGGCATTCTTCTCCGAAGACAGGAAGAAATGCTCTTTCTTTTTGCTGTCCAAAGTTTGTGTTATCCACCTGAAGTGTGTGTGTGTGTGTGTGTGTGTGTGTGTGTGTGTGTGTGTGTGTGTGTGTGTGTGTGTGTGTGTGTGTGTGTGTGTGTGTGTGTGAGTGATCCGTAGTTGGACAAGAAAGGACAAAAGGATTGCCCAGGAGTTTCACCCGCTTAATGGCTGTCGGCATACTTCAAAAATTGCATCAGTCTTCTTTTATCAACCTCTTGCACTTGCCATGCACTTGCATACTCTGACTTGTGCTGACCTGGGTAGACAGACACCATTAGGAAGGCTGGCTCTTTTTGCAGCAGTGGGTGGAATGATTTTATATAAGCATTCACAATTTGCCTATCCCATAGAATTGAGTCCTCCACACACTTAGATTTTAGGAGGTAAAATAGCATTGTGATACATAGTGACTAGGCCATTAATTAATTAATCATTAATTAATTAAACTAGTCCCTGCGTATCCAAGGGCCAAAAGTCTTCGGTGCTGCCAGTTCACTGGAACCTACTTAATGAAAGTTGCTGTAAGAGTGCGGTAAACTTTCCAAAACAAATGTACTATTAGTATTTGTATTATATAGAAAGCATATACTGTAACATTTCTAAGCATTGTACTGTCGTTTTAAAAAACCACAGAGCCTCTGCCCACAGGCTTGCATTTTTATCTGGCAAGGTGACACTTTAATGTTGAGACTTGTATTTATTGTCCATCTTTAGTATTTCTCCTATAAAATCCTATTTTGTAGAACTTTTCCCTTTCTGGAAATGCTGTATCTGCTTCTTGTAGTGTGATGAATCCCTGTGTTTTCCCCAAGTTCCCCTGTTTCTTTCCATGTATTTTCTGTCCATTTTTCTGTGTTTTGAGCAATTTTGGCTCCCCAGCAGCTTCTGTGCCTTCCAATGCTGGGAACAACAGGTTTGCAGCCCTTTGTTTTGCAAAACGCCATAAGTGTTTTGCCATAAACCATCTCATTTCAACATCAGATGTGTAGTAAGATGATTAATAGTTAAAATTTCTGCTTTGTGAGAAACTGTATAAGAAATGGAGAACACCATCCAGAATTTAGACATGCTTAACATGGGCTGATTTAAGCAGAGATATCACCATCCCAACAAAAGTTCGTATAGTCAGGGCGATAGTGTTCCCAGTAGCAATGTATGGTTGCGAGAGTTGGACCATAAGGAAGGCTGAGCGCCGAAGAATAGATGCTTTCGAACTGTGGTGCTGGAGAAGACTCCTGAGAGTCCCTTGGACTGCTAGGAGATCAAATCAGTCAATCCTAAATGAAATCAACCCTGACTGTTCCCTGGAAGGACAGGTACTGAGGCTGAAACTCAAATATTTTGGCCACCTACTGCGAAGAGAGGACTCTCTGGAGAAGACTCTGATGCTGGGAAAGTTTGAAGGCAAAAGGAGAAGGGGAAGGCAAAGGATGAGATGGTTAGACAGCATCACCGATGCAATGAACATGAAAATGAGCGAACTCAGGAAGATAGTGGAGAACAGGAAGGCCTGGCGGGATATGGTTCATGGGATCCCGAAGGGTCAGACACGACTTAACGACTGAACAACAACAACAACATATTATAGCGCTATAGAGAATGCTTAAAGTGTAGTGTTCCGTCATTAATGCTGTAAAGAGGTCAAAAGCTTTTCCTTGGGTTTTTATTCTTTTCCTTTTAATCCCATTTTTCCACTTCAGTGAAGAAGTCATTGTAATGGAACAGTTTTTAATTAAATTACTGATCCGATTTCCTCAAAGATTTTCCATGGCCTTAAACCAAGAGGAAAACTTAATATCTTAGAATTCTAAGACTGCACAATTAAGAAAGAAAATGTTGATTTCTAGATTTAGCCTTAATGTGTTGCATTCAGACCTAGGAGGTTAGTAGTTTAAATTCACAGATTTTCAGGTGTGAGATGGTTGAGAGGGTCTTATATAGATATCTACGAACGAAAGTTTTCTTGTTCCCTCGAGCCAGTTTTGTTTTGGGAGAATCTTGACTGGGCAATGAGCAGAATGTCACTTCATCCCCTAACCCTCCTTAGTCAATGAAATGTAGACAGTTATGTGTGATCTTACCTTGTTCAGTTTAATTGATTATAAACTTTGGAATGATGTGCTGGATAACCAATTTGTCTGGAGTTTATTCCTCAGGGAACTTGATCAGCCTAATGGGTCGTATTTTCTTTTAAGTTTCTGACTTAAGCCTGGGATGGGTGGCATGACTCAAACTATCTTTTCCTTTTGCTTATGTTAGTTTGGGTAAGCTCCAATAGTTTACATGTCTTATGGGAGGATATCCTGTCTCTCTTAGCATAAAGTTTTAATTACCGGTATCTACCAGGACCTCTTAGATAAGGAAAAGCTGCTAATGTAATGTTTTTAAAGACGTTTCCTTTTACATGGCACAGGAACCTCCTAAACTCCATCTTCAGGTTTTGAAAACTACAGATTGTCGGAGCAGAGCAGACTTCCAACATTCTCTCCTTCCCCCCCCCCATTATTTTGCTTATCTAGGTAGAGTTCTGTAGCACTTGAAAGCTCACTAGTTGATGCTTTGTTACTTTTTGGTTGGTCTTAATAAAAGCATTATGTAAAGGTGACCCCTGACAATTAAGTCCAGTCGTGTCCGACTCTAGGGTGTGGTGCTCATCCCCATTTCAAAGCCAAAGAGCCAGCGTTGTCCGAAGACACCTCCGTGGTCATGTGGCCGGCATGACTCTCCTTGCCGCAGCGCGTAGCATGCAGCTGGAACACGGAGCGCTGTTTACCTTCCCGCAAGCGGTACCTATTTATCTACTCGCATTGACATGCTTTGGAACTGCTAGGTTGGCAGGAGCTGGCCAAGCAACGAGAGCTCACCCGTCGCGGATTTGAACTGCCAACCTTTCGATCGACAGCTCATGGTTCAGCGGTTTAACCCACTGCGCCACCCGCCGACCAATAAAAGCATTACCCTACTCTTAATTGTGGATGTTTCTAATTCTTTGCTTTTCTTAGGGGACATTATGTAATAGAAATCAAGCTTCCAGAAAAGATGTTTGAGCTGCTGCCCCAAGAGATTAAAGAGGGAAAACTGCTCCATGTATATCCAGTTCTTTTTAACGTTGGAATCAATGAACAGCAAACACTTGCAGAAAGGTAAGGCATCAAGATTGTGTTTGGTGCCTAGAGCTCCCTAGGATCAATGCCTAGGATAACACATTTGTAGGGGGTGTCAAGACTCCATCCTCTGGGCCACTGGAGCAACCTCTGCTTGATATTGAGCTCAAAGCCCTTGCAATGTTTGGTGCCTGAAAGTCTGACATGAGCCTTTACTGGAGAAATGAATTGCCTAAATATAAAATGGAGCATTTCCTTTTATTATCCTGTCCAAATGTTTTCTACTAGACCTTTGCTGTGCTGCTCAACACTGTTATCCAAGGGTAGACAGCTGTTCAGCATCTGCAGTTGAATGTCAGCCTCCTGCAGTGTTGCACTCACCTGTATGGCCTTGTATACAGCATACATTCACATTTTTCACCTCCACCACCCCAGATCTATATCTTAAAAATATTTCTCTAAAAATCATTTACTGCAAATGCTTGCACTAAAACATCTCCCTATACTAGGGTACAATCTATCTCACATTAAAATCGGTAATAAAATTATTTATATTAGAGTAACAAGAGTGAGCAACAATTTTCAGTGGGACAGCAGATAATGAACTACAGTTCTGTGCACAAGAGTTGTGGGTATGCATACCTCTAATATGCAAATAGTTTGACCATAGTTCAGCAGGGGAGTCCGGTTAATTCTCTCTCTCTAAAAAATGAACACCAGAGAAACACAAAACACAAGTCTTGAGTATAGGACTTGCTGCATTGGTGCAGAAGTGCTGAGGATTGGCATACTAGAAGTTAACCGTTGATGTTGGAAACCCAATTACAAATCTCTGCTTAGTGAGCAGCATGTGGGCAAGTTGCTATTTCTCAGCCTAATGAAGTGGTTGGGAAGATATGAAATGAATAAAAGTTATATGATACTTTGTACAGTGGAGATGCTAGGAAAATTATATAAAAGAGAAGTGCTAAGGTTGTTCAGTATATCTAATCTGCAGAAATACATTTGTACTGTTTCATCTTTTATGATTGTTTAGGTTTGGAGATACCTCGTTGCAAGAAAATGTTAATCAGGAGAATTTGGAACTACTAAAAGAGTATTACAAATTGTTCACAGAAAAAATGCCTCCTGATTGTAAGTATTCAAAAATAACCATCGTGGCTCTTAATTATGCTTGTTAAGTTGTAGTTCTTGCTAAACCATGGTTCACTTTATTCATATGAAATTATTCTCCCAGGATTCTTGGAGAGCATTCTATGTTCAATAGTATTCAGGACAGTACCTCTACGTCGATCAGGAGGCAGGGCCAGCATCTTGCAGTAGCTCATCCAAGGGGACAGGTGGCCCTACCTCCAGAGGATGTGAGAGGAACAAGCATCCATCTGTTCACTAGCTTGCCCAGTTGGCTGAAAAACGCATGTAAGCTAGTGACTGGGGGAAAGTTTGAGGGGAAGGACCAACCAGCTATTGGGGGGGGGGGGATGCTGGAACAAGTACACACACTTCAACTGCACACAGGAGCTCTTCCCCAGTGCTTGCCTGAGGGCCCAGTGCAATCTGGCACCACCCCATAACTGGCATTTCAGGACTTGATTCTAGGCAGTTATGTGGTCTTGTCCAAATGGACAATCTGTCTGTGAAAGCCCATATCAACAAGCAAGGGGGCACACAATCCATGTTGCTTTATCGGGAGGTGAGCATCATCTCATTGTGAATGGAGTCTTGTCTCTTTTCCATCATAGTAGAACATTTGGCAGAATTAGGCAACTTGGTGGCAGACTGGTTCAGTCGGACACTGATCTAGGAGTTGGAATAAACTCTGCATCCTCCAATTTTTAGGTAAATTGTTCATCACTTCAGACAGCCCTCAGTTGACCTGTTTACTTCGCCCAAAAATGATCAGGTGCAAAAATTCATCTCAAGTCACCATAGAGTTGACACTATGACTCTCAGTTTTCTGTCCCCCTTCCCTCTGCTTTCACTATTTCCACAGGTGATCAGAAGGTTTCAAGGGCTAGGCATAGAGATCATCTTTGTGGCATAAAGGGGAGAAAAGGACATTCTTAGCATGAATATTTTTTTCTCAAGGAATCTCCCCAACTTTTTATTATTTGAGGCTTCTGCCTTTTCAGGAGGGGTGCGGGGGGTAGTAAGTAGGTATTCCTGGGAGGTTCCTACTTTCATTGATTTTCCTTACCTCTTTCCTTGCCCCCTCCACAGGTTTGTCTTGTTTCCTTTTCCATGCCTGGGTTGCCATGTGTTTGGCAATGTGTGTTACAGCGCAATCCGACTTAACTTTTGTGCCGGTGTAACCAGCGGCGCAGCAAGAACGGGAGGCCCAAGAACGGAAAAGGGTTTCAAATCCCCTCCAAAAGAGGAATTCAAAGGGGATTTGAATCCCTTTTCCGTTCTGGGGCCTCCCGTTCTCGCTGCGCCGCAGGTTACACCGGCACAAAAGTTAAGTCAGATTGCGCTGTTAATTGCTTTTACGGTAGATGGGTTGAGGTGTTCTACTGCTTTTTCGATTCCAGTCTGGGAGAGGACAGCCCTCTTCTTGGCTTAGGCACTGTAAGTCTTTAGCTCTGTTTCCTTATCCAAGGGGAGGGACTACCTCTATACAAAATGTCTTTCAGGAGTCCTTGAGAACAATAATTTCCTTTTTTCACTCATTTCCAAGTATATGACTCACAAGCCAAGTCTAATGGTGAATTGTAGCTTCTACCCCCTTTCATCCTCCAAAATCCTCATCACTTGAAATAAAATTTCCCACTGGTATCAGTGTGAACTGACTGAAGGATTAGGTGAAATAATATTGAAAGAATGTTTTCATAGATGTGGTCTTCCTCTAATTATGAAATTACCTCCTACAGTTTATCCTCGTGCCTTGATTATACTAATTAAAATGATTATAGCAATGAAAGTCTCTGTTTCATCTGACTTGTCCTGGTGAGTTGCATTACTGGTTGAGCAATTTGTGTTTGCTTCCAAACTCCAGCATTGCTTTCTGATGTCGGTGTTTTTTTTTTACTTTTTCAATAGAAAGTGCACACCTTATTAGTAACCAACAATCCCTTCTCTGCATATCAGAATAATTTTAGCTTTTTCTTCAGACATGAGAGGCACGATGGTCCAGGAATTATTTCCATATGGATCACACTGAGCTTCAGATCATTTGTGGTGATCAATGTAGAACTCCCTTTCTGCCTCACTGCACTGGGTCTGATGTAGCATAGTCCTGACGAGTCCCAATGCTGTAATTAGTTTTCTGCCATATCTACAGAGCTTTCTTCCGTTGATCTTAGTTCCCAACTGCAGTAATCTATTTTTATACAACATTTTTGTGGGAGGCAAATGTGTGCTCTGTAAGGAAAGTTGGAGCAACTTTGTTGTTCTTACAGGGCTCAGACATCCTTTTATATCCTATATTTGTATATGCATCCCCTATAATCTATAAAATAATTTTACTAGATAAAGAAATTAATTATAGAGTAAGACTACAATTCTGGGAGAGGGAGAGTTTTGGTTGCTTCCCAAAAGTGGCATGATTTCTGTGTTATTGAAACATTAGGTTGACTCCAGAAGGTTACTTAGATCGTTGCAGACCTCAGAGCGTTGGAGTAATGTGTACCCTTTAACTTAATGTCAGAATTGCTTGCAATTTGTAACTAATAATATTATGAGGTGCTAAACTTCCACTTATTTGTGTTCATTTCCTTCCAATTGAGCTTGAGATTATTATATTGCTTGAATTCTAATGAACCTGAGGATGTAGAAGTTGCGAGCTTCATTACTTAGTAGTAGCAGCTAAATATTCCAAACTGAGGCTATGAGCGAAGTTTTTCCTTGCTGACTTGGAAAGAGAATTTTAAATTTCAGCTTAAAGACTGACCAGTCCAAATACTAGTGAATATTGATCACAGAAAAGTGACCCTGATTATCTGACCTCCTACATAGAATTTAGTGTTGAGACACCCTATTATCTCCCATGTTCCTTCTACTGAAAATATATACCAGGGCTGAAACTTGGCAAGCCCTAGTTCACATTAAACCCTGGCTACGCTTGCCAACAATGTGAGCACACTGAAAGGGAGAGTTTAAAAATGTTGTTGTTCAACAGGAATTTATGTATACCAAGTGATTCTTAGCGCAGTGCAGCATTTTTCAGGATTCTCCCCACCATCAGTATAGCAGCCGCTGGAATTAGTGCTAATCAGGTTAATCTTTTTTTAACCATGGCAGCTAATCATAACATTGCTTTATTCTTTCCCCCTTATATTCTGACTTTGATGTTTGCAACAGACATCTCTGTAATCTGAAAATCATTTGAAACCTAAGTGAAGGATATAAGGGAGCCTCTATAGCCTGAAGCTAGCAAATTATTGCTGTAGCTTTAGAGCAGGCTCTTGCTAATGAATTCATTCCCTACTTGGATGCAGCCATAACATAAATAGTTTATCAGCCAAGATTCTCGGTGCTTCCTGTCTGTGATTCTTAATACAGTAAAAGTTGAGTTATCCAGCTATTTGGTTGATCGGCAGACTCTGTTAACCGGAATCTTCGCCCACTGTCTCAGGTGAGCTGAATGCCAGTTAAACATGCCTGCTGCTTAACAAAGGAAGGGAGTCTCTCCAACTCAAATTGCTGTCTCCATAGCTCCTTTTAAAACATTGGGAGATCTCATCACAGATATATCGTATCCTATCTAGTTTGGTGGATGGATACCCATTCAGTTTGGTCACAAGAATGATAATGAATCAAACAGATATACATTGGACCCTTTTTTCCCTTGCGGATTTGGGACCCGCGAGGAAAAAAATATTGCCCATATGTATTGCAAATATGTGGAAACTAGCACAAGGAAGAGATGTTGGACAAGAGAAACAAACAGCAAAATCCACTGCAGACTTTGGGCGGCGGAATTAGTGTTCCGCCGGCCTGCCTCCCTCACTCCGGCGCTGGGATGAGCATGCGGCCAGCGGCAGAAGGTAAGTCCTCTGCCGCCGGCCACATGGGCAATCCGACGGGCAAGGGAGGGGGGCCATTGGTCTAGCCAGCCCGGGCGGGGGATGGCGTCGGCCATATTCCCGTTCCTGCCAGGCCAGCTCAGCCGTTACACGACCTCCTCCAACTTCCACTAGGGCCTGCCCCAGTTTACAATCTGGGAAGGGGACGAGCGTCTCCTTCCCCGAGTAGACCACATGGAGATCCGGACATCAAAATCATGTGTAGGGATCCAGCTCCGGATCCTTACACAGTATTTTGCTGAAAATGTGATAGGTTGTGGAATTCCCATTGAAACTGTAGGTACTGAGGTTGCTTAGCAGCTCAGAAGAAAGGCCTGAGATAGGAGTGCCTGCATCAACAAGCACAACACTCATTTGCACAATCATTAAGTGTTGGCATTGCTCTGTTTGATGAAAATCTCATGAATTGAAAATGAACTGTTGGAGCTTTTCTTTAGTCAGGAAATCCTCGACTCAGCATAACCATTTATTACTAGCAGCTTCCTCCTCCTTTTCAGGCCTTCCACATTTTCAAGAACAGAATGACCTAAAAGGATTACTAGAAAATCTCCATCAAAACATTCAGGCTAAAAAAAGAAAGAATGTAGAAATCATGTGGCTGGCTGCAACGGTAAGAAAACTTATTTTAAAGCAATTCCTGTTTGATTTTGTCTGTAAACCGCTTTGTGAACTTTTTGTTGAAAAGCGGTATTTAAATACTGATAATAATAATAATAATAATAATAATAATAATAATAATAATAATAATAATAATAATAATAATAAATTTTGTCTTGTTAAAATGAATGTTGGGGGTACTACTGCATGTTCTATGTTCTTTCCAAGCCACTGTATTCACTTTTCTCATTGTATTTCTCACTGTACACTGTCTAATATTGGGGGTTCCTTTGGAGTGGGTTTTGCTGCTTCCCAGCATCTGAAGCGGCCTTACCTGGTGGTCTACCGTCTGCTTAGGGTTATCAACCCTCCAGGATTGTCCTGGGGTCTCCAAAAATCAGTATTGGTCTCCAGTTGGCTACTGAAGTCAATCCTGGAGATTCTGACAGGAACATTATAGTGTATTAGGAAAAAATATATCCAGGAATAGCTTTAGTCAGAATTGGCATCCCTACCACTACTGCTTCTTCTACTTCCTAGATAGGAGAAAGGAGCAGCAGAGGAAGTTTGGAGGTGAGGAGAGTGGTGAGCTGCAGTCCTTTTCCACTCCATTCCCTCTTTTCAGATCCAGAGAACAGAAAGAGGAGTGGTGGTAGCGACAAAGCTCTGCCGCCTGCCCAGACATTTTCTATAATAAGCAATGTGCCTTGTAGAGATGCATCAGGCAGACATTTCTGAATACCATTTGCAGAGGAGCAATGATGGGAGAGAAGTATGCCTTCCTCTCCCGCTTGTGAACTTCCCAGAGGTAGCTGGTGGGCCACTGTGGAAAACAGAATGCTAGATTAGATGGGTGTCTGGCCTGATCCAGCAAGGTTTTTCTAAACTGTCGGAAGTATTGAAATATGGGTGCAACGCCTCCTGCAGGACTCTGGGGTGGGTGGTGTATTGTCTAGATACCTGAGACTTATCTGCCCTGCCTCTGTGGTACCTATAGGAGGTGTGCCCTTTTGTGCAACTTCCTTTCTGCCACATACGGTATTCTTGTCTCTCTGTCCCTGGCTATCGAAGGAGGAGCAGCTAGGCTGCTGTGCTCTGTCCCTGAATGGCAGGGACACAGATCAGAAAGATCTGAAAATTATTTACATGGGTGGTGTGTTGTTTTTCTCCAGGACTAGCCTATTAGACACCGTAGCTGGATACTAAGAGTAACTCTCTGTAAAGGAAAGCAATTTTTGTATTGGTACAGTGAACATAGTAAATCTCCCAATCTGTACTTATAAACACTAAATTCAGTAATAATCCTACTGTACAAGAAAATTACTTCCCAACCTAAGCCAAATATTTGTTGGGTTATAAAGGAAATTTTATTTTTTTCTGAAGACTCTATCTGGATTTTTCCGCTTATCCTCACTGTCCTAATTCTTGGGCACATTGGTATGTGGTGGTACTGTACTCCATCCTATGTCTAATTTCTGTTCACTGAAAATGTTAAAGAAAATGCAACTCATAAGAAAAGTTGCAGCTCATATCCTTCCTACACAAGATCTTTGTGGAATAGGTCATGATAAGGCAAAACCAGTTGTTATCAAAAAGGGTAATCAGAACAGGGTGAATCTCTCTGCTCCACCAGTTACACTGGTACTTTTTGTTCTCTTTGTTTTGGCAAGATTTCTATTTTCTGAAGGAAGCCTTGCCCTTTATAGCTTTCTTGACTCCATTTGTAGGCCATGCTGTTGTAGTGGTTTTAAATAACCTCCATGCACTTTGGAGAGAGTTGACCCTCTTGACTTTCTTTTCAGCTTCCTTTTACTTGATTTTTGAGAAGTCCCCTCTTTTGAAATCAAATTTGCCTGTGTTGGACTTCCTTGGAAGCTTTTCAGTTACAAAAATGTTGAACCAAGTAGTCGTTTTCTTTTGGTTTAATAACACTTACATCTCACTCAGGCCCTGGGCACCATGTAGAATTAAGATCGCAATCCTGTGGAGGATTGCTGTCGCAAACGTGCCATAAGGCACATTCACGATAACTCTAGAGTAAAGGCTGCCGGCGCTAGGCTGGCAGCCCTTACTCTGCCACCGGGACATCCATGCGGCCGCCGGAGGAAGGTAAGCGATCCCCCAGCAGCCGCATGGGCGGTCCGGGTGGTGAGGGAGGGGGGCCATTGGCCGAGCTGGCCTGGGGGGGCTGGGATGGTGTCCGCCATATCCCCATCTCCCGCTGGGTCGGGTCGGCTGTTACATGGCCTCCTCCAACTTCCGCCAGCTATTTAGTTGGCGGAAATCCAAGGAGGCCCATTGCAGTCTCCCAGTTCTAAACCGGGGTAAGGGGATGAACATCCCCTTTCCCTGAGTAGACCTCCAGGCCGCTGCAAAGCAGCCTGGAGCAAGCGTGGGATCTGGCGGGCGGCCCTGGGCCAGCCGCCAGATACCTACGTAGGATTGGGCTGTAAGTCTTGGATCAACTCCTTTCTGGTTGGTTCTAAGACCAAGTGTTGTTGGACAGTCATTTGGTGCATTTAGAATGTTTTTATTTGTTATAACCTGAACATGAATTTATCCAATCTATGTGATGGTAATTGAATTTTACCAGGGTCAATTTAAAAGCTGTTCTGCAACCTTTTTGAGATTAAGCATCATCGTTTTGGTTCAAGCGGAGCCCATCCCTTTTGTACTGGCTTGACTTGTCCCAAAATGTTTCCCAGTGTCTAATTAATCCAGACCCTTCCTTCCAACGCAACCATCTCACCTACACATTGAGACCCTTCAGCTTTGCCTATCTAGCTGGCCCTGAACACAGAAGAGGTCACATTTCCAAAAATGTTACCGTGGAGGTCCTGGTCATCAACCTAGCAACCAAAATTTAGCTTTCAGGACTGCCCAACTACATTTCCCATTGTTGTTGGTGCCAACATGTACCATAACAGCTGCCCTTCCCTCCAGCACTCTGCCAGCCTATCTAGACAACATGTGACATGTATACCCTTCACATTAGGCAGGCAAGTCACCACACTGTGTGTCCATGACATTTTTTTAAAGCTATAATGACATAGGCAGATCAAGGATCTGCGGATACTGGGGTCCACCTTAAGAAAACCGTAAAATGGAAGAAAAAAGCCCCCAAATCCCCTTTTGTACCTTTCCACAGTGAATTTGCACCATTTTCAAGACTCTTCAGGGCTTCTGCAAGCTTAATGACCCACTTCCTTGTCACGCAAAAGCTCTTCCCTCCTCCGAGCCTTGCCCCAGAATGCAACCTGGTTCAAGGCTGGGAGGAGGGAAGAGCTTTCGTGCAACCCGGAAGTGGGTCGTTAAGCTTGCAGAAGCCCTGCGGAGGCTTGAAAATGGTGCAGAAAGGTGCAAACGGGGATGGAGGGTTCTTCCTTTTTACTGTTTTTTAAGGTGGACCTCATAGGCCAGCGGGTGGCGCAGCGGGTTAAACCGCTGAACCATAAGCTGTCGATCGAAAGGTCGGCAGTTCGATTCCCGCAACGGGGTGAGCGCTCGTTGCTTGGCCAGCTCCTGCCAACCTAGCAGTTCCAAAGCATGTCAATGCGAGTAGATAAATAGGTACCGCTTGCGGGAAGGTAAACAGCGCTCCGTGTTCCAGCTGCATGCTACACGCTGCGGCAAGGAGAGTCATGCCGGCCACATGACCACGGAGACGTCTTCGGACAACGCTGGCTCTTTGGCTCACCACACCCTAGAGTCGCACGACTGGACTTAATTGTCAGGGGATACCTTTACCTTTACCTTTAAAGTGGACCCCGCAGATCCAGAACCTGCAGAAAGTCAAACCCCTTGATCGCGAATAGAAAGGGTCCACTGTATTGATTTCGGCATATACTGATGATTTCATTTTTAACCCTGATAGTTTTGTTCATTCTTGCTGTGTTTATTTTTGTATTTTTGAACTATCATGATTCTCAGAATGAATAACACTAGCTGTCATGTATTCTGTTTTTTAAAAAAATATTTGTTGTATTATTGTATATTCAGTTCCTGACAGTAGAGTAGCTGGAAGGGGTGCAGGGCTGAGATGCACGGTGCTACACAGTGGTGCAAAGTGACCCCTCCCACTTGCCATCGGAGCCATTCCAGCAGCAAAGGCAACACTGCCTTCGCTGCCAAAATGGCTCTGACAGCGAGTGGGAGGGGACAATTTGCCTTGTAGTGCCATGCAGCACTTACCGCCCCCCCCCCCCCCAGCTATGCTACTGGTTCTTGATGCTTCTGTCCCTTTCTCTCTAAGTTCCATTTAAAGCCAGGTCAAATGATTTATTTAATCTTGCTGATATGGAAGCGTTGACTATGATGGCTGTTGACAATGCACAGACATTCACAAAAAGGAACCCAAGGCTACAGTCCTAAGCATGCTTACCTGATAATGAGTCTCAATGAATTCAGTGGGACTAACTTCTGAGTAGACATACATAAGATTATGCTATAAAGATTATTATTATTGACAAGGTTCTTAACTGTATGGGTTCTGCAGCCATGTCAATATAAAAGTAGAGAAATAAAATCCTTTACCGCTTTTGTTGTTTGTTTAGATTTCTTATATTGTGCAGGTGTCACATACACAGAAAAGGTTTTCTTACAATAACAACAACACGGGATCCTACTTCCCAAGCCGACGTTTCACTCCATTCACGGAGCTTTCTCAAGGCAATTTGGCAGTAAAAAACTGCTGGGTGAAAAAGAATGTTACGGAGTGGTGACAGTTAAACATCAGTCTGTTGCATGCAACATTATTATTATTTTTTTGCAGTAGATAGAGAACGAACAAAGCTATGCATAAAGGATCCTAAGATTGTGGGAGCCCCTGAATGGACCCAGGACCTAGTGTTGGTGAAATCATAAATGGGCAAAAAAGATGCAGTAAGGGCAGATAGAGGAGTAGGATGTACTGCCATGCTTGCCTTACATAGGATGTAGTTTAGAACTGTAGCGCAGGCCTTCTTTACTTGTGCTGATTGTTTATTTGTAATCCATTACCAGACTTTTATTTCAAGTTCATGGATATAGAATGTCCTGTTCATTTAATAGCAGCCTCCACAGCTTCCTTGCTTTGGAGGAAGATAAAATGTTGGGTGCTCCCCACAACCTGCAATCTTGTGTCCAAATTAAATGTGCTTGTCCCCATTACTGTCAATGCACAATTGGCTACCAGATTACAGCATGGCCATAATCTGTTCTTAGGGTCCTTTGTCATGAATTTTTGAAAGTGTGCGCAAGTATCTTTTTTCTCATTATTACCTCTCTCTTGTAGGGTTTTTCCCTTCAACTTTAGTAGCTAGAAAAGATGTTACATTAATTAGTAGCTCGTTTTCTACATCATGTATTCATGTAACACTATTATGCATAAATTTTACAATCTATCTAAGCACCAGTATTTCAGTATCAAGTGTAAGGAGAAACTGTGCACATGTTGAATAAAAGTGATTTTTTTTTAAAGTCCTTTAAAATTCTAGTCCTAGTACCTTGCTATTTAGTTTATCAGTTTGTTCCAGCTTCTGCTCAGACGTTTTATTCTCTTGACAGCACATCATACTTACCATTTGAATGTATAGTGTAGGTAGGTGGGAATGTCCCTGATTTCATCAATCATAACATAGATTATACACTATGTCCATAATGTAATATTCTTTATTATGTAATTATGTAAAATTATTATGTAATGATGCAAAGTTATCTCGGCCCATTTGCTGTCATTACAGTAGACTATTTTCTTGCCATGTCTAATTTTCGTGTCCCTTTCTATTTTATTAGTTACTCATCCACAACCAATGTACCTTCCATTGGTCCTTTTATCTTTATCTTGATCTGTTTATTGAGATGAAGGAGAATGGGTGGCATCCAGAATAACGTTTGCATTCACAGAAACATGCTCCATGAGCACAAGCTCCAAACTAGAACAGAAAGAGCATTCTGCTCATGCAAAGACCCTTGGTGGGACAATATACATATCCCAACTCCTGTATTTCATTTTTATCTTTTTTCCTCTTAGCTAATACATGCTAAGGGACAGGGAGGTGCGGTATGAGGGTGGCAGGTGAGGCAGAACCGCCCTGTCATTGTCCATGGAAAAGCGCCACACTGCTTACACCCGAGGAGGCTCTCTTTAATTCAGAGGTGAAACAAGGGTGGAGCGAAGGCAAGTAGTTCTGCAAGACTCCGTTACACTGGAGTCAGCGGCACCTCCCCCTTGCTGTTGGAGCCATTCCAGCAGCAACAGGGGAGTGTCCTGTGTGTTGCCTTTGCTGCCAGAATGGCTCCAACAGCAAGGGGGAGGGGCCGCTGACTCCAGTGTAACGGAGTCTTGCAAAACTACTTGCCTTCGCTCCACCCTTGTTACGCCTCTGCTCTTTATACCCGAGGAGGCTTTCCTTACACCTGAGAAAGTATTGTAAGGAGAGCCTCCTCGGGTGTAAGCAGTGCGGTACTTTTCTGTGTCATATGAGGGGGCGGGGTTGCCTCACCTGTGACATCAGCACCACATGTCCCTGCTAAGGGAGTTTACAGTATCTCTATTTCATTACTATTACACACACACACACACACACACACAGAGAGAGAGTTTAAAGTTTAATAAGGTTGTACCACTGCACTACCACTGTGAGGTTCATGATTAAAGTGGTGGTGCTGATTTTTTTACTTTGCATTGCTGTTTTGTGTAAGGTTGTTATTTAATGCAGCAAATACAGTATGTATATAATTGAGGATATTCTTCCTCTCTGAGATGAATGTACAGTCTTTGTTCTTCTGTGCTGTGTGTCTGTCATATCTTCACATCCATTCTAAACTACTTGTGTGCATTCTGGAAGTTGTGGAATGTGCTCTAAATCTGCACTTCTCAAAGTTGGAGAAGTGCAACTACTTGGAGCCCTTGGATGCCCTGAGACCCCTTCAGGGGCTCCATGAGTCACCATAAGTGGGGCACCATCTTCCCCCTGCCCGGTTTGCACTGGCACTCTGAGGCTTCTGGAATCTCTGCGCATGCGCCGGCAAGATCCCCGAGACTCCTTTTAGGAATGTAAAGGACTCCAGAGTCCAAAACGTTTGAGAACTGCTGCTCTAAACAAAGCAACTTTGGACCAACTCACACATGTACAGTACGTACATCATTTAATGTCTCGTTGTTCGAATGTCCTGTGTTTGAGATTTGCAACTGAGTGTGGTATGTGAACTACGGGGGGAAAAATCATTTGAGGTGATTGACAAAAAAGCCTTGTTTGCATTGTGTAATTTGTGATCACTAGATGATGCAGTCATCACGTGATAAATGTGTTGTGGATGACATCAGAGGCAGTTACAAACTATTCTAAAAAACATTTAGACCTTGTACAAGATCTAGACTCACATGGACTTATATTGTTTTCCCATCTGCTGGGTGTGGCAACTTTGGTAGAGTTAATTCACATATATATGTATGTAGAATATCACAAGCACAAAGAACATCTCCAAGTTACATTTGCTGTTGTTTGAATGTAAGCGGTTCTTCCCCCATTTTCTTTCTCTTGCATCAGGCATCTCAGCTGGAATGCCAGAAATTGAGAGACATCATTCCAAAACTTGAAAGGCTTGGATTTCCATTTCATCTAATATCAAGGGAAAATGCTCTCGCTGTTAACATAATACATTAACAGCACAATCCTGTCTAGCTAGGCTGCAGCATGGGCGCAAAGCCAGCGCTACATCCTGTCTAGACAGGCCCCAGTACCAGCATGGCTGAAGCACTCGTCAGGGGAAGGGGACATTCGTCCCCTTACCCCAAGTAGAGCCCCAGCCGCCCTGATGGGTCTACTTGAATGTGCACCAGCTATTTTGCTGGCGCACATTCGAGTGGACCATGTAACATCAGCCAGGCCTGGGAAGGGGGCTAGGATTTCAGCTGAGCTGCCGCTTCCGATACCTCCCGTTTCCCAGGCCTGGCTGACCAATCCCTCACTCCCGAAACACCCCGTTCTGCCCTCCTGACGTCCCCCCGCCACCCGACAGGGAACTCACTTTCCCCGGCGGGCGCTCTGTTGGATCTGTGGCGAGCAGTGCCGGCCTCAGAGCTGGCACTGCCTCCTCACCCTGTGCCGCAAACGGGCCTTATGGCGCGTTTGCAACACCCTAGACCAGCGAAGCAGCACTCTGCCGGTTTAAATTGTAGACAGGATTACACCATAAGTAAGCAAGTTCAAAATATATGGAAACACTAGGAAATGTTAGGCTCTTTCAGGAGAACATCCAGTTTTATTTTTCCAACTTTTGCAACGACCAAGTGGAAGGAATCTCATGGAAGTGCATTTTTGTGCATTTGGGTCCCCGCAGGAGAAAAAGGCGGGGTATAAATGCAGAAAATAAATAAAAATAAATAATTCAGTGCATTTCCTATTCTCTGTCTTTGGACGAGTTGCACAAATGTAGCTTATTTAAACAATGGTATCAACAGAGTCCATTAAATTGTTGACATTTTCAAGCAATGTAGTTCCAGTGGTTTTCTACCATTTGCCAACTGCAAACGTCACTGTTGTTCACTGGGAATAGTCATTTGACTCCACAGGCTGGTAGGCTGTTGCTTAGGTACAGACATTTTTCATGCCTTTTTGGGAGTAAAATCCAAAGTACGTTTTATAGAGCTTTTCCCTTGTGTGCCGCATCTTTCTTATCCCTTTTCTGTTCCATTGCCAAAACCTTTGTTCCTCAACATCTGTTCTGTCCAATTCTAGTGGCTTTGAAGTTTAATGTTCTAATTTAGAAAACCTAATCGGGAATCCTTTAATGCTTCTGATTTGAACCTACTTTTATAATAAAAGCATAAACTTCAAAGGGTGCAAAATATAAGTGATTGTTAATGCAAAATGTTGGACGCGTGCATTTAATATATGCCAGTTTTGAAATATAGCTGAATCACCATAAGTTTCTGTAGTGATATTTCATATAGAATGAATTGGAATATAAAAATTAAAAGGCTGGGTAGGGAACAGTACATAACGGTCTTTGGCAGTATTTCTGTTCTCTGGATTCATTTGAAATCTGATTATATCACCTAACATACTTTGTGTTCAGAAAAGCAGTCTTGCTGTTTGAGACGTGCACCTCTTTATACATTAATAATTAGGAATCATAAAATGTTAGAATTGGAAGGGACTTTGGAGGTCATCTAGTCCAACACTCTGCTTAGTGCAGGCGACTACAGCATCCCTGACAGATGGCATCCAGCTTCTGCTTCAAAGCCTCCAATAAGGGAGAGCCCACGGCAATTGTACAAGGCACTGTTTCAGTGCTGGACAGCTCTTACAGTTAGGAAATTTTCCTCAGGTCTAGCCTAAATCTACTTCCCTGTAGTTTCAATTCATGGATTGTAGTCCTGCCGAAGGAAACAAAGTAAGTTCTCCACTTCTTCCACATGACAGCCCTTCAGATACTTGAAGATGGCTATCATATCTCACCTTTGTTTTCTCTTCTCCAGGCTAAACATAACAAAGTCTTTTTGACTGTTCCTCGTAGGATAGTTTCCGGACCCCTCACCATCTTAGCTGCCCTCCTCCTTAGCAGTGATGTGGAGTCGAGTCTTGCAACTCACCCACGAGTCCGACTTAAGTTGCAACAGTGACTTGACTCGGACTTGACTTGTGGATCGTCCGCAACTTCCCCCATTCGACGTGAGACTCGAGCTCTTTTTGGACGGGTCGCATTTCAAGTCCCTATTAAATTACTTTATTTACAGTATTTTTATCCCGCCTTTCTCCCTGAAGGGAACCAAGGCCGCCAAAGGCATTTGTGACACTGAAAGAAGAAAAGGCAGGCACGAACACAACAGAGGCGGAAGTGGGAGGGATTTTCAAGGGGGCGGAGGGCAATTTAGGGAAGAAGGCAAGGCTTGTTGCTTCAGCTATCATTTTAGGAATGAGCAAGTGGGCTGGACAAGGGACATAAGAAAAGCCCTGCTGGATCAGGCCAAAGGCCCATCTAGCCCAACTTCCTGTATCTCACAGTGGCCCCACCAGATACCTCCGAGAGCACACAGACAACAAGATACCTGTATGCAGGGAAAAGGGGAAACAAATACAGTCAGGTCTCTTTTATTTGCTATTCTGCCATTGGTTAGTTTTGCTCTCACTTGTCCTATCATCTGTAGCCTTGCATGTGCCTTCCTTGTACATGCTTTGCAGCGCCTTCCAGTCTTGTTGTCTCCAGCCCTCTTGCATGGGTCCTCCATGTTTTCCGTTTGCATCCTCGTTGTTTCTCTCTGCTCAGTCAGTGGTGTTTGTTTCACACAGCACTTTGAGTGTTTCCTTGTTTCTGTGAAGCATTCCAGAGCTCAGTGAACTAACTTCCTCTCCTTCTGTTTGAGACGTGCCAACAGTTCTGTGTCAGGTCCTTGGCCATAGCAAGAGTTAACACACACACACTCCAACTTGGGGGGAGGGAGGAACAAACACACACTCTGAATTCCAGGATGCTGTAGGGGCAGAACTCCTCCACACAGTCAGCAAGTTCTTCAGCCTAAGGTAATCATTTTTCTGAAATGCGGGCTTGATAAATTTTAATAAGACCACAGCTTTGTTTTTTTATAAATCACTTGAAGTTTGATAATGGTGTTACATTTTTCAAGCCAAATTTATTGATTGAGACAATCAGATAATCTACAAATGAGTGCTCAAGAGAAGTGCAGATGGGAACATCGGGGCGGGATACAACCCTCCTCCCACCCACCCCACACACACAGCCCACCCCATCACCCTTTTTCTGTTAAAATTGGTTTGCTTTTTAGAGACTTGAAATGAGACTTGAGAGTCGGACTTGAAAATGTGGGCAAAGACTCGGACTTGACTCAAGATTAGAGGCCAAAGGCTTGAACACATCACTGCTTCTTAGCTGCCCATGTCCTTCCTAAAATGTGGTGCCCAAAACTGAACCCGTTGTGGTATATATATTGAGCTATATTTGCTATCTTAGTGGAGATTTTGATAAAAAGGGTCTGTTTCCATTCTTTGATGTGGTTGGGATACAACTGATGAGGTCAAAATCCCTCTATGCATGAGCAGAAAGTACTTCCACTTGCGCACAGGGGTGGAAAGGGCCAACAACTTCCAACAACAGCCCCTCATACCTTATGGAGTGCTACTCTAGGGGACCCTTCAATTTTGGAATGAAGCTTTATAGAAGGAAGAGAGAACGCCCCTATGCATGTGAAAGAATGGCAGCTTGCACCTGATTGGATCCTGCCCAGATAACCTTCTGTTTTTGTTTGTCAGCTTTATCAAAGGAAAGGACCTGAAAACATTATTGAAGCATGTGTGCAATGATGACATTTTCCAATGCACTAGACTGTGCAGCATACCTGGAATAAGAATGACAGTTAAGTTGCTTGATTTTTTTCTACATTGTAGATTTGTCGCAAGCTGAATGGGATTCGGTTCACGTGTTGTAAAAGTGCCAAAGATAGGACATCAATGTCCGTGACCTTGGAACAATGTTCAATTTTAAGAGATGAACATCAGCTGCATAAAGACTTTTTTATCCGTGCACTGGACTGTATGAGGAGGTATGTTCTTTATTGCTTTTTACATATTTTCCATGTTGCAAATCTATACATGTGTGGGGGGGAAAACAGTATGTTAACAGGCGAAAATTTTGCCTTGTTCAGGAATAAGGTGCACATGTTTTCTTAGCTAATTAGACCTTGCCTTATGAAACAATCTAGTTATCCCATACCCAGTTTCTTAACTCAACCCTTTCCTCCAAACATATTAAATTCTTAGTGATTTTGTAAATTGGTAAATACTACTTTATCAAACATAGTTGCTTAAAACTACACTTAGTAGTTTCCACTAGTTTAATTAATTAAAGATAAATAATGTATAGCAAAGTTAAGACAGCTGTTAACTCTCATTTTTATTAAATTGAGTCGTCATTGGTTTTATAAAAAATATTAAATTACTCGCACATTAAGTGTAATTATGCAAAGATTAAGATGGAATTAATCATGAATATGTAATTAGATGTAGTTTAGTTTTTGATTATCTGTAGTAAAGTCAAATGAAAGCAAACTTGACCTCTGCAATTTATGTTCTTAAGGAGCAGGAATGGGTATTGCATGCACTATTAATTTACATAAGTGCTGCAAAGTACTTATCTTCAAGATAAAAAGTAAATATTGTCTGCACTTTTGCTAATCAACCATATCTACAAACAGAAATTCACTACTGTCAGTTGTAAAGCAACTTTCCAAGAACAGTTGATTGTATGATCTATGCTGCAGTAGAACATAGGGGTGTCTAGTAGTGTTTGTTTTCACTTTCCATGTTTAAGAAAAGGAAGATGTTCTTTAAAATTTTAACATTTATTGATGATAAATCCTACTTCTGGATTCTTATTATCACCATTTAATTAACTGGGTGCATAGGAGAGGTTAACTAGCTAGTACCCATTCACAATATGCCCTTCAATATGGGTGTGAACTGTGCTCTTAAACAAAAGATGCTAATGACTAGACTAGCATCAAGTCAGCCGAGTGGTATAACAATTCAGATGTTTAGCTTGTTTGGAAATCCCTAATGTTGTATCGTGTTGTATTAAAGTTGCATACATTTCATATATATCATCATTGTTCATAAATATCTCCTCTGCAGCTGTTCTGCTATAGTGGTGATGCATGTGCAAGCTTTTGCATTTGAATGTGCTTTTTCTAATGAACAATTCATTATTTTCTATATTTAATCATAATTTCTATTGATGTTCCACTTACACTGATCTTCAGAGTGAACATGCAGTCCGTTTGATAGATGTGGTGCTGTGGCATTGCTTAGCTTGATTGGTGAATAAAAAGCATTTCAGCTTCAAAACTGCAAGTTTATGCTACAGAATTTTTGGTAATGGCATAGAAAAAAAAGAATCTTAACGTAGTTTAAAAATATCTATATTAGCCCAGTTATGAATAATAAGCCTATCCAAACCAATTCCATTGTTCTAGAAGAATTCAGTACATAAGAAGGTAAGCATTGATCAGACCATACTCCATCTAGTTCAGTACATTAGGTTGGGCTTGCACAAGTCGAAATGACACTTCCACTCATGCAAGGGTGGTATCATTTCCTGTGACTCACCCCTCCATTGGCAGCCCCCCACACACACACCTTGATCTACAGGAACGAGGGAACAGAAAAGCTCCATTCCACAAGCGATGTTCCACTTGTGGAACTCTGAATCCAACCCTCTGTTTCCAACAGTGGATATCACAGGAAACTCCTAACCAGAGCATCCCCCGTTGTTATCTCCCCCCATCTGGTAACCAGGGGCAGACCATCTCTGAACTTAGAGATTCCATTTTTAGCTACTTTTTAGTTTTTTTAGCATCAGGTAATAGCCAGTGTCTAGATGTATTGTCCATTAATAAATATTAAGATGCATCATTAATTAATAAATTGGTCCTTCTTTTGAGCCATATAAGGACTGGTTTAAATCTTGCATGACCTCCAGGCAATTGAGGAGATGTTGAAAGAATGAAGTTGGTTTGTTTTTAAATGTTGCACAACCGCATAGAGCACCACTCTCACAATAGGGTCGTTGTGCACCCTACATGAAAGTTGTAACTCATAAATCAATCAGTGGCATAGCTAAGGTAGGGCCGGAAGGTACAGGGCCCTGGGTACCACACCTCAGAGGGTGCCACACTATGCCAGCCAAGATGGCGGAGGCCGGCATGCACCAGCTTTGCGTTCGGGCTGTCACCCCTCTTCCTCCTCCTTTGGAGGCGCATCCAAGGGAGAAGAAATGGAGTGGCAGCCCAGTTGCAAATCCCACCATGCACCCGGTGCTCAGCAAGCCTTTCTCCGGGCATTGAAACCAAAGAAGCGAGTCTTGAGCCAGCGTACGGAGGCAGCTCTCCGGGGCACAAATGGAGGATCCATCACACATTGCTGCAGCCAAGGAAGGGGAGGCCCCCGAGGAGAGGCTGGCGCTTGGCTTTGAGTGTGAGTTCCTGGCCGGGAGGCAGCTATCTGACTTGCCCTGGGAGGTGAGCGTGGCTCAGGGGAAATCTGACCAGGAGCTCAAAAATATGTAGCCAGGTACCCCACTCCAGAGCAGGTTTGCAGCTTTCCCCCCAGGGAGAATTCATATGGGGGTGTCAAAAAATTATAGGCCTCAGATGCCAAATAACCTAACTACGCCACTTAAATCAACCCTAAGCTAGTCGCAGTCTTCACATTGCCAAATGTGTGGCAGTTAATTTCAGAAGTTAATTTATGTTGTGTGAAGAAGTACTTCTTTCTGAACTGGCTGCCAGTCATTCTATTCATTGGTGTCCTTCTACAATGTAAGATGGAGTAATGTCTTCTTGTTTGCTCTTTCCCCATGCAATAACCTTCTAAAAGCCTCCACAGTGTCCTATCCTTGTCCTTTTCGTCTTTTTTTAAGCTACAAAACCTTAACTCCTTAATCCACTTCTTCACTGGGAATAATTTCCACTCCTCTGATTATATAGGTTACCATTTTCTGTACCTTCTCTAGCAGTACTCTATCCTTTTTTTATTTAAAATGTGTGTTTGAAGAGAAATTGTTTTTTAATTACATAAAATCTGTTTCAAAAACCAATACAACTGTAAATAAATGCAGGCATTGACCTGGACAAAATAATAGCCATTACTAAAACAAAATGTGCATCAGTACCATCTGCAAGTATTCAGAACTGAACACTATTTTAAATGTGGACAACTTACAGATCTGTACAGTAGTGTTAAGTATGTTTGCTGTTCTATTTTTAGCTTTCCTTTCCTAATGATTCCTACCAATAAAGTTTCCTTTCATACTGCCACAATACACTGGGAATGTTTTGGTGACCTTTCTACTGTGGTGACAAGTTCTTCCCATGATAGTTTCAGTCAAATTAGAACCAGTTAGCATATGTGTGCAATTAAGGACCATAAACATTGACTTCCAGGTTCAGGTCAGTGACCCATCTAATCCAGTACTCTGCTTCCCATAGACGGAGCCAGATGGTGGTAATAGTCATCATTTGCTATTTCCAGCCTCTGTTAATCAGAAGGATCCTACCTCTAAACATGGAGCTTTCATTAGGCTGTTAAGATTAAGAGTAGATGATGCTAGACTGTGAGGTGCCGAGGACGAGCATTGGAGGGATAGAGGACCTATGGGAGAAAAGAAACATGGAGAGAAGAAGACCTCCCCCCCCCCCCAAAAAAAAGGGCTGAAGGAGGCGGCTTAACCAGGGATTCACAAGAAGGAAGACTGGGACTGAGATTCACTGGGAGTTTAGCCCTGGAAGCTCTGGGGAGAGGAAGAAGAGTAAAGGATGAGGTGACAGTAAGGAGAACCAAACCAAACCCCAGGGTGGGGGTAGACAGGACAGAAGGAGTGACAGAAGAGGAGAGGAAGCCGTGGGAAGATAAAGGGGGCTGGAGGAAAGAAGGAAGTGGAGGGGTGTGAGAATCAGAGAAGAATCAAAGGCTGGTGGGGTAAGGAAGGAAAGGACGCCAAGGGAAGCACTGCTTCTTAGTGTGAGACAACACCGGAGGAAGAACAACAACCTGGCTATGCGAGTTCAGGGATTTATTCTCGCACTAAATAGAAGCATCCACAAGAACACCACCAGTCCTGAATGGCATTAAGGCTATCGCCTAAGGCTTAACAGCTAAAAGATAGAGAAATTGTACTAAATATGATTTATTTATGAATTCACAATCAAGTGACACGAGTGTTGACCCACCTAGAAAACCTGAAGTTATAGTTCCACCTGTAGATAGGGATGCCAACCCTCCAAGATTAACCTGGAAACTCCAAGAATCATCAAAAATGTAAAGGAAACTACTGAAAGCAGTCTGGGAGATTTTAACAGAGCCTTTCTGAATAAATAACATTACATCGTATTGAGGCCAAGAAAAAGAAAAAAAAAAACCTCCAGAAATAGCTTTGTTCAGAGTTGGCAACCTTACTTGTACACCAATTTTGGACATTTTCTGTATTATAAACGTTTTACTTTCAGCACCTAGATTGTGAACCATCGAAGAGTATATTATCTAGGGTCACTTTGGAGTTCACAGTTGTAATGAATCTGTTTTTCTTTAAAAATGTATTGAAGAGGCCTGTAGAGTACAAATCACAGCGGTTTTAAATGTGTTACGTTTGCTTCTGCTAAGAAGAGAGAACAATTGTAATACTACTGTATACTTTTTCAGATTCTTAAGAAAGAGCTGTAGAGTCTTTGATGTTGGAATGGGGAAGGGGGCAGAGAAATAAAAGACAATCTGAATGTTACAATTGTGCCTGCAGTGGGAAAGATGTGGCATGGAGAGCAAGGAGGATGCAGTGCACAGAGAGCTGGGTTCAAACAGGTTGCAAACTACTGCTTCCATGAATTGGCCAACAAGGGCAGGGACTCCAGAGGTTTGAACAGCCTGCCAATAAAGGCTCCTGATACTGATACTAAAAAAGATGCGGAACACCACCAGCAAACAGCCACCAGAAAAGAAACTCTGCTGGGGTGAAAGGTTCTGCTGTGCCTCTTGTGTGGGTCTTCTTTAAGGACCTACTTATTAATTCCATTGCTCTTTTTTCCTCTTTTCACCCCATTGTTCTACTTTTGTTTCTTAGAAATTAAAGCAATACTAATTTGTAACAACAGGGAGCCCACAACACCACAATCGTCATGGTGTGCCTTTTGGCAGCCTGTCCCCACCCCCACTCCAACACACACACAACCACCAACAGAGCAGGTGTCTTAAAAAGGATTCAGAGCAGCCAGGAACAAAGGGGAAGGGATTTCAAAACAGTCTCAAGTGATCTAAACAGGCAACACCAGTACCATCTTTTATTCAGTTAATGTCCTTTGTATTAGTTCTGGTACTGCTCTTTGCACACGTTGTCTTTGAAAAGTGGTTCTTCTTGCTCACAATTAGAAGTTTATGGCTGCCACGTAAAATTAAGTACATCTTTTACTATATGCCAATTTATTACTCAGATGTAGTAATATCTGAAAAGCTAGGGTTTCTTCACATACCTAATGGGAGGCGACTCTTTATAGCTTTAAAATTAAATGACTAATCTCTATGAATGCTAATATGGAACCAATTTCTGCTGCTTCTGAATTTTCGAAGGAGTTTTGGTTTTAGACATTTAATAGACTGTTTTAAGAATATACTCTCTTATGTTTTCCTATGCACCAAGTCAGGACTGCACAGAGACGTATTCTCAATGGCTATCAATAGCATTCTCAATGGCTATCTCTCAACTTTGAAATGCTCTTCTGCTGGAGACTTGCCAAGGCCTGAGCCCATGTGACTTCAAAAAGAGGATAAGCCAATAATATTAAAAATGGCTTTGATGGCCAGGGATGGAAAGGGATAGAGTAGGATAATTAACATATTTTTACTCCTCCTCAGCCCTTTGGCTTGGGTGAGCAATCGCCTAAATCAAAATCCACCCAAAAGGTTGCCAGGCGTTTCCTCTCAAATATTGTCAGGAATCACTGGAGAGCAAATCACTGAACAGAAAACCTCCTAGACCTTCTACTCTCAAACATATCTAGTTGTGGTCTAATTAACATGCCACATTTTAAATTAGAAGAGGTCTTTTTTCTCTCTCTGAAAACAATGGAGGCATTCATTAACTGGGATCCTCTTGTTAGCTGTCAATTCTGAATGTTCTGTTCTTCCCCGTTCCCGCCAACACACAACATCTAGAAGACTCACTGTTTGTATAAATTAGTGGAAGACTGCAAATTCTCCTCCAAGGTGATTAATACTCCACCATTTTTAAGAGGCTTGTCTCTGTGGCATAGGAGTCAGCCTGCTGTTACTGTCATATAGGCACACACTGTCTCTGTACACTGTGCAACTGAAGTTCAGAAACTAATTAGGGAGAAACAAAGCTGATAAACATTTAAGCTAAGTGTAATAAACCTGTTCCCTATCTTTTAGTGTAAGGATAGGAGAAAGGTGCTGATTATAGCCTCCCCTCCCCCCCCCTCGACAAAATCTATTCCTTCTGTGTCATCTGTCATGTTATGCTATGAATAGAAAATATCAACGCACCAAAGAAGGGTAGGTGGCCAGCAGTGGTTGGGTCATTCCAAGTAGCTGCAGTTTCTCCACTTCCCCTCCACTGCTTTGGCAAGGAGAGGAGATGTGCCTGAGTGGCATGATGCCAGTTGCACAGCCTCTGCTGCTGTCTCTCCTCCTTTCCTAAGAGACGTACAAGCGTTATGCTGCTCCCACCACCTTTGCGTATTCCCTGACATGGTTGCCAATTGACCCGTTTAATTTATGTTTTTAGTGGACCGTCAAATCCAGTAAACTTTGTATAGTGTTTGATTGCAGAGACATATATAATATGCTGATATGTGTTCAGTCACATACCAGCGCACACAATGTTTATGTCCCATCTTCTTTCTCTCTCTAATGCAGAGGCGTAACAAGGGTGGAGCGAAGGCAAGTAGTTCTGCAAGACTCCGTTACACTGGAGTCAGCGGCCCCTCCCCCTTGCTGTTGGAGCCATTCTGGCAGCAAAGGCAACATGCAGGACACTCCCCTGTTGCTGCTGGAATGGCTCCAACAGCAAGGGGGAGGGGCCGCTGACTCCGGTGTAACGGAGTCTTGCAGAACTACTTGCCTTCGCTCCACCCTTGTTTCACCTCTGCTCTAACGCACACAAGATAGACATATTTCCCTGAAACATCCCTTCGTCTGCACGTCTGCACAGCTGCATGGAAGCTACATGCATACACAGAGGTCATGGAGGGGTGATGAACTGCAGAACACAGGCAGGATCTTTTCCTGGCCTGGAATCTGGCCTGGTACAGAGAATGTGGCCATCCAGTAGGTTGCTGGTGTGTCACATTTGATGTGGTTGTGCATGTGACTTCTGTCATGTGACAGGTGAACTCACACTATTTTGTTATTACTTCTGCTACATATAAATACATACAGGTTGGTTACCCCTTATTCAGACATCTGAAATCCAGACTATTCCAAAATCCAGACATTTTGGGGGCTATGACTTTTTTAAAAAAAACAACTTTTTCCAGCACCTGGCTGGCATAGCGCAAGCCATGCTGGGGCACAAAATTATTAAAAATATTGTATAAAATGACCTTCAGGCTATGTGTATAACGTGTATATGAGACATAAATGAATTCAGTGTTTAGACTTGGGTCCCAGCCCCAAGATATCTCATTATATTTATGCAAATATTCCAAAATCCAGACAATGTCCTGTACCAGTCTGGATAAGGGATACTCAACATGTACTAGGCACTTACAAAAAAATAAAAACGAAAAGCAAGCCACTCGCACAGCCCAACATACAAGACAAGGGACTTGGACTACAATTCTGTACACACTAACCTGAGAGTAAGCCCCATTGAAATCTATGGGGCCTACTTTTGAATAGACATGCATAGGCTTATGTTGTAAGAAAAGCAATCTATTCAGGCCAGGACAGATGGTTGTGATTTTCATAGCTTATTATGAGCAAGTCCTTGAAAAGAGTGAGAATTGCCCAGGTATCCCCTCATATAAACACACGTGACAGAAAGTCTGGTATAAATTAAGAACCATGTTTATTGGTTGTTTAGCCAGACAGCAATCAGTAAATGCAGCGGGTCCTGCCGCCATCCATTGCGGGCACCTAAACTGGAGGGGACAATTACCGACCAGTTCATGCACCGGAACAAGAATGGCGCTAGGAGGCTGCCATGCTCTAAGCAGCCTTGCCACAATCCCAATCCAAACCACACACTCCCAAAGGCTGCATTTACTATTTTTAGAATATCACAAGAGATTTAATCGCAAATCTCCTGACATCTGTGAGTGGTTTGGTCTTGACAGAGCCAATTCCAAAGTCACCATAGGGCTATTGCTTTGCTATTTGACTCCTGACCTATATCTCTTATGACCTTTCAACTTTCTAAGATGTAGAAAATTAAATGTCCAAACTTCCAGCTTTATTTCTGCCAATACATTGTATGTGATGGCATAGCCTATATGTGTTAGATACTGAAAACAACACCAGTATAACTTTGTAGTCACTCACAGAACAGAGGAGGGGTGATTTAGCTGCAAGAGACCATGCAAATTGCTGAAGAGACCATGCAAATGGGTGTAGTGATGATAATGACCACAGACAGGAAAAAAAACAACTGGATCGTCACTCTGATACATTGATCAAAAGTTCGACCCCTTTTTAAATACTCAACTTGCTATTTGGAGAACTGCTTTCTTTCTTGTGGGCACTGGGACCAGCTCCCAATAATTGTGCAGTGAACCATGGCTTTCAGTAGCAGATAAATAGGAGGAGACAGGCACATCCATTTTCTTTTTCCACTTCCAGTAATACATTCTCTTCTTTATTCCAATGTCAACATGAAAGACAGAGCAAATAAAAACACTTTTGGCTCTTGGGACTTCCCTTGCCAAGCAATTCAACCCTATTGTTTGCCTTCAGACTTGTTTAAAGAGTCTTGACAAAGTGCCTTGTTGCTTCAGTTACTGATGCTCTTTTAGTGGCTCATCAAGGATCATGGGGAAAGGGGAAAAAACAGTAGTCTGATGAATTCATACCGGTCAGTACCTGAGCCTGCAGTGGTCAAAGATGTCTTCCGGTACTAATGAATTGTGCAATGGAGGCAATCTTCTGGGTTTTGTCTGGTGCTTTCAGCATACGTCTCTGACACAGTGGTAATGGTCACGATCCAGCCAAATTTCAGCCCCACTGATTTTAGTTGGGAGAATTAAGATATGCTAAAATCTCTTCTTCTGAACCAGAGGCATCACTAGAATTTGCGTCACCCGGTGCAAGAGCTCATCTCGTCACCCCAGTGGTGTCACTGCAGTTGGTGTCACCCAGTGCGGTAGCTCATGGTGTTAACCACATTAACTTTATTTTAATATATAACAGTACAGGTCACCCAGCAAATCAGTAACCAACCAAAAAAAACAGTGGCCACCTTGATGACACTCACCCAACTGAATAATAGGAGTTCCAGTATTCGTTCTGATACATAGAAATGAGAGCTGACTCATACTAACACCTTATTGGTTCCATGCTGTGTCACTGTAACACTTCATTGGCTCTTGGAACAATCAGACCTCACTGGAAGTTTTGTTTTAAGGAAATACCACTTTTTGTTAAACAAGGCAGTTGTGTTTTCTTTTTATGGTTATTTGGCCATAACATTTGATAGAATACATATACGTCAACAAGGTTTGTTTAATTATATTTGGCATTAAATTACCTTTCCAATGATATATAACATCATAGTATTTATAAATCCAAGGTTTCCACAATTTTGGTCACTAGTGATGTACCACCACCACCCCGAGGGTGTCACTGGCGCGGTCTGCACCCACCCTAGTGATGCCACTTCTCTGCACCGGTGTTACTTTAAGGAGAGAGCAGTTGGTGTAAGCAACTGCACATGCCATGCCTGTCCCATTGAGGCTGTTTTGAACCCCTTATATGTCATAATCAGAACATGTGGACCATCACTTAGGCTTTGCCCACCCTTGTCTTCTGCTACATAATAATTAGATAAAAGGAAAATGGGAATAAGCAAGGTTGTTTTAAAATTCTTGTGGTAAAATAAATTTAGGGAATAAAACAGCTTGTGAGTAATTTGAATCCTGGCCCATTGACAGTAAGAGAATGGACACAGAGTCTATTGTATAGCAGTGTTCTGTGTTATGTTTGTGTTTGCACTTTACCTCCTGGCCCAGGGAAACTGGGGCATCTCTAACAGTTGTCCTCACCATTACCAACTCTCACTTTTGAGAACCATCGCAGCAGACAGGTGAGGACAGCTGAAAGAATGAGGCTTTTCCAGGCAGCATGGCAGGTAGTTGCCACAGGGCATTGACTTCCTCCTTGATGCATAGTTGGCATTCTTGAACAATTGGATTTAAATTAGTTTGATTCTTGAGAAACCTGGAGATACTGATTTCAGATACTGAGTACTGGAGTTTTTCAGATACTGAGCAACTCTGATAGCCCTCCATGGTGTCAGGATTCCTGATTCTTACTCTGTGGAAGACTTTATTTTAATTTGTGCTCTGCTGGATGTGGGAACCTGCCTAGTTCTTGAAACTGCTTCAAAGAAAATAACTAACAGTAACCTCTACTAAGATGACAAGCAGTTTATGAGTGCCTGTTTGAATGTGCCTCGATTTTCTATCAATAACCATGACAACTGTTAAGGAATAACATTTGAAAGGAGCTGAAGTCTAAATACAAGTCAGAATTCCTGCTCAAGCATCCCTAGCCTTTCATCTTAAATTATTTCCATGATGTTCTGCCATCCTTGATTATGGCTAGAATTATAAAGATTCAGAAATTAATGTCAGATTAGTATTCAGTCAAAAGCATATTTGTGTGAGGTTTCTGCTGTTCCATCTCCTCCTTTGATCTTGATTTGATCATAGGCCATAATTTGCCTCCAACATATATAATAAACAGTATTCCTTAAAAAAAAATACAGGCCAATCCTAACTAAATCCCCATGCGGTGGTGCAGTAGCTGTATCCCAGGGGGGAGGGTTCAGCTGCTGGAGGTCTCATCAGGGTAAGGAGACCATTTTCTCCTTGCCCCAGGGTAAGCCTCAGCAGCTGCTATGGGTCAACTCGGACCTACAGCAGCGATATCACTGGTGTATGTCCCAAGTTGACTTGTTCATATGGATCGGGCCCAGAAAAGGGGTTTGGATTCAGCGTGTGCCACCAAACCCGCCCCCTCCTGGGCTTGATCTGCCTTACTCCCACCCCATCTCCTCCCCGTTCCACCCTCCCCCCCACTCCAACCCTCTGCCTGCCCCCGCCTGTTCCGCCCCCCCCCCCCCGTGCTGGGCTTACCTGCTCCGGTGGTCCTCCATCACTGCCAGCATGCACGGGAAGGCTCTGGCCTTCCCGCCAGCACATCGGCTCCCTGCACAGCCGCAAAGTGCTTTGCATTCCGCTAGTGCTTCCTTTCAATAGGATTGGGCGGTCAATTTCCACAGGTTTAAAGTGTCACTGACTGAAATAATTTGCATAAGGCATTATTGTTAAAATCCATTTAAATTACGGGATTGCAACAATGCACGTTTTCAAAAACCCCGCTTAGAATATATTTAGCACGCCACAATACATGGTATGAGAAAACAGCCGTGCGTTCCTGGGCTATGGCAACGTCAAAACGCCACCATAAGCAATTGAGAAACTGCAGTCCTCCAGTCTTACCATGTACAGCAATATCTAGCTGGATTTGGGAAATATAATTTGTCTTTTCTGTCAAGATAGGGCCTAGCTGCTGCTGACAAATGCAAAGAAGTCTGATGGATTTTTCAGTCCAAGAGAGTGACAGATTTCACTCATGCTCACAGTTATGGTCACATACTTAAGTAATAATCATTAATAGGTCACATTGAGTCCAGTGAGAGCTGCACATAGAATAGTCATCCCAGGAGAAACATACCACATTACGGATAGGTTGTGATATTACATCTGAAATTAAATACTAAGCATTGTTTAGCTTATTTTAGAAATTACGGATAGAGGCGTGTTGGCAGATACTGATGCATCAGCTTGTGTTGCTTAAATCACAGCTAATGCCTTTTGTTTAGTGCTTATATTTTGTGACCTTATGGTAATTTAATTTTACTAGAGACTTTCAGTTGAAGATTTGGTTTGGTAGCTCAGATTAAAATGGGAGTTGTAGACCGGCTGTCTTCCCACCAACTCATTGGCTTCCCTGCACTTTGGTTTCTTGGCCCACAGTAATCGATTGATTTTCATTTCTAGTCTGACTTTTACTACATAGTCCCAAGGCAGCTAACAAAAGTTTAAAAAGAAAAGCTTCAGTAATTTATTCCACAGTCCAGAGCTCCATCCTCTTCTTTTTCTCAACCTTCTGCTTTCTCAGTCTGTTCCTTTCTTTTAGGCTTGTATTTCCTCCATCATTGCTACTTTGCCATCTTCCATCCCAGCTCTCTTCCCATTCAATTTCCCAGTCCTCACCCTCCATGCCTGCCCAGCATTACTACTCTCTTTCCCATCTGCTTTCTGGCCACAGCATATTCCCTGTATTTCAGCCCCATTCTTCTTCCCAGCTTTGCAACATGTATCCTCCCAGCTCTCCCTGTCAAACTGATGGTCACTAGCTAGCATTGCCAATAAGAAACCAATGAAAAGAAATTAGAAGAGGTCAAAGAAAACAGAAGGATTATAAAGATAATGGCAATAATGCATTAGAGCAGGGGTTCTCAACCAGTGGTACTTCAACCGACTGCTAGTGGTACTTGGACCGCCAGACCACCAGAACAACGCGGCACTTTCGGGGGCGGGTTTTTATTCCCAAGAGGCTCCTGCCTTTAGCCGATCCTCTCGGGAACACTGAAAAGGGCCCTCCCATCCACCCAGAGCCTCCTGCCTGTGTTTTCTGACCTCTCGAAACCCAGAAGTAACTGGCGATGATGTCATCGCCAGTCACTTTTGGTGGTACACAGCAAGAGAGTGGCGCCGGAGGTGGTACTCGGCCAGGAAAGGGTTGAGAACCCCTGCATTAGAGTTACATTCTATTCTGACTTGATCTCAATTGACAAGAATTGGCATTTGATGTTTATAGCTTCCCAGAAGATCCAGATTGCAGATCCATCTCCATCTCTTGAGAACTTTGAATTACACAAAATTCACATTTTCACAAAATCTTTAGCATGTTTCAGTTGGCTGATAACGTTTCAGCATTTGTCATGAACAAATGTCTTTAGAGAAATGCAATATTCTTACCGTCTTCATCGGGCAGGTTGCTTGGCTAGCAAGTTCGGTGTCATTTATTTGGCAGCAGCCTTGTAGAAGCTCAGTATTGTGTGGAGATTTAATGGCTGTGATCTTGAATAAATCCCACTAGTACTGAATATTGCAATACATTCATTTGGCAACACAGGGAGAAGTTCATCCGGAGTTCCAGGTTTGTGCTGTCAAGAAGTTAAGACTGATAACATTATGAATGTGATTTGCAGAACTATTTGAAATGACCTAATTCCATCTTCTGCAGTGGTGAAATGGTAATGGGGTACTTTTTGTTTGGGGAAAAGAAAAAACTACAAAAGCAACAGCTGTCTATGCCACAGTTTATAATCTTTTCCCTAATCACCTATCTTTGTGTGTTGGAAAATATAATGCAGGCAGGTTAAAGGAGGAACACTTTATAAAGTAAAAAGAATGCTAGATTGGACTGCTATTCTATTCCCTTTACCACAGTCTGAATCTTAGGGGACAAAGGGAATAGAGAAATCCCCCCCTTTTTTTTGTACAGTAAATTGTCTCTCTGTTGACATTAAGGCATTAATTTTGAGTTGGACACAAGAGTAACCTGATGTGCCTTCAGGAAAAACTTCTATGGATGTAATCCTTTTCCTTGACAGGGGAGATTCCCTACTATAGCAATCAATAGAACTCTGTTTCTTTTCTCTCTTGGTCATTCACATGCAGGGAGCACTCCAGAATCTTAGAATCTGGAGTCTCAGAGGTCTGTGCACACTTCCCATATCACCATCCAGCCCTTCCTCTTTCAATGTACTTGAGCCTCAGAGCTTCAGTAAGTTGAACAGTACACAGGGTGAGTACTGGACAGGGATATGGGAGGTCCAAACAGTTTTCCCTCTTCCTGTATTGACCCAGATACTGCCCACTTGTGAATGATGAGGTGGGGGAAGCCAAGAGATCTCTGTTGGAGCGTATGGGAATCCTCCTGTGAATGGGATGGGAAGGTCACAGAGAAAGATTGTTTCCTGTGTAAGAAAATCTTTGCCAACACAAAAAAGCTCTCAAGGCTGCTGTGACTCTGTATTAAGAAAAGTGTATTCACGACTGTTTGATGACAATCCTAAGTGTACATCACAGCTGCTGAACAGTAAACTGAAGCAAAAGAAAGGGAAGTTCTATTATGATCCCTGTAAATATAAACATGTTATACATGTGCTCTTGTATTTGAATCAATTCAGGATCTGGTTTGATTATAGAAGAAATTGCTGACAAGTGTGTCTATATATTTCCTGTAGCTGTATGATTATATCTTTTTGAAAGAAACATTATTTTGAGCAGATCTCTTAAATAACTCCTGAAAAACTTCATATTAGCCCAAACTTTATAAACAAATAGTCCCATTAAATATAATTTTTGTAAAGTAAGTCTGAAATCCTATGCACACTTTCCTGGGAGCAAGCCCTATTGATCACAATGGGATTTATGTTTGAGTAGACAAGCAGAGGATTGTGCTGTTAGTGTTGGTTTTTAATTCCAAACTTTGACTACTCTTCAGTGCTGAGTTCCTGAATAATATTAGCTCATTTTTTTAAAAAAAAAGTAACTTTGTTTCAGAATGCTCTTCTGTGCAAGCTGGCAAAGGCTGCAATCCTATGCACACTTACCTGGGAGTAAGTCCCATTGAACTCAGTGGAACTTACCTCTGAGTAAACATGCATATGATTGGGTTGCAGGTAGAGGCAATAGAGAGAAGTCAGACATAGCAATGTATTAGGGGCAATTTATTTATTATAACCCAAAGTTTATGGATTGTATATAGAGCTCCAGTGTACAAAAAAATTCCACAAAAGTGAAACTTCCCCATCCATTCCAGTGTTGGGAGATGCTCTGCATGTCTGTGTTGTATCAGAGCTCTGTGGAGCTTTGCGTTGACACCATTTGTTTTTGTTGCCTTTACTGGAAGTCATACATTTACCTGTTTGTTCCACTTCATAGCATTTCAGTCTTCTTTTAGTCCCTTGGGGTGAAGGTTTCCATTTAGAGCTTCTAACCTGCGAATGCCTTGTTAATGCACTAAGAAATATCAATTAGGATTTTCCCCCCATTGAGTGCTTGTTTTTCCATTCAGTTGCAGAGTAGTCTTAAATACTTGGAATGCTGTTGTATGCAGTGCACAAAGAAGCCTAAAATGGTATTTCTTACCATAAAATTGTTAAGCTGTATGGCCATCTTTAGTGTGTCTTTGTTGTTGGAATACCGGAGTATTGCCTTTCTCTCCTATTAAATGCTGTCTTGTTTGTTCCTAACTTCCCCTGTTTAACAGCAGACAAACCCAGGGAGCACTGAATGAGTCGGATGATCCCGAGACAGGCTGTCTAACTGATAACAAGCCAACTTCTCGTCACTTCTATCCTGTCGCCTTACTGCTTGTCAGCTCACATTTGCTGGTTGTGTGGCTTATTTTAAGTCTTGCTTTATTATTAGCCAAATATCAGTAATGTTCATTTCTGTTCCTTTCTTTTCTATGAACAGCAACAGCTTAAGATTTAAAATTGTGCCGTATTACTTCTACATTTTTAGACCCACAAATTTGTCCTAAAGAAACCAATGTCTTGAAAGGTTAATGTTTTCCACTTTATTTCTTCAGAAATCAAGAAATAATACTATGCATCAAATGATTTAATCTGCTTTCTGTTCCTAGCCAATCTTTTCACACTGTCATTAGCTGTAAGAAAGGTCATTTTAATTCGGGTCTCAGTAAGATGTGATCTAGTCATGAAATTTGAGACTTTCCCCTTTTTACAAAACTCTTATTTAATGTGGCCAGTTCATACATTTACATAGCGATTTTACCACCTCATATTCACTTGGGGACCCATTTTGCAGAACCCCCGTCCCTCCACACATGCACACAGCCAAGGTTTACCACATCAGAAAGTGTGGTTTTCTCTGACACAGTAGATTTGCAATTTTCACTTGAGGTGAAACCCTTCAGACAAATAGTATGCAAAATTGAAAAGTGGTGGTAAACTCACTGTACGGAGACTTTCCATGGTGATAATTGACTGCTAGTCAAGGAGAAAGTGAAAAAAGTGATTTGCACACCCAAATTTCAGGTTGAATATTCTAGACAGGTCAGTTTGTAGGATTAATTTTCCTTGTGCTGTCTTCATTGTTACTTGCTGTTAGAATCTTCTTTTTAGCAAATAGTTCACTCTTTTTGTTTGTTGCAACTAACCCTTTTCTGTCAAGCCATCCTATGGCACTAGAGAAGTTCTGTTCTGTAACAAAATTAACCTGTTTGTAATTGTTGCTTTGGTTGTTTTTGCTTTACAAGACACATTTATATTCCTTTAAACAAAGTTTTCTTTGCATCTTAATGCATCATGTTGGCTCTTGTGACTTTCCTACTTTAAATGAACACGCATCCTTTCTTTGTAAAACAGAGAGTTGGGTCAGGCTATTGGGAAGCCATTTTCTCTTTTTCATTGCAAAGCTAAACATATTGAAAATGACAAAGATGGGAGTTTCTTTTACGAATCTATAGGGCCAGATGTAATAGAATGCCTTATTCCTAGAATATGCACATTTAAGGCTACCTATGGCCTTTAACATGTGCCACAGAGACAAATTGAAAAGAGAAAAAAATAATCTGAAAAAAGTTATTAAATAATTTTTAAAAGCAAATATATTTCTAAAGGTAGAGTAAAAATATATCAAAGTATTTAATCAAGCTACAGTGACAGATAAATATAAAAAAAATCCCATGACCTACTTCTAAGGGCAATAATTGTATTGGGCCTGGCCTTGGATCTAATTTTGTAAGATGTATCATCACTTGTGGAAAATATATTGTAGAGTTGAATCTTTGTTATTTTTACCTCAATTGTTGCTGAAACTCTGCAATGTACAAATAAAACATATTTATGTATTCTTTGTTTCATGCAGTTGTCTTTTTCCCCTTTTCACCAGAGAAGGATGCCGCATAGAGAATGTAATGAAGAATGTCAGATGCAGAAAGTATGCTTTCAACATGATACAGCTGATGGCTTTCCCAAAGTACTACCGACCACCAGAGGGGACATATGGAAAAGCTGACACCTAAGCTTTAGCCCAAAAAAATATATGTGTGCAGGATCACACAGCTATGCTCATTAGTTAACACAAATCACTTTGTGTTTCAAAAATTGGGAGTATGTAAGAAGAGGGGGGAACCCTAGGAGCTATTCTTGTCAAACTACTGTCATCTGAAAAAGAAATATCAATGTAGGTTGAGCGTTCTGGCGAACAGCTATTGGTTAAATAAACATAGCCAAACAGACTTAAAGTCTTGATTATTAGTCAGATGGAAGACCAAATGTTGAGCTTGTAGTAGTAAGTATGAATCTGGACCTGAAGCAAATCCAGTTCTGTGTTAATCGGCACTGAATTGCCTCCTGAATTGGCAATGCTAAGGGGCTACACTGTTGTGGTGCAGAAGATCTGTGACACGTTTTTAAAAGGAATGTTGAACCTCGTTATTTGAATTAATGAATCTGGGGTGGTATTTTGTGCTTCTGGATTATCTTTACAGTTCTGGATGCATATGTTAACATTAAAAAGATGAAAGCAAAAAACATGGTCTCACACACTTCGCCTAAAGGTTTGAATAGCATCCGTTAATTTCGATAGCATCTCTCCAATTGCCTTTGAGGCAGGATCTAGCCAATCTCTGTGGTATTAAGGAATAATCTATGTACGCCACATAAAACAAGTGTGGCCACTGAACTCTATCCTTCTATGCACTTTGAAAGCACAGAGAGGACACAGAGATTCTGTTGATGGTTCGAATAATTTCTGTATTTAATAAAAGCATATCCATTTCATTCAAATTTGCAAGCTGCAGACCAGGGTAAGGAATCTGTAGCCTTTGAAATGAATCATTTTCAAAGAATTTATATCGAGCCTAAGAATGTTTTTACATGACAGGAAAATTTAGTCAGAACAATATCACTTGTAAATGTTAATACAGGAGAAGAAAGGAGAGAGCCATGCACACATGTAGGTTAATGTAAGCTTTATATTGGAATCATAGATGCAAGAACCCCCCCCCCCCCAAAAAAAAGAAGAAGAAATTAAGGAGGACTTGTGATAACAAAAATGTGTTGTTAGAGCAATGCACAAGAAAACCTCCAGCCAGGTTTTACAATTACTACTACATGAAATCTGCTTTTGAAACAATGGGATTTCAATCAGTATTGTCCCTCTCTGTTTCAGTAATAACTGGCAGAGTTGGGAAGGAAAACCTGTGCAGGAACTGTTGAGTGGTTTCCAGCTGAAACGACTAGACAAATTCAACAACATGTAATTGCCATGTTATAGATGCCAATAGCCCAGCAGGTGCGAGAAGTGAGAATATCAGGCTATAACACTTTCCTTTTTCTACCTTGTGATGAAATGTGTGTTTGTATCTAAATTATAAAACAGAACCATATTAAAGGTGGTTTTCTGGCTAAACTCATATCATTGAAAGTAACCTGTGTAATATTTCCAAAAACGTTTGCCCTGTGAAAATCATTCTGAGGATACAACAAGCTGAGTTCCCAGAATGTTTCTCTAGTACTGCTGTCTTGTGTTAAAATGCCATCTTGTGTTTTTAGATTCATTTTTGCTAATCTGTGATTAGTCCCCCCTCCCAATTCAATATATTTCATACCATTCACTTGCTTAAAATGAACATGATTTAATTTAGATTGAAGCCAGTACCTTGCCACAACAATGTTTTATTATGTATTTTGGCCACCTTGTGCCCTGTAGCAAAGAAACAAACCGAAGTGTAAAGAATAGCTAAATGTAATATAACACTTTAATGCTAGTAAGCATCGTTAAAGTACAAGATATCAGTAAGTATCTTGGTGCTCTTTGCAAAATATATCTAGACTGACAGTGCCATAGAGGAAAGTGGTTTGAATTGTTTGATGACAACGTAGTCCTTGCTAATTGCATATAATTGAGCTATTATGGAGTGATTCATGCAAAGAAAACTTGTATTATGTTGCTGCTTTGTGTCTCTTGTGATGTGTATTGTAATAAAATAAAAGCAACACGTGTACTGTGATCAGAAATATAAATTTCTGGTTAAAGAGAACAAACCATTAAGTCAGGGGAAATATTTTTTGCACTAGCCATTTTAATAGCCTGAAAATACTGTAATTCAATAAATAGTTCTCCTGCACAGGCCCCATTGAAGGGAATAGGAGCCATGCAAGAATGTTATTTGGTGGAGCAGGGGCACCTTCCCCCAGAAGGTCGCTGAGATATTTGATACTGAATATTGATGGAGAATCAAACAAATATACCAAATACCTTCCTTGTAACAATTGCGTATGGTTCACTCCCAAGCAATGTTGCTGCTTTAAGAAAATTACTGTCTGGTTTGTTACTTTTTAAAGCATCATTATTGAAGTTTTAGGTGTCTTTTCCAAAAATAGTAGGTTAGCAACTTAACTCGGGAAAGAGTTATTTCAGGGAATTATTCTTCAGTACTAATTTTACAGGAAAATAGGAATTCTGTGGTCAGCAGTAAACGTCATGGATATAGGGAAACTGCCAGGTGTATTTGTTTAAGGTATAAGTGCATTTTACATTGTGTTCCCAACTAGAATGTTACTGAGTTAGCATATACAGCTGACCAACGGGTTTTGTGGGGTTTTTTTACATTTTATTTACAACTATATAGAATTTTCTGCATGTTAAGACTATTGGTTTCTGCAGGGCTTTGTAGCCATAATGAATGTGCTTTTCCATCACTTCCAGTGCCATTAGACTTTGCTTGCCCCCCTTGTGTATTATTTCTTTGGCCGTTTTTAAAAAGAGAGAGAGAGAATAAAAAACTAGTGCATCCAAGTGTGATTCCAGTTACCCAAACAATGCTTTGAATATTGTATTCTTTTTAACATATTTTTAAAGGGAAGAATAACACATCTCTGTAGGTCAGCCATTGTAGAAAAACACTACACAGTCGTTAAAAATAGATTCCCAGAAGCCTGAAATACTGAAGATTTTCCCTCTGTTTAATCTTATAGTGCATAAGCAGTCGTTAATTTTATGCTACCAAACGCTCAACAGATTGTGACTGCTTCTTTTCTACATAGGAATGTGTAACATTCTAGGTAAATTGAAGGCCATCCGAGAAGGATTTGTTCTTACTAGCCCTGGAGCCAAGGCCTACATGATTCACAGCACAATTCTATGCATGTCTGCTCAGAAGCAAGTCCCACTGAGTTCAATGGGACTTACTCCCAAGTAAATGCGTATAGGATTGCAGCCTCAGTGAATTGCCCTGAAAGCCTCATGTGTCCGGCCAGGACTGGATGTGTGTTTCTTGAACCGCACCCACAGGAAACCAAACACAAGGGTCTTAAAAAGCAGTTTCTGAGATGACATGGCCAGGTAGGCAAATAACATCCAAGAGGAGAAGGGTAAAGGCCTATTGAACACAGGAAAGCCTTTGAGCATGCTCAGACGAGTTCACTACAATGTAGCGCCTAGAAGTCCAGTCCCTCAAGCACCACTGCTGCATAAGCTCCATTTGTTTCAACAAAGATGCTTCAAGAGCTCTGAGCTGTTCTTGGTATCTTTAAAGCATTAATCACTACTGTAAATCGTTCTGATGAAAGTCCAAAGGACACATGCTCGAACTAGGTTGTGGAGCAGACTGAAAGGATCTGTTCCGACTTTCCTCCCCTTTAACTGACTTGCACAGCAGATTCCAAAAGTCTTTGCTTTTAAGCCTGTATCTTCTTTTTACTTCATCATTTTACTTGTTGAGTTAGTAACTGGAGTTATTGCTCTGTGTAAGCCATACCCATTGTGCATTGTTTGTGTGTGTGTGTGTATATATATTTTTTTATTTAAATAAATGTCTTATTTTTCATATTCTTCCCTTTCTGTGTTCAATTTTTTTGTTTCCATCACCATAAAACATGCAACATGAAAGGGTCATTCCGGAAGGTGCTGTCAAACCTAGTGAGACTTGTGCCACATTTATGGAGGTCTTTTCTTAACTGTCTAACAGCGCAATCCTAACCAACTTTCCAGCACCAGTGCAGCCGCAATGCAGCCCCGAGGTAAGGGAACAAATGTTCCCTCACCTTGAAGAGGCCTCCATGGCTGCCCGTGCACTGCAAAATGCAGTGTGCGTCCTGTTGGCACAGCTACACTGGTGTTGGAAAGTTGGTTAAGATTGTGCTGTAACTTATATAGACTGTCATGGTCCTTTTTCATATTTAAAGAAAATAAAATGGGGGGGGGGAGTTTAAACAAATTAAATTTCTGTGAAATAGACCACGGTTTCTGACTTAAGTCCCATTTACATTAAATCATATCTTATAAATTTATAAATTGCATGGGATTATATGATAGTTCTTTTCCAGTGTGGACCATGTAAAGTCAATATATGTAGTTTCATATCTGTATCATTTGTTTCTGACTTTGCTTTCTAAGGGTGAGTTCACCAATTATGATAGCAGTATCAAGTGATGGTTTTTGCAGGTGTGAACCCCCTATTACTGATAGACAATAAACAGCTTTCATGTAATCACGAAAAGGCATCATTTTATGTTTCATGTCATCTCAAACACAACTTTCTGTGGGAAACATTCACATTTTAGCAGCAGTGATGATGATGATGATGATGATGATGGTGTGTGTGTGTGTGTGTGTGTATGTGAGAGAGAGAGAGAGAGAGAGAGAGAGATTCCAACTTCTGGAGCAAGGGAACCTTAAGAGGAATCCCATTCTTCCCCTAAATATTCTCCCCCCTTGGAACTGTTTGAGGTGGCAGTTCCAAAATGGCTTCTGGAAGCTCACTGTGCGTGCCGCCATATGGCCATTTACAACGGCAGAACTGTTGTAAACCCCGTGTTTGTATTGGGCTGTCCATTTTAATCATTTGCCTAACAGTCAATAATTCATCTGGGCAAGCTTCTGTGCTGTTTGGAAAGCAGGATGACAGCTATCTGTTCCCATGAATGCCTGTAAACTTAGAGGCTCTCTTGATCTCCAGTGATTCCTACTACAAACCACAGAGGTAATAATACTACACTTAGCATTTCTATAGTGCTTTAGACCAGCAGCCAAAGACTTGACCAGCACTGCTCTAGACTTTAGAGCAGTGCTGGTCAAGTCTTTGGCTGCTGGTCTGAGATAAATTTACAGGAAGGAAACAATAGTAATAATAGTAGTATGGCACAGATTTGGTAGCAGTTCCTGGCACGTTGGGGGGGGGGGGAATTGCCGGCCCACCACGCTGGATCATTTGAGAAGCACTGCTTTTAGAGCGTTTAAAATGCTTCATGTGTTCTTACAAGAAACCTGTAAGGTAGGTCAGTTTCATACTGAGGATGCAGGAAAGTAACTTTCTTAGGAAGTACATGGCAGAGGGGAGACTTAAACTGAGGACTTCTTAATTTTTAGCTCATGACCAAAACCCAAGGCCTAATGTGTGGCATGGCTTCACCACGACTGAGCTCCACAATCTATTTTTCAATGGTAGGCCTCCAGTAAGCTTGCATTGCATGAATTAAGGATTCATTGCCGTGTACCTGAGCAGATGCAGAAAGTTTTTCCTTCGCCAAGAGCTTGCTGTAATGCGTCTCCATTGGCGCATGGCACTCGAGCATTAAAGAGGGTTCTGCATTCCAAGAGGCTTCAGCCCTGACACTTCTTTCTTTGGGGAAAAGGCTCTGCCCACAGCAATACAATCCTCTGCTGATGTTTTGGGTGGTGGTGATTTTAGGCCGGCAAGCTGCCCTCCATGCTACAGGGTGATCATCTAGAACAGCGTTTCTCAAACTGTGCCCCGCGAAACCCTGGAGCTCTGCCAGCACAGCGCCACAAGACCTGCCAGCAGCTCTTACATTTGATCTGGTTCCGCTGAGGGGTGGGGTCAAAAGGAGCAGGTCTGCAAGCACCAGCTCACAGAGCCGCTTTCCTGCTCTCACCTTCTCTTCCCTGGGTCCACGCACCAGGGGAAGAGGTGTTGTAAAAGAGGGCAGGCAGGAGCCTCCACCAGTTACATGAGTGACACGAAAAGAAAATCTTCCCAGCAAGGAGACGAGTGTGGGTCTTCTTCCCTCCCAGAGCAGAAACCAATAAAACACCTACTTGCTGAGCCCACCCCACGCATGCTAGAATCCCGCCCTCCTTCAATGCCTTGGTTGGGGAGGAGGGATCCTCTGAGCAGAATGGCAAGGACTGAACTTGGGATATTTTGCTTGCTACGTATGTGCTTCACCACTGAGTTACAACACCTCCTCCAGTGACATGGCTGGCATTATGTTGTGCCAAATGCAATGAACCACCATCAAGTCTGCAATTGCATCCTCCAGGTATAGGATCGAGGGGAACTTCAGGCACCCAAACATACAAGAGTCAGGCATTCTACAATGAGTTAAACTAGTCATTGAAGTTTTTCCATGGCAGTGTAGTGAGCTCTATAAGCAAGCATGAGTCATATACACACACAGCTACACACAGACAACAAATGGATAGCAGGTATTTTACCAAGCCAGCCTTCAGTTCACCAATGAATGCTAGAAAGCAAAGGGAGGTGAGGAGCAGGTTGTTATCCTGAAGGACAAAAGACAGCAACTGCAAATTACATTTGCAACCAGGAGCAGAACCCAGGTTGCAGCAGGAGAAGGTAGAAGCTGCATTCCCCCTTTTGTGTCAATTTCATGGTGGGACATTTGCCACTAAAGCACTTGGGAAAACATATGCATCTTGGTCGGTTTCCATTGTGCCCCACATTGTTAGTGATTAATTTTTATGTGCTAGGCAGCCAGGCAAAGGATAATGTTTAGCAGTAATTTGAGGCTGGACACAAGATGTCTTTGTCTCATCCCTATTACTTCAATTACAGTATTCATCTTTAAAAGCCGTAGATGGGGGGGGGGGGGGAACGTGCAGAATGAACACCATGCTTGATTAGAGAATCCGTGCAAGGGAACTTTCCAGCACATTTAAACTGTGCAAAGAGTCACTTTTTGAAGTGTTGTCCTCTTCTGGTGTCTCTCTTGCATCTTTTTTAGATTCCCTTTAGGGACAGGGAACCATTTTTTTATTTGTTTAGCTATGATGGAAACTGCTTTGTGAACTGCTTTTTGTTGAAAAGTGGTATGTTGTTGTTTATAATTAATAATAATTTGTGCTTCTACAAGCCCTGTGACCTATGCCATGTGTGCAGAGAGCTGTTGCTGACTCAACACTTTTGTGTTATATATCAGCCCTTCCCACCCCAGGGGTTACAGAAGCATATATGCATGCCATGCCAAATTTAGATTATTGCAATGGGTCTGTTTTCTTCATGATTGCAGGTTTCCAAGAGTGAGCCTTATAGACCAGATTAAGAGGTGCATGTTATTAGCCCCCTCCCCTGTGGGCACACCCCTTTTCCAGACATTTTCAAACCTTACTATTTTCATGTGGCCAGAAGAGAGAGAGAGCAGATCTCCATTCTCTTTCTTGATTTCTCTCTAAAGCACTTTGATTTTTGTACCACACACTCCTATCTCCGAAATAGTGGTGTTTCTTAAAAAAAAAAAAAATACATCCTCCTTGAAACAATTGTGTTTTCAAGTTGCATCAAAACTATCGCATCAAACTTAAGAAGAGGCCATGTGATTTCACAAGTGAGGAACTGAAGGAACACAGCAAATATGCAAAGCAGGAGTTCTTTATTTTGAAAAATAGATGGAATTCTGAACGTTTAATAGTGAAGAGCACTTTACATAATCCTCACCTTCAAAGATAACTAAGAAACCTTTTCAGGCAAGGTTGTTTGTTTTTAATGAACAAGTCTTCTGCGCCAGTGCCTCTCACTTGTTCTTCCCCATTGACCTTCTACATTGCAAATGCCTTTCCCACCCAGACCGCCGGTTGCAATGACATTTTTCTTTTCTATATTTAGTAGTTAACTGACTGGAGCCCCTGAGATGTGTTTTGAGGGTTGAAAGAATGGGGCTGTGGGCTGCATACAATTGAGAAAGTCCTGGGTTTGAATTGTTACTGAGCGTATTGTTGGTTTGGAGAGTACTGTTTCAAGAGTTTCAATATACAGGGGGAAGTACCAGCTGTAGATGGACTGAACCCAGAAAGAGGACATGTTTAGAAAAGTGCAGAAGCCAATTCATGTGTTCTTTTTCAGTCGACTTCCTTCTCTATGACACTGGCTTACAAAGGCTGAACAATGACTACAACTATGGTTCGTCAATAGCAAACCGGCTATTGCAAACCAGAGCATGGAAAGCCTTTGCTGAGCATAGTTTCTGATGCTTATGTGCCTGCTGGTTGCAAACTATGGCTTGCCCTTTTGTGCATCATGCCAAACGAAGCTTTGAATTACAGCACAGAGCGCTTTAATTGTGGCAGGATTGTGCCCACATGTAGATTGCCATATTGCTATTCTGAGTCTAATTACTTTTGCTCAAGTCCCTTAAAACTACTGGGACACAAACTTAGAAATAACCAGCTTACAGAATTGCAGATTTAGCACTGGTCAGCATGACTTGACAGCAGTAAAACCAGAAGCGATCTCAGAAGCCCTCATCTGGGCCCAGGCCTATTGCTTATTCCTGATGTCTCAGATCTGTGCCTGCCATTTTGGCGGCGCAAATCAAGGAGGCCCGTGACAGGACAAACGGGCCTGAGAAGGGGATAGGACATGGCGTATGCCACTGCCGCCCCCTCCCAGGCTGATCCACCCGCCTCTGCCCTCACCCGACCCAAAACGCCCCTAGAATGCCCTCCCCCTGCCATCCGGATCCGACCCACAGGGGCCGGTGTAGGCCTCTCCACCAGTCCAGGCCTGGTGCAACTGCCTTATGGCAGTTTTTGCAACAGTTTTGGGCTGGCGTAGTCCTACGCCAGCCTAGCAGCCAGATAGCATTGGGCTGTAAGGCTGCAATCCTATACATACTTACGTGGGAGAAAGTCCCACTGAACTGAATGAGACTTACTTCTTAGTAGACATGCATAGGATTGCACTTTAAGTCCCATTGGACTGTATGGAGCTTACCTCGAAGTAAACATGACCAGGATCAAGCTGTCATATTGTAGGGGTTGATCTGAGCCTTTTGTATCTGTCTTCAATTTTCACCCCTGCCCCCATTTTTCTAGTGTGTGAACAATATTTCTGTGTAGCCTCTCTTTTTGCTATCTCTTTAACCTTTTCATTCTCCAGGCAGCCAACAGATGGGAGTGACAAATGCACAGTCTTCTTTACTGGGTTTGTAGAGGGGTTACTCCCTTAGATGTGGATTTTTGTTTTGTTTTTTGAGAAAGTTTTGAAACTCTGCATACCTCTAAGAATGCACACCTTTCAAATCCTACTTCCTGGCGGGTGCTGATGTTTTCGGGCCTAGCAGCACCAAATCAAGAGTTCAACATTATAGGTATATATGCTGACAATAATAATTAGCAGTTCAAAAGACAGTCTGTTGCTGTGCAGCTAGTTCTTATCATTTCAACAGTGCTGGTGCATATCTCTTCATAAAAACCATCATTTCCAGGGAGTGAAGCAAAACGGAGTCATCTTTCACAGATAGTAATTGTAAAGCATTACATATTTTAGGTTTGCTATTGCTCTAGTGGGCTCATGAAAATAGAGCTACTGACAAGGGCTTCCATCTCTCTTGCTAAGCAATTCCACCCACAAAACGTTGACTTGGGGAACCAGCTGAAATCCCAACTACCACATACCATTTCTACCTTCTTTCCTGCTTTGTTAGGTTTTTTATATTTGAATCCTTTCTGCATTTACATGAGCCATGAAAGCAGCCCGCTTAAGGGCACATTAATAGAATAGGAAGTTTAAAATACAGTTAATATGAACAAAACAGGACAAGACCCAGAATTTAAACCAAACAAACAAATACTGTAGTAGTGGGATGAATTCAGTTCTCTCAAAGGCCTTGTGGAATTTTTAATATTTGATTTATTATCTTTTTTTGAAAAGGCCAAGGGGAAACTAGCTTGGCAAGCTTTTTTTTTTAAAAAAAAAACCCTTGAATTTAATATATTATTGCTGTATGTTTCTTCTCACAACCTTTGTTTACTCTCTTGGATTTCCACTCTCTTCTTTTTTTTCCTGTATGAAAAATTAGTGGCCAGCATAATTCACTTCATGAGACAGGTTAAATAGCTGGCTTTGAATAACATTCAAACAACTGTTGTAGTCATATGCATGGTCTGCCTGTCTCTGCAGGATTTGGCCTTTAAGTAATACTGGGTGTCAGAGATAGTGGTTAAATTTTTTAAAAAATACAACATTGTCTAGCATTGCAGACACTGGCTACAATCCAGAGACCAACATGAGAATGTTTCTGAATGGTTACTTAACCATTTTCATTAGGATCAGTGGGAATTATTTGCAGGTACAGCCTCTACAGAGTATGCATGGATAAGCCAGAGTCTCGCTCATGTAGCCCAAGCTAAAACTCCATCAATCAGCTATTTTGGGAGTAAGTAAGAACTGAACCCAGTCCCTAAACTCCCTTGAAGAGCTGGATTTTGCCTTTGCATAAAGGGCTATATGTACTTGGTTCCAGTTGTGGGATCAGGAGAAATTGAATGTACAGCACATGTACAGTTCATGTGCATGATTGATTCACAACCCAGCTAGGAATGCACACACGAAATCAGCATCTGCGCACATGGATCACTCAGAGGATTGCATGAACAGTATGCGTTTAAAGCAAATTAGCTGAGCACAAATTCAATAACTTTATAACAATAATTATTTATCAGTAACTTAGATGAAAGGATAAAAGGAATCCTTATCAAATTTGCAGGTGCCACTAAACTGGAAGGAATAGCAAATACCTCAGAAGACAGTAGAAGCATTCAGAAGGACCTTGATAGAATGAAACACTGGGCTGAAACTAACAAAAAGAAGTTCAACAGAGACAACAAAGTTCTGCACTTAGGCAAAACAATAAATAAACCAAAAGCACAGGTATAGAATGGGTGATATTTGGCTTGGCAGTACTACATGTGAAACATTCTTGGTGTTGCAGTGGATCACAAGCTGAACATGAGTCAACAGTGTGATGTGGTTACAAAGAAGGCTAATGCAATTTTTCATTGCATTATTAGAACCATAGCTTCCAAGTCACAAGAAGTAGTGCTTCCACTTTACTTCATGCTGGTCAGTCCTCAACTAGGGAGTACTATGTCCAGTTCCAGGTGCCACATTTTAAGAAAGATGTGGCCAAACTGGAGCAGGTTCAGAGAAGGGCAGCAAAGATGGTCATGGGACTGAAAAACAAGTCCTATGTGGAAAGACTGAGGGAACTTGGTATGCTTAGCCTGGAGAAGAGAGAGACGATGAAGAACATGATAGCATTCTTCAAATAGCTGAAGGGCTGTCACATGGAAGAGGGCAAAGATGTGTTCTCTGGCCCTCCGAAGGGCCATTATGAGTAATCAGGAGGGAAATGTTTTCCTGTCTGCTTATAAGCAAATTATTCAGGGGTTGAAGCCTTTATTGGTGCAGGAGTCCAGCCCACAGGCCAATCAAGCACGAAGGCATTCAAAAAGGTGGTTTGATGGGGAATGCCGTGAAGCCAAGCAGATGCTTAACTCTGCCTACCAGGCATATCGAACTGCCCCTGGCTTTGACACCCCAGCCTTCTGTCAACATATTCTGGCACTTAAAAAATCCTACAAAAACATAGTGGCCAGGAAGAAGAAGGCAGACATGATGGCAACCTGGGAGCAACTAATTCAATCAGCTAAAGAGAGAAATACAGCCCATTTTTGGAAATTGATAGCCATTCATTCATTCAAGGACACTTCACCTTTAGACTCACTTATTTCGGCCAATACTTGGGAACTCTATTTTCAAAAGCTTTATGCTGATTCATCCGGCATTGGCCCTCTGCAAAATGTAGACGATCTCCCTCAATGGCCCCCAGTTACTGTAAAGGAAGTCACAGCACTAATTCAACAACTTAAAAGAGGTAAAGCTCCTGGCATTGACAGCATCCCCCCTGAGCTGATAAAAAACCATGTGGACTGGTGGGCCCCGCTTTTAGCTTCCCTTTTCACTAACATCAACACCACAGGACGGATACCGGAGGACTGGCGACAGGCTGTTATAGTCCCATTTTTTAAGAAAGGCAAGAGGGATGACCCAGCCAGTTACAGACCAATAAGCTTACTGAGTATTATCAGTAAGCTTTATGCAAGTCATCTCTTAGGTAAGCTTAAAAGTTGGTCGGAGCAGGAAAGCTTGCTGGCAGACGAGCAAGCCGGATTTAGGGAGGGCAGGAGCACACTAGGTCATTCCTTGATTATGCAACATCTGGTGGAAAAATATACAGCCAATAATCTTAGTTCCATACATGCTGCATTTATTGACCTAAAATCAGCCTTTGATTCCATCTCTAGGGTCAAACTGTGGCAGAAACTGTAGGGTATGTCCATTGATCGTAGATTATTGTGTCTGATTCAAGCCCTGTACTCCAATACATCCCTTAAGGTAAGATGCACCCAGTATGGGCATCTTACAGAACAAGTTCCAACCTGTAAAGGGGTAAAACAGGGCTGCGTTCTAGCGCCTCTTCTGTTTAACATCTATGTAAATAGCCTGGTGAAGTACTTGGATTCACCTGATTTCCATCCTCCAACGTTAGCCAACCGTAAGATACCTGTGCTGCTATATGCGGACGATACAGTCATCCTCTCACGAACACCAGTGGGACTTAGAAGGGCCTTAAAGAAGTTAAGTTTTTTAACACCAAAGGTGGCCATTATTTGCCTGCGGCAATTAAGTTACATCAAGCAAAATGACCCCTGCTAACTGAACAAGAGGCACTTTTTCAATTGGTGCTCCTCTTATATTTAGCAGGGGAAGAGTAACTGTCCCCCTTTCACCCCAGCACAGTGTCTTTTCCGGTGGCTGTTTGCTGGTGGTCTTCTGCATGTTTTTTAGATTGTGAGCCCTTTGGGGACAGGGAGCCATTTAATCATTTGATTTTGTCTGTAAACCGCTTTGTGAACTTTTTGTTGAAAAGCGGTATATAAATACTGTTCATCATCATCATCAAAAACTCTGCCCCAGCTTTTATATGGGACAATTCTGGGGCCCCTTTCCTCCAGTTTCGCCCCCTTGGAACGGGTGCAATCCAAGTTTTTAAGATCTATATTCCAGGTGTCCAGCTATGTTTCCAATGCAAGCTTGCGCTTGGACTCTGGCCTGCTCAAGATTGAGGCTAGGGTTTCCCTAGCCTCTATTAATACTTGGCTAAATCTAAACTTTAATGCCCAGGGCCTAACATCACTAATTCTACAAGATAACTTTCAATCGTCTTGGCTTATGGCAGTTCACAGGAAATTGAGACATCTGGGACTTTCCCCTGAGGTTGTGCTGGCAATGGACTTTTTTCAAGCAAGAGCAGCCGTAAGGCAAAGGCTGCTAGACACAGAGCGGCAAGAGGACATCAGCAGAACCCCACACTTTTTAGCTGCAGAGGACACTAGATATAAAGTAGCGCCGGCAGCCTATCTGTCACTGCTGGAGCTCCCTATGCATAGGAGGGCCTTTTTTTTGGCCAGGTGGAGAGTCCTCCCTTCGGCATTTTTGGAGGGCTGTTTTAGAAGGATTCCAATATCTGAAAGGGTTTGCCCGTGTGACTCGGGAGAAGTGGAGACAGTAGAGCATGTCCTGTTTCGCTGTCCATTTTATCAGGGGCTGCGCGCTAGGTTTATTTTCCCCTTTATTAAAAAATATCTCAGTTTGACTTCCGTGGAGTTGGCCAAGATGCTCCTCATGGGAAAAAGCCCCTGGTTTACTATCCAGTGTGCACATTTTTTGGCAGCTGCTTGCAGAACTCGAAAGAGCATTGTCAATATCGAGGGAAAATTTTAATGCTTATTTAAGTTCTGTTTGTTCTCTTTTGTGTAGTGCTTTTTACTTGTTTTAACTTAGGCCTGTTATTTGATGTTTTGATGATGTTGTGTTTTGCTGTTTTATGTTGCTGGTCATTGACCATAATAAACTATTGGATTGGATTGGATTTGTTCTCTGCTGCCCCAGAGAGCAGAACTAGATCTAATGGGCTTAAGCTGCAGGAAGAGAGAGATCAGTTGGATATCAGGAAGAAATTAATGGTAAGAAGTGTTCGACAGTGGAACCAACAACAAAGGAAGTGACGAGTTCTCCCTTGCTGAAGGTCTTCAAGTATTGGGCTTGACAAGCACCTTTTGGAGATGCTCTAGAGAAGATTTTCCTGCTTCAAGCAGTGGGTTGGACTAGATGGTCTTGAAGTCCCCTTCCAACTCTATGATTTTATTAAAGAACCATAGAAACTCTCAGAAATTTGTGCAGACCTCAATTTGGAAGGATCTTTCAAATGCAATTAATAACATCATGAAACTGTTTCCTCAACAAAGTATTTAGGAAGTTTTAGAAGCATTATCTCAAGCGACTTCTATTTCTATATTGTTGCAACATCTTGCCTTGCCTGAAGTATGAACTCGCTGTTCAGACTTGCTTGGTCAATGACTGCATGAAATAATTTATCATGTAGACTTCCTGAGAATGCCTGTGAAACACTTTCCTGCCTATTATTTATTCTTTCTGTGTTCTACGTAGGAAATAACTCTCCTACACATTTTCCTATCTTGTCACCACCAGACATAAATATCACACGTAGCATTCTTTTATTTAAATAGCTGAAATTTAGTGGCACTTTCCATGGCTTTCAAGGTCAACCATTTTCATCTTATAGGGTTTTTTTTTTAAAGCAATGACATGTTTGTATAATTTGAACTTGTGTACTTGCATCTGTATAACTTGAACTTGTGTACTTGCATCTTTCACACAGTCAGGTTTGCTGAAGGTACTTCTTGCCCTCAAAAGGAACAACCCTCTTTCACATAATTTCACATATAGGTTCTAGTAGAGCCCCAGCTGCCCCATTGGGTCTACTCAAATGTGCATCAGCTATTTTGCTGGTGCACATTCGAGCTAGCTGTGAAACGCCGGCCAGGCCTGGGTAAACAGGATAGGATATGACGGAGGCTGACACTGAACCCTCCCCCTTCCTGGGCCCAGCCGACCAATCCCACCACCACCCGAAATGCCCTGTTTCGCCCTCCCCCTGACCCTCTGCCGCGCTGTGGGGACTCACCTCTCCGCCACTGTGTTAATCGTTCCTGGTAGAGCAGCACAAGCCTCTACACCGGTGTCACTTATGCATCAGGTGGTGCAAACATGCTTTCCGGCACATTTGCAACACTTTACACCGGCAGATCGATTGCTCTGCCAGTCTAGCATTAGACAGGATTGCGCTGTAAGTGGCTAGAAAAACATGAAAATATTTTAAATATTAAAATGAGGTTTCATCTCACACAGAATGAAATTCTTGTTTGGGGTATATGCAAGCTCTCTTGGGTGAGTTTTCTCAACAGTGATAACAAAACAGACAATTCAGCTCAGACTTCAGGTACCAGAATGAAGACATTGTGGTTCCCAAAGTAACTGAGGGTGAAATTTAGCCCTTGGCAATGTTGGAGTGCAATTCCCTGCTCTCTGGAAAAAAATTCAGTAGGGCTTAGCTTAGCCCTATCATCTTAATTTTTCATCATTTTCAAGTCATGTTTGAGTTCAAATTTGGAACAATGTTGTTCCAGTATCCAAAGTTGATGGAGAGGTCAGAGATGTTCATCCTGGGGGAATATTATTTCAACCTTGTACTTGCAAGTGTGTGGTAGACAGTCCATAACTTTAAATTTTGTGGTTTGTTTAGTTCAGTGGTTCCCAACCTGGGGGTCAGGACCCACAATGGGGTCACGAAGTGATTTCTGGGGGGGGGGTTGCGGGAACATTTCTGGCCAATGCATTTCTGTTAATATTAGCTCAGTCTCTCCCCCCTCTGCAGAGAAAGAAGTGTCTGATGTGTCAGTTAAAAATATCTCACACGTGTTTTGCATTTCACTCTTTACAGCTTTCATGGCAATGTCTTGTTTGAAAATTAATTGTATAACATTGACTATATCACTATTCCAAATGAAGGTATTATGGAAACTTGATTTGTTAGATCATCAAATATAAAGAATACTATTGCTTGATCCACATATAAGATGAATATGGGGCCCAATGCTATGGGGCATAAACAGCCCAATGCTGCTTGATCCTCATATAAGATAAATAGGGGGCCCAATGCCAATGATAAATCCTTGACCAGATGGGCAATATTTTTTTAATCCAGCCAGCCATTAATATTGTAGTGCACAACCTATTGAGTAGATTTCAGTATGTATGCTGCCTGCTTTTTAAGGCAAGGTATTAAAGGGAGGGGATGAAATTTGATCAGTTCAAAAGGTAAGGTCATTCATAGGACGACACTAGATATAATAATGTCTTGATATAATTGTGTGGTTAAGCACTTCAAATATTTCTAGAAGGGATAAGAACATAAGAAAAGTCCTGCTGGATCAGGTCAAAGGTCCATCTAACTCTGTTTCCCACAGTGGTCCACCAGCTGCCTCGGGGAAGCCCACAAGCAGGAGAGAATGGCATACTTCTCTCCTACCATTGCTCCCCTGCAGCTGGTATTCAAAGACACACTGCCCCCAAGCCTAGAGGTAGCACAGAACCATCAGCCTGGATGTGGTGGTGCCTTCCTAGTTAGTGATACAATAGTCCTCTCCCACTGCTGTTCCCTAACAACTGATATTCAGAGACATGGTGACATTGAATCCAGAGGTTTCTTATAGCCATGTCTAATAGCAAATGACAGTCCTCCATGGATTTGTCTAATCCCCTTTTTAAGCCATCTGTCAATGTCAATCAGTGGCGTAGTGGTAAATTTTAAAGAACATGAGCTCATAATGACACTCCCTTGAAGCCATACCCCATGAACAGCGCAATCCTGTGTTACTTTGCACCGGTGTAAGCGCACTTACACCGGTGCATTACACCAGTGCAAAGTGACACAGGATTGCGCTGGAAGACTGTAATCCCCCCCCCCCAAGAATCAACGTTAAATTCCTTCATTAGAATGTTTGTTTCCTTTTTTCTGGCACTGATTTCTACTTTGACACTTACTACATTTCATTTAAAGATCGAGCTCATTTCATGCCAAATTCCTGGAGACGAGTTGGAACAGTTTTAAAACACATCTCTAAAAATGGGATTAAAAATATCCCAAATAAATATAAAAGGTATGCTAGAGTGCTAGCCTGTGCATGTCTACTCAAAAATAAGATCCGCTGTGTTCAGTAGAATTTATTCCAAGGAAATGTTGCATAGTATTGTAACCTTCATGTAACGTGAGCGACACAGTGTTGAGTCTGATCGCTTCTTCTCGGCTAAGGTCCTTTAGAAAACGTTTCTCAGGCAGCACCTGAGCGCTCCTGCTGATGATGACATCACTGCTCTTGCTGTAGAGAAGTCCTGGAGTCCCATTCTTCCCTGCTCCCCCTTGATAACACCCCTGGTTGTTTCATTTTAACGTTGTGGACTGGAGGGAAAAAAATCGATTCCCGGCCATGGCCACTGTCTGTGGGGAGTTTGAATGTTCTCCCTATGTCTGTGTGGGTTTTCTCTGACCTGGAAAGCTCACATTTATTTCAATGTTTAATATTAGAAGTGTTTAGGGTCCTTATTTAGAAGTTTGGTGGTGTTTTTGTGCCCAGAAATATGCCATAAACTCTTGTTTATGTATATCAATTAGCCCTACAGTAAAATGGATTTTGTTATAAGTCATTTCATTATAAGTCATTTCACTTAACTGCATTCCAAGAATGCAGTTTCCAGGGGCCTTTGGGGCTCAACAATATGAACAACTTTAAGTGAGGACTTGCTGTATATAAAGGTGTATGAAGAAGTGCTCTGTTTTGTCTCTCCTGAATCTACTACCACTGACTGTTATTGGAGGACCCTAAGTTCTAGTACCAAGAGAGAAGGAAGAAATATACGTTTCTTTATTTACTTTTTACCATAGGTAAAGGTAAAGGTGACCCCTGACAATTAAGTCCAGTCATGTCCGACTCTAGGGTGTGGTGGTCATCCCCATTTCAAAGCCAAAGAGCCAGCGTTGTCCAAAGACGCCTCCGTGGTCATGTGGCCGGCATGACTCTCCTTGCCGCAGCGTGTAGTATGCAGCTGGAACACAGAGCGCTGTTTACCTTCCCGCAAGTGGTACCTATTTATCTACTCACATTAACATGCTTTGGAACTGCTAGGTTGGCAGGAGCTGGCCAAGCAACGAGAGCTCACCCCGTTGCGGATTCGAACTGCCAACCTTTCAATCGACAGCTCGTGGTTCATCGGATTAACCCGCTGCGCCACCCGCTTTTTACCATACAAGGCATAATTTTATAAATCTCTATCGTGTTTCTGTTAGTATCCTTTATTCCAAAGTAAAAAAGTCTCAAACACTTTACGCTTTTCTTGTAGAGAAGGTGCTCTACTCCCCAATCATTTTGATTGTCCTTTTCCAGTTTGTGGTAATTGGGAGAAGGCAGAACTGAAGCCAGTGTCTTCCTCTTCTCGCCAGATCTGCCCTATGCCATGGCCACAATTGGTAGACTCTGCTGCCACTCTGATGCCAAAGCCAGGCAGAGAGATCATCCTCAAAAGCGTCCCTCTCCGTTATATGAAGAATTCCCCCAAAGCCTATCCAATATTGTGTGGTCAAGGAGGACTGGAGCAAGGCTCTGACCAAATTCAGCCAACCACAGGCAGGTAAAGAGCTAAAACGTAAAGCGAGTTCATTAAAAATACAATACATGGAAAATACATTGAGAGAGAGTTGGTTAATACAAGGTTAATACAAGGCGGAAATAATTTTTTTTAAAAAGCAGGCTTGGAAAATGGCTTGGTTGTTGGCAGTGCCCAGGTGTGGATCTTAGTGAAACTATAGGCATGTGATTGCAGGCAAATGTAAAAGCTAAATAAGCCTCAAATGCATCTAAATGTCACTTCTGGCAGTGTCCTTACTTACAAGTTTTAGCTTGAGTACAGAGAGTGAAGGGGACTCAACCATTGCACAGCTCTACAATATCCATCCCTGTAATGCTAGTATAATGGCTTGTGTTGTGAAACACCAAGTACTGTACTGTATTAATATGCTGATACAGCAAATCATGGGCACAATCTCGGGAGAAATATTTGCATAAGGCTCTGCTATGGAGCTAAGAATGGAAATATTTTTCTCTCTGCCTGATGAAGAGAGAGGTCTATATAACTCAAGAATGTCATTCTCTCTCAACAAACAAAATCCACTTCACCAAAATATTATCACAAGGCAGTCAGGCCAGCTCTCAATATTATATAATGATCCTTTTTCTTTAAAGTTGATAGAGTTCATTTGCCTGAATGCACGTGATTCAGGAGCTAGGTAGCTAGGTAGAAGCTAGGTAGGTCTGAATCTGATCAGTGTACAGATTAGAGAATGCCTGGGAACTTTTGTATCCTGCCTTGAGTTCCATGGTGAGAGGATATAAACATAAGAAAATTAATTGTTCATGTTTGCTGAGAATGAAAACTGCTGCAGAAGGAACATGCGATATAATGGCTCCCTCCATAGATCATATAAAAGCCAACTAAGTGGCAATAGCAGCCATTTTGTGACATGCAACTACAGCGCTCTCTACCTCCACCACCACCACCACCCCAAATTTTCAAGAGAATGGCTGGTTAAAAAACTTGAAACACCCAATTTATATTTATATATTCATGGGTATGTTAATGGACACCAGCAGGGAGGATGTGCGCTGACACTTTCTAGAAATCAACAGGGAAGCATCCTATATACGCAATACAGCTCTCTTCTGCATTCAACTTAAGTCAAGTCAATTTTTACAGGCACGTAGACCACAGCCGTGGCACTTAATTCTTTCTGATCTTCAGCCTGCTGAATTTCAGTTCCCGCTGTGCTCTCCTGTGGTTTATTTTTAACAGTTAATTTGTTTGGACATCATTAAAAAGAAAATACTTTGACTTCTGGTGGTAATAAGGCACTGAGCTGCCTGTCAAGTATTTTTTTAAACAAGGTCTAGAAAACAACAGCAAGTTTCAGAGGTAATGGAATTCTGACCTATGCGGACAACTGGGAGCTCTGAAAAGAACCACACACCTAGAACGGACTTTCTTATAGAGCCAGCTCTGCAAAGCACTCCACCAATTTATTACAGTACTAAAACATTTGCCTCTAAATGGCCACGGCCATTAGGCATCTGGGGAAAAACTCATCCAAAAGAACTGACAAGAGCTCAAAAAGGGAAAATGTTCTTGGTCTGTTTGTTTTTTCTCTTCATTCTGCTGGTGCCAAATTATTGCTTTTTCAGCAGTCATGCAAAGTTGTTGTTCAATGTATATGGATTATTAATTTATATATTAATTAGGACAGTATCTTAATTATAGTAGCTGGTCTGGAATCTGGATCATTTAAAGTGTAATTTAACTGATTGGTTTTTTAAAAAAAATCGGAGATTAATTATTGCAAAATGTATGTTTGGAGATCTAGAAAGCTACCAGATGTCCCATGGTGCTTCCATAGAACATAATGAAAGCCAGTGTAGCGTAGTGGTCAGAGTGGTGGACAAAAAATGGAGAAATCAGGAGCCATGAAACTCACTAGCAGTAGCAGGGCAACCCTATGCATGTCTTCTCAGAAGTACTGGTAAGTCCCACTGAATTCAATGGGAGTGACTCCCAAGAAAGTGTGTTTGGATTACACCTAAGTGACCTTGGGCCAGTCACTTATCTCACAGCATAACTGACTTCACAGGCTGTTTTTGAGGATAAAAAGGAAGCAGAATTATGTGTACTGTCCTGAGCTCCTTAGTTGGAAGGTGGGATCCAATTGGTATTCAAAACAGTAACAGTAATGCATGTCCCCTGCTCTTAGTTCACAATATAATGGTTCCATGCATTTCATAGACTAAACATTGCAAAAGGGTTACTCTTATTTTGAAAATATAATTGACAATTTGAACCTCAAGACCAAGGAGACTTCTGGGCTTCCACTTACTTTTAAATTATAATCAAGATTCTTAAATGACCCGGGCAAAGTTTCTAAAGCATGAGGTGGACTTCCCTAGGAGTGTACACTTAACCTTCTCCTGTAGTACAAAATGGTTATATATGTGAATTATTTGCTCTATAAGCATTTTTCTGCAATATGCTAGCTCACTTCTTTTTCCATGCTGTGATGGAAACAGGCTGGATGGGAGACTCTGTTGAATGGATACACCTGTCTTAAGACAGGTGTTGCATCACATTTTCTTTTGCTACTGTCCAGCTCTTTGGCTCTATGTCCTGCCCACATTCCGCCAGTCAGTATAACACAGGCAATTGTGTGCCTTCCCACTTTTATTGACTGAGGTTCTTTATTTTTCAATGTTATTATTTAAAACTCTCTGGGAACGTTAACTCTCAGGGTTTCAGACAGAGGCCTTTCCCAGCCTTACCCGAAGACAGCAGGGCTTCAACCTGGTCCCCTTTACAAAGCAGGAGCTCTCCCGCTGAGCTATAGCCCCTCCCCAAGTATGCCAGCTGCTTCAGCTACATGTTATCTTGTGGGGTCTCTGGGTCACCTCTGCCTTACAGCGCACAACGCACAGATAGTTGTTTTTGCCCAGAAATAATTTTGAATTATTTGTCCCTACAGAAAAAAAATGCCTTTAAAAATAAGAAACAGATGTGCATCTTAACGGTGCTTCTCTTGATAGCGTTTGTTGCCATGTCAAAGAAGGATGTGGTTAGACCTATAGATCTAGATTTGGGCTCACTCCAAGCATCTTCTTGGCATCCTGCTGTTCCCTGTTTAGAACTGACAGCTTAAAGCCAGAGTGAGAATGCAATATGGTCTGAGTGCTTTCCAAAGGTCACTTGTGGCTCCTATTCATCATAAATAGTAGCATAATAATGTTCCTTCATGCAGTAGCGTAACCAGAGGGGGGGGCGATGCGGTAAGTGCTGCACGCCGTTACACAGAGGTGCAAAGTGGCCCTTCCCACTCAGTGTTGGAGCCAGGCCGAAAGCGAAGGCAACCCTTCCTTGAGTGGGAGGGACCACTTTGCACCTCTGTGTAATGCCGTGCAGCACTTACTGCACTGCCCCCCCTCTGGTTACGCTACTGCCTCATGTCTGTTTCCTTCACTGTCCAAGGACTGCAAGCACTTGCTTTTCACAACACTTCACACTGTATTCAGGTCTTAACACAATTAAATATTCACACAACTGTAGGATTTGTCTAAAGAAACAAAAGGATTGTTACCTAAATTTCTGCATGAACCTTCCCTGCACTCTGTCAAAGGAAGAAACGTCAAAATATATTGAAACTGTAAGTCAGTGACTCGGGTGAAGTCCTACGGAGGACAGTGAAATTACCCTAGAGTCAGTAATTTCAGAATTATAGCCAGGCATGATGCACCATTTGCATTCTTTCTTTGTGCCTTGTCCATCCAGAGGAAAGATCTATTTTTATGCAAATAATTACAAGCGGCCAGAGATTCAAAGACAACATTTCAGGGGCACAGTGGCTTGAAGAGTGTCCCCATTAGCTCGTTTCACATATTCCCCAACTGTGTGGATGGGGAAGCAAGATGGCACCCGCAGTCTCTCCTCTCCAGCTTCCAGGCACCCAGCTGAAGGTCTGAACTAAGCTTATGCACAGAACTGGCACCAGGGTTTTCTCTACTCTAGAACATGGCCTGGTTCTGGGCCCTTTTTTTGTATGCACATGCATGAATGCTCAACTCCCCACCCCATTTACCTTTGCCCTCTGACTCACCTCTTCCCCCTCCACTTTCCTCTATCCCCGCCCCATTTTCCTCTCCCCACAGCTGTGGTGATTAGGGAAGGGGAACCCTTACGCTGATGCCTCCTCCCCCCAAAGGGGCCAAAACAGTAGATTGTGCTGTAGCACAAGGACAAAGCCAGACAGCAAGAAACCATCCTGGAAAGCCTGCCTCCCAGTTGTGTGGAAACGCTCTGCTGTAGCCAGTGGTCCAGAGGGAGTGTTGGGGCAAAGGGCTGACTGAGTTCAAACAACAACAGACAGGCGAAGAATTAAAGCATAAACAAAGTTTATTACAAATCAGATAGGGGGTAGGATAATTCAAGGGGAAAGAAAAAGAACAATCAAGCTTAGATGAGTGACAGATGAGCCCAGGTGAACATATTGGCCAAAGTACAGCAGGCAGTCACAGGCAGACCTTAAAGCAAACTAAAATCACTTATGTAATTCTCTCACTGTACTTACATTCCGACATCAGCTTCAGCCTTCACAGTTTGGGAACCACTGGTCTAAAGGCAAATGAGACAGAATAGGTTTGATCTAATTAACACCAATCCTTTTGCTTCTTAAAAAGGTAAAGGTATCCCCTGACAATTAAGTCCAGTCGTGTCCAACTCTAGGGTGTGGTGCTCATCTCCATTTCAAAGCTGAAGAGCCAGCGTTGATGCCCTCTGTATTCTAGTACAGGAACCTAAGTACAAAATATGCGCATAGCACACATTAGATATGAAGGGTGTTTCTCTGTAGACACTAGCACCCTTCTCTTTAAAACCCATCACTTCTCCAGTGTGTTTTCAGTGAATGACTAGGCTGAGAGCTTCACCTTGGGTGCCCAAGGAGAAAGTCCTCTCCAGGTATTGGCAGGAAAGCAATAACAGGATGTTCTTTGACACTGCCTGCCTGGGTACTGATGTGCAACTACATGGCATCATTTAATCAGACATGCACTTGCTATTGAACTTTGCCTGCTTCTGTCTGCTTGTTGTTCCAGTCTCTTGCCTCTACCTCAGCTCAGCAGAATGACATCTTTATGGATGAATGCCGATTTCCCTGCATAAATTGATGAAAAGAATGGCAGCATCAGTGATGATAATAAACTTCAGAGGGACAAATCAATGCTGAAATATACACTTAAAGTGCAGTCTTATGTATGTTTCTTGGAAGGAAGGCTTACTGTGTTCAATGAGGCTTACTCTCAGGGTAACATGCAGAGCATTGCAGCCTTAACTCCATACGATGAGGAACAAACAGTCTATATATAGAAGATATGTTGTGTTGATTCAAAAGTAATGACTTGTATGTTTCAACAAGTAATGTTTACTCGTCATTGTTTTAACTGTATGCAGTTGAAAGTAAGTTCTCCGAGGATGGGTGGGGGCACATTTGGGATAACATTTCTTCTAGGCTACAGGTAGGACTGAGTTGTTCAGATACCAAGGAGAGGGGCTACTTGGCTTCCTAGATGGGTTGAGGTCACTGAACAAACCAATTATTTTTATTTTCTTGACTTATTCCCTATGGTCAAAAACAAGCCATCCTCAATTTACACTCTCTCGTATCCCTCTTCAGTCTGGCCAGATATGTTCCTGAGACTCAAGCCAAGTGCTAAGATAGCTTTCTCCCTCTCTCCTACTTCATGGCAGGGAACAAACCAGCCTCAGATCAAAGAAGCTTGATCTTCAGGCTTAGCCAAGAAAGCATCAATTAGCTGGCACTGAAAGTAACCGAGTTAGTTTTCTGGGCCTTCCAGGGTCATATCAAGAGACTTCTTATTCATTTGGTCAATAGATCTGCAAAGGCCTATGTCACATAGTTGTCTCACATAGTTCAACTATGATAGTTGTGGAGCTAAAACCCTGCTGCAAGAGATTCTGCTGTCATCCTCAAATTCTGAAAAAATGAAGAAGCAAAAACCTGGTCATTTCTGCTCTTAGAATTCTAAATTCCTTTGAATCAGTGGTGATCCTGGGGGGGGCCGCCGACGCGCTGCCCCCATGTGACGCCGCAAGTGACGTCACTTTCGCTCCCATGTGGTGCGGCTTTGATCACGCCCCGCCGTTTTCCTTACCTTTTTCGAGTCAAATGGCTCCAGGGCAGGCGGGAGGGCCCAGCCCAAAACGATGCAGTCAAAGACGACGATGGGAGTGGCGGCAGCAGAGACACATCCCAGAGGCAAGTACGCGCCCCCCGCCACCTTGGGGCCCACGGCCCCCCCGCCCCTATCCCAACGACACTTCTGCTTTGAATTCTAATATACTTTCTTTTATCCTGGGCCAGCCCATCTATGAGGCTGGTGAATTGGTAGACCTCCCTCCAACCAGAATCACTGGATAAAGAGGCCAGCATTTGGCATGCCACGAGATCTCCGGAGCCCTGGTTTTATCCATGCAATAAAGGCAGCTGTAACAACACAAGGATTTATGAATTCTTTGTTGGGGAAGCAAAGGTACAACTGTTCTACAAACTGTGTGCAAACACAACAACAAAGAAATAAAGGAAACAATTTAAGCAGAGATAGATAAGATAAACTTAAAACTTGGGTTCTATGACAGCTCTGCATAAAAACTTGGGTTCTATGCAAATAGAACATTTATTGTAAAAAAAATCCCTATGGGGGTTTAGAAAAGCCTACCTGTGTAAACTGCCTTGAATTAAGTCTGAGGAGAAATGTGACAACAGAAAGTTGATATATAAATACAGATGTTGTTGTTTGCATTTCCAGCCTTCCCTTCCCGTGTTTTTTGTGTCAATTGTTTTGGCATAAACATGCACAAGGTTAAGCTAGTAGGCTGCTGGGGATTGATGGGAGCCTTCTCTCTGTGTGTGAGCATCTCCCCCCTACCCACCCCCATTTTTCCAGCTTATTAACCACATATTCCAGGAAGTAAGTCCCAATAGATTCCATGGGGCTTTCTTCAAAATAAACATGCCCCAACCACGCTGTGAAGTTGTAGCACTCACTGTGTTTCCAATCTTCCTGACTGTGCTCTGCTATTTCATTGTTCTTCTTTCCCTCCTGCACTCTCAGGTCACCTCCTGGTTTTTAAAGGTTAGATACTGGTCTCAGGTAGGCATACTTTTGCATAATTTGTTTTTAAGGAGTGGATGGATCATCACCTCCTTCAATACAGGCAGTAACTATGCTCTTCCATAGAGTTATTGATGACCTTAGCCAACTGCTGGTTTTAACCTGCTAGGATAGAAACTATGCGAACATCCTACTGCTCAAGAATGTTGTCTTATCCTGCAACATTTTGTTTTGACTACTATCGCCTATCATCTTCTATTTCATTGCTCTATATTCTCTGTAATCCCTGTGGGAAGTTTAAATAAAACCTGCCAAATCTACAGCAGCTTCAGTTTCTTTAGCAAAAACAACAACAACACTGGAACACTAATATATAATCAAGCAAGGCTGTTGTCACATTCTTACATGGCAACGGCAGCCCAAAATAAAAGCATTGTATAAAAACAGCTCTTCTTCTATAAAAACGAAAAGGTACAAATATAACTAGCATTCCATGTTGCATTTCCCGTATCTTGTTTTCTGCCTGATTAACTACTTTTCTAGAATCTTCATTATGTCATGACTACCAAAACCCACTATTAATTCATGCCTAGTCCACCAATAATTTCTTCTACAGTCCCATCTGTCTCAACATAACTTGCAAAGATCAATGCTGGATTGGTTTGATCATTATTATGGCACCTGGAGTAGTTTTATGTTACTGGTTGCCAACCTGGCTACTGCATAGGAGCGCCTGGGTCCATGAATATAAGAGAACCTCAAGAGACCTGGGACATGATAAGCCAGTGCCAGAGTGCCCTGTTGGCTTCTTCCCCTATGAAGCTTCTTAGAATTCAAGGGCCAGTCCACATTCCTCTTCCATTGCATTGTGGGGATTCCATTTCCCCTGTTGTCTTCTGCCATGGCTATACCTCCATAAGGCAGCGTTATATCTCCATAAGGCAGTGTTGATTTGCAAGTCTTCCTTTGGAGCTGTCCTGCTTTATGGGGATTACACCTGAAAATGTTAGATGGCACTTGAAAATTCTCCAGCTGGACATCTCCCTTCTTCCCCTTGAGATTCGCCTCCAAATTCCCATGCTGGCCAGCCAGGCATCCCTAAGAGACACAGCAAGCTCTCTGTCTTATGCTTTTGAGATAGTACTGGAAGACATTTCTGTTTCACACGATCATTTAAAATATTTTATCAATGGAACTATGGTGGTTTTAACTGCTGCTTTTAATATTGATTTTTATTCTATTTTTATTATGTCTTATTGTATTCTATTACATGGTTGTTTGCCTGTTTTTAACAGATAAAGGTGGAGTTGAAATTACTGAAAAAGTATTCCCCTCCCCCTGCCATCCTCAGTCTGTACCATTTAGTGAGCTGTAGCATTTTCTTTTCTTTGGGGGGTTGTGTTTGTTCTCCCACTGTGGAAGTACTTACGTCAAACCAGATTTTCAACAGAAAAAAAAAGGGAGATGGGCAAATAACTGCATGGCTGTTACATGGAAACTGGATATCAGGCTATTGTCACTGAAAAGACACGTGAGATAGCATGCAAAAGCTAAAGTGTGTTTGTTAAATGCTTGAGTGATCAAACTCACGCTGAGTTGATATTCCTGATTTCTGGTTTTCCACTCTGCCTCTTGTTATATCATCGGAAATATCTTTTGTAAGCAATTGTTAATTTAGCAATGTTCCCTTACTGCAGTGCTTCTCAATTATTTTCTGTCACGCCCCCCCTAGGAAGAAGAAAAAATTTCGCGCCTCCCGCGCGACTGTAAATATTTAAATTTTTATTTAAATATTTAAATTTTTCAAAGGTTTTTTAGCACTAGAGCGGGGCTTACAATAGTTAGTGTATGCTTTGCACCACTTAACTAGATTGTAGGAGCCTCCAGCGACGATCTACTTCACCGACGATCTCTTCCGGGGAGCAGATCGTTCCTCTGCTCCCCGGCGCGATCTCTGTAACGCGCCTAGGAGCGCTCTGCAGAGTTCACGCTGTGAATCAAGCATGCGCAAGACGACGATTGGCAACATCGTCGTCTTGCGCATGCGTGAACTCTGCAAAGCGCTCCTAGGCGCGTTACAGAGTTCGCGCCGGGGAGCAGAGGAACGATCTGCTCCCCAGAAGAGATCGTCGGCGAAGTAGATCGTCGCTGGAGGCTCCTACAATCTAGTTAAGTGGCGCAAAGCATACACTAACTATTGCAAGCCCGAGCCCCCCTTTACGGAGCCTCGCGCCCCCCCTGGGGGGCGCGCCCCACTATTTGAGAACCGCTGCCTTACTGAAATGTATAGTCATTTCGACACTGCCCCTTGGGGGCAAAGCAGTGTGTTTAGTTAGTTTTATTTTCCATCCTGTATATAATCATTAGTTATGTGCAGGTAGGAGCCAGGAGCAACCTTGCTCTTCTGAATTCAGTATATCCCGGACTTTAACTGGCCAGGCTTTTATTTGCATACATTTGAAGTCAATCTAAAATTGTGTGATATTGATGAGATTGTTTTTTAAAGTGGATCTAGGAAGGTGATGGGTGAGTAGGCCCTCCTAGTCCAATGTACCCGTATTTATTGGCGTATAAAACGCACTGGCGTATAAGACGCACCTTCCTTTTGGCCCTGGGTTTCAAGAAAAAAAGATTTAAAGCATTTTTGGGCCACTTGGCCACTTACTGCTTGGCTGCTTAATTAGCTAATTTACATAAATTGCACAAAAATACCAGGATCTCTTTTAAAACACACAGCAATAAGACACATGAACAAAATGCACCAGAACATAAATCCCAAGTACAAAAAAAAAAACCCCAGACTCAACTCTTTTTCCCCCCAACCCACCCATGCACAGTTTCCAAAGTAAACAACATAAAAGTAAAAAAAAAAAAACCCAGACTCAACTCTTTTTCCCCCCACCCCACCTATGCAGTTTCCAAAGCCTCCCCAACTAGGCCCAGTTCAGAAGCTTAGCGAAGCTGCATTCAATCCGAGGAGAGCTGGGAAGACCACACCCTCTGCAGCTCAGCTGAACTTAACTGAGGAGCACAGCGCCCTCTGCTGGCTGCTGAGAAGCTCAACTCATGCACGTGCATAAAATTAAACCCAACAAACAGCTGTAGATGGGATAGATTAGTTAGGGAAGAAAGCACAAGTGAGCTCTCCGGCTCCGGAAAAACGCGGTAAGCCCTAAAACGCTTTAAAACGGGCAAGGGGGGAAAGGGATTTTTTTAGTATTGGAGTATAAAATGCACCCTACTATTTTGGGTCACAAATGTAGACAAAAAAGTGTGTCTTATACGCCAATAAATACGGTAATTGACTGCCCAGTTACCCAGTATGTGTTGGAGAACTGGCATAGCGTAGTGGCGAAGAGACTGAGCTGCCCACCAGGACTTCCTTGGTTCAACTCTCACTTCTGCCACATGAACTCACTAGGTGGCTTTAGGCAGCCGGCTCTGCTTCAGCTCCCCAGCTGCAATATGGGGTCAATAATACTTACCTGAGTTATTGCAAGGGCAATATTAAGTTCAGATTCATGAAGTGCTTTGCACACTCAGCAAATGCTAACCAGAGATGAGCGAGTTGGTTGAGGTTCACCTCTAAATGGCTGACACTGACACACATACACGTACCACCCCTTCCCTCCCAGAGGGGATCTCATTTCATCGTGTCCCCTGTGATCAAGTTAGAAAGCACCAGTCCTAATACAGATCCTTGGAGGGACCCTATTTCTTACTTTCTTCTACTGTGAAGATTGCCCATTTATTTCTATTCTCTAGGAGGGGGGATGTTCTCAGCAGCAGCACTATCCCTGTTTTCCCCGCCTGTTTTACACGCCCCGTGCCTCTCCTTGGACTTACGCCAGCAAAATAGCTGGTGTACATCTGAGGAAACCTATTGACAGACAGGCGGCCTATGGAGAGGTAAAAAATACTTACCTCTCCCAGGCCGCCTAGTTGCCCCCCTCCCATATCATGCAGCTCATGCTCCGGCAGCACGGCTGCATACTGTAACATGGGGGGGGGGGTAGGACTGGGCTCTTAGCATGGTTTCTTTTCAAAGGTATGTCCTGCTGCTAACCTTCTAATTCTCCTTCAGCAACACTCACACATCTACAGTATATGCTTAATAACTGTGTCTTTAATTAAGTGCTCCACCAGTTTACCTGGAACAGATGTTAAGCTGACTAGCCTTTAACTTATTGGATCCCTTTTTAAATATTAGTGTCAAGATGCCTACCTTCCAGTCCTCTGACACAGAGAGTGATTTAAAGGACAAGTCACATATTTTTGTTAGAAGGTTAGCAATTCACATTTAAGTTACTTAGGTGGATGCACCTGTAATTTATCAATACACTCTAGAATTAATTCCTTGTCACTTCTATGTGACTTAGCTTTTCAGACCCCTGGAAAGGTCAGCTTCAGCATAGTGAAGACAGATACAAAGAATTCAATTAGCTTCTCTGCAGTCTCCCCAGCCTCTTCCCCAGGGGCGTCGCGACGACGCGCGACACCCCTGAGCGGGGGCGCGCGTCACCCTTAAGGGGGAGGCTCCGCCCCCGCACGTGACGTCACGCGCAGGAGCGGAGCGCCCTCCCCGCTCCGTTTTTGGCTCATTTTGGAGCCAAACGGACCCAGGGGAGGGCGGGCGGGCCCACCTTCACCACAAAAATGTAAGTGAGGGGCGCCGCGCGTCACCCCTATACGCGCGACGCCCCCCGGCAGCCCGCCCCCCCGCTTCCCCCCGTCGACGCTAGTGCTCTTCCCTTTCATTCTCCCACCCCCGGAGGACTACCTTTTGCACAAGAGGATATGGGTTCATCATCCAAGAAATGGATCCATTCTAAGATATTCATTTCCCTCTTCCTTAGAATGATGACCTCCTTCCCTGATACTCTCACTCACCATATCATCCCAGGAGTGTAGATACCTTTACACAAGTCTGCCATTTCAAACTATCAAATAGGTTACATACCTGGAAAACTTAGAAAAACAGTTTGAGCAGTTGCTTGGTGTAGATGTTATGATCCTTATCTTTTTCCTTATCGGACCCCAGACAAGGCGGTTACATGGTATGAGTGTGATCCTTATCTTTGACCTCACAACCTCTAGGCAGTGAGAAGCTCACCTGTCTCCAACTATCTACATAAGTTTCCAAGAACATGTTTTTCTCTGTGGTTTATGTATGCAACTTTATGTATGTATCTCAACTGTGACATGTAAGCTTGTCTCTGAGCAGAATTGTATCACTGCTGCCTATATATGATCTCGCTCTACCTTTGCCCGGGGTCAGACCTCATACCCTTTTATGTGTGGGTCTTTCTGGAGCGCTCCTTAAAATAAAACTTTGCTCAACTTATCGTTCCTGACCCCAAGACCTTGTTGTTTAATTTCCTCGACACCCTAACTACAATGAGCACTAATTTACAACCCTGACTGTTCCCTGGAAGGACAGGTACTGAGGCGGAAGCTCAAATATTTTGGCCACCTACTGCGAAGAGAGGACTCTCTGGAGAAGACTCTGATGCTGGGAAAGATTGAAGGCAAAAGGATAAGGGGAAGGCAAAGGATGAGATGGTTAGACAGCATCACCGATGCAACGAACATGAAAATGAGCAAACTCAGGAAGATAGTGGAGGACAGGAAGGCCTGGCGGGATATGGTTCATGGGATCACGAAGGGTCAGACACGACTGAACAACAACAACAACAGGGGAATGTCAGTAACTGAGAGTGATGATTTCCTCCGGAGAGTGGACAATGGGTGTTAATCAAATGCAGGATTAAGGATCAGCCCCCAGGAAGGAATAGGCTGTGAAAAGTCTGTGGTGCTGTAAGTAATGCAGATCAACCCAACACAAAGCCTGATCAGGAATTCATGTGGTGCAGATGCAGCCCAAGCCTTGACTATCTCTATCAATTCATCCACTTATCAGAGCTATTTAAAAAGGTACATTTCAAGAACCAGTCCAAGAAAATGGGTGTTCCAAAAGGCAAGATTATAAACAGTAAAGTATTCAAGTTTCAGAGGCCTGCTGGATATATTCCAAAATTAGATACTAATAAATGCAGCCATGAGTTTAATCCTTACAGCGCTAAGAAGAGCAAAGTATATCGGATTTAGCTCCAGTCAAGCTACAAAGGGAGGGAGAATGAAAAAAAAATATCATTGTTCCAGTAGCATTTTAAATGCCAATCAAGTCAACGTCTCATGAATAAAAGTTACATCAGCAAAACTCCTTCATTTTAAGATGTAGCTTTATTAACCCTGGTGACTCCAGCATTTTCCAGCTAGCTACACAAATCATGGCAAGGGGACTATTCAAGTATCTGAGGGGGGGGGAAGAGGTCTTGGAATTCCTATTAGTGATGATGAGATCTCAGTCATGCTCCCAGGAAGTATCACTGCACATAGTTCATGCTGTGCTGCATCAGTTTTCTTCCTTGATGTTGGACTCCGTATGATAGGGGTGAGTTCCTACTCTCCTTCGTTCAAGAACTCCTCTTTACCGCATTAGAGATGTCATCATCCTCGCATTCTGCATGCTGCAGCACTTTTTCCTCAAGGGAAGAAAGCCCTGGCAGAACTCCTTTCAGACCCCCATGCAAGCTATTTTTATGCACTTGCCTGAAGGGTTTGTGCTCAAGACAAGGGAGGCCCACAGTGTGGTGACAGCACTGCCATCATAGGGAATTGAGAATAAGAGCTTCAGCTTGAGGCCTGGCAGCGCAGGATCAAGGTAGGAGAGGACCCAGAGGAGCCCTAACTAAGGTTAGGAAGTGATGCATTCAAAGGGGCGGCGGCGGAGGAATCCCACACTGCATATATTCCTGAAGAACCTGTTCCGTCGAGTGATTAGACTGGTCTACTGTGGAGATGTCAGCTCTAATATCTTATCATGAAATATTTCCCCTCTTTATGAAACAAGCAAATGGGTGAATTTAACTACAGGTGTACTTGGAAATTCATGAGTGAGTCTGCCACCACTTCCAGCTGTTGAATTGCCACTTTCTTTATGAAGGGAGGTGTTCTGTACTCTCAGGGATTTATGACACCTACGTCCTTGACAAATAAACAACAGATCACCATTTTGGAGTGGCCCCAGATTGTGCTGCAGGGAAATTGATTTTATCTATGTCCTAACATACAAGGCCAGCGGGTGAAGCAGCGGGTTAAACCGCTGAACCATGAGCTGTTGATCGAAAGGTCGGCAGTTCGATTCCCGCGACGGGGTGAGCACTCGTTGCTTGGCCAGCTCCTGCCAACCTAGCAGTTCCAAAGCATGTCAATGCGAGTAGATAAATAGGTACTGCTTGCGGGAAGGTAAACAGCACTCCGTGTTCCAGCTGCATGCTACGCACTGTGGCAAGGAGTGTCATGCTGGCCACATGACCATGGAGGCGTCTTCGGACAACGCTGGCTCTTCGGCTTTGAAATGGAGAAGAGCACCACACCCTAGAGTCGGACACGACTAGACTTAATTGTCAGGGGATGCCTTTACCTTTACCTTTATGTTCTAATAGCCAAAACCAACACTAGATACTCCGGTGTCTGAGCCAGTCCAGGGGCACTGCCAAATCATCCATGCCTCAGCTCAGTCTTGGATCTGTTAGCTTGAGTCACCCTTTTTTTCCTGTTTCAGTTTTCCACTTCTAAAGAGGAGTCATACTAATGAATTCTTTGTCCTCTCTTTGCCTACCCCTTCTTCACCAGCAACTCCTTGCAGTTCTCTTCTTGTGTTTGTGTTGTATAACAAGGAGCTTGTGCTATGCCTGTAAATAAAGTGTAATTACTAATTGTTATGCCAATAGTGTGCCAAACTCAGCCTCCATCATTGCTCTTTCTTTCTCCTCCCACTTCTTGGATTGGAAAAGAGGAAAGAGTAGAAAAGGATGTGTGGAGCAGTGGAGAGCAGTAGGCTAGAGCAGGGGGTCTCCAAACTATGGCCTGCAGGCCAAATCCAGCCTGTGGGCCAATTTTATCTGGCCTGTGGCAGGCCAGCCAGTGCAGCCTGCGGCGGCCTCTAGCTCCCCCCTGCTGGCTCCCCGCACCTACCGTGAAGGTTGTAGGAGGCTGCAGCGGCCAACAACCTCCACCAGTTGCCACAGCCAGCAAATGGCTCTCCACTGGCTGTTCATGTTTCAATGACGCAGCTGGAAGGGGTGGGCTGCGGGCCAGAGGGGCCTGTCAATCATGCCTGTCCAGCCTGCGGCCGGAAAACTTTGTAGACCCCTAGGCTAGAGCATCAGAAACTTTCTAGCAGCAGCCCACCTCTTTCCTCTGCTCCATGCCCTCGTCCTTTTTGAATCCGGGCAGTAAGAGTAGGAGTGGCAAAGGCAGCTAAAAGCAGGCAGACAGATCAAGGCAGATGATGGTCACCACCCCCACAATCCACCACCTGAAGTGACCACCCTAGTTGGCCACATGGATGGGCCAGCCCTGATGCTACTTTAAAAGGGGTGGAGCTAGGTAGCAATTACACATAGAATGATTGTTTGGCAATCTGATTCAAGCCAGGCCACCACACAATCAGCAAATGTGCTGGGAGGAACCATAACAACAAGGGGCACTAACCCATGAACTGTATGTGCGTTTGCCACTAGCATTGTGAACAAACCCTAAATAAATCCACAAGGAAGAACAGAAATGGTCTGAGCTAGGTATGTATGTGATCAGTTTGCTCTGACTGTAATCATTTCTTTACCAGTAAACTCCTAAGCATGGCAACCGTGACGACTGAGTTCAATGGGCCTTACTCTCAGGTAAGATACTACAGGATTGCAGCCTCAATGTCATTTTTCCCACAGAAGAATCAAACATAACTGTACTGAACCTTTCAAAAGAGTCAGCTCTGCAATAATGGTGTTTAATATTCCTCCACCAGTTAGATCAGCTATGTCTCCTACTGCTGCTGGGAGCACATTCCCCGAGTGCTAGTCTACAGAGTTAACAAAGCCTGATGAAATATTTGAATGTTGAACACCATTACCCCCATTCCTTCACATTCACTGAGCAAATGCCTCAGGTGAATACGTCGCTGACAAATCAAATGTAAAGCCTGCAGTCAGCCATCAATATTTAATAAACGGCTTAGTCCATATCCTTTTGTTTTTCCTCCCGGATACAGAGTATGTGAAATTAGTATAGCATTATAAGTTATAACAGAAATAGAATAGGAAATTAGCACACACAATTCTGTTCCATCCCCTTGAAAACTGGCTGATCCTTTGGTAGGGATTAGATTACAGCACAAACAAGGATTCAACTAAATTTCATTGCACTCTCTGCTGAGTTTCGATATTGACATGTATTTAGTTAAAAACTGTGTGAAGTAAAGCCGTAACTAAAATTAACTCAGTTACCAATTTAACTTTCAGATTCTTTAGAGCTTAAGATTGTGCTATCAGTTCTGAATAACTCACAGTCCAATCCTATGTAAGTATCCGGCAGGCGGTCCAGGCCGTTTTGGGAGCAGCCCAGAGGTCTACTCGGGGGAAGGGGACATTCTTCCCCTTCTCCTGGTGTAACGCGGAGAGGCCCCAATGGGCCTCTTCGGATTTCCACCAGCTATTTAGCTGACGCAAGTCCAAGGAGGTCGTGTAATGGCGGAGCCAGCCCAGAAACGGGACGGGGATATGGCGGCTGCTATTCCTGGACAGGAAGAAGCAATTTGGAACAATGGCAGCTTTTCTTCTTTTTCTCCTCTTAGAGGGAGAAGAAAGCCGCTGCTACCGTGATCCTCTTCTGACTTGCTCTCAGCCCACAGTGGAATAGCAAACTGGAAAGGGCAGCGGACAGACAGGCTAGGGGCTCAACTGTTCATTGCCCCTGCAAGAGTGGTGCTCCATGTGACCGTTTCATGTTGCTGCATGACAAGGCCAGCCCTGCAGACACAGGGTCAAAGTGGACAGAAGCTAGGGTTGAGTGCCAGATTGGGACGACAAAGAGCAGAAGGTCAGAGTCAGAAGTTGTGATCGCAGACAGGCAGGTGCTCTAGTAGACATGGTCAAGACGGGCTAAGATTGAGTGACAGATTGGGTAAACAAAGGGCAAAAGGGCCAGAGTTAGAAATTGTGATCATGAAAATGCAGGTGATCTAGTACCAGTTTTGTAGTATGCAAATGACCCCCCCAAATATTTCTATCTCAACAGCCACTCTCTCCTGAACCCCCACCTTTTTCCCCCCATCCAAATCCGTCAAGGAATCGCTGAGATACAGCCATTTTAAACAACCGCTTTTAAATTCGGCTTCTTTTTCCGGTTTGCGTGTGCTTTGACAGCTGACGCGTGCCCGCCAGGGTCGGGAGTTCACAGGCACGCACCTCACATGTGCCTCCGGAACCCCCAAGAGAAGCAGCCAGCAGCAAAGTTCACTCTGTACCTACTTAATCTTCTTTACCTCTTAACCCACTAAGCCTGTAATCCCCTTTCTGGGCGTTCAGCCAACTCAAGCAGACGGCGCGTGCTGCTTGTTACTCGGCTTGCGCACCCGGCTTCTTGGCCGTTTGACCCCTCTATCTCCGCTTTTGACAGATTTAAAGGGCCAGCGATTTATTCTGGGAAAATACAGTTTTCAGAAGATTTGGTGTGCATTTTGGGTTCCCTTGAGAGTTATGTGCCGGATCTTCATTGAAGGTCATCGGGGTCACCCCAGGGATGGGTCCCAACGCAGAAGGGTCCCTATCCTCTCGCTCTACTGAGGCTACTCTTGGGTTGAGTGGAGAGGCTCCTGGAAGCAGGGCAATAGATTTGCGGCCGTAAAAGCTGAGTTAAAGTCTCAGCATCCTCAATGGGATTGCCTGGGAAGCCCGGGGTTGCGCAAGGGTTAGAGTCCCGTCTCCCCTCTTCGCCAGGACTCAGGGGGGTTTAACGAAGGTTGGCACTAAGGGTGCACCTCCTGCCAGAATCTGCACTGCAGGGAGTAGGGGAACGACCATTTTGAGACATAACTCAGCCAGCAAACAGCGGCTCCAATTCTGTGTTGTTCCCAAATGGCTGCCTTCTACCCAGGTGCCAGCTGGGGGCAAGGACAAAGGGGAATTCCATAAACACAGCAAGGATTCAGATTGTTGCATTTCCTTGAATGTCAAAAGCCATCTCTTTGTGCACCCTTTTCCCAACCCAATCACTGCCACCCCCTTTCCTATCTTGCTTGGCTACAATTATGCAAACGTCTCTCAGCTATCTCTATTGTTCTTGCCTTCCTTGGCTACAATTATCTCAAATGCTAATCCAGTTACCTGCCTTGCTCCTGCCTGATTGACAGGAACAAGTCAACTGTTCTCCACTGTATGCTTGGTGCCATGGGGCAGGGACCTATTGTGTGGCACTTTCGGCTATCTAATTAGAAATACTGCCTTTTGTGTTAAGCAGGCTTCTCAAAAGGACCCATTCATAAAACTCCGGAAAACCTCGCTTCACCAGAAGTGGGGGTCTAATCCTATTACCTCCTGCCACCCAGTACCCCCACCCATCATACCATTGGTTCCCAGTCGCACAAAGCACCACACTTTTCATTGGTTCTTTTAATAAAGTTTATCCTTTATTGGTTCAAAGTTTCACACACGCTGCTGCTGTTCTCATTGGTGTAAAGTTTCAATCCAACTTCCTATTGGCTGTATCAACGTGTAACTTCTTGGATCCTTTCCCCTGTTGGTCCGTCTTTATCATGTATTTTCTGTAACAATGTACTCCATGATTCTGTATGAAATAATGAAATGTATATAAGCTTTTGTAATGATTGTATATGTTACACTTTCTGCCTTGCTGATCGTGTCCTTTGCTAGCGAAGTAAAGATCTTCTCCACCCCAGTACTGGACTTTTTAGAGCTCTATTTTTGGCGCCTCCGCAAAACGCGGATCTCTTCCCCTTTTCTCTCCCTTTCTCTTTTTTTTTTTTTTCCTTTGGGTACCTTCTCCATCTTTGGAGTCTGGTGTCTGCTCACTGAATCAAACGAGCTGAAATCACTGGCACCCCTGGGTGCTCACAACAGTTTGTCAACACAAGGCACAACACAAGTGCGGTTGCTCAGACTCACAAACTAAGCCTTAAGTAACTGTAATAGAGGACCACCTAAGCCCCTATTGGTTCCTCAGGTCACCTTGGCTGATAAGCTACAGTACTGGTCCCAATCATTATGTGAGTGGCACTGCACTGCAGCACAGAGCCGGCTGATAACTGCTTCTGTCTGAGAACCACTATGGCAGTGCAGTAAGATGCCAGAGTCTTGGTTCAAGACCCCTAGCACCTTCCACTTAGATGTGTTGTTATCCTACTGTTCAGTGGATACTGTCTTCAGAATGGACCAGTCCTCCTTTCTACCTGTCTTTTCAGCAGGACTTCTAGGATCTATCTAGGAGCATCATCTAGGAGCATCTATCACAATAACCTTAGCTGCCCCGCTAGAAGCTGGGCATGGCCACTTCAGCCCTGTAACACCAAAAGTCACTTAGGACATACACACTGTAAATTTAAACTAATTTCAAACTTGTTTCATTATCATCCCTGCCTGCCAAGGATGCCTGTAGGTCAGTGATGAAAATGTGGTGCATCTCAAAGAAAGGATGCTCGCAGCGGGTTAAACCGCTGAACCATAAGCTGTTGATCGAAAGGTCGGCAGTTCGATTCCCGCAACGAGGTGAGCGCTCGTGGCTTGGCCAGCTCCTGCCAACCTAGCAGTTCCAAAACATGTCAATGCGAGTAGATAAATAGGTACCGCTTGCAGGAAGGTAAACAGCGCTCCGTGTTCCAGCTGCATGCTACACGCTGTGGCAAGGAGAGTCATGCCGGCCACATGACCACGGAGGCGTCTTCGGACAACGCTGGCTCTTCGGCTTTGAAATGAAGATGAGCACCACACCCTAGAGTTGGACACGACTGGACTTAATTGTCAGGGGATACCTTTACCTTTTTATGGTTCATATGGTTCTTTGGAGGCGTCACTAGGACGCGCGTCACCCCAAGGCGGGGGTGCGCGCGTCACCCTAGTGACGCCCCCGACTATGCCCCCCCAATAAATCCTTTTGTGCGACCATAGGCCGCGCCCGCGATATTTTTGGGGGCGACCCGGCTTCACCCTGCCCCGGGTGCCCCCCCGCCCCTTTGCGTCGCCCTCCGGACGCTCCGAGGCCGGCCCGGGAGCCAGCCTCGGAGCGTCCGGCCCGGCCGGCACTCTAGGGCCTTCTGAAAGAAGGCCCAATGCGTCAATACGGGTATTTTTACTTGTTTCGCGCATGCGCAGACCAGTTTCGTCTCTGCGCATGCGCGAAAAAGTAAAATACCTGTATTGACGCATTGGGCCTTCTTTCAGAAGGCCCTGGAGCGCCGGCCAGGCCGGACGCTCCGAGGCCAGCTCCTGGGCCGGCCTCGGAGCGTCCGGAGGGCGACGCGCGTCACGGAGGTGCGCGCGTCACCCCATGGCGGCCCGCTCCCATCTCCTGACGGGAGCGATGCCATTCAAATGGTGGCCGTCAAAATAGTTTCAAGCTTGTTTAAATGTACAGCTATAGATGTGTCCTTAGCTTCTAACAAAAGGGTTGGAAAAGGCTTGAGCAGCTGAACAGATAGTTACCAATAATGGTCTGGGGGTTGCTTATAAATGGTTTCAGGCTCAGTTGCAGTTAGCAGCAGACAGATTTTCATTTTCACAGAAAACAATGGCTACTTTGAGTTCAGATTTTCTGAGTCCAAAAAGACTAATGTCAACTCTTCGGAGTTGCTGACTAAATAGTTTTCTCATGACTCTGATCTTTAAATCGTGAACTTTCAGAATTTATTAAGGAAGTTAAATGTCTAGTCACATTAAATATGTCCATAAAGCACCCCGGTATTTAGAAGGTCAAAATCCAAAAAAAGCTTGCTCAGAGAAACAGAACTTTATCATGTTTGTGATATACGGGAAATTATTGGGCTGGAAAGGTGCAAAAATGTTGGTGTCAGAGGGCAGCTACATTAAAGCCACGATGTTGACTCTTGCATTGGTGGGTTGGTCTGGAAAGAAGATGACATTCTTTGAAAATGAAGATGACATTCTGGAGCCTAATCACGTACTCGGCTCTGCTGTAGATTCTAAACTGCATGTAGGATGATCATTATGTTGGGGACCCCGATGAAGCAGCAGCAGCAGCAGCAACAACAACAATCAAAGTATTTTACCAGACCAGAGTGAGGGCAGTTATCAGACTTTGTACCCTGTGCTAAACGAGGTTGCACACACCCAGCTCTATTTAGCAAGCGAAATTCCAGACAGGATGAAATCTCAAGTTACTAGATCTCAGTAAAGGGATGATTCCCTTTTCTACTATCCTACTCAGAAACAAAAATTAAGGTCTGCTGCTTGCAACTCCTACTTCCACCACAGGAGTTCTACAGGACTCCTTGACTTAAGTGCTTCTAGCCTCTTAATTTACCTTCTTCTGTACCTCAGTGGCTCTTTAGACTCTTTTGGGTTTTCTCTTCCAATATTCTTTGAAATAACATTTCTGTCCAGCTGAGTTTAGCACAATTATAAAGTGATCCCAAAGAAAGAGTTTTCTCCCTCCCCCGGGGTTTCGCCTTTTTGATAAGCATTGCTTCATCAAGTGTATTCAGGTTTCTGAGACTACCCAGGTTCAGCTCTTTCTTTAAAAAGAACAATTATTTAACAAGTACATGATTATGTTGAAAACCAAAAAGATAACTGAGAAAATATTATTAGTTTACAAGTACTGAGCAAAAATCAAAATGATGTAAAATGGATTCTCTCTCCTTCTTACTTGCAGTATATTTAATGAGACTTTAGAAAGTTTGTAATGGAACAGCTCAGCTCTCCTCTCTGGGGTAGTTCAGTTATACTGGGTGGAGCTCTTCTTCTGCTCCAGTTCTGGACAGAAATAAATGCATGACAGAGGCTGCGTTTGTTTTTCAGCTTCTAGCGCTTTGAACGCTTGAGAGCCGTTTTTTCACCTTGTAGCGCGCTTGGGTCATTTTTTTTCTCCTTCTAGCCTGCTCACCACGCTAGACGTTTCAGCTCCAAGCACGAAGCTAGAAAAAATGGCAGCCTTCTGCACCAATAGGAAGGCTGCTTGGCTGCAAAGGAGCTTAGGAGATGTAGTGGGAGGAACAAGGAGCAACAGCAGCCATTCTGATTTTGAACATTTCCGTTCATTTTGGGAGCCCCCGGTAGCAGCGATATCAAGCATGCTAGGAACGTCACTTCCTGCTATTTCCAAGCTGAAAAACAAACGCAACCCTAGAAAAAGAAGATGCTGCTAGTTGACTGTGTTGTTGTGAACTGTTCTCAAAAACAGAAGTTGCTAGCAACCCTACCTGTCTCTGGGGTTGGGAGCCTGAGTGAGTACCCCATCCCTAGAACCCACAGGAAAAGAGAAAACATTGCATATGGAGAAGACACCATTTGCTTTGAGTTACAAAGCATTTCTCTTCTTTACAGCGTCAATGCCAAAGATTGGCATTGTTGGGTAGCTGCCAAAGTCCCAGGGCCTGCAGAACGGCCCACTAAGACTGTCTTTGTATGAAGGCAAAAGCACAACTCTCTTGGGGTCCACTCTGGAAGAAGGGGGCTCATGGAAGGGAATTTGGCAAGGGCCCCTGAAACTCATCCTGGTTCTGGTTATGAACTGGGGATGAAGAATGCCTGGAGAACCCTTGGGCTCTCATACTAGACAAAGAACTTAGCCAGAACTCAAAAAAGCTAATTCTTACAGGTCCCACCAAAACAGAGATCTGAGTTGCACAGAAATAGAGGCTCTAAGAATTTTTGAGCCTCTCTTGAAAGTCTGTATCCAAGTGTGAGTGCTGTAAAGGCATTCCCTCCCACTCGCTCTTACATGTCCCCAACTATTTTAGATACCTGGAAAGTCTAGTATTTTCCCATGCTTCCGGTAGATAATTTTCTGTGAATTCTGGGATTATTTACACTCTCAGGTAGACCCACTGGAATGACAAGAATAAAAGAATTTCCCTCTATTCTTATTCTAAGTAAAGGTGACCCCTGACAATTAAGTCCAGCCATGTCCGACTCTAGGGTGTGGTGCTCATCCCCATTTCAAAGCCGAAGAGCCAGCGTTGTCCGAAGACGCCTCCGTGGTCACGTGGCCGGCGTGACTCTCCTTGCCACAGCGCGTAGCATGCGGCTGGAACACGGAGCGTTGTTTACCTTCCCGCAAGCGGTACCTATTTATCTACTCGCATTAACATGCTTTGGAATTGCTAGGTTGGCAGGAGCTGGCCAAGCAATGAGAGCTCACCCCATCACGGATTCGAACTGCCGACCTTTCGATCGACAGCTCATGGTTCAGCGGTTTAACCCACTGCGCCACCCGCTGGCCTAGTCATCCTCTATTCAAGAGGTCCCAAATTTGGGAGGTCCTCCATTCAGTCTGGTGATGCCACAATACTGTCAATCCTTGAAAAATTGGGGGAGGGGAGGAGGGGAGCAACTGGTCCCTAGGCAGAGTCCAGGGTCAGCCCCCAAGAGGTCTGGCAACCTTGTCCTCCTTGTTCTGGCTGAAGCGATGTTGTTTCACAAATTGACACAGAATAAATAGAACAAATCCCAGACCATAAAAAAAACATGAACAGCAGAAGATCTGGGTGTAGGATATTACAAGTAGAATATGTCAATATATCACAACTTATTTGAACTAAATAAATTGTCCCAGGCTCCCACAAGGTGCCACAGTGACTTCGGTGTGACCCATCCCTCTGCTTACGTTGTACTGCCAAAGGTTAGACAAGGCTGCGAGTATCCTGGGGGCTCTTCTCTGTTGGCCTTTGCTCTGTTCTGTCAATTCTCGGATGTTGGTTTTCTCCTAGGAAAGTTTAGTTCTACTACCTCCTCCTCCAATGGTAACATCTCTTTTCTAGCTCATTTACAGATCAATACACACAGTGCAATGGGCTGTAGCTCAGTAACCTTCAGAAGCCAGCTAATGGCAGTTGGTGGGGAGCTGCCCCACTTAGTCATACCCTATGAAAAAGTCAAGATATACTGATTACCCTACTCAGGAGGGAATGAAATTTCAAAGCAGCCTGCTCAATTATTGTATTGTATAGAAATAAGGCTGCAACATCTGACAAAGCCTGCTGTGACAACAGACAGGCTCATTTGCTATGGCAAAAGTGTGTGTGTGTGGGGGGGGGGGGCTGGAATATTTCGACTGCTGTTTAAAATACACATGCAAGCGTGAGAAGCAAAGACTGGCCCATCCTTGGCTCAAGAATGCCTGGAGAGTCTCCTAAGTTCTTGACTGCAGCTTGAGCTGTGCTGTATTTCGCTCTCCTGCCTTTCATACCGCGCAGTTCATGCCATTAGCACTTATCATAATTATAATTTTTGCTCCCACTAACTATAGATTTTCTGTCACTGAGTAATATATGATTTGCACCCTAGATCAGTGGATTATGAGAAACAATTAATTTTCCTCCAGAACTCTCATTTTCATTCCTTTTCCTAGCCTACAACATAGCAGCTAATTTTACACTAAGGACCTAATTATTTCACCTCTCCTGGCGTTTTCTTTCTGCCCTTCAAGCAATCATAAAGACCATGTAGCTGCGTCTGAAGCCCTCATTAGAGCTGCGAAAAGGTTGTCTAGTGAGCAGACACTTAAAAATTATATCTAACAAAAGCAGGCCCAAGTATGTAGTGTGATGTGTACTGTTGCTTCTTTGTGTACTGTTGCTTTTATCACATGGATACATAGCTCACACACACCTCGGCTTGACCAAATTTTACTTCTTCGTGGTGGACTGGAATTGTTCTATTGCACAGAGGTTCTTAATACCAGAGATGCACATCCCTGGTGGTGAATGAAGCTGGTGAGGAGGTTTGGCATGTGGCACAACATGGTCTAAAAATGCTGTTATCACACAAAGTAATTCAAATGAGGAGAGAATCAGAAGTTCACACATGATAGCAACTTGCCACATAACATCCTGGAGGGGTTCTGCAATAGAATAGTATTTGCTCAGAGATTTATTACCCAGCAAGTTGGGGTGATTTCTTTAAAGCTGTTTAATTTGTGTTCAGGATATTTCTGTTGGCCTTTTCTGCCCCTACCGGTCCCAAAGTGGCTCACAACAATATCATCAAATAATAAATAAAAGCAGATAAAAGCAATTAGAAACCCAAATTTCTACAGCAATGTAATAGAAAACTAAATGCAATATTTTCTCAAATAAATACAGTAAATAAAAATAGATAGATCCCAAACACCCTCTGTAATAAAACTCTTCATCTGATGCCAAAATATTTATAAGGAAGAGGCAAGATGAGCACCCTCTGGGGAGTGAATCCCATAACCCTGGTGCCACCACTGAAAAGGACTTGTACTGTCCCCACTTTCTGCACACCTGATGGAAACAGGGATCAGCGTCTCCATGGATTCTTCATCCAGAACTCTTTGTCAGATCAATTCTTCAAAGATGCAAATGCAGTCTTTGGGAAGTTACCTGTCAAAGAAGACAATGCTTCACCTGGAGGATTGTTGGGCTGCTGCCCCCCATAGATTATCTAAGTGTGTGGGTTGGCTCATAAGTGGCACTCCACAAGGAACCCATGATTGTGAGCCTTTTTGGGACAGGGAGCCATTTAATCATTTGATTTTGTCTATAAACCGCTTTGTGAACTTTTTGTTGAAAAGCGGTATATAAATACTGTTAATAATAATATATAAATACTGTTAATAATAATACCAACTTCTATGTTGTTCTTTGTACATGGGTTGCAAATGTATACAGAGCAGGGCAGGAAGGTCCTGGGACAAACCGAAAGGGGGGGGAAGGCAGACAATGGCTGGTGTAGATGCTCCCTAAACTTAAAAAGCATGGTGTCCTCTCACCCGACTTCAGGTGCAACGTGGTTTTCATTTGTTGGTACGGCCCATGCTTGGCCAACAGCTATTGGGAACCAACTAAGAGTTGTCCCAGAATGGGGGCTCATAACAAAACTCTTGGTGCAACCTATAACAGAGAAGGGCAAACATAGCAGTTGTTGTTGTTCAGTCGTTAAGTCGTGTCCGACCCTTTGTGATCCCATGAACCATATCCCGCCAGGCCTTCCTGTCCTCCACTATCTTCCTGAGTTCGCTCATTTTCATGTTCGTTGCATCGGTGATGCTGTCTAACCATCTCATCCTTTGCCTTCCCCTTCTCCTTTTGCCTTCAATCTTTCATAGCAGTAACAGGCGCTTATTCTATTCTTTGATTATACAGGCCTGCCTGAGCCTGACCTCCATCTTGGAAGGATGCGTGCAAAATACCCAGGGGAAGATTGAGCATGCTCATTCTTAACTAACTTGAACAAATGGCTGCTAGGTGGCACCTACTGGCACAGATACAGTATTAAACACTTTGTCTGAAATCATAACAGTATGCGACAGAGTGGACAACATGCTGGCGTTCACCCAGAACAGACTGGAAGATTTGGACCTGCTCTCAAAAACATTATGTACATACCTCTAAAGCAGTGTAACTCATAACTTTTCATCTGAAAAGAGGCTGCAGCTTGAAGGAAGAATAATTGAGCCATTTTACCCATTTTGTGTCATCATTACTTTGAGAAGCACAAGACCAACATCTCCTCATCTATATAAAGAATAATATATGGTATATCTCACCTACATACACGCAGTGTTTTGCACTGTTTTCTTGGGCTTTTTCATATCTTACCAAACCTCCTCCCATCATCAGCATGTGGTTTCTCTCTGCTGGTATCGGAATTCCCTAGGGGAGTGAAGAGATAAATGCAGGAGTCAGGTCAATTCTTCAGAGATGCTAATGTGGTTTTTGGGAAGTTAGCAGTCAAAGAAGACAGTGCTTCACCTGCAGCATTGCTGGGCTGCTGAATCCTGATGCCTCCTAATGTCAAAGGTTTTACACCACTTTGTTCCCCTTCAGTCTTACAATTTCAGTACCAGCAACTCTTTGCTTCAGGGCAGGATTTTCTCTTAGAATCTTTCTATCCACAGTGTGTTTGTTGTCATTACCAGCATATAATTTTCTGGCTAATTTATGACTAATTTATTGACTGACTTCACTTTCATTAGTATATTTTTTAATGGGCTATTAGGTTTAATAGTTCCCTAAGAGTCAAGTTTGGGAATCCCAGCCAGAAATCCTAAAGCTCAATGGAGAAGTTTTGCAAACGTAGAGAGCGTTCAATTCAAAAAACAAAACCCTAAGCAGTTTGAATGTCATGCTGGTGAAGTGACTACCAATCCAGGCCGTGTCTGCTGAAGCCAGATAAGGGGAGGCCAAAATGACTTCTGTTTATAGCTATCTCGAAGCAGTTACAACCTCTAAAGTGTAGCTGTATTTTAAGGATGACACTGATGAAATGCAAACAAAAGCAAATGGTTGGGTTTTGCTCTGAATTTAACATGGAATTTAAGCCCTAGGTTTAAAACAGGGAGCGCAAATATAAGATGAAAGGTTTTTGTTAGCTCAGTAATAATCATAAGCCAAAGCCTTGTTTCCTGCAAGCCAAAGGACTTGTGAATAGAATGTGATCAAACTGCAACATTTTTGTGTTCCTGAAATGATGCATTGGTAATATATTATCTGCCACTGTGACCAAAGTTTCACAACTTATCTTATGAATTGCAAAAATAAAAATAAAAATTACTGTCGTTTAAGCATTTCCCTCCTGAACACCACAACAAAAACATTTCCAATTATACTGACAATATTTCTATTCTTTTGAGGAAATCTTAGCTGTAGAAGGTTTAGGTCCAAGATTAAGTACATTGGCAACGCAATCCTAACCAACTTTCCAGCACCGGTGCAGCCGCAATGCAGCCCTGAGGTAAGGGAACAAATGTTCCCTCACCTTGAAGAGGTGTCCATGACTGCCCTTGCATCGCAAAATACAGTGTGCGCCATTGGCACGGCTGCAGTGGCGTAGGAATCAGGGGTGGGGGCGGGGGGTGGGGTGAGTTTATTTAAACTCCCCACCATGGTCCCGGCGGCTGCTGCTTCGTGCACCACTTTTTTTCTCCTTTTTGCTGCCCTTGGCAGCGGCGGTGAGCCTCGTAGCACTGCTGCTGAGGCTTCCGGGGGCTGGGGGAGGCATTTTTGGCCCTCCTGCCCACCCCTGGGCTCATTTGCGGCCTGTCACAGGTCATGTGATGTCACCGTGGGGGCGTGACTTCCGCGGCAATGTCACACAGGGGGTGTGGCCTCCTGGGGCATCATCATGACCTGCGGCCCCTGGTAGGGGGGCACCTGGCTACCCCTTTGCATCAATGCTGGAAAGTTGGTTAGGATTGCGCTGTGAGTTTCATTGGCAAACATTTGGTATTATATACCATAAAGAAGCTCCTCACACAATTATCGCTTTTTCTCTATCCCATTAAATCAAGATGCATGTTGAATTCTCTTGTATCTGTTACCTGTTAGTAGTAAATGTAGATCTAAGTTGTCAATCATTTCTAATCACATACCAGACCCTAAGTAGACCAACAGCTCTAAGACACCATGGATTTGATTGAAGAATAAGTTAATGTGATGTGATTCAGGTCGACTTCACAGCAGAGAAAAGGTCTGGCTGTTTTCCTGCTCCTGATGCATTTGAATGAATGGTATTTTTATGACTTGAGCAATTTGCTCCTCAAATTCATTCTTTGCTTGCCTTCTCAGCAACATACATTTGTTTGGCCAGAGTTTGTGTAAGATGCTTACTTTCTAAAGGACATATTCTTGACTTTTATAGCTTCCTTGACTCATTAACCACACTGGCATCATTTTAGACGTGTTTGCACCCTTGCAAATCTGTGATATGCATTTTATTTGAACTTCAATTATAGTGGTTTTAAATAGCAACCCTCCCCCCCCCCAGCTCCCTGAAGGGACTTGACCTTTCTGTCTCTCCCTCTACAACTTCCTTTTAACTAATTTCAGTTTTGAGAAATTCCCACATCTGAAATTATTTTATTTATTTATTTATTTATTTATTTATAGAATTTATACCCCGCCTTTCTCCCACAAGGGCAACCAAGGCGGCTTACAATAAAAACATTAAAATACATATACACATTTAAAATCAAGAATTAAAACAATTAAAACAAACAGCCCCAGTGGGTCATCCCACTGCATCCCGTAAATGTGAGTATGTTGTACTTCCAAGGGAATTGTACACTCCCATATCTATTGAATTATTGTAGATAGTTATGTGGTCACTGTTTCCAAGTGGTTCTGCAACAGTTCAGTTTCTAACCACATCCTAGGCACCAAGTCTGGAGTTACCCCAGCTTCCATCTCTGGCATTTCCAATAAAAGGAATTATGAACAGAGCTAGACAAAGCCACTGCTTGAAAGAGTGGAGAACCATTGCCTGTTGGAGTAGACCAATGGTCTTCAACTTATCAACAACTGGGACCCACCCTAACCTGCAACGTGGAAGCCCAGGCACCCATTGGCAAAGCCCAGCAGTCAAGGGTTCCTTTTCTCTTCTTGACCTGCCAAGTGGTGATCAAAAGCATGTGCTGCTACTGCATCATCCTGTTTTTCATGGAGGAGTGCTACTGCAGGGCAGAGCAGGAGACTGGGTAGGAGACTAAGGGGAGGTACAAAACTAAGGGGAGGCCACTGAAGACTAGGGTGGTTGGCCAAAGCTAGCCTTCCAAAGCCAAAGACTCTTGGCAGGATTTCTCTCCTCTAGGAACCTTAGCCCTGGCTATTGTTCTAATTGTGCAGGCCTGAGTTTCAAACAGAATGATGGCAGCAGCACTTCTGGATCCTAACCCACCTGCTGCAGACCACTGGAGTAGCTGGACCAGTGGCTGGACCAGTGGCTTGATGGACCAGTGGTGGATTCACATGTGTAACGTATGCAAAGACAGGCAGCACTTTTCAGTTGTTTATGACTCTGGGGTAAAGAGAATGGAGGGGGAATGGAATTGTGCCTGCTAGCCATACTTCCCACATAAATTCACTTGGGCTCTTGGGCCTCTGTGCATTTGGCATTTGCCTGCTGAGGGCAGCACCAAACACGTGGAACAGCGGCATTGCTGAAGGAAGTGCGGCACCGTAGTGGCCAGCAAGCATGATGGCTTGTGGGGCATGGCTGCTAGGCATGCATTCATTCTATCCAGGGACATAATAGCTAAAGAGAACTTTAGCCATTATGTCCCTGGCATAAAAGGCACCTCACTTTTCCCCATAACAATGGCTCTCATGTTGCATTGGAGTTGCGTCTCATGTTGCACCAGAGCATTCCTGAGTTTCAGGATTGGCTTGCTCAGTGGCATCAGGAAGGAAACAGCTTTAGGAAATAGTCAAGCTTACCACACAGTCCACTGATTGGCAGCATTGGCTGTAACTCTGAGAGAAATGAAGTCGGTCGCAGCCTTTGATTTTCTTCTGTTGTCTTGAGTTCAGAGAACATTTGCTTTTTGACATAAAAATGTTCTGTGTTTTTTTCTTAAATATCCCTGTGGGATTCCCAGTTCTTCAAATTGCAAAGAGCTTTTCATCTCTGCCCTTAGATGCTTTCCTAGGTTTCACACTGAACACATGGAAGCTTTGGATAAATGAAAGCAGAATGATAACATTATTCTTGTTTGCAATCTTAACAGTCCTGTTCTGTCTTCCCGCTTCATTGCTTTTTATTATACGCTGGTCTATCACCGTTTGGATGAAAGACCATTCCGAGTAGACTGGCTGATGTTGCATGCTGTGAAAGTCTTTTTTGTGCTGTTTTGTTGAAATGTAAGGGATGCTTTCAGGCACTCATTTTTCCACTGCCTGTATTTTTGTTGTTTGTTTCTCAAAATTATTTGTTCTTTGTGTTCTTACCTGGGGAATAACCCTTTCTAGATTATCCAAAACTGTGATTTTGCAGCTGTCACAGAGTCTGCCTGTGGATTTTAAAGTCAGGCACAATCCATCAGACAAGTGAAATCTCTCATTCTTGGATGACAGCTATTCAGTGATCACTGTCTATCCAAATGCGAAACATTTCAAGACAGCAGGCAAAACCGATACAGAAAACTACTTTTGTCAGCGCATAATTGAGTCCTAGACTACGTCTGAGTTTCTTTTTCCATTGATATTATTTCTATGAACTTTTACCTTTCAGAACAAGATGCTGAATCTTTTATCAGGTGTCAAGAATCCAGCCAGATTTGGACCCCGATAAGGCTACAAGATCATGGGATCACGAAGGGTTGGACACGACTTATCGACTGAACAACAACAACAAAGGCTACTTCTGAGGAGTAGTAAGAGGATGAACAGACCTCAGAAGGACTTCCTAACTAGGTCCCAGAACCTCACAGCCCCTGAGCAGCCCAAGCTTGCTCCTCCTGTAGATGATGCACGAGCCCAGGAACTTAGATATGGCACCTCCCCCCCCCCCGATCAAGACCCTTGTTCTAGCCTCGAGCCCCTTCCACTGCACCTGGGATCCCAGAAATGACAGCCACACTGAATCCAAACTGAGCTTCAGAACCAGCAGCAAAGTGCCTGTGCCTAAGAAATTTCCTCCCAATGGACCTATTCAGGAGCAGGAAGCAATCCTGGACATATGCCCTGAATCAGGACCTACTTACCTCTAGGAAGGGAAAGCTAGAACTTCTGGCTCTTATATACATTATTATTATTATTATTATTATTATTATTATTATTATTATTATTATTATTATTAGCCCAAGCCCTTCAGTTCCAGCTAGACCTTGGCTAGTACAACAGCTCAACTTCAGGAGCTCCCCCTAGAGCTGTGATGGCAAACCTATGACACGTGTGTCACAGGTGACATGCGAGGTCATTTTGGGTGACACGCCAGCGTCAGTGGTGTTCCTGAGGTAGGGGCTCGACAGTAAGTTGCGCCCCAACCTACTACCACGTTCATGAACCGGAGTGAGGATGCCCCGCCCCTCGCCGTCAGAGCCATTCCGCGCAGCGAAGCCAAGCGGGCAGCCCCCATGCTGTAGTCTCAATCCATAGTGGAGGCTTCGTGACTGCTAGTTATATAAAAATAATACAGGGCCACAACAAAATAATTAGCGTCATAACTAGTTTGGCTCTTACTTGCATTAATTTCAATTGCACTTTGTGTCAGCCTCTGTGATGCTTGAAAATTATGTAAAGGTGTGACACAGGATGCTGGAGCCTCCTTGCTCCCATAGCTGAAACTACATTACACTTTTAATAGTACAATCCTCACGGCTGTAAAGCACATTTGCGATGACTCGGGAGTAAGGGGCGGTCCTTACTGGAGGCCAACAGCCCTCACTCCGCCGCCCTCCAGACCCTGCGGCCACTGACAGCGGTAAGTCCTGCACCTTTCAGTGCAGGGGTGGGGGGAGGGCAGGCAGGGGCAGCCAGGGGGTGGCCATTGGCCAACCCGGGCTGGGAGAGGCCGAGAGGGTGGGGATATTCTGCCGATATCTTCTACCTGCTCCCAGTCCTGTTCAGTCTTACACAGCTTCCCCGGATATATGCCAGCTTCAGAACTGGCGTACATCCGAGGAGGTCTATAGGCCACCGGCCGACTTACACCCGGGGAAGGACATGGTTCCCTTCTCCTGAGGTGCTCCCGGGATGCCCCAGGGCAGCCCGGGACGGCCATAAGATACAGCGGCCAGTCCTTTAGGCCTGCCACATATACTCAGGCAGGATTGCACTGTGAATCTCAAACCTATTTACATCTCTTGACTCCTCACCAAAGAACTCTGGGGATTATAATTCTCCGAAGGGCCTAGTGTCTCTCTAACAAAGAATTCCAAGTACAGTACCTATATACAACTTTAGTGTTTCGAGAAACCCTTTTTCAAGCTGGGGCACAAAAAGGCAAAGGAATGAAAGCTGTATCTGGGTGGATGGCGCAAGCTGTCATGATTGGCATGTCTACTTACCAAGTAGTGGTTTCCGGATGGCAGAGAGAGAACTAGTGCACTGCACACATGATTACAGTCATGATATGGAGGCTGCTTTAAACTGCCTTTCATGTCTGCAGCGCCATGTGGATCAGGCAATTTATCTCCATGCCACATGGATCACTGTGAAGCACACTCCATCCTTTAAACACTGCCTCGTAGTCAGTTCACCCAGAAATTCAATACAAACAGTTATCCATTTGATAATATCACTGGTGTACAGCAGTAGCATATCATCTTTCCAGGAAGTGTGGTGGTATGATTTGATCTTCCTACAAAGCACTACTTTTGATCAGCGGATGAAATTTAATTGTTTTAGCAGTGATGGCCTAAGGGCAAAGACAAACAATAAAAAGAGAGAAGGTTTTAGAACAAATCCCTTAACCTCATTCATTGATTGAGAGCGCTTAAGCAGCATTTCAATCCAGTTTACAAATTTATTCCCCAGGCCTATTGTAATTAAAACCAACTGCAAAAACTTTATCCATTCTGGATTGTTGTTTTTCTTTCTACAGCAGTTTTAGTCATGGCCGTTGGGATAATATGATTGATTTTTATAACCAATTCTATTAATTGCTCTCTAAACGTTATTGTGTATCAGTTGCAAAGGGATTGCTCCAGTTTAGTTATTCTGGATTAATAATCTGATCACTTGTCAACTCTCTTGGTGGCTATTTGTTCTTTTTTTTTTCCTGAGTTCTTCTGCTAATAGAGTATGTTGAGGCAAGAAAGAGGAAAACCTCCATAGATTTCTTTGTTTGTGAAAGAGAAAAGTTAGTAGGATTGGTAAAATGAAAGCACTAACATTATCAATCACTATGGTTGATTAAAAAAAACAGTCTTGTGGGAAACAACAGCAGCAGCAACCACCTTGACATTTAAATCACAAGGAAAATATCCGAAGATGATTTTTCATTGTGCATCCCATACCATGTGTACTAGTTGTCCTATACCATGTGCATCCCATACCATGTGCATCCCATACCATGTGTACTAGTTGTCCCATACCATGTGCATCCCATACCATGTGCATCCCATACCATGTGTACTAGTTGTCCCATACCATGTGCATCCCATACCATGTGCATCCCATACCATGTGTACTAGTTGTCCCATACCATGTGCAGTAGTTGTCAAGGACATCATGTAGACCCCAAGGGACAACTATAGCCTACTGCTTGCAGTAACCAGTGTGAGCTCAGTGCCTTCTTGGCTATCAGAAGCGTAGGAGGTGGGGGCGGGGGGGCCCTGGACGGCATGTGGGGGGTGACAACCGCGCTGCAGCAGCAGCGAAAAAGACGCGAGCAGGTGGGTGGCGGCGAAAAAAGGCACATGTTGTTTAGCCCGCCCACCCAGAGCCTTGGAAGGCTTAGAGCAGCCACAGTGGAGGTAGCGGCGACGTTACCTCCGGCAGGGGGGCAGCACTTTTGTTTGTAGCCCCCCTCCCGCCAGGCGTAGGTACTTCACTGCTTGGCGAGGCTGTGGGCCTACTCCATCCAGTCAGGCGCCTGTGGCTTTGCAAACTCCATGGCAGACAGTGATCCAACTGCTGCAGCCAGGTATCCCTGGCCCCTGTTTCTTGGCTGTCTGTTGGATAACTTGCAATGGCACAGCAGCCTGCAGGAAGGAGATGTCTGACAACTCCACTTGTGTGTTTCTCTTTCAGATGCTGCTCTGTCGCTGATACAGTTCAATAAAAACCTCGACTGGATCCCACTTGTCATTACTTTGATAGCAGAGGGATCCCTTTTTCCCATTCTAGCTTCTTCTTTTTTTACCTCAGCTGGCCTCAGGGTGGGACTCTGCGGTGGGACGCGGTCTTAGGATTGGGCCAGTACTACAGGGTTGTTGTAAGGATTACATCCAGATAATACATGAGAAGCACTTTGCATACTCCAACTCTTGTGCAAAGTATTGTTATTAATCCTATATATGTCTATTTGGTATGGCTTATTCCCAAATAAATGTACATAGGATCGCGGCCTTAGTTAATAGATTAGAATATATTGAAGAAGTAATGTTTTCAGGTTGTGGTCCTGTCATAGATACCTTTGCTGTCCTGCACGAGGCTTAGCTTGCTTCCATGAATCTTTTAAAAGTATATTCAAATGAGCTGCCATACTGCATTATTCTTGTATGAACCAAGGAAGCAGCTTCCTGCTGAGTCAGGCCTTTGTTCCATCAGTTCAGTATTGTCTGTGCACTGACGGGCAGCTGCTCTTCAGGCTTTCAGTCAGGGATCACCAGTAATGGTGAATAGTGTTCAGTGATTGTCTCCTGCCTTCGATTTGTGTGCCTCTGTTCCTGTTGGAATATTAAACTGAAAATTGTTCAAAAGAGATATCCTCTGGAGCTAACTATGTTCAGAAAGGAAGCCATTCAGATACAATAAAAAGGCTAATAAAAGCTTTATAACCAACTAATGCTTACAAAATCTCCTTAAGGTTGGAAGCCAACGAATTTGAATAATGGGGAATTGTTTGTAGCAGCTTCAATTACTGTACTGTTAATTTGTAAATTAAAGAAAAAAAAGACTTCAAAAGTGAAATTGCTAGATGTTTTCCTCAAGGCCAACATTACTAACTTCAACACAATTTAATTAAAAAGCAATGCCTCTGGAGATTTTCCTAATGAGAAAATGTCACGGTGTCAATAACCCTATTACATGATTGATACCTGTGCATAAGCCACCAATATCCAATGAAACAATTATTGTCTCATCCAATAGTATAAGACCATCTGTAAAAGATCAAAAATGTGTGACAGCAGTGGGGGCATTTTTCGCAGAAAGGGAAAAGGGAAGATAGTAGGCCAGTTCAGCTGACTTTCAAGGAACAGTAAGGGTCCAGGAGAAAGGAAAAAGCCAATACTGTACTGTACTACTGGACACTCATATTAAAGTTACCGCAAGCGATTAAAAGGGAGATTTTATTGGGAGCTCAGAAGATGAGGGAGATGCAGACAGATGTATGGTAATCCCACTTTTTAAATGCCACTGTACTATAATTTTATCCTGCCTTTCTTCTAAAAAGATTAGGGCAGCACAATGATTCTCTCTCCCCACCCCTTCATTGTAACCCTGTGAGGAAAGTTAGGGTCTCCCAGTAAGCTTTATGACAGTGAGTAATTGATCCCAGCTCTTCCTGATCATTGTCTGCACAGGTTCTCGGTTAGCTAAGAGCAAGGCATCTTTGCAGTCTGCAGGCCTTTTTATGTAAACCAGTCTGATGTAGGGGAAGCCATGTTCCTGTCTCTATAAACCCCACCTTTAAAGAAGCCAATAAGCTCATTGGGTGATCCTGGGCCAATCACTATCTCTCACCTGAGCCTACCTAACAAGACTGTTGTGAAACTAAAGGTGGGGGGGAACCATGAAGAGTACCTGAAGCTTCTCAAATAGCACTGTAGAACTGTAGAATAGAACTGTAACTAATATATTGCTGTTTTATGTTTAGATATGCATATCCCACCCTGCCTCATAAATATGGGTCTAATAGTATTTGTGTATTAACCGTAAAGAACTGTCATAACTGTAAATAATTGATGATGCTATGTAAGTATTAATAATAACGTGGGTCAGTTCACATGATCAGCTGAGATGGTAGTTAGCAAACAATAACCTTATCTCTTGGTGAACCTGCCAAAATCTCATCATTTCAGACATCCAAGCTATCGCTTGCTACAGTCGCATCCTGGCCTTTGTCTAATTGCATAATAAACTACGGGAGGAGGAAGATAGATAGAGTATGGAGCATTGTTGGAAGTAGTGGGGTTGCAGAGAGAATGGTTGCTATGTTTGGTTTCAGGCCAAGAAAATAAAAAAAAGGATTCAATTTAATAAATTGTTTAAATAAATCATGTTTGCTTCTGTAGGGCAGTAGTTAGCACACTTTTGACTTGCAGACCACTCTTATTTATACAGATTACTAGGTTGTGCCTTCATTTTATCACAATTATATGGTGCCTTTGTTTGCATTGTTACATGGTCAATATTTATTTTTATTTATTTCTGCTTGGTTTAAAGACATGCATTTGAACTCACGTACTTGGTGCTGGGCTCCTGCCTGGAGACCAAAGGGCCAGATCGATACCATGACAATTCGAGGAGTTCCATCTCCTTCTCCCTCCTCCTTCTAACTGCTTAGGGCTCCATTGTGCATGTATGTAAGTTATCCAATTCCCCTTGTATTGCTTAAGAGTGTGTTAGTATAGTGAGTCCCAGTTCAAACCCCCTGTTTTGGTACTTGAGCTCTTTCAGTACATTTTGGTGCACCAATTCTTGCTTCAGGCATCCTTTCCCTGCTGAATTACATAGACATGTCATTAGCTTTGACATGGAATCCCTGAATACTATTGCTTTTCCCCTCGTGTGCACATGTTACACATGTTAAAAAGCACTGCTCTTAACATGATCATGGAACTCAAGGTGACATGAGTCAGCTTGCCAGACAATCTCTGATCCAGGCATTAACCGGACCCAGCTCTCCAGCTGCATCATGTGCTTCAAACTATCTCCCATGACATTAATATTTACTCATTCAAATAATTCTAAGCCTAAATTCATTTAAAAAAATCTAGGGGAAAAATTGGGAGTGCAATAATGGTGATTAATTTTGACTAGTTGTTGATAGGAGATTAGAAGCTGGATCCAGCGTTGTCTCTCTATGAACAGAAGGAGCTTCTGGAAAGAGAGCTGCACACAAGAAACCATTCCTGTTATGGGTGGAACTGTCCTATTAAAGGGAACATCTTCCATTTACTGAGTGAGTATAAAGGGAACTGAATCCTCTTGGTCCACTCACTGCGCAATCCTGCCAGTGGGGTTGCCGACACGACGGTGCCCACGTGATGGGGGCCATGACGTCAGCACGCGGCTGCGACCCCCCCCCGTTGTTTGGCTTCCATTTCCACGCCAGGGCGGGTAGGCAGGCCGAAACGCAGCCCAGATGGCTGCGAGCAAAACGTGAGCGACGCATGAACTTGCGCCCCTCCCCTGAAGCGGCGCTTGGTGCTCTGGGCACCAAGGCTCCCCCCCAGATGACACTACTGAATCCTGCGCAACTAAACGGCGATGGAACTAGCATTCCGTTGCCGGGAGACATTGCGAATGTGCTGTAAAGCATGTTCGTGACGACAAGAGAGCAAGGGAGACCAGTGCAGAGGACGGCCTCCCTTGCTCCGTCGATGGAGCACCCGAGCGGCCGCCGGACCAGGTAAGCAGGGATCCGGCGGGCGCGGTTCGCTGGGTGAGGGAGGGGGGGCATTGGCCTAGTTGGCCCGGGAGTGGGCGGGGGATGACCTCGGCCATATCCTGACCCCCGCCGGGTGGCTAGGCCGTTACATGACCTCCTCCGACTTCCGCCAGCTATTTAGCTGGCAGAAATCCGAGGAGGCTGATCAGGCCGGCCTGCTGTTACAGGGGACAGAGTAGACCTCTGGCCTGGCGGCAACATGGCCGCCGGTGCACAGGATCCGGCGGGTGGCCCTGGGCCACCGGCCGGATCCTTATGGTGGATTGCGCTGCCCGTCAACTACCGTGAAGTAAACCAGAGCCTTGAGGAGTTTCTGGAGTAGTCTCTGGAGTTTGGGTGAGCTCAAAGCTTGCAAGGGCTGGGGAGTTAGCCCATAGGACTTCAGCTTCCCCTTGGCTGGAGGACTCTGTGAGAAAGGGGTGATGGTGGCACCTGCCATAGGTTTGCCCTGAGAACTCGTTTGGGACATTTGACCAGTCAGGTGGACATGCGCAAAAACTTGTAATCAACTTAAGGTATATTTGCCTAGGAACAGTACCCTGCTTTCTCACAGAGTGCTAAGACCTTTGAGGTAGTGGGATTCACAAGAACAAATTGGAAACATGCATTTTTGACTCACTGGCTGTGTTTGGCCAGTGAACCAGGAGTGCCTAGTATGATTGGTCAGAGAGACGCAGGACTGTGACACCCAGTACCCAGTGGTAGCAATAGCTGCAGCCACCATAGGAAATATGCCCTGGGGCCCACAAGCACTTGGCAACACCACTGAGATTTTTATTATGCTTTTTTCTGTCCAAATAGGCCTGGTGATGGAACAGATGTGAAAAGCTTGAAGTAGGATGATACCATGAAGTGAAATGCTATATTCCTTCCTTGCCATTGTTATTGGATGAGCATGCTGATAGCAAGATATAATAGTGGTGCTTATGTCAGCTGAGAAGGATAAGGGAAAAAAAATCAAGCTTAAGTGACACATTGTTTTCTGGATTCAGCGCCTGCTGATGAGAACGTTGGGGTCACTGTCACACTTGCTGAGAATCTTTTTCATGGTGAAATAGAATTCTCCTTAAAAGACAAAGCAGCTGTTTCCTCTAGTGGTTTGTCAAACATTAAGAGCCAAGGGACAAACATTCTTCTTTTAAAAGCATACTTAACTCAGGCAGGCTGCTTTATCTCACAGCTGTCATAGCATTCAACACATATCCATGCCTTAGTTTTAATGGCTTTCAAGAGAGGGGCAGAGATTGCGTGTATATTAAACGTGCCATGTTATAGAAGATAACCAGCTGATCAGTTTTCTCTCATGAAATGCTCATTCATACCCTGGGCTAGACAAGGGTTATTCACACATAGTTAATTAACATTAGTATACTTTAAGTACCGTACCTCTTTGTTCATATAGGATGAACATCTCATCTCAAAAAGGTTTCTGATCATATAAAACAGGGGTGGGGAACCTATTTGCGGTGGGGGGCCATTTCCCCATTGGGAAAATTGGCCGCGGGCTGCCCGTAAGGGCGGCCGAAATTTTTGGCCCCCCCACCGCAAATTTGACACACACACACCGCGAATCTACCCTTCTAACCCACCCACCCACCCACCCACGGAACACTCTCCCTCCCTCCCTCCCACCCACCCACGGACCACTCTCCCTCCCACCCACCCACCCACCCACAGACCACTCTCCCTCCCTCCTACCCACGGACGCTTACCTGAGGCTCCGGGGGGGCGGCGGCGGCGGCAACTGCCGCCGCCGCCTTCCCACGTCAGCTCCAGTTTAAATCAGCCTTTCTGCAGCTGTGCAGATCGCCGTTGAGGCCAAGAGGGCAATCTCTTGGCCTCAACGGCGATCTGCGCAGCTGCAGAAAGGCCGATTTTAAAGTGACTAGGCAGGCGGACGGTGGAGCCTCCGGTCCCGCGGGCCGGATCGGTCAGGTCCCGCAGGGGCCGGACCAGATTGACCCGCGGGCCAAATGCGGCCCACGGGCCGGAGGTTCCCCACCCCTGATATAAAAGGTCCAAGCTCATATCCTCTCTCTCAGCAATACAGTACTGCTACTACAAGCCATGTGTCTGTCAGTGTGTACTTCTGTGATCATAAATATCAGATTCTCTAATTAAAAATCATTTTTACCCAAGGGTGTATATACACATCTGGAGTTAAATGCATACACCTGTGGGCTGGGAGGAACTGGTTAATAGGACCATACGAGGAGGAAGATATCGTGAAAAGGTTATAGGAAATGTATAATCATTACACAAAGTGAAAATGTTCTGTCTTCTGACTATTGCAATCCTGTACCTGCACGTTTTAATTTAAAGTCCAGCAAAAACAGTTTGCATGTTTTTTCTTTGTAGTCATGAGGACTAGAAACTTTAAAAAGCCAGACATTTGAGATTCTCAAGCATCTGCTTTAACAACTGCATTCTGTCTACATTGGGTGCCTTACTTGGTACTCTTGCAGCCTATTTGTTTAACCTTTCTTTAAACACACACACACACACACGCGCACACGCGCACACGCACACACGCACACACCCTTGCAAAGAAGGAGAGTCTCTGTAAGCAGCTTCTTCCATTGTTGAACAGATTAAACGTTCAGAGTGAGGGGTTTTTTCCACCCTTCATATATCAAAACCCCAAAGAGCAGTTCTGCACAGATATGTAGGAATGGGGGGTCCGCCCCCAGGCGGCACATGGAGGGGAGTGCACAAGCTGCATCATCAGTGGCAATTTTGCAGGGGTGGTGGTGGCAAAAAGGGGGCTTTTGTTGTGCGGCAGCGGGGGAAAGGAGTTGCCTGCCCACCCGCTCGTGCCCCTCGTAGCCTTTTTCCAGCGAAAAAACACTGGAGGGGCGTTTTTTTCTCTGCAACGCCACCGGGGGCGGGGCTTGTGATGTTACGTGCGGGGTGGGGCTAGTGATGTCACGGGGGTGCAGCAGAGGCTAGCTACCTACGTGACTGATTCTGCAAGAAATCTGTTACCTTGTCATTGAGCCATGAATGTTTGCAGAATATATGGGTCTGGACTGCTGGATTTAGGCCATGAAATAAACATACATGGAAGCTACGCTAACTGTATATGTACTGCAACAACTGTAAACACCAAAGCTTAAAAGTGAAGGCTGTGCAACTGAGAGAAAAGTGTGTTTGTGTAACAATATCCAGGGTTTGTAAAATGTTATAAAGAGGAACTATGGGAGTAAAAGGGGACCAGCAGGGATCCAATAAGAGCAATGTAGACTCTGGGAAGTGGTCCCCCATCTCCATCACCCTGAGTGTGAGAAAACGATTCTACTTTAGCAAGTCAACATTTGGCAGAATTTGGCATCAACCATCATTTGTTCTTAAACCTGGCTCAGCAGTTGCGATCTTTAACTATGTTATACCTTATCTCTCAGCAGATGGCCATCGACAGACCACCTGGTTGTAAGACTTTATGATGGCACTCTCAGTAGGTGATTGGACTGCTGATAGACACATAATTTCTTGTTATGAGATGGTCATTAACGATGTCTCTCCATAATTTTATGCATGCCTGATCCAAAGTTGTTAAGACATTTTCTAGACTTCTGTACTAATTGAATTGGCATGTAATCATGAAAAGCCAGAACACACGTTTAAAAATATAGGTTTCAAATAGTACTGCTCAAAAAGCAAACCGTTAAGCAGATAAAAGAGGTCAATTTCTGTATTTAGAAAATTACAAGACATACAAACAAGTGTTTCTTTTCTTACAACATATAATTTCAAAACTTATATTCAGCCCGTAGACTTTTATAAGATCATTTGCTTTTCAGGGAAACAGGAGCTTCAGTAATACATATTAAAGGTAAAGGTAAAGATGACCCCTGACATTTAAGTCCAGTCGTGTCCGACTCTAGGGTGTGGTGCTCATCCCCATTTCAAAGCCGAAGAGTCAGCGTTGTCCGAAGACGCCTCTGTGGTCATGTGGCCGGCATGACTCTCCTTGCCGCAGCGCGTAGCATGCAGCTGGAACACGGAGTGCTGTTTACCTTCCCGCAAGCGGTACCTATTTATCTACTCGCATTAACATGCTTTGGAACTGCTAGATATTAGCCTCCATTAAAGCTTACAGGTTTTAACCGCAAATAGAAGATAATATATTGCATTAATTCCTATTCACTGTCCTATGACTACCCTAGGAGCCAGCATGAAGAACAATAGAACAAGAAGCAACATAATAACCAATAGAAAATTCCATAAGGGAGAAGAGTTTGAAATGAAATCATTCTGGGTTGTGCAAGACGACACAGGGGAAATCAGGGTTTTAGATTAAAGAAAAGAATGATAAAGTTAAGAGGACAGCTTTTGTCCTGCTAAACCCTGTTTCCAATAGAAATGTCTTTTAAAACAGGATTTAGAACAATAGATAATTATATATCTAGATAAAATTGGTATATAGTCATGTGACAGCACAGCACTGAGGGAACATAAGCAGCACCTGCCTCGTCTCTGACCATGCCTCTGTTTATTCACCGAAAAAGAAATCTGAACTGCTTTTTCATGAAATACAGGAATGTTTGATATAAATTTTACAAGAGAAACTGAAATTGCACTGCAAGCACCCTCATTCAGAATTTCTGAGCATCAGACAGATTTCTCTCCAATCACAATGGATAGTGTGGTAGATTTTGCATTTTGTAGCAAGGGAGGTGGAAGAAATACCGTATTGGTCTGAGTATAAGACTCACTTTTTTCTCCTAATTTAAGTTTTTAAACTAGGGGTGCGTCTTATAATCAGGCTGTTGCAATTTAATGCCAGTGATTTAATTAAATTTTTTTAATAGCACCAAACTTTAAGGGTGCGTCTTATAATCAGGTGCGTCTTATACTCGGGACAATACAGTATCTACATATCTGCCTTCCTCCTATCTGAAGTGGGGCTGGGGCAGGATTACTCCAACAGCTCTAGTGTGGCCCCAGATTGAATGGTTAGACTGAGAAATAGAAGGGAAAAACCCATGACTTTTATCATGTGATGTAGCAAACAGGCACCACTTCTGCTAAAAGACAATGGGTACACTAATGCTGATTTAGGAATTAGGTCACCTTCAGCATTCTGCCAGCTTTCCGCTGCACATACCAAAGATAAGCTTTACCAAACATGAGCGGTGGAAGTGCCAGCTGCTAGTATCGCCAAAGAGAACCAAAACCTTTGTCAACCCCTCCCTATCCCAATTCCTACTGAGTTTAACTCACACCTAGTCATTGGTTATCTACATCAACCTGCCTGACTTGGCAGGGGGAACATTTGAGGGTCTTTTAAGTTTAAACTAGCCCATCAGAGCTTGGCTGTGCCATCTTCCCCCAAAAGGGATAAAAAAGGAGCTGACCAGCTGGGGTTGGTTGGCACATAGTCAGGACAAGGGTTGGTGCTGTCCAACCAGGACAGGATTAATGCCTCCCTCCCTCTCCCTGCTCCAGGATAGGGCTACAAGCTGTGAAATTGACTGGAGGGAGGGGGAAAAAAAACTCTGCTATTCTGGAAGGGGGCAAAAAAGGATGGGAACTGTAGTTGATTAAGGTGTTTGAATGGACAGTGTGAGGGAAGGGGTAGCGGAAGATAGAAAGAACCCTAAGGGCGCAATCCAAACCTACTTAGGCCGCCGTTGTAACCAGCGGCCCAGCGAAAACGGGAGGCCCCAGAACGGAAAGGGGATTCAAATCCCCTCCAAAAGGGGAATTCAAAGGGGATTTGAATCCCCTTTCCGTTCTGGGGCCTCCCATTTTCATTGGGCCGCTGGTTATAACGGTGGCCTAAGTAGGTTTGGATTGCGCCCTAAGTCTTCTATGAAGAGGGGTGGGGGAAGAGGAAGAAAACATGGGATTTTCCAATCAAACTTGGAAGGGGTTGGTGGGATGAAAATCAGCTGTCGGCGCTAGAAGAATCTAGAAGAATTATAGAAGCCCTAGAAGAATTTTTAAAAAGAATCACAATAAATGAAGCACCTTTATCTAGGAACATCAAAATAAAAATCAGGGTTAAAAGGGGGGGGGAAAGGTTAAATGGAGTGCATGCATGGGGGGGGGGAGAGATTCAAGAGCCAGAAGGCTGTGGCATGAGCAGGAGAGAAGAAAGGCAGGGATATGCTTTTTGGAAGGAGTGGCTTTCCGGGAAATGAGCTGTATACAAATTTGAAAAAAAGAACAGAAAGCAGAGCTGAGCAAAGAGTTCTGTGGGGTTCAAAAAACTATAGCATCCTCCCCAATATGTTCAAGGACTGTCTTAAAATGATGGGGCAGGCGGAAGCCACATAGGCTGTCCCTAATGGAAGCATTATGTCTACAGCCATATAGAAAAAGGAGGAGGGAGATTTAAACACACACACACACACACACACACACACACACACACACACACACACCTGTAGGTCCTCAGAGACATACTGCAGTTTGCGTTGCTATCTGCTTGATGAACACAGTGGCTCCGGAAAGGCTCAGACAGTGAACAAGCTGCGCAGGGGGTTCCCTGCCCTCCAAATGACCAGGGACATAACTTAGAACGCAGTAGAAAAAGACTGTCTTGCCTGTCCTGGAGAGTTCACAGGCCAATACTCATGGCTTCCCTTGTTGGAGGGAATGATAACCAAAAAAAAGACCCCCCCCAAACAGAATTTGATAGAGGAGAAGGAAAGAAGGTGATAAAAAAGAAGCACAGGTGCAGCTAGTGTTAGCTGTGTTAGCTGATTAGCGCCATCACCTGAAGCAGAATGAAGGGCAATGAGAAGACTTTAACAGGTTTGAGTGAGGATAGAATCCTAATCTTTTGCTAGGGTTGTTATAGGATTTCCACACATAGGGGAAGGACATTCCAATTGATCCTTGAGTTTTTGTCTATTCGTTTAGGTTATAAATTCACTAATTCTGGGATTCCCCCTATTTTCCCAGTTTGCCTAATGCAGTGTCTAGTTTGGGGAAGGACTATTAAGACTGGGGTTGGCAACAGCAGCCTGAAGTTACAAGGGATTCACTCTTGCAACCTTCTTGAAGGTAGAGGGATGCTGACGGGGAACACCCTAAAATCAAAGCCCATGGTACTTTTGTTCCCTAGTGTTGCCTTGCCAGCAGATGTTGCAATGTTATGACATTATACACTAATTCAGACAAAGCACATAACAGAAGCTCCAATCACTCTGGAATTTTCCATTCTCCAAGAGTCTTGGCTCCAGTGGAGGGAACAGGAAAAAGAAAATATGTCCTTTTTAGAACCCCGTTTCGGCTTTGTGCTCTGCCTCCAGGCCAAAGGCACATCTCTAGTGCCCTCAAAAATAAATAAGGGTGAAAGTCATAGTATGGATCTGAACATTTCCATGTGTAGCATGGTGAGGAGCAAATGTGAGCCATCCATTGTGATGGCTAAAAGCAAACTCCGATTGAGAGAAGGCTCACCTAAACATCAGACTAAATGGACCCAACACTGTGTTTTGGAGATACCAGAAACCCTTTCCAAGATAAAGAAGAATGTCATCTCCTTATGTGTGTATGTGGAGGGGGGGGAGGATAGATAGAAACACAGAATCCACCAGCACCCCCCAAAACAGCAGCAACAGAGGGAGGAAGCTGTGCACTAATATGAATGCTGTTGTCCTTCCAACCATGAAGGTGCAGGTTAGATGCTCCATATCTCTGACTGTAAAGGAGCTAGGTCCATGTTGTGAAGCAGTAGACAAGAGCTGCTGCAGATGCAGGGAGTCGATGTCCACACATCATCAAATGCTGCAGTTTCCCTGGATTCCCCACTAGTCCTATACTTGTACAAAATCCTTTGCTTCTTGTCAGAATGCCCTTTCAGATGGGTATATATTGCATTGGCAAACTTCAGAAGTGTTCTTAGTGTGTGCAAGACAGCGATGATGAGGAAATAGGTCTGAAAGAAGCAAGATCTAAGGTTATCTACAATGTAATGATACATCACTATAATCTGACTGTAACATATTACTAGACTTAGAGAATAAGCCTTCGGTATCATTCAAAGCAATATCATGAGCTTTGCGTGTCTTTGCCCGTCACTTTTGCTGCAGGATTGCGAACAGAATCCATTATACGGGCATATCTTGGCATCTGGGAAGGCTGGAAGGTTTCAGCAGATCTTGGAGAACTTGTGAGATTGTCTTGAGTTCTTGACAATTATCTTACACAACCAGATAAGATTCTTACGTAGCTAAATATTTGTGCAGCAGCAATTAGGGCATTTGTATCTATGGGCACATTATGGTCAAAGAATAATGGGACAGTTTGTTCTGCTCCACATTTAGGGGGCTAGTATTTCAGTTCTGTAATATCTATTTGAATATGGGTTTGATGTTGACCCCCCCCCATTCTCCCCTTTTAACCCCTTTTTAAAAGGTTATATTGAATTGGATTGGATTGTGGCTCAGCTAGTTTCATAAGATTACAGAGTGAATGCAACGTGTTACCTTCAAAAGAGCTGATAATGCTGAAGGGCTCATTCTCACAAGGTTTCACTCACTAGCCACTGCATGCATTGATTTTAACCCAAAGATGCCATGTTTAGATGTGGTTGTATGAAGGCCATGCTGCCCACTGTGATCATACATGATCAGTGCCTTCAGAAAGCTGCAGTGTTCTCTTTAATAAAGAAGGCAGGAATACCACTAATAGCCCAATCCTAGCCTTGCAGTATGCTGGCGTACCATGAGGATCCCCACCATGGCAGCTGAGCTGCTCCACCAGTCTGCGGAGCGCTGCTGCCAGTACAAAAGTTGGAAAGCCTCATACATTGCCCCTACAATGTCTGTAATGTTTCCCTCCCACATAGTCACAGATTTCTGAAATGACATTCCTGGGAAGTTCAGAAACTGTAAAACTTTTAAAGTAAACTGTAAGGAACTCAAACCATTGAGTCTAGCAGAAGAGGAGCTCTCCTTCTCTTAAGACTGGCTATTCTCAAAGCCTGGAGAAGCGATTTGTCAGTTTCACCTATGCAGTCAGCCCAATTCAAGTATCAAGGCCAAGTCTGAACACTCTCAGCCCAGGGGGTTTGAAACTGACATATCATCTGCAATGAAAAAACTCTGATCATGTGGACTTTTATTTGCATGCCCTTCCATCTTCAGTTTCCCTTTGTGCACGGCAGAGAGTGTAGCATCATTTAATTTTTAGTATCCATTAGATATGGCTTAATCAACGCCAAATTACTGTCTGCCTGAATGTGGTATCTTTTGTTATCGCTGATCATTACAGCAACCTTGAAATGACTCCTGGAGCTCATTTCTTACTTCCCAAATGGTACCAAATATGTTTCATGTTACTGCACAGAAAGAGGGGAGCAAAGACCTACATACTTTTAAAGTTTAAAAATATGCAGTACAGGTTGATTACCCCTTATCCGAACATCTGAAATCCAGACTATTCTGAAATCCAAACATTTTTGGGGCTATGACTTAAATTTTTTTTTTCCCAGCACTTGGCTGGCATAGTGCAAGACATGCTAGGGCACAAAATTATTTAAAATATTGTTGTGTATATGAGACCTAAATGAATTTTGTGTTTAGACTTGGGTCCCATCCCCAAGATATCTCATTATATTTATGCAAATATTCCAGAATCCAGACAAATCCAAAACCCAGACAACTTCCCATCCCAAGCAGGCCGGATAAGGCAGGGGTGGCCAACCTTTCAACATGAATGCTCCTGGACCTTTAATGGTTGTATAGGTGAGAGCATTTCAGCAGGTGCAGCTGCTTTAGCAGCACCATCAGCAATTGCAGCTGCCAAGAATCTGTCTTCTACTCAACTCTTCAGAATGCAGAGGCCCTAATGGTGGATGGTTGGCCACCCCTGGGATAAGGGATACTCAACCTGTAGTTGCCACAGAGTCAGGCCATTGATTCATCTAGCTCAGTATTGTCAACATTGACTGGCAGTGATTCTCCACGGTTCCTTCCCAGCCCTACCTGGAGACACCAGGGATTGATCTTGGGAGCTCCTGCACATGCTCTTTCATCCAGACACAGGGCTTCCTTAAAGTTTCTGCTAACAGCCCAATGCTCCGTAACTCCTTGTGGGACAATGCAGCTGCACCAACATGGCTCCTGCTGCATCTCGGGGGGGGGGGGAGTTTTGACCTCCAGAGGTCTTCACAGGTCAAGTTGGTCTACTTGGACCTGCAGCAGTGATATTGCTGGTGCAAATCCACGTAGACCCATGAAGGTAGATCAAGCGCAGGAAGGGGGTTAGATTTTGTGTGCATCGCTGCCACCAAAACCTCCCCTTTGTGGGCCCGATCCACCCCATCCCCACCCGTCACTGCCCTGTCTGCCCACCTCCGCTCTGTTCCGGCTACCTTCCACCTCTCTCCCACCCCAGCACTAGAGGAGTTGCTAGAGGAGGGCGTTACTGTAAGTGGTGCACAGTGCTACTTGGCATTACATGATGGCCCCGCCCACTCGCCATCAGAGCCAGACTCTCCTGCTCATTGTCTTTGCCACCCGGAATGGCTCCGACAGCGAGTGGCGGGGCTGTTGGATGCCAAGTAGCATTGTGTACCACTTACAGTATCCCTCTCTAGCAACGCCACCACCCAACACCATCTTACCTGGGAGAGTGGGTTCCATTGTCCGCTGCTCATGGAGCTGGCCACTCGCCACTCCTGGCAGTGGCCAGCCTGCACACTCTGGCATATCTTGTTTTGGGCAGCCAGAAAGTGCATAGCACGATGACAGGTTCCGGTACCTCCTGAAAACACCTCTCCCCCCCCCCAGTAAATGCTCAACACACCTCCTTGTCAACCACTCATCTACTGGCAGGGATGTGGATCAAGTCTCTGACTCCAAGTCTTGAGTCAAGTTCCAAGTCTCTGGGTCCAAGTCTTAAGTCAAGTCCCAAGTCTTTGCCCCCAAGTCCTGAGTCTTTAGTTGCGAGTTGTGAGTCCCTATCTATTTAATGGGGAAAATGGGCTTAAACCTGAATAAAATTGGACTTGTCGTAAAAGGCTCCAAGTCTCGAGTCGAGTCTTTCGAGTCTTTTACAATCGCTGAGTCCAGTTCGAATCAAGTCATTGCCACAACTTGAGTCCGACTCAAGTCTGAGTTAGTAGACTCAAGTCTACATTCCAGTCCACTGGCCTGTCCATTTCCCACATCCCCCAGTTTCCTTCCTGCAGGAGAATGTAGGATCTCTCTCTCTCTCTCTCTCTCTCTCTCTCTCTCTCTCTCTCTCTCTCTCTCTCTCTCTCTCGTATCTTGCACATTGTGATGGGTGGCTGCATGCCAAATGCAGGAAATCTTGGGAATGATCGTTTTTCTAGCACTACTGAACCTTGTCAGTAATGCTGGAAAAAACTACAATTCCCAGTGCTCCTTGCATCCGACATGCAGCCACTGCAGTGTGATAAACACAAGGAGCTCTGGAAATTGTAAGGTAAAGGTATCCCCTGACAATTAAGTCCAGTCGTGTCCGACTCTAGGGTGTGGTGCTCATCCCCATTTCAAAGCCGAAGAGCCAGCGTTGTCCAAAGACGCCTCCGTGGTCATGTGGCCGGCATGACTCTCCTTGCTGCAGCGCGTAGCATACAGCTGGAACACGGAGCGCTGTTTACCTTCCCGCAAGCGGTACCTATTTATCTACTTGCATTGACATGCTTTGGAACTGCTAGGTTGGCAGGAGCTGGCCAAGCAACGAGCGCTCACCCCGTTGCGGGAATCGAACTGCCGACCTTTTGATCGACAGCTTATGGTTCAGCGGTTTGCATGTATCTTCCCTTCTAGCACAACTGAAATGGGTTAGTAGAGGTAAAAACACCACAATTTCCTCTGCTCCATTGGCTGGTACACTGCCATCAGAAAGGAAGAGAAGAGCAAGATGTCTCCATTCCCCTGTTCCCCGCACAGTCACCAATGTTTACCAAGAAAGAAAAGGGAGTGGAGGGGTTTGGAGGTGGGGAATGGGGAGGGGAGTAGGAGGGAGGCCTTAAAAATTCTTCTCAGCTTGGATGGAAAAGTACACTAGGGTCATTAACGTTTGACTTGCATTGGAGGGAAGCAGTTCAACAGCATTGCTAGTTTTTATACACTCACTCACACAGGCCACCGTCATTTTCCTTTTCCAATAACTTATAACGTTTAACAGCCCTGTCAGAGCCAAACCAGGGCACCATCTACTGGCAGCTTCTACTGTTGTGTTGAATAATGTATTGAACAGTGATTCTAGACTATAATGCTTTATCTTTTTAATTAAGAGGAGAGAAAAAAATAATGTGCTCTACATGGATATCTTTCTTTTACCGAAGTATATGCTAACGGTTGTGAATGAAACATAACGATCAATCTCGAGGATGCTGTTAGTTCACAGTAATGTGGGTACATTATGAATTTTGCTGTGGATTCGCCATAATTCCCGCCTCATCAAAAAGCACATTGACTCCCATTATTTACCATTCTGATACAGTGACATGTATCTTCTAGCTGGGCAATATCAGAAATGTTAGAATTGTTGTACATTCTGCTCTTTCATGCAGGGTGACAATTATTATGCTGTGAGGGAATCTTGCAAAATCAGGAATTTTTGTTCATGTCCTTTTGGCATATTAGTTGTTTCTCTCAATATGGGAACAAATAGAAGAAATGTTAGTCAGGTTTCCATCTCAGCAGAAACTGCAGCATTGTGTATGAAGACCGTTCCGGCCTATAAAAGCAAAAGCTAATTCTTAGATGAGGCTTGACTTAAATGTGCTGCCGGGAGGGGGGAGAGACACAAGAAAATCTTACCAGTACAGCAATGCAGGTCCCTGGCATCTGGGCTCTTGGCCACTACCATGGGTGGTGTTAGCATGCCAGGGGAACAACCAGCCTCAGCCACTGTGAGATATAGGAAGCTGGACTAGATGGGCCTTTGGCCTGATCCAGCAGGGCTCTTCTTATGCCAGGCATGCACAACACTGCACAGTCCAGTGTTTCTTGCTTGTCTAATCAGGCCTGACACAAGGCTGTGCCTGAGCTGTGAGCTTTTAGGGTAAGGTGTATGGGGCCAACTGTACTGTGCTCCGCCCCTCAGGATGCAGACCTTAGGATGAGGTGCCAAGGATTAACCCATGCTGAGGTTTATAAAATTCTGCATAGGAGTGGAGAAAGTGGCCAGTGAGAAGTTTTTTTCTCCTTCTTTCGTCATTCTAGAACTCAGGCTTGTCCAATGAAACGGGTTGACAGGTGATCCAGAAAGATTGAGGCCGAAATCCTACTTAAATTTCCGGTGCCGGAGCAAGCGTTACATGGCCTCCTCCTACTTCCGCCATTTAGCTGGTGAAAATCCGAGGAGGCTGATAGGGCCGGCCCCGGTTTACACCCGGGGAAGGGGACGAAACGTCCCCTTCCCTGAGTAGACCTCCGGCCCGCCGCATGACATTCCAGAGCAGAAATGGGATCCGCCAGCGGGATCTTTAGTAAGAATTTCGGCCTGAAGGAAGTACTTCTTTGCATAATTCATAATTTCATTATTGTAGTGTCTACATTTTTGAGCTAAAGTGGACTGTTGCCCACTAACGTTTTTGCTGCAATAAATTTGTGAACTTTTACGAGTTCTTTGCCTTCTTTCCCCTCAGTCATTAGCTTAATTCTCAGTCTTCTTTGACCTTATACTGTCATTCCATTTCAGGATTCACTCTCTCAGGGCATTTCCAGATGGGATGTTTAGTCCAGGATTCTCACATATTGCTCACATTGTGGACAGTTAACACGACATCATCACACATCCATTATCCTCCTATGTTTTCCCCATGCTTAAATTGTAACAATTATTAAGGGAGAAAATCCATTAAGAATGAGCAAAGCAGTACAACTGTGCAGTAACTGAGCATGGGAACAATTGGTGGTGCTACTGTTCCTTTTTATTTATTTATTTAAAGAGCTTGCCCAGAAACACCAGACTATGGCAGAAATTGGAAAAGTAAAGGGGGAGGGTTAGTCTGCTATGTTCCCAAAACGCTATACAGTACTGTATTTTCAAAGACAAAACACCGGGATTAAAAGCCATGACACAATTAAAATCTAACATTAAGAACACAATAAAAACTCTGTTTAAAACTTTATGGATTAAAAATAGATCTTAGAAGGGCAACGTTTCAATCATCTTTTGATGATCTTCTTCAGGCAAAAACAAGCACAGCAAGCTGCAAGATGGTAAAAGATCATTTACTGGAACTAAAGAGACAATCTTTTACCATCTTGCAGCTTGCTGTGCTTGTTTTTGCCTGAAGAAGATCATCAAAAGATGATTGAAATGTTGCCCTTCTAAGATCTATTTTTAATCTATAAAGTTTTAAACAGAGTTTTTATTGTGTTTTTAACGTTAGATTTTAATTGTGTCATGGCTTTTAATCCCGGTGTTTTGTCTTTGAAAATTGTTGCCGGCCATGAAAACCTCAATGCATACTTAAAGTACTGTATTTATTGACGTGTGGAAGGAACACTGCAATTCTGCATGGATTTGACTGCAAACGGAACTGAAGTATCTGGCTGGCAGTACAAGCAGCCCTCTCCATGCAGTGCTGTCATCTCTCTACCATGTTGTTGTTCAGTCGTTAAGTCGTGTCCGACCCTTCATGATCCCATGAACCATATCCCGCCAGGCCTTCCTGTCCTCCACTATCTTCCTGAGTTCGCTCATTTTCATGTTCGTTGCATCGGTGATGCTGTCTAACCATCTCATCCTTTGCCTTCCCCTTCTCCTTTTGCCTTCAATCTTTCCCAGCATCAGAGTCTTCTCCAGAGAGTCCTCTCTTCGCATTAGGTGGCCAAAATATTTGAGCTTCAGCCTCAGTATCTGTCCTTCCAGGAAACAGTCAGGGTTGATTTCCTTTAGGATTGACTGATTTGATCTCCTAGCAGTCCAAGGGACTCTCAGGAGTCTTCTCCAGCACCACAGTTCGAAAGCATCTATTCTTCGGCGCTCAGCCTTCCTTATGGTCCAACTCTCACAACCATACATTGCTACTGGGAACACCATCGCCCTGACTATACGAACTTTTGTTGGCATGGTGATATCTCAGCTTTTTATTATGCTATCTAAATTTGCCATAGCTTTCCTTCCAAGGAGTAAGCGTCTTTTAATTTCCTGGCTGCTGTCTCCGTCTGCAGTGATCTTGGAACCCAGAAAAGTAAAATCTGTTACTGCTTCCATTTCTGCCCCTTCTATTTGCCAGGAATTGATGGGACCAGATGCCGTGATCTTAGTTTTATTAATGTTGAGTTTCAAGCCAACTTTTGCACTCGCCTCTTTCACTCTCATCAAGAGGCTCTTTAGTTCTTCTTCACTTTCTGCCATTAGGGTGGTATCGTCTGCATATCTGAGGCTGTTGATATTTCTCCCGGCAATCTTGATTCCGGCTTGCGATTTATTCAGCCCTGCATTTCTCATAATGTACTCTGCATATAAGTTAAATAAGCAGGGTGACAATATACAGCCTTGCCGTACTCCCTTCCCAATTTTGAACCAATCGGTTGTTCCATGGCCAGTCCGAACTGTTGCTTCTTGACCCGCATACAGGTTTCTCAGGAGACAGGTAAGGTGGTCTGGTACCCCCATCTCTTTAAGAATTTGCCACAGTTTGTTGTGATCCACACAATCAAAGGCTTTTGCGTAGTCAATGAAGCAGAAGTAGTTGTTTTTTTGGAACTCTCGTGCTTTCTCCATGATCCAGCGCATGTTGGCAATTTGATCTCTAGTTCCTCTGCCTCTTCGAAACCCAGCTTGTACGTCCGGTAGTTCTCGGTTCACGTACTGCTGAAGCCTAGCTTGTAGGATTTTGAGCATAACCTTGCTAGCATGTGAAATGAGTGCAATTGTGCGGTAGTTTGAACACTCTTTGGCACTGCCCTTCTTTGGAATTGGAACGTAAACTGACCTTTTCCAATCCTTTGGCATATTGAGTGCAGCACTTTAACAGCATCATCATTTAGGATTTTAAGTAGCTCAGCTGGGATATTATAATCTCCGCTAGCTTTGTTGTTAGTAATGCTACCTAAGGCCCACTTGACTTCACTCTCTAGGATGTCCGGCTCTGGGTCAGTGACCACACCAGCGTGGTCATCAGGAACATTAAAATCTTTCTTGTATACTCTTTAATTATTAATTGATTGATTGATTAATAACAATCAGTTGATTAATAACCAATCATTTGCTTTTATTTTCTCTTCCCATTCCTGTTCATTAGATTCTACCACGGTACACACTGTTTCCAAAAGGGATTAGATGTGATTTAATACCAAAATTCTCAAATGTTACTTTTGGAGGTTTGAGATTAAAGGCAAGATTACTACCACAAAGGATTTATGGGACTTTTTTTCTATTTAATTTTGAATCTCCTGTAAATAATACTTGCATTGTATGCCTGGAGCATTACACCAGTCGTGTAAATTGCTAGTGTCAGAACCTCATATTTGGTCTATTGTTTCAACCTCAGGCACAACAGGCATAGCAAAGTGTGACAGCTCGTTTTTAAAAAAATCTTTGCTAACCAAGCTAACGTTGTTTGGCAGCGCTCAGTACGTCTACAGCATTGTGAAATCATGCTGCCCTAGAAAGATGCATTAACTCAAACCCTGTGTGTATGCAGTTCAATTTCAAGGGAATTCTCTCCAACTCAATGGTGATTATATGGTTACAGTCACTGAAGAGGGTGAAAAACTGAGTTTCTCCTATTTACATTCACAGCAGTATGGATGTAATAGCAGTTCTATAATAGTTGATAGGTGTGTTGGCTTGCATACGTGTAAACAAGGTATTGACAAAGTCCAAGAGGGACTCTGTGCTTAGGTTTGTTATGATTAGGTGGAGAAGGATTACAAGGGAGTGTCTTTAGCTCAGTTGTCAGAGTGCATGCTTTGCGTGCAGAGTGCATGCTTTGCGGTCCCAGGTTCAATTCCAGGTAGGGCACAGAAATTTCGGACACTGCCAGAATGCCCCCTGCACCGGCAGAGTTGCACCAGCGTCCATTCCACGTCCAAACTGCGCATGCGAGGCGTCTGAGGGGGGTGGGGATGAAAACAGCAGAGTCCATTGCAAGGGGAAATGCAAAATCTCATGGCAAGCTTAAAAGTGTATAAGATGAACAGGATGATAATTCACAACCACCTAGCAATGCTAACTTGATTAACTCTGTAATGTAATTTAAAAAGCCACTGTCTCAATTGAGCCTTGTTGTGATGGTGTCAAGTTTTATTAGGAGGGAGTTTTATTTTTATATGGAGGGAGCAATGGGTGCTGCCACTGCCACCAAGTGCAGATCAGCCCAGCCAGGTAGTTTCTCTGAGGGTCACAGGCCCTCTGCCAGTGCCTGACCTGATTAACCCCTGATGATACCCCTGAATTGGCCAAGGTGGGAAGCAGGCTGTGAGACTAGATTGGCCTTTGATCTAATCCAGCAGGACTCTTATGTTCTTATGATGCATCTCTGGTCAGTGGCCTTGCAAGTGAATTCACTTGTTATTAACAGGTAGTCTGGCCATTCTAAATTCCTGCAACTATTATTTATTTATTTAAAGAATGTATACGCTGCCTTTCTCCCGACAGGGCAATTAAGGTGGCTTACAAGATTAAGGGTGCAATCCTGTAGAAAGACAGAACGGTGTTCTAAGCCGTTGCGAATGTGTTGTAAAGCACGTTCGCAATGACTTTAAGAGTAAGGGTGGCCTGTGCAGGGGCTGGCCGCCTTCACTCTGCCGCTGGATCATCCCCGCAGTCGCCAGAGAAGGCAAGTGATCGCACTGCGGGTGCAGGGGCGGTCTGGATGGTGAGGGAGGGGGACCATTGGCCAAGACAGCCCGGGGGGGGGAGATGGCGGCCGCCATATCCCAGTCCCGTTCCCAGGCTGGTTCCGCCATTACATGGCCTCCTCGGACTTGCGCCAGCTAAATAGCTGGCGGAAATCTGAGGAGACCCATTGGAGCCTCCCCGCGTTACACTGGGGGAAGGGGACAAATGTCCCCTTCCCCCGAGGAGGTCAAGGAGACATCGGGGCACGGGGATAGGCCCACCGGATACTTAGGTAGAATTGGGCTGTAAAACACGTTAAAATATACAAACGTACAATGAAAATACCGTATTTTTCGCTCTATAAGACGCACTTTCCCCCCCAAAAAAATAAGGGGGAAAAATGGCCATCATGTCCAGAGGGTCGCGCAGGCCTCCCAGAAGACCCGGTAAGCCAAAACGTTTTTTCCTAAGGGAACAAGCTGAGGTTCAGATCCATGGCAAAAGGAGGTGGGGCAGTGAATGTGGTAAGAATGGAATAAGCCAGGGCTGCCTTGAGAGAGCCACTTGACTTGTTAGCATGGGCCCTTCCATCTTTCATCAAAGAGCCTGGCAGTCGCTCATCAAAATAACTCAATCAATGAAGAGGCAAATGGGATAGAGAGTATAATGGTGGCTCAGGGCTGCCTGCCACCTGGCAAGCTCTGTATTTCAGGACTAGCTTCCACATTGCACACCTCCCTTGGGAGACGCTGCTAATATCTTTGCTTTCCAGCAAAAGGGGTTGGAGGCTCTTCTTGTGATTGTGCTCGGTTGATTCAATACATACACATTATGGGTTTTTTTTTAACTTGCAGGGGATTGCCTTGCCAATTGTGTCAGTGTACTTTTTAGCGAATGTGTGCTGTATTCTTGTCTCATAAAACAGACACTATTTAAAGCAAGAGGAAGAAAGATTCTGGTCTGCTAATCTTTGTGTGAAATGCAATTTCTTCCTATATGTGCTTGTATGCATAGCAACCTATAGTTTGGTAATAAACGGTTCTTCTTTCAAAAAAAAAAAAAAGAAAGTAAAAAAAAAACTTTCCCCCCAATTTTTAGCTCCATAGGATGCATGCGTCCTATGGTGCGATGCGTCCTATGGAGCGAAAAATACGGTACTTCCCAGTCTGGTATATAATGCAAATCAGACAAATGTCTTTCACTCTTTTGTTGTAGAATGTCTCTCTGTATTTACAATTTTACACAAGTTAGGAATCACTAAATTGTACTGGGTGAGTTTTAACAACCATGTGCTGTGCCATTGCCCTACGATGGCACCTAAACCATCTGGCCACTACTGTAATACTGTCTAGAAAGGCCTTAAAATGCAAGCGGCGATTCGGAGAGGTACAGTTCATATCTTATTATTATTCAAACTGTAACCTTTACTATCATCTGCTTCATTAATAAGAGCTGCATTTTAAAACCTTTCCAGACAATGTTGCTCCCAGGAAGATGGTAGAGTCCTGCTTGAAAGAGTAAGATTTTCTTGTTGTCATTGTGACCCTACTTTGAACTAGAGTTGCAGATTAAACAGTAATTTTTGTCAATATTTGTACAACAGCTGTACATACTTGAGTGTTGGGAAGTGGCCACAGTAAATCCCCCCTCCCCACAGCTGCGAATTAAAGGGGGAGGGACAAGAGAGGCAATTGTGTTTGCTCACATTTGTTTGGCAAAAAGTAATCTATTTTTTCCCTAACCACGATCCCATTCCTCCCATATTCCATGCCTTGAGTGTTGTGGATGAGTCACAGCTGAAAAGCATCCTTATTTTGCAAACCCACAGATGCACTACAAATGTATTTGTTGAGACCATATGGTTAATCTTTTTAAGGGAAGCAATCTACACTACACTGAAAACACTACACTGAAAGCAAATTTTGTCAGTGTATGATATTGATCCACTTGCTACCAAGTCTTCTGTTTTAGTTTCTCCCACCATCATGTCCACACTGAAGTACTGTACTGAGTGACAACATTTTCCCAACCTGCTTCAGAAATGTGACTGTAGGAGAGATTCTGCAAAGGGTCACACAATCTCTGTAGGAGGCTTATTTCACCCAAGGCAAACAAGCTCCTATTTTCCCCAACCCTTTTTGAATCAGTGTGCAATCTCAGACAATATGAAGAGGAATGGTCATAAATGGCCATGTGCAACAAAAGTGAAAAACCACGCTCTGGAGCCCAGCAGCTGGCTGACCTTCTGTTTTGAAAGATGCACATGCATGATTATATTCTTCAATATATTAACATCCCAATCCTTAACTAAACTCCCATGTGGCAATGCAGCAGCAGCACCGGTGCGGGCTGAGCTTCATCCCGCAAGGGAGTTTTGCGCGTTGGAGGTCTCCTCAGTTTAAGGTGACATTTGTCCCCTTGCCCCGAGGTAAGCCCCAAAAGCCGCAGTGGGTCAACTTGAACCTGCACCAATTTTATAGCTGGTGCAAGTCCACGTTGATTTATGCAGGCGGATCAGACCTGAGAAGGAGACCTGAGAAGGCATGCACCAATGTCACCGATCCCACTCCCCTCCTAGGCCCGATCCACCCACCTCTGTCGCCGCCCTTCCCACTCTCCCCCGCCCCTGCATTGGACTTAACTGGTCCGGCAGGTGTCCCTGCACCACTGGCGCGTGCAGGAAGACTTCAGCCTCCTGCTGGTGCGCCTGACATTTGAGCTGTCGTGACATTTGAGCTGTCGTGACAGCACGTGCTGGTGGAACACATGTTCTGCCGGCGTGTCTTTTAGACATAACTTTATTATATAATCCTAGTCGTGTGCTTAGGAAACGTTATTCTCAACATATTTTTTTTTCGCTGTATATAATGTTGCTAATAAGTATGTAACAATGGTTTAAAAACAAAAAGATCCAGGTTGTCCGGCCATTTAATAAACGGATTTAAATCAGGCAATTATTTCACTGACATTTTGCACGACTCCAGTGTCAGCATTATCAAAGTGATATTTTCAGATGTTACGCAGAACTCTGTAACAAATGTATGCAACGAATTCTTTCTTTTAAAATAAACGGATCAGAAGCAAGACTATCAATATATCAATAGTAACACCTCCAGTCAAGGCTGACACCAATGGTTGTCCAGGTTGGGTGCTGGTCAAGGGCTCAAACATCCCTGAAAGCCCACCTGGCTGACTCCTGAAGCTCCACAGTAACCACATGGGGAAGCAACAGTACAAAAGAGAAGTTTCAGCAGCAGACAGTGAAGAATCCCCCTTCACACAGCTGCTGGCGCCCACTGCTTTTCCCCATCATCTGGTAAGTGCCTCTGTAGCTTACCAGGCAAAGTGGGATGGAGTAGCAGTGGACCATCCTTCTTCCCAGATGCCATTTAAAATTCCCAGATGCTCCATCTAGGTGTTTGGGGCATCTTCATATTTTAAAATGGCGCTCAGCTGGTGTACATGTAAAGAGCTTGTGCCTGAGGGTCCTCCAAAAGCTTGTACCAAGGCTGCCTATAGGTGTCAATCCTTGGAAACTGTTTCATTTCCTACCTTCAGTCTTACAGATAGGCACATTTGGCAGATGGTATCATGAAAATTAAGGCCAGCGGGTGGTGCAGTGGGTTAAACCGCTGAACCATGAGCTGTCTATCGAAAGGTCGGCAGTTCAAATCCGCGACGGGGTGAGCTCTCGTTGCTTGGCCAGCTTCTGCCAACCTAGCAGTTCCAAAGCGTGTTAATGCGAGTAGAAAAATAGGTACCACTTGCAGGAAGGTAAACAGCGCTCCGTGTTCCAGCCACATGCTACGCGCTGCAGCAAGGAGAGTCATGCCGGCCACATGACCACGGAGGCGTCTTTGGACAACGCTGGCTCTCCAGCTTTGAAATGGGGATGAGCACCACACCCTAGAGTCGGACACGACTGGACTTAATTGTCAGGGGTCACCTTTTATAGGTGCATTAGCCTGGCTGCAATACTGGTGCTATGTCATGGTATATGATGCTCCATTGCCAAGTCAACACTTTTTTGTTCACATATTTAGACCTATTTGAGGCTCATGTAGAAAGCACACTATGCACACATGGCTCTTTTATGTGCAAATGATTATGGCAGAGTCAGCTTGCACCTCCCCCCTCCCATCTACAAACAGAGAGGACCTCACTTTCGCAGTGTTATAGTGAACTGAAAACTCTGTGTGTACACTGGAGTGTCCACAGAGTATGCTGTCAAACTTATAAAGCCCAATCTTATGCTTGTAGTTTGCTCAAAAGTCAATCCCACTGCAGTCAACAAGGCCACTCAAGGGCATATTATTACAGCGTTAACTTTTTAGATAAGACGACGTAGCTATGAAATGGACAGAGACATCCGGGGGGTGCAGGGCCTGGAACTACCCCAGTGCCTGAAGTAGTGCCCACATTTTTCATCCTAACTCCATTTAGATCATGCATGCCAAAGCTGGCTCTCCAAGCTCCCCTCCCTCTGCGCTACTGTCTCTGCCGCCTTCTCCACTGTCCAACTGCCTGTTCTAGGCAGAAGAATGCCGGGAACAGAAGGCTCCTGGAAGGGGAGCAAACTGACCCAAGATCAAAGTAGTTCCTTGCCAGCCTTGTGGCCACAATTGCTCACACAGCAAAAGGAAGAAAAAGTGGGTCAACACTGCTCCAAACCTCCTCTCTCTGACTCTCCTTTCAGGTGAGTGAGCAAGAAGAGGAGTGTGTTACCAAAAGAGCTGGCAAAGGGAATTATGAAGACATATTTCTCTTTAAAGGCACAGGGGGACCAGCTCTGACAATAACTTTCCGAGAGCAAACACAGCGAAATTGAAGTACAGCTCTGGTAATAACAGGAACCTAGGCCTGGATAAGGCCAGCGGGTGGCGCAGTGGGTTAAACCGCTGAACCATGAGCTGTTGATAGAAAGGTCGGCAGTTCGAATCCGCGACGGGGTGAGCACTTGTTGCTTGGCCAGCTCCTGCCAACCTAGCAGTTCCAAAGCATGCTAATGTGAGTAGATAAATAGGTACCGCTTGCGGGAAGGTAAACAGCGCTCCGTGTTCCAGCCGCATGCTACGCGCTGCGGCAAGGAGAGTCATGCCGGCCACATGACAACGGAGGCGTCTTAGGCCAACGCTGGCTCTTCGGCTTTGAAATGGGGATGAGCACCACACCCTAGAGACGGACACGACTGGACTTAATTGTCAGGGGTCACCTTCACCTTCAGGCCTGGATAACAGATCAGCATAATGCAGAGAATCCCCTTCTCTCAAAGAAACGGGCAGTCCAATCCTCTCCTCTCCTGATGTAGGCTCTTCAGTGTGGGCTGCGTGACTCACGCTGAATCCTATCTGGAGAAGGGGCTGGCTGGAGGTCTACTCGGGGTAAGTGGATTGTCCACTTAAACTCCCCAGCCGCCACAATGGGACTACTCGGTTCTCTGCCAGCTCTTTAGCTGGTGGAGAATCAGGCAGCCCTGTTTCAGACGCTGATCCCACCCCACTTTCAGGCCTGATCCGCCCACCCCGCGCTGCTTGGAGCGGCCTTACGTGCTACAGCACGCACAGGCCTGGATTCAGTGCCAGGTGTAGAAACAGGTACGCAGGCACACACCATATCCTATTCCCCTTTTCAGGCCTGATCCGCTGAAATGGGTGCATGTGGACTTGTGCCAGCCATATGGCAGGTGCAGGTCTGAGTAGACATGTTGTGTGGGTTGGGGCTTTCCCCGGGGCAACCTCGAGGAGACCTCCCACCTCCTAAATTCCTCTGCAGGATACAGTGTAGCCAGTGTCGGCCTCGCTGTATTGGTGCAGGGAAAGTTAGGTAGGGTTGGGCTGCCCATCTGTACAGGGGCACATGTATGAAGCAGTGATGACATTGTAAGGTTGAGGCAACCAAAGCAGATCAAGATACAGAGCTGCAGGCAGGATGCAGAGATCATACATAGAGGTTGCATTCAACAGAGACATTACAAACAGGAGGTGCATTGGAGGGGTTACATAATTGCATTCAGTGGAGACAGGAGGTTACCAGGGCCTCCGAGAGGAATTTTATCCGGAGCCACAAAGTTTCTTTTGAGCACCTTCTGAAAGGGGGGGAAGGGGCAAAATAGTGTGGGGGAGGGGGCGACAGGGGCAGGCAGAACAGGAACAGGGAGGGGGCAGCAACGGCCAGAAAAATCTCCAGAGCCCAGGTCTACCGGGCTTTCTGATACAGAGCACAGATCTACCCATCCAGTAGACCTGGCCTCATGCCGCAGTGGCAGAGGCTGTGCAGCAAGGGCTGCAGGGATCCAGCGTGGGTAGCAAGTTTGAGTGAGTACAAACTAACCCAGTACAACCCCCCCACCCCCCCGCCAGGGAGACTCCAGTGTCCAATCTGGCCAAGTCCTGATGCTGCCTATTGACCACAATTTCATAAAGCCTGAAAAAACAATGTTGTGGTGCTTATACACTGACGTCATGCTGATGTCAAGACTTCACTCCACAGATAACTGGCTGTGTCCATAGGCGCTGGGGGTGTTACTGGGATGGGCTGCACCAGCTTTGCTTTGCGAAGGCAGGCTTGGCACTTGGCCCTTGTGCTGGCATCATGGTGTTGCCAGGACGGGTGTAGGAAATTACGGGTGTTGCACCAACACCCATGGAGTCCAAATAGGTTTGGGTCGTAAAGCTGAAATCTTATACAGACTTACCTGGGTGTTGGACATCTGAATATTTTGATGTAAGATTTTTTTTGATTTTTTTTTTTTAAATAGAGCAACAGGTTGGAGCACAGAAATAGTTGGAGCACTGAAAACCATTAAAAGATGGAAGAAAGCTGTATTTTGAAACCTTTCATTATCCCTCCCAGGGATATTTTGATCATTTTTAATTTTCTTCTTCACAATTGCAATCATATTTCATTTTTCTTCTTGGTGCAGTTGTTTTCCATTTATAACATTGCTATCTACTACCATTGCATTTTATTATACTGTACTGTGAATTTAGGTATCTCATCATTACCCTCTTAATCAATGCAAATAATTAAAGGCATATCAGATCATGAGCATTAAAAAATGTAACTGTCCCCCCCCCATACTTCAAGGTTGTTTTCCTGATTGGGGGGGGGGGTTACTCCATGTCACCCAGTGAGTCTTCCTAAGAGTTTTTCCAATTAATATGACTTGCTAGGATGGACCATTTCCTGCAGCGAACACACGAACATGTGACTATATTTTGTCACACTAGGCTTAGCCCTCTTTTCTGTTTTAAGGTATCCTGGTGGAATTCAGCAGGAAGGTTGTTGCCAAACTTGCATAGGCTCTGTTGACCACTACTGTTCCATTTTGAATCCTGTTATATTTTTCCAGTTCTTCCTTTAAGTCAAGATATACCAGTAATTTGTTCCTGCTACACAGGAGCATATTGCACGTTCTTTGAGCAACTCTAGGACTGCCATTCTTTAGAGTTTCTATGGAATCTCTGTACAGCATTCTTCAAGCCTTCTATAAATTGTGTAACATTTTTTTCTTCAAATGTTTCACATTGTCTGCATGTGGGTGTTTCTTTGTCCTGCAAAAGAAAAGTATAAAATAAATTACGGTTGATTCAAGAAAACTGAGGTCCCATAACATCTAGGGATTTACAGTGGACCCTTTCTATCTGCGGATCCTATCCACAGATTTGACTCACTGCCGATCCAGGATCCGCGAAATCCACTGTAAAAAGAAAAAAAAGGTTAAAACGTGTGGGTGTTTTTTTTTACCTTTTTGAAGCAAGCTGCATGTTCTTGCTTAAAACAGGCTGAAATTGCGCTCCAGAAGCCTCTTCCGAGTTGCACGACTCCCCCCCTCTCCCAATAGCTCCAGAATGCATTGCATTCTGCAGTGCAGAATTCTGCAATGCAGAATGCATTACAATGCATTCTGGGGCGACCTTGGGAGAGGGGAGGGGGGAGTTCCGTGACCTGGAAGAGGCTTCCGGAGCGCAATTTCTGCCTGTTTTAAGCAAGAACACAACGGTTTGCTTCAAAAAGGAAAAGAAACCGTTTTTAACTTTTTTTCCCTTTTAAAACGTTTTTAAATTGGCCCTCGTGTCCGTGGATCCTCGCTATCCGTGGGGAGGTCCAGAACGGAACCCCCGTGGATAGCAAGATCCGACTGTATATATGCAGACTCTAATAAACACCCATAAATCATTAAGACTGTTCTCAAACATGACACACTGCTCCTAAACTGGAAATAGTCCTATAAACAGGCAATTTTCGACCATATGAACCACAGTCCCACTGACATTGCTGGAAGGAAGGGCTGTGATCTTGAGCCCCACCTACTACAGAGGGTGAGACACCACAGACTGGAAAAGAAGTGAACATATGACAGTGAACATAGGAGCCGCCTTATACTGAGTTGGACCATTGGTTCATCTAACCAAGTATCGTCTATACTCTATGCTGATTGGTAATGGCTCTCCAAGGTTTTGGGGTTCTGGCATTGGTTCTGTAGGATCATTCCCAGTTCTAGCTGGAGATGCCAGGGTTTGAAACTAGGATCTTCTGAATGTAAAGCAGGTGTTCAAACACTGAGCTACTGCCTTTCCCTAGTACATGTGTGGTATAAAGGAATCGGGGGCAGAAGTGGTTCCTTTCTTAAAGCAGCCGAGGAGGAAGAACCGAGCCATGCATTTGAAGACAGTGTCCCTCAGAAGTCAAATATAGGTGTGTCCCCCTTAATGACGGATCACTTAATGACGATCTGCATATATGACGGAGGTTCCCAAAGTGTAAACAAAGAATTAAAGCTACACTACTGTATTTTAAATGCAAAAAAAATTAAAATTAAAAAAAATTGTAATCTTTAACTCTCTGTGTTTGTGTGTGTGTTTCTACCTCCATTTAAAGGTAGAAATCTTTGTGTTACACTCATAACGTACACTGTGTTTGCCATTCATTCCCTATTACAACTCCACTGTGTTACATTGCATTACACCGTACTGTATTATTGCATTACACTGTACTGGTTTTAGACGTTATACCACAATCGGCCACTAGATGGTGCTGAGGACTTGCTTAATGACGGTTTCACTATATGACGGGTTTTCCAGAACATATCCGTCATTAAGCAGGGGACACCTGTAATGATATTCCTTGTGAGGTTTTTCTATGTGTGGGGCCAGGAGATCTAATGAGTTCAAATTTAGGGTAGGACCCAATTGTGCCAGTGCCAGAGTTCTGAAACAAAGCCCTGCACTGAACCTCCCACGGTGTACTGGGACTTTATGCCCCCAATCTTACTACTGGTGGATATTGATCGCTCCTCCCTGCTTCCCAACAGAAGCAGCCCTTACAAGCAATACAAGAATACAGACCACCTCTGGCAGACACTCCCATTTGAAGCTAGGTGTGCCAGGTGCAGCAGTTTCATGAGCTTCTTGACCAACTCACACCACTACAAGCACCAGTACTGGGTGTTCTCAAGTCAGGTGGGCTGGGTGGACCGTCTAATAGGTGTGGATCCTCAGTTAGTGGCCAATCTGGCCAAACCCTGATGCTGCCCATTGACCACAATTTCATAAAGCTCGAGAAACACTGCAATGAGGGTATTGGCATGTTTGTTGACTGTGCACATCCCTCCCAGAAATTCAAAGTATTGGGACTTCATTATATGTGGATGCAGTGTCATGGATAGTTTTCCCCATTATCACTTACCTGAGTAGTATGTGATAAACCAGCATCAATATTATTCATCACATGAGACACATGGATGGCAAAGTTTTTATCATCTCCCAATGAAGATTCATACCAAATTACTTTCATCTCAAGGGAAAAGCACCTCATTGCCGATAGCTTACATGCATCCTAGAAAAAAATGGCTTTACAATATGAATGTTCTAATCTCCTGCCCAACCCAGTGCATGAACTTGCTTGTACAACAATACTATGTGAAGACAAATACTTATAGCTATTGTTCAGCAGCAACTTGTGATCACAGAAGGATGGCTTTAAAAGGGGATTGGACAAATTCACAGAGGACAGGTATGCAGGTGGCTACCAGTCATGATGGCTATGTGCTACCTCCAGGTTTGGGGGCAGTGTGCCTCTGAATACCAGTTGCAAGGGAGCAATGTCAGGAGAAAAGTATACCTTTCTGTCTTGCTTGTGGACTTCCCAGAGGTGGGGAGGATCAGGGTAGGGAGGGAGAACTGGGGTGGGGATCGAGGCTGGCCAGGGGAGGGCAGGGGGCAGATATCAGTGCCAGCAGCTCTGCTTATCTCTTATGCCCCCTTTCTGGCCTGAACATGCCTCCTTGGGTCCACTTGGACATGCACCAGCCAAAGGACTAGCGCAGATCCAAGTAGGCCCATTGGAGACCATGGCACGGCAGAGTAGGTAAGCAAAACATTTTTTTACCTACCTCTCTGTCACGTCATGGTCCCCAGCCAGCCCGTAACATGCAGCAGAGCCCATGCCAGTGCTGCTGCACACTACAGGCCAGCCAAGGATAGGATTGGGCTATTAGTTTGCTTGATGGAATAATCTGATACTCATATTTCAATGTATGAGAGGACTGCAGCCTAGAAGACAACTTCATACATCTACTGAAGGCAGCTCAAGCCCATGAATGCATAGCACAATAACAGAGCAATTCTGCCTGGATTTTAGACTGGCAGAGCGCTGCTCCGCTGGTCTAGGGTTTCGCAAACATACCAAAAGGCACATTTGCGGCACCCAGAGAGTAAGCGGCGCCGTCACCGAGGCCGGTGTCACTCTACTCCCGAGGACAATGCTGCGCCAACCGGGGAAAGGTGGGTTCACCGCTGGGTGACAGAGGGGCAAGGGGAGGGCGGAACGGAGCATTCGGGGGTGGGATTAGCCGGCTAGGCCAGGGCTAGGGGAGGGATCGGCGGCAGTGCATTCCACCATATCCTATCCCCCTTCCCTGGCCAGCATTACATGGCCGGCTCGCATATGCACCAGCAAAATAGCTGGCGCACATTCGAGTAGACCCATTGGGGCAGCTGGGGCTCTACTCAGGGTAAAGAGACAACATCCCTATACCCCGAGGAGGCCTCTGGCTGCACCGGGGCAGGCCCAATCCTGCTTAGGATGCGGCAGGCACCTTATTTGCGCTGCTGTGTCCTGCTAGACAGGATTGTGCTGCCCATGCGTCAATCTAAGGATACACGAGTTTTTAGTATTTCCACATTTAACTCATCTAGAGTTTATGATTAAATCTGTTCAAAAGACTGATGAATTGAGTGGTGAATTACAGGCTGTAGGTTATGTACAGCAGACTTTTATGAGATTGGGATAAATTTACAAATTGTACTTACAATAAAATTTTCTGCGGTGTATAAAAAGGCATCAACCTAAAAAGCAAAAGAGGGGTGTGGGTTTTTTTGGCTATTGTAAGCAACAGTTGAGGCATAATACACTCCTTAGTTTTTCCCCCAGCTAGCTCATTGTTCAAAAGATCAAATTGGAAACCACAGGAAAACTGGATACTGGGTATTGTGACCCCCTGATGGGTGTGGTTTGGAGGCCACTGAAGTTAAAAGTTAATATGCAGTTTGAATTAACTGGAGAAAAGTCAAGGAAAAACCTTGCACTATATGCATCTTGCAGTGCTAGCTGAAGTAACTTTTCAAAAGACTGTACAATTCATGCTTTTAGGAAAAGAGTGCTTGCTTGCTTTACTTCAGTAAGAAGACATTTTTAAAAAGATTAAAATAGGTTTAAACATGTTATCAGAAACGGGACATGTGAAGAAGCGAAAATGGAAATGCAAGAATCATGCATGGAATGTGCACTCAGAAATGTGGATTTTCTGGAAAACATGAACAGTCGTCCCCCTGTATCCGCGGGCCCCGTATCGGCAGTTCCCTGGCAAGCTATCCATGCCATTCTGAAGCCAACCTGCCATTGCTATCTGCACCATTCTGAAGCTCTCTGAAGTTCTCCACGGCCATTTTACAACTAGTCAATTATACTAGTCAATTACAGACAGCGCCCCAGAATGCCTTAGGCGGCCATTCTGAAGCTCTCTGCGCCATTCTGCTGCTCTCCGCAGTCATCCTGAAGCTATCTGCTGCTGCAATTCCTGACCAGGTTAGAAAAATGATTTATTTATTTATTTATTTAAAGCATTTATACCCCGCCTTTCTCCCGAGGGCACTCAATAGGGCACTTATAGGGTTCACTGATTTCAGGTATCCATTGGGTTGGTCCATTGGGTCGGTACCCGGTTTCAGGTATCCGTGGTAGGTCTTGGAACCTATACTTTGTGGATTCAGGGGGGCAAATGTAATTGAAAAATCTTCCCAGGCTTTTTTCTGCTAGACTTGTAATAAAAAAGGAACAGATTAATAGTAAAGTATACACTGCATTTAATTTTGCAAATTGCATACAGTCTTCATTTTGAAGACTTGTTCATACTTGTTTTCTGTTTTCAGCAAACACAGTGATCAAAACCCTTCTTCCTAACAATTACTGTTTTGTGTTCTTACCTGAGAGAGACTTTTGCCAAATTTTGTTTCAATCTCTATCAAATCACTTATCACTGCATTCCAAATGTGAGTTTGGGCCTGTGCTTGTAGTAGATATGAGCTTGAAAAAACAAAACAGTAATAAATGAAATGAGCACATATTATGCACACCATGCTTTTATCTGTTTTTCACAAGTGTTGGCTCATAATGAGGTGAACTGAGGCAGTTATCTTAGGGTGGATTATCAGGGGCAAAGGAAGGTGGACATCACCGCCTGGATCGGAGCATGAGAGTGCTCACCTGCCCACTCCATCACCACCGCCACCTTGCTTGGGTTTGGAAAAGAGGGAGGGTTTGCTGGAACTTAGTTTTCTGTGTGAAGGGAGAGAACTGCATCAGCAATGCAGACCATTTTTCTGGACTGCACCATTGATGTGCATTTTATTGAATAATTTGCATCTTTTCCTTCAAAGGTTGGGATAGTCCATAGTTGGGATATTGCATTTTCTCAGAATTCAAATTGCAATATTTTGTAGCTTGAAAAAATGCAGTTCTTTCTTCAGACAACATTCATCAGTCTGGAATATGTTTGTGTGAGTCTCTTGGGTTCCTAGTTTGTTTTGATTAGCAAGGAGGAACACAATCTCCACCTTTGGTATTTTTAAAGAATTTTAAAATTTTGAATTTTAAAATTTAAGAATTTTAAAATTTTAAAAAGAATTTCACCATTTTGCTATTTTTAAAGAATAATTCTCACCATCATAGTTATTTTTTATTATTGTCCCTGTTACTTTAATCTTTAGAGACTATGCACTCCCCTGGTGTATATAACTCCAGTGCAAGAGCACTCATGTACGCAATTGTTTTTGAAGCAATAAACATTAACAAAGCAATTCCTGTTCACTCTTCACAACAATGCACTGCCATTAAAAACAACAATTTAATTTCAAGGTTTTCAGAAGGGGTTTAAATCCATGTATACAAAAAAAATATTTTTATGTTTAAAAGCACTAAAAAGCAATAAAAACTAAAACATAAAAAGTTAAAACCACGACATTTCATTCAAAATCTTTGAATTTCCTCAGGTAACATCTTGTGCAGCCACCGAGGCTCTTTGTCCTACCACCTGAGGAAATTCAAAGGTTTTGAATGAAACGTCATGGTTTTAACTTTTTATGTTTTTGTTTTTAGTGCTTTTAAACATAAAAATATTTTTTGTATACATGGCTTTTAATCCCGTTCTCAAATCCTTGGACATTGTTGCTGGCCATGATAGCTTTCATTCTTTCTTAATAATTTAATTAAAAAAAATCAACTAGACAGCAAACAACTTTCATAGGTTCATCCATCAATCATATTTCACATAAGAAATATAATTTACATCAGTATTTAAAGATATTTTGATCTTCAGAAAAAGGTGAAATATGGCAAAAAAAACAAAACACAAAACATGGGTTGTATCCTAACTTACAACAAGCGTAGCTCTACTGTTGGAAATTCCTTATGCAGGTGGAAGGAGAGTTTCACTGATGCAATGGTTCCTTCCACCAATAAAAGGGGTCTTTGTGTGAGTACAACTTTCCTTCCATGACCAGAAGGAGCTTCTAACAATGGAGCTGTGTTCCACAGTAAGGTAGGATACGACGAGGATATATAATCAGTTAAATGCTCTGAACATAAGAACAGAAGAAGAACCTTGCTGGATCAGGCCAAAGGCCCATCTAGTCCAGCTTCCTGTATCTCACAGTGGCCCCACCAGATGCCTCAGGGAGTACACAGCCAACAAGATAACCTGTTTCCTGTTGTCACTCCCTTGCACCAGCTCATACATTTAGCTGGCGGAAATCCGAGGAGGTCCATTGGGTCAGACCCGATTTACACCCGGGGAAGGGGAAGGACGTCCCCTTCCCCGAGTAGACCTCTGGGCCGCTGCAGCGCAGCCTGGAACGGGGATAGGATCCGGTGGGCATCCCTGGGCCGCCAGCTGGATCCCTACGCAGGATTTCGCTGTTAATCTGAGTTGACATTTTGTTAAGTACCAGAATCTGTCAGAGTTTTTCAAACCTTGTAAAAATCTGGTGTTCCTCCTGTCCTGCACTGGAGAACACCTTTCACCATATATACAGTATACATATTTTTAAGCAGGACCAAAATCCACATGGGTAGAGCAGGATTTTGCCCTTCTCTCCAAAACAATAATGAACGCAGGGTTGCTTATCTCTGAAAATCATGTCAAGGCTGAAATGCTGTTGGGTTGTGCTTTGACAGATTGTACAGAAAGGCCCATAATGTCTTTATGCCTCACTTCTTCTAATTGGAGATGGTAATCTATCCTGCAATATTAAGCGCTTTAAATCTCTATAGTACTGTACAAGTAAATAACAAGAAAATTATTACTATTTCTTATAATTACCAAAGAACCAAGACGGTAACTGTAAGCTCATTAATTAAAGAACTCTGGAAATAATTGTTCATAATGACATACAGTTGGTACTGAAGACAAACATTCTCAACTGTGTTTTCTGAAAGACATAATTCAGAGAGGAAAAAAGTGATTGGTACATAAATAGGGCATATAGGACGATATTGCTTGGTTGTTTACCATTAGGAAACTCACCCAATCAAGACAATATAATCAGGGCCACATGATGATGTTATGTATTAAGAAATATGTGATCCACTTACTGAAAATGTGTCTACAACAACAATGTTTGGAAATACAAAAATCAAATTAGTTTTTTTTAACTGTGATTGCTCCAACAACCAGGGTGTTATTTGTGCTCTCATTATGCTTAGTTCTCATCACGCTAACACTTCACATTACTAACTTTCTCCATGTGATCATGTATATTACCACATGGGGAAAGGTTTGTGTGAACCATGCATGCCAGTATGCCAGCAACATCTCTGCAATCGTATCTGCACATTTTTCAACTGGTTCTCAGAAATGGGATCCAGCTCCCTCTACGTGTAGAGGCTGGTTGTGACCAACAAAGATGTTTGCACTGAGAAATTTCACAGTGCAAACCAGCTGACGCTGGAACTAGAAGGAAATGTTTAAGAACAAGAATTGCTTCCAGTCACACATGTACAGGTGAGTATTTGTAGGAGTGAGTATTTGTAGGAGCGTTAACGCTCTGCGCATGTGCAAAACAACAAGGATAAATAGCGCAGCGCGGCAGTCAGCCGCCTTCAGAAAGCCCTGGCCACCGGTCGTGGTGGACGCTCCGGGGCTTTCTCTGGCTCCGAAGCCGGGGGAAAAGGCCCCGGAGCGCCCGCCCGCGTCACCGGGAGGGTGCGCGCGCTCCATGGAAAGACTGGAGCGAGCGGAGCAGCACTGCCCGGGGCCGAGGGGCCGGCTGGAGCCGCTGCTCCGCTCGCTCCAGTCTTTCCACGCCTCTGATGTACACCACCCTGAGCTCCTTGGTGAAAAAGTGCCATAAAAATATGAAAAATAAATAAAAATATATTTTGAAGTTTAGATGCTGCAAGAGTTTATGAGCCCAGTGGCTAGCACTGATGTGTTTTAAGGGCATACGAGCAATTTTTAAAACATTGTTTCAGGGTCAGAATCATTATATGATTCACAGCGCAATCCTGTCTAGTTTTCAACTGGTGGAGTGATCGCTTCGCCAGTCTAGGGCAGTCGCGTCGCTACGATGCACGACACCCCAGAGCGGGGGCGCGCGTCGCCTTTAAGGGATAGGCTCCGCCCCCGCGCGTGACATCACACGCAGGAGCAGAGCACCCTCCCCGCTCCGTTTTCGGCTCATTTTGGAGCCAAACGGACACAGAGGAGGGCGGGCGGGCCCACCTCCGCCACCAAACTGTAAGTGGGGGGTCGCGCGTCACCACTATGCGCGTGATGCCCCCCGGCGGCCCGCCCCCCACGCTTCCCCCTGTTGACGGCCATGGTCTAGGGTGTCGTAAACGTGCTGTAAAGCACTTTGTGACACCCTGGGAGTAGGCGGCACCGGTGAGGAGGCTTGCACCTCTCTGCTGGTGCCACAGAATGGTGGAGCACTGTGGCAGGAAGGTAAGTCCCCTGCTGGGCAACAGAGGGGCGTGAGGAGGACGGAACGGGGCATTCCGAGGATGGGTGGGATTGCTTGGCCAGGCCCAGAACGGGGGAGAGATCGGCGGCGGCACGCTCTATGGCAATCCATATCCCCCTTCCCGGGCCTGGCCAGTGTTACACGGCTGGCTCGACTGTGCGCCAGCAAAATATCTGGCACGCATTGGAGTAGACCCACTGGGGTGGCTGGGGCTCTACTACTCCCTTTACCCTGAGGAGGCCTCTGGCTGTGCCGGTGCAGGCTTCCATCCTGCACAGGATGAGGCAGGTGCCTTATTTGCGCCGCTGCATCTTGCTAGACAGGATTGGGCTGTCAGTGATTACAATATTGACTAACCTTTAACAGAAATGAATGTAAAAGTTATAAAGAAAGGAGAATACAATCCCAGTCCCTGCCTTGCATATTCCCAACAGCAGCTCCTAGACACCAAATTTCAGAGCAGTCTTTTTGGGCCCAATCCTATCCAACTTTCCAGCACCAATGCAGCCTCAAGGTAAGGGAACATTTGTTCCCTTACCTTGAGGAGGACTTTGTGACTGTCTTCCCCTACCGCAGGATACAGCGCACATCCCATTGGTATGCTGCATCAGCGCTGGATAAGATTGGGCCCGGCCTTCACTTTTTTTTTCTCTCAACCAAAGAAGAGTGATTTCAGTGAAGTACTTTGTAAACTAATGTGAATCTCAGGAAATGAATAGAGAACCTAAGGAAAGCAATACTTCCGAAGTAGATTAATTCTTCTCAGTACTGAGCCTTTAAATAATTGATTTTTAAATCAAAATTTCATGGATCACAGGTCACAATTAAAATAAAACAGTAGGCATGCACTTAGAAGCTAATAACATTACTGGTGTAACACTGGGGGAAAAAAGGGTTTTCTTCAACAAGTGGCAACCCAAGAATTAGGCAAGTTCACTCGTTTCCTTTCTTTTCTCGCTTTGCACTAATTTATGGCGCAATCCTATCCAGTCTATTACCTATCTCATAGTATTTTCATAATACCTATCTCAAGGTATTTTCTCATGTCCGGAATATTCTTCTTTTTGCTCCTGTAGTGACGTCCCAATAATTTTCCAAGTACATGTAAGCTTTCAGCTTTGACAACTTTTTTAAAAAAATCTGTAGGCATGAAAATCTTTATAGGAATCTGCGGTAGTTTTATTGAGGCAGCAGATGAATCTTCACAAAGTTTGGGGGCTGCTGGGGGTCTGGGTAGCAACAGTAGTTTCAGGTTGTGGGGATGAGAATGAATTGTTAACAGAACCTAAAAGTGGAATCTACAGCATCACTTGATTTAAGAGTCCGGATGAAATAACGTTCTGTTTGAGAACTTGCCACATTTCCTTTACTACTGAGGTTTATGATAGTTGTTGAGAGATGGAGAAATTTAACAAGTAGGAGAAAAATGGAAGGGAAACCAGACAATGTCTGAAAAAGGTCTTATTACCTCTGCTGTTTAATCATTTCTCCTAGGAATTTCTTTGGTGTCTTCCTTTTATTGCTTTTGTTTCATCTTGCATTCTGAACACGGTCAGAAATAACCTCTCTCTTGGCTACACCAAAGCACAATGCTTTCCATTCACATCCTTGCTCAGCATGGACTTGGGTTTTTACCTTTCAATCTTTACAGTAATGTGCCTCCAAAGACACTTAACAAAAAAAAAAATCAATAAGCCTTGTACAGCTTTGTTCCTTCAGTTCCCAGTGCTGCGTTATTTAAGAAATTATGTGGCTCAGTGTTCCTGCCTATCTAGAACAACTCGTAAGCCCTTGAGGTCAATGTGGGCTATGTCTTCATCTACAGTAAGTACTAAGACATTCCGCACAGTTACTGTAGCCATTAGAGAACAATGGAGAGGTGAATAAAATGGGAACAAGAGTTTATAAATATACAGAAAAAGTTCGGAGAAGCAAAGCAACCCATTAAACATAGTATCATGTGGATAGTGAACAGAGACCAGAAGAGTAGTAATCAGTTGAATCCAGGGAGGGAGGGATAAAGAACCCAGTTTGGCCCCCACCCAGAGGGCCTTTCTGGTCTTGCAGAATGGCGATTCACAGTATTTTCATTCAGAAATCAGAGAAAAACTTTATTTAAATTAACCAATGAAAAGAATGCTTATAAAATTCAGTAACATTGAAGGTGAAGTATTCTTGCCGAGGAGGTAGGTAGAACGTGTAGTACATTTTAGTATGGATTGTGTTTGACCACTGTGTGCTGACCAAGCTACTGGGCTGCCAAACCCTGCCTAGTCAACTCATATACAGGAGTGCCCCTATTTTCATTTGTGAAGTGTTAAGGGTATGGATATCCTTTGCACTTAAAAGCACAGTTTAAATACTAAAAGGTAAAATGTGCCCTCATTATGATCTAGTGCTCTGAGTTATTAGGCCATTTAAATGAGATTACAATATTTATGTCTCACATAAATTATGCACCATGTTCCAAGGACCGCTATAAAACCTCCTGCATCTCAGAGTCATCTTCTATTGTTTGTGAGCAAGAGATCAGTGGGTTGTATCTCCTCCCCCATCGCAGTCCTCCCCCACCATTCTGGAACGAATAGAAGAATTTTTCAGTTCTGTACAAAATGTTGTAAGGAGCACAGATGTGAAAAATGAAGATGTGAAAAATATGGCTGGCATGATAAATATGCATTAGTTATCAGCACTGAAGAACCATAAATCTATGTTCCATTCAGGTGCCATCACGCTTTAATTAATAATATGCTAGCAACAATCATTTTTAAGTGCCAAGATTTCGTGCCACTGCTTATAATGTTAGTTATGTGCAAAGTGAAACTGAGAGAATAAGACAGTTTCAGCAACTCTCAGCATACTGTTAAAAGTCATTCATGTCAATTGTACATGGTGGTTTAATCATGCAAGTATCCAAAACACAATACATTAGCTGCTAATAATAGGCAGTCAGCCTTCTGACATGAATGACATGGCACTTGGTTGAACAAGGCATTCAAAGCACTTAGTGGCCTTCTTGTCATTTAGTTTTATCTTCAGCAAAAACGAACAACAGTTTGGCAAAGGAAAGAAGCAACTAACATGGTGGCAGGGTAGGAATGGCAAGATGGTTGAGAAAGAAATGATAGCGTCCTGGTGAGTTAAATCACTTTGGCAAATGTGTGGTAGAATCATCTAACCGATCTTGACAAATGACAAAATAAGCGATTTTAAATCATATCATCTAAAAAGAGTTGCCTTAGTCCAAAGCACAAGAGCTCTAGGTGACAGTCTAGTTGTTGAATTAGACAATTCAGAGCTGTGTGGTGACTTCAGTGTGAAAATCTGTGTGTAAGTTGTGCACAGTCATGGCACAACTCAAGGTTTTTTACAGGCTCCTGTGACTTGCATAGCAGGCAACAGGGTTGTTCTCAAGGGCCTTATGCACATGCTGGAGATGCTCTAGGTCTAGGATTTCCTGCTACAGGCAGGGCGTAGAGTTCAGATTTCATTATTTGTTAAAGTAAAAACTATTTGGTAAACAGCAAAAAGGTATTTTTTCAAATCTCATCAGTCTTCTCCCTATCCCTTCTCCAAAAATCCAGACAACTATTTTTCAAGGCTAAATTATGAAAACAAATAAGGTTCTCATGTGTATAGACATATGTGTCTGTGTATACAGAATCAGATACTGAAGCACTGATATTTAGCTAACTTACAATCTTATGCACTAATTTACAAACTTATGCACATTTACTTGGGAGTAAGTCTACTTGAATTCAGTGGCACTTCTGAACAGACAGACTTGGAGTGAAACCTCTTCAGACAAGTCCTTTAGAGAAGAGACTAGAAGATCTAATTCAATTCTTTCGTCCCTCTAGGCAGCAACCAACAATCACATCGCATTCCAACCCCTGTAAATATGGGCTTTATTTTAAGTTGCAAAATAATAACATTACATTGCAGAATAAACATCACATTTCTACTATTCCAAAGCATCTCAGCTCCAGGGGATACTAGATGAAACAGAGTATCTGGACGCCTTTCAGTCTGGCTTCAGGCTGGGCTTTGGGACAGAGACAGCCTTGGTCGCCCTGCTGGATGATCTTCGCCAAGGACTGGACAGGGAGAGTGCATCCCTGCTGGTCCTTTTGTACCTCTCGGCGGCTTTCGATACCATCAACCATGGTATCCTTCTTGGTCAGCTGGCCGAGTTGGGACTTGGGGCACTGCTTTGCAGTGGTTCCTACTTGGCTGACAGGTCCCAGATGGTGATGCTGGGAGACGCCTGTTCGGCGCCCTGCCCTTTACAGCGTGGGGTGCCACAGGGTTCAATTCTGTCTTCCATGCTTTTTAACATCTACATGAAATCGTTGGGGGAGATCATCCAGGGATTTGGAGTTGGGTGTCACCAATATGCTGATGACACCCAGCTCTATCTCTCCTTGCCATCACGTTCTGGGGAGGCTGTGGAAGTCCTGGAGCGCTGTCTGGAGGCAGTTGGGGTCTGGATGAGGGCTAACAGGTTGAAATTGAATCCAGAAAAGACAGAGGTCCTATTGGTCAGGAAAGCTTCGATGCAGGTATTGAGTCATCTGCCCATTCTGAATGGGGTTGCACTCCCCCTGCAGGAACGGGTACGCAGTTTGGGAGTACTTCTGGATTCACAGCTCTCCCTGGAAAGCTAGGTGGCGGCTGTGGCCAGGGGTGCGTTTTGCCCAGCTTCGGCTGGTGCGCCAGCTTTGGCCGTACTTGAGTCGATCAGACCTGACCAATAACCCCTTAAGGGGGTGGCCAGCTCCAACGTCAGGGGCGGCGCTGCAGAATTGCACCCATCTCCAACCCAAAATTCCTTTTTTAAACATACCTGGTTTAAAATATCTGCCAGCTCCCTGAAGGGTTTTCGGAACCGGAAGTGGGCTTCGGAATTCAATCACCACTGTTTAGAGCCTTGGGGAGGCCTGCAGACACAGGCTCCCCCTCGGAATCCTTCGGGGAGCTGGCAGGACAACCAGGTATGTTTAAAAAAGGGGTTTGGGGTCAGGGCGGGCACGATCCTGCAGCACTGCCCCTGACATCACCCTGCCCCCGCAAAGACTTACAGGGGAGTAAACTCCCCTGTAGGACTTTGAGAAACACTGCTTTATGTTGCTATGGCTATATAATTGGTTCTGTACATTTGCTAAAATGGAAGAAAAGGGAGAAGCATTTGGTCAGTTTGAACTGTACAACTAATTTCCAGAGTTAAGTTTCACACAAAATGTTTGGGGTGAAAACAAACATGTTTCTTTTTATATACCAAACCGGTTCCATCCAAATCAGTTTAAATTTTAAACACAGTCCTGCAGCAACTAGATATGTTAGAAATCCATTGCATTGTTGAGTGTTTGGTGCCTACCTGCATTTGTAGCTCATGCCCTGTTCTCTTCAGGCTTTGGAGGAGTCAGCTAAGGCTAACAGGATTGCAAAGTTCAGTTACTTAAACGCCAGTATTTCAAGCGATTTGTTTCCTTATATCCAAAGGTCTCCCTGCAGTTTACATTATTTTCTTGCTTCCAGAAGCTACCAACTTTTTCCACTCCTATTACAAATCATTAACAGAAACAGGGAGGAGTCCCATGGTACAAGACTGTACAAATGTACGGTATTTATTGAAGGTACTCTGACAAACTCAAACATTTTTTTTTTGTCAAAGCACCTTGGGGTTTACTTTTATTGATCTAATAATAAGACTAAGGCATGAAGCAAATAACAATGAGATAAAAATCAACTGGTACAAACACTACTTTAAAAGGTATTCTTAAAAAAAGAAACAAAAATCTGGTCAGCAGAAAGTTATGAAGGCAACTGACGTAAACACCACAGAGGAAGAATTGATTCAGTGAATGACTAGGGATTCATTTGGGTCATATAAATATGGTTTATTCATATCATGAAAATCCTGGGGAAAGGCGTGTCATTCATGACATGCAGACACTAGCGTCGCTCGAGGTGGGGCAGAAAGCTACGTTCTACAGCTTTCCGCCCCACCGTTACTCTCCGGTACGAGGCGCTCTCCTGTGCGTTGCTTTCTCTCTGCTGATGGGCTCCTATGACGAGAGGGCGGGGTGCCTCGTACCGGAGAGTAACGGTGGGGCGGAAAGCTGCAGAACTTAGCTTTCCACCCCACCTCGAACGACGCCAGTGCATGCAGACAAAGCTGTCAATTTGAAATCTTTTTTTTTTTACAGTTTTGTAAGACTGCTCCAATGCGTTGGCCTAATTTATTTAATTAATTAACTTTAGCAAGGCTGCTTTAACTTTTGGCACAGGACTGGCAGCCTGCCAGAAACCCGAGTGTTTTAATGCTATATATAGCACAGCACAAGAAGGTTTGTGCTTTCTCACCAAGAAGGTGAGAAAGAACAAAAATACTTTTTTTTCTTTCCCCGAAACCTCCCCACTCCAGTCCCCAAACAGCATTACAACGCTCCTGATTCAGGCTGGCTGGAGCCCTCGACGAGAACACTCCATTTAAGGGCACTTGCCTATACAGGTGGGTCCCCATATCCACGGATTCGCTATCCATGGTTTCAGTTATTCACAGATCGCAGGGACCCCCCCCCCCACAGGCTTTTACGTTTTTCCCCAGTAAGCTTCATTTCTTCCTTAAACAAACAGGAGAAGCAGCCTCTGGCTGCTCATTGCAGACAAGTAGAACGAGACTAAGTCCTAGAGAGGCTCTCGTTCTACTTGCCTGCAATGGAGGCTGCTTCTGTTTGTTTTAAGGAGGAAACAAAGCTTGCTGAAAGAAAAATAAGAGCTGGGGGGCATGCACACGCCTGCCCGTAGGGGAGGCAGGGTGGGGGCCCCTCAGGAAACCATGGAGGGGGTGTTTGCTCCTATCCATGGTTTCAAGTATCCATGGAGGGGCCTGGAACATATCCCCAGCGGATATGGGGGGAGTACTGTATATAACTGTTTTAAACCAGTTGCTAACATTTCATCCACAGACAAGAATGAAGAAACAGATAGGAGAAGATAGGGATGCATGAGTTTCCCTGCAATCAATGTGAAATCAAGTTCAGCTTTCGTGCAGGCTCCAAGTGAATGTCTGTAAGAGCTCGAGATTTTACAAACCATCAGTTTGATCTCTCAAATAGGCATGAATGTAACCACAAAAGAAAGGGCAAAACTTTGCCATATCAACTGCTCTCAAAGGTTCAAATGAAAAAAGAAGCACTGCGAGAGGCTGAATCACTCACAAAATTATTTTTACTTACCTCCACATAAGCCCTGGGGCCAACTTTGGGTCTTCTCAGACATACACCTCCTCTTTTGGTGGTGTTTGCCCGAGGAAAGACATGGGGCGGGGAGGTTGAAAACAGAGGGGATAAGATCCGACGTGTGCCATTGCCACCAGATCCATTCCCTCCCGCCTATTGTTCCTCCCCCCCTCCCTGCCCAGTTATTCCCCCAGACAGTCCTCTCAGCCCACCTATATCAGCACCGGGGCTCCAGGTAGGTCGCTGCCACTCAGCCAGCACTGGCAGCGCCCTGGTCGCGTGCTATATAGTGTTGCGTTTTGCAACACCACGGAATGCCAGTTCCAGCAGCACAGCCCAATCATAGGGTTGGGCTGTTAGTGAAAGATACATAGTATTTGGAAAAGAAAACTAGTTACCTGATTCTGAAGTAACCTGCGGTTTGCTGCAGCACAATTCACCAATGGTTGTGTCATCATCACATAATCTAGCCTTGGTGACTAGGACAGTTTCACTCAGAGCAGGATCACTATCATAATAATTGAATAAACCAAGGCTCTACAAGGGACAAGCAATATGCATTAGTGTTTTCAGTAACATTCAGAACATTGCTGGATTTTTAAAATGTGCCTTTTCAAGTGGCGTCCATATTTTCTAAATGAAAAACATTGACAGAAAGTCTAGTGAATTGCATTTATCAGTCTAGTAACCAAGTCTAGGTGCCATCATTAGAATTCAGAATGTAGGAAAGCAGATTTTTGGTTGCAAATTATTATACAGGTTGATTAGCCCTTATCCGGACATCCGAAATCCGGACTATTCTGAAATCCGGACATTTTGGGGGCCATGACTTTTTTTTAACCCTTTCCCCGTGCCTGGCCTGCATACCACCACTGCTCACCCAGCAGAGGAAGCTGGCAGAATTTTTTTTGTTTACATTTTTCGAGCACTCAGCATGACCCAGGCACGGATTTTTCAGGCACCTGGCCGTAGCATGATGCATTATGGGGGGCTATTCTTCTATTTAAATTTTGCATGGACTCAGCAGGATCCAACAAGCCGGCAGGGATTTTTCATGCTCCTGGCCATAGCGCGATGCTTTCTGGGGGATTTCACCATATATGTAAAATTATCTATTGCGGGCACACAGCCTGCCTCCGACAGCTGGCACTTGCTCTCCCTCTTCCCATCCTCTCCTTCTCTACAGAGCAATACTCAAGCAGATCCAATAATTACCACTGCCCAGTTAGCTAATTAGAATCTCAGCCTGGGACAGCTCACCGAGTTCCTTATCTCGCAGTTCCTTTGTATTGCAAAATATAGCCAACTCAGTCTAGGTACTCAATTTTGCCTGGCATGTGTATTCAGTTCTCTCAATCAAGGACTCACGGCATAGAGGACAGTGCTTAAAAGGATTTATTAAAAACAAAATAATCATATGGAGAGCAAACGCTATTCAGCGCAAAGCCAGCAGGGCTTCTGTTTGAATTTTGCGCAGGCTCAGTGTGACCCAGCAAGCTGGCTGGGATTTTTTCATTTATATTTATGCAAATATTCCAAAATCTGGACAAATCCGAAATCTAGACGACTTCCGGTCCCAAGCAGTCCAGATAAGGGATACTCAACCTGTATTAGGAAAAGGCTTATCAGCTTTTCAGTGACTTCCTGGTCTCCCTTCCAACACGAAAACAGGCTGTTCCTGCGTAGCTTCCAGCAGTCTTCAGGCAGTTCAACTTCAGGACTACACTACCTGCCTTATCTGCAAAAGGACCAGCTGGCATGCTCCAAGCTATCTGCAGGACTATGTTACTGAAACGAACCTGTTCACATAGTGAACTATGGACCACTTCTCTCCCTCTACCATTCTTAGTTTTGTTCATAGTTGTAGAACGGTGTTCTAAACTGAGTTTATGGTTATACACATCTGAGAGAAAAGGAGAGATGTCGTATTTGTGGCTCAGCTGCTCCTTGGACCAGGGTGGTATGTGGAGTGCCCTGGGTTGGTCACAGATTCACAGTCTATTCCAGGACTTATACTGGACCAAAAGGGCAGGGAGGATTCAAATAGGAAGTGAACATCAATCTTCCGGGAAAGAATTTCAGCAATAATCTCTGCATTATGTTAAGACCATTCTGCTTATCAAGAGTTCCTGGCGCTCCACTACAGGGCCCATAAGGAAACGTTTATCTTGTCTTTGAAATTGTACAGAAAACATCCTGCATTTACTAATGAACACAAATCATCTCATCTAAGTATCTCATCTGGTTTTTGAGTAAACAACCCACAACCCACTGGCACCCAAGGCCAGATGCCACCCTTCTTGCCTGGCAGCATATCGATTGCTGCCACTCACCCTAACCCTGCTCCCTGGATTTGAAAAGGAAGTGGAGAACAGGGCAGGGCATTTGCATTAAAGAAGCTCTACTCCACACTTCCTCTTTTGCTCCATTTGTTCTCTTCCTTTTCTGAATCCAGGGAGTGGGGGAGGAAGAGAGTGGAGGCAGGCGGGCAAAGGTGGGCACACATCCCCGCAAACGGCCACCTACAGCAAGCATGTCAGGTGGTCACATGAAGGTACCAGCCTTGACTGAAGCTCAGACAAGATTATATTATGTGTTGATTTAAGCACCTAAGTACCTAAACTCAAATAGACACAGGACAAAAGTAAAATACAGACAGTTCCTACTCAAAGATTCACATTCGAGAAAGACGTATGACACAGTAGGGAAGGGAAATAAAATAGAAAGGGAGGAAAAACATAAACAGCTATCTTAAATAGCCACAGAATAGCATCTTAAATAAGAATTTGATGCTCTCTAGACACTTAAGAATTTCAATTTTCGATTTTCCGCAGTATAGTGGCTAAAAAACAGATCCCTGTGGTCATACTTAAAAGTTAATTCACTGTATGCTATTAGAAATCAGTGTAGCAGACCTGGTTGCAGTAATCTGAAGATCTCTCAATGTGCAGGCATGTTTTGTCCCACATTATGGAAGAATGCAGGTGAACAACCCAATCCTAGGTATGTCTGTTCAGAAGCAAGTCCCATTATAGTCAATGGGACTTACACCGGGTAAGTGTGGATAGATTTGCAGCCTAACCCAACAATGAGCCTGAGGGCCAAATTACATGTTTTCTTAAATGTGTAGTTCAGCCCTGTGTCAGAGAGTTTAGTTAAATAACTGTGTGTGGGGGTGGGGGTGGGTGGTGGCTAATCAGAATTGGGACAGTGGCGCATGATGAATGGATATTTAACCCTTTCCTGCCATGTTGCAGTTCCAATAGAAAGCACACCCCTAAAGCTGCTCTTTGCTCCAGGAGAAAGCTTTCTTTTAAATATATTTTAAATAAAGCCAAGTTCCTTACAGATTTTTTAGGGAGCACATTGCCCAATTTAAAATATTAAAAAAACAAAATGGTCCCTCTCAGGCAAATATCAGTTTTGGGGATGCAATTTTCAGTGAGACTGCAGCATGGCAGGAATTCAGTTCTTCGTTTTTGTTTCCAATAAAGTTATTGTTCTCAAATCCACAAGACAGTCAGATTTCCAAAGTTTTTTAAAAAAGACCATAAGATAACCTGCGCATAAATCATAACACGGCATTTTGCTTTGCCAGCAAATGGAGCATTTTCGTCTTTTGCCAATGTCCAATTGATTCAAGCTCCCACACAAGAAACTGATTTATCTTTTTGGTTCTTTTTACCTAAGGATCATTAATCACTAGTAGTCCCCAATTTGAAAGCAAGTAAATTAATGCTAAGCTTATCAATAAAATCAAGGTAATTCTTCAATGGCTGCCAGTTAATATTTTGGGACTATCTGCTTTTGTTAATATTTCTATTTCCTAGTTACAAGAAAACAGGTGGTTATCATTAGCTTGACCAGATAATTTGATGACATCTGTTCAAGAAGACAAATGGCCTGATCTAGCAAATTCAGCTTGCATGCAGAAGCCTGCTGTACTGGATGCATAGAAACCCGCTACATGGGAGGGGAGGGGTCATATCCAAACAATAAAAGTTCTAATATATTCATAGCCCCATCCATTTCGTCATAAGGATCCCCAAGTGCCTAAATGGTACAGTAGATGCTGTTTATTCTGTGGGTACCACAGCATGAATAATTGCTTTTTTTGCCAATCCCACAGAGTACGTACTGTACCAGACCCCGAGCGCTACCATAAGGAGACAACTCACCACTCTGATTTAGCATTGGGAGCCAGTTTTATCCCCTCCACTACCGGTAGGCAGGACCAGCAGCCACTGGCACTGTCAAGGCAGTACGCCTTGCTCTTGACCTCAATCTGCCTTGCTGACTAACCTGCGCTTTGCACGCTTTTGCAGCTAGCTGCCTTCCTGTCTTGCTGGCTCCACAAGGCATTCTGGGGCACTCCCTGTCTTTCCTGCCATTACTCTCTTTTTCCCTGTGTACCCTTGAAGGTCCTGCTGCTGCGTACACCTGGGGGTACGCATACCCCAGAACCACTGCCTAAGAATAAGCCTCACTGAACACAGTGGTGCTTACTTCTGAGTAAACATGCATAGGATTGCACTGTAAGTAAAGCAGAAATTCAATTTTGGGCACCAAGAGTTTTGTGGTTATATTCCCTTAAGAAATTGGTAAAGAGCAGCAGAAATATTTGAGAGTCAGTCATTTGCCAGCAAGAGATGTACTATATAATTAAGCTGTCACCCTTGTTGATAGCTTATTACCAGCAGGTAATAAGATATGCATGTCATTACAAGCCATTGTACTGTATTTCATGTTGCAAGAGATTAGGTTCATTTTCAATGACAGCATAGAGTGATCACTTAGAGATTGTTGCCATTATGACATTATAAATCACAATCTACAGTTTAATAGTTTAACAATTATCTATAGTGCCAATGTTGGAAAATTGCTAACAATGAATAGCTACTTTTCCACTAGTGGAGAGTGAATGTTAACCAACCATAATGTAAGAAATCCCTAAGGAATGGTAGAAGTAGTTTATACTGTACTGCAATGGCAGCTTTGCTGTCTGATTACTGTGAATAGGTCTATCAAACAGTTCTGCCTTAAAGTCATGTCTGAGATTTGACAGAAGAAAGTTGATGCTCCTTAATGGTCATAGCTGATGTGTCTAAAATGGGGCTTAATTGTTCAGATGATTTCTGGGTACAGACATCAGAGGTCAGCCAAGTCAGTCACTGGCCAAGAGTTCATGAGCTCCCCAGAATCCGCCCACCCACCCACCCCCTGAAGCCCCTCAACACCCACCTTTACATGGGGCAGTAGCAGAACAATACACTCAGCTGAATGCACAGCTCCACTGCTATATAAATATGTCAGTCTTGCATTAAAAAGAGAGGCAAATCCGGTGAATGAAACTAAAATGTGGTTGCCAATAACTAGTCCCATACAAGCACAGCATGTTCTTTACAGGACATGAATGGCATTTTAGAGTAGACCCATTCATGCTTCTTTGCTTATGATCTTCCATGTTTAAAAAGGGACCTTGAAAGCTCGCTGTTGAAAGTAGAGAAAGATGCAACAGCACTGCACAAGTGTCCTGCCTGTGAAGGGGGAAATATAGCTAGTAAAATAGCCAGGTGGGATGCGAGGGTTTCCCCTCGTACTTTTCAGTAAAGCCCTCTTTGGTATGCAGATTGTTAATCTCATGTCACCTACATATGGCTGGAGCATCTTGGAACCTGGGTAGCCATGTGCTCCTTGAATTTCTCACCACTATGGGAAGTGGGGCAAGTGCACAGCAATATGGTCAGAATTTCACCCAACCATCCAGGAGCCTCGTGGGGGTGTCTGTGGCCATATCCTCTTCCCAGGCACAAGGGAAGGTGATGCTGTCTGATTGGTGTGGTGGGGAAGGAAGCAGACTAGCTGGTTTGAATTGCTTCTTCTCTTCTTGCCACATTTGCAGCGCAATCCTCTTCAACTTACACCACTGGTGTAACCAGCGGTGCAGCAAGAACGGGAGGCCCCAGAATGAAAAGGGGATTCAAATCCCCTCCAAAAGAGGAATTCAAAGGGAATTTAAATCTCCCTTCCCCTCCAAAGCCTCCCCGCCCTCCCCTCCCCCGCTGGTTACACCGGTGGTGTAAATTGGATAGGATTGCGCTGTTGGTGTCTTTTGGAGGCTGCAGCAGCCCCACCGGCCCTCCTGGAAAATCAGTCTGGGGTTAGCCACTTGCCTTTGGGACCAAGTAGGAATCAGAGGAATTTTTTCACCCACTTCAGACTAGTGGAATGGGTTGGGTGGTGGTTAGGAAGGATGGAGTAGGCAGGTTCAGTGCAGGATGGAGTTAAGATGAAGGAATTTGGTGTGCACCCTAAGGATTGTGGATTGAACAGAGGGTGTCACAAGACCAGACAGAGGCTATTTGGCTTGCGAATGTTGGATGGGACCCCGCTGAGCAATGGGTGCAAAGTCTACCTAAAAGGCTGATCAGCTTAGGGTGGGTAAAGCAGCCCTGAACTATCTTGACTCCTTCCGGGTTGGCAATGATATGCTGGGATCCTCAAGAAATGATCTGTAGCTTGGAATCACACAAATTATATTATTAAGAAAATTATATTCTGCTTTTCAACCAAAAGTAGTTCGCAAAGCAGCTTACATAGACAAATAAACACTGTAGTTCCAAATAAACAGGAGAAGGTACAAGTTTCATAGCTCACTCTTTTCCTCCTCTATACCCATGTATACCTGCCAACTGAGGATAACACTTTATGCATCTGATGAAATGGGCTTTAGTCCATGAAAGCTGATGCTATAATAAATTTCTTAGCTTGTAAGGTGCCATAGGACTCTTGGTTGTTTTTGCTGCAACGGACTACCTGTCTGGAAGATAAAATGTATATCTTACTGCAAGGATGCCTGTCATTTAAAAGATGGTATGTTGCATTTTGTAAGGCAATGTGTTGTAAGCCTCTTACAGTGCAACACTATATCAGTTTGCTCAGAAGTAAGTCCCACTGTGTTTCATGGGGTTTACTCTCAGGAAAATGTGGATATAATTGCAGCTTTAGAAGAATAGACAGCATTGTTTTATGCTGTTTAAGATGAAACAACATTTTAATAATACTGAAAATAAGATGTTCAAAGATTTTTTTAAAAAAATAATAACTTCGCTCCATGTGTATCCATCACCCCTCTCTTTCCACCATCATCATAAAAACATGCATGCATCTAAAAATAAAATAAGGCTGTATAATTGGAAGAATAAGAAAGGTAGTAAAGATCTGTTGATCCAGACAAAAAAAAAAGTCTACATTTAGACAGTGTAATGAAAAACAACAAATCCCCAATGATACCAATCCTAAACCCAAGAGACGTCAGAAATTGACAAATGTGTTTCACTTTGTGTTGAAACATATTACAATGTCCCCATTTTACACTTTGTCTCTCTGGGCAATCTGGAAAGCATGATTTCTAAGTTCCTCCGTGATCCGAGCCTCGGTTACATGGAGGAATAGGCTTACCAGATCTTCAACCGAGACAGAGTGCTAGACCTTTAGGAGAAGGAATGTGGGCAGGTGTAGCTTGTTAAAACTTAGAGCACAATCCTAGGCATGTCTACTCAGATGCAAGCCCCATTGTGTTCAGTGGGGCTTGCTTCTGAGTAGACATGCCTAGGATTGTGCTATAAGGTTTAACAAGCTACACCTGCCCACATTCCTTCTCCTAAAGGTCTAGCACTCTGTCCCAGTTGGAGATCTGGTAAGCCTACGGAGGAACAAAGCGCCCCGCCCCCGCGCCTTCCGAACCAGTCAAAGCAGTGAAAACAACGCGCAGACCTGCGCGTTGTTTGCACTGCAGTCTGCGCGTTGTTTTCACTGCTTTGACTGGTTCGGAAGGCGCGGGGCAGGGCGCTTCGTTCCTCCGTGTAACCGAGGCTTGGATCACAGAGGAACTTAGAGCTCCGCCCCCCCTGTAGTGACGCCAGTGGTTACCATTAAAATGATTTCTCTACAACCAATGCTTAGTGTTATATAATTTAACCTGGAAGGAAATTATGAAACAATCTCTAACCCACAAAAACCTGTCATCAGTTCTTTTATCCATACACACCAATATTTCAGAAAGCCAGCTAGTAGTCTAGTAGCATGCTACTCAGCCAGGAGGATTTTTTGCATACCATGGGTGTGTGGGTAAGTGGCTAGCTTCAAGGATGGAAGTTACTTTCCCACCAACAGGTCAACCACAGCCTTCTCAGAAAAAAATAATCTGGGGACCTAAAGTGAGGGGTCTGTGGGAATGCATCGTTGTAAAATCTTTAGTAATCTGGAAGAAGGGGGTGAGAAAAATGAGGGAGTCTGTAAGCCCTGGCGAGATCTGGCCCCTTCGACCTGCTGAGTTTCGTCTCCATTCAACTCCCGGAGAGGGAGCCCGCTGGCCACAGCTGGCAGGGATGAGCAGAGGACGGGCCTGCCCTGGGAAGAGAGAATAAAGCAGAAGGGGGGAGAGGAACAAGCGCTAAGCCTGGTCAGGGAGCACATGGGCCAGAGAGCCTCACGCCTCCCCAGTAACCTAGCCAGTCTACACGCAGCTTCACTCCCCTCCTTAGCCCTCCAGGGACTGGCCCAGCCCGACAACAGCCCCCAGTTCTCCCCAATTGGGAGAGGCCTGCGCTTGACAGGTCCCCGACTCACCGCAAACCCTGTGGCAGGAGCAGCTGCCCCTGCTGGGATCTAGCCCCCCATTACCAAGACGACGACGCTCACAGCACCACCTAGAGCTAAAGTAAAGTAAAGCATCGGTGCCCTGCCTTACCCGCAACAGAGCTACACACACACACACACACACACACACACACACACACACACACACACACACACCACAAACATACACACAGCTCCTTCTCCACAAACCAGGTAGACTATATTTTCACTTACTCATAACTCCTATAAGCTGGACAGGAATTTTACTTTTTTTAAACACTTCTCTGGTAATTCCTCAGAAGGTTAAAAATGTCAGTATTAATTCATAAATCTCTGCTGGTCGTGCACTGGTATCTTTAGAATAGGTATTTACTGTTGATTCAAACAACAAAATATGGCAATTGAATAATTTTCTAGTTCAGAATGGAAGACTGGGTCAGCATATTACAAGCCTCTTTAATAAATACATACAGATAAATAGTAGCCCTACATTGCTATGAGAAGCAGCCAAAGCCATTGGCAGAGGGGCACCGAGTAGCCAACGAGTAGCCATTAAACAAAAACAAATAGACACAAGAATAGATGCAAGATCTCCGGGATCAACTGAATTGACAGGCGTTGTGCAAATAGCCAAGGACAGTGTCCAAAAGAAGAGCACTTAAATCATGTTACACACAAGTTACTTGTGTAACTCATCCTCTCCCTTCCTTCTGCCCAAGGAATCTGCAGATTTTCATTATCTAATATTTCTGAGCTGTTTTTTCCCCATTGCTACAGCAAGCAAGGGGTCGCTATTCAAGGCAGTTTTGATACTTTAAATATAAACTTGTTTCTGTAATTCTTTTTGTATCTCTAGTTTGGGTATATAATAAACATTTAAAAACTTGTTGGTTATGGATTCATAAATTAACCTTCTGCTTTAAGAGCATCTCATTCCCTAATTGGTTTGCTGTTCTTTTTCAGAAAATTGGGAAGGGGTAGAGGACAGGTAATTTATAATAACTATAAGCAGAATTGATACATTTATTTTTAAACATCACGCCTTACAGTTAACATACTCATGGCAGCTAAAACATGGCAATTAAAACAATATAATCAATTAAAAATGCATAAAAACACAACAACATTAGCAATGCAAAGACTAAAAACAAGGAGAAGCCAAGTGACAGAAAACAAACACAAAAGCCAAATAAAATAAAGGTTTTCAGCCCTCACCAGAATGTCAACACAGAGGGGGAATTTCTTAGCTCAAGTGGGAGGGAGTTCCACAGCTGTGACACCGCTAAAGAGAAGGCCTTTCCCCTCGTCATCAACCTACCTTCAGCTAATAGTGGCACACATTGGAAGGCCCCCCCATAGGACCACAAGGAGTGTGTTTTCTCATATGAAAGGAAGCAGTCCTTCAGGCATCCTGGTTCTATGCTGTTGAAAAAGTTTGGGAAACACTGCTATAAAAGGGCTTTAACGGTCAAAACCAGCACCTTGGATTGCACCAGGAAAGAACCAGGAGCCAGTGCAGCTACAGGAGCGGAAACCTGACAGAATCAAACCGCTGAGCACCCATGACTACATGGGTCACCACACTCTGCACCAATTATAGATTCCAGACAGTCTCTGTACATTACCATAATCCAGTCGCTGTCACCAATGCACAGACCGCTGTGGTCAGGTCTGATTGGAACCCGTCAGGCGGCAGTTGGCACACCAGCTTAAGCTAAGCTAATGGCCCCCTGGTCACTACTGCCACCTAGTTATCGAGGAGCAACAAATAATTTAAGAGGATGCCCAAAGTACAAACCTGCTCCTGCAGAGGGAGCACAAGCCCATTCGAAACAAGTTGATAGTCCAATACTGGCATTGTAGCTGTCTGGCCTCTTAACTTCAGTTTGTTAATCCTTATCTGGTCTTCTGCAACACTCCAGGCAACACTCTAGTGTTTTCACAGCCTCTCCAGCATTAGGTGGTACAGAGAGACAAAGCTGGGCAACATCCACATATTGGTGACACCCAACTCCATCCCCCAGAAGATCTCCTCTGGTGTTTTCATGTAGATGTTAAATATGAGCGACAAGATGGCACTAAGGCATCCCACAAGCAAAACGTCAGGGTGCTGAACAGGAATCCTCAATACCACCTTTGGGTATTTGTCAGCCAAGGAGGACCTGAACCACTGTAAAACAGTGCCTCTAAGCCCCAGCCCAGCTAAGCCAGAAGGACCAAAACCATCGCTCTAGGCATCTACTATGCTATTTCATTACACAGCTCCCTGGAAAACTATAGAGCCACCTTTGGTCTATCGTTAGCCAGAGGCTGTTCAGGAGCAATCTTATGTACAGCACTTGCCATTTCTTTATTCCAAGGGTCAACCACAGCAATAGATGAGTTGCTGCCCTAGCAGCAAGAAAATCTCCCAGAGCCATCACAAACCCATCTGGATCCATAAGCCTCCAGAGATGGACCATACCATTCAGTCCCCCCCATACTTGTGGATGTAAGGGGCTGCAATCAGTCTAAACCCCAGCAAGAGGTGATTTGCCCATGCAAAAGAAGCAATCTTACGGCCCAGTCCTATTCATGCACTGCACTGGCTGCTGGCATGGCAGTCTCTCTGCCATTCTGTGGAGCGCTTCCGCTGGCGCAAAACCCAGAAGGCTTTTCTGTTGCTATCTCTTTCTCCCTTTTGCTATAAGAAGTGCTTGAATCCTAAAATTGTGGTCAGATGCATGAGGCTCTCACCACAGCGCTGCTTTAATAAAACCCAGAACAGTTTTCTATCTCCAGCCTTGATTTGCGTATAAAATTTATCCGACACTGGGATTGCTTGTCTTATTACTTGTAGAAGTACTGACCATGAAATATCCTTCGGCTGCTCTCTGGTTTTCTTTCTTTATTGTATGTAAAAGATTTTGTTATCCAGTCTTTTAGTAATACAGCTTCCAAGACAGTTAAGTACAAAAAGCTAAACAAATAAAGCAATTAAAAACAACTAAATCAGCAAAAGATCAGGTCAATAATTAGCAATAAAATGATAGAAAATATTATCCATTAAATGCACAGGAGAATGTAACAGTCTTCACCTGATGCCTAAAAGCTAATACAAGACACTAGGTAAGCCATCTGTAGAAAGGGTATTCCAGAGCATAATATTTTTTTTCACATTTTTTTTATACCGCCCTTCCTCCAAGGAGCTCAGAGTGGTGTACATATTTCCTCCCCTCCTTTTGTCCTCACAACAACCCTGTGAGGTAATATGTATGTTATTATACATATGGGAGGCATGCCTGCATTCCACAATTGGGATGCCATCACCAAAAAGGTGATTATTTTTTATACTGCCCTTCCTCCAAGAAGCTCAGAGTGGTGTACATATTTCCTCCCCTCCTTTTGTCCTCACAACAACCCTGTGAGGTAATATGTATGTTATTATACATATGGGAGGCATGCCTGCATTCCACAATTGGGATGCCTTCACCAAAAAGGAACTATCTCCAGTTGCCACCCATCTTGCATCCTTGGAAGCTGGGGAGTCACCTGGAAAATGGTTTCCAATGAAGATTCTACCTTATCTTGAGGCTGCAATCAATTCTACGCATACTTGCCGAAGAGAAGGTTCCACTGAATGAAATGGGATTTTCATTCAAATAAACAGATGTAGGATTGCATTGTAAGACTTTTACAACAGAAGGAGCAAAGTTTCATTTAAAGAAGATTGAAATCCTTCTAACTGACCTCGAGACCACAGTGAGAAATTGTAGTAGGTTATGCAACAGGTCTTGAAGTCTACACCCACAGACTTCGTTCTGGCTTTCAGTACAATTCTTTCCAATACAACATCCAGCATTTTCAGTCCACATCCAGCATTTTCAGTCATGTTGTTAAATACATAACGGAAATATTCAGAATTACCATTTGAGCAACTGTTTCATTTATAGCATCACAAAGGCTGCAATCTTCTGCATACTTATCATGGAGTGAGCTTCCCTGAATTCAGTTAACTATAACTTCCTTCCTTGCACAAGAACCGCCTTCCATGTTGTTGACATGGTATGTAGCTTTGGCAAGCCACTCCCCCTCTTCCAGGGTTGGTCTGCCCATGAGTGGGTTGGCAACAGGTGGCAAATTGGCAAGAGTAACCTGCATCTTCCTAGCACCCCTGGTCTGCCCAGTGTGAGCAACAGATGTTGCTATTGGAGTGGGACTTCAGACACTCATATCAAGGCTGGCTCACTGATGACACAGACCAACAGTCTCTCATCGAGTGGTGAGTTGTTGTTGTTGGTGAACTGCCCAGTGTTGGCAGATGAGGTTCAGCATGGCGATCCCCACTTGCTAAAAGCAGGTGGTAAGATAATCTGGACAGCAACAGCAGCCACCCCTTTCTTGAGTGCTGCTGGAAGAAGGGGGGAGAAAACACTCTACCACAGCCACCTCTCCATCTCGCCACCCACCAGTGGCAGCACTCCGACCCCACGCTGGAAGTGATGTCACTGCCGCCACCGTTTTTCCAGCAAACAGAGGCGCTGGGTGAGCGGGAGGGCCAAACCTGTCACCATGTCCATTGCCGCCACCCACTCGCACCGCTGAAAGGGTTTGATTCACCCCGCTGCCGGCTGCTTTGACACACACACCCTGCCTGCCTGCTGCCCGGGGCCCAACCCCCCTATGTCACCTGGGGGCCAACCGCCCCTGCCAGTTTATTTATTTTATTTTAAAAAATTATATCCCGCCTTTTCCTATGCCAAAAGTTCCGCTTCTGCCACCCACCCAACTGCATAGAAAGCAGCCAAGTAAGCCAGATGAAGAGGTGGGGCTGGAGCCCTCATCCCCTCCCTGCTTCTCCCAGTGTCAGCTGCTCTCAGCATAACCTCTGTCCTCTGCATAGGTAGCATACAAAAATATAATAAGGGACAAAATAAAAATATAGAACAGTTAATTTCAGGGTTTCAGATACGCAATTTAAAAGCAAAGAACAATGAAAAACAAAAATAATGAAAAGACTGAGAAACAGTGCAAGGGGAAAAAAACTTACAGAAAGGGCATTGGAACTATCAGCCCATATCAAACACATAATGAGACGAATAAGTTTTGACAAAACATTTTTTTAAAAAACATCAGTGATTGGGTGAATAAGGTAGAGACGTGCTGAATGTTTTACTTTTGCAACTGTGCTCGAGTTGCAGCCATTACACAACAGAACGCAGGAAGCTGCTTCATACAGAGTCAGACCATTGGTCCATGTGGGTTAGGATTGTCAGCACAGCCAGCAACTGCTCTCCAGGGTTTCAGAGAGGAGTTTTTCTCTGCCCTTCCTACAGATGCTGGGATTGAACCTGGGATCTTCTACATGCAAAGCATGTGCTCTACCACTGAGTCACAGTAGCATTAAGAGAACAAACACTGTACTTATCATACTGTAGCTACTACACCAATCTTAAGTACATTTATTTAATGTCATTGACCTCAGAAAGTTCATGCTGCTTATCTGAGGGAGGTGCAATTCCAGGGCACAAGCATGCAAATCCATTTACGTACATGTAAATCCCTTCCACATTCAGGAGATGGTACTATGTTTCCCAGTGGTCCCACTTTCCAAATATTTTTGCACATGTTGCAAACACAAGCATGCTCAGGCAACATTCACACTTGTTTCTCAAGATAGCAAATATTGTGTTTTCGAGTTGAAACTGTGAGTGTCAGTGTGGGCATTCATTAGATTGCCAGCCTAGATCTGTGGGAGCCCCAAGTCTAAATTCCTGCTCAACCGCTCAGCTGGCTAGATGACACTGGACCAGATACCCAACTTCAGGCTAACTTCCTGTGAGGAGGCGTGGTGTACTGGGGAGGCCAGCTCAACACACCCACTGTTACACATGGATCTACCCAGTCTGGCACAGAGCTTGCTGGGCCAGGGGCCCCCTTCGGCAGCACAGGTCAAGCTACAAGGGCCACAGCTGGCGCACAACCAGAGCTCAAGCTCACTGTGAGAACAAGGATTCCTAACACGATCTGCTTCAGAAGCCTTTGCGGGACTAGACTGTTGGAAGGGGTATCACTCCGGCCGGATTCACATATGACCGCGGATGTCCCCGTCCGCCGTACGCGCTGATCTGGCGCTTGGAGCAGGGGGAGCGCCGCTTTGCTTGTCGTCCCTACACGTCCCTCCTGCTGTCCCGCCCTCTTAAGAGAGCGCAGCTGTGATTGGGTAAACACAGCCGCGCTCTGATTGGCCAATCCCAGTCATTGAAACGAGAAAAAAAACAGTTTGTGGACAGTAAAATATCGTTTTGCCCTCACTTCCAACACAAATTTTAAATTTTATATCATCATCCCAGCATGAACTGGGAACGGTTTGCGACTCTTGCAATGATATTTTTCAAAATTTGGATATTTTTCGGTGCTTGCGGCTTGCTCTCTACTCCTCCTGTGTTTGCCTGTGTATGCAAGGGGTTGCAAGGGGTTTCCTTGCAAGGGGTTTCCCTCTCTGAAGAGCAGTGGACTTGTAACATTCGCGGTGATTGGAGCAACTTGTGGTTGGCATGCAACCACTCTCCCCCCCCTCTCGCGCGATTGGTGGCTGTTGTTGCGCTTTGAACCCGCCCACAAGCTCCACGAGACACGCTTTGCCAAAGTTGAACCGAGCCATCTCCAGGTGTCCTTTTACATTATGAATATGCAAATACAGGGCAGAGCGGGTCCGTGAAGCGCACAGCAGGGACAACGCTGTCATATGTGAATCAGGCTTCCCGGCTAGCGCGCAGAGAAGAGCGTTCTTCCAGAAACGGGGGAAGGAAACGCTGCAAGCGCTTCCCAGCTCTCTACCCTACCGAACGTTAGCGGGTTTGGCAATGCCAATGCCAAATGCTAGGCGACTCCTATACGCACTTTCCTGGGAGCAAGCCCTATTGAGCACAATGGGACTACTTCTGAGTAACACTGCATAGGTTTATGCTGTCAAGAACATCACTGCCCGAGCCGAGACTATCCAAGAACTTTCCCTCAAGCCTGGCAGCAAGCAACGCCATCCCTTCCGTCTAGCAGCCCGTTTTGCTTTCACTTATATAGACAGCAATGGGAGAGGAGAGCGCTTATGTTATGTGCGCCCAAGCCCAACTGCATCATGTCATCATGTCTGCATGTAACCGCAGCCAGCGGGCGGCGGCGCCTTGCCCGCTGCGGGATTCCGCCTCGGGCGCCCAAAAAGCCAGTGTGGTGGGGAAGTGTGAAATCGGTACCTGCAAGCAAGGGCAAAAGTGTCCCAACTTCTAGAAGTCCTGCGAAGTGCGTGTTTATCCTTGAGCCGCTCGCTGCAGGCGCTGCATAAAGCCCGAGGGGCGTGAAGGGGAAGGAAAGGGCGGAATGAACGGGACGAGGCGGCCCCTCCCTCTGGCGTCCCTCCCAGCCGCAAAGTTCAGCCTGCTCTTCAGCGCGCTCAGTTGCAGCCTGGTAGCGAGTCTTCCCGGGGTGGAAAAGGGGTGTGTCTGGGGAGAACGAAGGTGGCTATACCGTACACTATACAAGAAGAGACTTGCTGGCTCTCTGTGGGACGCGCTCAGTCAGCGCCGGCAAACACGGGTGCTTCATCGTCGGGACAACGGCGGCGGTGTCGTGTCGCCGCATCTTGATGTGTCTCCGCATCATCTACGCACAGGCGGGTGGGAGGGGAGAAGTCAGGCGAAGCCGGGAGATTTAGGGGTAGAAGGAAGAGTAGGAGGCTGCTGAGGTGTGAGGAGAGGGTTGGAAAGGCTAAGCAGCGAACGGCAGGAGGGAAGAGGACAGAAGTACGGGGACGCCGAGCACTAAATGCCCCACCAGGTAGGAAGGCGCTAAGGCCTGCTGCTGCGAGCGAGGTCAGAAAGTTGCTAGCCCCCTGGACCTGCGGCCAGCGTGGGCGGAAGCACCCCTAAGTTCCACCATCATCTAGTCCGGGGAGGAAAGGAGGCCCCATGCTTAATAATAGTTTTGTAAAACTTGGCCACCTTGCCGCATAACTCTACCTCTGGTCCTGTATATGACACATGCCTCTAAACACATACTGTTTGAGATGTGATTGAGGATTTTTTTTCTGTTTAATATACACAGGGAGGAGGTACGATTGCGAGCAAAATCACAACAAACAACACTTTCAGTTTCATTGTATGATATTCAATGTACAAATATGATGTTGTTGATGTTGTTCAGTCGCTAAGTCGTGTCCGACCCTTCGTGATCCCATGAACCATATCCCGCCAGGCCTTCCTATCCTCCACTATCTTCCTGAGTTCGCTCATTTTCATGTTCGTTGCATCGGTGATGCTGCTGTTTAACCATCTCATCCTTTGCCTTCCCCTTCTCCTTTTGCCTTCAATCTTTCCCAGCATCAGAGTCTTCTCCAGAGAGTCCTCTCGTCGCATTAGGTGGCCAAAATATTTGAGCTTCAGCCTCAGTACCTGTCCTTCCAGGGAACAGTCAGGGTTGATTTCATTTAGGATTGACTGATTTGATCTCCTAGCAGTCCAAGGGACTCTCAGGAGTCTTCTCCAGCACCACAGTTCGAAAGCATCTATTCTTCGGCGCTCAGCCTTCCTTATGGTCCAACTCTCGCAACCATACATTGCTACTGGGAACACCATCGCCCTGACTATGCGAACTTTTGTTGGCATGGTGATATCTCTGCTTTTTATTATGCTATCTAAATTTGCCATAGCTTTCCTTCCAAGGAGTAAGCGTCTTTTAATTTCATGGCTGCTGTCTCCGTCTGCAGTGATCTTGGAGCCCAAAAAAGTAAAATCTGTTACTGCTTCCATTTCTGCCCCTTCTGTTTGCCAGGAATTGATGGGACCAGATGCCGTGATCTTAGTTTTATTAATGTTGAGTTCCAAGCCAACTTTTGCACTCTCCTCTTTCACCCTCATCAAGAGGCTCTTTAGTTCTTCTTCACTTTCTGCCATTAGGGTGGTATCGTCTGCATATCTGAGGTTGTTGATATTTCTCCCGGCAATCTTGATTCCGGCTTGCGATATCATTCAAATATGATAGTGATCTTCAAAAATCTGCAGGGGCAATCTTGTGCAAGTAGAGATGAGTGGAGATTAGAGCCTTATCGCTTTGGAGGGTCACCAGCTGCTGCTGACAACCTTTTTAACCAGATATTTTCCAGTTCTGAAAAGCAGCATTCATTCTTTAAAAGGAAATAGCACAAATTAAGAAGACTGTTATTTTTACATTCTTAGGAAACCGTGTTTCAAGAGTATAGGTAGCCGCCAGGGCCTTGTTATGACTTTCATGGGCCTGGGGCAGTTTTGCCTCATTGGTCCCTCCTACCATCATAATATTAATATTAAAAATCCTTGTTGATATGACTTTAAATACTTCAACATTTTATTTTATTTTCTGTTTTAGGCAAAATTTAATAGATTTTCATGGACCCCAAACGTTTTATTTTTTTCAGATGTGAGGAAAAAACAAAAAAATTGACCCTAAAAGTTCATTTTTTTCTACTGATTTTAAAAGAAATTAAAACATTTTCATGAGCCCCTAAAAGTATTGTGGGCCCTAGGCACTGTGCCTACTGGATAATTTGCCCCTAGTGGCCCCCACTCAATATAAATTTATACTTAACCAACGTTACTAAAATGTTTATTTTTAGCCTCTCTCTGAAAAATGCTACATAAATAATTCTGATTTTTGTTTCATCTAATAGCCTAATGATGGCCAGTCAAGATTCTGCATTCTGACCCAATAGTGAGAGGATTAAGTGTAATCAAGAATAAGATGAGGCTCTCCTAACTCTGCACTTCTTTAGGCAGGTCAGCAAGATACAGTCCTATGGTTTTATATATCAAAGAGTCTGCATAATACGATGTCAGTTTTTGTGTGCTGAGGTTATTGATGATGTTATCAAGGTTAATCATTCAATATTCTTCCCAATTACTTTACTAAAGTATTTTATGCCAAGTGTCTTTGTATCACATATACCCGCCTGCAGCATTGTTCCCTTCAAGCTACACGGCCGCACAGCTCAAAACCAAGCCAAGCCCCATGGAGACTGGCATTCCTGGATGTCTGGTGATGTGATGACATATGACTTCATCACCATGCATCCAGAAACACATCTGAGCTGCTGCTGGTGAAGGGGTCCACACAGCAGCCCAGACCCCTTAGGGAGAATATTGATTCACATTGAGTAAGTTGTACAAATAGGTTTGACCTGTAATCTGAGATGAATGAACTGTTTGAGAGATATACCACAGTGGTCAGAGAACAAGACGACAAAACAGAAGATGACGAACTGAAAAAACAATTGCAAACTTCAGTTTAACAAGAGTCACAAGGAACGGGTGCAACTTGGGTGCCACTGACTGATACTGGGAGGAAGCAAACTCCTTCCTGAGAATTTAGCTTATGTAGCACTTAAGAGGTTAAAATAATTTTCTTTTTCATTTTAGAACAAGATCATGCATATACAGTTGCTTAGAATATTCAAAAGTAATGCAGGTGTCGGGCAATATTATGCTAAGGCATGCCTGCAGTACCACCTGCAATCCCTCTACATTAAATTCTCATTCATTTTCTTAATGATACAAAAAATGTGCTTCCTAATTACCCTAGGGACGTTTAATAGCCATCAAAACACTACTAACCACCATAGCAAGGTGCTTATTTATAGCATAAATTATTCTGATGCACTCACCAACCACAAAATAGCCCTTTCTAATGCATGCAAGTAGCATTTCTATGGGCACGCGCTATTTGGCAAGATATAGACAATTACCATCACTAATGAGCAACTAAATTACAATTTAGTAATTTAATTGTAATGACAAACAAAGTGAGTAGTTTACAAGATACAAACACTGACCCAAATTAAACACTAACCTAAATTTACCAACAAACATTATTGTTAAATAAAATGTGCTTGTATTATATTAAAATAAAAAAGAAGGCAGTATTGCCCAACTCTAGCGTCGCTGAAGGGGGGCGGAGCTCTAAGTTCCGCCATGATCCAAGCCTCCGTTACACGGGTGAGTGAAGCGGCCCCGCCCCCTCGCCTTCGGAACCATTCAAAGCGGTGAAAACAACGCACAGGGAGTCTCCTGTGCATTGTTTTCACTGCCTTGAATGGTTCCGAAGGCAAGGGGGCGGGGCCGCTTCGGCCATGCTAATAGTTAAAATGTATTTCTAAAGTTTAAAAGACTCAGATCAAAACTGGTTAAAACCAGCTGAAGGCTGGTTAAAAACTAGCTTAAAAACAATGTAACAACATTCAGATACAACGTTTCACCCATCCTTCTGTGGGCATCGTCAGGTAACAGAGCCTCCAGGCTGAGCAAGATGGTAAAGTGCTTTTGTGCAGCCCGTCTTTATAAGGAGCAATGCTGTGGCGACCAGAGGAAATCAATTAACACCTGTAATAAGGCACGCGTCAGTTTCCAACAGATGCGGCTCGTTACAGCTGAGAATAATTATACAGCAGGCATCCATTGACCTCAAGTAATCTCTGGTTCATTGTGAACAGTAGAATTTGAACGCATGTAACCTTGTTTTCGTCTGTCTGAGGCAGAACCGCCCTGCCGTGGTCCTTGGAAAATAGCCACAGCTGAACTCTGTGATTGCTTGCACGCTCTACCTGCTTGCCCCCTCCCTAGACAGCTGCGTGTGGACCCTGAGCAGTGCTTCAATGGCCCAGCTTGGGGGTCAGATGGACCCAGAAGAGCCGGCCAGCAGCTGCAGGAGTATGCACCTCTTGCTTTGTGCTCTGGCTGCAGCTGTCAACTTGCTCTTCCACAGCGTGCTGACCAATGCCCCATTCACCTCCGGGCTACCTGAGATCACGCTAGAGCCTGTGCAAGAGCTGGGCAGCCCCGGAGGAGATTGAGACCTCGTGGACCACTTTTCAGGTTCTTGCAGACCACCTGTGGTCTGCGGACCACCGGTTGGGAACCACTGGTATAAAGCTATCTTACACTGAATCATTGGTCCATCTAGCTTAGTATTATCTGCAATGACTGCAGCTAGTTTTTCAGACAGGAGCTCTTCCGAGCCCTGCCTGGAGATGCCAGAGATTGAACTTGGGGTGTTCTGCATGCAAAGCATGTGCTGTAATATTGAGCTCCCGCCCACACCAATTCATAAGGATGTATAACCTTTCTGAAACTTTAAATAGCACATCCATCTTTCTCCAACAATTGTTATCATTACTGAGTAGGAAGATGAAGGTACGGGTACTTTTAAATCTAGGCTATTAAGGTAAGAGAAAAAAATAATCAAATGTGTATGGCTTGGAACCAAGATGACATTATGAAAAAAGCATGAATCAAGGAACACTACATTTAATGGGTAGATGACCCCATGGAGTGTGTTATCACAGCAAGTTAGTAGATTTTTAGGTTATATCTTTAATGTGTTAGAAGGGTTTGTGTTTAAAAGCCACTACAATTGGTTTTCATTGGACCTTTGACATTGACCGCTGGGAACCCGAGCAAAATCATGTGGCATTCCTGGAAAAATCTAGGAGCATTATTGCAAAGTTATAGAAAGGTCAACAAGAGACCGACGGAATAAAAATGGCCTTATTTTAAAGTCGAGGAAAGGGTATAATTTACGTAAAGTGCTGTGATTTAATACTTTAAGGGTTATTTATTAAAGTTCGAACATTTAGACAAGCTGTATATGATTAATAGCTAAACATCTTAACTTGACTTGGACAAATTGCCAAAAGAATAATAGTAGAGTATATGGAGTAGATTTTTCACTTGGGATATTGACTCGCATCCCTAGCCAGTCAGAAAGTAAGCTGTTCTCTTTCATTGACATAGGGCGCAATCCCTATTAAATAACAAATGCCAGAGCGAGCGCTCCACCATTCGTAGCCGTCGTCAGCGTGCAATAAAGTTAATGTGCCGGCTGCCCTCACTCCGCTGCCAGATTGCTGCCGGAAAAGGTAAGCGCAGCACCGGCGGGTGGTGAGGGAGGGGGGCCATTAGCCAAGCCGGCCCAGGGGGGGCGGGGATGGCAGCCGCCATATCCCTGTCCGCTTCCCGGGCCAGTGCAGCCATTACACGCACTGGCGTCGACGGGGGGAAGCGGGGGGGCGGGCCGCCGGGGGGCGTCGCGCGTACAGGGGTGACGCGCGACGCCCCTTACTTACAATTTCGCGCTGAGGTGGGCCCGCCCGCCCTCCCTTGTCTCCGTTTGGCTCCAAAATGAGCCGAAAACGGAGCAGGGAGGGCGCTCCGCTCCTGCGCGTGACGTCACGCGCGGGGCGGAGCCTCCCCCTTAAGGGCGACGCGCGCCCCCGCTCAGGGGTGTCGCGCGTCGTCACGACGCCACTGATTACACGGCTTCCTCGGACTTGCGTCAGCTAAATAACTGGCAGAAATCTGAGGAGGCCCATTGGGTCAAAAAACAGCCTGAGTTGGGTCATACTGGTAGTTGGTGCCAGGTTATCTAGGTAATACAAGATCAATGCATATTGAAACTCTGCTCTGAACCTTCTCCTCCATAATTTTCAGAATCAGAAATAGAATTACAAAGGATCTGTGGCCCAAAATAACTGGTTTTGATTAATCTAACAGAGTTATATTCTTAGGAAATCTGTGGTATGTATCAATGTAGTATTTTTCTCCTTGCAAGTTTCAGCTAGCTTTCACCATCTGAAAAGCTAACAATGGCAAATAGCCAGGCAAAGATTAATCTGCTCAAAAATGAGAGCCAGCAGAGCTCCATCTGTTCCTTGGTAGGAGGCCTTGGAAAAGTAATCAGCCCAAAGCTACCACTTAAGGCTGGGTAACTGCTGTCTTAAATTTTAAAAATGCATTTTGGTTTTGCAACTCCATAGGCTTGGTTTCCTTCAGTAAGGGTTTTTGCTGCTCAATCACATGGAACACTTGTTTAGCAGCTCTTCCTAACAGAGGCTTAATAGGCCTTATGTGCTTCAAAAAATAATTCGTTGAACAATTTATAAGAACCACCAAATATTACATCAGGAAAAACAACCTTTTTCGTATAGGTGTATGCCGCAGAGAGTCACAGCCTATTGGGACTTGGTCCCCTGGAGCATGAACCACATAGCACACATGTTTTAAAACTGCCATAAGTCTGTGTTGTTGTAACCATAAGTAGCATGACAATATAATACAGTGGATCCTATCTATCTACAGATCCAAGATCCGTGGATTTGTCTCACCGTGGATCCCGGATCCGCAGGGTCCACATTAGGAAGGTTTTTAGGAAAAAGTCCCCAAGTCGCCATTTTTACCTTTGTGTGGGCGAACTGCGTGGTTTCCAAGCCTCTGCAGGGCTTTTTTTTTTTTAATGACCCACTCATGTGGGTCATGTGAAGGCTCCTCCTCTCTCTTCCCAGCCTTGCCCCAGGATACAATCTGGGGTGAGTATGGGAGGAGAGAAGAACCTTTGCGTGGGTTGTTCAACTTGAAAAAGCCCTGCAGAGGCTTGGAAACTGTGCTGTTTGTCAGTGCAAAGGTAAAAACAGCAATTTGGTTCCCCCCCTACTTTAAGCAACCCTCCTAGCACAGACCCTGGTATCCGTGGATTCTCAGTATCCACAGGGGGGTCTGGAACAGAACCCCTGGATACCGAGGTCCCACTGTAGTGTGTCTATGATTTTTTTTTTCTTCCAACTACAATCTTAACTTTATAAAATATATCGTAGGCAGGTTGTACAATAACATTAGAAAAGTTGGTTTACCTGAACACACCACTAATATGTGGCAATCATTACATAAGTTACTCTAAGTGAAAGGGTGAAAGAGCAGAAGATTTTATTACTACTGTACTTAGTTTCAGAACTGTATTGTCAACTGATTAAATTTTACAAAGTAAAAGTCTCCACATTATGCAGTAGTTCTAATGATATGATAACCTTAACTGGTTCTTTGCGTATATTTCAAATTTCATTGCTAATAGTCTTAATATGCTATTCATTAGTCTGTTAATTACATCGTTGTTTAAAAACTTCTACTTACAATTAGCTTTAATGACAGCATCAGAGCCATTTTTCCATGCTGCCATTTTTATTTTATTTTTTGCACCATGCTTTCCCATTTGAACTGCCTGCTGTTCTATCTTAATTAAATTTCATCACAGCAGTCATAGTTTATAGGGGACTTCTTAACCTCATTTGATGTCAGATCATTTGTACTGTCTTGAAGTAGGCACTGTAAATGTCCAAGTTAATCTAATTACCTCAAAAGACAGCAGATCTCACTTAATTCACATGATTTTAGGGAAGGGCAAAAGTCTTACAAAAGGTCAAAACTATGATATGTAAAAAGCCTGAAAAGATTGAAGGAGAAAAAAAAATAGAACCATAAGAAGCCCTATCTGTACGATGCAGTTTAAGTTGAAATGACCAGAGAAGGGGACAGGGTTAGGCTCCAACCCTATCCACACTTTTCTGGGAGTAAGCCCTATTGAACATAATGGGATTTGTTTCTGAGTAGACTCATATAAGATTGTGCCAACAGTTATTTCTATTGTCCTTTCAATCACACCGTTTAGGCATGGAGTTGTGTTGGAAACATGGCAGAGTTTCTGCACCTTGAAGGTCTACCGAATACTAATGAAATATTTTATTGTTTATTTCTTAGCTCTTGGAGGATTTTGTGGTTCAAGGGCACATTGTGATGTTACGTTGTGAAAGCTAAATAGATCTCAGCCTAATCAGTGCCTAGAAGGAAGCAGCTTGAGATCCCCATGAAGTCTACCAAGTCTAAACTTTCTGATGAAAAAGCGGGATGCTTCTGGTGCTTCTGAAGTTAGACCTATTGGGTATATTTGGGGCACTGACTGATTCCAAAAATGACATCAGTTTTGCCCTGTCAGCTCTAGTTTTGGAGATACGGCATAGCCACCTTATATGCTGATTCAAGCAGCTCCCATGTGAAGAAGCCATTCCACGTGAAGAATCAGCATATAAGGTGGCTATGCCATATCTCCAAAACTAGAGCTGACAGGGCAAAACTGATGTCATTTTTGGAATCAGTCAGTGCCCCAAATATACCCAAGACTAGATTTAACTTTTAAGGCACCAAAATGTGTGTTGGGCTGTGTTATAAACTAATTGTTTCACATACTTTTAGTGTGGCGAATTCAGGTGTGCCTGTGACAAAGAAACTGTGTGGTTGTTTTAGACAGATTTCATATTCTGTAGCTATTTGGGATGTTCTGCAAGAATATGCTAAATGTGTTGAATTATAATCTGGCCACATGGTGAAATCACAGAACTGCCTCACCATAGGGCTGCAGGAACCAACATGCATTTCAATGCATGTGAAAGAGTCTTGTGAATCTGACTTGCGCCTCATCTGGAAGGAATTTTCTGTTGCGCTTGTGTAAACTGCAGGCCTACAATAGAACGATTAAATGCCTGCATTTGTAATCTTGGGAGTCTGAATATTAGGTAATTTTAACCATTTTGATTGAGCTCTTACACATAAAGTGAGGGGTTAAAAAAACTGTAAAGTGCTTCAGGGGGGCTCTGATTTTGATCACCACATCACTGAGGGAGAGGATTATTTCCTCTCTGACAACCATTCTACTTTTCTGATTCAAATTTTTCCCTAAAGTTGCTATCAACCCTACTAGAAAAAATAGGCATGATAGAGTGTAGTAAACATCTTGATTCCCCCACCCCTCATTGTTTACCTATTTCTCCCATTTTTGGACACTTTTAATCCCACAGAGGCTTGTGTGATGCTGAGCATTGCTTCAGCATCCTTACAAAAAGGTTGCTGAGACATCTTGCTGCAGTAGCCATTACCCTGGGATGCTTCCCTGAGACTCTTAGAAGTCTTGCAGAAAAGCTGTATGGCGGAGCTGAAAGGACATATTGTGGATTGCTTGTCTTCATGCTTGGTTTCTTCAGGAACAACAGATTGTAGCTAGCCCACCTACTGGGGTTGGCATGCAACAGTTGATTGGGCATCCTAGCCCATCTGACCAGTTCAAGGGGCCAGTAGGGATGCTCAGGTGTTCATAAACCATCCAATCCAATGGACCCATGGCATCATAAATCCTAGATTTTTCGGGTTTGAATTCCGGGACACAGTAAGTAACTAAAATAGGGACAATAATCACATCAAGGCATTTTTTATTTCCCACTTGCATTTTAATCTCCTTGCTAACCTTTGTCAAGACCCCTGCCCCCCCTTTATCATGTCTGTTTGCTTTTGGATATGGGCCTTGTTTTGATTCTCTACCTCCTTTGTTACTTTGGTTAATAATACACTTCTTGTTTTTTTGTTGTTTTTTTTTTACTGATTTACCTGTCTGGTCTGTTCACTCATGTGGGGATGAGTTGCCATACCTACCAGATCACTTAAGCTCTCCTACTGTTTGGCTTCAAGAAAATCCCTTGGATTCAGGGGCTCTGTATTAATCTGGAAGAGTGACTTTCCCAAGGCAGCCTCTTTCTGTCCGGACGTTCTAGCCCTGGGTGGTAGGAGTGGGAAAACTACCAATTTCCCCATAAATCCCAGTCTGACCAGTAAGAAAAGTGAAAAGGGTAGCAAGGAAGAAAGGGCTACTGCTAAGTGCTGCAGCCATTTTGCCTTCTGTGCCCCTCTTCCTTCACACAGAGGTAACTGTATTTACTCCCAGTGACACAAATAGCAGCTTGGCAGTAATTTAGGTCAAGAAAATAGCCTCAAGTCTTGGCTCAAGATCAAAGCTGATTTCAAAATCAGGAAAACAGGTGGGATATTGAATGCCCTCTCCCCAAGCCTGGTTTCTTCAGTCAATTCCAGTGGATCTCCTCCATCACTTCTGTTTTGACCCTTGTCCCTTAGTCCTTCTTTCTATCAATATTGGACTAAAAGAGACAGGTCTTATGCCACCATAATCTGTCCAAACTCTATCCTCTTCTCCCCTCCATATCAGTTTGATGAACTGGCATGTCCATCCTGATTTTCTAACAAATATTCTGTCTTTTTATAGAAGACCTGGAATCCGTGCTTTAAGTTAACACAATAATCGCATCATTTGCTTGATCAGCATGTATTATTTTAAGTTGAGTTTAGTATGAACATGGAGAACAGAACCTTCTATTTACTATGTATTAAAACAAAATGTTCTTGTAAACAGTTGTTGATTTTGAAATTTAAATTGCATGGAGCCAAAAGTTCTGTAATCCAAGCAGGCTTTCTCTGGTCGGGACATTTTTGTACCATGAAATCTAAGCATCCAGGTAAAGTTCTTGACACTAGAAAAAGATTACCAATGGAATATTTATGCAGAACTCTAAGAAAAATCAAGAGAAATTGGAAGCTATAACAAAACGTAACAGTTTACTATGTATATCTGAGAAGATTGAGATTGAACACAGTGGGGCTTGCTTCTGAGTAGACATGCCTAGGATTGTGCTCTAAGGGTTTAACAAGCTACACCTGCCCATATTCCTTCTCCTAAAGGTCTAGCACTCTGTTACGGATTGCACCATTAGATTACTGCTATGAGCTCTACGTGGGACTGCCCTTGAATGCTGTATGGAGACTGCAAGTGCAGAAAGTGGTGGTCTGTGTGGTTTTGACCCCATTGGAATGCTGCTTCAGCGGCTGCACAGCCTGCTGGTTTGTTTCCTGGTCCAATTCAAGGTTCTAGTTTTTACCTTTACCAGTCCAGCCCATCTCTTGAGAACCTTTGAGGGGACCCTTTTACATGTACTGCTCCTGACAGAGACTGGGTGGGGTGGTGGAAGCAGCAAGAAGTAGGTTCTTCTCTGCAGTGGCACTGTAGTTGTTGTTGTTGTTGTTGTTGTTGTTGTTATTATTATTTATTCACATTTTTATACCGCCCTTCCTCCAAGGAGCTCAGAGTGGTGTACATATTTCCTCCCCTCCTTTTTGTCCTCACAACAACCCTGTGAGGTAGGTGGGGCTGAGAGATAGTGACTGGCCCAAGGTCACCCAGGAAGCTTCGTGGCTGAGCGGGGATTTGAGTTATGAAACTCCTTCCCATATGACTTAACATAAGAAGAGCCCTGCTGGATCAGGCCAAAGGCCCATCTAGTCCAGCTTCCTGTATCACACAGTGGCCCCACCAGATGCCTCAGGGAGCACAAGACAACAAGATAAATCCTGTTTCCTGCTGCCACTCCCCTGCACAAGGCACAGAGGAAACCTACTTCTAAAACCAGGAGGTTGCTTATGGCTTGTAACCTGTGATGGTCTTTTCCTCCATGAATCTGTCCAAACCCCTTTTAAAGGCATCTAGGCCAGGTGCCATCACCACATCCTGTGGCAAGGAGTTCCACAGACGAATTACACGCTGGGTAAAGAAATATTTTCTTTTGTCCGTTCTAACTCTCCCTCCACTCAATTTTAGTGCATGTCCCCTGGTTCTGGTGTTATGTGAGAGGGAGAAGAATTTCCCTCTATCCACTCTCTCCATCCCATGCATAATTTGAAAAATCTATCCTGCCAGCCAGCGCCGCCTCCGTCCCTCCTCGCCCTGTCAGCCAGCGGCTTCTCGGGGCCAGAGGGAAGCCGCCACGTGACCTTGCGTCACATGACCCCACTTCCGGGGGCGGCGGCATGGAGCTGTGGAGCACCCCTCCCCCCATGCTCCAGAGCACCCCGGTGCACGTTACGCCTCTGTCTGCCATGAAGACAGATGCAAAGAACTCGTTTAATTTCTCTGCAGTCTCCAAGTCTCATTTTATCACCCCTTTCTCTCCCTCACCATCCAGCGGACAAACCGTTTCCCTGGCAGGTTTCCTGCTTCTAACATATTTGAAGAAGCTTTTGTTATTCCCTTTTATGTTGCCTGCCATACGTTCCTCAAAGTCTTGCTTGGCCTCCCGTATCATCTTTTTACATTTCTTTTGCCACAGATTGTGCTCCTGTTTATTTTCCTCATTAGGGCAAGACTTCCATTTATGGAAGGAAGCTTCCTTGCCTTTTATTGCCTCTTTCATTATGCTTGTTAAGCCATGCCGGCACCCTCCTGGACTTGGTCGAGCCCTTCCTCCTTTGTGGGATACACTCCCGCTGGGCCTCTATGACTGTTGTTTTAAACAGCCTTCATGCACTCTGGAGCGATTGGACTCTTTTTACCTTCCCTTTCAGCATTTTTTTTTAACTAGTCTCCTTGTTTTGGGGAAGTCTGCCCTTCGGAAGTCAAGGGTTTTTGTGTCAGATTTGCTAGGCACTCTCCCCCCCCCCCCGACATGCATGGCGAAACAGATCGCAGCATGGTCACTGTTCCCCAACGGTTCGGTAACATTTACATCCCTGACCAGATCTTGAGTGCCACACAATATCAAATCCAGTGTCACCTGTCCTCTGGTCGGCTCCGTGACTAGCTGCTCTAAGGCACAGTCATTTAGCATATCCAGAAATTCAGTCTCTCTTTCATGACCAGAGCATGAATTGACCCAGTCGATGTGAGGATAATTGAAGTCCCCCATGACTACAACCCTATCTCTTGTTGACACCTCCCGAATTTGCTTCCTCATTTCAAGATCCCCTTCAGGTTTTTGATCTGGAGGACATTAGCATGCCCCTACTATTACATCAGTCTTTGAGCCTGGTAATCTAACCCACAGTGATTCTACGGAGTCAGAGCCCCCCTCCAGCTCTACTCTGGTGGATTCTACCCCTTCTTTGACATAGATGGCCACCCTACCTCCAACACGCCCCTCTCTGTCCCCCCTATAGAGTTTATATCCTGGAATTGCAGTATCCCACTGGTTCTCCGCATTCCACCAGGTTTCTGTTATACCTACTATATCAATGTTTTCCCTAGCCACCAAACATTCCAGTTCTCCCATCTTTGCCCGTAGACTTCGGGCATTTGCATAAAAGCACTTATATACCTGGTCCCCCAAGAAGGGCTGCATGTTTGCACCTTTATCCCTGCAGCCTTCTGTCTTGCTAGACTGGCTGTCATGTCCCATCATGCTACCACTCCTAATTCTTACTCTGTTATTACTTGACTGTTCCCAGCCCTCTGCACCCTCATTCCCTAGGAATGAGGAGTCCCGAACCGGATGCCCCTTGGCTCCTGTCGGCTTTCCCCCAGGGGTCAGTTTAAAAGTTGCTCTGCCACCTTCTTAATGTTACGTGCCAGCAGTCTGGTTCCGTTTTGGTTCAAGTGAAGCCCGTCCCTCTTGTACAGGCCTGGCTTGTCCCAAAACGTTCCCCAGTGCCTAACAAACCTAAACCCCTCCTCTTGACACCAGTGTCTCATCCACGCATTGAGACCCCTGAGCTCCGCCTGCCTAGCTGGCCCTGCGCGTGGAACAGGTAGCACTTCTGAGAACGCTACCTTTGGGGTCCTGGATTTGAACTTCCTACCTAGCAACCTAAATTTGGCCTCCAGGACCGCCCGGCTACATTTCCCCACGTCGTTGGTGCCAACATGCACCACAACCGCTACCTCCTCCCCAGCACTCTCTACCAGCCTATCTAGACGAGAGGTGACATCTGCAACCTTTGCACCAGGCAGGCAAGTCAACATGCAGTCCTCACATCCATCACAGACCCCCCTCTCTATGTTCCTGACTATAGAGACCCCCATGACAAGAAGCCCCCTTCCCCCCCTCCCCAGAGGAGTATCCATAGTGCGACTGGATACGGGCCCATCACCTGAAGAAGGGGTCCCCACTGGGGGATTGTTTCCCTCTTTTCCAGAGAGACATCCTCCAGCCCTGAGACTCCCTTCCCTGGCAGCTGAGGAGCTGGCCAACTGAGGGTGGGATGACGCCTCCACGTCCCTAGAAGTCTCACCCTGGTCCCTCTCTACCTGTCTCTGCTTCTCCAGGTCAGCAACCATGGTTTCAAGGGAACGAACCCGTTCCCTGAGAGCCTGGAGCTCTTTGCACCGAGCACACACCCATGACTTATGCCCAAGAGGCAGATAATCATACATGTGACACTTGGTGCAAAACACTGGATAGCCCCCACCCCTCTGCTATCTGTCTGACTGCATAGCTTTTGTGTGTAAGGTATGGGTTTATCAAAGTTTTGGTACCTTAATGTTGTTGGAGCTATCCTCTCTTCAAGGGAAGTGCCGGGTCATGTGTGGGGCCTGGCTTCCTCGCCCCGCTGCTGAACTCGCACAGCTGCTTAACTCGCTGTGTCTTCTTTTACCTTGGCACTTTGTCCCAGTGAGGCACTTCGTCCCAGGAGGCCACTCGCTGCTCCTGAAAAGGGCTCACTCGCAAACCAGCCCCAGATTTAAAGGCTTGAGAACGGCTGCCTCCCTTGAAGTATTCTGGCAGGGGCTAACATTTTTCTTTGTTTGGCATTTTCATTATGATTTGGGCGGGGTGTTTGGGATTCTGGTTTTGCTGCTGCAATGCTGAGTGTTTCTGATGTTTTATTGTTCTTATTGCTGTTTTTTTCTGCTGCCTTTATTGCCATTTTAATGCTTCTGATTGTGATTGTTATTGTGATTGTTATTGTAACTGCTATTGTTTGGTTGTTTTAATGTGTATCACTGCTTTTGCTTTTATGATGGTTTTTATTGCTGCTCTTTAATTTGCTGCCTTTTATTGCTACTTTATTGTGGTTTTATGTGTGCTGAACCTTGCTTTATGTTGTCAACCTTTTAAAAATAGTTTTAATGTGGTTTTATAATGGTGACAATTATATGTCTTTGTTAGCTGCTTTGGACGCCCATGTCAGTAGGAGAAATATGGGATATAAATTAAATAAGTTTGCTTAGTCAGAAGCACAGATTTATGGAGATATACCAGTAATCATTTTCACGTTTTATAGGTTTGAATAATCTTATTTATTTGCTTTTTAGTAAACTTTTATTTCTGTATCCCGTCCCTTTTCAGTAAGCTTTTATTTTTGGAACTGGAATTTTATTTCTTTCGAGTTTGAATTCATTTCAGCAAAGTTTTACATTTTGTGATTTGCTTTTGTGCTTTCCTATTTAAATGTTATATTACTCATTTTAATAAGGTGTTAGCTTGTGTAATCTTATTTTATCTTTTTTCTGATTTGTAGAATAATTAATCATTAATAGAAGGCTGTTATTTGATTTATGGCGCAATCCTGTCTAGAAATAAGACTTCACTGATCTAGGCTTCACTGATCTAGGGTGTTGCAAACATGCCGTAAGGCATGTTTATGGCACCCGGAGAGTAGGCAGTGCTGGTGCAGAGGCCGGCGCCGCTCTGCAGAAGAAGTGGAGTGCCCGCTGGGGAAGGTAAGTTCCCCACCGGACAGTGGAGGGGAGGGCGTCCTGGGGGCATTTCAGGGTGGGGCCGTGGGGGGATGGATGGATCAGGCTCGGGAGGGGGTAGGCCTAGCAGAGAAGGCCTCTGCTGTATCCTATCCTCTTTCCAAGTCCCATTTCTCCCAACACGAGCCTTCTAGACATACGCCAGCTAAATAGCTGACGTGGATCCACAGAGCCCCATTTGGGAAGCTGGGCTTTACCCAGGGTAAGGGAACAAACGTTCCCTTCCCCTGAGGTGACCTCCCGGCTGCCTAATTTGCGCCCTGGATGCAGCAGAGGCTGTACCAGCCTTGCTGTATCACAGGGTGCAAAATTAGATGGTATTGGGCTGCCCATTTAAGTTTTCCCCATTTTATATGTAATCAACCCCTCAATAAAGTGCTTGTTTGATGCCGATTTGTTGTTGTGTAGACATTTAAGCACTGAAGGTCTGAGACTGTTACAACTTGATGCATTGTACTATTGAACAACAGATCCTTAGTTTAAGGCATGCATCTGGGTACATGTGTTTGTGTGAATGCATGGACTGATATACTCAGGAGTTTAGTGCTAACCAACTACTCTGACCCCATCCACTCAGCATCCTGGATTGCAAATCTAAAGGATATACTCCAGTCACATAGCTGAAATTCTTCTTGCAGTCACAAGTGCTAGAAATTGTGGCACTCATCTCAAGCACCCTTATGTGACTAACAGCGCAATCCTGGAAAAGTGCCCGGCGACGGAATGAGCGTTCTGTAGCTGGAAGCCATCGCAAACGTGCCTTAAAGCACGTTTTCGACGACTCTGGAGTAAGGGAGGCTGGTGCAAGGCCGGCCTCCCTCACTCTGGCACCAGGACAAGCATGTGGCCAGTAGCAGAAGGCGAGTCCTCCGCCGCCGGCTGTGTGTGTGGTCCGGCCCTGGAGGAAGGGAGGCCATTGGCCTAGCCGGCCTGGGAGGGGGTGGGGGATGGCGTCGGCCATATCCCCATCCCTGCCAGGCCGGCTACACCTTTACATGGCCGCCTCCTACTTCCACCAACTATTTAGCTGGCGGAAATCCGAGGAGGCCTATCCGGCCGGCCCCAGTTTACACCCGGGGAAGGGGACGAACATCCCCTTCCCCAAGTAGACCTCTGGCCTGGTGCGTGCCGGGCAGCCTGGGGTCAGGATCTGGCGGGCGACCCTGGGCCACCGACCAGATTCTTACACAGGATTGTGCTGCCCGGACCCAATCCTATCCAACTTTCCATTACTGATGAAGCCGTGCAAATTTGTTCCCTTACCTCAGGGCTGCATTGGTACTGGAACGTTGGATAGGATTGGGCCCTAGTCATATCTGAAGTTGCTTATTATGAGACTGTTTAGGCTTACTGCCTTTATGAGAAGTTGGCTTTCAAAAAGAAAAATATAAACATCTATATTTTGTATTAAAATTGCATTTATTGAAAATATTGTTTCCTTTAGTGAGTATATGTAAAGCATTTTGTTGTCTGCAGCTGAAAGAATCTATTGTACTATATAATGCATAACCTTATTAATTTTCTCTCTGGTGTACATTGCTGTATCTTTTGTTACAGGATTATTTTTCAACCCCTCCATCCATTCCATTATCTTTCTATATTTCAAGTTCTGTTACACTTTGGAAAGGGAGAAAGCTCAAATGGAAACCTAAACTAAGTCAACAAGCTCTGGCTGAATTGGACAAATGAAAATATGGTATGTCACTCTGGAAATTGCAGGCTATAAGAACACAAGAGCGTGTCAGTCCAGAGTACTAATCTAGTTCAAGAGGGTGTTGAGTGTTCATCCTGTATGTAACTGGGACTTGGATTATATGAGCCAGGCTTGAGTCAGGTTCATAGCTGATTTCTGAAAAATCAGTAGCTGCATCTAAATGAATTTTGCGTTTCAGCAAGAGATAGATAAGTTTCTGACATTTTCTTTCCTATTTTTATTATATAAGCAATCCTGTTAAAATCAGTGTAGCGCTCAGTGTGTTAAATAACTCATATACTGGGCTACTATATAGGCAAAGTCACTGTTTAAAATCAGGACAGACAACTAAGCATTTTGTCTCATTAAGCAGGACTGACAGAAGATTGGCTCATTGACCTCTTAAAGGTCACTTTTATTTAGGAATTCAAGTGTGTTCAAAGCTGGTGATAAGGGCACAGTTCAAGTTGGATAGCTTTAGATAAGATTCCTGCTTTTGGCAGTGGAAGGTATAATTAGACATTCATGAGGTTCTTTTTAACTCTGTAATTCTATAATCGCATACATCTTCAGTTAGATGGACAACCTGTTCTGAATATTATTACAGCTCCATCAAACCTCTCAGGTTTCTGAACAACATTTTTGCTTGCTAAGTTGTCCCTGTTATGTATTTTTAAAAAGTTAAGAACTCAGGTCCACTTGATCTTTTAGTAAGACATTGTTCCCCAGAAATAGTTTGTCACTTGTCTACCATGTACCAAATCATACCTTCCTTATCATCAAAGGGACTACTGTATATATATTATGATAGGCATCCTGTTACAGTGACAATCTTCTGTCAGTCCTGCTTAATGAGACAAAATGCTTAGTTGTCTGTCCTGATTTTAAATCCAGCAATGAAGATTCCAAGATACTTCAGTGCAACCTGCTTCTTTGCTGTGTCATCTCATGGTTGGGTCACAATCCTATGCACACTTTCCTAGGAGTAAGTCCAATTGCACACAATGGGACTTACTTCTGAGTACCCACGCATAAGATTGCGCTCTTAGAACTGATGTTTGTCCTCAATAGACAAAATAAAACTGTGGTCTAGGAACGCACGACATGGAACAACAGGAAAAATCATCCACCATGCCAAAAGACCAAAATACAGGTGAAATAATGATAAAAGTCAGTGAAACTACTAGGTTATTTTGGAACTTGCCATTGCAGGACAAGCCAGGTATTGATGAAACCAGTACTAGAAACTTTCTGTTGAGTGAATGTAAAATCAATTATATGTGTGAATTTGGTGTGCTTGCCATGTTGTCAAATGATTATCACAATTTACAAATCTAATGAGGCTGCCTTTGAAGAAAATTCTGAAGCTGCAGTTGTTTTAGAATGTTTCTGCTTCTCTCCTAATTCAGGTGGGCTGCTTAAGACTAATCCATAAGAGTGATCTTCTCCATTGCATGGCTACCAGTTATTTATTTTATTTATTTCTGTATTTATATACCGCCTTTCTTATCCTCAGATTGCTCTTCAGATATTATTCAAGGCGGTTTACATAGGCAGGCTTATCTAGATCCGATAAGGATCTTTACAATATTGTTTTGTATAGAACCCTACAATTCCAGCTGGTTTCCTCCATGGTGTAGTCATCTTCACTTTTTTTTGCCGAACACAAGCCTCAAGCTTTCTGCAGGACGCCACAGATCATGCTGAACAGGGAAACTTTTTTCCAGTTGTTACCGCTCTGTCACTGACATTTAACATCCAACCATCTGATACTATCCAAGGCTGTTGGCAATCTTGTCCGAGCCTTGTGCTGATGGAACTCGCACTCTGTAAGTGCAAGACCTGGGCCACTGGTGCAGCAGCAGCCACTGTGACAGCATGCAGGCCAGGGCTACCAGTACAAAGGGCTGCTGGCCCCGAGTGTGCACCAACAACCTCTGGAGCAGGTAAGTCATGCAGGGGGCATTCCGGGGGAGGATCAGGACTGGCCAGGGATGTGTTGAGGACGGATACCAGCGGCAGCGGTGGCACTGATATCCTATGTCCCAGCCCAGGCTCAACATGCCCCCTTGGATCCACTCAGATTTACACAAGCTGGTGCAGATCCAAGTAGGCTCATTGGAGACAAGGCAGCAGTAGAGTAGGTAAGTAAAAACGTTTTTAGTTACCTCTCCATCACTGAATTGTGGCCAGCCTATGACATGCAGTAGGGGCTATGCCAGTGCTGCCGCACTCTCTGGGCTGGCCCAGAATAGGATTAGGCAGTGAAACACTAAATGTGGAACCTTGATATGTAGATTTCCACAGCTGTTTTAGAGTTTAGTCACAATTTTATATGCATGATTTTTGCTAAGAAATATCATCCTTATTTAAGAGTCTAAAGACACACTTTGCAATACATTGCACTAATGATTAAGGTAATGAAACCATTCTTTTTAAAGAAACTGTTTTCCATGTAGAATGTAAAACATGCTTCCTAAGCATTTGTCATTCTTTGGCACCAATTATATGGATAAAAAGGATAGCTACCAGTCAATTAAACAAACTAGCACAGTGTGTGATTTTTATGGTACTCTCATTGAGCAGACTGTAATTACAAAATTGCAGCATGACTCAGTTCTGAGTTAATGAGTGCAAATCAGGGGGAAAATTGTCTGAGAAAAAATTAGTACCCTGCCCTACATCCGGTGGTCACCTTTTAAAACATTGGCTAGCCTGCATGCATTATTTTTAGTATTACTTTGGACAAATGATTCCCAGAATGTAGGGAATGTAAAGGAATGTTCAATTACATTCAAATCTAACTTTGCATTTGTTAGTAAAGGAAAAATAGACTGACAGTGCAATCTTATACATTTTTACGCCAAAGTCCCATTGAATTCAATGGGACTTACTCTCAGGTAAGAGCATTTAGGATTGCAGCCTTATGGCGCAATCCTGTGCAACTATGTACAGCCGACCTAAAGGCTGCTACATCTTAAGCCCATTGCGACCTGCACCGGCACGGCCTGGGCTCTCCTTGGGGGAAGGGAACATTAGTCCACTTCCCCCGGTGTAAGCGGCGCAAGCCACAATGGGTCTCTTCGGATGCAATCCAGCTCTGAAATTCGTGTGCTTCCGGGGAGGCTGTGTAAGGTCGACCCGGGCTGCGATGAGTCTCAGGATATCAGCGCAACTCAGCACTGATATCCCACCCCCTCCCAGCCCGGGTCGACCAATGACCCCCGCCCTCCCCACGCTCCTGCACTGACCGGCGCAGCACTCACCTGCATCGGCCAGCGCAGGTTCAGGACGGCAGTGGAGTGAACGGTGCCAGCCTCCGTGCCAGCACCGTTGACTCCCAGGGTGCTGAAAATGTGCCTTATGGCACATTTATGACACCCTAGGCCAGCAGAGCGCTCACTCTGCCAGCCTATAGTTAATCAGGATTGGGCTGCCCATATGTTGTTACATGATCAAAGATGCAAATGTTACTTTGTTTCCCTATATTCTATGTGGGTCTTTGATAATTTGCATGAAATTTGCATCCATAATCTGTGCAGCTCTTTCTGAAGTCAGGATTATTGGTTTTTTCCTGTTCTCTCTTGCTTGCTTGCTTGTCTTTCTGTAATTATTCAAAGATAATTTTGGGAGGAGCAGCTGTTTAGGAAGCTTTTCTTTGCTCTCTGATTTCTTGTTTGCTTTTGGAAGGTTAATGCTGTGTTCTGTCACTAGATATCTCTATTTGTAATTTGATTTTTTGTCTTTGGAGCACTAATGCTGTTTCAGCTTTAGTTGTACTGTTTGTTCATAGTGTCATAGCATTACACATAATGCTAATGCTTTGCTCTTCAATTCTTTCTGACCACTACTACCACCAACAAAACTGTCATGTGTTTCCATCCAAAGAGAAAGCACTTCTAATATAGTTGTGCGCTTTCAAACTCCGGTAATAATTTCAACCTAACAAAATAACCGTATACACTATGTGAACTCATTCTCAGTTGACTCAGTGAGTAGGTGTTCTTGGATTATGAAAACCAAAGGTTAGGGAAAGCATTTTGAAATCATGACTTTAATCTCATGCTTCATTCATAGCCTTTTGAGGGTAGAAAGGCTTTTCTACCCTGGCAGATAAAATTAAGGAAAACAGATTAGCTTTTTGTACTGCAGTGTTCAGAATAATCCCCAAAGCCTCCAGTGCAATCATTGCAAGGCTGTATCCTTTGACGATGGCTGTGCACTTTATATTTGGAGGCACAATAAAGATACCCTGAAGACTATGAAACTCGGCATCTATAACTTCAGTCCCAGAGATAACATGACCTTACATGATCTGAATGGATGTGATAATATTAGGCTCTAGTAATTTCATCAGGTGGCAAACGTATCATTACATTCATCCACTTTATTAAAAAAAGTGTATGTACCCAAACAAGTGTAACTTTCTTTCACTTCAGCTTGTATGTTCTGACTCACACTTTGGAGATAGTCCCACTTCCTTAACCAAAATCTATAAATTTAGGATGGGTCTCCCCTGTGTGACTTCTTGTAAATCATCAGAACATCCTCTACTCTGGCAATTTGCTTTGAAAACCTCTCTCAATGTAGTACTACATGTAACTATTGATTTCTAAGAAGAAGAAAAAATCAATATATTCTTTAAAAAAAATTAAAAAGCAACCAAGACATTTTGGACACTAAAGTCAAAATTTTACATTCTGTGTATAGTTGAAATAAAACAATTGAAATTGCCGTATGATTGTATTGCTATTTATCCACATAAAGTGGCTTCCATTTTTGCTTCTAATGTACATTTAGAAATGTAATCTGAATGAATGCAGGTATAAAACACTTGTATTGCAGTCCAGCAACCCCCTTCAGTGCTGGGTAGAGACACTGTATGCACAGAACAGCTGTTCCACTTGCTCAACTCTGTGTTGCATCCAAAAAATCAGATCAGTTCTACTACTCTGCTGTTGGCATTTGGAAATCCACAAGGGATCCTACTGCACAGAGGTAACAAAAAATCCCGTGTGGACTATCAGTGCTCATCTCCAAATCTGTTTCCTCATACTGTATGTAATAACAGGAAGAGGGATCATTACAAACCCAGGAAATACAAAACTTTAAGCATCACATGTAAAAGCATCCTTAATGGAGGAGCAAATGTATATCCCCATTTTAATGCAGGTGAGAATGCATATATATCAATTTAAGCACGATGTGTAGTGCCTGGGGATGTGCTGTTGCTCAAAACATGCATGCATTGCACACAGAAGGCTCCAGGTTCAATCCCTTACATTGTTAAGTAGGGCTAGGAAGGACCCCTGTCTGAAACTCTAGAGATCTGGGACAATCTCAGCAGATCTGCTGCCTGAATTGGTGTAGATCTGCCATCCGTGCCAGCATGCACAAACCTCCCAAGTATCCCCTCTTTTTAAAGTTCTTCCACTGCCACTGTGGGGAGGCTCTTTCTCCTTCTTACCTGTCTGGCCTTACATAAGGACATAAGAAGAACATAAGAAGAGCCCTGCTGGATCGGGCCAAAGGCCCATCTAGTCCAGCTTCCTGTATCACACAGTGGCCCCACCAGATGCCTCAGGGAGCACACAGCCAACAAGATAACCTGTTTCCCATTGTCACTCCCTTGCACCTGGCACAGAGAAAACCCACTTCTAAAACCTTCTTCTAAAGCCTTCTTGCTGGGTGGTGGGCAAGAGGGAGGCGAAGTGAGCAATCAGAACAGGATTGTCCTGCTGCTTCTTGCAATACTACTGGGCTTTCCCACTGAAGACGAGGTGGGCTACCGCTGCCCTGATTCTCTTCTCGCTCCCAGGAAGCAAGAGAAGATCAGAGTGCTGATTGATGCAGCTCGGTGGGTGGCAGATTGGAGGGGGGGCAGTGGGCACCTGTATCAGTTTGCTTCCTGTTTCAAGCTGGCCACTTGATGCTGAGTCTGACCAAACACGGGTTAGAGAGCCCATGTTGGGGCCTATTCTGTGGTGATGATATATTCTGCTACCTTTGTGTATTAGCTATTATGATCAATATTGTTTCTTTATAAACCAGTGTGAAAGCTTAGCTTGCTATGGTAATTACACACTTATGTACATGCACGTGTATACACACACACACACACACACACACACACACACACACACACACACACACACACTATCACTCTTTACCTGCCAGTGGCTGATATGAGTGAGAGTGGTTAATTTAGGGCTTGATATAGAGCCAGTTCCAAAAGCTTGCTGAAAAATACATTTGAGACAGTAAATGCAAATTGAAAGGAAAACATCTCTCCAAACCAGACATGGGCAGTGCAAGCCTATGAATGCTTACTCAGATGTAAATCCCACTGAGTTTAATGAGAACTACCTCCAGGTAAACGTGTATAGAATTGCAGCCTAAGAATACCTGTACTCATCCAACACCTGTCTTAGAGCACTAGGGTTGAAATCCTAATTATACTTACTTGGGAGTAAAGCTCATATATTGCCAACATTTTTATTTTTGTTTCAAAACTTACCAGTGCAACCAGATATGAAGAAGTTAAAAATATGTCAAAAAAGATTGGAAAAATTTATTGCAGGTAATCAGAAAAAATTAAGATTTATAAATAGTGTGAAATATAAAGGGGCTATAGAAGGAGAATTAGCAATGCCGCACTTAATAAAATACTATGAGGCCTTTCAAATTTCACAAGTTGTACAACTTATTAATGGAAATGGGGATCTTGATTGGGTACATATGGAAAGTATAGAAGAAAGTGATAAGATTAGACTATATTTATATACGCATAAAGTAATGATGAATAAGGTACAAATTAAAAATCCATTTATTAAAGAAACACTATGGATATGGCGTAAATATGTGAAAATCTAGCACCTCCAATATCTCCATTATGTCCTTTGTTGGAACACCCTAAATTTAAATTTCATGAAAAATTTGCACAATTTAAAGGATGGAAAGAAGTAGGTATTTATAGAATTAGAGATTTATTTATACAAGGGAAACCAATTTAAATGAGACAATTAGAAGAAATAACCAGTCAACTCAAATGTAATTGGCTACAATTAGTTCAAGTAAGAGATTTTAGTATCGTTAAATATATTGTTATATGTATAAAGTATTGATGTGAGAATGTGATTCACAATATTGATATGGATTGTCATGAAATTATTTAATAATTTTTTTTAAAAAAAAAGAAGACAAAAATAGTGACTAAAAACATGAAGACTCAAGATCAACTGAAATTGATGAATAAAACAGGATTTAAGGTGGAAAAAGTTAAATATCTGGGAATTGTTTGGACGAGTATGAATTGTACACTATTTTAAAATAATTATGTTCAAGTATGGAATGAAATTAAGAAAGATCTGTTAAGATGGGAAAGATTGAAATTGTCTTTATTAGGAAGGATATCGGTGATTAAGATGAATGTATTACCAAAAATGGTGTTCTTATTTCAAACAATACCAGTGATGATATCTGATGCACCATTTAAAGAATGGCAGAAAGACATTTCTAAATTTATCTGGCAAGGTAAGAAACCAAGAGTGAAATATAAGATCCTTCAAGATGCAAAAGAGAGAGAGGAGGATTAGGACTACCGGATTTGAAAGTATATTATGCAGCATGTTGTTTTGTATGGTTGAAAGAGTGAATGTATTTACAAAATAGAAGATTACTGGAGTTAGAAGGCTCTGACCTGAGATTTGGTTGGCATGGGTATTTGTGGTATGATAAAGTGAAAGCAAATTTAAAAATCACTATGTTAGACATGCATTATGGAGAATTTGGAACCGATATAAAATCAGGTTTTATGAGAAAATACCATTATGGGTTGCACCGTATGTGACTTTGGTGGAAGCAGCGTGCCAAAAGAGAAAGGACTATTATACAGAAATTTATTAAATTTTTCGCAAGGAGTCTGTATAATGAAGTCAAGAGAAAAATTAATGGAAGAAGACTTTAATTGTCAATGGTTCGTATATGCTCAAATTTTGGAGAAATTTCAAGTGGACAAGAAGGAATATGGATTTGTAGAAGAAGAATCAATACTGGAGGTACAATTAAAATCTGAAGACCAGGTAATCTCAAAAATGTATAAATTGCTTTTGAAGTGCGAGACAGAAGAAGAACAGGTTAAAGAATATATGATTCAATATATGGGCGAAAAATGTAGGTCATGTTATTTTAATGGAGCAATGGGAACAATTATGGTTAAAACAGTTGAAATTTACATTAAATGTTAGTATTAAGGAAAACATTATAAAATGGTGTATAGATGGTATATAACCCCAAGCAATTTAGCAAAAATGTATGAGGTGACGAATAGCTGTTGGAAATATAAAAAGCAATAGGGAACTTTTTATCATATGTGGTGGACATGCCCCCAACCAAAGAAGTATTGGACTCAGATTCATAAACAGATAGAGTTGATTTTAAAGATTAAGGTTCAAATGAAACCGGAACCCTTTTTGTTGTGTATGAGGGATGAGCATGTAGGTGAAAAATCTCAAACTTATATATGATAACTGCGGCAAGAATTTTATATGCACAATATTGGAAGAATTCGGAGATACCTTCGCTGGAAGATTGGTCCAGAGGCGTAGGAAGGGCGGAGTGACCGGAGCAGCGGCTCTGGGCGGCTCCGGGGTTTGGGTGGCACTTCGGGGAGCACGCGCGTGCGTGCACGCCCGCCCGGTGACGCAGCGACTCCAGGGCTTGGGCAGCATTCTGCTGGAGCGCCCGCCCAGTGACGCGGGTGGGCACTCGAGGCCTTCTCCCCCGGCCTCAGAGCCGGAGAAAGCCCTGGAGCGTCTGCCACGACCGGCGGCCAGGGCTTTCTGAAGGTGTCCGACTGCGGCACCGCGCTATTCATCCTTTTTCTGCACATGCGCAGAATGTAACGTAACGTAACCCGTCAGTGGAGAGAAAGCAACGTGCAGGGACTCTCCTGCGCGTTGCTTTCTCTCCGCTGACGGGCTCCTATGACGAGGGGGCGGGGCGCCTCGTACCAGACAGTAACGGTGGAGTGGAAAGCTGCAGAACTTAGCTTTCCGCCCCACCTTGAGCGACGCGAGTGCACCAGTCTCTTTGTTGGTTTGATGCAACAGACTAACATGAGTACCCTCATGGGAAGAAATGTGGAGTAGACTCTGGCAGTACAGCTCCATGCACCTATGCTGATGAAGAAAGCACTTAGTCCTAGAGACTGTGACAGGACATAGGTCAGAAATTGAATGATTGGGGCCCAACCAGATGTGACTAACAGCCCAATCCTATCCATATCCCCCCCCCATTGAAGCATGTGTGCCAAGGAAGCATGTGCTACATCCTACGGTGGTGGGGCAGCTGCAGAGGTCTCAGGGTAGAGAGCGCCCACTTTCCCTACAAGTCTCCTCGATTCTGTACCAGTTATTTTGCTGGTGCAGAACTGAGGAGAGTGAGAAAGAGGGAAAGGGAGAGGGATAGGATACGACCACACATGAGTGCCGCCAATCCCACCCCTTTTGCCCCTGAGTTGCCTCATGTTCCTCCCCCTCCTGCCCCGTCCCTCCCACTACCTGCCCCCACATTGACTCACCTGGCGCCAGCAGATGATAACCTCGGCAGTCGCCAGTGATTGCGCTGCCAACCTCGTTATGCTCACCAGCTGTGTCGGCAAGTGCAACAATGTTGCGATACGCGCACCAGATCCAGGAACGTCCGCCTGGATCCTGACTCTTCTACTGGCAGACACTTTGGGATAGGATTGGGCAATAAGTTCTGTAATTGGAAACCTCCAGTGCCATTTTTAAAAAAACCAGCTGCAGGGGCTCCAATTTGGATCAGGGCTGTGGGGTGCAGGGAGGGTGGAGTTTCCGCCATGCTGATTCACCAACTTAAACTATCTCTCTGAAGCTGCTAGTTGCTGCAGAAGAAAAAAATCTTTATGGACAATTTGTGCTAGTCTAACAGTACAATTCTAGGTATGTCTACTTAAAAGTAAGCCCCATTCAATTGAATGGGGCTTACTCCCAGCAAAGTGTGTAGCTGCAGCCTTATACTGTTTTCTGTTGTCCATGGTTTTGTTTTGATTTTTTTAATTTTTTTTACTATTTTGAATACCTAGTCATTTTGGGGTTGGTTTTTGGCCAAAAAAAGGGCAAATCTAAACCAGGCGTTCCCAACCTGTGGTACCCCTAGGGGTATGCAGTCCATCAGGGGGGATGTAAAAGGCTGCTCCTTATCTCCCTCGATCAGCTGAGTGTTGGCAAGTAGAGTATTTTTGAATTCAAACTGCTCTGCAGTTTCACTTTCATTTTTACTTTAGAGCAGCAGAACATGAACCTAGGGTTCCTTGCAACATGATGAGGGTTCCTTGCAACATGAGGTTTTCCTGCTTCTGGTGTGTCTGTTTCTCTCAGATAATAACAGATAAGAGACTGGGTGGGGTGAGGGAAGGAGGGGCTGATTTTGAGAAGTGAGAGAGGGAAAAGATGGCTTGGAGAAAAAAAAAGATCCTGGCATGTGTCTTTTTGCACTAACATGACATCAAGCTCTTTGTTTGATTTTTTCCTTCTCTCCCATCAGTGCAGTGTATTTTTTGTAGTTGAGAAAATGCAATCCCCCCCTTCTATCTCTCTGATGTTGTGTTGGGCTTATTATTGTTGTAGTTGAGAAAATGCAATCCCCCCTTACATACACACACACACACACACACACACACACACACACACACACACACACACACACACACACCCTAAGAAGACATTTTTTCACATTTAAAATTGTTTAAATATTTTTTATTTTTAAACAAGTAATTAGCTAATTAAGTAATCCAATTAATTATCTGATTAATTAGCAATTAATTAGCAGAGGTACTTCAGAAAATTGGACCGTGACAGGGTTACCCAGGCCTCTGAAGGTTGGGAACCCCTGATCTAAACAAACAAATAGTAGCTGGGAGTGATTTGGAGTGGGGGCAAAATATGGGGGGAAAGGTTAGATTAAACTCATCCCTCCTTCCCACAGCTGCTTTTTGAAAGACAAAAAGATGCAAGGAGTTCCAGTCATGGAGCTCTCGCATCACATCACGGTTGGCCCTTAGAGACGTTGAACTGAAAGCTTTAAGAGCCATTCTCTTGTGCTACCTTGTGAGGTTCAGCTGGGAGTGACACACGAGAGGTGTCCTCAGTGGTAGAATTCCCTGCCTCTTGACCTGCAGCTGGTGCTTTTCTCGTTTCCCCTTCTTTTTTCAGTATCAGCTGAAAATGTGGCTTTTTCAGGAGTCCTTTCCTGATTATGAATTTCTCTGGTTGTTTTCTCTTGATGCTCCTAATACAATTTTGTTATTGCCGTTGTTTTACTTTTTGGATTATTGCTCTTTTTACCTGATGTTTGTAAACCATCTTGAGTCTCTCAGAGGGATGGAGGGAAACACCAGGTATACATTTTTAAAACTAAAATAATAAATGAAAATATTTATGGAGCACCTTGGATTGCATTCAAGATCCTGTAAATAGCTGGGGCAAATGCTGGTGTGATGTTCTTCCATGGTGCTGAAAAGCGAGCCACTACATTCTGCTCCCAGTGATCAAAACCAATCTGATACACAGTGTACTACAGTCGCATTGCTTAGGATTTACAAGACAGAGGCTATGCTCCAAGTTCATTGATTTCAGAGGTCTTGTTCACCTAACTCTGAGAGGAGTGTGGTTCTGACTTGTAATAGGGTGACTAAAGTAGAAACATGAGAGCAGTGTGATTTGGCCAGTAAGATTGATTTTTCTAGGTAAGTTGTTGTAACACTTCAAGACGATGTTAACGGGATACCACTTCAATCGCACAGATGAAATCCTGGCTTACATTGCAGAGTTTTTACTGGTATTGGGACTTGAAGAACATTACATAACTAGCACAGCGGTGAATACTGATATTCAGCCTTTTCAATGGGTGAGCAAATTTGTCATTTGTCTTCATTGCCAGCCTTCAGTGAAATATGGCAACATCTTTTTTAAAAAATATGTAAAATGGTAGCAGTTTACAGCCACCCTTCGCATAAATGTGTCTTGCATAAGATATCAATTATCAGTAAACGGCTGCTACAAGAACCCTGTTGAATATCTCTTTAGGAAATGCACAAATGCATTAGTGGATGTGCAAGGTCTCTCATATTTGATTTAACAGATGTACAAAAGGCCGTGAAAGCTGGTAAATCAACTGTCAGTGAGAGGACAGAAGTTGTTACTAGAAGCAAGGGTTCCACATTACAGTAAAAAAAAATCTGTTGAGTAATTGGAATTGTCTCGTATCAAATTACAGCACCTATTGGCTTGCAATTACCATATTTTCAGGGCTCTCTCCTCGTTTATCACGCACACATGCAGATTATGCTGAACTCCACATTTTAACATGATGCATTTTCCTGTGCTAGGTTGCCAGCTCACATCTGGGAGGAATCGCCAAGGCCTTTAACAGCTGCATGGAAGGGGAAAGCGTGATAAATATTGCTTCCTCTGCTCCCATTACCAGGGTCACAACCCTCTCTCAGTAGGTTGAACTGAACTGGCCACTTCAGGCGATGGGCTCGGCGAAGCAGCAAACTGGTGGAAGATGCCCTGTGCTTAGCCCCGTCTGCTGTCTCCACCAGCCTGCCAGACACTCACTGTACCTGCTGCCATGTACTTCTCCTCACTCTCCTTCTAACAGGGGAAGGGAAGGAAGCTAGAAAAGGGTGGCGGTGGTGGCATCTGATCTCCTCCAGCACTGCTGCCCCCATGAGCCTCTTCCCTGCTCCTTCTCCTTCCCTCAAGGGAAGGAAGAGAAGCAAGCAAGAAGAGGATCACAGCAGAAGGGCTGGAGGAGGAGGGGGCCGTTGTAATTTCTTCTCTTGCGGAATGGAGAGTAAGCTGGGAAGAGGACTGTAGCAGTGGGGACCTACCTCATCCTCTGACACTGCCAAGATACACTTTCTGGCTCCCCTCTTCTAAACAGGCAGGTGGAGTCTGGGCAAAGAATTGAAGCGGAAGTTTCTCTCTTCTGCTCTTTCCTCAGGCTCCACCTCCCCAGCCAGTTTGGATTGAAAGCCAGGAAGAGAATTGCAACAGGATAGCAGGAGGAGGAAGTGGTGATGTGCTTATGCATGTGCAGGAGGAAAAGGGGCTGGTTTTCTGGTTTGGGCTGGTTTGACCTGGTTTGGGCTGGTTTGGCTTGGGCCAGGTCTGATAGTTACTATAGCAGACACAATTCCCCCCCCCCCCGCTATGCAGATGCAGAATCTGAGATTCAAACCAAACATAACTCTTGGAGTTCCTTGATTGGAACCTCTCCCGTCATCTTTTTCTTTTTCTTTCAAACAATAGCCAGGTGGGGTCCACAATATGAGTCAGGGCTGTGGGGGTGGGTGCCTGACCCTTGTTTCCCTATGCCACAGGCAGCCATGGTCTATATTACCTCTCCCCAAGGTTCTGGTGCTGTAGAGGGGAAATGGGCACAGAAGTTCTCATGTACTCCTCTCCATGGCATAACAATGCCTTGGGGGCAATTAAAGTCAAGGAATTTGCATGGGGGCAAAGGGTTAATTCCCCCTCCTCCTCCCCCTGTAACTGTTTTTTTGAAATGTTGGGAGTTCTGGTTACAGAACCCACCCAATCCCATCAAATTTTGCCAGCGTCATCCCTTCCATGAGGCCAATGGAGGCAAGTTGCCTCAGGTGGTGGGTGGACAGGGGTGCTTACCTCCATCTGTCAACCTCCACTACTCTTTCTTTTCTTCCCACATCTTGGATTTGAAAAGGAAAAGGGGATGGAGCAGAAGAGAAAGTGTGGAGGAGAGAACAGTGGCAAGTCAGAATATTAGAGACGCTCTAGCCCACCATTCTCCACTCCTCTACACTTTTCTGCTCCATTTCCCTCATCTTTTTTGAAATCTAGGGAGTCGGAAGAGAAGCAGGTACACACTGCCAGTAAGGGGGGTGGTGGCATTTGGTGCACTACCCCAGGTGCTGGGGAGTCTTGGACCTGAGTTTGGCTCTTGAGAGGAGAGAAACCATCTTTCCCCAATCTACTCTTTCCACACCCTTCTTCAAGTGTAGAGAGCTCCATCTTCATGCCTGACAGTGAGAGCCATCTGTCCTATTCTGCCTCTCATTCCTTCAAAGGAAGAAAAAGATTCAGCATGTTAAATGTTATTTGTTTTTAATGTTCCATGTTGCCCCACTTCTTTTATGCAGGGCCCATTTTAAATAAATAAATAAATGAAAACAAGCCCAGCAGTAATCTTTCCCTTTTGAGTAGAGTACACTAGTAGTATATTTTAGGAAGTTTCAATTTTATCAGTTTCATTCATCCTAGGTGAGTGAGACATGGGTAATGCATTTTGTAAGATTTCATAGCTTCTTTGCTACAGCATAATGATTTGAGATTGTCTAGCAGCTGTTTACAAACAGCAGACGATCTAACCATAGATCGGTGGTATCTATGAGCAGAATCATAGATACCATAGTTCCTGACCTGTGGTATCTACTGTAGTTGTGCCTAGCATGCAGGACAGAGAGCTAGTCCCTGACAAACACAAGTGCAGACTTGGATCAGGTGAAGCCAGTTAAGCAGTTCTTTGGACCCTGGTTGCTGTTGATTCAGGATCATGGGTTTTAAACCCAAAACCAACCTTCTCCCCCAACAGCTTTTACAACAAAATCTAGAAATTGTATGATAAGGAGGAGAAATCATAGTGATTTTCCATGTAGCAAGCAATTATCTCTGTGGGAAAACTTTTCACGTTATTCTCTGAGAATCACAAATGTGAAAAACATTGCAGTGCTGTATATCAAAATTGGTCATTCACTAGCTATTTTCAGAAACTATTTTGTGAGCATGAAACTCATATCAATGTAATACTGACTTTACAAGGTTGTTGTAAGGTTACACATGTGAAGTGCTTTGCACACTCTAAAAGCACTATATAATTTTTTTTATTTTTTCCCACATTTTTTATACCGCCCTTCCTCCAAGGAGCTCAGAGTGGTGTACATATTTCCTCCCCTCCTTTTTGTCCTCACAACAACCCTGTGAGGTAGGTGGGGCTGAGAGATAGTGACTGGCCCAAGGTCACCCAGGAAGCTTCGTGGCTGAGCGGGGATTTGAACCTGGATCTTCAAAGGTCTAAGTCCGACTCCCAAACCACTACACCATCCTGGCTCTATGTTGTATTGTTGTATTGTTTGTTTTTCCTACTGGCTCAACTCAAAGGATCAACCCAGAAAAATCCCCTTGGATGGCTAGTTCTGTAACAACATGTTTCCATGATGTGCGTATCTCTTGTTTCTTCCTGTTACACGTGCCCTGCCAGAAAAAACACAGTGGATGAAACTAGTTTGTTTTCCATACTGTTCTCTCTGTGCAATTGTTCTGGCAGATTAAATGTGTTCAGTTTCTATCTTTGCTGTTGGGAATTTACTTAGAAAACACATTTTATTTCAACCTCTTAAAGGCTTTTGGGCAAAGCAGGGTTATTCAGTGCTGTTGGTGAGACAAGTGTTTTCACACAGATAATGTCTTATAAATAATATAATGTTTTCTGATCACGTCTGACCTTTTCTGCGTTTTATGAGGAGAAATGATAAAATGTCAACAGACTTTGAACTGATATGTTTTAATCTTAGTTACAGCATTTCCCTCAGTAGGAAATAGGCTCTCTGAAAATCAAATTCAGATTTGTAGTAAACAAAAAGAAAAAGACTATTTAATTTCCAGAGGTGGAAGTGCCAAGACCCAGGTCTGTCTGGCTACACCGGACGGAAATCTGAAGGTGATGAGTGAAATCAATCCTGCAGAATTTAACAGGGTCTCCTTGGTTTAATGACAAAATGTTTTTGGGGGAGGAGGGTCTCCATGAATAGCATTATTCACAGCGCAATCCTGCGGGACGTTGGAACAGCGGAGAGAGCACTCCGCCGTTCCAAGACGCCGTAAAGCATGTTCGTGACACCTCGGGAGTAATAGAGGCCGGTGGAAGGCCAGCCTCCGTCACTTTGTCGCCGGACCAGGACACGGCTGCTGGCAGAAGGTAAGAGCTCCCGCTGGCGACCACTAGCAACACTACCATTAGAGCTCTTTGGAAGGCACCGTATGCAGAATCAGACTATTGGCTCACTTATTAGCTCTAATAAGACTTATCTGCTCAGTGTTGCCTATACCAGGGGTGGGCAGAATGTCACTCTGGAGCTACTGGTAGCTCAGTAGTGATCTCAAGTCACTCCCAAACCTTCTGCCCACTGTTCCCAGCTCAGTGGTTTGTTTGTTTTTCCTTCTGTCTTCCCTGGCTCACAGGGCTTCAACTTCCAGCCCATTCTTGTCTGGAGCTTGAGAGGAATATCGAGTAGAATGCCCTACTGGTGTGTGTGTGTGTGTGTGTGTGTGTGTGTGTGTGTGTGTGTGCGCACGCGCATCTGTCAAAATAACTAAAAATGTACATTATTTTTACACTGCAATTTGTGAGTGGCCTTCCCTTCCCAAGTTGCCATTTTGCAACAAACAACACTTCTCCGAGCTGCCATTTCACACTGATTTTTCTTGGGGGGGGGGGGGGGAAAGTAGCTATTAGAAGCCTGAAGTCTGCCAACCCCTGGTCTACACTGACCGGCTCTCCAGGGTTTCAAACGGGGGTCTTTCTTTCCCAGCTCTAATTTGAGCTGATCCAGATTATCTTTTATAAGTCATAAACCAGCCCCATGTGCTTATAGATGTGTGTGCTCATGGAACACACATGTCTTGGCCTCTCCTCTCATTTATTAGTTGGTTTCTCTAATTTGTGGGGGGGGGGGGTTGTCACCCAAACTGCTCCCATGTGCATGCTGCTAAACCCATTTTAAAAGTCGCTGCATTGGGCTGGTTCAGGACTTCTCATCCAGACTGGCCACTGTAGATGTCAGAGATTGAAGCTGGGCTGGAACATTCTGTATATAAAGTATGTATTCTACCACTTAGCTACAGTCATTCCCCAGTTCTTTCTCCAACTCTCTGTTGTGGATTAATTTTCTGAAGTTTCTCAGTGGGGAAGAAAATGTTCTCTGCATCTGCTCTGAAGCACTTCAATCTGTTCTTACTACACATTTTTCAGGATTAATCCCAAGTATAAAAACAAATATCAGGGCTGAGCCCTGGAACAAGTTAAATTGAAACTGAAATGAAAACTGAAAGATAGTTCAAGCTGAATCATAAATGGTATGTTTCCCTGCCCTGAGCAAACTACACATAAATAGATAGATTTTATAACATCTTCCTTGGACAAATTTTCCAGCTGAGAAGAATTGACACAGTGGGAAAATTGATTTTGCTCGGTCTGATTCATCACTACTTTGTTTGATTTTTAACAGATAGAAGTACAGTATTGTCTTTAAAACATATAAATTATCACTACAATCCTAAATGTGCTTACTGCATTCAGTAATCACCTGGAGATCGATGCTGATTCCTGTAGATTCTAGGTCAATCCTGGAGGATTGGCAATCCTAGATTACCCTCACTTGCAAGCAGTACACACTAAAGGTGTAGCTGGGTCTTCTGGCCCCGGGGGGCGACTTGTGATGGTGTCCCCTGCCAAAAGACCCAGAAGTAATTGGCGTCGCTAATTACTTCCGAGTTACAAGCGATTCTCAGCGGCTGACCAGGTTTTTGTCTTTTTTTTTCTTCCCTCCCTGAGAAGAGAAAAAAAGTGGTCAGCCGCTCAGAGCAACTCGAATCCCACTGGCATCACTGCAGGGGGGCGGAGCTGTAAGTTCCTCCGTGATCGGAGCCTCCCGTTACACGGAGGAACGAAGTGCCCCGCCCCCGCGCCTTCCGAACCAGTCAAAGCAGTGAAAACAACACGCAGGAGACTCCCTGCGCGTTGTTTTCACCGCTTTGAATGGGTCGGAAGGCGCGGGGGCGGGGTGCTTCGTTCCTTCGTGTAACGGGAGGCTCCGATCACGGAGGAACTTACAGCTCCGCCCCCCCTGCAGTGACGCCAGTGTCGAAACCCAAGTGATGGCGGCGAGGAGGCTCTGAGGAGTGCACATGAACAACCTGTTCTGATTCAGATAGGGAGGAGGGTGTGTGTGCATTGTATGTGTGGAAATGCTTGTGCAGGGCTGCGAGCCACCAGCAAAAGTGTTCTTGCTTTTTCCCATGGCAGCACTTGGCATGACCTCTCGGGAGACCTTGAACTCTCTCCTTGCGGCTCTTGCACAAGCCTGCCTGCCTCGTCCTTCACCAGACTGTGGCACTGCAGAGCCTCCTCTCGCTGCCTCTTCCTCCTAAACGGGGAGAGGGAGGAAATGAGAAGGTGGAGGAGGCAGCGGGCAGCTTCACGCCTTTCTTGTGCAAGGGTGCAAGAGGAAGGATGGGATGAATCAATATCTTCCTGGCGGCTGAGAACAAGTGAGGCTGCTGGACGAACATGTTGTGAATATTGAAAGGATTCATAGTTTTTAAGATTCTCTGGAGGTTGCAATGAATCTTGATTATTAGAATAAACAAGCTGAAGCATACATGGAAGCTTAGACTTGATTTAACTTTACTAAACTAACAGAGATAAGGAGGTTCAAACAGGTTCAAGCTCACACTAAGCAAAAGCACACATATCTAAAACAAAATGGAGGTTCTTCTTCTCTGCAGACCCTTGCTTGAAGATCACCAGACTGATCTAATCAACCAATCACAGTTTTACATTTTCCCGGTCTTAACTCAGTAAGTTTGAAATAACCAACTGTCACATTAACCCTATAAATGACTGTTTAGATTTGCCATAATTCCAACAGAACAGGGCGCATAAGCAGCACTAACTTGCATTCTTGAAGTGAGGCTCTTGCAGAGGGGGGGACCTTCTTCCAAACTGCTTCTCCAAGCAGCCTGACTCATCTCTTCCTCCCACCCCACGCTCTTTCCAGCCTAGGTATTGCATCACTGGGCAGAATCATTGCAAACCACAGGCGGTGACGGCAGCAACAGAACAAAGAACCTGGGTGATTAGCAACACCTATGGGCTGTGACTTGCAAGCACCCCAGGGAGGGGTGGGGGCAACTTGGGGTCCCTTTTTGTGCCCCCCCCTTGGTGTCATGCCTGGGGCAGGTGCCCCTCAGGCTCCGACCTAGTTATGCTTCTGAGTTAGTGGCTAGATTTGCTAGCACAGGGCACTATGAAACGGGGAGAGACTTGGGTCTAGTTTTCACTATGGTGCTAAACTTGTGTCTAGGCTGTACCACTTCAGATGCAGGTGAACACTCATAGGATGGAATGCTTTTGCATACAAAAACATCCCTCCACAAAAATACAAACTAGCCTGTAAGGGAGAAGCTTAGAATTCTTCTCCCTGACATGTGGACACTTTTTTTTTTTAAATTCATACTAGTATAGAGGAACATTCAGTCAGGTGAGCTCCCACCTTCAGCCTGAAGGTGGTACAGCCCAAACCCAGGTTTATCCCTCAGTGAGAACTAAGCTTTGTCCTATGCCCCACCCAGCTTGCATTCAATGTGGTCTGCTTTTAAAGCCTCTTGCCAAACAGAGAGTTATATCATACTTTATTTTCGCACAATCTTCTGAAATGTGGTAGTATGTTATGCATTAGGAATAAATAACTTTTAAGAAGGTGTTGGCAACCTCTTCTCCACTTACCCCTCTGCAGAATTCCTCAGCTCCCTTAGTAACAAACTAAACAAACAGTAAAGAAAGAGTGTAGATATTATTTTGCATAGAAATCAGGGAAGCCACTGCAAGTATCTTTCATCACTGCCCTTAATCTTCATGGCATTTTATTGCTCCAAAGACACTGAGTATAATTCTTTCATTATTTCCCAAATTACAGTATATACTAGGCATGCAAATTCCACTCACTACTCGCTGGAGAAAAGTCATTTATTTGGGGTGGACAAATATTGTTTTCCATCATTGTGTGGGTGGAAAAGTAGGTGGTTTTGCACCAGAGGTAGTCAATTTTTGTGACAATGATACAAGACTGCATAACTTTCTAGCACTGGAATGGAGAGCATCTCCGCTGAGCATGCAGCCGATGATAGTAAAACCAATTTATTTTCAATATCAGAGATATTAAAAAGACACACGAAGTGTACCCACGAAGAAATTGTGGAATGCTAAATGTTTCTGTCAACAAGGAAGAAAAAATGATACCAAGGAAAAACATCAAGTTTACAAAGAAAGGGAAGGAAAGGGTTAGTTAGTCATATCCTGCAGGGGAAACAAAGCGCCAATGCACATGTCCTAATTTGTGCAGAATTTGGCACAGCCAAGTGATTTCTTCACCATAAATTCAGCTGCAAGCTGCAATCGAGGGGAGAGAGAGAGAGAGAGAGAGAGAGAGAGAGAGAGAGAGAGAGAGTTTACACACAATGTGACCTTCCATGGCCAAGGAGGGTGACTTTAAACTGGAAGTTTAGGTTTTGTTTGGTGAATTTGCTCTTGGTCTCTATAACAATCGATGCAATACTGTATTTTTTTTCCTCCCTCCCTTTCCTTTGCGAGCCAGCCTTTTCCTGAATGGATGAAAACCCTGCATATACAGCCTGCATGGGAAGTTAGAGGGACAACTAGTTCATAACAAATGTACAGTATTCATATAGCACCATTGTGTGCATGGTGGTGCTTTACACTAGGAGTGAAGGCAGGTCCCTGTCTCCCAAGGCTCAGAATCTTACAACAGACACGAGAGACAACAGAAAAAAGGGCAGGGAATGATGTCAGTGTAAATGAGAAGAATACAGTCTGTGATTATTTCATGTAGGTCTACATAGGCTTACAGCCCAATCCTATTCTTCCCCCCACCGCAGCAATGCCAAAATGGCTACCACTGCATCGGGGGGGGGGGAATTGCGGAGTTCTCTGAGTAAGGAAACATTTGTTCCTTTACCTGGGGGTGAGCCTCTACAGCGCAGAGGGTCTACTCGGATCTGCACTAGCAAATTCTGACACAGATCTGTGTGGACCTGCGCTGTGGGATCAGGTCTGGGAAGAGGGCAAGGATTCAACAGCTGACCCCCTTCCCAGACCTGATCCACCCTCCCCCTGCCCCTGTCACCACCCCGTTCCACCCTCCCCCTGTCCCCGTCACCAACACGTTCTGCCCTGTCCCACGGTGGGACTCCCACCTCCCCCACCATCCTACCTGCCTCAGTGGGTGACCAGCAGTCCTCTGGTGGGTGCCTTCCCACTGGCACTCTTGCAGTGCGCCACTCTGTGTGCTGCTGGAGCGCCTTTTAAGAGCGTCATAACATAGGCATTGGCGTTGACCCCAGAAGCCCCGTGTCGGGGCTGGAGGCCTGGGAGGGTGGATAGGATATGGCAGCCGATGTGTACGTCGATCCCCCCCTCCTAGGCCCGATCTGTCCCTCTCCACCCTCCCCCTCCCTGTTACGCCCCCTCCTTGTCCTCCCTCAGCCCCAGCACCACTCAGAACAGGACTTACCTGCTCCACGGCGCTGGCCTTCTTCCTCTTCGGCGGGTGGGGCAGCCCTCGGTGCAAGCACCACCTACTTGCTGGGTGCCGCAGGCGTGCTTTACTGCAGGAGGCTTTACAGTGCTGAGGCTGCAGTGCCATCAGATGGGCTAATGTTCTTTATCTCTCAAAGCTGCCTTCTGATCTCTAAAACTAGGATTGTCATTGTTGTCACAAAGCACATGGCCTCTCGACATGGAAAATGTTGACTATTTTTTAAATCTGAACAGCAACAGTTTATGGTATCTTCTGATTAACCAAAACCCTTTTGCAGGCTTTCTGTACCTCCTGCTGAGAGAGATCATCATCCCCCCATATTACAATCAGTTTAAACTTCAAAGATGCGTAGGTAAATATATACAACTAGGTTAGTGATTAAAATAATCTAATGCAAATGTCAGAGGCTTGATATAGATCTAAGAAATGTGTAGAAATCTCTACAAATATGCATATACAGTACACACACACACACACACACAGACACACACACACACACACAGACACACACACCAAAGAAATGCAGTATTGAAATTCTGAGAAATAAGATAATTGCTTGAAAACTTGGGAAAGGGGAGGGGGAAATGTCAGCCCTCAATTGCAGATGAATTTTATTTCCTCAAGAGAAGGACTAACGTCTTCACAAGCAATGAGCTGCTTTTTTTTTCATTAACTTCGTGTCAGATACTGGTTTCAAAGACCCTCATTTGTCCTCTGAGAGTGAGTTTAACTTTACATGCAGTCCTGCTTTCTGCAAATCATCTCAAACTCCTGTAAGCCACCTGCTGGGCTTGGACTGAATTGGTAAGAAAGAGAGACATCTAAAGGCATGCCGCCGTTTCTTCCACGACTCTTCTAGCCTTCCTTAGTTCTCCTGGGTGCTGCCATCTGAAATCTCATGAGAACCAAGATAGCAGAACCCAAATCTCATGAGAAATGGGTGCCACCATCTTGGATCTCATGAAATCTCACAAGATCCAAAATGGCAGTGCCCATTTCTCATGAGATTTCGCAAGAGCCAAGATGGCAGTGCCCAGGAGAACTAAGGAAGGCTAGAAGAGTCGTGGATGAGGCGGCAGACCCGGAAAACCAGGACAGACCCGGTTCTAGGCTCAACTGGCCGGAACCAGGCTCCGGAAACCGGGACTGTCCTGGTATTTCCAGGATGTATGTTAAGTCTATCTCTGCCCCTTTCACTGCCACTATTTCCTGTTTTGGCAACTGTGATTATATTCCCAGCAGCTCCTCTTTTCCCACCCCAGAGTGCCGCTTGGGAAGATGTTCCTCCTAAAGCATCCTTCAGATGGGCATTCTGGAGGAAAAAAATAACAGACACTGATCACTGAGAAGAGTACCACAGCCGTCAGGTAAGTTTTACCTTCTAAGGTAAAGGTGACCCCTGACAATTAAGTCCAGTCGTGTCCGACTCTAGGGTGTGGTGCTCATCCTCATTTCAAAGTCGAAGAGCCAGCGTTGTCCGAAGACGCCTCCGTGGTCATGTGGCCGGCATGACTCTCCTTGCCGCAGTGCGTAGCATGCGGCTGGAACACAGAGCGCTGTTTACCTTCACACAAGCGGTACCTATTTATCTACTCGCATTAACATGCTTTGGAACTGCTAGGTTGGCAGGAGCTGGCCAAGCAACGAGAGCTCACCCCGTCGCGGATTCAAACTGCCAACCTTTCGATCGACAGCTCATGGTTCAGCAGTTTAACCCACTGTGCCACCCACTGGCCAGTGTGTTACCTTCTACTCCCCCAAAATTACCAGATGGCTTCCCACTCTAGAAAAAAATGAGCTGTTTTCCAATTTTTTAAAAAAGGTTTGTGTTAAAGAAGCTCTACTCCTTAAGTCAACAAGCAGAATTTGCCCATCACTAGAACACTCCATAAGTCTTCAGTGCTCCAAAGCATTGCCTCGGAACTTTCTCGCTGCTCAGAAGTAGGGAGAGTATTACATTATGATCCACCAACATGGTTTTTATGAGTGTAAAGGGTGCTTAACCTGCTCTACACTTTTGTGAATGGGTACAGCTGCCTTATACATATAGCTGTTGATCCAAATAATTCAGTACTGGGTTTCAAGCAGGGATCTTTCCCAGCCCTACCTGAAGGTGTCAGGGATGGAATATTCTGCATGCAAAGTAGATGTTCCATCCGTGAAGGATGGTTTTCCCCCAAACCTTCCCAGGAAAGGGGAGACATAATAGAATTTGCATAGCACTTCAGAAATCATTCAAATGCAAAAGTTTAGTACTTCCAAAGTTATTGAGCTCCTTAAAGGTTTGTTGTGTAGTTGGCAAAGCAACTCAAACTGTAACAGATAATTTAGTTTCAAATGATCTGTCAAAATGCAAAAAAAAAATGTAAAGACAAACACAAAAGAAAGGACATTTGTTTAAGCACTCATGTGTCACCTAATTTTATTTGAAGTGACTTTTTGAAGTATTCCTCTGTTCAGAAATGCAAGCTGGAATACTGTATTAGCATCAGTATGAAAGATTTTATGCAAATTAGTGGTCATATCTCATGTAATTTCCCATTCTCAAAAAAGGAGGAGAGAAATTATTTGGGGAGAGGGGGTCAGTAAAATCAACCACTGACCGGCTCATTTATTTCTTTCCCCATGAAACTCCAGTGATACAGGTTTTTTTTTTTTTTTGCTTTTTACAACATGTGGCACTTGCACTAAAAACACATGGACCTATTTAAGATTTGAGCTGTTATGCGCGACAGCCCAATTCTGAATAGGACTGGGCTGTTAAAGATACCCCAGGCCATGATACTGGCATAAAGATGGCTGCTGAATGGCCTGCCCAAATAAGGTCTGATAGAAATCCCAAGATGCTCAGAGTCAGCTTTAGGAAGTCAACAAAGGAAGTGGCTCTCATAACCATAGAGTAGCCACCATAAATGCTATCAACACAGGAAATCAAAACAGAACATGGGGGGAAGGAAGCAGCCTCTTGAGTACATGTTTCACTAATGTAAACTCTGTCTCCACAAGGGAATTGCCTGCTGGTTTTAGTAAGTTCAAAAATAGCTCTGAAATTTGCTCATGCTGAAGTTTTTAAGATGAGGGGTATATTTTCGGTAGGTCAAAGATTACAGCTTGGTTCCATTTAATAAAATTTCTTTTCACGTTAATCAATGTTGACATGTCAATAAAGACAATCAAATGCTTGTCTTTAATACTTCAAAAGTCTGTTACTTTTATTGACTCTGCACCTGTCTTACTCAGATGACAAGAAAACAGTCTCATGCTGTGAGCTTATTCGAAGTAGGTTATATTACCGGGGGCAGCCGCTGAAATAATTCATCTGATGTTCCTGCATTGTTTTACGCTTTATTAGTTTTATATTCTATAGTTACTTCTGAGCCATATAAAAGGTAAGTAAATTGAATCTGAAAATATATCTTAATACCACAGTACTCATTTAATCGGCTGGCAACCTTCCAAACCCAACTTATATAACACTGTTCCTTTTAAGAAGCCTGTTATACTGTATACTTTATTGTCCTAGGTAATTGCCTTTTCCTATGACAAATAAAGAGGAAAGGAATCCTGTTTACTAAAAGAAACAAATTGTGGTGTTTCAGAAGTGTGTGTGTGTGTGTGTGTGTGTGTGTGTGTGTGTAAATTAATAAATCAGCATTTATTCTGAGCAGGATTTCCACTACACATATGGAAATACTGTACAGGTGGGCCCCAATATCCACGGATTTGCTATCCACGGTTTCAGTTATCCACGGATCGCGGGGACCCCCCACAGACTTTTACTTTTTTCCCAGTAAGCTTTTTTTTTTCTTAAACAAACAGGAGAAGCAGCCTTGCAGAAACCTTGCAGAGCCTCTCTAGGACTTAGTCTCATTCTACTTGCCTGCAATGGAGGCTGCTTCTCTGTTTGTTTTAAGGAAGAAACAAAGCTTGCTGAAAGAAAAATAAGAGCTGGGAGGGCACGCATGCTTACCTGCAGGGGAGGTAGGGTGGGAGACCCTCAGGAAACCATGGAGGGGGTGTTCGCTCTTATCCATGGTTCAAGTATCCACGGAGGGGCCTGGAACATATCCCCAGCGGATAGGGGGGAAGTACTGTATTCTAACTGCAGTGACATTCCCAGTTGTTTGTGTAGAAGGCAACCCATCCACTGATACTGATACTGCGTATATACTGAAATCTAGGGTGCAACCCAGAGAAAGTGAAGCATGTCTGTCCAAGCTCCACTGTAATCAGTGGATGAGTACAGATGTAGCATACGCATGAAACTCTTTGGTCTCATTCCATGTACAGAAGGCAAAGTTGAGAAGTATGCTCTGGCAACAGCCTAGCATGAATTTGCCAAATATGTGCTATCCTTCTCTATGAGGAGTATAACTGCAAGCAAAAAATTAAATATGATGACCCCATTCTAGTCGCTAGCTCCTGAGTGCCTGTGCACTAACAAACACAGCCTCTTAAACCAGGTTTGTTACAGCTAGGCACAAGAATGGCAGGTGGCATGATGGTTGAGACTGCCTTGCTGAATGGTCAACACACAGGGCAACGGCATGTATTTCTGCCTCCAGGCAATGTTGTCAGACTTCCATTGTCATGAGGATGAAATTGGCACCACTTGCAGTTCCCCGTTAAATATCTGGAAGAACTTTTCGCTGACATTTGCTCTCTGTGATCAAAATTAAAATCACGTTTACCTGGTGGATGCCGTAACAGGAATCAATCTGGAGAGCTATTTTGTGTGTATGTGTAAGTGTCACATAACATCAAGATAGAAAAGAAATGCCGTGTCTCTACTGTATGTACATTGGTTACAAAGATAAGGCGCCCGCAGTTGCAGTCTCCGTTTAGATTCTGGGAGAACATAATGGAAGAGCTGCAGTAGAGTCTCAATCCAATCTAATTAGCAGTTTCTGCACTTCTCCTGTGCTGTGTTAGAAATTCATCCACATTCTTGGCACTCTTTTCTATATCCCCTTAGCTGAAAAGTTCAAGATTTAAATGGTGTAATGTAGGAAAAAATATATAGCTAGTTAATGTAAACTCTGACCAATATGCCCAGGTGTGCTCACTGACAGGCTCTCCTGACCTGCATGGCCACTTGGCGCTCTGAATGCTGGGTCTCCCCATCTCAAAAGTCCCTGCAGAACCCCAAACAAGAAAGTAACAAGCAGACACCACGAGGGTTTCCACATTCCATTGATGGGACAAATGGAATGTTTCTTAGAGAACACAGATCCCCAACCTGGCCTTAATAGACTAGATACAACTAATCAGCCTAGCCCCTATTGAACGGGTGTAAGCAATCAGCCTCACCCCCAAAAGAGCATAGGCAGGAGGACTGCTGTCCCTTAAAAAAGTCATTCTTGGCCTGTGATGGTGGATGGGAAGGATTCAAGGGTAGTGCATCTGCAAGAAAGTGATATCTTCTAGAGATGGAGGTTGGGTGCTCATGGACCTCCTCCCCTTGCTTCATTGTCTGAGGCCACATTAAAAGCACACAGCTTGAGATGTGGGCTCACTTCAGAGATAGGGTTGGATCTTTCTTCTTGAGAGGGTGAGTGATGGAGGACCTGGGCATCCCTGAATCACGCCCAACATACGATGCCACTATCCAGGACCAGCCCATCCATGAAGGCCAACTGAAGTGGTCACCTCAGGCAGCAGATTGGTAGGGAGGTGCCCACCTCAGTCTGCCTACTTCTATTGCTCTTTTTCTCCTTCTGCTCCCTGGATTTGAAAAGGAAGAGGGGAACAGAGAGGAAGAGGAAATGTGGAGGAGCTGAGTGCTGAGCTAGATCATTGGAGAGTGGGAGGAGCAGAGGCTGGCATATCATTGCGTAAGGGGGGCGCACACTTGGCATGCCTCCTCAGGTGTCAGGAGGTCTTGATCCAGCTCTGCCACCATCCCCACTAATACCTAATGTTGATACTGAGAATATAGGTTGAATTGACCAGACAAGAGAAAGGTTCTTGAGTGGGTGGGGCTTGAGTTTACATCAGAGCTGGAGGTGGAGCTTTCCGCATCACTACTTTAGGACTGAGCGCCAGCCACTCCTGAGTCCCTTGAAATCAATGAGACACATGTCTGAGGGCTAAACTACACATTCTGTTAAGCCCATTATGAGTGCTGATGAACACTTGTTTTTTCCTCTGTAAACAGCAGGTACAGGGGAGTTCAGTCTAATTTGAGATAATGGTGGGAAGAGAGGTTTTAACCCTTTGCCCTCACTGAAGTTCTGATCTAGATTTCCCCCTCTCTTCACCTGTTCTTTGTCAAAGAAGGAATGCTTCCATTGGCATTGTCCTCTTGGGGCAAATAGCGGTGGTTGGGAAACCTGATCCAGGTTGGGATTATAGTGGGGCAAAGAGTTTAAGATTCCCCCCCCACAGCACTGATTGGGCCCCTTGTGCATGTGTTTACTGAGGAGAAAACCAACCCTCTGTACCCTAATAATGAGCTTAAAGCTACATGTACTTTGGCCCCCAGTCACTTGTTTTTGAATAGAGGTTTTACTTAACTAACACCACATTGACAACTGTTTTTTTCTTAGCATCATATAGATCACTTTGCCATCTTTAAATGAAAGGTATCATATACAGCCACCCTTGTCATTTTGCAGGACTTTGTTTCCCCCCATGTGCTTGTTTCTGTTCATGCAACACACGTTGGCTACAACCCAACACTTAAGCCCATTGATTTCAGCTGGCTGAAGTGTGCTGCAGTCTCTGTTGGATTGTGGCCTTTCGGTTTTTGCAAACTCATCAGCATTACTTATTTATGTCACAAAGGCAGCAATGTCATCGTCTCCAATGTCGCTCGTCTTGCTCCTGTTCTGACACTTCCTCCAGCACTGGTGGCAGGTCAGGATTAATTAGCTCACCAATATATTGATGCTGTAGTTCCTTAGGCTATCCCTGCTTCGAACTGCTGCGCTACAGAGCATGAAGTGCCAGCTATGGAAAATAAATGAGATGTCTCTTCTATCTCATGACCTCTTTTGCTTCTTGAACGGCTTTGTTAAAAATAAAATAAAACGCTGAATCACAAACCAGAATCATTTGCAATGATTTTAACATTAATTAAAATGAATAGCGATACTATTAATCTCTTGTTAACCCAACATCTAACTTTATAGTGAAGAAATTTGTCAGCTGTTCTGTCTTTAGTAATTAAGTTCCATCATGCATCTTTTTTTCTCTCTTTCTCGACCACCACCCCCCCATCACTTCTGCTGTCATTAGCTATCTTGTTGGGATCCAGTAAGAGTGATGTATTTGTGGAAGCTGAGCTCTACACTTGCTGGATCAGGAACCACTGCAGAAATTGATGCTCTAGTCTAGATGAGCGTTTCTGTTGCTTGATTGGGTACTGTGTGTGCAGAGACCCAAACCAATGGCCAATGCTAACTATGCTCATTATTTGCCCAAATAATAGTTTGAAGACTATTCTTGTTGTGAAGGAATCAAGTTCCTGCTGTCTGCCCAGTTGGTGACCAGTGCTGTCAAAGCTCATAGAACCAACCATTTGATCAACAGGTGGGTTGGGTTGGAGTGTTTTGCACAGTCCAGTATGCTCTCTCTCTCTCTCTCTCTCTCTCTCTCTCTCTCTCTCTCTCTCTCTCTCTCTCTCTCTCTCTCTCATGGTTTGGGGTAGGCATCTTTCTCCTTCATGGATCATTGCCTTGTCGTGGCGAAGGGGCTTGCGTAACTCAATGAAGCCATGAGCTATGCCGTGCAGGGACACCCAAGACGGACAGATCGTAGCAGAGAGTTCTGACTAAAAGTGATCCACTGGAGAAGGAAATGGCAACCCACTCCAGTAACCTTGCCAAGAAAATCCCATGAACAGTACCAAAAGGCTAAAAGATATGACGCCGGAAGATGAGCCCCTCAGGTCGGAAGGTGTCCAATATGCTACTGAGGAAGAGCGGAGGACTATTCCAAGTAGACCCAGAAAGAGTGAAGCGGCTGGGCCAAAGCCAATAGGACGTCCAGCTGTGGATGTGTCTGAGGTTGAAAGGAAAATCCAATGCTGCAAGGAGCAATACTGCTTAGGAACATGGAATGTGAGGTCTATGAATCAAGGCAAGCTGGATGTGGTCAAAAATGAGATGATAAGATTGAACATTGACATCTTGGGAATCAGCGAACTAAAATGGACGGGCATGGGCGAATTTAAGTCAGGTGACCATCATATCTACTACTGTGGGCATGAATCCCTTAGAAGAAATGGAGTAGCCCTCATAGTCAATAAAAGAGTGGGAAAGGCAGTACTGGGGTGCAACCTCAAAAACGACAGAATGATTTCAGTTCGAATCCAAGGCAAACCATTCAACATTACAGTAATCCAAGTGTATGCCCCAACCACTGATGCCGAAGAAGATGAAGTTGACCGGTTCTATGAAGACCTACAACACCTTCTAGAACTAGCACCCAAAAAAGATGTCCTTTACATCATAGGAGACTGGAATGCTAAAGTCGGAAATCAAGAAATAAACGGAACAACAGGTAAGTTTGGCCTTGGAGCGCAAAATGAAGCAGGGCAAAGGCTAACGGAGTTCTGTCAAGAGAACACGCTGGTCATAGCAAACACTCTTTTCCAACAACACAAGAGGCGACTCTACACATGGACATCACCAGATGGTCAATACCGAAACCAGATAGATTATGTGCTTTGCAGCCAAAGATGGAGAAGCTCTATACAATCAGTAAAAACAAGACCTGGAGCTGACTGTGGCTCAGATCATGAGCTTCTTATTGCAAAATTCAGGCTTAAACTGAAGAATGTAGGGAACACCACTAGACCAGTCAGATATGACCTAAACCATATCCCTTATGAGTATACAGTGGAGGTGAAGAATAGATTTAGGGCATTAGACCTGGTAGACAGAGTGCCTGAAGAACTATGGACGGAAGTTCGTAACATTGTACAGGAGGCAGCAACTAAAACCATCCCAAAGAAAAAGAAATGCAAGAAAGCAAAGTGGCTGTCAGATGAGGCTTTACAAATAGCTGTGGAAAGAAGGAATGCAAAAAGCAAGGGTGAAAGGGAAAGATATAAACAACTGAATGCAGATTTCCAGAGAATAGCAAGGAGAGATAAGAAGGCCTTCTTAAATGAACAATGCAAGGAAATCGAGGAAAACAACAGAATGGGGAGGACTAGAGATCTCTTCAAGAAAATTGGAGATATCAAGGGAATGTTTTGTGCAAAGATGGGCATGATAAAGGACAAAAAAGGCAAGGACCTAACAGAAGCAGAAGAGATTAAGAAGAGATGGCAAGAATACACAGAAGAACTATACAAGAAAGATCTTAATGTTCCTGATGACCACGCTGGTGTGGTCACTGACCCAGAGCCGGACATCCTAGAGAGTGAAGTCAAGTGGGCCTTAGGTAGCATTACTAACAACAAAGCTAGTGGAGATGATAATATCCCAGCTGAGCTACTTAAAATCCTAAATGATGATGCTGTGAAAGTGCTGCACTCAATATGCCAACAAATTTGGAAAACTCAGCAGTGGCCAAAGGATTGGAAAAGGTCAGTTTACGTTCCAATTCCAAAGAAGGGCAGTGCCAAAGAGTGTTCAAACTACCGTACAATTGCACTCATTTCACATGCTAGCAAGGTTATGCTCAAAATCCTACAAGCTAGGCTTCAGCAGTACGTGGACCGAGAACTACCGGACGTACAAGCTGGGTTTCGAAGAGGCAGAGGAACTAGAGATCAAATTGCCAACATGCGCTGGATCATGGAGAAAGCACGAGAGTTCCAAAAAAACACCTACTTCTGCTTCATTGACTACGCAAAAGCCTTTGATTGTGTGGATCACAACAAACTGTGGCAAATTCTTAAAGAGATGGGGGTACCAGACCACCTTACCTGTCTCCTGAGAAACCTGTATGCGGGTCAAGAAGCAACGGTTCGAACCGGCCATGGAACAACTGATTGGTTCAAAATTGGGAAGGGAGTACGGCAAGGCTGTATATTGTCACCCTGCTTATTTAACTTATATGCAGAGTACATTATGAGAAATGCAGGGCTGAATGAATCACAAGCCGGAATAGATTGCCGGGAGAAATATCAACAACCTCAGATATGCAGACGATACCACAATAATGGCAGAAAGTGAAGAAGAACTAAAGAGCCTCTTGATGAGAGTGAAAGAGGAGAGTGCAAAAGTTGGCTTGAAACTCAACATTAATAAAACTAAGATCATGGCATCGGGTCCCATCAATTCCTGGCAAATAGAAGGGGCAGAAATGGAAGCAGTAACAGATTTTACTTTTCTGGGCTCCAAGATCACTGCAGACGGAGACAGCAGCCATGAAATTAAAAGACGCTTACTCCTTGGAAGGAAAGCTATGGCAAACTTAGACAGCATAATAAAAAGCAGAGATATCACCATGCCAACAAAAGTTCGTATAGTCAGGGCGATGGTGTTCCCAGTAGCAATGTATGTTTGCGAGAGTTGGACCATAAGGAAGGCTGAGCGCCGAAGAATAGATGCTTTTGAACTGTGGTGCTGGAGAAGACTCCTGAGAGTCCCTTGGACTGCTAGGAGATCAAATCAGTCAATTCTAAATGAAATCAAGCCTGACTGTTCCCTGGAAGGACAGGTACTAAGGCTGAAACTCAAATATTTTGGCCACCTAATGCGAAGAGAGGACTCTCTGGAGAAGACTCTGATGCTGGGAAAGATTGAAGGCAAAAGGAGAAGGGGAAGGCCAAGGATGAGATGGTTAGACAGCATCACCGATGCAACAAACATGAAAATGAGCGAACTCAGGAAGATAGTGGAGGACAGGAAGGCCTGGCGGGATATGGTTCATGGGATCACGAAGGGTCGGACACGACTTAACGACTGAACAACAACAATCTTTCCCAGACCTACCTGGAGATGTTACCAAGGATTGAACTTGGCTGCCAAGCCATGGCTCCTCTTGATTATGGCGATTCATTTCACAAACCAATTATTTTGAACTGTTTTGGAGAAACAGTGAGAGGAATGTACTTGAAACTAGTTCAATGAGATCTGAATTTATTTATTTTTAATGTTTGCCCATGATGAAAAGTATTGGAACACATTGTCTGTCATTATGGTACTGGTTTTCACACCAGGGCCTCTGAGAGGAATTTTGTCAGGGAGTAAAAAAAAATCTTTTGGGTCCCTTCTCAAAGGGGGAGGGGGAAAAACAGGGTGGGGGAGGGCAGCAATAGCCAGAAAAGTCTTCAGAGACCAGGTCTAACCAGGCTTCCTGATGTGGCGCCCAGGTCTACCTGCCCAGTAGATCTGGCCTCCCAGTTGGCCCAGCCTGTCTTTCACTCTCCATGAGGCTAGCTGAGATCCCAGGAAATTTCTGGGACCCATCCTTTGGCTCTTGGGCCCCAGTTTTGACCCTGGGCCCGGGTACAATTTACCCCCTTTACCCCCCTCTCATGGGCCCTGTTCCACACTCCAAGCTTTTCAGATCAGAAGCAGCATTATTAGTTTTCAGCCAGTATGGAAGCCCCTTAACATTTATCGCAGGTTTTCACAGGTCCCTCTTAGCTCTGAGGCTTTTGATTGGTTGCCAGCCACATATACACTCTAGAGGACATTCGGTGTCCTGCAGGAAGCAAGCCAACATTTTTATGCCTGGGCCTGCTTTCCACTGTATCCTCTGGCTTCTATCTTCCCTTAATGTTTGTGTTACAATAGAGCTATCTCCCCAGTAGATTTTCTAGCTCTCCAGCACTGGCCTGAAGTCTCCAAGAATCAACATTGATTTCCAATGAGGGGTAAGACCAAAGGCAACTCCAGAGATTTTAATAGGGCATCCAATTTCCAATATTCCAATTTCCAGTATTACATCATGTTAGGGTTAAAAAATCTCTAGGCTTTCTGTCTCCAGTATCTTCCACCTGAAATTGAAAACCTTATTTCTCAGACAAGAACTATTGCTTTAGTCTTCCCATGGAGTGGGGAGGCACAGGACAGTAGCGTAGCTTGACTCACACCAGTGGGGTGGTGGGCGGGGCGACGCGTCATCACCCTGCCTGCCCCACCACCGGAATGGCCCTGATGTTTTAAAGGTCATATTTAGTGCACCATTGAGGGTGTTTTCTCCTTTTATTTCTAGATAGTCCATGTTGATATGAGGAAATCCAAGGAATTCAGGACTTGCAGAAAGAGCCACTGCTAGACATCACAACACAGTGACACAAATATCTCTACAACCCCATGGAAGTGCTTGGCTTATACTGGAGGAACAGGATTTACCGTTTGAAATGCATTGCTTTATCTAAATCTTCAACCCGTGGGTCGCAACCTCAATGGGGTTGCCACACCCCATATGTGGGGTCATGGCAACCTTTCAAAGACTGCCTTTTCCCTCTTTCTTCCCCCACACAAAGCCTTTCCTCAAGAGTGCCACATCCTTCCCTAACCTAACCAGCTTGTTGGCAGGCTTGAGGGCCTGGATGCCGCCTTCTCTGGGGACACAAACAGGCTCCAGCCCTCTCCCGCCTGTTTTCCCTCTCTTTGGATGACTTGGCTGGCAGTCCTTGCTGCTGTGGAGCCAGAGCACTTCAGCGGTGCTCCAGCTGCCTGGGACTCCTCCCCCCCCTTCCTCCACAAAGTGTCTTCCTTGCCCAGCTGCGGAGGCCTCTCTGTGCTCAGCCTGGGAGGCTTTCCTTTGATTTCTTGTAGTAACCTTCATGGCCCGCTATTACACACCAATGCTTCACAAATACGGGATTTGACGCCATGTAGTCAGCTCGAAATATTTAATAGTTTCCAATACACGCCGTGGGTTTCCTTTGATTCCCTCTACTGGGGGTGTGTGTGTCCTCCTTGACCCCTCTGCCCTCGCTCTTGTTTTCCGCCAGCACAGCCACAGCGCTGCACTCCAGCAAGTGGCGGTGCCTCCTCATGTCTGCCACACAAGCACAAAATAAGTCCCCTCAACAACTCCTCAGGACCAGCCTGCCACTGCCACCAAGTGCCTGCCTGCCTCCTTCGCACCTCTGGACGCCGAGAGCATGGGGAGCAGCAGCCCCAGCCTAAGCATGGTGGGTGTGTGACTGGAGGGGGAAGAGGGGAGGAAAAAAGGCTGGCAGTGGTGCAGCGACCTAAGAGAGAATGTTCCAATGGCGGCTGGTTTCTCCCCCGTCCGCCCACTTGCTTGCTCTACTTGCTCCTTTCTCCTCCAGGCTGCCTGCCTGCCTTTCCTTTGTCCAGCAGGCTTTCCTTTGATTCCCCCTTCTGGGGGTATGCAGCAGCTCACCATTTGGCAAGAAACAGCAAGGAAAGGTACACTGTGGGCAGGAAAAGGTGGGGTCTGTGTCCTAATCTGTGGAAGCTGCTGTGGAATAGTTGGATTGGGGGGGATCCCAGGTTCGAATCCTCCTCCTTGAGCTCACTGGCTGACCAGTTGGGCCAGTCACATTGCGACCTCACAGGGTTGTTGTGAAGACAACAAGAGGGTGAATCGGATCCCGGGAAGGGAGTGGGATCGGCAGTGGGTCCCCACCCACCCCCAGAGGGTGGGTTCCCAGTCTTATACTTTGTTTGTTTGTTTGTTTGTTTGTTTATTGGGGTTGTGGCATGAAAAAGGTTGAAGATTGAATCTAAATCTTTGTACAGCAGTATCTTCCATTCCAGATCTGAGGAGGCAAGTTGCAATAAGAACTTTGTGTCAAATAAACTGAGGCTCTTTGGTTAGTTTTCTTCCTAGGTAATTCTATGGCCTTCATTGTCAGAATGCACCAGACAAAGTATATCAAAAATAGAAATAACAAGATGCTGGGAAATGGGGACATGTGGCCATAGGGAATTTGCTCACTATGTTCATGCAGCTGGAATGCAAGCATTCACCTGCTTTTCAGTCACTTCAGACTGCTGCATCTCCCTCGGAAAGCAAGGTCCTCCGAACTACCATTCTTGGTAAGAAAGTGATACCTGCTAAGAACTTTGGGTGCAAACACTGGGAATGAAATCATTCCCATCATTACCATGTGGACCATTTTATATAGGTGGAGGGGCAAAATGTATAGGAGGAGATAAGGCTGAAGGATTTAAAGTGATAAAAAGATTGGGAAAATAATAAGTTATTTACCATTTCACCGAACCAGTGAAAAACAAATAAATGGAAAAACTTTTTTCCAGACAATGCTGTTAATTGAACAGACCAATAATCTGTCACCAGATGCAGTAATACTACATAAATACTATAAGTAAGATCACTTAAACTGTGGGTCGCGTGGGTCGGGAAAGTAACAAGCTGATATCTGACAAGGAAAATGTATTCAGCCTTATGAAAAGCAAAACAGAGCACCAGTGCATGTTTACGAATGAGTTGTCCACTATGCCTCGCTCCACTTCAAAGGGCAGGCTGAGGGGAATGCAATGCCGCCACCAGAATGGTCTCAATCCGATGAAAGCAGGCCCCAACAAACTCTGAGGTCTCCCCCTCCAAGCTGACAAGGAAAATGTATTGAGCCCTATGGAAATCGAAACTGAGCCACACATGCTTGTTTTCTCATGAGTAGGCGACCGTTCCTTGGCTTTTTGTGAAGGCCAGGCAAAAGGGAATGCAAGACCACCAGAATGGTCTTGATCCAATGAATGTGGAGCTCAACAAACGCTCCAGAAGGTGGTCCCCTCCCCACCATAGTAAAAAGGATAAAAACGGAGGCTTCGGCTGCTGGTAAAGTGAACCTTTTTTTTTTAGTCTTCTAAAGCTAGGTGATCCCGACAGAACGTCATTTTAAAATTGTGTCCCAGTGCTAAAACGTTTGGGAACCACTGAACTAGGTGACACCTTGGGAAAGTTCATCAGTGGCTATTGAGTGGATTACTCCAGGTATTGGTCTTAGTTCTTAGTTTGTCTGCTACCTTTAAAGGAGGCAGAACTGGGAGAGAATAGTAGGGCAGAGTATTGCCAGTGTCCTGTGTCATCACTGAAACTGCCTAAAGCATCCCTATCTGGCTACAATCAGAGAGTTGGGTCCAAACATGTCCTTTTGCATGCAGAAACCATCTTCTGCTCGTGAGATGACATGCATCTCCTGATAGAGCAGTGGTTCCCAACCTGGGGGGTCACGACCCAGCGTCGGCAGCGACAGCACTTCCGGGTTCCCACCGCCACAAGAAAAAAAGGGGATTTGAACTCACCTATCTGCAGTTGATCGAAAGGTCGGCAGTTCAAATCCGTGACAGGGTGAGCTCTCGTTGCTTGGCCAACTCCTGCCAACCTCGAAAGTTCGAAAGCATGTTAATGTGAGTAGATAAATAGGTACTGCTTGCGGGAAGGTAAACAGCGCTCCGTGTTCCAGCCGCATGCTACGCGCTACGGCAAGGAGAGTCATGCTGGCCACATGACCACGGAGGCGTCTTCGGACAACGCTGGCTCTTCGGCTTTGAAATGGGGATGAGCACCACACCCTAGAGTCGGACACGACGGGACTTAATTGTCAGGGGTCACCTTTACCTTTTTATCTGCAGTGGTGGCTGGGGACATTGCAAAACCAGGGTTCCTGCTGCCACCACAGACAGGTGAGTTCAAAAACCCCTTTTTCTTTCAGCAGCGGGAACCTGGAAGTGCCATCGCTGGCAACCTGCCCTCCCACCGTGTCTCTCTCTCTCTCTCTCTCTCTCTCTCAATCTCTCTCTCTCTCTCTCTCTCTCTCTCACACACACACACACACACACACACACACACACACACACACACCACAAGCACTTACCAGTTCCCTTCCTTTCAGGTAAAGGTTGGGAACCACTGTGATAGAGCATTGTATTAGAGACGTTAGAAAACCTCCAGAGATCCCACTTGTACAAGATGTTGTGGACAGAAGGAAGGATTTCTGCAACCTCTTATACAAAGAACTATTGTGGTGCTGGAGCAAAAGCAAGCAATTTTTTTCTTTATTTTGTGTGGAAAGCTCTGTAAACATCTTACGATAATCTACATCCTTACTTCCTGGTGCAGCCTATAAATCCTCTCTCTTTAAAATTTACAGTAAACTTCGTGCTATTTCAACATTTCGAACCCGTAACTGACATCCATTCCTCGTTATTTCAACATTGTTTATTCAACTTGTTGAAATAATCGGAAAACCATTGCTTTTCTATTTATAGACCAGTTCACCTCTTCTAAAAATCAAGAGAATTTTGGATTATTAAGTCTCAATATTAAAAGGGCAGTGGAGAATAATCATTAGTAGAGTATTGGACTTGGACCAGGGAGACCTGGTTTCAAATCCTCACTCAGCCATGGATGGTATAGTGGTTTGGGAGTCGGACTTAGACCTGGAAATCCAGGTTCAAATCCCCGCTCAGCCACGAAGCTTCCTGGGTGACCTTGGGCCAGTCATTATCTCTCAGCCCCACCTACCTCACAGGGTCGTTGTGAGGACAAAAAGTAGGGGAGGAAATATGTACACCACTCTGAGCTCCTTGGAGGAAGGGCGGTATAAAAATGTGAAAAATAAAATAAAAAATAAAGCTCACTGGGTGAGCTTGGCTTGGTCACTAGTTCTAGCAAAACCTACCTCAGAGGGTTGTTGTAATAAAGGGTGTGGGGGGAGAGTCATAAACCACCCTTGGCGGAAGAGTGGGATAAAAATGACAGAAGCTGGAGCTCTGCATCCTTTTAAGAACTGACAACATGCCTGGCTGGAGGAGGGGTGTATCTTATCCTTCACTGTGATCAGCAAAGCGACTCGGGCCAGCCCTGCTGGAAGCCATAACTCAGCACATCCTGTTTATGGGCTGCACCAGGAAGTGAGAGTACATTGTTAAGATGGTGACAGAAGTCTTCACTCAAAATAAACAAGAACTTCTTGCTTTTTGCTTCTCAGCGTGAAGCAGTCGAAATAGAAGGGGAACAAACTCTGGTTACCCTTTGAATTGTTCCTATAGCAATGATTGAAAGGAACTTTAGACATGAATGGCAACATTCACTAAGCAGGAAGGTTTTTTTTGTAGAGTACAGTATATTAACCAACCCGTAAAGAGTATTTATACTGGGGCAGCCCAGTAATTCATTCATTGTAGATCAATAAGGGTATGGTTGTAGGGCCAACCCACCCAAGATTATATCGCTCTGTTGACAACACTGTGAGCAAATGTTAGCACAAAGATAATAACATACTAGATGTACAAGCCAGGTACAACAAGTAGGCATGTTATTTAAGGACAAGTTTAAATAAAACTCTAGCACCATTTTAACATGAATCTCATTTTCAGAAAAACAACCTGGAACATACCGTAGTTCTGAGCAACGGTGTAGCTTACCATGCTGGTATCCAGTGAGACCGCCAACATCCATTGCTTGGTGACCTGGAAGTAATTGGCGGTGACACGATGATGTCACCATGTCACTACCAATTACTTCTGGGTTACTGAGCGATGTGGGACCCGAAGAAGCCAACAGCCCAATCCTGCGCAAGTTGCAGCAGCCAGCCTAAATGGCCAGCCGCTGCATCCTGTGCAGGATGCAGCCTGTGCAGTGCGGCCAGGGCTCACCTCGGGGGAAGGGATCCCCGCCCTCCCGCAGCCTGGCGCAAGACCTACTTGTGGCTGGCGGCTGGGTCCAGGGACAGTAGTGGAGTGAGCAGTGCCAGCTTCCGTGCTGGTGTCGCTTACTCTAGAGGTGCTGCAAAAGTGCCTTATGCGCAGGATTGTGCTTCAAGGTAGGAAGCTCGGCCATACTAATATGCAGGTATTAGCAAATGTTACATTCTGTAATAACAGTGTGGCTTAAAAAAATGCTACACCAACAAGAAACCAAACACAAAATTCTTATATCTTTTTAAATTGCTTTATCTCCAGGCCCCTCAGTTCCTCCGTTACAGGTGCATGTGATTAATACGTGGAATGGTTATCAAGGAAGGGGAGAGTCAGGGAGCAATGCAATTTTTTTTAAGTCTCTTCCATTTGTCCTTACGGGTAAGTAGTAGGCATGTTGTCTGATCCTATTTATGTTTACCTAGAAGTAAGTCCCACTGAGTTCAATGGGCCTAACCTAAAGTAAGTACAAAAAGGATTGTAGTCTTGGCTTTTTTGCTTTAAATGTGTATGGAAGAAGACAGGAGAGAGAGAGAGAGAGAGAGAGAGAGAGAGAGAGAGAGGCATCTGCTTAGCAGTTACAAGAAAAAGATATGAATTAGGGAGGATGGGCACTGAAAGTTACCTGTCTACCTCCCTGTGACGACACACATATGCACTGAACACGCTTGCTCAAGGACACATGTATATGTCCACCCACATGTACTCCAACCTGTGTGTAACTTGAGTCTTCGGGTTGTTGACTTGTGGCGCCCCCCAAATGGATGTTGGCACTTGCAAAGGACTACAGACACAAGTATCAATTCACACAAGCAATGTTATAAATTGTTGAATTACACACTCACTATTGTGGAGACACAGCATGAGAGGGAAGGAAAGGTGGGGGGAGTGGAAGGGGAAGTTGGAGGGCTGAAAGGAATGGCGTTAGCAGCCTATATAAAATGGCCTGTTTACCCAGGGAGCCAAGAGGTTAGGAAGGGAAATTAAGGTTGCTGGGTGGAGCAAGGGAAGGGGAGGAAATGCAGCAAGTCAAGGGCAGAAGGCAGGAATTTCAGCTGAGACACAAGACCATGCCGCCTGTGATTCACTATAGCCAGAAACGGGCAAAGAGTGAGCCATATAATAAAGCACTTCACTCACATGCGGCGGGAGAGTGAAGGCTGAAGCACACCGGCTACGTTCTGCGTGCGTGCAGCCCGTTGCGGCCGGCTGCGTCTGTGTTATTTCCGGCCGGAGGCAAGTCCCACTGAACACCGAGAGCCGCAGAGAGGTCCATTTGCGTTTGACGCTTCCCCTGGAGAATTCTCAACTTTGGCTGCGTTTCTCGTGCCGCACGTGCCGCACGCAGAATGCGGCCGGTGTGCTTCCGCCTTGAGCCTCTCCACTGTACAATTACTCTTAACTGAAGCTACAACTACCCAAAGGGGCCCAACCCGGGACATCTAAGGACTTTGAGTAGCTGGAGTAGTGATTAAGGATACACACAGAAGAGGTACAAAGTGAAAGAGGACTGTATTAAGCTGGCATACCACCAATTTGGCCGTGAACGGATAAGGAAACTAGGGGAGCAGGGCCAATGGCTAAAATTACCGATCTGTGTTTGCTGAGGCGGTTGAAATGCTGACCCTGTGAGCAGTGAAACTACAGGGCCCAGCAAACTCACAGGGATGAATGTGGAAAAGCACAAGCAAGGAGACAGGAAGACCAAGCTAGAGAGGGGACCCAGAAGGTACAAGGCTGAGGCTTGTTCGTCAGCTGCCAGGAAGAAATGAGGGAAGTAGAGGAATGCAAAGAAGGCATGAGAAAAGAACAAAGAAGTGGTTTACTTGTCGGAATAGCCTGGTGGCAAGGAGAATTCTTGTCGCGAAGATGGGTGGCAATTGTGCCGCACAGCAGGTGCAATTCCCAAACACACAGCATAGCAAAGTAGAAATACAACAATTGAGCAGCCTTCTTACTCGTATTCTCCATGCCACCCAGTGTTTTGAAACAGAGCAGGGCAGAGGGCAAGGCAGGAACAAGGCAGCACCCAGCTTCCTTATTCCTGAGCCACTCTTTTGCTCGACTCTTTCAAAACTTAGAACAGCAGAACAAAGAGGAAGAAGAGGTACAGGGGCAAATGGAGGAAAGATGACATGGCCACAGGGGTCTTTGTTGGCTCAGGCACTGCTTCACCTCACATCAGGGATGAGTTGCCCCTGGCTTTGGTTTGCTTCATTTATAGATTTTAGTTATTTATTTTTCACATTTTTATACTGCCCTTCCTCCAAGGGGCTCAGGGTGGTGTACATATTTATTTATTTATTTAAAGAATTTATACCCCGCCTTTCTCCCAGCAAGGGCATTCAAGGCGGCTTACAATAAAACATTAAATTACGTATATACATACCAATGTTTCACAAATACGGGATTTGACGCCATGTAGTAAGCTTGAACGGTTTAATGAAATCCAAAAACCGCAGCGGGTTTCCCAACTGGGCAGCCGCTCGCAGCACAAACACATCAAACGAATCCAAGGATAACAAACACCCAACATTTCGTTCTGGAATCTCAGAACATCTTCCAGGGGTAGACAATCACAGCAGATTGTAGGTGAAAATTGTCCAGGTTCACCTCTCAGTCCGTATAAATTCACAAAAGAGCGGGAAACCACAGATACTCGAAAGCGGAAGTGACCTGACATGACCGCACCAGCTGTCAAAGCTTCAATCAGCCGTGCTCTGATCTCCTCTCATGCCTCGATCTCCTTTTTTGTGTATAATTGGAAGCCAAATGCGGTTGGAGAGTGCCAGGTCTTGCTGGCAGTTCAAAAGCTTGCCAGTCTCTAGATGTTTGCTGATCTCCAACGACTCTAAGTGACGCAAAATTCTGGGGTTGCTTTCATTCTGCAGACACTTAGCGCTACTAAAACAAACAGAGTGTCCTTCTTTAAGAGCATGTTCAGCAACAGCCGATTGTTCAGGATGATTGAGTCTGTAAGATCTCTCATGTTCAGACACTCTAGTGTTGATACTCCTGCCAGTCATCCCGATATAATATTTATTGCAGATCTAAGGGTTTCCAGATCTAAAAAAAGGGTTATATATGAACAACTCCAATCTAATGGATATTCCTTTGCACAAATTGATAGATGCTGGAAACAACAAAACCATAAGATAAAAGCAAAAAGGGAAGGATTAATCAGCATAAGAACTGAAAATGAAAAGACCAACACAGAAGAAAAAAATTGGACAGTTTTACCGTTTATTAAAGGTACCACCGACAAAATAGCTAGAATACTACAACAAGGCAACGTAAGGACCATTTTCAAACCTACATGTAAACTACAGCAAGCATTAGGGAACCCAAAAGATAAAAGAGCGGCACTATCGAATGCAGGAGTTTACTCGATTGCGTGCGAGTGCAATAAATGTCTGCAGAATGAAAGCATCTGTGCATTCATTGAAAGCATTTCAGCATTCTGAAAGCAGAATGAGTATCTGTGTTTTCCCGCTCTTTTGTGAATTTATACGGACTGAGAGGTGAACCTGGACAATTTTCACCTACAATCTGCTGTGATTGTCTACCCCTGGAAGATGTTCTGAGATTCCAGAACGAAACGTTGGGTGTTTGTTATCCTTGGATTCGTTTGATGTGTTTGTGCTGCGAGCGGCTGCCCAGTCGGGAAACCCGCTGCGGTTTTTGGATTTCATTAAACCGTTCAAGCTTACTACATGGCGTCAAATCCCGTGTTTGTGAAACATTGGTATGTACTAACAGGCCATGAAAGCTACAGAAAAGAACTTATGTATATACATTAAAGATAATTAAACACAAATAATTAAAACAATTAAAACAAACAACTTCCCTCCTTTTGTCTTCACAACAACCCTGTGAAGTAGGTTAGGCTGAGAGATACGTAGTGACTGGCCCAAGGTCACTCAGAAAGCTTCATGGCTGAGCGGGGATTTGAACCTGGATCTTCCAGGTCTGAGTCCAACTCCAGAACCAGTACACTATCCTGGCTCTTTATGATAATGAAATGGCAAACGTTTGAAGAATTAATAGCTAAGAAAGACAGGCTACATGTAACATAGACATTATTGGTGCAAAAATATCTCAAAGAAAAACATCATTGATTATGATGATTAATTCTTTTACGTCAGCAGTCCCTGGCACAACTAATGACAGAAATATATTTCATAACTGAAAAAGCGGAGGCTTGAATAAAAAGTGGGATTTTAGTTCTGCTGAATTAGGAAGAAAATACAACAGAGAATATTAACATTGCAAATGATTCACACTTTATTTCAAGATAAATGAACAGTTACTGGATGTGATGCAGCCTTGCACATGCACTTGAATTCTTATTTGCGTTACATCAAACTTTCTGCAGAACCTCATTTGTTAAGTAGGTGGCTTCACTAAATAACACACAAGACTTGCCTATGTCACCTGAGCTTACAACTGTTAGTTCATCAACATTTTTAATCAATGGGACATCATTTACACATGACATTTTGCGTCAACTCTAGCGTTCTTTGCATATGATGCACTTCCTTTGTTTTTCCTGGAGCCCGAGAGTGGTGGTGTCATCTCAAATAAGAGGGAAAGATGAGAGAAAATCACGGAATCAAGCTGAAGGGTTGACCAGTCATAGAAATGTAGAACCACTATATGAGTCATTCAATCCATTAGCCTGTCCTGTCATAGCAAAATACACAGCAGGGCTGGCCCCAGGCCTCCCAGCAGCAAATACCATTGCCCTCCTTACCCAGTGGTACACCAATTGCCCCCCTCTGCTGCTCTTCCTCTTGCTCTATGAATTCAGAATGGGAACAGAGTGGAAGCATGGAGTGGAGGAGAGTTTTGGTTTGGGGCTAGTTTCAGAGATGCTCTAGCTCACCAGTCTTCACTCCTCCAGACTTTCCCTTTTGCTCCACTCTTCCTTTTTAAACCCAGGGCATGGGGAGAGGAATGATTGAACTGAGTGGACAGATAGAAACCCCCCCCCCATCTGCATTCCTGACAAACTCCTGATGTTTCTGTCAAACACAAGCAGCTCTTATCATCACTTGTAAACCAATCGCTTCTTCCCCATGTGTCGTCGTCCCCTTTTTGTAACTTTAAGTGTAAATACAATAAATACCTGCCTCATGAACCAAAAGCAACAATAAATAAATTAATAACCCAAGATGCTGGACTTTTCTATTAAAATGTTTAGCAGTCCTTGCATCCTTTCCTAATGAATAAATAAAACCTGCAATTTCTGTCCTAGTGGTTGTTATATATGACAATTTTTTAAAAAACATGGAATGCACCATGCTTCGCCATGAGGAATTCTCAAAGGTTTTTGCCCACCTCTGCAGGAAGGAAGGATAGGCAGATCAAAACCATACAAATCCAAGATCAGTATCACTTTTATAGCTGGGATGAGGATACAGCAAAAGCCTGGAGGTGGAAAAGTATATTGAAAAAAAGTGTTAGCAGAGTGCTTGGATTCTTCATTCTTTGCTCCAGTTTCCCTGATTGATTGGCTTTACCTCTGTGACCTGTGAAGTAGAACACACTGGCTGGACTATAGCACATCAATTTTTTGTTTTAAATAGCCATAGCTGTCCTTCCCCCCCATCCCCACCCCCTTTAAAACTTATCAGTTCTTCATTTTGCAATGTCAAAACATGGCCAAGTTGCTCAATACACCTGGTTTACTCCCATTTGATATTATTTGGACAGAGGACACTTATTTATAATTCAGAGAGTTTTCTGGAATAAAGCAGATCAAGGAAGGAATGGAAGCAGGTCAGGGAGAGAGTATGTTTTCCTACAGAGATCAAGTTATATTCTTTCATATGTATGGTGTGTTCCCCTTGTCTGAGGGGAGGGGTGGTCTCTCAGTGGCAGAGGACCAGCTTTGCATGTGACAGGCCCTAGGTTCAATCCCTAGCAAATCCAGGTACGACTGAGAAAAATCCCTGGAGAGTCACTACCAATCAGTGTAGACAGTACCAACCTGGATGGACCAATGAGGCACCTTCATACAGCATCTTCCATAGCAGACATACTCCTTAGCACTAGAGACCCAGTTCTGTCTAGTGGTTAGATTACTGATCTTTGATAGGAGAGACCCTGGTTATGTATACAATGACAAGACCATATAGAACAACCATCTGTTTCTTTAACTATGTGGGGAGGGGGGAGGAGAGGGACTGTAAGACACATGCAGTTAGTAGGGCAGTGAAGGGCTATCTTATAATAAACATTTGTTCAGTACATCACCTAATGGTATAGACACCACTGCAACTGGGGTGGGGGTGGTATACCCCTACTCCTCAATGGCACTTCTGATACTGAACTTCAAAAAGCTCTGATACTGAACTAACTTCAAAAAGCTCTACCCCTACTTCCTTGTTGTCCCCTATGCTGGGATTCCACCCCCCCCCCCGAATGGCACTACGTCTTAGGTCCCTCTCTACCTTTATTTATTTATTCTTCACATCTTCATACCACCCTTCCTCCGAGGAGCTCAAGGTGGTGTACATAGTTCCTCCCCTACTTTTACCTTACTGCAACTATGCCTAAGTAAATGTACATGAAATAATCACATGTTCTACCCTATCAGCTTTGGTACAATTCCCATAATCTCTATGGGATTTTAGATTGTGAGATCCTCAGAGTAGGTGCCTGTCTTCTGTTCTGCTGTAAATTGCTGTGTATATTGATTGCGTTCTATAAATAATTAGCAAGGTTAACTAAACACATGAGAGTTCCCTAATTGAAACGCTTCATGTCTTTTTGGGTTTTTTGAAAAGCAGCTCAATTTGGCTCACTTTACCCTTTTCCTCTGTGTCGCAGCCCTAATCCAAAAATCTATGGATCAATTGCAGTCGCAAATTTTCCCTCCACAACAAATTGCAGCTTGGGTACGGAAGAATTTGCTTAGGGACACCCTGACCCCCCGCCTCTACAACACAACCCTGATCAACCCTGATCAGAAGAAAAACACATGTTGGGAGTTTTGTGATTAAAACTGCCACATCCCATCTAGTTTCACCCTGGCAACAAAGCTTTGAGTGACCTTGAACATAAACACTTTCTCTCTGTTTAACCTAACCTCGTTTGACAGGTTGATAAAAGGGTCCAGAGTTGCTACTATTCCCCCTAGGTAATTGGTTCCATTGTCAAACTGCTGGTCATTAAGAGGTTTCTCTCCTAATGCTCAACCAAAATCTATCCTCCTGTAACTAAAGTCCATTAGATCTAGTCCTGTTTTCTGCTGCTGCAGGAGAAAAGTCTTTCCTTTCTTTCATATAACAGTCCATCAGGTGTTTGATGTCTATGTCCCCTGACAGTCTTTTCTTCAGGCTAAACATACCCATTTTTTTCATCTTTTCTTCATAGGATTTGTTTTCCAGACCATTGCCATTGTCTTCCTCTGAACCCATTTCAATGTGTCTATAACCATCTTAAACTGTGACACCCAGGACACAGTAATGTTGCGTCTGCAGGCCCACTATCCCTCGGCCTAACCTACCCGATAGGCTTTTTCGTACATCTACGTTTAGAAGTGTTTGCTAAAACAATATTCTTTTAAGGAAGAATAACTATTCCTAATATTCTTTGTCCTCAAAAGTGTTAGCTAAAGTTTCTAATTTTGCATTTATTTAATTTATTTATATCCCACCTTTCTTCTGCAACTCAAGATCATTGGACTGCCAGGTGGTCTCCATCCAGAAATTGGCTTAGTTTCAACAAGACAGCTATATCTATGCCCTGAGGCCACTTTAACAGTTCTCAACCACACATATTGGTTAAATGGAGTACCCCTCTTACTGGGGAAAAAAGAATAACCACCCTCCATTCCTGGTGTTATAGCATTCAAGTATTCTCATTCATTTCAGAAAGGTTTTGCAAGGAGACGGTTCTGTTGGATTGTGCCCCTTATTTCCACCTCCTCCTAACTGATCATATATCCACAGAAAGACACAGAATAAAATCGAGAATGATAGACTTTATTACTAGGTAAGGAAGATGCAATGACATTTTTTATGGTGATAAATATAAGATCAAAGGTTTATTTAGGTCACACTGCAAACGGCTGTGTGCACTCTACAATTAATGTACAGCGCTCAAAAAGGCAGGAACTGATAATGCTCCAGAAATGCAATGCAAGGGAACATTATTGATCGGTTTTGCTTACACAAAAATGTCAAAGTAACTTTAATTTCAATTTATATTTTGAGTACAATAGCTTGTAGCAGGCATTTCCCAAGTTGTCAAGTTAAATCAATATTTATGGGGGGAAACACACACCTAGTTTTCACAGGAGACAGCTTCCAATATATAAAAATAGTAGACGCCAAATGCCACCAATACTTGGGATGATGCAACAAGATAACAGAATGACCATCAAAATCACTCAAGAAAAATACATTTCTGATGAACTTATAAATGCAAAAAGTTGCATTTAGCTTCCTGAACACTTCTGACTTCTGCTTGGGAGGGAGCATTGAAATTGATCCTCCCTTCAAGTTGCCTAGACCAATGCAAACTCAGATCATCCTCCAAGCTTTCCAATATCCTTAGCCATACAAATCCTTGATCTTGCGCAAATGCTCCATTCCCTTTAATTCCTAGTAAGCTTTACTACTCGAAAAGACTAGCTATTTCAGTGCCATACTAACATTCACACAGTGCACACATACACAGAGATCCTCTCCATGCTAGTTCCTCCATAATCATGGCTTATGGCCAAATCCTAAGCATGTTTATCCAGATGTTAAGTGTCACCAAGGTCAAGGGGACTTATTTCCTGTTAAGTGTGCTTAGGATGGCAGCTTTAATCAGCAGTCTCCTCATAGTGTGCATAACCACTAGCATAGGTCCTTCCTAAATTCAAGTTACTGAACAGATCAGCAGCCTCTGATTCCGAATCCTTCCCTCCTTCCTCATTGTCATCCTCCTCCTCATCATCTTCAGCTTCGTACTCATCATAATCTTCGTCCTGGTCACCTGCATCTTTTCCAGCTGCAAGGTTCTTCCAGTAGGCATCATAGCCAGAAGCTCCATCAGCCTCTTCACCACCCGTCTGTCGGCCAAACCTCAGAGAGCGTGCTGCAGAAAGGACAGCAGTTTCTCAGTCTGACATTTTGTCTATACTACTTATCAAGGAGGCTATGTTAAGTAGCAGATTAAAAAACCATCAGGTTTACATAAGCACACTATTTTCATCATGCAAGCACAGACATGTATTCTAAACATGCATTATAAAAGCAACCAGATCACTTTATAATAAGTATACAACTGTAAATGTAGCAAAAGTATGCAACTGCTGAACATCCAAAATTCATTCATTGTTTTCATGGATTCGCTCTGAACTGGTGGGGCCTCTAGACTCCAGTGCGGACACATCAGGAGAGTACCAGAAACTAGAAACCTCTCATCAGCCCTCCTGATCTAGACAGGACCATCCTCGCCACCACACAAATGAGCTAGCATAGCACAGTGGTGAAGAGACTTGGCTATGGGATCAGGACTTCGCCGGTTCAAATCTCACCTTTATTGTGAACTCACTAAGTAGCCTTAAGGCAAGCTGCTTCCTCTCAACTCAGTTTTAATATGGGAATAACCCTTACCTTACAAGGTTGTTGAAAAAAATGACACATGTGAAGATTCACTTTGACCACCTGAGTGCATTAACAAATGTATTTCTATCCCATGTTATCCCTTCCCGCTAGGGAGGTGCTCAAGGTGGCTGATATTTAAAAATAAATACTAAGAACAAAAAATACAAAGATAAAATAATGCATAAAGACAGCAGCGGCAAAATAAAACACCCAATAACACCAGAAATGGGGGGGGGGGGGGAGTCTAACCGAAACAAAAAAGGTTTTCAGCCAGCACCAAAACTGCAGTAGTGATGGTGCCAACTTCACCTCCTGGGAAGTCTGGGCACCACCAGCAAGAAGGCCCTTTCACACAACACAGCCAGATGTGCTTCTGTCAGAAGAGGGACATGTAAAAGGGTTCTCTGTGATTATCTCTGGGATGGACAGTTTAATGTAGGGGGAGGCAGTCCTGGCCCCTTATGGCTGGCCCCATAAGGGTACCCTGGCCCCTTATGGCTGTAAATGTCAAGAACAGCAGCCTGAATTACACCTGGAAACCATGCCTTGTGCCAGTCACCTCTCTCTACCACCTCACATTATGTACTAGAAGCAGAGACGAAGTGGCTGAGAGGGGAGCAGGTTGCAGAAAGATCTCAGATACTCCTGCTCATACATCCTGCATCTCAAGAATCTGGCATTAGAGACAACTATAGGACGGCCTACCATGAGAGGCCTGCCTCATCCTCTCTGACGACATTTCAACATCTGGCAGAGACTATATTATTCCATCATGGGCTTCAATTAGCCTGTGCTAATTTCTGCTCCTCTCTTTTTTTCCTTTACTACCATCACCACCAAAACTTTATAACTGTTGGCCGCCTTGGAGGGAGAAGTCCCTTTTGGAACTGGAAAGTAGGAAATATTTAATAACTGCATATTAATATAGCAGCTCCCCAATGCTCCCCTTGCAAATATTGTGGGTGGATCTGGACTGATACAACTCTCAGCAACTCACTTGACATGCTCAGGTCCTTGGTCTGCTGGGTTTCATGCCCACACTTAGGGCAGGGAGGCTCTCTTCCCTTTTCTTGCTTGAAAACCTTGCTCCGCGCATGATCATCACAAAAACAAGCCTGCCGACCATAAAAAGAAAAGTAAATGCATGTGTCAGGCATCTGTGTGTACACAAATATATACACGCTCAGTTTCATCAAGTTGGCTACTGATTCGTTGGGTGACCTGTATTAAAATAAATATTATTTTTTATTAAAATAAAGTTAATGGGGTGACACTGTGAGTTGCTGCACCGGGTGACACCATTGTGTCCGACAAGGTTGGCAAAAATAGAAAGACGGCATAATGAGATACGAGCTTAGCCGTAAAAATTAAAATGTACTGGTGCGCAAAAAACAAACAAACCAGGAACACATGTAGCATCTAGGGATTTTGAATAGAAGGAAAACAGTAAGGCAGGCAATTTTAGCAGCTGTGGTTTAGAATGACTGAGGGGAAGAAATGCAAGTGTCTAGGACACAGCATGGAGGTTACATTAATCAAAGTTTGGTAGGAACAGGACACAGACAGTTTCTTTGGAAAAAAAATCAGAAGACATTTTTTATGTATTGTGGAGGAGGACATGACAAAAAATGGCAGTGGCTTTAAGAACAAGAACAGGGAACTCAATATAGAATCATAGAAGTAGAAGAGACCTATAAGACAACATAATATAGCAACTTAAAACTTCTTTTTTTTTTTTTGCTTTTACCTTACAACGGAGACATGAATGCTGCCCAAGTCGATTACAGGAAACACCTATTAGGCAAGATAAAAAGCATGCTTGAGTAATGACATTTCATAGCTTTGCTCTTTTCCTTGGCCTTCAAAACCAAGGTCAACTATTCAGTTCAGCCTCAGGCTTTGTATGAGGGTGCCTCTGCCAAGTACATGGAAAATGAACACTTAGCCTCCACCGAAGGAAATGAACAGATCATTTTAATGTCATCTCTAGAGAGCTAAGGCCCGCATTGTGCTTCCTCCCCTATACAGTACTGCCATTTCGTCAAACAAAGGAAGCCCTCTTGGCTACAACTATCCCTTAGAACTGGGGTGGGGAACCTCTGGCCCGCAGGCCGTTTAAGGGACCCGAGCTCATTCTGCCCAGCCCGCCAAGGCCCACCGAGAGGACGCTTTTTAATTTTTTTAATTAATTTCACCGGGCACGGGGGCGAAAACCAACAGTAAAGGCACTTATCTTGTATCGGCAAAAACCAACAGTAAAGGCACTTATCTTGTATCAGCGCGCAGCCATGAGGGCGATCAGGAAGAGGAAGCGCCTCCCTAGTCTCGCTGCAGTGAGACTAGGGAGGCACTTCCTGGAGAGGCGCTTCCTCTTCCCGATTGCCCTCATGGGTGCGCGCCGTTACAAGATAAGTGCCTTTACTGTTGGTTTTCGCTCCCGCGCCCGGCCGATACCCCCCCCCAGGACTAATGAAGCCCGTTTTTTTCAATGTCATTTCTAACATGGGCCCCACCAACTCAGGGATGAACTTGATCTTATGCTGGCCTATAAGGAGAAAAAATAGTACACCTGGGGCTTAAAATGGGGCTTAATCAGAATCAGGGCTCACAAGATTTTAAACACTGGAACCTTGTTTTGTTGTCTCTGGAAGAAATCAAGCAATGTTAAATGAGACTATCACTGAGCATGTAGAGTCTGCTGGGGACGGGAGCGGGCGAAAAAAGCCCCCAAAACAAAACAAAAACAGTTAAAAAAACCACGAAAACACACCGCTAAATAAATAAATAAATAAAAAATTTCAGACAGCCTAACGGCGGGCCCTCGAACAATTTAGTAAAATTTCAAATGGCCCTTCGCAGAAAAAAGGTTCCCCACCCCTGCCTTAGAAAGACAAGGGTCTGTATACAGGCAATACTGGAGATATGCAAAAGGCATCAGGAAGACCCACCAATTGGAAATCTGTCACTAGTGCAAGACATGCCTGCAGACACTAAACATAAGGAGAACTTGGCTGAATCAGACAAACACCCAGCTACGTCCAGAGCCTTGCTGCCCACAGTTGCCAACCAAAAGCTCCACAGGAAGCCCAGGAGATGAACAGGAAGGCAACAGCCCTCCCCTTGCTGCTGTTCCCAACAACTAATTTTCATTGACACACTGTCTCCGAGTACAGATGATTGGTGATCGTATAGTGCAGTGTTTCTCAAACTGTGGGTCAGGACCCACTTGGTGGGTCGCAACCTGATTTCTGGTGGGTCCCAGGTGATGGAAAGATCAGATAAGTAATTGCCACAAGCCCTGAAGCTATTATAAAAAATCAGATAGCTACTAATTGCCCTTCAAAGAGCTGGGCTCTTGCAGTTTGCAAGATAGCTGCTAATTACCCTACAAGCATCTGAGCTCTTTACTTGCAAATAAATAAAAAAATATTTATTTATAGATCACATTTTTTTTAAGTCTCGCAAAGCTAGGTGGGTCCCAATAGAGTGTTATTTTAAAAAGTGGGTCCCGGTGCTAAAAGGTTTGAGAACCACTGGTATAGTGGATTTTGTTGTTCCCCAACAACTAACTTTCATTGACACACTGTCTCCGAGTACAGAGGATGGGTGATCGCTATAGTGCATGGGTGATCGTACAGTGATCATGACCGACAGCCAGTGATAGTGACTACATGAGAACAGGTGTGGCATAGTGGCTAAGAGACTAACAGCCCAATCCTAACCAACTTTCTAGTACTGATGCAGTTGCAATGTAGCCCCTAGGTAGGGGAACAAGTGTTTCCTTACCTTGAGGAGGCCTCTGAAACGCCTTCTGAAAATCCAGATATATAATATCCACGGGTTCGCTCCCATCCACATGCCTGTTGACCTTTTCAAAAAATTCTAAAAGGTTTGTGAGGCAAGACTTCCCTTTGCAGAAGCCATGCTGAGTCTCCCTCAGCAAAGCTTGTTCTTCTATATGTTTTAAGATTTTATCCTTGATGAGGCTTTCCACCAACTTACCTGGAACAGATGGTTAGGCTGACCGGCCTGTAGTTTCCTGGGTCCCCTCTCTTTCCTTTTTAAAAGATTGGCGTGACATTAGCTATCCTCCAATCCTTTGGCACAGTGGCCGTTTTAAGGGACAAGTTGCATATTTTTGTCAAGAGGTCAGCAACTTCATTCTTGAGTTCCTTCAGAACTCTTGGGTGAATGCCATCTGGGCCAACTTATTGATCTTTAATTTGTCAATTAAGTCTAAGATGTCTTCTCTTTTAACCTCTATTTCACTTAATTCTTTAGTCAGGAGTGGCCGTTCGGGCAGCGGTATCTGCCCGAGGTCTTCTGCCGTGAAGACAGATGCAAAGAACTCATTTAATTTCTCTGCAATCTCCAAGTCCTCTTTTATCACCCCTTTCCCTCCCTCACCGTCCAACCGCTTCTCTGGCAGGTTTCCTGCTTCTAACATATTTGAAGAAGCTTTTATTATTCCCTTTTATGTTTCTGGCCATACGCTCCTCGAAATCTTTCTTGGCCTCCCGTATCATCTTTTTACAGATGATCTTGCACATCAAAGATATTGTGGCATGAGACCACATAAAGCTGTCCCCTAAGAAACAGTGAGAGCCAAATAGAAAAAGTTTGCAAGGGAGAGGCTGGGAACACTGGACAATGTCCCTGGGACAAAGTTAGGAGTAGGGAAAGGGTTTGAGGAGCAGCCTTGTGCAGATTTGGACCATCAGTCCATATAACCTAGCCCAACTGCTTCACTCATCACACCAAGAATTTGACCCTGGATTTTCCACTTCACTCTACAAAACCGCAGCCTGTGGCAGAGGGGAAGGGTGCTATTCCTATTCCTTCCAATCTGGCTACATTCCATTTCCTTCAGTGGTGATCAAAATTACCACTCAACTGTTCTCATCATTTGAACTGTATTCCAAGAAAGAGCTAAAGGTTCATTTACCACTGACAAGAGGTGCTTTAGGGAAATGGCTTACATTTAAAGGTCTCAGCTTCGAGAATCTGGCAGCTGGCCTGATGTTCAAACTGATCATCTTCACAGAGGAAGTTATGGCAAAAAGAGCAGCAGAATATTCGGCCTCCTACAAGGTGGAGAGAGAGATTAACAGATCAAACACCAAAACCCGTTCCCCATCCCATTCTACCAACCAGTGACCAGGCATTTGGAAAACTCTAGAAAGAACAAAATCCCAACAATGCTCATACCGAACTTAGTCAGCTTATTTTGTCCCTACAGTTATGAGACACTTGAGCAGAAAATCCCAACTAAAGCTGTATTCTCTTACTATGAACATCATGTGACAGGCAGATGTACAATATACCGAAAGTATTTTTCTGAGTTACACTGAGGGGGATTGGTCATGGAATTAAGAGAAAATATATTTTAAAAGTTTCCAGTCAGATGGTTATGGGGAGTAGAGATGTTGGCCCGGTTGAGACGACCAAACAAATCATGATGTGTTAGATCAGGAAGGCAAGCCAAACTATCACCAAGCCTGCACACTCCCATATCTCCTTTTCTCTTTCCCTTGTGTGCAAAGAAATTGCAGTTTGTTAAACCACAGTTCTACATATCACCCAAATGTGGGAGCTGTGGCTTACAAACCAAGATACAAAATGAGCATTTGATCCAACAAACAAGGATTCTTGTATCCCACCTCTGAGCAGGGGTGAGGAGGAAAAGGCAGGGGAGAACTGAAAGCTCGGTGCTCATTTAGGTCACATAAATTGCTTCATGAACTATTCCAACCAAAGTAATCTGCATGGAGAGTTTATAAGATTTAGCTTAAATGCATGGGTCGCCTGAAGCTGTCTGTACTGATATGCAGTGCATTTGCATTCCGATAGCAGCACACCATGGTCTGGACTGTACGAGGGTTTATCCATTGAAAAGGGGTGTAGGGGTGGGTCCATTTCATGAGCTAAGTGTTAGCTACTTTTCTCTGCCTAGGATTCTGTTTTTTCATTTCTGGGAAAGCCAACTGGCACAGCTTCTAGATGCAGCGGAGATCACTGGGTATTTGTGGAGCTTTAAAAAAACAAACAGAGAGATCCTAAAGCCAGTGAGCAACTCACCATGATCCCAGACACCTCTCTCACACTCAATGCACTCAGCATCAGCAAGAGGACAGATACAGGCATGTGTGCTCAGGCATTTCCTGCCATGACAAACCCAAGCTTCACAGAAATCACATATGGCCCCCTGCAAAAAATACACAGAACACATTATTGTGGATCTTGACTGACCTCTATTGGATTGCTTAAGAAGAACCATATATCCATCTCATATAGTATCAGACTGGAATCAAGGATGGCATGGGCAATTTGCTCAGCACCAAGAACTTCATCTGGGGGTATCTGTGGGGGGGGGGGGGGTTGTACACACATAACTACATTTGGTTTGCCACCTTGAGTATACTGTTATGGACAAGTGGTGCAGAAATGCTGAAAAATAAACAGCTTTGACTTAATTGATGTCAAGAAGTGTTACAGAGGCACAACCTACACCATTATTTCTGCATTTCGCGGTCATGTAATGGGGTAGCATGTCATTAGATCATCAAAAATGAAAGACACCACAGTGGGTTGTCTCAAATATTGGACGCAAACAACAATACCAACTGTGGAAGTACAGCTAGAAAATGTAGGCACACACTATGAACAATTTGTGTTTGGGATTGAGACAAAGTTGGAATACATTTATTTAAAAACTGAGCTGGTAGACATATAGTGTAGCGGCAAGGAAACTGAGGACTTCCCAGTTCAAATTTCGCCTCTGGCATGAACACAGTAGGGGTCTTAAGGCAAGTCACACCCTCTCAGCCTCAATCCTCCCCATCTGCAATATAGCGATAATAATACTTGCTCGTCTTACAGGTTTCTTGTAAAGACTATATCAGGATAATGCATGTGCACACTCAGAAGGTACTATACAAATGGCAGTAATAGCATTAATTTCAGCAACACTATCAATACAGCACCACTGAAATATGTTTAAAATGTTTACGCATTCTGTTATGCATCATCACCTTTAAAAGAACAAAACAGACAAGTCATGCAACTATTAGTCCACTTCACATGTTCTTAGAATGATTACTGACTGTATTAAGATACATACCACCATTGCAAGACCTGTGCTATATACACCAGCATGTTTTATGACACAGTCAGAAGACTTCATCATACATTTCGTCTTTCCTGTTTCAGAGGAAAATTGTACTGTTAGTATATACAATCAAAAGCATTTAAAAACAAATTTAATAATGCTATTACATAAAGAAAAATTTGTAGTGAATGCCTATTTCAGCATTCACACGTCAGCCAGAGATCAACATCAGACTGCAACAGATGGAGGAAACCATATACAATACCATATGCATTTTAATAAACCAGTAGATTAAAGTGCATACATTTGTATGGGTAGAATAGTTTTGACAAGAAGAAGCAGTCTTTAGGTTTTAGCCAAAGAGCATTAGACATGACCAGCGTTCCCTCTAAGCTGCGCGGCCACGTGGCTCAAATTGAAGCCCGGCACAGCTTCCATCATGGCACTCTGGAGCTCGGCAACAACGTCATCTCTGAGTGCTCTGGAGCTGCCCCTGCACAACTCCATTAGGGCTCTATGCGGTCCTTGTAAAAGCTACAGGGAACACTAGACATGACTAAGCACCACTGAAATCAATGAGACAAGTTACCGGTCTTCTTGACTAATTTAAGCTATGACTATCTTAGCCTTGACTAATTTAAGCTATGACTAATTTAAGCTTGACTATGAATTTTGATAGGACCTAGTCATGATTGAATAAAACGCTTCCCCACCATCATTTCTCTCTTCTAAAATCTCCCCCCATAAGTTTCTCTTTTTAAAAAAGTTGTTGGAGCAGTGTTTACACACATTAGCATGTCCCAGGTAGTCAACCTGACACAGCCCCAAATCCAAAGAACTTGGTACAACCAGGAGTTAGTTTGCATGGTTACCCTAACCACAAGAATCAATTCTAGACAGGATAAAAATAATGTAGTGACACATTAAAATCGACAAATATACTTTAAAGAAGTGCACACTTACCACATTGTGCGCAAATGGGCACTTTTTGAACAGAGCTACAAAAGTAGCAAAAAGCTCTATTTTTCTGTCGTCTGCCAGAACAAACAAACAAAAGGTGAAACAAATTACTGAGCAAAAATGTATATTAAAATGCAGGATTTAAGAAAACACACTGAACAAATATATATATTTACCTTTGACATTTGTCACATTCCTGTAAAAGACAGAGATATTTAAGAAAAATGATAGGTATTTCCATTACAAATTCAGAGTTGATAAACGAGTGGATGAACTTATTTCAGTACCATGGAAAATACACAGCTATTGTGAAATGAAACAATTGCATTCTCAAACTCACACACATAAATTGAAGCAAGAAAAGATTACATGACGTACATGCAAGAGGACTTCTTCCAAGAGGACTTCACCCTGAACAGAATGCTACAGACGTGTCCCATCTGACATGGCTATTCACAGCATCACACAGGAAGATGGGAATTACGTTACACTTCTATTGTGTAAGAAATTCAAGTCATGCCAAAATATCTATTGCCTTAAGGTAATGGTTCCCAACCTGGGGTTCGGGACCCCCAAGGGGGTCGCAAAGCGGTTTCTGGGGGGTCACAGGATGTTGAGTGGATGGCCACACCCCAAATGGCGGCTCACTCCTCCCGCCCCTCCCCACTACAGAGAAAGAAGTATCCGATGCTCTCTTCGAGCTTGTTTGCTCACCTTGTGTTATTTATTTATTTATTTATTTAATAGATTTCTACCCTGCCTTACTTTCTGCGTGCCTTTTAGCATCTCTATTAATACAGTACTCCCCCCATATCCGCTGGGGATATGTTCCAGGCCCCTCCGTGGATACTTGAAACCGTGGATAGGAGCAAAAACCCCCCTCCATGGTTTCCTGAGGGCCCCCTGCCCTGCCTCCCCTGTGGGCAGGCGTTCGCACACACCCCAGCTCTTATTTTCCTTTCAGCAAGCTTTGTTTCTTCCTTAAAAACGAACAGAAGCAGCCTCCATTGCAGGCAAGTAGAACGAGACTAAGTCCTAGAGCGGCTCTGCAAGGTTTCTGTTAACCTTGCATAGCCCCTCTAGGACTTAGTCTCGTTCTACTTGCCTGCAATAAGCAGCCAGAGGCTGCTTCTCCTGTTTAAGGAAGAAACAAAGCTTACTGGGGGAAAAGTGAAAGCCTGGGGGGGGAGGGGGTTCCCCGTGATCCGTAGATAACTGAAACCGTGGATAGCGAATCCATGGATATAGGGGCCCACCTGTATTAGCCCACTCCTCTCCCTCAATGGTGATGCTTATGAGTACAACTTTAAAAATTTGATTCATTTTAAAAAGTGTGGTTTATTAAACAGTGTACCTTGTTAAAAACAATGACATCACTTCTAGCTTACTGACATCACTTCTGGTCCTAGGTCTTAGGAAGGTCCCGACAGATTGTCATTCTACAAAAGGCGGTCCTGGTGCTAAAAAGGTTGGGAACCACTGCCTTAAGGAACCTAACTGTTGGCGTTGTAATTTACCTGGAGCATCACTGAAGCACATGATGCGGTCTTGTATAGTTACATGATCTTCTTGGGAAGAAGTTTCCCAAGACTTTCTTAGAGATGTATAGATTTGCTTCATTCTTATTTTTCACTCCTTTTTTTCCTCTTTTTCCTTTTTTTTGCATTTTATGTTTCTGTACTTTTTTTTTTTTACTAATAAAGGAGGGGGGGGGGAACTACCTTAAAGAGCTCCATCAATGCTACTGAGGGAGCACTGGAAGGTAGGGTTTAACAGACCTCTGTGTTTTTTGGAAACTTCAGGTCCGCTACATTAATTGAGGTCTGTTAAATGGAGGGTTCACTGTACTTCAAAATGACTTCATATCTGCAGTCTAACTAGATAATGAAATGAATTTGTTATTTTTGTGAGGCAAATTATTTCTCTGTTTCAAAAGATGTGGTAACGACGAGTGCATTTTATCAAATCTCAATGCTAGTGGAGGTAACGCACACAGAGTTGGCTTTTTTAAGCGAAATAGGATATGAGGATTCAGAAGCCATGTAAGAGTTTAATCTTTAAAAATCACCAATTAAGAGCACATACACACTGTAAAAAGTGTGTTTGTGTTTTTGAGACTTTTTACAGTGTGTATGTGCTCTTAATTGGTCTTTCAAGCGTCTACAAATTTTAAAGATTTTTAAACTCTTACATGGCTTCTGAATCCTCATATCCTATTTCGCTTAAAATTGTACCAAGCCATGAGAATATACACGCTATTAGAGTTGGCTTTCTTCATTTTAGTCCAATAAAGAGGTTTTCAAACTTGAAATGCTGCAGTCACCCTCCTCAACTACCTGATGATGGAATACAGGAAGAGGCATTTTAAAACTAATGTTTTCAATTTAAACTAGTGTGTAACCAGTATTTCAAATTTAGCATGCAATGGCACAGAAATTTCATAAGCACATGTTATTAGTTTACCATTGAAGCATTGCAGGGATGTTTAGCCAAATCTATGTTGCCTCGTGAAGCTCTTATCTGCTTTTCACGTTCTTTACGATTCTCAGCCTTCTTGCGAGCACCTGTCTTCTTTTTAGGCATCCTTCACTTTCTGGAAACCAACATATTCTTCATCAAATTTAGCAGGGGGAAATGATTTAATTAGTTTCCTGTAAAAAAGGGACTATTGTTCCTCCTATCTATATTATATATAGACGTTTTCTATATTATATATAGACCAGTGACGTTTTCTCCCATGCTTTGTTGGTTTGCCTATACCTCAGCATGCTGCTTCTGGAGGAGCATTAGCTAAGGGGCATTAGGTGGAATGTTTGTGCTGTGGTCCTTGCCAAGTGTTGCGTTGCCTCTTGTTGCCTCCTGCTGTGTGTTGTGTTGCCTATGCAAAGTTGGGCAAGCAGACATTACCAGCATGTCATCAATGTGAGTGTTTGATTACTCTTCTCCTAACCTATACCATTTACATTGGTTCCTATGGGAAAAATAGTTTTAATTTACATGCTTAATATACGCACTGATTTCTGAAAGTGTAACCCCTGCATAAATCAAGAGGTGCCTGTATATGATCAAATCTGGATACCCATTCTGGAATCAAAATGAAGACCAGGAGTCCTGCTATTTAGTAAGAGTTAAAAACAGCAAAGCAAGTTTCCAGGGTTTGGGATGGTAGTGGTTTTAAATGAGCATCAAATAAGATGTAATTAAGCCATTTAAGTGTTTTGTACTTCTAACCTTACTTCACTTTTTGGGTATCCTTCCCCCAACTTAGCAGCAACCACCTGTTGCACAGGTGAGGATGCAGAGCTCTCTGCATTCAGTCTACAGTTTGCTGCTCATACAAAGATCCATGGGTTGAAGTACTAATCCAACACCTGCTGCATTACAAGGATCACTTCGAAACCAAGCAGAGGAAAACATCAGAACAAAGCAGGAGCTCCACTGGTTGAGATGATGTTGGCATGTGAGAGCAGGCAGTGCTCTACATCAGAGGTTCTCAACCAGTGGTACTAGTACCACCAGTGGTACTGATGGACCACCGGAACCCCGCTTTTGGCAGCATGCTTTCGCTTCCAAGAGGCTCCTGCCTTTGGCTAAGCCTCTTGGGAACACTGAGAAGGGCCCTCCCACCTGCCCAGAGCCTCCTACCTATGTTTTCTGGCCTCCGAAAACTTGAAAACCCGGAAGTAACTGGCGATGATGTAATTGCCAGTCACTTCCAGTGGTACACAGCAGGAGAGGGGAGCCGGAGGTGGTACTCATGCGGGAAGGGGTTGAGAACCCCTGGTGTAGACAGTTCCAACCTGGATGGACCAATGAGACATCTTCATACAGCATCTTCCATTTATAAAAGACATACTCCTTAGCAGTTTATATTCAATATTTACTACTGACTCTTCCTAGGGTGATAGTTTATGAAAATTAAATTGAAGACCTGATGAGATCTTACAAAGTCTTTTATTTGAAGATAATGGAATCACAGTGGGTTCCATCACCCACTCACCCTGATCTGATGTTGTATCACAGCTCTTCAAACAAGTTTTCCCACTGAAACCAGACTGACTTTGCATTTCTCAACTTGAAAAATCTCCTAACAAACCATCGGACTTGGAATCATCAGCAGATCTAATTACAGAAGCGGAGAACAATGAGGACTAACAAAATAATTTTTCAGAATTAATTTTCTTCAGAAGGAAGTCACATGCATTCTACTAGCTAGAGAAAACAATGTATTTTCCTGTTGCTAGCCTTTCTTTTTTGGATAACCCATGTAAACTGGTTAACTTGCTAAATTACATTAAAAAGTCATATTTTATATTCAGAGTTGCATACTGAGACGCCTGCTGGCAACTATCATTATTCTGCACAGTGACATTTATGGCACTGAATGCTCAATATCACATTGTAAACTGGGTTTTCTTCCTGTTTAATGTCAAATTTAGCAATAAGAACTTAGATCTTTAGTATTTATACACAGAATTCTAGTCATTTATTTCATACCTTGAAGCAATGTCATAGCAGTTTATGAAAAATTGGACATTTTGAAAAAATACATCAGCGCAATTATAGAGGATAACAAAATGTTTAAGAAAGTTACTTTCAGAACAAACCTGCTTAAGCAAAGCAAATCTAAATGCAACCAACAAAAATGTGAAGCAGGCTTCTCTTGATTTGATAGGCGCTACCAAATCAAGGTATCCCTATGAATACAAACAAGTGTTCGTAAGGAGCATTCGAAATGTCTGAGGAAAAAAACCTACAGCTAACTGTATTTAATCTTAAGAATCAAGAAAGCTTCAACATTTCCTGTGTCTCGTTTCTTGTTTTACTAAGCTTGTGCAGAACAGTGGTTAGCTGAGACCCAGATGTCCTGCTCAAATTTCACTTCAGCCACAAACCCAACCAGGCAGCCTTAGATGAGCCATTGCTTCTCTGCCCCATAGTGCAATCCTATCCAACTTACACCACCGGTGTAACCAGCGGTGCAGCGAGAATGAGAGCCCCCAGAATGGAAAGGGGATTCAAATCCCCTCCAAAGGGCGATTCAAAGAGGATTTGAATCCCCTTTCCGTTCTGGGGCCTCCCGTTTTCGCTGCACCGCTGGTTACACCAGTGGTATAAGTTGGATAGGATTGCGCTGCTAGTCCCATACTTATAAGGAGGTCCTACGACTGGCCTACCTTATAAGGCCGTTGGAAGGATTGCTGAAAATGTATGCAAAGTGCTTTGACCACCAGAGAAAATACACAAAGCTGTGTATTATTATTGATGGAAATCAACTAGAGGTCACATTCAACATAAACTAACAAAATAAGGAACTTCTTAGGAAATCCTTCAGATTGATGTGCTAGTCACAGTAGTGTTCCAACAGATCCCTCATATGATCAAATTCATGATGGGTTAAGAGGCTTTATATAAACAGATTGGCCTCAACCGTCTCACTCTATCCACAGTATCCACTTTGATGCATGGTAAGTTAATAGGCATCTGTAATCCACCACTCCCTTACCAGAAGTGCCCTGTGTAAAATAGTATAACTCTACCTGCTTATTACAGAGCGCCCACATCAGCCTTCCTAGTTTCTTCAACCCTTTACTTTCTTCTGTGGACACATCTAGACCTAGTCCCTCCAGTCTGGATGCATTACTCACTTTATTAAGGTGCACAAAAGAGAAAAGAGAAGAATCAATCCTGGCTATGCAGGGCACCCCACTGGCTCGTGAACCGAGCACAGTAATATTGCAGAAAAAGACCTATATCCACTTTTGGCTTGCATTTCAGGACAGGCAGAATATAGATCCCTAAAACAAAATAAATCTCCCTCCATGACACTTTTCTGCATTCCTGGCTGACCATTTCAGGGACAGGGTCCATAGATCAATGGCAAAACAAAAGCTTTGCACGCAGAAGATCCCAGCTTCAATTCCTGGTCGCAGGAGAGAAGCTGCCAGTCGGTGCAAACAACGATCTGACTCGCTAGAAGGCAGCTTCGTATCATACCAAGCAAAGGACGCTGCCATCAAAAGCCACGGGTCTTGCTAACTAGCTGGTCCCCAAATGTCTACACCAGGCATGCTGTGGTATATGTCTACATTAAGGAGTAGGATTTTGAAGACAAAAAAACACCTCAGTAGTTCAAGTGACCAGGCTGGTTACGAAAGTGGGGACATAAGCAACATTTAGAAAATACCAGCAACTACTTTCAAACGTGTCTTGTGGCCAGAAGAAGGAGCTCCTAAAGGAACTGGAAAATACGAGACAGTTCCCCTTCACAACGACTTTCTGTTACCCAGAAAGAACAAGAGTTATCTACCTTTTCTGTACTAATGTAAGGACCAAGATTATATACATTTTAGGTTGCTTTATGTCTATTTACAGTCACCATTCCATTTAACACTCAAACGGCGTCTTTGTAAGAGTTGGTCCTTGACATTTCATCTTGGCTCCAAACACTTACATGACGCCTTTGCTCAGACTGATTAATGACACCGTCTTGATTGTGTAGTGCTAAGCAGTGCTATTAGGGAAGATTAGCAAGAGTAGTATATTCCAATAAAGACCTGAAAGCTTTTCAATAAATCTTACAGGTATTACTGTAAAACTAATTCCACAGTAATCTTTTATGGGTAGGTGTTACTGGATTATGTCTACTAGTGTAGTCCAACACCTGAATTGAATGTGGCTGCCTAAGGTCACAGCAATGTATAAGGTAAAGGTATCCCTTGACAATTAAGTCCAGTCGTGTCCGACTCTAGGGAGCGATGCTCATCTCCGTTTCAAAGCCAAAGAGCTAGCGCTGTCCGAAGACGTTTCCATGGTCATGTGGCCGGCATGACTCAACACCGAGGCACATGGGACGCTGTTACCGTCCCGCTGACGCAGTATCTATTAATCTACTTGCAATTTTTTGCTTTCGAACTGCTAGGTTGGCAGGAGCCATCGCACGGATTCGAACTGCCGACCTTTCGATCGACAGCTCATGGTTCAGTGGTTTAACCCACTGGGATACCTTTACCTTTTTATACCTACACTTAAATGTGATAGTGCCATGGCTGCCTGAATCATTCACTCACAGCAATACATACATTTATAAAGAAGCAAAACCAATTTTAATTATAAATTTATGGATTCTCCATAAACCTGGGACTGAGAAACCTACTATTAGTTCTCTAGAATCATAGAAATGAATTGAGGATGTCTGTTGTGGCTGTGTTGCCAGAGCTCCTTTGCACAGGCCCACAATGCATTTTCAAGCAACCCAACACTCACCAGGGATTTGTCCCAGTGCCAAAAGTCAGTTCTGAAACATATCAAATAATAAATGTGAGAATGTGTGCACAAAAGCAAGTTTAATTCACTAGTGAGAAACCACAGCTAACCTCCATGCACCTGTAACTAGTAGGAAGAACTTATGGGCCAGCAGGTACTGCCAGACAAGGAATAACCATTATAACAGCATGCAATAACAAATGGGGAGGGAGATGCATTGTGTGCTAGTGTTGAGAGGTAAACCTCTTGCAAATTAACCCAAAAGTCCCGGTGATCACTGTAATACTTGGCAACAACCAATGGAAACTCACCAAGTTCACACAGTGACCTCATGTTTACTGTTTATTTGTTCTTACTGAACAGCTCACACAGCAGTACCACTAGTAAACAATAAACTCTATTATACAACTTATAAGTCCTGTTTCAGAGACAGAAACAATCCCCGAGCACTGGCACAGAATAAAGGAGCATATATGAAATTAGCTGCAAATCTGCATGGGATTTTCTCAATGGTCAAATAAATAAAGGTGTTCATGTTTTGTTTTGACCTAGGCCTAGCCTACAGATACGACTACTTTAGCCACCAAGAGCAAAACTGAAAGAAGATAATTATCCATGCATGTCAGGAAACTCTTAGAGGGGAGGAAGGAAGAAAAGAGGTGGAAAGAGAAAAGTTAAAATAAGTGTCCTGCAGACAGTTTGCCCACGTTGCAACATTCCGACGCAGCATCCGCCCCAAGAAGCAACCTGGAGCGTTGAAGGCGCCGCAGGCAAGTTACAACCCTCCCCCCCAGCAGCGTGAACAAGAAGCTATGTTGCTGTTGCCCCTTCGAATGGAACCCCAATCTGTCTCCCATCCTCAGAGCTACCCACTGGGATCTCCTCAACACTCCTGCCGGCTTAACTTAAAGAGCACACACCAGGTGTGTGACAGCTTGCGCATCTTGATCCAGGGCTCAAGCTTTCCGTACTTTCGCTCACCTGGTCTTGCTCCCCCGCGTCACTGTCGTCTACCACCAGGAAGAAATATAAGCGTGCAGAAGCCGGCGCGGAGTTTCCTGCTGCTTCCTCCTAACTCAGAACTTCCTGCGACGGAGCATGCTCCATGGAACCGACACCGAGCATGCTCCGTAGCAGCGGCGGCTGAAGCTTCCTGCCTTCATTTTGCCCTCAGTTGCGGATACGTTTTGCCACGTTCTTCCAAAACTTGGGCCGAAAGAGGCAGGGAAAAAAGAGAAGGGACGATTGAACATAAGGTGTAACAAAACGAAGCTAGAACACGTGGAAGGAAGGGTTAACTTATTTTGTGGGCTGGGAAAATCAAGCACAGCACAGCGCCAAAGAGCTTGCGAGGGCTTAGCAGAGCATGCTCAGTTTGTCCTGCCGTAGTAGCAACTGCCCTTCTCTCTTCCCTAGACGCTTCTCTATGCTTGGTGACGTGGCCAAAAACTGACTAGCCTAGGGGGCTAGCGGTCCTGCCCTGAAGAGCAAGCAACTCCATTAGCTGTTGTAGAGCAAACCTCAAAAGAGAGAAGCAATGCGATCCTGTGCATGTTTACTCGGAAGCAAGCCGCACTGAACTCACCGGGGTTTACAGCTTACTTTTTGTTCTGAAAAGCCACGTCCAGTGTGGGGGTGGTCTATGCACGCGTGTGTCTTCGCGCGTTTTAAGTCTGCAATATTTTTAAATGACTATATGACAGGGATGTATCTAAGTAACTAGGTCATGAGTGCGAGTGCGAGCCATTTTTGCACGAGTGCAAGTCAGTGCCAAAATTTTTGGGCAAGTGCAAGTCGAGTGCGAGTAAGACCAAAAACCATGAGTCACGAGTCGAGTCACTGGGGAAAATGACTTTTTCCCCTGAAAATGGTGTGTGTGTGTGGGGGGGGGGGACCCCTGAGCTTCTAAAGCACCCACTTGGCTTCCACTATTCCCTTCCCCTCCAGTGCCGTCCCCAGCCGATTTTGCGTGTGGGGCCCGGTCCTCAGCCCCGCCCCTAAAACTAATTAGCATAAATTATGCTAATTTTTGGGCGATTTAAACCTACATTTTAACCCTACAAAAGGGGTATTTTTAAAGTGTGTATGCTTTGCGGCACTTAACTTTTGTATAGGAGCCTCCAGCGATTTTTAAGGGGTATTTTTAAAGTATGTCTGCTTTGCGGCACTTAACTTTGTTATAGGAGCCTCCAGCGAAGCGATCGGCTCTCTCCAGCGACGTTCTCTTCCAGGGGCGCAGATCGGCGATCTGAGATCGCTCCTCTGCAGCCCCTGACCAGAACTGCTCATCGTAAGCTCTTCCTTTGAGTTCGCGCATGCGCATAGCAAACAGCCATTCACGCATGCGCGAACTCAAAGGAAGAGCTTACGATGAGCAGTTCTGGTCAGGGGCTGCAGAGGAGCGATCTCAGATCGCCGATCTGCGCCCCTGGAAGAGAACGTCGCTGGAGAGAGCCGATCGCTTCGCTGGAGGCTCCTATAACACAGTTAAGTGCCGCAAAGCAGACATACTTTAAAAAAAAACCTTAAAAATCGCCGAAAAAAGCGGGATTTTTCCCGCTCTCCTCCGGAGCCTCCCGCCCCCCCCCGCACCACCTCCCGCCCTTGCGCCCTGGGGCCCACCGCCCCAGGGCACCACGTCAGAGGACGCCACTGTTCCCCTCACCTCTTGTCACCACCCACCAGTCTTGTCACCACCCATCTGGTTTGGGAAAAACAAGTATGTCTACATTCAAACCATTTATTATTCCCTCCCCTTGCTGAGCCGAGCATCCCTTGGGCTCGGAGTTTTGGCCAATGAGGAGGGGCTGTGGCAACTTCGCCTTCCCTCACCCCTCGTGCTTGGAGTTGTGGCCAATGGCGAACAGAGGGCAAAAAAAGGGAAAAAACTCCAAGCCAGGCTTGCTTTCCCACCCCCTCGAAAACCCTCCATCCCTGTCACCCTCCTCCTCCAAGGTCTCCACTGCGCCTGCTTGCCTATGTTGATGCCAGGCATTAAAGGAAAATGACTTGGACATGGCAAGTTGTTACCCCCACGAGTGTGAGACAAGAGTCCCATGGGTCGCAAGTGCGAGCGCAAGTCAGTGGGTCGTCCCATGGGTCGCAAGTGCGAGCGCAAGTCAGTGGGTCACGGAAAAAAGTCAGGGGAAAAAATGATTGCTACGGCAGGACAAACTGGGTCAGGGAAAAAAGTGACTCAGTCACACTTGCGAGTCGAGTCATTTGACTCGAATCCCTGCTATATGATTTAATTTAGGATCTCAATGGTTATTTTCATGACCAGAGTGAGGAAAGATTATATCGCCCTGCCAACAGCGTTGTTCCTCCTTTTTCATCACCATCGTAAGATGCAAGTCGACCTTGGTTCTGATTATTGCCCTGGCCTGACCCAAGCCTCCCTCCCTCCCAGCACCTGAGAGACTGCAGCGGCAAAATCCATTTCTCTCTTCCTCCCCCCCCCCTTTTTTTCTATGGCAGAAAGAAGCTACAGCTATTCATAGTGTGAGCAGATTAAAAGGAGAACAGACTGGCTCCTGTACCTTGAATGGTTTTGTAAAAAAGAATTTCAGTAGCTGTAGCATTTTCGGACAATCAGCTTTTACCTGCCTACCAGTACCAAGTGACCTGAATGTGGTTTTCTACATCCAAAACGCTTGAGCCTCAGCAACTACAATGGGGATAATACCAGTCATCTTCGGTTCATTATCCTATGCATTGCGATTCACACGCATTATTTCCTTATTCTGACTGGAACTGTACAAAATAGGCTATTATTTCACCTTCATATACACCCTTTTAATATTGTTTTTGAGTCAATCATTCTAAATTACTCATGAAGCATTATGCAGATGTTACTAAGTTGTAATGATATATATTCCATAGCTAGACATATATGGCTAGCCGAACATCATAAGCGTCAGTGAATAATATACAGCTGTCTGCTCTGTGTGTGTTTAAAGAGCTATGATGATCTTGGGATAAGAGACTTTTTTTTTTTACAGTGAAGGACACTTGGCCATCATATATCATTCTCAAGCTGGACTCAGGCTGATTTGTTGGAATCTTTCTTCCTTTAGCGGTCCATTGTAGGCAATGCTTGTTGCTAGCAATAGTAGTGAAGATTATTTGTTTTACCCCCACCCCACCCCCGTTTTTGCAGTCACAGTGTTATCAACACTGTTATCAACACTTGAAATGCTGATAGTGTTCCAGGTGTGTTTTCTCTCTCATTTAGACATTTTCTTTGGTCCTCTCTGCAGGCAGCAACACTTTCAATAGGCAGCACTCAAAGCTCTGCTAGTGTTTCTGGGACTGGCTCCGACTAGTGGCCATTTTTTTTTTTTAGAATGTGCCAGGAAATTACAACGTGTAGGGCATTTACTGGTACATTCTAAGCACAAAAGAAGATGGCAGCTGGCAGGAGCCAGCCGCTGGGAGGGAATAGTAGCAACACTTCAATCATTGCTAAAATTGTGGCTCCCTACAGCAGTGCAACTATTAAGAGGTGTCGTCCTGTCCCCCGCAGTCAGATTGGGTTCTAGGAAAAAAGCCCAAGGAAAAAAGCCCACAGGAAAATTGCACACAGAAAAAAGCCCACTGTCATATATGCGCACAAGAAAACTGCCCACGTGGAAGAATGCCCACATGGAAAAATCCCCGCATGGAAAATTGCTCACACAGAAAAATGTCTGCCAGCCCTCTACTATACTTCTACTTCCTTTTGGTCCTTTGATCCCCAACTTCTATTTTTTTTTTACATAAAGAGTGAGGCAGATTGGGGTAGGGGCAAATAGAGGCCCCCTTGCACCCCCAATCTGCACACACACACCCTTACGTGGTTTTTTCTTTAATCAAAACAGGAAACACAGGACACACTGGGGTTGCTCCCAGCACACTCCTTATTTGCGGCTTTGTTTAAAGAACCCGTGCAGAGGAGGAAGTGAGATCACTGCGTTCTGATCCTCAGAGCACAGCGATTTGGCTCCTTCACCTTGCTCCTTATATCCACTGGGCTCTTTAAACAACACAACGTATTGCTAAAACTGAGTCTGGTGGAAGAAGGAGCAAGGTGAGAAGGCAGGGGGCCAGATGGCTAAGGATCGGAAAGCAGCGATCCTGCACACTTACTTGGCTCCTTCCTTTGCAGGTGAGAGGTGCATGGGTTGGAGAGGGGGGCACTGGCAGAGCAGTGTGCAAGCATTATTGGACTGCCTCAGTGACCCAAATAGGTTCATCCAGCCCTGGTAACATGCAACTTTTCCCTAAGTGTGATTGAGCTCAGTAGGGTTTCCCTCTGAGTAAGCATGCATTCATAGGACTGGGTTGCAGATGTCTTTCTAAAAATATGCTTAGACAAACTTGGGTTATTATTAACTAACCAGGATTGGTGTAGTGGTTTGGGAGTCGGACGCAGACCTGGAAGATCCAGGTTCAAATCCCCGCTCAGCCACGAAGCTTCCTGGGTGACCTTGGGCCAGTCACTATCTCTCAGCCCCACCTACCTCACAGGGTTGTTGTGAGGACAAAAAGGAGGGGAGGAAATATGTATACCACTCTGAGCTCCTTGGAGGAAGGGCGGTATAAAAATGTGAAAAATAAATAAATAAAATAAATAAATTATTGGACATTAATTAGTACCTGTTTGACTGAGGAAGGTGAAGAATGGAATACTGAGAAGAGTTTAGTACTCTGTTGTGGAACGAGAGTGCCCTCTCGTGGTGGCCTTGACTTTGGCATATTTTTTCTTTCTCAGGTACTGTATTTGCAAACAGTGAAAAAGTTTGTTCTTCAGCAAATAGTACGGTATATTAATTTAAAATATAATATAACTAAGCTGTGTACAGTAGTAGCCCAGGTCATGCATTTGACGAGCCTTTCAATTTCATTGCAGAATTCTGCATTCGACCAAACACATATGAAATGTTGATACAGTGAACTCTGTCTACCTTTATACAGTACTTACTCTGTTGTTGTTGTTCAGTCATTAAGTTGTGTCCGACCCTTCGTGATCCCATGAACCACATCCCGCCAGGCCTTCCTGTCCTCCACTATCTTTCTGAGTTCACTCATTTTCATGTTCGTTGCATCGATGATGCTGTCTAACCATCTCATCCTTTACCTTCCCCTTCTCCTTTTGCCTTCAGTCTTTCCCAGCATCAGAGTCCTCTCCAGAGAGTCCTCTCTTCGCATTAGGTGGCCAAAATATTTGAGCTTCAGCCTCAGTACCTGTCCTTCCAGGGAACAGTCAGGGTTGATTTCATTTAGGATTGACTGATTTGATCTCCTAGCAGTCCAAGGGACTCTCAGGAGTCTTCTCCAGCACACCATTTCTTTATATAGTGCCATCAGAGGCATAGTTAGCCTTTCCGTCGCCCCCCCATGCGCGGAACGGCAGAAGCCCCGCCCCCTGCGTCACGGCGAAATGCCCCCGGCTTTTTTTTACTGTTTTAGACAGCGAAGGAGGGTGGGCCAGCCAATCTGACCTTGCCGTTTTTCGGCCGCCTCCGTGGCGCAATTAACGTCCCCACTGGCTGCTTTGTCCATCCCCCCCCTTGCTGCCCAGGGGCAGACCGCCCAATCACCCCATCGCTTCCTATGGCACTGCCATCCATATATGAACATACAAAGTTGCCTACTAAGTCGGAACCTTGTTCCATCTAGGACAATATTGTCTACATCAGCGTTTCTCAAAGAGTGCTCCTAGGAGCCTCAGGAGTCTATCTCCGAGACCACTTCAAGGGCTCCATGAGCACACCATAAGTGGATGCCATCTGCTTGGTGCTGCACCACTCTGCACATGCACCAGCACTGTGGGGTTCCCTGAGACTCCATGCATGTGCTGGCGGAGCTCCTCAAGACTCCATTTAGGTGTAAAGGGCTCTGAAGACTGAAAAGTTTGAGAACCACTGGTCTACAATGACTAGCAGCATCTCTGACTGGAGTCTTTGCCTATCTGGAAAAGCCCAGGTGCCTGGGATCTTCTGAATGGATTTTTTAAAAATGTAAATGTCTATATGGATGTGTGTGTCTACATGGTTATATGTGTATTTTAAATATCTTTTAAAGTAATTGTAAATGTAGTATGGTGTGCATATGATGATGATCGCGTAGATGCTTAGATAGCACACATAGCTAGGACAGTGGTTCCCAAACTTTTTAGCACAGGGACCCACTTTTTAAAATGACACTGTATATGTAAATGACACTTTTTTAAAATGACCCACCTAGCTTTACGAGACATAAAAAAGTGATCTAGAAAGAAATAATATTTATTTACCAGTAATATTTTATTTATTTATTTGCAAAAAACTCAATCCATTTCTCATAATGAGGCAGCCCTAATGAATAACCTCAAGGCTTGAGGGGCTTAGTTATGTGACCCAGCCCTCACTACCTGTCGTTGACAGACTTGGAAACAAAAAGCACCAGAAAAAGACGCTCAAACATTTATCTCCCTATATTTACCTAAGCTTGCAAACTGCAAGAGCTCAGCTCTCTGCAGGGCAATTGTTGTTGTTGTTGTTCAGTCGTTAAGTCGTGTCCGACCCTTCGTGATCCAATGAACCATATCCCGCCAGGCCTTCCTGTCCTCCACTATCTTCCTGAGTTCGCTCATTTTCATGTTTGTTGCATCGGTGATGCTGTCTAACCATCTCATCCTTGGCCTTCCCCTTTTCCTTTTGCCTTCAATCTTTCCCAGCATCAGAGTCTTCTCCAGAGAGTCCTCTCTTCGCATTAGGTGGCCAAAATATTTGAGTTTCAGCCTTAGTACCTGTCCTTCCAGGGAACAGTCAGGCTTGATTTCATTTAGAATTGACTGATTTGATCTCCTAGCAGTCCAAGGGACTCTCAGGAGTCTTCTCCAGCACCACAGTTCAAAAGCATCTATTCTTCGGTGCTCAGCCTTCCTTATGGTCCAACTCTCGCAACCATACATTGCTACTGGGAACACCATCGCCCTGACTATACGAACTTTTGTTGGCATGGTGATATCTCTGCTTTTTATTATGCTGTCTAAGTTTGCCATAGCTTTCCTTCCAAGGAGCAAGCGTCTTTTAATTTCATGGCTGCTGTCTCCGTCTGCAGTGATCTTGGAGCCCAGAAAAGTAAAATCTGTTACTGCTTCCATTTCTGCCCCTTCTATTTGCCAGGAATTGATGGGACCAGATGCCATGATCTTAGTTTTATTAATGTTGAGTTTCAAGCCAACTTTTGCACTCTCCTCTTTCACTCTCATCAAGAGGCTCTTTAGTTCTTTTTCACTTTCTGCCATTAGGGTGCTATCGTCTGCATATCTGAGGTTGTTGATATTTCTCCCGGCAATCTTGATTTCGGCTTGTGATTCATTCAGCCCTGCATTTCTCATAATGTACTCTGCATATAAGTTAAATAAGCAGGGTGACAATATACAGCCTTGCCGTACTCCCTTCCCAATTTTGAACCAATCAGTTGTTCCATGGCCGGTTCGAACTGTTGCTTCTTGACCCGCATACAGGTTTCTCAGGAGACAGATAAGGTGGTCTGGTACCCCCATCTCTTTAAGAATTTGCCACAGTTTGTTGTGATCCACACAATCAAAGGCTTTTGCGTAGTCAATGAAGCAGAAGTAGGTGTTTTTTTGGAACTCTTGTGCTTTCTCCATGATCCACCGCATGTTGGCAATTTGATCTCTAGTTCCTCTGCCTCTTCGAAACCCAGCTTGTACATCCGGTAGTTCTCGGTCCACGTACTGCTGAAGCCTAGCTTGTAGGATTTTGAGCATAACCTTGCTAGCATGTGAAATGAGTGCAATTGTACGGTAGTTTGAACACTCTTTGGCACTGCCCTTCTTTGGAATTGGAACGTAAACTGACCTTTTCCAATCCTTTGGCCACTGCTGAGTTTTCCAAATTTGTTGGCATATTGAGTGCAGCACTTTCACAGCATCATCATTTAGGATTTTAAGTAGCTCAGCTGGGATATTATCATCTCCACTAGCTTTGTTGTTAGTAATGGGCAATTAGCAGCTGATTTTTGAATAGCTTAAGGCAGGAGTCTCCTCTCCAAAGTTTTCTGGCCAGGGGTGGGATGGGCATGATTGACAGACCCGTCTGGCCCGTGGCCCCGCCCCTTCCAACAGCCCCACCCCTTCCAGCCACGTCAGTCAAACATGAGCAGCCAGTGGGGAGCCGCTCACCAGCCAGTGGGGAGCCAGTCGCCGGCTGCCGCAACCTCCTGCAGCTGCTCGTCGGCTGCAGCAGCCGGTGGGGAGCCATTCGCGGGCTGCCACAGCTGCTCACAGGCCACCACAGCCTTCTGCAGCCTTCACAGATAGGTGCGGGCCAGATAATCCTGCCACCCTGCTGCAGGCCAGATAAATTGGCCGGCTGTAGTTTGGAGACCCCTAGCTTAAGGGTTTGAGGCAGTTATCTGATCTTTCCATCACCTGTGTGGAGGCTCTGTGGGACCCATGAGAAATCGGGTCACAACCCACCAAGTTTGGGTGGAGAAATTGGATCACAACCCACGAGCCACAGTTTGAGAAATGCTGAGCTAGGAAATAGCAAATAGATGGGGGTGTTTCCATTCCCCAGTGCCTGCAATCTAAACAGAGGAGAGGTTTTCCTTCTCACTGCTTAGCACATGAATGAAGCCTTTGCATTCATTCTGCAATTGTTGTCATCTCCATCCCCCATTCCCATTTCTGTGAGGTTTCCTCTGTGCACGGCCTAGGCTGCTGGAAACTTCAAATTGCTACTTTCATGTTCTCTCATAGACTGCTGTGTGCATCTGATTGCAAAGCAGTACAAATGTTATCACTTTGACATGCACATTGTCCTGGATAAAGTTCTCCTTTTTAACAAGATTCTGTTCTCTTAGGGGCATTTTCACAGCTGCTTTATTCCATAATGGAGTATTCTGTGGACCATGGAACAATGTTGCTTTCTAATTCAAAAATTTGAAATAAAAATGGGCATAACGTAATTAAGTCCAGTCACCTGGAACATCAGGAAATTACCTCTGTTAATACTCTGTGTGTTCCAGAGAGATTGATCAGTTATGGTTAGCTTGCTTCTCCCTTGAGCAGAGAATGGGTGTTTTTTAAATGATATTTTGGGCTTTTCCAGGTGATGACAAATGCATTTCTCTTTCAGGGATGTCACAGTTTTGCAGCACTCACACTGCCACGTACTGTTGTTAGGAAAATTGTTTAATGAATGTTCTGTAATAAACGGGTGAACGCCCGTGGCAAAAAATACTAGATAGGTAACAATAATAAAGCAGAGGTATCTGGTCACAAACGTGGGAACTTGTATTGACAAACCATTAAAAACATTTAAAAGCATTATAAAACAATGAACACAAACAGCCACACGTTTAAAAACACCCAGTATCAAAAGTTTTAAAATTAAAACCAAAATCTAAAATGCAATGTTTCGCTCGAATTTTATCGAGCATTCTCAAGCAAAAACCCCTATGTAGCGGGAAGATGTTGCCAGAAGGCAATGAAGCCTCAATACATAAAGGCAGGAGCAGCCTCGTAATCAACCTAGGTGATTGCCACAGGTGTATGAGGAGGAAATGGAAATGGTTGATTACGAGGCTGCTCCTGCCTTTTTGTATCGAGACTTCATTGCCTTCTGGTAACATCTTCCCGCTACATAGGGGTTTTTGCTTGAGAATGCTCGATAAAATTTGAGCGAAATGTTGCATTTTACATTTTGGTTTGGTTTTGATTTTAAAACGTTTGGTACTGGGTGTTTTTAAATGTGTGGCTGTTTGTGTTCATTGTTTTTAATGCTTTTAAATGCTTTTAATGTTTTGTCAATACAAGTTCCCACGTTTGTTAATCATGCCTGGCCATGAAAATTTGAAATTGGAAGATTATTTCCTCAGCTAGTAAGGCTACTGTAATTTAGAATGCTGTCTGTAGTGTGATTGCATAAATCGCAGGTTCCTATTGGGTAGTGTCCATGCCATCTGTGATTATCAACTTCAAATCCTACAGTCCCATGACATTTTATATTGTGACTTTAATTCCACATTCAGCTCGCAAAGGGGATTCTCACAGGAGGTGGAACTGAATAATTTCAAGGAAAAGTGTGGAGAAGTCCCTTGTCAGTTTCATTTAACACAAAGTACAGCTTCTCTGTCTCTTCCAGACAGAAAACAAGACAAACTGTGGAGGTAAATAAACTGTGGAGGTAAAACTAAGAGTTTCCTAATTTTTACCTTGAGACTAGTCAGTTTCACCACCTTAAACTCTGAATTCTTCCCTCGCCATCAAACTGCTTAAATGTAAACTACTCTCCTCAAGTAGTTGAACAGCTGAACCCCATATTTAACCAAAGGTTTCTACAGCAAAAGAATATATAGAGGAGAATATATCTTCTGGCAGATGTTCTTGGTTATTAAGAGTCATTAGAGAGCAAAAAAGTTCATAAATAGTCTTTCTGTCTTTCATTTTCAAAATCCTAGGTTATGATCCTCCCAACCTGAGGGCATCAAACAATTTTCTTGCTTAGAAATGTTAATGCACAAAAATCATATTTTTAAAAGCCTCCTGAGCTCTTTTCATCATTTTAAAATTAAAATGTTGATGTTCTTATTAGTAAAAAGTTCTATGTGTACACAGAGCTACCAGTACTGGTATATGAATCAAAAGATGAATCAAAGCCAAAAGGTCAGGAATTGAATCAAAAGCCATATCTGAATCAAACTCATTTGTTGTTGTTGTTGTTTTACTATCAGAGCCATTTTTTCTCCATGTTCATGCAAATGTTTATTCAGAAGTCCCATGGAATTCTAGGCTGCTTAGTCTTAAGAAAGAATGCAGAGGCCTTAAAATGAGTACTGTATAATCCTGTCTGGCTCCTTAAAAGCTCTCTTGTGCACCCTTTTTCAGAACTTGAATATACAGCAGCCCCACTTTCGGAGGGTCTTCTTTTAGGAAATAGTCTAAACCAAACTGAAAAGGCATAGCAGGATTTCTCTGTTCAGCTGTTCTGTTCTTATCTATACCTTGTGTTTTTGTTGTGCAGTAAAAATAGCTCTCTATCCTTTCCATGTTAATGCAATTTATATAAATAATGTCATGGAAGTTCATTGCCTTTTGTTTTTCTGGACTAAGGATTTTGCCTTTTCTTTTACTTTTCCTGTGGCAATCCACCTCCTGGTTACCTATTGGTAAATAGGTACCTCCTGGCATATCACCTTATGCCGTTGCCACCCTAAAATCCTTCCAGACTTTAGAAATGTGTGACCCTTTGGCATTTTAGGATTTTTTTAAAAAAACTGCATCTTCTGTTTCTCTCAGCATGGGTTGTTTATGGGAGACACGTCAAGCCATATCTAACGTAACGGGCAGCCCGATCCTGCATAAGGATCTGCGGCTGGCCCATAGGGCTAGCTGCAGGAACCTGAACCCTTTCCAGGCTGCTCCGGTGTGGCCCAGGGACTGCTCAGGAGACTCCTCATCCCTTAGGGCTGCCCGGCCCCAATGGGCCTCCTCAGAGGTACATCGGCTCTCGAGCTGATGTACATTCAAGGCAGCGGGGTAAGGGTGGCCCAGGCTGGGAGAGGGCTGGGGATATTGGCAGAGCTCGCCGCCGATATCCCCGCCCCTCCCGGCCCGGCCAAAGGCCACCCTCCCCCCACCAACTGGACTTATGTGCTCCGGTGGCTGCAGGGTACGGGGGGAGGCAGAGAGAGGGCTGCCAGCCTCCGCGTCAACAGCCCTTACTCTCCAGGTGCCGTAAACACACTTTATGGCGCGTTTACAACACCCTCTGCCTGCGGAGCACATGCTCCACAGGCGGATATCTACGCAGGATTGCACCGTAAGCCATGCAAAGTTGTGAGAGTTGGCTATCATATGCAAGTTCATGACATATAAGCCCATTAGAGGAAAGCAATGTTAGTCATCCTTTGCATCAGATGAAGGCTGCATCATCCTTTGCATCAGTCTAAAATGCTGACCACAGTACATTTCTTAGTGTTTAAGATGTCCCAAGACCTGTCATTTTTTGACACAATAGATGAACACAGTTCCTCTTCTGCAGTTAATTGTCTCTGAATGATGAGAGATCTAATTTAGTACCGCTACATCACTTTTTATTTCTTGTTCCAATTTTTTAATATTGAATAAAAACCATTTGTGTCTTCTTTCATCAGAGCCATCTCAGTAGCTGGACAGATGAGCCATTTGCCCCAAGTGCAGACCCTGAAGAGGGACCTGAGCCAATCAGCAAATACCTGGAAACTGCTACTGCCATGGAAGACTTCTGATTGGGAAATGTATTGCTGCCCTACATTATTAGGGTTGACTCCGGAGCCATCAGTGGTTCACTAGTGCACTGAGGCTGCAATCCTATACACACAGCCCTGGGAGAAAATTCCATTGAAATCAATGAGATTTACTTCTGAGTAGACATACATAAGATTATGCTGTGATGCTTGTTTGACACTCTTGGATATTTTGCTGCTGCGTATTTTTTTGTTTTGTTTAATGTTGCACCTTTTTCTTGCTGCTGCTTAAATTGGAGGTGGAACTTGGAGAAAAGAGACATTTCAAACATGAAGAGGATTAGGCTGCTGTGGAAGAGGAAACAGAGCAAGCATGACTGGGAGTTTCTTTTTGGGAAAATTAACGTTTGGGAACAAATTTGAAAGGTGGACATTTGCAGAAAATTATTCTGGAAAAATATGGGGAGGATTAATTTTTGAAAGGGTAAATTAAGTTCATTCATAGGGAATGCATTTTTAGAATGCAAAAGTGAGGGCAAATTGATTTTGGAATGAGTAAATTGTGGGTATGAAATTTTAGGAAGGGGGATCTGGTAGGAAATGAATTTGGAGTAGAAATGCATTTTTCAAAGGGGAAACGATTTTTGGATCTGGACAGGAAATTATTAGTTTGGGAGGAAAGTGATATTTGGAAAGAAAATGCGTAAAGAGTAAACATATTTTCAGCACGTGTAGGGTGGAGAAATGGTCACTGGGTTTAGTTGTTGCTCAAGAAGAGCCTTGCTGGATCAAGCCAAAGCCTTTTGAGTCGTAAGAACATAAGAAATGCCCTGCTGGGTTATGCCAAAGGCCCATCTAGTCCAGCATCCTGTTTCCCACAGTGTCCCCAATGCTGCCTCTGATAAGCTCATGAGCTGGAGACAAAGACCTATCGGTACTTCTTTCTTACCTTTACTCTTGCAACTGATATTCACGGCACAACTCTCCGGATGTATAGGGCAGCGGAGTGAGCGCTCTGCCAACCTAAGCCATAGTGAACGGCAGCCCTTACTCCACCACTGGGACGTCTCCACGGCCACCAGAGGCAGGTAAGAGATCCCCCGGTGGGCGCGGGGGTGCTCCAGGTGGCGAGGGAGGGGGCTATTGGCCAAGCCGGCCCAGGAGGGGACGGGGATGGCATCCGCCATCTCCCCATCTCCCACAGGGCCGACTCGGCTGTTACACGGCCTCCTCTTACTTAGCTGGCGGAAATCCGAGGAGGCCCATTAGGCCTTCCCTGGTTTACACCAGGGGAAGGGGACGAACGTCCCTTTTTCCCGAGTAGACCTCTGGGCCGCTTAAGAGCGGATCAGAATCGGGATAGGATTCGGCGGGTGGGATAGTTGCGCAGGATTGGGCTGCCCGAGGCATACTGCCACTGAATCAGGAGGTAGTGGTGACTAGTGGTCATTGATAGACCTGTTTGCCACGAATTTGTCCAGTCTCCCTTTAAAGCCATCCAAGCTCATGACCATAACCATATCTTGGGGCAACATCCAGCATTCCTCCACCCTCTCTAGCCTCTGACCCTGGAGGTTTCATTTAGCTACCCTGTTTTCCCAAAAATAAGACCTCCCCGAAAGTAAGACCTACCATCATTTTTGCATGAGTTTTGCTGGCACTCATCAATATAAGTCCTCCCTGAAAGTAAGACCTAGCTAGGATCATCAGCCAGACGGACGTGACCCCCCCCCCCCGGCACTTACTTTGACCGATTTAAGCTTCATTCTTTCCCGAGGGTGCAAGGCTCTGCAAGGCCTGCACTCAAGTCCTCCACCATGGATATGATGTGCTAGAGAGACTCTGCAAGGTTGCAGCCTCCTTGCAGGCCTTGCTGGCCTCTCTAGCACGTCGTCTCCATGGTGGAGGACTCAAGTGCAGACCTTGCAGAGCCTTGCATCCTCGGGAAAGAATGAAGCTTTAATCGGTCAAAGTAAGCGTCGGGGGTGTGTGTGTGTCGCACCACAGGTTGGGAAAATAAGACCTCCCTGAAAATAAGACCTACTGCATTTTTTTGAGCCAAAATTAATATAAGACACTGTCTTATTTTCGGGGAAACACGGTAGAATGGGTTTTAGGAGGCTCTTCCCTGGGAGAGCCAAGATGGAGCAAGCAGGAAGAACTTTAAGTGGGTGAAACAAAGAGAAGGTGTGGTAAGTGTGCCTGAACATTGTAAGCAATTTTGTAGCACCCCCACTTTGGGATGGCACGTGCTGTCCCTGCACTATAGCTTCTTGTGGACTATGCATACGGGGAATGGTTTGTTTAAAAATACCCCATGCTATTTGTGTTGAAGAGTTCTCATACAGATGACTAAACTATCCTGGGTGAATTCTCTCTTACCCACTCTGGTTACGGTATGATTGTCAGAAATCAGATAATTTTCACCACACATCAGGTGGAGATATAATTTTGCTTAGCATTTGTACATTGCTTTCTGGGTGTAAAAAATGCTTCATAATCTTGATATAATCTTTATCCCTGTCTTGCCGTATGATTTAGTGGAATTGTCTATTTAGGGCCATGATGTAGTGTTTTCCCCACATCTATAGCACAGTCACTGCTAATTATATGGTGATATTTTTATTAAAGTTCATTTATTTTGTAAACTGCCAAAGGATCCAACACAGAATGGCAGACTGTTTTAAAAATTATGATTTCCTGGTTCAAGTCCCATCTCGCTAGCCATGAACTCGCTAGATGGCCTTAGGCAAGCCACTCCTCAGTCTTCCTCATATGTTAAATGGGGATAATAGGATTGTTGTCAAGACTACATCACAAAAAAACACACATGGAGCACTTTACATACTTGGCACTAAATGACTGCTAAGCTATTTAATTATAACTACAAAGCACAGTTTATTAAAATAAAACTGAGCCGGAAGAAAGACTCTCAAATGTGGGCAAAGACACCTTAATAGCAAACATACTGTATATGATTTTCTAGAAGTGAAAGCTGCACACCTAATCATAGTTATTGGGAAGTCCCAGAACAAAAAGCTGAGTAAGCATGTCTTCAAATCAAGCTGAAGGGTGTTAACTCAGCCAGTTATGTTTTTGTAGCCAGTGAGTAATTAAATCAAAGATGGTTGGGAAAAGACTGGATAGTCCGCAACAGGAGTAGCTCTCTCAAAAAAAGAGTGATTGCTGCCAATTGGAAAGGATGTGGCTAGAGCTGGAAAGGGAGCTGTAGTTTTGGAATCGGGCCAGAGATTCTTGCGGGAGTTCTCTTGCAGCTGTGGATAAGATTTGAGCAAGAGTGTATTTCTTCATTGCCAATAGAGCGTAGTCATGTGATTACTCAGTCATGAGAGGAATTACTTTAGACATGCTCTGACAGTGCCATCTTTAATATTACCTTATAAGCATATTACATTAGCAATATGCTTATAGCTTATCTTTATTATTGCTGGAACATACATTCCAGAGCTGAGTCTGGGCATTCACTACAGAGTCCTGACTGAAAATAAGCCCTGGCGCTATGACTAGAGGCAGATGACAAGAAAAAGGAGGATGAAGAAAGCAGTGTTGATCTTAACACTTATACAGGTAGACTTTTCTTTATCCTGTTAGCAGGGAAATACAAAATCACTAAATATTTCTGCCATTTAGAATATCGTTGAGAAGTATTCTGACTTAGAAAATGTATTGTGCTGCAAGGCTAGTGAATTCATCAATGTCCCATCTGCCCTTCTTCCACCAGCCCTGTTTTTACAACATGCGAGTGCTGCTGTGTTGCTGAAAGAGATTGAAGGTCATGTCTACTCCAGCATTCTTGTTCATACTGTGGCCAGCCAAATGCCTCTGGAAGTTCACAAGCAGGACACGAAGGTATTGATGGCCTTCCCTCTCAGCTTTTGCTGATGTCCTTGAGTGGCTACAGTGTGGCTTCTTCAAAGCCTTTTTCAACTGTGCTTCTTTTAGAAGCAAAATCTAGGATTCATATAATGACCAAAGCTGCTTCTACCCAGCGGGATTGAAGGGAATGAGCAGGATACCTTTACCAGATTTGTATCTGTTCTTTTTGCTGTAGTAGTAAATAAGATCCACCCCACACCTGATCTGTTCCTGTGAGTTGTAACTAATACACAATACCTTGTTGCTATAGAAAAACATAGTGATTTTGTGCTTGATGAGTGGATCAGCTGTAGCAGTTTTGGTTTTTGTACCCTCCTTTAGCCACTGAGTGACAGCAGGGACAACAATGCTGGGCATATAACAGATTGTATCTTTGGGTGCAAGAGGGTGCTCCCAAAATGCTAATTCACACAAACATCACTGAATGACTCACAATGGTGAGTCACAGCTGAATGTATGAAATGTCTCTATTGAAAGTGAATGTGTTCACTTACAAACAATAGGAAAGTGTTGTTTGTGGCCTTTAATCTGGGATGGTTGTTCCAGATCTGTAACTAATTATCTGAGTACATTCACACCTGCTGTTTTTCAGAGGGGATATAGCTCTACTACTGAACTATTCTTCCTCCTCTACTTTATCTCATGTCAGTTTGTGCCAGACTCTCACTTTTCTGGGGTGGGGGAGAGAAGGAGGATTAATGTCATGGTGCCTCCCACTCAACCCCCCTTAAAAAAAAACTGGGGACATTTTAGTGCTAATGCAAAATCACACCAGATCCAAGTGCTCTGGCAAATGGAGGCAGGAGGTTTTTCTTTTAGCAGCTCTCACTAAAATTTGAAACTGAACAGAGATCATGAGCCAATATTGAATGAAAGCTTGTATAAATAGTTACTGAAACAAAGCAAAAAGATACTTGGAAGGAAATTTGGACAGAATGGTGCAAAGGTATACCCTTGGTGTTGCATTCAATTCATCCTGTTGCCTATGCTGCAGCCTTAGCTGGTAGAATCCTGAAGTGATAAACTAGACAGTACCTAAAATTGAGCAAAAACTTTTATGACCGGCAACAATGTAACACAAGAGAATCATCTTCCACGGGATTCAGGTCACAGACAAGCACTAAAAAAATGTATTGCTTAAAATGACTTTATAACAGTGCAATCCAACTTAACTATTGTGCCGGTGTAACCAGCGGCGCAGCGAGAACAGGAGGCCCCAGAACGGAAAAGGGATTCAAATCCCCTTTGAATTCCTCTTTTGGAGGGGATTTGAATCCCTTTTCCGTTCTGGGGCCTCCCGTTCTCACTGCGCCACTGGTTACACCGGCACAAAAGTTAAGTCGGATTGCGCTGTTAGTCTTATTTAAAATGCAACAATGTGCAAATAAAAATACTTTAAAAGTCTGATTTCAAATACAATAAAAACGATTTAAAACTCTGTATTACGTTTCGTTCATGGGCTATGAACATCGTCAGATGAAAAAGCCTAAATGACTAGACCAGTGATGGCGAACCTATGACACGCGTGTCAAAGGTGACATGCCACGATGTTTTGGGTGACACACCAGTGTTCACCAACACCTGACAACAATGACAGGATCTCAGTATCCATGGAGGCAGCAGGTATGGTGGACCCTTTAAAAAACATTTTTAAAAGTCAGAAAAAGCCTTCCCTACCACCATGCAGCAAAATCGTGTTGTTTGCAGGCCTGCAGGGCAGTCTTCTGCGCTCCCGTGCCCCCCCTGGCTTGTGCCAGAATGCATCACGATGGGCAAGCCAGGGCAAAGGGGGACTGTCGCGTGACCCAGAAGTGGCTTCAAGGAGCACAGAAGGCTGCCCTTCAGGCCTGCAAACAGCATGGTTTTGCTGCACAACTGTAGGGAAGGCTTTTTCTGACTTATTTTAACTGTTTAAAATGATTTTTAAAGGGTCCCCCAAATTGGCGGTCTTCATTCACATGAACAAGAAGAATTGTTTCTCTTTTGTTTGGGGGGGGGGTGTGACACACCAGCAGAGTCAAGTTCTGAATTTTTGACACACCGAGCCCAAAAGGTTCACCATCACTGGACTAGACAGTACAGCTTGGGATTACAGGTGCGAGATGTTATAGTTGAATGTTTCCTCATATCTAAAAAAAACTTAACCCTGAAACTATGGTATAACACACCACAACTGACCCTAGTGTGTCAGAGAGCACAGTTCTAGATCTTCCTTCTCCGTGCTGCATTGGTTTTCGTGTAGGGGTGTTTTTAAGCGGAGCACTTCAAAGATTTTGTTCCCTACCTACAACCCTACGTATATCCTGAAGTGGTATAGTCCATTCTCCCCCTTCATTTCGCTGCAGGAGTAGTGGGAACTTTCCTCAAGCCACAGGATGGGATCTCCCCTTGGCCCACCTTCTCGCAGGCCAGGACTGCATGCCTTGTCTTTCTCTCGTCCACCAGCAGGTGTCGTGCGTGCCTTTCCAAGTCCGACCAGCCCCTCAAGAGTGTGAGCAGCAGTAGTAGGCGCGCTTGACATCACGTCTAAGCTCCTCCTGCGCACGACGACGACCCCCCCCCTCGCTTCCTCCAAGCCTTAAGTCCCTTTTCGCCCTCCCCCTTTACCCCAAACAACGTCTCCACTGGCTGTGCAGCAGCTAGCCGGGCAGGGCGAGAGGAGGAATGGAGGAGGTCAAGAGCAGGCGAGCTCGCGGCCGTCCCAACAGCAAGCAGCCGTCTCTTCGGGTTTCTTCTTTCAGCCGGGGAGAGGTCGCCTTTGCCAGCCTCTTCCAGGCGTCCTACTGGGACGACTGAGAGCCCGTGTGGAGTGTGCGCGCCACAGCCGTCCGTCCGTCCGCCTTTAAGCAGGGGGCGGCTGCAAACAGCAGCAAGAAAGGGAGAACGAGAGGGAGCTAGAAAGTCTCTTTCAGCCCCCGCCCCGAAGAAAGCGGAGGCTGCAATGCCGCTCGGGTTGCAAAGGTGAGGCGCCCGCCCGCGGCTGCTTGGTGAGGGCTGGCGTGTCCCCACGTACATCCACGCGCGCGCGCCCCCACATGCACACACGCGCGCGGCGGAGCGAGCCAGCAGCAGCAGCAGGCGAAGATGGCAATGTCTGTGATCCAAGCGTGCCGCAGTCTGGCTCTCTCAACATGGCTGCTTTCCTTTTGTTTCGTGCATTTGCTGTGCCTGGATTTCACGGTGGCCGAGAAAGAGGAATGGTACACGGCCTTGGTGAACATCACTTACCCGGATCCCGGGGGTGGAGGCGGCGAGCTGCGCAGCGAGAAGAGCGAGTGGGGCCGCTACGGGGAACGCTCGCCCAAGCACGATACCGGCGGGCAGGTGGTGATGACCTCGGCCGCTGCCGACAGGCAAGCCTGCGACCCCAACGCCAGATTCGCCGGGCCCGGGCCCGGCAAGAACTGGGTCGCGCTCATCCCCAAGGGGAATTGCAGTTTCCAGGATAAGATCCGCCACGCTGCTGCTCAGAACGCCTCGGCCGTGGTCATTTACAACGTGGGATCCGGCAGCAACGCCAACGAGACCACCACTATGCCCTATGCAGGTGAGTGACGGCCAGGCACGCACAGGCACCCCCTCCCAACAACCCCCTGCTGGAGGCTCTCCCTTCTCTTGCAGCCGGACAGCTCATCATCGCACCCCTCCTTTCTCGTCCTATCCAATCCCCCAGACTGTTATTAATAGCCCAGCCATGGCCAGGGTTAATATCCGGACATCCTGCTTGTAGCTTATGCGTTTGGCTCACCAGGAGGCGAGTTTGGGTTATTTCTCCTCCCTTCTGATCCCCCCCCCTTCCGCCTTCTTGAGTTGTGGTGTTGGGAGGCATCCTGACACCGGGATGGAGGGAGGGGGCGGTAGTGAAACTGATGGGCGCATCTGGGCTCTGACCAATGAACCGCAGCTAAATGACAATGGATGCATGCAAGGACGCTTTTAAAGGCAAGCAACAGGAAAGTAATCGGGGGAGAGGAGGGCAGCTCAGCTGCAGCTGGGACGCAGTGAGTGAAGGATGGTAGCGTTCAAAGAGCCCAAGCGGGGGAGGGGAGATAAACGGGAAGAAGGGAAGCAAAACTGCCGGGGAACTCGTGAGATGCCCGCCTGGCATAGTCCTTCAACTGTGCACGTTGTCATTCCATTCTGGACGCTTGTTTCCTTTCCTGCCCATTGCAAGATGGGTAAGTGTCCAAATGGAATGACAATGTGCACAGTTGAACGTCTGTGCTAGCAGGAGGGAGGAGGGCATTCTCGAACTTATAACTTGGCTTCACTCTCAGTTCCCCCCCCCCTCCCAGTCAGCATTTTAGATTGTACCCATTGCTTTCAGTGATCCTTTAAATCAGGATTTGGGCTTCCTGCTGCTTTTCAGTTGTTGAGGCAGTAACCACTTCTTACTGAATCTCTCCTCCTGTGTCATTTGAGTCATTCACCCAGATGTAAAGGGTTTTTCCTCCTTCAGTTACACAGATAGTAGCTCTTCCTTCCAAGCCCTGGTGTAGAGGGCACAGGTTTTAGAGCACTAAGCAGAACTATGTATTTCAGTATGGTGAAAAGTTTGGAAGTTTTCACTACTTACTGGCTTCTTAAGAGGTTTGTGGTTACAGAGTGATGATGTTGGCACTTGGAAGCAGTCATTGCAGTTGTGAAGGAACTGTGTTGAGGATGGAAGTGTCCAGGATGCTAGGGATATAATTAGGTTAATTACTAGAAGATTTCATCCAGAGAATGTGGGTCTCCTGCAATTTCTGTGGCTTGGGTTAGACATCCGTACAACCTTGTGTCCACTATGAAGACTTTTTTTTTTCATTCTTTATCCTTCAAAGCACACATTGTTTTGATGTTGTGTGATGGTGCCCCTGGTGCTGATCCAGTTTTTCAAAAGAGAGAAAACCATCCCATAATAACACCAGCGCAAGAGCAAGCTCTGTGATGGAAACATTGTATTTGTACTTAATATAGCTCTTTGGAAAATGGTGACATTTTAAACGATTAAACATGACTTGTTATAGATGGGTTCTTCGTCTGCCAAGGGCTACTTGATTTTTATTCCAAGATTTTTCCATGTGGAGAGTCAAATGCCACTTACTGTTGCATGCACCTCACTAATCAGATCCAGCTGTTTCATGCAAATTTACAGCAGAAGCATAAACATGTTTGGCTGGAAGTAAATGCCACTGAGTTTAATGTGATTGGCTCATAAGAAAGTGAGCATAAGATTGCAGTTGTTCTCTTGGTCAGGCTTGCAAGGACACTGGAGCCAAAAGGAAAGGTACTTTAGTGACTCTGTATACATGGAGGCTGCAATCCTGTCCACACTTACCTGGGAGTAAGCCCAATTGACTGTAATGGGACTTCTGAGTAGGCATGCATAGGATTGGGCTGTTAGTTGCTGAGAAATAGGTCCCATTGAACTTAGTGGGATTCGTTTCCAGGTAAACATGTATGGAATATCATTGTTAACCGTGTAGAAAAAGGAAATTGCAAGTTTGTACAGTCATAGCACGATACATCGGCTATTCTATAGATCCCCTTAGACTTTAGGCAGCTAGATCTTCCTAAATGCAGTTTTCTTTGAAGAATAATTTATATGTACTGTATTTAAACAGATGGATTGGGGCAGCAAAATATTGCATTTTTAAACCATGCATAATGCTTAGATGTGTTTTAATGACTTCCAAGGATCTCTTGATCATCTTAAAACTTATTGGTGAGTTCCATATGGACTCTTCAGAATACTGCTTTCAGTTTATGGGAGGATGAATGATGGGATTACAGCATCACTAATACCATATGTGTATTGTTGGCATTAACCTACTGTTGTTTTAAACAGGCAGAGGTCAAAAACCTGCTGTGAATGTAGATGTTGAGTGTCTGAGTCTTAAGCATTGGTGACTTGCTTGGTGTGTTTTTTTTAAATACAAGGCAAACTGTTATCCCAAACACATTCATTTTTATTAGGAAACTCTGACGGACATTAACAATGTATAGGTTAAAAATCCAGAATGAATGATTTTTTTAAAATTACCTCCTGTAGACTTTATTTGTATAAAATAACAACAACAACAACAAAAAAAAAACCCAACAAAACATTTACACTCAATTGTATTGAAAGTTAGTTGGGACTAAGCACTAAAGCTGCAATGAACTAGTCAAAAGGCAAAGTATGGAGAAGATTCTTGGCAGCTAGGCTGCAATTCTAAATACATTTACTAGGAAGTAAACCCCCTTGACACAGTGGAACTTAATTCTCAAAAAATATGCGTAGGCTAAAGGCAACATTTGCACAGTCAATGCTGATTGCCGGCAGAGAACTGGAGCTTAATTTTCATTTGCCCTTATGTATTGCAGACATATCCCAGAGAGCTACTAAATTCAATTTTTGATGAACATTTTTTTTTGTGAATTGCCTTCCCAATGTGGGCAGCGTTTTGTACTATTTCTAGCACTGCCTCCTTTTGACTCTGCTGTGAAAACTCCCAGAACTGTATAGCTAATTGTGACATAATGTAGTTCATATATTTTTCATGTGGAAAGAATTACATTGGAATATTCCTCCAAATGTTTGTTCTTTCTTTCTTGTGGGATCTATGGATACTTCCCCAGACAAACACAAAGATGCAATCATGGAAAACCTGCTGTGAATATAGAAGTTGAGAAGGTCGGAGCAGACAGCGGGATAGAGAGCTCCACTCTATACTGTGCCTGTGGGTCGGGGAATGATGGTCCTTGCAGCCACAGCATGAGATGCTTGGTACACTGAACTATGGAGGGGAGGAGTAGGTCATTTAAAAGAACAGAACCAGAGCATTAATAAAATGGAGCTGCTTCTGCTACCACCCCTTTTATAAAACAACAACAACAACAGTGTTCTGGGTTAGTTTCTAGTTTTACAAATAGCTTTGCAGCTCATGTTCTGAATCTAATAAGGTAAGCAGTAGCTAGACTAGATGAGATAGAGCAGCCAGGTGTATTTTACGTACGGTATGTGCCTAACCTTGTTCACCTTTAAAGCAGTGGTGCCGGTTTCCTTTTTACAAGAAGAGGTGCATGTGTGGGCAGAGGGAAGCAAAACCTACTTGCTTTACCATTCCCCTCGCCTTTGCTTCAAGCAATTTTCTCCCTATCCAGCATGCTTCCAGTAATGGGAGCTGGAGAGAAATACTGTAGCTTAAAGCTGCAGGATGCAATGAGGCACACTAGTTTAGGACATCCCTTCCCTCCATATGTGATATGTGAACAGGACAGGTGCGTGCACAGGTGCCCCATCACATCTAAATTGGCTGTCAGATGCCGGATATGGGAAGCTGCCTTATACTGAGTCAGACTGTTGGCCTGTCTAGCTCAATATTGTCTAGCAGTGGTTCTCCAGGTTATCAGACAGGCATGTTTCCTTGACTTACCTGTAGATGCCAGGGAATGAACCTGGGACCTTCTGCATGCAAATTGTATCCTCTACCATTGAGCTACAGCCACATTCTAGACTTTCCACCTAGGAAGAAAGTGTCTGATGTTGTTGAACCTCGCTGTAAAAAGTGAGTTTTCCGCTCTCATAGATGTGGGGAAAAAACGTGTGGATCATTTGGTGCTTTAATTTTTTTAAAAAGTCTTACTTTTCCACCCTCTTTCCCTATTGTAGCCAATGAAAACAAAGCTTATTCTCCATTGATAAGTACGGGAAGCAATGAAGAGCCCTTCTTATTCCCTCTGTTGACAAATGAAGGAAAGCAGGCAGGACTTTGCCAATTGCTCTTGTTTGTCAAGTATAACAATGTTTTTGCTGTTGTTGGCCAGAGTCTTTGAAATTTAAGAAGGTAGCAAGATTACTTTTGACAGCTCTTTGCACGTGTGCTGGCTGAAGCAGAAATTGTGTACCTTCCGATACAGTCCAGCCTTAGTCTTATGAGTCATACTTTTGTAAAATAGTTCTCAGATAAGGGGAAAGGATGGTGTGGCTACTCCAGCAGTAGTGTGATGTGAGAGCGATTCAGAAATTAAAAAGAAATGTGTTGCTGAAAGTACCGTATTTCTTCAAGTCTAAGGCTCCATCGATTCTAAGGCGCACCTTTACTTTCAGTACCACCAGCAGGGGAAAAAAATCAATTGATTGTAAGACTCACCTCCCTTCATTGAATCTACCCGCTCAGCACCAACTCTCCCCAGCATGTCTCCTGCAGCTGAGGATGACTAAGTGCACTGCCTTTGCATAGCATTTCTGGCCCTGCCAGAAAGTGCCGTTTCCTTTGTTACCTGGGCTTGGGGGAGCTTCAGGGAGGCCTGCGCAACCCTCTGATCTTCAGTTCGGCGAAAAACAGCGATTTTTGGCCATTTCTGGTTTTTGCGAAAACCGGAAATGGCTGAAAATCACCGTTTTTTGCTGAACTGAAGATCGGGGAGGCCTGCAGAGGGTCGCGCAGGTCTCCCTGAAGCTCCCCCAAGCCCCAGTAAGTAAGAAGATAGCATTTTGGGGTGCTTTTGGGAGACCTTCGATTCTAAGACGCACCCCATTTTTTGAAATGCTTAATTGGGAAAAAACATGTGTCTTAGAATTGAAGAAATACAGTAGATCGTCCTTTTCTCTATTCTCCCACTCCGTTATGCCATTTATTTCATGAATTTGTTTCCAGCTGCAAGGAAATATATGAAGGGTTTTTTTAAAAAAAAATTTGCATTCTTTCTGCATTTGTTTGAGCTATGCGGTTTTAGCCAACCAGATTTCACATTTGACAGCACAAAGCAAAAGTATTGTTTTCTCAGTTCCATCTCATTTCCATATTTTTGTGCATGTGCCTGTGGCCATTTTTCTGACGTATGGTGTCTGCCTCCTTTTCGTGCTTATGCATAAAACCTTTACTTGTTTTATTTGGCTTAGAAAATGTATACTTTTGAAAGACTATTATATTCTGGATGGCTAGTAGCCCTTCAATGTCTCTCTTGGTTAATGAGCAGAAGAGACTAACAGGCCTTGCAGGTGAAGTAGTGGCAGCGGGACAAAGAAAATCACTGGTAATTCAGTCATTTTTGACATTGATAAATAGTTGGGAAGACTGTCCATTGCTGTTTCCTTTGCTGTCTGTACTACCTGGTTGGCACAGGAATCGATGTAACGCAGATGAGATGTAATATAACAGACGTAACATAGTCCTGACTACACCCCCCATTTTTGTGTTTGAAGTGTGCAGCATGACCGTATGTAATGGGCATAATAAGTAAATTGTGGAGCCTGGATTGGTGGGGCTGAGAGATGGCAGTTGCACTGTAGAAGCTCATGATGCTATAACCATAATAGGGCAGCGGTTCCAACACTGTGGTCACAGCACCCTTCTTGCACAGCGCCCTGTTGCGGCAGCACCATCACACAGCTCTCCCAGGCTCCGCAATCTTGAATCGCATGAGATCTCGCACAATTAAAAATGGCAGTTCCTGGGAAACTGGTAAGAAGAGGTCACATACTCCACTGAGATTTCTGTGTCTTCAGCACTTCCTCTAAAAGTGTTGATGTGGCCCCAGAAATCACATGGAAGAGTATCTGTAGAGATACTCTACACGTTCACACATTGTGTTTCTGCATGCATTTTCAGAATTGGGGAATATTGGGAGGGATCTAGTGAAGGAGTATATGCATATAACAGGGTTTGACTGACTTTTCCCTATGGGGGAGAAAGGCGGGATAGAAGTTCAATTAATAATAATAATAATAATATGCAGTGGGTGCAATGTATGGCATCTGCTCCCTGAAAGGATAATTACGAGTATTATTATGGTCACTTTCTTAACAGTGATTGTGATTGTCAAACGCTACTTTTGTTGTGTTCGTAAGAAACCCTGGTTTCGTATGCTCAGGTTTTTTTTTTGGTAAAAATAGTCTTTGGAAGCAACAGTGCTTCTGTCTTGTGTGATCTCAAGAAGTCGATATAGACATTTTTCTTTTACTAGACCAAAATAACATGTTAAGGTACTGGCAACTCTTTAATAAAAGTAAGCATTTTCTCCTGCTTCTAGCTCCACGTGTTCATATCTTACTGAGCTTTGAAAGGTTGTACAGAAAGAAAAATTGGGATTCTGAAACAGTACATTGGCCCAATTAAAGCATAACACTGAACCATGGTTTAGCGCTTTGTATCAAAGCAGATGAAGCCATGGTTTGGTATTCTGACTTGTTCTAACTCTTAGTAGTTAACAAACGGCAGTTCTCAGAACTCCTATGTAATGCAAAACTGCATAAGAGTGAAAGCTAAAGCTTTTACTCTTCTCTCACTCAGCGTCAAATCCTCTCTCACTCAGCGTCAAATCCTAACTAAAGATCCGGATGGCGGACCCGTCCCCTTACCCAGGTGTAAACCGGGGCAGGTCCCATCGGCCTCCTCGGATTTCCGCCAGCTATTAGCTGGCGGAAGTAGGAGGAGGCCGTGTAACGGCTGAGCCGGCCTGGCGGGGATGGGGATATGGCGGATGGTATCCCTGCACCCTCCCAGGCCGGCTCGCCCAATGGCCCCCTCCCTCGCTGGCCGGACCGTCCATGCAGCTGGCGCCTCGTCTTCTGCCAATGGCCGCATGGACGTTCCGGCACTGGAGTGAGGGCGGCCAGCCTTTTGCCAGCCTCCCTTACTCCCAAGTCGGCGCAAATGTGCCTTACAGCACGTTTACGACAGCTTCCAGCGCCAGAGCGCTTGCAGGATTTTAGACAGGATTTTGCCGTCATGAAAGAGGCGGAGAGGGGCAGTAGAGTGCATGAGCCTACAGGTCCCTTAGGCTTGTTCATTCCTAAATGAGGCTAGTTATGCAATAGTTATGTTTTAATTACATTAGCCTTTACTACTAATAGTGTTAAGAGGAAAGTCATGCTTTGTTACTGCAGATGCTGAGCGTGGGTGAGTTTATATGTCACCACGGAGTTCTACTTCCTTCTGATTTTGCTTTAGGCACACATTCCTATAAACACACTCCAGTGTGGTCCTCATGCAAACTGCTGGGTTAGTTTTCAGTGGATGAATTTTACGTAGTTGTATTTTGATTTCACTATGTAGGGGGCATATTTAAAAAACAAAAACAGATGAATTACAGTGACATTTTTATTGTGGTGACATTTTTCTGGAAAAAAAAAGTTTGTGTAAACCAACCATCTCTCTGAATGTGTGCATTAGTAAGAACATGGAATTATGGAATGATAGGGTTGGGTAGAATTTCCAGAATCTTCAAGACCAGACTCTCCTTGGCTTTTTTGACAAGACTCATTAAACTGAAACCATCCTTTGACAGATGCTTCCCTGAGCTCTCCATAAAAACCAAGGTAAAAGAAGTCTTTGGAATTTTCAGCCTTAATAGAAGGGTCTTTTAAAAGATTATATTTCTAGGGAAAAGATGAAATGCATTAAATCCCACAACATGCCTAAGCAAAGTTAAAAATATTTAGAGCTAGGGTTTTAATTCTAACTTGACTTATGCTGTGGTAGCTTTTGCAGCCCACATAGTGTTTGGCATTGCAGTTGCATCCGGCATCAGCCACAATCATGGTGTAGTTTGCCTGTAAACAATCTTATATATACAGTACATAATTGTGAATGCTGTATGTACAGGTGATTAAACTGTATTATTTGGGGATGCACCGCATGCACTTGCCAGTATATGCAAGTACAGCCCTGGCATGCATACATTTTCCTTCTTGATGCAGATATTTTATGTATGTATTTTTCAAGGACTGTGCTAACTGAAAAGTGGTAGTTGCAAGTCAGCATCTTTTCCATACATTTTTCTTTGCTTGACGTCAGCAAGCATTGCCCCAACCATCCACAACAAGTTAAGACTGCTTTCTGGTCTAAGAAGGCAGCAATATATATGTTAATGATGTCTACCAACTGCACAAGGGAGAACATTTATTTGTTAAAAATATTTTAAATCCTACTTTTCCAAAAATGTACTCAAAGTGGGTTACGGTAAAGATTTCTAAAAAGATTAGTTCTGGTATAAAATACATACCATAAATACGATCCTGAACCAAGTACTAATCTGTACATTATCAAAAACATTGAATGTCTTTATAAAAAGACCATCTGTATAAATTGTTACTCATATTTTCACAAAATGTTTAATGTTGCAATGGGCTCAATCATTCACTATTTATAGAATGTATACTGCCTTTATCCAAGCAACATATTGCATAACAGTGTGCCAGCATAAAGTAAAACATGGTTAGAGATGCATCATATCTAGCTGAAATTTGAACAGTGGCATATAGGATAGTATTGCATTCTGTGTCCTCAACTTCTTAGGCTGCACCCATATTAATCTTTTATATGGTGTTATTGATTTGCACTTGGTACATGTATTGGCAACAAAGGGAGCCAGCCATCTCCTGAACTCTTGCAGCATTTTAATGTAAGGACAATTTCAGTTGAATTATTTTTTATATTCTGTATTTTTCCCAACAAGGGTACTTGCAGCAACTTGCAATAACAAAAAATTAAAACAATGAGTACAGATAATGCAATTTTAGAAAAGCCAATAGCAGCAGCAAAACACTTTAACCAAAGCAAACAGTCAAGCCAGAAGAGGCAACAGCTACATCAAGAGAGCCCAGGGAAAGCTTGCTGAAAAAGCCACGTTTTTAGTCTCTCTGGAAAAAAAATCTGCAGAGGCCAGGTTCCAGAGGGTGGGGGCCACCACCAAGAAGACTATCTTGTATATCGCCATCAGCCTGCCCTCAGAAGGCCGCGGGACACATAAGAGAGCCTTCTTGAGGTAGCAGAGTTGGAAAATACCCCTCTCAGAGAAACTGGAGAGCCACTGCTAATTGGAATAGATGCTGGGTGAGTTGGACCAATTGTCTGGTACAGAGTAAGGCAGCCTCATATGTTCATAAACCAGAAAACATGTCTTCACTTGTCTTTGTGTAAGACTCTAGAAGGCTGTACGATCAGTCAATCAAAGCGATAGACATTGGTGTCTGTAGTTCCAGTTCAGATATTGCTTTTGAAATTTGATTTCTTTCCCAGTCGTTGCTTGATGCCAATGTCCAAAGGAGTAATCGGTTTTAGATTTCCTAGCTAACAATTGGGGAACATGAACATTTGAAGCCTTGTGTTTGTGATCTTGCATCAATGGACGTTTTCATGTAGAATAGAGTAGTGTGTGTTCTGACCCTATATACCACTTTTAAATACTTGGAGATCAGATGACAGTTTATAATTATGTTAATAGCTTTTACTAGCCGATACCATTTTGATGTTAAATGCTAACAGGGCTAGAACAAATTATTATGATATTGTGACAGTGCAGTCTGTCATTATTTTGTTAACACAGTTGCATCAGGCAGCGCAGTCCTCCATAACTTTAGAACTAAAGTGTGCAAACGTGCCGTAAAGCACATTTGCAGTGACTTTGGAGTAAGGCCTGCTGGCACACAGGCCGATAGGCCTCACTCCACCACCCTCCGGACCACGCGGCTGCCGGGGAAGGTAAGTCTCCTGCCAGTGGGCGTGGGAACGGGCCGGGCGGCCGTTGGCTGAGCCGGCCAGGGAGGGGACGGGAGGGACGGGGATGGCAGCTGCCATATCCCCATCCCGTTCCGGCGTGACCATTACACGACCTCCTTGGACTTACACCAGCTCAATAGCTGGCAGAAATCTGAGGAGGTCCATTGGAGCCTCCCTGTGCTACACCAGGCGAAGGGGACGAATGTCCCCTTTCTCCTAGTAGACCTCCGAGCTGATCATAATTGGCCTGGAATGGGGATAGAATCTGCCGCCCCCGGATCTTTACACAGGATTGCACTTTCAGTGACTTGTGCGTAAGGAGTTCCATGACAATTTTTGTGATGTATCACACTTAGCTTTGCACTTGGACTCTAGAATGCTTTCAAAAGAGGCAGTGAATATGCAGATGCTTAGAAATGGGTACGGAAATGAAGTCTTCAAAGCATTTAGAAATGCAAAACAACACTCCATTTTCAAGTGAAATGAAAAGACTGCCTGCATTCTATTACCATATTTTTCGCTCCATAAGACGCACTTTCCCCCCCAAACAATAGGGGGGAAAAGCCTGCGTCTTATGGAGCGAATAATAAAAAAGTAAAGAAAAAATACTCACCGGGGCTTCAGAGAGGCCTGCAGAGGCTTGTGCAGGCCTCCCCGATCTTCATTTCGTCAAAAAACGGCCATTTTCGGCCACTTCCTGTTTTGACGAAAACCGGAAGTGGCCGAAAATGGCCATTTTTTGACGAAATGAAGATCGGGAAGGCCTGCAGGAGCCTCTGCAGGCCTCCCTGAAGCCCCGGTAAGTGTATTTTGCTTACATTTTTTATTATTTTTATTTTTATTTAAAAAAACCTTTTTTCCCCTATTTTTTGCTCCATAGGATGCATGCGTCCTATGGTCCGATGCGTCCTATGGAGTGAAAAATACGGTATATGGAGCAAGTGTTGATCAAGTGTTTATGTTCTGCATTGTCATGTAAGAAACTTGAATTTGTAATGACTTTTCTCTGCCTGTCTGTTTACACCTGGAGCCAGACTGAGGAACATTCCCACCGGTGTAAAAGAATAGCTTCAATGTCTTCTGCACATTCCAGTACCCCTTGCCTGGTCATGCTGCACAAAGGCAATATTCACTTTGGACAAGGTGCTTTTCTGCCCTTTTCATCTACATTTGATTGCTGATTACTTGGCTGCTGAAGGGCACAGCGCATTCATTGAATTATTGAAATTAGATATGTAAAAGGTTCATTAATTGGTGTAATCCCATCTCTCTGTTAATGGAGTATTGTTTATGAAGGATATGTTCTGGTAGTTTTGTAATACTTCAAAGCATACCTATTACTTCCCCCTATTAGTAAAATGGGAGTCTAGCAAGAGAGAGTGCTGAGTGCTAAAGTGGACAGAGGGAGCTGGTGGAATTTGGTGGAAGGGGGACGTCTGGAGTATGCCAAGAAATATTGCGTGTGTTATTTAAAAACAAACAAAACCCAAAAACTGTTGCATCCCTCACCTCTCCAAAATTGTCAGGGGCCAATGAGCCAGCGGGTGGCGCAGTGGGTTAAACCACTGAACCATGAGCTGTCGATCGAAAGGTCGGCAGTTCGAATCCGTGCGGCGGCTCCTGCCAACCTAGCAGTTCGAAAGCAAGAAATTGCAAGTAGATTAATAGGTACCGCGTCAGCGGGACGGTAACAGTGTTCCATGCACCTCGGTGTTGAGTCATGCCGGCCACATGACCATGGAAACATCTTCAGGCAGCGCTGGCTCTTCGGCTTTGAAATGTAGATGAGCACCGCTCCCTAGAGTTGGACACGACTGGACTTAGTTGTCAGGGGTCACCTTTACCTTTACCTTAAAGGCTGCACACACTTTGAATGTTTGTTACGTTTATATCTCATCTTTTTTAGGATAGAATAAATATCCCTTTCCCTCATGGAACTCAAGGCAGCGTATGTGGGGTTTCTCAGGCGGTCACTGACTAGACATAGATCTGCCTGAGTTGTCAACCTCTGAAACTTGGAGTTGTGCTAAAGGGAAACAAACAGTCTGCCCCTTCTTTTCTTTCAGCTTCTAAGGATGAGCTCCATAAGGCCCACCAACCTTCCTCCCAAGCTCACTTACTGTCCCCCAGCAGGGGATCCTTTAAGATGTGCGAGACATTGCCCCATATAGTGGCGTAGCTAGGTCTTCTGGTGGCCAGGGCAGTGACTCATGAGTTACCCCGCCCCCAGAAGACCCGGAGGTAATTGTCGGTGACCTGATGAGGTCACTGTCAATTACTTCCGGGTTGTGCACCGCTTGGAACCGCTGTTCCTTTTTTTCTTCGCTGCGAAGAAAAAAAAGGGGGAAAGGAGTCAGCTGCTTCAAGCCGTGCACAACCCCAGCAGTGGCGAGGAAGTGGCGAAAAGGTAGGTCACGTCGCCCCAGCTCCAGGCACCTCCTCTACATGTACAGGTGTTCGATGCTAGATTAACATTAATATTGGCTTGTGCATACTTGTGTTCTTCAAAAGTAGACTTGTTGAATGGTCTGTGTACATCTGAATTTTTTTTAGGTATTTGGAGTCTTTGCCTCCAAAAGTTTATTCTTCTCTTGTTCCTAAAGAATGAATTATTTATACAAAGTGATAATTCAAACAATTGTCATGTTGCCCAGTTCTGGGAGATGGTCAAGCTTCTAAGCTATTGCCAGATGTAACAAAAGTTTAGGTTCAATAGGTACAATATTTGATACACCTCCTGTGGCATTAGCTAAGCATGGCCAAATATTCCATGCCCACACTCTGCGCATTATTGCACTCTGCGCAATATTTTCCAGCTCCCCTTTGGCACTGCAGCCCCTACCATCCCCGAAAAGTCGCCCCTGGAGGCTGGGGGAGTCTTCCAAGCAGGATTCTGTGTGGAGCAAGGGGATGGTTTGCCAGAAGGAAAAAAATCAATAGTGCCCCCAGTGCGATTTAAGAATAGCCCTCTTCTTAAATCGGTTTTTCAGATCTCCCTAAAAGAACACAAGAAGTCAGTGTTACTCTTTTTGAAAGAAAAATAATCTGTGTCACATTCTTCAATCAGATTCCTTGACAGGCAGTTCCAATCCTGAGATTTTAAGAACGTTTTCTGAAGTGCTGTAGCTCAGTGTTAGATCATTTCATTGTGGCTGTTCTCCAGCAATGCTGATCCTAGTTAATCACCAGAGAAATTCATGCTTGATCATAAATCATTCATTTAGATTCAACAAATATCAAGTGACGATTTTTGTACAGAAAATACTTCAGAACCAAGAAAAATGAGAGGAATAAAAGACTGTATGACACAGATGTCTGTAGAATCCTACTAGATTACAAACATGGGCAATTTTTCCTCTTCTCTCTTTTCCCCTACCCTGTCATAATCTAATTGGTAAATTTCTTCATTCTTGCCATTTCCTAGGCATTATGAAACCATTAATTAAGACATAAAAGTTTTTTTTCTTTTTTAAATAAATGTTTAGCCTCAGTAGAGACTTCAGTGCTCTCATTAGCATAACAATCTTGCATCCAAGCATATTTTGTTCTTCGGGGCCCTTCTAAGTATTAAGATGGAGTTGTAATGAGACAAGAGCAAATGTTTCACAAAATCAAAATAGCATTTTACAGTTTTAAAAAGTGGGCCCTTGATGGGGTGACAGCCTTGATATGATACATTTGATCTGTGTTACCAAGGTTATTTTGTACTCTGTGTTCTGCAACTTCAGTAAGAAATACTTTTATTATTTGACCCTGTGTGTTTTTCCTTCACATTTTGTGCTGCCTATGAAGTGTATTTTAACTCTTACCAACAGCGCAATCCTACCCAGCTCCTTCACTGGTGCAGCAGTGTGGAGGGAAAATGGGAGGCTTTGGAAGGGAAAGGGGAATGTAGAGAGGATTTAAACCCCCTTTCCCTTCAAAGCCTCCTGTTTTCCCTCCACACTGCTGCACCAGTGAAGGAGCTGGGTCGGATTGCTCTGTTAGTCTGAGCTGCAGGGTTACCCCCAAATTCTCCAGTAAAACTTTGCCGTATCATCGTCTCACAAGGGTAATAAAATTATTTCCAAAAATGAGTCCTAAAATGTTTGTTTGTTCTCCAGTTAAGAAAACTGGTGTTCTTTTAATTTGAATTCAATTAGTAGCACATTCCTTAAATTCTGTGTCTCATTCTACTCAATAACTAAGTAATTAAAATGCCCTGTGATGCAAGTTCTTGCTGTTGTACAAACTTTACTTATCTGGAACAGCATTTTCTTAATCTCTCATTTTAGGTATATAGAAGGAGGTGTGTAATAACTTTGGGAGGAGGATGTTACCGAACTAAACATCTTCAGGCAACAGTTACGCCAGCCAAAAATCTTTAATACCTTTTTTTATGAACATACCTATAAGAAAATTAAACCCCTCTCCTTTATTTTAATCTTTATTATTTCAAGAATGTGTTTCTGTATTGCAGCATTATACTTTTATTTATTACATTTAAATCCTACCCTTCCTCCAGCAAACTCAGGGTTGAAGCGTACATGGCTATTCCTCCCTGTCATTTTCCCTGCAACAGCCCTGTGAGGTAGGCTAGGCAGAGAGATGGTTATTAGCCCAAGGTCACTCAGTGAGCATCATGCCTGAGGGGATTTGAATCTGGGTCTTCCTAGTCCTAGCGCAACAGAGTAATCATTTTTTGTTTTTCTTTCTTCCTGCTACAGCCATGCATCCTAAGATATGTTCTAAAATATGTTAAAATTGGTGTGAAGTAATAGTATTAAAGACATTTACTTCAACAAAAAAAGTAACAAAGCAGTTTACGTAGCCCAAAGAATAAAAATATGGTTTCCTGTCCCAAAAGGGTATACATATTGATGTGTGACAACACTTATTTCTTGGTAAACAGTAAAACACAGGGCAATGACTTGGTTGGTAGCTGCATTGTTTTTAACTCCAGTGAGTAGCTACCCTTTGCTAGTTGGTGAGGAGTTGCTTTCAGACATCATTGTCTGTCCGTGTTACACAACAGGCTGGCACCAGCGTTACCCACTGGTTGCCAAGGTTCTTAAGCAGATGGATTTTTGAGGTGCAAGCATTTATTAGCCTTAACTGCAGTTAGAGAAAGGGGCTGCAGGAAGGGAGCAAGCCATCCTGCAACCTGTTTCCTGTCTCTTACGATGCAATTCTGCATAAAGTAACACCTGTGGAGCGTGCGTGCCGCAGGCAGAGGGTGCCATAAACATGCTGTAAAGTTTGTTTTTGGCATCCTTGGAGTAAGGCCTGCCTGTGCACAGGCCGGCAGACCTCACTCTGCCACAGAACTGTCCTGCAGCCACCGGAGCAAGCCAGTGGGAGCAGGGGGGAGGGCGGACCGGGCAGAGGGGGAGGACAGCTGTTGGCTGAGCCAGTCCAGGAGGAGGCGGGAATGTCGTCTGCGATATCCCCGTCCCCATTCCCAGGCTCAGCAGCCCTTGCTCCACGTCCTGAATGTACATTGGCTCGACAGCCGGCGTGCATTCGAGGAAGCCCATAGGCCCCAGGCAGCCCTATGCCGGGGGAAGGGGATGAATGTCCCCTTCCCCCGAGGAGAACCTGGGCCGCACCAGAGCGGCCTGCGAAGGGTGCGGATCTTTGCATAGGATTGGGCTGTCAACCACAGTTTGAAAAAAAATAATCAACCTTGTTTGATATGCTCTTCCATCAGTGTGTGTGCCTTTCTCTCTCTCTCTCTCTCCCCCCCCCCCCAAACTTTGGGCCAGATTGGATGATGTACCAGCTATGCACACTATGCAATTATGAAATTGGGCATGCATGCCTGTTTGCCTTTTTGTGCTATTCTGTCCTGCATGCTCACATGGCGGTGGACTGTCCAAAGCACCCCTAATAGCATGGTTTTATACTAATATTACTCTGCATTCTAACGTTTTTTGTTTCCATTATCTTTCATATATTCTGTTGGGAAATTTTGTGTGTGTGTGCACTTGCTCGCGAAATTATGTTTGTTTAAACCTGAGTACATACAAAAGCCCTTGATGCTGCTGGTACACAGGTTCCATCAATTTATTTTTTCTCTTCTACCTTTCTGCTGAAAGTCTCTCCTGATCTCACACTGTCTAGTCCAGGGGTTCCCAACCTGTGGTACTGGTTCCACCAGTGTTACTTCGGCCAACTGCTGGTGGTACATGGACCACTGGAAGCCCAGTGCTTATCTAGGTAAATGCTGTTTAGATTTTTTTTTAATGGAATTCCACCTTTTCTTACCACTTTAAAGAATTTTACAAAAATAAAACATCAAAATATGATAACAAAATATAAAGGCACTTTATATAGAAAAACAGCAGATATAATATAATTAGGCAGGACCTGTAATTTGACGTATGTGGACACTTCTCATTTTATGGGATGTTTCCCTTTATTTCAGTTTTAAATTTAGGAGCTGTTGCCCATCCCTGCACCCTATCCCTTCTCTTTTTTTTATTTCATTCACTCTTTCCCTCATACGTGTTGAGCGATTCTTTTCACCAGCAGGCGTTCCTTGCTGTTGATCTGCATATAGAATTTCAAATACTACATTTCCTCTTGGTATTTAGTACTGCTGAAAGTGCTGCTGGAGGAGCAGTGCCTTTTCATTTTGCTTGCAGTGTAGATAAAAATGCTTTGATCATGCGGGATGTGATCCTGTGTGCTGGATTGTAGGCAGAGAGAATGGTCGGCCAAAGCGAAACAAACCCAAATGTACTTGAAATTGTACTGAGATTAAAGGTGATGGTGGGTGTGTTTCACAAAAATTGTAAATTATTTTGACCGTTGACAAAAGGGACATTTCTAGGACCCACCTAGAAAGATATTGTAGTATCTACCTGCCTTTCTTTGATTTAGCTTTGCATGTCAACAATAAGCACTTGTAATATCTGCTTTTCCTGGATGATAAATATTCTTATTAGGTGTCTAAGAAACAAAGTATTGTATATGCATAGTACTAACGATGATAGGTTCTTGCCCTAAACTAAAGCTTACAATATAAGTAGACAAATAGGTAAGAAAAAAGAATGGGGGGGGGGGTTAAATAAGGAAAGGCAATGGAGGTGTTTAAAGAGAGGTGTTAAAATTAGTGCATATTCGAGAAGGCTTCAGAGAAGAATACATTTTGAGACCCTTCTTAAAGAGTAGGAAGGACTGGATTGCAGATGTTTGGAGGCAGTAAACAAGGTGTTGCTAAAGAAAGTGGATGAAGGGCAGGAGACAAGTAGGTGTAATCTTTGGTCTGTCTAAGAGATTGGTGTTCAAAGAACACAGAAGTTTGAGAAGAGTATAAAAGTATAAAAAGAAATTGGAGAAGAAAGATAAAAAGGAGCAGTTGGCATTTGTCAACAGTGCAATCCTATGTATATCTACTCAACTGCAAGTCCCACTGAGTTCAATGGGACTTACTCCCAAGTACGTGTGTATAGGATTGCAGCCTAAGAATGTCTTATCATTTTAAAGTGGATGTGGTAAGGGAAAGGGAGACGGTATATAAGAAAAACACAAGATGGCTTAATGTTATGTATTGGAAAGACAAGCATCATCATGATTATTACTACCATTATGATGCTTACCATTAATTTTGTAAAGTAGCAATATAAGAATAGGAAAAAGACCATAAATGCTTTGATATTGATCTGTATACTTTATGTATTTTTATACAAAACAAATGCCCTTTTTTTGTAAGAAGAGGCTTGTTCATTCTTGTAATGCTAATAGTCAACCACTGCCACCTTATTGTAGCAATCAAAGTTACAGTATATTCTGTGCTTGGGAATTACTTATATAATCCTTGGTCTTTCTTCATAACTCTTCATATTGAATAAACAAAGAGCAAGATATTTATCAAAGGTTTACGATCAGAACAATTCCTTTTCTCTTTGATAATAAAAGAGCATTTATTTCTATTAATCTACTTGTAAGAAATACACAACTCTTTTTACCACAAATTCAAAACTCTGTTGTTTGAACATGCTGAATTTTTAGATCCTATTGGCGTGGATTTAATTGCAAGTGCATTAAAAATTCACCTTTTGGGTTGTTTTCTGGCATTTCTTTATTTCAGAACATTTCTATCCCACCTTTCTTGCCTACCCAAAGCACAATACGATACAATAAAAGCACAATCAAAATCCGGTCAAGCAGAATAATTAATTAAAAAGGTAGAATGAAACCAAATGTCACAACTGAAAAGCTACAACAAAATAACTCCACCACTCCTGCTGAACATCACCACCGCCTCCAAAAGCTGAATGGAAAAGTCCAGTGTTAACATATCTCCTGAAGGAGTGTAGAGTAAGGGCCAACCAGGTCTCCATTCCATATGTTTGGTGCAACCGCTGAGAATGCCCTGTTTCTAATGGATACCCACTGTGCCTGTAAATTACAACGGTTGCTCCAAAAATGGTGGTTCTGCACGGAGTACAAGTCCTCACTGTAAGTAGTTTCATTTAAAGTTGATGGGAGAATGCCATGGGAGGAAGTTGCTTCTGAGTCAACAGTAATAAAAGCAGGCATTTAGTTTAAAACTGTTAATGAACAGGACTGGGGTGGGGGGGGAAAGCTTCCTAATCAAGAGGAAACAGAGAGACAGGATTTCAGATGCTTAGGGTGGTGAAGGAGACTTGAGATAATGGACAACACACCATTTGATCGGATATTGTCTATATTTTTGTTGCACAGAAACCAGTTTTGTAATTTAGCAGGACATAATGTATTTCTATTGAATAAAATTAGTGCAAGTTCCGGAGCCAGGAGAAAGTTCCCTGCAGGCTTGTTCTGGGAAGCTGGGGGAAGAGAGCAATTGCCAATCCTGCCATTTCCTCATTTTTTAAAAAAATGTTTTTTTTATTCATGCTCTTGTGTATTAGAAAGAAGATAATTTTAAAACCCAAAGAGTCCCTGGTTGTACCTTCTCTCAGTAGCACTTTGGGAGTCACAAAACTCTGTTGAAAAATAACAAAGCGACTGCAGAACAGCATTACAGTCAGGAAAAAGCGAGCCATCATCCCCAACCACATCTTCAATAGGCTGTTGCACTTTGCCCGCTTACACTGTGTAGGCTTGCACTGCAGTTGTGTTTTAAGGGATGGGAGGAGACCAGCACAGATCCAGGAGAATGCACAAAACACTGGAATTTCATAGGTTATCAGTAGAATTGTCAGAATTCAATGTAAACAACAACTGAAGAATGACAGTCCCAGATTAAATGGCCAGTATAGAAGCAGTCAAGAATATTCTAGTTTTTAGTGCAAATACATTTTGAACCTGGTCAGGATGGAGTAGATAAAAGTCAAAGTTTCTTTATTGTTTTAAAATATGTTTTAATTTGTCGTTTTTCCTCCAAAAATTTCACTTATAGTGTATATGTCCCTTAAAAATACCCTATTTTATATTATATCAGAATACAAACAAATCTATTTAAATCTCAACTCATAATCTCTTAATCCATAACCTTCTGTCAAATACACTGAGCTAAAGCCTGTGTTTCTGCATAAAATCATGTATTTGGGGCAAAAACATGTGATTTTTAAATGCCAAACATCATAAATATGACACAATAGGCCATGAATTGTAGTGCAGAAGGCATGTGGGCTGCATGACCAAAGGTTTTGGATTATGTTTCTGGGTAATATAAAGGCTCTATTTAGTTGGCAAATAGATATGTAGAGGTTGGTTTTTTTTTGTTTTTTGTTTTTTTTACAGAAATCAGTTAGCATGCATGCTTTTCCAAGAAATATTTAATTATAAAACTAGAAACTTGATTTAAACCCCCACTTTGGTACTTTTAAATTATTCATGTTTTGTTATTTGTTATTTATGTCGTGCCATCAATGTCCATCTAATCTGATTTGCTTGTGCTTTCTGTGATGGACAAGGATTTCTAATGCTGGTAATACTGATATTTATGCCTCTGTTAACTACAGTATACTATAACAGTGTTTCTGTATTCAGATTGACTAGTCTCAATCAAGGGATTCCCTCTAATTCTAAAATTGAATCTTTACAATTTACAAATTGACACAAGGAAGACAAGTCAACCCACCTGGTTCAGGAACAGTTAAAGATAGGGTTGCTAAATTTAAACTTCATTGCTGAGCCATTTGATGGGTCTCTGACCTTCCTGTCATCCAAATTACTGGTATAAAATGCCCTAGAAAGCAGAATAGTAGATACCCTGAGCTTTTGAACGCATTGACTTATAAATTTCAGAAATGCAATGACTAAAATACATGATATCATTTTGAAGGTAGAAGGTAGGACAATTCCACAGTCCAAATATAGCCACACACATCAGAGTGGAAAGAATCACTAAAGGCTTTCAATTATACTATAAGCAGAACTAAGGCCAATGGCAGGAAAAGATGGAGTGAAAAGGGATGAGAGTGAGAGAGGGGCTGGAGAACAAAACCAGAGAGCAAACGGAATAATCACGACCCTTTTTGAAATGTTTAGGACTGAAATAATCATATTAGGAATGTTTTTTTGTACAATCCTCTCAAACCCCATGCCATTTAGGGTCCTTCATGTCCCTCTAACCTGATTTGTTTGTTTTCTGTGATGGAAAAGGATATCTGATGTTGGTAATATTAATGTTTGTGCCCCTGTTAACTATACTGTAACAGTATTTCTGTATTCAAATTGACTAGTCCTCAATCAAGGAATTCAATCTAATCCTAAAATGGAATATTTTTTTCTCCTGACAACAATCCTAATGCAAAAAGAACATACAGCACATTTTCTTCCTTTGCTTGTTTGCATATAAAAGACTTTCTCTCTTTTTTATGGCCTTCATCACGAGAGTTTCCACACTCCAGGATGTTAGTTTTTGACTAGTGAAGTAGTACTATTGGAGAATTCCATATTGGCCATTTTTAGAGGTGATGCCAATCTCCAGAATACCGGATGTCTGATTGCCTCGCTTTGTTTGTTTATTTACTTTAAATGTGACACTATGAGGAAATGAGATTTAGCTTCCTTTCGTGACAGAAATCTGCATATTTAATTAACTCTGGGGGCCGTTAGCTTCTGGCCAACCTCGTGTTTCTAACTGGCTTTGGAATATCACAATTCCATATTAACGTTTACTGCTTTCTTTACAAAAAGAAATGTTAATGAACTATTTTTTGTGTCTATGACAATTAGAGCGCAATCCACCCTAACTATAGACCGGTGGAGAAGGTGTCGCGAAAGTGCTGTAAGGCACTTTCGCGCCACCTTGGGTGTAAGTGGTGCCAGCACAGAGACTGGCACCACCACCCTCCACTTCCTGTGCCGCTGGACGCAGGTAGGTGTTGCGCCAAGCGGCGGGAGGGTGTGTGGAGGGTGTGCCATACTATGCAAGACCATTAGCCCATCTAGGTCAGTACTGTTGACACTGATAGCTGTGTGACTTTCAAGGTTTCTGACAGGAATTTTTGCTTATAGGGATTGAACTTGGTGCCATCTGCTTGTGCAGCCTGTACTCTACCACTGAGCTGCAGCACTTCTGGTTAGCCTTTATTCCATGACATTTTCACCAAATTCCTCTGTTATATATATGGTCATATTTAGCTCAACGTCTTTCTGGTCTCCTTGTTCACAGGGCCTTCTTTGTGAGTCTTTTCTCAAGAGACTCTTTGCCACACGGCATGCCGTCACCATTCGTTAATAGCTGACAGTACATAAATTTGCCCAACAACTATTAATGTGAACAAACTTTCATTAGACTCAATACTATTCTAGTAAATAGGTAGTCTTAGTCATAAATATTGATATCATAAATATCAATTAATGTTGAATTCAGGGATCCCTACCCACTTTGGGTGTGATCCAGCTAAAATTAAGCACTTATATTTCAGCAAGGAGAGTCATGCCGGCCACATGACCACGGAGGCGTCTTCGGACAACGCTGGCTCTTCAGCTTTGAAATGCGGATGAGCACCACACCCTAGAGTCGGACACGACTGGACTTAATTGTCAGGGGTCACCTTTACCTTTACTTATAACTTGCCTATGGACATCAATGGGTCTGAAAAGTGCTTTACTTGGATTAACACACCCTCTTTTTAAACAGAACATAATATTTTCCAAGATAAAGTTACAAGACCTTAATTGTCGCTTTCCCACTTTTTCTGCACTATGGCTACGTTTCCAATTGGGCAAAACTATAGTTGAATGTATTTAAGTTAAGACCTGAGACCAAGCAGCGTGCCTCATTTTGTGTTTATTTTACAAATGATGAAAGCTGTTTGGTTTCAATCCTTAGTTCAACTAAATCAAACTCATTTAATTGCAGTGATTGGCAATTTTTAATGCTCTTTGCAAGTGTATTTGCATTGCTTCACTGTCCCATGCCATTTTGTCATCTCTCGTCCCTTAGTTGTCCTGTTTAACCTTTGCCTGCATTGCTGCTTAATTTGATTGGCTGTGGCAATCCACTAACAGCACAATCCTATGCATGTCTACTCAGAAGTAAATTCCATTGTGTTCAATGGGATTTACTCCCAGGTAAGTGTGTATAGGATTGCAGCCTAAATCTTGAAAAATGTAGCATTTTACATGCTATCGCATGTAAATGTGTCGTTGCATGTATCACATGCTATCACAGATGCGCATGGATTCCCACAGCCAGCTGGATTAAATGATGGCATTGGCTGACAGTGACAGTATGGAAGAAGGAAAATTGTGTTTAATGTTTCACTTAAAGTACTATTACAAGAAGGCACTTGGAGACCTTTGCTTGCCCAAACCTGCCAGGAGACCAAACTGGTGAGAGCGCAGCAAACTTGAGAGCAGCTGCAAACCATAAGTCATCCTTCAAACAAGAACGTGCAAAATCTCAAGCAGGTGTTGGTTGGATGCTCCCGGAAAGCAGATACTGTATGGCGGTGTGGGGGGCAGAGATCAGATAGCAGTATATAGCTTCTGCACTGTTCATTAAATGATCCACCAAGAGGGAATTGCCTGTTAAAGGACTATGCAAGAGAATGTAAAATACAATGAAACCTTGCAAAAATCTTTGGAGATGGGAACAAAGCAGGCAGTGTCTACTAACCAGATCCAACAGCAAGCCTGTTAGCCATTTGTGTGGTCTACATACAATACTCAGATGAAACTGGGCTCGAGCTGGCTCAATCTTAGATGTGTTTGTATGGCAGAAACATTTTTTGTCTGTGTATGATCCTAATGCCATTTAAGGGAGGGGCTGTGGTTCAGTGGTGGAGCACCTGGTTTCCATGCAGGAGGTCAATCTCCCAGCCTCTCCAAGCAGAGCTGAGAAAAGACCCATGTCTGGAAACCCTGGAGAATTGCTGCCAGTCTGTGCTGGCAATACTGACCTAGATGGGCCAATGATCTGATACACACTATAAGCAGGCTTACCAGATCGTCGCCGGGACGGGAGCGGTCTACCCCTAAGGGGGCGGGGCGTGGGGGGGCCAGAACCCACGCCCCCCACGCACCGCCCCCTTAAGGGTAGACCGCTCCCGTCCTGGCGACGATCTGGTAAGCCTGACTATAAGGCAACTTATTATGTTCACTGCATGCTTATGGTTTAGTTTTGGTCATTCTCTTCCCATCCTTTTTTACCTTCTACGAAAATGCCCTGCTTCTTAGTTCCATACTGTTGTGCTAACTGATTCAAGATTATCTAGCTGTACATAACACTGACTGAAATAGGGTAAATTGGATATCTTTAAAAAGCTAATTGACACTACCTGTATACAGAGCTTTCAGAGTGCCTAATTGTACAGTCTTTCTTCATAAGAACATGAAAAGAGCCCTGCTGGATCAGGCCAAAGGTCCATCCTAATTCTGCTTCCCACAGTGGCCAATGTAATGCCACAGGCAGGGCTCAGAGGCCATAGACCTCCCCCACTGTGGCTTCCCAGCTGCTGACATTGTGGCAAACAGGGATGTGAATTCATTTCAGAATGAATGAAAAAACAAACTGGATCTAGCCCCTTCAATTCATAATTTGTTCCAAACAGAATGCCTACCATCATAAATAGAGGTCTAAACAAAATCAATTGCAGATACTAATCTCTTCATTTGGAACTTGATTTTCTTTTGTTGTTAAACACTTCATTTTGTTAAAATTACATTCATGTTCATCACTCACATTGTTTTAGTTAAGAGAAAGATCTTACCTTACTTTTTTTTCCCCTGGTACTTGCCAGATTGTACCTGATTGTTTTACACAACGCCCCAAGCATAGCATATGTTCAAAAGACCAGAAGAATTGGTGAGGAGACCTGAGGAGATAGAGAGTTTCAGCAAACTGCATGAACTGGGCAGCCTCTTTCAATTTTGGCAGGGATTTCTGAGAAGTTGGGCCCAGTGAAAATAGGGAGCAGTTCGGAAAACTGAAGTTTATTCCGGTATGACAAGACAGAGCTATAGCATTCAGCTTCAACAGTACTCCTAGTTGCACACTTTGCATAAGAACACCAATGTTCTCCGTTTGGTGAGAGTAACCATTGCAAGCACAAAAAACAGGCCAGCACTGTTAAACAGGTCTGTGATAACACCATCATAGCAACTCTTAGGATCTAGTCTTTTGCTCTGAAATCACTTTGCAAAGTACTGTATTAAAGTCCTTTTTCAATTTATATTGAAATTAAACTTGTTGCCTGGGGGAAGGTGGTATAGACATCTCCTAAATAAATAAACTTCACAATGCAACAAAAAATAGAAAATACACTGTTTATGCAGCATAACAGATAACATATGGGCTAATTTTTTTTCTGCCCCAGTTGTTTGAAATCCTCTGAACTAGTTATTCTTGAGGACTTCAGGGGAAATCCAAACATATCAGTATGCTACGGCAGACTCCTTGTTATAATTAGTGACTCGCGCAAAAACAAAGCAAGCTTAATAATTTCACTAGTGCCATGAGTGATGTCAGTCATAAATTAAAACTGACAGGCCATAATAGCAGTTTACTGATGGAGGCTGGAAAGCATCACTGCCAAGTATTTTTGAGCAGCTGTCATTTTCTAGGCTGCGATCCTTTAGGTCTCTGACAAAATAGCTTGAACTAATAATTAACGATATAGTATTTAAACGAGACAAACACCTGATAGGCCACAGTACGTTGCCAGTGGACTGCATTCGACTTGGTGAATTGTATGTTTGGGAGGCCCCACGTGTAACAGTCCTAAAGCAGAATACTCTAACCCACTTAACCTGGATACTGGAATCCGCGGATGGGGGAAATGCTAGCTGGCTTCTTGCACAGAGCAGGCAAGCAGTCCTGCTTAACGTTGGAAGCCTCTCTAGCATGCAGGCTGCTTGCCTGCTCTGTGCAAGGCGCCAGCTCGTCGTTCACTTAAATGAAGAGATGTGCTGGCTTTGCGCCAGCGCTGGATCTTTATTAAGGTACTGGGCGCGGGGGGCTCCCCGCTATCCACTATCTGCGGATAAGTGGATCCACAGATAGCAGATCCATGTACCACAATATTATTGGCCTTTAAGTGTCATAAGATTTTTGCTTTCTCTTTGAGCATCTTTCCCAAAGAGACCCACTCCCTATATCATCTCTACCAAAGTGCCCTGAGCCGCCTTAAAAGCTGCTCCTGAGGTTCAAGTGACCTGGCAATAGCATGAGATGTGGTGTGAGAGCTACAGAGGCGGGAATATTTGGATATTGGAAGGGGAACCACTAGCAGAGTGTTCCTCTGCTGCCATCCCCCCACCAGAGGCGTCGCTCCGGTAGGGGCGGGGCTGTAAGTTTTGCTCGGTCGGAGTCCCGTTTACCGAGCGAGCAGGAGGCGGCCCCGCCCCCTCACTGTCAGAGCCATTCCCCTGCGGAGAAAGCAGCAGGCAAGAGACCCTGCCTGCTGCTTTCTCCGCAGGGGAATGGCTCTGACAGTGAGGGGGCGGGGCCGCCTCCTGCTCGTTCGGTAAACGGGACTCCGACCGAGCAAAACTTACAGCCCCGCCCCTACTGGAGCGACGCCTCTGCCCCCCACCCCCTGTAGGTTTTGGGTCTCTCCCTCCCTTTGCAGCCTCCATGCCACATCCCATGCAATTTCCAAGGGTCCTCCAGCCTTTGGTAGCAACTTTTTGGGGGGGGGGGATCGGAAATTTTCATTAGAGAGAAGGAGGTGGGGAAAGTGCTTTGTGCTGTATTGTATTGTACCAGTATAATGGATCCATCCCACCGAATGGGTTTTCAGAAAATCTTTCTATCCTTTTTCGCTTTTTTTTTAATTGCAAGCATTCTGTAAATGTCTTTCTGCTTCATTACTGTAATCAGTACCTGTTTGGCATTCCATTATCAGTTTTCATTCTGCTCCAGTCTGTGTTGTTTTGCAGATTTTCTGAACACTTTTCATCTTTAGTACTACTTAGGACAGACTGATTGCATATTGTGATGAGGAGATGGAGGATGAAAAAAAATGTTTTAATTATTTAAGTGAAATTGACATTGCTTCACTTTGCATATGTGGAACCAACTGCTAATTGAACATCTTCATCTTTAAGTATAGCTCTGAGATCTCAACAGTCCAACAATTGATTAAAACTTCAGAGTACTAACAGAAGGCAATAATCCATCTGGGTACATGTTTCTGTTACAAGCTAATCTTCAATTTTGTTCACAAATTGACTTGCAATTAGTTTGACAATTTGGCAATGGTTTCTAACCAGCAGAGGCAGTTTGAACAATAAGTCTTCACTGGTATCTGCTGTGGGAAGAGAAAGACCATTACAGTTGTAGCTCTTTCTCATCCATAGCCAGTAATGGAAAGGCTCTGTGTTGTGGACGGTGTGTTTCTTCCCATAACTGGGACTCCTGTCATTCTGGCTTCAGACCAGGCTTTGGGACAGAAGCAGCCTTGGTTGCCCTGGTGAATGATCTGCGACAAAGACTTGATAGGGGGAATGTGTCTCTGTTGGTCCTGCAGGACCTCTCAGCATCATCAGCCATGGTGTCCTTCTAGGTTGAGGCATGAGAGCACTGTTCTGCTGTGGTTCCTGTCCTACCTGGCTGATTCCAGAAGGTGTTAGTAAGGGGACACCTGTTTGGCACCTTGGCTTTTGACATGTGCAGTGCACAGGGTTCTATTCTGTCCCATGTTTAACATCTGTAAAAACACTGGGAGTTTTGGAGTGGGGTGTCATACGTATGCATGTGACACCCAGCTCTGTCTCCCTCTATCAGCTAATCCCAGGATGGCTGTAGAAACCCTGGTGCACTGTCTGGATGTGGTTGAGGATTGGATGAGGGTAAGCAAACAGAAATTAAATCTGGATAAAACCAAAGGTTCTCTTGGTTTGGAAAACCTTCTGGTGTGATTTTTTTAACCTTTTGACCCAGAGGCCATAGGAAGCTGCCTTATACCGAGTCAGACCATTGCTCCATCTTGCTAAGCATTGTCAACTCTGACTGGCAGCAGCTCTCCAGACAGGACTTTTAATTTTCTCTGCCTTATGTGGAGATGTCAGGGATTGAACCTGGCGCTTTCTGCATGCATGGCATATGCTCTGCCACTGAGCTCTGGCCATCCTTGTCTGCATTGGTCTGCAGCCATTGATCCATGCCCAGCAATAGGTAAGGTGCTGTTCAATACAGCACATTCCTTAGTGGTTTAGACAAGATTTGTATAATATAGATAGACGGCATAAGCAGGAGCCATAATCATTTTTCATTGGCAAATACAACCAGTGTGTGGGTGTGTGCGTGCGCAATTAAATATGAGCATTTGACCTTAGCAAGCATGTACAGTACAACACCACTGTTCTGAATCTGATTAATTCAGATCCCATTTCTGAAGATGTGTGAAGTAAAAGTATAAAAATGCCAAGAGGCATAATATTGCCTTTTATTTCAGAGTTATGCGGAGGCACAGAATGTCTTTTTTTTATTTTATAAATTCAATTGATTTTCAGCTGAAGAACGGGAAGACTTGTACCTGAGCCCTCAACGCTTTCTCTAACCTTGTTGCAAGTTCTTAGGAGGGCAAGAGAACCTTTTCTGAGCCAACTAAGAAGGATCCTCAATTTGTTCCTGGTTTGCTTGCCTGGCTTGTTCTATCTGTAGTTAGTTAACAAGCCACAGCTTTTTGAGTTTGTATGTAATATGGAACTGTGGTTTGTTCTAAAGGGAAAGCAAAAGCTGCCACTCTCATACTCTTGTGCATGTGAGAGGAAGCTGGCAACCTGTAAGTAGTATGGCAGTGATGCGATTGCAGCATCACGACACCGCCAATTGCTTCTGGATCGCCGGGACTTGGAGATGATTTCGGGCTGTAGGGCAGGCAGGAGGACCCTTCGCTGAAAATACAGCCATTGAAACAGAGCCCTGCTTGCTGCTCCAGGCCTCATGGTAGAAGCGTGGAATGCGCCCCCCCCCCCCTTGCTATGCTACTGAAGTGAACAATGCATGGCTTAGCATGATGTCTGAATTGGGTGGTGGGGAGAGGACTTTTCAGTGATTCACTGCAATAATAGGAAAATAGCAATTTAAAAGAAAACAGAGTTCAAGTTTTGCTGAAGTTAGTGTAGGGTACTTGGAGCCTGTTGTCTACGTTCCCCACGAATTGGCAAAAGTAAAGCAACAGAATTGCACAGCAGCTGCATTTGGCATCTGTACTCCATAAAAACAATCTATTTTTGTCACTGTCTTGATCATATGCATTGAAGAACAATGGAAATATTTTTGACTGAGTTTGGCTTGTATCATATATCCCTGTTTGGAAAAGACAGATTTGTGGGTTTTTTTTTCTTTCCTGCAGAATTGCTGTTGTATTACATGTAATACCAGCTTTTGCAAATTTTAATATTGTTGTTAACAACATAATAATCTTAAAGGTTTAGTCCCCAGGTCACTTCCCAATGAAAAGTTAGAACTAATTTATCAGTGTTGTTAATGCTGGAAAGACTAAAATTCTTATTTATTGCAAATTCTTAACATAAAGTGTCTTATTTAGTTTGTAGTATGTCTAAATCCTGCTGCAAGAGGATATTGCACTACCTGTCTCAGAATGAAAAATAAGAGAATAATAATCATTTTTTAATCATAGTAACAGCCCAATCCTGCCTGACATGCGGTGGCCAGCTTAAAGGGCCAGCCGCTGCATCCTAGGCACATTGCTGCCTGCACCAGAGCGCCCTGGGCTCACCTTGGGGGAAGGGGACGTCTGTCCACTTCCCTTGGTGTAAGTAAGTGGCACGGGCTTCAATGGACCTCCTTGGATACGCACCAGCTCTGGAGCTGGCACACAACCAGAGAGACCATGTTAGAGCGGCCCGGGCATAGGATATCCCGCGCAACTCAGCGCTGAAATCCTGGCCCCCTCCCTTGCTGCCCTGCCTGCCCTTCCCCTGCCCCTGTGCCGACTGGCATGGGACTCACCTGTGGCAATCGGCACAGGTCCGGGATGCCAGTGGTGTGAGCGGTGCCGGTGCCAGTGCCACTTACACGCGTCTCAAAAGTGCCTTACAGCACTTTTGCAATGCCTTAGCCTGGTGGAGCACTCGCTCCGCCGGCCTATAGTTACGGAGGATTGGGCCGTAAATGTGCCAAAGGTTATAGCTGGAGTTTATTTCCTTTCTATTTCTGATAAAACTGATTTGGGCTGCAGTCCTAAACACACATGCTTGGGAGTAAGTCCTGTTGAACTTAGTGGCTTGCATCTGAGTAGATGTGTATAGCGTTGTGCTGTTAGTTTGCTTTTTGGCATTTTCACAGAAGTTCATAGATTTAAGTCCCAATCCTATCCAACTTTCCAGTGCCGATGCAGCCATGCTAACTAGGCATGCACTGCAGTGGGGGGAGGGCAGTCACAGAGGCCTCCTTAAGGTAAGGGGACATTTGTTCCCTTACCTCAGGGCTGCATTGCAGCTGCATCGGCATTGGAAAGTTGGATGGGATTGGGCCCTTATTCTTTCACACAGACTGCTTAAAATCTCAATTACTTCCCTGGGATTTAAACAGCCCAACTGAGTGCAGGACTGTGGCCCTGATATATAATTCTGAAAATGATGGTGGTTCTTGTATGGTGATTTTATGTGACTCGGGTCAAATGCTCACCTGCATAAGCATTTCATCTCCCCTGTCATGATTAAATGCACTTAGGCCCATGTAGCAGTATCATTCATAAGAACATAAGAAGAGCCTTGCTGGATCAGGCCAAACGCCCATCTAGTCCAGCTTCCTGTATCTCACAGTGGCCCCATCAGAACCTGCCAGAATCACTTATTGCTAGCCTACTAACATTATCCATGAATGGACCAATGCACATGGTAAATACATTCAAACGTGACAAGATGACAGGCACTTTACCCATGGTTTATATAGATCAGGGCTAATGTTTCCCAAAGTTTCAGCTGTCAGGGCCTCATCATTCAATCTTGCTCTTATGGGGGGGGGGGGGAAGCAAGTTGGTTATAGGAAATATATATATACATTCACAATAGGAAAACAATATTTGCAAGTATGACGATGCTCTTATTAGTGGGGGGAAAGGAAGCATGTAATTATGATGCCATTGTGTACGGCAGGTTTCTTGGTGGGCTGAAGGTGACCCGCAAGCCATAGTTTGGAGACTCTTGTTCTACATGATTGATTATTGTATACAGCTAGTTACCTTATGATAAATAGCAATACATACCATATATACTCGTATATATGTCAAAAATCCCTTAAAATTGACCCTAAAAACCTGTGTCGACTTATACACGGGGCTTCTAAGAACAGCTGCTTGGTGAGGTGGGGGGGAGTGACCAGGCTGAGCAGTGAGGCGCATGGGGGTGGGTAAAAAAACCCTTAAAAAAACAAACCCCGGAGCTTTTTTACCTTGTTCTGAAGTAGCACAGAAATAGCACAGCTATTCTCCAAACAGGAAGAAAGAAAGGTGAAGGAGCTTATGGGAGTTGTCTTGGGCTGCTGTTATGGAAGTACTGTACTCCTCACAAAGCCTACAACTCCCATAAACTCCTTCACCTTTCTTCCTGTTTGGAGAATTTCTGTTGCTGCCTCAGAACAATTACTGGTAAGTTGTTTTCAAAGAATTTCATATACCCTTAAGTTTTGCCCTCGACTTATCCACGGGTCATAGCAAATTACATTATTTTTTGCTTAAAACTTGCTCTCGACTTATCCATGAGATTGACTTACATACAGGTATACAGTCAGTTATTTCTTTGGCCAGAACAAAACTGTCAACAGTTCAGTTACCATTATTATAATATCAGAAAAGGTGACAAAACAGCATAGACTTTTATAAGATGATTCATTGCAACATGACACAGCAATAGGCAGTGCATCTCTCTTGTGGATTTTTGCAGCAGGAGCTGCAAACGTTGCAATCATGTAACACGCACTTGTTTCAGCCCGCCAACAAAAAACAGATCTTATTAGAGTCAGACAGTTTAAATATTTCTATTAATCAGACTTCTAAGGAATTTTTCCCTGGGAACTTTAAATAATACACAGTACAAAACATAATGAATGATGTCTTCTGCTAGGTTTTGACCACAGATACACAGACATGGGATTATTTTGGATTATACTTACCCCTTCTGACCAGCCCATGCGGTAAAAGACCTGTGTGCATGACCTGGCCCCTCCTCTCGCATTCCGGGGGAATTTGGGGCATTTTCTTTAATCACAGGACTGATGGTAATTCAGACCGTTCTGACACTCAAATCAGTGTTGTTGCATAACACTTCTACCAGTTCTAGAAAATATTATCTTTCCCCATATATTTATATTTTATTAATATATTGAAGGGCCAGCGGGTGGCGCAGTGGGTTAAACTGCTGAACCATGAGCTGTCGATCGAAAGGTCGGCAGTTCGAATCCGCGACGGGGTGAGCTCTCGTTGCTTGGCCAGCTCCTGCCAACCTAGCAGTTCCAAAGCATGTTAATGCGAGTAGATAAATAGGTACCACTTGCGGGAAGGTAAACAGCGCTCCGTGTTCCAGCCGCATGCTACGCGCTGCGGCAAGGAGAGTCATGCCGGCCACATGACCACGGAGTCATCTTCGGACAACGCTGGCTCTTCGGCTTTGAAATGGGGATGGGCACCACACCCTAGAGTCGGACATGACTGGACTTAATTGTCAGGGGTCACCTTTACCTTTACCTTAATATATTCAAACATAAAAACAATACATATTTCATAAAGTTATAGCAAATGCGAAGCAATACATCCTACTAGCATACTATTCACTATTTCAGTTCTAGAAAATATTATCAATATGTATTGCATATCATTTTCATACATGTTTTTAAAATGTTACAGAGTTCTAACTTTTTTTAACTATTAAAGTGAGATGCAAGCATTTCTGTTTATAACCCTGTTTTCAACAATGTTTGCGTATGGGCTTCAAGTTCAGCTAAGACTTATGGAGTTTGCTGAATCTAATTCCAAGGCTTCATATTCTTAATAAGTTCTTATCTTTCCTTCCCGGCCTGTCCCTACTCTGTCACTTGCTGTATCTGATGGTAACCTCATCATTTACCCATTGTTGACCAGGAGTACACTGTTGATCTATTTATTATCCTTCTCTGTTGCCAAATCGTGTTGCTTCTCCTTGTACAACATTGCAAAAATCCATCCATCCCTCTTTGTCCCCTGTCTTGTTCTGGATGCAGCCATGAGTGGTCTAAGAGCCAGTACTTAGAGCCAGGGGGGACATGATTGAGACTTATAAAATTATGCATGGGATGGAGAGAGTGGATAGAGGGAAATTCTTCTCCCTCTCGCACAACACCAGAACTAGGGGACACGCACTAAAATTGAGTGGAGGGAGAGTTAGAACAGACAAAAGAAAATATTTCTTTACCCAGCGTGTGATTCATCTGTGGAACTCCTTGCCACAGGATGTGGTGATGGCACCTGGCCTAGATGCCTTTAAAAGGGGTTTGGACAAATTCATGGAGGAAAAGACCATCACAGGTTACAAGCCATAAGCAACCTCCTGGTTTTTAGAAGTGGGTTTTCTCTGTGCCAGGTGCAAGGGAGTGGCGACTGGACACAGGTATCTTGTTGTCTCGTGTGCTCCCTGAGGCATCTGGTGGGGCCACTGTGTGACACAGGAAGCTGGACTAGATGGGCTTTTGGCCTGATCCAGCAGGGCTCTTCTTATGTTCTTATGTTCTTATGTACTTCTCGAACTATCTGATATGGTGGATTGGGGGGGGGGGGATTGCCAGTGTGTCAGGGACATATTACTGTTGTCTCTTTCCTGGAAATTTGCCATGGACTGGCAGCTGATGGCTCATGTACCAGCATTGGTCCACAGACCACCACTTTGAGTAGCACTGGTCTAAGTGGGCTAAAGACATGGTGTGAGCTCAGTCAGGAGCTTCTGCAGGTACCAAAAGTCAAGACTCTGGACAGCTCTGAGGGGAGCTGCAGGACAGACTGGGTCTGTTCCAACAGAGGTGTAAGCTTGACTGAGGGTTTATATAGCTGCTGAAAAGTTCAAGGTGGCCAGCTCTGCCTCTTCTCCTGGGAAGCAAGCCTGTTGTGGCTTAAAGGGCCTTGCCTGATTTCTCAAACACTGACTCCTATGTTACAGGGAAAACAGTGCTCCCTTGTGAGTTCCTCCCAACTAGGCGTCCTCTGCATTCGAGGAGTGGGTAAGACTGTGTCCTCTGGCCATGGAGGGGGGGTGCTGAGTCCAATTCCCTAGGATTGCCGCCACCATGCTGTCCCTGCCCCTTAAGGTGGCAGGGGACCGCATCCGGTTCTCGTGGGTTGTGAACCGCTGGCTTAGACTGTCCCATTTCCATCCAGAACTTCCTTCATTGTCTTCCCATTCCTTTCTGTATCCAACATGAATTCCTTTTTCTTACCTTCACAGCTCTTAATATTCTTCACAGTCTTTCCCCACTCTGACTTTGGCCATTGTTTCTCATTATGTCCTGCTGAGAACCGCCACTTCTCCAGCTCTGCCATCGGAAGGTCTTTTGCTCCCTATCATCATGGCTCCATCCATTCTCTCTTGTTGCCTATGTGTGGAACTTCCTCCCTGATCACACATGTTGTGCCATCTCTCTCCCTCAAATCCCTCCTCAACCCATCTTTGGTTGTAACACTTTAATCTCAATTCCCAACTGCACCCAAGTTTTAAATGAGTGTAATTACATTTGCTTTATGTTAATCCCTTGCTACCCTTGTCTCTACCTCCCTGCCTCTGTTGTTTCTCCATTGTCTATTTTAGATCCCAGGCTCCTTGGTGGCAGGACCTGTCTATTTTTGGCAGAAACATGTACGGTATATTGACGGTACTGTATAAATAATAATCCACCCCTCCCAAAAGCAACTGGTTTCCCCATCAGTAAAAGCTTGTATTTTGGCCAGTGGTCTTTGCTGTCCTGCACAGTCTCTTCGGCTTCTCAAAGGCTTTTTTGGCAACGTTCTGCTTCATCTCTTTGCTGCCAGGAAAATAATCTGATGAAATGACATGTGGTACAAATTGCAGAACTGTTTCTCCCTCCAGATAGGGTGCGTACAAACAAGAAGGGGGGGGGGAGATGTGGGAAAAGCAACTAAAGCTATAGGGTGTAATATTTTAGATAGCTGGAAGGCTAAAGTGGGAACTGCCGCTGCTGGCGAGGGGGGATTTATAATAGCATATAAAGCAAGAAAACTGAAGTAGCCATGTAGGTTTAAAAAAGTATGAAAAGAGAGAACAATGATGTTGAAAGAGATGCTGACAGGATACAACATATTGGATCTGGTTTGTTGCCTCCTCTAGTTAACCTTTTCATTACTGTAGTTCTAAAGATCCATTGTCTTTATTGTCTCAGTTCTGGTGTGACCAAAAATGAGAGTTTTGGGATTACCACTTGATGCAGTAATCGTTCCAGAATGTACTTTTTAAAATGGTTGTCCATAAATGGTGATATCTCTCCCCTCCCCATCTTTTATCAAAGTATTAGGGATAAGGAGCTTCAGAATTGCCTGGTGAACGGAGCAGCCAAGACAAAAAGAAATGAACAGGCAGGAGATGAAAGCATGCCTGCATCTACATCTGAAAGCATATCTGTAGTCTGTTCCCTGCTGGACATGGTCACTTTGGACAGAATGATCTCTGCTAGCTTTCCGTCTCTCACATGGGCAGTGGCAGTTGAAGACATAGAACAGTATGCTAGTAGCCAGCTCTTGGGAGCAGAAGGGGATGTGCCATCCAGTCTCGATGATTGCAGTGCTGTGAATCTGGGGCTGCCCTTGAAGACTTCCCAGAAACGTTTTGTGGTTCAGAAGATGGCAGCCAGACTGTGGCTGCTTGGAACATTGATAGTTTAAAAAAATCTTCACTGGCTTCCAATAAGTTTGCAGGCACAATTCAGGGTACTTGTTTTGACCTATGAATCCCTTTCCAGTTTGGGGCTAGGATATCTGAAGGACTGTCTGCTCCCATATGAACCTGCCTAATCTTGAAGACCTTCATCAGAGGGCTTGTTCCGGGTGTCCTTGTTTTTGGAGGTTAGGTAGGTGGCAACCAAGGATATGACATTTTCAGTGATGGTGCCCAGGTCATTGAATATCCTTCTCAAGGACAATCAGCTGGTGGCTCATTTGTTAGTTTGAAGTGCCGTGGAAGACCGTATATTACCCTAAACGTTTAATGGGTGATGTTTTAACTCTGCCTCTGTTTCATTCATGCTGGTTGCTTTTATTGTTTTTATGATTTTCAGTATTGTATTGTAAAGTGGGTGGACATCTGAATGCTTTCATCAGCCTGCCTGGGCTGACTGATGCATATTATTGAACTCTGTCCCTGAATTTGGAGTTGCCACAGTGCTGGGTGGTGTGGGGACTGAGTAACAATACTCTTGGATAGTGAATTCCTTGATAGATGGGTTGTCCTCATACTTAAGGCCTCACTGATTGAGCTGTTTTGGTTTGGGGTTAAGAAGTAATTTTCTCCCAGGTTAGATTAGTTTGTGACCCTGGTGTGTGTGCGTATGCATGTACACTCATGGGTGCACATGTGCATGTGTTGCTTTCCTTTATAATTTATCACTTGGCGAACAATTATTTGCTCTGCCATCACTGTTAGTGGTACATTTGCTCTGCCATCACTGTTAGTGGTACATCTTTTCCTTAATATGACCTGCTGTGATCTGTGTTGCGCCAAATGATTTCTGGAGGCTGGGGTTGTGCATAGATCCACCATGCACTGATAGAGTATACTGAGAGCCCCTTTGTCCTCTTCTACATTTGTGATTGTTATGTACTGAAAGTCATCGCTCCTAATTATTTAATTTGCTACCTAGTGGCGTCATAATCAAGGTTACGTTCCACTGTGATTATAGATATCTGTGTTAATTATTTCAAGTTTAGCCACATTTAAGGGCTGTTGCACTAGTAACAGTGAAGTCAAACGTGTGTTAATTTTGCAGTGAAAAGACAAATTGTAAGCCATTGTGTTCTTTTTGAGGAAGAAGCCATTGGGGTAATGAGACTATATGGGAGATTGTTGAGGTCAGCCATTCTCAAAGTTACGTTTGCAGTGATAGGATGAATACCAGATAGATGGCAAGGGGGTGGGGAGGATCAGCAGGTGGAAGGGAGGAGTGATTAACCTCTCCTACATCCAACTATTCTTACTAGCAAGTCTCTTTCCCATTCGTATCCCCTAGGCCACTTTTTTTGCAGCCAGGCTTATTTTAAGTTCCAGAGCCTGGCAGCAAAAGAAAACTATTAAAGCTGCCTATAGAGGTATTTGTAGAGGAGACTTGGCAGACGGGGAAAGGGTTAAGCAGCTCCTTCCCACCCACTCTTCTCCTGAAAGTGTTCCTTGCGCTGGAAACCACAAATGTGGAAAGCACACTGCTGGAAATAATTTACTACTAGAGCATAATATATGTACAGTCATCTTTTTTATATACCAAAATGCATGTCAATTTTAAATGTAGGACAAGAGTCTCGCTATGTAATGCAAAATAAGGCCAATTTGCATAAACATATTTACAAATAGAATCTGCCAACAGGTGTTAAAGTGCCAAGAGGAGGTTTCGGTTACAAATATCTATGCACATCCGGTAATTTTGACAGAAGCTTCTCCTTCAAATATCACTTCTCTGGTCAATAGATTTCTTGAATGTCTCTAGAGTTATCCTAAGGCTTCCGGTGGCTAAAGTCTCCTGCTAAAGTTAGTCAGCACCTCCGGGTCACATACTTTAATTGCTCCTTCACCAGCTCTTGTTATGTGAATAACAGCTTCAGCAGCTGAGCAAGTGTCCTTGCATCCTTGTATTAATTAATTAACGTTAGGAGGGAAACACAGGTTTGGGAGCCTCATATTTCCATAGTAACATGTCACTCTGCCCTTAAAGACAAATTTAGAGACCTAGCAATTTTGCTATGATGTTTCCGTCTCTTTTGTGCATTTCTGAACAAACTGAGAGCAGTTTGGTGATTGTTGTTTTCTTCCCCTCTAGCTCCTTCCTTTATGGCACCATGCAGTATGTATTCCTTCCATAGGGCTTTTGACAATACCCTATGTAGTACAGCAGAGGTGATAGAAGGAAGCAAAAAATATGATGGGAACACTGTGGAAAATCTGATCCTTCAAAATAAGTCCTGCATTTTATTAATTGGCTGAGTACGAGCTCAAGATGTCCAGTAAAAGCAGCAAAACCGCAACAGCAGTCAATTAATATCATGCTCTGAAATGCTCTCTCTAATGTGGTAGCAGATTCAGCCTTCCTGAAATATCACACTGTCAGATTTTAATACTGTGGAATGGGCTTCATTCTGGATTAACAAGAACTCCAATTATGTTTTGTTTTTCCTTCCAATTACAGTAGTCTGGGCAAGTGTGTGAGATGACAATTGAGTGAGCCCTATTACATTAGTCACCTGCACTGTTCCTAGTATTGTCATGTTAAGTTTAATGCTGTAGTACAGTTTAAGGCCTTTGTGCAGTACTGGATTAAAGTATATGGATGGCAAATGCTTAACAAATATTTATTTTTATTTTAAAGATTTAAAATAAATAAAATTCTTTCCAGTCCTGGAAGAGGAAGCTTGGGGTAGCTTACAAATTAAAAGCACAACATAAACAATCAATAATAAATCCAAAATTTAAAACTAGCCAGTTTAAAACCAGTAATCAAAGAAAAAGGAAAGGGGCAGATGATACAATAGAGGTGTAACGGAGTCCCAACCCCTCGCACCAGTAAGCAGCTGCATTCTGCAGTAACTGAAGTTTCTGAATACAGTGAACCCTCCGCATCTGCAGTCCCATATCCACTGATTCTACCAACTGCGGATCGAAAATAGTCAGGAAAAAAATGGTAAAAATGCCTGTCATGGCTGCACTCCAGTGGGCCCATCGTTGTAGATGTGTAGGTTATATGCAAATAAGAGACTTGAGTTAACTTGAGAGAGGCTTGAGCTATCTTGAGAGACATGAGCATCTGCAGGTCTTGGTATCCTCAAGGGGTCTTGGAACCAATCCCCGCAAATACGAAGGGTTCACTGTAGTCTTCACAGGCAGCCCCATGTATTACTGTAGCACATTACAGTAGTCCAATTTTAATGTCACCAATGCATGGTTAACCATAGCCAGAACTGATCGATCCAAGAAAGAATGCAGCTGGTGTACCGGTCAAAGCCATTTAAAGGTGCTCCTAGCCATAGCTGACATCTGAATGTTCCAGGGGCAAGGCTGGGATTCAAGAGCACTCCCAAACTTCAAACCTGGCCCTTGAAAGGGAGTACAACTCAATCCAGAATAGGTTTACTATCCAATTCCCATGTCGCAATTCTCTGCTCTACAACCACCTCTGACTTGTCTGGATTTAATTTTAGTTTGTTTGCTTTCATGCAATCCAGCACTGATTTAGAACCTTTATAGCTGAGAGAGAAGGGGGGGGCTATCATTTGCATATTGATGACACCCAACCCTGGATTACTGGATGACCTTCCTCGGCAGTCTCTTGTAGATGTTAAAAAGCATGGGGGACAGAACAGAACCCTGAGGGATGCCATAGGCCAATGGCCAAGGTAACAAACAGGAGCCCTCTAGCACTACCTTCTGGAACTGCCTGCCAAGAGTGATCAGATACACTGTAAAACGGTGCCCCCAACCTAACACGGCAGTCCAGAAGGATACCATGATAGATGGTATCAAAGGCAGCTGAGAGATGCAACAGAACCAACAGGGATGCACTCTCTGTCCAGTTCCAGTGTAGGTCCTCCACCAAGGCAACTGCACACTTGCCAGGATCCTGTCCACATTCTCAGGTTGAACAAGCTGAAAAGAATCAAGCAACACAGAACAAGCAGTTGCAATGGGAATTTCACTTGGCATTACTAAACATTGACATGCACGTCATGATGAATGCAAGCTATTTTGTCCACAAAATGCCTTGCAAATTGGTCGCAGTGGGCTATTGAAGAGTCTACCTCAACAACCTGAGAGCCCAGATGGAATAAGCCTCGGACTACTTGAAAATGCTCTGCTGACCAGTGCTGCATGGACATAGTGATGGTAGAGAAGTACACTTCCTTCATTGCCATCACCACCCTGGAGTAGTCCCTAAAATGAGGATCTAGCCATTTGGTTGGACTCATTGCACATTTTCCGCCACCATTGCTTTAATTGTCATCTTCTTGCTTCTTCATTGCCTTCAGCTTCCCAGAAATGTGAAACCCAATATATGGAACCCCACACTTGTGTTATCCAGATCTCGCTTTTTTGCATGCCAGTGTCTGGATGTAGTAGGATAACTTCATTCAACTTTCATGAGTCTGATGGATCCAGTTTGCATAGGAGTTTATCATGCTTTAATTCTAACATTAGAGATCATATGGCCATTCTAATGTCATAGATTTGAATTCTGACACCACCACCACTCACTAGAGACACTTGCAGCTTGTGAAGGCATATATGTCTTGTCTGAACTGGGCTCTGCCTGCAGCCTGAAGGGTACTCTGTGGACCCTTAGTGGTAGTATTCCAAAGATGACCTCCTGCCCTTCTAAGCTATGAATGGTGCTATTTTAGGAGCACACGTGATTTGAAATTAGAACATTCACAACACTTCTGAATAAGAACCACAAACCTGAATTGAAACAAAACTGAGCACCATAATTTCATGGTGGTGGCAGATTGTTTTGGCCCATTTGATTTGAATAAAAAGCTTTAGAGAAGGAAAAACCTGCACTAAAAGAGGAAGTGGCATTTAAGAGATGCTCAGGCTTTAATTCCAGATTAAGCACTGCTGTTGGAATGCCAGTACCTTCCTAGCCATAAAAAGATCCCATCTCCTCACTTTAGTTGATTGCTAGAATAGAGGAGAGAGAGAATAAAGTGCTACAGATTAGAGCAATTTGTGTTGATAGCGAATGAAGACATGCATTTGCGTCAAGATTAATTCTCATTCTTAAAGGATTAAAGTATGTACACATAGAACAAAGATTGGTAAAAAGGGTTTGTTTTTGGCGATTTGTTTGTTTCACACACACTATTTTTGAGTACAGTATATTCTTCAAGAATTTAAGGTGGGTCTGTTATTTTTGAGTGAATTCTTTTCATGCTGTAATTGACAATTTCACTTGATGGACTCTGTCTATTTCTTCCCAAGCAACACAACCAAGCTGGGAGGAAGACTGTATGTTTTGAAGGAAAGAGTAAAGGGGAATGCTGATGGAGAATGAATTCTCCAAAAGGCATCGCTAGACTTGAGTTGGGTGACAAAATGAGTTAAAGGCAGCATTGCTATTTTCAACTCGTATATTTGCAGTTTATAATTCTTTGGTTGAATTACTCGTGCATAAGTTTTAGTGCCATTTCTTCATTATGACTCATAAGTGGCAGGCCTTGACCTGTCTCAGAAGCCGGCTGTAGCTGGGGGGGGGGGGGGGGAATGAATAGACAGATGTAAAGTTCAAAGGGTTCAGACACAGCAGATGTGATCAAGACAGGCTGAGAACTGGATCAAGTAGAGAAGGATCAGAAAGGCCAGAGGCAAAAAGCTTAGTCAGGTATTCCACTGTTCTGTAACACGAATCGGGGTACGTAGAGTATACTAATAGCAATTGAGGTTGGACTTCAGCCTTTTAAATTCTGAGTACTGTGTATGATGTTTTAATTGTTCTTGGGCTACCATTGCAATATATGGAGGCAACTAGGTTGCAGCCATTTTCTCTGAAGCAAGTGGCTGATAGTACTAAAAAACCATCCCGGGTAAAAAAACATCCTGGTTTTTTTTTTTAAGCACTTTTTGTTCGGATCTAAACTTTGAGTTGAAGGATGCTACCTTGGACATTGCAGGGAAATAAATTGAGTGTAAGATCTAAGAATTATCGTCTCGGTAGACAAAGCGTGCATGTTCTCCCTATGTTTTTTTTAATTAAAACTAATTCTGCAACTGTGACATAGGAGGAGGGGAGAGGCATAAGCTCAATGATAGAGCAGTGCTATACATTAGGTCTCGGGTTCAAACCACAATAACAGTTTCAGATAGTAGGGCTGGGATAGAATGTCAGCTGTCCCTGGGGAACTGCTGCCAAGTTGGAGTAGGTAGCACTGGGGTTAATGGATTGGTAGACTGGCTCCATAGAAGGCAGCTTTTGTATTTTCATACCTATTTGAACTGACTGGTGTTCCTTTTTAAGGATGGTTTTCATGATCTTCCAGACAATGAACTCTCATCTACATACTGTATTTATAGTCTAAATATAGTTGAGGGCCTTAACTCATTGTTAACTTTTAGGAAAAAATATTGTAAGCCACTCTGAGTCCATGGGATAGAGCAGGATGTGAGAATTGTACTGTGCATTATAAGCTTCATCAAAACAAAGGCATTTCTCCGGAATATTCAACGGAGTATCCACTACAAGAGAGCCTGAAGAATTGTTACCGGTATCTTTCTGATTTGGACAAATGTGTGATGTTTACTGTTGCTACTGCTGCTTTAGGACACCCACCCATCCCCAATCAAACAAATGATCTTCTATACAAAACTTCACTAATTCCAGGAGACCATGTAATTTGACAATGGTTCAGTGTAGTTAATTTTTCATTAGATGGCTGACTGAAGCATGATTTTCCTGTTGTTTTTCTGATCGGTCATTTGCATTTCCTTTTATTTTGCAACCACCAATGGTTGTAAGCTAATAAATATGCCAGTTTTAGTTTAGTTATTCTGCAGTCCCTTTGGGAAATATTAGCTGTGCTTAAGTCCCATGAATCTGAATGGGACGTAAGTGTACTTTGCTTGCATGGCATCCCTGGTGATCAGGTACGTTGATTCTAGAATGGAAGGTGCTATTTTAGTTGTTCAGAACTGTGAAGAACAAAAACATTGGTGCTTTAGGATCTTGTTAGGTATACCCATGGGTATATATTATGTTCAGTGTTAATCAGCGACTCCATATCCCTGTTCCAAAAATGTGTCTTGAGGTAGTAATGAAGAAGTAGAGAGAAGGGATGGGAGAAGTCCCCCTCTCCCCATGAAGTAGCTTGGCAAAATTGTTCTCCTTCCCAATTGTCCCTGCAGCCCCTCCTGGATTATTGGAGGAAGGTACATGCGTTGCACGCAGAAGGTCTTGGGTTCAATCCTTGACATCTCCAGGTAGTGCTGGGAAAGACTCCTCTCTGACACCTGAAGAGCAGCTGCCTCCTGTTAGTGAATACAGGATTGAGCTCAGTATAAGTATTCTTTTGATCCTAGTTTCCCCACGCCGTCTCCCCCTTACTCTCTGACTTCTGCCTCTTCTTGGTTCTTCATTTGGGTTTACCCTTTTGCTTTTTGCCGTCGTGAGCACATGTTCTTTAACGCACACATGTGTTTCTTAAGAGACTGCGATCCAGACAGCCCCTCCAGCAAGTATTTGCACCTGTGCACTTAGACATCTCACTTCTTAACAGCAGCTCCTTGTGCTGCATCAGAAACCACTTCAAAAATCCCCTTGAATTTCAAAAGCCACTTGTTGAGTGGCACACTGACCTACTGCTAGGAAGAAAGATCTGCATGCAGTCCCTGGCGTACACAGACCTTGCTGTGAAACTTTATGGATCGTTGCCAGAGTAACTTGTATTTTCTTCAGTCTCTCATAACTTAAACGTAATGAATGTGCTTATGATGAACAAAGGTGGCTTTTTGGTGTCCATCATTTGTTTCAGTCTTACCCAGGGAGTGAATGCCATACTTGTTAGATCAGTTCTGGCAACAATTAAGGGTAATTAATAATCTCAGACTTCTTTGAAGCTAATATACAGGGGGCCCCGGTATCCACGGGGATCTGTTCCAGGCCCCCCCCCCGTGGATACTGGAGAAGGGCCAACACCCCTCCATGCCCCCATGTGCCCCACTGGCCATTAGTTTACCTTAGGAGATGGTCTGTGTCTTCCTTTCAACAAAAACTATAAGCAGCAGCATGGACCTCCTCAAATGCTCCGAAGCTTGCGTACATTCACGCCAGCCATGTAAGGCCACGCCAGGCCTGGAGAGGGCCTAGGATATGGTTATCTTGCCACCAATATCCCCACACTCTCCAGATCCCGGGGCGGCCAATGGCCACCCTCCCTGCCCGCCCGGTCCACTCTCCCCCCCCACCAGGGTAGGACTTACCTGCTCCAGTGGGCACGGGGGTCAGACAGAAGTCTGGGTAAGGGCCACCGGCCGCTGCGTCGGCGGTCCTTACTCGCTGGTTGCCTTAAATGCTCTGGGTGCAGTAAAAGGGTCTTTTTATGGGTCTACACAACGCAGCACTCAGCTGAATGTTCTGAAATTGAACATTCCTCAAACGATGTCCTCCACATACTGGAAAGTTTTTTGGAAAGCATGTCCTTTGTAGGTGTGCAGAATAAGCTAGGGAATCTGTGTACCTTGTTGTAGTAGTAGCCCTCTTGAAAAGATAAGAACTCCCAGTTATACTGTTATTTGGGAAATGCAGGATATCCAACAGCTGCATTTGGACACTGAAACAGTCATTTCCCCCCAGTAAAATAAAAAGTAAATAAAATCTCTTACAAGCCATTATTTGTACATACAGGTGGGCCCCCATATCTGCTGGGGATATGTTCCAGGCCCCTCCGTGGATACTTGAAACCGTGGATAAGAGCGAACACCCCCTCCATGGTTTCCTGAGGGCCCCCCCCACCCTGCCTCCCCTGTAGGCAGGCATGCTCCCCCCCCAGCTCTTATTTTTCTTTCAGCAAGCTTTGTTTCTTCCTTAAAACAAACAGAGAAGCAGCCTCCATTGCAGGCAAGTAGAACGAGACTAAGTCCTACAGAGGCTTTGCAAGGTTTCTGTTAACCTTGCAGAGCCTCTCTAGGACTTAGTCTCATTCTACTTGCCTGTAATAAGCAGCCAGAGGCTGCTTCTCCTGTTTCTTTAAGGAAGAAACAAAGCTTACTGGGAAAAAAGTAAAAGCCTGGGGGGGCCCCCCACGATCCGTGGATAACTGAAACCGTGGATAGTGAATCAGTGGATACGGGTGCCCACCTGTACTTTTGCAATTGTATCTACGCTCTACATTCTGCCTTATTTTACTCATTAGAAGAGCACATGGGAAATTGTAAGATTGGCTGCCAATCCTGTCTAACTTTGCGCCCTGCGATTCAGCAAGGCCGGTGCAGTTCTCCGCCTCATCCAGCAAAGCAGGTAGACAGGAGGTCACCTCGGAAGAAGGTTTGTTCCCTTCCCCCGATTAAAGCCCCAGCCGCCCTGATGGGCCTACTTGTTTGCAATACCCTAAGACTAGACAGGATTGCGTCGTAAAAAGTGACGATGCCATCTTTTTTGTTGATGAACTGTGTTCTGCATTTTTTGGTAAGCTTTTTTTAAACTCTCAACAGATGTTTCGTCTATAGTTCCAAAATATTTCACAAATGTAATTAAAAAAAAACATTAATGTGAAACTCAGAGAGGCATAGGAAGTTACCAGAGGAAATGGCTATACTCAGGAGATTGATCTGTTTATGCACAGAAAGTGTTTAAGGGAGCTGGAAATAAATATGATGAAAGGAGAGGAGACTGGCTGGCTGTCAGGAAGATAATTCTATAATTGATGCCTAGGCACGCGCAAGAGCAGCTTCTGCTACCTCTCTCTCTAATTGACCCTGCTAATGAGGGCTCATGAGTAGGAGCTAAATCTTCAGGGCTTTGCCTAACCTCTGTTCTGTGTTTGTTTATACACTGGAATGGATGGAAATGTCTGTGGTCCATTTGGAAATGAATTTTTTTTTCTTCATCCTTGATTCTGGAATTCTAGCTGCCATTGCCACTTAAAAAAATATGGAAGAATAGAAAGATTTGCAGGTCTGGCCAAGAACTCGTGCATTGAAAATTATGCTGTTGGCACTTAAGAATTAACAAAAAATTTTGCATCGCTGCACAAAAATATCCCTAAGGAAAACATGACTCCGGCACCTAGGATACTTTTCCAGCCCTGAAGATTAGGATGAATGGTACTGTAATAGATTTACTATTGTAAGGAAAACATTTTTCGGTAGTCAGAAGCTAACCTGTTCTCATCCCCTTTTTCTTTTCCTCTTTAAAGTTTGCCGTAGTTAAATGAGAAACTGATTGCCATCACAATTACTTGAATGCTCTGTAACATATTAAGCATGTTCTATTATCACTTCCTTGCATTTGTGTGAATGTCTGCAACTCCTTATGTCATCTTGGGACTGTGGAGGACTTCCCCACAGATGAGCGTTGGAGGCATATGGCATGTTTATTTATTGACTGCATTATTTCAAATTGCCAGCATAAATTCAGAGTTCTGGTCCTAATTTGCAATTCGCACTATTTTGAAAATGCACAAATTAAGATCATGTAAATCGAGAGTTACCAGCATAGCAATGTAATGTTGTTCAATAGTTTCCTGAGAAGCACAATAGGCTTTTTCTGTTAGATGACATTGGGTAAGTCCAAATTGTGTTCGCTGAAAGAGCAAGCCAGTCAAATGAAACATAGAATCGTATTAGGAAACATGCTGCAGTCCACAGTCACAACTATGAGTATTTTATATCCGCATATGTCAGCATTTCCAATATTATGTCAGGTGGGGGAGGGGGAGGCTCCAAAAATAGGTGTGGTCAGAGTTGGCAACCCTGCCTCCAAGTCAGACTGCACGTGGGGATGTGAACGACAGAATGCATTCCAGTCAATGGCCCCTCAACCCCATTTCCTTTCACTTTTGCCACTGTAGTGCTTCATCTCCCAACTTTTGCCCCAGCCAGCCACCCCCTCTGCCTGCCTTTTAAAAAGATAAGCAGGGTGAAATGGAGGAGTAGAGTGGTGGCAGCCCCTTTTCTCACTCTGCCACTCTTTTGAAATGCAGGAGTGGGAGATGCCAGCTAGAACAGGAGGTGTGCGTGGGCTGGCAGCATCCGTAGATGAAGCACACCAGATGGTAGGGAATGGTGGTGGAGTGAGTGTAGCACACTTTGCACGTCAAAAAAAATCAAACGGGCAGTAACACATCTGGTTGGTCCCAGGTTCCAGGGATGCTTGAGTCAGACCTGACTTGATTCCACTTCATTTAAATGCATGAGCTGCAGTTGGCAGACACACACATTACATGTATTCAAATAAAAAAAATTTTTTTACAGTGGGGCCATTGCCAAGTGATGCAAGAGATATAGTCTGTGTCAAAGAAATTTACTGTTGCTACTCAAATCGACTGAGAAATACTTGCACTGTACAACAGTGTTCCAATCCAGCAACCAGATCTGTGATGGGGACAGATCTTCGCAGAATATACTATCTTGTAGCTTAGCTTCTATGACTCTTAGATAAGTAAACATGTTAGCATGTATCATTAAATACCGGTAAGTAGTTTTACAGTTTGAGTGAAACATCCGCATGGAATATTTGAATCTCTGAAACTTTAATCTCAATATATTGAATCTCTGAAACTTTAAACTTTAAATGTTGCAGGTGCATTGCTCTTACCCAGAGTCCCAGGAGTAAATTTCCCTCTATGAAAATTAGCGGCTACATTTCAGATTTTTTTTCCATTGAAGACTCTCTGTTTATTTCAAATCTTTTAAAGACCTTATTTTATTTTTGCTGTAACATTATGTGATGTGGAGTGGGGGAAATAGAAAAATGGGACTTTTTAAAGAGTTCTTTTGTGAAAGCAAGGTTTCATAGGCAACATTTTCCTTCCTTTTCCATTCTGAATGTATTTTAGCACATAGAACTGTCAACAATTTTATACTGTACTTGCCCCACTCCTATGTCTCACCAGCCAGGCATGTAGAAATTTACAGCCCGATCCTGCCTAAGATGTGGCAGCTGGCTGAAATGGCCGGCCGCTGCATCCTAGGCAGGATGTGGCCCATGCTGGCGTGGCCAGGACTCGCTTCGGGTGAAGGAGACGTTTGTCCTTCAGAGGCCCCAGAGGGCCTCCTTGGATGCACGCCAGCTCTTTAGCTGGTACATGTCCAGGGAGGCTGTGTAAGGTCGGCCTGGGAAGGGGGCGAGAATATGGAGTGCGCCGTTGATATCCCCTCCCCCTCCCGGGCTGGGCCGGCCAATGGTCCCGCCCCCCAGCCCAGCCCTCCCGCTGCCCGGCGCACCTGTGTCCAGCAGCATGAAGCCCAAGGGACGGCATAGTAAGCGCTGGCGCAGCTTAGTCTCTGGGTGCCATGAAAGTGCTTTACAGCACTTTCGTGACACCCAACGCAACACGTCAACATATGCTGGATTGTGCCCTTAGAAGGTTAATCTTTTCATATCCCTGTATCTTCATGCTATGAAAAGCTGCCCCACCAGGTTCTATGTGTCAAACTGCTGTTAAAGTCACAAAAACAAAGCCAGGGGGAAAAAAACTAGCAGTCCTGTCAGTACATGACTGAATATTTCAACATAGGTAGTGCAAAAATGGCTTTTTTATGATGCTATTAATCTCATCACTAAGGTGAAGTGAGAATTACAACATGCTATTTATGGAAAGGACTTTTTTATGTGTTAGAATACTTGATAGTTAAAGCAGCACAATTTGGTGTTCCCATAGCACGCTGGATTTTTGAAACATGCACGCAGAGATTGACACAAAGAACACGTCAGCTACCTTTCAGACTCTGTAAAACAGCTTGTAGTTACTTTGGTATCAGATCTTCCTGTTTAGTTAGTTACCATCAAAACTGGTAGAAGAAAAGATGCCAGTGTGTTATTTTTGGTGAATTCACTGAGAGTCACAGTGAATATGCCCAAAGTCAAATAAAGATGATTTGGTCGCGTGGGTCCAGATGCAAATTTATAGCCCAATCCTGACTAACTTTCCATCTCTAATACAGAAATACCAACAGAACGCACGCTGCATCCTGCAGTGGGGGGAGGGGCAGTCACAGAGGCCTTCTCAAGGTAAGGGAATGTTTGTTCCCTTCCCTTGGGTCTGCATTGGTGCTGGAAAGTTGGTTAGGAATGGGCCGGACTTTAGCATCAGAAAATATAGCTCCAGTTGACTTCCAGATGGGGGGGCCTTCTGCATGGAAAGCAGGTGCTCAAAGACAAAGCTATGGCCCTTCCATTAATGTTTCCACTCACTATTAAGTTGTTCGCGTTGTTCCCACCTCATTCATGTGTATCTATACACCATTTAGCACCCCAGTCACTGATGTTTGGCTAGTTTAGTTACCTTAAGCAATGTCATTCCAACTGCTAAAGTTTGCTGTGAGATGGAGTAAAGGCAAGTACATGGCTGCCTTGTGGAGCATCTTCCGTGTGGCGGTGTTTTAAGCGGCCAGCACACCACTGCTGTGTTCATGACTCAGACCTTGGAATGTCCTCTAGTAGTACTTATGACAAAGAACAGATGGTGCCTGCATGCCTTCCTGCATCTTTACTACAAGGTGTTTTGTTGTTTCCATTTGCTTTGGTAGAAAATGGCCTTTTATTTCCTTGTATCGTTCCTTTTAAGTTTGTGCAGCTGTTGTAGCGTTAGTTAGCAAACTGAAGACCTCCACTCCATTCGAATATAGACACATTGGTATAATTGTCTTAGATCCTTTGTTTCAGTTTGTAAACAAGAAAAGGAAATTTTAAATCAAGATTGCTAAAGATTAGTTGTACATAATATTGATATACCTGTTCATTATACTGGAGAGAATACTCTTGGGGTATATGTCTTTAACAGCAATATCTGTTTATTCAGACTGAGAGATTTACTTGCTGGTTAACATCTGACCCCTTTGGAATTGAAATAAATCTCTTCCAATATGTTTTCAGCCTGCTGGTGATGTGGACATGGTAGAGCATATTGACTGATTCATTGGTTTTTATTAAATCCTCTCCAACATTCCTCCTGCTAGTGTTTCTTCCTCACCAGGTCTGCACAGAAACCTTGCAGAGCCTCTCTAGGACTTAGTCTCGTTCTACTTGCCTGCAATGGAGGCTGCTTCTCTGTTTGTTTTAAGGAAGAAACAAAGCTTGCTGAAAGAAAAATAAGAGCTGGGGGGTGCCTGCCTGCAGAGGAGGCAGGGTGGGGGGCCCCTCTGGAAACCATGGAGGGGGTGTTCGCTCTTATCCATGGTTTCAAGTATCCACGGAGGGGCCTGGAACATATCCCCAGCGGATATGGGGGCCCATCTGTATTTAAGAGCCAGATGTTTTCAGTCTCTCTGAGGTGGGCTTCCTCATCAAAGCTGTTGTCCAAATGCTGTGACTCCTGGCTCTTCTTACTGAAGGATGATAGCAGCAAAGGGGGGTCTTGGGGTAATGCGGGGCTCCGTTTCACCCCGCATGGGGCTGTCCTGACTTTGCAGTTGGCTTTGTGGCATTTGGGGATGATGTCATCACCAGAAGCCATAGAGTCCTTGGGGGCCAGAGGCAGCTGACCGGCCAGCTGGAGGGGGTAGAGCCTCAAAAGGGACAGAGAGGTGGAGACAAATGGGGAGGAGAGAGAAAGAGAAGCAGGCAAAGGATGCGGGGACAGGAAGAAGGGAGAAACAAGATAAAGAAGCAAGCTGGAGAGAGACCTTCCATTGAACTAAGATGAACTGTAACTTTCCTTACCCTACCCTACGTGACATTGAGCTACCCCCTTTGGAGGCAGGAGAGGGAGCAGATATTCTTCAATGTTCTCTCCACGGCCCGTCAGGTGTTCCTGCTATTCTATGTAGTGGTTGAATCTAGTAATAGTTGATTGAATAATGGCAGCTAGAATATTGATTGCCCAGTTTTGTAAAGCAAAAGTTGCATCCATAAGATAACGGAGAGAAAAATGTTGGGCAATAAAACTGACATACATGTTGCACTATAGAGAAGGCTGAGTGAAGTATACTGTATGCATAATACTGTATGTGCACTATAGATGATTTCTTCTGATACTGGGGAAAAAACATGGCCTGAGGATAAGCAATTGGGAAGACCATACAATACATGGAGATGAAGAATGGAGATGTTTAATGCATGAGTTGGTAAGAGGAGGCAAATGGTGAGATGATTGAAGCATATTACAAATATGAATTTAAATTTTCAGGCCATTAGGGTGATTACATTTGGGTTATTTATAAGTTCTGTGCATATTTTGATATACTAATAAAATTAGGTTTCTGTATATTAGCCTGCCATGATGACTGTGCTGATGCCACCTGGCAAGCACGATGAGCCCCAGTCTTCCTCCTAACCTTATAGCTGGAGCGATTGGCGGGGATTGTCCTGGTAGTTGTGATCACTGCCCACTACCCAGTTTCTGTGTCGGAAGGGAAGCTGAGAATTGTTTGTCTATTGAATTGCCAAGGTACCTACCTGGAGTATCTTGGCTACGAAGACCAAACTGGCCAGCCCACCACCACTCTTTCTTGCTTTGAAGCAGGAGAGGAAGTGGGGGAGAAGGACTTCACTGGCAACAGCGCCCAAGCGGGCAAATCTCCCACCACTGTTTCCTGCTCTGGAGCAGGCAAGAGGGTTGGGGTCTTCCTTACTGCATCAGAGCACTTGAAGTGACTTGGCAAAGCTGTGTCCAAACAGGCAGGTTCTGTGATTCCATTTCCTACTCTAGAATAGGAGAGAGAGACCAGGGGGCTTCCTTCACTGTTCGGCTATGGTGCCTAGAGCACCTTGGCCACTTGGGGCTGAACCATCAAGCTCTTGTTCTGCTCTTCCTTGGTTCTGCTCAAGAAAGGAAGGTAAAAAGGAAGGCATCCTTGTCTGCTGCTTTTCAGAGGTGCCCAGAAACATCTCAACCGAAACAGCAAGAGGAGCCCTATCATAAAGATGAACTTATATACATTAAAATATATGCCCGGGGGGGGGGGAGCAGCACTCCTGGAGCTCTAAGAGTATTAGTCAGAAATCTCTTAGCATTTTTTTCCCTTTTCAGATAGTTCTGGACCAAACCGCTTCCTCTTTTATTGCCCAAATACTGTGCCGCTCCTTCCCAGGCTGGCTTTAGAGACCCATAATGGATTCCAGAAGCCTGGAGTATCTGGTGGTCAACTTAATTATCCATTCTGACCATTGTTAATGGTCACTTCACACCAAGGCTGTGTGAGAACTACTGTACTTGCACAAGGCAGAAGCCTATAGTGATATTCTAATTCAGGAAGTGGGTTGCTATGGTGTACACAGATGTGTTTTGTGACAACGCGATGATTATATGCTCTGCGCTGAGGCTCCGTTGCATGCAGCTGACTTGGAGATAATTGTGTGACCTCCATGTGATACTCCCCACAAAGCCTCCCTTTAAAAAAATATGTGCTTGCATTCCAAAATATGTGCTTGCATTCCAAAATATGTGCTTGCATTCCATCTCTTGTTGAGGATCGTCAAAAATAATCAATTTTGGCCTCAATCTATTATTGTGAACAAATGCACAGTTGCCTTGTCCTTCATGGGCATGCAACAGGGATAGTTCAAGGAAGCATTTCTTGAAGACAGACTGTTCTGTGGTTAAAATGTGACCTTCTGACTCGACCTCCTGATCTATCAAATAAGCTGGTCTCTTTTTTATTTAGATGATCGTTGATTATTTATATTTTATTTTAATAGTTAAATGTGTTTGCTTGCCTTTCTTGTTTTCTTAGCTTCAAGAAGGCTCCTAATCTAATGGGTTCTGCCTGTAAGAATAAATTCCTGCATGTTTCTCTGGGAGAGGTGGAAATAGATAATGGAGGTGAAGTTTTTTCCCTGCTGCTAGGGCTTAATATATTAATAAATATAGGCTACCATAGAGTGTATATTGTGTCAGTAGAATACATTATGAAGAATTATGGCACAATCCTATTCCCCCCCCCCCCAGGCTGGTGCAGTGCGTCCTGGGCCAGTGCAAGCTGTTGCAAAAGTGCCGTAAAGCACTTTTCAACAGCCTGCACTGGCCCTGTGCACTAGCCCAAGAAGCAGCGCGCTCCGTACCCAGTAAGATCCATGCTGAGCGGCACAAGGGTGTAACAGTGCAGGGGGGGTGTAATAGGGCGGGAGAGGGTGGTGGTGGGCAGATCAGGCATGGGAGGGGTGGGATCGGCAAGGCTGGTGTGCAGGCTGCAGCACATCCTATCCCCCTTTCCGGGCCTCTATTCCCAACTACAGATCGCCTCAGACTTGCGCCAGCAATTTAACTCAAGCAGGTACGAGGAGACCCATTGCTAGGGCTTTCCCTAGGGCAAAAGGACAAATGTCCCTTTACCTTGAGGAGACCTCCAGCCTGCTTTCTGCGCAGGATGCAGTGTGGCCTGTGCTGGCTCCGCTGCAACACTGCACAGAAAGTTAGGTAGGATTGGACTGCCCAAGAATTAAAGAGCTTCGAGTGGTGTATTTTGTTTCTTCAGAGCAGGTTAAAATGTTGAGACAATGATTTTTTACTACATTTTTCAAATTATACCCATAATACAGTGGTTCCCAAATGTTTTAGCACTGGGACAAACTTTTTAAAAGGACACTCCGATTATACCCCAATTACTGTTTGGGTCACCCATGTGGATCTCTGCTTTCAATTCTACGGTGGAAAGGGTGCAAGCAGCCTTTCTTTATAATATACACTCTATTAGGACCCACCTAGCTTTACGAAACTAAAAAAAATTTTTCACCACCAGCTGCTAAAGCCTTGGTTTTTATTCTTTTTACTGTGGTTGGCGAGGTCACCAAGTATACGTTCAAAAGGTGCTTGAGATTTACATTGGCTGCCTGTGTGTCTAACACAACAGCCAATTTTAGAAATACAGTTTTCCTCTTCCTCGTGGGATTTCCAAGAGCCTTCTTGTTCCAGAGGAAGGGAAACTCTGGATGTGACCTGGTGTCACGATCACTTTCTGTTAGTATTAAGAACTTGCATAGAGCGTTCTCACCTTGGCTTTGATTGATTTTTAATAGCTGTTCCCAATTGTTTATCAATGCCAACATATCCAGAAAAAAAAAGATTTGTTTTTCCCCAAACAAAGTTAAGAAAACGAAATACAAGGTATTTAACATCATGTCTTATTTGACCTTTAGATTTGTCTCTTTGGACAGGAAAAAAAATTACAGCCAGCCTTGCTTATAACTTAATCTTTCTCTTTTGTCTACAGTCTTGTGCTGTGGTATACCTTGCTCTTAAGCCATTCCCTACTGATGGCATACTGCAACCATTGATACTCTTCTCCTTCTTGCAGTGCTGTGACTAGATTGGGAATCAGACAAAATTAATCCACTTGTTTCGAACTGACCCACCCTAAGTCCTTGCAATGTATTTGGCTTATTGTAAATTCAAATTCTAGAACAGAGCACATGATGCACCCACGATGGTCCATTGTCAAAATGCTTGGTGCAGGTTCCATTCATACTTCTTCCCCAATCCAGTCTCCCTGAAAGATGATCAGCAAAAAGAAGGGCCTTACTCATTCTGCACTGTAGCATTAAGAGGGGATGTTGCTTGGAGACATGCGGTTTGGAGCTGAATATCAGGCATTTTGTTCCTGGCACTTTCTTATTGCTTTTTCTCATGTCTCAGGGCAAGAGATCTTCCCGCTCTATGGGAACCATTGTTATCCACCTACTTAACAGTCTCTGTAGGCATATTGAGCATTGCCACGCTTCTTGTTGAAAAATGTTGTGCAAGGCTTCCTGTTAAATGGAAACCAACCATTTGTCATGAAGTTCAGATACTAACTAGGAGCATCCTGGCCACTGTTTAAGGCATTTTTACCCAAGGGTGTATATATGCAATAGGAGTTAAATGTGTACACCTGTGGGCTAGGAGGAAATGGGTTTTTTAATCCAGCCTACCAGAGTACTGGCAGGTTTGACATGATAACTGCTTATAAACTTCATTTCCTTTTTGCTTTTGCTAGCAGACGTAATTTGCACTAATATCTTAACTTGGTGGGCTGAGATTTGCTAATTGCCTAGATGCAGTTACCCTTTTGGGTACTTTACAGAACTGACCATTGGACCAATCCATGGCCATGAAAATGTGTGAGATTACCTGACTGCGGCTACAATCCTAGAATACTTTCCTGGGAGTAAGCCCTATTGGACACAATGGGACTTCTCAGTAGACATGCATAGGATTGTGCTTTGCTTCATTGAAGAAAGATGGAAAAATATGTAGGAATGATCAGGTTTCAAATTTTATTTAGCTGTTTTTTAATGTAATGCATCTTCTCTCCCCCCCCCCCACCCTGTATCTACTGTATAAATATCCTTGCACAGGAGTTTTTCTGCTCTGTTTCAGGTGGTAGCCTCGTGATCCCCTAAAGGTCTTTAGAGCTTTCACAGTTGCATTCCATAAAGTGGGGGAGGGCTACCACAAGGGAAAACCAGCAACCCTCCCTCCTGTTAGCAGAGCTGTGAAAAAAATAAATGATCACAGCAGAGCTGACTTACAGAAAGCATTTTTATACTACAAAGTAAAACAAGAGAAGTAACTGGCCACTCAGGTAAGGAGACATAGGACAACAGCTCAAGAAAAGAGATAATGAAAAGTCTAGTCAAAGTAGGTGAAAATATCCCTTAAAGGAGAAAGTTCCTTTTTAAACTAGGAACTGAATAGGTAACAGCTCCCCCCTGCCAGTGGGGATGAACAAATATACAACACCTATACCTGCTGTTTTTGTACAGGTCTTGCTCGCATGCCATCACTCTGCCAACAACTCCCTCACTGTGCATGCATGGAAATGCTTGGTATGCTTACCGTACATAGGCCTTCCAAGATCCCAGTCAAAATCTGTACTTAAGAGAAATTGGGGAGCAGAACTGCTGTGTGAAAGAGCTGGATAAATAGTCCAAATAATAATCTACTCCAGGGATAATCAGAATTCAGAGTCAGCTTAATTGTACAAGTTTAGAGAGGGGAATTTGTTAAGATAGGGTAGGAGTCTGTTAAGATAAGGTAGGGTAGGAGATAGGGTAGGGGTAGTTTGGTAGGTAACCAAAATTTTCATATCCACCAAGCCAGACCTACTTTATTGGGAGTAGAGAGAATTCTGAATGGGTCTAGATCTATGGAGCTCAATTCACCTGTGGTTAACATTGTGAGGAGTTTGTTCCTGGGCTTTGAAGAACAAGCACTGAAGAAGTGAGGAAAAATTCTATCGGGATTTGTGAAATCAAAGTAGAGTCTCAAAGTTTAAGCTTTAAGTGAAATTAAGTAAGGCTGTTTCATTAAAACTGTAAATGGATCAGAAAAAAAAAACTGGCAGCTTCTAGAGAAACACACAGGGTAATATGCCAGAAACTGAGAAATAAATGTTTTGAAGGCCATAAAAGCAACATATGGACAATGGTATCAGATAGAGCAGTCAATGTTTAATGAAATTAATGATCTGATGAAAATAAATAAAATTTATTCATAATTTTCAATTTTGACTGCTGATTAATAAAATTATTGGGGAGGGTGGGCAAATCAAATGCAAAAATATAATTCTTCCACTGGACACTTTCAACATGCGTTTATATTTGCTGCAGTGCCTGTATATGGTTAAAGAAAGCCAGCGAGTTATGAGCTCTTTGGGGCCTTGGCACGACTGACAATGATTACGGCAACATGAGAAGAAATATCTTGGCGTCCCTGCACAGCAATAAACACTGGCGTAGACTGTGCTGCATTGGAAGGATCACAGTCAGCTGGATCTTGTCTGTGTCTGGTCTGAATTTTGAAAGAAGTCCTAATTAGCATTCAGACAGGTTCAGTAGAAGTCTGTAGCATTCAGCTTGTATCCAAACAGAATTCCCATTACAATAACTTCAACTTGTAGACAGCCATTAAATTGCTAGTTTTAAAAAAAGGCTATCCACTGACTTTAATTATTCTATTAAATTGTTAATGGGTTTATATCCGGGAATAAAAGCCATGTAGAAAAATTCCAAAAATAGTAATATGTTTTTTTTAAAAAAAACTAATTAAAAACCAGATGAAGGTTAAAAGCAAGTTGTTTTAAAAACAAAGTTTAAAACAACTAAAACAGTTCAAAAATAGTTCCAAAAAACATGCAACACGTTGGACCACAATGTTTCGTCCAACTCTATGGACTTCATCAGGTGGACGACTGAGAGCCAGCAAGGCTGTCAAGATGTTACTAACTTGCTTTATTTTATCTATAGGTTTTAATTTTATTTGTACAAATATTCATATTTAAACTATATGTTTGGGAGGGGGTTAAATTATGGGGGGGAGTCTTAATTTTTATAAATAAAAAGCTAAAAAAAAATGACTGCTGTCAAATGAGTCCCTGAAAGGTTACGGACACAGCTCAGCTTTTTGAGCTAAAACAGAAGGTAGCTAAAAGTCTTGGCAAGTTTAACAGGTTTTAATCCCCCCTGCCCTGTTTGCAAATTCATTCTATCATGTTTTATTGTTAAGTTATAAAGAAAAATGGAAAGATCAAGTGTTTGGTGAAAGATAAAGTGTTTGGTGAAAAAATGAAAGTCTTACCCATTCATTGCAGTTTTTGACACTTTTGATTCATGATTCAGTGTGATTCATTCTGTCAGCTGCTTAAAAATTCAGAGCAAACTCTGCATTAATGTCATCCAGAAATAGAAAAGGGAAAAAAGCAATGAAGTGTAAGCAATAAAGTGACCTAAAGACTGAATTGTTACCGCAGAAGACATAGCCAAAGTAAGCAACGGTTTACATTTAGACATGTGTATGTTCTTAGCACCTGCATACTGTTTGATCTTAAATAATAACTTTCAATACAAGTGGTCAAATATGAATGTAATGTGGCGCTGGTAGCTGTGAGTCAGTCCTCCACCTCCTGCTGTTCAAATAGGCTCAGCTTGTGGGAGGCTTTTCTCTGGGTAATTGAATCTTGAAACTAACAAACATTTTTTTTAATATGGGATGGAATGTAAGCATAGGCCCCTCTTAAATTTTCTTTCCCTTCATTAGGATTTTGAATTTAATTCAAGCTACAGATTGGCAAGGCTTCCTGTTAGTTGGAGGTAACACAAGCTAAGAAACATTATCTTCCTAGGTGTATTGTCTTGCGAGTTGAGTGGGAGGTTGGGCCATTGTCCCTCTGATTCTGTGCTGTCTGTACTGGCTTTCTTGGGCCTGCCAGGGGATGCTGGGAGTTGAACCCAGGGCCCTCTGCATTCAAGGCAGTTGCCCTACCCCTGAGGTATGTCTCTTCTTAAAGATCTACCTCACCTAGAACATTAGAACATACATATTTTACACTTCTATATGCCCTGACTGACAGAAAAGAAGTCCAGACCAGAAAGCTTGTGCTATCAGCTCCTAAAGATAATGACCTAAAACAACTCTGCTTAAAAAAAATGTAACTCCTTTTTGTTGTTTTGATTTTTTGGTGTTTTGTGTTGTAAACCACCCTGAGTGCTTTAGCAGAAAGATGCAAGGGAGGTGCAAGGGAGTGGCAACAGGATATAGGTATCTTGCTGTCTCGTGTGCTCCCTGGGGCATCTGGTGGGGCCACTGTGAGATAAAGGAAGCTGAACTAGATGGGCCTTTGGCCTGATCCAGCAGGGCTCTTCTTATGTTCTTATGATGGTCTATAAATGCAGTAAATAAACCTCATCTGGTGCTCGACTTTTCCATTTTTAAAGAGCATAAGGGAAACTAGAATAGACTTACAGTCTATTCTGTATTATTATTACAGAATAATATAGAATACAGATTTGCTGTATGAAAGTATTATTCATACAGTAAATCTGTTAGAGTGATACACTGTGTTCTTGTTTACACCACACCAACTAGCTATGACAATATGGCAGGATTTGAAATCCATTCTCACCTTAGCTTATCGACTACTGTACCTTGATTTAAGTTACCCGAGCCCACTTCTGAATGACAGCTGTGCTTATGAAAGCTCAGATTCCAATAAATGAGCTGATCTTAAGGTGCCACTATCCTTTTTGTCTCTTGATTTTTCACACTTTTTATTTTCATGATATGCTTTTTAACTTGTCCATTGGCAAGTTTGTGTTCCACTCCAAGGGAAGGAAAATAGTTCATCAGAGAGGACAGGAGGCATGACTGAAGCCACTGTGCAATTGTTTGGGTTCCATAAGAATGCCCTGTAACAATCAAGCTCTTGACTCTTATAAGCGTAATAATAATAATAATTAAAAAAACACCTCAGTGTATTTTGGAAGGGAGATCATTACCTAGATATGTAGCCCTTCTTTTGAAAATGCATTTGATTTGATATATTGGCATACATATTTTGGCAATTATGTACTGTTGCAGTTTTCCTTGCGTGTCCCTTTACAGGTATGGCATATGTTCGGAGCTTTTTGCCATTAGAATAAAATATGTATCCCCTCCTTTGCATTCAAGATCCATTTCAGAGCCTTCATATTCTAATGAGACAAAGTTATAACAATGGCTTTAGTCCAGCTCTGACTGAATTTCTAACAGCCCAAAACTAAGAAATTGAATGTCAAGTTTGTTTTGTGGAAAACGCAATAATCCCTGTCAAAATAAAGGCAAGCCAATTCATCCCTCTTAGCTGAACTGGTTTAGCCTGTATTCCAACAAGTCGTTCTCTGCCACTTCGCCCACATCTACCTGTTCTATAACTACCTTCCTGATCTCAGCTAATTAGCTTCACTACTCACCCTTTTGTGAACTAGCCAGGGCATAGGTGAAGGCAACTATAGGCCAGAAATCACTGTTGGATACTTTCCTTTTTAGGTATTATCTTATGTGGAGGCAGTTGCCAGAATAAGTGAATTGAATGTTCACTGTGTATATGGGTAACCTTCCCTTTGAGGGGTAATACCGTATTGGTCTGAGTATAAGACTCACTTTTTTCTCCTAATTTAAGTTTTTAAACTAGGGGTGCGTCTTATAATCAGGCTGTTGCAATTTAATGCCAGTGATTTAATTACATTTTTTTAATAGCACCAAACTTTAAGGGTGCGTCTTATAATCAGGTGCTTCTTATACTCGGGACAATACGGTAATTGCATTGTACCCGAGTCAGTTCCATGTTGCTTTGCACTCAGTAGGTATAACCATAGAAAATGGTTTACAAATAAGATGAGTTCTCATTTTTGTAGAAGTGGAATCCTATTTTATATGCTTACATTGGGGGTACAAGAACTTGGTATTACTATTATATACTGCTTTTTTCAACAAAAAGTAGTTCACAAAGCAGTTTACATAGCAAAAGAACTCAATTCCTGCAGTAGAATAAGGCTGTAATCCTATGCACACTTGGGAGTAAGACCTATCAAACACAGTGGGACTTACTTCTGAGTAGGCATGCATAGGATTGTGCTGTAAGAAAACCGAAGTGTACGTTTGTTTTTAATTATACTATGTAACAACATTCGAACAATTTCATGTTTAGCTGAATATTTTGATGTATTTTTGATATAAGTTCACATTTACAGGATAAAAAGCCATGGCAACAATCCGTCTAGTAAAAAAACTTTAAAAACACGTCCTAGACGTTACTAGACGGATTGTTACCATGGCTTTTTATCCTGTAAATGTGAATTTATCAGAAATCGTTGCTGGCCATGAAAATTTTAAATCGTATTTTGATGTATCTTCATTAATTTTGATGTAAGAATTTTAAAAATGCCGCTATTTTTGGCGTAGCATTAATAGTTCAGCCACAATTTACGCTACTTGGGGAGAGCTTGCAACCTCTTGTCATGGCCATGTTTACCCTCGTGTAAAGGCAAATGACAATGTTTCAATAGCAACACAAAATTTAAGATAACTAAAAATGTTTTGATGATACAAAAAACCCCGAGCATACCACTGGAATCGGCACCTCTGAACTGTATAAGAAACATTTAAAAATAAACAATTTTTGTGTTACACAGTGTTATTTACAGTCGGACCTCAGTATCCACAGGGGCTCCATTCCAGACCCCCCCCACCCACTGTATAAGAAACATTTAAAAATAAACAATTTTTGTGTTACACAGTGTTATTTACAGTCGGACCTCAGTATCCACAGGGGCTCCATTCCAGACCCCCCCCACCCACTGATATTGAGAATCTGAGGTTACGGGTGTCTGCCCATGAATACAGGGTTCCACTGTAGAAACTCTTTAAAAGTGGAGGGGAGCCCCAGAATCGCCGTTCCTACCTTCACGCAGGTAAACCACACAATTTCCGAGGCTCTTAAGGACTTTTTGCAGTTGAAAGACCCACTTCTGAGGCATGCGAAGGCTCCTTTTTCCTCCTAGGCTTGCCTAAGAATGTATCGTGATGCATTCTGGGGCGAGCCTGGGTGGAGAGAGGAGCCTTCGCGCGACCTGGAAGTGGGTCTTTCAGCTGCAAAAAGTCCTTAAGAGCCATGGAAACGGTGTGGTTTGACCGCACGAAGGTAGGAACGGCAATTTGGGAGCTTTTTTCACTTACCCCCGCGGACCTGGGATCTGCATTGAGACAAATCTGTGTATGCCGGATTCGTGGATACAGGGGATCCACTGTATATCCCACGTTTCACTGGCACTTTCAGGATGAAATAACTGTTTTGAAATGCGATTTTTCAGCAGGAAAATTGGATGAGGATAAAGAATTAAATACTCCTTGCCTCTGCACTGCAATCCCAGTGCGAGCCATGACCCTGCGTGGCTGCTACATGAAAGTAAAAGTAAAGCTCAAACTACACTGTTACCTGTTTAACATAAAGTGTAGCTTGCTCCTTAAAAAATGAGCACAAAATCGCTCACAATATGAAACTGTTGAGACATATAACTTTAATAACGTACAATATACCAATAAACACAGTATAAGAGCAGAAGTCTACAAATATACAATACAAATAAAAATGTAAACAGATTTCAGAGATTTAATAACATCGCACTCCAAAAGCCAGGCAGAAATAGAAGGTCTTCAGCTGCCTTTTTGAAAACAAGGAAGAAGGAACCTAGTAGAAGAAGAAGGCCCCCACCACTTGATCTTTTGGAAATAACCCCCACAGCAGTGAAATCATCTCCTGCCACTGTGGGTCGATCTTGGTGGGCAGGGAATCCTTGCTTTACATGCGACTGATGGAGGAACTCTAAACAGCAGCACCATGCAAGCACACAGTTGTTAAGTGGATGGCCCAGGAGGAGCTTCAGAAAGGGCACTCATCCACTTAGCAGCTGCATAAATCTGCAGTGCTGTTGGTAGCCTGCCCTGTCTGTCAGCTGTATGTAAGAGCGGGGATTTCCTGTCCACTCTGATTGCCCTGAAAGTGGCAGGAGGTCATTTTGTTCCTGTGGGGATTATTTTCAAAAGATCGTGGGGGGCGGAGCTGTTGCTGCTTTTTGTCCTGTAACAATGGTAGCTTGAAAAGGCAAAAGCTGATCTTTGGCTGCCTTGTCTGGTAACCTTAGTTACGCAGTATGGAAGCCTAAGGCCTATGTGAATGAAAATCCTTTTGTGAGCCTAAGGCTAAAGGGCTTCTCTGGAACTGGTACTAGCAGACAGCTTGAGTTGGGCTATACCATTTCAGACTGTAGATGGAATTCACATGATTAATCTGGTTTTGCATGAAAAAAATTCCTGTACATACAAAATATTGAAGAAAAGACTAGGCTAGCACCTTTCTCCCTGACATATGTAGCTTGCAAATTATACAGAGAAGTCTGTGTGTGTGTTTGGGGGAGCATTCAGTCTACGGTCTGTACAGCTTTATTTCATCTGTTAAACCTAAACCTGGGTTGTAGTCCAAACACTTCGTCAGGCTCAGAACAGCAGACCCAAAGGTTTGGTCTTGCAGGGCCATTTCATCTCAAACTCTTGGCGTAGGTTACAATAGTTTGAAAATGGAAAGAAGTTGTTTGAAAACTGTTGAAAATTTGTTTCAGTAAACACTGAACATGGGATTAAAAAATATCCCAAAAATATAAAAGGTATGTTGGAATGCTAGCCTATGCATGTTTAGTCAGAAGCAAGCCCCACTGTGTTCAATAATAGGACTTGCCCTCAAGTAAGGTTGCATAAAATTGTAGCCTTCATGTAAAATAAGTTATATGCTGTGTCTTAGGGACAGTATGTAGGAAAGATAGCCTAGACATTCGTATCCCTCTGAGCAGCAAATTTCTCAGTTTAACTTCTGCTGAGCCTGATGGTTCTTCACTAAGATCCTTTTTGGAAACGTTTCAAAGGCAGTTCCTCTGCTGCTGATGACATTGTTCTTGCTGTATGAGAAGTCTTGGAGTTCTGTTCCACCCCAATCCCCCTTGACTACAGCTCTGGTGTTAGTACCCTAGCTGGCAACAAGGGCCATATTTTGAACTCAGCAAATGTTGGAGGGCCAGCGACAATAGCATAGCTGGAGGGCGGCAGCTCAATAAGTGCTGCAAGGCACTGCATGGTGGCCCCTCCTACTCGCCGTCGGAGCCATTCCGGGCAATGAAGGCAATGCGCAGGAGACTTTGTTTGGATTGGTGAGCGCCTGCGTGTTGCCTTCACTGCCCAGAATGGCTCTGATGGTGAGTGGGAGGGGCCACCATGCAGCACCTTGCTGCTACCCCCCAGCTACGCTACTGGCCAGCAACATGGTATCTCCTCACTGCCTCACACCTGCCCAAGGCAAAAGGGCTCTTTTAACTTCCTCTGTCCAAGATCTCTCCTGATGCATCTCAGTTTCTCAGTTTTGTTTTGCCTGTGTGCTGGCTTGTGCAGGGACTCCACAACAGTGGTGCATAATGGGAGAACTCTGCCAGGCCCTCTGTTGCTGTGCATCCTGCAGAAGAGAAAAAAGATAGCTTTTTGTGTCTTTTCCTGTGTCTGAACGAGTGGATGCCTAATAACAGGAGTGCTGTGGAGGAGGTGGTCCTAAAGAGCCTTTTGCCTACTGTCTTCAATTTGTGCATAAGGAAATAGCTGAGGTACATAGTAAGGAGAGAATGGGAGCTGTGCTGGAGCCAGATGGGAGGGAAGCCTCAGGGGAGCATACTAAGCCATCACGTTGCCAGCTGCCTATCCCTTATAGATCGGCTCTGAGTTTGAACCTCTTCTTATGGTGCTGGAATGATAAGTACAGGTTGATTACCCCTTATCCGGACATCCAAAATCTGGAATGTTCTGAAATCCAGACATTTTTGGGACCATTACTTTAAAAAAAAAAAAAAATCCCGCACCTGGCTGGCATAGCGCTGCTATTCACCCAGTAGAGAAAATTGGTAGGATTTTTTTTGTATTTTTCACATGCTCAACGTGACCCAGTGAGGAAGCCAGCAGGGATATTTCGGGTGCCTGGCCATAGTGCGATGCTTTACGGGGTACTACTCAGCACCAAACTGGCAGGACTTGCTCTGTTTGAATTTTGCGGTGGCTCAGCACGACCCAGCAAGCCGGCAGAGATATTTCGTGCGCCTGGCCATAGCACGATGCTTTATGGGGTGCTACTCAGCACAAAGGGGCACTACTCAGCCAGCAGAACTTTGATTTTTCTTGTCTCGGGTCCCATCCCCAAGATATCTTAGATTTATGCAAATATTCTGAAATCCAGAAAAATCCAGACCACTTCCCTTCCCAAGCAGTCTGGATAAGGGATACTCAACCTGTATTGCTTGTTCCAGCTGAAACTCGAATCCTCTTTAAGTTACATTTGGTTTCTTCCAGAAAGCAATATCATTACCCAACAGAATACTGGGAATACTTCTATTATATTGTCATAACACCTTTCTTACTGTGCTATATTTTCCATCCTTTTTAAAACTACAGCTGCTGCTTTTTCTTGTCCCCCCCCCCCTAATGGTTCTTTCTCCCCTTTCAATCTGACAGGTGTGGAAGATGTTGTAGCAATAATGATCCCTGAGCCAAAGGGAAAGGAAATAGTGAGCCTTCTGGAGCGAAATATTACTGTGATGATGTACATAACACTTGGAACGCGGAACCTGCAGAAGTATGTCAGCCGTACCTCTGTGGTGTTTGTATCCATCTCCTTCATTGTGCTGATGATAATCTCCCTGGCATGGCTAGTCTTCTACTATATTCAAAGGTTCAGATATGCAAATGCCAGAGACAGAAACCAGGTGAGTTGCTTTGCAGATGGACACCATGTCTCGTGGTGTCTTATATTTGTTTAAAAAGTAGAGTATTAGTATAATCTTTATTTTTTATAAACGGGAATGTATAACATACCATTCAGTGCCATGATGCTCAAGGAAGGATAGATTAAAGATGCAAAAATACATATTACCATAAATGAATCAATCAACAAAGTAAACAAAGAAAAGTGTGCAGCAGCCAAGAAAACAAAGCCAGAAAGCACATTAATCACAAAAGGCCTATTTAAACGAACAAGTATTTACATTATCTTGACTGTTTAAACAGGCTGTCAGCGCAGTCCTACCCAGCTCCTCCACTGGTGCAGCAGTGGTGAAGGGAGAACGGGAGGCTTTGGGAGGGAAAGGGGATTTAAATCCCCTTTAAAGGGGGGTGTAAAGGGGATTTAAAAACCCTTTCCCTTCCAAAGGCTCCCGTTCTGCCCTATACCACTGCTGCATCAGTGGAGGAGCTGGGTAGGATTGTGCTGCAGCTGTGTGTCTGATGAAAGTTATCAGATAACTGGTTCTGTAATTGGGGGATGTTACCAATGAAAGCCCATTCTTAAGTGGCCATCAACCTTAATATTGTTGACCATAACTCAGTGGCAGAGTGCAGACTTCAGATGCAGAAGGTTCCAGAGTCAATTTTTGAAACCTCCAGGGCTGAAAAATAATAGCATTTGAAACCCTGAAAAGCTGTTGCTTGTTAGTGTAGACAGTGTGGACCAACAGTCCAATTCGGTATAAGGCGGTATAACTCTCTCTCTCTCTCTCTCTCTCTCTCTCTCACACACACACACACACACACACACACACACACACACACACACACACACACACACACACACGTTAAATAAGACATTTTTTCACATTTAAAATTGTTTTAGTACTTTTTATTTAACGATTAATTACCCAATTAATTAATTTATTGATCCAATTAATTAGCAGTTAATTAGAAGGGGGTACTTCAGAAAATTGGACCATGATAGGGGGTACCCGGGCCTCCAAAGGTTGAGAACCCCTGTCCTAAATACTGTGTTTCTCACCATTCTCCCTCATCTAATTGCAATAGGTGTTCTGCTGCTAGCTCAAAGTTAACATTTCCAGCACTCTTCGTGGCTGCATTAAATTATTTGTTCCAAGTTATGGTCTGAAGGCACACAATGCAACAATGTTGTTCAAGCTTATAAGTCAGGGTCTGGTCTGTGCCTAGATAGCAGATCACCTGGGAACCATAAGCTGTGTTATAGCCCCAGTCAGGCTATAGAACATGTACTACGTAAGAGCAAGAGACCTCATGCTGTACAGCAGGCTTATTGAGTTTTTCTTCCCCTAACATTGTTTTATTGTTTGAGGAACAATAATGTCATGAGAACAAATAACATCTCAGCATTTAATTAAAATGAGGAAAAACAAATACAAAAACAGATAAAAGATGTGTAACTAATCTTTAATATTAATGTTTATTTCCCCTGGATATTTAGTAGCTAGTAGGAGCAATTGTTTATTTTTAAAAAGCTTTTGCGAGGACACATTTCAGAAGCAACTTTGTAATAGTTCTGGTGCCTGATCTGTTTTACACTAGCTGGCATCCTTTAATGTATATTAAAGCAATAATAGTTTATCTCTTCTGCTCTTTCCTTCTCCCTCTTATTGAGCACGGACTGTGAGGGTGGGAAATGGTACAAAAGATAAGGTGCTGTTTTGCAAGATGGAAGTGGCAGACATGTTGTATTCCTGAACTATATTTAAATGTTTGTTTTGTAACCTCACTTCTGAGGAGCCATATGAAGCAGTGCTTGAACTGTGTGGGGGGGAGGGGTGTGGGAGGGAGGGGGGAGAGAGAATGGACCTGCCCCTCTCTGGTTTTTGTGATGTGCCTCCATGGCTACTCTTCTAAAAGACTACTTGGGGAAGGCTACTTGCAGATGGTCCCAGATTCAGTCCCTGGCATCTTTCCAGGTATGGTTAGGAAAGACCCCTACCTGAATGAAGAGCCTCTGCCAGTCAGTGAAGGCAATACTGGATCAGTGGTCTGATATAAGGCAGCTTCCAATGTTTTGCCTCCCCTTATTGAAATCTGGAATGGTGGTATGAGAAACAAACAAGAAAGCAAATGGAAACAGATGGGTAAAAGAATGATTCACATTCAAGACGTCAGATGAAAAAAATGTGGTATAATTTTTTAACCATAATTCTTCAGTTCTACAGGCAGATGGTAAATGCACACTGCTTTGCTCATGCAGAGATGGTGTGAAGTCAGTTTGTACTTATTTCTTTTGTCCATGTAGGTCTTCTCTCTCTCTCTCTCTCTCTCTCTCTCTCAAAAAAAAAGATTAAGGTAGCTTGCAATAATTAAATCAGAAAAATGATGCCATAAAATAAGCAGCAATGCAATCTTTAAAAACCAAAAACTATCAGAATGTAGAACTGCAGCCTGTAATGCATATCTTTCACTTGTGAGACTGACCTTATTCCAAACCATTGTAGCTCTAGAGGTCATGGCGATATGCCTAATTTGGGAATCTCCCAGTTCTGCAATACTCCAGAGCAAGCGCCATGTTGTTGTTGTTAAGTCGTGTCCGACCCTTCATGATCCCATGAACCATATCCAGCCAGGCCTTCCTGTCCTCCACTATCTTCCTGAGTTCGCTCATTTTCATGTTTGTTGCATCGATGATGCTGTCTAACCATCTCATCCTTTGCCTTCCCCTTCTCCTTTTGCCTTCAATCTTTCCCAGCATCAGAGTCTTCTCCAGAGAGTCCTCTCTTCGCATTAGGTGGCCAAAATATTTGAGCTTCAGCCTCAGTACCTGTCCTTCCAGGGAACAGTCAGGGTTGATTTCATTTAGGATTGACTGATTTGATCTTCTAGCAGTCCAAGGGACTCTCAGGAGTCTTCTCCAGCACCACAGTTCGAAAGCATCTATTCTTTGGCGCTCAGCCTTCCTTATGGTCCAACTTTCGCAACCATACATTGCTACTGGGAACACCATCGCCAAGCACCATAGCATCCATTATTGTTGAAATTTTTATTTTCCCATATTTATATGACTAGGCTGTGTCATATTATACGACATATAATTATACGAACAAGGCTATGTAATATTTTAGACAGACGCTTAAAAATGCAGACTTCATGATAGTTATTTGTTTCCAAATGAAACTCAGTATCAGTATCAGTAAGGTTCCCATCTGGTCTCGCACCGACATTGAGCAGACCCAGACTTGCTTAGTTTTAGCATAGAGGCAGCATTTCGTGTCTTCAGACCTTATCTACATTTGTGTTGGTGCTTAGCATGTTAAGAATCTCCGGCTTTGTTAATTAACAGCCTCCTGTGGCTGCTTAGAAATAATCCACTTGCAGATCTCCCACACTATCTCTTTTTGACCCTAAGCTTCATTTTATTTTATGCTGTTATTTTTTGTTTATTTCTAGACTAATTTACATGGAAACTCAGCTGTATCTGCTTGTTTCAATTCTCACCAGACTCTTCTCTCAAATGTTGTCCATACATGTGTATTTATGCACTTACCCAGTAATACCTTGTAACTGGTTAAACTGGTTAAAATACGCATCTAATTAGTAGAAGAAAATAAATCCTCCAAATCTAAAGCATTGACATCTAAAGCATTGACATTTTCTTTTAAATCCTCATCAGTCAGTCATCAGAATTGAAATGTTTACTGTCCTGTCAGTTCTCCATATTCTGTCATATTTAGCTTTATTTCATTTTCATCAAGCTGTAATATCTGGAAAGCTTTTAGTCTGAGCTGCATCACATGTTTTGTCCCTGCTATTCTTCATAGTGGTGACCTCTCTGGACTCAACTTGCATTTCCACAGCACTTGCCTCTTTCATTTTAAGTGGTCTTGGAGTATTATCAGATGGCTCTTGCAAAGCCTCGTGAGCACATCTTGCATGAAATGATGAACCTTTCCTAAAGAGTGGTTTTTGCATTTTCAGCGCCGCCTTGGAGATGCTGCAAAGAAAGCAATAGGCAAACTTCAGGTCAGAACAATAAGGAAAGGAGATAAGGTAATTTTTCAAGACTTTCTTTTAACTAAAAACGAAGAAAAACAAAAACATGTAGTGGGAACCAAGAAAGACAAGTAACCAGTGCAAAAATTACTCGCTATTAAAAAAACTGTGTTTGAGGACACTGACCCTTGCAGAGTGGGGAAGGACAGCAACATGGAAGGCAAGGCATGCACACAGGCCTCCCATTCCCCACAACAATATGGTGCACCACACACATGCAGCAGCGATAGGTCTAAAACGGGCAGCCCAATCCTGCGTAAGATGCAGCAGCTGGCTAAAATAGTGGAGTGCGCCGCCGATATCTCCACCCCCCCTCCTGAGCTAGGCCGGCCAATCACCCCCTCCTCTGCCACCCTGGCCCTCCCAACTCCCTCCTGCTGACCGGTGCAGGACTTACCTGTGTCCGGTGGCGTGGAGTCCAGAGGGCAGCCTAGTAAGCGGTGCCGGCCTCTGCGCCGGCGCCGCTTACTCTCACTGTGCCGCAAAAGTGCTTTCCAGCACTTTGGCGACACCTAAGGCGTGCGCTCTCCACCGGCCTTCCTTTAAATAGGATTACGCCCTAAATTCTGTTATGCCCTATGGGGGTTCATTTGCATGTGGACACTACACTCAGGGTGGACTGGATTGAGCCCTAAGAGTTCAAAGGTTATTTTGTGATGTTGATGTATGTTGGTTTTGATCTTTGCTTTCTGCAAAAAAACATGCCCCATGTGTGTTTTTCATAGGAAACCGAGCCTGATTTTGACAACTGTGCAGTTTGTATTGAAGGTTACAAACCAAATGATGTTGTCCGGATCTTGCCCTGCCGGTAAGTTACTGTAATCGGAAACATCATTTCTTGGTGTGTGTTTTTAAGGTAATTGATTCTCTGTCCTTTAAAACCAGTAATATTCCTTTGACTGCAAGTTTTCTTAGATTCCATACATAGCAGTGTTGTCATAGCTGGTCTTTTATCTAGCCCCATGCCCTTAGCTGCATGACTTGGATGAACAGAACAAGTGGAAGCCTGGGCGGCACAGCGGGCTTTTCGCGTGCGTGGTGGCACCCCCTCATTTGGTGTCACTCGATGTGGTCTGCATCCCCTAGCGATGCCCATGGCACCACCATGCACCTTAGTGGGAATACTGACAAGGTTTCTTTTGAACTAAAGCTGGTATATCGTGAACATTTTGGGTTGTAGCCTAAGGAATTTAGTCATACCTCTATCACAACTAGCTTGTCTCATTGGTTTATGGGTCTGGGTAGGGTAGAAAGTCATGTGCCAGAAACTGGCTACTGGAAGTCCAAGTTCAAAAACTCTTCCAGCACCCTACCACACTCTCAGGAAGGGTCCATAGCACACTAGAATTGCACATGTGTTGCATGTCGGTGGTCCCAAGTTCAGTTCCGTGCAACCCTTGGAAATATCTGAAACTCTGGACAGCTGCTGCCAGCCAGCAGATATAATACTGAACTAGCCGTACTAGTGGCTTGACTCCATATATGGAAGCCTTGTGTGTCATTTCAGTTGTGCTTAGCAGCACTAGCGTCTCTCCGGTAGGGGCGGGGCTGTAAGTATCGCTGCGGTCATAGTCTCTTTACCGAGCGAGGAGGAGGCAGCCCCGCCCCCTCACTGTCCGAGCTGTCAGGGAAGAGACCCTGCCTGCTGCTTTCTCCGTAGGGGACTGGCTCGGACAGTGAGGGGGCTGGGCTGCCTCCTCCTCGCTCGGTAAAGAGACTATGACCGCAGCGATACTTACAGCCCCTACCGGAGAGACGCCTCTGCTTAGCAGGGATGTGGATCAAGTCTCTGACTCCAAATCTCTGGGTCCAAGTCTCAAGTCAAGTCCCAAGTCTTTGTCCCCAAGTCCTGAGTCTTTGGTTGCGAGTTGCAAATCCCTATCTATTTAATGGGGAAACGGGTTTAAACCCTGAATAAAATTTGACTTTTCATAAAAAGCTCCAAGTCTCGAGTCAAGTCTTCCGAGTCTTTTACAATCGCCAAGTCAAGTCATTAACGCGACTTGAGACCGATTCAAGTCCAAGTCAATAGACCCAAGTCTACCTCACTGTTGCTTTGTCATGGTTAACTTTCTTATACTACAACCATTTATACTTAAGATGTGGAAATGTTATTTTAAGTTTATTCTGATGCCAATAAAGTACCAAACTGATTCAAAAGGCGAAGCTGCTACTTGCTTCAGTAGGCCAGGATTTTTCCTTCTACAGTATCTTAATCTAATTCATTTAATTTTTGAAAGTGCCTAAGGATAAGATCTTTTGAGTTGGACTCATTCAGCATGGGTAGTTTTTGTGTTGAAACCAAAGATCACCGTAATAATCAAATAAGACTCTGAACTGTGAGAATTCCAAACGGCCACTAACTGTGAAACAATACACTGTGTCGTATTCCACAACTGGATAAGGTTTGCAATGCTTGGACTTAAAAACAAAGGAAGACTGTCGAGTCCGATTTCACACATAGCACAACAAATGCGTTCTTGATCAGAAACAGATTTTTGCATATGTGTGCGTGTGTGTTCTCTCTTAAAATGTGGTGCCTATCTGAGTTTTCTTGCAAGTTATATACAGATTATGAAAAGTTGCAAAAGGATTTTAAATGTTGAGGTGATTGGCTAGCCTGCTTGGGTTAACTAATACAAGTTTTTTTTAAATGATACTGTATTTGTAAACTGAAAATATACATATCAATAAAAAGTTAGATAAATAAATACATCAAATTAAATATAAAAATAAATGTTGCTGGTATTTTAACTTTTAGAGCCCTGCATGGCTTGAGCTCTGCATATGTGCAAGAATATCTCTTCCTGTATGAGCGTCCTGGTTTTTAAGATCTTCCAAAGGAGCCTTCTTGAGGGTTGCTTTCTTTTAAGAGGCAACCCATATTGTAACTCAAAGTAGGGCCATAATGTTGGTTTCACTGTCCCTGGCCTTGATCTGACTCTGAAGCAGGCCACAGCTGCGGGGTGGGGGTGGTCTGATTATAAAGCAAGCAAAAATGGGTCAAAGAAACTAGAAGCCGTAGGCGTGTTCAAGCTGGAGTTGAAAGGGATCAAGAATGGGACATCCCATTCATCCCAACCAATGATGGTTGAGGACAGACCAGTAGTCAGGTACGAGCTTAAGGCCGTAACAGACCGCATGCCGAGGCGAACGAGCGAGCGCTGAGGCGAGCGAACGCGAGAGGCTGGCCACCGTCCTCCGCGCTCTGAGCTTGTCTGTAGGAGTGTCTTCCCACAAATAGTCCCTCCTTTTGTCCCGCCTTCTTGGAAGAAACCTCCATGGTAATTGGCTAACACACCCAATTGGCAGATAGCCACTCTTCTCCCCCTTGGTGGCTGCAGTAGCTCCGCGATGCAGCCCCTCCAAACTTGGCCCAGAAACAATTTCGATCGTGCCGGAAATCAGGAGACCGCTCGCTTCCGCTGTGGTAACCAGACACCTCAGCATAGCTCGACAAAGCTCCTCAGGCGTCCGGGACGCGCCGAAATTCGTGTGGTCTGCAGCGGCCTTAATGCTCACGAGGGGAGTCTATGCTGTTGCTCAGACCAAGGAACTAAGCCTGCAGCAACTGTTACAGGTAGGAGATCCATTACATTCCGGCCCGCTCTCTTAGGTCATCTGAGGGGGCTCTCCGGCGTGTACCACCTCTATCGCAAGTTAGGGGAGTGGCAACACGTGGGCGAACCTTCTCTGCTGTGGCGCCACAACTGTGGAACTCCCTGCCAGGGGATCTGAGAACCACCCCCTCCCTCATGACTTTTCAGCGAGGGCTCAAAACGTTTTTGTTTTGTCTAGCGTTTGGGTAATGGGTTGTTCGTCTGCCTCCTGTGTCTCAAGATGCTCTGCCATGCTGCTTTTGTGCTCCAAAATGTTGCCCCCCCAGTGGATTTTATTGTTTTTAAATTAAGTATGTATTGTTTTAAACTTATTTCTGTATTTTAAACTATGTTTTTTAATTTTTGTTGTAAGCCGCCTTGGGCATTTGCCTCGGCATAGGATAAGGCGGGATATAATTTTTTTAAATAAATAAATAAATTAGGTGACCTGAGGGACCAATAAGCACCTGGGTTGAAGATATGAAGTACCAGTTTTGGCCATTATATGGATGTTGCTGCAGTGCGTCAAAGAACATGCCAATAACTGCCTGTCTGGGTGTTGCTGTGGTGATGCAGGACATAGGTTGCCTGATCCCTGCTGCTGGAGCACCCACTTCGAGACTCCCCTCACCTTACATACTGCTGTTTTGAAACGACTTCCGTAACGTGGCCCACCATGCCAATGTCTTCGCATTTTCAGACATGCTATCAAGACAACCCTCCCCCCCCCCAGCATTTCTTTAAAATTTTATTGTTTAGATTTAGAGCTTTATTGGTGCAGTGTGCTTGTTTGATGTTGATTTGGGGGGGTATTTTATACAGTATTTAAAACTACATGGACACTTTGATAGAAAGCAGTACATACAATTTCTAAATAAGTAAAATATTCATAATTTTTTTTCTTAGTTTGGACCCATTCTCCCAACTAGATTATCAGGGTAGCAGGGTGCAGAAAATGACCAGCAGATTATTTTAAGCGGGTTATATGCAATTTCATATGTAAGCAGTTGTATCAGATGAATCCTAAATTCCACTTTAAAAGTATAAATCTTAATTTGAATGTAGCACTATATTGTGTGCATACATATGTTGTGTAGTGCTTCCTTCTGAGTAGTTTTCTGAACTTATAATCACAACATATCAAGTGTAAGATTGTTATGAGTGAAGAAGAACTCTGTGTGAGAGAGTGTGCATTATTTTTCATATTTTTCAATACAGTCGTCCACACTGTTGGTTTTTAACGTGACAAAAATCTTCACTGTACAGAACATCTCTAGCTTTATAGTCCAAGACACTTCTAAGGTTTTTCAAAGTAGATTTTCTCAACTACAACTTTGGGGGGAAAGAAAAAAAAATGAAAGCTTGTGTTGGGGACAGATTTGATGTCAGTGTTGTATTTTCCCTTACAGGCATCTCTTTCACAAATCTTGTGTCGATCCGTGGCTGCTCGATCATCGCACCTGCCCCATGTGTAAAATGAACATCTTAAAAGCATTAGGGATTCCGGTAAGCATGTCCTGCAGTAAGATTCCTAACTTTGGCTTTTCATGACTGCCAGGTCCGATTCATTTGTGATAATGGAGCAGGCATCTTCATATGGTTGGCAATAGATTTCCATGCTGAAGATACAGGGCCCAATCCTAATCCAACTTTCCAGCACTGATGCATCTGCAATGCAGCCCCGAGGTAAGGGAACAAACATTACCTTGAGGAGGCCTTGAGGAGGGGGTGACTGCCCCCCACCACTGCAGGATGCAGCACACACCCCATTGGTATGGCTGCATCAGTGCTGGAAAGTTGGATAGGATTGGGCCCTTAGTCTGGGTAGTCTAAGGCCTAATTTTTCCACAAGTGCTAATAAGAAACTATAAAGGGGGAGGGGGTGTTCTTCACATGATCCATGTGATTCTATTCAATTTAAGAACTTTGTTGCAGGAGTGGATACTGTATATGGATAGAATGAATATGAGCGACTGATGTTGACGCTGATGCCATAATGCACTATAAATAGCGCCGATTAGATACCCTAGGATAAGATTTCTGGCGGATTATTGAGAGGAAATGTCTGTGGTAACGTTCATTTAACCCAAAACACTGACCATGCTTCAGTGGTGGAAGAAGACTAGAGGCACATTTTCCTCCATGCCCTTCTCAGTGGGTCGTCTTGGCGGTGATGCCCTGGTTATGGAACTCCTTTCCCGGTGTCCGTGTTGTTGTTGTTTTCTGAGGCCAGGTAATCACCTTTTAATGTTCCCAGGCTTGCTAAGATTTCCGAGACTTTTACTTCTTTTTATGTATATGTGTTGTTTTAAACTGCTACTTTTATTGTTTTAACTATGGTGGTGTTCTGGATTGTATGCTTTTATTGTGATTGTTGTACTTTATTGCGAACTGCACTGGAAAATATATTTGAAGGGTGGTATATATATATTTTTTAAAAATTGTCTCCCAATTAAAAAAAAAATTATCTGATGGCAGTTCCACGTCAGGACTACCATTATGAAAGGGAGGTGGTGTTTTGCTCCTTTGGACAAAAACTAGGGTAGGAATCCTCTCAAAGCAGCCATTTCCTTTCGGATGACTATGCAAACTAATACAGAGTATTAGTTTTTGCTTCGGTTTAAAGAAAAAGCAAAATTTATGCTTGGAAATATATCATGGGGCAAAATATGGAATTACAAATAAAGCTATAGAAATAAACCTTATTCTGGAACAAAGTTTTTTTTAATGTAATTAAAATCCCGACAGTTTCTTTCTGAATCCTTCTTCCTGTTTCCACTAGTCTCCTTTTTTTCTTGTTTCCTTAAGCCAAATGCAGATTGCATAGATGACATACCTCCAGATTTTGAAGCGTCTATAGGAGGGCCACCAACCAATCAAATTACAGGAGCTAGTGACATAACTGTGAATGAAAGCTCTGTAGCTCTGGATCCCCCTGTCCGGACTGTTGGAGTATTACAAGTCATCCAGGATGCAGATCCTCTTCCACAGGTTGGGGAAAGTAACCTCACCACTAGCAGTAAGTCTGCTTTTCTTTCAGGCCCAGAATGAATGTTATAAATGTTGGTCATAAAAATAATTCGTGGCTGTATGTTTTGAACTATTTTCAAAAGGGATATGCAGAATGTCTGGGTTCCACTCTGGGACAGTTGAGGAGAACTTGAATTATCATTCCAGATTAGACTAAATTTGCTGAAATGCATTCTTGATTTCATTCCAAACCAAGTTGGATTAACTATGTGGCATCTTGTATTCATTGTCATCATACTTGCTACTTGATCCTTGATTGGCTGGGGTAAAGCAGTGATGAAGAAGAAATGGTGCTGAGGGAACAGCAGAGAGGGTGGGAACGCTGTGGCTGCAAACAGCCACAAACATAGACAAAACAAGAGACTGTAAATCCTTTTTATCTGGGCACTCTATTCCACGGATTCGCTTATCCGGGGGAACAGGAGTGCAACTTACCTTGTGCCATTTGCGGTTTGTTCTCGACTGTCCACGGTGGCCATTCTGAAGCTGTCCGCGGCTTTCCTGGGGCTGTATATGCAGGAAGCAATACGGAACAGTACAGGTCGGAGATAAGGAGCAGAAGCAGCTGATTGAGAGTTTGAAACACAGATAAGAGACCTCCTAGCAGCTTATTACTGTTCCTAGCAGCTTACTGATGTTGTAGATTTGAGGCCTTGGGGGATCAGGTTCCACAGGCAAGAGCAACACCGAATTGCAAGACAGAGGGGAGATCGGAAAACCAGATAAGGACCCAGCCTGTTGCATGCCACCAGCAGTCACTCAAAGTACCACCGGTGATACGCGTACCACAGGTTGAGAACTCCCATCAGCAACATCAAGGCACTTTCATGCCATTGTTCATTCAAGTGTTCATTCCAATAGCAGCCCTCCTGAATGTAATTATTCCTAATGCCTGTACAGAGAAAAATATATACAAATTGATTAAATACATAAGACTGTAACAGTCTGTCAAGATTCTGGTCTGTGGTTGCCACATCGTTTCTTATCACGTTTTTGCATGAACAAGAAGGGAAACAAACCATGTCAGACCATTTCCCTTGATAAAGGCTTGCCTGAAATGGTGTCCTAGAGATGTATACTCTGGGGATGTGCAAATGGTGATAGATAGCACCGTTGAATGTCAGCTGTCCTACTACTGTGCATGCTTAGCACGTACTAAAATTGCCTGTAGTGCAGGCCCCAGCACTACTAATATAGCACCGCTATTGTGAAACCTGATAGCTCTGTCAGATTAACCTTGTCCAGTTCAACATCCAAGCCTAGACCAGGTATTATTAAGGGCTAAATTGGTGTGAATGTTCAGGGGGGAGTGGCAGCATCATGGTGGCAGGCTCCTCCTTTGACCCATGCATGGCTAGAAGGCCATGAGTAGAGAATCCATCAGTGTACAGTTGTACATGTGGAGGTCTCTCTATAACATTGTAAGGAACGTATGTGGTGGGGAGGGGGACGTCTGCCATTGCCCTGCTATTCCTTCCATCTCCTACGTATATTTTCAGCCTTAATGAGTCTGCAAGGGGCTCCGTTCAGTTTCAAGCTACAAGTTTCATCGATTTATTAATCTACTTTGGGTTTTCCTGTTACATGTTCTGTTTCTCTATCATCACATTTTTTTTGTTTTGTGGTTTTTAAGAATCCTCCTTGTGTGGCTTCAATAACAGGAAACTGATTGAATGACTCACACAGATATGCTGACAAGAAAGACAGACAGAACTTCCTTGGGACTATCCAGAACGATGGGAAAGAAAACATACTTCAATATATGAACAAGAAGGCTATCTGAAATCTCCATTACTTAGGGTGATAGTTGGTATCACTTGATAGGCTGAGGAAAAGCCCTTCATAGCTACTCAAATAACTTTTAATTAAGGATATCAATTAATTACAAGACTTAATAGATGAATTACCAGTAGTTGATTCAACAATGATATTTAAATATATTTGCATATCATCAACATATTGCTATAGGTGCTCTTTGCTAATATTGAAGATACAGTAAGATAACTTAGAACTTGATAGTCAAAGGGCACAGTAACTAGTGATGAGGATAAAATGCCCCCTTTAATATGTCATTGTTCTCTGTTTCAGTAATACACCAGAACCAAAATGTCCTAAAAGTGTGCCCTTAAATTGCTGCCCTGTCAATTAAATCCCTTCCCACTTATTAACTGACAGCACAATCCTATCCAGCTCCCCCACTGGTGTAACCAGTGCGGGAGGGCAGAACGGGAGGCTTTGGAAGGGAAAGGAGATTTTATTTATTTATTTAAATGTTTACCCCGCCTTTCTCCCCTGTAAGCCGCCTTGATTGCCCTTATCATTAAAACATGTTAAAATACATAATACAATACAATAAAAACAATTAAAACAGGCATTTAAAACAATTAAAACAAACAAACCCAGTGGGTCACCTTATGATTGCATTTATTAAAAAGACAGCCCACCATGTCAACCATCGAACGCCAACCTGAATAAAAACGTCTTGAGGCCTCGCTGAAAGGTCTCTAAGGATTTAAATCCCCTTTCCCTTCCAAAGCCTCCTGTTCTGCCCTCCCCCACTTGGCTGCAGTGGGGGAGAAGGATAGGATTGGGCTGTAAATTTTGTTGATTAATTTGCCAATTAAACCAAGCAGTGAACATATTGGACAAGGAAGAACTCTTTACCAAAGTTTACCTTGGATTTTTTTATTATTATTAATTAGGTTAATTGTAAATAAGCATTTTTGGAAGAGGTGAGATCCTTCCCCCCCCCCCCATACAAATCATGTTCCTTTCAAAGCTTTATGTTTGAAACTGTGTGATAGGAGGTACTTTAGTTCCCTCTAGCATTTTAGTTACTATTTTCCAAACTTTGTTACCTATTACATTACTCAAAGTTCAGCACAGGTCATTGCCCTTTAAAATGTCATCTCTAGAAGTCATTCAGTTTCTATTTCTGCGAGTGTCGTCATTGGGTAGATTTTACTCGATCACAGTGAAACCATAGGAGGGTAAGCGTCAATTAATCTCTTTGGCAGCCTGTCCATCAACATGCTGGTCTAGGTGGAATGATTGAATGGAGGCATGTTTAGTTCTGTTGAACTAAGTTGAACATAAGGAATTTAAGTCAAAGTATCCCAGCTTAAGTGGTTTGTGGATCATGTTCTATATAAGGCTAAGGGCCCCTAATGCTACAGTATAGGTGGTTCACTGTAGTTTATTTTCTCAACTAACTGAAAAATAATTTTTAGTCTTGTCTTATTAGGAAAGGAAATTTCCTTGATTGGGCATTCAGACATATATTGACTGAATAACTATATACCTTGGAAACAGCGCTCAGATCAACCAAGTTCCCTTGGCTGCTGGAATTTGTCATATTAATCATTTCTTGCATATGTAGGGCTAATTTTTACATATTGCAGGCATATTGGCCCTAGTCTTACAAAATTACTAAAGAACATGGTTATTTTTAAGTTGCATAGTTATTCTGATATAAGTATTAGTATGTACACTAGTTGATAAACAGCGCAATCTGACTTAACTTTTGTGCCAGTTTAACCAGCGGCGCAGCGAGAAGGGGATTTGAATTCCTTTTCCGTTCTGGGGCCTCCCATTCTTGCTGCGGCACAAAAGTTAAGTCGGATTGCGCTGGATTACTTTGGGGCATTTTTGAGTTTAAATTGCTAATTGTTTAACATTATTAGCAGTGTTAACTAATGGATTGTAGGGTTCATTTAGGCCTCAATCCTGTAACAATTTCCTGGGAGCAAACCCCATTGAACACAGTGGGACTTACCGTATTTTTCGCTCCATAAGACGCACCGGACCATAGGACGCATGTGTATTATGGAGCTAAAAATAGGGAGAAAATATATCATCCTAATTTTTATGTGTTTTAAAAAATTTACAGGATCATTTGACAGTAAGATTGGCAAACCATATAACATTATAATGAATCAAGTCACTAATATACACAGATAAACAGTGTGCATACAGTATATACAGTGTTTCTGGAGCTTTCAAAACACAGGTTAAAGCCATGAATGGAATATTGCCATCATTAATTCTTAAATACCAAGCTGAAGGCAGACATAAAGCAAACCCTTATCAACTACACCAGATTCTAATACCTAGACACTGCAAGGTCTGCAGTTACGATGGACTACCTGAGCTGATAACACATGGAATTATCTAAACAACATTTGCATATTTGTATAATTATTTCCTAAGGTTAATTAGCTCCAGCAAAGCAGTTTGCCCTTTGAGACTGCTTACAGTGACAAGGTTCAAGTGACAAAGAAGAAATACCGGTATTTGGTAATGAGGCCTTTGCAATGCTGAGCAGAAGGGCCTTCTGGGGTAGCCACATTAAAGTTGTATCTGGATCCAGTAATCATCATAGATGCTCACATGCATCAGAGAGGTAAGGGCTTTGGGGAGGCCTGCGCAAGCCTCTGCAGGCCTCCCCGATCTTCATTTCGGCACTAAATGGCTATTTTCAGCCATTTCTGGAAAAGGCTGAAAATAGCCATTTAGCGCCGAAATGAAGATCGGGCAGGCCTGCAGAGGCTCGCGCAGGCCTCCCCGATCTTCATTTCGGCCAAAAATGGCCATTTTCGGCCACTTCCTGTTTTCGTGAAAACCGGAAGTGGCCAAAAATGGCCGTTTTCGTCCGAAATGAAGATCGGGGAGGCCTGCACGAGCCTCTGCAGGCCTCCCCAATCTTCATTTCGGCCAAAAACGGCCATTTTCGGCCACTTCCGGAGGCCTGCACGAGCCTCTGCAGGCCTCCCCAATCTTCATTTCGGCCAAAAACGGCCATTTTCGGCCACTTCCGGTTTTCACGAAAACAGGAAGTGGCCGAAAATGGCCGGTTTTGGCCGAAATGAAGATCGGGGAGGCCTGCAGAGGCTCGCGCAGGCCTCCCCGAAGCCCTGGTAAGTATTTTTTTTCCTTTTGGGGGGGGATTTGCTCCATAAGACACAGGCTTTTTTTCCCCTATTTTTTGGGGGGGGAAGTGCGTCTTATGGAGCGAAAAATACGGTACTTCTAAGTTGGCATGTTTAGGATTTCGCTGTTATTGACTTTATTTTTGTCTGGCATTCTTTCACTTAATTCTATCATTTTACTAACAGTTATCCAAGATGGGACCCCTCACTGGTGGTGGTGTAGAGAAGGCTGTGGTGATAGTTGAAAACAGCACACAGTGCAGTGAGCACAAATTGGTTTCAAACTGCAGTATGATCATTTCTAGAAAATCAAATATGCCTGGAATTTAATATAAAGTGACAGCTTGTAGCTGAATTATTGAACTACCCAAAAAAAATGTACTTGCAATGAACATTTCAAAATCTTCTGGGAGGAAATAATTATGCTTGAAACTTTGTGTGTGTTCATATGTACTGTATATCTCTACTCTTTGTTTTATGCTGTTCCATTTCCAAAAGAGTCTTACATAAAATTTAAGTGGATGTCTATCTTATGTCCTTATAAAACTGCATACATATTCCAGACGTGCTTAAGTATAATCAGTTGTACATTTGCAGCATTAATCTTTAGACTCACTAGAAGATGCACGGCCTGCAGATAAAATGCATCTCCTGTGTATGAATTTGTAGCTTGCCAAAGTTGACTCTTTCCCAGTTATATGCACCCCATTGTCTAAAGTTGCTGTAGAAAGCAGCCCGCTAAGTACCAAGCTCTTTGTACCAGCCCATTATAGCAGTATATCAGGGAAATACTGTTGTACACATTCTATCTCTCCTGCTGTTTTCAGTACCCATCTTTTTTAGCTGCTGTGACTATTGGTGGCACAAAACACCAGGGAACCAGCTTCTGCCAGCATATAGCTGGAAGGTTCAGCAACTTTGCTCTTAAGAATAAGACTATTCTTGAATGCTATGGGGATAGCTACCTTGCCTTCCCTGATTGCCTTGCAGAAATATCCTGCTGCTTGTTGTTGTTAATAACGTAGTTGCCACCCCTGTTATCAGGAAGAGGTACCTTTACAATGATGGTTCTCTTATAATGATGGTTCTCTTATATTTAGCAGGGGGAGAGCAACTGTCCCTATTTATCCCCGCATAGCATCTTGTCCAGTAGCTATATGCTGGTCTCTCCTTTGTGTCTATCTTTTTTAGATTGTGAACTCCTTGAGGACACGAAACTATTTTTTTAAAAAAAAAATTATTTAGCTATGTCAACTGCTTTGTGAACTTTTAAAATATTTATATAACACTTTTTGAAATCAATTATTTAAGAACATGTATATACTTTTCAACAAAAAAAGTCACAAACCAGTTTACTTAGAAAATAAATGAAAATAAATGGTTCCGTGTCCTCGAGGAGCTCACAGTCCTAACACACACACATACACACAAGGAAGACACCAGAAAACAGCTACTGTAAGAGATGCTACGCTGAGATGAGTCAGTTACTCTTCCCCCTACTTGGTAGAAGAGGAGAGGCGCCACTTTCTCAGTGAGCAGATGTCTCCTAGGTCTCTTATACCTGGGAACCTGGGTTGACGAACCTATCCATCTATAAACAGTGGTTCCCAGCCTTTTGCTGGAGACTCCCTTTTGTAGAACGGCAATCTGTCGGGACCCCCTTAGGACCAGAAGTGATGTCAGTAAGTAGGAAGTGATGTCATTGTTTTTTAAAAATTACACTATTTAATAAATCACTTTTTAAAATAAATCACATTTTTTAATTTGTACTATTAAGCAGCCCCATGGGGGTGGGGAGTGAGCTAATATTAACAAAGATGCTAAAAGGCAAGCAGAAAGTAACACAAAGTGAGCAAACAAGCCCCATGAGAGTATCATGCACTTCTTTCTCTGCATGGGGGGGAGCCGCCATCTTGGGTGTGGCCATCCAGCCAACATCCTGCAAACCACCACCACCACCCCACAGAAACTGCTTCGCAAACCCCTTGTGGATCCAGACCCCCAGGTTGGGAACCACTGATGTATAACAACTCAGCGCTACCAGCACCGAGTTGAAATGTATTTTAAAATTGGTAAACTTTCCAAAAGCGGGGAAAATCACCAGTCCTGGCTGCTGAAGACCTCTTGTTTTAGAGAGTTGTGTTAAGAATTTTGTCTCCAGGATTTTTGAAGAACAAAGCCACATTTGTGGTGTTTTTTTTTCAAATTCAAACACACATGCCACAACACATGCCACAACCTCCTCCCTTTTGTGTGATGATGCTTCTCATTAATATTAATCATCATGTGCTATTATACATGAGCACATTTAAAGACACACCATGGTGTACATGCCTTGTCAGGTATACAATGTTATGACAGTTATGTCCATTAGGGCTTTTTATTCCTAGCCCAGCCTAGCCTTTTTAAATTCAGTATACATTACCCTTCTGGGCAATTTTTTGCGAAGAGATTTCCACCAAAGCAGGTTCGACAACCACTGACATCTTTCCCAGAGAAGCATATGCTGCTCTGAATGTCTTAAGAATGAGGAAAATTTCCATTCAGAACAAGCCAGTTTTTGTTATGAGTCTGACAAAAGTAATGTGTTGTTTACTTGCCTCAGGGGTCTTCAAATGCACATGATGAAAGCTGCTAGCCAGCTGTACACCGTGGAACATAATCAAGATCCATTTCTAAATCAAGTTTATTTTGAAACTTGTTTCTTTGTGGTGGCCAATTTGCTGAGAGAAGGAAAATTTGTGAGCTTGTAAATAAGGATCTAATACCTGAGGCATGTCTTATTATCATAATAGCATATCACAGTAGGTCCGCATCCATTGCAGTAACACATTGTTGCCTCCATCATATCCATTGTTTATGCTCACAGCTGTATTTTCTTCCATACGAACTTTGTGTATGGCATAGATTTGCTATTATCATTTTTAGACCATAGAGCCTGTGAGAGAGACAATTCAAGCAAGGCAATACCTCTGCTAGATCAACTGGGCTGCCTGGCTTCTTGGTGTCTTGGAATGCTGCAGTAATGCCACTGACAATCAGAAATCACATCCCCAAAAAAACATCTTACCAAGTTTGTACACCTTTTTGTGCTTGGTTTCCTTTTCCTGTGTTCAGGAGAGATACCTGATTTGTCCTTTTTTTAAAAAAAAAAAAAGCTCTTTCTTCTAGCAAATCTCGCTACATCCCTAAACATGTTACTGTTCCATACCTAACATAAGCTCATTGAAACATATTGAAGTGCCACTAGTGTTTGAATATTTTCACATGTCAAGAAATTGACCCCAAATAATTTACAAATAGGGACTGCCTGTGTGTGTGTGTGTGTGTGTGTGTGTGTGAGAGAGAGAGAGAGAGAGAGAGAGAGAGAGAGAGAGAATTCCATTGAAATCTATGGGGCATATTTCCAAGTAAATGTGCTTAGGCTTGTGGTCTTAGATCCATGTAATGTTTAAATCAATATGCCCTGGAGTTAATCCAGAATCTCTTTTGTACTTAAGAGTTTTAATGCTAAACTTGTAAATACAAGTGGCTTTAATAGCTGAAGACTTTAAGAACAAGGACGTTAATTTGAAATCAGCCTTGGTAACTGCAAGTGAAAATTGGATAACTTCGGTGGCCCTAGTAACTATGCAGGAGGGAGTGGGGGGTGGGACTCAAGCTTAGTGGTTGGACCCCTGCTTTGCATGCAGAAGATCCCAGGTTAAATCCCTGGTATTTTCATAAGAGTTTCAGGAAGACCCCAGCCTGAAACCCTGGAGAGCTGCTGCCAGTCAGTATAGACCACCGTAGATCATAAACAGGTGGCTCAAGAACCAGCCTCCGGTGGGTTGTGGCAATGCTCAATGGCGTCGCTACCGTCAAGCGACGGTAGCGGGCCGCCATGGGGTGACGCGCGCGTGCACGTCACCTCTCCTGCGCACGTCGCCCCCAAAGACGTCCCCGGATTCGGCTCCGGAGACGTCTTCCCCGGCCGACACGCCAGGGCCTTCTGAGGAAGGCCTAGTGCGCGAACGTTATTTATAACGTTCTTTTGCACATGCACAGACTGTTGCTGAGGGAAAAGGGCTGCCCTTTTCCCTCAGCAACAGTCTGCGCATGTGCAAAAGAAGGTTATAAATAACGTTCGCGCACCGGGCCTTCCTCAGAAGGCCCCGGACAGCTGGCCGGGGAAGACGTCCCCGAGCCGGCTGTAAAAATTGTCGGGCGCCCGGAGCAGTGCCCGTTGGGCGTCCAGAGCGACGTCCGTCGGGCGCCCCCCCAAATTGTGACGCGGCCTATGGCCGAAGATTTGTATGAGGGGGGTTATAGGGGGAGCCGTCACTAGGGTGACGCACGCACCCTGCTATGGGTGACACGCACCCTAGCGACGCCTCTGGCAATGCTGCCACTGTCCTTTCTGTTTTGAGACTCAGGGCTGCACCGTTTGAACAGGAGCTAGGCTACCACCGAGTTTCCCACCCATCCACCTGCTCTCCCCTGCTGCAGCACTCACCTTTTTCTCTCTTACTGCTTTTCAAAATGGAGTGCATTCTGTTGCCATGCTATGCGTTGTCCCTCCTCTCTGACAGAATGGGACAGTAGCAACGCAGGCTGATTGGTTGCTCCCAAGCAGGAAGAGACGATTACTGTGGCCACTCACTTGCTAACCCCCTCACCTCATCCAATTGTACTGGGCTCTTGAAGGTGGGTCTCACGTTGCAGGTTTGGGGCGCGAGGTGAGACATGAATCCCAGCTCTTGATAAGTTGAAGACCACTGGTGTAGACGATATTTAGCTAGATGGGCCAATAGTCTGGCCCTGTATAGGGTAGTTTTATATGCCCACCTTAACCTGCAAGACAGTTCTTCTGTTTTTAGGCAAAAGTGCATAGTCAAGCTCACTTAGCACAGATTAGTTCTTCCTTAAGTGCTGAAGCGGTTCTGAGTTTCCATTCTTGCTTTATGTTTACAAAGCACGTCAGTGGACCATGGGGATTCTAGCTAAAAACAAAACATGCAAGCATAATTACTATTCACAATAACAAAACAATAGTTTTTGTTTTACCAGTATGTTGTCTAGAGCAGGGGTTCTCAACCAGTGGTACTTCAGCCAGCTTCTGGTGGTATTTGGACCACTGGAACCCCACTCCGATGCGGCGCTTTTGGTGATGTGTTTTCACTTCCGAGAGGCTCCTGCCAGTTGGCCTAAAACTGCCTTTGGCCGAGCCTCTTGGGAACACTGAGAAGGACCCTCCTACCTGTGTTTTCTGATGTCACCGCCAGTCACTTCTGGTGGTACACAGCAGGAGGGGGCGCCGGAGGTGATACTCAGCCAGGAAGGGGTTGAGAACCTCTGGTCTAGAGTGAATGTGAGAAGGGAGGAAAACTGCCTAACACACTTTGGACCGGGGGGGGGGGTATGGAATCCACCCAGATTGGTATCCCATTGTCACAAACAAGCAGGGGCTACACAAGGCTGAAAGCAAGCCCCCTCCTGATCTACAGGCAGATGTTATCCTGCACCCAGGGAGCTGGATGTGCATACTATACAGCCTTTTTCCTGGCCTTTATCAGATCTTAATTTTCTTGTGGTCCTCGGTATTAGATTCAAGCCTCCACTTAGATTCGAATGTTTCATACATATTATTCATGAGATGCGTTTTTGAGATGTCTTGAACTGAAGATTTTATTTACTTTTGGCATTTTTATTCTGCCTTTCTGCCAATGCACTGACAGTGGTTTATAATTTAAAGTACTAAAACAAAACAGATAAAAGAGACAAAACAGTGGAAATCTTCCTAGATCTTGGTGTTCTCTTCAGGAACTATTGTCATAAGCTTCCTTGCCTGGGTTTCTCCTCTCCTCTTTCCCTTAAATGCACTGGGTCTTTCTTTAGGTGAATAGCCGAATTTGAGTGTTACTAAGATACCCAAATCCAAGGCAGCAGTGTTTTCTTGATTTTAAAATTCCATTCCCATCAGCAAAATTGTGGAACCCTTCACAGGCAAGAGAGATGATGTTATGTGCAATAGCTAAAGTTGGTAAAAGAAGCTCCAGGATTAGGAAGAGACAAGGACCATACTCACTACCTATCCATCCGCAAACAAAACGTTCCCTTTGTGAAAACAAAAGGATGTGTGTTAAAATTGCCCCACTCCTTCCTTCCTTCCTTGACTTTTAGACACCAGGCCAAAGCCCTCTTCCAGAATGTTCTTGGGCTACCTTCTGTTGTGTCAGTTCTGACTGTTAATATTGTCTCCTACTTGGACTGGCAGCAGGTCTACCTCTGAGCTATAGCCCCTTCCCCCAATGGATATCCTTGCGCTCGCTCGCTCCGATCTATCATCTATCTATCATCTGCTCAGTGTTTATGAGCAAATTACTATTTATGGGACATTTTGATGCATTTTTATGTTGTGTGATTTTGGGGGGGGGGGTAACATTTTTAGTATGCCTCCTTAGAGACGTCTTAGGTTGTATCTGTTTTTATAATTACTATACAAAGGAATTCATGAAGTCTAATGAAAATGCCAAGATGATGGGGTAGCTATATCAATTCATACAAATGTAAAGCAAACAAACTTCACAACAGTATTCCAGGCAACCCCTATGGCATTGTTAGGAAATGTGGGGGCGTGGGTAGAAAGCAGAACAAATGTAGAGAAAAGCAGCTTGCCATGTAGCAAGAATCAATTTGTTACAGAGTCAATTGCGCATATCAAACACTGTTATGGAATATAAGCAAACAGCATCATAGCAATATTTCACGTAGACAGGCCCTTAGTCTTGCAAGGTAACAATAGGATAAAAAGTTTCCATCTCTGCTGGATTATGTTATTTTTACAGCAGTGTGACTTGGGTGATTTAATGGGAAGCAATGCACTAGCATGAAGCTGTAAAATGTCGGGTTCCTTGTCCTTGGACAACACAAAAACAGATAGATATTGTCCAAAAATATATCAAGGATGTGTTGGGTCCCCCCTTCCCCATTCATCATTCTATCATGTCAAGTCTTGAATGACAAATAGCCAGTTCTCCTTTGACTGGGCCAACCTTCCAACACAGCTCCCTATAGTTATTCTCCAGACCCGGACAGCGCAACCCAAAACACCCCCTGATGCAGGCTTGGGTCCACTGCCCCTGCCCGAAAAAACTAAAACCCTTACTTCACTTGCTGCGTCGAAACACGGAAGTGCTCAACTTCTGGTGAAACTGGAAGTCGAACGCATCCGGTTTTCAGTGCAGCACGTAAGGATCCTCCTGCTTAGTAGGGGGATGGTCTGCTTCTAATTCCAGTGCAAGCCAATCATTCTTGGATTCAGGCAGGCAGGCAGGCAGGCCCAGGATGGCGGGCACCCCATCCGCCATCCCCTTTGAACCCCTCAAAATCTGCTGCCAGTGGCTGCATGGAAGGGTCAGCCCTGCTCCTCCCATCCAGACCCATCCCTTGAGTTTCTTAGAATCAAGTTTACCTCAGCCAGATAAAGCATTCTTCAGTAGATCTCTTGTCCTTCGAAGACCCTCCATTCAGATTTGAACATGCCATGGTCTTTTTGTCCAGCTTTTGCTTTCAAAACAATCTGTCCCTTTTTTTTTTTTAATTCTACGTGGCATTTTTATTCCCCCTCCCCCTCCACAGAGCTCAGGACAGTATAACTGGTTCCTTCCCATACTTTAATCTCACAACAACCCTGTGAGATTTATTAGGCTGAGAGAGGGCAACTGCTGACACAAGATCATCTAGGCTAGGGAGCGTCATCCCACTGCGTAGGGTGAATAAGGTGAGGGCAGTGGGGACATAACTGAGGCTTTTGAAGTGATGTTGAAAGGTTTTCTCCCTCTGACAACTAGAACCAGAACTAGAAGAGGGCTGTCTATTGTTAGGTGAAGGAAAGGATCACAGAACTGCTAACAACATTTTACAGTGCAGTCCTAATCAACTTTCCAGTGCCAATAGAGCTGTGCCAACAGGGCACACACTGTATTTTGCAGTGCGGGGGCAGTCACACAGGCCTCCTCAAGGTGAAGGAACATTTGTTCCCTTACCTCGGGGCTGCATTGCAGCTGCACCGACCCTGGAAAGTTGGTTAGGATTGCACTGTTAGTTTTGCTTAAAGTCTGTACCCTGTTGTCTCTATCAACTCAGCTTTCTGGGCTAGGATTTGGTTTGTACTAGATATGGTACTTTTCTTCAAAAACACATTTTCAGTTCCACTTCTGAGAGACCTAAAAATGAAAAGGATTGAATATTACAAAAAGGCACAGTTGTCATGTCTTTGAACACGTTCCCCTGCCTTATACTGAGTTAGGCCATTTGTCCATTTAGACCAGTCATGTCTACTTGGACTCACAGCACCTCTTCAGGGTCTCAGGCAGGAGGTACACCAGGGATTGAATCTGGGACCTTCTGCATTCAAAGCATGTGCTCTGCTACTCCATGCTGTCCCCTGTGAACTGAGGTTATGCCTGGGGGGGGGGGGCAACCACCCGTCTTCCATGAGATATGTTTCACATCTGCTCTTGTCAGTTTTTTGTAATGTCCAAAGCCATCCTGAGAAACTTTATAGCAGGAACAGATTAGGATGTTCCCAGTGCACTGATCATTTCCTGCCTCTGCTGAGCCATCCGAAGTGAGTAATTCCATTCAGATTCTTGTAGCATGCTTGCTTTCTCCCTTTCTTCAATATGACACCTCCAGCCTTGATCCTTGGAGATATGGACAGCTGTTCAGAGTCTGTGTCGATCACTGACCGGTCTTAAATAATGGATTGGGAAATCCATGAATGAATTTTCAAAGCTTTAGTTTCACAAGCAGCGTAACGCAACAGAGAACGGAAGAGCCAATGTATTTAATCATGTTCATTTCTTAGGCCCTGTTTAGCTTTATATCCTGGTCTTTTATGATCATATCCTCCCTACCTCTGCTGAAGTTTCAACCCAGATCTTCCCATCCCCTGCATGTTGTTTGCTTTAAACAAAAAGCAACTAGTTTGATCCTAAGGTTTGTGATAGGTACGTTACCTACTTTTTCCTTTTTATTTATTTACAGTATTATTATTTTTTTGCTAAGTGTATTTTGTTTGGAGAAGCTGTTCACTAGCATGGTGCTTATCAAAGAGCCTGTCCTGTACAGCAACACTTTATTTAAGAAAGGAACTTTTAAAATATGTACATTGCTATCAAAAAATAGATGAAGATGCTTCTTTTTGTATCTTTCTTCCTGCTGTTTGTGAACCGTTGTGTAGCTTCCAGAAGTGAAACCTTTGCTGCTTGACATTTCAAAAGCTCTTTGCATCTTCAGAGCATTGTTTGTCTCTGAGTGTTTGGACAGCCTGGACTCTTCAGGCTATCAAGGGTGGATTCATACATTTGTTCAGAAGCTTATTTTGTATCATCCAGAGAGGCGCATGTGCAAAGCCGGATAGCATGTCTATTTTTGCCAACATGCTTCCGTTTACCAAAGTATGCTGATAAAAATAGATTTGGTATCCCACCTCGCATGTGTCTCTCTGTGTGTGGGGAATACCAGACAGAGCAGAAGCCCAAAAGTGCATGCACTAATTACATAAGGATTTGTGCTTTGTAGCAGTACATGGGAGATAATTTCAAAACACCTAATTTGGGGTGCATAATAAGAACTCAGGCAGGTTTTTGAAGATGGATTGACTCAGTGCGCTCTGTAATTGCTGTTGTGATAATTACATCAAAGAGGTGTTTGTACCACAAGTGTTCTATTATAGGACAAAGCTGGGGAAATTTGGAGAGATTTCAGGGAGCCTTAAACGTGCAGTTGTTTTGAAATGTTTAATTGGGATAGTTATTCTGAAGTACTTGCTACAATTCTGCATACCTGATATTGGTTACATGTGCATTTTATTCAGTAGATTTTCTGTTTTAGATTTATTTTCTGTTTACCTTCAAGTCCAAATTTACTTATATTATTTAGGTTTTTTGTTCCCAAGATTCAAATTCATTAAAGAAATTATCAGAACTTTATGAATACGCTAATATGCAAATGTGTTTCCCTTATGATCTTTATTGGTTTTAATAAAAAAATAGAAAGAACAATAGAGGTGGTCCAATAAACAACCCACCATCTTTTCCCCACCCTAGCTCATCTAATAGAGGAAAGGAGAGGGGAAATGCAGTAAGCCAGGAAGCAGACAAATATACTAAGACAGTGGTTCTCAAACTGGTGGGTTGCAACCCACCACAAAAAAACGGAAGCAGTCACTACCGCCTTAAGGGGCATGGTGATGTGTGCTAGCATTGTGGTGGCAGTGACCGCACTCCTGGGACCGGGCCACTGCCGGGAGAAAAAAGGGGGTTCTAGACTCACTGGGGGTTGCACTGGCCCTCCAGAGAATGCGGGGGCCATAGCCCCCTCTGCAGGCCTCCTCGAGCCTCAGATCAGCTCAGTGAAGCAATCGAGACCCACTTCCGGTTTACTTCTGGGTTTTTCCGAAAACCAGAAGTGGGTCTCAGAGAGGCCCGCAGAGGGGGCCGTGGGCCCCCTGCACCCTCTAGAGGGCCAGTGTGACCCTCCAGTGAACCCCCTTTTTTCTCCTGGCGGCGGTGCAATCCCAGGACCACTGTGCCCACACACACACCCCGCAACGACAGCGTTCCCTACTCCCTAGTAAATGTTTGAGAACCACTGTATTAAGAGATGGGAGAGACAAAAGACTGAGTAGAAAAGAAGAAATAGAAGAAAAAGGAAAAATAGTTACTGGACAGAGGCAAGGGAAAACGTAGTAGAAGAGAAATATGGGGTTGCTCTTGAACAAATATTGAATGGCATTTGCTGTCACTGAAGCCAATAGGAAATCTGTCGTCAGTAGGTATCTTCATTTGATATATTGTCACAACTTCTCACCCTAGCCTACCTCACATTGTTGTTGTGAAGATAAAATTGGGGGAGGGGAGAACTATGTGCATCACTCTTAGCTCCTTGGAGGAAACCTGGGATAAAAATGTGGTAAGTATGCAATTAAATTAAGGGACCTGTTTCTAGGAGCTCAACTGACATATGGGGTAATTTTAAATATCTCTGACAGACTGAGTTGAATCTTTTTCTCTCCTCCTTTCAGGTGAGCAGGAGCCAGCAGTCAGTAGTGATTCAGATATTTCATTGATTATGGCGATGGAGGTTGGACTCTCGGATGTGGAGCTTTCTACTGATCAAGACTGCGAAGAGGTGAAATCCTGAAAGAGCAAACCAAAAGACCCTTCCATTAAACTACAGGGCAGTGGCAGAAAGGAGAAGGGGACAGAACCGACTCAGTCAGTACACGTGCATACCCATCCTCACATGTACACACATGCGTGCGTACCCATATACCCACATCCAGAACATTTTGCGAACTTCAGTACGCTCCATTCTGGGATGGTCGTGAAAAAGCAATAGTAACAGATGTGTCTACCTGGAAGCAGTTTCATCAGCTCTGTGTGTCCATCTCCATTTACGTTGGAAGGTGAAAGTGTACTCTTTCCAAGACATGCACCAGAGCAGCCATGCTTATATCTTGGTGGCTCATGACTGTGAAATGACAACTTGAGTGTTTTCTACTTTTCTTCAATTCTTTTTTTTTTTAAAGCAGAAAAAACGAACACTCCAAGGTGATTATTTATAGCTCATTGTGGATGGACTTTTTTTTCTTAAGACCCCAACTTTTTTCAAGAGTTCAACCCAGGCTGGTTTTGAGACTGAATGCGATGATGGGTCAGCAGGATATATAAATGCTTGGGCTTTGGGAAGAATCAGTGCTTCAGAGCTTCTTGCCTGAAGCCTCTTTTCAATAAGGTATTAATGGGGCTTAGAGATCTGTACTTCCAGGGCCTCCCTGCCTGTAGAGAGGAGGCTGGACTCACTGAGGTTGGTGACTTGCTATCTACCACTGGGTTACATGGGCATGCACCCCGAGCTTTATCGCTTGCACGTATGGTACCAAGTAAGAGATTATGATGATGATGATACTGGGATTAAAGGTCAGCCTCTTCTTAGCAGTCGTTCGCTATATTTTCTAACATCACAAATCTCTCATAGCTTAATGGCCTTCCCTAAGATTGATTTTTTTTTAAAGTAGATCTCCTTTCAAATTGGGTACTTCTCTCAAAAGTCCTTCTGACCAGCAGAGCGCTGAGCATGGAGTGTGTAGAGTGTGTTTGTATTTGGTAAAAAGACAAACAGTCAGAAGTGGAAAGAAGGGACTTTGTTTTATTGCCTATATTCAGGACATTGCAAAGGAATGGTGGGTGTTTTCACATCACATATTCCATGAAAATCCCCTTCTCAGCAGGATATCGCCACCACTCTAGCTCACGAGGTGCAAGGCTTTTCCTGGTTTAGAGGTTCACCAGGCAACTTCAGTTTGTATGGAACAGTTTCCCTTTCCCCCAGTCCTAACTTCATATAATGCTCTCTTTATTGTCCCTTTTTCCAATATAATCATTCACTTCAGGGGGGAGGACTTGTGTTTGCAAGTAACACAAAAAATGCGTAAAGATTGAAATGTCTTTTTGCGTATCCCTCAGTTAAATCAAAATCTGGATTTCTGCACATTTAGATTTACATTGAAGTAGTTGTGATTTGCATTCTACAAGAGAGAACAGCAGCGAGACTTGATTTTTTTTTTAATCCAGCATGAATGAAAATGCCCCAGAAGTGGCTTTTTTTTTCATGTTCCTGGTTTAGAATATGAAATCTACTCTCATCCCCTGACTTCTGGTCTACTTCGGATGTGGCTCTGCAAAGGGTGAAATTGAAGGCAAGGGGTTGAATCATCATAAAAAATTGAAGCTTTCAAAAGTGAAGTCACTGGCAGGGGTGCCCCCCCCTATAGCTGTTAAAAGGGAATTAGCAACTGGAATTCAAGAGATTATGCATTATGTTGCAGCCTCAGAGGATGTGCTGTTCATGCAGGGGTGGGGCAATTTCATATTGCAGTCAAAATCTTCAAGTATAAAGGAGGACTTTTCTGCCTGGTATCATAAAAAGATAAGCCTTTGCTCTTGATAATAAGAAGAGAGGTTAAAATTACAGTACATCACTCAACAACTTAGCACAGTAAGCTTGTGCTAGAACTTGTATAGAAGCAAAATAATGCATTAGGACATTGGTGCATTAGAATCACTAGTACTGTAATGGTTGTACATCACTAGTACAGATGATGGTTTGGCACTATATACGAATGAGTCCTGTGTTCATATGCTCAAATAGGGAAGAGACATAGCTCAGTGGTAGAGTGGTAGAGAATCTGCTTTGCATGCAAAAGGTCCCAAGTTCAATTCCCAGCATTGCCAGGTAGGGTGGAAGAAAAATTCCTGTCTGAAACCTTTGAGAGCTGCTTTCAGTCAACTTCAACAGTACTGAGCTGGATGGGCCAAGGATCTGAGTTAGCATAAGACAGCTTCCCATGCTCCTTACTCTCCCTTGGCATGCTTTGATTTTTCTCACAAGCCAGAGTATTCAGTTCCATCCAAACCAGACAAATTGCCTGCAAACCACAGTGTGAACATCTTCACCCTTAATTTGAGTGAGGCTTCAACTAGAGAAGCACATGGAGAGACTTAGCTGCCCCATCTTCCTTGAAGGCTACTAGAAAGAGTTGGAGGCCTTCAGAAAAGGCTGCAAACTTCTAATTACCTTGATGTACTCCAATTTTAAATTGACAGCATGCCAAAATAAATGTTGTAGGAGCAACCAGAGATCCGTTTCCATTGCTGTTAGAAGCTAAATTTCGATTAGGAAGAGCCAAACTCCAGCTTAGGGTTTCTCAATCTTTTTAGTAGATGTGTAAGCAAGAGAATCTTGCCAGGTGCGACTTCAGTGCTGGTGTGTTACTTCCATGGCATGTTAGAAATATACTGACAGCTCAATCCTATCCCCCTCCAGCCCATAGTGCACAGCATCACTGCCATAGCGCATGCTGCATGCCTGGAGGACAACCAGATGGAAGTAAACATGTTCTTACATTCTCATAGGCCACCTTGCCTCTAATGGCCCTCCTCACACCTACACCAGTTATTTTGCTGGCGTAAGACCAAGGTGATGCATTCTGAGGCAGGGAAAGGGGAATAGGATCTCAACGTGTGCCACTGCTGCCAAGATCCCTCCCTCTTGCACCCAAACCACTCGCTGCCAAGCTTGCTCTTCACCCTGAACTGCCCCCACCGCCAATCTACCTGCTCCAGTGGAGCATCTAGGAGCATGAGGGGCTTTGGGCTGTTTGTGCCAGTGGCCCCAAAGCGCATGACAGTGACGCAGCTTTTGTGCCAGCGTCCCAGGTTTTGTGGTGGCCAATTGCGAGATCCACTACCGTAAGGCCCCCATAGGATTGGGCCATTAATTAGAAAGAGGCAAAAGGATTGTCTGAACTTGTGGAACCATCTTGCAAAGTGGATTTATCTCACGGGGGGGGGGGAGGGCTGTAACTTTGTGGTAGAGCATGTACATTGCACGAAAAAGATCTCCGGCTCAATCCCCAGCATCTGCACATAGGGCAGGAAAAAATTCCTACCCGAAACTCTGGAGAACAGTTGATGCTAGTTAGTGTCAACAACACTGATCTAGATGGACCAGCAGACTTGGCGTAAGGCAGCCATGTGCAGACTAATTGGCACCCTGCTCCAGCACTTCCTGTACTGTCGCTATAGGCCTGTTTATAGCTGCTTATCACCCTGTATCTACTATGCAGCATTGCACTGGTAGAAGCTGGCTCTCTGATGGTCAAAAGGACTTTGTGATGCTGTATACAAAATTTGCAGGTAACTGTGACAGCTGTGTTTTCTATTGGGAAACATGTAAAAGCCACAGTCTAGTAAAACCCTTATTGGGACCAACCCAAAATCTTAAGCAAGCTTTCAAGTTTCCTGAAGTGGGTTTTTAAGCAAGGGTGGGGGGATGGTGTGACTGGTCATAGTGTAATAGCCCTAAGGGCCTTCATTTTAAGGTGGGGTACAAGAAGAGGAGCCTTGTTTGAAACTGGAAATTAGGGCTAGCGACTAGTGAGGCTGAACAGCTTAAGCCTGTTTCACTTTTGTACTCCATCTGAAGGCAGCAGCCTTTTAGGGCTATTTCGCCATGCTAACCTCCCTCCTCCTCCCCCCTCCCCCTTAACATCAAGTCTGGTGAAGAATCCTGGAGAACTCGAAAGCTTGCTTAAGATTTTGTCTTTTGGTTGATCATCATGAAGATTGTGGCTTTTGGATGATGCTTTGCTTCTATCCCCCCCCCCCCCGATCTGTTTCCATGCTGGTCACTAGCTTTTTGCACCACTACTAAGCATATCAGACAGTGGAAGCTGTTACTGGTGCATGTGCTGTGTCTTTCTGTGTCAGTGTTAAGAACAAGGTTTGTGGCACTGCGATCCTTGCATCTGCTCCTACCTACTTATTTGCCAGCATAACAGTAAGTACAATATATCTAATATCCGAAGGTCCAATCCTAGCAAGCAGCACATTTCATCCACTTCTGATTTTCCAAGGGCTGTAATAATTTATTTGAACTGAAATTGTTATCAAGTGCTGAATCCACAAAGAGCTCAGATGCACTTCTGGAAATGCTGAAATTGAGTTTCCTTGGCATCCACCTCAACCTGCTGCCAGCAAGTGTAATTGTAAGAGAATTAGCAATCAAAGTTTTAGTGACTAGGCCTTTGTGTATCACAAGATGCAAACTATTGGCCTGATCATGGATATGGAATGCAGTAGAATGGCTCAGAAAATCAGTTAAGTGATGCTGTCTATACCTGTCAGTTTTTTCTAATTGAATTCATGGAAGTATATTTTGAACATTTGCTCAAAGTCCCATCAACATGCCACATCCTTTTAAATTATAGTTGACCAAACTATGGCTCAGATGGTTTAGGAAAGTAAGTAGAAGTGGAGCAGGGAGCCCCAGGGGGCTTCACTATCCGGCCTCTCTCTGTATTCTGGCATTAGGGAGCCTGGAAGGAGCTAACAGCAGTGAAAATAGCAGTATAATTTGTGTGTCTTGGAGCTATTTGCCATATGAAGATTTTTTTATGAGAGTCCTGCAGCCTTCTTGAGTACAAGTTGTATGAGTTTCAGCCATTTGATCAAATGTAATGAACCCACGGCTTGAAAATGGCCACTAATTGCTCACACCCCTGCCCTATTAGTGCCCAGCAGTAGCGTAGCCAGGCCGGGGTGGTGGTGCTGTGCCCTGGGTGACAGCCGCGGTCTTCTTGCGAGGAGGGGCAATGGTGGCAGCTTTCTACTCCACGGCTGCTTTTTTGCAGCCACAGTGGCTGCGTCTGTAGCCGCAGAATGTTTTCACCGTTTTTGATGGGCCCACCACCCCGCAGAATGTTTTCACCATTTTTGATGGGCCCACCACCCGCCCTGTCTCCTAGAACCACCCGCCCTGTCTCCTGCACTTCCGGGAGTGCAGGGGGTGGGGCGATGATGCAAAAACGCATCATCCCCCCGCCCTCATGGGGCATGCTAGCAACACCACTGGTGTCCAGATCTAACCACTTCACCAGGGCCTATTTTCAGTGTGACCTGCCGGTAGTATTTAGACACACAACCCATTGCCTTGTCTTGTGGCTAAGAAGGGACAGTGGCCCCATTGTAAATTTGGACAATATAAAAGGACCCTGAACAGCCTGAAGTTTTACCCAATGTTTATGGTCTCTCAAGAATTCCACCCCCAGTATTTCTATCATGCCATCAATAGAAGCAGCTTCACAGCCACTAGAAGCCATGTCACTGCCACAGTCACAGCACAATCCTATGCATGTCTACTCAGGAGTAAGCTCCATTGTGTCCAATAGGGCTTACTCCCAGGAAAGTGTGTGTATAGGATTGCAGCCTCCTCAGTCACCTAGAGTGTGCCTTTGCCAAGAAATGTGGAGTGGGCTGGTAGCGGGCACCTCTTCCTGCAGCCTGCCTGGGTCATTCCGGTACATATACCCATTCAGAGGCAGTTGAAGGAACTTTGCTTCTGATGCTTATGTTGGCAACAAGAGAAATGGGCCTAAAGAACAGGCAATTCAGGGAATATTATGTGTACGTGCACACACCTACATTTGCCTGATATTGCGGGTGGCTGTGTTTTAAGGAGTATGCATCCTGATCCTATGCATTCTTACTCGGAAGACAGTCCCACTACATTTTGTGAGACTTACTGCCAAGTATGCATGCATTGGAACGCAGCCAACAAAGCTAATGTACAGATGGGCCTGTAGGATATAAAAACTATGGACTAATTTAGAAAAAGCTGAGCTTTGGCAAAGATTTCTTTTAATTAGATCAGTGATACAAAACAGTTTAGTCCCTTTTTGTTTTGACAAACTGTTGCCTAAACTAATTGATACTTCTGCAGTAGTAAGAATTTTTAGTCTGGAATGTCTTGGCATACCAGATGGTGTTTATTGACATGTGATATAGTACAGTAGAAGAGCGCCCTCTTCTGTATGGATTGCAGTCTTCACATAGCCACTTTTAATGTCACTATTGCTTCAGCAAGCAGAAATTCTGTTATCAGTAGAAATGCCAATTCTTTAGCAACTGGGAAAAACAATTCATGCACAATTATTTTTTTTAAAAGTGGAATGGAAAATGCATTGAGGGTGCTAAAGAGACCTCAAGACTAACATTAAGAATGTTGCCCTCAGTAAACTATTTTCAATATATTTGCATTTTGGTAGAAAACATGTCTTGCAAGAACAATCGCAAGGAATAAAGAAGAAAAGAATGTTTTTTTTATTATTTGCAGATCTTGCCTGTTTTTTTAAAGGCATCAAATGATACAAATACCCTTCTTTGCCATGAATGTATGTATATGGTTATTACAGATGTGAAAAATCAGTGTTTTTTTAACATGTACATAGTATCATCTTTTCTTCCTATTTCCATATTAGCAACCTGATGAGGCTATATACCATTTTATAAATAGAATGAAATGTAAAGGGTGGGGTGGGGAGGGGAAGGGCTGTTATTTTTCTAGCAAGATGTTCCTTGTACCTAGTGAGCATTTTAAAATGATTTTGTACTTCTCAAAATATACATTCCATCCATTTCCTGAAAATATTTATTTTTATTTAAAGTAGTTTTTAAAACAATATGGCATCCATTTGATATGAGGTTGGTTCATCAATAAAGCCAAAAGATTTTGGTTTACAATAATGGCTCCAAAGTTCTCTCTGCTGTATCATGTAGCAGACTACACACCATACCAGCACAATGCCAATAAAAATAAACTAGAAAATTTTAAAAATTATTTACACAGTTACATTGAAATTATTTTCATTACCGAACAGTGTTTGAGTAGAAAACTCTTCATCATTCTGCTTCTAGTTTCTAAATTTAGAGTATGTTCATACAGTCATAATTTGAGCGATAAACCAACGGTGGAAGTGCCCTCACTCTATTTTGTTCAGACGTACAATTTTCTCTTAAAGATCAGGCTCAAGAGAAAGCATTTTTCCTGTTTGCAGCCATGCAAACAGTGCTGACTGGCTGCTTCCTGTGCCGTCAGGCCTCTTGTGCTGCCCTCTGTGGGGCATTTTTTTCAATTTTTAAAGATTGTGTCAACTTTTTAACAAACAAAAGCTAAGTCAACAAATGTATATTTGTCCAACTGCACTGTACATGCTATATGTACATACTGCACTAACAAAAATCAAAAGGTGGAACCCCCCTAAAGCATAGGGAAGAGGCAAGAAAATGACTGAATCAACAGCCTGTCACTGACCTTTCGAATGTGGGAGACAACCGGGCTCACTCCAATGAGGAAATACAGCCTTGAGCAGGGTCCTGGTTTTTGGTATACCTGTATGAGCCAGGCAGCCCAATCCTGTGTACGCAGCCGGCCTAAATGGCTGGCCGCTGTATCCTAAGCCAATTGCAGGCTGCCCTGGGGCTGCTAGGCCGCACTCCCCAGGTGTAAGCGAGCCTGGGGCCTATGGGCCTCTTCGGATGTATGCCAGGTCCAGACCTGGCATACATTGGGGGAGGGGGTATAAGGCCAACCCAGGCTGGGAGGGGGCTTAGGATATTGGTGGAGCGTGCCGCCCTCCCTCACTGGCCCCGCCCCTGCACCGAGCGGCCTAGGCCTTACCTTTGTCGTCCGGAGCAGGTTCTGTCTACCGGGGGTGTGAGCAGTGCCGGCCTCCGCACTGGCGTCGCTTACACCCGAGTCGTCGCAAACGTACTTTACAGCATGTTTGCGACGCTTTAGAGAGGCAGAGCGCGCACTCCTCCACTCTCACCATTAGACCGTAAGCTCCTCAGAGCAGGGACTTGATTTTCAGTTATGCTACCCTGATGGCTAGTGGTAAAAGAATGGTTCTCACCACATCAACAACCTCTTAGAAGTGAACCATAGTTAGGGATTCTTTTAAAAATCTTCCAGTCTCCATTTCTGCAAACTGCACAATTTTTTTTTAAAGTGGAAACAATCCATTGACTATGAGTTGGTAGCCTGTTCAGCTTTCAGGTTTCACCTTGATTAGTGAAGTAGCTGGGGGGAGGGGGAGTCATCAAGATTACCCAATGGCATTTGCATAGGAATTTTTTTAAATTTAGCTTTTGCCAGCAGTGAATTGTCCACCTACGCAATGCTGCAGTAGTTTGTGAATTTGTTTTCTGAGCATTCTGTACAGTATTACAAATGTATTTCAATTGCAAATAAAGTTGCTTTTACTTTGTCCTGCATCCTTACATCTCCCACCCTCCCTCCCTTCCAATGCACTTTATATCTCTTGGAAAATGTGCGTGTCGGACAATGATAGTCTTGAAAGGGATTTGCCTGGAATCAAGAATCACACCCACTGGTTTTTTGCTTTATTGTGTCCTGGCTGTACTTGCGGCCCTTAGAGGGTAACTCAGATCGGGGTGGGGCAGGTAAAATAAGCAGAGGTGAAAGTTGATATTGGGGAACCATCATTCAGTAGTACAACATGGCTATTTTTGTTATATAGAGGACTATAATGTAAATATGTGAGACTGTGTCATTATGTACTAGTAAATATTGCAACTGTAAAAGGATTGTGAATTCTAAGGAATTTTATTGCGTTTTTTTTAAAATAAAAAAATATCAGATTTGTGTCATACATTCTTCCTAACAAACAAATTAGCTTTTGCAGAAGAGCTTTCTTCTCGATGATGACTCCTCAAATTGAAACAAGTTTCTGGAGAGCATCAGGCAAATGATGTACCTCTAATCTGGGAAGCTTCCATTGCTGTTGATGGTTCTTTCTTTAGAGCAGTGTCTACCAGTTTGCCAATTTGGTTTCTCTCATGTTACACACGGTGCAGGATTTAAGCTCTTATTTTTTCCCCAGAAATTGTTTTGCAACATATTTTCCCTTCACAATATGAAGCTCTGTTGCCCACTCTCCTACAGGGAGAGATTGCTTCCCATTTTTCTTCATCCTCAAGGGAGATTCATTACAATTGTATTTGCAAGCATAGGCACTTTTGTTCACAGAACAGCCCTTTATAATAAAGGCTTTATTGTCTCTTTGCAGAAAGCAAAAAAATGGTTAACAGCTTGAGCAGGACAAGCATGAGGGGAATTCTTATTCAGTCCTGCCCTTCAATGCCTAAGCCTATTTTTTAACATATGTCATCAGTATATAATGGTGAATGAATGACTGAGGCTTTGGAAATGGTGGCTTGTATTATGTCACTGACTGGATTTGTGTCAGGGGTGGGATTTGAACAGGGGACTTCAGTATTCACACTTAACTGCTACACTGCACTAGTTCCTAATAGCCTCTATGTACAGTATACAGTAGAACGCTTGCTTATAAACAAACCAAATGAGGTGGGTTGCATGAACTTGCTTCACATGATGGCCGGCTCTAGAAGCCAATATCGTGTTGTCACTGTGCTTATAACACTTGTATAAGGGAAAAGAAGAAAAGTTTGTAAACAGTGGATAAAGTCTGTGAAACAGGGTCATATAACACACATGCACCCCTGCTAACTGAAGATGTATCTGTTGAAGTGGACTATGCGCTACAAAAGCATTCTGTGACAATAAATGGTTTCGTCTTTGAAGTTCCACATGACTCTGCCATTTCTGCCGCAACAGACTTTAAGAGGGCTGGAAGTTGTTACACGTTGATATTGTGCAAGTCAAGTAAGCCGCCTTTATTGGCATCAATTGATAGTGTGCTTCAATTAACCATATACTGTATGAACTTCCCTGAAGAGGACGTCAAATGGGGTGTGAAAAAGGCTCTGTTTGGTTCTTCATGACCTTTAGTTCCATCATCCTGGAGCACAGCAACTGCACGCCCTGCTTGTGCAAGGGACAGTGCAAAGGACAATCGGGACCAACTAGGAAAGATGCCCAAGTGCTGTGCCTGTGAATCCTGACTTCTGAAATGCAGCCATGGGGCCTCAATATGGATTGGTGCATTGGAATGGGGGCACATTTGCTCCCCAGCCAATTCCCTCACTTAAAATGCCCCACCCCAAAGTGGGGTAATATGAAGTGGGGGCATAGCCCAGGAGAGAAGAGTCAGGCACCCTGCCCCCACACCATGACCCCCAGTTCAAATCAGGAAACCGCAGAGGTTTACTATAAATTTTGAAAAAGAATTTGTTGTTGGGAGTGGCAAAGAGCTTCTTAGACGTACCCAGTAGAAATTTTGACAGACTGCTTTCTTTTGAGTGGTAGATCCTTATGCCATATTGCAATTTACTTGTCAATTTGTGGTGGAGTCAAAGTTTCTACCCGATAAACCCAAGCACCTCTTTGGATCCAAGCCACAGGTCACCCACATCACATCCGGCCTGACCCTCAGTTACCGTAAAGTCTGCCTAAATTGTAGAAGTCTGAGAGAAACAGAAAATGTATGCGTTTGTTTACAATCTGAACAGAGAGAAGTCTCATGACCTGCTCAGTCTGATGACAAACTACCCTGCTGCTACGCTTCCTCGCCATGTGTCAAGGAAGGACACCAGTGAGTCAGAAACAGGAAACCACACATGGTTCCATGTGTTTTTGTGAACAATGCTGGGGCCAATCCCAATAATAGCACATTTGCATGTGTGGGCCAGTTGGTGGGACAACCAGGCTCCCACTGCTGAAACTGTACTTACAGTTATGGTTCCAAGAATGGAAACATTTACCACCAAAATACACCCAAAGTTGACTCTAAAAGACAAATTGCTTGTTTATCGTTCGCCATGACTGTGGTCTCTGTTATTCCTTTGGTTTCCCTTCCTTCCTCCTTCATTGCCTTTTGTTCTTTGCATTCGTTTAAAATATGATCATGGGAGAAGCCTGTGCCAACGGTTTTGGCAGACATCTGTGCTGAGTTGCTATGTGATCTGCACACACAACACAGCTGCCATTGATATTATAGATCTTAAGGGAGGGAAAAGTTTCAAATATCTGAAGAGGAGTCCATTTGCAAGCCAGGGGAATGGTAATAGGGTCTATTAATAAATACAAAAGAAGGAACTGCTGCTTCCAGAATGAAAGCACATATTTTGAGAATTAAACTCCATTGCAGAGGTTTACTATAAAGCAGCTTCAAAATATTGCTCCCCTTCCTTCAATTTTTTTGAAGGAAGTACTGTGCACTCCAGTTTCTGTACACACTAGCATGACCATAGTATTTTTGCTGCAAAGGGCCTAACTAGCCTATTAAAAGCTATGTATGCGCTGCCACAGATTGTTGTGATATTCTGGTTCAGGCCCCAAAGAGGTTTTTCTGATTCATGCCAGCTGCACCATTAAAACTGTGCAGATGGGAGATGCTGCACATGGGCTCCAATGTTTGGGGGGCTGGGAATCAAGTCTGGAGAAGAAAAAGGGATGAGAGAAGCAAATAAGGAACCAGTGGGTTGGGGAGCACAGATATGCAGCACTTCAGCTACATAAAAGAGTTGGCTTATATTACCGTAAGCTTATTTAACTTGTGAGAGTTGGACCATAAGGAAGGCTGAGCGCCGAAGAATAGATGCTTTTGAACTGTGGTGCTGGAGAAGACTCCTGAGAGTCCCTTGGACTGCTGGAAGATCAAATCAGTCAATCCTAAATGAAATCAACCCTGACTGTTCCCTGGAAGGACAGGTACTGAGGCTGAAGCTCAAATATTTTGGCCACCTAATGCGAAGAGAGGACTCTCTGGAGAAGACTCTGATGCTGGGAAAGATTGAAGGCAAAAGGAGAAGGGGAAGGCAAAGGATGAGATGGTTAGACAGCATGACCGATGCAACGAACATGAAAATGAGCAAACTCAGGAAGATAGTGGAGGACAGGAAGGCCTGGCGGGATATGGTTCATGGGATCACGAAGGGTTGGACACGACTTAACGACTGAACAACAACAACAACGTAAGCTCATGAAATCAAACCAAATCCAAGTTTTGCTTTGTTCCACACAGTTCCCTGACAAGAGCTGTATGTACATACATACCTTTAAAAAGCTGTGATACCAAGAAAAGGTTTCTGCCTTAAAGCACACTGGAGCGGTTTTCCTGTAAGCCAAAGAGAAGCTTCACCAAAGAAACAAGAAAATCCCCATTTGGCAAAGATCAGAACATAATAAGACATAATGCATGCAGTTTAACTGAAATATATGTTGCGGCCCTTTGCTCAGATAGTTAACAGTTCAAGGTTTTCAAAACCTTACAGTAGCCAATGAAACAGAACCTACTGTACTTCATGGTTTGATTGTTTTCATAAGCAAACTCCTAAATCCATAACATTTGCACTTCCTGCACCTAATTTCAATGGAAATCTACATAAGCAGGCATGTCATTTGGTCTAGAAATGGTTCTCTCTGCTTTGGAGCTTGCTTTGGAGCTTGATCATGTTAAGATCACAAAGTAACATACAGTATTTCAGGCTAGAATAGAGTTGACCCTCAGTATCCGCAGGGGTTCTGTTCTGTTCTGTTCACGGATACTGAAATCCACAGATACCAGGGCCAACCGTAGAACACCTAAAAATGGGGGGGGGGAATGGTTTAAAAAGCGGTGTCCTTACCTTTTAGATGCAAACTGCTGCGTGTTCTTGCTTACGCAAGCTTACATCGCGCTCTGGAAGCCTCTTCCGGGTCGCGTGACTCCCCCCTCCCAGGATCGCCCCAGGATGCATTGGGGTGATCTTGGGAGAAGTGAGGGGGAGTCGCATGATCCGAAAGAGATTTCCAGAGTGCGATTTAAACTTGTGTAAGCAAGAACATGCAGTGTTTTGCATCTAAAAAGGTAAGGAAACAGCTTTTTAACCTTGGTTTTTTTAGATGTTTTACAGTGGACCTCCATATCCGCGTTGAGACAAATCCACGGATGCGGGATCCGCGGATAGCAGGGGGTCCACTTTATGTTCTTCGTACATTTCTTGTGAATCTGTCCTTAGCCAGTCCGATTGTGCTGCCTGTAGAGCTGGTGCAATTGCATACTGTGATGGTCATCAGGCCCTGTGGAGAAACGCCCTCTTCCTTTGGATCCTGAAGGCTACTTTAGCAGGTGCCCTCATTTTGAAGGGCCTAAGAAGTCAGTCAGCATGTTAAAAACCTTGGCTCAGGATCCTGCTGTGTCATGTCTAGCAGAGAAGCAGGCATTTCCTCTAGAGAGATACACAGTTCATCCCTTCTGTCCTGTCAAAATGTCATCAGACACTGTGTTCCCTTCATCTGGCTTGCTTTGTTCTATTTACGTAAAGACCACCCTAGAAGAAGGTCATGAGACCTACCTGACCATGGGGAAAATCTCTCCCTTTGGACTCCTTAGTGGTGAAAACCTACCTATCTCCCCCTCCACAGAACTAACTCATTTGCTCAAATCAACCTCGATCCCCCTGTGCTAGGCTCAAAACCAAAACCCTTTCAGTTCTTTTGTTAAAAGTGGCTGCATAGTATTGTTTGTAGCCAGCTCAAGTTTAAAGTAGATGCTATGCACGCAACACTGCACTGGCACATCAATGCAGTGCCTGCATGGGCCCCAGATCCCTGGCATGCTAACACTGCCTGCACAGGTGAGATGATCCAATACAAAATGAGGCACTGGGTACTTGGATCATGTCTTCTGACATGGCCAGTGTCTTGTTTAAACCAGGTCTAATAAACAGAAATAAGGGGAATGTATTTTATCGCCAGGTTTGCTGTCCAGCTATTGTTAAACTCACCAGTAGGGAGCACCCGTGTCTTTCAGATTCTAACATTTTCCAGAAGTGTATGTTAAATAGGCAGACTGACTGCAGGCAAATGGGAGACAAATTCGTGTGGCTTTCAGAACAATTGGAAGAATATACATGGCTAAGAAATTAATCTCAGCCAAGTGTGAGTGTTGCAGTACAAAGAATGACCCTGGGGAATAAAGCTTATGGTAGAGATTCCAAACTACTTTACTGAAGACAGAGTCATAATGACTTTTGTTTCATAGATATACTCTTTCATTCTGTTAAAAAATGTGAACTAATACCTAATCCATAATAAGGAAATCTATGGTCTATTTTTAACCAGCCAAATGCTAGCTTCCTTCTGTTGTCTTTCCAATATCATTGCCATCTTGGGTTACTAAGCATCCAGAATTATGTTTGCTTGGTCAGCATCGAGGTAACCCAGATAGCAGGCAAAAATTTCCTTTTCCACCCAAACAGATGAGCTAACTTGATTCAAGCCAGAAAACACTGCTTTCTTTATAGAATCAGCTTGCCTCAGGCTCAAACAGCGAATGAGGTTACTTGGTAGAACCACTCTATACCTGCGCAGTTATCTGATGCAAACAAGATTCTCTTGTGTCTAGTAGGAGTGTACATCAGTGATAGACATCAGAGAATTCCTGTTTGAATTTGCTCTCCGCCATAGGTGACACCAGAGGGGGGCAAGTCTTTCCCCAAATAAGAAGCTCCCCCCCCCATTCCTGGAGGATTATTGGAAGGAAAGGCACTTTCAATATGCTGCAAGTGCTTTCCTTTATTATCAATCAATATGTATCAATACATATAAAGAGCATCTATGTATCTGTCTACGTAAAGAGCAGTACCCTACTGACTCACTCCAATGTATGTTTAGGAAGGGAGTGTTAATGCAAAATATTTTATTTCTCTTTTACAAAATTTAACATGTGGGTGAAGCTGCACTCCCCCCAAAATGCATTTTTCCCCTTCTTTGCCACCCAATATTTGATTCTGATACCACCACTATGAGAAACATGTCTATTCAACCCTTAATCAGCACCCTAACCATAATTGTAAAGATAAATACACAATCCAAAGTCAGGCAATTATTTATTTGCCAAAAGTAAATAAAGTATAAAACAGAGAACTTTTGGGTTCTACAGAACTCTTCATCAGGCAGGTGATAAGTAAAAGGACTGTCTGATGAAGAGCGTTATGGTATTTCAAACCTTGCCACTTATACTTAGCAACTTTTGATGGGTCCTAAATAAAGCATTACTTGACTTTGATTTGTGGATTTTACTTCTAACAGCAGCCACTTACAACTGTGTGAATTTTAAAGATGTCACCTGAAGATACACAGTTGACCATCAGCCTATGAGTCCTGCTTCCATTCACACAGGGAACTAGTTGTCCAAAGCATTTGTCATGAGAATAGATCAGAGTCTAACATGCCACCACTTAACCAAGTTTAGAAAAGTTTGCTATGGTGGAAGCACATTCTTGAAATTAAGTATATAGTATACAGTATACTATATAGTATAGTATATAGTATACGTTGTCTTCGGACAACGCTGGCTCTTCGGTTTTGAAATGGGGATTAGCACCACACCCTAGAGTCGGACACAACTGGACTTAATTGTCAGGGGTCACCCCTACCCTTTTTATACAGATTATACGAGCCAGCGGGTGGTGCAGTGGGTTAAGCCACTGAACCATGAGCTGTCGATCGAAAGGTCGGCAGTTCGAATTCGTGCAACAGCTCCTGCCAACCTAGCAGTTCGAAAGCAAGAAATTGCAAGTAGATTAATAGGTACCACGTCAGCGGGATGGTAACAGCGTTCCATGCGCCTCGGTGTTGAGTCATGCCGGCCACATGACCATGGAAACGTCTTCGGACAGCGCTGGCTCTTCGGCTTTGAAACAGAGACGAGCACCGCTCCCTAGAGTCGGACACGACTGGACTTAATTGTCAAGGGATACCTTTACCTTTATACACACACACACACACACACACACACACGTAAAGTACCATGTTTCCCTGAAAATAAGGCCGTGTCTTATATTAATTTTGGCTCAAAAAATATGCAGCAGGTCTTATTTTCAGGGATGTCTTATTTTCCCAACCTGTGGCGCGATACCCCCCCGCGGCACTTACTTTGACCAATTAAAGCTTCATTCTTTCCCGAGGGTGCAAGGCTCTGCAAGGCCTGGAAGGCCTGCACTTGAGTCCTCCACCATGGAGATGACGTGCTAGAGAGACTTTGCAAGGTTGCAGCCTCCTTGCAGGCCTTGCTGGCCTCTCTAGCACGTCGTCTCTATGGTGGAGGACTCAAGTGCAGGCCTTCCAGGCCTTGCAGAGCCTTGCACCCTCGGGAAAGAATGAAGCTTAGATCGGTCAAAGTAAGTGCTGGGGGTTGCAAGGGGTGCCGGGGGGGGGGGTCACATCCATCTGGCTGATGATCCTAGCTAGGTCTTATTTTCAGGGGAGGTCTTATATTTACGGGTGCCAGCAAAATTCACGAAAAAAATGACGGTAGGTCTTACTTTTGGGGGAGGTCTTATTTTCAGGGAAAAGGTATGTATGCGATCCTAGTATTTAATTAAAACTTCAATTCCTTGCATTTATGGAACACATTTATAGAACAGAAAGGTATGTTTTTTCACAGATACTACCTGAACGTTTGCCCTTCTTAGTCCATTAAAACCATAAAGGAGGGGAACCAGTAGCAGGAAACCTTGGGGCCAGGGCCAGCACATCCATGAAACCAACTGAAGTGGTCGCTTCAGGCAGCAGATTGGTGGAGAGCATCCATTTCTGTCCACTTTCTCCCTCCACTCCCTGGATTAGAAAAGGAAGAGGGAGAGACAGAGAGAAAGAGGAAATGTGGAGGGAAAGAGAGTGCTGAGCTAGAACATTGTAGAGTGAGAGGAGCAGAGGCTGGCACATCATCAGGTAAAGGGGGTGCAGCATTCGACATGCTGCCTCAGGTGTCAGAAGGTCTTGGGCCAGCCCTGCTTAGGACAGTTGGTGCAGAGTTGAGCTAATCACAAGCTGAGCCAAACCCTGGAGGGAAGATTGGCTTGGCTCCTAATGAATGCAAGTTTTCCAAACCGTGGAAATTTCATTTTGAACTCGTTACAAATGTGATGCCATCCCTGAAAGCTAGTAAACCACTTTACTGTCTATATATCATATACATTTTCCCCTTCAACTACTGTACTGTGATTCTGTAAAACAGTAAAAGACAGACAGCTAGGCGGACTTGGAAAGCAAGGAGCTGAGACCCCACCAACCACAGTGCCTCAGTTTCTCTAGAAGAGCAGAGCCAGTCACTGAAGACTACCTTTAATACCACCTTCCTAGCACAATTTCACTCCAAGCTCCATAGTTTTCAAACTAACTGGTTTGAAAAATATTAAAGTGAGCTGATCCAGCCCCCCTCGCCTCCCCAGGATGATGCAACATCATCTGTAAAACTGCAATGCACATGAAAGGCTTGGCATGGACCACTCAGACTATAATCCGGCCATTCTAGCGCTTCTTTTCAAGTCCTGCCTCTCATCCTGTGATCCTGAAGATTCTTGTAACTGCTCAAATTCTTGTACCCTTACATGATACCACCAAAACAAGTGCAAAAGAAACAGGATCTTCCTGTTTGGGAAGTCCAGCCTGCCAATGAGGTCAGGTGAAGTGGCCACATCAAACAGTGGATTGGCAAAGTCTGGTACATACACCCCTGTGTCTGGCCACCCACCTCCTCTTACGCTGGCAGGCACAGATTGCCTACCTGCACAGCCCAGGCAGCCTGGCCTGGCCGGGCTCAGCCACTTTCTTTCCTCCTCCTCCTCCTCTAAAGATTTGAGAACATCAGAGTGGTGGCAGCCTAGAGTGCCCCCCAGGAAGCACTCTCAACTCTTGCCACTCTATTTTCCTCACTTCCTCTTCCATTCTCCAGGCTTTGACACAGGGAATGAGGAGAAAGAGGAACAGCTGTATAAGTTGCTGCTGGCATTTTAAAAAAAAGATGAGGGTGTGTGTGTGTGGTTTCAACAACAGAGTGCAGAGGTGGCTAGCCAACTGGGCAGCAAAGGAGGAGGCAGCAGTGGCCAAGTAATGCCTCAAGTGCAGGAGGTGGGAGGGTTTGGGCCAGTCCTGACTGTGGCCCTGACACAGATTGGCCCTATTTGCTATTTACCAAAAACAATACACAACACCCAAGCACACAAGGTCAATCACATGCTTAAAATAATATGTAGTTTGACCCCTAAACATGTTTCTGGGGGGGGGGATCAGGAGGGGATTTGCCACCGTCTGTGTTCCATAGCAATGGTGTTGATCTCTGTTCTGTCTTCATCTTGCCTCCTGTTACCACCAATACTCCATAGACACCTAAATACTCCATAGACACCTAAACACATGCCTCCTCCATATGCAACATATATGTCTAGGGACCTTTACTGTTGGATGTGGTCCACACAGCCTATAGATTGATACCATAGAAAGGAAGGGGGGAAAGAAGGAACCTGGAGCCCAAACTGGTGCAAAACAGTGTTTATTCAGGGAAACATTTACAATAAGCAGGGAATGGGGGAGGGGGGATAGCATATAAAACAAGACAGCCACCAATTAACAAAGATGAAATGGCGGGATTAAAAGTCATGACAACAATAAAAATCTTTAAGTTAAAAACGCAATAAAATCCCGTTTGAAACATTAAAAATAATTTTAAATACGATGTTTTGATCGTCCTTTGACGATCTTTTTCAAGTAGAAGGCAGTTTGCAAAGTGGTGACAAGAGGGTGACTGACAAGGGGGCTTGTATTGCTCAGGAAATAGCAGAGAGGATTATGGCATCTCTGTGGCATTAGCAAGGAGACACTTGGGAAGGTGTGACACCTATGTAGAGTGTTGAATCTCCCAGCAGCACAGAGGGTTTCTAATGTTCCTCTATTAGGGTTCCTCTAATTCCAGTCCTATCAAAGGCCTATGGCAAAATAGTTGGCATGGGTCCGAAGAGACCCATAGGCAATTAGGCAGCCTATCAGGAGGAAAGTAAAAAAGATTTTCTCCAGTTCCAAGGCAACCACGCTGAGGATCCCAGGCAGAGGATGGAGAACTCAAGGCATAGGAGCTGAATTTCTAGGGACACTTGGCAACCAAGTCAAAACTAGGTTCAGAGGGGCACCTGGCCTCCAGGGCAAGCAGGCACACTTGGGGAAAGAGGTGGTGAGGATGGAGTTGCCCAGTGGGTTCCTAGTACTGGACTTAGCATAAGTACACAGAGATCCTACTGCCAGGGGTTCCAAAGTCTGAGTGCACATTGGGAGGGGCCAAGGCCTCCCAGTTGCACCAGTGCATATAAAAGAGAACAAAAGATTTCCTGGCCTGAATAGCCAGGACACAGCTCAGGATGGCCCTTCCTGCGAGCAAAGGAACAAAAGGATTTGATTGGGGCAGAGATGGGTCTCTGGGGCATAACAAGAGTGCTGTGGCTAACTTCAACCAAGACAATGGATGAGGACAAGGTGGGTGCCTTGTCAGGGGTAAAGAACAGAAGAATTGCTGGGTTGCAGTAGAGATCTCAGCGGCTAAGGTGCTTCATTTATTTCATGCAAGGAGCCCGTTTACGTTTGATGCAGTGCAATCAAGGGCTGGAAGGAACTGAATCAAGTTACAGAAAGGCATTAGCGTAGACCAAGACTGACTAGAAGCCATTTTTATCCAGGCTGGAAGCGGGACTAATCCTTCCTTTACAAGTTTCCTTGTTGGAACACTCTCTATGTCAGTGGCCTTGTTAAGCCAGACCAGACAAGTGTCTCAGGCAGAAACAGAAAATGGGGAGAGGACAACACTCCTCCTAATAAACTGGCAAGAGCCTAGGTTTGATGTTGTTTTTAATGTAGTAATTAAGATACAACACAGTAAGTAAGATACAATACTTGCACAGACTACAGAGATGACAGAGAGAGAGATTGCACATTCATGGCACACAGATGAAGGTTGTATACATCACCCATTCAGGTCAGCCTTATTTATTAGGCATGTTCAAGCTGCTTGGGGTTGTATGAAATACTGCACAGAACATGGTGTTCCTTTATTCAGAGCAAAAGGCAGGATATACATCATTAAATAAACAAACTTCTGAGCATGAACTACATTACTATGTCACAAGAGTGGAAGGGTTGCCTCTTCCACAGGGTTTCTTGCCACAACGCTGTCTCTGGTAAGGTTTGAGGAAGTATTGCTGGGAGGAAGCAACAGTGGTCTGTGAAATAAACACTCTTGTAAAATAGGAGCTGGCTGTAAACAAACCAGATTACGTACAGGCAAAAGAAGAGGTCAGGGCTAGATAGAGAAATAGCAGGGATGGAGGAGTAGAAGAACAGTGGAAAAGGAAACACATGAGGGACATTTTTAAACCTTTGTTTCATGCCATTGTATAATTCAATATAAAGCTGGGGTTTTTTTAATAATTAAAAGCAGTCTGGCAAGCGGTCATCAAAAAACCTCTCTGATAAAAGAGAATGACATGCAAACAAGCATTTCTTTGCTTGCACAACATTGGTATATTAAGATGTCCCAGGTGAAAATTCCATAGGAGCTGCTTTGGCTCTCTTTACGATTATGGTTTTATTCCCTTTGGATATTCCCCTAGCCCGTTTGAGCTCTTTCTTTTGGAAATAAAAGAAAATGGAAGTAAAGCCTTTGTGTCTTCCTAGCAACTGTGCCAACCAGCTTTCTCTGCGTGCTCCAGTATTCTGCTGGGCTTTAGGAGAGCTTTACATAAAGCTTTGGTATCAGTCTCCAGGATTCTCAGTGGCTGTAATTCAGAGCGGCTGAGTCATCCCCTAAAAATAGCAAGGAAGACGTCAGCTTCGCCAAAGGCACAGGCTGATTGCTAATGAAGCTTCCCAGTTCCTAGCACATCTGGGGAAGTCACATGACATGAAGCTGCATATTTACATTGCAAAACACTGGAATGGCAAAACAGGTGATTTTATTTTGTGAAGAAACATCAAACCAGTAGCTTTCTCTCTCTCACGGAGTAACAACAATAAAGAATTACACAAACTTCTACAATCATATCTGCCCCCAAGATGTACTGGGTAATGCTATTGTCCCAAAAAGTCAGTGTCCAGCTTATTTCAGCAGAACAATGGCAGGACTTAACTGAGGTCCTACACACTCCCCCCACACGAAGTTGAGAAGAAAACAGCAGCAGCACAAACAACAGAAAACAACCTGGCAGCCACTCCCTCCATGTCCATTGTGCATCAATTGCACACACCAATAATACAACAGCATGCAAAAAATGCCCCCATGTTAGCCATGCGTAGAAGGAGCCAATCCATGTAATGCAATGGAAGCACAATCTAGGCATCACACTACACTACCAGACACACAAGACACAGACTTCACCAGCCACAACTTGACAGATATTGTACCATCCCTAATTGCACCAAGGCCATCTCTGTCCCAAAGCTCTACCTGAAACCAAATTGAAGGGGGTCCAGGTAATCCGCTTCTTCCAGAATTCCCTAGAACTGGGACGCCACAACCTGTTCAATCACCTTGCCCAAAAATGGGAGGTTGGACACTGGCCAAAATTGTCCAGGACCATTCGGTCTAGAGAGGGTGGACCACCCTCAGGAGAGCGTGGACCACCACCACCTTTAAAGCTTCTGGCAGTACTCCCTCCCTGAGAGATGAATTTACTATCCTCCCCACCCCTTCAACCAATCCCCAATGCAGAACAGCTCTGCTGGATGAGATTCTGCAGCAGCGATGGCAGCTGAGAAAAAAGCCTTCTTTGCCACCATCACTGCCGCTGAGTAAGCGGCAGTGATGAGAGTCTGGCTCAGTTGGGAGAGCTGGCTCAGAAAAGTCTAGCTCAGTTGGAAGAGCTGCTGCCTTCAAAGCCCGAAGACCGGTGAACTTGATAAGTTCGAGAGACACCAGCAAAAAGCTGTGAAAGCCTCCAGGAGGAGAGATAAGAGCTGCGTCGGTTGAGTGTGGGAGGCGCCAGCCAGCAGAATTGTCAGACTGTAAAAAGGATACCACCTGGAAAGTTGCCATTCATGAAAGATTGGACATTTATATATATTGTAAAAAAAACCCAAGGGGGGTTAGGACAGCCTGCCCATGTACACTGCCTTGGATTAAAGTCGGAGGAGAAATCCAATGACCAAGAAAGGTGGTATATAAATACTGTATATTATTATTGTTATTATTATTGTTATTATTATTATTGTTATTATTGTTGTTATTATTGTTGTTATTATTAGCATTAAGCACTCTTGCCTGAGTTTGGTCAGATTTGTCTTATGTCTTCCTCCAATGCCGTTATAGACGTCTACTGAGTCGTTTCATTGCCTGAAGCTCCTCAGTAAACCAAGGAGCCAACTGGACTCTGTGACCCGGCCAAGATGGCATAGGAGCAATTTCATCCACTGCTCTAAGTTTGGCCAGTTCCCCATTCCAGAGGTTAATCAGAGCAGTAGGTGAGTCATCGGCCCTAGTAGCAGGGAAATCCCCCCAAAGCCCTTAGGAAACCATGCAGATCCATCAATCTTTGGGGGTGGACCATACCACTAGGTCCCCTAGCCATGCAGGTGTTACGCACCGCCATCAACCCACACTTTACCAGGTAGTGATCTGTCCATGACAAAGGAGAAACTGTAATCTTCTTCACCACCAGATCACCCTCTCTCTGCCCGGCAGTGAACATCAGGTCCAATGTGTGCCCAGTAACATGCATCGGGACTGTGACTCGCTGAGGCAGGTCCATGGTTGCCATGGCGGTCATGAAATCCTGAGCCAGACCTACCTTGGGGGACCTTGGCATGAACACTGAAATCCCCCAGCATGATCAGCTTGGGGCATTCCAACGCCATAGCCAAGACCACCCTGGCTAGCTCAGGCAGGGAGTCCGCTGTGCAACAAGGTATCTACCTGGACGTTGGTACACCAATTTCAGGACTCTTCCAGCCTGCACCACAGCAATTGCTGCAATCTCCCCCCCCCCCCCACTTAGACTTCAGGAGCAGGTTACCTGTGAGCACATCTTAAGGCAGAGTTTACAGGGATGCATTTACAGTCCTTCACCTGCACAAACAATCTACTTCAGGTAAATCAAAATCAACAGACTGCATTTCTCATCAATCCTGACCACTGTTTGAATATCCAATTAAAAATTAAACTTTTACAGCTACAGGTTTGATTGTCTATTCTTTGTAGCTTCAGAAAACAAACTAATTACTTTTCCACCTCTGACAAAATCCAAAGATGATAATTCCCTTATCTCAGGAAAAGAATATGGTTTATTCATTTTAATTTTTTGTAAGGAACATCACCTTAAGGCTGCAACAGCTTCATTGCAGCAAGCCCTCCTGAACTCAGTGGGACTTACTAACAAACACACACAAGTTGTAAGGCTGCAATCCTATGCATAATTTGGGAGTACATCACATTGAACTCCATAGGATTTATTTCCAAATAAACACATACAGGATCATGCTACTAATGACTGAAGGCCCAATCCTATCCAACTTTCCAGCGCTGATGCATCTGTGCCAACAGGACATGCGCTGCATCCTGCGATAAGGGGCAGCCACGGAGGCCTCCTCGAGGTAGAAATTGACTAACAGCACAATCCTAACCAACTTTCCAGCACTGATGCAGCCACAATGCAGCCCCTAGGTAAGGGAACAAATGTTCCTTCACCTTGAAAAGGCCTCCATGACTGCCCCTGCACTGCAAAATACAGTGTGCGCCCTGTATTAACTGCATTAGCACTGGAAAGTTGGTTAGGATTGCACTGTAAGAGTTTCACAATTTGTCTCCATTTAAACAGATCCGTCTTTTGGTCTTTAACAACTGTGTCAATTAAAAACAAACAAAAGTAAAAACCTTAACTTTTCACCCTGAAGCTGTGCAGAGCTTCCTCTAAAGTTCCAATAATGCTCTCATCTCTTCCGGTTACCGTTATGTTTGTTCCCTTCTCTCAGGGCTGCATTGCGGCTGCATCAGTGCTGGAAAGATGGATAGGATTGGGCCCCAAATGTATTATGTCCTACATATAGGCATCCATAGAAACTGATGATGGCAGAAATGCAGGTTCACCTTACAGGTGCAGTTGTGTGATATACATTTTCAAATGAAATGAAAGATTCTCCTGAACCTTTCAGGCTTGAGTACATACATTTTAACTTTCTGAGAGATTAGTCATACCAGATCCAAAGAAATAAGTTCAAAAGACTTTGCAATTGCAGTCAGACAGCTTGATGTAATCAGTGGTATGCTTTAAAATGCTTGTTATCAAATCTATTTCTGTAGCCTGATCTATTTAGCAATTGGAATTTCAAAAGAATATGCTAACTTGCTTGTTCTTTGATAAAAAATTCATAGAAATGCATCCCTGAAGTGTCAGTTTTGACTTGCCATATATTGTACAGTTTCTTTGCAACTATACTGTAGATCTTCACCAAGATGTAGTAGTACCGAAACAAGACGGTACTTGTTTCGGTACTACTACAACTTGTTGGACGGACCTATGACCTCATTGATCCTAGGCTACTGAAGGTCAAGTCCAAAGATGCTCACATGTTCTGATCTAGTTCTCTTAGAATGAATCTGTGCATGACGAGTTCTACCCACCTCATTGGGGACCAGAGGGCTGTAATGGCATCCAGAAAGCTAATGCCTGGAATACAGATAGGAACCAGTGAACTAAGACACAATAGGGCAGTGGTTCCCAAACTGGGAGGCGCAGCCAGGGGAGCCGCAGAGTGCCACGGAATCCTCTCAGAAAACAGTGCAATGCCAATTGGCATCAACATAATGTAATGGGGAGCCGCGGCCAATGGTTGCCAATGGTCAAGGGAGCTTTAAAGTGTGCCTGTAGTCACCTGCTTGTACATTTACAAAGCTCCATACCTGGGCACTTCCAATGCCCAAGCCATTTCCAAAACCTGCTTGTTCTATCCTTTCCTCCTTTGTGTTATCCAACACAATTTTTGCATTTTAATAAACTTGTTTTATGTTTTAACTCTTTGCCAGCCTGTTTCAATTGAACTCCATCAGAGCCTTGCACCAGTACTCCTGGCTACGGGTTACAGTCAAGGCTTAGGGGGAATTCTCCATGTGACTGGGAGGGAAGCTTCCAAGGATGGTTTATCTGTGCCTGTCTTTGCCCTTGTAGTGTCACCGGTCAATTTTGGTTCTGGCATAGGGGCAGACTGGAGAAAGAAGGGAGGCACTATCACCAGGGGTCCCCCCGCATCATCACAACTGGCAAAAGGGGGCACATTCATGAAGAAGGAAAGCTGTTGTCTTATGGCCACTCTGATATCTGTCCTCATTTTTTGAGAGAGAGATTCCACACAATCTCTCTTCCTCCTCCTTCAATGGTCTGGAAGGATGTGCTCTGCCAGGCCATCCTCACCAGACTTCCACACAAAGGGAACAGTTCTAGGGTTCTCTGTTCCAATGTAGTAGGGGGTCTCTGACCAATCAGAAGATGTGTGTAAGCAATTATGAACTGTAAGTAAAGTTTTTCTTATGAAACCTTAACCAGCCTCTGCTGCTCTTGTGTTTTATTGATAGCAACTAGCTGGCTGGTATAATTTGCCATAGGGAGAGGAGTGCTTCCCTCCCTTCCCAACAACAACAAAAAGGGTGGCAACTTACATTTCTTCTGAGCATAGGTTAACATTAACCAGCTGTTAATCACTACAGTCAACCACTTCCTCTAAGCTGGAACAGGAAGTTCTCTTCTGTTCCGTCCAGAAATCAGCAGCTGTCGCAGTGATATCAAACACATTTGTACAACTAGAAGGTCACATCATGCTAGCTGAATAACATTACATCAGCGCGTCCCAGGCTTTATGAAATGGCACCTCTGTCCTATAGACCTTCCTCTCCCACCCAGAAACCACATATAGGCTTTTGACTTCTACAAACCCTTGCTCCTACAATTCCTATCTTGTTTTACTATCCATTGTCTTACATTTTGTGTTTTTAGCTGCTTTTTAGGTTTTTATTTATGCTGTGTGATTTTATCATTAAATAACTGGTTCTTGGAGTATGTTGAAACTGGGGGGGGGGGGGAGCCAGACTTGTCCAAAAATGGCAGTAGCTCTGTACTGCTGATTCATAACACTCTATTTTAGCGTGTATACCTCAATAGGATATACTGTATTCTGTTCTAAGTGGCTACAGCTGCAATCCTATCCACACTTACCTGGGAGTAAGCCCCGTTGATTATAATGGGATGTATTTCTGAGAAGACATACATAAGATAGGGTTCTATGTCAGTTACAATGTTTCGCAATGCAATACTGTATTTTATAAAAATTAAGTTATGATGCTAGCTGTCCAACATTGGTAGGAACCACCTCAATGTCCACAATACAGAATGTTTTTGTTGGGGGGGGGGGTGGAGAAGTATTTGCTGCTTATCTCATATATCCAAGCATTTAATTGTTTGAGGTTTGGGGGAAAAACGTAGAGTACTCACGTCTGATAAAAATTATGATAACCCCATATTCAAAAGTAAGCTGAAAATACTGGAGATGTCATATGCCACAGAAACCCAGTCACTGGCTTGACTTTCAGTGTACCCCAGGATCTCATTTTACGAGTCTACGAAGCGTCACTTATGAAGTCAGACCATTGGCCCATCTAGCTCAGTATAATCTAAACAGGAGCACAAACTGTGGCAAAGAAATGTAAAAAGATGATACGGGAGGCCAAGCAAGACTTTGAGGAACGTATGGCAGGCAACATAAAAGGGAATAACAAAAGCTTCTTTAAATATGTTAGAAGCAGGAAACCTGCCAGGGAAACGGTTGGTCCGCTGGATGGTGAAGGAGAGAAAGGGGTGATAAAAGGGGACTTGGAGACTGCAGAGAAATTAAACGAGTTCTTTGCATCTGTCTTCACGGCAGAAGACCTTGGGCAAATACGCTGCCTGAACGGCCTCCCCTGACTAAAGAATTAAGTCATATAGAGGTTAAAAGAGAAGACGTCTCAGACTCAATTGACAAAATAAAGATCAATTAATCACCAGGCCCGGATGGCATCCACCCAAGAGTTCTGAAGGAACTCAAGAATGAAGTTGCTGACCTCTGGACAAAAATATGCAACTTGTCCCTTAAAACGGCCACTGTGCCAGAGGATTGGAAGATAGCTAATGTCACGCCAATCTTAAAAACAGGAAGGAGGGGGGACCCGGGAAACTACAGGCCGGTCAGCCTAACATCTGTTCCAGGGAAGATGGTGGAAAGTCTCATTAAGGATAAAATCTTACAATACATAGAAGAACAAGCTCTGCTGAGGGAGAGTCAGCATGGCTTCTGCAAGGGGAAGTCTTGCCTCACAAACCTTTTAGAATTTTTTGAAAAGGTCAACTGGCATGTGGATGCGAGGTCAACTGGCATGTGGATATTATATATCTGGATTTTCAGAAGGCGTTTGACACGGTCCCTCATGAAAGGCTCCTGAAAAAACTCCACAGGCAGGGAATAAGAGGGCAGGTCCTCTTGTGGATTAGGAACTGGTTGAAGACCAGGAAACAGCGAGTAGGAGTCAATGGGCAATTTTCACAATGGCGAGAGGTGAAAAGCGGTGTGCCCCAAGGATCGGTCTTGGGACCGGTGCTTTTCAACTTGTTCATAAATGACCTGGAGTTGGGGATAAGCAGCGAGGTGGCCACATTTGCGGATGACACTAAACTTTTCTGGGTGGTGAAGACCAGCAGGGATTGTGAAGAGCTCCAGAAGGATCTCTCCAAACTGGGACAATGGGCAGCAAAATGGCAGATGTGCTTCAATGTAAGTAAGTGCAAAGTGATGCACATTGGGGCAAGAAACCAAAATTTCACATATACGCTAATGGGTTCTGAGTTGTCTGTGACGGATCAGGAGAGAGATCTTGGGGTGCTGGTGGACAGGTCGATGAAAGTGTCGACCCAGTGTGCAGCGGCTGTGAAGAAGGCCAATTCCATGCTCAGGATCATTAAAAAAGGGATTGAGAATAAAACGGCCAATATCATTATGCCTTTGTACAAATCGATGGTAAGGCCACATCTGGAGTATTGTGTCCAGTTCTGGTCACCACACCTCAAAAAGGATATAGTGGAACTGGAAAAGGTGCAGAAGAGAGCGACCAGAATGATTTGTGGGCTGGAGCACCTCCCTTATGAGGAAAGGCTACAGCGTTTGGGGCTTTTCAGTCTAGAAAAAAGGCGCCTGAGGGGGGACATGATTGAGACGTATAAAATTATGCATGGGATGGAGAGAGTGGATAGAGGGAAATTCTTCTCCCTCTCGCACAACACCAGAACCAGGGGACATGCACTAAAATTGAGTGGAGGGAGAGTTAGAACGGATAAAAGAAAATGTTTCTTTACCCTGCGTGTAACTCATCTGTGGAACTCCTTGCCACAGGATGTGGTGATGGCACTTGGCCTAGATGCCTTTAAAAGGGGTTTGGACAGATTCATGGAGGAAAAGACCATCACAGGTTACAAGCCATAAGCAACCTCCTGGTTTTAGACGTAGGTTTTCTCTGTGCCAGGTGCAAGGGAGTGACAACGGGAAACAGGTTATCTTGTTGGCTGTGTACTCTCGGAGGCATCTGGTGGGGCCACTGTGTGATACAGGAAGCTGGACTAGATGGGCCTTTGGCCTGATCCAGCAGGGCTCTTCTTATGTTCTTATGACTGGCAACAGGTCTCCAGAGTTTCAGACAAGGGTATTTTCCCAGCCCTTCCTGGAGATTCCAGGCACTGAACCCAATTTCTACATAGGGTGCAGATGCTCTCCTGCTGAGCTCCCTGTATTTTCAGCTTTCTTTATAATCCACATCTATAATTACATCTCTTCGTAACATCAGTAGCCTCGGAGTAAGGAGTTTTTTAAACAAATGACTCTTGGCAGCTAGTTACAATTTCTAAAAAATAGTTTTATGACAAGTCAGAATCTGTTACTTGGCAATACAGAAGACAGGGGAAAAGGTGAATTTCCCTACCTTTGGAAGGGCTTATTTCTCTTGGGATGTGCCACAACTATTCCTCTAACTCTGGGATGGCATCCTTCTTGGTTGTTGTCACTACCTCTTACATTAATATGCCCAGAAGCTATCATCATAATCCTTTATTACAGTAATTGACCAGCATAAAAGAAAAAGTTAAACCAGTTGCATATACAGAGCAGAAATTTTCCGTAAAAAAACACCCACAATTTTTTTTAATTTTTTTTAAAAACTTTATTAAATACAGTTGTATTTATTCATTTTCCTCACTGCGCAGTTTGGCATTTGGATTGGTGACCTTGATAGCAAGCTGAGGTGCTCTCTCCACAATTACCTTCCGGTTCTTGGACGAAACATTGTGAGCAATCTCAGCACAAAAGGACTTGTTACTCATCATCAGAAACTTTCTGAATCCAGAAGGTAACATGTGCTTTGTCTTCTTATTACTGCCATACCCAATGTTGGGCATCAAAATTTGGCCCTTGAACCTTCGGCGAGCTCTGTTGTCAATACCACTTGGTTTGAGCCACGCTTGATTTTTACACAACGATCTGATTGATGATGGATGAACTTCTTCCTTCTCTTCTTGACGATCTTTGGCTTGGTAAGATGTCTGAGAGCAGGCATGGTGTCAACAGAAGCCGGAACAGCCGCTCAGCTAGGAGGCGCCGAGAGAAAGCCCACAGAAATTGTCTATGAATTGCTCCTACATCATAAAGTACTGACTAGCAGAAATAGCAAAAAGGGCATTTTAACTAATTTTATTTTTCAACAGAAAGGGAATTGTTCAGTTGTCCATAATGTCCTTTCCCCATACTCAAAATATCTGAAAATGAAGGACGCCGTGGAGAATACCAAATTTTGAGAGTTACCATATGTTCCTTATTTTAAAAGGAGCATTTTACTAATGTTAAACATTTTATCTGTTTGATCAGCATTTTTCAACCAGTGGTGTGCATGGTGTTCTCCAGTGGTACGGAAACCAGCTTACTGACAGAGCGCATATATCCAGAATATTTTTTTTTTCAATATGATTCAGTCTTTAAAAATGTATTTACCCCTGATAGCCTTTGGAATTGTAGGTATTGGTGGTACTTAAGATAATTAGAACATGAGAAGTGGTACATCTGGAGAAAAAAGTTGAAAAACTCTGGTCTGGGATTGTCCAAGCAAAATGTCAAAATTAAAGGCCATACTTGAATTAGTATAACTGATCCATGTACTAATGACATGGCAATGGGGATAAAGGGAATACAGTTGTTTTGTTTATCTTTTTAAAAAAGTATACTGTACTGTCTTCTCCTATTAGAGAGCCCCAAGGCTGATCACAATCAAAAATTTAAAAGCAAAAAATAGGGGGTGGGGAGACTCAAAACATTTGTGCAGTATGCTTATAATAACTAGGCTGCTGTGTTCTCTTATAAAGAGGCTTTTATTCTTATACATCAGAGAGCTTTTTTGTGGCATAAGCTTTCATTGTCGACAGCATACTTTGACCAATGCCTAAAGTGTTATCCTGTTATCCTTAATTGATTCACATGTGGGGAGAGAGAGAGAGAGAGAGAGAGAGAGAGAGAGAGAGAGAGAATAGTAAACAATGAGGTCAAAAAGCCATGAGCTGCAAGTTGTTACATCAAATGTACAAAAGATAATAAGCATGACCCATTCACAACAGTAGCCCCTGCTGATAATACTGTACTATATTTTTGGCTATGCTATGCAAATTTAACATCTTATATGTATGGGAAAGAAAATCACAGCTCCAGTTAAATCCGCATTGAATGGAACCTGCTGATTACTTCTGGTTTAGCAACTTCATGCTGGCGTCTCAAGTAAGAACATAAGAACATAAGAAGAGCCCTGCTGGATCAGTCCAAAGGCCCATCTAGTCCAGCTTCCTGTATCACACAGTGGCCCCACTAGATGCCTCAGCACACAAGATAACAAGATACCTGTGTCCAGTTGACACTCCCTTGTACCTGGCACAGAGAAAACCTACTCCTACAACCAGGAGGTTGCTTTTCCCCATCATGGCTTGAAAGCTGTGATGGACCTTTCCTCCATAAATCTGTCCAATCCCCTTTTAAAGGCATCCAGGCCAGGTGCCACCACCACATCCTGTGGCAAGGAGTTCCACAGATGAATTACACGCTGGGTAAAGAAATATTTTCTTTTGTCTGTTTTAATACTCCCTCCACTCAATTTTAGTGGAAGTCCCCTAGTCCTAGTGTTGTGTGACAGGAAAAATAACTTCTCTCTATCCACTCTCTCCATCCCATGCATAATTTTATACATCTCAATTATGTCGCCTTTTTTCTAGACTGAAGAGCCCCAAACACTGTAGCCTTTCCTCATAAGGAAGATGCCCCAGCCCACTAATCATTTTGGTCGCTCTCCTCTGCACATTTTCCAGTTCCACTATATCCTTTTTGAGATGTGGCGACCAGAACTGGACGCAGTACTCCAGATGCGGCCTTACCATCGATTTGTACAACGGCATAATAATATTGGCCGTTTTATTCTCAATCCCTTTTTTAATGATCCCAAGCATGGAATTGGCCTTCTTCACAGCCGCCGCACACTGGGTCGACACTTTCATCGACCTGTCCACCAGAACCCCAAGATCTCTCTCCTGATCTGTCACAGACAGCTCAGAACCCATGAGCGTGTATGTGAAGTTTTGATTTCTTGTCCCAATGTGCATATACTTACTTACATTGAAGCTCATCTGCCATTTTGCTGCCTATTCTCCCAATTTGGAGAGATCCTTCTGGAGCTCTTCACAATCCCTGCTGGTGTTCACCACCCAGAAAAGTTTAGTGTCATCCGCAAACTTGGCCACCTCGCTGCTTATCCCCGACTCCAGGTCATTTATGAATAAGTTGAAAAGCACCGGTCCCAAGACCAATCCTTGGGGAACACCGCTTTTCACCTCTCACCATTGTTAAAATTGCCCATTGACTCCCACTTGCTGTTTCCTAGTCTTCAACCAGTTCCTAATCCATAGGAGGACCTGCCCCCTTATTCCCTGACTATGGAGTTTTTTCAGGAGCCTTTCATGAGGGACCGTGTCAAACGCCTTCTGAAAATCCAGATATACAGTATAATATCCATGGGTTCTCCCACATCCACATGCCTGTTGACCTTTTCAAAGAATTCTAAAAGGTTTGTGAGCCAAGACTTACCCTTACAGAAGCCATGCTGCCTCTCCCTCAGCAAAGCTTGTTCTTCTATATGTTTTAAGATTTTATCTTTGATGAGGCTTTCCACCATCTTCCCTGGAACAGACATTAGGCTGACCGGCCTGTAGTTTCCCGGGTCCCCAATCTTTCCTTTTTTAAAGATTGGCGTGACATTAGCTATCCTCCAATTCTCTGGCACAGTGGCTCTTTTAAGGGACAAGTTGCATATTTTGGTCAAGATATCAGCAACTTCATTCTTGAGTTCCTTCAGAACTCTTGGGTGAATGTCATCTGGGCCCGGTGACTTATTGATCCTTAATTTGTCAATTAAGTCCAAGATGTCTTCTCTTTTAACCTCTATTTCACTTAATTCTTTAGTCAGGAGTGGCCATTTGGGCAGCGGTATCGGGCAGCGGTAGCTGAGCCTCTGTTACTATTGTTTTAAACAGCCTCCATGCACTCTGGAGAGATGAAAAGAGGTAGGGGCGGGCCCCCCGACACCCCCCAATAAAACTGTCAAAAATTTTAGGTTTCAGTTTTGAAACCTATTTTTGACAGTTTTTTTAACTTGTTTTACTGTTTTCAGGGGTTTTTAAGTGATAACTGAGTTAGCGCCTGGGTGCAGGGAGAAGATGTGCCCGGCGCAGGAAGAAGATCGTTGCTGGAAGCGTCCCATATTCAAGATAAGTGGGGGAAAAGCACACATACACAAACACATGCCCCATTAACACTTAAAAACCCCTGAAAACAGTAAACAAAACGTAAAAAAAGGTTTCGAAAACGAAACCTAAGGAGGTCCGCGCCCCCCCAGGAGACCACAGCGCCCTACGCCCTGGGGCCCACTGCCCCCCTGCCCCATAGGCGATGCCATTGGGCTCTTTTTACCTTCCCTTTCAGCTTCTTTCTAACTAGTCTTCCCATTTTAGGGAAATCCGCCCTTTGGAAGTCAAGGGTTTTCGTATCGGATTTGCTTGGCACTCTCCCCCCGACATGCATGGCGAAACAGATCGCAGCATGGTCACTGTTCCCCAATGGCTCGGTAACATTTACCTCCCTGACCAGGTCCCGAGTACCACACAATATCAAATCCAGAGTCGTCTGTCCTCTGGTCAGCTCTGTGACTAGCTGCTCTAATCTACAGTCATTTAGCATATCCAGAAATTCAGTCTCTTTTTTACGACCAGAGCTTGAATTGACCCAGTCAATATGAGGATAATTGAAATCTCCCATGATCACTACCCTGTCTCTCACTGACATCTCTCTGATTTGTTTCTCTCAAGGTCCCCTTCAGGTTTTTGATCTGGAGTACGATAACATACCCCCGCTATTACATCGCTCCTTGAGCCTGGTAACTTAACCCACAGTGATTCTATGGTAGAGTTGGACCCCCCTTCAATCTCTACTCTGCTGGATTCTACCCCTTCTTTGACATAGATGGCCACCCCACCTCCAACACGTCACTCTCTGTCCTTCCTATAGAGTTTGTAGCCTGGGATTGCGGTATCCCACTGGTTCTCCGCATTCCACCAGGTTTCCGTTATGCCCACTATGTCAATGTTTTCCCTCACCACCAAACATTCCAGTTCTCCCATCTTCGCTCGGAGACTTCGGGCATTCGCATAAAAGCACTTGTATATCAGATTCCCCGAGGAGTGTTTATTTGCTTCTTTTTTCCTGCATCCTCTCATCCTGATGGACTGGCAGTCACATCCCATCCCACTTCCTCTCCCAATTTCTACTCTGTTGTAACCTTGCTGTTCCTGAACCTCTCCTCCCTCATTCGCTAGAGATGAGGTATCCCGAACCGGATGCCTCTCGGCTCCTGTCGGCTTTCCCCCAGGGGTCAGTTTAAAAGCTGCTCTGCCTCTGCCACCTTCAATAGTCTTTTTGCTGGTCCTTTTTGAAGTTATCAGCAGAGACTGGACTGTCTCCCACATTATTATCTCTTAAGGCCAGGTGATTGGCAGGCAGGAGAAGGGGTTCCTGGGTCGGTTCCAACGAGAAGTGCGGAGCCTAATGAGACTCGATGGGGAGCACAGGCAGATGAAACGCGTGACTGGCTCTTAGCATCACAGGAACTAGACAACATCAACAATAGAATGTTGCAAGGGTGCCTTTGGCTCCGCCCATTTGGAAACTTTTAAGGCAGAGGGTGATGGTTTCGCGCCTGCTATGATGCAGTGACACACCAAGCACATCTTCCATCCGGAGGTGCGTCCGGCTGCCGGCCACGGGCGCGTCAACGCTTCAGCTGCCCAAAGCCCAGCTCTGGGAACGTTTTCAGCGTTCCATCCGTGTCCCAGCCCCCTGGGGGCAGGACACAGAGCAGCCAGAGCCAATCAAAGGGAAGGAAGCCAAAGTCAATCAAAGGGAAAGAGGGGCAGAATGTTGTGGTAAAGCAGCCATTTTTCTCCTCGCTTGGGGTAACTACGAGCGAGATGTTTTGTTTTTTCAAACCTTGGTCACTTGGAAAGGTTTTAACTCTTTGATAATCCAGAAGTACAGTGTTGAAACATGTGCCTGGGGCAGCCAGCAAGCTCCATCCTTTTCTCCAATGCGTATAGCGGTATTTGCTGTCATTTGCTGATTCCCCCCCCCCCCCGCTATTTTGTAGTTAAGGCCGTTTAATATTGTGGCTTAGTAGTAACAAACACACGAGTACAGGAGAGGCGCGTCACCCCCCAATGGGCAGGAGACCAGGGAAAGGGGGCATGAGAACAACAAGAGCCTAGGGGAGCCCGCTTGCAAACTCCGTCCACCCGTTCGCCCAGTCTGCTCGCTCGTATATCACATCCCACCCCGCGCGCGGGTGACTTCCAGGCGCCTCTTGTCGACCTCTTCCAATCTTCTTTTTCACCCAGCGCGGCTGCCTGGAAGAGGCTTGTATGTTGTTGTTGTTACGCGGCCGCTGCTGCCTAGTCTGTGAGTGCGGAGTTTTGGCCGGGAGCCTGGCCAGTTAAAGAGACAGCACGCCCTCTCCCTCGCGCTCGCTGCTCGATCCGGCTGCGATCTGATGGGACATGGTAACATCCCATCCAGCCCCCTAGCGTGCGTCCGGTGCGGCAACGCAGCCGGAGCGACGTGCTTTTTCACTGGAACTGCGACGGCTGCGTTAAACAGGAGTGGACAAAAAATCGTCTAGAGTTTGTTTACATATGTGTTACATGTGTGTTTACATATGAGCACCTCTTACTACAGAGGCTGCATTTGCAGCAGTGACATTCCAGGGAGGAATACTGTACTCTAAATTGTTTGAGTTTATTTAGTAATAATTATTTGTACCTCCTTGTGCTGTAATAATTTCCTACCTCCTTGTGCTGAAGACTAGAGGCATCTTGGAGGATGGAGTTCTGTGGAAATCCCAAGAAGGCTCTTGGAGTGTTAGTTACTGAGCGATCTAGAGCTGCTTCGATTCATTTGCTTTGCGTTGTTAGCAGCTGGTCCTTTGCTGCGGATGCTCGCTGACTTACCTGAGGAATTAGAGCTGCTCTAAAAGACTCCCGGGCATACCGTGAGGATCGGGCTGATTTTGTAGCACGCTTGAATAGATGAGCGTTGTGCTCCCGACAGGCTTTTAGCCACGTGAGAGTGCGCGCGCGCGCGCTGTTGAGCCTTGTTGGTTTGTTTGGTGCGTGCGTTTTAAACCGAGGGGAGGGGACGTGGTTAGGTAGGGGCGTGAGCTTGAAAGATTCGTGCTGCTCTGGGCGGCACTCCGCAGCACCAATCCAGAGGGCGTGCGTTCCCGTAGGATTAGCTGTTTGTGCTCACCGAGCATGATTTCCAAAGGGATTAGTGCGCCGTTTAGCAGAGCTACGGCAGTGGATACAGCCAGGCTCCGCCGATCGCATCCCCGAGATACGCGTGAGCGTGACCTTTGCGTGTCTACTCCGTGCACTGTATTGCCAGAACGGGTCGAAATGTAGGGGAGGCGGCGGCGGCGGCGGCTTGTTTTCTTCTCTCCCGAGGAGGGATCAAAGTGACCCTTCCGAGGTCCGTGTATGAAGAAAGTCGCCCTTAACCTTGGGCATTCGGGTGGGGGCGTCCTCCTTCTGCAATCGGATGCCGTGAATGAATGCGGTGCGGCGGTGGGAAGACGGTGGTGCTGCCGACTGCTGGTGAAGCTGCTGGGCGGGCCCAGCCGCTGCTGGTGTTGCTGATGCTCTCTGAGGTCACCGCTGTGCTCATCCCCGCGTTTCTCACCGACAGTGTTTCCTCCGCGTCGGGCTGCTGTTGTAAGCTTGGAAAGAGGCTGATCGAGGCTCGTTGTCGTCGGGCTGGCTGGAGAGGCACGGTGGGGAATGCTGCCGCGGCTGCCCTTTCTTCCCCCGTTTTCCTCCCATGTTTCTAGCTCTGGCTGGGGCATCGGTGGCTCCTCCGTGGGTTGGGCAAGACGCTTAACAGGGATCGGCGCTTCGGAGCATCCTTAAAGGCTCTGCATGGTTTGAAGCAAACGAGCGACCACCATCAAGGCTGCCTTTGTCTTGACCGGGAGGGAGCATGTGGGTGAACCCGGAGGAGGTGCTGCTGGCGAACGCCCTGTGGATCACGGAGAGGGCCAACCCTTACTTCATCCTGCAGAGAAGAAAGGGGCACGGAGGAGATGGAGGTAGCGGAGGACTAGCTGGTAAGGCAGTGCGAGATACCTCTCTGTGTGGGCGATGTCACAACATACTTGAACGCTGCAATCCTAAACACACTTACCAAGGAGTAATCCCACTGCTACAGTGGGACATACTCCCGAGGAAATGTGTATAGGATTGTGTAGCACTGGGCACCTGTCCATGCTGTTTTGGCCTGGATCCCTGTATTTTTGTGTGTTTACATATGAGCACCTCTTACTACAGAGGCTGCATTTGCAGCAGTGACATTCCAGGGAGGAATACTGTACTCTGAATTATTTGAGTTTATTTAGTAATAATTATTTGATTATTATAATTTGGGTGTCTGATTGGCAAATCTGACAGTAAACCAGACAGTAAATCCTGAGTGTCCATTTTCCCTCATTATTCTGCGCGTTTGACTGTGTCTGTATCACCTTTTGGAGGCTTCATTATTATGTTACTGCCATGTCAACGCCATGGCAGGAATGCTGCTTTTGAGATTGGCAGGAGGTTTGTCTGCTGTTGAGTGTTTCCTACCTCCTTGTGCTGAAGATTAGAGGCATCTTGGAGGATGGAGTTCTGTGGAAATCCCAAGAAGGCTCTTGGAGTGTTAGTTATTATTACTATAACTTATAACTGTTAGGATGCAATCCTGTGCACACTTACTTGGGAGCAAGTCCCATTTGACTCAGTGGGGCTTACATCCAAGTAAGCATGCAGCGAGCTGGTCTGTTTTCATGCCTTACAATTCCTTTGTAATGTATTCTCCAAGGATTTCTGTGCAGGTAGTTAGAGATGCTGCATTGGGAATGAAATATAGCAGCTGGCTTAGATCACATAGTGAGTTTGGGGCTGAGGAAGAATACAAGTCTCTCAAGTCCAATTCTTTCTTCACTGGAGCATGACTTCTAACTTAAAGTGAGATAATAAAATCAGTGCTGACCCACCTGTCTCCTGAGAACTCAAATGGTTTTGGACATATCTGTTTCTGTGGCCTACACCAGTAAATGAGCAGCTGAAGTGAGAAGTGAAGATCTCTTCCTTAACTCCATTTTCACTTCTGTTTCTATGGATCAGATCCACATCTACACCTAGTTATAAACCAAGTTAAACTTTAACCTGTGTTTGACAAGTTTTAAAATCCTGGTTGTGCCATTCCAGAAATCTCCTGCCAGTGAGATTTCATAGAGTCATTGGATATTTAACTGCAGCAGTAGTGATTGTGTCTATTGTGTCTTCTGTTAGTGAAATCCATCTAAGGCTTTTGCTGCTAGTCAGAAAATAGTGAGGAATTGCTCTGGCAAGAAAATAAGGTGTTATTTACATGTGCATGGCTGTATATGCATGGTGAGTTTTTTTGTTTTTGTTTTGCATAGGAGCAAGAGTCTGGTGCTGTCTGCAAAAATGTAGTATCTGAATGAGCCCTAAAATGTTTAAATGGAGCAGAAAGGTGGAAAACTAGCCTAGATTTTTAAAAAAGTTAATACTCTCAGGACTGTACAAGAGTGTTCTTTAATTCCAGTTTTTCGAGTGAGTGAGTGAGTGAGAACGAGAACGTTTATTTTTAGGGTATTTTGATGCACCTGGCAAACTTTTGGAATAGAGCTCTTCCTTTAGTCGCCAATGTTGAATTTATACTTCACAGAAACTGATTTTCCCCTTTAGTCATAGCAATTTGTCGACTACTCTATACTTCCCATAGGAAGTTGCTGACATGGAAAGCACCGAAATGAAGCATAAATCTATTTTCCATTACTTCTCCTTACCCCATGATCTGGATTGATGTTTACTCTTCATACATTTGAATATTGGCAATGGAATTACATAGTGGCTTGTTAAGACCCCTTGTTTATATCTAAGACTTGATTGCTGCAAAGCAGGTTCTAATGTGAGCAATGGTGAGTTTCTCTTGATTCAAGAAGATATTTGAGGCCAACCCAAATGTAACTTGAACAGAACAAAGATTTCCATTTCTAGTAGTCCTGCCTCTCTTGCAGTGTAATTCTATGCATGTGTACTCCGAGGTATGTCTCATTGAATTCATTGGGACTTACTCCCAGGTAAGTGTGAATAGAATTGCACCCTTGGTCACCATCCTAGAAAATTCATGGCTGAGCAATGATTCACTCTTGGGCTTCCAGAGTCAAAGTCTAGCTCTTCAGCCTCTAATCCTGCTGGGTCTGTATAATATGTTTAGAATCTTATTGATTTTGTTGAAAGCAATATATTTTCCTGTACACCAATAGCTCAATATCTGTGTCTGTTGCAGCATGAAATAAAGGCTTAAACTGTGATAAAATTTCACAGTAACAGGATACAGTTAATATTTAAGATTATTCTTTCAAGAAAATTCAAATACTGTACAGTGGGACACATTTACAGCAGGTACATCGTGGGTATGGCCTTTTGTTCCTTGGCTGTCTGTGCAAATTATGCAAGTGAAAGCACAAACAGATTTAAAAGAGAACCAATTATAGAGGAAGAGGGAAATTTTGCCTTGAGGAAGTCCATATTTTCAGTTGCATGGATCTTGCAAATGTAAAGGAATTAATTGTAGCATTTTTAGTGATACATAATTTTCTGTTAACATATGAAAGCACTCAGATTGGGAAGACTCAGAGCCATTACCAAGTGACAGAGCGCATGCTTTGCATGTCAAAAGTCCCAGGTTCAGGGCGCAGTCCCGTAATCCAGATGTGTCTAGGAGGCTTTAGGATATGATGGCAGCTTCCTCTGTGCTGATGCATTGCTGCCTATGCAGAGATTGCCACTGCAATGTTTTGCCAATGTATATGCAACACTGGTGCTATTATCTAATAATATATGCCACTTTTCAACGATTATGCTGGTGGAGGGTCCAAAAAGCAGTGGTGGCAGAAGAAAGGACATGCATGAAATCCTTTCTAACCCCAGACTTGCTGCTGGCATAACAGAACCATAGGGTTTGACATCTCAAGCTAAAGGAGGTACAGTATTGGGTAGGGACAGGGAAAGATCTTTACCTGACCAGAGCTAGTCAGTACTAGGCCAATGGTTTGAGTTCATATAAAGCACTTAATCATATCCTGGAGACGGCATACTTTTCTCTTGAAATGTGCAGTGTCCAAACCTCTCGAACATTTGTGGTTGAAATTACACCTACAAAATAGTGCCAAAGGTCTTCCTAATGCATTTGTTTAGATGACGGCAGATGGCTGTCTACTAACTTTTCAGGTAGCAAAGTTGCCAGAGAGGGGATTGACTTCTTTGACTATTGGATGGAAACAATTTATCTTATTGGCACAAGTTGAATGTTCGCAGAGTTTAATGTGACATATGGGTGTTTGACAGATTACCAGGGCTTGTTTATTACTAAATATTATTATATAATGTGTTTTTCCTACAGTATATGGGTGATGATTGCACAGTAGCTAATAGCAGGGCATAGGAAAGAGCTGTAACTCGGTGGTAGACCACATGGTTTGCATTACAGGATTCAAGGTTCAATCTCTGGCATTTGCAAGTAAGGCAGGAAAAACGTTTACAGTGCAATGCTATGCATATCTGCTCAGAAGTAAATCCTACGGTGTTCAATGGAGTTGAACACAATGGAAAATGTGCATAGGATCGCAGCCTTGGAGAGCTGCTACCAATGACTGCAGACAATACTGAATTAGATAGACTAATGGACTAACTCGGTATAAGGCAGCTGCACATACAGTATACTGAGGAAATTTGCGGGGTGCAATCTGTAGCGGACGGAACAAATCGCTAAACTCACAAGCAATTCTATCCATAAGTAAAATTAGAAAAACAGCAGCAACAAACACACTGTTGTTGCATTTGTTAACTTGATGCTTCTATTACCGGTATTTCGTCACAGTGTGGATCAAGTAATTTTGAACTGTGTTTGAACAACTTAGGCAAAGGTGTGAAAGTTCTAGACACCAGCTGGAAGGTTACAAGAATTATTTAATTGCATTCTGACAAAATAATGTTGTGGCAGGGAATTTTGTGGAGAGAACTTCTTACCCAAGGTCAGTGGGACATTCCACTGGGTCACTGGAATGAAAATTCCTTTCTGAGAACATTTTTGTGTTTCATGCAATAACCTAATTAGTGATTGAAGTTTAAACTAAAGCAGGCATGTATTCCTTGGATTAACAATATTGCACGTGGATTTCCACAAGTTGCAGCACAATCCTCATCATGTCTACTCAGAAGTAAGTCACATTGCATTCAGTGGGGCTTGCTCCCTGAAAAGTGTGTATATAGGATTGCAACTGGGCAACCTATGGAGTTTAAATTTTTTAGATCCCTGTCACTTTTCCCAAGAAGGCCTTGAAGATAGTCCTGTAACTGGAATCCCAGATGGATTCCTGCAAAGGGGAGGATAAAGCGTCTGGCTCTGATGTATTTCAGACATTCTGTTGGCCAAGTCATACAGATGACTCTTCCCATAATTAAAAGAAAAAAGAGTGAGTTGTTAATCATGTGGACTGTCTTGTGAAATGAGGGGAAATTGTGAACCAAAGTAGAGTCTACTAAAGGAGCTAGAATTATTTTATCATCTGTTTACCTATAGCCCTCTTCAAATGTTCTAAATCTCTGTACAACAATGTGTGGAGGGCTCCCAGATCACACCACACTAGCCCCACCCCTGCCAGTAATGTGATCCCAAATTCCCACCCCTCACAATGAACAGTAGTGTTGTTTGCAATTACAAATGCTGAACACTAGGAAAGAGTCCCCCTTGATTGCACTGTGGAACATTCCAAGATGGCTTTCACGGGGGATTCTCTCCCCATGTTCAGCATTTGAGGATAGACTGCATGGGGGCACAGCTAAGTGCATTCATCATTGAGGGGGCAGGGCTAGCCTGACACGTTCCCAGGGGCCTCCCACACATTCCTCTCCAGTAATTTAGAACATAAGGGGAGAGCTTCTTTCTTGTTGCTATATAAATCATTGGGACTGGGACATTCTGGGACTGGGACATTCTGCATCCACAGTGTATATAGTACAGTACTCCGTTAGTGAGCTACAATCCTTCTGCTACGGTGCTGACTAAAGTTGCCTGTCTTGCTTTGTATGTTTCCAGTAAGAATGTAATATCTGTAGGCTTATGCTATCACACGTAAGTGACAAAACATGATCTGGACTTTCATGTGTCCTTTGATCTATATAGATCAGTGAAACATCCTGAGATTACCATCCAATTCTTGCAACTTTGGGTAAAGCAATTGGTTACCTAGGTACTGGCTTTTCTGCTTGCAGGCATGCCCATGAATAAAAGGCTTGAGAGTACTTAAGAATGTGTAAGCAAACATAATTAACAAGGATCTTTAAACATGTTTCAGATAATCACATAAGTTCCTGAAGTCCAGTGGCTAGGTCAATAATCTTTCCTTCCCTCTGTTCATTCATAACTTCGAGCTAAGAAAATCTTATATAAGGGTATTTCTTTCATCCAAGTAGGTACAAAGATCTACCCAAGTAGGTACAAAGATCATACTCAGCTGGTAGGCAGCCCAATCCTATCCGACCACTAGGTCGGCATAGGACAACTGCGTCAGTCCATGACCATCGCCAAAGCTGTTGTAAAGCATTTGTGCTGGCCCTATACCAGTGCAGAGGCCTGTGGCAGCTCCTGCAGGCCAGATCCAGATAGCGTGCGACCCAGGTAAACTGCAGCTGGGCTGGGCGGCATAGGGGCATAACGGGAATGTTCTGGGACAGGGGGTGGGTGGATCAGGCCCAGGAGGGGGGGTGGGATTGGCGGCAGCAGCGTACACCATATCCTATCCCCCTCTCAGGCCCACTTCTCCCAACACAGGCCTTCTTGATTTGTGCCGCCAAAATGGCAAGCGCAGATCAGAGGAGACCCGTGGCGGGGACTGGGGCTTTACAAAAGTTCAAAGAAAAGTTCCCTTACCTCAAGGAGACCTCCAGCCCTGCCTAGTCTGCTCAGGATACATCATTGCTGGTGCTGGCATAGCTGGATTGCTGAGCAGAGCGTAGGATAAGATTGTGCCCTAAGAGTACTTGGCAACTTTCTAGCGACCGTCTGTCACTGCTGTGGAGCCTACTAGTACACTCCTGCTGTCAGGGATTGGGTTTTTCCAGCTATTACAGTGCCACAGACTGGCATGCAAGTCAGATGCCAGTTCCCATGCTTGTCACTGCTAGTCTGAATATACTAATGGGGGGGAAAGCAGTAGTCGCACAAAACCAGCAATGGTAGTTTTAAAAATCCAGGAAAACATGTGCCTCTGCTGTAACTAGGAAGCTAGGAAATAATAAATAATAACAGGTACTTCCTGCTTTGGTTCCAGATTGGTGAATCAGCCTCCTTGGTCAACATGACATCTTGCGAGGCCCTTAGCTGCCCCGTGGCATACGTTGCTTCATTTTTAAAGGGCTGCTCTGCTACGTCCCCTGAGTTCTTGCCTTTTGGTTAATGTACTCAACCACTGATGCAGCCATCTGTGTTAGTTCTGACCAGACTCCTCCTTCATTGCTGCTAATTCAGATGCATTTTTAAAATCTTCTGCACAAGGACGTTAGATTTCTGGGCAGAAAGCCAAATTTGCCACAGTGCTGCTTTGCCCTTCCTCCTGAGCCCTGTATCAGTGAAGCAGAGCATGTTCCTCTAAAGACATGGTGGGCAACTTATCAAGTCTGGCGAATTGCATCAGAACCACCACCACCCCATTATATACCAAGATCAGATTGCAACCGCAAGAGCTAGGAAATTACTTTTTACAGTGAAAGCAGATATTCTCAGAATGCTAAATAAGAGCATTGGATGCCTGGGTCTTATTCTCCAACCACATGATACAAAACCCCAGGAGGAACATTTCAGGATTTTGAGTATGGAGACAAACTCATCTTATGAGCCTTTCAGGTTTAGAGACTGACATCTTGATGAGCTTTAGATTCCTTATCAAGACTTCCAGAGTTGTTCCATCAGGATAGGAATTGGAATTATCCGTTTACTTTATGAAATGGGTATGGACCACAGTGAGGCTATGCAGAATGCCAACTGAAGGTGACTGACAGCCAATGAAAAGATTGGAAGTGGATCTGCAGGGATGTGGATCAAGTCTCTGACTCCAAGTCTCAGGTCGAGTCTCAAGACTCTGGGTACAAGTCCCAAGTCTTTGTTCCCAAGTATTTGGTTGCGAGTCCCTATCTATTTAATGGGGGAAACGGGTTTAAATCTGAATAAAGTCTCCAAGTCTCGAGTCGAGTCTTTTACAATCACTGAGTCAAGTCATTGGAGCGACTTGAGTCTGAGTCATTAGACTCAAGTCTACATAACTGTGGATCAGCAACTATTACTTTGGCTGGTGCTTGGCCAAAGTGCTCTGTTTGCAAAGTGCACTGTTGCAAAATCCATACATCTGCCCCGTAGGGTTGGGCCCATGTAATTTGAATGGGCTGTGACAGCTGTCACCAGCTATTATAGTACCGGTAAGTGTTGTCGAGAATGAGAAGCTTAATTTCTTCCCTATGCCCAGCACATGCATGCTTTCTGATTGTTGGACAAATGTCACCTGGATTGTGTGTTGTGATAGAGGGCCGGATATCATGTATGGATGATATTGTGTGGTGGCAGGAAACTTGTAAGAATCTACAATATCTGATATTGAAGAGATTCTGAGCTCCTTTACAAGGAATAGTTTTATGTTCTAGTACAGTGGCTCCCAACCTTTTCGGCCCGTGTACCACCTATGCTGGCCTCCAGCTGGCCACGTACCACCGGAAGAAAGTGCCCATGACGTCACTGACACTTCAGGGTTTGCGGCCATGCCGGAGCTCGGAAAGGCACAGGGGAGGGCCATTCCTCAACTTTTGCTGAACCAAGTGCTCCCCGTGCTCGAGCGTCTGCTACTGTTTTCTGAAATATGAACAAGGAACGACACCTTCAGTTTTGCACAAAATGCCTGTTTCAGCCCTCTGCATGCTAACTTGAGGGCAAGGCTCATTTTGAAATGATTGCGTTCGGCTCATGGGGTGCCGCAATTGTGGCTGCCTCTGCTTTGAGGTTTTGGTGTAGACAACTCACAAGCAAGTAGATCACATAAGTTTGAAGCCTGCCTGTCCCTGGGAAAGTGAACACCTCAGTTTCTGTAAAGTATTCATTCTTAAAATGTTGAATCCAGGAAAGAAATACAAGGCATTATTTACATGATCAGGTGTTGAAAGCTTTCTTAAGGTTGGATAATAATAACCTGCTTAAAGATAACTGCCCACAGAGCAGAGGAGGGACTGTCAAAGCCTGGCTCTGATCCTCCATGCAAAGGGAATCAAAAAAGATTCTGCTGCAAGGATCAGGCTTAGTCCCACTATGTTCAATGTGATTTATTCCCAGCTAGGTGTTCATGGGATTGAGTCCTCACATTTTACCTTTTCAAATTTGGCTGATGTCCAACTGTAGGTCTTGCTACATTGGTATTAGCATGCAGCCTCTAGAGAACTGTTGTTATCTGAGATTGTGAACAAACTGAAAGCCACACCCTCATTATAGAAGGCCACACTTGTGATTAGCATTAGCATCATTTAGTGAATTAAGCAACCTGTTTGGAACAAAATCCTTCACAAAAAAATTGTGTTGATCAGAAGTAACGTTTTTTATTAAGCTGGTAACTTTCGTATTCACAAGAGAGAAGCCGTGCCTTTAGTTACATATATCAGCAGTACATATTCCTACACCGCTTGCTAGACCCCAACCCACCCACCATTTGTCCATTGGCCGGTTGGGCCACGCATTCCCACTAATTCAAAGTGTTAGAATAAATTATAATATAATATTCACGCCTTCAATTGTTTCACTTTGCATAATGAGATACACACCCACAAACAACTCCTTGTAAGGTGTAAAAGGCCCCCGATCTCCCTTTCACCTTGTCACCACCTGGCTTGGTTCAGCAAAAGTTCACTAAAACTTTCATCTAGCATCCTGTTTTAATTGGAATGTACTGGACTGTAACGGTTACTTTGTATCTTTTACTTGTCTAAAGCCTATTTCTTTTAATCACCATAGTGGCCTTCAAGCGTGCTCACCCCTAATTATTTTTGGTTAAACATTCTTACTTTGTAGGTTTTGTGAGTTGACTATTTCGCTACTTTTTGTGGCATTTCAAACAGAGTGTCTGGTAGCACCAGACATTATATTTCCCTTTATTTGTTAATAACTTTTTATTCTTTTCACTGTGGAATATCCCTGGTATCAAACCATGTCCCTTGGTCAGTCACTGTGGAATTCCACTGTGGAATTGGAGTGGAAAATTGGAGAAGGGGAGCAAAATATGGGAGACAGCGTATTGGTGTCTTCACCAAGCATTCACTTATGATGGCTGACTGTAACTTAGTAGTGACTCCTTAGTAGTGAAATCCTTAGTGAGCAGGTATATATGTACATGAGTAGAAAAAGAAGTTGAAAACAATTGCAAGAGGAAATGCGAAAGGCTTGGTCTGATAACAATCTTACCGCGCAATCCTATCCAACTTACACCACCGGTGTAACCAGCAGGGGAGTGCAGGGCGGGAGGCTAGGGAGGGGAGGGGAGATTTAAATCCCCTCTTATTCCCCCTTTGGAGAGGATTTGAATCCCCTTTCCATTCTGGGGCCTCCCGTTCTCACTGCACTGCTGGTTACACCAGTGGTGTAAGTTGGATAGGATTGCACTGATAAAAATATACAAGACAAGCATTGTGACAGTTCACAGAAGCTTCTTTGTAGCTTAGGCTTTGTGCATTGTCAATAATATCCATGCTAATGTTGGTATTTTCATTTGTTTCCTCTTTTGCCTTTATTATGGTGCACATGGATAGAGGAATCTGACTCCTCTCTAAATGCAATCACATGTGAAAATTGCTGGCGGAACCGGCAATCTATTTCCTTAAGCATGGATCCTGTATTGTTGGAATAACTTGGAGCTTTATAGTTGGCATTAGTCAATTGGGAGGTCAGCCAATGCTTCCTTCATGGGGTGACTTCTGCAGAAGTTTTTGAAGCTTGCAGTGTGTCACCACCTTTATGATGTGTATGGAATATCTTGTCATTCACAGCTGTTAAAAATGCACTGAAAAAGATTGAAATACCATATTGTCCCGAGTATAAGACGCACCTGATTATAAGACGCACACTTAAAGTTTGGTGTTATTAAAAAAATCACTGGCATTAAATTGCAACAGCCTGATTATAAGACGCACCCCTAGTTCAAAAACTTAAATTAGGAGAAAAAAGTGAGTCTTATACTCAGACCAATACGGTATTTAGGAGAGTGTTTAAAGATGTTTATATTGTTCAAAGAAAGTGCTGAGTTGTGTGGTGGTGGTGGTGAAAGCCTTGGATTAGTGGGAAACAAAGAGGCCCACCAAACAACCAAGATGTTGAAGAAGGTTCAGTAGATGACTCAAAGGTTGTCAAGGAGGTGTAAAGATAAAAGGAAGAAGAGTCAAGGGAAAACAAGTAAATTTTGCACTTTCTGACACTAAATAATTATTTACTAACTTATTAGTAAATATGAATTTACGGTAAGTAAATATTAAATTAGGGGTGGGTAACTGGCATTCCATGGGCTGACCTCATTTCATGATGGACCGGTTTTCCTTTGGGTCAGGGTGTCAGACTGTCTCTGACCAAGCTGTTTGGTGAGGAGAGTATGATATGTCTGGGAGAGGCAGCTCCAGCCATGAAATGCCTTCTCTTCCCCCAACCCGTTGAGATGTTTGGTCATTATTACTCATATTGTGCAGAGGATGCAAACATATGATTGTGAGATGTTCCTCTTGTGCTGCAGGCAGCCCATACTGAGGCACCTCTGATACTATTTGCTATACATGAACTTAAGGGGAATATGTATCAGATGAGGAAAATTCAAGTAGTCACAATTGCTGTTCCTTGAATTCATTTGAAACCAGCCAAGGAAAAGTTAGGGAAATGCTCAACGAAGCATTTTCCTCATGCACAATGAAAGCCAAAGAATAGACATGACAACCAAGGTCAAAGTCTCGAATTATGTTCAATTATTTAGTAGTCGGTGCTCTTATATGAGAAGAGTGTAGTTCAATATGTTAAATGCCTCGTATGCTATGCCTCTTTCTTATTGACCAAGACTAAAACAAGGGAGAGAGCTAATGGGTATGAACGAAGGGAAGAAATGGAGAGATTACTTACTCGTTGCTAAAGAACTATGATCAGATATATTTCCAGAGGAGAAATCAACTGAATATCTACTAACAGACTCATGTTAATTATGTGGAGAAATTACAAATACTGATTGACAATTTGGACTCTGTGGTGACTGAGAGAGGCTGGGTCTCTGCACTAGGCTAGTTGGGGGATTGTGTGCATGGAAGGCAGAATAGTATTCAGAAACAGGCTGAAAAATGGTCTGTGTCTAGTTAAACAGTCTGGTCAGCAGTGCAGCTAGAGGGGGGCCCCGGGGGCCAGGCTTTGGGGGGGTGACACCATTAGTAGCCAAAATTGTTGAAACTTTGGTATGAATAATACCTTCATGTTGTATATCATTTGATGCGTAATGAAACAAACCATATCAAATTATCTGAGTACTATCAAATGTTATAGCCAAAAAACCGAACTGGAAAACACAATGGCCTTATCTAGCATTTATTTTCTGGCCAATATTATTATTCATATCATGACTATTACTGAAAATAATGTTTTTGCATGGGGGGGTTGTCAAAAATTTATGGGCCCTGGGTGTCAAATGACCTAGCTGCACCTCTGATTCTGGTTCCATGTGGCCTGAAAGACTGTGTGATGAAAGGATGATACTATAACAAGTCTACCCAGAAGTATGAACAGAAGAGTTCTTGAAGAACAAAATAAAGTTTGTTAATCATTGGGTTGGATCCAAAGAATGGAGCAGAAGGAAAACTAGCCACTAGTATAGTTGTGCAAATGCTTACACAAGCACTAGTAGAAGAGCTTCAAGAGTAGAAGTTCTCAACCCCTTCCCAGCCGAGTACCACCTCTGGCACCACTCTCCTGCTGTGTACCACCAGAAGTGACTGGTGATGACATTTTCAGGCTTTTGGAGGCCAGAAAACACAGGAAGGAAGCTCTGGGTAGGCGGGAGGGCCCTTCTCAGTGTTCCTGAGAGGCTTGGCCGAAGGCAGGGGAATCTCGGAAGTGAAAATGCATGGAAAATGCACCATCAAAAACGCTGTGTTGGAGCAGGGTTCCAGTGGTCTGTCGGTCCGAGTACCACCAGCAGTCGGCCAAAGTACCACTGGTGGTACTAGTACCACTGGTTGAGAACCCCTGTAATACAATATAACACATTCTATATAATACAATATAACACAGTTCTTATGCTTCTCTTTGCAAAAGTGGAAGACCATGTTTGGATTGAGTTTTACTTTTCTCATGCAACACTCTGATGCAAGATACAAAACGTCCCTTCCATGAGGGAAAGGCACTTTGTGCATGCAGGAGGACACCCTTTGATCCAGTCCACAGTAAGTAAAATTGTGTGACTGACTGTATTTATACAGTGCCATCCATGTGTACAACACTTTTACAACGAATGAGAAAACAGGTCCCTGTCCCGAGAGGCTTGTAATCTAGAAATTGACGCAAGGGAAACAGTAAAGAGAACTCATTATCTCATGTAGGGCAGGGAAATGGTTTTCTCAGCACTGGCTCAGAATTTACAATACACAGAGTTCTCTTCAGAAAAATAATCATGTGTGCTTTAAATATCTTGACTTTACTCCTTTTGGCTTCTTGGATGAAACAGATATGGATATATATTATATGCTTCATTTTTATCTGGCCCTCCCTTCAAGGAGCTCAGAGTAGCATTTTGGTTTCCAAACAAACACATCCAAGGACAGCACATCTCATCACTGGACACAATTGCTCTCATATTGAAAATCTTTTTTCTTAGTAAAAAAGAAAAGGCTTACGTTACAAAGTATTCTGTGGTTTTAGATCCGAAAGTGCTCTTCTATGTGTGGAAGGTGTCTTCCACTTATGGCAGGGCTGCTTCTCCTCTTGCCAGACTGCTGTGTGAGAAAAGGGAAACAAAATGCAGATATGCCCTTCTGCCCACACAAGATTGTGCAACTTCTTGTTCAAGCAGAATCATGAAAATGACTGTAGAACTCATCTGTTGCAGTACTACGCGAACTCTTGTAGAAGCATTTGCAGACCAATGCTAACGCTCACAGTTCTTTGGATCCAACCCAGTATGTCTACCACAAGGTATCATCAACACTGTTCAGAAACTGAATTTCTTTTTCTCTAGGTCTCCTCGTGGGCACTCTTGACGTCGTGCTTGACTCGAGTGCAAGGGTTGCACCATATCGAATCCTATACCAGGCTCCAGACTCTATGATATACTGGACTATTGCCTGTGGTAAGTATATAAATTCTGATACAAAGAACAGTTTGCTGGAAGATAAAATGTTCCATGTCACTCTCCGGAATATTGCAGAATATGCTGTGCAGAGTCCATGATTTTCTTCGATTGGAATTAGGCATATTATGTGTTGAAATTTTTGTTAAAGTCATTCTCCGTGTTCACTTATTCCTAGCTAGTTTTATGCAACAATCTGACTAGAAAATGTCTGAAGGTCATTTAGGGCCCAGTCCTATCCAACTTTTCAGTGCCGATGCAGGCGCAATGCAACCCCAAGGGAACAAATGTTCTCTTACCTTGAGGAGGCCTCCATGACTGCCTCCACACTGCAGGATGCAAGCACACACCCCATTAGCATGGCTGCATTGGTGCTGGGAAGTTGGATAGGATTGGGTCCTCAGTCCCATCAAACATTTGTTTATAATATGGCATTGTAATTTCTGTATTGCATTGTACACGGTCATAACAGAGTGTGGTCATTCTGGCCTGGTTCAGATGCAACACTGCTGATCTCTTAACCGTAATTAAGATATTGAGAGCAGGAACGTGCATGCTGCTTCCCTCATTTTGCTTCCTAATGAATTCCCTCCTCCCCTTCCTTGTCAGAATTATGTATGGTGTAGCATTGGTTAATGCTACACAGGTCAATTTTAACCAGAGTTTGCGAAGCACCTTCAAATACTGGTTTTAAATTGTGATCTGTATCAGTGCAGAGATCCACTGGACCTCCTTTTTTTGCTGTGAACTGGAATGTTTCAACAACCCGTGTGATGGATTAGGGGAGGTGTTTTGTAGCTTTTTCTTGGTATATATTTGTATTTTATTAATATAATAAACCATAAAAACAATACATGTTTCGTAAGGTTATAGCAAGTGCGAAGCAATACATCTTATTAGCATACTGTTCACTATTTTCTACATATAATATCCAACTAAGCCGAAATATCACCAACATTCTATTCTTTCATTCTATTCTATTCAGGTGTTTTGTAGCTTTGTTTTGCAGAAGACGTATCTGCATCTGTAAATGAAAAAATAGATCTTCAGGGTTTTTTACTTTAGAATTTGTAAGGCACAGTGTGTCCCAGGTGAAATCATATAGCAACAATTGTTTTTTCATTAATTCAGGAGGTGTCTTTGGGGAAACTCTTAGAACGTTGTGTGTTTTATATATTCATATTTGCAATGATCACTTATTTTAAAAATGTCTATGCCTCCTTTCCTCTGTAAAAAAAAAGTCCTTAAAATAATTACAAGGATTAAAGTCACAACCATAAAAGCATGTCAATGAATAAAAGCATCATAAAATGAAATCAAACAGCAGTGTAATTTTCTAAAAACAACCATGCAGGAAAGAACTACTGAAGTTAGTTAAAAGGTCAGGTAAATAGGACATACTTAGCCTAGTCTAAATGATAATAATGAAAGCAGCAGGCAAACCTCCCTCAAGAGGGAATTCCAAAGATGGTGACCTCATTTGTGAAGATGGGAGAACCCAGAGAAGGATCTCAGAAGATAATTTTAATTGATAGGTAAGTTCATGTAGGAACCTACCACCACCTCCTCCAGTGGCTGGTGGACAGGATGTCGCATACTGTACCTAGTATGTTCACATACTTACAATGCAATCTTGTGCATGCCTACTCAGAAGTCCCATTGTGTTCAATAGAGCTTACTCCCAGGAAAATATGTAGAGGATTGCAGTCTTAAGTGCTGTAAGGTTGCAGTTCTATACATGCTTACCTAAGAGTAGATTCCATTGAACTCACTAGGCTTTGGTTCTGAGTTTCTTAAATTGTCCTTTTTTTAGGATATGTGCAACTCACATTATTCTTCCAAATATTTTTACTTCGTCAAAGTTACTTGGAAGTAAATCCGTGTTACTCCCACACAAATCTGAATAAACTTTCAATGATTTATAATACTGTACAGCTATCCAGGAATGTTATTTCTTCCGGTACAAATAATTATAATTTATTTGCTACTTTCACCTACCTTTCTTGACAACCTGCTTAATGCATAGTTGAGACGGTAGCTAAAATATGAAATGCTTACTCTGTCCCATTATTCTTCCCATCGCATGCTTGACATGATGGGATAATACATCCTGATGGTAGATCTCTGAAGCAGTTTCACGTATGATTGTTTCCATTGCCCTGTGATAATATGTCAGACTACCCTGGAGTCACTTTTACACCAAAGATGGGTCTACGTTTATGATATTTATCTGTTCAGCTGAAATTGACTAAGTATGTTGTATTGTGCCTTCTATTGTTCAGTGTATATGTACAGAGAGTCCCCGTTATACGTTTCTCTGCATTTAAGTCCTCAACATTTTGAGAAAATAGGTGTGAACATTTCCTGCATTTGTGTCCTTTACTGCTGTAGTCCTGCCTGCACATCTCCTGCACATCAAAGCTCTTATTGGACATCTCTGATATTTAGATGTTGCATTGCTAGGCCTGCATGCTCTTCTCTCCTCCTCACGTCTTCCAAGCTCTTAAAAGGGCATCATTATTATAGTATTGTCAATGTTGGCATTGTTGTTGTCATAATTGGAATAAAATGGAGAATAACCCCCTGCCTGCTTCTCTCTGCCATTGCTTCCTGCAATCTCCTGCAGTTCACTGCATGACACAAAGTTCCCAAACTCACATCATGGATGGGCTGCCCCTGTGGGGGGCATACTGGTTTATATGTGTTCAGGACTGCATGCCAGTCTCTTTGTCTACCTTATTCCACTGCTTCTTATTGGATAAATTTTCCCCCAAGTTGAATGAAGGGCATACAGTATATATTCATACAGTCCCATCAACCCCATTTACATTGTTTCTCATGGACAAAAATTCCCCTTTGTAAGTCATTTCGCTGTAAGTCCAAGCTTTCCAGTCCCTAACCCCAACTTATAAAAGGGACCTCCTGTCCACTCTAAACAGACTTAAGTACATTCTGCATTGAAGGCAGCACCGGTCAATCATGAGGGCAAATGAGGTAGGTAGTCACCTGAGGTCTCACCCACCCTCTCCTCCACCACTGCTCCTCTTCCTTCCCTTCTAAATTGGAAAGAAAGAGGGGAAAGGAGTGAAAGAGGAAGTGTGAAGAGGAGAGTTGTGGGCTGCAGTCTCTCTGATACTCTAGCCCACAACTCTCCTACCCTCTGCTACTGGAATTTTCCCGGAGGAATAGGAACAGTGGTGTTTGCAGGCATGCCACTGGTTAAGGGGCAGTGGCATAGGAATGGGGGGTGGGGGGCAGTCCAGGACCGGGGAGAGCAGCAGGGGGCATCACTTGCCCCCTCTTACGGTGGCAGTGGCTTTGGCTCCGTCCGAACCACTTTTTTGCTTTCTTTTCAAACCTCGGCAGCAGCAGCGAGCCTCGTTGCGCTGCTGCCGAGGCTTCCGGAGGCTAGGGGAAGCGTTTTTGGCCCTCCCGCCCACCCCGGGCTCGTTGGCGACCTGTCGCAGGCCACGTGACATCACCGCAGGGGCGTGGCTTCCACCACGACGTCACGCAGCGGGGGCATGGACTCCCGGGGGCATCATCACGATTTGCTGCCCCCCAGTAGGGGGGGCGCCTTGCTATGCCCCTGGACAGTGGCATTTGTCCTACCACCTTAAGACACCAGGAGGAAATCCAAATGCAGCACCCAAAAAATGATTTTATATTAAACAAATGTGTTTAAGTCTGCTTGCTTGGCATAATGCCATTTCTAAAAGGTAAACTATGGTTTGTTAGCATAAATAGGTTCAGACATAATGCAAAACCCATAATTGGCTGTACAAACATGGTTTATGGGTAAGTCTGAATGCAACTGCAGTGATGGTAGAGTAACAGTGCATTTTTTATTGCTCAGCAGAAGGCATTCTTTTAAATCAAAATCACTAGAGTGATGCAAAAGTACAGTATTACCTATTTGTTAACTGATTACTCTCTGTAGGTGTGTGAAAGCTACAGGAAGGATAACTCAACCCTTTAAAGTCACATCCGGTGTTATAAGAATGCATTTTATACAGTAATCTCAAGCGAAGCCCAGTATGATGATCACATATGAGCATTTGCTCCCGTTTAAATTATGTGCACTCTCATAAATGATTTGTGTTCCAAGTGCAGAGAGAAGTGCAAGGCCTCCCTGGAAGCAACACAAAATGATCTCATTCCTCATCAGCAGAACTGTGTCAGAGAAGCTTATGCTTGCAATTCCCTGGAAAGGTCTTCTCTACTGTGTTAGCTTTATAATTTAGTGGATAGGAAATAATTGATTTGCATGTTGCATATACCCACGCCTTCCTGACTCTGCTGCAACAAGCTCTTGGGTGATTTATAGAAGAGATGTTGTAATACTTATATTAATTCAGGGATACTGTATAATGTATGGGCACAATCCTGCCAGAGCTAAGCACTTTTAGGCCCATTGATTACAATAGGAGGGAGTTAAGCACATGTTCAACTCTCCCATTGAAATCCATAGGATGTATGTGTACTTGACTTCAGCTAGATTGTATCCTATGAATTTTTAATATTGAGAGAGCAATGAATAACAAATTGTTCAACCCACTCTTTAAACTATGATAACATCGACGGGCTACTTAAACCACTCTCTCTGCCTCGGCTGTCTTCTCCATATCTGTAAAATGGAGAAAATCATATTGGACAGAATATTTATTTTCTTCTAGTGGAGGAAGTTATTGCCTTGAATATGAGACAATCTGTTTCTTTTACATTTACGGACACAATGCTTCCAAATTACTGCAGCAATGAAGTTCAGGATTTTGCATTGCCTCCTATGATCAGCTATTGTTACCACTCTGATGAGCAATAGCAAAGACTAGGAAATACAGTCTACAAACAAAAGCATGGTCAAGCTACTACTTTTTATGTCTAGGAAATTGGTTTAATCAGCTGGTCTCATGGGTCTTGTTGGATAAAGCTTATGCTGATTTGCTTTAAAAATACAGATTGTGGGTTTGGTTGTTTTTCAGCATTCTTAGTAATCACCTCTCATGTTTATGCACCAAAATTTATCAAAGTTTGAAAAATGTATTGGTAAACAAGTTATTGAAATATTTATGTGCTCTATAATGAACACGTTTCAGACAATTTCATCCAACAACTTATTTTATTCATAGGTTGTTCAAGGAAAGAAATAACTGAGCACTGGGAGTGGCTTGAACAGAATTTGCTACAAACTCTTTCAATCTTTGAAAATGAAAATGATATCAACACATTTGTCAGAGGAAAAATACAGGTAATATAGAATACAGGTAATACAAAAACACAGGCAATACAGAGGGAAAATACAGGTAATGCAGAAAAATACAGATGACAAATACATTGTCATCACTGTTTGTTATTCATGGGATCCTATGAGAACCTATTGTGTACTTTGTCTTTATACCTAATTATCTTGTTTGCTGACTTGTATTTTTAGAAAAAGCTGTGCTTCCAGTGATGACGGTATGGTCCTGTTTAGCTTGAAGAAGCCCATACCAGTGTAAACAGCTAAATCGGTATAATCAAATTGTGCACTGAAGATGAAATCCAAAGAACTACATTAAGCATGGCCAAGGGCCTTTGCTAGTCCATTGGGATTCCTGAATATTTATCTTGTAACAGCAGACCTCTGGGCCATATCACAAGCTTCTTTTGAAGCTTCCATCGGTTCTCAAAACTATGTTTTCTATGTAGCCTGGGCTGCTGCTGTTGGAGAGAAATCTCAAAGCCTTCTTGGGAGAGTGAATCTAGTTGTGTGATTCTCTTGGATCTTGGCCATATGGATTTCCCAACCTCTCCTTCCTGTTGCAAAGGTTTTGCGATGCCCTATATAGGTTAGATTTAGCAATTTTGGCTCTTTCTTGCATTGCTCTTCTCTATGTTGGTCCAGTAAATTAGAATAACAGATCTTATCCTCTGGTATTTTTAAGCAATAGAACCCACAGGCCCCTCCTGCTCATTTATTTTAGAGATACCCTATCTTTCTAGTTCGAAACTCGAACCACCCAAAGTGGCTATCATAAGAAAATGAAAAATACAATTCCAAAGCCATCATAAAACATGAGCAACTAAATGGCAGATAAAATTACAAAGACCCAAGAAGTATATTAAAAAAAGAAGGGAGCCAGCAAAATTAGTCAACAGACCAAAGCCCTGCCAAAACAAACAAAAAGTGTTCAGTTGGTAATAAATATGTCATTAGAACGGGAGCTAAATGGGTCTTCCTAGACAGGAAGTTCCAAAGGATGGGTGCTGTAACTGAGAAAGCCCTCACATATGTACATCTCTGTGTTACCACGTGACTCATGTGGACTCTTCAAACACAAAATGGCACCACAAATCCAGGGAAGATGCCCTATTGCCTGAGTCCAAAACACCCAGACCTTATGGGCCTTTGCCCTTTTGGCCACCTGAATAGACAGATGGTGTCTGTCTGTCTGATGTCGTCCTCTTCAGTGACTTGCCATCCACAGTAGGCCTTAGGGAAGTATCGCCTCTCCAGTACTGGGTATTTGAGGGACCGCCTCCTTCCTTATAATCCGACCCATACTCTGAGGTCATCAGGGGGGGCCCTGTTAAGCCGTGCCACCATTGACGGAGGTGAGAGGGATGGCGGCGCGGAATAGGGCCTTCTCGGCAGTGGCACCCCAATTATGGAATTCCCTCCCCCTGGAATTAAGAACGGCTCCCTCTTTAGAGACCTTTTGGCGGGGCCTTAAGACATTTTTATTTAGGGAAGCATTCGATGTCTGACATGGTAGGCTGGCGTTTTAACAAATGGCTTCTTAAAGTAAATACAGGTTGACCAACTGGGGTTGTTTTTAGTTGTGTGTTTTAATTGTTTTTAATTACTTGTTTTTAATTTTTAATGTATATGTATTTTAATGTTGTAAGCCGCCTTGAGTGCCCTCACTGGGAGAAAGGCGGGATATAAATTCTTTAAATAAATAAATACTGGGTACACAGGATCTAGAAGCTGAAATATCCTCTAGGTAGGAACTAGGCCTTATCATGACTGATGATGTTGACCACCACTGGCCCCCTCCTTGGCAATCCAAGCTCCAGGTGAGGAGGAAATGGAAAAGCCAACCTCCCCGAGCAGATGTCCTTCTGCCACTGTGTTTGCTGATCTCTTACTCTGCTAATTGGTTTACAGCCTCGTATCACTTAAACATGCCTGTTGGAGTATACTAAAGACGTGTGTTTCTGTTCTGTTTTATTACATTCTCTGTCAAAATGGAAACATACAATTTCTTAGAAATATTTTCTGGGTGGCTAAATTGTTTTGTTTTGTTCTTCTGCTTCAGGGCATCATAGCAGAATATAACAAAATCAATGGTATCAAGGAGGACGACGACACTGAAAAGTTTAAGGAAGCAATAGTGAAGTTTCACAAACTGTTTGGGATGCCGGAGGAGGAGAAACTGGTGAATTACTACTCCTGCAGTTACTGGAAAGGGAAGGTCCCCCGCCAGGGCTGGATGTATCTCAGCATTAACCATCTGTGTTTTTATTCCTTTCTCATGGGGCGAGAAGGTATGTATGAGTGGCGTTTGCATTGATCTAACAGTTTCATCTTGGTACAAAAGATGATGAGACTGTTCTGTAGTTGGCAGTATAGAAGTGCACTAGTAGAAGCCTTCCCAGGTATCTTTCTTGCAAGCCTGTGTAGAGTACTGATTAGACCTAGATGTGGGAGGCTCCCACATATTCAAATTCATATTCAAATTCTCACTCAACCACAAAGCTGACTGGGCAAGTCACTATCTCTCAGCCTTATCTACCTAACAAAGTTCCTGTGAGGATAGTGTGGGGGAGCCATATGCGTTGCCATTAACTTCTTGGAGGAAGAGTGGGACACAAGTCTGATAGATATTCCTCAATAGTTTAGCCATACTTTGTGGATTTGATGTAGTGCAGAAGTTAGCAACAGTCCTCTGAGCCATATTTCATCCTTCCAGTGAGAGTTGCCCATTCATTTATAGCGTGGCTCACACCACTTCTGTGGGGATCCGAGACATGCTGACTTCAGGTTTGATGCTGCAATGGCAATGTACTAAGCCATGTCCTTTGGGAATGGGCAGAGTGGGAGAGGGCTCTTTGCCTACATGTCCTGCTTCTAGGCGTCCCAGAGGTTGAAACACAATGTGGACTAGATGGGCCATTGATCTCATCTAGCCAGGCCAGTCTCAAGAGTGTGCTGCCGAACAGGGGCCATGTCAAAGAACATGATGGTAGCCATCTTGCTGAGGTCGTTGCACCTAGAACCTGATGAGGATCGTAAAAAGACGATTGAAACGTTGTTCAAACTAATATCTGTTTTACGCTTCTAAACATCTTTTAGTATAATAAAAGCTTTTAAGTCATGGCTTCTAATCCCGATATAAAAATTTTATCGTCCTTAATTATCACTGACCATGAAAATCTTACTACTTACCTAAAGTATGATTAATTGCATCATGTTGGCCTGACTAGTAATTGGCTCACTAGCATCTTGCCACCAGGATAATGACAAACATTCCTAAGAACTGAATGGATTTTGACCTCCACCTATATTATAGGAAGTGATGACATGATGCCTTAATATTTATTTATTTAAAAGCATGTCTCATAGTTGTTTTTCTGTTACTATGTGCTGGCCTGACGAGGGCAAGATTTTCTTTTGGTCATGGGGTGGGGAGAGACTGGTATGTTGATTTAAGATCATAAGTAGGACTAGTCACATGCTTTTCGGGGCATGAAGGTAATTGCTATCCCCTATTGTTGTTCCTCCGCAGCTGGTATTGAAAGGTGTGTTGCTTCTGTAACTAGAGGCTCCGCTTACCTATCATGATGACGATCTTCCATAGCCCTTTACAGGCTTGTGGGCTGTTCAGTGAATATACATGCAGTAAGAGGGAAGTATCATGATGAGTGCACACACATTTATTTGCACATCTGTAATGTTCCTGTGCATCTATTTTCCACATGTAGGCACATTGCAGACTTGAAAAGGAATAGCAGGGGTAGAGCCTGCCACCATGCCATACCTATGCTTATTAATGTCTGTAAAGGACATATGAGTTTAATCTGCTTTTAAGCTAGTGGCCATCAACACCTTACATTAACTCCATAAGTTAGGGCCCAATCCTGTGGGTATGCTGTGCTGCAGGAACTCATGTTCCGATGGCGCAGTGTGCAAAAGGCGACATGCCATTCCGTGAAGCCAGGCAGCTGCAGTCGCGTGCTAGCAGCCCAGCACCAGTAAGTCAGCGCGGTGGGTGGGGAGGGGGAGAAATGGGGCGGAGACTGTGGCGGGCAGGGGTGTGTGTCGAGACCAGGGAGGGCCTCAACAGCAGTAGCACCACTGATACCCTATCCCCCTTCCAAGCCTTGATCCGCCTTCTCTCAGGTCCACTCGGACTTGCATCCGCTTAATTGCTGGCGTAGATCCAAGTAGACCCATTCAGGCAGCAGAGGCTTACTCCTGGGCAAGGGAACAAATGTTCCCTTACCCAGAGGAGACCTCCAGGACTGCCTCCCACAGCACATGCTCCAGTGGCGCAACTGCATTGGCAGGGGGTGTTTAAATAGGATTGGGCTGCCCACTATGCATTGTTTGAAAAAAATATACCTTATCGGACAACTGAAACAAAGCCAAGGCACTGTACCAAAGCATAGAAAAAGAGGCAATGGTGTTGATCCAGTATATGGTTGTTAGAAGTCTTTATTTTCTTTCTGTCAATGACTTTTGGATTTGAAAGGTTTGAGTGATTTTGTTTCTGCTGAAACTTTATTTCTTTTGATCAGCCAAGCTAGTGATCCGATGGGTCGACATCACCCAACTTGAGAAGAACGCTACTCTGCTCTTGCCTGATGTGATCAAAGTTAGCACCAGGTCCAGTCAGCATTTCTTCTCGGTGTTCCTCAACATCAATGAGACATTTAAATTAATGGAACAACTTGCCAACATAGCCATGAGGCAGCTCTTGGACAATGAAGGCTTTGAGCAAGACAGGTCATTGCCCAGACTTAAAAAGAAGTCCCCTAAAAAAGTGTCTGCACTAAAACGGTGAGCTTCCGAGTCAGTATTATTGGCATGTTTCTCAGTGGCAATTTGGGAGGAGACGTAGCTCAGTGGTACTGCACCTGCTTTGGAGACCGAAGGTCCCAGGTTCAAACTCCAGGTGAGGCAGAGAAACATTCCACTCTGAAACCCTGGAGAGCTGCTGCCAGTCAGTGAAAACAATACAGGTGGACCCCCATATCCACTGATTCACTATCCACGGTTTCAGTTATCCACGGATCATGGGGACCCCCCAGGCTTTTACGTTTTCCCAGTAAGCTTTGTTTATTCCTTAAAGAAACAGGAGAAGCAGCCTCTGGCTGCTTATTACAGGCAAGTAAAACGAGACTAAGTCCTAGAGAGGCTCTGCAAGGTTAACAGAAACCTTGCAGAGCCTCTCTAGGACTTAGTCTCGTTCTACTTGCCTGCAATGGAGGCTGCTTCTCTGTTTGTTTTAAGGAAGAAACAAAGCTTGCTGAAAGAAAAATAAGAGCTGGGGGGGGGGCAAGCATGCCTGCCTGCAGGGGAGGCAGGGTGGGGGGGGCCCTCAAGAAACCATGGAGGGGGTGTTCGCTCTTATCCACGGTTTCAAGTATCCACGGAGGGGCCTGGAACATATCCCCAGCGGATATGGGGGCCCACCTGTACTTATCTCAAAGGATCAGTAGTCTTTAAGTATTTCTTTCACAATTTTTGTGACATGTCACATGTGTGGTTATACCCCCAACTGAAAATCGCCCTATGTGCATGCTTTTGCTTATCTTATACTTTCTGGTGGTGGCCGGTGAGGATGTTTGCTTGTTGAAACCACCAGGCCCCTGGGGTGGGTGGTGGGGAATTTCTGCCCTGCCTGAAAGTGCCAGCCAGTAGCAGTGGAGATCAGCCTCAGTCAGCACCCTGCAGTTGCATGATTATTATAACTGCCCTCACTGACATCAGTGGCCCATGCTAGGTAAGGGTGGAAATTCCTCTCCCCCTTTTGGATCATCCTGCAGCAGCCCCTGGCAGTTCTCACTAGCAAGTTCCCTCACCAGCTGCTACTGCATCCTTCATTTCCCTTTCCTGTCTTTCATTTGTTCACTGCTCAGATTTAGAACATAAGCAGCAGGAGTACTAATGGTGCTATACAAATAGCAATACACCAGATTTGACCTTTATAAGCAAGTTCTTCTGACTTTAATGGAACTTAATTCTGTGTGTTTGAAGACTCACAACTGACACTGATTTAAATAGAAACAATGGGCTAGTTAAACACAACCCAAGCACATAGTAGTCCATGCAGCAGGGTGCAGAATCAAGTCTCAGGTTGTATGCCCTCTCTTGTCACACATGTTATCATAATTTTTATTATAGATAATATCAGTGAACTTGGAAATATTGTGGCCAGTTTTCTTCTAATTTTATTGCTATATGACAATTTGTGGAATATTATACCTTAATGCTTGCTAGAAGGGACATCTCTGGACGAGAATTGTATGTTGCAGGCAACTTTGTGTGTGTGCATAATTTATTTTATGTCCATAGCACAGTATAATGTTGTTAATGCTGTTGTTAATGCAATAGAAAATCCAATTAGAAGTATGTATATTTATTTATAAAATTCTATCCCATCTTTCTCCAAGAGACTTAAAGCGGCTCACATCATTAAAAACCATTAAAATGTATTAATCAGCTGCTCCATGATACAATGCTTGGACTGTTGGATTTAGATCTGGGTTCAATCTGTTAGTGATGAACTTTGAGCCCGCTGCCTCCCAACCTTAATACTCCCCATCAGTAAAATGGGACAAACCTTTTCCAGGTGTTTTTTTTCTTTTCATATTTTATGAACTGTTGCAAAAGAAGGTACAGTAAATTTGCAGTGGCTGCTGATCTGACCTTTAGGGAGATCTATGCAGTGAATGTTAATATGTAGAATGAAATTCTAAAATACTCTGTCTAGGGACCTTGATGCCAGAGCAAAAAGTGAAAGGTACCGGGCTTTGTTCCGGCTTCCTAAGGATGAAAAACTAGATGGACATACTGATTGCACCCTGTGGACTCCGTTTAACAAAATGCACATTTTGGGTCAGATGTTTGTGTCTACAAATTACATCTGTTTCACAAGCAAGGAAGAAAACCTGTGCAGTCTCATTATCCCTCTGCGAGAGGTGAGTATATAGACTGCTTGTATTATATTGCATGTATTCACTTTTCTTTTCCAAGTAGCATCTTGGCACTGAACTCCATTGAACCTTTTGCGATTTTTGTATCCCGTGCTAACCCAATCTTTGTATGATTTACACAAAAATTGAGCTATCTCTCTTGCAGCTACAAGGATCCCTACACATTTGATCCTGACTTATTAATTATTATTATTCTTGTTGTTTATTAAGCATTTAAAATAATCATAATGACTCTATAAAGATTAAAAGAAAGTATCCCTGCCATAATGCCTTTTGTTATGGTAATCGTGAGAAAGACGAAAGAGAGGATAGAGGAAGGTATATGGTGGGGAAGAGAGCCAAGGGAGGACAGAAGGGGAAGACCAAGAAGCCACCCCAGAGAGGGGGGAGGAAAGAAGAGGTATTGGAGAGGGCAGACAGAGAGGAAGAGTGAAGAGCTGTGGGGGGGGGGGAAGGCAGAGGAGAAGTGGCAGGTGCCTACACCCAGTACCAGGGGAGACTAAGGGAGGTGCTTGACCTAGCCCCTGCCCTTAGAGGAGAACTGTGGCTTGCAAGGCAGGGCTCCCTGGCAGAGGGCAAGCCTAGGAGCAGAAGATCATCGCTTTAAGGAGCAAGGTCTCTCTTCCCCCCCCCCCCTGCTGTGTGAAGCTAATGTCAGGGGAGGAAAAAGGATTGGGACCTAAGGGGGGTGGACTTTCCTATACTAACTGCACCCCTCCCCACATTTCTTTTCTGTACCACTTCTTTTCACTAAACTACACACTACAAGGATTCCAAGACTCTTTGTGCAGCAAGTACCATAAACCATGTCTTTCCCCATGCATATGATGTGGACTTTCCCCCATGGGACTAGCAAGAGGGGTGGGGACACCCACAGGGTGCCAGGTACAGTGGTGGTGCAAGTCTCTTGGCTGACTCGCGTCACTGCTGCCATCACTGCTGTACCGATGGGGGCTCAAGGGTTGGCCTGGTCAGGTGGGCCCAATGATGGGTGTTGGACCTTAGCCAACCTGGCCGACCCCTGATATCAACCCTGCTGTTAAGTGGTCAGTCGCCATTTTGCACTGAGAAGGAAGCCTATCTAAAGTGCAGCCCTCATGCTGTCGTGCGACATCCAGTTAGGCCTTGAGTGAAACAAAGGAATATTAGAATGCTTTTCTTTTGTATAATTGTATGAAATTTCAGATAGATTTATAGTTAGGAAGAAAAAGCAAAGATGATTGGGGGAGAAGAATGAGGAACTATCATCAGGAACTGAGACACAGCTTGTGATCGTTGAATACAACTTAACAGGCTATGTTAAATGAAAAACAAATTATCCCTTTCAACTAATGAAACATTAAAACTCGGCACTAATGCTTGACCATAGATCGTTAAATTAAAAAAAAAAACCTCTCTGCAAACTGAAACTCTATTATCCTAAAGTGCCTAATGCAATTTTTATTACTTCTGATAAACTATCTGAAAGCAATGGTTTAAAGATCTTAGACATTTTCTTCATGCTCTTGAGAAGGGGTCTTTCAGCATACACAATCTTATTTGTAACAGATGAAATACATTCATAACATTGTAACAAATTCATGGTATGTGAAATAAGCGCATCACAACCACCTAGGCGCACACAAGCAGTTGCATTGTTAATTGCAGATGAGTCAATGTTAACCCCTTACCAAATTGGCCGTTTTGAATGGTAGGCTTTCCCTTTATGGAATAATCTACCTCCTTACTTAGAGACATTAGTTACCACCTTGCAGACTAATTTTGCTCCATTCAGCTTCATCTAGAGCAGTGGTTCCCAACCTCTTTGGCACAGCATACTGCCTCCGTCGCACCATGTACCACCAGAAGTAAGCGGTGATTATGTCACTGCCACTTCCAAGTTTTCGGCCATGACAGTGCCCTGAAAACGACGGTAAGAAGGTCAGGGTGGGAGGGAGGGCATTTCCCAGCACGGGAAACCCATGTGCTCAAGCTCTGCCGGCCACCTGAGACCGCTTACCATCATTTTCAGGGCTCTGTCGCGGCATAGCCACAGTGGCAACCGCCATCTTGCTGCCTGAGTGCTGGCGTACCACCAAACGATGGTACCACTAGTGGTATGTGCACCACAGATTGGGAAACTCTGATCTAGAGTGAAATCTTTGCTCCTAAATCTTTCCTGAGTTTTTTGTTTGTTTGGGAAAGGAAATTGTTGCAAGAGCTCAGCTGCTTGATCAAATTAGCATTCCTTGCAAGTGAAAGTTACTCACTTCAGCTGAATGATAAAATGTTATGGAACTGCAAGTTCTTGCAGAGTATTACCCCTTTCCTTATATCGGCACCCCACAGTATGATTCATAAACATAGTTAAAATAGGAAGACACTGATTTATCCAAGGCATTGATGACGAGGCTGTGATCCTGATGTCCTTATGTCTCTTCAATACTTGAGAAATAAGCAAACTGGAAGTGCATAAACAATTCAGCTTTACTGCTGTGATGATATCTTAAGAAATTATTAGCAAATACTGTATACTGCATATGTGGCAGGCTAGACTATAGATTTAAAATTGTGCTTAATATTGAAAAATTATATATGTTGAAAACTTATATTTAAATTTTTTTAGTATATTGAAAAATTATTGGTTTTCTGTATGTTTCCCTCTTTTTCTTGTTTTTCTTCCTTTAGGTGACTATTGTAGAAAAGGCAGACAGCTCTAGTGTATTACCCAGCCCATTATCTATCAGTACTAAAAACCGAATGACATTTCTCTTTGCCAATCTAAAAGACAGAGATTTCCTCGTGCAGAGGATTTCCGACTTCCTCCAGCAAACGTCTTCCAAAATATACTCTGAAAAAGAGATTTCTGGAAGTTATAACAGCTCAGATGATGAGGTAGGTAGAAAACATAATCCCTTCTGTCAGTGAAGTCAATTTTAGTTGTTGGGCAAAGACTAATATTTGCTAAGCAGATGTTTTCTGAGCTTTGTTGACATGATCCCTTGTCCCTAACAAAGTCAACATTTTGGCAGGTACCCGGTAAGTTCTCTCAATGCACTTGAAGGATTGCTTCTGCATCCTCACTGAAGCTTCAGGTGCTCAGAATTTGGGTATACTCTATTCAGGTATAAGGGTGCTTAGCCATACTCCTTGGTGTCAACAAGCTCCGTAGATGTGCTCCCTGCTTTCTTGTATTTAGCAGTTGTCTGCAGAAGCAAGTGCTGACTAAAAGGAGAGATTCCAAATCGTGGGAGGAAACTCTCCCTGCATTCAGCATTTGTTGGCATACACACATTCCCCCCTCTACCTGGGTATGTTGGACTCTGATTTTGAATGCCTGAAGAAGGCAGTAGTGGTGCGGAGTTCTGTATCATGTTTTATATTGGCATGTCTCAGCGAGATTTTGTGGGCTACAATGGGACTTGGATGCAGTGAGTCGGCATAGCTGATAGCTGCAAGCAACACAGCAACTGTGTGGTTATCAGAATGGATACATGCAAATTCTGATTTTAGACTGGAGGAATTGTTGGATTGGCACAGGAGACCTTGTCCGTACAAAAGAAAGATCTTTGCAGCATGATACTTTTTCCTCTAATACTTAATTTCTAAATGGAAACATTCTGGGGCTAATGAGCTGCAGTTTGATCTAGAAGTCCTGCTCTGTAATACCAGATGACTTGAGTGGTTGCTGTGGCTAGTCAGTCATGAAGAAAATGCCCTTTGTACATGATCAGAGGTACTCTCCTGCTATTTCATGTGTTCTTTGTATTCAGCTGCGGTAAAAACTTGCCCTATATAAACCAAGACTGAAAATCGGGGCTTAATCCTAATCATAGTTTTCTGGTTTGGACAAAATGTCAAAGTATAGTTTGTCTCAAACTAGGAAAGAAAGGAAATAATAGCTGTGTGCAAGGGAAGGAGGGGGGACATGTAAGTCTGAAGCATTACCACATATCTGGACCAATCTTGCACCTCTTTGTCCAGTCCAGGTATATCTGGTACATTGGGATCAGGGGCTCTTTCACCAACAACTATAACCTCATGTCCCAAAACCTGGGTGCAAAACCCAGGTTGCTTCTGTTAAAAGGCAGCATGTGGTTTTAAGGTTAAATGTTGCAGATGAAATGTATGTATTTACTCATACATGGACATGGTAATCTCATCTGGAATGATGCTTAATGCTGGCGCCTGAATACGGCATCATGCCATCTATTGACTGTTGAATGTTTGCCAACTTGCAAATGAAATTCCAGGCAGTAAAACCTGGCAGAACGTTGCATGATAGACTTGCACATAACATTACAATAATTAATTATAAAAGTCATTTTGTCTATGTTACAAATGGACTCTAATTTGCTTAGAGAAATTACCAGTTTTTACAGAAAGTGAAGGTTTTTAAGGCATAGCATCTAGCTTGCCAAATCATAAAATTAAGTGTTTTAGTTGAAAAATAGTGGCAGGAGCCATTTAAGAACTAAATGCACAGCAAATCTCTGTGTCAGGTGATGCATTATTTGTCTTTAGGCATACTCTCTTTTTGAGCAAGATTGTATCAAAAGGCTGAAAGCATTACAGTAAATACTTTCACAGTCTTCTAAAGAGCAGTAAGCCATCAATGGTCCCTGTGTTCTTGCTTTTGGCTCAATATGGCAATGGAGTTTCTTTCAGATATTATTGCAGAATGGGACATCTTACAACCCACGAAACCAAGCATCGCAAACCAGTCATTTATGGCAGCCCACTGGGGGCTCAATATACCTCTCCCTGTAAGTGCAAGGAGATTGAAAGAACCTGGCAGTCCACGATGCGGGCTAGTACTGCCGCATTTTATAGAATAATTTCGTTATGATGGCCCACTTTAGATGATCCAGCAAACCATTGTTTGTTGGATTGGTAATGTGAGGCCAGGGACAATGTCAGGGGGTGGCCAGTTTGGGCACCAGTTGACCATCCATGCCAATCAAAGGGCCCAGCTAATTGCCCTCCCCCCCCAGCAACGGTCAACCACTGCCGATTCCTTCCTTCCCCATTTGTTGATAGGGAGGTTAACAAAAGCTGCTGCTGTCCATCAGCTTCCACTGATAAGTTTGGAGGAGCTTTGCTCCAAGGCCTTCAGCAATCTTGCTCTAGCACTGTACAAGTCAGAGAAGGGCCAAACCTATACACTTCCTCCTCTTCACTTTCCCTCTTTCTCTTTGGCTCACATGCAAAGGAATCCTGGCTTGTTAAACCACACTTCCACATGTTGTTTGAATCTGGGAGCTATTGTTTAACCCTGGTTTACAAACCAGGATATGAAACCAAGACTTGATCTTGGAGGCTAGAGGAGTGGGATGGGGGGAGCGGGTAGAGGGTAGATTCAGCCCTTATTTGACTTGTGTACCCGATCCAACAAACAATAATAAATCGAACTGGGCCAATATGATTCTGGTCTTTAAAAAATAAAATTCAGGTGGTCCACTTTGCATTGTCTCAGGGCCAGAATTAGACACACAGGTGCATGGTAACTTAGCCTTTTAGCATCCACACGTGCCTCTATCAGGAGGACACAATTACCAAAGGGTTCCAAGAAGGGCCACTGCCGTATGGCATTTTTCTACCATCTGAGTTTCTCTGCTGTGCAGTGGCTGCACCTCTCACTCGGGCAAGGGTTTTTATCAGTTATATTTCTGGGCACTGCTACTAATATGAGTGTAATAAAATCCCCCCAAAGAAAAATGGTGTTCTGCAAACTGTTGTTATACAGTGAAACACAACACCCAGCATTTTCTGTCTGTATTAGCTACTTGGAATGCTCTTGGGTACATAATTTTTAATAACCATACCAGTGATAACTTGGAAATGTATAATGTGATTCAGTGAAAAGCCTTCGCTTCCTCAGTTAGAATGTAATGGGCTATTGTGGTAAGGTGCACTGTAGGAGAATGCTTCAGAGTTGTTGTAGGAAAAGATGTTCACTTAACAGAAGGATCTGTGTTCCTTGAAGCTCATTTCTGCGGCCAGAATTTCAATTCAGCTATCCGCTGCAGCTCATTTGTTAATGATCTTTTACAGGAATCTGCTTTGGTAAGCAAACACTGAGCAGAAATTTAATTTGGATCTGAGAGGGTTGAAAGGCCTGCAGGCACCTGACTCAAATTGGGAGGGGTGGGTTGTCGTGCCTTTTGAAACTGCATGGCAAGACGATGTTTGGCAAAAGTGGAATTTTCTGCCGCAGTGCTGCAGTCTGGCTTCCCTTTCCTCTCCCACACTCAGTAGCTTGAATTACTCAAGCTCAGCACTAAAGCTGGCAGAGGAGAGGGGCAAGTGAGCCATGTGACAGGAGAAACCACACGGGCCAAACGTCTAGCTGCCACATAGCTATTAAAAGCACAAAAGAAGCCCTTGTGAGGTCAGCAGTTCACAGTCCTATGTGCACTGCCATGCTCGCACAGTTCAGACCAATTAATCCATGTGAGTACTCAAATTATGGAAGAAAAGGTAGTGGGCCTAACTAGAATCCAACACCCCATCCCTTGATGTCGTCCCCCCCCCCCGCCCCTCTTAATTCACACTTTTACAGTTTGTCAATGGTAGGGATTTTTTCTTCCCCTTTCAGGTGTATTCAAGGGCAAGTAGTATAATTTCATCAAGTCCTCAAAGAAGCTTTAGTTCTGAAACAGATGGAGAACGGCAATTCAATCTGAACGGTAACAGCATCCCAACGGTAACGCAGGCACTAATGACCATGTATCGGCGGCGTTCGCCAGAGGAATTCAACCCTAAATTAGTAGGTCATGCTGTTTTTTGCTCTTGGCTAGATTACAAAAGTGCTTGCTACATTCATTTTTAAAATAAATGAATTATAAATTATATTCAGATTTAGTTGCTTAATTTTTGTCCTGTTAACTGACTGCACAGTTGGTGAAGGAGAAATTTGCTTGCCCTACTTGAATAAAAGTTTTGTGGTAAGATTTCTTCACATTTCATGTCATAGATTGTGGCCTGGAATAATAGCACACTTAAAGCTTATTATAAGAAATGTTAGGAAACTGTTTCCACAACCGTTGAAGAATTTGACAATGCATTATGCAGTAGATAGGCAGTCTGTTTGGTGTACCTTTTTGATTTGTTTAGAGACATTATTTCCCTTTATGGTATCTGTTTTCAAGAACTTAACGACAGAGATTCATGTAGCCTAATACAATGGCTGTCAAATCGTGCAGGGAATGTGTTTGTTCAGAATGGGTTGTTGCCCAAAAGCTTTCCGAAGACACCCCTACAATCAGGAACCTAGATTTATCATGTAATTTCAGGAAGTGTTTCCATCCATCCCACTCTCACAGTGCAATCCTATCCAGCTCCCCCACTGGTGCAGTCAGTGGGGGAGGGCAGAACGGGAGACTTTGGAAGGGAAGGGGGATTTAAATCTGGCTGCACCAGTGGGGGATCTGGATAGGATTGCGCTGCAAGTCTTCTGAGCAGAGTTGTCCCTAGAAGGGTGCAGGCAGGTTGCAGACCTGGGGCAACTCAACCAACACAGGGACCCCCATTATTGCCATATACTGGTCATGAAAACGCAGGGTCCAGGGCGGCCACCTCAGTTGCCCTACCCAAGGGACAGCTCTGCTTCTGACGTGGTTTTAGGAAGTCCTAGTAGTCCTATTCATGTGTTCTAAAATTGGGTACCCTGCACCAAGATAGGCAGGGAACATGAGTGCACCATGCCCCTGCTCTCCCCAGGTTCAGTCTCCCCAGGTTCAAGCCGCCTTGAGTGCCCTTGTTGGGAGAAAGGCGGGGTATAAATTCTTTAAATAAATAAATGTCTGAGGAGGACATTACTGAACTCAGGGGCACTTTCTTCATGTGATTTATCGTAGGTGAGAACCCTGGAGGGAGGGTTCCAAATGGTGTGGAGGAAGTGTCCCCAAGGTCAGTGCTGCCCTTCTCAGACAAGCACCAAACCCAGGGAGAATAGGGGATTTTGCTAAGGAGTACATTTCCCTTGGACTGCTAGGAGATCAAATCAGTCAATCCTAAATGAAATCAACCCTGACTGTTCCCTGGAAGGACAGATACTGAGGCTGAAGCTCAAATATTTTGGCCACCTAATGCAAAGAGAGGACTCTCTGGAGAAGACTCTGATGCTGGGAAAGATTGAAGGCAAAAGGAGAAGGGGAAGGCAAAGGATGAGATGGTTAGACAGCATTGCCGATGCAACAAACATGAAAATGAGCAAACTCAGGAAGATAGCAGAGGACAGGAAGGCCTGGCGGGATGTGGTTCATGGGATCACGAAGGGTCGGACATGACTTAACGACTGAACAACAACAACAACATTGGCAGGGAGGTTGGGGCTATCCAGCACACACTCTTGTTGCCCCTCTCCCTGAACAAGGTGCACAGGTTTGCAATATAGAATATGGAATATAGGAATCGACCTTGTACTGAATCAGACCATTGGTCCATCTAGCTCAGTACAGTCAACACAGACTGGAACCTACCTCTCTGGCATTTCAGGCAGGATTTTTTCTCGGTCCTACTTGGGGATGCCAGGGATTTAACGTGGGACCTTCTGCATGCAAAGCAGGTCCTCTTCAGCAGAGCTCTGAACACCAAAGTGCTCTTGGAATGAGCACACTGAGAGAGTAAGTAGGCAGAAGCCCCCCCCCCCCCAGTTAAGAAATACAATGAACTTTTGAGGTGGCTTCTTCTTTTGTGATGTTTAGATGTATTACTGGATTTTGCTACTATGCAGCGTTTGGGATTTCCCCCTGTTTTTTTAATATGGCTTCATCCATTCTTTTTAAGGCAAAGGAATTTTTGAAAGAACAGGCTTGGAAGATTCATTTTGCTGAGTATGGCCAAGGCATCTGTATGTACCGTACAGAGAAAACAAGAGACCTGGTACTAAAAGGTATTCCTGAAAGCATGAGAGGGGAACTCTGGCTGCTCCTGTCAGGTGCGTTGTGTCCCAACTTTGTTCTTTTTCTTCTGTGTTTGTTTGTTTGTATCAGTGACATAAAATAGGAGATCCAGATATTAGAAGACAATGTGGACTGCATAGAAATGGAGACTGAATTGATGAAATATATTTTGCTGGACTAACCTGCAATTTAAAGTTTTTGGGTTCCACAAAACACTTTTAATTTTATTTTTTTTAAGAACAACTAACATAGACTGGACAAAATGAGGGGTTTAGGAGTGAGAGGGCTTTCTGGAGTAAGCAAGCTTGGCCTTATGTATTTCATAATTATGGGGTGCTGCATTTCTTTTGAGTCGCTACCATGTATGCTAATAGAGGCTACTAGCGCCACTATTGACAGCTGCCATGGCATAAGCGCATCTAAGAAAGTGAGCTACAAATTGAGACTTCCGTAGTTAAAATCTTTTCTGTGCCATGAACTCACTATGTGTCATTCCGTCTCAGCCTCAGCTCCCCACCTGCAAAATGGGGATAATACTTTACAGCTAGCAGGCTAGCTCAGTGAAAATGAAGCTCCCCATCTCTTCCCTGACTGGGAGTTCAGCAGCAAGCTAGATCTAAGCCACATTTCTTATAATTCAAGTGGAATCTCAGGGTCAACTATAGAGGCTGGAAAAGTTAGGCATTTGCCAGGGCTCGGCACTCCAACTGCACAATCAGATATCTCTTTAGTATGGGAACATCCAAGAAGGTCAGGAGCATCATGTGAGAATTCACAGTTTACACACCATCTGTGATATAGGGTGTCTACCCCTCGAGCTTCGGTCCGGCACAGAACAAGGCCACGCAACCTCAGCGCAAGGCTTGACCCTATAATGGGTGTTTTTAGTCCACTCCTGAGCAAGGAGGGCACTCCTGAACCACAGGAGAATAAAACAACTACCCCTGACCAAGGGAATAGTACTTGGTAGAACTGCCACCAGCCAGGACCGCCTCCTAACCCTTCCAGTTCCAGGCTACTGGGAAGGGGTGTAGAGTGAACCGTTGGTCCACTGGACTGTCTGACCAAGGCAACCAGGGATACAACGTGCAAACGCAGGTAGTACGTGACAAAGCACAAAGGCTTCCAGGACTTAGACTCCTTGGTTCCAAAGAAACACTCTCAGGTAAAATAGATAGGTATTTATTTTGTTTAGGCTACACAAACCAAGCATAGTAAGATACTTAAAAGGTACCGACAACTATTGTTGCTACAGAAAAGGCATAACATCCAGATACAAGAATACAGCACAAAATAATAAAGGAATAACTCCTCAGCTGCACAATCCTCCAACTGCACATGTCCCTAGCACTCACCAAGATGAGAAAGGATTGTCGGCCATCCTAGCAAGGATGGTGCAGGGCTGACCCGCCCGATGGTGGAGGGCTAAAGCCAGGCCATAGGAGTAGTAGTAGACCGGGAGAACTGTCTCCAACAAAGGCAAGTTAGAGAATTAAAAAAGGCAACACCAAATGGATTCCTACAGTGTAGCTTAAATAGACTTTTGGGGCAAGATGATGGACAGGGGGGAGCAGACCAATCAAAGGGCAACACGTAGAGAAAGTTCCCGAGGATGAGCTCACTCCTCGCTCCCCCTCCCAGATCGAAGAAGCGCGTGATGGCCAGCGCAGGTGTTGGTAGTTAATTGGGAGAAGTTGCTGTATCACTGTTCCCATGAAGATAAGGGGTAAACAGGACTGCTCAAAGCAGGGCTCTGGCCACCCGCCAATCACTAGGGCTCTGCAGCAGGCAGGCAGAAAAACCAAGACAGGAAATCCAAAATGGAGACAGACCAAAGATTTGAACCTATACTCTACAATCCTCTTTTGGGTAAAGGGGCCAACTGAGAGTGCCTTGCCCAAGCGACTCCAAAATTCTGGGCAGCACTGAGATCTATGGCTTAAAGTAAGCTTTCAGAGGGGGTTACTTTCTAGGGGGGGAATTCACATTTTTTTAATACTTACTACAAACTGTCGAGTATAGGATGTAAAAACTCAATTCTGTTTCCATGTTCAGTGGTGTCACTAAGGGGGGGGTTGGGGGGATGCAATGTCCCCGGGTGACAACTGTAGCCTCCTCACGAGGAGGAGCAGTAGCAGGATTTTAGCGCTCTGCGGCTACTTGTTTGCAGCCAGAGGGCTGCATTTGCAGCTGTGGAACATAAATGCGCCCAAAACGGCACTTTTTTTGGTCCTCCCGCCTGCCCTGTGTCCTAGAAGGCTTGAAATGAAGTGTGCAGGGGGCGGGGCGATGATGCAAAACATGTCATTTCCCCCCCCCCCTCGGAGTGGGCTAGCAACGCAACTGGCCATGTTTTGACCAAAATTATGTATGTATGCACACACATAAGTCCTGCTGGATCAAACCACAAATAGATAAATCAAAATAGAATCCTAGGATGTTAGAGTTGGAAGGGTACCATGGAGGTCATCTAGTCCAATCCCCTGCTCAGTGTAGGCAACTCTACAGCATCTGTAACAAGTGGTTATCCAGCCTCTGCTTCAAACCCTCCAATGAGGAAGAGCCAACAACTGCACTAGGCAGAGTGATCCAGTGCCAGACAACTCTTATAGTTAAGAAATTCCTCCTCACTTCTAGCCAAAACTACCTCCCTATAGTTTCAACCCATTGGTTCTAGTCCTGCCCTCAGAAGCTACAGAGAACACATTTCTCCCTTTTTCTGCTTGAAGAAGAGCCCTTCAGATTCTTGAAGATACTCGAAGAAATGTGTCGCATCTTCAGACACCCTAGCTTCAAAAGTGGTTTGCTAAGTGGCGCAAGAGGCCGCTGCTCACAAAAACACAATGTCTCCTTGGGCATGCAAAAGTAACTGCACAGTCCTTTGGCTTCTGGCCTTTTGGCTTCCTGGGTGACCTTGGGCCAGTCACTATCTCTCAGCCCCACCTACCTCACAGGGTTGTTGTGAGGACAAAAAGGAGGGGAGGAAATACGTACACCACTCTGAGCTCCTTGGAGGAAGGGCGGTATAAAAATGTGAAATAATAAATAAATAAATATATGTCACCTACTTTCTCTTTTGTTCATGTGCTCCCTGGCATTGATAGGAGCTATTAATGAAATGGCTACCCATGCTGGCTATTATGAAGACCTAGTGGAGAAATCCATGGGGAAATATAACCTTGCTACAGAAGAGATTGAGAGGGATTTACACCGTTCTCTCCCAGAGCACCCTGCATTCCAGAATGAGATGGGTATTGCTGCTCTGAGGAGAGTACTCACTGCATATGCATTTAGAAATCCCAACATCGGATACTGTCAGGTAACTGAAAGTCCCTCTGTTGTTTTAACAAATAGTTTCACTCATCATTTATTGTTAAACTGAGTGGTTGGCATTGAGGCCAAATCAGATTTTTTTTTCTATTTTCTATTATCATTTTAAGTGTTGAGCCACCCTGGTGGCCTCTGCAGGGATAGAAGTGTGGGCTAAAATGCTTTAAAATAAATCCTTTTAAAAAGTCATATGTGCTTCAGTATGCAGCTGATGCATTTTACCTAGAAGTGCGTTGGTGTTGGCAGTGTCTGTACAGAATCCCATTGTGTAGTGTGTCCCAGAGGCTGTTTGAGTGTAATGGTTAAGAGACTTGAGTTGTGAATCATAATTACCCTGGTTTGTACTTTGATACAGTCATGAATTCACTTGGCAGCTTTGGGCAAGTTTCTCTCTCTCTCTCTCTCTCTCAGCCTCCAGCTTCTTCATCTGCAATATGGGGATAATATTTATTTATTTATTTATTTATTTGTTTGTTTATTTATTTATTTAAAGAATTTGTATCCCGCCTTTCTCCCAGCGAGGGCACTCAAGGCGGCTTACAACATTAAAATAAACATGTACATTAAAATAATTAAAAACACATAATTAAAACAATTAAAACAATTAATAACACTTAATCAACAGGGTTGTTGCAAGGATTATAGCAAGTTAATATATGTAAACACTTGAAAGCACTTTGCAAATGCAGTTGTATTTATTATTATTGTGTACGATGAGCTTTACTGAGGCAGCAGCACTTGCATGTAAGTCGCATGTCTATTTTGCAGTCCCCAGAAGCTATACTGTGAGATCCAAGGGATGTGCTTAGCAGTGTTGCTGCAGTGCAGAAAGTTCTTCAATCCTCTTCATGCTGCTCCAATGCAGCATATTTTTTAAAAAATAATTAGTGCCTTCTGGGGTTGCTTGTGAAACAGATATCATAATAATCCCCATATTGCAGATGGGGAAGACTGAGGCTGAGAAGGAGAGACTTGCTCAATGCCACCTAGTGAGTTCATGGCAGAGACAAAGTACAAACTGGGGAAATCCTGGTTCTCAGCTTGGTCCCTTAGCCACCACACTGCACCAGCTCTCAAGTGGATCAGCCTGGTAAGTACTTATGATGCAATCCTATGCACATCTACCCAAAAGTAAGCCCCATTATGTTCAATGGGGCTTACTCCCAGGAAAGTGTATATAGGATTGCAGCCCAAGTTTGCCTGCAGATTTTCAGGACAACCTGAAGATAACTGAAGACATGATGATGCTGCAGTGTGCAATTAAAAAGTCCTTCAGAGGAATTTCCTAAAATCTGTTGAAGAAATTGAGGGGCGGAATCTAGAAGTAAACGTGTCTGGGTGCTTTTTCCAGTAGATTAATTAACAATTTGGCCCTATTGCATCTAAGGACCAAACTATGTGTTACATTAATAATGGGTTTGTCCGGACCTTGGTTTTTCATTGGTCAATGGCAGTCATTGGGTGGTTGGATCAGGTTGAGTCCCAGGGGGGAGGGGAGGCTTTAATCCTTTGCTCTGACCATGGTCCTAACCCACTATTTCTACTTCCACCCTCCAACTGCTCTTTTGCCAATGAAAATCCAAGCATACTAGAGCCAAACACGCAATTAATATTAATGTGTAGTTTGGCCCCACTTCAGATGCAAGAGTGAAAACTAGAAATGGGGGAAGTGAGGTAGCCTCATTGCAGAGGCAATAGGAAGTATGATCCTTCTTTTTTTTTTTTTTTTTTTTTGTAAAGGCTTGGTGATGTGCAGAAAAAAGAGGAAAGAGCCTCTTGTTTTGCGACATACCGGTATTAGCAGTTTCAAAACCTTCAGTTCCTCCCTTTATAACTGCAAACCTTGTCACAGACCAATTTCCTGGAAGATTATATTTTCAGACTTGCTGTACTCTAACAATATTAAGAGACCAACAATTATGTACAAATAGGTATTGGAGCCTGCATTGTGCTCGCTCCTCTGGGCCATAGTGACAGACATTTTTTGTCTGCTGTGATGCTCTCTTGCAACTGCCATGTGCGAAGCAGGGCTATGCCTGCCTTCAGCAGCTTGGGCTGGCAAGGTGGAGTTGGGACAAAAGGAGATAAAATGGAACTTCCCCCTAAAACTGTGGATTTAGTAGTAGCATGCACAATTCTTTTGTGATTGTTTTAATTCATACATTAAAACAGTGCTATCATGGCTGCTTGGAAAGCGAGCTATGTGAGCCCTAGCACTTGTGGAAAACTATTTCCATGAAGCAGCTTTTAGTGTAGTTTTGCTCAGGGATGGCACAACCTGGAACACCACCTGATGTCTCAGGTCTGCCGCCTCTGGGCTGCAAAAACAAACAACTCTGTTTACCATGCTCTTCATGCACGCTGTCATCAAACCCAGAAGTCGCTCTTCTGGGTTTGACTACAGCCCATGAGGAGTATGGTGAAGAGGGGAATTATCTGCTCACTCAAGCAAGTGGGAAGCAGATCGTTGCAGCTTTCACTGGCGGCAGGTTGGAGGGAAGTGATAGCAGGTGCAGCAGTGGCAGACTCGGGGTGAAAGTCACCCCAAATCCACCACTCCCTCGGACCCCTCACAATCTGCCACTGATGCAACCCACCTCAGATGGGGCTGGCCCTGATTTTGCTTATTACTTAGCACATTCTTTTTTCTTAGGCGTGTGTGTAGGGTGGGGAGAAGAGGGAGATTCAGATTTGCGATAGCGTGTTGAGGCTAGCCAGACTGCAACGTTCCTCTTACAGAAAATATTCTACTGCATGGAGAACCACAGCTACTTTCTGAAACTAGAGCAACTGCTTTCTGAAGTCTGCAACTGAGAATGTTTAATGTCTAGTGAAGGCTAGTTTAATGTCTAGCCTTTCCCTTCACTTTCTTTTTCTAGGCCATGAATATTGTTACATCAGTACTGCTTTTGTATGCAAAAGAAGAGGAAGCCTTCTGGCTGTTGGTGGCTTTGTGTGAGCGCATGTTGCCAGATTACTACAACACAAGAGTTGTTGGTACGTTACAGGGCATTTTTAAAGAGCTGGGACTCTCAAACCTAGTTTTTTAAGCTAGCAAGAAGGGAGGTTTATTTTGCCAACAGGGGTTGCTTGAATTCACTGGTGCGGAATGACAACTGAGCTGTTGGGATTCTGCCTTGTCTGAGAACTGGGTTTTTTTGTCACTTGCTTCACATCCTATCCAAACAATAGCCTTTCTGTATTTCATTTCCAGACTGTAAAATCAGCAAATAATCTTTTGGCACATTCAGAACTAAACAAGGATACTGAGTTATGACAACACAATTATCCAAACAAGGGTAATAGGATCTGAAACAAGACTTGATCATCATGTTTAGTTTCAGTTGTGCAAAACAGATATATCCTTTGCAATGGCTTGTTGGTTTTGCATACTGCAAATCAATGGATGACAGACCTTTTCTCCCATATAAATCTGCCCTCCCTGAGAGTTGTTGGGGGAGGCTCTGTTGTAGGTGCCATTACCTTTGAAAGTACAGTTGGGGTGAATCATGACAGGGCCTTCACTGTCATGGCGTCTGGCCTGTTGAATTTGTCTTCTGTGCTAGCATTTTGGAGGGGGTCGGGGATTAAGACTTTTCTGTTCCTCTGGACTCTGTGGGTTTTTGTTTCTCCTTGCTAGTGATCGTTGCTCTGTTGTTGTTTTGTTTGAGCTGATGTCATTTTAATTTTTGTTATTGGCTGGTTGTTTGGTTTTAATTGTTGTGAGCTGCCTTAAGCTTTCTGCCTGATTAGGAAAGGCAGGCTATAAATGTTTTGAAGGAACTCCTTTGGCATGACAAGACTTTGAAGTTCAGTGGAACCTTTTTGGAAAATGTGTTCACTCGTTTCCCCTAGCATATAAATGTGCATTCCATTGACTCCAATTTCACATATGTCAAATATGGATGATGTCTTGCAGGTGCTCTGGTGGACCAAGGTGTGTTTGAAGAGTTGGCTCGGGATCACGTTCCACAACTCTATGACTGTATGCAGGACTTAGGAGTCATCTCCACCATCTCTCTTTCCTGGTTCCTCACACTCTTCCTCAGTGTTATGCCCTTTGAAAGTGCTGTGGTTGTTGTGGACTGTTTCTTCTATGAAGGCATCAAGGTGATATTCCAGTTGGCACTGGCTGTGCTAGATGCCAATGTGGACAAGCTGTTGAACTGTAAAGACGATGGTGAAGCAATGACAGTGCTTGGAAAGTAAGCTTTGCCTCTCCTGACTTTGATCTTTGTGACATGTCCTGAAATTATAAACATCCCACTTTCATTGAGACCCTAGCAGCTTCCCTTTAAATTAGTAATATTGGATTGCCGGCAGTATTTTCATATAATAAAGAGAACGCATAGCCATTAAATGAAGGACTTTAATTCATCCGATTCTGTTTTATCAATTGGATTCCGCTAGCACCAAGCAGGTTGGCTGTAGTCTTGTTCTCTGCCTGTGGCATAGTCACTTAATGTCATTATAAGGCGTTATCTTGTACTGAGTCGGCCTAATGGTTCCTCTAGCAAAGTATTGTCAGCTTTGACTGGCAGTGGCTCTTTGAGGCATCCGAAGAGAAGTCCTTCCCAGTTGTATGAACGGAGGGCTTTTATCTGGAGAGGCTAGGAATCGCTGTGGATCCTCATGCATGCAAAGCACGTATGTTACAACTGAGCTATAACTCTGTGTCTTATAGATTGTGCTATTTTTATGTTGTTCAGGGTTTAATTGCAGGTTGCTGTGACCTATTAGGGATACTGTTCCCCATATGGTTGGGAACTGTAAACAGGAAATTATTGTACATGGCTGGGAACTGAATGCATGACTCTCTGATCATCATCATCATGTTGGATATTATAGATTCCATAAGGGACTACAGTGGATAATATTCTGAGTACAGGCAAACCCTACAGGTGTATGGATAAATTTCAGACAACTGTATGTGACTTCTGTGCTATGCATGTGACTATTCAAAGAATATGCATCGCGCTTGTAATTATCCATAGGCTCTACCAATATTTTTCTCCTTTAGCTAATACCCCTTGCCAGTGGGCCCTCCTTAGGCACCTTGCCACCTTAGACATGCCCCTGTCTCTCTGCCTCAACAACCCACAAATGTGCGGGGGTGTGTGTGTGTGTGTGTGTGTGTGTGTGTGTGAGAGAGAGAGAGAGAGAGAGAGAGAGAGAGAGAGAGAGAGAGAGAGAGACATCAACTTCATATATCACATGTAGAGGATTGTAATGGTCTACTGTATAGGTTGTTGCAAAAATAACTGAGATAATTTGTATGAAGCTCTTTCAGCTCCTAGGAAGAGTCGTGTGCCATTCTCAAAACCTCTCAACTTTAAATTGAAATTTAGGGAGAAATGAAATATACAGTTTATTTTGTACTTCTACAACTTGGATTAATTTTACGTGCTGAGGTGTGTCTGAAGGTGCTTCATGTGATCTCCCCTGCCATCTGTAGGTATTTGGATAGTGTGACGAATAAGGATAGCACTTTGCCTCCAATTCCTCACCTTCACTCTCTACTCAGTGATGATGTCGGGCCTTACCCAGAAGTGGATATCTTCAGGCTCATCAGGACTTCCTATGAGGTAATTTTACAAATATGTCAGCAACCAAGACACACAAGGGAGGAAAAGGAATAGCAAATTACTGAAAGGCCTGTTCATGCAGGCCCATGGTATGTCAGCTACTATGTACAGTGGGACATAGGAACAAGTCCCAGACATGCTTGCAGAACCTCTCAACGTAGAATAGTTGTTGTTTTTAAAAATTGTATCCTGTCTTTCTCAAAAGGACTCAAGGTTGCTCACAATTACAAAAAAGCAATGCTGAATACAATAAAACAAATTACAAGCAGTCATAATAATAATAAAGAATTATAGGGTGAGAGAAAATAAAAAATAAACCTCAATGTTCGGGAAGAAACAATGCCAGACAAAGTCCTGATGAAGTAACAAGGTCTTCAGCTGACACTGAAAGATGGATAAGGAAGGCACCTATCACAGCTCGCATGGGAGGGAGTTCCATATTGTTAGGGCTACCTCCAAGAAACCCTCTTGCATGTTGCCACCAACCGAGTCTCAGAAGCCTGCAAAACACATGGGATGTGGGGTGTACACATGTATATCCTGTCTGCCACAAAAGGAGTGGATAGATCATGCAGGTGGGACATGTTGATATATGGATGTGCATGTCCAAAGTCGTGTGTGTGTGTGTGTGTGTGTGTGTGTGTGTGTGCGCGCCAAATTTTGTGTGTATGCCAAAATCCCATTGAATATAATCAGATTTAAACACACAATTAAAAGTCCCACCAATCTCACGAATTCTTAGCTGCATCCAATGGCGTCGCTCCCGTCAAGCGACGGGAGCGGGCCGCCACGGGGTGACGTGCACAAAGGGGTGATGCGCGCACTCCCGCGTGCGTCACCTCCGTGATGCGCGTCGGCCTCCGGACGCTCTGAGGCCGGCCCAGGAGCCGGCCTCGGAGCGTCCGGCCCGGCCGGCGCTCCAGGGCCTTCTAAGGCCCAATGCGTCAATACGAGTACTTTTACTTGTTTCGCGCATGCGCAGAGACCAAACTGGTCTGCGCATGCGCGAAACAAGTAAAAGTACCCGTATTGACGCATTGGGCCTTCTTTCAGAAGGCCCTGGAGTGCCGGCTGGGCCGGACGCTCCGAGGCCGGCTCCCGGGCCGACCTCGGAGCGTCCGGAGGGCGACGCGAAGGGGCGGAGGGGCACCTGGGGCAGGGTGCAGCCAGGTCGCCCCCCCAAAATCTTTTATATTGGGGGCAAAAAAGATTTATATTGGGGGTGCATAGTTGGGGCGTCACTAAGGTGACGCGCGCCCCCCCGCCTTGGGGTGACGCGCGCATCCTAGTGACGCCTCTGGCTGCATCTAATATTGCACGCAAGAGCTGCATTTTTGTACATTGTATTTAGCTAGTATTGCACATATCAGAGCAATTTTTTTGTGTCTGATATAAGTAGAGGCAGAGTATATAATAAGAGAACCAGGATGATCTAGTGACTAGAATGTTGGCTGAAATATTGATGTTGGCCCAGCAAGACCTGGGTTCAAATCCTCCCCTCTACTATGAAGCTTACTGGGGAACCTTGGGCCATTCACCATTTCTCAGCCTAACATGCCTCACAGGGTTGTTAGGAGGATAAAAGGAGGGCGAGGAGCCACACATACCACCCTGAACTCCTTGGAAGAAAATAAAAAAGCAGTAAATAAATAAGCTTTAGAATTTGCATCTGATTTTGTCCAATACAAAAATCTGCTTATTATCTTAGGTACTATCACAAAACTGAACTATAATTCTTCCTTTAGAAATTTGGTAGTATACGAGCAGATTTGATTGAGCAGATGAGATTCAAACAGAGGTTGAAGGTGATCCAGACACTTGAAGACACCACTAAACGCAACGTGGTAGGTTCTTAGGATGCTTTTCTAGTATGTTATCTCACATTTTGAAGCGCAAATCATGTCCATGTGCTCAAACTCTTTCTGCTTTTACATTTTCAAAGGTGCGAACAATTGTGACTGAGACCTCTTTTACGATAGATGAGCTGGAAGAACTCTATGCTCTTTTCAAGGTAAATTTGAAATAATTGTCTGATTCATAACTTTTTCAGTGGTATTGCCAATAGGTTGTGTCCTCCCGTATTTTTGTTTGTCACCAGTTTTGACTGAATTTTAGTCTGTTATCAAAACAGTCTGTTTTGAAGAGGATTGTACAGTTAAAATCTATGCTTAGGTAGATAGAGAGAATATTGAACCTATAAAGCAGACACAAGTACTGTATTTCACTTCTCCTTTTGATGCCAAATATAGTGTGAGTATAATATTTTCACATGCCAAATGTCTTGGTCAGCAGGGATCCTCTTATGTTCTTATTGTAAGGACATAAGAGAAGCCCTGCTGGATCAGACCAAAGATCCATTCAGTTTAGCATCCTGCTTCCCACAGTCAACCAGATGTCTCAGGGAAGTAAGGCTTGAAAGCAATAGGCATCTCCTGCTGTGGTTCCCTAGCCATTGGTCTCTGGCATATGTAGTCTCTGAACCTGAAGTTTCTGTGTGACCATCATGACTAAAGGCTGATTCACACTAGCCCTTCCGTGCACGTTTGCTCTACTCTAGCGTCTGTACGTGCGTCTAGCAGTTCTCTGAACGTTTGCCCGCCTTCTTGAAGAAAGCGCAGCTGTGATTGGGTGAAGAGAAATGCGCTTCTCTGATTGGTGAGCTGCCTAGCACCGGGAGCATAAACGCTAGCTTAAACGCGAGCGCAGCAAAAAGATAAACCGAAACCATCTCTCCTGGCTGCGTCGTAAGCTCATGCTGCGTCTGACGCAAGCATGAAAAACGCACGAAAAGACCAAACGTTAAGCCAAAACGTGCACGGAAAGGGCTAGTGTGAATCAGCCTTAAAAGCCATCGACCTGTCCCCTATGAATTTGCCTAATCCCCTTTTAAAGCACTTTAACCTGCCCATTTAATTGCCATATAGCAGTGATCAACTGATTTTTTTAAAAAATCTTTCCTATTTTTTATAAATCATCATAATTTCACCCATGCATTAAAACGGTATGCTGGTTGGAAAAGGGACTGAGTCGGGACCCAGCAAGACAAGCTCTGTAGAGGCAACCTTCTTTTGAACTGAAGAAAAACTCTGTACCACAATACCAGAATTGAAGCTGAGGCACATGTCAAAGCTTTCTTGCTCGTACAAGTTAAGTGCTTCTTCACATATGTTGACCTTAAATGGAGGCAGCTTAGACTGTTCCTTCTCTATGGTTGGCCTTCCTTCCCTTCGTCACTAATTTGCTGGGGAGAAGTCCATCTCTTCTTAGCAACCGTTGAACTTTGCCTTTCGGGATTGTAACCTGGCAACTCTAAAGGTGCCCATTGACAGGGTCCATTGTGGGTAGGACTCTGTGACTAGAATTGTAACCTACCTGTGTAGGGATTGTGCTACTTTTTTGTTCTGTGTGGAATTTAGTGCGTTGATGGCACTCAATGAATGGATCCTTCTGGTACTAGTAGCAGAACCTTCTCTACAGCAATGGCAACATTGGTCATGGTGCAGTGCGTTTATCAGATTGGTACCAGCTTGAAAGCAGCCTAGATGGTAGACCCTGCCACTTTAACGGTTACAAAGACTGTATTCATATTTACGGCATTTGTTTTGCTTTTATTCAGGCAGAGCATCTGACCAGCTGCTACTGGGGAGGCACCAGCAACGCCACTGACCGCCATGACCCGAGCTTGCCTTATTTAGAACAGTACCGCATTGACTTTGAGCAGTTCAAGGGGATGTTTGCTCTCCTCTTTCCTTGGGCCTGTGGGACTCACTCTGATGTTTTGGCTGCACGCTTATTCAGATTGCTGGATGAAAATGGAGATTCCTTAATCAACTTCCGGGAATTTGTCTCTGGGCTAAGTAAGGAGAGCGCAGTAAAGGCTGCTGTATACTGCTTAATTAAGGCTGCCTGTCCCTCCCTTCTCCATTAACTGAAACCAGTGATTTGACATGCAACGTTATATGTGAGGCTCTTTTATTTTTAAAGGATGTAAAACATGCATGTTCTAATAACTTTGATGCACCGTCTGTGCATCTGTGACCTTCTCATTTTTCAAACAGTGAGTCGTTGGGGTGGATTAATATTCGGCTCCCATACTTGACTTTTTGAATCTGTTTGAAGGGGAAGAGTTGTGTTGATGTTGGTCAATCAAAGCTTTCCTTTGGGTTTTGATTCTTCAGTTAAAGTAGCATGAATTTATATTTGTTACATTATAACAGCATAAGTAGACGTCATCTAAATATCGCATTGTTATACAGCATTTTATGTTGAAGAAAATTGACTTGCTGTTAAGTGGCAGTCGAAGTCAGTAAAATTCTTCATTCCAAGAGCCAAGTATCCTTTGAATTGAACTCAGCACAGTTGTGCTTGAATACCTTGTTGCAGAGAGTTTGAAAGGAGCACTTTGTGTATCAGTAAAAAAAATATTCCTTCCATATTTTCCTGGGGCCTTTTCTAACAAAAGTCCAGCTTTATCTAGCACATGTGATGTTCTCATATGGTCAGAATAAATGACAACAGCACTACATTGCTCTAAGAACAACAACATTACAGGCACTACAAAAGAAATACAGTGTTGATGCATGTCACGGGAAACATTATCAAAACATTCTGCACAATCTGTCCTCTTTTGTATGTACAGGGAAGGTAATCCAAATAGGTATTTTACCACTTTCCTCCATTACACATCTCTTCAGGGCTGGTCCACAACCTCCTGGGACAATGCTGCTGCCCCCCCATGCAGTGATTTGCCACACCAAATGCTGCCGCCCCTTTATATACCAGACATCACCACTGCCATGTCTCCTTCTCCTCCCTGGATTTTAAAAAAAGAGGGGAAAAGAAGAGTAAAATGGAGCCAAAGAGGAATTGTGGGGGAGAGTAGAGTGGTGAGCTAGAGTATCCAGCTGCTATAGTCCACCACTCTTCCTTCCTTTGCACTTCCTTTCTCTTCCCCTCTTTTCAGATCTAGAGTGCTGGGGAAAGAGTGGCAGAGGCATGCAGAGATGGATGCACCCTGTCAATCTACTGCCTGATGCGACTGCCTCAGTTGGCTTCATGGACCATGAATTCCATGGCTCTGCAACGTTCCCTCACTGAACCTCAGCCAAGCACGTTGTGCTTGGCCATTAGGGATTGACAGAGTTCCTTCCGTGCTTCAGAGAAAGATACCCAGCAGTCTGCTTCCCTCCAGGTCCCTAGGACAGCATTTCTCAAAGTCTTACTGGGGAGTTTAAGGTGTGTTATTTAATTATTCTACAATGAGCAGAATATAGTTTCCCTTTTCAACAGAAACAAAAACCCCCAAAAATGATTTGACAACTTTCAATTTGTTGTATCTACTCACTGGCGTCACTGCAGGGGGGGGCAGAGCTCTAAGTTCCTCCGTGATCCCAGCCTCCGTTACACGGAGGAACGAAGCGCCCTGCCCCCGCGCCTTCCGAACCAGTCAAAGCGGTGAAAACAACGCTTAGGAGACTCCCTGCACGTTGTTTTCACCGCTTTGACTGGTTCGGAAGGCGCGGGGGCGGGGCGCTTCATTCCTCCGTGTAACAGAGGCTTGGATCACGGAGGAACTTAGAGCTCCGCCCCCCCCCCTGCAGTGACGCCAGTGTATCTACTTGATGTAGAAGATCAAATACCATGACATGGTATAGCTGAATAGGAGCAAAATGTTAAACTCGGAAAGAAATATATTTTCCAGGTGGATAAGTGGCTCATGAAGGTGGACATACATTTAGAGGAAGGACCAAGGTGCCCCTGAGCACATGCTCAGGCCTTGGAGTTTGTTTTCAGTACCAGAACTGAGGTCACGGCCTTTTCTCACAAAAATCCACATCTGATTTCCCCCCACACACACACCTTTCTTTTTTTCAGTTGGGAGTCAAAACCCCTTGCTGTTCTACTGCAAATCACCATAAGTTCTACCATTAGGTCTCAATCTATTTTCTGCCTGCCCCCTAGCCTAGTTAATTTGGAATATGACCTTATTAATTTGGACATGGAATCCAAATGATGTTTTTATGGACATATAACAAGGGTTACTTCTTTATCGCCTATTCTCTTTCTTTGTATGGTAATAAAGAACAGGTGGAATTTTCCACAACTTCCGTAAACATGCATAGTAAAATATAGATTGGAGGTAGTCTGGGGTGTCACTATGGTTGGTGACACCTGGGGCAAGATCTCATGGTGTCACCCCCATGGACCTCCTCCCATACCATACAACATAATGTGGAGGCCTCCTGGGAAATGCGATCTGCACGTGAATCACGGCAAGGATGGGGGAAAACCCATTTTCTACCAATGGTGCATTTTTGCACCACCAGTAACAAATAGAATAGAAAGTCATTTTGGTGTCACCCCTCCCCAGGGTGGTTCACCCCACCCCAATGACACCCCTGCGGGTAGTACCTTGTTAAGATTGTTGAAGATTAATTTCCAAATCTTTGGCTGATGGTTTGTACTGAAGACATTTAAACATAATTAGCAACTCTGATTTAATGTACACTACTTCCTCCAGGTGCAGCATGCCATGGAGATCTTACTGAGAAACTGAAGCTGCTGTATAAAATGCATGTTTTGCCTGGTGAGTTTTTGGCATAGAGCCATTCAGGATACTTTACAATGCCATGAAAGCCTCTTGAGGTGCATTTGTTCTAGCCCCGATCCACCACTGAGGCAGGGCCGGTGCCAGGCTACTATGCCCCCTTTTCAAGGCTAACTATTTACATCTCCCCCCCCCCCAAAAAAATGGCCAACTTCAATTTTCAAAAACAAACGTCTTGTAGAAAACAATGAAAAGCAAAAAAACTAGAAACTGCTACATTTATTTTACATTGCAAAAATAAGTATAAAACTGTGCCCCTCAAAGATCGGTACTGCGCCCCTCTGAGGGCAATGCCTAGTTGGTCTAATGATAGTACCGGCCCTGCCACTGAGAGATTTCTGTTCCCAGTTAATGAATTGAGAGAGATGTGCCCTGCTATATGGGGTGACTAAACTAACTAAATACATCTTTGCAGCACCTAATTAGTGTAGGTGTTTTATCTTTTATTATAATAAAAACAAACAAGCAATTAAATTAGTGGGTCGATTTTAGGGAGACTGACAGCACAATCCTATCCAGCTCCCCCACTGGTACAGCCAGTGGGGGAGGGCAGAATGGGAAGCTTTGGAAGAGAAAGGGGACCCTAACCATAACCCTTTAAAGGGGACTTAAATCCCTTTTCCCTTCCAAAGCCTCCCATTCTGCCCTCCCCCACTGATTGCACCAGTGGGGGAGCTGGATAGGATTGTGCTGTGAGTGTGTGGTTTGCCTTGATATGTGCCCCTGAGCCAGCAGGGACCAGATTTCCGATCTAAAGTGGTGAGGTGCTTTGAAAGACTGTCCAAGAATCCATGGACAAAACACATTGCCAGTAGGAAATGCTTTTTCATTAAACTATCCATTAATAATTTGCTCTTGTCCTGAAACCAGAAGTTTTTGTTTTTATAAACTCCCTAGTATATGTGTAAGGGTGTTTCATAATGGGTTATACTGCCTTTTTTGATGTATCCAAGTGGGTTGACCACCCCATCCAAAGTATGCTGATACTTGATTCTTTTTTGCGCAGACCCATCCTCTGACCAAGAAGAGCCAGATTCTGCTTTTGAAGCAACTCAGTACTTCTTTGAAGACATCACACCAGAGTGTACACATGGTACTTGACTTCATAGTTATTCTCTTGCCTCTGTCCCAACCAATTAATATTTTAATATGCCCCCTCTGTTTTCCCTTTTAATATCTGGGAAGAGTATGCTTTTAGCTGGGATCCTCTTTGATGCTGGACCCCTTGAGAGTCCTCAAGTAACAAATTCAGTATGCAAATTCATAAATGCCCCAAACGTGTACTGTGGCCCAGTATGTATAGCTAGAAAACATTTTCATTTTTAAAAATGTAGCCTACAATAGACCTAAAGATACTTGTGGCTTTGGCTGTCACAAATCTGACTCTGTATTGCTTCTTTGGGAGAGAAGAGGGATCAGGGGCACACAGATAATTGCAGAATGTGGGTTGTGGTTAGCTTCAGACCAAGGCTGGTTTACAAAAGAATAAAAAAAATACAAACAAAAAATACAAAAAGTGGCCATAGTTTAATCTTCACAACCTTGGTTGCATTTTCTACCCAAAATGAACTTCCCTTACTGTTATAGCAAAAACCCTCTATCCCCAGGTAACTGCCCAGCCTTTCATCCTCCCAACCTCACAGGGTTGGAAGCAGGGGCGGCAGCAAAGAGAAGCGCGCGGGGCGGGCCGCCGGTGGTGTCACGCGCACAAGGGTGACGTGCGTCCCCCCGGCACTTACATTTCGGCGCTGGAGTTTGGCCCGCCCGCCCGCCCGAGTGGCTCCAAAATGAGCCGAAAACGGCACGAGGGGGGGTGCTCTGCGCCTGCACATGACATCACGCGTGGGGGCGCGTCATTAAAGGTGACGCGCGTCCTTGTGACGCGACTGGTTGGAAGCTAGGACAAGGGGACTCTGATCTAGCTGCTTCCTTCCTGAGACACACACCCTTAAATTGTGATATGAACAGTCTACAAAAGGGGTCCCAGTGCTCTTTCTATTAGTGTGCTCCAGTCTCCCCCAACGTGTTCAAGACAAGATCATGGAGAATAGATGGATTTTTGACAAGGAGGAAAAGATAAACTAGGGGTATACAATAAGCACACATACATTTCCCCAAGGGTTGCTGTAATGTATACAGTATCAAAATTACTCCATAGTTTACACTAAGAAGTGTTGGTGCATTTTCATCTTTCACTTCTGAAGATGTGGTAAAATGTCAGTCGTGTTGGCCCATCCAAATAAGTGACACTTCAAGGACAGTGACAAATAGAGATGGATCTCTGACCTTCTCTCTAGCTGGCCACCAACCCAAAAGCTGCAGCTCCAACTGCTTGAAGAGTTCAAGTCTTCCAGCATCTCTTTTCAGAATTTTCCCCAGAACATGGAAGCCAGTCATTAGAGGGTTTGTTTTTGAGTTGGTTCTTGCTGCTCTATGGCTCTCAAGGCTGTATGTCTCCAAAACCTGGCTGATCTCAGTTTTCCTAAGCTTTTGCTTGTGTTTATATTGTATACATCCAGATGACTCTTAAATGACAATTTTGTTTTCTGATTATTAGTTGTCGGTGTAGACAGCAGGAACAAACAAGGAGCAGACGAGGGCTTTGTTAATGTGAGTGTGAAAACTGAAAAAGGTATGCACTTCATCTGCTTTTCAAACTTAATGGGGGGAAATAACTCCATTTTGGAAGAATACAAAGTTAGATAAATGCCTGTCTTTTGTATTGTGGGAAATTGATTTGTATAGGTAAGAAGAATTCTCAAGAAAATAGGAATTACCTTAGAATGTGGAGCCAAGAGAATAAATCCAAAGCAAAGAGTGCAAAGGATTTACCCAAACTAAATCAGGTAAATGTTGTTGGCACATGTGGATATTTTGTCAAATGCAAAGCTTATCAGATTCACTGAGAGCTCATGGTGATCCAGCAAAGATGATCTGAATGAAGCAACAGAGTTACATATACAACTCACCCCCTGGGTTGAGTCCTGTGCATACAAACAGGGCTAGTTCATCTAGAAAACAGACTGCAGGAGCGGCATGAAGTCTTGGCCTGACCCTGCATGCAAAAGCATGTTGCACAGTAGAAAGCTCCATATCCAATAGCTGGGTCTCTGTGTGGGTTTGGGTCTGTATGTGCATGTCATATTGGGGGAAGGCATTATCACTCTGTAAAGCTAATCTGAAATGGTGAATGTGGCCTTTTATTGTGTTAATGGTGGTTTTTAAGAGGGGAGGACCTATGGGTAGCCTGAAAGGCTCCTGAGAAAACTCCACAGTCAGGGAATAAGAGGGCAGGTCCTCTTGTGGATTAGGAACTGGTTGAAGACCAGGAAACAGCGAGTGGGAGTCAATGGGCAATTTTCACAATGGCGAGAGGTGAAAAGCGGTGTGCCTCAAGGATCGGTCTTGGGACCGGTGCTTTTCAACTTATTCATAAATGACCTGGAGTTGGTGATAAGCAGCGAGGTGGCCAAGTTTGCAGATGACACTAAACTTTTCCGGGTGGTAAAGACCAGCAGGGATTGTGAATAGCTCCAGAAGGATCTCTCCAAACTGGGAGAATGGGCAGCAAAATGGCAGATGCGCTTCAATGTAAGTAAGTGTAAAGTGATGCACATTGGGGCAAGAAACCAAAAGTTCACCTTTGCTAATGGGTTCTGAGTTGTCTGTGACGGATCAAGAGAGAGATCTTGGGGTGCTGGTGGACAGGTCGATGAAAGTGTCGACCCAGTGTGCGGCGGCTGTGAAGAAGGCGAATTCCATGCTCAGGATCATTAAAAAAGGGATTGAGAATAAAACAGCCAATATCATTATGCCTTTGTACAAATCGATGGTAAGGCCACATCTGGAGTATTGTGTCCAGTTCTGGTCACCACACCTCAAAAAGGATATAGTTGAATTGGAAAAGATGCAGAAAAGAGCGACTAGAATGATTCGTGGGCTGGAGCACCTCCCTTTATGAGGAAAAGCTGGACTAGATGGGCCTTTGGCATGATCCAGCAGGGCTCTTCTTATGTTCTTAACATCCCTGATGCTTCCTCACGGCTTACATAAGGCAGGCGGTAAACCTGATCCCTTCCAAGGGTTGGAGACCACTGGGAACCTCAAAAGCAGGACATAGTTTAATATTTTAAAACCACAAAATGGGTATTTCTCTCTTACATCTAGGGGCAATTTATTGAATTGTGCAAGACAATGTATAATATGTTCAGTGAAGACCCCAATGAGCAGGATCTCTACCATGCCACTGCTGCTGTGACAAGCTTGCTTTTGGAGATTGGTGAGGTTGGTAAGTTGTTTAGTGTCCAGCCTATAAAAGAGGTTGAGAGAAGTAGTAAAGATATTCAGAATGCTCTGCTTCAGAAGAAAGGGAGCCAGCAGTATCACCTTGAACAGCGTGATCCTTTCCAAGATGGCTTCCTTGCCGATGATGAAGAGAACATATGCGACGGTGCGCAGATGGAGGACATTAAGCTGGAAGACTCTTCTCCAAGGGACAATGGAGCTGGTTCCTCCATGCTTATTTCCGACGATGATACGAAGGATGACAGTTCCATGTCTTCCTATTCTGTCCTAAGTGCAGGCTCCCATGAGGAGGACAAGCTACACTGTGAAGACATAGGTGAGGATACAGTTTTGGTGCGAAGCAGCAACACCACCTCTCTACCTAGGACCACAAGTATCGATAGAGACTGGGCCATCACCTTCGAGCAGTTTTTGGCGTCTCTCTTGACTGAACCAGCCCTCGTGCGGTACTTTGACAAGCCAGTGTGTATGATGGCGAGGATAACTAATGCTAAGAACGTGCGGATGATGGGCAAACCCATAACCTCGGCAAGTGACTATGAAATCTCTGCTATGTCTGGCTAAGCAAACCAGACAGGGAGAGTATCTTGGGGGGGGGGGTTGGTCTGTTTTTTTAATCTTTTAGGGTTTTATGACATTTATTACTGCCTGGCACAGGTCCTGGTGTTTTCAAAACATGGTAGTACTTGCTAGTGTGAACGTGTCAGGGTGTAAATCTGTACTTATCTTGAATTATAGTCATCTTTTTCTCTGTGGGAAACATTACCAGAATCCAGAATGCTTATTTAAGCCAATGTATTGGGGGGAGGGGGGGAGGGTGCTCATTGTCAGTGGTGTGTGTATTATTAGCCTTGCTATCCATGGATAAATGACAATTAGTTCATTTATCTCTAGAAATGGACAATGTTTTTGTGTGCGAATACAATTTAAAGTTTTCATGGCCTGCAACAATTTAAGGAACACAATTCTGACGGGTAAAAAGCCATGGCATAAATTCTTAAATGTGAAAAAATGGTAAAAACAGGCAATCCACTTGGAAAAAACTGATTTAAAAACATTGAAGGCGGTTTAAAAACATCACATTGGATGTAAAACATTTAAAATCCAGCATAAACCCTGTAAAATCATCCATTTAATAGCGATGTTTCGCTCAAATTTCATTAAGGATTTTATGCCATGGCTTTTTACTTGTCAGAATTGTGTTCCTTAAAAATTTGTGTGCGTTTTTAAAAAACAAAACCTGAAACCTTGGAGTAAGGGAAAAACTGGAAGACTTTAACACCCCAAGCACTGCATATGCTGCAGTTTTGTTCATGTACTATCGGACTCTTTTTCCATTCACTTTGCGGGGTGGAAATAGCACTGTTGGTATCCTTTTGTTTGGACAGAGCTACTCTCTCCATTGAAATGAATGGAAAAGTGGAAGCCACTGAAGACGGTGCAAGCTGTGTATACACAGGAGCCCCTGCGCATATAAGGAATTTTCAGGCTGAGTAAAAAGGGATGCTGTCAATTTGTTTAGGATTCAAAAGTAAGTTCTGTGCAGCATTACTGGTAGATGTCTCTTTATAGAATTGTTTTCTTAAAGCAGCTAGCAATTCCGAATACTTTTTTTTAACTACTGTACATTCTTCAGGGATACTGCCAGAGACCTGCCTTGACAACTCATTCTAACCTAAACAATTCATAGTACCCCTTTTTAAAAAGGAAAGGGTTTAAAAAAATCTGTGGTGTTGACATTTTAAACCTAAACATTACCATGATTCTAGTGTATTGTAGATTAAGAATTCATATCTGAATTACCTAAATCTTCATTTAAACACTTATTAGCAGGAATGTAATCTGAAAAAAACTGCAAGACAATGTAACTGAATGTTTGAAAGTCTTAATGAATGAACAGTCACTTTATTATATATAGATGTAATAATTTAATTGTTGAATGACAAATGGAGCACCTGCACTTTGAATCCTTGCTTCTTTTTCAGAAATGTTCAATGGATATGATCATCTCACTATGGACAATACCCATGCACAGAGGGTTCCCATAGTCCTGGTTTCCTACTCCACCCTGCCTGTGGGTGGGGTCTGTGAAAGGGAACTGGGCTCTATTGAGCCTAGGGGAATCCTCCACCTGTGGGCATGGCACCCATGATGGGACTAGGTCATCCCCAATGTTTTTTTCTTAGCAGATATTTAATTCACAGATTAAGTCAGCATTCTTACATGCTTGAATTTTTTTGTTGCCTTCAAAAATTTCTACCACTGTTTTTTTAATAAATTGTATATTACAATTACGTAACTTTTTCCAGGTTTTTTTAGCCAAAGCTATTGCTTTAATTTTTATTTTAGATACTTAAGCTATCTGAAGTGGTTTAACCACAATAGGGTAAATGTGAACGAAGTTGTTTGTTTTTTAAACATTAAACTTGTATCAGATGGAAAATTGTAATAGTTTGTCATGTTATCACTCTTCTAGCATGAAGCATAGAACACAATTTCAACTTGCGTAACAAGTCACTATTCATGTAAATACATATACCTCTACAGTAGCTTTTAAAAAAGTCAAAACCTAAATCCAGAATAAAGTACCTTTGCCACTGAGCAAAGACAGAGCTATAGAGTCTCTACATATTCTTAATCTGCTACCCATGCATGGAATTTGAAATCTTCCCTAGTATGTCATGCTGTGAAAATAAAAATTCTAATCTTCATAGTTGCACATGTAGGAAGTGTTTGAAGTTCAAGCAGTAAGGATGAAGCACTACAAGGAAAATCATAACTCAATTACAGGAATTGGCTTTAATGTTTGACTTGCGTGACTGGGAAGTGTCCAGTGTACTACATATGAATGTTTAAGAGTTTTAGCTGCCAGCAGTGAGGCCTTTACAATATGTACACAGCCTAGTGCTATGAATGAAAGTCTCTGTATTAGGGACAATTATCTTCACATCACACTCTTAATAAGCTGAAGCATAGCTATGTATTGGTAGGCTAAACCCTACAGCAAGATAGTTTGGAGTAAGAACAAACTGTACCCCTCTCTTGTAGAAACATGCTGCAGAAGCAAAACACAGTACAATACTATGCATATCTCCTCGTTGAGTTCAATAGAACCCAAGTATATAGGATTGCAGCCTTAAACCATCTTGCCGTGTGTGTGGGATCTGTTCATCACTTTGTTTTGGCTTTCACTATTAATCTATACAGTACAAATGTAACATAGAAAAAGGTATCATAGGGGATTTGTACACATGCCCAATTTGTTCCTTGACCCATCATTGCACATATAAAACAGAACTTGTTTTATCAATTACCCTTATTTTTCAGTTCTGGTGAAATGGAAAAAGCAAAGTACTCTGGGGCATCAAAGACTGCCTTAAGATATTGTTTGTCATGGACCTGCATCAAAAACATATCTCTTCATGAAGAAACTTGGGGGCTGAGCACTATTTTTGGCAATGTAAACTGCTTTACAAACTCTTGTTTAAAAGTGTTATATAAATATTAATACTACATTTGGGTCAGAAAAGAATGTCACATTTTGTTTGTGGTGTGGCAGTGAGACACTTTAACATGTTTACCCAGTGAGTCAAGCCCCTAGCTATGGTGAGAATAATCAGGAATTAGCTGTTTTACCACTAACTGCATTGTCTACAGTAGCTAACTGCTGGACCACCACTACCAGGTAACTTCTATCAGAATTCACAGCATCAAACAGTCAAAGAAAACAAGAGGACTGGCGCTTCCAGTTCCATGCTAGGATAAACAAACAAACAATCTCATATCTGACAGTACATTAGCATCAAGGAGTTTTCAGGGACTCTGAAAGATACAATACAAGACTCAAGTTATAACAGCAGGAACACCTCATCAAAAAGGACACATTTTGAACAACTTGATCTTTATTTGCCACCATTTTCACTCGACTCCCAAACAAGCATCACATTTTATTGCTTCCATAACATGACATTTCTAGCAGTGGCTTCCCTTCCAAAGGTTTGAGTCACTGTCCACAAATGTTGCTTACAGTGGAAAGAAAAGGTACACAACAAGCAGTAGCAACTGAGACTGTCGAACACTAGCACCACAGAACACACAAGTAATAGAAACAATCTATACAGAAACTTACTGGCACACTACTACTTTGAAATGCTATATAGTTTGGAAAACAAAATCAGAAGCTTGCTTAAAAGACTCCATTGACTTCCTATGGAAAAGCTTTCTGCAGCTTGAATACTTACTACAGTTTATGAAGCATGTTTGTACTTTTGCTTGGGAGAGTGGAATTGCTGAACTCTACTACACGGATATCTGCAGCTGTACCAATCTTTGAACACTGCTTTAATCAAATATTAATAGCGCTACAAGTCATCAATTGAATTTTGCAGCCAAGTCCTTCTCTCTCACTCTGCTTCAAGAAGCTGTTTACTTTAGAAGATGCTTCAATTCCTAATGTAGTCCAGAATTTTGTAGACCAGACCCTGGGACTTGTATGAAAATATTATAGCTTGGAAATCAAACTTTGCCATATTCATTCAAAGTGTCAGATTAAGTTAGAAATGCAACAGTTTTTGTGAAAACATGCAGTTCAAAAACATACGGTTAAAGGAACTTGCACGCAAGCAGCAAGTGTTGCTCATATGATCATATGAACTGTGAGACACACGAGTGGAAATGGGGAGTACTCAGAGCCTCAGCCATTTCTGGGATCACAGTAACACAAAAGTACAAACATGCTTCATAAACTTGTAGGTGCTATTTTAATAGCATCAGGCACGTATGACCATTGTAAGTGGCTGTGTCTTTCCATATACATCCCCTGTTCACATTAACATGCGCTCCACAACTAAGTGGTGAAAGATTGCTGCTTACATGCAAATCACCCTTGCTACAAGTTGAACATGATAGTTTCCATTTATAGAAGACATGCAGTTCATTCTCTTAGGATTGTCACAATGCAATATTATATGAATAACCCTGTTTACACGACAAAAATGTTGCTACCCAACACCAGTGTCTGCATATTTTCACAGCACAAAAACATTTACAGTGGTCCAAATACAAATCTGGGATTAAGTTATTCATGAAAGAAAATGGGCAAATATACAAAAAAAACCTTACCTACTGAGAACACTGCATTAAAAAAACTTAAGGGTGCATTATGTTTTTATTATACCTGAACAAACATCCACACGGAACTACATTTAAAGAAGCAAGGGAGGCAGAGTAATGATAAAATTACTCCAGCTGGCAAAGAGGACTTCAAAAATATTTACAACACAACTTAAATTTCTGAAAGCATAGAAATCGCCTTCCTAAAAAGATTCTCAACTATGATTGTTAGCACCCTTAAAATAATCTTAACACTGACAAACTGGACATGTTAAACTCATCACCTTGTGCTTTGCCAATAGCTATTCAGTTTTATTTTAAACAAACAAGTTCTATGATCTGACCCTGGCAGTTATTTAAACCCTTATATACTGCTTTAGTCATTTAAAAATTGTGGTGTTACAGGGGTTTAACATTTAGATACGTTGGGAATGAACATATTACTAATCATATCTAAACAAAAGATATTAAATGATACTGCAGAGCTGATGGCTTTGCTTTGACAAAGCCCCCCCCCAAAAGCCAGCAACTGGACATATCATGATCAGCAATTGGATCATCATATGCCCTTGGACCTTAACAGGCCTCCTGCATAACATGCTGAAAGCATTTGAACTTGTATAGGAAACATTTCTTAAATGGTTCCACCTAGCGCTAGCATTACTGATGAAATTTCTACCTAATGGCAACCTTTTTATGCATCTGAGTGCAGGACAAACTTTTGAAATTTCATACAGAGTGTGGCCCATGTCATGTTCAAGTGATGCTTTATCAGGAAGCAGATAGCTTGGTTCAGCATATCCCAGTTCCCGCCATGCAACCAAAGTGTGCCGGTATTTGCAACTCCAAAAGCCAAACTGAGGGATTCACTAGGACAGTCTAGTGCTGAAATCTACATGGAAAAATATTGTACAAACTGTTTGGGTGGTAGAGGAATAGACGTTCTTGCAGTTCTGATTTAGTGACAAGGTTTCATGAAGACCTGCCGTTAATTGTTTCTGTATTTTCATTTTGGAATCTTCCGTTTCAATATTTAAATTTTAAAAATTAGTTTCACCATATAAACAAACATCTTAAATTTTAATTTTCAGTTAAACTAATATCTAGAATTGAAATGGAATTGACACTGCAATTACTGTACCTCCACATCAAGCAAATACAGAAAGTATCATATTTACAATAGTGTCAACCAAGAATGACTTGAGTACATACGGATACCACACACCAAGCACTTCAGTGCTCACCTACGGGCAGACTTTATACTGGTTCTTTTTTTCTACGATAGAAGATCCCCAAACAACTCATGGATGAAGACAGGATGGATTTTGCACAAAGGCCATATGGTCCAGGCCATATGAACTTTTTGATTAGGTCCCAACTCATTTTGCATACAAGATACCAGATTTTAATAGGAATATTTTATTGCACAAACACTATTTAACATCTATAGAAACAGATGCAGATTTTGAAGGTAAGCCTTCAAACCAACTTCTGAACCAACTTCGCCGAACCAACTTCTCTTAGCTATATCCTCATGGGAAAAGAACCTTGAAAAGTCTTCTATAAAGATATTAAACTTTTCCATAAGTAAAGGTTCCTCTACTGTTTTAATTATGCAAGATAGCCTATTTGCTATGAGAAGTCACAGGTTATAGGTAATATGTGCAACACGGCAATTTCTACAATGTTACGAAATGGTCATTCAGATCCATGCTTTCCTTCAGACAATTTCCTGCTGTGCTTTTAACTTCTCATTGGGAAGATAATTATCTAGCCAATCATCAATTGGCAAGATAAAGTACAGATATTGCTTAGTTGCGATAGCAGTTATAGCAGCCAGTATGTGTTAGGAACTGTCCAGTAAAGGACACCGTCCAAGTCCAAAGCCTCAGTGATGAGGTTCAATTGTAATAAGCAGAAGGCACTTTAAAATGATTAAGCTTTGAACTCATGTCCCAACACACACAAAAACAAGTTTGTTTAGAAACATTTTAAAGGCGGATTAGTAGATTTTTAATAGATAGAAAATCCTGTTGCTGGATTGTCTGGGAATCTCATTTTATGATGCTATCCATATATTCCCATTATGTAATGTAGAAGAAAAAAAATCAGTGAACTGGTCAGTTTTTTAATCTTCTACTAAATATTTTGAAGCTTCATTGTGAGCTGTAAATGTGTTAGCTGACTTAACAAAAATAGACTAGTGGTTAATATGCAAAGTCAATTGCATACCCTTAGATAGTCCAATACATAGAAAATACTGGTTCGAAAAAGAAGCTGCAAAAGAAGCAATTTCTAACTACATGTTCCCATGAAACAATACGTTTACCCAGAAGCATTATAGAATAATCTTAGCTAAACACAAATTATGATTTTTCTCATACATCCAAATACTTTTAACCTTTTGTGTCTGTGTCTTCTGAGTAATTTAACAGAGGGTCATAACAGAGGGCCTCATACTTATGGGAAGGAAACAGAACTCAATATACAAATCTGAAACCAAAACAGTGCCTATTCCAAGTAGTATTACAATATCTCCAGACTGTAAATTAATCACAAGTCAAATGGGGGGGGGGGGAGCTATTGCTAGAGAATATAATGCAGCCCAAGTACTGGTTTCATCTTCCTACAAGGTGTAGAAAAATTATGAGGTCCTGTGATCCACTGAGGATCTTTGTATTTAAAGAGTTCTTATGTTTAGCAAATAGTGTAAAATCCTAAATAACAGTTGATTGTCCAAGCTCTCTCAAATGATTTTATATAAAAAAAATTAGATGTATAAAAGTTTGATCATTAAATGAAGTTTTTGGTTAGATATGAGAATTCCAGTCAAGTGCATAATTTTTGTGTGCAGAACCTGAAGACCACCACTTTACTATTTTTTAGTTTTTAAGGCAAGGACTACATTGTAATCCAGGAGACATCCTTTGACTTTTTCATGAAATTTTTCTCTATACTGATTGAAGAACATAATACTTTCTGGTTCTTCTTGAAACCAAAATTTGTCAAACTCATAAGCCAAATAACCTGTGAACAAAAATATAAAACAATGTTTTAAAGAAAAAATTAATTCATTTGAAGAACAGATCACCATGCCATATCACAGTCTACGTCTGAAATAGAAGTTCTTTCTATTTCAAATTTAATCTGCTCAATACTAAAAAATGCATTATTATTACAGAACATGGAAACTATATTCATATGCAAGAGTAAGACATATACAAGAACATTCCAGGCTGTAGGGAAGACTACAAAAAGAGCAAGCAGTATTGGAACAGTCCTTTATTCCATTTCCCACAATAGCTTGTTCATATTTTTAAGTCAATTCACTCCTAATCAATGGTGTCGCTTACCTTTGAGGCACCCAAAGAAATCACTGAACCGGAAGTAATTCACGGTGATGTCATCACATAACCACAAATTACTTCTGTTTCAGCAAGATGAAGACACGAAGGTGGTGAGCTTGCTGTGAGGCAAGTCAAGTGCACGGCTCACTGTCCTTAGTGGCTCCGCCTCCAAGCCAAAACAGTTGTGTCTTTGTGAAGACATCAGCTTCGGCTCAGAGGCGGAGCCACCGAATACAGGTGAGCCAAGGGGGTGTCACCCCTCCCTGCAGCCTTGCTTGGTCGTTTTCTGCCTCTTCGAATCACTTCTTCATGTTCTTGTTGGCAAGAACAAAGCAAAGCTCTCAAAAACATGAAGTAGTGACTTAGAGCAGCTGAGCCTTGGCTGCACGCAACAGCCGTGGTGCACCCCCAAAATTGGTGTCACCAAGTGCAGCCTGCAAACCCACCCACCCGACGCCCATGCTCCTAATGAAAGAACAGGTGTTAATTAATACCTCCCCCACCCTACATCAACTTTCAGAAGATGGGAGCAGGTTCATGTCTAACACCTAATACAGGAAGCAACAGTTTCTTCAGCTTTTCCTCATTCTCTTGCTTCAAATATCACATGACCCTTCCCTCCTGCAGCTTCTCAAAAGCTGTTAGGTGGAATCCACTCACTTCTCTACTCAGGTAAGAGTACTCCAAGTACTCTATTCAGAGCAAGCATGCAGCTGCTGCTAAAGAAGGTTTGCAACAATTATAGTAGGTAAATAGCTAGTTAGGTCGTTGTCGTACACACACACACACACACACACACACACACAGAGTGGAAGTGTGGCACAAGCAAATTCTGAAATAAATTCTCCCAACTGTTGAAGAAATAAGCCTACTCCCTTTTTCCAGAGACTGACAGGCAGGGAAGGGCTTGATTACACATTATGTTCTTCAAGAACATAAGGTGCAAATCAGCACATACAAGCTCAACTTACTTTTAACTACAAAGAAGATTGCTTGCCAAAAGCATGCTAAAACCCACTTAGCCCTTCAGGATCGAGTGGTATCCATTGGCTCAGGGTAGATTTCAACCAGTGTTCCTTGTAATGGGTCGGCGCCACTGCACAGGCCCCTTCCATAGCCGCATGGTGTCGCGACGCAATTGTGTTGAGACGCTACCTCCGGAGTTTGGCAATGACGTCATCGCCAAACTTCCACATTCCCAAACTCTGTGCTTAGAGGGAACACCTCTAACCACCTTAAGAGGGGAACAGCAATTTCAACATGCTTTCCAAAAAACATACTCCATTCTCTTTTTTTCAGACTTCTCTGCAACTACAAAAGGGCAACACCAAATACAATAGTGAGAATTTTTTGTCTGCAACTAGGTAAAAACCTAGTCCCCAGGAATACTGTCCTGACAATGACAGCTGCAGATACTTACAGTAAAGCTGATGAAAGTGTTCCAGTTGTGGTACACCAGAAACCAGGTTGTAGAAGTGAGTTTTTAAAGAACCATTCTTTAATAGACTGTAAGCCATTTCTGTCAAATTGATCCCAACTATTGCATAGGAATACCTGTAACATACATTAATAATATCACTAGAGTAATTGATCTTCTGCAGTTTAAGAACTATTCAAATCCATGAGCATCACAGTTGCACTGAACTAACCAACTTAACAGCAGAGTTGAGAATCTCTAAAACAGTACAGTAAGATTGTCAGTAAGATCTTGCCTAGTAGCTGGGCATTTGAGCTCAGCCACACTCCATGCAGGCTTGTTTGACCCTCCTCTGCCCTGGCTACTCCCATGCACACCCATATGGTGGGCTGGTTTCCCTGGCAATGGAGACCTACCCAGAAGTCAAGCTGCCTGGTTCAACACTGCCTTTGCTGCTCTGCCTGGGCTGCCAGGCCAGACGCTCCTCGACCCGTATTGGGCTTGTGGTGGATGGCTGCCATGGGGCGGGGGCAAATCCGCCCCCAGACACCTACACATATCCTACTTTTGGATTTTCCAGAGGCATCTGGTTGGCCATAGTGAGAAACAGGATAGTAGTCTAGGTGAATCTCAAATCTAATCCAGGAGGTCCTTTAGTATAATCTTAAAATTCAATGGTAGTACTGTGATCATAGCATTGCTCCTGCATTCAACACTCTTAGATGTGATTTAAAATGTTGCCGAACACAGGAGTGTGAATTGGGAATGCTAAGATATTGTGCCTGCAACATGATAGCAAAGTCTTTAACAAACACAGCGTCAGATTTATTTTACTTCATATGCTTCCATCTTTAGAATCACATGAAAAAAACCTGATTGTTCCTTGTTCCTTCTTTCACTCACACCCCAAAAGAACCCAGCCAAATGTTAGGGTACAAAAGCGGAGGAGACAGCAGTGCTAAGGTGCTGGACTCCAAAGCATGATTCAATGCACAGCTAATCTAGTTACAGCCACCCCTCATCTTATCTGCAGTTGACTTGCGCAAATTCAGTTACATGTGCTCAGCAACAAAAACAGAAAATCAACAATTTAAATAGTGCAGGCGATTCTGTCCACCATTCCACTTACTAAATACATGCCATGGAGTGAGCCTGAGATTGGAGAACAAAGCTACTGTTCCTTCCGTCTGTCTTAGTTCCCTCCTGCCTCTGTAATAGTTAAAGAGGCAGTATGTACATTTTTGAACGCAAGGGATTTTCAGGATAATCTTGAGTATACAAGATTTTGTCTTTATTCTCCAACCTTGGAACATAACCCTCGTGCATGATTAGGGGTGACTGTAATTAAAGACCAGAGAGATAAGGGATAAAAAAGACCTAACAGAAGGCTAACATGCAAAGAACTATATTTGAAGTCTTCAGAAATGACTGGCAGTCTCAAGTACTCTTTCCTCTCTCCTTCTTAAAAATAGTTGTTTTAGAGAACTGGGCTTTGAGATTTATTGGAAACTAAGTATCTTCTACAGACAGGTCTATTTTTTCAGCTTTAGACTTCAATAATGGTGATTGTTTTATTTAAAAAGTAGCTTACCCCAGTTTGGGATGATTTGAATGAGCAAGAATTTGACGAGCTTCACAAGTATAATGTTTACTAAAATATCTGAAAATACAAAAAGAATTATTTCAGTTTAGAAGCTAATTATGCTGCTATGATAAAAATTACTTTATTTTGGAACTTTATTTTGGAACATTATTCTTGTAGTCATCACATTGCCTAGTCTATTGCTCCGCAGCACAATTAAAGGAATTAATAGTTTAATGAATGCTAGGAAATTTTTGAGGCACCTAATAAGTACACTAACAGGTTAGATTTTGAATACTAAATTCAATTTCTCAGCGATTCACTTCTTTCCTTAATATTTCAGCAGTAGCAGCATACCCACTATTAACAGATGCATTCAATTTAGAAAAGATGTATTTTGACTTACAGCAGATTAGTTAATCCCAGCATGCCCATTCCTCTGAAATCTGTTTTGGGGTCATCACCTTGGAAACCAATGTCACACCACTGCTTCGTGATTCTAGCCTTCAGTTTTTCATGGGGCATCAACAAGTTCCAAAGCTGTATAAATATGGTTCCATTAACAGAATTATCAATGTTTTCCCATGCTCATTATGAATACTAATCATTTTCAGTCAAACCATATCATACAAAAAACTAAAAAAAACTAAATTGTTGATAGTATATCAACATATTCATACAAGAATTCTTAAAGAGCCACAGAAATATGTTAAGGAATGCTTTTCTTTTTTTGTTGGATCCTAATGAATGAATTATTAAGATGTATTATTCTGATGCAGCAATCTGTTTTGAGCATGGAGTTCCCCTATCCACCAACAACTCTGTTCACTTCAGTGGAGGGAGTGGATGCCTGTGCACACAGTTCTGTTCTCTCCATTGAAAATGAACAGACCAGCCCATCCCTTCCCCCCCCCCCGCCCCGGGCATTAGCCTCGGCAACTGCCATCAGGTATGCCGTTTCAACAGATCTGGATCATAATTAACACAAATATTTTTACAAATCACAGACTTGGATGCATTGAATAATTATAAAGAGTCACTTAAAATGCAACAATCACCTCAATGAGCTGATCCTCATGTTCTTTATTATCAGAATTATATGGACATTTTCTCAGATCCTCTACAGCCAAATAAAGTTTCTTGTAACCAGTTATCTGGATCAAACATATTGGTAACTTCAAGGCAAATCTGCAATATATGCAACACATGCATACTTATTAGTATGACAGGTGGAAATAAACCTCCAATTTGTCATAAGAATGAGACATCTGTTAGTATTGTTTGAAAAGCACAATATAAGTTTCCCAGTTTAGCTAGCCTACCATTTTAAGAACGGTGAAAAACCAACACAGTCATTAAACCCCTATTTTAAAATTTTTAACTTAGATGAAAAAACTGTTTAGCATGGCCCAACGTGTACCCACCAACATCAATGGGTTTTAAGTAACATCAACAAAACTGTGTGTGCAACAGTGGCTATACAACTTCTCATAGCTTTTCTGTTTCAAATGATCACTGTCTTGTTCAGTTGTACCCTATCAACTGAAAGGTTAAGAAAATATTTCAAATCGTTGAGAAATTTCAGGTGGCCACCATCAAATAAGCATAGCAAGGTTAGGTGACTCTTTCTGAAGATGGAGGTATGGTGAATTAAATACCAAATAAAATTTCTGCCCATATTCTTCTTTGACTGAAACCCCCATCTACTCAAGTCAGGAATAAAAATATTGGTTGCTGTTCTTTTTTCAGTGAAGGGTACTTTAGCTCGGTTCACACTTCATAATTAATCCTCAGGCTTCTACACTTTTGTCTCCTCACTCATTTCCTGGTTTGGGCAAGCCAGATTGTGCCCATTTCAAATGTAATGAAAACTTATGGTTTAACCCTGGACCACAGCTTGCCTCCACTTCCAACCATGAATTTTAAGTCTGAATTGTAGACAACTATAGTTTGCATAAACCAGAGTTTGCCCAATTTGAATATAATCAGCAAACTGTGATTTGCACAACCTAGGAAATGGGGAAGGGGAAAATGAGATTATGTGAGGAGGGAGAGAGAGCATATGAACCAAGGCACAATCCCAATAGCTAAACCATGGTTTAGACATTACATGTGGAGTGAGTTTATGTTCATCGACTTTGCCCCCCCCCCAAAAAAAAAAGTGTTCCTGGATTTAAAAATAGTGGAAACTTCAGGCAGGATTTTTTCCTTTTGAATTCAAGGAAAAAGACTCATTAGCACCACAATCCTTGGCTTGTCTACTCAGTAAGTTCTGAGTTCAATGGGACTTCCTCCCAGGTAAGCTGCAATCGTATACACACCTAGGTAGAGTTATGGCTCAATCCTATCAGGGCCTTGCACTGACGGAACTTGCATTCTGTCAGTGTAAGTCCTAAGTACCTGGAGCAGCAGCTGCTAAAACGGTGCAGGCCAGGGTTGCCAGTGCAATCAGCAGGCAGGTGTGCACCAACGACATCCAGAGCCTCCGCCAGTGCAGGTAAGTTGGCAGAGGGGACATTCCAGTGGAGGATTGGGTTAAGGGCAGGCTGGGGGCAAATATTGGTGACAGCACCAATATCCTATGCCCCCAGCCCAGGCTCAATACACCCTTTGATCAACTTATACCAGCCAAACAGCTGGCGCAGATCCACGTTGGCCCATTGGGGACAAGGCAGTGGCAAAGTAGGTTAAGTAAAAAAGTTTTTTACTTACCTCTCCGTTGCTGCCTGATCCCCAGCTGGCCCATAGCATGCAGCAGATGCTGCGCCACTGTACATTCTGGGCTGGCCCAAGATAGGACTGTTAACAGCCCAGCTTTGGGCTGTTAAAGAGGCCCAGAAGAAGAATCTACAGACAAGAACCAAACTGTCTGAGCTCTTCTGAAAAACAGTACAGTGAATGCTCAATTTAATGGATCTCAATTCAACCAACTCCAGAAATAACAGAGGTTTTTCTATATTCACTGAGATCTGTTACTCTCCTGTCTTACAGAGCTTGGAAGCACCAGGGGAGCTCTGAGGTAGGCAAATCAGAAGAAGCTCAGGGCAAGCATACCTACCTTCCAGAGTACCCTCGGCATTGGTGCTCCCGCTCTGCCCTCAACCAGGGCGCTCTAGGAATAAGAGACATTTCTCTACTCTTCAGGCTGCTCTAGGAATGGAGATGTTACTCGGGAAGCAAGTTCCATTTCCTGTGGAGTGTCTCCATTCCTGGTCAAGGGTGCAGTGGGAGCACCAGTGACAAGGGTGCCCTAGAACTAAGGTAGGTATGCCTGCCCTGAGCCCCTTCCAATGTTTGCCTATCTTAAAGAGCTTCCTCGATGCTGCTACTCCACTCTCCACATGAGCATCTCAGAATGAAGACATTCCTCCACTCCTAGAGTACCCTGGTGGAGGGTGGAGCAGCAGCACTGAGGGAGCTTCCTATGGTAGGAGTTTGACTAATAAGGAAGAATGAGTGTCCGGATTTCATGAACAGCGTTGTCAACCCTTCTCCCCATTAGTCTGTTAAACAGAGGGTTTACTATAAGAGTCTACCTGGTCTGAATTCAGTGATTGCTCATATCATTGTGGCCCTTTGTAAAGAGCACTCACCTTCATCTATGCGCCTGATTTTCCTAATGTTTTGGATGTCTCATTCCATCCCTTTTCCTAGATCAAGTGGATAACATAGGCTGCACTACATTGGTCTCCCAGGCTGACCTTCAAGAAAGGCTTTTCAGAGGGAGTCTTTTTGAGGAGTTTCCTTCCTCTCATACATTAGGGATACAACCCATTACAGACACATTTTTTATCATTTTATGAAGAAGAATTTTCTAAACAAATATCTGTTTGAACAAAAACCATTTTCTATATAATCTCAAAGGCAATGTGACAGACATCTTTGGAGAAGTCATACTCTTTATCTTTGTGTATATTAATCTTTTTTTCTTTTATGATGCGCGCTACACAGTTTTCCACTTCATCTTCGGAAGTAGCATACAAAGCATCTTGTAAAACCTAAAAAAACAAGTAAAATGTTTAAGTATTCCTTTGATTAGTTTACCCAACTATCTTCTACTCTATTGGTAATAACCACTAATAGAAGGTTTAGAAAATGTCAGAATATCATTAAAAGTGAACACTCTCTATTACTACCAAATGTATACAATGAGTATTAATTAGAGCTGTCACCAAAGCATTTAGTTCATTACTTGTGTGAGTTTTAATTGGTTAGACAACCAACAAATGTGCACTCTTTCAGAAGAATGCGTAAGAACATAAGAAGAGCCCTGCTGGATCAGGCTAAAGGCCCATCTAGTCCAGCTTCCTGTATCTCACAGTGGCCCCATCAGATGCCTCAAGGAGTACACAGCCAACAAGATAACCTGTTTCCTGTTGTCACTCCCTTGCACCTGGCACAGAGAAAACTAACTATCACTTCACACAGATTTATTATGCCTTAACTGTTAAGAGATCCCGTATGCACCCTTACTGTACAAATTTGTATATACAATAGTAGACAACAGGGATCTTAGGTGCATGGGAAAGCAAGACTAAGCAATTCTGGCCAGTCCACCATTCCCTAAAGTACAGAAATCCTTTTTGCCAATTAAATCAAATACTTCAGCCACTCCACCTTAGTTTGTAATCTTCACAGGCTGTGAAAAACCTGTAACTGAGCAGAGTAGAAAGGTAGCTTCCCTGCCCCCAACTACAATATATGACAGCCTATTGTAATTTACAATATTAATATAGACCGTAGAACATGCCAACGTGTGAACACACATACTCAATATCAGCAGTCCGAAACTAAATTGCCATACTGTGCCCGACTATAATAACTGAAAAATGTTATAAACTAAGTAGTATTCTGCAAACCTAATACAGAACTTGATCTAGTTTATTGAGCAGCTTGTTCTATTGACCAGTTGACTGGCAGATCACTGCTAAGACAACAGCAAAGCAGTTTTGTTCCATGTCTCAGATCACACATTATATTTTAAGTGCTCTGCTGGTACAGCCAAGAGTGGTTTGTGAACTCTAAGCACACACAATTAAAAAAACAAAACAATCCATCCTATTCAAACTGCAATTGAATGAGAGTGCAAAAACAATGCTTAGTTCCGAGGACCACCTTGTACAAACAAGAGAATGTACAACTTCTTACGCCAGCATCCAAAGAACTGTACAGCTAGTCTTGCATGTTTTACTTTTGTGTTTCGCATACAGCAGCCCCCGTAAACAGAGTAAACTGATTTTTAACCCAATGCAAATTTTAAAAGCAGTTTATGGCATGACACAGGCACCTAATGCTCAAGGGGAGGGGTCAACGAATTCCAATATGACTTTGGACTCATACTTGGATCCTGCTCATGATATTAAAGATATCCTACCTTATTTTTTGATGATTCCAGCGAATGCTCTGCGTTAAGACAAACATTTATGAGTTACTGAAAATAGTTTACAAAATCTATACTCCCTAAATTACTGATAGCACAATCGTATGTTGGCTTCATCAGAAGAAAGTTCCACTTAGTTCAATGAGATTTACTCCCAAGCAAGCACAGGACTGCAACCTGAGACTAGTGAACATGCTTGTGAATGGCTTAAGACCCTCACGCATTAAAAATAATTTTTAAACCATCAACAAAAACACTGACAAGAAAGAAGCAAAATCCTTTCCCTCAGTAATACTTTAAGCCATTTTCATACACAAACGACTATGAAAAGTATTTATTTAGTACCTGACTGAGGTTCAGAATATTACACTCCATTCGGTAAAACAGCAACACACAAGAAAAGATTAAGAATGCTTCTTTTTCAAGGAAATTAAAGATGGGCAATTCAGGGGGTATAAAATTTCAAGATCAAGAATCTTTTGACTGTATCTCTATTGTGACATGCTAAGACATAATAATGAATTTAGCGGTAGTGATAGTGAAGCCTCTGGCACTGAATAACTGAGGTGCCTGAGACTAGATGGTGGTGGGTAGGAAGAGTGGCTGACATTGACACAGCTGTTCAGATGATCCAAAAGAGACAGGGAGGGAAGCAAAACCTAGAAAAATACTAAAGATAAAAGAAACAGGAGTCTATGAAAGCAGAGGCCTGAAAAAGCAACAGGACTGGGGAGGCAGGAGAATTCAAAAATGATGGTTGAGGACTAGAAAGGGCAGTCCACAAAAGAGTTCAAATGAGAAGGAAAAAGGCAAGAGACTGGCCACAAAAAAGAGCAGCACATGGCCAGGGTGGGGAAAATTAGAAAGTTGTATTAATTTGAAGAACATCAGAACTTTGGCTAGTTTTAACCTGTAGCTACATAACAGTTTACATGGCAAGAGAGCCACACTGTAAAAACTTTTAATACATATTACAAATAAGATGGTGCCTTGTGTGTGTGTGTGTCAGTTGTCTTCCATGTCCACAAATATTGTCGTTCGCATGAATCTCACACAAAAAGCAATTCTTTAGCATTTCTTTATGAAAGGTACAGATTTCTCAGATAATCTCTTGATCTATGAGACATTAAGTTTAGAGACAAACATAATAAGCAGTATATAAAGACTGCATGCTTCACATTTATTACCTATTTGTAGTGTCCTTGCTGCACTTTTCTTCGTACCTTCACAGATACGCTGCAGTTCACATTTTCCAGTGAGTTGTCTCAAGACCCATTTTAGCCAAAATCGAAAGATATTTCGATATAAATATCTCCATAAGGGTGCAATCATTTTCTACAAAAACACACAGATGACAAAAAGTAGTTTAGCATAACAGACACTGTAAAACTTTGTGCACCAAGTAGAACTCATGCACAACTCATTTCAATGTTTATTCATAAGATGTGCACAGAATTGGACTGTCTCACTTCTAGGTATTTTTCACTATTGCAACCTAATAGCACAAGGCTTTTCAGTGATTTCAACAGGAGAGAGGGGCAACAATCTGATACAGCTTTACTCAGAAGTAAACTCCATTCTTCAGTGGGGCTTGCTCCCAGGAAAGCATGCATAGGATTGGAGCTTTTAAGAGCTACTTAACTCCCCCTTCAAAATTAGCAGGACCTAAACGTGCTTAACTCTGGATGAACTGTGCCCTAGTTTTCTTTCAAGCAAGCAACAATACTATCCCACTCTTAGACCCTACTACAACCTACCAAGTCATTCTCTAGCAACAGTTATACAAGTTTCAACAATAGCAAAAGAGCAACTTCAAAAGGCAAATACGAGTTTCATATACAACCACCATGTTATGTAGGACTTCCCTCCTGTTTTATTGTTCCTTTCAGGGCTGACAGACAACACACCCGTCCATACACGCCACCAGGTGTCTGTTTTTTCTACAACTAACGTTCAGAAATATTTGTGCATAGGACCTAAGCCTTAGAAAAAAACAAAAGCTTCGGGAAGCCAACAGACTGGCACGGTACAGCACCAAGTTATGTACTGGGACATGAAACCACAAGCCTTCCCAGCTCCCCCGTAGATGTACCTGATCCCGGAAGTTAATACTGAGCCAGTACATGGCAGCTAGTTTGAAAGGGGGAGAATAAGCATTACTTAGAGACTATCCCATTTCCTAGGAGTCTGTTCCTACTCCCCCCTCCCCTTCACGCTCTACTAGTGAGGAGGAAGCTCCTAGTCGCGAACACCGCACCCCATGCGGTTCACATCATCATCCCAGTGAATGCACAGAAGAGCTGACAGCAGCCTCGCTTCACCTTCATCAGTAGATCCCTCCCACCATAAAAGGAAGTGGCTTCCCCACGAGACCCGGAAGTGAGTGATGTGGCACGGAAGGTGGCACAGTGTAACCGTCCTTGAGCAAAAGAGCCATCCTTTTAACGTTACAGCTTCCCCTCCCTGCCTGCCTCTTTCTGTCCCTCCTCCCCACCTCCCGAGAAATGACGCGAGTTGAAGCGTCGGTATGAGCCTCCATGCTGGACACCGAACTGCCGCCGGGGCCAAAGGAGGCGTGGCCTTCGTGGTGCCCGTTCAACGGCGGCAGCGAAGGGGCGGGGCAGTCGCAGCACGAGCCCCCAGCTCGAAGGGAGGCGGGGCAGTAGCCATCACCACAGCAACAGGCGGCCGAGGGGGCGGGATAATCCAGCTTTCTTCCAGAGCCGGCCTGCCCTACTGCCAAAGCGGTGTTTGGACAGCAGGAGGCGGCAGCGGGTTGAGCCGTGGCTGCCGCTCGCTCCTCTGAGCATGTACGTGTGTGTGTGGGAAGAGGGGGGGCGAGGGAGTCGGCTGGTGACGGTTGGAGCACCCTCAACCGTCACACAAAGGCCTGGTCTACTTTGACTTTGCGACCTGAGGCTACGGGAGCTTGTGAATGAGCCCCGTACAAATATTCCCTATGGATGGATGGATGAATGAGTAAATAAAAATTCGAGCAGCCGCGGGGGGAGGGGGCGGGTCGGAATGGAAATGGAGGATCAAACAAGTAAATGTTTCCTATCTTAGCCTGCCCGGCCCCTTCCTGTGCTACTTTTCTACCTGAGGGGAGATTCCCCCCCCCCTTTGAAAATGCGGTATCCCACTTGCAGTCTGAAATTACTTAGCGACTTCAGGGCAGAAAGCTGACCGCCTCCTGTGGCTGGCAGGGGATGCCAGGCCTGTTTTTGCCTGCCTGCCCACATGCCTCCACAGATCCGAGTCCTCGTCCTTCCACTCTCTGGATTCAAAAGGGAAGAGAGGAAATGAGGAGAGGAAGACTCGAGTCCACCATTCTTCTCTCCTCCACACTTCCTCTTCATTTTCAGGGAGCTGGAGGGTGAGGAGGGACAGTGGTTGGAATGCCACCAGGTAAGGGGGGCAGCACAGTATTTGTGAGGTCTTGGGCCAACCCTGCTTAATCATTTGGGCAGCCCAATCCCAGCGTAGGATGACTGCGTCTGCCCAGGACTGTTGCAAAAGCTGCCTAAGGCAGTTGCACTGGCCCCATGGGCCAGATCCAGACAGCATGCGGCGCAGGTAAGCTGCGGCTGGGCCACACGGTACAGGGAGAGTGAGTTTCGAGGGGCGGGATCGGCGGCAGCAGTGCACGCCGTATCCTATCCCATTCCAGGCCCGTTTCTCCTGACACGGGCCTCCCAGACGTATGCCAGCTCAATAGCTGGCGTGGATCCGAGGAGGAGACCCATTTGAGAGGCTGGGGCTTTACCCCGTGTAAGGGAACAAAAGGTCCCTTGCCTCACGGAGACCTCCAACCCCACCTACTCTGCTAAGGATCCAGCATTGTCAGTGCCAGCCTCCCAAACAGGTCTCCCCAGATCCACACATATCTAATGATAACATCTATCATCTAATGATAACATCTACAATCTTGTAAAAGGTTCTCCTTAAACTGTCCTACTATGAATCTATACTTTAAAGCTCATTTCCCGGGTTGCCACCACCGAAGAAGCAAAAGTTGCAACGTTATCAAGTCTCCCATGCATCTTCTGTTGACAGAAGGGCTTGGAGAATATCTGCCTCCATCCAGCACTGAAAACTCGCCAGCATCAAGATAAGGTGCTTCTGATGGAAGGAGGGGTGGAAATGTAAGCAAGATGAGATATCGTCATACACTACATCCCAAACCCCCTCCAGACAACTGACATACCCTGTCTGTTAAACACTATGCTGACAACAGAGGTGGTTTAGGAATTTAAAAAGCCATAGGAAACAATAGAGAAGGGAACACTGGAAAAGCTCACCTCCCGCTACACCCCCTCCTCCATGCCCACTTTCCTACAATGGAGCATAGGATACAGATTACATTTGGCAGCAAATCACAGCACAGCAACGCCAGTACTTAAGTCCCCACCAGAGGGACCAGAACTCAGATGAAAAGGCATATGGCATGGAATTATATACCTCTCTGGCCTCATGTCCACACTTATAGCACACAAAGAGGAATTCTGGTGATGGGAATGATGGAGAAAGGGAATTTGGCACACAAAGGAAGCACTTTGCACAAACAATCTGTGTGTTGCCCCTCACAACATGGTAAGACACTCAGGCCTCAGTCCAGCCCAACACAGGCACAATTGAGGCACAGTTGAGGCCCAAAATAGGGCTGAGTTAGGCTGCAACTGTGCCTGAGTTAGGCAGGAGGCAAGAGCAGTGGGCCAGGATCGAGGCAACACCACAGAGGCAGGCAGGCCCCTGTGGGGAGGTGTCAGTCTTGTGGAAGCGAAGAGCCCCCTCCTGAGCTCGTCTGTGTGTACCTACCACAGCTGCTGCAGTGTTCGCAGCAGATGGGCAGCCACAGGTGGGCCTGCAGGCACTGGGCGTGCGACAGTCAGCTGAAGGGCAGAGGTTGTGCCAGTGCCAGCTGCCCCAGGGCACCCTGGGCATTAGCCACCTGCTGCAGGGGGGAGTGCCACTGCCCTCCCTCCTGCAGAAGGCGATGCCACCCCCAAGCCAAGGTGAGGCTGCACGTGGGAGTCATGGGGGGGTGAGCGGGGGAGAGAAGGGAAGGAGGGGGTGGGAACGGCACGCACAAGGGGGGTCTCATGAAGTCTGGAACCGCCTCTGCCATGACATGCCCGTGCGCTGCCTGAAGCCCTGGGCCTCCAGGGCCGTGGCAATGCCCACAAAGAAGGTATCCCGGCATGCCTTCTGCTCCGTGCCCCGGCCAAGACCGAGAGATGCCTTGGGTTTGTCTGCTGCAAGCGGGAAGGGCTCACGCAGCTCATCATGCCCCCAGATGGGGCAATGTCAGCACGTCGCGGCAGGCGCTCTGGCAGGGTGGGGGGTGGCCAGCTTCCATCATCAGGGAGTGGGAGGGGAGGCAGACAGACAGGCAGACAGTGGGTGCTGGGGAGGGGCACGGGTGGGTCAGAAACAGACAGACAACAAGGCTGGTGGGAGAGGGATACAGGGAGAGGGGTCTGCAGAGACCAATAGGGACACAGGGGTCACTTCGCAGATGGAGGCAATGCAGGAACGGGCGCCTCTTATGCAGACGGACCGTGGGCAGAACGGACGCCGGTGACGGGCGGACCGAGGGCGGGTGAGAGCCCCGGTTGCCGAAAGGGCTCTTCACAGACGTGGCGGATGTGCGCCATGTCGCCTGTCAGTGTTTGCCTGCCTGAGAGGCCCCCCAACTCCCCACTGAGCCCTGAGGGTCTGGCAGCCCCCCTGCTGCGGTCTCCCTGGCAAGGCAGTGGCAGGCCCTGGCTAGGATTCATGCAGGGGCTTGTGTCTCTGTGTGTGGGGGGCAGTGCTTGTGTGTGGGGGGCAGTGCTTGTGTAACATTGGGGACATGTGTTTCCAGGGGCATCTTTATTGTTCTGGAACAGTAGCAGAGATGGCCAGGCGTAGTCACAGCGGCCACTCAGACCACAGCAGCAGCAGCAGGCATGGACCAGGGGATGCAGGCCCTTCCCCTGTGGAACCACAGCCTGCACCATGGAAAGGGGAGGGACAGCAAGTAGGCAGCCAGGGAGGTGGAGCAGCAGCAGCACCGGCAGCTGAGGAGGGTTGCAGGGCAGGCTCCAGGACCTCTGACAGCATCGAGGCAAACGACCATGGAGCAACCAGACTGCAGGCCCAGGGGTGCTCCCAGGAAGGTAGGTGGTAGTGGACGTTCCTGGGGAGGCAAAAAACACGGGGGTGTTCCATGGCAGCTGCTGTGTGGTAGCAATTGCCATTGAAGAAATGCCAGTGTGCCGGTTGCAAAGGCCTGCAGGGAGAGAAATTAAACACAGGTGAGAGGTGTGAGACACATAGCATGGTCTGCGCTCCTTCCCTGGGTGTCAGGAGAACATGATCCTGTAAGGGAAAAGGGTCAAAGAGAGAGAAGACAACAACACAATGTGTGGGGTCACAACCATGGCAAACCTACCAATACTGACCTGTGAGTAGACCCTGTGGAGAAAAGGGGGGGGGGACAGCTGGTGTCTACATAAGGCTAACAGTTCCACACTTGTGGCATTGTGTGCTCACATTACTACAGGCAGCAATCAGACACAACATTGGTAAAGAGGCATATCATGGCAGGCATTGCAGGCAGCTATGAGACAAGACATTGGTAAAGAGGCATATCATGGCAGGCTATGCAGGCAGCTATGTGACAAGACATTGGTAAAGAGGCATGTATCCTACCTATATTTCTATATGCAAAGAGGCAGAAGTCAGACCACATGTCAGCACGAACCCTGCACTTACCTGCACTTACCTGCTGGTGTTGTTGCCTGTGGGGGGGAGGGGCTGGGAGAAAGACATGGGTTAGCAAACACTTGCATGGAGACAGCTGCCCAGGCACAGCAGTAAACAGTTTAGCCACAGGCGGCACAGCCCTCTCTGCCCTAGAGGGGGCAGAGAGGAGAAGGGAAGAGAGAAGTGGGGTGTTTGAAATTTTTCAAAGTCCCACTTTGTGGCTGCTGGGGGACAGGACCCCACGCCACATGCTCAGAGAGAGAGAGAGAGAGAGAGTGGAGGGCTGGGGCTGGGCTTTTGTGGGAAAGAGGCTGGGTGGGGCTGGGTTCTGATAGGGTAACTATTTGGGTCCGTGTCCAGAGTTAGGCCACAACTGTTCCGTCCTAACTCAGGCCCAACTCGGGCCCAGGGTGTTAGAACTTTTCAGGAGAGGGCTGGTGTGGGTAAGGTAAAATGGCTCCTATGGGTCTCCTCACATTTGAGTCCACCCTTTTTGTTGACCCAAATTTTGTGCCTGAGTTGTGCTCGAGGGGGCGTGTCAGGGGGTTGCCAATGTCTGGAACCGGAACAAATTTCATAACCGCCCCCGTCATTCCCCCGACGCCCCCAACACGCCCACTTTTAGGCCAAACTTAGGACGGAATAGCTCTTATGCCGAACTTAGGACTGAATTGGTCAACTTTCCTTAACCCGTCCTATGTCAGTCACAATTGCAGCACAAATTCGGCCTCTGCGGCACAATTCAGGCACAACTCGAGCCTAAGGCGCTTAGGCTGCAGTTGTGCCTGAATTGTGCCGCTGAGGCCTTAGGCTGGACTGGGCTGTCAGAATTTTAATTGCAGGGATACTGCCTCAGGAGGACTCTACCCACACACACCCAAGTGGAATCTACTTCACCACCCCAACATTGCACCCCACACAGCAAAGCAAGGGAGAGGAAGGAATCAACACACTGATGCTGCGTATTTGCCTCATTACCTCCAGGTGCTCTGATAGTCTTCCATATAAACCAATCAATTCAGATCATTGTTAAGTTCCACATCTGTGTGCTCCCACATTCTGTGGTAGAGTGGGTGGCTTCCATGGATAGGACCTCCTTGGTAGTGACACCCCATCTGTGAAACTTGCATTATATCTTTGACTAGTGCCAAATCTAATGGTCTTACTCTTATGTGCTAAGTGAAAACCTTTCCCCCTGACTTCTAGTTCCATTGGTTTTAGAGCTGCTACAGTATAACATAGTTATTCTATCTAATTCTAGAGGGTTGCTGGTAATGTTGCAAGATGCTTTGAGAATTGTAGATTGGGTCCCTTTGGGGAGAAAGGTGGGATATAAATACTGGAAATAAATAAATAAATAAAGGTGGGGTGAAAACACTTTAAATAAATATAGGAAAAATCTGTTCACATAGGCCAGCTTTGGTCTGAGAAGCAAGGCAGAAAGCTCTCCATTCCTGTCATGCACTTTGGCATGCAGTTACACACTTGGAGGCTCCTTCCATGTGCAAGCCCTGCTGGATGAGAGTGTCAGCATACTCTGTTAGGCCTATGGAACTGGAGCAAGCCTTCCCAATCCTGTAATTGTGGCTAAAAAGTTTGGTCAAAAGGAAAATGCCTACAGCCAACATAGAAAGGTGCCTATATGTCAAGATTGCTATATCTTTGAAACCTGTCTGTAGGGCAACAGGAAGGTTGCAAGCAGGACTGACCCTAGACGGGCAGCCCAATCCTCACCTCTCCCAGCATAGGTGATTCAGCGTGGGCCACGTGGGCCCTGTTGAATCCTATCTGGAGGAGAGGCTGGAGGTCTACTCGAGGTAAGTGGGCATTTCCCCGTTTACCCCAGGTAGACCCCCAGCCACCACAATGGGGCTACTTGGATCTCTGCCAGCTCCTTAGCTGGTGGAGAATCAAATAGCCATGTGTCGGGGTTTGTGGCCTAGAAGGGGGGGATAGGATACAGCATCTGACACGGATGCCAGTCCCTCCCCTCCCAGGCCAAATCCGTCCATCCCCGCCCCGTCATACCCCCTACCCCAGGCCATGCGCCTCTTGGAGCGGCACTTACCAGCTCCTTGGTGCAGGGTCCTCTGCTGTCCGACTGGGAGGCACCTCAGGCGTCAGAGCCAGCACCACCTCCTCTTGAGTAGTTGCAAACATGCTTTACTGCACATTTGTGACACTCAGCACTGGCACTGAAGCTCAGCACAGGTGTGCCTGGACCATAGGATTGCTGTAAATGGCACCTCAGGTGAGGGGCAGCTTTAGTGCCTCCTCCATTTGTTCAACTTTTTAATACCCTATTTTTTGTTGCATTTGTAGTCCCTATCACAACTTGTGTGCAGGCTCTGCATGAATTATTTGTCCTTGTCATAATATTATAAGTGTGCAGACATAGATTTGTACATTATCTTTATGCCGGACATAAGTAAATAATAACAAATGTGCTCCCTGTACCCTCATACCTGCTTTTAAATTTTAAGTATAACTGAAACGCCCAGTGCCAAATTCACTCCCTCTAGCACCCCAAGTAGTTACCTGATTCACTTGGCCCTAAAATCCGATCCTGGCTGCACAATTTGCTGTAACTGCTTGCAACAATCAGATAGTAGATAAACAGCGCAATCCGACTTAACTTTTGTGCCGGTTTAACCAGCGGCGCAGCGAGAACGGGAAGCCCCAGAACAGAAAAGGGATTCAAATCCCCTTCGAGTTCCTCTTTTGGAGGGGATTTGAATCCCTTTTCTGTTCTGGGGCCTCCCGTTCTCGCTGCGCCGCTGGTTAAACCGGCACAAAAGTTAAGTCGGATTGTGCTGAAAGTAATGTTTACACTGTACTTTATTTTTAAAATGTATACCCTACCTTTCTAAATAAAATCAAGGCAGCTAACAACCAAGAATTTTTTTAAAAAAAACCATACATCACAAAAACCAACAACATTTACAGAACAATACATTACACAACACATAACAACATGGCCACCCACTGCAATAAAAACAGCAATTGATTATGCAACTTTATGGGACTTTACATGGGTCTAAAAGAAGCCCAGATCAATAAAGAGCAGACCAGCTCAGAGAGGAGAAGTAGTTGGAAATGACTCAGCTCAGAGAGGAAAAGTCGTTCTCTCTGCTATACCAACAACAAACATCACTGCTGCAATCACCACACCCTTGCTATCTAATCCATACCATGATTCAGTAGAATCATAAACTTCAGCTTATGTCTCTGTGCTTTGCTTCTTAACATTTTATGGATATGTGCTTCAATAAATCAGGTGACATTTTACACAGGTGTGGATACCGGTATGTTTCTTAGGGATCCAAAAACAACCCGTGGAAGCTCAGATGGGTCAATAAAGGGCACTGCAGCATTACAACACATAGCCACCATGGCTCTGGAATAGCTTTCTATGTGCAAGTCCAAGGGATATGCCCTGCCAAAATAGGCCCAGAACCCCCAAGTACAAGCAATTGCAAATTAAAATTTTACCGTTATAGTGTGTAAGGATAAATGGGGTGCAGTGCCTAGTGGTTAGCAATAGATACCTACCTCCCTGCTCTATTAATTGGGTAAACTAGGATTGGACTGGGGAAATATCTTCACTGCTGCCATCCAAAGCTACAAAGCTCAGACAGAAGGAAGCTGCCTTGGAAAAGCCTCCATGGGGATGGGTGGGTTGTCCTTAAAAACTCAGCAGAAGCGGAACATGTGCAATCAATGAAGCAACCCTCCTGAATGAACTGAGACCAGACAGGTAAACAGTAAAAATAAAGTTTATTAATGTTTGAACCCTCTTTTTAAAGGCTGTAACATTCATCTGGTTTCACCTGTGGGATTAGATACTGGTGGATCATCTGGGTCCTCAAATTTCCCACTCTTGGAAATCATGATGGATCAATGAAACAAGGTCCTTTGTTTATCAGTCAGTTGAGGAAGAAGATGCTCAAACAATAACCAACACAACGGATAATGGCTACTGCAACTGTGGCTGCAATTCTACATACACATTTACATGGGAGTAAGTCCCATTCAACTCAATGAGACTTACTTCTGAGTAAACTTGCATAGGATTGTACTGTATGTAACTCAGCAGGCTCTTCAGGTTTCTAAGGCATCATCTAAAATTGGCAAAAACAAGAAAAAGTCAAGGATTTTCACCACATAGCGAAAAGTGGCATTTTATTAACCAGATTGCTGAGAACATCAAGAATTTTAATAATTTACATCCTCTTTTTCTTTTTTGTTATCAATTTAAAAATATTTGTACTATATGAAAGTAAGTATTCCCTGCCTCCAAAGTATTTACCCTTTGAAGGCAGGGGTGAGGTTAAGGAAGGCAACGTGGAGTGTACACAAGCTAAGAGGTGACATTTCATTTAGATACAACTAAAGTAAACATTCATTGAAGGCTTTTAGTGTTATTTAAATAGTGATAGATGTTGTTGCTTGAAAAATGCAGACATATTCTCCCAATGCAGTACTAGTTTGTTTTGAAATATTTATTTATTTGTTTATATACCACCTTTCTGACTTGGCAAAGGTGATCAAGGTGGTTTACAATATTAAAACAAACATGTTACATGCTTAAATATTTTTTAAAATATATTTGAAAAAAGTAAAATAAAATTTCTTTTAAAATATTGTAATGTACAAATATTCAATTTCATATAAGAATGCCTATCCCTTTGTTTTTAATTAAGACAGGTTCAGAAAAATTGACCTGAATATTTTTTGAAGATATTTCTTCTTGGTGTGAAATAAGACTAGTCAAACATATAAACATTATAACTATAATTCTGTTTGTATCAAAAACACTACAGCAAATAGCTTTCTTTCATTTTGCGATGCAAGTTACATATTGTCCTAGTCTGTGCAATTACCAAACTCACTAGCAGCCTTATCCTATGTAGAGTTAAGTGTACCTAAGCCCATTGATTTTAACAGGTTTAAAAGTGCCCAATTCTGCATTGGATTACACCATTACATTTTCTTTCTGTCTTCTATTTTTATTATTTTTCACATTTTTATACCGCCCTTCCTCCAAGGAGCTCAGAGTGGTGTACATATTTCCTCCCCTCCTTTTTGTCCTCACAACAACCCTGTGAGGTAGGTGGGGCTGAGAGATAGTGACTGGCCCAAGGTCACCCAGGAAGCTTCGTGGCTGAGTGGGGATTTGAACTTGGATCTTCCAGGTCTAAGTCCGACTCCCAAACCACTGCACCATCCTGGCTCCATTTCATACGTTTCCATTTCATACGTTTGTTAGTCATTTTTTCCTTGTCATTGGGAATGTTAGTCATTTTTTCCTTGCAGCTGATATAAAATCACATATATAATAATATGTGCAGCCTGATCCTATGCCTATTTACTATAAGGGAAGCATACTTCCAAGTAAGTGTGCATAAGATGGATGCCTTGCCCTCAGTACTAAACCTATAACACAGGAGCACTATCTGTAAGCTCTCCTAATTATCCAAAGCAAATCAATATGTGCTGGTGTCAGTGGTTTGAGAAATCTCCATTTGTACTGATCAATCCTTCAGCCTGACCTTTGACTATTTTCTGCACAAGGAAGGAAAACGATACCTTTTTGCATCATGTCATCTTGTGATCCTTGAACTAATACACACCCTAAAAGTTTCTTCCTCTTCAGATAAGCAGTTATAATAGCAGCTTGATTTGTGTTGGATCAGTGAATCTTTTATCTAGGCATGGATATTGCTAGTATTTGGTCAACTTAAAAAAGAGACCCCAACTTTATAGGACACTGTGTGCATTTTGTCAAATGTTAACTTTGTACAGTAATCACTTCCTAAACCTGAAAAACAACATCTTGCTGCTCATTTAAAAGAAAAGATGCATTCAGCTGGGCCATGTATTACAATACTGTTCCATAATGTAAATAAGGCACAGTTTAAATGCTAGTTTGATTACAGTGTTACTTTTGTGTTGCTTATAAACAGATTAATCTCAAAATGTATGCCATAGGCAATGTCAAAAATCGAACATTAAGCGATTAGCCTCATTCTCTCTTAAGCCATTTCAGTTATTCCAGAAATCAGGCAGCTAGCAGACAGGAAAGGACTGTCTTTTAATGTTGCTGTTAAGAACAACCACACTCATTACAAACTCTAGTACACTCATGGGTACCATAAACAAATAATCATCATCTATGATTTATAAAGACTATTAGGAGGGGCAGTAAACCTGTCCTTGTAAAATACTAAATACATGAAGGTCACACCAATGCAAGTTAAGGAGTTTAATGTACAGTACAGTTAAACTGCCTCTGCCACCAAACGTTTGCAGAAGATAGCACTGGCCCAAGCGCAGAAGAAAGACCTAGTCTAGTGAATACTTTTCTCTATCCTGTCGCATCAGCTGACAAAACACCACCAACGTCCAAATGAAGGGGGTTTAAAAAGATATTTGGTCTAAAAAGGTCTAAAAAGAAGTCCGATCTTTGTACAAAGAAATCGGATCGATTAACGGGATTAAAAACCATGTAGCATTTAAAAATATTCATGTCCTTTATGTTTTTAGATGCTTGCTACATGGCTTTTAATCCCGTTAATCCGACTTCTTTGTACATTGTAGCAGCCATGAAAGTTTCCGATTGTTTTTAAAGTCCGATCTTTGTTTAGCATCCACGCTTTGACAGCCAGCCCTCTCCAGTCCCTCGTGTGCAACACTCTCCGAATGCCCCGCTCCCTAGTTGCTTGCCACCCGTGAGGGCGTGGGTGTGGGAGACTCGCTCCTCCCTGATTGGTTTCCCTCGGCCTGGTAGTACAAGAGGCGGCTCCCGTGGTTCCCCTGGGGCAGTGTCAGCAGCACAGCGGTGGTGCCCCCTGAGAGGGTCGTGGCGGCGTTTAGTTTGCAAGTTCCACGACGAGGCGCGAGGAAAAGCCGAGATAGGCGAGGCCGGGCTGGAGGAGCGCGGTCTCCTGACGTCTCCTTCTGCAGCGCTGGAGATAAGCGCGGAATCCGATCCCCACACACACCTGCGCGCTCCGCAGGGTGGGCTGGCCTGCCGCCAAGCTCAGGCTCGCACCCCGTCGCAGCTGGGCGCGGGGACAAGTTTGGGGCGACGACCCCGCGCGTCCCGGAGAGGTTGCCAGTGGAAAGGAGCGCCTGGGCTCCTTCGTCCCCAGACTGCGGCGGAGGGAGAGAGAGGACGGGCGGCGGCGCTGGCGGGCGCGAGCCGGTCACCTGTGGAGCCTCGCCGGGTACCGCCGCCTGGGAGATGATGAGGCTCCGGCAGGGCACCACGCTGACGTTTCTGTGCCTCAGCGCAGCCCTGTCCTTCGCCTGGTACGCAGCTTGGAGCGCGAGAGGAGGTGAGAAGCTGAGGCGGGTGGGCGGCAAAGAAGACGCTGCTCACACACGCGCTCTCCGGCCGGCGCGGGGCTGGGTGGCGCAAACGACTGCTGCCCGCAGCTGCAGGGAGGCAGGCAGCAGGCTGCTTCTGCGGCTTTGCTCGCTCTAGTCCCAGGCTGCGTCGCCTCCTTTTGGGAGTGCGGCTGCTGGACTCCTGCGGGGACCAAGGTTCCAGGGCGGCGGCGGCGGCGGCGGCGGCTTCTATAACTCCCACCAACTGCCACCTGCTGCCTGCACTGCACACACCCGAGCGGCGCGCCGCTTGTGTGCGCTTGTTGCCAGTCCCTTCGCCAAGTTGGCTCTCGTTGATCAAAGGTTGCTGTCCAGGCTCCAGGCGCTCCCTTCTTGTCGGACGGAGTGCCTGGCTGGCCGACGACGCGCCTGCAGCATAGGAACAAAGCCGCCGAAGGAAGGAAGGGTGACAGCAGGGGCAATTTCTGTGAACTTCCGTGCGTCAGTAGTAACTGCCTCAGTCGTGTCCCAGCCCAGTCGAATGGGAACTTGAAATCTTTGGGGTAAGGGAAGGGGGGGCATCAGGTGCTCAGAGAAGCGACTCGTGCTGCTGGATTGACTGGTTTGGAGCGAGGTCCCCATTGGACTACATCCGGCCCACCAACGCATTCTAACCAGCCTGGGCTGGGCTTGGTGGCATTATAATTCCTTGTGGTCCCCCAGCAACTTCCTCTTCTCCCCCACCTGCCACCACATATCTTCCTGTAGGAAACAACTTCTGGGTGATGTTACTCTCACTGAGAGCCCAGCTGTGCACAGCCCCACAGCTGCAAATATTTGTCTCTCATTGTTCAATGCCTCGGAGTTGTGTACTAAACGTACATATTTTCTATAACTGACCTGCTCCAGCCCACTATCAGAGCAAGAGTGATGTGGCCCTGGCAGCTGAAAATTTGGGGACCCTGGTTTAGAGTTTAAGTGAAAGTGTGGAAAGCAGTGCTCAAAACTGGGGTCACCATAATTGTCCGGTACACCTGCACCCAGGGGTGGTGCCAGAGGTTGGCCAGGGGAGGCTCTGTGGGTCTGTTCATCAGAGAGCCCACCCAGCTGGGTCAACTCCTGAACCCTCAGTAATGTACCAGCAGGGCACAGGTGGGGAGTGCCATGTAGGGCCCAGTGCCGGATGTTCACTCACAGCCCCCAGCTACCTGGCAGAGGTGCTGTTGGCCCCACGCAAGCAATTCCTTGGCCTGCAAAGCAAAGTGAAATTAATGGCGCAGACTCAGATCAGCCTAATTACTGCATATTGTGTGGGGTTTTGATACCCTTATTCCCACCCCTATGCAGGTTACCTGCAGCAGGTACACTTTTAGCATGTTATAGGAAGGGCCAATTCATTTGCAACACACTCAAACCTCATTTACCTGGAAGAAAATGTAACTATTTTTAATTTCAACAAACTTGCTTGTAAGTAACTATGCTGAAGTCTGGAGTGTTAGTATTTTCCTGCAGTAGTGGTGACGGACAAAATATTTTCAATGTCTCATCACATAGGATAGCTACAATACTATGTAGCATGGAAGTAGTTTAGAGTGTGGAGTGAAAGCATATACAAATTATCATTAGTAGTTCACTCACACGATGTTTGTATGCAGATATAAACCTTAAGGTTCCTTGTTGTACCAGCTATCTGATAAACATTATAGCAGGATCAGTAGGAGCAAAAATGTGGTACTAACTAGAGCCAAGTGACTAAAAGGCATGCCCTATTTTGCATACCTGGATAATAATAATAATAGAGATGTCCCATTTTGTTTTCCACCATGTCCAGGAGATCCTTTTAAAAGTTCCACCACATTATCTAAACTCTTCCAGTATTACTGCTTGTAGCTCCAAAGCACTTAAACAGCTAAGACAGGGGTGGCCAACCTTTCAACATGAATGCTCCTGGCACTTTAGTGGTTGTATAGGTGTGGGCATTTCAGCAGGTGCAGCTACTTTAGCAGCACCATCAGCACTTGCAGCTGCCAAGATTCTGTTTTCTACACAACTCTTAAGAACACAGAGGCCCTAATGGTTCAAGGTTGGCCACCCCTGAACTAAGAGATGAGCCTATACATGTCTATTCAGAAGTCTGTCCCCTTGAATTCAATGAGACTTATTCCCAGGTAAGTGTGTATAGGACTGCAGCCTTACATCAGCTAGGTTTACCATAGTCCCGGTTCCAGCCGAGACAATCCCCGTTCGGGAGCCCAAATCCTGGGCTCCCAGCCAGTCTCCTCTTGTCCTGGTTGGCTGGGACTTGCTCCCAACACAGCGCTAATGTGCTGTGTGGTTTCTTCCAGCCTCGCGCAAAGTCCCTGCCTCCAGTGATGTCACAATCCAGGATTCTGCCCCAGTAAATTCGCTGACGCCCCCTGCGTCAGGGGAAAAAGTCCCCGCCCCCAGTGGCGTCACGATCCCGGCCCCGGTGACATCACTGCCACCACCACCCCTTGCGTCAGGGGAAATCTAATAAGCCTATACATCACAATCCTATCCTGCTCCTCCACCGGTGCAGCCAGCGGAGGACAGAATGGGAGGCTTTGGATGGGAAAGGGGATTTAAATCCCCTTGGAATCCCCCTTTAGAGGGGATTTGGATCCCCTTTCCCTTTCAGGGCCTTCAGTTCTGGCTGCACCGGTGGAGGAGCAGGATAGGATTGTGCTGTTAGACTGCAATCCAATCACACTTACCTGAGAATAAGCATCATTAGTGGGGCTTACTTCTGAGTAAACATGCATGGGATTGCATTGATAAGCACTTTAAATATCAATTGAATTAAATAGAGATTTAAGCATATTCTTAAGTTGGTTGAATCATGTTGTGTTGATTTCTGTTATCACATTTGTATTCTGTTTTGCAAAATTATTTTTTAAGAGGACTGTTCATAAAACTCATTGGGGGGGGGGTTCTAGAGATTTACCAATTGTTTGTGTTCTTTAAAGTTTTTTTTGGGAGAGGGGCATGCCAAAAACAGATGAATTTCACTTTTGCTTTTTAGTAAAATTCCTGATCAGTTGGGAATTTTAACACTGATAATTAGTATGTTCAAAAGTACTAATAATGACTGATGCTGTGAGAAAGTCAGATTCAACAATATAAAATACTTGACAGCAGTGTTTATTTAATTTTGCTCATGAAATAAAGGAAGCATTTAACTTTAGATCTCATTTCAGAGTGCAGTCATCCCTATTTTACTCTTGCCCCATTCTTAATTCAGAATTGTTTAGAATTGGGGTGAGGATCCAGTCCCAAATTACTTATTTGGAAATGAGTTCCACTGAAATCAATGCGGTTGAGAGCCACTTCAGGAAGCTCAGACAGAGTTGGTCTCTGCATTTCCACAGTGTGCCAGCCATGTCTTTACTATAATGTTTGAAGAGTAGATATTCAAACACATTTCTGGGAATTGCTGCCAATCTCGCCTCCAAGCAAGTGTTTCTCACATATTTGCATACATCTGCCTTCCCTTTCAAGCAATGCAGAGAATACAGTATATGGTTTACTTGTGTAATTATTTATTTATCTGGATATTTGTATCCCACCAATCTCATAACCCTCAGGGTAATAAATAAAATAAATAAATAATGATAAAATTAATGCAATAGAACAAAAATGAATGATAGCAACAAAGCGCCAGGTTTAAAAAGACACTAGTGAGCCAGTGACCAAAAATCCATGAAATAGCAATAAAGGCATTAAGAAGGAGAACCAATAATCATAAAGCCATTGGCTGCCACAACAAATGTGAAATATGGATTTTGCTAGTGCTTAATGGATAGTAAAGCAGGTACCAGATGAATATGTTAAAGGTGGAAGTTCCATACGTTAAAGGAGGAAGTTCTATAAGTTCTGTGGCACCACAAAATAGGGCATCTGTCTGGTAGCCATCAGCATCCTTTCCAAAGGTGGGGATACCTGGAGAAGAGCTTTGGAAAATACATACACCTTTCATTGGTTTTGAACAGAGCATGTATTTTAAAATCACCAATTTTCCCCAAAAACACATGTAAGTGGGGGTCTGATTGTTTTCCATTAGCCACTTCCGTATCTTTTGCCAAGAAAAGCAACCATTTACATGTATGTCGCTATTCACAACTGACACAAAGTGTGTGCATTTTCTACTCTGTAACAGAATACAGAAAGTTGGAGTGACTCAGAATCGGAAACACAGACCATGACTGGCATGGCAGTGCAAACTCCCTTAAGTGTGTTGACCAGTGATATGCCAAATCATTATTCTTGCTCATTTCTAATAACTGGACAATGATGTGCCCAGTCTGATTCTAGTGACATCTGTGGAACTGTACATAGTTAATGTTGAACATTTAGGAAAGACATTCATCCCCTTTCTTGAAAAGTACTTTGAACAGCACTCACTCACTCACAGTGCAATCCTACCCAGCTCCTCCACTGGTGCAGCAGTGGTGGAGGAAGAATTACCAACGACAATTTGGCCTGAGTTTTGGAGTCTGGAGAAGACTCTGATGCTGGGAAAGATTGAAGGCAAAAGGAGAAGGGGAAGGCAAAGGATGAGATGGTTAGACAGCATCACCGATGCAACGAACATGAAAATGAGCGAACTCAGGAAGATAGTGGAGGACAGGAATATGGCGGGATATGGTTCATGGGATCACGAAGGGTCGGACACGACTTAACGATTGAACAACAACAACAACAAAATTAAACTTTATTTCTGAAAATATTTTTGACATGGCTGGAAATCCCATATGTTTGTCCTCTTTACAGATCCTGAAAGCATAGGGACTGGAAGAGCACAGAACTGTTTCAGTGCTGTAAGTTTGTAAATTAAATTTACAAAACATCTGCATGATAAGGAGTCCCCTAAGAAACCACTACCTTATTTTGGGGTGACCCCATTTCACTTCCAAATTACTAAGCATTTGAATTCTCTAGTAGAGTAGTAGCACAATCCTACCCAGCTCCTCCACTTGTGCAGCAGTGGTGCAGCAGTGGTGGAGGGCAGAACGGGAGACTTTGGAAGGGAAAGGGTTCATTCCTTCTTGACGGGAGAAAAATATTTTGGTAATTCCTTTACCAGGAGAAAAATATTTTGGTAATTCCTTCTTGAAGGGAGAAAATTTTTTTCTCCCGTCAAGAAGGAATTACCAACGACAATTTGGCTTGAGTATTAAACTATTTCTGAAAATATTTTTTGACATGGCTGGAAATCCCATATGTTTGTCCTCTTTACAATCTGAAAAAAGCCATGGAAACCTCCATATGACACTTTCAGGATCTCATGGAATACTGTGGTCATAGAGCAGTTGATATGTGGAATGTTCAGGACTCCATTAAAACACACATGCGCACATGCAAAAATAGGCAGGGGCGAGAGGGAATTGACCTGCTCAAACCTGTTATGGTAAGTATTCTGGTTAGGGGTGATCAGCCTGCACAGTTAAAGAAGTTACCATCTCTGCACTGTTGAGGAATGTTTCTGGAGGATGCTTCATCCCTTTCCTACTCTTTAAAACTTTCCCCCTCAACATGATATATATAGCAATAAAATGTTTGGGTTTGGGGCTGACTGGGTGAGAAAGCAATCCCTGCTCCACTGGCTTCCTTCCTCTTCTCCATCTCCACCACAGCTTGCCGTGCTTTGTAATGATCAAATGTGCCCCTCCTTCCTATAGAGAGCCACCAACTGCCTCTGTGGTGAAGAGGAGGAGGAGAGGAAGGAAGGCCAGTAGGGCAGGCATCACTATCGCCACCACTGTCTGGTCTGCTTTTAAAAGCTGAGCTGTGTCTCTCAGAGCCATCAAGTGCCTTTGTGGTGAGGGGGAAGAGGAGGAGATGATGATGAAGGAGCTGTGTTTTAAAACCTGTGAGCCACCTTGAGGGTCTCTTAGGAGGTGGAAAGATGGCATACAGATGCCTGGATAAATAAATAAAAAGGACTACAGCAGGTGAAGGCCTCAACTCCCTTGAGGGCCTCATGGGACAGGAAAAGATAAGTTATCCTACCTTTTCTCATGATCCTGAACCCACCCATCTTTTACAAGGCCTGAACAACATATGTAGTTTATGTTCCAGGCTGACTGGGTGTACTGTTTCACCATTTTGTTGTAGGTTCCACTTGTACGTACAGATTGATTACCCCTTATCCGGACACCTTTTGGGCCATGACTTTTTCCCCATGCCTGACTGGTATAGCGCCACTACTACTCACCTAGCAAAGGAAGCCTTTTGTGTGCTCAGCGTGACCCAGCAGCAAGCAAGGTCCCTGCCTGCTGGTGAGTCCCTGCTTGCTGGAACTAAGAGGTGGGCTGGAGGAGGTGGCGGTGAGCGAGGTCTATGCTTTGCTTGCTGCAAAACGGAAGCGAGGCTGGGTTGGTGGACTCCATGGCCTTCATTTGGAAGAGGCAGCAGGGGCAGCAACTCTACTCTAAAGAGAGGTGGATGAAATGTCTGGGCTTGGCAAGTAGGCTTCCCGCACCCCCGACTTCCCCATTGCCAGATTGGATGCATTTAATGTGCACTATTTGTATTTAATATGCAAATATTTCAAAATCTGGAAAAATCCAAAATCCGGAACACTCCCAGTTCTCAGCGGGGTGTGTGTGTGTGTGTGTGTGTGTGTGTGTGTGTGTGTGTGTGTGTTCCTATATTAGCTGCATACAAAATGTACATACTAATATATGGTTGGCCTGCACTCAGAATTAAAATACATAAACACTTTCTCCACTACTAATCTATACTAACTAATCTTGCAACACTTATGTGACCACTGGCCTAGATAATCTTTTAACATTTCCTCCCAGCCCACAGGTGTGTACACATTTAACTCCTGTTGTGTATATGGTTTAATTCTATTATCTCTCCTTTCTCTTTTTTAAAGAGAAAAGTTATTCCTGCAAAACAAATGAGTGATGAAATTTTTTAAAAAGTGACAAAATGTAGACTGACATGTCTACATTTGAGAACATCAGTACTTTTTCATTTCAGACTTGCTGTTGAAGACTTTCTGGTTTTACATATCAAGCATACACTGTATCAGACTTCTCAGTTGCTTTTGTTGTTGTTGTTTTATACAAACTATCCTTATAGTTTTTTGGTACCTGCAGCCTATCTTCTGTTTTCATATGTGCATCTTTCTTTCATCTAGCCTAGTAACCGCATGTTTCACTCTCTGTACAGTATAATTATTAGAACTCTTTTTCTTTCCAACTTGCTTTTAGGTTATGCCATGATCGCATTTTTCATGACTGCACTATTTTTTAATAGCTAGAGAATCTGTTTCTTTGAAACTAAATGGAAAATGGTCACTTGGCTTGTTTTTGTTTTGTTTTGTTTTTAAGATCAATCAAGCTCTCGGAATAGGCAGTGCTGGCACCAAGTGCTTAAAATCCTGGAGCAAAGCTCTGCACTGGGAACCCATGGGCATATTGGGCTCCTGCTTACTGGAAGCAGGTAATGGTCAGTGGCCCCTCCCACCTTCCCTTCTGGTCAATTGGAGTCTACCCTAAAGACCCTGTGATGACCTGGGAATCACTGCAGGGCGGGGGCGGGGGCGGGGGCGGGGGCGGGGGCTACCATTTGTCAATGAGTGCCAAGCCTAGCAGCAGCTTGAATATTTTGGCCAGTTCACATCACTGTTGCCCCTGCTACCAGGGGGTTCAGGGGTTGGCCTGATTGAATGGACCATCTAATGGGCTTGGGTCTTTAACCAGTGTCTGATCCACTGACCCTGCCAACTATTTTTTCGTAGCATTGGTGGAGGTGCTTTTAAAATGCTCTAAAAACCCCAATATTTCTGTTAGCAGGATTAGAGTCATTGTTTAAAACAAGAAAAGTTTCTCATGACTTGTTATAAATCAAAAGCAACCTCAGAAGGCTTCAAATTTCTGCAGAGAAACATCAGGGAAAAGTGGAATTGCTTGTTCTTTTCCTCTTTCTCCCTGTTCAAAAACACTCTCTTCCACCCCAAGCCTTCCCCCCCCAAAAAAAAATGTTGTAGAGCAATTAGAGGATTCAGAGACCTTCCCTTTATTTAAACTTGAAACCTTGAAGACTGCTGAATTTTAAAAAATTCAGGAGAATGTTACACAGAATTGCACATACAGTAGAGACCCCGTATCTGTGGGGGATAGGTTCCAGTTCTTAATTGAAACTGCTGAAAAGAGTGAATGCTATCCCCCACTCCCCCCACATACACCCATTACCGTCCTTCGTTATGTTGCTATTGCTGGTACCAAGCAAGCACATCTCTTCACCAAAACACTATAAGCCAGCTTCCTGTTTAATGTTTGGGAGCCTCTCTAGTATTCCAGCTGCTTGCCTGCTCTGTGCTGGCTTATAGCGTTTTGGTGAAGAAAGAGATGTGCTTGCTTGGTGCCAGCGATAGCAACATAAGGAAGGTAATGGGTGTGGGCGCAGGGGACATGCCCCCCCCCGAGATCCACGGATAAGTTAATCCATCGATAGCGAATCCATGGATATGGGGGCCCTACTGTATTGTCTAGTTTGAGTCCCCAGTACACTTTAATAGGAATTTGTTCTACTGTTCTTACAGCACAATACTATGCATGTCTGTTCAGAAGCCTCATTTATTTCTATGGGACTTACTCCCAGGTAAGTGTAGGATTGGAGCCTCAAGCATCTTTTCTCTGAACTCTTGACATATGTTTAAGTGAGTGATTGATCTGTTTCCTCTGAATGTCTGTAATTGATTTATCACAGGGTTTCTCAGAAAAAGAGCAACTAATCCAAAGATAGTGAACAAGAAGTGGGGGGGGAGGGAGGAGATAGCTTTGATAAAATCTAGGTGAATTCCACCTCCTTTGCTGTTGCACACAGCTAGCATGAAGTTGGCCAGAGCAGGAGTGTGGCAGGCAATGACAGTATAGAGGTGGAAGGGGAAAAATGCACGAGCAGCAAGCATAGGTTTGTTCATCTAGTGCAGTAGCTGAAATGTCAGCTTGAGTGTGACATTTTGTGTCAAGTTGACATAAGGATCTAAAAGAAGTATGAGACATAAAGGCTTTTTGTTCTATTTTGCTGTGTTTACTTCAGCCTCTTTATTCCTGCTTGTCTTTATAACTTCTTAAGAAATATATACCCCATCTGTATGTAGCAACCAAGCAGCATTTTTGCAGTCTTTCCTACTTTTCTCCAGACATAAGAAAATTGGAATGGTAAGATCTCTCCACTTTAACGTTCTTAGAAGTGTGGTGGTATTCTCTCAGTTAGTATCCCTAATGTCAAGATCAGTAGAAAGACCAGAGTGTTTTCAAACTTCCTGTAAGTGGTGCAGGTGTCCCCATAGAATGGCAACAGGCCAGTGAGGAAACCATCTAATCTGCAAGTCACCCAGATAAATCTGCAATAATTGAGAAGTGCTGTATGAAGCATTCACAAAACACAGTACTTGCTTGTATTATTGCTGTTCTCCTCTTGAAAGCAGATCTCCCACAAACATAATCTTGAGCTAATCGTACGGTCTTATGTGAAACTGATTAGGGTGATTTGGGAGAAAAAACGTAATGAAATCACATGTTGAAAATCTAATTATCTAGACAGGCACTTTTCTAATATGGTATCATTGCAGGATGTTTAGTCAGAAAAGAACTACATAATTTTGTAAACCATCTCTAAGATAAAGGGAAACATTATGATTTTTTTTTTACAGACCATGAATAAGCATCAGGCCTGTATGTGGGACTAACAGCCCAATCCGAACTTTAAAAAACCTACAACACCAATGCAGTCACACCAGTGGAGCATGTGCTGCATCCTGTAGGGGGGGGCGGCAGTCACGAGGTAAGGGAGCATTTGTTCCCTTACCCTGGGACAAGCCTCCCCTGCCCCAATGGGTCTTCTCAGATCTACGGCAGCCATTTTGCTGGCGTAGGTCTGAGGAGAGTAAGGGGGAAGGAATGGCGTAGGTCTGAGGATAGGCTTACCATATCGCCGACCGAGACGCTCCGTTTTGCCCTTGCGGGGCGGGGGAGGGGAACGAGAGCGCGCCCAGGCGTGCTCTCGTTCCCCTCCCCCCGCCCCCTCCCTTAAGGGCAAAACGGAGCGTCCCGGTCGGCGATAATGGTAAGCCTATCTGAGGAGAGTAAGGGGGGAGGCTAGGATACTGGCACAAGTCTCTACTGCTGGTATCTACTTCCTCTCAACTGCCCAGACTCCCTCATTCCTCCCACAGCCCACCTCCTGTGCCGGCTTATCTGTGACCCTGCACATAGCTGGCTGTGGTAGCGAGTTGCCATATGACCATTTACAACAGTGAAACATCTGTTCCACCGTCATAAAGCTTAGTTAGGATTAGGCCGTAGGTTGCCCATTTAGTTTAAATAAATATGGCATTCATAAATTCCGTTAGTTGAATCTGTAAAATCAAAACAGTATGTTAATATTATACAGTGGAATAGAACTGAAGTTTGAGACTGTTTAATATAAGGCAAAGATTTGTGTGTCGGGAAGGGAAGATTCTCCTGTATTTCAGTACTTCTGGCCCTTTCAAGACTTTTTAATAGGCTCCTGAATGTAAGGAATAGGTGTGTATCAGAGAAGTCAATCCCATTGTGTGGACTGTGTTTCAAGTTGCAGTGCCTAACTTGCGTGCACGCCTATGCATGTTTATTCAGAAGTAAGTCCAACTATGCTCAGTGAGACTTACTAGTAGGTGAGTTTGCATAAGAATGCAGCCTTAATCAGGTATGCAAAAATAGCTGCTCCCCAAATAAGTACCTATATGTACTGCAGTTTTAAGCTAGAATCTGTTGCCTTTGCCTTTCTGACATGGCAAAGGCAATCTCCTTTAACCCAGTCTACCTGAGGTGCCTGGGGGGGGGAGGACAATTTCCCCGCGCCGTAGTGGCGGCGCAGGGGTTTTACCTATGCAGCTCTCAAAATTGAACACCCCTGTAGTATTATTAATAATAATAATATTTATATACCGCTTTTCAACAAAAAGTTCACAAAGCGGTTTACAGACAAAATCAAATGATTAAATGGCTCCCTGACTCCAAAGAGCTCACAATCTAAAAAAACAAACAAACAAAAAACAAGAGCCTCTGCTGTTTAAGAGCCTGTAGCCTCTGCTATAGAAGTGATATGGTCCACTACTGCGTCTGGGCCAAAATAACCTATGTTATTTTAAGAAGCAGTATAAGTCATAAAGTTATGGCATCCCTTCCCCTCACCCATCTAATAACCATGGATTGGATCGAAAGAAGTGTAAATGAAAGGGAAAAAAAACCACTACAGGTTGAGTACTCCTTATCCAGACTGCTTGGAACAGGAAGTTGTCTGGATTTTGGATTTGTCTGGATTTTGGAATATTTGCATAAATATAATGAGATATCTTGGGGGTGGGACCTAAGTTTAAACACGAAATTTGTTTGTCTTATATACACCTTATACACATAGCCTAAAAGGAATTTTATACAATAGTTTTAATAATTTTGTGCTCCAGCATACCTTGTGCTATGCCAACCAGGTGCTGTAAAAAGGTGTGTGTGTGTGTGTGTGTGTGTGTGTGTGTGCGTGCGCGCGCGTGTGTGTGTGTGTGTAAGTCATAGCCCCCCAAATGTCTGGATTTTGGAATAGTCTGGATTTCGGATGTACGGATAAGAGATAATCAACCTGTTGTACAATTCCACAAATGCTTATACAAGAGTTCACACAGTGCTTCCTATGCTTCCATTTATTGAGGTTTTTCAATCTCTTGTGCAAGCAGATTAACATCTTTGGATTTTTCCCCATTTTTTTTAGTACAGTGCTGTAGTAGGACGTGTAAACCAGCTGTCTCATGAGCAGAAGATGTCTTTCACATGTGGAAGCCCACATTTGGCTCTAACGGTGCAATCCTGAAGATCAATCGGGTGGCGGAACAAGCGTTCCGCCGCCCAAAGCAGTTGGAAACGTGCCGTAAGGCACGTCTGCTACTACTCAAGAGCAGGGAAGGCCAGCGCAGGGTTGGCCTCCCCTGTTCTGCCGACGGAGCTCCCCTGCGAACGCCGGAACACGTAATTATGGATCTGGCGGACGGGGGGGAGGTTCGGCAGGGGAGAAAGGGGGCCCACTGGTCCAGGCGGGGGCAGGGGAATGGCTCCCGCCATATCCTGGCCCCCGCTGGGCAGCTGAGCTGTTACACAGCCTCCCCGACTTCCACCAGCAAAATTGCTGGTGAAAATCCGAGGAGGCCAGTCAGGGCAGTCAGTGTTTACACCCCGGGAAGGGGACATGCGTCCCCTTCCCCGAGTAGACCTCTGCTCCACCGGCGGCATTGCCGCCGGGGAACAGCATCTGGTGGGTGGCCATGGGCTGCCCGCCGGATAGTTAGGCAGGATTTCTCTGCCTGCCAGGTTACTTACCATTTTGAGAGTTCCCTTGAACAATCTCCTCTTGCTGATTACTGATGTTTCTGTGTCTTTCTGTAGAAAGGATTCTTTTTTTCTACTCTAGGCAGTTTTAATTTTTATGATGATTTACATAAATGACCATGCAGAAAGATTAATCAGAAAAAATACTCTTTTTCCAAAATAGAGCCAAATCAGCCGTTTCTTCATGTTTCTCCAGCAGAGAGTTGCTATTAATCTGTATGTAGATCATAGATATTTTTTCCTCCAGGTAGTGTTGCAGGAACAATTAACATGACAACAATATTCCCAGAGCTGCAGTAGTTTCATTTAATGATGTTGTTGTCCAAAGGTCTCACCTAGTGCTTTTTAGACATAGTTTTCAGATTTGACAATCGGATCAAGGTTCACTTCTGTGCTCTTTACACACCTCAGATTTCTTTTTGAATAAGGGAGCAATTAGAGGCATAGTTCTTCTATTGAGCTTTGTATATGGTAATTAGCTGACTCATGCTGATAGTTAACTTTACACTCAATATGGAAGTCAGTATCCACTTCAGCACTGAGGGATCCCTAGGGGAAAAGATCCCCCCAATGGTGCAATTTCTCCAGGCTTTAGAAAGCAGGTAGGTATATGTATCAGCCAACTCCCCATTCCTTTCAGTGCTCAGGAACCAGGCAGTGAACAACCAACAGTTCTCCTTCACTTCCATTGCCATTGTTATGAGTGACAATGCAAAAAAAAAAAAAAGGACTCATGCCCCTTATTATTATTTATTTAAGATATTTTATGCAGCATAAAATACAAAGGCAACAAATATTATAAGATAAAATAATAAACAAACAATAAAAATTAGACAGCAGTACTTCAAAAACAATGTTGATCAAAACCAGTGGCATGAAATAACAGCGCAAACCTGGAAAAAGCAGCAGCAAGAACAGAAAATGCAGACCGTATCCAAAAAGAAATAAAACACATTAACTAAATGTGACGCTTACAAATTATGGCTGAAATGGCAAACAAAACTCTTTAGCCCTCGCTAGAATAACAAATAAATCCAACTTAAAAGGGAGAGAATTTCATGATTGTGGCACCACCACAGAGAAGGCCCTACCTGTCATTGACTGAGGCTATGTTGGCAGCAAAGATGGGTCACACAGGAGGGTGCCCTCAGATGACTTGAGGGAATGAGCTGATTCATATGGACAAGGCAGTTCTTCAAGTACCCTGGTCCCAAGCCCAGAAGGGCTTTAAAAGGGAGACTAACTAAAGGCAGACTAACTAAAGGCAGACTAACTAACTAAAACTAAGACCTTGAAATGCCGCCTTGGGCATTTGCCTTGGCATGGGATAAGGTGGGGTATAAATTTTTTAAATAAATAAAATAAATACAGTAATTATGCCTGGAAACAAACCAACAGCCAGTATAGCTGCAGGAGCAGCCATAGCCGCTGAGCTCCCACAACCACGCAGGCTATCGTGTTCTGCACTGCACTATTGCAGTTTCCAGACAGTCTTCATGGGCAGTCCCATGTAGAGCATGTTAAGTCAGAAACGTCGCTAAGGGGGGATGGTGTGCCCCCAGGTGACAACTGCGGTCTCCTCGTGAGGAGGAGCTGCGGCGAGATTTTTGTCCATGGCTGCTTTTTTGCAGCTGGTGGGCTGCGTTTGCAGCTGCGGAACATAAACGTACAATTTCATATATCAGCATAAAGTTTTGGTCCCTCACGCCTGCCCTACTTCCTGGAAAGCTTCAAATGAAGACTTCCGGGAGTGTAGGGGGCGGGGCAATGATGTGAAATGTGTTATCCCCTCCCCCCCCCTCAGGGCAGGGCTAGCTACATTACTGGTTACAGTAATCGGATCTTGATGTCACCAAGGCATGGACCTCTGTAGACTTACTGACTCAGGTATGGCCACAACTGGTGCACCAGCCTTAGCTGGGCAAAGGCTCCTCTGGCTGCTACTGCCACCTGGTGATCCAGGTGCAGTGGCAAATCTAGAAGAACCCTCAAGCCTCCAACCTGCTCTTTCAGAAGGAGTGTAGTGCCATTCAGGACAGGTTGATAGTCATGCATCGTGTGTCTCAGAACCAAGAGAAATTCTGTTTTGTCTGGATTTGATGTTGGCTTATTAGCTCATATCCAGTCCCCAACCACCTCCATACAAAGCTCCAGGACCTAAACAATCTCCCCAGCATGTGAAAGAAAAGAGACGTAGAGCTGGGTGTCATCCGAAAACTGGTGACACCCAGTTCCAACCCCTTGGATGACCCCTCCCAGTGGTTTCTTTTAGATGTTAAATAGCATAGGGAACAAGTTGAACCTTGCAGCAGCACACATGCCAAAGATCAGGGTGCAGAACAGGCATCCCCCAACATGACGTTCCAGGATCTGGTAAGAACATAAGAAGAGCCCTGCTGGATCAGGCCAAAAGCCCATCTAGTCCAGCTTCCTGTATAACACAGTGGCCCCACCAGATGCCTCAGGGAGCACACAAGACAACAAGATAACCTGTTTCCCGTTGACACTCCCTTGCACCTGGCACAAAGAAAACCCACCTCTAAATCCAGGAGGTTGCTTATGGCTTGTAACCTGTGATGGTCCCTTTCTCCATGAATCTGTCCAAACCCCTTTTAAAGGCATCTAGGCCAGGTGCCATCACCACATCCTGTTGCAAGGAGTTCCACAGATGAATTACACGCTGGGTAAAGAAATATTTTGTCTGTTCTAACTCTCCCTCCACTAAATTTTAGTGAATGTCCCCTGGTTCTGGTGTTGTGCAAGAGGGAGAAGAATTTCCCTCTCTCCACTCTCTCCATCCCATGCATAATCTTATAAGTCTCAATCATGTCCCCCCTCAGGCGCCTTTTTTCCAGGCTGAAAAGCCCCAGACGCCGTAGCCTTTCCTCATAAGGGAGGTGCTCCAGCCCACGAATCATTCTGGTCACTCTTTTCTGCACCTTTTCCAATTCAACTATATCCTTTTTGAGGTGTGGTGACCAGAACTGGACACAATACTCTAGATGTGGCCTTACCATCGATTTGTACAAAGGCATAATGATATTGGCCGTTTTATTCTCAATCCCTTTTTTTAATGATCCCGAGCATGGAATTGGCCTTCTTCACAGCTGCCGCACACTGGTTCGACACTTTCATCGACCTGTCCACCAGCACCCCAAGATCTCTCTCTTCATCCATCACAGACAACTCAGAAACCATGTGAAATTTTGGTTTCTTGCCCCAATGTGCATCACTTTGCACTTACTTACATTGAAGCGCATCTGCCATTTTGCTGCCCATTCTCCCAGTTTGGAGAGATCCTTCTGGAGCTCTTCACAATCCCTGCTGGTCTTCACCACCCGGAAAAGTTTAGTGTCATCTGCAAACTTGGCCACCTCACTGCCTATCCCCGACTCCAGGTCATTTATGAATAAGTTGAAAAGCACCGGTCCCAAGACCGATCCTTGGGGCACACCGCTTTTCACCTCTCGCCATTGTGAAAATTGCCCATTGACTCCCACTCGCTGTTTCCTGGTCTTCAACCAGTTCCTAATCCACAAGAAGACCTGCCCTCTTATTCCCTGACTGTGGAGTTTTCTCAGGAGCCTTTCATGAGGGACTGTGTCAAACGCCTTCTGAAAATCCAGATATATAATATCCATGGGTTCGCTCGCATCCACATGCCTGTTGACCTTTTCAAAAAATTCTAACAGGTTTGTGAGCCACGACTTCCCCTTGCAGAAGCCATGCTGACTCTCCCTCAGCAGAGCTTGTTCTTCTATGTGTTTTAAGATTTTATCGTTAATGAGACTTTCCACCATCTTCCCTGGAACAGACGTTAGGCTGACCGGCCTGTAGTTTTCCGGGTCCCCCCTCCTTCCTTTTTTAAAGATTGGCGTGACATTAGCTATCCTCCAATCCTCTGGCACAGTGGCCGTTTTAAGGGACAAGTTGCATATTTGGGTCAAGAGGTCAGCAACTTCATTCTTGAGTTCCTTCAGAACTCTTGGGTGGATGCCATCCGGGCCTGGTGATTTATTGATCTTAATTTTGTGAATTAAGTCTGAGATGTCTTCTCTTTTAACCTCTATTTGACTTAATTCTTTAGTCAGGGGAGACCATTCCGGCAGCGGTATTTGCCCGAGGTCTTCTGCCGTGAAGACAGATGCAAAGAACTCATTTAATTTCTCTGCAGTCTCCAAGTCCCCTTTTATCACCCCTTTCTCTCCCTCACCATCCAGCGGACCAACCGTTTCCCTGGCAGGTTTCCTGCTTCTAACATATTTGAAGAAGCTTTTATTATTCCCTTTTATGTTGCCTGCCATACGTTCCTCAAAGTCTTGCTTGGCCTCCCGTATCATCTTTTTACATTTCTTTTGCCACAGTTTGTGCTCCTGTTTATTTTTGTCATTAGGGCAAGACTTCCATTTACGGAAGGAAGCTTCCTTGCCTTTTATAGCCTCCTTAACTGTGCTTGTTAGCCATGCCGGCACCCTCCTGGACTTGGTCAAGCCCTTCCTCCTTTGTGGGATACGCTCCCGCTGGGCCTCTATGACTGTTGTTTTAAACAGCCTCCATGCACTCTGGAGCGATTGGACTCTTTTTACCTTCCCTTTCAGCTTTTTTTAACTAGTCTCCTCATTTTGGGGAAGTCTGCCCTTCGGAAGTCAAGGGTTTTTGTGTCAGATTTGCTCGGCACTCTCCCTCCGACATGCATGGCGAAACAGATCACAGCATGGTCACTGTTCCCCAATGGTTTGGTAACATTTACCTCCCTGACCAGATCTTGAGTGCCACACAATATCATGTCCAGAGTCACCTGTCCTCTGGTCGGTTCCGTGACAAGCTGCTCTAAGGCACAGTCATTTAACATATCCAGAAATCCAGTCTCTCTTTCATGACCTGAGCATGAATTGACCCAGTCGATGTGAGGATAATTGAAGTCCCCCATGACTACAACCCTGTCTCTCATTGACACCTCCCTGATTTGCTTCCTCATTTCAAGATCCGCTTCAGGTTTTAACTTCCTGGTCAGCCAGGAAAGACCAGAACCACCACAAAACAATGCCCCCAAACCCCATCCCAGTCAACCTGCTCAAAAGGACACCATGGCCAATGGAGTCACAAGCTGTTGAGAGGTCCAGTAGAACCAACAGCAATACACACACACCCCTGACTGTGTCTGAGTCAGTCAGATGACAGAGGACCATGTCTTGGTGACATCAAGGTCTGACTACTGTAATGTGCTCTATGTGGGGCTGTCCATGAAGACATAGATCATTCACCAAGGCTGTATCTATCCTGAAGCCCAGCCTGAAAGTGGATTGAAAGAAGTTCAGATAATCCATTTCTTCCACGACCTTCTGGAGATGCTACCACCTGCTTGATCGCCTTGTTCAGAAACTGAAGGTTTGAGACTGGCTGATAATGATCCAATACAATGGAATCCAGGGAGGGCTTCCTTAGGAGGGGGTGAATCACAGCCAGGCTAGCTTTAATTCTGTTGGTAACACCACCTCTGTCAGATATATTTTAATCACCTTCCCTGTCCACTCAGGCAGCCCTCTGAGGGCAGATTGAATAAGACAAACTAGGCAAGGGTCAAGCAGGCAGGCAGATGGCTTCACACTCCAAAAGATCCTGTCCAGATCCTCAGGTTGTACAAACTGAAAAGAATCCCCGATAACAGGTCTAACAGGCCTTGGGAACATTGACCAACACCGTCTATGTGGAGCCCAAGTCATGACGAATGTAAGTTATTTTATCTGTGAAATGCCTAACAAATTGCTACGGAGAAAACAAGCTGTCCTCCTCTCTCCCCGAGAGGGAGAGAACCAGATTGGAGCAAGCTTTCATAACCAGAATGGCTCAGCTCTCTCCACAGATGCAATAATGGCAGAGAAAAAGCCTTCTTTGCAGCCATCACTGCCACAAGGTAGGCTCTAATATGAGCTCTAACCCGTGTTTGGTCAGACGTATCATGAGTTTTCCACCACTGTTGCTCAAGATGGCTGCTAAACTGTTTCTTTGCACACTTCTTGGAGAGCCAAGGGGCTGCCTTAAATCTACAGCAAGATAGAGATCACTCAAGAGCGATCTGATCTACTGCCCTGGCTGTTTCCCCACTCCAGAGGTTGACCAGGGGTTCAAATGAGTTGCTGTCCCTGGCAATGGAAAAATCAACCAGGGCCCTTAGGTATCCTTCTGAATCCACCAACCTCTGGAGGCAGACCATACAATTCAGTCTCCTGCCTCTGCAACTAGCGTAAACCCTACCAGGAGGTGATCTGTCCATGAGAAACAGTGATCTCAATCCCCTCCAAATCCTGTTCCACATGCACCCATCCAGCAGTAAACAACAGGTTCACCATGTGCCCCACCAGGTGTGTCGGCGTAGAAATCAACTGAGACAGACCCATGGTTGTCATGGCAACCATGAAATCCTGAGCTGCTCCTACACCAATATATACATGAATACAAAAGCAAGTACATACAACAGCGTGAATGTTAGTTACCCAGAACCAACAGCTATGGCAATCCAACTCCATGCCATAGATGCTGCCACCTGTTCCCCATCACCTCCTGGTAAACCTCCCCATGGGGCCCTAGCTTTGTTACTGGGTGATAGTGGGGAGCAGTGGTAGCAGATTTTGGAATATTATATGGGAGGAAGAAGAGGGTAGTGCACTGCTGCTTCCCCTGGTTCTCACCGCCTCCTGGTGCGCGAGCAGGTTGTCCTTGCAACCCACAGTCCAATGGAGCGGAGTGCAGCCAATAGTGCTATTTAGCAATTACGGATGCCCCAGCCCTTGACACAACCTCAGGGGACAGGACATCTGAGAATTATAAAATGGTACTGTAGGAAAAAGAAGAGAGGCCACTGCTGCCCCAGCAACCCTACAATCCCCAGTGCATCGGAGGTGAATTACTGGGAAAGCGGGGCTGCATTTGGAGCACTGCCCCAGGCGCTGGGAAATCTTGGACCAGCTCTGACCTGTGACAAACATAACATGTGCTCCTTATCCATCTTCTTGTTGATGTGAAGGAGTAAGATGTGGTAGGATGAATGGGGGGGGGGGGAGGAGGAGGAAGAAGTATCATTGTTGCCATGGGCCAGAGAAAATAACGTTGTCCGAGAGGGAATGGGGGTGTATAGTCATTGGGGCTGAAAAAGCCATGCTGGGTGCCCTTACAGGCAGTGTCTTGTCACTACTTTATCCTGACTTGATGGATCACGTAACCACTGGGACTCGGACAGAGCAGAGACTGCTTCTGTTACCAAACACTTATACAGTACATTAATTATACATTAATTTGATAAGTGCTTTACAATATTGTAAGAGCCACCCTTAAAAACACCCCGTTTGTATATGTGCCCTGTGCAGCCATATTGTTCTTTTGGCACAACTGAAACTCAGATCCTGAATATTCAGCTCTGCTTTCCTAACGTAAATGAAAAAAGATTTCACTACCAATTAGTGGATTTTTCTCAGGACAAACCTTGCATGAGATTCAGCTGCATATTGCTCAGTGATCAGTGGTGCTTAGCAATAGCAGAGTGTTTAACTGGTTCCTCATAAGGCACCTTGGGGAAACATAAATGAAAATAGGGTCATCAGTCTGTTGGATTTAACTATGTGTTAATGAGAATACATATAGTCAATGGCCTTCCTTTTTTCTGATTGAACTAAACTTTATCAAGATAAGTCATTAGGATTATGTTTTGTACTTAGAAGAATGAATGTATTGATCTATAAAACCATACATGGACACAAGGCTATAAAAGGGGTGTGTGTATATACCACAGTTTCTTTTCCTATTGAATGTTCAGTCTGAAGCATATTAACCCTTTTGTGTCCTGAAGGAAACCAACATATTCCTTGGGCCCAATACTAACTAAAGGCTGCTCACAAGGCGCAGCAATGCCAGCACAGGCTCCGCTGCATCCTGTGGGCAGCAGAGACCATGTGGGGGCAGAGAGGTAACATTTTGTTTACTTACCTTACTGCACTCCTGTATGGGCCTCATGGATTTACTTGGACCTGCACCATCTCTTTAGCTGGCACAAGTCCAAGTAGAGGCAAAGGGGCATGTTGTGGCCAGAACAGATCAAAGGATATCAGTGGAGCCATCACCACCCCGTCATTGCTTGGCGGAACATCATGACACTTCTACCAGTGGGCTGGCATGTAGGCCGGTGGAACTCACATTCCACCAGTGAGCAGCCCAGATAGGATTGGGTGGTTTATCCAGCAACTTATAAATATATTGTTGCAGAGCATTTTCTTTTCCATTCTGCCATTTACCTTCTGAACTCTGTGTCACATAATTAATTCCTCCCCTGAAGAAAATAATTTACGTTTACAATTGCAGGAGGAAGTGATTTAAATTTGTACCAAAGTCAGGTTTTTGAACTTCACCAAAGACTCCTGTATGCTGAAAAAGAAAACAGAAAAAGATCCCATGAGCTGAACAATGTCCTGAAGGCAATCAGACAAGTAATTGATGAGCGAAATACCACTTCAGCAATTGTTACAGGTATGTGGATTGTACTTGAGCATGAATGACATTCTTGTACTTGAGCATGAATGACATTCTTAAGTGTAACTTTTCACTGAGGAAAAGGCATTGGAATAGCAATCTTATGTCATCAAACAAATGCTTCTAATGCTTCAAATGCCATTGGATGCATTGGTTTGCTATCACGTTACCAACCATCATGTTATGTTAGAGCTGTAGGAACATCATGCTGCAGTTTAGGCAGTTATTCACACATAAATATTTAGATTCGGAGTATTCATTTTTCTCTTTCAGACTTTACGAAGTGGAAAATGTTGCATTTTCCCAGCAGACTTCCCATACATCTTACAAATATCCACTACTATCTGCCTCATCTCCAGGAGCATGAAGATGGTATTCAACCGAATGTTGTAATTGGGCAAAGAAGGACTGGGGGTGAGAGTACAATTTAATGCTCTTTTTTTATAATTAACATATATTCTCTGATTATGTTCCAGACATTGAACAGCCCCCTTCCTGGAACAGCTTTCTCTATTAATTTGGCAGAATTATGCCCATGCTTCCTCCATTGCATATCTACATCAGCTCCTTCCGTTGAGTTGGCGTAATAAGCACAAGTGATCCGGTCATGTCTGAGTGCAAGTGGATGGTACGGAGTGGCTTGATACAAAGCTCTGTCTGTACACCCAACATCAACATATAGACTCCTCAGACAGCTGCTGCAGTGCCGGTCTCAACTGCACTGACAGCGGCCCTTGCCCCCCTCAGGAAGGACTGGGCTCCAGTGGGTACAATTTGGCTGGAAGCTGCCATTTTGAGTTTCCCACAATGCCCTGGATATAGCATCAATCTGGAGCATTGTGAGGAAAAAGGCAGCCACCATGTGTTGTGGTGGCTTCCATCCCCCCCCCCCCCATGCCTAGATCAATACAATATCTGGTATATTGTGGGAGGAACAATAGAGGTTGCTACCCAGAGGAGCTCTGCCATTCCTTTACATATTCAAAAAGTTCAAAAGAAATAAAAATTTGTTCAAGAGACCTTTTTAGACTACCACTCTTTTTGCCAACACACTTCTGCATTCCTCTTCCTGCTTTTTCAAATTAGATGGTTAGTGGGATGAGGTGATAAGGGGCACATGCATGCATAAGCTTGGGGAGGCAATGGCAGCTTGCCTCAGGTGTAGGGCAGTGGTTCTCAAAGTCGCCAGGGCCACGACCCACCTACCTTGTCCTCTGGCAGTGGGTCATGACCCTTCTCCTGCAGGTGGTCTTGCATTGTGCCGGGCCCGGGACGGCCTCTGACTGCCTCCACCGGCCACAGAAAGGCCTCCTGTTGCGACCAGAAGTTGCACTGGCAAAACTGGAAGTGACCTGGAAGTCACTTCTGGAGACCCACAGAGGCCTCTACTGGCCGTCCCAGGCCTGGTGAAAAGCAGGAGAGGCTGCAGGAGGTGAGTTGCGACCCAGAAGTGGCATCTGGTTGCGTCCAATTTGGAGCCAAACTGACTCACGGGTAGGCAAGTGGGCTCAACTGTTGACCCACCTCAGCATCGGGCCGCAACCCACCAAGTGGGTCACGACCCACAGTTTGAGAAGCCCTGGTGTAGGGGATAAGTGAGCTTGGGCCAGCCCTGAGTTCAGCCTTCTTATCTTGGGGATTAATTTGTCCCCAGTACAGGGCAATCCATATAACTGTACTAAACAGACCGCTAGCAAGAGGGGTTTAAAACAACTCTACTCTTATTAAGAATCCTGATTAGAAAACTACAGCCTCAATTCAACCCAGAGTTAAGCCCACTGAAACATTTCAGTGGTTTTAGGAATATGTAACATGATGTCAAATTTTGATCAACATATAACATGGGCTGTTTTTCCAATTGTTTAAAAATGGATTTACACTTATTTTCTGATTTCCGTGCCAAGGAACAGTAGTGCAGCGCAATCTTGTGTAAGGATCCAGCCGGCGGCCCAGGGCCGCCCGCTGGATCCTGAGCCGAGGCTGCCCGTCGAATTGCGGCCTGGAGGCATAAACAAGGGCTGGCCCGATAGGGCTTTTCGGAGTTCCGTCAGCTAAATAGCTGGCAGAAGTCGGAGGAGGCCGTGAAACGGCCTAGCCGCCCGGCGGGGACAGGGATATGGCGGACGCCATCCCTTGCCCCCTCCCGGGCCGGCTAGACCAATGGCCCCCCTCCCTCGCCCGTCGGACCACCCATACGGCTGCTAGGGGAGTGCTTACGGTCCGGCGACGGAGTGAGGGAGGCCAGCCTTGTCCCTTACTCCCAAGGCGTTGCGAACGTGCTTTCCAGCATGTTCGCGACGTCTTGGAACAGCTGAGCGCTCGCTCCGCCGTTTCAGACTTGCACAGGATTGCGCCCGTAGAATCATTTTAAAAAAACAAGAATTTTGTCACGTTATTGCCTAAACATGACATGTATTTTAAATATCACAATAGAGATTATTTTATTTTAACTTGATTATAAAAAACATTTTTTTTTACCAAAGAACATTTCTTATACCAAATTTATTTGTGTATAGTGTCCCTGGTTATAGGTATCCCAACAGTCCGAAGAGAAAAAGAAAATTATTTGATGAATACACTGAATTCCGTTTTCTATGACATGTCTGAAGAACAGAAGGAGAACTGTGTGATAGTTATCTTTGTAGCAGAGGTAAGGCAATATGAAATGATTCATTCATGCTAACAAAATGTATAGGTGTGTGTGTGTGTGTGTGTGTGTGTGTGTGTGTGTGTGTGTGTGTGTAATATTTAGTAAGCTCTGCTCTTTACTGATTATAAGAGCTCATGGAAAGATTTATTATATGTTTCTCTTATCAGCACTAGAAAGCCTCATCACATTCTCTATGAAAGGTGAACTTTGGCCAACAGTTTGAAATCTACAAAGCAATTTGTTTTAAGACCAGAAATTATGGTGATGGGATAGTCACATAAAAGGGATCAAGTGATTCTCTAGATCTAAGCAGTAGTTAGTTTCTCCTCCTTTTCCTTTTGATGATGTTGCCAAATTATGCACATAAGCATCCAAAACATTATTGGGAAATGTAGTTGTATACAAACAGCACAAGTTATTGTGGACAGCTCCAGGCATGAGTTCGTTCTTTCTCATTGTGCTGATTTGCCATTAAAGTATATAGGTATCACCATTGGTCTGCCATTTTAACTGTGGATTACTTGGTGGGTATGGATGTTGGCATTACTGCATAAATATAACAGAGGTATAGTGTGTTTGTGTTATCATAGCAAGCTTCAGAATTCATAGTAGAATGTGATACCATCTATGTCTCCAGTGTGACTATGTCATGGAAACATGCCTTAAATTGCACTTTTTTGCACACATTGCAATTTTTCATTTAAATGCCACCAGTTTGTAACAATTTATTATGTGGAATAAATTCCTAAGTTCTCTAATGGATATCCTGAAGGAAAGAAACTGTGCTTTGTGGATTTCTCATCAGTTGGTTCGGGGGGGAGGAGTTTGTGACTTTTTATTATTAGACACCATTTCATTGTTGAGTAGCAATGCTGCTGCTAGGTTTCTGAAGGCTCTAGGGTAAAGTCCTGCACTTGGGTCCCATGCCATCTCCCACCTACCTCCTGATAGCACATACATAGGGTGTTACCACTGTCACTAGTGGTTGTTCAGGGGCTCACTTGGCGAGAAAATCCCTCTGGGCATGTGCACTTGGCTGGTGTCGAACCTGACTAATCTTCGACGCCACCCCTGCCAAGAACAAATCAGGAGGATGTAGTTAGCTGCTATCAGTTTGGAGCTAAAGCTGTTATAGTTATTATGATGTAAAACAAAGTGAAGCAGTTGTGCTTTTTTGTTGTTGTAATTTTTAACAACCTTATAATAACATGAATTCTACTAGGTTAATTGAGGGTGAAAACCAAAGAAAATGAATGAACATAGATTTCCTAAACTGGCTATGTAGCACAACTTTCAAACTGAGAAAATAGCAGAAGTGTTGATGTTTTCATTTTAGGTGGATTCAGAATATGTTAACAGCATTGCAGAACGCATTAGAAGCAGGTAAATCTTTCATAGTTATCATGGCTATTTTAAAAAAATAATTCATGCTTTGCAAGTAAATGTTTACAGGTTTAGAATATGGATTATGGTACACATAATAAATTAGATATTGGCATACTGTATACAGTAATCAGAAGGACTGGAAACATTATTATCTTATCCCATATAGTCCCGTTGAGTCCTTAGAGGTACGGCCGAAAAGTAAATAGTTAAAAAAAAAAATGGCTTGCCCCAATGTTTCTGGAATTTTTTTGTGGAAAGTAGACAGATGGACCTATGTTTTAAAACAATTGTCAGAGTTCTAGGGTCACCCCACTGACCCCCCCAGAGGAGCAAAGATCACTGTTTTTAGGGAAAATGATGCCCCGGAATTGGGGGGCTGGCCCCCTCTCCTCACTGAAATTAAAAATGAAACTCTGGCTTTGTTTTCATGGCCAGGGCCCTGGCTTTTGAATCCACCTTGTTTGGAGCACCTCAGGTGCAGGGGAGCAGCTGTACACAGCTGTACACACGGGCAACATTAGGCGTACCTCAAAGGACTCAACGGGACTTTATGGGTACGCGTTGCGCAAACAACTCAGTGGTCTTTTTCATGCAGAAAAAGAACCAAAGCTGCGTATTTCAAGAATTTAAAGTGCCATAAAAAAACCCTTGAAGGTAGGGACTTGAAACTTGAGGTACACTTAGGTGAGACATCCCCCTAAACACCCCTAAAGCCCTGGAGCTGTGTGTTAAACACAACTATGTTTGTTTGAGCATTTTCGTGCTGGACTCACAACAAAATCTGCGTATTTCAAGAATTTAAAGGGCCATAAAAAAAATCCCTTGAAGGTAGGGACTTGAAACGTGAGGTACACTTAGGTGAGACATCCCCCTAAACACCCCTAAAGCCCTGGAGCTGTGTGTTAAACACAACTATGTTTTTGTTTGAAATCCTGTGTTTTCAGGTCCATGCTTTACATAGAAGTAAATGGACGAGTTGAGTTGACCTTAAGTCCCGTTGAGTCCCTAAAGCACCACCTGTAGACCAGGTGCAAGGTGCACCGGCGAAATTTACTGCGGGTGATTCTTTCTACATGGGGGTTCGTTACAAAAGTTGATCAAACTAACATTTGGGAAGTCTGGGAAGGTCATACCGCGGGACCAAATGGGATTTATTAGGATTGCAATCCTAAACACATTTCCTAAGGAGCAAACCTCATTGAACACAGTGTGACTTACTTCTGGTTAAACATGCATAAGGTAGTTCTGTCAATTTAGTAAATTCTACTTCAGTGCGTCAGTAGTTTGTATTTGTAATCTTTGGATATCTGTAAGTGATCTTGAATTTGAGACTACTTCCCATGTGTTCATATACTACTGCATTAATGACATTAAATACTATGAAGTAAGTAGTAATCTTTGCTGATATCTAGACATTTCTAAACCCTTTTGTTTGGTTAGTTAGAGCAGTACTTCTTTCTTTTAAGGACTTTATAATCTCTTGCTTTAAGGTAATAAAGCAATTCACTTCTTTGTGATGTCAATCAGTATGGAATAACTGGCCTTTGAAAGACCTATTTAAGTGTCACTGAAGCCCTTGTGAAATGCAGTTAACTTCTAGATTAAATTACATTACAGGTTTTAGTTGCTCTAACCTGTTTTTCACAAGGTGTGTGTGTGTGTGTGTGTGCATATATGCTTGTTTATATAATTCAATGAAAAAAGCAACTAAACAGCACTATAGGATAAATAGGCTCTGAACCCTTGAAGGATACTGTCAAACACTAAATAGTAATATTGTCTAAAAAATAAGTGGTTGACCAAAGAGGCAAACATTTAAGATTTTAATGTTAAGCATTTCAGCTTCTGCCTTCATTAGTAACAAAGACAAATTATTATTATTATTATTATTATTATTATTATTATTATTATTATTATCATCCCGCTTTCTCCCCCCATAGGGGGACTCAAGGCGGCTTACAAAATATAAAACAGGAGTAAAAAGAGTAAAAAAACAGAAGTAAAAGCAGCTGGACCACTAAAATAGTTAGGCTGGGTGATTAACTCAGAGGGCTTGTTTAAAAAGAAATGTCCTTAGGCCCTGCTGGAAGGCCTTTAAGGAGGGAGCAGTTTGTAGGTTTAGATGGAGGATTCCATAAGGTCGGTGCCACTGCTGAGAAGGCCCTATTTCTTGCCACCGCCCCTCCCATCCCACCTCTGAAGGTGATGGCACTTTTAGAAGGTACCCCCCATCAAATTAAAAATATGGTTCCCTGCCGTAGCGTAAAAGAGCTCACAAATGTTTTTAAAAAAAACACCAAAGAGAAAACAGCAACATCCATGTGAGGGACAATATGCTGAGATGAATAGGGACAGTTGCTGTCCCCTTACTGAACATGAGAAACACCACTTTAAAAGGTGCCTCTTTGCATGGTTAGCAGGGTGGGGTGTTTGTGCCTGTGTCATGGGGGAAAAAATCAAGTTTCTGCTAGTACAGTACAGTACTCCCCCCATATCCGCTGGGGATATGTTCCAGGCACCTCCGTGGATACTTGCAACAGTGGATAGGAGCAAACACCCCCTCCATGGTTTCCTGAGGGCCCCCCGCCCTGCCTCCCCTGCAGGCAGATGTGCGCCCCCCCCCTGCTCTTATTTTTCTTTCAGCAAGCTTTGTTTCTTCCTTAAAACAAACAGAGAAGCAGCCTCCATTGCAGGCAAGTAGAACGAGACTAAGTCCTAGAGAGGCTCTGTTAACCTTGCAGAGCCTCTCTAGGACTTAGTCTCGTTCTACTTGCCTGCAATAAGCAGCCAGAGGCTGTTTTCCTGTTTGTTTAAGGAAGAAATGGGGGGGTCTCCACAATCCGTGGATAACTGAAACCGTGGATAGTGAATCTGTGGATATGGGGGCCCACCTGTACTGTACAATGGCTTGGCTTGAGCTGTGTTTAGCAGGAAACCTTGGAAATAAGCTTTACAAAGGAAACATTGTTTTCTAGCTTGTCAGTAGCAATGTACCGTTTCCCCTAAAATAAGACCTCCCCCTAAAGTAAGACCTACAGTTATTTTTGCATGTTTTTGATGGCACTCATAAATATAAGACCTCCCTGAAAGTAAGACCCAGCTAGGATCATCAGCCAGACAGATGTGACCCCCCCCCCCCGGCACCTCCTTCAGCACTTACTTTGACCGATTTAAGCTTCATTCTTTCCCGAGGGTGCATGGCTCTGGAAGACCTGCACTTGTGTCCTCCACCATAGAGACAACATGCTAGAGAGACTCTGCAAGGTTGCAGCCTCCTTGCAGGCCTTCCAGGCTTTGAGGAACCTTGAGGAACCCGGGGAGGGGGGTGCCACAGGTTGGGAAAATAAGACCTCCCTGAAAATAAGACCCACTGCATTTTTTTGGAGCCAAAATTAATATAAGACACTGTCTTATTTTCGGGGAAACAGGGTAGATGTAGTTTACAGACAAAATAAAAATTAAATTCAGTGGAAGGCACAGAATAAAATAGCATCTAAAGAAAGGAGTACCACAATTACTGTCTTAGCTCTGTTTATGGTTTTGCTGGGGGTTTTCGCACTTAAGTCCATGATCTATATTAAGGCACTTCTTGTCACACCATTAAAAACTGATGTAGGACAGATATTTGCTATTGCACAACTGTCTCTCTTGTCTTCTAGTATGTATTGTCCTGAGTATAGGACGCTCCTGATTATAAGCCGCACCCTTAACGTTTGGTGCTATTTTTTAAAAAGTACATTTTTAACTTGTTTTAACTTAAATATACACATTAGTAGAACAGTAAAACAGTACAGCTTTAGTGCAGTTAAAGGCATAGGCACCCTGTCCCTTATTGAATTATTGAATCTGGGCACCCTAGTATAAGTAGCCTTCCCAGATCCAAAGGGGAACAGAGTGCCTACCTTTGGAATTTGGGCAGTTTGTTGCACCCTTCCATGATGATGAGCTGCACCTGCCCAAATTTCAATGGTTAACAGCACAATCCTATGCATGTCTACTCAGAAGTAAGTCCCATTGCATTCAATGGGGCTTACTCCCAGTAAAGTGTGCATAGAATTGCAGCCTAAAGATAGGCACTCTGTCCCCCTTTGGATATGGTAAGCCTATGCAGGAGCTCTTGTTCTCAACTTTCAAACTGCACTCTCAAATTTTAAACTGCAAGATCAATAAATATCTTAGTTTCCACAGAGTCCTGGGCTGGAACTTAAGGGTTAATTTTTTCAAATGCTTCCAGAGGCTAGAGGCTGCTGAGAGATTATTGTTTTCAGCCATTTAGCAAGTGATTAAGAACTGCAAGGGAAGGCTTGAAAACACAGTGCTTTGCAGTTTAAAAAGAAAAAAACACAGTGCTTTGCAGTTTAAAGAGAAAAAAAAGCCCTGTTTTACCTTTGAAAAGAGACTCTGAGAGGCTTGGCTTGAAAATGCCTTTGACAGAGATTCGGAGAGGCTTGGCTTGAAAGCGCTTTGCAGAAAACACTAGGCAGAAAATGCTAGGCTTTGATTGTAGGCCGTACCCCTACTTTAAAGACTTGCCTTAGGGGGGAAAAGTGAGTCTTGTACTCAGGCCAATACGGTATATTCCTAAGAAAATATTTCTAATTTTTGAATGTATGCCACCATTTAAAAAGCATGTCTGGTCATCATCCAATCTTGGGAGCCCCAGCATTATGCAACACTATGCATGCTTACTCAGAAGTAAGTTCCACTGTGTTCTGTGGGGCTTACTCCCAGGAAAATGTACATGGGATTGCAGCCTCTGTAGAATTAAACCATTCAGTTGGTCCTCTGTATTCATATATAGGAAAAGTGAACAAATCCTGTCCCCCCACTGCTTATATTATATAAATACATGTGAACAGACCAGGGGTAGCCAACCTTCCACCATTAGGGCCTCTGCGTTTTTAAGAGTTGTGTAGAAGACCGAATCTTGGCAGCTGCAATTGCTGATGGTGCTGCTAAAGCAGCTGCACCTGCTGAAATGCCCTCACCTATACAACCATTAAAGCTCCAGAAGCATTCATGTTGAAAGGTTGGTTCTGTGTGCAAAATGTGCATTAAAAGAGTTTGCTTGATGAAAATACTGTGTGTGGTTTTTCTTCCTCCAGCTTCCCCAATGAAGTAGTCTCTGGAGTCCTAGAAGTTATTTCTCCTCCTGCTTCATATTATCCTGAGTTGGCCAATCTCAAGGAAACACTTGGTGATTCAGCGGACAGAGTAAAGTATGATAGGCAGTGTGAGAGAATTCTCAGATTGCTATTTATTAAACATTTTTAAAATGATGTTTATGTACTTTAAAATGTGTATCTCACTTTTCTAACATGTCTTCAAAGCAGCTTACAATATAAAATTATCTACAATTTAGCAACAAAACATTAAAAATAAAACAATCAACAAATATCACACCTGCAAGGGGAAAGTAAATATTTCACCACAGTGCCCAGCAGGCTATGATCCAAAGGTCTGACTGTATAAATAAAAATATTCTACATGGTCTTTCTGAAAGGACTAATCTGTGAATCTGGCAGACCTCTACCAGAGAATTTTAAAACTGAGTGGCCAGCACTGAAAAGGCCCTAATTCTACTCTCATGTCTAATAGCAGTAGTAGCACCTACAAGATATTCTAATTTTCCAGTAACACTTGGGGAGACACATATGGGAAAAGGAAATATCATCCAGGCTCATAGGAAGCTGCCTTATACTGAGTCAGACAGTGGTCCATCTAGCTCAATTTTGTTGTCACTGACCGGCAGTGGCTGTCCAGGGTTTCAGACAGGAATGATTCTCTGCCCCTACCTGGAGATAGAACCTTTTGCATTTGAAACATGTGTTCTGCTACTGAACAATGACCCCTCCACATGTTAGCACATGTCCACTACCCTGATCTTCCCGGGTTCCTGGTCTGCCAGGAATTGGGCAGCAGTGGACAGGAGTCCTATGCACAGCCACTGTAACAGCTGTGTGGAGAACTCTTCTCCATCTCCTGTCTAGTCAGAGGTGTCATGATGTCGCCCCCCCCATGATATCACCACCAGAAGTGATGTCACTGCCGCCGCCGCTGCAATTCCCTTCGGAAACGCAGGGCAATAGGGTGTGTCAAACCCAGTGCCATCTCCGCCGCCCCGTTTGTCCCCCCCACCGCTTTGTCGTCCCCCTGCTTGTCTCCTGGGGGGGCCCTGCCGCCTCACCCCCCCGGTGACGCTTTTGGGTCTAGTTTCTGGGTTGGTGGTAGTGGTAGAATATGCGCCTTAGCATTCATAAAGCTCCTAGACCTTTAGGAGAAGGAATGTGGGCAGGTGTAGTTTGTTAAACCTTAGAGCACAATCCTAGGCATGTCTACCCAGAAGCAAGCCCCATTGTGTTCAGTGGGGCTTGCTTCTGAGTAGACATGCCTAGGATTGTGCTCTGAGGTTTAACAAGCTACACCTGTCCACATTCCTTCTCCTAAAGGTCTAGCACTTTGTCTCTGTTGATCTGGTAAGCCTACGCATGAGGAGGAAAAGCTTCCGTTCCTGCCAATTTTTTTTCCTGACGTTGCTTCTGTGTCTGACAGGCAGAAATACAAAGAAAGCTAATTGCAATCTTATGTGTGCTTACTCAGAAGTAAGTCCCAGAGTACAGTATTTTCAAAGGAGCTTACTTTCATATAAGTATGCTGCAATCCTATGCACACCTGGAAGAAAGCTCCTTTGAAAATACTCTGGGTCTTCTGAATAAATATGTGAATACTCTACCTGTTTTGGATCATTGTCCATCGTTGTTTTCTTGCCATTGTTCATGCCATCCAAAAAAGGCGTGTCTATCTCAGGGGTGATGGAGACTCAAGTTACTTTGTGCCATATTTCAGGATAGTTGGATGGAGGGTTCAGATTTAATGACTGATATTATTTTCAAGGCTTATGATGATAGGATGCTGTTTGTTTACAACACCTTAATAATATAGGAACTCCCATGCCTGTATAATCAGGGCCCTCAAGGCAGTCTCTTTCTTGAATTGCACCAAGAAACAAGATTGGAATGGGTTTAGATAAAAATGTGAGTTTGTGTAGAGAGAGAGAGAGAATAGAAAGTGGAAAAATAAACTCTCTTTAAAAACAGAACTTGTTGTTTATGTTTAGGTGGAGAACAAAACAGAACTTGGATTATACCTTCTTAATGCTGTATGCCCAGCCAAAAGGAACATTTTATTTACAGGTATGTTAATATGTATACACAACTATTCTGATTAAACTGTACTGCTGGTCAGGGTTTCATGGAGAGGGAGAGTGTGAGATGTGGAAAGGGGGTTCAGATAGCCCTGCAAGAGTAGCCTATCTGGGGTATAACCTTGACTCACTGTCATTCCTCTTCAATGCAATGGATCAAGGCTTGCTTGTGGATTTAATTTAAATGAAGAATCTTTGAGGGCCCCTGGCTTGACTTCGAGAGGTACTCTTGCTGTGAACAGATAAACAGCCCATAGAGGCAAACGTCTAAGTGGGGGCCTGCTCCTGGAGTTGAGGGAATATAGGCCCTAGGGGTAAGACTCTGAGGCTCTTGGTCTTCCCCTTCCTGTTTCCACTCTCTTTTCTGCTCTTCCTACAGCCTCCTCCCTCCCTCCTGCATTCACATTCTCCACCTTTCTTCCAGTCCTGCTATGCCTCTTCCAAGACCTACCTCATTTTCACAGAGCTCCAGCTTTCCTCCTGATGTACCTCCTGTTTCTCTCTCAAGCCTCGGCTCTGTTTCTCCTTGCTTTCTCTGTTTTCCTTCTTGCACCCCCTACCTCACCTCTTCCACCTGCCTCCATTTGCTTCCCCTTTCTGCTTTTAAATACCTTTGCTCCCTGCTGATCTCCTCAGTGATACCATAGCTGGCTGCACTGCCAACCAGGTCTTGTGTGACTTTGTCACCTGGAGGTGATGTCATTGCTGGGCCAACAAGGTGGAAGTGCAAGGGAGTGCAACAGACCACAGAAGGACATATAATGTGGTTACAATGATGGCAGCTGGAGTAGAAACCGCATTCACTTGAGTATGGGTTCTGCCTTACAAAGATTACTGAACAGCATAGTAGATGCAGCCATGTGGAATGCCCACCACGTTACTCAGGTCATGAAAGATCTGGCCATTATGACTGGGACATAAGTGGATTTTCACACCTAAGACAAAAAGTTTCCCAGAATGTATTATGAAAGTGCAAGAGGGACTTGTAACAAAGTGTTGCATCTCCTCAAGCCTAATGCCCATTTCCAATATACGGAGGAAACCAATAAAAGCTCAAGCAGGCCAATTTCTTCTTCTCACCCCCAACCCACCAGTATTCTGTTGCTGCTCTTTTTCTAACCACCACCTCAATATTTCTATGATTTCTGGGGGCCACTGAGTATGCTCAGTTTGCATCAGGCTTTTTCTTTTTCCTTTGATTTCAAAACTGTCTACTTCAGTGCACTATCTTGTCCCTGGGTGGCTCCATTTCATGTACAAACTGTTAGGCACTCAGTCAGCTAAGTTTGCTATTGTCTAAGTGGGACCTGCAACACAATGTTGCATCTCCCCAATTTTAATGCTCAATTGACTCAAGCAAGCCAGTTTCCTCTCCCTGTCCTCCCACCCCCATGTTCTGCTGTTGTTCATTTTTTAAAATACCTTTCAACATTCCATGGCTCCTAGAGGCCACAAAGCATGCATTAGCAGGCTTACCAGATCGTCGCCGGGATGGGAGTGGTCTACCCTTAAGGGGGCGGGGTGTGGGGGGGCCAGAACGTGTCGCGTTCCCATGCCCCGCCCCCTTAAGGGTAGACCACTCCCGTCCCGGCGACGATCTGGTAAGCCTGTGCATTAGGCCAGAGGTTCCCAAACACCTCAGAGGGGAGGGGAGGAAAGGGGGATGGGAGGGAAGGGGGAGGGCAGAATAGGGAAGCCCGGGGCTGGGGAGGATGGTGATATTGGCAAGCCCTTTCCCGGCCCGGTGCAGCCTTACACCCCGGGCTCGAATGTACGCCAGCTCCAAAACATTCGAGTAGGCCCATAGGGCCTCAGGCCTCTTGCACCCGGGGAAGGGGACAATCGTCTCCTTCCCTCGAGGTGCTTGCGGGCTGACCCGGGGCAGTTGGAGAACGGGCTAGGATGCGGCAGCCAACGCTTTAGGCCGGCTACTGCATCTTACTCAGGATTGGGCTGTGAATCTCTGAATAAATCCCAGCCTAAAATGTCACATGAATGAAAGCTATTTTAACGCTTACTTGTTTCAGACTGGATTAGTTAGTGGACAGATGTCATGGCCCAGATGATACATTCACTGCAAACAGTTTGTTCACTGTCTTCCTTTTACATGAGGAGAGAAGTGAAAGGGGAGTAAAATTTACATTCTGTTCCTTAGATCTAAACGATGTATCTGGGTGAGAACCCCTCCCAATATGTGTATCAGAGGAAAGGGGTCAAATGAAGTAGTTGTATTCTTTCCTTACAGTTCTACTATTTGCAGAATTTTCAAGGCAGTACAAGGAAGTTTGTTTGTTTGTTTAGGGGCAGTTTATGCCCTGCCTTTCTCTCAATAGTGGCACCTAAGATGGCTTGCAGAATATAGAATAAATACTCATATTACGCAGATAAAAATCATAAAACCAAACCTACAATACCTAACCAAATAAAAACAACAGTAAATATAGCCCAGTATCATGGATTAAGGCTGCAGTCCTAAACACACTTTCCTGGGAGTACACCCCATGAACACAATGGGGCTTACTTCTGAGTAAACATACAAAGGATTGTGCTGTAAACAATGTAAGAGGATAAAAAGATTAAAAGAGCAATAACAGCATAAACATGACGTTAACACTTCTGTCTGCCTCTTCTTTATGGATAGGAAGAAATCTCTCTCTCTTTTAATATACAGAGTGATGTATTTGTTAATCAATAAAAGACTGAGGGAGGTTTAGTGAAAATTGTGTCAATATTTTCAGGGTAGTCATTCATATTTTCTACAGTCCACAGGAGGCCCTTGAGAGACTTTCAGTCATGCCAGGGAACAGATAATGGGACTGTATGGGAGCCATAAGAGCAGGCAGTCAAATCCCTCTTCACCTGGGGTGAATTGTAATTATTCTCTGTGTCCATTAGGCTAGCTTCATCCTGAGATAATTATGCATTTCAAGAGTTGAAAGCATCTTTGAGAAGCTCCATTTCAGTTGTTGTTAGAAAGTGCTTTTTATCAATGCTCAAGGGAGCTGAAATGAAAACATTTAAAAAACTGCAGCAGCTTTTAGTGTCTTGATTCAGAATTCATGCCAAAAAGTCAGGAACATTTATTGGGAGTACTATTTCACTTCCACAGCTATCTTGGCGCTCACACTGTCTCACAAGATGGTGATCTTATCCAACACAATTAGCATGCATTTTTTTAAAACAACAACAATGTAGTAGTAGTAGTAGAAAGGAAGTTATTTTAATGTCATATTCATTCAAGAGAACTTAGGCAAATCCAGTTGTTAAATATAGCAAAAGCATGTTCTCAGTGAGACAACTGTATAATAATGTGTTGTGTGCCTATTTTTGAAGGAGGAAAAATGCTAGTGCTTAATTCATTTTTGATTTTGATTGTGGGCAATTCCAGTCAGGTTCTTTGCAGCCAGTTGTTCAGTCATGTGCAGAATTACAACATTCATTCCACATGGTAGTAGATATACCGTGTTTCCCCGAAAATGAGACAGTGTCTTATATTAATTTTGGCTCCAAACAATGCAGTAGGTCTTATTTTTAGGGAGACCTTATTTTTCCAACCTGTGGTGCAAACCCCCCCCCCGGCACTTACTTTGACCGATTAAAGCTTCATTCTTTCCCGAGGGTGCAAAGCCTGGAAGACCTGCACTTGAGTCCTTCACCATGGAGACGTCGTGCTAGAGAGACTCTGCAAGGACCTGCAGCCTCCTTGGAGGCCTTGCTGGCCTCTCTAGCACGTCGTCTCTATGGTGGTGAAGGACTCAAGTGCAGGCCTTGCACCCTCGGGAAAGAATGAAGCTTAAATCAGTCAAAGTAACTGCCGGGGGGGTTGCGGGGGGTGCTGTGTCCGTCTGGCTGATGATCCTAGCTAGGTCTTATTTTCAGGGGAGGTCTTGCTGTGCCAGTAAGACCTGAACATTTTAGAGTGCCAGCAAAAATCATGCAAAATGATGGTAGGTCTTACTTTCGGGGAGGTCTTATTTTCAGGGAAACAGGGTAATATGCCTTTCTGACACTGCTGGGTGCTACCAACCCCACCAGTACTGACAGTTTAGGGATCAGCCTGGGCTGGTGGGACCTCTGATGGGCATGGGCTTTTGGCCAGTGCCTTATCTGACTGACTGCGGATGCCACCCCTACATGTGCCTCTAAAAAAAGGCAGAACGGTAATACTAACAATTGTCTGCACCTTCAGTTATTGCACTGCTGTACTGTACCTTTTTTCATTATTACAGGATTTTCCTTGTTAATAAGTTTGATTTTAAGCACAAGGAAGATACAAATGGATAATGGATGGATGATGATGTTGTGTGAACCCTCCTCCCCCTTACAGAGTATGCGACAGTCCTAGACTAAACACACCATCTGGATGTGTTCTATGTCTTTCCCCACTAACTGGACGGGCAGCCCAATCCTGTGTAAGATAAGGCGTCCGGCCTAAAGGGCCGGCTGCCGTATCCTATCCAGGCCTCGGGCTGTCCCGGGGCAGCCCGGGTGCACCTCGAGGGAAAGGGACAATTGTCCCCTTCCCTGGGTGTAAGCAGTCTGAGGTCCAATGGGCCTACTCGAATGTACGCCAGCTCTGGAGCTGGTGTACATTCAAACCCTCCATGTAAGGCCGCACCGGATGGGGAGAGGGCTTTGGATATCAGCGGATCTTGTAGCTGATAGCCCCACCTTCCCCCTGCTCGGTGCAGCCAATGGCCACCCTCCCTTGCTGCCTGGTTCACCCTCTCCCCACCCCTGCACTGGCCAGTGCTGGGGACCTTACCTTGTGGGCGCCGGGGACGGTCTGCTGGGGGAGAGAGGACTGCGAAAGTGCTTTACACGACACCTAGCACCAGGGTAGTGTGTGCTCCCCCGGCGCAATTGTACACAGGATTGGGTCGTGAGAGCCCAATCCTATGCATGTCTACTCAGATGTAAGTCCCATTATAGTCAATGGGGCTTACTCCCAGATACATGTGGCTAGGATTGCAGCCTAAGAAGCACCTTTTCAAGTAATGGTTCTCTTATATTTAGCATGGGGAGAACAGCTGTCCCTATTCACCTCAGAATAGCATTGTTTTCAGTGGCTATTTGCTGTTATCTCTTTTGCTTTTTGTGAGTTCTTTTGGAACAGGGAACCATTTTTTTCATTTATATTATGATGTCAACCACTTAACTTTGTTATTGAAATATGATATATAAATATTTTAATAACTACTATTTCCATATTTATATTTCATTTGTATGTGTTGGCTTGTCCTTATCATTTTGTAAGCTGCCTTGAGTCCCTAAAGGGAGAAAGTCAGGATAGAAATCATGATAATAATGATGATCTCTTCATGGCTATCATTCCTTCAGTTGCATCAAATGTAAGCTTCTCAATCCAAGTGTTGTATTCTGCTGTCCATACATAGTTCATTCTGTTTTATCATTATTGCAACCCATTTATCAATTTGCTAGTGTTTCTTCTAGCCTGGATCACTTGTCTATCTTCTCACTCAATTGCCTGTGATATCTTACATGCTGTCAGCTGGGTGACTGAATGTTGCGTTTGTCCTTCCAATCTATTTTCCAGTATACAATGATATTGTTTCTATGTGTCCATTTCTGTTAATCTGCTCATGGAGGACAGAAGTGCCTTATATTTATATTGGTGCCCTCTTATCATTTTTCTTTCCTTTGCCTATTTTTTTTCTGAAAGAGATCATATTGTCTTTAATGTCTCTAAGGCTCTTGTGAGCTTTGTCTGCTGCTGAAAAAAGTATTTTTTTTTTCCAGCTAGAAGATGATATTATAGCCAAACCTTCATATACAGAGGAAATTAAAAACTTCGTTACAAAACAGGAATCAAAGGACTGGATGATCCTTGAATTTTCTCAGCTTGGTTTTATTGGTAAGAATAAAGCAATGTTGAGATTAGGGGGAGCCATTTTAAGCAAGAGAGGTACACTGTTTACATTTAAAAAATAAAGTATTTTACAGCACATTCCTATGCATGTTCTGAGTAAAGTTCAAGCTTCTGTTCAATGAGGTTTACTTGTGCACAGGATTGCAACATTAATTAATTGTTAAAATGTTAAGTATTCTTCAACAAACTGTCCAAACAACTACAATTTCCAGTGATGACTGCTTTGCCCTCAGTCATCAGCTGTGTGTTCTGCCATCTGGGAAAAATAACTAACACAATGTAATGTATCTGCTTTTCTTCTAGCATACACTAAGTATTATGTTATGTATAAGAATACAATTATTACAATAACTATCTTGGTTTCTTGGAAATACTCTGATCATAGGCCAGATTATGGGGACATGGGACTACGTTGCCAGTCTCAGGGAAAGGACCTTAGATTTACCTCCAATGGATTTTCAAAGTTGGTAGAGATGTTGTGGGCTGTGACTGTCGCCTAAGCCGCACAAAGCTGTGAAGGGACACTGCAACCCAGCTGACGGCAGTCTTGGGGGAGGGTGGGACTGAGGAAGGCGGGTAATGTAAGTGAAGGGAAAGTGCAGAACAGGAAGGAAGGTGGGGAAGCAAAAGTAGAAACCTGGAGGGAAGGAGACAGACAGGGACAGACAGAGGAGGATGGATGAGGAAAGGAGGATTTCCAGCACTAAGAGGAGACAAGTGGGGAAATGGCTGGGGAACAGGGACCCCCCCAGCAGGGAGGAAAGGAGAATTGGAGGATGGAGGAACAAAAAAAGACAAGCAAGGAAGAAAGGTGGAGCTTGAGAAGAGAGACCAGAGGGGTGGACAAACATCAGGGAGGAAAGGCTGAGTCCCCAGTTGGCTCAGGCTACCTCTGCAACCCTAGAGACATATTGCCCCCAGGAAAGGCCTAGACCCCAAAGATCCTCTTCCATGGGAGGAGCAGCTAATCTCTTACTGCTTTCAGCCTGCTGACGCCAGGACTTAATATAAGTGGGTAAAACTGCTGCCTGCATGAAATGAATGACAGGAGGTGGGCTGTCCCCTGCCTCGCTTGGATTTTGTTGACCCTGACCCATTGGGGGTCATGGAGCCCTCACGTGTACCCTCCCCCAGTGAACTGTGTAAATAAACCCTTGTGTAGCATATTCACTATGCTTTAAGTCTCTTTTCCTGACTGCTTGAAAGCTGAGGACACTCCCCAAGCCCTTAGACATGGACCTCTCCCCTTCGGAGGTGGTGGCCACACCACAGACATGTACTCGGGTCACTGGACCTAAGTCTGCAAAGTACTATGTAGGTCCTGAATTCCTAACGCTGTACCTTAGGAAGAGGACGGGGGCTAGATCTATGCTGAAGGAGGGGCGATAGCTAGGTGGTAGAGTACATGTTTTGTATGCAGAAGGACCCAGATTCACCCCCTGGCATATCTAGGTAGTGCTGGGAAAGACCCATTGGAAATCCCGGAAGAACCACTTACTGTAGATACTGAGCTCAATGACCCAATGGTCTGGTACAATGTAGCAGCAGGAGTGGGGTGTTGATAAGAGCTGCAGCATACAGGGAAGGGGTATTTCCTGCTGCACCACACTTCCAGAAAATCACACTCATGAAAAGACTGTTGGCAACAGTAGGAGTAGGGTTGCCAACTCTGGCTGAAGTTATGTCTGGAGATACCCCCTCCTCACATGTCATAACATCATTTTGCCAAGGAGGGCTCATTAAAATCTCCAGGGTTGCTTTCAGCCGTCTCCTGGAAATTGATGCTGATTCCTCAAGACTCCAGGCCAGTCTTGGAAGCTTGACAATTGTATCCAGGAGGGAGCTTCCATTATGCCAATGGAAACTTTCCTTCTAGATCAGCAGCTTCATGGATATGACTTTTGCCAGCACCAGGGCTGGCCCATCTATGAGGCCAACTGAAGCAGTTGCCTCAGGCAGCAGTTTGGTAGGGGGCACCCACCTCTTTCTCCCTCACTGGGAGGAGATGAGGCTGGCACATCACCTGCCAAGGGTGGGGGCTGCATTTGGCACACTGCCTCAGGTGGCAAGAGAGGTCTGGGGCTGGCCCTGGTCAGCATGGGTACAGAGAGAGAGCTAAATACCCTTTCCCTGCATGTCCCAGGGCTGATCCTGATCCATTCCCACTCCTGGCTACTGTTCAGTTAAAAAAGAAAACAACCACCACCATGCAGGACCAAACCACGCACTGTTGATTGGGTAGTTTGGGCCTGAGGTAGAAGGTACTTTTGTTTCTGGAATATACATTTAAAACAATGCAAAATACAAGTGTAACTGCTTGGAACAACATTAATTAGCTATTCATGTTTTTTTCTTCTTTCAAGATTCATACTATCCAGTTAAGGTAGTATTACAGGTTGTAAATGACACTGTGGATGCAATTTGGCCAAAGCTGAACATTTGCATGTCCCATGGTGACTTCAGTTAAGAGTTGAGCATTGAAATCAGTGGGACTAGAGATGTTCAGCTTTGGTTGGGTTGTGCCCTGAATTTGGCCAAAGTGAGATAGTTGAAATAAACTCTTTGGCTATGATACATTGGAAACATTGAGCATGTGCAACTGATACACAGAGCTAGTTACTCCAGGGGAGCGGAAGGTCTAACCATTGCAGCTATCCACTGAAGCAAGAGGCAAGAGCACCTCCTTTGCTGTGTCCAGTTTTAAGCATCACAGCTCATAGAGACCAAGAGGAAATGACAAAGAATGGAATAGGAAAATTAGGCTAGGAACAGCACAACACTAGAGAGTCCAATTGCATTTTCAGCCAAATTGTTTTGCTACATCAGCTTCCTGGGGATGCACAAGGTTTCATGTACACACTTCACTACTAGTGCAGCAGGATCATAGCCTTTGTTCCTAGTTTATAATACCAACTGGTATTGAATAAGTAAAGTTGATAATTCTGCAGTGAATTTCTCTGTATTATAAGTCAAGTTGTGAATTTTCCCTTTTTAAAAAATTATTTTCAGGTAAATTATTCAAAACCAGAGACATACCGCTGATAGTAGAATTTTTTTTAATGTTCTACCAAGATAAGCCGATTGACTGGCTTCTAGACCACTTACTTTGGGTTAAAGTTTGCAACCCAGAGAAAAACGCAGTAAGTACTACATTTATTAACATTAAGTATTTAGCATTTGGAAAAAATGCATTTTAAAATCATTACATTTTTTCAGAAGAGACAACATTTTTTGACACATATTTATGTAGCCTCACTTTCTTTCTACTAGGCAGTGCTGGTTCTAGGTTGCTAGAGACCCTGGGCCAAAACCCTGCACTAGGCCACCCATTGCACATTTGGGGTCCTATATCCCCCCACCTTAGCAGCAGCAGGCAGCAACAGCTCCTCCCACCCTTCCCATCATTCAACAGGGGTGTCTTCTAGAGGCCCCATGACCATGATGTTAGGAGTACCAGCAGCAATGGTACCATTAGTCTCTCAAATGACTACTCACTGCTGCCTTGGGATGTATAATGTACATAAAATAATAAAACATAATTCCCTTGAAGATCCCAAAGTCTCACTGCTGTAGTATTTGTCTCCTTGAAATGCTATGCAATAATAATTCAAACATATTTGCAGTATAAGTGTCTGTTCTTTGCCTACTCAACAGGCACAGAAAACAATCTTTCCCTCTTCTCTTTATCCCAGGACCTTGTTTCACCCTCCCCCGCCCTGACACCACCTTGTTCTACCCTCCCCCCACCCTGTTCCACCTCCCCCGCTACCTTACCTCCATTGGCAAGTTCTTTCCACTTCCCAAGTGCATGTGGGAAGGCTCTGACCTTCCCACTGGCATTCCAGCAGCGCACACCTTCGCATGCTGCCGGAGTGTCTTTGTGACTGCTGTAAGGCAATTGCGTCTGATGAAACACTAGTTCTACAAACAATAAGAGCTCATAGGATTGGACTGTAAATCCTACCTTTCTCCTCCCCATTGTTACCCCACAGTGAAAAATGCATATTCTATCATACTGTTAGTATGGGTATACTGTATATGTATGCGACATAACAGAATCAGACCTGAGAATGACTTGAAAATAAATAAGCTGAAATCCTTCACAAATGTCATCAAATGATATTTGATGAATGTCATTGATATAAATGTAATTTGTGCACAATTCTTTGCTAACTGGTAAGATTTAGCAGTGGAAGAGCAACTGTCACTATTCACTTCAGTATACAGTAGTGTCTTTTTCAGTGGCTTTTTGCTGGTGTCTCTTTTCCCTCTTTTTCTTTGGATTGTAAACCCTCTGGGATAGAGAACCATCATTTATTTTGCAATGTAAACTGCCTTGTGAACATTTTGTTGAAAAATGGTACATAGATAGTACTGTGATATTGAAACCCTCACAGATGTTGAAAAACGTTTTCTTTATTTGGAATGTTGGTGAATGTTCTGTGATGTCATGCCAGCTCAGCCAGTTAAGGTTCACTGCCACAAGTGCAATACGTTACAATATAGGGGCAGTTTGAAAAATATTGTCCAATCATGTGTGTGCACGTCCCCTCCCCCCAGTCCAGTGAGCTGTTTTGTCGCTGCATAGTCACATCGGAGCAGAACATCTGGACCACTCTTTAAAGTAGTATTGTTTTAAATAAACTGCACAGTTAGGAGTGGTTCAGACTTTCTGTCTCTAACATGAGTATACAGGGACAACTCATGTGATAGGGAAGCCAGTTGGACAGGATTGTCCAAATTGGCCCATAGATAGTTTGTTCACCTGTGACTAAATGCAGTTTGCAGTACAATGTTTCAAGTGAAACCTGCGACAAAATGTTGCATCTTCCCAACCCCAATGCTCAGTGGGCCAATTCCAACATGTGGGCCAATTCCATTTCCCTGTACCTGACCCCAGTCGCATCACAGGGACGTGCGTCACCCCAGAGCGGGGTGCATGTGTCACCTTTAAGGACACGGCCCCGCCCCCGCGCGTGATGTCACGCGCAGGCCCAGAGCCCCCCCGCTCCGTTTTCGGCTCATTTTGGAACCAAACGGACGCGAGGGTGGGCGGGCGGGCGGGCCCAACTCCAACTACGAACTGTAAGTGTGGGGGGTCGCGGGTCACCCTTGTGCGCGCGACACCCCCCGGCGGCCCGCCCCTCGCGCTTCCCCCTGTCGCCGCCCCTGCCTGACCCTTCCCTTGGTGTTTTGCTTCTGTTTTGTATTCCATATGACATCTCAACATTCTGTGGCTGCTGAGCATGCTCAGATCTTACGAGGCTGTTTTGGTTATGTATTGTTTTTCCTTTGCCTTTTCTCTTAATTTTCAAATTTACCAGTATCTACTTCTCGTCTACATATTCACAGAGTTACACAAATACATAGAACCCACTACCTTGTGGGTGGCCCTGTTTTGCATAGTAATTGATAGAAACTCTGTCACCTAAGTTTGCTATTGGTATATATGATAAAATATGGAGAGAAACTGAAATACCGCCATCTCTGCTATTTATAATGCAAAACGATTTCCTTTCCAGCATCACTGTGAAAAACAAAAGGCCTATTTGCGCATCCGTTATAAGCCATCTCTCTTTCAGCATGTGGGATTACACTCCTCTTTAGCTGGAAAAATACAGAATTTGAAAGTAAGACTTCCTTTCAGTTTGCTTCTTGCTCTGAATCCGTGATCTGAAATTGTACAGATGAACACTGTTAGTGGAGAAACATTTTTGTTCAAATTCTTGGTCAGCCAGCAGTAGTGCTTTCCACTCTGAGGATACAGTGAGCTGATGCCAAGCTTAGACCACTGCCCTATCAGCAAAAGCCTGTCAGCAAAAGTCCCAGTCCCCCATTGGCATTGGTACACTGATTCTTGCCTCACTACTTCATTTCTCTATTTTTCTTTTCCCTAGTAAGATATGATGATCACCTCTGGCTTATTATACCCTGGGGTTAGATCCAAAAACTGTGAGTAGTATTCTGCTCCTGGAACAGAGACTTCTCACCCCTCCTCCCTGCTTCAGCCGCCAACACTTGGGTAACAGTGTGGGGCAACAGAACTTGTATCTCCTCACCTCAACCCTAATGGCCAATTGATTCAAGCAGGCCAGTTCCCTCTCCTGAACAACTCCCCCACCACCACCATGTTCTGCTATTTTTTCCCTACTTCAACATTCAATGACTCCTGGAGGCCACTGACGTTCCTCAGTTCACATCATCTGTTTTGACTGTGTGGTTTTTCCTTTTTCTCTTAATATTCAGACTTATCTACTTCTGCGTATCTAGGGAGTCTTCCAAGTATTTAAAAACCATTTCCTTTCCTATGTGTGGTGCCATTTCACATAGAAACTGATAGGCAACCAATTGAGTTTGCTGTAGGTAGGTAGATATGGCATAGAGAAGGCTGCAAAATGGAGGGCAGTCAGTAGAAATCCCAGACCCCACTTGCATGACTGATGGATCCCCCCCCCCCGTGGCTAAAGTTATAGAATAGCTATAGCTTGCACATAAGAGACATTGATTTGTATGTATGTTAAGCCCCGATACTTGTACTTGATACTTATATAGCCCTGTTGATGTCTTATATGCGCACATAGATTTTTTTTTTAGGAATATAGATTTTTTTAATTTTAAAATTACCCACTACATAGAGTGACTGTGCAAGGGGAAGAGTGGGATTGCAGCAGAAGGCCCCACCCCCAACCTGCACATGTTCATTAAAGACTGTCTGCATAGTCCGTGTGCATCAGGTGAGGAAGCCTGATGGCAGGTGAGGAAGCCCCACCCCGTCATCACCCACGGTAAAGAGGTTCGAAGATTGATCCGAAGATTGCGCACACGCCCTACCCACTTGCACCCAAGTAAGTGGGTAGCACGCACGTGCAATGTCCAAATCAGGCTGCGGCTCTTCTGTGGACAACAGGGCGGGGCTGCCTCACCTGCCGTGTCCGCACCGCACGTCCCTGCTGTGCACATACCAAATGTGTGGGTTAGATTCTGTACATGCAGTCAAGGAGTATGCAAAAACTGTATGTGCACCTGATTGTCAACCTGAATGTCACCTGAATGGGCAACAGTTTACATCTCATTAGTTGATTACTACAGTTTTAATTTGCAAAATGTTCAATGACACGATAGCCCAGAACATGTTATGAGTTTGAAGGTGACAGTTTCTATATACTATTTATTTTGGCAATAAAATTGTTTTTATAGTCTCCTTATTTATGAATAATATACATCTTATACCTGACAGGATAAAGATTTTGAGAAGAAGTCATTAGTTAAAGCACATGCCAACCCTCCTGCAGAAGTGACTACAAGCCTAAAAGTATACCAGGACTTTACACTCGAAAAAGCTTATAAAGGAGTGGAATGTTTCTGGGCTTTTGCCCCTGTGGCTGGAGATTATATCTTGTTCCGATTTTGGCAGCCATTGAAAATAGAAAGGTAGGTATTATTTATTTATTTTATTTATTTATTTATTTTAGGAATTTGTAGCCCGCCTTTCTCCCGAGGGCACTCAAGGCGGCTTACAGCATATTAAAATACATAAACACATTAAAACAATTTAAAAACACATTAAAATAATTAAAACACTTAAGTTAAAAATAAACAACCCCAGTGGGTCACCAGCATTTACATATATTAAAACCAATTGTTAAAAGGTCAGCCCACCATGTCAGACATTAAAAGCAGTCCTGAATAAAAACGTCTTAAGGCCCCGCCGAAAGGCCTCTAAAGAGGGAGTCGTTCTTAATTCCAAGGGGAGGGAATTCCACAATTGGGGCGCCACCGCCGAGAAGGCCCTATTCCGCGTCGCCATCCCCCTCACTTCTGTCAATGGCGGCACGGTTAACAGGGCCCCCCCGATGACCTCAGAGTACGGGTCGGATTATAAGGAAGGAGGCGGTCCCTCAAATACCCTGGACCTGAGCCGTTAAGGGCTTTAAAAGTCAAAACTAGCACTTTGAATTGTGCCCGGAAACGAACCGGCAGCCAGTGTAGCCGCCGAAGCAACGGTCCGACTGAGTCGAACCGACAAGCCCCGGCAACCATCCGGGCTGCCGCATTCTGCACTAATTGCAGTTTCCGAACAGTCTTCTGAATGGGGTAGCCCCATTCAGAGGTAGCCCCACGTAGAGCGCATTGCAGTAATCTAGTCTAGATGTCACTAGGGCATGGGTCACTGTGGCCAGGTCTGCACGATCCAAGTACGGTCGCAGCTGGCGCACCAGCCGAAGCTGGGCAAAAGCCCCCCTGGCCACAGCCGCTACCTGGGAGTCCAGGAGCAGCTGCGCATCCAGGAGAACCCCCAAGCTGCGGACCTGCTCCTTCAGGGGGAGTACAACCCCATTCAGAACAGGACGATGATCCAGCCGTCGATTAACGATTAAATGATGGAAGAGCATTTCCTTAATTTAGGAAAAAAGTTTGCAACGAAAATTGCCCTCCCTGAGTTGCTTATTTCCCCCCACAGATGGACAAAACAGTTTGCATAAGATCTTTGATGGGAAAAATGGACTGTGGGTAAAGGATAAAGCACAAGGAAAACTGAGACCAGAAACTGTTACCAGCAACTTCTATATGTCTTGTTTTGTCTTCAGTCTGCTTATATTCCTTCCACCATCCCTAACCTATGCAAAGGAAAGAATGAATACTAGAGCTATTATAAAAGATCTGCATGCTAAATATTAGGGACAAATTTAGTCATGCATGTAAATATACTGAAAGAATCTGTTTTGCAGCTACTTATTTCAAAGTGGAAATATGGAACATCCTGGAGATCAGCTGTTTAATACTACTGTAGAGATTTTATTTTATGATGTAAGTATCTCAACTCTCATGTTCATATACAGTATATCATTTCACATTTTATTAATAAAATTAGAGAGAGAAGTTGCACTCTCCTTAATTTTCCTGGCTAGTTGTTCTACCTTTCGCGGGCATTGCCTTCTCAAGCCAACAGAGGATAGTTTTGTAAACATCCTGATCAGAAATAGACACTTCCCTTTCCTGTTCTCTCCAATTGATGGTCTGCCAGCCCAGAGAGCCCATTGATAGGACCTCCCAGCACTTGAGGTGACATGCCAAATGCCATCCCGTTACCTGGTGGTGTGTGAGTCTCTCTCTGCCACTCCTCCTCTTCCTTCTGCTCCATATGAGATGCTCTGGCCCACCATGCTTCTCTCCTCCACACTTCCTTTTCCTTTTCAAATCTAGTGAGCGGGTGGAGGAGTGGTAGAGGTGGGCAAACTGGGATGGATGGAGGTGGGCGCTCTCCACCAATTTGTGGCCTAAGGTAACTGCCGGTCCAATCCTAACTGGGCCAGGAAGCAGCAGAACACATGTTCTGCTGGTGCTGACTGCCGTAAAGCGGTCAGTGCCAGCCGTAAAAGGCGCTCTGGCAGCACACGAACTTGTGGGACCCTTTCTGTGCATGCTGGAGTAGCAGGAAGACCCCACTGGGAACAGGGTGGGGTAGGGTGGAACGAGGTGACGACGGGCCCGAGATGGGTGGATTGGGTCTGGAAATGGGGTGGGTTTGGCAGGAGCAACTGCCACTGAATCCTAACCCCCTTTCTGGACCCAATTCCATGGCACAGGTCTAGACAAACCTGTGCCAGTGATTTCGCTAGCGCAGGTCCGAGTAGATACCCCCCCCGGCACCATGGTGGCTTACGTGGCTTACCATGGAGACCTCCACAACTGCCACCTCCAGAATGCAGTGGTGGCCATTTTGGCACTGCTGCATTGGTGGGGGGGAGGAAGGATTGGGTTGTGCCTCAGTCAGTCACATGGGCAGACCAGCCCTGCTCTGATCTGACTTTAGATCACATGGAGGTGGTGGCAGCATGTGCTTCAGTGCATGGCTGTGCCAGCACAGTAGAAGACAGCTTAAAACTACTCTATATTTATATATAAAATAGTATACTGTTGTCTGGGGCCTGACCTGTCAGCTCCGCCGGATGGGGCCCCAGACAAACCAGGGAGGCGGTAGGATCCAACACTCGGCATGGTTGGCATGGAAATGGGACCACCTTACAAGGCAAGTCCCACCCCATGAGCAGCTGGGGGAGCCAGGCCTGATGAGGCCCTGCCTGCTGAAAGCGCCTCACCCCACCACGAATCAGTCAAGGGACAGCTTCAACCCCGGTCACCAAACAACTGACAGTCGGCCACATGCCCGGCTGATGAGGAGGCTCAGTATAGGGCAGGGATGTATCTAAGTAACTAGGTCACGAGTGCGAGTGCAAGTACGAGTCATTTTTGCAAGAGTACGAGTCCGAGTGCGAGTCAGTGTCAAAATTTTTGGGCAAGTACGAGTCAAGTGCGAGTCATTTTTGCACGAGTGCGAGTAAGGCCAGAAACCACGAGTCACAAGTCACGAGTCGAGTCACTTTGGGGAAAATAGTTTTTCCCCTGCAAATGGGGTGGGTGGGTGTCTGTGTGTGGGGTGTGTGTGGGGACCTCTGAGACTTTTAAAGCACCCACTTGGCTCCCCCTATGCCCTTTCCCTCACCTCTCAGTCTTGTCACCACCCATCTGGTTTGGGAAAAACAAGCGTGTCTACATTCAAACCATTTATTATTCCCTCCTTGCACCTTCCCCTTGCTGAGCCGAGCATCCCTTGGGCTCGGAGTTTTGGTCAATGAGGAGGAACTGCTGCGGCAGCTTCGCCTTCCCTCACTCCTCCCCACCCCTCGCGCTCGGAGTTGTGGTCAATGGCAAACAGACAGCAACAAAAGGGGGAGGGACTCGGAGCCAGGCTTGCTTTCCCACCCCCTTGAAAACCCTTCCTCCCTGCTGCCTCCTCCTCCGAGGTCTCCACTGCGCCCGCCTGCCTGCCTGCCTGTGTTGATGCCGGCCGTTAAAGGAAAATGACTTGGAAATGGCAAGTCGTTACCCCCACGAGTGCAAGTCAAGTACGAGTCCCATGGGTCACGAGTGCGAGTCAGTGGGTCATGAGTACAAGTACGAGTACAAGTCAGGGAAAAAGTGGCTAAGTCACACTTGCGAGTCGAGTCATTTGACTCGAGTCCCCATCACTGGTATAGGGTAGACAGTTGAGCTATGAAGATGGCTGGTCTGCCTGTGACGCAGACTTACACCAAATAAGCCACTCTAGTATGCACTCATATTTAAGAACTGCTAGCAAAAAAAGAAATTCAGAGAGAAAAGGAATTTGGGCCTTATCTTGTCAATTGTTCATTCTGCAAATATTCCTGATCAGCAATCTTGTCTCTTTCTTTTACTTTGTAGACAGTCAACCAAATAGGAGGACTGGGCAGAGGCACTTTTTAAAGTGGTGCTCCTCTTATATTTAGCGCGCGCACATACACACACACACACACACAGAGACAGACAGACAGACAGAGAGGGTCCCTCTTCACCCCAGCATAGTGTATTTTCTAGTGGTTGTTTGCTGGTGTTTCTTCTGCATCTTTTTAGATTGTGAGCACTTTTGGGACAAGGAGCTATTTATTTGTCTATTTTTTTCAACTTGTTTTGAAATCTCTATGCCCATTCTTTGCAATTTCCCTGAACCTTTGCTTTTGGTCTTGTTCATACCTACTTTAATAAATCTTTTGTGTTTTACTATTTTACCTGCCTGGCATTCACTCACAAAGGAGGAGTGGGTTGCCACATCTCTTAAATTGCTTAAGGTTCTACAGTTTGGCACGGGAACCACTCAGATTTTTAAGAGTTCTTTATTATTCTGGAAGAGGAAGTTTTCTAAGGCACCTTCGTCTGGGCTCCCTAGGTTTGGATGGTGGCAGCAAGTAAACCTACAAGTTTCCCCAGTTAAGGGAGTGAAGTGGTGAGCAGGGGCTGCATGCTAGCTTCTAACCACTAGGTCAGTGGTTCCCAAACTGGGAGGCGTGGTTCCCAGGGGAGCCGTGGAATGCCACAGAATTTTCTCGGAATCCAGTGCAATGCCAATTGGCAGGCATCAAACGTAATGTAATGGGGTACCATGGCCAATGGTTGCCAGTGGTCAAGGGAGCCGCAGGTCGAAAAAAACTGGAAACACTGCACTAGATGCTGTGTCCCTGCCAGCCCTTCAGCCTTCCCTTTCAGACATGGTGATAGGATAATAGGAAGGGGCAGTAGTTTGGCAATGGGTGGCTTATCAGAATTTTGACATGCTTGCCTCCTATTATATCGAGAGAAGAACTTCCTTCAGCATAGTAGGACAGCAAGCCAGAAAACTTTCCTTTCTAAAAAACAGTTGTGATTTTCTTTTTCTTGCTTTTTCTTGTAGGAGAGAGACTTACAACGTTACAATTTTAAAAACATAACTCAAGATGGATATTTACCAATAGGTAAAAGCATATTTCTGAGATGGATATATCTTACATTTCTATATAGTTGATATTTTAGCAACGTTTTATTTTAAATGGATCCAATTTGCCATTTTGCTCACAGAAGGCATCTTTGCCCTGCTAACCAGGCAAAGAAGCACCTTTTAAGTGGTGTCCTCTTATATTTAGTGGGGGGAGAGTAGGGCCTGCCCATCTACAAAGAAATTATCTGAAGACTATAATTTTTAATTCCTGTGTAGTTCTTTAATTTTGTCCCTTCCTGAAGTGAGGTGTAATAAACTGCTCTTGTTGATTATAGTTGAAAAATAATTTAATTGCAGCATATATCAGTAGTAATATTTTCATTTACGTATAGGTACTTTTGAAAAAGGAATAGCAACTGGCATCGTCAACCCACTTTTTGGAAGAATAATAGCTATTCGTTTATCTGTCAATTCCAGGTCTCTCATGTGGGTGCTACTGAATGAAGTAAGTATGTAGAGACAGTGAACCTGTCAAGAAAGTTTAAAATTTAGTTTTAAGACTTTGTTCTAGGGAAGATGTATTTTGTTTAGAAATTTCCTTTCTTAGGTTTAATTTATTAGTTCAGTTTATTACAGCACAATCCTATACATGTCTACGCAGAAGTAAGTCCCATTGTGTTCAGTGGGGCATACTCGCAGCAAAGTGTGCATAGGATTGCAGCCTAAGAAATCCTTTTATTGTCTCAGGCTTAAAGCTTTAAAAGGCTGAATTTGTAAGCTACATTCCTTGGATACAAAGTTGATCATATGTTTCTGGATTGAATATAAAGAATCGTCTGATAAGTGGGCAGAGTTTTTATAGGTTTTTTGGGGGTGTCACACGCTGCCTTTCCAGTAGTGTAGCACAAGACACTGCAACACACGTGTAAGCAGCCCCTCCCACTCGCCATCAGAGTCATTCTGGGGAGTGACAGCAACACGCCCCACAGTGCAACGTCGCTTTCCAAATGGCTCCAATGGCAAGTGGGCAATTCAACACGTATGTTGCTTACACGGTCTTGTGCTACTTACAGCACCACACCCCCTCTGGCTACGCTACTACGCCTCTCTCCCTTGCCCCAAGGTGTAAGTCTGTGTTTGTGGGCTGAAGGGTAGGACATAGAGCATGTAGGTTTGAAGCTGTTTTCTTGTGTTCCTTTATTCTTAAACAATGACAAAAGCACTACTCCTGGCTGGGAGATAACAAAAGCTAGGTTGCTTCACAAGTCTGCAGTCTATATCCATAAGGTGCCCACTCAAGAGCACCTCTCTTAAAGTCCAGATTAGACAGAAGCTCTTCTATCCAGGATGTCCCTGGCTTCTCAGGGGAAACAGAGGGCCTGGCCAGCTCGCCAGAGCAGCCTGCTGTATGTTCGTGGACTGGCCAATCACTCTGGGTCTGGCCAAGGGCATACATAGGGCTGGGCTTTTATGAAAGACGGCCATCTTCCTCTCCTTCCAGGCAGCAGGGAGCCCCCAGGGATACTCCTGTGCTCTGTGGGGGGAGCTTTCCCTTCTTTCTCCTCTTCTTCATCCCCCTTGTTCTTGTCCTTCTGTCTCCTTTTGTTCCTGCCAGTGGTGGTGCAGGTTGCCTTTGCTGCCCAAATGGCTCCAAGGACATGTGGGAGAGACTGCGTTACACCGGTTTGCGGTGTAGTGCCTTGCACCACTTATGGTGCTTCTGCACCCCCTCCACGAACGCCACTGGCTCCTGCCTTTCATCCCAACTTCCTTTTTCCTCATCCTTATCTTCCTGCTTCCATGCTCCCTTCTTTCCTTACTCTGGGTACCTCCACTCCTGGCCTTCTGTTCCCTTCTCTCTCCTTCTCTTTTCTCTGCTCTATCTTGCCTCCTCTTCCCCCCCCCCCGCCTGATTCCCCTTGTGGCTTCCCTTAGTAGGTTAGTCCATAACATTGTACATTTTTTTCTGCCAAAAGATTTTATGGAGAGATTCGGAGAAAGCTTTCAAAATGTATGTAAAGATATTAAAGGAGTAGTGCAGTATAAGCATACCTCTGATTTGTAAATGTAGACAAATAATCTTTCTTCTTTTTATGCAGATATTCATAAAGACATCATGAGAAAAGTATCAGAGAAGAGATATCTGCAAGCATATAGAAGTTTTTAAGGCTTCCTAAGGAAAGAAGGCCATCTAGTGGTAGCAACAACATGATGAACAATTAAATCTCCTTTCTCCTACTGTGTAGTAGAGAGGGGACACATGTATACTCTGTATATAGAACATTAATTTTATTAAATATTTTAAATAGTTTATAATATAGTGCCAATAATTATTTTGTAGATTTTTTTTACTATTGAAGTCTCACTTGTTAACTAACTAGGGCTAGCCCACGCATGAGACATAATGGTGGCCCCTGCAGGCAGTGGGTTGGGGGAGCTGGTGAACTGATAGGGCTCCTACACACCACACCTGCCTGCCACCCAACTGGCTATTCACCGTGCCTACTGTCACTGCCATGGTCCTTGTGCTCTCCTTCCTGGAAGGATAGGGAAGTGAGCTAGAAGATTGTGGTGGCAATGCCCTATTTCTTCTTCCAATGCCACTGCCAACATGATCCTATAGAAATTTTAGATTTTAATCCAGCCAAGGTTAATCCTATCCAGGCCTTACAGTGGTGGATCTCACAATCTTCCAGTGTAAACCTGGAGCTGCTGGCATCACAGCTGTTTGGTTGTTCTGTGACCTGCTAGTGACAGCGCGGGAGCTGGTAAGCCCCAAGCCAACAGCAGAGGGCTGTAGAACTACCACTGGAGCAGGTAAGGTGGCAGCAGGGGCAGATTGGAACACGCTGGGGGCAGAAGGGGGTTATTATTTGATTTCATTTTTTCCCTATGGTTCATTTAAGTAAAGAATAGCTGGTATAACATAGCAGCCCAGGGACAGAGCTGCAGAGTCCGGTCTTCCCTAGTTTGAATCTCACCTCTATCAGGTGGCATTTGGCAAACTACTTCTACTTAGCCTCAGCTGCTATATGGGGATCATATTTGCCTGTGAAGTAATTTGAATGCTCAGAAAGTGCTATACAAACATAAAATATTATTAAGTAGCTCTGGTAGCAAGGCCAGCTGAAGCAGGGCTGCCTGCCTGAGGCAGCATATAGCCTCGCTGCTCTCCCTTACCCAGCTCCTTCTTCCACGTGAACTCTTGAATTAAAGAAGGACATGCGAAGCACACCAGGATCACTCCCAGAACACTGTTCATTTCCTCCTTTGTTTAAAGAGCTACAGATAACTTATCTGTAGATATAATCTTCTAGTCATTACAAACATTTCTTTCAGTCTGCTTCCTGTTGCTTCTACAAAATGAACATAATGATTTTCTAGCACAGTGACTGATCAAAAGTTACCAAAGACATTACACCATACTTGACTGCTTGTCTGTTTATGAAGTGCAAAATAGAACAGACACAGTACGACGCTGAAGGATTATTGAACTTTCTGCAGTGTGTTCTTTAAAAATTCCAGGATGGGTGGGTGTGATGATTTCAATAATAATTTAGAAAAAAGCACTGGGAAAAGGTTAATGTGAGAAGTGGTTCCTCCTTACATCGCTAACACTCCAGGTTCCCAAGTGCTGATACTGGTGTGAGAAGAAGCAGCTGCCCCAGGGTCGTATTGAAGGTGAGTGATGGGAGTGGGGAGTAGAGCTCCAAGACTTATAGCTGCAAAAGCATTCAGGTGATGTCTCTGAAACTTTTTTCAAAGAACCTGGGCCAAAAAGAGGCAGCAGGCTTAGCAGAAAGGAATTTGATAGATAAATTTGCCTAGGGACATGTTAATATTTAAGCATAATCTTTCCCAAGGGCTGCCTGAGAGACGGTATGTGGCTCACGTTATATTAAAGCTACAAATGAAGACATTTACTTCAGAATAATCCTATTGAACACAGTGGGACTTACTTCTGTGTAGTGTTGTGCCAGCATCTATGGTGTGTCCACTGGTGGAACTGGGGCTACAACAGCAGAGCTTTGGTCCTGACAGTGCAGTTGTAGTTGCACGGGCATCTGAGAGCATCTGCTATTTATTTCCCATACCAGTTAGAAATTAGAATGGTATTTCTGAGGTATAGGACCACTGGTGTTACTCGAGGTGGGGCAGAATGGTAAGTTCTGCACTGTGCTAACCTCTGTTTACTCCTTGGCACGAGGCGACCCCGCTCCCTCACCATCAGAGCCATTCAGAGTGGCAAAAGCAACGTACAGTAGACTAGCTGACTCCCTAGTAGTAGCAGACTAGTAGAAGCAGACTAGTAGACTCCCTGTGCGTTGCCTTTGCCGTACTGAATGGCTCTGATGGTGAGGGGGCGGGGCTGCCTCGTGCTGAGGAGTAAAGGAAGTTAGCACAGTGCGGAACTTACCGTTCCACCCCACCTCGAGCAATGCCAGTGTATAGGACCAGGTTGCCCATGAAGAGCAATACGTTTCAAAATAAAAATCAGTGGCAGGAGAAGAAAACACTCTTAAGGTCCCAATTCTATCCAACTTTCCAGCACTGATGAAGCCGTACCAATGGGACGTGCGCTCTATCCTGTGGTGAGGGGGGCAGTCACAGAGACCTCCTCAAGGTAAGGGAACGTCTATTCCCTTATCTCGGGGATGCATTGCAGCTGCATCGGGGCTGGAAAGGTGGATAGGACTGGGCCCTGAGAAAGATATTTGAAGTTGGTTTTTTTGTTATATAGTCTTAGTGGGGTGTTTGTGCAGTATGACAAACTCCTGCACTTCAAAATTTACTACTACACCACTGGTTTCATCCTACATGGTCCAGGGCTTATCAAGTCATCTGGCAATACTGCTGCATGTCCGACATCATCACTGGGGTTAACATGGGTATTTCAGTTATCAAAAGGGATATTTTTTTAATGAAAATGGCAACTATAACAGAAAATGTTGTTGGAGAGCCAGGATGGTGTAGTGGTTCTCACTTTGGACTCAGACCTAGAATATCCAGGTTCAAATCCCTGCTCAGCTATGGAGCTTCCTGGGTGACCTTGGGCAGGCCAGTTACTATCTCTCAGCCTCACCTACCTCACAGGGTTTTTATCAGGACAAAAGGAGGGAAGGAACCATGTACACCACCACCCTGAGCTCCTTGGAGGGTTAGGGTGATATAAAAATGTGAATGTTCAGTTTAGAAAGATAATGACTGAGGGAGTTATTAGAGAAGTGTATACAACTTTAACTGGCTGGTAACATTATACAGGGATCAGTTTGTTGAACTTCAGTATAATTTCAGGACCGGACAAAATTAACATATGTTTTGAAGCCGGAATGTTTGTATTCAAACACTGACGGTGTTTAGCTCAGCAGCATAGGAAGAAGTGACATTTCAGTCAGTGGCTCCCATGCTGCCTGGATAACGGGGACACTGGACTGTAGCCTTTCATGATGAGAAGTGAAAAAACATTTCTAAAAACGTAGATGAAAACCCAAGGGCGAATAGGGGTAATCGAAGGAAGAAATACTATATTGCATACCTGTATCAAGGCAGCGGTATTCGATACCGCAACAAGGCTGGCTGTGTACAAAACATCAACCTTGTTGACAACCATTCCTTCTAACATGATGTCCAAGCGGGGATTGTACAGCTCGAGTAACTACTCTGGTATGTAGCCTCTCAAAGGACGTGGAATAAACAGAACTGCTGAGCGTTGACCGGCGCTACAACGGCATGACACATTCCCTGTAACTTAACCGTAGTAAATGACTCTCGCCGCAGGCTTCGCTTTTAATCGAGCAAGCGAAAGGACTGAATCTGATTGGACAACTGCTGCACGTGCTCGGTTCTGTAAACGGAGCAGACCGAGCCCGGGTAGGGTCAGATGCTGGGATTAAATCTATTCCCTGTGATTGGCTGCGGCGGCGTGGCGCGTGCCGAAGCACCTGCTCCTCAACGCCCGCCGTCTTGGGCGTTCGGCGCATGCGCAGCAGGTAGTTAAGGTGATGCGCTCTGGGTAGCGGCTGGATTTTTGCCTGGGAGAGGCTGACGGGACTGTGGTTCTCGGAGGGTAATGATGATGGTCGCTTCCCAGGGAATCGTAGATGGGGATGTCGCGGGGGCGGGGCGGAAGAGAGAAATGAGTGGTTGGCTGAGCGGGCACTGGGGTCGAGTGGTGAGGATTTCCCTTAGTTAAGCCCCTTTCCTCTCACGGAAGCCCCTTCATTCCCCCCTTTTTCTTCGCGCAGCCGTTAGTCTGCCGTTGGCGTTTAAAGCCTGGGAGGCTTTAGCGCGTGCTGGCTCTCTTCCCTCCCCCCTCCGCATCTCAGCCGAGCGCTCGCGGAAAAGAACGAAGCATCCTTCGGTTCATCTTAGTTAGCCCCAAGCGCAGGCCGTGCGTGCATTCACCCCCTTTTCCCGGTGGCAGCGCTGCCTCCGTGGGGAGCCGTCCCTCGTGGCGGGGGTGGAGGTTGAATCTCTGAGATCAACACCAATTAGTCTTCGTATGCGAGGAAAAGGACGCCTGGGTGGCGGAGACAGCGCGGCTGACGCTGTTGCTGCGGACGTGTCTTCAGAGTCAGGGCGATCAGGGCTTCATAATTACCTGCCTAAAGCGGGCGAAGTTGTGGCTAATTGTAGTTAATCGTCTCATTTCTGCTTGTTTGTTTGGCATCATCGAGCAACTATCAAGCTGGATGGATCCTAAACGAATGCGCTGAAGGCAGGTGGGGGGTACCTTTAATAACATTCAGCCCAGACGTGTCTAATAATAGTTTTTCTGTAATGTGTGTAGTCCTGGACTGGTATGGGTTTTAGAGCCTATGTGTTGTAGTGGTTAGTATGCCTGGTGGACTTAAACCAGCCAAAACCAGGTTTTCTATTCAGTGATGATACTCACTGGGTGACCTTGTGCCCACAGTACTGTGTTATTCTTGCCTTCCTCTGACATGGTTGCAATAATATAAAATGAACAGGGAAAACATGTTTAGCTGATATTTTGTACTATTATAGATATGGATTGTAGTCCTAGTAACTTCCTAGTAAAGCTACAGGTTGGAGCAGGGTAACACAATAGTAGCAGTTATGATCAGGAATCCCTGAAAACTAGATGTTTTAGTGTGAATTTTTGGATTTTAATATTTTCAGGACTGGTCCAAGGCGTTTTGGTACCTGGAAAGACGCAAAAAGTCCAAATGGAACCTCCATGCATGCTACAGAATATTGAGCATGTTGAGAAGCGTGCCTGTGCAAGCTACACTGAAAACGAACCGCTCATAGTTATGTCCCCGTTAGTTACAGTTGAGCTTGAATAGGAGAGCATCTTGGTAGATCGGCTTTCATGGATCAGATCTGTCAGTCGCCCTCCTCTGCCTTCCTCAATGATGCCCAAATTTGCTGCTGCTACTATATCAGTTGGCCTCCTGAAAGAGCCACTTCTGCAACTGTTGCTGATAGTGTCTTATGGGACTTTTATGCAAAGAATTTAGTAATATTTGCCTTAAATTCAGCTTTTGCTGGTGCCTCTGTTCTAAGCAGTAGGCCAGTGTAGGATATCTGTTTGCGGTGGTTCTGTGAGGTGTGTTATAGTGTTTCCAACTTTTAGCATGAAACTGCGGCTATGATATCCTTGCATAAATGCTTCCTACTTTAAGCCTTGCAATTTTATTGATTTGTCTTAAGTTATTCAGTTATGTCTTTGACAAAATAATCTTTTGATGGTTTTCTTAATTTGTTGTAAAAATGACAAATAACTAGCACTGATCTTCTGGCAGTATTAGGACTCCTAACTGAGTAAAGTGTTAGAATAAAATGCTACCTAAGAATGAGAGATTTCACTTGTTTCTAGTCCTCTGCTCTATATTTTTATTAGCCTAAGGACTATATGTCTCCAAAACACTGCTATTAGGATGGGCACCTGTTTAGAGGAATTTAGTAGGTCTTGTCTTTTTCTGAAAGGAATGACCCTTCATTTCTCCAGAAATTGGCTGAATACATCCTATAGCTATGTGACCTCCTTTGTCAGGGTAGGAGCATTGGTCCCCATGGCTGAGGCACTAAATCAGAAGTGGTTAGGAATTAGATGACAGGTAGCCTCATGACAGAGAGTAAGAGACTCAAATGCTATTTCAGACTATCTAGGCTATGAATGTGTGTGCGCATGCGCGCACAGCCGTATTAATGGGGGAGAGCTTGGCTAGAATTGTTTGACTAATAAAAATATGTAAAACTGAATTAAAAGGAATTACAATTAAAGTTTTAAAAAATTGAGCCTTGGCATGGTCATCTTGCACCCATCTTGCCCACCAGGTATCGTTGTCCTGCCAGCACATCCCCCTGTTGTCTGCTTGTTGGGCTGCAGGAATGGTGTCAGGTTGGGCACTGGCTGAAGGCCCACCTGGTTAGGCTGAACCCTCTGTACAGGTAGTATGTAGGACTTATAAAAGTCCCATAAGACACATGGCATATGGCCATGGAGAGCCCAATACAAGCTTTAGTCTGAGGCTCCCACCAATCTGGTGCTAGCAGATTCTACCCATGTCCTAAGAACAATGCTTAATTAATTGACAAGAAATCTGTGAAATGTCACAGTTTAGACATGTTGACCTCAAGCTCATGTTATATCCATCCTCTGTCAGTCCAAGAGGTAAGATAGACAATCATAGAGAGCAAAGAAGGCTGGTACAACTCTGTGCCTGAAAGGAAGGGCAGCACTAGAAAGCTGAAAAACCAAGTCAGTGCTCAAAAAAGCTTATTGTAAGTTGTATCATAATATATTGTGCTCTAAAGGAAGTGCTGTGATTTTTCTTGCCCCTGAAAAATGTTTGTAAGTTGAAATGCATTGCACCTACTACAAACTTCAGTAAACTTTCTATTTTTCATCACCAGCCTGACGCTTTGCAAGGATGTGAGATTGTCAACTGAGACACCATTTTTCCTCCTTGTCCAGTATACTTGGATTGGCAGCAGTTGCCCCTGGGTCTCAGGCAAAGTTCTTTCCCGTCACCTGTAACTGATCCTCCTTAACTGCTTGGTATTGGTATTGCTTAAATACTTAACTGGGAGTTGAATCTGGGACTATCTATATACAAGGCATGTTCTCTGCCACTAAGCTATGGCCCCATTCCTGTTCCTGCATTGTGGGTAAGCTGTACACGCTTGTAGCCTTGCCTGAACTGCCTCGTGTACCTTTTCACCCTGAATCAGCCTGTCTGTTTTGATGCCTTGGATGTGTGAGCAGGAGGTTTTTATTTTGCTGCCACTCAGAGTGCCACTCAGAGGCACTAGCAATAGCCACTGGAAAAGGCGCCATGCTGGCGTGAAGAGGAGCAGTTGCTCTCCTCCTACTAAATATAAGAGGACACCACCACGTTAAAAGGTGCCTCTTTGCCCAATTAGCAGCTGCTTTCACCTAAACTGGGGAAAATATACTGGTACTTGTATATTTCCTCCACCAGAGGTAAAAGCAACTGGATGCGGGCAGACTGTTTTCATCAGGAAAACAGTGCCAGAAAAACATTTATGAAGCCCCACTTCCATGTCCATCTTTATCTTTAAATTGCAGCCTTAGCAGCTGCTGTTTATAAAAACAAAAGTCTTAGAAATAAAAGAAATTTCTTTTAAACGTTAAAAGAAATAGGAAACTATATACAATATGTATTTCACCCTGCAAGAGCTAATGTGTTAATTGTAACTTTCTAGAAATATGATGGCAAAGTTAATTACCTTTATAGTTTCCTTTACATTTGTACATTTCCTTTGTTTTAATAGTTACAACGGCAAACCTTTATGTTTTGCCTTCAGGCTGTTTTTCATTTAGTGATAGTGGGGTTTGTGGATAACTGACAAATAATAAAGACAGAATGTGTCTGCAGGAAGACTCAGGTTCAAATCCCCACTCAGCCATGAAGCTTATTGGTTGACTTTGGGCTAGTCAGTCTCTCTCAGCCTAACCCATTTCACAGGTTTATGAGGATAAAATGAGGAAGAGCCATGTTCACCACACTGCATTCCTTAGAGGAAGGGTGGTATATAAATGTGATGATTTTATTTTACAGGTAACCAGGATGCAATTCCAGTGGGAATGGCTGTGCTTGAGTGTCTTGCTGTTAAGTTCAGTAAGTGAAGAAAGTGAAGATTCAGAAGTTGAGGTTGAGGATTTTGATGTTGACCAAAGCAAATCCTCCATGGAAGTAAGATTTTTATATATATGCTGTATTTCAAAATGTAGCTTGTAAAGACTTGATCATGCATGTAACCTAATTCCATTTGATGTGAAAACATTGTAGTGCTGTCAATTCATTCCATTCTAGTTTCTGGGGATCTAGAACCATTCACAGTTTAGACATCTTGGCTATAGAGAAATATTAATGTAGTAAGAGGTGTCTGATTCTGTGCTTCTTTGTATACATACTCCCTATAACAAACAACTTTAAAAAAATACTTTCTCCATATAGTCTTGGTTGAAACTTGGAGGTTAACATCCCTAACACTTCTGCTTGCCACCTGTTTTTGAGAAGTGAAAATCATTTGATTTTGAGAGAGTGAAAATGGGAATCTGTTTTGATGTGGGTAGGGCTTGCTGATGGAAGTAATGAGAAATGTGAAGCCTATACAACCGTACTCATTTTTGCCAGGAAATTATGTCCACTCTTGCTCTATACAGATATCAACTTATTCATGGGTAGGAATGGAGAGGCAATGAGAGTGTGTTGCTAAACTCTGCCCTTTAGCGTTGAGTGCTCTGTAGCCCCACTCTCCCCATTTGCAGCATTTGTTTTTGCATTTGAGTAGTATGTAAAAATGTTCTCTGCTTTACTAGACTTCACAAATGAAGCCCCTGATGCTGTATATAGCTATTGTCTTATGCTTCTACAACTAAGTTCATGCATCATAAAGCAGAGTTTTGTTACTGCTGGAAGTCTTAGCTGTGTATGCTCTCTGACAAAGAAAGTAAGGGAAGTTAGAGAGCTCTTCTCTTAGAACTTAATCCAGCCTCACTACCGATAACATAATGAATTGGTCTTGAATACATTTTAAGGCTAAAGAATACATTCAATTGAAATTGGTAAATAAGTACCAGTACTGTAAATTAACTGGGAAATATTAAGTACATCTTGTGCACAATTCATAATAATGTTGGGCAGCCTAGGTATAGGGATAGTGATATGTCGGTGTAAATCTAAGATATAGAGCCAAATTATACAAACATGTAAGTTGACCTAGAGTTTTTCTTTTAAAAAAATCACTGTGGGGATACAGAAGAGGGAAAGGGAGGGTTTTGGCACTTTGCCCCTGCTGCGGCTGTGATTCTCCTTGCCTCTCCATGCACTGTTTATGGGGAGTTAGACTTTAATTGGTTTTCATTGGAAGCTCTTTTCCTTTTGCAAATAGTGTGGCAAGGGAGCAATCAGGTTCTGAATTGCAGCAGGGCAAAGTGCTGGGTAGCCCAATCGTATCCTCCCCTGGCATAGGCTCTTCAGCATGGGCCATGCAGAATCCTACCTGGGGGAAGCCCTGGCTGGAGTTCTACTCAGGGTAAGCAGGCATTTGCAGGCACTCGTTAGCTGGAGGAGAATCGAGCAGCCATGTGTTGGGGCTCGTGGCCTGGGAGGATAGGATATGGTGTCCGACATGGATGTTGGTCCCACCCCCCTCCCAGACCCTATCCACCCACTCCCGCCCTGTTACGCCCTAGCCCCCATGCCGCTCGGAGAGGCCTTACCTGCTCTGGTGTGCGTGGGGTCTGGATTCACTGCCAGTAGGATGGCGCAGGCCTTCCTACCGGTGTTGCTTTCTCACAGGGTGTTGAAACATGCCTTACATCACATTTGTGACACTTGGCGCCGGAGCTGAGACCTCAGCGCTGGTGCCCGTGGGGGTTAGGATTGCACCAGAAGTCCCCCATCATGGTCTCCCCCCTTTTCATACATGTAGCTGCACGTTATTTTTTTTAAAAAAGTGAAAGCAAGTCATGTGTTCCTCATAAAAATGTAGTTTATTTATTATAGTATTTATATAATGCGTTTTTGCATAGGCAGGCTAATCATAAACCCCATTTTCAAATGGGGTTCTTACAAGTGTTCTGTGAGAGAAACTCATAGAGTCTTCTTCTCCAGATGTTTCCTTTCAAAGTGCAGGCATCGTCCTGGCTGTGCTCTGCGCTTCCAGGCTTTCATAGCAGGTTCTCAAGATGTTATCCATTTCTTGCCAGTTGACTTCTCTGCATTCTACACATTCCACACTCTCTCACAGTGCCTTCACAAGATCCATTAGCAGCTTCTTGTTGCCCTTCCAAGGTGAGAACCCAGACCAGTCCTGCTTATCTTCTTCAGGCTGGGTGACAGCTCAACCTCCAGACCATACCTCCTGCTCAACTAAAACTTAGTTGGTTTTTTTACAATCTGCTGGTGAAATAAAAGCAAAATGAGTCATTGCTCTTAAACTCATTTCTTCAGACTGTGGCAGTCCTACTTAAAGTATTTTTGTAAATGTTTGTTAGATTTTGTACAAGACACCGATGCCTACCGGAGACGTACATTTCACTGAAACCTTTGATGATGGAAAGTTGTCTGGGTAAGTATCTATAATGAAGCATTAAAATTTTCAGTTTATTGGGTAAGCAGCCAGAACTAGTAAGCCCAGCCTGTTATTGGGTACATCTTGCTTGTTTAACTTTTGGCAAATAAGAGATTTTCAGCACAATCCTATACGTGTTTACGTAGAAGTAAGTTACACTCTGTTCAGTGGGACTCACCCTCTCATAAATGTGTATAAGATAGCACTCTTAGATGAAATAGAAATGGATGAAGGACTTTTATGGTGATAGATGATACACAGGCACTTTTTGAAGGGTATGCAGTTCTTGCTTTGTTTAAATCTGAAAGAGAATTTGCAAATTTACAAGTATATAAAAGAGGAAATGGAAGATTCTACTATTGTCTTGACAGTAAAAGTATTGTATGCACACGTGGTGGACTGTAGGCTTACTATCCGTCCCAAAAAAAGGGACAGTCCCGGTTTCTGGGGTCTGTCCCGGCTGGCCCCGGCAACTGGAACTGTCCTGGCCTTTCCCGGCTGGCTGGCTGCGTCCTCCACAGCCGGCTGGGACTGAATACTGGCTCGCGTGCCTGCATGAACCTTGCGCAGGTAGGTGCACAATGCCTGGGAGCCCTTCAGATTCCCCTGATGATTCCAAATACAGAGCTCCCAGGTGTTGTGCACCTGCGCAAGCTTCATGCAGGCGCACAAGCCAGTATTCCATCCCAGCTGGCTATGGAGGACGCAGCCAGCCGGGATGGGGGGCAAGCGGTGGGACGGGAAAAGCGGCGGTCGCAGCAGCCCAGCCAGCTGGGAAGGACACAGCCGGCCGGAAAGCTAAGCGGTGACACTGCATGGCCGGGAAAAAAAGGAGGGGGCAAAAAAAAACCTGTGCCCTGTTGGCACGGCTGCATCAGCACTGGAAAGTTGGTTACGATTAGGCTGTCTGTACAGCTCTAGTAGTAAAAAAAAAAATCTATATTCAGTTTGAAAATCTGCATAGTTGTCCTGAGGCAACAAGAGCGTGTGCACTGCTGCATTCCACTCTCCAAAACTTCTGAAACCAAAAAGATGTTCCAGCTTTTTGAGAGTAGCAGCGTTCTTTTTCAATTCATGACTTTATTTTCATGGAACTACCAATTCAGATATAGAATTGGTGGAAATACCAGTTTCCCCATTAAGCAAAACTGTTTTGTGATAGACGTTGGTTTGATCTAGTTATGCTGTCTTAACAGGTGGGTTTTGTCTCAAACCAAACAAGAGGATTCGCATGAAGATACTGCTAAATATGAAGGTAAGGCATATGCTTTGTGTTCTAATACGATACTGCTGTGTGTGTTCAGTAATTCTTAAAACTCGCTTGGGTATCCCATTTCTGCTTTTAGAATGTTCATTGTGCATTATGTTTGGTAGTACTGGTACGGTTATGCTGCTTTCTTATTTCTCTTCAAAATGTCACTGGCATTGTAGTTCACTGATTTTCTGACCCCAGATCCTTGGATTTTATTACTGGACTGTGAAACGGAAGATGCATAGAATTCAACAGCTGTTCATTATATCACATGTCATGTCACCGTTGGCTTCTGTTATTTATAAAGACATTATGCATCTTGTGCAATAGTAAGCATTTGTAGTTGTCACAGTAGAACTCCTGTGGCTGGTCCAGAGGTAAACAAACTCCAGCCTCCCCTCCCCCCCAGGAGCCCAAGGATCTTGGAATCCTAGAGGTGGAAGGGGCCTGCAAGGCCATCTAGTCCAACCCCCTTCCTATAGAAGGAAATCTTCCTAGAGCATCTCCAGCAGGTGTCTGTCTGAGCCCCTGTAGAAGGAAATCTTCCTAGAGCATCTCCAGCAGGTGTCTGTCTGAGCCTCTGCTTTAAGATCTCCAGTGAGGGAGAATCCACCACCTTGACAATCTGTTCGTTGCCGAACTGCCCTTACCATCAAGAATTTCTTCCTGATATCCAGCTGGAATCTCTTCTCTTGCAGTTTGTACCCATTTGATCTAGTTCTACTCTGAGGCAGTTGAGAACAAATTTCTTCCTTCCATATGACAGCCCTTCAGGTATTTGAAGAGTGCTTTCATATCCCCTCTCAGCCTTCTCTTCTCCGGGCTAAACATACCAAGTTCCCTCAACCTTTCCTTGTAGGGCTTATTCTTCAGCCCTCTGATTATCCTCCTCGCTCTTTGAACTTGCTCCAGTTTGGCCGTATCTTTCTTAAAAGTGAGGTGCTCAGAATTGGACACAGTATGCCAGGTGAGGTCTGACCAACGCAGAGTAAAGTAGAACCACTACTTCTCGTGACTCGGAAGCTGTGGTTCTACTAATGCAGACTAACATTGTATTAACCTTCTTTGCAGCTGCATCACACTGCTGACTCATATTCATCTTGTGATCCACTGCATCTTTGCTGAGAGGGACTTAGCCACTGCTCCAGAATCAGTCTTGAGAAACAAGTGCTAATATTATGAAAGCTTTATTTTGATTACAAAAGGTATAGAGTTAATTCTGTTAGATTGCCCAATTCTTATTTTCATTGGAACTCTGTCATTCTTGCACAAGCATACAACAGGATGGCCAATCCCAAATACAGCTCAATTTCTGAAGGCTAGAATTCATATGCCATGTCTTGGGTCATAGGCTTCCTTTCTTTGTGTGTGCTCACTGACCTGATATTCCTGGCTCTGCTTTTAATCCCCTTTGTCAGACCATGCTCTCTTGTGTCGCTCCCTCTTCCTCTTGACCATCAATTATCTGCAAGTCCAGAGGTATCTCTTTATCCTCCTTTGGCACCATTCAGTGCCCTTCCAATTACCATATCTTGACAGGTCATATCCTTCTCTCTAGGCAAATGTTATGGTACAGGTAATTTATGGTCCACTGATGTTTTCTGATATCTTGGTGGCCAAAAGGGGTATTTGAGTTTAAAGGAGGAGTTGAATTCCAGGCCTCAATCTTGCTTGTAGCTGGAGAATCTCAAACTGCCAGACCCATCAGCCAGTCTTCCTCAGTCATATGTTTGACACGCATGTGTGCTCCACTATTGTTTGACACGCATGCATCTAACGTCTATTAAAAATCTTAATATCAAAAATCTTTGACTTAGTGAGTGCATATCTGAGATTTAGGTGTAGAATTTGCTTGTATGTTGACTTTTATTGAGAAACATCAGCATAAAAGTTCATAGTTTCTTCGTATGGTAGAGCAGAGTTGGATTAAAAAGAAAAAAGATATATACTGCTTCCTTGGTTTTAAGCTTAGTGAATGGCTTCTACAGAAGTAGAACAACATTCTCCTCTTTGGGAAGGTCAGACAGCAATGTGGAGGCTGGTCAAATGATGTATCCATAGTTGCTAGTGAGTGGGGAAAATAGTCAGAATTCATTAAATACTTTTCTTCAAAATCTTTTTCTTGAGTGGCCTTGATCATGTTTCCTGTACATAGATCATAGACATGTGGTTAAATTTGCCATTCAGTGAGTTCCATTATGAATGTATCTTTATTTCTTGCTATTAAGAGCCATATTCAGTATCTGAATATAGTGAATGAATAGTAATGATATTAGAGAGACCTAACTGCAAAATGCTTTCGCTGTAACCTGTGTGTATATGACTTGGGTAAATCTTTTTAGCTGGAAATCCCTGAAGACTCCAGGGAACTAAATATTTACTGCATCACCAATTTCTTTGTTTGCGTTAGTCTTACTGTATTCCCTTTTCTATGTCTGTTTTAGGGAGATGGGAAATAGAACCATTAAAGGAAAATGCAGTGCCTGGTGACAGAGGATTAGTAATGAAATCAGTAGCCAAGCATCATGCAATATCGGCTCTGTTAACAAAACCATTTGTTTTTGATAGTAAGCCACTGATTATTCAGTAAGTACCTATTTAAAGACCCAATAATTACATTTGAAATGGCATTCAAAGTGAATGTTTATATCATGTTCTTGCTTTGGGTAAAATCTCCATAGGATTTATTTTTGTAGCTTTTCAAAAACTTTCCAAGCAAATTAAAATTTAGGTTTGTCATAGAAATAAAATGGGAAGAGACGGCTAAGAATTTAAGATTGAGTTACACACAGTGCTTGAAGTAACGGCAAGTTAATAGCTGAGTGAGCATTTTAGTACTCATCTCCAGAAGAGTATTCTTGTGTTTCTGTTGTGCAGGTATGAAGTGAATTTTCAAGATGGCATTGATTGTGGTGGTGCATATGTTAAACTTCTTTCCAAAAGCGATGACTTGAATCTGGTATGTAGTAACTGGGAGAGTGGAATATGGTTAGACATCTTTCCGTATTGGGGATGGAAACTCGTTCCCAACCTGTGGTACTTTGGCCAACTGCTGGTGGTACACTGGAAACTCACTCCAACACGGTGCTTTTGGTGGTGTGTTTTTGCTTCCTAGAAGCTCTTGCCTTTGGCTGAGCCTCTTGTGGACGCTGAGAAGGGCCCTCCCACCTGCCCAGAGCTGCCTCCCTGCATTTCTGGTCTCTGAAAACCCGGAAGTAACTGGTGGTGATGTTATCGCCAGTCACTTCCGGTGGTACTCAGAAGGAGAGTGGCACTGTAGGTGCTACTTGGCTAGGAAGGGGTTGGGAACCCCTGCTCTAGAACATACAGGAAATAAGGTTTACAGCCCAATCCTATGCATGTCCACTCAGACATAAGTCCCATTATAGTCAATGGGGCTTATCCCCCAGAAAGTGTGGATAGGGTTGCAGCCCTAATCTGCCTGGTCTCTCTCAGGAATGGGGAGGTTCATATGGGAGTAGGTGCTCCCGAAGGAACACAGGCCCCAGGTAACCAATATTAGTCAAATTTTAGTCCTTTCATGTAACTTTTCCAATACTGTATAGTAAACATACAGTGTATTCAGTGGTAGACTAGCCTGATGCCCTGGTAGACGGATCTTCAATTAAAGAAACTTTATAAATGAAGAAACTTTAATTGTCTTTCATTATCTGATCTTTATTTTAGAAACTGATTTAAAAATAATGAAACGTAATTTGTTTTATAAGGAAGCTAATATGAAAAGTAAGTTCATTTCCAGGTACATTTACAGCCCAATCCTGACTAAGATCCGGCTGGTGGCCCCCAGGCCGCCCGCCGGATCCTGAGCCCCGGTGGCAATGTTGCTAGTCTCCTTCCCGTAACCGGGGCCAGGCCCTATCGGCCTCCTTGGATTTCCACCAGCTATTTTGCTGGCGAACGTAGAGGAGGCTGTGTAAAGGCTCCAGCACCTGGCGGGAGTCAGGATACGGTCGATGGCCGTCACTTACCCCCTCCTGGGTCAACCACCCTCCCTGCCCTGGCGAGACTCAGCCAGCGAGACTAAAGGAGGTAGCTAGAGAGGCTGCAGCATGTTTGTGCAGGCGCAGCCCTTCCAGCCTCGTCTTTCTTACTGCCGGCCAGCCGGGAAGGACGTGTCTGGCCGGCCTCCGCCGGGGGGGGGGGGAGGTTGGAATGAACGATCGATCACACGCGGTATTCTTCCTTCCCCCCCCCCGAAGTGCACCACCCAACCGGTGACATCATGGGGTGTCATTTTTTGCTCCCCCCCCCCAGTAACACCACCCCCAGTCCGCGGAACTTTTTTTAGAAGATAACCAGTCCCCGGTTGCAAAAAGGTTGGGAACCGCTGCTGTATGTGATCACGGGCTACATTAATGGCAGTCTTTTTCTAGGCACCATTGAAATCTAGAAAATGGGAGTTGTAGTCTAATGAATAAATGCTGACCATTAAAGCAGGATAGCATCTATTTCACCACTTCTGATATAATATAAAATATCCAACACTAATATACATAGTTGATGTAGTTATGGGGATAATACATACTAAGTATAAATGCATGCAGCTGGATCCTAACTCTGGTGTTGCTTTTTTTAAGTGAAGAGCAGATTTGGAAGAAATGTTTAGAGTGCAAACCATGCTCCTAGAACAGTGCTTCCCAAACCAGGTTACCACCCAAATGAGGGTTGTATGGGTATTCTTGAGGGTTGTGGGAAGCAGCATTTCCTGTAACCTGTGAGGCTGCACAGCTGGAATTGAAGTCCCATGCAGCTTCCTTGTTGGTGCTCTGAAGTTCAACAATGATATTGCTGATCGCTCCGGAGCACTGTTATGTACCAACTACATGCATCACCAGACTGAGAGAGAAACTGTATTCAAGGTTGTGGTCAAAAAAGGTCTGGGAAGCACTGCTCTAGAGAAATGCACAAGACTATAGAAACAGGAATCTTATTAGGTTGGAGATTTTACTGTGTGGTTGGAGATTTTACTGTCAAGTTTTACATGTATCTTATGCTGCTGCCTTTTAGATCTTATCCTGAAAGCTGCTATTTGGTCCATTCAGAATCCTTTACCGCATTGTGCCAGTTCTAAACATTTTTGAGAGGGAATGAGCTAGACTTACCGAGACAGTTCCCGATTGTAGGGAGCAGTAACTCTTTTGTGCTGCAAGTTCCCACAAAGTGGAGAGAGTAGTGCTGCAATCATTGTTGAAGCAATAGGGTGCTGTATAGCATTTTATAAAGAAATGCATAAATAAATAACACTTTGCTCACTTTGATGCTACAGGAATATTTCTATGACAAAACATCATACACAATTATGTTTGGACCAGATAAATGCGGAGAAGATTACAAACTACACTTTATCTTCAGACATAAACATCCTAAAACAGGAGAATATGAAGAAAAACATGCCAAACGCCCTGATGTAGACTTAAAGAAAATCTATTCTGACAAGAAGACTCATCTGTATACTCTTGGTACTTGTAAATTTAAAAGTTGTATTTAGAAAACGTGTTGTAGGGCAGATAGAAATGGAAATGCTTTATAAAGTCATAATTGTATCCAGAAGTTTTAGAATCTTAGAAGTGTACGAGTGAAGTTTCCCTGTGCTAATGAGGGAGGAATAATGTGAATTCTGTGATGACTGGGGTGTGAGGGTGAAGCTCGTTCATTTTCCATGGCAGTGCCTTCCACCAGACACAGCTATCGCAAAACCATCCCCATGCTCGAGAATTTCCTTTCATCTAAATCTGGACCCAGAGCTTGAGGAAAAAGTGTGAATCAAATATAGCAGTTTCTTGTCTCATCAATTCAAGCATTATAAACTGTACCTGTGCCAGGTTGTAGAGAATCAGGGGTCAAAACCTTGCACTGGGACTTTAGTGGTGTGTTGGGCCTCCATGCCTCACCAGGTTACCAGCAAATAGGGAAGGGGACATGAACAGCAATGGCAGCTCCTCACCCTTTTGAGGGTGGAAGAGAGGAAGTGTTGCTACCAAATCCTTGAGCAGCAGCTTCTGTCTCTCAGTATTACCAATGGACTTTCTTTGGAAGACAGCAGAATGCCCAAATAGGCGGCTGGGAGGAGTTTCTCCCAGCTTCCCGCTGGCCCTCGTATGTCACAGGTCTCTGTGTTAGTTTGTATATGGGGGTACGTTAGCTGAAGACAGCAGTGGTGTATTTCTCTCAACCAACTCGCACCACTGCTGCCACCACCAAGGATTCAGCTGGGGTGGGAGTAGACCTTTGGATTGGGCGTACTTAACTTACCCAGCCGTAACTTTAATAATAGTTTTTTAGTTTTGTTTTGAAAACAGTGGGGTTTATGTTCTAGAACCAGTATATTCTTGTGGTTATTTTTTTATTGTTATTTTTATTTACAGTATTTATATCCCGCCTTTCTCCCCGAAGGGACCCAAGGCGGTTAGAGTGTCTGACTAGGACTGGAGAGATCTGGTTCAAATTTATCCAGGTTCAAATTTATCCAGTCATGAAGCTTAGAGTGAGCAATGAGTGAGGCTATTTCACTGCGTGAGGCTATTTCATAGCCTAACCTAACTGTGAGAATAACACTTGAGGTGGGGGAGGAACCTTGTATGCCACATTGAACTTTTTGGAGGAAGGGCAGAATAGGAAACAATAATATAATCTATTAGAACAGAATGACTGACTGACTCCACGCTTAACTGACTGGTTTCCCGTCCCTACTTCAGATTAGGTGGCTTCAGGCCCAGTCCTATTAGGGCCTTGCGCCGCCAGAATGAGCATTCAGGCAATGTAAGGCCCATTACAGCTGTTGCAAAATGCGACAAGCCATTTGATGTGGCCTGGCCTCTGTTGCAAGCGGTGAACAACTGGGTCCATGGACCAGGGAAGACGGCCGGCAGAAGTAAGTCAACACGGGGTTGGAGGGAGGCAGAAACCAAAATTCCCCCATGGGATTTAGTGGGCGCCACATTGGTGCTGCTGTATCACTTCACGGGGAGTTAAGTAGGATTGGGCTGTCCATCAAATATTCCATATACAGTAATCAAGACTGCCTTTGTGAAATCTTCATCTTTCTTTATTGCATCTTGGTAACTATTAATAGAAGTGAGAGTGGGGTCAAGCCCTGCCCTACGTTCAGAGAGTTTCTGTCCTCTATTGTAATTAAGCTGTGTCTTAAGCTTAACCAGAATTACTTGTAGATGCTGGGTTTGGGAAGGAAGCATGAACAAATGCATAGAAGCAATTGTCAGAGTAGTAAAAGTCTAGAGTTGAGAACTGATCATAGTTTTTCTGACCTTGTCAAAATGTTCCCCTTTTGGTTGCAAAACCAGAAAGTCGCAGATGACCAGTAGTGCTATTACTGTGTATATGTGTGCTGTCAGCACATACATTTCATGAAGTCATCACATGGGGTGTGATAACTAGAACATAAGAAGAGCCCTGCTGGATCAGGCCAAAAGCCCATCTAGTCCAGCTTCCTGTGTCACACAGTGGCCCCACCAGATGCCTCAGGGAGCACACGAGACAACAAGATACCTGTGTCCAGTCGCCACTCCCTTGCACCTGGCACAGAGAAAACCCACTTCTAAAAACCAGGAGGTTGCTTATGGCTTGTAACCTGTGATGGTCTTTTCCTCCATGAATTTGTCCAAACCCCTTTTAAAGGCATCTAGGCCAGGTGCCATCACCACATCCTGTGGCAAGGAGTTCCACAGATGAATCACACGCTGGGTAAAGAAATATTTTCTTTTGTCTGTTCTAACTCTCCCTCCACTCAATTTTAGTGTGTGTCCCCTGGTTCTGGTGTTGTGCGAGAGGGAAAAGAATTTCCCTCTATCCACTCTCTCCATCCATGCATAATTTTATAAGTCTCAATCATGTCCCCCCTCAGGCGCCTTTTTTCTAGGCTGAAAAGCCCCAGACGCTGTAGCCTTTCTTCATAAGGGAGGTGCTCCAGCCCACGAATCATTCTGGTCGCTCTTTTCTGCACCTTTTCCAATTCAATTATATCCTTTTTGAGGTATGGTGACCAGAACTGGACACAATACTCCAGATGTGGCCTTACCATCGATTTGTACAAAGGCATAATGATATTGGCCGTTTTATTCTCAATCCCCTTTTTAATGATCCCGAGCATGGAATTGGCCTTCTTCACAGCCGCCGCACACTGGGTCGACACTTTCATCGACCTGTCCACCAGGACCCCAAGATCTCTCTCTTGATCCGTCACAGACAACTCAGAACCCATCAGCGTATATGTGAAATTTTGGTTTCTTGCCCCAGTGTGCATCACTTTGCACTTACTTACATTGAAGCGCAACTACACTTGAATGTGTGAGAGCTTTGTGCTGTGAATGCAAACACCCACATTGTGCTGCTGTGTACAGCTCTATTCCTTAGTATCTGAACCATGTAGGTGGCTGGCACCATTTTGCAATGTGCATATGTGTGTATTGACTTCCGAGGCATAAAGGATGTTATAGTGGCAAATGTGTATTTTTTAAAATATGTTTGAGTTTTAACAATTTACAGAAAAATAAATCAACCAAAACAAAGTATCATAGCAGGAAAGAATGTAGATCAACAGCATGACTGTTTTCCAGAGCAATAAACATATAGTACAAAATACAAGATTATCCAAGCAAATCATTGCGTTCCAAAAAAAAAAAAGTGCTGACTTGCTGGTCAAGTGATACTTGGTACCACGTTATAAACTGTCAAGTGGTCCAAGTGGCATAAAATGGATCTGTCTTTCCAGTGCCTCTAAATATATACATTTTTCATGTGTATGTTTTTCAGATGTATCCGAATTCAGGTCTGCCCCAAATATGCTTAATCTAGAGCAGTGAAAATGGTCAGAATTGTCCCTGATTTAAAGATCAAATGAGGCATGTGGGTGAGGAAGTGAAATGAACAAAGCCTTTGGAAAAACTAGTTAAACAAGTGCTTATCTCTGAAAACTATTGTATCTGTTGTCCACTCAGTAATGCCTATGTTGGGTCACTGTGAGCCCCTAGTCCTAAAATGGCGAAGAAGTGCCTTTCAGGTTTCTTCCCCTTTTCTAATTAAAGTGAAGTTTTCCTTTTTGTTTACTCCCCAAAGCAAACTTACCCATAAACTTTCCCAGTACTAAAGGATCAATAAAAGTTTTGCAAATCGGATGGGAATTACAGCCTCATGATGCAATCCTTACACCATATGTATACTGTATACATAAATCCTACTGAATTCATTGGGGCTTAATTCACACTTAATTGTTTGCAGTCATTTACAATAAGAACAGTTGGTTCGTTAAATATACAGGTTAAATATAAAGAGACAATATTTTCTTTAAAAGTAATAGACTAATATGGGATGTGATAAAGCACCAGAATAAATTTCCATGTTCAGCCCAAGTTATGGGCAACTGAGATTTTTATTTTAAATGAATTGAAACGTTTCCTTTGTGACATACCATAAGAACAGCCTTGCTGGATCAGGCCAAAGGCCCATCTAGTCCAGCTTTCTGTATCTCACAGTGGCCCCACCAGATGCCTTTGAGAGCACACAGACAACAAGATAACCTGTTTCCTGTTGTCACTCCCTTGCACTTGGCACAGAGAAAAGACAGTTTCCATCAATACACAGTAGACACTAATACAGTAGTAACTACAAACCATCTGCTTTTGAATAACCTGGTAGATGTCAGTGTAGTCTATTTACAGTGCAATCCTATGTATGTTTATGCAGAAGAAAGTTCTGTTGCGTTCATTGGGACTTACTCTTGTGTAAGTGTGTATAGGATTGCAGCCTAAGGATCTTGTATTTCATATTTAAGGAACAAATGCCTATTGTAGAATGCTAGTGAGCTCTGTTAATCTGAGAAGCAACGAGGATCATACTGGATAGGAAAATGTGGGAGCTTCTTGTGTGCAAGTCTTAGGTGAAGGGCTTACAGCTGTGCTTCTCAAGAGGTAAGGGGACTTTAATGGAGAAGATAAGACTGCATTGACTTGGAAGTGGCATTTGTGAAAGTGAATAAATTCATGTTAATGACACAATAATTGCTTCAAACTAATTTTCTGCAATTAAGTAGCTGTCTTTCTAACTTTGGAGATTAAGGGCCAAACTGTGTGTTGCATTAAATAGGTGGTTTGATTCCTTGTGCTGCCTTTAAAAAAAGCTTTTAGTAGTGTTGTGGACAATTGGGACCATGGTGCATTGATAGATATTGAACCCTTTACCTGCTGCAGTATGGTCTCAATGCAATTTGGTGACTCCTTGGGTAATAACAGTGGTAGGAAGGTGGCACAGTCTTTGGTATTGTGGCAGAAAAGGGTTAAATATCCCCTCCCCAAGGTCCTGATACTACTATTTAAGATTTGTGTTTTCAGCTTGCAGGACCTAACTACTTGTTTTCACATTGTAGTTTAGCCCTAAGACTGCAATCTTATATAAACTTACCTGGAAGGGAAATTACATTGAAATCATTGGGTCTTGCTTATAAATAAATGTTTAGGCTAGAATTGCTGGATTCCACTGTTCTTAAGTATTAATGTTCAGGTAAGTGGTATAGCAAAAATGCTTAAGAATGTAACAAATTTAAAGCATGAATTTAAAATGATTCTTAATACAGTAGACACTTGATGTAACAGATTAATGGGGGGAGGGTGTCCGTTAATGCTGAAAGTCTGTTAAATCCAAATGCATTTAAGTCATTGGAGACGCGCAGGTGCAAAACTTATATGACTAGTATAAAAACTAGTGTTTAATGGCACACAGCACAGCTGTTTCTGAAATCTGTTAAATCGACGTTGATTAAATCGAGGGTTCACTGTAGACTGTTATGATGAAAACACTAAAAGCAAAAACCAGTTGACATGAATATTCCTCCTGTTAAAGATATGAATTGGTTGTATTTTAGTGCTGAAACCTGATAACACATTCGAAGTGTTAATTGATCAAGCAGTAGTCGGCAAGGGAAGTCTCCTGGAAGATATGGTTCCACCTGTGAATCCCCCCAAAGAGATAGAAGATCCCAATGATAAGAAGCCTGAGGACTGGGATGAAAGAGCTAAAATTCCTGATCCCAATGCTGTCAAGCCAGATGACTGGTAAAGAAAACCTCCGCTGTTTCTCTTCCATCCTACTCCTTCTCTCCCTCTACCAGTTATATAGTAAGCAGACTTTCTTTGGTTTGCATTTTCACTCTATGGAATTGACCTCTACAAGAGTGCTTCAAGCTGAAAAGATTTGCCACTGAAATGCTAGTATTATATTCTTTGAACTGGGTATAAGTCATATAGCAAAATGAGGATGTGGTAGGGAGGAACCTTTTAAGATATTTTAGTGTTACAAGTATGCACTAATAAGTTGCCTTAGTTATTTTTGGGATTTTTCAAAAGTACAGAAGAGAGTTAGTCTTTGAAAAGATATGTCCTTTAGTTTCACTGTTGAACAGAACCTTTCTGCTTTCTGCTGCTGCTGTATTGTCCATCTCTGGTAATATGATAATATTGGTCTGTAATTAAAGGAATGAAAATGAGCCTCTCAAAATAGAAGATCCTGATGCTGTTAAGCCTGAAGGTTGGCTTGATGATGAACCAAAATATATTTCAGATCCCAAGGCAGAAAAACCAGAAGATTGGTAAGAATATCTCTTGCTGTGGCAATGCTTTAGATCAGAGACTCCCAACCTGTGGTACGTATACCACCAGTGGTACTTTGAGTGACTGCCGGTGGTATGGAACAGGCTGCTCTTTATCTGGTTTTCCGATCTCACCTCTGTCTTGCAATTCAGTGATGCTGATTGCTGCTGCAGTCTTGCTGTGGAACCTCACCCCCTGACCTCTTATCTGCAACCGCAGTAATTGGAAATACTGGTAATCAGATGCTAGGATGTACTTATCTGCCATTCCGATCTCTCAGCTGCTTCTGCTCCTTATCTCCGATCTGTACTTGAGCTGCCAGAAGCTAAGCAGGAACAGCCCATTTTTGTGCTGGAAGGGCGACCAGGAAGTCATTGATAAGCTATCATGTTGGTGGCAGAGAGGAGTAGCTGTTGCGTGTTGTGGTGAGAGAACGGACTGGAATGCTGAGAATGTCAGTGGCAGAGTGATTACAACTGGAAAAAAGTTTCCCTGTTCAGCATGATCTGTGGTGTCCTGCGGAGAGCTTGAGGCTTGTGTTCAGCAGCTAGTGAAGATGACTACACTGTGAAGGAAACCAGCTGGAACTGTAGGGTTCTATACAGAACAATATTGTAAAGATCCTTATCGGATCTACAGTAGATAAGCCTGCATATGGGGGGATAAGCCTACAGTAGATAAGCCTGCATAGGGGGGACATGATTGAGACGTATAAAATTATGCATGGGATGGAGAGAGTGGATAGAGAAAAGTTCTTTTCCCTCTCACACAACACTAGAACTAGGGGACATCCACTCAAATTGAGTGGAGGGAGGATTAAAACAGACAAAAGAAAATATTTCTTTACCAAGCGTGTAATTGGTTTGTGGAACTCCTTGCCACAGGAGGTGGTGATGGCACCTGGCCTGGATGCCTTTAAAAGGGGATTGGGCAGATTTATGGAGGAAAATTCCATCACAGCTTACAAGCCATGATGGGGATAAGCAACCTCCTGGTTGTAGGAGTAGGTTTTCTTTGTACCAGGTGCAAGGGAGTGGCGACAGGATACAAGTATCTTGTTGTCTTGTGCTCCCTGAGACATCTGGTGGGGCCACTGTGTGATACCGCCTTGAATAATATCTGAAGAGCAATCTGAGGATAAGAAAGGCGGTACAGGGCCCCCCCGATCCACTATCCGCTGATTCAGTTATCCACGGATAGCAGATCCCCACGACTCCCCAGACACTTACTTTTACAGAAGAAACCTCCGTTTTTTCTTCAAAAGGACCGGGGTGAACAGTCTCCTTGCAGGCCTCGCCAACAAGGCTTAGGTGCTAGAGAGTCTCGGCAAGGTTGCAGAGACTCTCTAGCACCTAAGTCTTGTTGGTGATGCCTGCAAGGAGGCTGTTCACCCCGGTCCTTTTGAAGAAAAAACGGAGGTTTCTTCTGTAAAAGTAAGTGCCTGGGGGGGGGGGGTGCCCACCCGCAGGGGGGCTCAGAAAACCGCGGAGAGGGTGTTCGCCCCTTTCCGCGGTTTCAGGTATTCATGGTGGAGGCTGGAACATATCCCCCGTGGATATGGCGGCCCCCCTGTATATAAATACAGAAATAAATAAATATAAATTGCTTCCTGTATATACCGCACTGAACCACTAGGTGGAGCAGGCAAGAACAAAGCAGGCAAGGTTTTTGTTTCCTGTTTCTTTTTTACTGTATTTGAATTGCTAATTTGAGCTGTCTCTGATAGGCATGAATAGGGGATTCGGTGGGGGGGGGGAAGGAGGAATGAATTATAACTGTCCTGGGGATAGGCAAAAGAGAGACTGAAAACTAAGGATGCATGAGAATCTATTCCTGAACTGAAACCTACAAATCAGCTCTTTTGGATAAGCTTCCCAAGCAGGAAATGGATCTGTGAGTACTACTGTTTTGGAGAAGAAAAAAAAAACCACCACAGTGGTTTAATCGCTGCATTTGCTGACATTATCACCTATCTACTGCGCTCATTAAATAAATTTATATTTATATATAAATATTTATATATTGGTGGTACTTCAGAAAATTTGACTGACAGTTGGTACACCTGGCGACAAAGTCTGTAGGAGTTCTGTGGAAAATTATTCTTTGCTGTTCTCTTGTGCTCTTCGTGAGTGGTTTTGGTTTTAACCATAGTCCCCAGCCCTGGCTGAGCAGGGATTTGAACCTGGATCTTCCAGGTCTAAGTTCGACTCCCAAACCACTACACCATCCTGGCTAATAAATTTGTTATGAATTGTCCTGAAGCAAAGGTACTGTATTTTGGTGGTTGTGAATGCAATCCAAGTATAGTATCTCCTTCACTTTATTTCCTTCACTGTTGTATTTTGTTTCCTTCACTGTTGTATTTTGTTTATCTTATTCAATGATAGTACGTAGTTTTATTAGAAGCTGAAGTTCTTGGCAGTTAGGAAAGTGTCAAAACATCAATTTTCAGCACCTGAAGTGATACAAGATGTAGCTGGGGATGCACACATACAAGAAGTAACAGTTTGCTTAATATGTGAATTTTCCATTTGGAAGTATAGTTCGGGCTACCTAAACACCTAGGAAGAAGTTTATTTTGCTCCTCTATAATCTCATATTTCAAAAGGGTATATCTATTTGTAAGAGGAAGTTTAAAACACCTGTTACATTGTTTCAACAGGGATGAGGATATGGATGGTGAATGGGAAGCCCCACAAATTCCTAATCCAAAGTGTGAGACTGCACCTGGCTGTGAAACATGGGAACGCCCCATGATGAACAATCCAAACTATAAAGGAAAGTGGAAACCACCTATGATAGAAAACCCTAATTATCAGGTAATAGAAACAGGCAGTATATCTTGTTCATTCCAAGAAGGTATCTGGAGCTCAACAGCTTTTACACACTGGGTAGTGTGTTATCAAATTAAATTTGCTTTTGTTTTTCTCCGCCTTCCCTAATCTGCTGTGATGATTTAATATCTTTTGAACAGTCCTCCATTGTTTTTCTCTCTCCCCCCATGTGCATATTGCCCCTCATGAATGCGAAAAGTCTTCTGTATCAGCGTTGTTGTTGTTGTTCAGTCGTTAAGTCGTGTCCGACCCTTCGTGATCCCATGAACCATATCCCGCCAGGCCTTCCTGTCCTCCACTATCTTCCTGAGTTCGCTCATTTTCATGTTCGTTGCATCGGTGATGCTGTCTAACCATCTCATCCTTTGCCTTCCCCTTCTCCTTTTGCCTTCAATCTTTTCCAGCATCAGAGTCTTCTCCAGAGACTCCTCTCTTCGCATTAGGTGGCCAAAATATTTGAGCTTCAGCCTCGGTACCTGTCCTTCCAGGGAACAGTCAGGGTTGATTTCATTTAGGATTGACTGATTTGATCTTCTAGCAGTCCAAGGGACTCTCAGGAGTTTGAAAGCATCTATTCTTCGGCGCTCAGCCTTCTTTAATGGTCCAACTCTCGCAACCATACATTGCTACTGGGAACACCATCGCCCTGACTATACGAACTTTTGTTGGCATGGTGATATCTGTGCTTTTTATTATGTTATCTAAATTTACCATAGCTTTCCTTCCAAGGAGTAAGCATCTTTTAATTTCATGGCTGCTGTCTCCGTCTGCAGTGATCTTGGAGCCCAAAAAAGTAAAATCTGTTACTGCTTCCATTTCTGCCCCTTCTATTTGCCAGGAATTGATGGGATCAGATGCCATGATCTTAGTTTTATTAACGTTGAGTTTCAAGCCAACCTTTGCACTCTTTCACTCTCATCAACAGGCTCTTTAGTTCTTCTTCACTTTCTGCCATTAGGGTGGTATTGTCTGCATATCTGAGGTATCAGCATTACATTTATTTAAAAATAAAGCTACCTGGATCCTGCAAGCTGAATCTGTCACTGCTGAAAACTTCTCTGTTTAAATGAATGAGGCAGAATCTGTGCATACTGATTTAAAAACTTCTTACATTTCTTTATATTTGATAAATGTGTTCATTGAAGTTTATTTCTCCATTTGATAATCCAAGTCTAATTTTTGTGGAAGGTTTGCTTTTAGCAGAGAGAGAAGTTTTTAACACTTTAAACCAGGGGTGGCCAACCTTGCACCATTAGGGCTATTGTGTTCTTAAGAGTTGTGTAGAAGACAGAATCTGGGCAGCTGCAAGTGTTGATGGTGCTGCTAAAGCAGCTGCACCTGCTGAAATGCCCTCACCTATGCAGCCATTTAAAGGGTCAGCATTCATGTTGAAAGGTTGGCCACCACTGCTTTAAACAGTCACACTAGACTAGAGAGTAGTGACTGGAGCACCAGTGGGAAACTGGTGCAGAAGTGCCTTTTGTCCTTGGAAACCATAATACTTCCTGCTTTTCAGATGGAAGTGATATTTAAAATCATTTTCCTTCTAAAGGATAACTATTTTAGCTTGTTTTGTTAGCATAGTTTAATATCTATCTAATGTAGCATTTAAAACTTTTTTTGTAGGGAGTTTGGAGTCCTCAAAAAATCCCTAACCCTGATTATTTTGAAGATCCTCATCCTTTTCGGATGACACCTGTTGTTGCTATTGGCTTAGAGCTTTGGTGTATGACGGCTGATGTCTACTTTGATAACTTCATCATCTGCTCAGAAAAGGAAGTAGCTGATCGATGGGCAGCAGGTGGCTGGGGGGTTAAAAAATTGGTGGCAAGTGCTAATGAGGTAAAAAGACCCTATATGTTGCCATGCTTCAAGCAAATGTTATTGCAAATAATGTTTGGATTGGTTCCAAAGGTTTCACGAAGCGCTGCAGTCACTTCTGTTCCCTTTGCACAAGCAGAAGTAATCCTTGCATGAGTGGAATACTGCCTCCAGGCATGGAAGGAGCTTCTGATGACAGAAGTACTCTGTGGAACCTTGAGATACAAGTGTCTGGTTTCTAAACTCTGTAATAACAAAAATGTTTGTTTAGGAATATAAACCTAGAATTTCAAAAAATTCACAATAGAACTGTAAAGATTCCAATCCTAGAATCAAAAGAACATAAAATCCTGCTCAAATGTTCTTTATATGTGCTTTATGTTTGATAGATCACAGCCTTCATGATTTATGTAACAGTGGAAGCTATTTTTCACCCTATGGGCTGATCCTGTCTGTCTTTTATAAGAGTTGGCCATACTATCTGGGAATATCGAAAACAGTCTTGTGAGAGACACATTGTCTCCAGTGTACATTAAGAGCTCTAGTGAAAGAAACATTGCATGCAAGCAGAGCTTCAGAATGCATGCAAGTGTTGGAAAGACCAACATAGTGTGATGCTTTCCTTCCCATGGTCCTGTGTGTGTTGGCAGCCTTGTGATGTAATCAGCTTGGCCACTTTCAAGTAAGATTATTGCAGTTGCAGTCACCCAGGGCAGATTGTGCTGCAGTTTTCACTAAAGTAGTGCAAACTTGTTGGTTAACATTTCAGATACTGAGAATTGTGGATAATTCTTAGAATCTTCCTTGTATTTAGTCAAAGAATTGTAGATGAGCTGTAAAGGGAACGGAACTTTAGGTGTTACTTCAGATATTCTTAATATAGTAATCTTTAAAATATTCCTCTTATTTCATGTGTAAAAAATCAGCGCCCCAAAATTACCTTAAAACCATTGGAATCCCTTATGCCAGAAAATGTGTGTTGACCAGTGTTGACCATTATTACACCTAGGGACCAATTCTATGGGGTCCTTGCACTACCAGAATTTGTGTTCCGATAGTACAAGATCCTTTATGGCTGTTGCAAAATGCGATGAACCATTCAGTGCAGCCTGGCCACTTCAAGCAGCCATGTACCAGCTGCCTGGAAGGAGGTCTAGTGCTGGTAAATCAGAGGGGTGGAGTGGAATAGGGCGGGGGGAGGGAGGGTAGAACGGGAAGGCGAACGAATTGAGGCCGGGAAGGGGTTGATAGCAGCAGTGGCGCCGTTTATATCCTATCTCCCTTCCTGACCTTGATCCACCTTTCTGGGTCCACGCACCTTTCTGAGGCAGGTCCAAGTAGACCCCTTAATACCCCGGGCAAGGGAACAAATGTTCCCTTACCCAGAGGAGATCTCTGGGACTCCCCCCACAGGATGCATCGCTCTCCAGTGGCACAACTGCATCGGTGGGGGTGATTGGATTGCGGTGTAAGAATTTTGCTCAAATTATAGCATTTAGTGTATTGTCCTTCAAAATATATTTGCAGATATTTAAACATTTCCAAAAAATTGCATGCTGAGGTAAAATACTTTATAGCAACTCCTGGTAAGCTGTGTAAATGTGTGTGTTCCTCTCTGTTTAGCCTGGTATGTTTACTCAGTTGTTGACTGCTGCAGATGAACACCCATGGCTTTGGCTTCTTTACATCTTTACCTTAGCCCTACCAGTGGGATTGGCCGTATTATTCTGCTGGCCATCCAAGGTACGTGAGAAACCTTTCAGCCTCGTTACCCTATATGTAGATAAAATAATTTTGCTTAATACCAATATTCTTCAGTTCCCCTCACTGGAGTGAGGGGAAAGAAAAGCATGCCTTACTTAACTGTAATTTGTAAATATTTTTCTTATAAGGTTAAAGTACAAGCTTTTTACATTTCTGTTTTAGAGAATAAATGAAGATATAGACTGCAAAAAAACCGTTGCCAAGCCAATCACAAAAGGAGAACTAGAGCAAGACACAGAAGGAAAGGATGAACTAGGAAAAATAAGTGAAAATGCTGGTGAAGGTAGTAAACGATTTACATTAAAAATTGGCTATGATTTTCTGAATTAGTAACTGTTTTTAGTACAGTACAGGCTGGAAAAACAGTATTAAATATTCTAGAACTACGCACATAATTTTCTTCACATTAGCTGCCTAGGTTCCACTTTCAGACATGCACCTGGGAAATACAGGTATAGTGAACTTCTTTAGTCTTTTTTATGATAAATGAAAGCATTTTTAACTTTCTCCCGTTTTTCTAAGCTCTTCATATTGATTAGCATTCTAAAGGAATGTAGTTTCAATCCGGTCCCCAGAGCACTGCGCACAGATTTTGTGGGGGCTATAAGTTTTCATCTATACACCGATGTGTGTTTGTCTATGCTTCTGATAATCTGACTTGGTAGAAGTGAACATTTGAAAAGCAAACCACTCAGTGTAAAGCAACATCCAAAAGGTTATCTGAACTTATTTAAAAGAAGCTGTCCAAGCAGATGGAGCTCCAGTTATACTGTTGTACTGATGTGTAGTAACTGCCTTCGGCTTCCCTTAGAGCTATTTTTAGGTTTGAACACTTATAATAAAAAATAAACTAGCTAGTTTCCACTACGTGTGATTGCACAGAGAATATGAAGAGGACATGTTACTTATCTGTAACTATAATTCTTCAAATGGTCTTCCGTGCAGGCTCTCAACCTGCCCAACTGTCTCTTCTGCAGATCTGGTTCTGAATTCTAAGACTGGTTCCACCAGTTGGGGAACTCTTTAAATAGATGTTGAACCACAGGATGGTCCTCAAAGGAATAGGGCATTCTACCTGTGCGCAGGGCATGCAACTGTGCACACGGGTCCGTCCCCCCATTCAAATGCAGGGGCAGAATGGAAAAAGCTTTCAAGGCCAGCTCCCCACATGCACAAAACTTCACTGTGTGTCTGTACAGAAGACTGCCTGAACTACAGTTACCAGAAAGCAGTCTGTCTTTTCAGGGATACATCAGATCAGCTTGGAAAGAAATAGCCTACTACTTGCTCTTGAATAGAATGTTAGAGTTGGAAGGGATCTTAGAAGTAACGTAGTTCATCTCCTTACTTCACAGTCAGTAAATAAGCTGTCACGTTTGCTGTTTCGTTTTGAATTATGTGTGTTAACCCATTTGGCCACAAGTATACATTTAGAAACTAAAGACCTGCTCATAATATAAAGAAACCCTGCTATGGAAGAAGGGATTTAAGCTAAACATTAGTGGTGCTCTTGATTTCTTTCCAATCCCACAAATGGAATTGTGGCTGCACAGATCAGTGTTTGGAATCTGCTAGAAAGCAATAATAGATCTGAGGATTCTTGTTCCCTCATTTCCCAGGGGTGGGAATTGGTAGAGCCAATTAGAGTGGCATGCTAAGGGCTGGGGGTGTCGGGGTGATCCGCCCTGGGTGTCAGACACACCTGGGGTGTCAAATGTGCCCCTGAGTAGCCAGTAGACCTGGCCTCCCCCCCCCCCCCGGGATCTCAACTTGGAAGCCAGGTCAAGTGGCCCGCCCTGGCTTTCAAATACCCTAGGTATGCCACTGGGTGGAGCCATCTTGATGAATTCATATTCTTCAGTCTGTTCATTCTGCCTGCTGCCTTGAGATTGCATCATTTTCTAAGCTTTTAGGTAGGGAGAAAGCTCTCAAAAAAAGTCTTGCAATATTTGTGCGAGTGGAGACATTGCATATTTTAGAGAGAAGTTCCTTCTCACTAGGTAAAATGATATAGGAACACTTTGTGCTTTGGGGATGGGGGTTGTCACTTCCTGTAGAAAGAAAGGAATGTGGAGCAGTAAGCCGTCCCAACAGGAACAACTTAAAAGAACAGTAACATCTTTAGCCCACAACACACACATTCAAAGATTTTATTATATTTTTATTATAAATGCACACAAATGATTTTATTGAAACCATCTTTTTTGAATGCAATTTCTGTTATCACTGGCTAATTCATAGTAATGTTACCCAAGAAATAGTAAAGGGCAGGTTCATAATCTGAAAATGTATCTGTAATTGAAACTCAGCCTTTTGCCCAGGTTGCAGTGAAAATAAGACAGCTTCTAAGAGCTTTTATTCAGCCACACTATCTGCTCCAATATCTTGTCTGGTTCTAAGATCAAAATCTTAGCCACATTGCATAGCTATGTAATGCTGAGCCTTCATCTGTTCACATACATGCAAGTGGTCTGCTCAAACAGGTGAATTCATATGGCTGGCCGTCCCACCTGTTTTTTCTTAGGAAAATTGGGATGAGCTAGCAAAGAAAACTGGCTGTAATATAGATATTTCACTAAAGGGGATATTTCAACGTGTCACATTAAATAAGCTGTCTTTAACAAACACAGCTAAACTCAAAATGTGTCCATATAAGTCTTAACCTACCATTTTAATTACTTCAGAGTGTTCAAATAAGCAAGTCCATTTTTGTAAGAATAATTTTATAAAAAAATTACTGTATTGAAAATTACTGGTAGTTAAATTTGAAGTAAAAATCCAACTTTGTATGACTTGCTCACATAGTTACGTCTTGGCAGTAGTGGTTTTACTACTTGGTAGCAATCTCTCTCGTACCTTGTCATTCTAGTTACTGAGAGCAACCTGTGAATTGATCCTTCTTGTTTGTAGGAAGGAAGGTTTGCTTGTTGCTTTCTCATCTAGAACACAAGTGATGATGGCCTTCAAGCACAGCCAAACCTACTAATGACTTACTTGTGTCTTAGAAGATGAAGGTGAGGAAGAGGAAGAGGAAAATGAAACTGCTGAAGGAAGTCTGGAAGAAGAGGGAAATAAATCAAATAAATCTGTTTCAGAAGATGAGGTAAGGTTTTATAGAAGCAGAGTTTTATCTACAGAAATGACCCAACAGGAGTGTAAAATTTTGTGACTTTGTCCAACAAGGGGCATAACAGCAATTTTTCTTCATGTTACTAATAAAGTAGGACATACCTTATTAGTTTTAGTGTTAATTTTTTTTAATCTTCATACTTGGTACAGCGGCATGCAAAATTGTGCTGATGTGTAGCTGCTGCTGCTATTGCCTTTATTTGTCTTTATTTAGGCTACCCTAAATTCTTTTTTTCTTGGGATTTGTGTAATTGTCATGGCATAGTAATTTTAATGAGAGCAGTTTAGTATTTGCTCTTTCTCAGATGCCATTATCCAGTTGTAAACTGATATAGCCTGTATCAAGTCAGAATGCATTAGGTTTCAAACTGCTCTGTAGCATTGGAGCCAACCAGCAATGGTAGATTAGCTTCCCTGAAGGATAGCTTCCATATCTTCATCTGAAATAGGCAGCTGCTGAGAAATAACTGGGTGTGTTCTAGGGCTCACTTTTACTTTATCTGAGACAACAGTGAAGCTCATAATTCCTAACCAGTCTCAGAAGAACTGAATGTGCTCTACAACGTGCCCTGGAATCCTCTGCAATGAGCAGGTATTCTGTGGCAGACATGCAGGGGTTCCAGTGGCCCAGTTCAGATGTCACACTAAATCATGACTCATTGCATTCTTCTCCCCCCCCCCCATGTTCAGGGGGAGGAAGTTTTCTACTTTTGTTGGTTTAAAAGAGGGGTGTCAAACTCATTTCAAACTGCAGGCTAAATAGCATTCATGGTGCCTGCTGAGGGCTGGAAGTGACATCCTTAAGCAGGAAATGACATCATTAAGCAGATGATGGCCAGAAGCACTTTGTTTTCACGTTAAGAACATTAGCTGAAAATGACGGAAGAGAAAATATGCAAATCTTGATCATGCGGGCCATCCTTTCAGCCACACTACTTCTGCCAAGGCATTACTTTGCAGCTCAGCAGCTGTGAGGTGGTCTTGCAAAATGATGCTTCAGCAGAAGCAGCGTGGCTGAAAGGGCAGCGCTGGGAGAGCCCAACGATCACGTGGGTCGGATAAAGAGCTTCTACAGGCCAGATCTGGCCCTCAGGCCTTATGTTTGACACTCTTGTTTAAAATGTGCAGAGACTTGTGATGTTTAAACCTGGAAATCCTGGCTTGTTCTAGCCACAGTTCACAAACAAGACAGGATATGAAATTCAGAACTCCAGTTTCAGTCTTTTTCATATCCTGGCCTGGGACAAGTCGGGATTTGCCAGGATGTTGCAGCAATCCCTAGCTTGTTCTAATCTAAACCAATAGAAAACTTTGAAATAAACCTTATTTGATAAAGGGAAGGGGGAGCATGGGAGATGGAAGCTTGCATCTTCATGTTTAAGCTATGGCTTAGTATATCTGAATCAGACTAATTTTGGAAAGGATTCGCTATAGAGCAGGCAACCTATGGCCTGCAGGCCGAATCCGGCCCACCACCTAAAACCAGCAGGCCCGTAATCCCAAAAAGATATATCCACCTGGCCCACAGTGATCCTAAAAAAGAATTCAAGTTTGTAATTCTATCTCTGCAAAGCTTACAGTTTAAGCAGATAAAGGGCAAAAGTTTCCTTTGAGAAGCATTCTCTGAGCACATGTCTCTTTTTCCTTAGTTCTATGACGTAATTGCAAGGTTTGCACATATGTATTGAACGCGCATACATTCTTACTATTGGCAGACCCGATGTCTGGCAGGGGTCAGCAACCTTCTTCTGCATAGGGGCCATAGAGCTTATGTGAGAAACTCCAAAGACATAGACCTTATATCAGCCTTCAGCCCCCTTTGCACAGTGCAATTACCCTGCAACTAGAGAAACATGAAGATTCAGAGTACAAGTCCATAACTTTATTTAGGAAAAACTTGAAGAAACCATAATCATAAAAACAAAACAGTGGTTTGACTTCATCAATGTCTGCACATATCAAGTTAACAGAGAAAAAAATTAAGGCTAAAAATGGAATACATTTGAAAAGCAAACTGAATATTTGGTGTAACTTAGATATACAGTCATCCCCAGTAACCACGGTTTCACTTACCCGCAGTTCTCAAATCCCCCCATCCCGCTCATAACTAATCTCTCTTTGTCTGCAAACGGTGCTCAAAAGGTAGCATTTTCTTCCTTTTGCTTTGGAATAGGAAGCAAAGAGCAAGAACCTAGACTTATATGCTACATATACTCAATTGCTACAGGGGGCTATTGTGAGAACGATAACAGGAAGTGGACAGCAGAGAACTTCCTGTTAGTGGTCTCACAATTTCCCCCTGTAGCAGTTGCGTAGTGTATGAGTCTAAGTTCTTGCTCCTTGCTTCCTGTTCCAAAGCAAAAGGAAGAAAATGCTACCTTTTGAGCACCGTTTGCAGATGGAGAGGTAAGTCATGCCTCACTAGTGCGGTTGGGAGGATTTGAATAGAGTTCGCTGTTTTTCGTGGCTTCAGATAACTATGGTAGCAACAGGAATGTATCCCTGTGGATGGGGGGGGGCGCCTGTAGTATATCCCCTGTATCCACGGGGGGGGGGGTAGATTCCTGCTCTCACCATAGGTACTTAAAACTGTGGATAAGAGCAAACCCTATCCCGCACACACACACACCGGCACCTTTGTTCGTCTTTGTGGCACTGGCACCAAGCAAGCGTGTCTTCCTTTAACAAAACACTATAAGCAGCATACTAGCTTATAGCGCAGAAGCCGGCAAGCAGCCTAAAAGCTAGAGAGGCTCTGAACATTGAGGTAGCAGTTGACTTCATGCTAACGTTCAGAGCCTCTCTAGCATTCAGGCTGCTTGCCTGCTTCTGCTCTATAAGCTGCCATGGTTATAGCAGGAAGATGTGCGCTTGCTTGGCGCCAGCACTACGAAGACAAAGGTAATGAGCGCGGGGGGCTGCAGATAAGTGAATCCACGGTTACTGGATCCGCTGATATTGGGGGGCGGCGGCGCCTGTACTGTATTTTGACAAACTGCTTTATTAAACCTTTCTCTCCCCCCCTCCCCCCCCCCCAGATGAAGGAAGCAGACGAAAGCACAGGCTCTGGTGATGGACCAGCAAAATCAGTACGCAAAAGAAGAGTACGAAAGGATTAATTTGCGGCGAGTATTGACAGTTCCTGGTTGCAAAACTTAGGCATGCTAGTTTGGTTTGCCAAGCAACATGCAGGTTAAGTCTTGAACTAAAATAAAGACTGAACTCAATTATTTAGCCTCCTGTTTCCATTTTCCAGCCCAGTCCCTCTTAATCTTGTCAGATTTTTCCTTATGTAAGGAAGAACTACTTGTGAAGTTACCTGTTGCTTTTACTTCCTAGAATAAAAGGTGATATGACTGATTTATTGTAAATACTCTTAGACGTTATTTAGATGATATCATTTGGAAATGATTTTGGCTTCAAAATATTTAAAAGCTCATGTATATGGAATTATATTTTTTTGCAGCTTTAGCACTATTGCACTGTACTAATACACAGTAGTCACAACATGCACTAGGATGACTTTTTAGAGCAGATAACAGCCACCTTTCTGGGCTGAGCTGAATGCAATAACTGTGTTCTGGCCATTTGATTACATGAATCATTTTTACTGTAATATCTACCTGAAGTTAGTTTGACATTTGTTACAGTTGCTGCTATTGTGTTTTTTTTTTTTACAGAGAACCATGTTATTTTTAATTGATAGAACAGCATGTTTTATGTTTAAATGCAACAATGTTAACTACATTCAAGTAAAATGGTGTACAGGAGCCTTTTTCACATTTTATAGTTTCATGTTTCAAGCCAGAGTGGCATAACCTGTTTACAAAATATTTGCTAAGTGTATATTGCCTCCTGAATAAAAATATTTACTATAATCTGTTCTGCTTAAATTAAAACTTATTTATTCCTGTTTTGTTGAAACCAGTATTTTGTTAGCTAGCATTCAGATTCATAAAATTGATATACTGTAAAAAATTAACTTTCTGCAATGAGTCAGTAATAGTTCTCAGCTTTCAGTGCGATATCTGCAGAGTTAACGTTTTGTGTCAGAACAGCAGGTTTAGCTTCCAGAAATTTGTTTACTGTTTCTTCTGGGTTTTCATTTCCATAAGACGTTAATTCTAGAACCTTGGGTTTGATATAATGGGAAGTAGAATAGTTTTGAAACATGTTGCAGGCATCTTATTAACCTGTATACAGGTTCTTCATTCTTGACAAGCTTCTCCACCACAGTAGCTTGCACCATGCTTTCTTTTGTCATTAATAATACCACCACCAGTGTTTATATACTGCCTTTCTCTGGTCATCAGATTTCTCCTCTGACTTTAATTCAAGGCGGTTTACATAGGCAGGCTATCTTAAAGTGGTTTTTACATATTACAAATGTTCTAATCTTGCATAGAACGCTCATTCTAGGTGGTTTCCTTCACAGTCTGGCCTCTCGCTGGCATTCACCTCCTACATGTCAACTTGATGGCCACACTGCCTTCCACTCACCATGCCAGCTGCAGAATTCTCTCTCCCACCGAGGCTTCTGCAGCTTGTCAGCAACGTGTCGAGCTGTTGACAGGTCTTGAGCTGCCATCCTCAGATCTTCAGGCATATGAGGCGGCCACTCATGAGCCAGACCCCTGGAAATGAATAAGATCATTAAGATCTTATTCAGCCAGTCAGGTGTTTTGAGGGTCCTGGTTGCATTTTAGACTGTGCAGCATGATCTTGCTAGGCTTTGTGTCATGGCATTAATGCCATATCCAATCCACAGATAATGGATGGGGTTGGGGTGGGGTATTCCTTGTTAAGGGAACATCTAGCTGAGACGAAAACTGGATTGCCGTCATACTCCTTTCCCCCTATCCTTTTAAAAACAAGTGGCTGGAAGTACAAACAGATGAGGTGTGCTCTGGCTGCAAAGGGGCCTTGTATAGAAGCTAAAACTGCCTAAAGTTGTTTTGAGGCTTCCTGATTCAAGGCAGGATGGGGTGCCAGCAGTATGTGAAAATGAGCTTGCCTCTCTTCCTACTTCCATGTGCTGTTTTATTTAATGGGGAGGGGAGGATTTGCCAGTTTGAAAAGGCCAGTGTACCTTGTAATTTTCAAAGAACAATGTCATTACTAAAGCCTGCCCTACTTTGTGTTCTACTCAACTAGACATCCTACTACCAAGCAGAAACCTCCCTTTCCTATTAAGAGCCTATGCCTAAATACTAGGGTAGTTCAGAGAGGGTGACTAGCTGCAAAGCTAAATTCTTGATCTTCTGTTTCTGTTCACTAAGGGGCCATGCCATCTTATTGGCCAGTCTGTTCTCCCTTGGGACTTGTCAGAAGGCCGAAGATCCATTTTCTTGATGGGAGACTACTGGAAACCTCAGAAGAATGGGCTATAGGTTATACTTCTAAAAGAGAAAAGCTTGCCTGGGGCCCTCTTAAGGTATCAGCTACACAGCACAAACCTGTGTAACAGTAGACCCACCGGTGTAAGTGCACTTATGCCAGTGTAACTTGCCGTATGCTGATGCACGCAAGATGGACACCAGTGTAACCCCTCTCGGATGCTGTGCATGTGCAGTTCAGATGCCAGCGCAGCTCCGCTGGCGCAGGGGGCATTCTGGAGGCGTTCGGACACCCCTGGAATTCCCCCTGTGCCAGCGGAGTTGCGCTGGCGTCTGAACTGCACATGCACAGCGTCCGAGAGGGGTTACACTGGTTTCTGTTTTGTGTCCATCGGTGTACAGCAAGCTACACTGGCATAAGTGCACTTACACCGGTGTATCTACTGTTACACCGGTGCAAGAGTTACACAGGGTTGCGCTGACAGATAGCAGCTTTTCTTGAGCTTCATTCTAAGGGTCATCACTCCATGGCAGAGGTTATACCTAGACTTCAAGCATGCATATAGTTTTCTTACACAGTTCCATATATCAGATAAAGGACTTATCAGAAGGTATAGTATGAAAAACACTACATAAAAGTTTCAGATGATCCCTTCTGACTAAAGCAGGTATGGCAAGCTGAAGGGTAAAAAGATGTAGGTAGGGAAAAATCTTTGCTTCCTTTTAACTAGAATTTCTTGCAGAACCTCATGTGGTTTTTATACGTATGTAAACATCTAGCTACAAAGGCCAATGTTGCCATTCTACTTTATCCTAATGTGTACCGTCTAGTTGTGAACTAATTTAAAACTACCAAAGATGTTAAAGTAACAGACGAAATGAGAGAAATTTGAAAGCTTTTATTTAGTTCAAGTTCTGAAATACAGCACAATTAATTGAACAAAGGCCACAATAGTGGGATTCAAGAATCTTTACAATAACTATACCAGGATACCAAAATTCAAATATTACATTTAACAGTCTACCCAATCTTATCTAGATGGCACTATCTACATACCTGGTTGCATGATTTAGCATCAAGCTGGAATTGTAGGAAGTAAGTCCAGTTCCCCCCCCCAAAAAAGATGAGGTTTACCCAACATGCCATTGCTTAGATTTATCGCTCCCCTGCTATCTGGACTAGCAGAGGTCAATGATGAGCAAAAACCTACCCATCTTATAGAAAACTCTTTCAAAGAGGGTCTGTCTTTTTCCCCCAAGGGTTCTTCAAAGCTCTGTAACATCAAGCCCCTATACAACCACCTGGTAACGTTACTGAAAGGCTTATCCTGACCTGTAACTTAGATGGGATAGACATCTCTGCCAGTCCACTTTTTCCACTCCCTCCTCAAATTTACCAAATTGTGAGGAATGAAACAGTCTGTCTCTGTGGTTCTTCATACTGAGTAGGAAAAAACAAAACTACAGTTCCCAGTATACCTGTTTGGCTGGCTTACAAGCCTACATGCCCAAGGGAAGAGCCATGGAAACAATCCTCTGGGGTAGCATGCAAACAAGAAGAGAACCATTACAATACTTAGGAAGTGGCTCGGCTTGCTGCACTGGAATTTCCAAAATTCACCTTCACTAGCAGGTATTTCATACAGGGGCTCTGCCTGGTGTTGGGCACATGCCAACAAAGTTCTTCAAGTGACAGAACTTCAGATAAATGCAAGGGTTTCTCTGTGAAACAAACAATGATAAGCTTCCATTCCCCTCTGTGATGTACAACCACAGTGATGGATTGGGCTGTGTTCTCTTGTACTTAGTTCATATGGCTAGTGCCCTGCATCAACCAACCATCTGCCACCAAAAGATGCTCCACAATTTCCACATGAAACACTCAAGCATTCTTTAGCAAACCAGTTGTATGGAACAAAATTGGAAAATGCCACTTTAGAGATGATCATTGAACTTGTCAAGTACATCTTCCTGAAATGCTAGAGTTCACTCATTTTAAGGATGTTTTGTTTACCACAGAGAAGCTTTAAAGTCTCATTGTGTTCGGTGAGTCTTACACCCTGCAAGGTGTATAAGATTGCAGCCTTAATCTACTAAAATATTTTCAGTGACAAATGTTTTAGCCAGCTTCTTGTGCCTCAAATGGTGGTTTTCTTACCTTCAAGGTAATCAAGCTATACATTGTACAGTAAAGTTTCTTTATAATACTGAGAGCTGGAATACATGGACACCACTGGTTTGCACTATATAACACTAAATACTGAAGAATATAAGTACTGTAATACTGTTCTGTGGTGACCTTGCTGACTTCAACTAGGCATGTACAGTAATCTCATAAGGAAAAAAATGACCTCTTGCTGAGGGAAGAAATCAAATCCAACCAGTACCAAGAAGAAACCTGCAAGAAGGTTCTAAACAAACTGACCAAACTAGAGTTAATTTACTTGTATGTAGTCCTGTCTCATATTACCCTCCCTTGAGCCTAAACTGAATATTTTATCAGAACCATGACATTTAAGCAAGCTTGTCTACATTATGTAAATTTATTCAAATGTAAGTCTGCATACATGCAGCGATTTTTCTTTGCTAGCCCCTTTATGGTGGCATATCCCACAAACCTAGCCAAGGAGATACACACAGGAAGGCTAAAGTGATGACACTGGATGGACTGAGGTATCTGACACCTCTAGCAGTTACTTACAGTGGTATGTCTCATGCTTTGAAAATTCTACCTGTATTTGATTGACAGTTAAAGACTAGGAGCCATTATTGGAAAGATGCAGAAAGATCTAAAGAAAATGTTACTTTACTAAAAATGTAGGATACCTATTGTTTACCAGATTATTGTTGTTAAGTTTGTACTATCAATTACCATTCCAACTGGCAAATATTGCCATGTAACAAAATATTCTATAACTGGGGGGGGGGGGGGGGGAGCAGCACCGTATACATCAGAGCATTATTTCCTTAGTGTGAAATATACTTAAAAGCAGGCTTGCTTTTTAAAAGTTAAAACTTTGGAGTTTTAGTGGTCGGGCTTTGCTGTCATCCTCCTTTAGTCTTGCAAATAATTGTGTTATTACTAGACCTTTAACTTGCTTTAAAGTACTAACAAAACAAAAAAGCTAAGCTATTTGCCTATCTGGAAGAATGCAGAGCAGCAGAAGTGTGTGGAGAGGGAGAAGGTAAAAAGGGGTGCTTTAAAGCATTTTTGGGTCAAGGGAAAATCATGCAAATAACTCATTCCAAATAAGAATTTTCACACCACTCTACACAACAATATTATTTTGCTAGTGAATAGTACCACTGTAAAAACTGAGATATTTAAAGTATTTGGCAGTGTATGATTTGAGTAAACACAAAAGCTGAGTTCTGTTTCAAAAGCATTTGTCATGGTGTAATACTTCTTCTACACAATCTTTGCACATTGCTGAAATCTAGTAGTATAGACTTGTACTGTCCATTTATTTTTGAAATAACTTTGCCTAGAACTGCCATTAAATCTTCAAATCTTCAATTATGCTACAAAGTAGAGCATTAAGTCATGTAGCCTATGCAATTTAAAAACAAAACAAAAGCAGCAGCAGTACAATATTATAGTTTGGTTATTAATGCCTTACTTTCGTTTGCTTTTTGTGTCAGTAGTCTGAAAAACACTAGAAGCAGACATGAGATTTTCTATATATTGTCCAAGAACTTGGTTTTCTGATTTCAGTTTCAGGTTTTCTTCTTTAACAGCATCTACTCTTGCAGACAGATCTGTAGGGACAAATTGAGGTCTTTAGCAATTGACTTTTAGATATAAAACACTGTCTTCCTTCTAGTAGTTTTAGCTGAAAGGTAAAAAGTCACTTGAAAACACACTATAAAAGCAGCTGTACAGTACAGGTTTGTCCAAAACATCTAACACGCTTACTTAAAACACACACACACACACACACACACACACACACACACACACACACCATTTATTCTAAGTTTATTTTGTGACTTATTCTAATAAGTCACAAAATCTGGCAGAGTTCAGTGATTAAAGTCTGCTAAACCAGCTGCATATGGAAAAAATGTTTAAATAGTTGCAGGAAAAATGTGGTCGGCAAAGCACTCTAATCAATATTTTGCCCAGGGCAGCAAGATGGTAAAGCTAGTCCTGGTTTAATTTCTACAAAAAATGTGTACAAGAAACAATATCAGCAATGTACAGTGCCATAATGGCATAGCAGATACATTTACAGTCCAATCCTCTCCAGTCTTTGACCGGCAGAAGCAGCCACTCTGCCAGTCCAGGGTGTCAAACATGCTGTAAAGCATGTTTGTGGCACCCAAGCAGTGCCAGCGCCAAGGCCGGCACCGCTCTCCCTACCCCAGAGGAGCGCCCGCTGGGGATGGTGAGTTCCCTGCTGGGTAACAGAAGCATGGGGAGGGTGGAACGGGCCATTCTGGGGTAGGGGGTGGGATTGGTTGGCCAGGGCCCAGGAGGGATTGGTGGCGCCCTCCGCCAAATTCTATCCCCCTTCCTGGGCCTGACCACCATTATGCAGCCAGCTTGAATGTGGCCATCAAAATAGCTGGCACACATTCGAGTAGACCCATCAGAGCAGCTGGCGCTCTACTCAGGGTAAGGGGACAAATGTCACCTTGACCAAAGGCGCTGGGTCCTATCTGGATAGGATTCATCGCGGGCTTTATGCCCACGCTCCAGTGTAGCTAGACAGGGTTGGGCTGCCCATCAGACAAATGTACTCCAACATGGTTATTACTCCATATTCCTCAAAAGCAATGAGACCTGGAAACTAACCTTCAAGTGTATGCTGCAGTTCCAAAACCTGATTAATAAGTCGTGTTTTTTCTTCCAATTCCACTTGATTTTCAGCCTCAACAGCTGTTAAGAAACAAAAAGCTTTAGAACAGCTATGTATTACCATGCTTAAGAGTGAAAATGGAAAGGTAGTAAAAATGCCTTCTACCATCCATATCCGCATTCATCATTGTTGAACGAATGGTATCCACTCTTGAATACTGTACGTCAGATATGTGTTCTGTTTAAAAATTGAGAAAACAGTATCAATCCTATGCATATTTATTATTATTATTATTATTAACAGTATTTATATACCGCTTTTCAACGAAAAGTTCACAAAGCGGTTTACAGACAAAATCAAATGATTAAATGACTCCCAAAAGGGCTCACAATCTAAAAAAGATGCAGAACACCACCAGCAAACAGCCACCATAAAAGATACTGTGCTGGGGTAAAAGGGGGGCATTAAAACATTTGGGGTAAAAGGGGGGCATTAAAACATTTAGAACCAATGCTTTAAGTGCAGTACTTTAGATGGCTAACAAATATTGTGGGAAGACAGATAACCTAGTTTTTGTCCATAATAAAGAAACAAAACCGTCTCTGGCAGAGGAAGGGGGCATTCCTGACCCTTTGGGAATGCCTCTCCCGCTACCCGGAGGCAGAGCCAGCGAATCACAAGGTCTCCTCACGTAGAGGGCATCCCACCCCCAGAGTGGCCCTGCCTCTGCTGGGAAACAGTTGCAAGCTTGTTGAGCTCTACGCTCAGACTTTTTCTCCTCTTCATCTTCTCTCGCTTCAAGCTGTCCCTTGTTAGTCAGGGCTTGGACCCCTCAAGAACAAGTTAGGGACAAACAACCCGCTGCCCACTTACCAATACCAACCAAATGTTATCTGACCACACTTTGTACAGCAATATTCACTTCCCACTGATCTCTTTCAGTGTTCTGAGGAATGGATACCCTGGTAAGTACTCCGCTCCACTCAGCCATGATGCTTACTGTGGGCCTAAACCTATCCAACTTTCCAGCACTGATTCAGCCGCAATGCAGCCCTGAGGTAAGGGAACAAATGTTCCCTTACCTTCAGGAGGCTTCCATGGCTGCCCCTCCACTGCAGGATGCAGCGCACACCCCATTGGCAAAGCTGCATCAGCACAAGAAAATGGGATAGAATTGGGCCCTGACATCAGACCAGTCACTAGTCTTATCAGCTACCTTGCAGGGTTGTTGTGAGGATCAAGACAAGGAGAAGCCATATACAGTACATCATGAGATCTTTGGTAGAAGGGCAGTATATAAATGTGAAAAATTAAACGTTTACAAAGAAGATGGAAACTTTGAGCATAACTGCCTTATCAGACCATTAGGCCATCTAGATCAACACAGAATGCAGCAGCTCTCCATTTTTCTCTGCCCTACCTGGAGATGCCAAGGTTTAAACAGGGCTTTCTTCATGCAATGCATGTGCCACAACCCTTCCCCTAATGGCAGTGAGGTCCTGGGGATTTGAATTCAGAACTTTCAACATGCTGACCTGCCTCTACCTACTGCCACAGCTCACACTTATCATTTTTGTTAACATTCTTAAATTTTATTAACCCACTAATTTCTAACCCAATTAATCTGTTTACTAGCCCTGTTATTTCTGGAGTTTTATTGTATCAAATTATTATTATTATTATTATTATTATTATTCACTGCCCATGGGATATGCATTCTTAAATAAACAAATGCACAAATAAATACTACATCTAACAGCTGTAAATTCCAGAAATGAATCACTGTGTGAAAACATAAATCTGCATTGTCCCATTTCAAGCTTGTTGCATGATCATTCTAATAGGTACTCTATAATTTCTATACTATAATTATTTGAAATAATATTTCACTGTTCACTTGGTCTTCCAAATTATTCATGATTTTAAAAACACATTTCTACGCTCAAGGGACAGATTTCTTATCATCTGGGGAGGGGGCGGCAGGAGAGAGAAAGAAATCCTTCCTTGACCTACAGTACAAGGGTCCACAATGACCTGTCACCTACATGAAATGCATGGTAGAGATTAGTGCCAGGGAGTGTTGGTCTCATGTATGTAAGGCTGCATGTGTGAGAGATGCTTGTTCATTTTATTCCATTCTCCAAGCCTGAACAGCAGGTACACCAGTCGTTTTTCCTGGAAAGGCAAAGAGAGGCTATCCCGGATAACGCTTTCCTTCCTGCCCCAAGATGAAAACGCCTCCTCCCTCCCCTCCAAGTACGATTTTACATTCTGAAAAGGAAGACAGGAAGAAGCCCTCCCTCAACAGCCGCACATCAGTCACCCAGCCTCCCTTCCCACTAAGCAGCATCTCATCTCCTGCAGCGATTCCCGCGCAAAGGGAGCGCGAGCGCGCCCTGACCCTTCCCCTCCATTCTATTCCCCTGCATGACGCGCGCTTACTCACCTCCCACCTGGCACAGGTAATAATAACCCTCGGACCCCGACCCTAGCCTAGTTCAAAAGCAGCCACTACGCCTGCGCAGCTTCCTCCTTACCCCGACCGGCAGCGCACGCGCCTTACACCATGAAAACAACTGGCGGGGGGAGGAGGAAAGGGCGGAGCTCGGAGGGGCGAATCTCGAAGAGCCACCAATCAAGGCAAGGAAAAGGTCGGGTTGCCCCTGGAGAAGTAGCCACTAAGCGAAGGGAGACATCAGCCGACGCTTCCTAGCCGTCCTACTGGCTCTGGGCTGGGTTCGTGTTCTTTGCCGGTTTCCTTCCGCTGCAGCGGGTGGAGGCGGGTTAGTAAACAAGGATCCATTCCTCCAGCTATTTCTGCCTTTTTCCCAAGAGACGCAAGCCTAATCATGCAAATAGAGTAGAATGGACTGCAAAGCAGATCTCAGCACAGGTTGACCCAAGAGGCTTGGAGGAAAAGTGCTGTTTCGAAAGTGCCGTCATTCTGACGAGAGTTGCCAACTGTTCAGGCGGAGGAGGCCCAACATGCTCCTGTGCTTTTAACAGCAGCATGATCTGCAGAAATCAGCGCATCAAGCTTTTTATGGCACTTAGATAAGCGTTATCATCGCACATATCTTCAGATCAAGCCTCCGTTAAAAGCACACAAGTAAGAGCTGATAAAAAAAATCGAAACCCTGATACAGTATTTAGGAGCAGAAGAACTGCTGCCCTTATTCACGCCATCTTTTCCAGTAGCTGTTTTCCAGTAGCTCATGTCTTTTTTTCTTTTCTTAGTTTTTGAGGCCTTTGGGGTGGGAGGGAACTCCTTTCATCCATTCTGCTTTGTAAACTGCTTTGTGAACTTTTTTGATGAAAAGCACATACAGTATAATATTCTCAGTAATGCTTATTCTGATACACCTCAATAGTCTAAATTTAAAAGGTTAAATTAAGATATGTCATGTTTCGTATTGGTATATATATTGCGTCATATGTGGCTCAGGAAAAGTGAGAAAAACATGTAATGCTTGTCTCTGAAACTGGAAAAAAGGTGTAACATTTGACCAAGGCCCAATTGCTTGGGCCCCATTGAACTCAGTGGCACTTACTTCCAAGGAGACATATTGTGGGGTTGCAAGAAACAGAAAGCAGGCTACAGGGCAGGGAGGCAATGCATAAGAGATGTGATACCTCCTCTCTCCTGATCAGGTAGTTCAGGGTAAAGAGAATCAATGCTTTTCCCTTGCTTCAGGTTCAGAGCATGCTCAGGGCCAAATTAGATGTGATGACAGCTTTTGTTCAACTACAACTGCCGATCATGTATGATGGTGGAGTGGGTACAGGAATATGGGCTTTCACCTTTGACTTACCTTTTGTATTGTAAGACACACCAAACAAGTTGTATGAAGACAAGTACAAAAAAATTTCTACAGTGTTATGTCAGGTGGAAGTTCCATTCATCACATACCATAGTCACAAAACACAATATATTGACAGCTGTTTACAGCAGTCCAGCTAATTGTCTGTGCTCCTTTTCTCCAAGCCCACAACACAACAAATATTTCAGCTCCCTCCAAATACACTTTAAAAATTATATTACTGGGTATCAGAAGGAATTGCTATTCTTAAAGAGAGGAGCGCATTGCTTACCACAGGCATTGTTCGTTTGTTGGTGGCTACAGTGGAGAGCTAGAATTGTTGAAAATATATAGAGGAAGTGTGAAAAAGAGAGGAAGGGAGACCTCTACTGTCTAGATAGGGTAGACATCAGTGCATTTTCTGGCAAATAATTTCAGTTGGATCTTGTAGAAGTACCCTTGACCCCAGCTAAACTACAGTAATGGGATGCCGTCAGTTTTCAGTACCTTTATTGGGATCCCAAAGAATCCATGCTAAATTAGTTCTACAGGCCCAGGAAGGCTTAAAAATTATGTTTCTCAAACATCACTGCCCTATGCAACAAACTACAATCGAGGTGAATTTGTGATATGCCATGATGGCTTTCTATTCAAATGTTAGACGTCTGCAGTCCCATTGGGTGAGCACAGGTTCTTGGTGCAATAAATATGTCTTTGAATCCCAGCCATTAGTTGGAAGTAGGTTTGCACTAGTTGCTGTGATCCTTACTCTTAGATGAATGTGTCTCACAATGCAGCCTTGTGAAGCTGACAGTTTAAATCAACCTCCTCGTGGGGGCTATTTTTAGCTAGTCCCTAGGGATGTATGGTGTAACTGCTGTAACTTTCTCCAAGGATCCATTAATTGCAAGATCTGCATCTAATTTCATTTAGGCTGCATCTGCACCTATGCTTGCCAGCAATTTCATTCTTCCCATCTACCTAGAAGTTAAGGGTGTAACAAGGTGTATCTCTAGGGCTGACACACATCTTAAATGCATACTTTGGCCCAGGTGTGCTTTTTAATATTTCTATTAAAAATCAACTGTGGGGAGTCAGTCTGAATCAAGACTGTGATGGGGGTGGAAGAAGGCTTTAATCCAAACTATACCCAACAGCTGCTATTTCTGCCAGGAGGGAAGCTTCCATTGGCATCAGAATTTTGTTTAATGGAAGCATCCTGTGGCAGCATCGTAGTTCAAGTCGCCAGTGTGGAGATTGCAGTCACCATCACACTGGCCCCACAAATGCCCCTGTTTGTATTGTAATGAGAGACCCAGAGAGGCTGAAGATGGGTCTACTGTGAATCATGGGGATTGATTTTTATCGTAGACACAGTGATGATCATATATAATCCATGGCCAGTGCAGAGGCACCCGCACAAGGCAGCTCAATCCTATGCAGAGTTCGGTGTGTCTAAGCCCACAGATTTCAATAGGCCCAATAGGTGGGTCTACCTCTGCATAAAAGTGGGCTGTTATTCTCATATATTATTCATTGGTCTCATATTATTGCACCATGTCCTTTTTGTGGTAACTAGGCTTGGAACTACCTGCCAAAACACCTATGTGATGTCTCCCTCATACTTCCTTCAAATCCTTTCTCAAAACCCACCTTTGCTGTGAAGCCTTTGACATAACCCCCTAGTCCCCATACTACTGCCCTAAGTAAAGCCCTATATACAGTACTGATGTATGTCCCCTCTCTAGGAAGTGGGATAACGAGGCCAGGGGCCTCATGAGCATGCCAAAAAGCCCCACCATAGCTCCAGCACACTCTGTAGCTCTCCCCGCCTCCCACCATTATAGTGTTTGTTTGCCCAGACAAAAGCTGTATTTGGGGAAAAGCATCCATAATCACAGGGAGGATCTTTATCTCTGGGTAAAGCATTTATCTGTACACAAACACTGTAAGGCTGGGGGAGGGGCAGAGGTACAGAGCACATCGGAGCTGGGGGTGGGGCTAGATAGCCAGTCCAATTTAAGCAGTCACCTAAGTAGCAGATTTGAGGGGGGGGGGTTGCCCATCTCTGCCTACTTGCCTCCACTGCTCCTCCTCCTCCTTCCACTCCCTGGATTGGAAAAGGAAGAGGGGGGCAGAGAGGAAGAGGAAATGTGGGGGGAGAGTTCTGAGCTACAACACTGGGGAGTGGGAGGAAGAGAGACTGGCACATAATTGGGTAAGGGGGAGGGGGGCCAGCCCTGGCTGGGACCTTCAACACACTCATGAGATGCCCCTGACCACACGTTCCCTCACCATGGAGATGGAGCATCTGTATAGTATAGGAATTATATGTATCTGAAATAATTGAATATTCTCTCCTGGTTTTTACCCCTGCCTCTCTCTGTTGTCTTCCTTGTGAATTTTAGATTGTAAGCTCTTTGGGGCAGGAACCTATCCTATAGCCTTCAATGTACTCTGTAAAGCACATTGAAGGTGTAATATAAATAAATACTGTAATACTTTACCTATTGGGGTTTGAAACAATCCCCAGCCCCAGGTAGGACTGTGGAGTGAATGTTTCATGCTGAATGGGGGAAAGCGACTAAAGAAGGCACCACAATATTCTTGTCAAACTTATGGGCACAGCTAGTAAAAATATACTGTCCACTGTATTACGGAAGAAGTATTGCGTTGGTGGATGTCTTTCAAAAACTATGTCCATGAAAAGTAACCTTGGGTTTTTTTGCCCCACACCCAACAATATATAAAAATGAACAAGTAACTTGGGATATAAAGGGATTTATAGTTGATCCTCACCCGCTCTCTGTCATACAGATAATATAATTAGAGGCCCTGCAAGCTGTTTGCCTTCAGAAAAGGCCCTTTTAAACCCATATAATCCTTTTTAATCCCTGCACACAGGCCTCCAGTACTGTAGCTGTGACTTTGGAAGTTGTCACTGACATTCCCCGATTGGCTAGCGAAATGTTGCCAGAATGAAGGAGAGCTACACCTCCCCCTACGAGGCGGCCTGCTGCAAAGCCAACCTAGCAACTAAGAGGTCATGTTAGGCCTCTGGCGTAACGTTGCTTCTACAATATTGTCAGAGCAACCCAGTTCTTCTCTTTCCAGTTGATTTGATTCTGTGCTTGGGAAAAACACAGCTATAATGGCACGTGTTGCTGCTGTAGATACCGGTTACACAAAAATATGGGGAAATAATTTTTCTTGGGGTTTCCCTACCCCTTTCTTCTCTTCCTCACCAAGATGGTTCCCTATTAGCTCTGCACTTTCCATGTCTTTCTAAACTCCCTCTTTTGAAAAGAAGAATTTTAAATTTATTTGAAGTGCGTAAGTGCCACAATTTAATAAACAGCTCAGTAACTGAGCTGAGCAAGATGTAATAATATTTGACTGAGCAAGATGTAATAATAGCTCTTGATCCCCCCCCCCTTGAGAAATAGCTTGCCCAGCCAAATGAAATATAGTGTCTTTAAAACCACAAGTGGGGAAATGTGCCCACAGACAGCACAGTCTTCTTTCATTAATGCACTCCCTATCCATGTGATTTGGTTCCAGGGGTGTAGACAACCTTGTCTACCTGCCTCTCAGGCAAAATCATCCATGTTGACAGTGGTATTGCTTTGTGGAATCTTGGCTTTAACTTTTCTTTCTTTTTGCAGTGGAACCTTATTTATTGAAAGCACACAGAAGTGTCCCTGGGAAAACCACTCTTACACGTTGATCACATTTAATTTTATGCTCACTAGCGTTTGTAACACTGCTGACTGCCTCTCCAAAGCATCCCATTTTCACCAAGTTTTATCCTTGATGATGGTCCTAGAAGAGTAACTGCACCACACTGTTGCAGCAAAATCAGCAGACAGGCAGCCTGATCCTGCTTAACTATAGGCCGGCGGAGTGAGTGCTCAGCCGGCCTAGGGTGTCGTAAACGTGTCGTAAAGCACGTTTTCGGCACCCTGGGAGTAAACAGTGCTGGCACAGAGGCCGGCACCATTCACTCCACTGCTGTCCCAAACCTGTGCCAGCCGATGCAGATGAGTGTTGCGCCGGTCGGTGCAGGGGCATGGGGAAGGTGGGCAGGGGTGGCAAGGGAGGGGGCCATTGGCTGACCCAGGCTGGGAGGGGTGGGGATATCGGCACTAAGTTGCGCCTATATCCTATGCCCCCTCCCAGCCCGGGCCATCCTTACACGGCCTCGCTGGAAGCATGCCAACTTTAGAGCTGGCGTGCATCCAAGGAGGCCCATTGCGGCCTGCGCTGCTTACACCGGGGGAAGGGGACAAACATCCCCTTCCCCCGAGGAGAGCCCAGGCTGCGCTGGTGCAGGCTGCAGTGGACTTAGGATGCAGCAGCTTGCCCTTTAGGCCAGTCGCACATAGTTGCACAGGATTGTGCTGTAACACTGTGATGCTATCCTTGAATTGCACCCACCAGGCAGGGATAGAATCTCTATTAAATTCCTTACACCATTGGAAGCAAATCTTATACCATCCTACTGGATTTACACCAACATAGTGTGAAGCCGGAGCTACATTACACGCGTCGCGGAGCTTCTGACCTGATTTTTGAAGCAGGCGGAGCTGCTGCAACCTCCGCACGGCCGGCGCGTACCTCAAGCTGGAATCCTATTTTTCAGGGAGCGGGCACACAGAGCTAGGGGGCGGTTCGCGGAGCTACTGCAGCCTGCCAATCGTAGGAGAGGGGAGGGTGGCTGCATGCCAATCTGAACAACCACCAATCACCTTGGAGGTAACATTCACTACGAATATTTCTTCCCCTATAAAATTTATCTGGCCCCTCCTGTTGCCCAACACGACCCCAGATGTGTTTACTCAGAAGTAAGTCCCAGGGCACTCAGTCGGACCTACTAGGAACTGAGGTTTGAATTGCTGCATTTGGAGAGGGAGCCAGCCCAGTCATGCTTATTCGAAAGGAAACACTTCGGAGCTCAATAGCCAATCACAGCTGCGCTTTCTTAAGAAGGCAGGACAACATGAGGGACAACAGGCTGGAAGACACTCCCCCGCTTCCAGCGCGGAGGCGGAGGCAGAGGCGGTGGCAGAGCCTCTGCCTGTAGTGTAGCTCTGCCTTTACTGTTGTGCTGATGTAACTGCTATGTCAATAATACACAGCCAATGCAAGGGTTAAAACTGGGGCCAGTTTGTATTTTTATCTTGTTGTAAGCTGCCATGGGCATTTGCCTTGGCATGGGATAAGGTGGGGTATAAATAAATAAATATACCAGTCTTTGATTGATTTGATGAAACCTCCTCTTGGGGAGGATAAATAAAGTGTTGCATGTTCCATCCCTGGAGGGCACTGGGGTAGAATTTACCACAGTGGTGGTTTAGATACCTGAGTGTAAGCCAGCTTCAGAGTCTATGGGTAACAGGGTAGAGTGAAGACCTTCTGTGGCTAGTGAGCTGTGCCTTTAAAAGCAGCCTGGCACACAGAATTTAAGCAGGCAAGGAGATTTCTCCATCACATTTCTCCATAAAGTTTTACCTGCTACATCATCTGTCTTAGGCTGCTGCTAAGACACAAGTGCAGGGTCAGTAGGAAAAGTGGCAACTCTAGTCTTTATTCTTTTATTCTTAGAGAAAAATCAATATAATGCAGTGTTAATCACATGTGTTGCAAATGGACGGTAGTATTTTGTAAAGCAGTCCCCTGAGAGACTCAATACCCACTCAGTGTTGCTCAATGAAAATTAAGAACATTCATTCTGTTTCTGGAAATACTTACTGTAAACATCACCCTCCTCGGTAATGTTTTATATTGTTCTTTGTTTGGTTATTAAGACATTACAAAATTAGCTCATTTTCCTTGCACTATATGCAGTTTACAAAGAGAACTTAGTTTTTTGGAACAAGCCACCAGTGACCCTGAAGTCAAAACTGACTTAAATGTAACTGAGAACCGATGCTAATCCATTTAATTTTCCTATTAATTCTTTTTCTTACAGTCTCCAAGGCATTTTGCAGACCAGGTATTCATACTCTCATAACCCATATTATCTTCTACTTACAGGAACAGCAAGTTTTCACAGTACCAAACTAATTATCCACCCTTACACATATTCCAAGTTCTAATTAAGATTTCCTAAAAGTAGCTGTCGTTGCTTTCAGTGAAATTAATGTATTCTGTTCCACTGAAAAGACCATTTCGTGATGATACCAAGACTCTTACTAGTGCGTGAAGCATCATTGGTACTTGTAAAGACTGTTTCAGAGCACGAATATCTGCAATTATACCACACAATTGTTTCGACAGAAGCTCTGCATGCTTTTGGCCCTCACACAACAGACAAAGATTAGTAACCTGTCAGTTCCTAAGGGTGCTGGTCTGAGAGCATTTATTTTTAACACGTTTGTCCACATAGGGCAAGTTTCAACTATATGCATTTTGAACTAATATACGGTATGTGGTTGCTTTTTGGCAATGGTGCGGTTACACGTGGAGTCTGCTGTAATTGATAGCTGGAGACAGGGCCTGTCTGCTAGTGACATGGATCCAGGCCACTCCCTCATGCAGCAGATTGATGGAGCATTGGCAGGGGCACCTCTGGTGGCTGCCTCATCACACTTCTGCCCCAGGCCCCCCTCACCTGGTAGCCAGCTAGCCACTGCCACTCCCCTCCCCCACTTCCTGCCTGGAAGGAAGTGGTGCATAGAGGAGAAGAGAATGGAGGGCCAGGTGCCCACCACTCTATTCTACTCCACATGTCACTTCCTTCTACTCCATTCCAGGCAGGAAGTGGAATGAGGAAGAGCAGCAGCAATAGCTCTGGCTCACCAACAGGTAAAGGAAGAAGGGAAGGGAGAGGATGCATGCTGCATCACCTCAGGCGCTAGACAGACTTGGGTTGGCCCTGGCTTTAGGCCATATGCATAGTGCATTTTCTTCAGCAAGAGTGTCTTAGTTTGTTTTGCCAAAGAACGTACGATACATTGCAATTTAGACTGGAGTATTTCCATGGCCAAGGAACTATTAATTTCCATTTTTCATCAGGTGGCCTTTGAAAAAAGACTTATGCTATTTCATACCCAGATGCAAGAAGGGTATTAGGGAATGGTAGACCATACCAAGCTTTTGGTCTCATGACCTCAGCCCTAAAGCTAAGAAGATCAGCGCCCGCACCAGGTTGTTGGGGACCTGGCACTGGGCCTTCTGCTCCCAGATGACACATTGGGTTCTACCATTGCCACAGGTACTGAAGATTCAGGTCAAACTGGCCAGGTGGACCCTCTTGTGTCACTTAGCTGATGACATATGATATCGCACCAAAATGAGATGCTGGACTTTCAGCACTCATCTTCTTTCAGTCTGATTGACAGCGCTATGCTGCTTAACTATGGGCCGACAGAGCGAGCGCTCTGTGGGCCTAAGGAGTCGCAAATGTGCCATAAAGCATATTTGCGGCTCCTTGTCAGTAAGTGGCGCTGCTGCAGAGGCCAGTGCCGCTCACTCAGCCGCGGACCCAGACCTATGCTGGCCGCTGCAGGTAGGGCCTGCAGCAGTCGGCACAGAGGCAGGGGGAGGGTGGGCAGGGGCATCAAGGGAGGGAGCCATTGGCTGGGAGGGGGCGGGGATATCGGCGCTGAGTTGCACCGATATCCTATGCCTTAGCCCAGCCCAGACCGGCCTTACATGGCCTCCCCGGACACACACCAGCTCCAGAGTTGGCGTGCATCCAAGCCAAGGAGGTCCATTGGGGCCTGCACCACTTACACTGGGGGAAGGGGATGACTGTCCCCTTCCCCTGAGGCGAACCCAAGCTGCGCCAGTATAGACCGCAATGGGCCTAGGTTGCAGCGGCCAGCCCTTTAGGCCAGCCGCCGCATCTTAGGCAGGATTGGGCTGTCAGTCTGTTTTTTGGAACATGATCACATACAAAGTGAAAGAAAGAAAAGAAATTCAGTAGCCAAAATCACGTTATGAACACACGTTTGTTGCAGCCATGCCAGGGAGACAGGAAGGCAAAACCAAATGTTATGCTTACAGTTTTCATGCAAAAACATTATGGCTGCAATTGTAAGAACACTTATTAGGGATTAGGTGAAGAAAGCGGGACTTCCTTCTGAGTAAACCTGCATAGGATTGTGTTCTAATCCATTCGTTTTTGTAATTTAACTAGATCTGTTAACTCTTGTCAAAGTTGTCAATAATTAACTTGTGGCACTGTATGCCAATCATAATGCTATCCTGAATTCATGGTCAACAGGAGGTGTTGTTTTCAGATCAACAGCGAAAACAATCATAGTATTATATATATACTCCGTTCAAACTCCGTTCAAACACTGCGTCACCACATAGCAGTACAGAAAATTCCAAATGTTTGTGACAAACCTGTTAGCAAAGTTTACTCCCAAGTGTTTTTTTTAATCACTCTAGCTATTAATGAGGAATAAGAGATCTGTATTTCCATGAATGCATGCACATTCAGACGACAGACTGACATCTTGTATCGCTGGTGGTATTTTTAGCCCTTAGATCTCTTGTTTTCATAAGAAGCTATCGCTGTCTCCTTACCTGTGTCATCAGCCAAGGAGACGTTAGTAAAGCTGTCATCCTCTTCCAGAGATCCTTCCATTTTGTTTCAGCAAGTTTTGTATTTCAGAAGTGTGTTCAACAAAAAGCAGCACATCCTATTTTCCTCTTGTTAAATCTTTCATGATTCCTCCCACTCAGCAGAGGCTACTTGATCCTTCCACTAAGAACGACACACTTCTTGTTCCTTTCCACTAACAGTGACATGTTTCTTGTTCTCACTACGGCACACTCTTTGTTCACAGAATGATCTCTTGAACCCTGGGCTGCCTCCCGGAAATTGTTATATTACAAAGTTAAAGAGTGACATGGATTATGGAGCGTGCTGAGTAATCACCATTGTTTCATTGTGGTTCTGTAGTAATGGAAGAACCTGACTGACACAGATCACAGTGCAGGAAACAATGTGCAGTAATCATAAATAGAACCTGGTATTAGAAGCCCTGTCCAGAATATACAGTACAGTACTTAGGAATCTGTATACTTTTCTTTGTGACACAGCAAATCTTGTATGGTGATGTTTCAAAGTCCAGTGACTTGGGAATAAGTCTCACTGAGACATTTTTGAGAAATACATTTCTTTGTGAGTGTAGGTATTTACAAGGTAGGGGCCTTGAGGTTTGTGTAGAGTAGAATTCTAGAATAGAATAATTGGGCAAATTATTCTGTTTTATTATTACCGTTCCTCTCCTACATGATGATTATGACATGATAACTTGGAGCTGGTTCACCTATGCACAAGCATTCCTTAGAGCCCAATCCTATCCTTCACCCCTGCCAATACAGCCGTGTCCAAAAGATGTGTGCTGTATTCAGGGGTGGGGGGGTGGGGGTGGGGAATCAGGAGGCTTGGGACAGGTAAGGGAATTTTTCTTCCTTACCTCTGAGTAAGCCTCCCGCTTGCCAATGGGTCTCCTTGGACCTGCCCCAGCCCTTGAGCTGGCACAAGTCTGAGGAGAGGAAGGGGGCACGTTGGGAGGCGAAGAGAGGGATAGGATACTGACGCAGGTTGCATGCGCCAGTACACACACCCTCCCGCCTCTGTCATGCCCCCTGCTCTCCCCCTTTCTACCCTTCCCCCCCACCCCCACTGCTATCTTTCTTGGTCCGGCAGGCACAGCGGGGTCTGTTGATGAAGTTGCCGCCTCTTGCAGCAGCGCTCACAAAATGGCCACCAATGGAGCATTGCACACTGCATTGAAAGCTGTTTTACAACAGTGGAAGTGCCTTCCACAGTCGTAAACCCCTCTGTGTGACAGCCCAATCCTGCATAGGGCTGTTAATTTCTCATCAAGCTGAATGTGTGAACTGCCTTCAATGAAAATCCCAGTGTTTGAGATGATATGAACCTTGTATCTCAAGGACCACTTTGCCCCATATGAATCTGCCTCCTCTCGTATGTCATCAGCTGGTGTGGTCAGGTGAGTGGGTACATGGGAAAGGGCCTTTCTTTACAGTTATTACACCTGGGCTCTGAACCTCCCTCCTTTGGGAGGTTAGACCATAGGAAAAAAGAGAGGAGACCTCACAGTGTTGAAAAGCAGAAAGTTCCAATGAAAAGCATTCTGGAGTGCCTGGCGCATTTCCAGCAACTTCTAAAAAATAATCCATTATCCTTAAATTGTATATCTCCATTTGAAGACGCAACAAGCTGTAGATATATAGTTTAATCAGAATGAATTATATTTAGAGATGGCATGATGCTGGTGTTTGTTTTATGATTGTTTTACATAGATCATGGTTTTTTGATACAATCGTTTTTATCAAATGAGAGCGATTTGTTTTAAGTTTTATACTGTATTTTGGTTTGCCTCTGAAGAAGAGCTTGTTTGAAACGCATCAGGCATTCAAGATTGGTTTTCACTGGAGCTTTCTTTATAATGAAATTCTAGTACAGCACTTGGGTCTTTCCTCTTAGCTCTGTCCAAGTGATGGTTCCCCCCCCCTTTTTTTTTCTTCTCTTCAGGGCCATTAAGGCTGCAATCCTATAGCGTTTTTTACCTGAGGATAAGCCCCAATATAACACAGTAGGACTTACTTCTGAGTAAACAAGTACGGTATAGGGATCTGCTGTTAGGCTCCTGGCCTTCTGGCAGCATTAAATTATTTGTTTGAATGGTTTTGGGGGGGTTGTTTGTTAATGAATCAGTGGAGGATTAGTTTGCTGAATTTTCTTCTTCTGGTTTTATGGTGTTATTCTTTTGACAGTTTAACTTATGTTTGATTGTTTTATTGCATTTAGCAGTTTGCATGTACACTTAGATCCTTGTAAGATGCTTTGGGTGTTTTTGTTTTTAAACAAATGGAAAAGCAGGATACAAATATTTCAGAATAAACCAATATGTTATAGGAAAGTTCTAGCAGCAATACTTGATCTGTGATGGCTATAGTCTGATCTAGACCTTACATTTACCACAGTTTTTTCACACACACTTGCATATAAGAACATAAGAACATAAGAAGAGCCCTGCTGGATCAGGCCAAAGGCCTGATGCAGAAAAATATTTTCCTGGTTTCTGTTCATATATGCCTCCCCAGGTCACAGGAAAAACCCCACATTTGGCAAACTTAATCTTTCCTCCTTTCAAGGAGAGCATACACATTAGGCTGACTCTGGGTGCAGGGAGACTCCCAGAGCTAACTCAATTAAGTCTCCCAGAACTCAAGGATCGGACCATCAAGGACCATCAAGGACCATCAAGGGTCCTCTGACTAGCTCAGCTCACTATTGTTCCCATTGTGTTCTGTAAAATGTAAATCAAAAGTCTCTTGTTTTTCCTGTATGACTCTGTGACTATGCACATTCTCAGCAACCATGTGATATTCTGCTTGGAAATGTATAAAAACTGTTCTCACATGGAGCAAAGGGTCAGTTCCCCTCCTGGGGGGTGCTGTCCACTGCGCTGCATAACAATAAACCCATACTTTTTCCTTGTTCACCAGTCTTCCTGGTCCTATTAATTATCAGTCTGCTTAAAAATTCCGCTACAGGCCCATCTAGTCCAACTTCCTGTATCACACAGTGGCCCCACCAGATGCCTCAGGGAGCACACAGCCAACAAGATAACCTGTTTCCTGCTGCCACTCCCCTGCACCTGGCACTGAGAAAACCTACTTTTAAAGCCAGGAGGTTGCTTATGGCTTGTAACCTGTGATGGTCTTTTCCTCCATGAATCTGTCCAAACCCCTTTTAAAGGCATCTAGGCCAGGTGCCATCACCACATTCTGTGGCAAGGAGTTCCACAGATGAATTACACGCTGGGTAAAGAAATATTTTCTTTTGTCCATTCTAACTCTCCCTCCATTCAATTTTAGTGTATGTCCCCTGGACATACATCATATAGCATCATATATTTTATGTGCTTTGTTTTGCAAGGCTAATGTAATGCAAATCTAAAACCTTAACAGGCATCCAATTACAGTATAACATTTCCATAATCCTGTTGAAATATAAAATACATTTGTCTTTATACTTATAGAACTACAGGATATGCACTATTTGAACTCTGTAGCTCTTACCTAAAATACTTAATTAATGTTCCTTGCCAGTATCAATGGATTTCAATCAATCTGACCATATGGACTCTGACTGGTAGTTAACTGGCATCAGATATATTGACTATTTATAAAGATTAATTTTAGCTTCATGAGCACATTTTTTACTATGCCTACCTTCGTTTATTAGCAATTGGATGTTACTAGCCCACACGTAGAACTTATTAATGGTCCATCTTTCTGGTGTGTGATCTCATACAATGTGGTTTCTTTTCATAACACAGAACATTCTAACTTGTATATTGAGTAAAATAAAGGAATAGGTAGAAATTAACAGAATTTGATGCATTGCTATCCTTCATTTACAGCCCTATCCTATCCTTTTCCCCACTACAGCATGCAGCCACACCAAAGCAGGCTGTGCTGTATGCTATGGTGGGGGGACAGATAGGAAGGCTTGGGTGGGGAAAGGGTGAAAAAAATCCATACCCCCTCTGTGAGCCTCCCAATTGCCAATGGGTCTCCTTGGACCTGTGCCAGCTGGCGCAAGTCCGAGAAGACAAAGGGGGCGCGTTGAATGCTCCCAGAGAGGATAGCATCCAGCGTAATTCGCCCGCGCTGGGTGCCACCCCACCCGTCTCTGACACGCCTCCCACCCTCCCCCTGTTCCACCCCATTCTGCCCTCCTCGCCAACATACCTGAGTCGGAAGGCCTACCTTGTCCTGCTGTCACATGTGGGGCTGCTCCGGTATCTCTGGCAGCGTCCCGGAAACATGTGGCTTTCTGTGCTGCTGGAGAGCCCTTTGTGACAGCTGTAAAACAGCTACTGCTGCCAGAACACTCGTTCCGGCAGTGGTAGAGTCCAATAGGATTGTGCTGCTAGTGATGCAGTTAATTTTGTAGTACAATAAACTTGTAAAGTGCACCCAAACTCATCGTGATTGAACCGTGATTGAACAGCACCTGTGTGTTCTTTTATTCTGCATGTTCTCCCAGTCATACAGTGCAATCCTATCCAAATTACACCGCCGGTGTAACCAGCGGGGGAGGGCAGGGTGGGAGACTTTGGAGGGGAGGGGAGATTTAAATCCCCTTTGAATCCCCCTTTGGAGGGGATTGGAATCCCCTTTCCGTTCTGGGGCCTCCCGTTCTCGCTGTACCGCTGGCTACACCGGTGGTGTAAGTTGGATAGGATTGCGCTGATAGTGTTTCTGATGTCTACATTTGGGAAGTCACTTGTTGGGCAGTTAATAATATTTCATATTTGTATAGCACTTCCTAAATGTGCACAGTACACACTTATTATCTTGATGTAACCCTCACAACAATCCTGTAAGGCAGATAAATTGTTATCCCCATATTGCAGCTGAAGAGTTGAGTCTGAGCAGGAGTGACTTGCCCAAGGCCACCTTGTGATTGTATGGCAGAGGCAAAATTTGCAAGCTTCATCAGGGATTTGCGGTTCAGCCTCTTAACTACTATGCTACACCAGCTCCAGAATACTCACCCATCACACCTATGAAATTGAAGTAGAACTCTGTCTCTAGGGTCTGTTTGTTCAAGGCTCATAAGTGTTTAGCCAGCAATGTCAAGCAGTGGAATGCAGAATTTAGTATTCACCAGCAAAGGTGCTCTTTATTGAATGGGAATTTACAGTGGGGATTTACCTGAGTTTAGATATTTGTGACCAATAGGGCCCCCTTTTTGCATAGTTCATACAGTACTTCCTCTGAGCCCACTGTGCGGGTGGCACCGCTATAACCTGTGCGAGTAATGAAGGGTTATTAAGCCACTATGTGGCTTCCCCCCAACTTACCAAGTCATTCCCCCCCTACTTCCTTCAGTGGAATATCTCACCCCCATAGTCAGCAGATAGTGGCAGATGGAGAGAAAGGGGTGGGGTAATAGAGAGGGGATAGACACTGAGCAGGCAAAATAATGCCTAAGGGTGATGGTGGTGGCACTGGCCACATCCTGTGTCTGCCACCTGAAGTGATTGCCTCACCTCATGGAAGGGGCAGCCCTGTGTCTGTAGGGAATACGTGTATATCAACTGCATTAAAGTTGTCATAAAATTGATAGTGGGATGCAAATTTGGAATGGACTGTTCTCTTCATGCCACAGGAGACAAAATATAAATGCAGCCTTTCAAAAAATGTTCCACATCCCTTTACACCATTAATTACAATGGAGGAAAATGTATGATTTTTCCTCTGTCATTGCTACGAACTAATAAGAGTGCAGCTATGATATATATGCATTTCTGTTAGCCTAGCTGGGATTGCATATTGAGGAGCATTTGCTATGCTGCTGGTAAAGCCCTTTTTACAATAGTCAAATCACATAAAATGTGCAGAGCAGAAGAATAGTCCCAATAAGTTTGGCAGAATCATGCCCACAACATGCACAGAGTATGTATTTCTTTGTTACTCAACATTTAATTAGATCAGAGAAGGTATGGTATTTACTTTTCTTCTTCAGAACTGAGGGAAGATTGTCTAAATTCTTAAATACATGCAGTATGCAAAATGCACTATTTCGGAAGAACACATCTTGTAAAAAAGGAAATGACACCTGCCAGTGGATTTTTCTTATAATGAACCCTGAAGAGAAAGCATCTGCTTAGCACATGCTAATAAGGCAACGATAGTTCAGATAAATTTGCAGCTCATTCAAAGCTACTCAAAGGATGTCATATGACAATAACCTACCTGTGGCTGTGTAGCTTTAAGAACGTTGTTAACAAAAGTTCATCAGAAATGTCAAGGGTTCTCAAAGTGGTGGGTTGCGACCCACCACTTTTTCCAGAAGTGGCCGATATTCCCTTAAGGGGGTGGCCAGCCCGAACATCAGCAGTGGCACTCCAGGATTGTGCCTGCCGCTGACATAGAAGCACTTTTTTCAATGTACCTGGTTGTCCTGCCAGCTCCCCGAAGGGTCTGGGGGGGCTGCTGCCACCTCTGCAAGACTCCGCAAGGCTCTAAACAGCAGTGATCGCATTCCAAAGCCCACTTCCGGTTTTCAGCAAAAAACTAATGTGGGCTTTGGAATGCAATCACTGCTGTTTAGAGCCCTGGGGAGGCCTGCAGAGGCGGCCGCAGGCCTCCTGGACCCTTCGGGGAGCTGGCAGGACAACCAGGTACATTGAAAAAAGTGTTTTTGGGTCAGAGGCAGGTGCAATCCTAGAGCGCTGCCTCCGACATCGCCCCGCCCCCGCAAAGACTTACAGGGGAGTAAACTCATTCATTGTTCTAGCCCAGGCGTTCTCAACCAGTGATACTCTTATCACCAGTGGTACTTTGGCCGACTGCTGGTGGTACTCATACTGCCAGACTACTGGAACCCTGCTCCGACACGGCCCTTTTGGTGCTGCGTTTTCGCTCCCAAGGGGCTCCTGCCTTTGGCTGAGCCTATTGGGAATGCTGAGAAGGACCCTCTCACCCACCTAGAGCCTCCTACCTGTGTTTTCTGGCCTCCGAAAACTCGGTAGTAACTGGCGATGATGTCATCGGCAGTCATTTCTGGTGGTACGCAGCAGGAGAGTGGCGCCGGATATCCTAACCCCCTTCCCAGGCCTGGCCAGCCTTACATGGCCTCCCTGGTTGTGCAGAATAGCTGGTGCGCATCCGAGGAGGCCCGTTGGGACTGCTGGGGCCAACACCGGGTCAAAGGGACAAACGTCCCTTTCCTCCAAGTTGTGCCCCAGTCCTGCCTGCATGGGCCGCATCCTGCGTAGGATGCAGCGGCCGACCATTTAGGCAGGCCGGTGCATCTTGCGCAGGATTGGGCTGCCCATCTAGTAAAGCTAGATTACGTAAGCAGCCCTATTATTTATGCCAGTGTTTGTTCTGTAAGCAATGGTTTGCATCCAAAGTTGTCTTTCCACCTGTGAAAAGTTTAGAGGGCTTTATTTTTTTTAAGGCTTTGTGCTGAAGTGTTGCAGAAGAACAATGTAACTAAATCTGAAGATGTTTGGCCACTTGTGAAGAGCTTACACAGGTGGAAACATGAGAATTGCTACAGAATCCACCAATTATAGCACCCTCACCATTTCTGCTACATATGTGCAAGTGTTTGTGGAACAACGCTGGCGGCTGTTTTCCTTTTGCTCGCTCTTCTAGGCATCCAACGCTTTCATTTCAGGATATCCACTTTACATTGTGTTAAACTGCTAGCTCTAAGTACCAAGTTAATTATTCTTTCAGTGAACAAATCTCTGGTGGAATGCAGCCATGTGACACTGTTTGCCCAGCCATTGTCGTCATGCCTTTTCTTGAGCCTTGCCTACTTAAGCTTCTCCAGCAGCAGGGCTTGCTTTTTGCCAGTGCAACGACATCTGAAAAAGATTGCTGACGATAGCATCCCTATGTTGTCTGAAGCTATCTCTTGGTTAATGCGAGGAATTATTCAGAGTGACTTACACTGTTCAGTGATGCTTAGGTGATCGATAGTGTTATAATACAAGAAGAGCCCTGCTGGATCAGGCCCATCTAGTCCAGCTTCCTGTATCTCACAGTGGTCCCACCAAATGCCTCAGGGAGCACACAAGACAACAAGATACCTGTATCCTGTCGCCACTGCCTTGCATCTGGAATTGAGAGAGAGAGCCTATTACTAAAACCAGGAGGTTGCATATATCCATCATGGCTTGTAACTTGTGATGGACTTTTCCATCATAAATCTGTCTAATCCCCTTTTAAAGGCATCCAGGTCATGTGCCATCACCACATCCTGTGTCAAGGAGTTCCACAGATTAATTACTCACTGGGTAAATACAGTGAAACTTTGGATTGCGAGTAACTTGGTTTGCGAGTGCTTTGCAAGACGAGCAAAATTGTTTTCTAAATTTTGACTTGATAAACGAGCAATGTCTTGCAATACGAGTACATTGTGTTCTCCAAGATATCTCTCTGTGTGTTTGCAGAGTTAACAATAGCGTCTCCTGGGCAACAAATTGCCCTCATTAACACTCTGTTCTCCCTCTGCTAGAGGCTCCGTTTGTGCAGAATAGCAGCTCAGACTTTGCTTTGCAACTTCTGTCTTGCAGACCTCATTAACAAGCTGTTTTTCCCCTCACCCATCTGCCTCTAGCAAAGACTACTCTGCAGAACAAGGCTCAGGTTTTCCATATCAGACGTTGCAAAGTGAGCTACAGTTTGCAAGAGCAAAAGGCAGGGCAGCTTCTTAATTAGCTGAGCCCAGGAGATAATGCAGACACACACAAAGGTCTCTTGCAGAATAACGAATCATCTGAGTTTCCATTATTTCTTATAGGAAAATTTGCTTTGATATACAAGTGCTTTGGATTACAAGCACATTTCTGGAACCAATTATGCTCGTAATCCAAGGTTCCACTGTAAATGTTTTGTCTGTTCTAATTCTCCCGCCACTCAGTTTTAGTGGATGTCCCCTAGTTCTGGTGTTGTGCGAGAGGGCAATGAACTTCCCTCTATCTATTCTCTCCATCCCATGCATAATTTTATACATCTCAATCATGTCCCCCCTGAGGTACCTTTTTTCTAGAGCCCCAAATGCTATAGCCTTTCCTCATAAGGGAGGTGCTCCAGCCCACGAATCATTTTGGTTGCTCTCTTTTGCACCCTTCCAGTTCCACTATATCCTTTTTGAGATGTGGTGACCAGAACTGGATGCAATACTCCAAATGTGGCCTTACCATCAATTTGTACAATGGCTTAATAATATCGGCCTTTTATTCTCAATCCCTTTTTTAATTATCCCGAGCATGGGATTGACCTTCTTCACAGCCGCTCTACACTGGGTCGACACTTTCATCGACCTGTCCACCAGTACCCCAAGATCTCTCTCCTGATCCGTCACAGACAGCTCAGAACCCATGAGCGTGTATGTGAAGTTTTGATTTCTTGCCCCAATGTGCATAACTTTACACTTACTTACATTGAAGTGCATCTGCCATTTTGCTGCTCATTCTTCCAGTTTGGAGAGATCCTTCTGGAGCTCTTCACAATCCCTGCTGGTCTTCACCACCTGGAAAAGTTTCGTGTCATCTCCAAACTTGGCCACCTCACTGCTTATCCCCAACTCCAGGTCATTTATGAACAAGTTGAAAAGCACCAATCCCAAAACTGATCCTTGGGGCACACCACTTTTCACCTCTCGCCATTGTGAAAATTGTCCATAGATACCCACTCTCTGTTTCCTAGTCGTCAACCAGTTCCTAATCCATAAGAGGACCTGCCTTCTTATTCCCTGACTGTGGAGTTTTCTCAGGAGCCTTTGATAAGGGACTGTGTTTCTGAATGCTTTCTGAAAATCCAGATATATAATAGCAATGTGTTCTCCCACATCCACATGCCTGTTGACCTTCTCAAAGAATTCTAAAAGTTACTAGAGGACTAATCACAGTCGAGATGGAATTAGACACTAGTATAAAAACCTGCTATCAAGCAAATGAAAATAAGTCAAAGGGACTGTAAACATAACCTGCAGCAGTATCGTTGAGTTTGGTAGAGGATCACCTTCATTTTAATTTGTCCTGCTTCATTTGGGTGATGTTTTCTGTTTTTAATTACAAAATTGCATGTTATAAATGCTGCAGTTGACTTGGATGACAACAGAATAAAGATCTTCCTTGGTGAGAATTCTAGACGATCCATAGAGAAAGGGCATTTTGACTGTACTGCTCCCAGAGAGCTTCACGAGAGGAAACCACTGCCTTTGCCAATGAAGTTTGATGACTCCCAGTGAAAAGCTGAAGGGAGCACCTTTGTCATTACTGTCACTGTCTGAGCACTGGAAGCCAAGCCAACTAACGGAATAGTAGTTCTCACTGTCATCATCAATGGCAGCCCTGGCAGAGTACGGGCAAAGGCTGCCCAAAGCCATATCAATCCCTGTTGCAGCAGGTTTTGAAACCGTTTCTCTGATGCAGATTTGGCTGGAAAAAATTGTATGTTTGCATTGACTACTCCCTGAAGAACATTTCTCCACAGAGTTCAGACATAAAGCCTACAGTTAAAACTTGGATAGGAAGAACGGTGTTTGTTGTTATGTCTCATGAAGCATTTCCTTTTTCCCTTGTACTTAGAAGAAGAAGAAGAAGAGGAGGAGGAGGAGGAGGAGGAGAAGGAGGAGGAGGAGGAGGAGACTATATCTGCTTGTAGGAGAGGCAAGTTCTCCAAGGATAGGGAACTGAACTTGTTTTGGTTGTACCACTGATTATGGTGTGATTATGGTGTGGCTGATACATTCACTGGGTGATAGTGCTCCAGTTTGTATACTAACAACATAATGTTGTATTGTAACACGTAATGTCACATGGGAGGCAGGCGTTCCATGTGGATGCCTTAGGCACTCCCCCATCCAGGTATTGGCCAGACCTAGACCTGATTAGCTTCAGCAAGGTGGTTGTATTATGTGCCTTCTTGACCATGATATGGAATGGCATGATAGGTTGAAACTTGCCTCACTTTTTTGGAGGAGGAAGAATTGCACAAACCGGGCCATTATGCACCCAAGTCTTTTGCATGGAGCGTCCATCATACACATGATGACACATACTGTATATATGTGGCTCCTCCACAGTACAAACTGGAGTGCCAACTAATTGGGTGTATGAACTGGGTCAGTGTCATACTCAACTCTATGACTGGTTCATTTGTGACCAAAACTTTGAAAATCCTTGGATGCCATAAAGAGCTCAAATTGTTTGGCTATCATATCACATTCTACCAAGTGTCAATATTAACAGAATGTGGTTTAACATAAATAAATAAATAAATAAATAAATGCCCTATTAATATGTTTGCTTCTCTTTAATTCTTATAAATGCATTTGTCATTTAGAGAACACTGCTGAGCTGCATCTCAGTCACTCAATGCGTATACTCCAGGTCACTCAGAAATAATGTTATTATTATTTTTAAAGCAAAATGATATGACACAGCAGTAATAAGGTTAATGGAACTCTCTGTAACCATTTCATTATTGTCTATCATTCTGGAAAAGAAATCTAACTTTGTCTCAATGTCTTTTTATTTTTGGCAAGCCCCAAGGTAATCATCATTCAGTGTCTTATTAATTCTACTGGCAATGGAGAATAGCAGGTTACCCAGTCATGAGAGGCAGAATTTGACACTCCTGCCTACTATAAGACAGTTGCAAAGGGGCAAAGAAGAAGCAGAAAGATTGACTAAGACTGCAGTCCTGTGCACACGCTTACCTGGGCGTACGTCCCATTAAACTTGGGCCTTCGGAAGTGGGATTAACAGCCCAATCTTGATCTTGGGCTCCATTGCCAGAACCAGCGTTCTGGCAGCGGAACATGCTTTAGGGCATTGTAAATGCCATTATGGAAGTGCGTGTAACCCACTGAAATGAATGAGAGTTTTGAAAGAATAGTGCCATTTTTTTCAGTAGTGCTCATGAGATCTCTCTGCTAGATTGTGCCCTAGAGATCAGCTGTGTTTGTCTCCCACTCTGCCATCCTGAGTGGCATTCCAAAAAATCCACTTCCTCAGGTGACTATGGCATGGTAGGGGCACCACTGGCAGTAGATAAGGGACCATTTTAAAATTACTTTCTTCAAAGGACTACTTCTCTGATGTAGCCTTTTTGAGGCTCCTTGGGTGGTACAGATGTTAGCACAAGTACAGTGAGTGGTGTCACCAATTGCTCTGAATAATTTGTATGTACGTTCACAGAACTCCTAATTAAGCAGGACTGTAGGTTGGTGGTAGAACATGCACTTTGAGGTGGACTGAAAATTAGTGGGGTGGGGGAGGTTGCAGGTGCTGCTCACATTTGCCTCCGTTGTCCTCGTCCTCCACTGCTACACCCTCTCCTGTGCTCCCTAGATTTGGAAAGGAAGAGGGGAATCTAGCAGAAGAGGAAGAGGAGAGTGTAGGGCTACAGTGTCTCCCAGGAGATGCTCTAGGCCAGGGGTTCTCAACCACTAGTGGTACTCCGGCTGACCAGAGGTAGTACGCGGACTGCTGGTACACCCCAACCCTGCTCTGACACGGCATTTTTGGCAGCGTTTTCGCTCCTGAGAAACTCCTGTCATTGGCTAAGCCTCTCAGGAGCACTGAGAAGGGCTCTCCCTCCCGCCCACCTACCTGTCCTTCTGGGCTCCAAAAACAGCTCCGAATATGGTGTCTGGGCTCCAAAACCAGCAAAAACCCAGAAGTAACTGGCGATGTCATCGCCAATTACTTCTGGTGGTACACCGAGGGAGAGACGGTACTCAGAGGGGGGAGGGTTGAGAACCCCTGCTCTAGGCCACTGCTCTCATCTCCTTTCTTCCACCCTTCCTTTTCTGCTCTGTCTTTTTTTTCTCCCAAATGTGGTGACCATGGAAGCGGCTCCATGGAGTCAGGTGGCACCTGCTAAGGAGGAGGGCAAGGTGGAGGACAAAGGCAGCAGAGAGGGGCATTTGGTGCTCAGCCCCAGGTGTCCAAAGGGCTTGGGCTGCTACTGTTTCCCCCCCCCCCCCATGCTATCCGCACCTCAGTCCTGTGAGGTAGGTTAGAGTTAGACAGAGAGATGGTGACTAGCCCAAAATCTGCTGCATAACTTAGTAGGAATATGAACCCAAGTCACCCCAGTCCAGTTCTTGCAGTCTAGCCACAATACCACACTGACAGTACAATCCTATGCTGCATGTCTACTCAGAAGTAAGTCCCATTGTGTTCAATGGGGCTTTCTCCCAGCAAACTGCATATGGGATTGCAGCCTGAATCTCCTCCAACCTCCACACAGACACTACTTTTACCATTCTAAGAATTCCTATTGTCTTGTGCTCATTTTTAAAATGTACACATGTTTTCCCCCTTTAACCTATTTGCAGATGTCACTTTAAATATTATTTTCCAAGAATTTATTTCCCATAGAAAACAGATGTCTGTAATTATCTCTACTTTGACCTCTGAGACTTATCAAAGTCAAATAGGCAATCATCCAATCAGAGGAGCTATCATTACCAGAAGAAAAATAATTATAATCTGAATACATTTGAACATGATTATTATAAGCCTAAACTGTTGTACTTCTGATTGGGATTGAACTGAAGAAATTATCATTTTATAATTCAAATGATACAACTTCATTTGTTTTTGTAATTTTGAAGAGTAGGGAGAGCAAAATGATTTAATAATGTAATCCTTTAAGCAGGAACAAAGCATGCAACGATATCTCTAAAGCCACAGAAAGATGTCTTAATTAAAGCAAAGAGCCTAAAATCAGACAAACCTCAAAAGGAGTGGATGAGATTTCTGGCAACATTAGGAACACCAAGTACAGTACAATCTCTTTTACGCAAAGGATCCATGGGCATACAAAAGCACAGGTGAAGATTTGGGGAAACAGTAATACATTTCCATCAGTGACAAAAGATGCTCTCAACTCTGTAGAATCTCAAGGGTCCATGCCCATCAGACAGCCCACCTGTCCACCAAGTCATCCCCTGAACTCCCCAGTACTGGTGGCAGAAGTGGTGTGAGTCAGCCAAGTGACCCCTGCTGCTGTTGCAGTCAGCATCCCAAAGTGCAAATGGAAGCTTCTGAGGACCCTGCATGGCTTCTAGTGCATGTTCCCACTGGCTGGGAGGGAGGGAGGGACTGCTGCCATCAAAGACCGCTGCTTCAATTGTTGATTGGATGGGAGGAGGACCATCTGCTGCCACTGCTAAGCGGGGGGGGGGGGGGTTGCAGGTGCAATTGGGGACTAAGTGCATGGCTTTGCTTCACTGCTCCCAACAACCTGGCCCAATATTGCCCACCAGTGTACAAGGAGGTACTTCCATAGGGATAAATGTGTTACTCTTCTAGCCCTATTCAGACATTCAACTCTTCCTGCCCTGGAAAGTAGTAATCACAGAGAGGATCTCTCTCTCTCTCTCCATGTTCACCTTTTGTCAGAAGGTCTGACTCAGTTGGTAGAGCAGCCATCTCATATGCCTGAAGATCTGAAGGACGGCAGTTCGGGATGCCCAGAAGTATCTAGGGAGATACTAGAGTATCTAGAGAGATACATGCTAGAGAGACTCTGCAAGGTTGCAGCCTCCTTGCAGGCCTCTCTAGCATGTCGTCTCTATGGTGGAGGACTCCAGGCTCTGCAGAGCCTTGCACCCTCGGGAAAGAATGAAGCTTTAATCGGACAAAGTGCTGAGGGGGGGGGGGGTTGCGTCACAGCTTGGGAAAATAAGACCTACTGCATTTTTTGGAGCCAAAATTAATATAAGACAGTGTCTTATTTTCAGGGAAACACGATTAGATAGATAGATAGATAGATAGATAGATAGATAGATAGATAGATAGATAGATAGAGTGAAGGGCATTCCATTAGATTCAGTGACGCTAGATGCCTACAGAAAGAAAATAATTTCAAAATCCTGCGCCACTTAGTCATTACAAATCAGCAAGAGACAAGTAGGAAGCCTTTTAAACAGTCAACAGGATTTATCCTTTACCAACCGGATTTGGCTCCCGATCCTGCACAAACTATATGACCAAGGAAAGAAAGACAAAGAAAGTGGATACAATCCAATGGGACAACATTAGAGTAAGACTGACCAGCTGTTCCCTATGATGATTAACGGAGTTTCCTGCTCCTGTGAGGTTTTAAGCAAGTATGAACATGTCAACTGCAATTTCACCAGCAACCTACATGGTTGATTCCTATGAGGAGGTTCCGGCTGGCGGAACGAAACGTCAGGACTGCATTCTCGGATTTTAGTGGTTCTTTTCAGTCTGCAGGAGGCTGCCCATATCGGGAAACCCTCAGGCAGTTGAGTGAATTTATTAAAATTCAAGTTGTTTTTTGTGCTTTTACATGGCATCTGTTCCCGTAACTCTGAAACACTGTTGGCTAAGTACGGGCCATGAAAGCTTTCGAACAAGATTAAGATAGATAGTGCTCTGAGTATGTGAAAATGTCTTTCCTTCAGATTGTCATAGTGGTCCAAAAATGCAGGGTGGCGGGGGGGGGGAGTGGGTGAGATAGACCCTTACTCTGCCTATGCAGTCAAACTGTTTAGCATAAACTCAAATATAGCCAAATTAAAATTAAATGCAGGGTGGCAAGGTAAGTTAAGCATGGCTTTCAATCTCTTCTACTGAATTTAGGGAACTTAGAAGTGTTTACACGCAGGAGACTCCGTTTGGTTCGGTGAGCGCTTGTGCATTGCCGTTGCTGCATGGAATAGCTCTGACAGCCAGTGGGAGGGGCTGCTTACACAGTGAGTTGCAGAGTCTTCGGCCACTTAGTGCTGCCCCCCCCCCCCAACTATGCTACTGTTTATCTGTAGCTACTTTATGCTTGGGATCTTAATATTTTAACCAGGTGGTGCACTTGAGTGCTTGCATGCTCAAGGCATATTCTGCAGGGATCATTTGGATGAGCTTTTGCAGTGCACATTGTCAAAGGTTTTTTTTTCCCCCAGCTCAATTTTGACTTATATGCTGAATTCCAGTTCCTCCTGTGCTTCACAGTCTACCTGAGACATTTATGCTGAACATCTTGTTCAATGGATTACGTATCTCATAGGGTTTGGGGGTGGGGGAAAAAGGGAGAGGAGTGAAGTCAACCCTTTCACCTTGCACTAAAGGAAACAACCTGCTTATTGTGTGCTTGCATTACAATTGTGTGGGTGAGATAATATGCTATTGTAATGGAAAGGTCGCAGGTGCTTGATGATTGAAACCGAGTGAAATGCAATTGGGGAACACTTTGGAGCACTCATTCAGAGAAGACCTTAGCTTCCTCTCTCCTTTGTTACTCTTCCTTCATCCTCCACTCACTTGCAGGAGCCATCTATACATTCCCAAACAGAAATGAGAGTTCTCCACCCTCTTCCTCCTTGACAGCAGACACCCATCATCATTATTGACTTAACATATAGTAAAGAATATTTTTATTTGCAGCCATTGGCTGACCACAACAGTTTCTTGTTCAAGGTGAAAAGTAAAAAATAAATAAATAAAATCAGTGGAGCAACCTGCCTTCACAAAGCATGTTCATAAATCTTTTCCCTCCCAGCATCTTTTCAGAATTTGCTGGCTTCAGAAATTCACGTTAACAATTTGATTAACCTTTGGTTATTAAAGAGACAGAGTGGTCTTCTTCATGTGTAAAAAAACAAACCCAATTTCACTAAGTGGTTGCATTTCAAATAACCCTTTGGACAGAACACAGATTAATTATTCAGCATAATGTGAAATGACTCTGGCCTGGTTCTCACAGAGGTGGTTAACCTATACTCGGGCTATACCACTTCATACTACAGGTGGGGGCTCACATGATTGAATTTTCTACCATACAAAATATTCCATCTGTATTGAAAATTACATGTCAGAGAGTTCTAAATTTGAATCCTTTTCCCTAGGCTTACCATATCCAAAGGGGGACAGGGTGCCTACACCTTTAACCATTGTAAAAAGAGGGAATTTGGGCAGGTGCAGCTTTTTTACCCTTCCATTATGAGCTGCACCTGCCCAAATTCCCTCTTTTTACAATGGGTAAGGGGTAGGCACCCTGTCCCCCTTTGGATATGGTAAGCCTACTTTTCCCTGACATGCTAGCTTTCCATATGCAGGGGATTATTTTTGTACGTGGAGGAGCATTCAGTGATACAGGTTCCTACCTGCTGTCTGAAGTGGTACTGCATAGTGGTTTACCACTTCAGTGAAAACAAGTCCTATTGCATGAAAAGTGTAGATATTGTACTTCCTATGCACACTTTCCTGGGAGTAACTACCATTGACCACAATGGGACTTACTTCTGTGTAGACATGCATAGGATTGTGCTGTATGACATTAAAAATCCAGAACATTACAGATGTTTAATTTCAACCTTCTTTCGTGCTATTTCATGACAACAGCAAGGGGACATGATTGAGATGTATAAAATTATGCATGGGATGGAGAGAGTGGATAGAGGGAAATTCTTCTCCCTCTCGCACAACACCAGAACCAGGGGACATGCACTAAAATTGAGTAGAGGGAGAGTTGGAACGGACAAAAGAAAATATTTCTTCACCCAGCGTGTAATTCATCTGTGGAACTCCTTGCCACAGGATGTGGTGATGGCACCTGGCCTAGATGCCTTTAAAAGGGGGTTGGATAGATCCATGGAGGAACATTCCATCACAGGTTACAGGCCATAAGCAACCTCCTGGCTTTAGAAGTAGGTTTTCTCTGTATACCAGGTGCAAGAGAATGGCGACAGGATACAGGTTATCTTGTTGGCTGTGTGCTCTCGGAGGCATCTGGTGGGGCCACTGTGAGATACAGGAAACTGGACTAGATGGGCCTTTGGCCTGATCCAGCAGGGCTCTTCTTATGTTCTTACAAAACTTACGGGTGCAAATGTATGGTAGAGTTCCAGTATGAGGAAGGCTAGCTGGAAAATATGGAAGGTTCTCTGATGTCTCTTGGAGCCACAACTGCCTGAAAGAACTGTTCAGGTGACAGGGTCAGAAGTGGAGTATGTCAGCTACACAAAAATAGATTTCCATTTATCTGCAAGCTGCCATTAGTCTCTCCACTTCCTTTAAGTCCTGTCCAGTGGAGGAAGTAGACAGAATGCTTGTTGTAAATTAAGAACTTTTGAAACAGGGCCTCAAGTAGTCAAAGTTAAGTACATCAACAGCTGTTAGGATATTTTTGTTGCTCGACTATCATACACTTTCAGCAAAATATCAAGAGCTGAAGGGTGATTGTTATATTGATTTATTAATGATCCTGAAGCAATTGCTCACAGCATTTCTCTTCAAGGTCTGTTTTACATTAACAGTTCTTTTTCCAGCCTAGACTACTCCGGTCCTTAAAACTGTGTATCCTAGGGGAGTAGGCACCCCTCTGGCTCAATCCTGAGGTAGCTCGCCAAATGCAGCCTCCGCTTCCAGAGTGGTGTGCCAGTTATCACCTCCATTGCTCTTTCCTGTCTCATTCCCTGGATTAAAAAAGGAAGAGGAGAATGGAGGGGGAAGTGTGGAGGAGAGGATTGTGGTAAGAGCTAAATCGTCTTTCCTGCTCTCCACACTTCCTCTTCTGATCTGTTCTTCTCTGCCAAGTGTTTGGAACCTTGCCAATGACCTGCATAGAACTCTGTTTAATAAACCGATTATATTGCCATTACCTGTGTGAAGCCCAGTGCTCAAGGTACAAGGGATTCTGCTATAGTAGTTCACACATTAATCTATCCAGATTATCTTCCTTCTATAGCTCAAGACAATTCTCAAAAATCCTTATTTATGACATTGTATAAAGTTTTACTTTACTCTGAACTTGGAATGACACTTCAATTGTCACCTGAAGCCAAACAAAAGCAAAATGGTTGCTGGTGCATTTCTTTAAATAACTTGCTGGCAAAGTAATTCCTTACTATGCACTCCTGAAGACGTCCTCGAGTGCTCAGTCATGATTCCTGCTGGTTCACCCTCACCAAATCGCGGCAGACTTTTCCATGTTCATCTGGAAATTGCTGGTAATAACAACACCAGATCCAAAAGAAGCTTGCAGAAGCTGCCTTTCATTTGATGCCTGAGCTCCCAAAATCTGATGTAGGATTGGCTCATAGCTTTTTCTGAATGTACTCAAACCTGAAGTGCAACAGCGCGCATGTTTCAAACTGTTTTTAAGACCTCTTCAGAGAGAGACAAAGTCACCACAGTTGCACAATGTTGGGAGCATGCCAGCAAGCCCTGCCACCAACATGCTCTGCAGCTCTGCCCCCACTCTCCCCATAGTAGACAGTGTTTGTCTGCAGAGACAAATGCTGAACACAAGGAGAGCTCAGCCTGTGATTGCCATTCTGGAAAGTTCCAGGGTAGCAATCACAGGGAGAAACTCTCCTCATGTTCAGCGCTTCTCTCTGCAGACAGTGCTGAACATGCTGAGGATGGGGCTGGAACTAGTGTGTGCATAATCAGACGGGGTGAGGTGCCAGTGAGCGTTTAGGAGAAGCCCCTCATGTGCTTGGTCTCCATGGGAGAGCAGGCTAGTGAATAGGACTTCCCAAATGGAGGGAATGTGTATAGAAATGTGGTTATGAAGATGGGTTGTACTGTAGGCCAAGAAGCAGGCAAGTGCCAACCTGACACCTCCCTCCCTGTTCAAAACTAGGCTTGCCACTTTCTCTTGCATCTGCTTTTTCCAAGTCTCCTTTCCTAGAGTATCTGCTTTGCTGAATTGCCTGTTCACTTTCTGGGTAAAGTAGGCTTCTAGTTCAAGATGCAGGTGTGCTTCAACTATTTGCTAGGGATTTAGGGCAAGTGGTTTCTTAACTGCTCTATAACTGATCTCGGGTTATGGGCCTGACTCAGCAACAAACGCCAGTCGGTATGGAATTTCTGAATGTGAAGACAGGTGTTGGCAGGAGGAGAGAATTGGTGGTTGCTGATGTCACAAAGGCATGCTGAGAGCCAATTAAAATGTGCACAGATAGCACATGGGAAGCACTTCTTTCCATAGGGAGTATTCATAGACCAATGTCCTTGTTCAAATATCTGTCTCACTCAATCATGTCCCAGAATGCTCTGTACTGTACCTAGTGCTCCTCATCCCATCCAGCCACACTGTGCCATGTTCTGATGGTTGATTGCCAATGCCTCCCTCCCAGTTATTTCCCCATGCATACCAAGTTATCCCTCTCCTACCCTGCACCTTGATAGCAAGACTGCTTGGTTTACTACCGCTCCAGCAGCAGTAGCATCCAGTAAGTGGGTGAATACAAGAGGGAGACTGAAGTCCCACTCTCCCCCCCCCCACAGCCCTTTGCTTCCCACCCTGTCATGGCTGCTGTTCCACTGGCATGAATGCTTGTCAGGGTAGGATCCTGCTGGTATGTGGGGCTTCACAACAACAGCAAAAAAAGGATTCTGCCAACTAAGCGCAGTACTCTGCTGAAGTAGGGGTTTATTTTGCTGGGCTCTCTTCATCCTGCAGGAGTCACTTGTGGATAGGATTATGTTGTTGTTACTGGGAGAAGGGGCCGTCCCTTTTGCAGTTTTGAACAGAGCATCAAAAAGGACGACCATTGAGGAGAAGCAGTGGCCGCCTCACTCATTTTCCTTCCTGTGGTTAATAGCTGCTGCCCTGCTGTACCAAGCAGCAGTTGCGATCCAGACCAGATGGGGATGACAAGAAAAAAATACCTCTCTGGTAATAATTCAAGCAAAGTGTCAATAGAAATGGTATTTCATTAATGGGGGAGGGAGGATGCCTTAAGAAGCGGAACTTTGAAAAGGAAATTGTTGAGATACTTTACAGGTCAGCAGCATTTTTCTTTTATTCAGTATCGAAAGCCGATATTTGTAATCTGTAAGATGCGAGGAGAAAGAAAGGCAAAATCTTTTGTCCACCGAGACCACGATTCACTTACAATGCGCCTTCTACCACCAGCCTGGCTCGCTTTTGAAGCAGTGCAGTAATCGCAATTGGCCAGTAGATGGAGCGGCTGCAACAGGCAGCAACGTTTCTGTGTAGGGACAAGGCTGAGACGACCAAGGCAGCCGAGCAACCCTGCTCCCTTGACTCCCCCTTTGCTTGTCAGCAGCTGGACGCCTGACAGGGACTGGGGAAAAGAGCAGCCTGGGAAGAAGGAAGAGGAATGGCGCTGAGCCAGCGTTCGACACAAAGAACCAGCGGCAGGTTGCGCCTTCTCCTCCAGCACCACAGTGTGTTCCCTGCAGACGACAGCTTCAGCCCATAGCAGAGAACAGAGCAGCTTCCTTCGACTTCTTTCAAGGAATAGCTTCAGCGCCCCCAAATATACAGCAGTCAGTCAGAAGGAGAAGGGTGCTAATAAGATAAAATGGGTGCATGCATGGAAGAACAAAGAGGGAGAGACATCGCAGGAGCCTCTTCCAACATGCTGCGCTACAGGGCACAATTTGGGGCAGGGCATAGACCTAACGCCCTCCAGGTTCATGGAGAAACATAAAAGATAAGAATACAATGAAGCATGCATAGAGTGTTCTGACTCCGTAACCACACAGCCACATTCGACATCTCTGTAATAGGGAGAGGGGGTTGGGATCATAGAGGAGCGTCTTTCGGAAAGGCGTTTCAGAAACTAAGCCCTACCTATTTTGTGCTTCTGGGTTCTGCCTTCTGCAAAGCAACTCAGATATGTAGGGGTGCCAACTTTATTTCTGGCAGGGTTCCTCTGTTTTTAATAGTTCTGTGACCGTTCTTTTCAGGCTCAGAAAAGCTTCACTTTTGGCTGGTCACACAGCACAGGACAAACTGCCTGCCAGAAAAGAAGAAGTTGGCAACCCCAAATGCACTGGTACAATATGGTATTCTTAAAACATGTTAAAAACATGCACATTGAAAGCTTGTTGTGATATAGGAAACACTAAGCAGAGATTTGAAACATGTGAGCTGAGTGCCCAATAATATGTAGCATTGCAAAGAAATGCAGCAACAGACATAGCAAATGGAAAGTACAGCATTCTTGTTGCATGAATGACAAATCTGCCAATCCTAATTTCTGTTCGTAGCCTAATTCACCACTAGTGGCAAGGCTGCAAATGTTCAGTGTTGGTCTGGTTCACATTGGAGATGTTAAAAACAAGCCATAAAACTTGGGAAATTATTGGGGGGGGGGAGCGACACATAGAGCTATTATTACATTTGGAAGCTTTGAACTAAAATTATATCTTCCATTCAGTTGAGCATTAATTTTATTTTCCTTTTTTTTAGGGAATGCAGTACTGTACCAGAAAAAATGCTACTGCTTGTAAGTTCCTGACACTATTACTATCAGTTATACTTCCAAAAAGGAAGGATTCAATTTGACCTAGATCCCCACCATGCTGCATTTACTAACCCTGAGCTCCCAGTATCGTCAGCATGGTTAATATTTTACACCATCCAACAGGAACCCAGCCTATGTTCATACAACTCTGAATCTGCATTTTAAATAAGGCATGTATAAGCATCAGAGAGCCATCCGTTAATACTATTTAGTATTTACTGACTTATAAAGCTAGTGAGTGAATTCTATATTATAGCAAGAATAATTTAACGTTACATATGTTGATATTCTCCTCCCTCCCCCTGGTGATTTTGTTTTCCCTCTGCAGGTGTTTGGATTGAACAGATGACCTACCAGGGTTTCATAAGCTTGCCCTACTTCTGGTCCTATTTCTTGTTCATTAGTGGTCAACAAGTGTCCACATTTCTTCTTGTTCATTAGTGGTCAACAAGTGTCCACATTTCTTACTGCCTGGCTCTAGAACCTTGACACATTGAGTTCTTACATGCACACATTTTCGACAGCAATTAAAAGGGCTACTGGCACAAACAAGCGTTCAGCCCCAGAAACTGGTTTGAGAAAAAAACTTTGACCGAAATCACATGTACATTTTCAAATGTTTTAAAAGGATCACTCAGAAATCTTAGCCATTTCAGGGAAATCAGTTTCCTCTGTTCAAAAGTTGTCCTTCTGCCCTTTTAAATATCACCACAGTCTTCCCAGCTAGTGCAGAGAAATCAAGGCCTCATTTTTCTGCTAAGGGCTGACTGAGGAGACAATGGTCTCAGGTAGCAGTTTGGTGGGGTGGTGCCCACTTCCTTCCACCCACCCACCACCTCTACTGTTCCTCCTCCTTCCATATCTGGATTCAACATTGAAGACAAGGGCAGAGCAGAAGTATCAAGAAGGGAGTGGTGGGCTAGGATGTCAGAGATGCTCTAGCCCACCCTTCTACTCTTCTCAATGCTTCGTCTGCTACTTTCCTCTCTTCCTTTTCAAATACAAGGAGTGGGCAGGAAGAGAAGGGACAGCAGACACACTGCTGAGTAAAGACAGGCGATACTGCTGCAGCACTACCTGGGGAAGTCTCGGGCTGGCCCTGTACATAGCTCAGATGATGCCCCCTCAAAGGTTCTTGTATCCTTTCCCCCTCAGGGAAAAAAAAGCTGCTGGGGAAAAGTGATTCTGAGAAGGACACACAGCAGAAAGGTTAAGTGTTAAGCAGTCTCTCCCTACCCTCCTCTGCTCACATTAGTTGCCTGCTGAGGCTGGTTTTCATGAGACAAACAAGCAGAAGAATGTAAGATAGAACTCCTTGTAATGTCTAGTTTAGCCCAAAGTCAGTGGCAGCAAAGGCTTGGTTCATGAGCCCTGAGCCCTTTCTGTTCCAGTCTTGAAATTGTCCTTATGGCCACAATCGATATGACATGTTCAAGCTTATTTTCTGCTTCTCCTCACATCCAGAGGCTGGGAAGAAGTTGCGGGGGGGGGGGGGGGAGAACTCTACATGCTGAGGTTAATGGATTCTGTTGTCAAATTAGCCATCTCTGGCACCAGCGATGGTCACTGAAAACTCGTGTAACTGCCAGATCTCTAAAGAGAGGATTCACTTCCCTGGACAAAGATCACAGACCCACAGGAAATTCCTTGGGCAGAAATGCCCTCTGCTCCCTTCCAATTCAGGGATTTCTTCTAAATGATGTTAAACAAGTTCTTGGATATAGATACATACAAGATCTGAAAAATAACCAGACAGTGCTGCATTCAAGTAGACGTAGGGGCTTGGATCATAGCAGGATACAGTCAGAGGCGTAGTAAGGGGGGGGCATGGGGGCAACACGTCCAGGGGGAAGCAGGGAGGCAGCACTCACCCAGCCACGGTGATTCGGCAGCGATGGCTCCTTCTTGCGCTGCTTTTTTTCGCTGCCCTTGGCAGCAGCAGCAAGCCTCGCAGTGCAGCTGCCGAGGTTTCCGGAGGCTGGGGAGGTGTTCCCCGCCCTCCCTCCCGCAACGCCCCCCTCCCACCCACCCCAGGGGCCATTTTTGGCCAGTTACAGGCTGCGTGATGTCACCCCGGGGGCGTGACTTCCGGGTGACATCACATGGTGGGGGCATGGCGGGGGCGTGGATTCCTGAGGGGCATCATCTCGGCCTTTGGCACCCCTCAGGGGCAGCATTACTACACCGCTGGATACAGTCAGTCACTATATCTATATTTATATTTCTGTATATATAAGTGACTGCTGAAACAGAGATGAGCTAAACATTATTTAGGGCCCAATCCTAACTGAGTGTTCCACTGGTGGAACACACATTCAGCTGGCAGAAGTGCTGTTGCAACAGCACACGCAACGATGCCACCAGTCCATATGGCTGGTGACTGCATGCACGCGCCAACAGAGGAGCCACCCACCGCCAGCACTGGTAAGTTGGCATCGGGGCAGGCAGTGGGAGGAATGAGTCAGGGAGATGGGCAGGCGGGAGGTGGAGCAAGGGAGGGAGGGGTGGATCCTGGTGGCACCAGGATCCTATCCCTGTTCCCTCTTCCTTATTCTCCTCAGTTCTGCGCCAGCAAAATGGCTGGCACAGATCCAAGGAGACCCGTGCCCTAGGGGCAAGGGAACAAATGTTACCTCACCTCTGGAGACCTCTGTAACTGCCACTCCATTGGTGCAGCTGCATTAATGTGTTTTGTTTTTTTTAAAGTTAGGTTTGGGCTGTTAAATATTTCAGCTTCTGCCTTGATCAGTAACCTAGGGTCTTCTTAAAAATTATCTTGGCCATATGCAAGCTGTTTTTACAGGAGGAGTTCCCGTGAGGCTGGGATGATGTTTGAGCGACTCAGACCATGGGTCCTTCCCATGGAATTGGCATCTCAGCAAATCTGTGGGAAAAACCCACATGATCAGGTTCTATGTACATGGATGGATCATGGAAATGTTACCTCATCTTCATGGAAGGTATGCACAGAAAAGCAGCACATACACAGCTAGGATAATGTTGGGTAGCCCCACAGTTCGATTTCAAAGCAGATCCTTGCAAACACTCCATTGGACCCCCAGATGGGGAAGGGGAGGCAGCTTAGCAAAGAACTGTTGTAACAGAAAAATAGATGGAGGCAGCAGTAAGCAGTTCCTCCCCCAGCTTGTTTCTCCATGCAGAAATGCCCCCTCCCCTCATTGCTTTTGTTTACAAAAATTGGCAGCCCAGGTGTTGCTGTGAGAGTTTGCATATAACCTTGCATTTGCACCAGCTCCCACTGACTCAATATTATTATTATACTTGTGTTTCTGGGTGCACTTCACATGGTGGGCTGGGGGGGGGGGGAAAGACAGCAACCTTGCAAGGGACGTCCTGCACCCCATGCCTGCCTACTCCACCCTGCCACTACTTCATCTTATTCTTGCTCCCTCTCCTTGGAGAGGGAACAGGAGGAGGATGGAGGAGGAGTTTATCTTCTCTTCCCCTGATCCATCCTCCCTGTGCATTCCAAAGATCCTCCCTGCCCAATCAGCTTTGAAGTGGGAGCAGGTGGGAGCATAGGAGGAGGCAAGGGGGGGGGGGGAATGAGGCATGCGGCAGCTACAGCACATGTGCTGCTTCAACTTCAGCCAGGTCTGGGCTTGCCTAAGGCCACCTAGTGAGTTCATAACAGAGGCGAGATTTGAACTGGGGAAGCAGCTCAGTCTCTTAACCATTGTGCTACACCAGCTCTTGATTAGGATGTTGGTGCTAATCTATGAAGCCACAAATAGTTGTGCTCTGATTGGGAAGGAGGGCATCTTTGCCCTCATGATTCATGCTTCAGTAGGGAACCATTAAGAAGGTTCCCTACTTAAGAACATTCAAGATACAAACATGCCTGCCATACCTGTCCATAGATGGCAATAGAGCACCCATTCCCAGCATTCCGGAACATTCCCCATCTTATTCCAGCCAGCCCCAGCAAGCCTTGTTAGCCCGCTTTTCAAGGTAAGACCACACAATATAGCATACTGTTGTACTGTAGGTATACTGTAAATCCTTTTTTTTTCACATTTCACAACATGTTTGCTACTGATAATAGTAATGTATGTTGGACTTAAGAAGAACAAAACAACTTACAAACAGACCCCTGGAGTCTAACCTGTTCTTAAGTCCAGGAGCTCTTGGGAAGGCTTCCACTCTCTCAGAGGCTTGTCGCAAGCATTTCCTTGCTGAGTCAGGCCTCCAGTCCATCTCGCTCAGCATTTTGCCTCCTGATAAATGGCCAGCCAGATACCACAGGCAAACTGACAAGCAGGACATCATGGCAATAGCTACCACCTGCCAATATTCCCCAGTGCCTGGTACGGTAGTCAGAAGTAGAATGCTGCGAAGCGTGCAGAAAACAGTGCCAGCAGGCTGCCTGCTTGTGGCTTAAAAGAGAGTCAACCCAACTTGGCAGCAAGTGCCACAGAAAGAGCTTGTCTTGCATTCATTTTAACGACTGGGCAGAGGTAGATTCCAGAGAGGCAGCAGAACTGTCTTGTCCACTTAACACCTCTGTTGGTACAGCAAACACAGGGAGTCACTGCTTTTGTTTACTAAGGCTTCCTGCAGCTTATCCACTGTAGCCAAACCCGGGGGGGGGGGGGGGGGATAAGGCAGGAGATGACTTTCAGGCTCTGGGCATGAAGATGCTGTTTGGATTGCTCTCAGACAACCCTTAACAGCTGGTTATAATTATGTGCTGCAGCTTCAGAGGAAGTTGCTGGCTGTGGGGAGTGTGCAGCGCTTGGCTGCAGATCAGCTGTTCTTAAGGGTACAGCGGAGATGTGGAGAATCAGAACTGTGGCACTGAGCAAAGGGGAGGGTCAAAGCCTAATTATCCTCCATTTGAACAGGCTTCCTTGTTGAGGCGCTACATGTTTGTAAGAGTCCCACAGCACACATATACACTACTAAGTGAAATTAAATGAAGGAAGGGCAGGGTTCTTAAACCTTAAAAAAAAAAAAAAGAATAAAGCATCTGCCTCCATCTCTTTTCCTTTTGCTATATGGTTCCTTCCCTACCCCCCCCACCCCCCCAATGTAAGTTGATTTAAATCTTTTGGAAAGGGAAATAACACCATCTTGTGTTGATGATGATATAACGGTGACTTTTGGCCTTAACATTTCAAATTGCACAGCAAGAAAAGAAAGTTTGTGAAAATGGCTGCAGCTATTTAAATTCTCAGCAGCTTTTCTACAAATGTCTCTCCTACACTTTATGTATTTTCACATCCTGTTTTGTTTTGTTTTTCCACTCCCTCACTCACCCCGCTTTGTTTTTCACTTTGAATTGTTTCTGAACCCTTGAAACGAGCCACAGCCTCGCTCACTTGTCTGTGATGAACCTTGGAAGCTCAGACCATTAGGCCATCTTGTTCAGTATTGTCGACATGGACTGGCAGCAGCTCTCAGAGGGGGTTCTTTCTAACCCAGCGGTTCTGAAACTGGTGGGTCGCAACCCAGCATGAAAGCCGGAAGCAGTCGCTACCCTCTTAATTAATTAATTAATTAATTAATTAATTTATATCCTGCCTTTCTCCTGACAGGGCAACCAAGGTGACTTAAGGGGTGTGTCAATGTGCTGCGGCGGCACTTCTAGGGTCCCACCGCCGCCACGGGAAAAGGGGTATTTTCACTTACCCCTTTAAAATGCTACAGAAAAAGGGGTATTTTCACTTACTGGGGGTAATTTTCATTTACCCTCCGCCCCCTCTATGCCCCCCCATGCCCCAGAAGAGCTTCCAAGTGCGTTTGGGAGCGACTTCTAGTTTTCAGTGAAAATGGGAAGTACCTTCCAATAGCGATTAGAAGCTCTTCTGAGGTGCAGGGGGGGTGTAGAGGGGGATGTGGCCCCCCTGCAACCCATGGAGGGCCAGTACAACACCCAGTAAGTGAAAGAAACCCTTTTTCCTGTCACGGCGGGACCCCGGAAGTGCCATCGCCAACATCACGACAAAAGTCCACAATGACTTACAGGTTCCCTTACTTCCCTGTATAAGTTTGAGAACTACTGTTCTAACCTTATATCTGGAGATTCCAGGAATTGAACCTGGGGCTATAGGCAAACCACTATCTAAACTCTACCACTCTGCTACAGCCCCTCCCTGAAAGCATTTAACTTTGTGAACCTGGCATAATTGTTTGGTTTGGTAATAACATTTAAATGGAGAGGTGCTTTGGATTTGGATGGAAATTAAAACACAGCTCCAGTTTCAAATCCTCTGCTGCACAGTACAGTACTTCCAATGTCAGCGGTCAATGGATCAATTCACATTGTTCCTAAGCTAGATAGCAGCAGTATGAATTGCTATTAATAAGAATCTATTTAGAGAGAGAGAAACTGATCTAAAGTGTAACAGCGAGGCTCCTCTCTACTTTATCTTAAATGTCTGTCTTATGTAAAGGCCAGTTGGTAACATTCATTGTAACAATAAAGGCTGACCTACACCGCACGAATTCCGGCGCACCCCACGGCACGTGCGGTGTGTGCAGAGAGGTGTGGCTTCGTTTTTAACCGATTGCCACTGAACGCGGGAGAGCGGCACTCTCCCGAGTTCCGTAGTGATCGGTCGTGGACCATGCTGATTGGCCGTTTTCGGCCAATCAGAATAAAGTGAGGGCGGGATGTGGAGCAAAGTGTTTCACCAATGGGATGAGAGGGGGGCTTTCAGCCAATCAGAGTGTACTTGTGGCGGCAGCAGGAGTCAGTGGAGCCAGGGCAGCGTCTCGGGGCGGGGCGTCCTGTCCCCTACACTCACGAAACCACAAACGTAAATGGATTTGGTGTAGGTCAGCCTTAATGAAACTGGCTTTTGCCTCTGAAAGGTCACACTGCAAGAAACTAAGGTGCAACACACACCACCCTTTGCCATTGATGGTTACAGCTTTAATTACTAGTGATATTCCAGGTGTAACTCAATATTTTAAAACATTTATGCCTCTTGTAGAATGCAAAACGAACTGTCCTGTGGGTGCACTCTGAACTTCAGGGGTTTTCTTTGTCATGGCAAACAGTGTGAAACCTATTTCAGCACATCCTATACATCAGGTCTGTACAGCTTGTGATCCTCCAAGTCAAATGCAGCCCACCAGCTATGTATAGCGGCTCACCCAATATGGTTCAAACTTCCTGTTTTGCTACCTGCCTGGGACTGCAAACAGAGAATGGAAGTCAAACACCAGGCAGGCCACAGTATATAATTGATAGATCACATTCAACTTGTTGGGTCAAACGTTTTGCAGGCATGCTATATAAATGGTCCATTCTACCATTAGTGCATAGTGGACTACAATGCAATAAGATAATGTGGGCTAGGCACTTGCACTTGTTTTTGAAACAAACGGAAAGGGATATGCATGTACTGAACCTCATCATGTGCATCCATTTTTGGAACAAATGGATACAAATGGGCCTCATTTGCATCCCTTTCCATTTGTTCCCAAACAAGTGCACCATGGAATGAATGGAACAAATGGGGATTTCATTTTTGGAACCCCCATCTGTTTTCATTATTATTTTTAAAACATAAATAGTATTTCTCACTTGGAACAAGCAGCTCCTGGCCAGCTCCTGTTGTCCACACACTGCTGTCTCCAGCCAGTGGCTATTTTAATTACCCAAATTTCCTTTTATGCAGTGCTGTTGCAGGACCAGGAGGGTAAAAACAAACGGTCACCACCATGCAAAACATGACTGACTTGAAATGAAATGAATTAAAATGAGTGCCCTTGCCGGGAGAAAGGCAGCATATAAATTCTTTAAATAATAAATAAATAAATATTTTAAACAAATTTAAATGATTTTTCTTGCACATGTGATCTGTATGGGGCCGTCTTTGAAGGTTGTTCAAAAACTGCAATTATTTCAGAATCTACCAATTAGATTATTTTCTGGCATGACACACAGGGAGTTTATACCATCTATACTGTACAAGTGCCATGAGTTGCCAAAGTATTTACAGGCTACATCCAAGGTGCTGGTCCTTACCTTTGAAAAACCCTTTATAGTCTGAGCCTGGGACACTTGAGAAAGCATGGTCTCCCATACATTCCTCCCCACTCTCCTCACAGGTTTACTGCACAACCCTGCACAATATAGACCAGCTCCTCGCGGGCTTAATGAGTTGCAAACGTGCCATGAAGCATGTTTGCAGCTCCTCTAGTGTAAGCGGTGCCAGCATGGAGGCTGGCACCGCTTACTGTGCCTTCCCCCAGGATCTGCGCCACCGGACACAGGTAAGTCCTGCACCAGTCAGTGCAGGGGCGGGGGAGGGCGGGCAGGGGTGGTGAGGGCGGGGGGCCGTTGGCCAGCCTGGGCTGGCAGGTGGTGGGGATATCAGCAGCAATATCCCAAGCCCCATTGCAGCCCAGGCTGGCCTTACACGGCCTCCCCGGATGCACACCAGTTCTGGAGCTGGCGTGCATCTGAGGAGGCCCAACCCCTTCTCCTGAGGTGAGCCCAGGCCACGCCTGTGCAAGCCGCAATGGGCCTGGCATGCAGCGTCCAGCCCTTTAGGCCGGCCACCCAACGCATGTTAGGCAGGATTGGGCTGTTAGTTACTGCGAACCTTTAGGCTCGTGATCACTACTGGATGAGTTTTTTTCAGTAGCACCCCTTAAGCTTTGGAACCAGCTTTCTGTTGAATAAGTCCCGGGGCTTGCCCCTTTTAAGTGTGCCATTAAGACTGTTTCATTCACACAGGTCTTTTGTGCTCTAGTCATTATGATTCGTTCCTTTGTCTGTCTCTTGTTTGGTTTTTTCCTATCTGATTATCTATTTTATTTTTAAATAGTGTTCATTGCTTTGAGCAGTTCAGACTGAAAAGCAAGTTATACATTTCTGAAATAAATCACTAGTTTTAGCAAGCATCTTTAAAAACATTCTTATCCGCATGGAAGGATTGTTCACTTCACTGCTCTTACAGGCTGTTACTTCTTTCTCATAGTCTCCATCGCAACCACTTACATATCCAGATATAATTTAATCTGTTTCGTAACCTAGTGAGCACACAGTCTTCAAAACACTCGTTTCGCGGAGTACATGAGATTGTTAACATATGCAATTAAAACATAAAATAAAACCTGTGATCTTTGAAAGCTCTCCTGGGCTTGAAGCAAACCTCTCTGCTCATTGGGAAAGTACAGTACAACGAAAAGCTCAGCTGGATGGATGGCCGCTAAGCCAAAGCATAACATGCCATCTGTTAAGTACATGAGTTTGCAAGGAACGCTAGTACTTGTGACATTCTTGTTGGTGTCGTTCAGCACAATCCTTTTCAGCGTCACCCAAAGCCCCACTGCTAGAGTATGTGTAGTGGTCAATAAATGCATTGTGGATCTCTCTGTAAAGGTTTTCTCAACAAACAGTAACAACTGTTATATTACACTAACAATTCACATCGAGTTGCTTTGAAGTTGGTTCTAGGTGAAACAGCTGGAAGCATCTTCCAGTCTTTAGCACAAAAGATTAAAGCAGCTACTAGGCTATAAACAAGACATTCAGGGGCACTCTTGGATGTGTGGAATAAACAAGACTGACAGTGTAATCCTATGCATGTCTACTCCGAAGCAAGTTTCATTGTGTTCAATGGAGCTTGCTCCCAGGAAAGCCTAAAAGCCCCAAATCTACAAGGAAGCGCAGAAATAAACCAATGCATTTCTGGAATGTTTTGAAAGGAGTGCTGTGGGTTTCCTTTGCAGGTGGAGAAGACAAAAGCTTTGCAGATTCTGGAACATTATTTTATCTCACATTTATATTCCACTTGTCCTCTAAAGTTGCTCAGGATGGCATACAGGAGAAAAAACCCATTTCTGGAGTACAATTCTGCAAATAAGGTTAGCCAGAGTATATGATTGACCTCACCCAAGGTCATCCTGTGTGAGCTTCATAGCAACTGGGGATTCAAATCTATGTTTCCTCACAAGTCTATGTCCATCTAACCACTATACCATCCTGCCTCTTTGACATAAACAGGCCAATCCTGACTTGGAAGAGAGTCCCATTGATTTAACTGAAACCCATCTTGTGCAAACTGGACTGGAGACTACTGTAGAAGCTGTCTGCCTCTTGAACTGGAAAATTGGTTGCCATTATGGTACTCGGTGCAAAGGGAATTCACAGTAATAGCCTGGACTGGAATTATGAGGATTTGGAGAAGTGCCTTAAACTGGTTTTTTTTTTTTTTTGTATTCTTAAAATGAGCTCTCCGTGCTTCCAGCTGATACATTTTAACTAAGGCTATATCCGCTAGTTATTTATGTTGGTTTTATTTTCATTTAAGGCACAAATGTAGTAGTTTGATGATGTGAGAGAAACATGATGGAAGATGTGCTAATGGCAGAGAAGTGGCCAAACTTAATGTCTATCAAAGACATCTGTTGAAACACTGTAATACTGATTTAATGGAGAGAAAGGAAAACAACATTCCTCAGAAGTCTTGACTTCAGGTTAACATTATGGGCTGTTAAGAGAGGGTTTATGTGAACATAATTATCACTGAAATTCTGCCTTAACTGAATTCAAGCCCACAACCATAGCCTATTACAATAAAATAAATGTAACTGGACAAGAAAATTAGGACAATTTTACATTTATTGGAATTTCCAGAAGTCACAAACTTAAATAAAGAATGTTTTAACAAGTACCTCTTCTCTTACACAACGCAACCCAGAACTATGATCTGCCAGTCATCATACCAAATGACAGTGATATTTCCATAATCCTATGCTCATTTACCTGGGAATAAGTTTCACTGAACTAAATGGATGAGTAGACATGTTTAGGATTGCACTACTGACAGCCAAATCCTAAGGATGGTTTACACCGGTGGAATGCATTTCCCTTACCCTGAGATGCCGCTGTATTACCACAAGGGTTTAGTTAGGATTAGGATTTACCAGTAGTTATATTTAAATTCTGGAGCAAGCCATGGAATTTTTAATTTCAAATCCTTTCTTTATCTTAAAAAAAGGAAAAGAAAAAAACTATCAGCAAGCTGTCCATTTGATTCTCTTTTTTGTTAAATCTGCAGTTATAGAAATAGTACTTATTGTCAATGATTAAAGAGATACATTGTTCCCAGAGATACTCTCAGCAAATTTAAGGCTGATTTGTTATTGATAATGTTGCAAGCAGGAGCAGGGAGAGTAAACCTGGCACCACAAGTTGGAGGAGCAGTTGGCACTTTTTGTAAAGTCTTTGACAGTTTCGTGGCACTGCCACACCATTTTGCTCTTGTCACACAAAAGGAAGGTACAATAACCATGTGGATTTGCAGGCCTGTAAGCCATACAGAGTTGGTTCGAGCAAGAGACCATGACAGAGAGACAGAACTTTATAATGAAAATGAGAATATAACTCTCATTTATTTTTCCTTTACCACTAAAGCACCAAAGACAATGTCATACTTTTCAGGGCTAAAGGAATGACTTCTTTCTTTCTTTCTTTCTTTCTTTCTTTCTTTCTTTCTTTCTTTCTTTCTTTCGTTCTTTCAAGAAAGAAAGGAAGAAAGAAAGAAAGAAAGAAAACCTTTCTAGAGTGGATGAAGAATTAGCAAATGGCAGAGGGAGAACGTTTATCTATCTACTAGCAAACTCGTGTGGTTTTAGTGCCAATTAGTCTGTATGTGAAATGGGGCCATCCACAGACAACATAGCATTGTTAGAGTGAATGCCAAGGCATACAAAAGGTCATAAATTTGTAACAAACACAAAAATAGGAAAGAAAACAAAATCCAAGAACAGCCTGCTGCAGATTGCTCAGTCTGTGCCCTCCTGGAATCTTGACGTTTCAGCTGGAATAAAAACCAAGGCTGGCTCAAGACCTCCTGGTGCCTGAGGCAACATGCTGTCCCTCCTTTTCTGGTGATGTGCCAGCTTCGGCTCCTCCCACTTCCTGAATTGGGATGCCCAACTCTGACACTCTTGCCTACCACTCTCTCTTCCTCCAAGCTTCCTTGTCTGATCTGCCCCCCTTCCTTTTCCAGGAGCAGCAGCAGTGGAGGCAAGCTGGTGGGTGGAGTTAGGGACCCTCTGTCAATTTGCTACCAATCTGCTTCAATCGGCCTCAGGAATGGGCCGGCCTGTATCAACCCGTAGAAGAACATGGTGAGGTGGAGCCAGTGGCAGTGCTATAATAGGGTCGGGGGGAGCAAATGCCCCCGGGGTGCCAACCGTGGTCTCCTCGCAAGGAGGAGCTGCGGCAGAAATTTTGAGCCACAGAGAACAAACGTGCCAAAATCGGCATGTTTGCATGTCCCTTCCACCCTCTCTGAGTCCTAGAAGGCTTCAAATGAAGCCTTCTGGGAGTGCAGGGGGTGGGGCGATGACGCAAAACACGTCATCGGCCCCCATGTGACAGGGCTAGTGATGCAACTGGGTGGGGCTGCAGAATTGGCCTGCTTGAGCCAACTGGGTATTAGGGTTGGGGAGATGCAACAGTTTGTTGCAGGTTCTTCTGGTCTATATACGAGTCATGAGCTAAGGTGGTGGGGTGCCTATCAGATTGCAAGCAAAGCAGAACCACCCACAAGTAGTGGTGTCTATATACTCAGAGGACTCTGCAGGTGCACAGCAATAGATAAATTTGTAAAGAGAAAGAAAAAAACCCCAGCTGGATGAAGACTGAGCATGCTCAGTGTCTCCTACTGAGAACACTGATGAGTAGTGTTGGAAAAAACACCAGCAGACCATCAGCAGAGAGAGGGAATTAGCCTGCTCAGGCCAATTGGGCTTTAGGGTTGGGGCATTAGGGGCACAGAAATACAACTTTTTTTTTTTTGCAGGTTCCACTTCTTAAGAATATAATATCAAACTTCTACATGTACTGTGAAATGCCTGTTGTTCTTACTCCATTAGGTAGCCTTGCCAAGCTGCCATTTGCTTTCTGTCTTCTTAATCGACCAAAAAATATGGAGATTCTGTGCTCTCCTGGTGTTTTGCTTCTTCCTGCAAAGGTTTTTGAAAGCGTAACTAAAGCTGCAGTGCTCACACACATTCTGATGGTCTGCTCATTTAATAACAGCATTGTGCACAGGACTCAGGGAAAATAATTAACTCTGACAGTTCAATATTTTTTTGTTATTCAGGGATGACACACTCTCACTTTCTCCACTATTGCTTTGCTTTTCTCTTACACATGGTGCTTAGATGTATATTCATAAGCACATGCCTACATAGGGCTAACCAGTGACAGATGACACGATGCCTTTGTGCCCAAATGCTTACGCTTCCCCTCCTATAGACTGAAAATTATGAGAGAAAATATTGCAGCAGGAGTTGAAGCACAGCAAGCCCCTTGGGAAAGTCTGTTTTATTTGCATTTGCTGGTTCACATGTGCATGTTGATCACATAATGAGTGCAGTGACCATAGAGGCAGAAAAAGACTAAAGTGACACACAGCCTGAACTCCTGGTCAAAATGTAAAATAACCAATGCTGTACTTCTCAGAGCGATATCCTTCTATTCCTTGGCATGATAATCTTATATATTTTGCAAGGGAAGTTAAAGGGAAAAACCGATTTTAGTTTGGAAGTGCTAATAAGAACTGCAATGGGGTGTGACTCTAGTCTTTTTCTTTCTCTATGATGGTGACTTATGTGTGAATGAGACATAAATAGATAAAACACCACAGAGGGCACTACCATATCATTTCACATTGCCTCCTCAAGCATGGCATGTTTCAATGCAACTGGTTGATATAATCAGGTGTGAATCATCAAGTGTTTAGTGATAAAGTGATACAAGATAATGTAATTGAGTTTGAGTAGGCCTGTCAGGGGTGTGTGCTGGTTTTTCTTTGTATTTTATTGGTTAATTGTTTAAGTTTTATTATTCTCTTTTAAATTTGTATTTATGTTAAATTTGTATTTATTCTGTAGATCTAAAATACAGAAGTGTGAAAAATAGGACATTTCAACCATACTGCAGCAGCACCACTAGAAAAAGCTTTTCTTCCTGTCCCCCTCCAAACAGAAAGCAAGGCTTTATTCAGTGTTCATTTTTCTCAGAGGTAAGACTGCCTGGCACATGCAGTGGAGCCTTCTCTGTCATTGTACCCACCTATTGTAATTCTCTGTCTAAGATCCATAAAGCCTGGGACACCAGCTGCGTTGCATTGTTCCGTCATGGTGCAGCGCGAGAGTAAAGGCGGAAGCACACTGGGCGCATCTCAGAACAAACGGAACAAACGCAGGAAAAGCTGGGAATTGCCCAAGGGAAGCGTCAATGGTAGAACACAGACGCAGCCGGCCGCAATGGGCTGCACGCACGCAGAACGTGCCCGGTGTGCTTCCGCCTTAACCGACATGCCACGCTGCAATGCAGCGCACCCTGCACAGAGAAGAGTAAGATGTCCTGCCCCGCCCCCTGCTCTCTTTTAGCCAATCAGAATTGAGTCTTTTCAGACTCGAGTCTGATTGGCCAACGCGTCACTCCATGTCCCACCCCCACAGCACTGAACACGGCCAAAGTTCAGTTTTTCCAAGTTCTACAGCTCTCCTGCGTTGCAGTGCGAGTTTGTAAAAGAGAAGGCAATGGCATACCAAGTTTTTCCAGCCACACGTGGTCGCTGCTCTACACAATGCAATGCAGCGCGGCCGGTGTGTCCCCGGCTTTAAGCTATCTCCCTGCTTGTACTTCACCGGTAGCTGAAGACACTTATGTTTAGCTCTTTTTCCTATTAATGTTGCAGCTGTTTCTTTACTATATTTTAGCTAGAGTTCTCTTGTTTTTAAACAGCATTTTGTATTGGTTGTTTCAGCTGTTTTAACTTGTGCTTTTTAAAAAAAAAACTGAAAAACTTATATATTTATAAAATAAAAAGTATGCGATCCAGGCTAAGACAATGAAAAACAATCTAGCTATTTGTTGTTTTTATTAGTTGTCTCGAAAAATACACATTCACACATTTCTGAAACAGGATCAAATCATTATGTATGCTTGTGTATTAAGTGATGATCAGCAGTAGTTCCCAAACTGAGATAACAGTACCCTTGGGTGCACTGAAGTTCTCATTAGGAGATACTTGAGAAAAAGCAAGTAACGGCTGCTATTATTTCTCCAGTCCCATCTGAAGAAATATGGAATATTGCATTCATAACTCTCTGTCATTACCTAAGAAGTCACCAGATTGTACAGGTTTTGTGTATATTTGCAACACACGGAATTCACAGTTCCTAGGGTTTGCGTCACTCGGTGCGGGAGGTCAGTGCATCACCCCCATGATGGACCTCATCCCATGCAGAGACCAGGGAAACGCATCATCGCCCTGCCCCCACACCATTGCCCTGCCTCCCACTTAATCAAAATTACACCTTTAAATTTACAATATTACATGCACAGCCTAATGTATGTTTGCAGCCTAAACAGAGGCGTCACTAGGGTTTGCGTCACCTGGTGTGAAAGCTCAGCGCGTCCCCTATGATGGACCCCAGAGGTGAATAGGAAGAAACAAGGTTAGGCTGAGCTGGGTTCTACAAAAGATGCCCATCAGACAGGACTATGTATTTGTATAGATTACTCCTGGTCAGTGGTGTCGCTAGGATTGGTGTCACCCGGTGGTGTCACCCCCATTAATTTTATTTTAATATATAACAGTACAGATCACTCAACAAATCAGTAACCAACTCGGCTCTCAGAACAATCAGTCTCATTGGTCTGTTTTGAGTTAAGGAAATCCACTTTTGTTACATAAGGCAGTTGTGTTTTCTGTTTCCGGGTATTTGCCCATAACATTTGACAAAATACTGATAATTCAAAACAGCATTCTGCATGAAAATACACATCGAATGATATATAACATGATAATATTATTCATAAAGATGAAGTTTTCACAATTTTGGCCACTAGGCCAGAGGGTAGCGTAGGGACACCACTGGGACTTCACTGGAGATTCATGGGGTGGTTGTAGATGGTGACTTGTCTAGTTGCTTCCTCCAGTCTGCTGCATGAACTTGTCACTGAGACACATGTAACGTCACGTTACATGAGACACGTTTGTAACATGTGCACATGGGTGAAACCAAACATGTGTACTGGAACCTTTTGCAAATGGCTTGTGACCCACCACAATGGAGGCCTGTTCCTAGCCTCTGTGGGCCTCAGAATGGCCCACAGAGGCCTCCATAACGCACTTCTGGATTTCAAAGCAAACCAGAAGTGCCATAGAGGCCTCAGTCTGTGGGCCATTCTGAGGCCCTCAGAGGCCAGGACCAGGCCTCTGGAGAAGCCTCAAAAGGTAGGGAAAGGCCCACTTAACGACGGGTCTGCTTAACGACTGGGTTTGGGGAATGTATCCCCATCATTAGATCATGGGGGACACCTGGCAGTGGCACAATAAAAGAGAGAGGAAACCAACAATAAAATGCAGTAAGATCTCTCACTCACACACAAACACACAAACACAAACACACACACACACACACACACACACACACACACACACACACACACACACACACACACACACACACCGCTGGTGCAGCAGTGCCAAAAACGGACACTGTATCCAGTAGGGGGGAGGGGGCAGATTAGGAGGCTTCAGCTGGGAAATAGGATTTAAATCCCCTTACCCTTGCAAGTCTCCTGCTCCACAATGGGTCTCCTTGGACCGGCGCTAGCAATTTTACTAGCACAAGTTCAAGGGGAGAAAGGGGGCGGGAAGGCTGCTGTTGGAGGGGATAGGATCCGGTGTGTGCCATCACCTCAGGATCCACCCCTCCCGCAGCCTCCCCAACCCCCATGATGCCCCTCTCTCCACCCAGTTTTGCCCCTTCCCTGCCCCCATTCCACCCTCCCCCCATCCCTTCCCACCTTTCTCATTGGTTTACCTGCTCCGGCAGGTAGCAAATGATCCAACAACGTGTGTGGAAAGGCTCTGGCCTTTCTGCCATCATCCTGGCAGCACGCTGCTCAGCTTTATGGTGCTTTTGCAGCAGTTGTCACCAGCAGAACACGCATTCCACTGGCAGTGAGGCTCAATAGGATTGGGCTGTAAATAAGTGTATTCCCACTTTGGCTGCACATGAGACACAGAAGATAGTATAGCAGAGTGGTCAAGGTTACCTGTCTGTTTCTGCCAAGATGGCATTGTTGACATGTGCTGCAATGCTAGAGAGCTACGATTCCACACGTTCCTGGTTAAGAAAAAAAGGCCAAATTAAGGAAAAAGAGCAGTCAAAGAGCAGTTGATGGATCTACTTGAATGTGTTCCAGTGCCAGCAATAGCTGGCGCACATTCGAGTAGACCCATCGACTGCTCTTTGACTGTAACAGTGTAACAGCGGCCAGGCCCAGGAAGGGGGATAGGATTTTGGCGGAGCCACCACCACCGACTCCTCCCCATTCTCGGGCCCAACTGACCAATCCCCCTCCTCCTGGGATGCCCTGTTCCATCCGTCCCTCTGCTTACCTTCCCCGGTGGGCACTCCAATGTAGCTGGGGTGTGAGGAGCAGCACTGACCTCTTCACCAGCACCGCTTACTCCCAGGATGCCACAAATGTGCTTTATGGCATGTTTGTGACACCCTACCCCAGTGGAGCGGAGCGGTGCACCGCCGGTCTAAAATGTAGACAGGATTGCACCATTAGTTAGTTAAATTATGTTATTACATTTTACTTGCACTTCAACATCTCAAAACGTCATCTGTATTGAAGTTTTGGTGATATGCAAATATATTAAATGTAATCAATGACCTAATTGATCAGTTCAAAGGCAGGTAATTAATCACCTAAGCACTCTTTAATTAGGGGACAGCCCAGTAATAATAACAATCCATTTTGTAGGTTTATTGCAAGGACAAAGGATTGTAAGATCCTATATAAATATTATTGCTAATGACGATTCACAGTCTGCTCCAGGTCTTTTTAGCCCTACGATTCTATGAATTCTGACTTAAAGGAATGCACATAAAACAGATTTTTGTGGTTACTGAACTGATCCTTATCAATTCAATTATACAGGCCAGAGGCCAAAGAAGGGAGCCTTTATAGGGCAGCCTTTACAGGGTATTTCTCAGTATATAGCAAAGTGACTTTCATTTTTCTCCATATGGCTGCTTTTGCTTTAGTAGTGTTATGCTGGATAGTTAATATGGGATTTTAGGTGCCATGTTTGCCTCCCAGGCTGTATCATCTATTTCCTAAGCCATAAGACATTTAATTACAGCAGCCTTCTACACAAGCAACATTCAAAAGGTTAAATCTGTTGTTTGATGTGGACTGAAACTATCTTAACAATAGCTATTTGCAGCCTGTCCAGCAGCAGCTGAAACATCCATTAAGTGGTACAGGTTATCAGAGGTGAAACAAGGGTGGAGCAGAGGCAAGTAGTTGTGCAAGACTCCGTTACACTGGAGTCAGCGGCCCCTCCCCCTTGCTGTTGGAGCCATTCCAGCAGCAACAGGGGAGTGTCCTGTGTGTTGCCTTTGCTGCCAGAATGGCTCCAACAGCAAAGGGGAGGGGCCGCTGACTCCAGTGTAACGGAGTCTTGCAGAACTACTTGCCTTCGCTCCACCCTTGTTACGCTTCTGCAGGTTATCCACAAAGGGACATTGTTCAAGGCCGCTGAGAGGAATTTTATCAGGGGGTACAAAGTTTCTTTGGGGTCCCTTCCCAAAGGAGGAGGGCCGGCAACGGGGGTGAGGTGGGTGGATTGGGCCTGGAAGGGGGTGGGACTGGCAGCCTTTAAATAAATAAATAAATAAAAGAGGATCATCCCTTGTTTGGGGTTGAAGCTCTCAGCATGGACAGAGTTCATGCCCCTCCCTCACAGCATGCAGCCCCCCACCCTTGGTAGCACTGCACCAGTTTGCCTTGTGGGACTTGGGAGGCCAGGACCAGGTCATCGAAGCCAGCAAGGGCTGCCTGCAGCAGGGATCCATTTTTTTGCTATAGAGTGAGTGTGCACACAGCGTGCGCCTCCTGCAGATGAGAAAATTTCCAGGGCCCCTTCCTTTGCTTCCTGGGCCCCGTTTTGGACCCTGGGTACAAATTACCCCCTTTACCTCCCTCTCATGGGCTCTGACATTGTGAATGCTGTCTGGTAACTCTGAATGGATGGGTGTGTGTGTGTCTTATATATTAGCTGGAACACAGGATCTGTGCTAGTCAACATGTATGTTGTTTATTAAGCTCCTACCTACCACTTTATTTATTCGTTTTAACTTTATATACCCCCGTTCTCCTGTGGGACCCAGGGCGGTTTACTAAAAAGGTCACTAACAATAATATAAATAACAACAAAATCATCATAAAAACAGAACAACTCCCAATCAGTGACAAAAAACAAACAAACATACAAAATAAAATTATGCAAGGTGGATCTCGACATCAGCTAGCACCAAAGAACCACGTTTTGGCCTGATGCCTAAAAGCATACAATGTCAGTGCTTCTTTTGCCTATAGGAGGAAGACATCCCAGAGGGCTGACACTACCACTGAAAAGGCTCTGCTTCTTGTGGCTGTCGATCCAGGGGTGTCACTTTTCACACGCCTGGTACAGGACCCGTCCCATCACCCTCCCCCTACGGCGCAGAGTCAGAAGTAATTGGCAGTGATGTGATCACTGTGTAATTGGCAGTGATCACATCACCACCACTTCTGGTTCGAAAACACAACTCGGCTGCTTTCGCCCACTCTGGGCTCGGCTTGCTCGAGCAAGTCAAACCCACAGTGGGTAAAAGCAGCTGAGTGTGTATTTTCTTTTTCTCACGCAGGCATGCAAGGCCAAGACTCGCATGCGAGGCGATACTCCTTCCCAGGTCAAATCCAGCACTCAGTTCCATGCAGAAACCTTGGGTTCTGCTGTATTTCATGCAGACATATCATACATGTCTGACATGTCTGACATGGCGGGCTGACTTTTAACTTTTAACAAATGGCTTTTAACAAATGTAAATATAGGTGACCCTCTGGGGTTGCTTGTTTTAATTGTTTTAATTATCTGTTAATTATTTTAATGTATATGTTATTTTAATGTTGTAAGCCGCCTTGAGTGCCCTTGCCGGAAGAAAGGCGGGATACAAATTCTTTAAATAAATAAATACGTTAAAATGTTTAAAAATGTTTTCAAAATCACACTTTAAAACATGAAATAAAACTTAAATTGGAAGAGCATAACCTCTTGTTTTTGCTGCTACCTTGGGGGGGGGGGAGGGCACTGTTGTCCATTCACGATGATGCTAAAAATTCTGGATTTCTCCATTATATTCTATGGGTAGCTCTCATTTCCTCCCTTGGAGGAGAATCCAATGGCTTTGTAAAGGAACAAGTAAATTCAATCCTCAGACAACTGAACAATGACTGTAGTCTCTTCCTATTCCTACGGGCCACATTTGTGAGAGAGAGGAAAAGTACGGTACATTCTCACTGCTTCTTTTACATGTCAGTGCAGTTTTGCTTTTCCTCATTGGCTAGAAGAATGGAAGGCAGGAGCAGTCTTTTCTCGATCGATCACAAAACGATCACACAGAATACTGCCTGAACATATTGGCTTCTATTTTGCTTCCAAAGAACCTAGAAACTTACTTTTGAAAAAATGAAGACTTACAATCTGGGCCAGACAATGGGCAAAACTGGCACTGGGCAGCAGGAGGCCTAAAATCCATGAAAAGCCCAGTAACACTATGGCAACCAACCCTACTCAGAGGTTAGCCCCCTCTTCTAGTGCCAGCAAAATGGTATTCCAGCAAAAGCAGTGGTGTACTATGTAAATGAGAACAGTTCCATGGCAGTTAGTGAATACAGTACAGGTGGGCTCCCATATCCACAGATTCGCTATCAACGGTTTCAGTTATCCACGGATCATGGGGACCCCCCCAGGCTTTTACTTTTTTCCCAGTAAGCTTCGTTTCTTCCTTTAAAGAAACAGGAGAAGCAGCCTCTGGCTGCTTATTACAGGCAAGTAGAATGAGACTAAGTACTAGAGAGGCTCTGCAAGGTTAACAGAAACCTTGCAGAGCCTCTCTAGGACTTGTTCTACTTGCCTGCAGTGGAGACTGCTTCTCTGTTTGTTTTAAGGAAGAAACAAAGCTTGCTGAAAGAAAAATAAGAGCTGGGGGGGGCAAGCATGCCTGCCTGCAGGGGAGGCAGGGTGGGGGGGCCCTCAGGAAACCATGGAGGGGGTGTTCGCTGTTATCCACGGTTTCAAGTATCCACGGAGGGGCCTGGAACATACCCCCAGTGGATATGGTGGCCCACCTGTAGTTTCATATGACTACCTCTTGATTCTGCTTTCTCGCACCCACAACCATACTGGTGGATGGGACTCCAACTACCGGTAACTCTGCATCCAATCATGGCACACCAGTCAGTGCTTCAGGCTCCAGGCAGGACACACAGGACACTCATCATATATCAAGGCACATGTCATGGGGATACATTATTCTGTTTAGAGAACTTAAGAGTATACAAGTGAGAACTTTTGACATGCACCTGCAATCAGATGCTATTTTAATGAGAAAAATTTCAATTAAAAGCCAATGCAAGTTTTTTTTTCTTAAATTCTCATTAAAATCATATGGGGGGAGGGGTTGGAACAATGGTGAGGAGAAGCTACATTTTCACTCCATTTCATGCACCTCCTCCCCCAACACTATTTGTTAAAAAGGAACCAAAACAACCAGACCAGCACCCATGTAATGTGTTCTTTGGCTCTAAGACATTAACATTTTCAGGTAGTTCCCGAGTTAAAGGTAGTCCCCAAGTTACTTAGGGATGTCATGATTTATGGACAGCCACACTGACGCTTTTGCACCAGCACAGTCCATCCGGCCTTCTGCTTTTGCGCCTGCTTGATAGCTCTGTTCTGACTTAACATCGGTACCAGTTTCTGGACTAACGTCTGAAACAGGAACCAAGAACAGAAACTTACGGAATTTTGTGTCTGTTGATAAATGTTAACTTTACATCATCTCATACAGCTGTGCATTGCCTTCTTTTAGATTTAGATCATTCTACCTTCTTGACAGTGAAAAGCTAACAAATTAACTTGCAAACAAGTGATTAAATACTGGTTCATTATTTCTGTGTCTTTTTTCCCCTCAGAGGCTGTCACTGGAAAGCACTTACAGGCAGCACGTCCTGTCAGAGAGTGGTGGTGATGCTTTTTGGTTGACTTATTCTAGACGCCGTTCCCAGTTGAGCACTTGCATATTTCAACATTAAAACAAAACCGTCTTAATCAGGCAGATTTCTGTCATGACAATCATACTGAGAGCTTTGGTGGTTATTTTTACACCATATATCTTTCTCCAGTGTGGGCCTACCTGTACTTGCTTGTTTACAATTTCCTACCACAACTAGTAATTAGTGCTCTGATTACTTATTTAATTAATTTATTATTGATTTAATTTATTATTAGCACCATTAGTTCAACTGCTGACGTTAGCAGGTTCATCACATATATCGTACACACGTAACTTGTCTACACTTATATATAGGGTGTCTCAAGAAAATATACACATACGTTATAATGTCAAAGTAAGGAGTGAGTATCTAAATCTAGACAACTCATGCAGATACAGAAATACAGGAAAATAAGGTGGCATACAGTATTTATAATTTATTCAGAACATTTTTGCCCCATCTTTCAATTCGGAGAAAGCTCAAAGCAGCTTACATAAACATAAAAACTACATAATTGCCCAAGTAGCAATTAAATTTTTAAAAAGATATAAAAGCAGCAAAGCACCACAGAGACAACTGAGAAGGCCTGAAAACAAATTTAAAACTACTGTAAAGGCGGGACCTGACAAAATAAATGACAAAAGGGAGGAAGCCTAGGAGCAAAATAGGTCTCACAGGCAATATTCACTTTAAGGGGTCTGTGCTGGTGTGCAGACCCCTTTGGTTTCCACGTCGGAGCCCTATGGCGTTTCAGTACGCATGGTGATGACATCATACATCATCACTGGACTTCTGGGAATACTGAATTCCTTTTTTTAAAATATACCGTATTGGTCTGAGTATAAGACTCACTTTTTTCTCCTAATTTAAGTTTTTAAACTAGGGGTGCGTCTTATAATCAGGCTGTTGCAATTTAATGCCAGTGATTTAATTAATTTTTTTAATAGCACCAAACTTTAAGGGTGCGTCTTATAATCAGGTGTGTGGTATATTTAATTTTATTAGTAAACTACTAAACAAAACAATAAAACAAAATAATACAACATATTACGAAAGATTACAGCAAGCGCAAAGCAGTAAATCCTGGGAATACTGAATTCCAAGCTGCATGGATCTTGGCTTCCCAGGGCTTTGAGCTGTGCAGTTGTGCGGCTATACAACTTAATGGGAATGTTGTTCAGAATGTTGTAATCCTGTGTAACCTTGCACCGGTGTAACAGTAGATGATGCACCGGTGTAACTTACACCGGTGCATCTACTGTTACACCGGTGTGTCTACTGTTACACCGGTGCAAGGTTACACAGTATTGCACTGTTCCCCTCTGGAAATAAACAGAGAGCCTTCTTCATGGTGCCACTTAGGATGTGGAACTCCTTGCCCTCTGAACAACATTCCCGTTAAGTTGTGCAAGGTTGCACGGGATTGCGCTGGAAGTCATGTTAGTCTGTTGCAGCAAAAACAACAGTCTTGTAGCACCTGAAAGAGGGCCCAATTTGGTATTTCTTCATAAGCTTTTGTTGTTTTACAGAGCAATTCTCCTATTCATTGTGTTCAAAGGCACTTACTCTCTGAGGTAACAGTGCATAAGATTTCAGCCTATGTTAATTAACTAAAATTTGACTAAAGTACTGAGGCAGGAACAATGGTTTCCTATTATAGCCAACAAGGGTAGGTGTGAACAAAGAGACACAACAACCATGGAATGTGGGAAATATGACGATGACTAATCTATGTCAAGCTACATGCTTTTTCAGGAAATTTGATTTGGTTTGTTTTGGCTTGAACAAAGATTAAGGTTTGTTCTCTTACTTTATTAAGTTACTGAGTTCAGCCAGAAAGATTGTATTATCACCTATCATTGATGATGTAAATTATCATCCTACTTACCTCATGCATTTAGCTCTAATAGGAAACCATTATTCCTGCTTCAATACATTAATGAATTAACTCAGTGTAGTCAGGGAGCCTGTTTTATCTATAGTCAATGTCACTACTATACACAGTCCTGGTCACTGACTGCACCTCTTCCCTCCCATAGCCCTTTGACCCCACTTTTCACAACCTCTTTTTCTTTTTAGTTTTTTTGTCTCTATCCCCCTACTATGTGTATATTATATATCCACCAACTGTTTGTGGGTGAAACTTCAGGCATCTGATAGAGTGAAGCCTATATGCAGCGGTCAGCTGGATAGTCTTTAAGGTGCTAGAAAACTCTTACGGCCCAATCCTATCCACCAGCTCTGCTAGCAGAACATACATTCCACTGAGTGTGAGGATGCCAACGAAAGTGATGTTCCACTAGCAAGCACAATGAGGCCGCCAGCGCAATTGCAGGTCGACAGAGAGGCCATCGTCTGCCAGTGCCAGTGGGCATTTCTGGGTGGGGGAGGAAGCAGGGCGGAGAGGAGGTGGGGTGGAGGCAGGAGGGGGTGGCAATGGCACATCTAAATCTTATCCCCTCTTTTGTAAACCTCCCTGCCTCTTTTCTCTCCTTGGACATACACCACCAAAACAGGTGGCATATGTCCAAGGTGATCCGTGGCCATAGGATTTACACGGAGGTAAGTAAAATAATTTTTACTTACCTCCAGTTTGCCATCGGGGCAACCCCCCCCCCCGGGGATGCAGTGTGTGCCTTTTTAGAGTGGCTGCATCAGTGCTGGTGGTGGGTGATAGGATTGGGTTGTTAGTTTTATTTTAATTACTGTGACTGTGCCTGGGATTTGTAGATTTGTGAAGCTGCTGAGAAATATGTGTTAGCAGTTGGGAGATACTACATGCAACTAATTTCCCAAGGCCCTTGGTTGGAAGCCTTTCATCTTAAACAAGTCTGAAACTGTTTCAAATGTGTAGTATAGACATAACAGGTTGAACTGTGGCCAGGAGTGAGAGGAACTTTGCATAGGTCAGGAGATGTCAGTGTGGCCTGTCAGTCACAATAATGCTTGTTGCACTTCCTCATTGCAATGGGGTGAGCTGGACATTATGGTCTGGAGGACCTAAGTATGTTGGGGGCCTGGAACTCAGGGCTTACTTTGCCTAGGGGAGGCACAACCTGAAGAAATGCTAGATCTGGGTTAAAAATAAGTCTTCCTTCTATCATCAGCATTTATGCACATAGCCTTTACAAGCTATAAGAGGATGGATCCCTGCCCTGAGGGGTTTACAATGTACAATTGAACTGAGGAGGTAAAGCAGAAGAATATGCTTGTATTTTAGTAGAAGAGGAGCTGACAATATCCAAAACAGGGCCAACTACTCATGAAGTGTGGTCTAGTGCAGTGGCGTCGCTGGAGGTGGGGCGGAATGCTAAGTTCCGCACCGCGCTGACCCTTCGTTACTCACCGGCATGAGGTGGCCCCGCCCCCTCGCCGTCGGAGTCATTCAGTGCGGCGAAGGCAACGCGCAGGGAGTCTCCTGCGCATTGCCTTCGTCCCACTGAATGGCTCCAAAGGCGAGGGGGCGGGGCTGCCTTGTGCCGGTGAGTAACAGAGGTCAGCGGGGTATAGAACTTAGCATTCCGCCCCACCTCCAGAGACGCCACTGCACTAGACCACTCCTCCTTCACCACTCCCCTGATCTTCACCACTCCCCTGTGCACCCACTGGGCAAGGGTCAGGGGGGGGGAGAGAGAAAGCTGCTGGGGCTGGGGATATGTTCTGTGCGACCCAGGCATAGGGTGTGTGTGTGTGAGACACATTATCATGCAGTGTCAGACACCACAGAGGCTTGTCCTCTAGTATGACTTATTATTTATCCTCAACTTGATAATGGCTTGCAGTCCAGGCCAGGGATATCTGGGTTCTAGTAAAGTGTGCCTATTCCTCATGCCCAGGACCAGCCCAGCTATGAGGTCAGTTGAGCCCCTCATCTTAGGCAGCGCGCTGAGGCAATCAGCAAGCAAATGAAATATTTCCCATATCCACCCACCGCTGATTATTCCACCGGGCTGTTTATCCAGAGGAGGGCATACCTCCTCCTGTGGCTCTGCCACTGCAGCGTGTAAAGTGGTTGGCAGAGAGAATGTTGGGAGTGGAGAAGTTCTGCTCCCAGGATTTTTCCAGCTGAACCACCTTACAAAAAAAGTGCCAAATGGCAAAACGAGAGCAGAACAATGATGTTGGTGAGGTGTATGCTGGGATGGTGGTGGTGCATGCATGCAAGATGGTGTACACTGGGGTGGTGCAAGTGATAGTGTATACTGATGGGAGTAGGGGTGGGTGGCAGAATGTGGTGGGCAGCAAAATTGTGAGTGGGTTCAGGTGGTGGATCACTTTGTGCCAACCACACCCATACTTGGATCTGGCACCATTTTGGTACCTCCTGTCAGGGTGACCCTTGCCCTAATTTTGCGGGTTGTTATTATTTCTATTATTAGAAAAGCCCAAGTTCCTGCCAGGCTTGCATTTCCAGCAAATTTGGGTGGAGATCGATGTGGTTAGACAACTATTAGGACTTAGCTGTGACCGTTCTCAACCTCGCCACTGAGCTGCGAATCCTCATCCTTCTACTAATTACCCAATGCAATGCATAGTTACTCAGAAGTAAATTCCACTAAACCTGTGGAGTTTATACTATAGTAAATTGGAATTTGATTGCAGCCTGAATCTCTGTCGAGAGGCTGAACTGCAAAGATGGTCACAGTCTGATTTTGTTCTTGTCACTCCATTTCATCCACTCTTCTATTTGAACGCCCACCACTTCATTGATACTGAGGCTGGTCTTTCACTAATTGCACTGCAGCCCAGTTATATCACTATCAAACAAATGATGCTGCTAAATGATGGTACAATTCTGCCCAGAAACAGACCAGACTTATGTGCTCCTCTGTCAGTTGCCCAGAGTGTTCCTGTTTTGCCAGTGCCCCAATGGGCAGCACAATCCTCCCTAACTTTAGACTGGCAGAGCTCTGCCAGCTTAAAACGTTGCAAACATGCTGTAAAGCACGTTTGCAACAACTCAGGAGTAAGTGGTGCTGGCATAGAGGCTGGCACCACTCACTCCGCCGCCAACCTCACCTAATGCTGGCCGCTGCAGGTAAGTCCCACACAGGGAGGGTGGATCGCCTGTGCTGACCCTCTGGGTGAGAGAGAAGTCACTGTCGGACAAACTCGGGAGCTTGGGAGCCGTGTGCAGCCAATGAGATACCACACTGTTGAGAGGAAGAAGCTGGAGAAGACCGGTTCTATGCAAATAGAACGTTTATTGTAAAAAAATCCCTACGGGAGTTTAGAAAAGCCTGCCTGTGTAAACTACCTTGAATAAAGTCTAAAGGGAGGGCGGGCAGGGGTGGCAAGGGAGGGGGGCCATTGGGCGGCCTGGGCTGGGAGGGGTTGGGGATATTGGTGGTGACATCCTAAGCCCCTTTCCCAGCTCACGCTGGCTTTACACAGCCTCCCCGGATGTACACCAGCTTCAAGAGCTGGCGTACATCCAAGGAGGCCCATAGGTCCCAGGGTTGCCTATACCCGGGGAAGGAGACAAACGTCCCCTTCTACCTAGGTGCAGCCTAGCAGTGCTGGGGCAGCCCAGAATGGGCACAAGATGCAACGGCTGGCCCTTTAGGCTGGCTACACCTAGTTACACAGGATTGTGTCGATAGCCTTCATAAAGATATATATTAAACAAGTTTGACTGCATATAATGCCTATCAGTCTGTCCATCCCTTTAAGAGTTTAGTTTAAACATGGATCTTGGATCCATGTGCCAACAACGTAGTCATTAAATTTTAAACAGAGTGTAGGTGATTCTCGCATCTGTGATCCCTTCTATGGAAGTAATATAGGAACTGACCCACAGACACTGGGCCCTTTTCAGATGAGACCTATTAAAACAAATGAAAGTGCCATTGTAAAATGATTCTGAATTTGACTTGCAGCATCAGCCAGCCAGAAAAGAAAAGAAAAATACCTACTTTACATATTTTTGTACATTGTTTTCATTTATTCAAACGTGCAAGCCAATAATAATTTTCTGTTTAAAAATTCTGCCACTCTGTCCCTTCTATAGTACTTGCCTCTACATCTGAATTATGGAAATAAATAATATCAAATTACACCAAGGAGCAAATTGGTGTCATATACTGACTCATGCAGATATATTTTTCTCTTCCCCACACGTAAAAGCTACCACTATTGCTTTTCCAGGCATTATGACAGTGAGGTGTAATCAATATTAATTTCTCCAGCATTTTTCACAAACTGACTAGTCAGCTCTAGGGGGCACTGTAGTTGAAGTGCACAAAATATTTGTCAAAGGCTAAGTGAAGCCCATTCACACCTGGTCACTGGCCTACTTAACTGTAATTTTGCTACCAGTCTTATTAAATTAATGTCATCCAATTAACTGTGCAATAAAAACATTCACACTAGACCTCCATTTCTCTCCTGAAATCCTTCATGCCCTGGAATCAATAGGATTATGGAGGGAAGGAACAGAATGAAACACCCAAACAAATCTCTTCAGAAACACCTGAGGTCACATAAATTGTTTCGGCAAGGACCTGTCTTTATACAGTCGCAAGTCTGAAAGGGAGCAACAATTAAGAAAGCTGCTGAAGTATTTTAAAGTGATGTGATACAGAAGATTTATAAATCATCTTTTTCTATATGATATACTAAAGACCTATAGTTTGCCATTTGTGGCTGGTGGCTTTCAAATTGTTGCTCATACTGTCAACACCTTTAGTAGATCGGACAAACAATAAATGTTGTGTAACTGACTCATACTGTCCTTGAAGGCCTCAATGGCAGAAGGTTCACATTAAATATCATATCTTGTTTTGGAAAAGGCACGCAGGAATTGCTGGTCTTAAGAAGAAAAGGGAATATAGATGTTTGAGACAAGACTGATAATGATGATTATAGCACTATCAATGTTCAACATGCTTTACACAGAACGAAAGGACAGATCCCTGCCCCAAGTGGTTTACAATCTAGAAAGACACAAGGGAAACAACAAAAGAAGGGTAGAGAAAATATAGTACCGGTAATTGTCAAGATTCTTTAATACAGGGAAGACGTCCCTGCTGATCATGACCATGATTAATCACAGCCCTGATTGTCAGAGCAACACTGAATTTCAAAGTGAAGATTCAGTGGGGTCAATATGCATAAAATGTTTTAAACAATATTTCATAATATTGCAATTATTAAGGAAGAAAGTCAGTTTTTACCATGGAAAATGGATTCCAAAATTTGTACTTTCATCTACCTGGAGATGGCTAAATGGATTTCATGACAGCATAATGTATGAAAAAAAATATTTGCTTTGAACTATATTTTAGATTTGGGACATTGTTCCTTAACCCTGAATTTATTAATAGAAAGGTATGGTTTCAGATAGTAACTATGCCAGGGGTTCTCAACCTTTGGAGGCCCGGGTACCCCCTATCATGGTCCAATTTTCTGAAGTACCCCCTGCTAATTAACTGCTAACTAATTGGATTAATCAATTAAGTACCGTATTTCTTCGAGTCTAAAGCGTCATCAATTCTAAGGCGCACCTTAATTTCAGGAACACCAGCAGAAAAAAAACAAAAACCATTGATTGCAAGACGCACCTCCTTCCTTCAATTTGTCTGCTCAGCACCAACTCTCCCCAGCTTGCCTGCCGCTCCATTTCGCCGATCCAATTATTACCGCACCATTTTGCCCCCTCTGCTCAGCAGCGAGCTCTCTCTTCCTGAACCTGAGAGCTCGCCCCAGCATGCCCCACGCGCTGCAGCTGACGATCACCTTGCTGCCTTTGAGCAGTGTCTTTGCGGTCCGCCAGAAAATTCAATTTCTTTACTTATCTGGGCTTTGGGGAGGCCTGCGCGACCCTCTGCAGGCCTCCCTGATCTTCATTTCGGCGAAAAACGGGAGGCCTGCAGAGGGTAGCGCAGGCCTCCTTGAAGCTCCCCCAAGCCCCGGTATGTAAGAAGATGGCATTTTGGGGTGCTTTTTGGAGACCTTCGATTCTAAGATGCACCCCATTTTTTGAAATGCTTAATTGGGAAAAAACATGTGTCTTAGAATCAAAGAAATACGGTAATTAGGCAATTAATTGTTAAATAAAAAGTACTAAAACAATTTTAAATGTGAAAAGTCTTATTTAACTCTGTGTGTGTGAGTGAGAGTGAGAGTGTGTGTAAGAGAGGCTCCTCCCTCCCCCACCCCTCCAAAGTACAAAAATAAGCCCAAAACCAAAATCAGAGAGACAGAAGGGCTCAGAAAATAATTAAAATTTAAAATCCATGTTAATTAACACTTAATTAGCTGCTGATGGGGCAGATAAGGGGCAGGGCTTGGCGTACTCCCAGCAAGTGGTCTGTATACCCCTATGGGTACCCGTACCACAGGTTGAGAACCCCTGAACTATGCAATTGAAAGTAATATTTCAAGATACCCGAAGGACCACTTCCTCTTGTATATCCCTGCTTCCACATACTCAGATTAACAGCAGAGATCTCACTGTCTGAAGTTTGTTGGATGAGTACAAGAAACAGGGCCTTTTCAGTGGTGATACCCTTGTTATGGAATTCTATCCTGAGGGTGGACCCACCTGGCTTCATCACTGTTAATTTTTGCCATATGAAGAGACTCACTTTGAGTGTCTTTGAGAGTTGGGAGATCTGACTGTTGGGTAACCTTGGGTAACTTGGGTAAAAGTTGGAAGACTTTTTTTTTTACCCTTGTCCACTTTCACCACCTGTGAAATGGAAGAAGTCACAAACAGCAGGAAACACAAAACTTTGTTCCTCGTGTAGGACTAGCAGCGGAGCTTGAATCAGGTTAAGTGAGGACTGAACTCACAGAACTGTTGCACCAGCAGTGAGCAGACAGGGACTGATGGTCTTCATAGTGAGTGTGATGGTCACACATCTTCCTGCATCTCCTCAGAACCTGGATCTGGAGCAGGCACATGTTTCCATCCTCCTCCCAAGTAGGCCAGATGAATGGGAGGTCTCTGGCTGCCCAATGGGCACTGTCATGTGTTCCTAGACCTGGGCTTCAGTGTGGGACCCCAATCACCACAACTCCTAAAGTCCCATGAGTTATGATGACGGAGGGACCAGAGTTGGGATAGAGAGGTAGCTCGACAAAGGGCATTGGTTCCACACTATTGGAATCCTCTTGGACAGCGTGTCATCTGAGGAGACTTTGGCTGTTTGTCATGAGGTATTGAATCCCCAGGATTCCCACTGTGTTGGGGACTGCTATAGAATCCTGCTTTACCTCCTCTTCAGAGGAGATCTAATCAAGTCTGAGGTCCAAGTACTGGCTGGCTCTGACAACCGTGTTGTGGTTTTGGTTCATTTTAAACTTTGATTTGTTTTATCATATTTTCTGATGTTGTGTATTTATTTTAAATGAATTATTTTTAGCTGACGAGTTCTTTTTTCTTGTGGGACGTTTACATTTTTTTTATTTCAAATAAACGTATAAACAATAGTAAAGTGGGCCAATTTGCTCAAAATAAAAAAAAACTAAACTAAAAGACACCACACATAAATATACATATAATCTATAATGAACAAAAACTAGAGTTTGGTTTGGACATGTCTTGGGATTTAAGCGGCTTACAGTGGAGGTTTATAAGAATTTGGCGTAAGAACCAGTACTAACAAAAGTCTATGTCCAGGAACACATGACGCTGATTCATAATTGTAGCATGAGCCAAAACATATTTACTCATAAGTAAGTCTCAGTGAGTTCAATGGGAATTACACCCCAGTGTGTGCTTAGCATTGTAGCCATGATCTGAATGAATTGTTACCATGTTGCATTCAGTGCAAGCCATGAATCTATGAAATGGGCTAACTACTAGGTTAGTTAGGTTCTTTGGATGTAATTTTCCTTCCAGAAGTTCTCAGCAGCTATAAAAATTCCCACAGTTTGCCTAGCAAAATGCCTAGCTTCTCATTGTTTTTCAGTGTATTTTTTAAAAATAGAAAGTTTGAGCTCTGTTTTTGGATGCCACCTACCAGCCCTTGTTTGAAGTGTCCTCCTTTTTCTGTAATTTAAGTAACTGATAAGTATGAGTGGAAAAGGTGAGTGAGCTATGTACTTTTTTTATCTGCTAAAAAGCTGTACAACGCTCTGCACTACTTCAGTTCCTTGCAGTTCAAATTAACATTTTTCCTTCTTCACTACTTCTTAATACAGTATTACTGGTTCCACCAACAACTAAGAAGCAGACCATCTAACCTCACAGGCTATGGATATCACAGCAATACTTTGGGGAAGGGTGGTGGGCTAGGGAGCAGTTCAATTTCCTCTTACAGAATAAAAAATATGTCTTTTTTTAGACTGTAGATTCCTTGGGAATGGTTGGACCTCTCTCTTTTTTTGCAGTGACGTATCTCAGGTCAGTCACATCCTCTCAACCTAGCCTGGCTCATAAGATTACAGTGGGGATAATATGACAGGGCTCGATAATGTTTGCCCCCCTCATCCTCAGACAGTGGGATGATGACGACAACAATGACAACAGCTATTATTATTATTATTATTATTATTATTATTATTAATAATAATAATAATTAATAAAAAAAACCACAGAAAGCAGCCTTACTTGAGACAGCACACATATTACAAAAATATATGTGAATATCCCAGGTCCTTGCTAACTGGGCAAGAGGCACTTTTTCAATTGGTGCTCCTCTTATATTTAGCAGGGGGAGAGTAACTGCTCCCCTTTCACCCCAGCACAATGTCTTTTCTGGTGGCTGTTTGCTGGTGGTCTTCTGCATCTTTTTTTAGATTGTGAGCCCTGTGGGGACAGGGAGCCATTTAATCATTTGATTTTGTCTGTAAACCGCTTTGTGAACTTTTTGTTGAAAAGCGGTATATAAATACTGTTAATAATAATAATAATATTCAACTGGCCAAATCCAGCCACCAACATCTGGTGGGCTGTGCATATTTTTCATAATAATAAATATACTGTACATGTCCAATGCATATTGATGTACTGTACTAATAATTAGTAATAATGTCTTTCATGTCAGTAGTAGTTTCATGTAATTGGACCACAGATCACCTAAAGTTTAGCAAAGGATGGATTTTTTAAAAAAGCAAACTTGTAAGTAAGTTTGGTCTTCAGACTAAGCCAAATTAATGAGATTTTACCCCCAAGTGAGAGGGCTAAGGACTACAATGGATAATTTAAAAATGGAGGATGATGGGGAAGGTTATCAGGGTTAATTTTCAAACCAGCAGTCTCTTATTTTTTTCTCTTTTACTTTTCCACGTTGAAAAAGGTTGACAGACCGCGCTGACGAGGAAACCTCTTCCTCGGTGTGATCGCGCGCACAGCTTCCACAAAATAATACGTAACCATTTAGGCTTACATGACACACAGCCTCAGCTTGCACTGAATAAGGAAACCGGACACAAACAGGCACGCATACCGCACACACAAACACGCGCGCGCGACCAGGTCAAAAGTTGAGTGCATCGCCAGCTTCCCCTCGGATCTTTCTTGCTCCGTCCTGGCTGGCAGTCCTGATTTTCCGCCCAAGGTAACAAGTAGTGTGGGTAAGGAGCTGGAGGGCGAATTAGGTGGGGATCGTCGTGTCCGTTCCTGCTGGCTAAAGGTCCGGGCCGGATTTTGCACCTTGTCCCCGGGTCTGCCTCACGGCCTGGAGGAGCTGGAGCTGCTGCTCTGTTTATTGAGCGCTCTTGTCCTGGTATCACTCCGCTGGCATGGAGGAGGAGGAGGTGGAGGAGGAGAGTACTTGATCATTGTGATGGTGGCAGGAGGAGAGGCAGCAAGCAGAGCACTAGTCTGTCTGTGTGTAGCAGCTCGGCGTACGTTTTGCAAATACTTCAGCGAGCTACTTTTGCAGATCACCCCGGATTGTTCACGTGTTGACTTCCCCCTGCTTGAGGATTTGCTTTTTTAGGTTCCTGTTGAAATACAACTGAGCAGCCAAAGTACTTTGAGAACACGGTGCGGCATAAACACGCAAACTTTTTTTTCCTCCTCTCCCCCTGGAAAGAAAACACAATAAGCGGAGTTGCTTGTCGTCCGATGCTGTGGAGTATGAGTGCAGTGTTGGGGGTGTGTATGTGTGTGTGCGTTGTATGCCCGGCGGTGTGTGTCTGTCCTAGGTGCCTGTGAGTGTGTAGAAGTGTGTGAGTGTGGATAGATTTCTACATGCACGCATGTGGGTGCGTGTTTCTCTCTCGCTCTCCGTTTTAATACATGGGGGAGACCAAGAAGGTTTTCTGTCCGGAATTTGCTTTGGAAATAATGGATGATTTAAGAAGGGGACTGATTTGATCTCTCCTCCCTGGAGTTTGCTACCGAACTGCCGCTGATCAGTTTGTTGGGATTCCTTCTGTGTTTGTTGATTGTGTCTGGCGATAACCTTACAGCACCACCTCCTGGTTTTTTTTTCTTTTTTAAAAAAATTGCCCCCCTCCTCGCCGGAGAGGATCGACAAGAAGGGGAGAGAAAGGGCTTTTTATTTTCTTTTTCAACCCAAACAACCACAAACATTTTGCCCGGGCTTGCTGTTCCCTCTTTCCATGGTCCGTTAAAGAATATCCCATCAGGAGGAGGACGCCGTGTTTGTGTCTGGCGCCCGCGTGTAAGGGGGGCAAAAACAAAAGTTCTTCCAAAATAGTGTGCACGGGGAAGGGGATGGGGGATTTTCCAACCCCCGCTGCTCCCGCGAATGGCAGCAGCATTTGCCTCAACAATAACCTGAGCAGCAGCTTCGGCGGGGCCGGTATCGGCGTGAATAACGCTCCCCACGGCCCTCCTCCCGGTAACAGCACTACTCATAGTGGCGGCGGTGGCGGCACTAACGGGAGCAGCGGCGGCGGCATTCCCAAGCACAGCACCGTGGTGGAGCGGCTGAGGCAGCGCATCGAGGGCTGCAGGAGGCACCACGTCAACTGCGAGAACAGGTACCAGCAAGCCCAGGCCGAGCAGCTGGAGCTAGAGCGCAGGGAAACGGCGAACCTTTATCAAAGGACCCAGGAGCAAAGGGCCAAGAAAGCGGGCACCGGAGGTGCTGGTGGCGGCAGCAGCAGCAAGCAACAGCATCAGAGCAAACAGCAACAAGATGCCGAGTCTGCCACGGCTGAGCAGAGGAACCACACGCTGATCATGGTAAGGGGGCGGGCAAGGGGGGGGTGGAGGGCGGCTGCTGAGTCCTTGTGGGCTGGCGCTCTTTCATTTGGAGTTCTCGCTGCTTGCCTGAACGGATGTAGGAGTTTGGGGAGGGGAGAGAAAGGGATGCTTGGCGAAAGCCAGAGAATGGGCGGAGAGAGGAAACTTTGGTCCTATAACTAATAAGGGAATCCAGGAAGCAAAATGGACTATTTGAAGAAGAGTTGAAACCTCCGCATTAGTGGGGGTGGCCGAGTCCGCCTCCCTTATGTATCTCTCTCCCAGCCCCTGGAAATAGAGGGAAGCTTCCTCTGTAATCGATCACAATAATGCTCCAATATCTATCACTCAATTCATGATTCTCCACCTACCGTCCCCGCCTCCCTCTGCTCCCTATGGTCGCCGAATCGACCACAGGGAAACAAGACATGGGGAGTGTGGTGTGGTATTTCACAGGTTGGGAGTAGAATAAAAAGAACATGTCTTGGATTGTGTACAGGGGGCTCAGAATAGTGAGAAGGCAGGTGAGAAGCGTGGGGGGAAAACACGTGCGTGTGTCTAGCGTGGGCGCCTTTCTGAAGAGGCTCGCTGCCTCTTTAAATCCAGCAGAGGGAGAACTTGTGGGCTGGCTTCGCCGAGCAAGAGTGACAGCGCTCAGGAAGAAAAGTTGGACAGGCTTCCTGCTCTCGACTGGCGGCGTGTGTCTGTGTAGTGTGTGGAAGAGCCCAATCAAGTCCCTTTAAACTACCACCAGCCACTCAGCAGCCGCCTGGGCTGGATTTCTTTTTCTTTTTTTAAGTCTAAAGTTTCCTTGGCCTTTTAAGAGGCTTAGAAGAGAACAGCAAAGGGGAGGGAGCTAATCTGCCGGTGGCGTAATGACTACTGGTAGGAAGTGGCGTTTCACACACACCCAGGCAGACTGCGCTGATAAAGAACAGAATCGAATACCGAATAGCGCCTAGTAGTGGCTCAGAAGCTGCTTATAAAACAAAATAGCGCAATACGTGAAGTGTCTTATTCAGCCTTTTCATTTTCTGGAAACCCTTCAAGGAAGGATTTCCCACTGCGGAGCTGCTCGGGTTAAATAGTTTAGGAAACCGCTCGTCCCTTTAACGTTTAACCTAAATCTTTCCGGGCTGCCTTCCCTACGGGGGGGGGGGAGTCGCGCCGCCGAGGTCAGGCTGTTGTCTACATGTGCTGTCAGCTGTGCTTTTTTGCTCCTAGTAGGTGTATACCTGAGCTGAGTAAAGATAATCGAGTTTATGGAGGAGCTTGTGAAATCTTGAACGGTGATTGTGCGGCGGTTGGGGGTTGCTGCTCGGAGCACGGGCTAGGAGGGCGGGCATGTTTAGTTAAGGCGCAAGCGTGTTCCCCGGTTCACTTTCCCGTACAATCCAAGGGCTCCATTGAACCTTTATAAGCATTCCTAAAACTGAAGGCGGATTGCAGTTTTGCGTCTACAGTCCACTTCTCTCCAGCAAAAACAATTATGCATAGTGCAATCATCTTCATGTTTACTCAGAAGTAAGCCCCGTTGCGCTGAGTGGGATTTACGCGCATGTCCAGGGTGCATAGGATTGCTGCCTAAAACATTATCAGGACATTATTTTGCTTTCAACGAATCCCGTTCTTCACACCTAGCCACTAAATGTTTGCCCAAGTAAGTTTGGCATTGCTTTCCGAAGACAGCCGCTCCTGCAAGGCTCTAAACACTCGTGTGTGTGTGTGTGTGTGTGTGTGTGAGAGAGAGAGAGAGAGTGAGTGAGAGAGAGAGAGAGAGGCGAGCAGGCAGGGGCTCATGGCCCATTTGCTTCCCCCATCCTATGGCTGCTGTTAGACTGTAGCTGTCTGCTCTCTAGCCGGCGGCGAGTTGGAACAGCCCCGCCGCTCACCCTCGGAAAGCCACACCAGCTGGCGTCTGCCTGACAAAGCCGCGCGCGTCCCCTCCCCTTGAAGGTGGGAGCCCTGGAGGGCGCGGACTGACGGCGGGGTCAGCCGCAGAAGCAGCTCAGGAACTTGGGATGGGTGTTGCGGCGACAAAGAGCCGAGGAGGGCGGCGGCAGGACTGGCGCTCTGCTTCCCGAGGCTGCCGCCGACTCCTCCCACGTCGAGAGGGACAATTTGTTGATCTGGGTCTCTCCCATGCGCTCCCTCCTCCTGCGCCGCCTGCCTCAAGCCCTCCCACCACTGCACAAGAGGCCGGGTCCGTCGTGACCCGCAGGCGGAGTCCGCTGCACCTTCCTCCGCCTCTCCAGAGAGCCGAGGTGCTTTGTCTGCCCTATCGACCGGGGGGGGGGGGGGAAGGAGAGGAGGAGAGCGAACTTAAACACAACCAAATTACGCTGTCCTGGAAGTAAGCGCGGCGGCGCGTTGCTCAGGCGTGGGAACCGCCTCCCTCTTTTCTTTTTCTAGGCACCGCTGGCTGAGAAAAACGACGCGGCGGCGGCTGCTTTTTGTATTTGTCTTCCTCCTCCAGTTCAGAAAGAGAGAGAACGCCCCTGTAGGAGACAGCGGGCATTTCTCCCGTGCAGCCCTAAGAGGGGGGGGGGATGAGCCAGGCAGATAATACGTCTCTTTCCCCCCCCCCCTCCCGTCTGCGGAGAAAGACTCACGAAGGCTCCTAGACAGGAGGGAGAGGCGGGAAGAAAGGAGAGTCAGAGAACAGCACAAAGGGAGGCACCTGACTCGCTAACAGGAAACAGGAGGGCCGAAGCTTTCCTGGCCCTTCCAGACCACCGGCGCATCTGAAAGCTTTCGTTCTGTTAATAGGATTTGGGCTCGGGCCGAAATCTGTATAATAGGCCTTGGCGCCACAGTGTAGTACGCGGAGGACTGGACAAGTGGTGCAAACAAACGCCTCTATATTCCTTTCCCCTCCCATTTAAACTGTGATAGCGTGTGTTAATGAAACAGTCGTTTTCTTCATTTCTAGGTTTACACACTTATCTTTGCTGAGTCTCTTCCTCATGAACAGGGTTGTTTTAAGGTACTGGGCAGAGGTCTTCATTTTCCCCCTGGAATGGCTGCCTGCTCCAGAAGTAATAAAGCAGATGTCTTAACATCTGGTTTGATCAGAATGTTTGATTTGCGTTGATATGTCCCATATTGAATAGCACTCTAGTATTACAGTTATATTCTTCACTTGAAATTTAATTGCCTCTGCATGCCTCGTCTTAAGGCCCAAGATACCTTTAAAGAAGTTTCATTTCGGTTGCAACTTATGACAAGTAGCAAAATCCAGAGGGAACTCTGTTACAGCTCTTTTTCCTTTTTAAATATTTTCCTATTTATGACTGCAATCCTATGCAGGGAGTACGTTCCTATGTTGGGAGTAAGTTCCACTGAACTTAGCCTGACTGAACTTCTGAATAAATATGCCTTGGGTTGTATGGCACATCTCTACAGAGCGCAGTGGTTTAGACAAATTGGTGTGTTGTCCTTCATGGACAACATTGGTGTGTTGACCTTCATGTTTAAAGGATCCATCATGTATTGGACTGTTTGTATAGTTGAAGTAGCTACATCAATGTGCATGTTTCTACTTAAATATTAAGAAAATAGTATTCAATAGCATTGCTCTGAGTAGAGAGATGATTTCACTCATAAGACAGCTGCTGAGGGCTGAGAGTGAGTTGTGAATCTTTGCAAGCGTATAGCAGAGCTCTCTAAGGAACAGTAGGAGGATGCTCGGAGAGGTGTAAGGCTCTTTCCAGTGCCTTTAGATCTTGTTTGTATGTGACTTTGGGACTAAGAAGGAAAGAAGTGTGCCTTCTTTTCTCCTAATCACTGAACTATGAATGGTGGTGTGAATACACCCCTCCCCAATTGTTGTATTGCTTGATAAAGCTGGGACAAATGGGCAGCCCCTGTTTCTTTGCACGTTTCACTGTATGCCGTAGGGTCCTCACTCCTTCTTTTTGCTTTGACCTAACTCTGAACAGAGAAAATAATAAGTTGCCTTAGCTGAGCGGCTCTCCCCCCCCCCCTATGTTTGAAAAAGCCTAAACTATTCTTTTTCTTGATTTAGGGAAGTTTGCTGCAGCATATTTTGAGAAGCACTTTAACAGAGGCTTCCTTAACACCTGGTTATTCTTCTACAAACCAGACGTGGCATTTTCCTTCTGTGTGTTTTTAGAAATGTTGGAAGTCATTTAGCTACAACTGTGACTGAATTAGTTGGCCTGGAATCTTGCACCCTGCATGAGTGGAGTGGGGGACAGAATAATTTCTCATATAAAGCCAGTACATACTCCCCTCCTTTATTGGGGCAATTGCACCCTTGGAGTACCGTTATTGCATTAACAGCACAATTCTGTGTAACTCTTGCACCGGTGTAACAGTAGATCCACCGGTGTAAGTACACTTATGCCAGTGTAACTTGCCATACATCGATGAACGCAGGACGGACACTAGCGTAACCTCCCTCGGACACCTCGCATGCACAGTTCAGTCGCAGGACAGAAGCCAGCGTAAGTCTGCCAGTGCAGGGGGCATTCTGGGGGCGTTCAGACACCCCTGGGATGCCCCCTGCGCCGGCGGAGTTGCGCTGGCATCAGTCCTGCATCCGAACTGCACGTGCACGGCATCCGAGATTTCCGCTTTAATAAAAATATTATTTAATAAAAATATTATTGTTAATATCAAACAGTTTAATTGTATGGCAGCATTATCAGAATAAACTGTATCAAATCTTTGAAACACCTTCTATTGTCATCTTTACAATGCATGTTCTTAGCACATCTTGTTTTTAAGGTGAAGACAGAAATCACGTGTCAGATTGGGCTGAAAATGTCTAGATTGTGGAGACCTTGCCTTTACTTGGAAGTGAATCTCAGTGAGTTCAAGGGCTTGCTCCAAGTAAGTGTGCATGGGAGTGCACATTTACTTGGACTGTTTAACATTTGAACTGGGAAAACTAGTGGAAAGTATTGTTAAAGGTAAAATTATTAAGCATATAGAAGAATGAGCCTTGTGAAGGAGAATTAGCATGGTTTCTGCAAAGGCAAGCCTTGCCTCTTGAGAGAGTCAACAGGCATGTGGATAGGGGAAATTCAGTTTACATTATATACTTGGACTTTCAAAGTGCTTTTTTTTGACAAAGTCCCTCACCAAAGGCTCTTGAGTGAACTTAGCAATCATGAAAAAGTGGACAGGTTCTTTTATGGCTTGGTAATTGGTTGAAGAACTGGAAGCAGAGAATAAATGAGCAATTTTCATCATAAGATGTGAGGTCCCCTAATAGATCTTACTTGGGACTGGTGGTTTTTAACATGTTCATAACTGATCTGGAGTTAGGGGTGAGGTAGCCAAATTTGCAGATTACCAGTATATAAAATACTTGGGTGGTATAAACCAAAGTAGATTGTGAATTGTTCCAAAAGGACCTTTCCATGAGCAACCAAATGGCAAAAGCAGTTCAGTGTAAATAAGCATGAAGTGATGCACACTGGGGTAGAAAATCCCAACTTCCAAACTAATAGTTATTAGGAAAGGGATCAAGAATAAGACTACAGTATTGATATTATAATGCCCTCGTACAAATCCATGGTGTGGCCACGTTTGGAATATTTTGTACAGTTCTGGTTTCTATTCCTCAAGAAGGATATTGTAGAATTGGAAAAGCTGTAAAAGGGTAATCAAAATGGTCTAGCTGGTGCATCCTCTTTATGAAGGTGACAACATTTGAGGCTTTTTAGCTTGGAAGAAAGGTGATTAAGGGGAACATGACTGAAACTGATAAAATTATGCATGTTGTGGAGGGAGGAAGAAGTGTTTCTTCCTCTCTCACTACTAGAACCAGAGATCAATCATTGAAACTGATTGGCAGGAGATTTAGGATGGACAAAAGGAGGTACTTCCTCACACAGCACATAATTAGTCTGTGAAATTCGTTGTCAAAAATGTGATCATGGCCACTAGCTTTGATGGCTTTAAAAGTGGATTGGATAAATTCATGGAAGATACCAGAGGTCTGTCCATGGCTGTATGCTGCCACCACGATCCAGCAGCAGTATGCCTCTAAATGCCAGTTGCAGGGGGAGCAGTGTGGAGAGAGGCATGTGCCTTTCTGTCTTGCTTGTGGGTTTTCCAGAGGCAGCTGATAAGGCCGCTGTGGGAAACAGGATGCTGGACTAGAAAGGCCTTTGGTCTGATCCAGCAGAGCTTGTCTTATGTATTTTAAAAAAAAAAACATCAGTACATTCAGTCCTTAGCTAGCTAATGTGCTTTCTCATTTCTCCCTGTGTTGAGGGTATAATTCTTCTTGCTGTAATGTATCCAAATTATTTGGCAAACATGGTTCAGTATTACAAGTCCTCTGGAGAGTTAATTTTTGCTAAGCCATCTCTGTGTTTGATTCCATTATACTTCAGCTTTTCAGTACTGAGCTTCCACAGGGGTAGCTGTGTTAATGTGTTGCTGCAAAAACAATGAAGTATGTTATAACACCGCTTAAACACTAACCAATTTCTTTCCACATAAGCTTTTGTGAACTAAAGGCCACTGTAACAGATGCATGAAGTAGAGGGCTTGTAATTTGTTTTGCTCTGAAATACTTCTGTAACACTGAGGTCCAAATGAGACATGACTGTTGTGGATCTGTATGTTTAAGCCCACATCTGCTGCAGTCATGTGCATTGGTAGGGTCCAATATTATGAACGAAAGGGGTACAGGGAACCTCTCCCAGCCCATGATTTGTCTACCCACGGTGGCCCCCATGTCACTTTCCCCTCAAGCAGGTTTTAGTACCAGATGTAAGCCTGGTTGGGAGAAAAGTGTTGGGACCAAGAGACTGCAAGAGGAGATAAGTTGTGGATAGGGGGACCTCCCTGATTTGCTGTTAAATTTGGACCTCTCTTATGTATTCAACATTGTTGAAGGATACCTGGATTTAAATGACCATGTCTCCCTCTGTTACATCTAGTTTGAGTCTGATTTCAGTCAAACCTACTTTCCAATTGCTGTGCATAGGATTGCAGCCTTAGAGCCTGATCGTAGACATGAAGATTGTATACTTGGAGTGGAAGTAAATCCATTGTGGGCTGTGGGACTTATTCCTGGGTAACTGCATAGGATTGCAACCTGGGTGTTAAAATCTCCTTTGGTCTTTTCTTGCTTGAATTACTGCTTGAATTGCCTGAAGCAGCAGCACAGGGATTTTGGGTCTGTCTTAAGAATATGCATGTATAAGACTTCCAGTGGCCAGGGTAGCAGTTACACACAAATAAGGTTACTGTACTTTAGACAAAAGGATAGCAGTGAGCCTTTGTTTCTTTTGCAGTTCTGATACTGGAAGTGAGCCAGGCTGGGAAAGAAATTGCTTGCAGCAACAAAATACAGTGAGATAAGGCAAGGCAGGAGGGATAGTTTTGCTTCCCTCCTTCACATGCTCTTTTTCATGTGAAAAAGATCCGCCTCCCTCACCCTCCACACAATACTTCCTTGTATGCGAATGGGGCAGAATCACAGTGGACACATCATTTGTCCTTGGCCCTTGCTTATGAGGAGGAGTGTTGCCCAAGAAAAGTGTTGCAATTGTCTTATAAATGAACAGAGCAGGCATGTACAGAAGATGCACATGGCTTCCCCATAACATTTCATTGGGCCTCAAAACAGCAAGTTTTGCAAAAGTCTAGTAGCAAGGATTACAGAGGAGCAAAGTGCTATCTGGTCATGAAGAGGTAGGGTAACCGAGAGGAGGCATCACAGATTCTTTTTGAGAAGACAGTTATGTTTAAGTTGTAAAGAGGCAAGAGTGTCATTTGGTTTGATGGATTAAGATGGACGCTCTTTGTCTTTATGGGAAACAGCTTTGCTGAAATCGGAACGGTGTGAGAGGATGGAACAAGGGCAGGAAAAGAGATTATTTTTGCTTAGAATGGTAGAATAGAGCAAGAAGTGGAATAAAGAAAGAAGAGAGATGATGGAGGGAACAAAATGAACGAATAGACAAGAGGTAAAGTCATTGTAAAAAGCAACAGGGAACCAGTAGAGAGACGGGCGAAGATATTCCAAATTGACTGGTGAGAGAGAACAGGAAAGAAGGCCAGCAGAGCATCAGTCCAGGGAAGGACATGAGCAGTTTAGCAGTAAATGCAGTCTTTGCAAGTTTTGATGAGGAATCAGCTGCTGAACTTGGCTCTGGCTTAGATCTTGGAAGAGAGAGAACTAGAGGAGTCAAAGATGGAGCTACAAGATTAAAGAGGGACTGTGCTTGAACAGATGTCTTTGTAAATTTCCTTGTGAGAAACCTTGAGGCACTAAGGATGTAATCCTGTGCGCACTGAGAGTAATCCTGTGCTTATAGTATGTAATCCTATGCTTACATGAGAGGAAGCCTCATCGAACTTAATTTCAAGTACAAAAGTCTAGGGTGGAGGACTAGTTTGAGTTGATTCCAAATACAGATAGTCCCCAAGATACAGACCAGTTCCATTCTGGAGGTTTAACTGGAAGTTGGAACATACAGTTGGCTCTTGCCGGCCCAGCACTTTCGTGCCTGTGCAAAAGCACCACAATGGACAACCTGCATGAAAGCGCCAACCTATATTCTCTATATACTGTATTCCCTATATTTCGTGCACCAGTGTGGACCCCTTCCAGCATGATGTCATGATATAGTCGTGATGCTGTCTCTGGGCACTTGGAGATGACATCGCATGTCCTTGCCGAATTTCTGAGTTGCCAAGCTCCGTGCTGTGCAGAGCTCGGCTTTGAGCTGCTCAGTCACACGACTCCACAGCTTAGGGGGAATACTGGTGTCAACGTGGTTGTCCATAACTTAGACTCCTTATCTCAGATGTCCATAACTTGGGGGCCCAGTATAAGTGGGCCTTATAGCTGAAACAGTTAACATATATCTGAGGTTTGGAGGACTTTTTCTGTTTCCCAAGTGTTGCTGAGGTCTGCCATTATTATACCAAGTTTTAAGTATAGGATTGAAAGCAAGGAGCCCTGAGTTATGTTCTATGGAATGTTAATTAGTGTCGGCCTGATTTCAAATACCTGTCCACGGACCAGAACCTGCTTGCCGGGCTTACATCTGAGATCTTTTAAGGTCCAGCATTGCAAAGTATATTGTACAGTCAGTGAGAATATCAGTCATGTCTATATTATAATATAATAATAATATACAGTATTTATATACCGCCTTTTTTGGTCATTGGATTTCTCCTCCGACTTTAATCCAAGGCAGTGTACATGGGCAGGCTGTCCTAACCCCCCTTGGGGTTTTTTTACAATATATATAAATGTCCAATCTCTCATGAACAGCTACTTTCCAGATGGTATCCTTTTACAGTCTGACTTTTTTCTGTTGGCTGGTGCCTCCCACACTCGACCAATGCAGCTGGAAGCTCTTATCTCTCCTCCTGGAAGCTTTCACAGCTTTTTGCCGGCGGTGTGTCTCGAACTTATCAAGTTCACCGGTCTTCGGGCTTTGAAGGCAACAGCTCTCCCCACTAACCCAGACTCTTACTGTACAGGTGTCCCCCACTTAACAACGAGGATACATTCTGGAAAACCCATCGTATAGTGAAACCGTCATCATTAAGCGAGTCCTCAATGTAACACAGTGGAGTTGTAATAGGGAATGAATGGCAAACGCAGTGTACATTATGAGTGTAACACAAAGCACAATAAGATTTCTACCTGTCAATGGAGGTAGAAACACACACACACACACACACACACACACACACACACACACACACACAGAGTTAAAGAGAACGGGGACGCCATATATGGCCGGCCCAGCCTGGGAAGGAGCGTTGGATATCGGCACAATGCAGCACCGATATCCCCAACCCTTCCTTCCCACCCCTGCCTGCCCTCCCGCTGCCTGGCGCAGCACTCACCTGCGTCTTGTGGCATGGAGTCCGTCTGGCGGCGGTGTGAGCAGTGCTCACCTGCGCTGCTTACACTAGAGGAGCCGCAAAAGTGTGTTATGGCATTTTGCAACTCCTTAGGCTGGCAGAGAGTGCGCTCTGCCAGCCTAGAGATGTGCAGGATTGCGCTCTAAGTAGGTTTTGTATCACTTGTCATATAGGGTTGGGATTGCCATATAGGATTTGGGCTGCAATCTTATGCACACATATAGGAGTACGCCCCATTGAACATAGTGGGACTTACTGCTGAGTAAACATGCATAGGATTGCATTGTTACTCATGCCAATAGGAGGCAACAGCACTTCATCCAGGAAGTGTGTGTAATCCACTCTGAAAAAATTGCATGATTTTCAGAATATAACATAGCAATGGGTAATGGTAAGTTTATTGAAGGAAGCATTTATTAGGAATGTTTGCCACCAGCATCTCTCTCCTTTTCCATAATTCAAGTTTACAATGCGCAGCGGGTTAAACCGCTGAACCATAAGCTGTCGATCGAAAGGTCGGCAGTTCGATTCCCGCGACGGGGTGAGCGCTCGTTGCTTGGCCAGCTCCTGCCAACCTAGCAGTTCCAAAGCATGTCAATGCGAGTAGATAAATAGGTACCGCTTGTGGGAAGGTAAACAGCGCTCCGTGTTCCAGCCGCATGCTACGCGCTGCAGCAAGGAGAGTCATGCCGGCCACATGACCACGGAGGCGTCTTCGGACAACGCTGGCTCTTTGGCTTTGAAATGGGGATGAGCACCACACCCTAGAGTCGGACACGACTGGACTTAATTGTCAGGGAATACCTTTACCTTTATGAGTTGATTAAACCGGTAGAATGAAACTTGGAAAGCATCCATGCAGTGATGCATGTAGCATGTAAATCTGTAATAATGATAGTTTTCCTGATTACTTGTGTAAAAAATGAAAACGGCTACTGTACTTATTTCTCCAAAGAGTTGCTACTAGGCTTTCATAACAAATCTGATATAAACAGCTAAAAATCAAGAGGAAAACCATACTCTTACGTGGCTGCTTCAAACTGTATAAAACTGTATAAAATTCCTACTCAGAAATCACAAAGAAGAAGAAGATGATGCAGCTATGCTAGGATTTGGCTGGATTGGATTTCCCTATGATAGCATTTCCCTATGATAGCATCCTCGGAGCCCTTCAGGGTCTCCACGAGCACACTATAAGTAGCCGCCATCTTCTCCCTGCTGTCCCTCTCACCTCCCCTGTTTGTGGCTCTTCTTCCTCATTCCCCTCCTGTTCTAGCTCTTCGCCAGTATTCAGCATCGAGCTCAGTGCTACATCAGTCCATGCACACAGTGGCATTCTGGGGCTCTCTGAGACTGTGCATGCGCTGGCGGGGCACCCCAAGATTCATTTTTAGGAGTTTAAAAGGCTCCAGAGACTGAAATATTTGAGAACAGCTGCCCTGTGGGATAAGAATGGAACTGAATATAGCTCAGCTTACCTCTATAGCAGTGGTTTTCAAAAGTTCTCCCTTCAAGGTGGGGAGAACTCTGAGTGTCTGCGGGGGCGGGGCCAGTGGCGGTGATCCCTGGGGATTGCCACCGCTACGGCCGAAAAAGTGCCCAAAACCGTAAAAAAATGTTTGTGAAAAACTTTCCACGCTACACCATTTGTGAAAAAGTTTGTAAAACCTGGAAGCGTGTGAAAATTGCCGTTTTTCGGCAACGCAAAGATTGGAGAGGCTTGTAGAGGGTCGCTCAGGCCTCCCTGAAGCCCCCCCCCCAAGCCCCAGTAAGTCCCAAAACAGCAGTTTCGGGCAACTTTCGGCCGCGGTGGTGGCGATCCCTAGGGATCGCCGCTGCCACTGGCCCCGCTGCCGCAGACAGAGTTCTCCCCACCTCCTAGGGAGAACTTTGAGAACCTCTGATCTAAAGTGTAAAGTGTATTGGGGAGATATTGTTTTAGGGTTACGTTATGATTCTTGGGTCTCTGCACTTGTAAAGCTTTTAACATTGTCAATGTACACATGAAATCGATTTTTGCACTTTTATTTCTATTGCTCCCATGACGTATACTGTATGTCACAGTGATCTTAATACTTCTGAAATGTGGTTAGTGTTGATGTTCAAAGATGAATGCCAGCAATTTCAGATTAATTCTGTAAATGTTGAATGATGAGGTTTTTTTTCCACTTTTCAGACTCAGAGCAGTGAATACTAGCATTGTCAAATCAAGAGGTTGAATGATGACTCTCACCAATGGCTGATGTTTTCAGACATCTGGGATTGTCGGCGTTCACATGTACGAGTTTGACATTCACCAAATGTCAAACTATCACCATAGGATGCACATCAAAACCTGATGCTAGTGAAATGTATTGATTCTATAAACATGTGCTAAATTGCCTTGCAATAGAAGAATCCTGGAACACAACTTTCTATTCAAATAAGAAATACTTCAGTATACCCAGAAGTTCTTACTTGTCATCATGTAGTTGGAAGGAGGAGTTCACACACAACTTCTATACCGGTACTACTATTTTGCCTCTGGATCCTCTCGGATTATTTCTTCAACTTGAAATGAAGAAATGTTATATGGTTACTAATTTATAGGAACCATAAATGGGCCAGTTCAAAAGAGATGGATGAGTTACAAATTATTTGATAAAAATTGTGTGATTCTCTTGTGCATTTTGTGGTATCTAGTTACTTGTTCATGAGCAAATCTTGTCAGATATGCAGTCATTCAACTATGTAGGGATTATTTCTTCTGTCTTCCATGATGGACCTTTTCTTTGAGCTCTCTCCCTACCTCCCCCCCCCCCCCCCACACACAGAGCACATTGTGAAGTTACTGGAACAGTAACAGATTTAGATTTAAGATCATGTGCTTATAAATGTTCCCCGGTCTGCTTCCATTTTACTTATACAATCTACATGTCAAGTACTCATGATTTATTTACTAGGACCATCACTACAAAAACGTCCATTGTTGTTGTTATAGACAAATAAAATCTCAATCTAGCAATCAGTGAGATAGAATAAATGTGCTTTCTGTTTGGGGGCAAGGGATGTTTGTAACAGCTTGTTCAAAGAAACCGTGGAGAATAAAATTACTAGGGCTGCAATGCTATGTACATTTGCTCCCATGTAAGGGCCCAATCCTATCCAGTTTTCCAGCACTGACGCAGCTGTGCCAATGGGACATGCGCTGCATCCTGCGGTGGGGGGGGGCAGTCCCAGAGGCTTCCTCTAGGTAAGGGAATGTTTTGTTCCCTTACCTCGGAGCTGCATTATGTCTGCATTGGCCCTGGAAAGTTGGATAGGATTGGGTTGTGAATCTCATTGAACAGTGCAGCTTACTTCTGAATAGATGTGCATAGGATTGCACTATAGGACTGCATTGTGCAACTAACAACACAACGTTAGTCGTTTTCTTTAGGAAAAAGTCAGCTTTTGTAAATTGACAAGAGAAAAATTAATATGTTGAACAATGAGCTCTTAATGGTGAATAAAAGAAGACTATTGGGTAGGTTTTTTGATGTGGACATTGGAGACAGGCACAGAATATGTAGGTTCATTTCAAGACAGAAATTGGAATGGACAAAATTCCATCTGTTGCAAACTTTTTTTGTTTATATTATTTATTCTGCACAGTTATAGAGCGTCTTTCCTCCAAGGAGCTCAGTAACCTGGAAAACAACTGAAAAAGGGAGAATAAATGTCTAGGGCAGGGGTTCTCAACCTTTGGAGGCCTGAGTACCCCCTATCACAGTCCAATTTTTTGAAGTACCCCCTGCTAATTAACTGATAATTAATTGGATTAATCAATTAATTAATTAGGTAATTAATCATTAAATAAACAAGTACTAAAACAATTTTAAATGTGAAAAAATGTCTTATTTAACTCTGTGTGTGTGTGTGTGTGTGTGTGTGTGAGAGAGAGAGAGAGAGAGAGAGAGAGAGAGAGAGAGAGAGAGAGAGAGATGCAAGGATCTCTTTTTTTCTTCAAGTCAAACTTCCCAAAATCAGCTCCTCCCTCCCCCACCCCACCAAAGTACATTTTCCAAAGTACAAAAATAAGCCCAAAACCAAAATCAGAGAGAAAATAATTAACATTTTTACTTTTAAAAATAATTTTTAAATAATTTTTAAAAATAATTCTCCAAAACCAATTAAAATTTAATATCCATGTTAACACTTAATTAGCTGCTAATGGTACAGATAAGGGGCAGGGCTTGGCGTACCCCCAGCAAGAGGTCCGCATACCCCTAGGGGTACCTGTACCACAAGTTGAGAACCTCTGGTCTAGGGGGGAATAATTTGCTTTTGTTTTACTGGAAACAGATTTCCTCTTTAGTGCAATGAAGAAAAGTTTTAAATTGTGCCATGTTCCATAAAATAAGAATATTTTATTTTATATCGTACCAGATTTCTTTCTTATTATACTTGGTTTTGCCAGCTATTTTGGTGTTGGGTGATACCTTGATAACCTCCTTAGTCCTTTCCCTTTCTAGCATGTGATCTAAGTGCTAGGACCTAGCAGCTAGGTAATACTGGTGCAGAAATCCCAAACTACTACTTATGCACAAATGCATGTAACAGTAGCCTGCCAAGCCATTTTGATGAGAAAAAGCTGCTTCTGGAGAGAGCAATCTGGGGTTAAGAAGTAGTTAACTTTCCCACTGTGGGGGGGGGGGAGGAGTGTTTCACCTTTCCCCTGCTTATTATTTTCCCTCTCGAGAGAATTTTCTCTCTATGAAGTTTTAAATATTGGACATTTGCACTTTCTGGGGGGAACAGTGTGGGACAGCAGTTTGGAGCAAGAAGATGATGGGCAAGGAAAAGGTTAAGCATTTGCTACCATTGCTCTGATCTCAGTCACCCCTTCCAAAGTGACTTTTATTCCTCTAAAGAGGCTGTCAGTATACCATTTGACAAATTTGGGTGTAACATATGCTTTGGCCGGGCCTTAGAAACAACCCGTTGCCTGTGTAGGCCATCTTCAGCGTTTTTACTCAGAACTAATCCGATTTACTTCTGTGGGGCTACATCCAAAGTAAGTGGCGTGCGGTCAAAGCAGCTAATCCAGAAATGGAGGTTGCACTTGTTAGGTATCACATGCCTTTGACCGAACATAACACTGTGTTCTAAGGTTATGCAACAGAAAGCACCAAATCAAACAGCAGTTCAGTGGATAATGCTAATGAAAGTTTCTGTTGAGCATAATGGAAAAACAGTCTGTCCTGCTCCTGCACTGCCAGTTTAGCTTTCCATTGAGAACAGCTAGCAACAAGGTAGACACTTGTTTAGTTTGAATGGAAAACAACCTGCATCTGTTGAAGTGCAAACTAGTGTATAGTTTTCAAATGATATGAAATAGGTAATGGTAGCATTATAATGGTAATAGGTAGCTTAGCACCTTCAGAGTGCTCTGAAGAGAGATGTTCTGATTATATCTGATCAGATGGGGTTTTTGCTGTATACATAAGGCCAAACTGTGGTTTGGTGTTAATGTGTGTGAGCAAACCTTGGGCTCACGTGCTCCCTTCACTTTCTGCCTCTTTCCCTTGTGTGCCTTGATTTCTTTTTTTAAACTGTTTATTTATGATTTTATAAAACTACAAGAATATAAGAATCAGAAAAATAAAAACAGCTCTGCAGCTTACATAGATTAATTTATAACTGAAACTAAGGCCCAAGAGCCTCATACCTGGGAATGTTAAATGCCCCTCCCCCTGCCCTAAAATCTGGAGACATAATTTCCAAAATGACTTCTGGATTCTCAGCAAACTACAGTATGCCATTTCATTAGATTGCTGTAAAGTAAAGTTTGCACAAATCACTGTTTGCAAAATCACTGTCTGATAGGAAAGATTCCTCTTCCCCTAGACAGGGCTGGCCCATCCATGAGGCCAACTGAAGCAGTCACCTCAGGTGCACTTGTCAATCTGCTGCCTATCTCTGTCTGCTCCTCCTTCTCCTTTAACTCCTTGAATTGCAAAGGAAGAGATGGACAGAGCGGAAGAGACAACATGGAATAGAGGAGAGTACTGAGTGATAACATTGGAGAGTGGGAGGAGCAGAGGGTAAGGGGGGCAACATTTAGAATGCTGTCTCAGGCGTCAGGAGGTCTTGGACTATCCCTGCACCTTCTAGAGCAGGGGTTCTCAACCTGTGGTACGAGTTCCCCTAGGGGTACGTGGACCAATGGCAGGGGGTACGCCAGAGCCTGTCCCTTATCAGCATCAATCAGTAGTTAATAACTTGTTAATTAGAACTTAATTGCAATCCCCCTGTCTCTCTCTCTCTCTCACACTCACACTCACACACACACACACACACACACACACACACACACACACACACACACACACACACACACACACACACAGAGTTAAGTAAGGCATTTTTCACATTTATAATTGTTTTAGTACTTTTTATTTAATGATTAATTAGCTAATTAATTAATTGATTGATCCAATTAATTAGCAATTAATTAGCAGGGAGTACTTCAGAAAATTGGACTGTGATAGGGGGTACCCAGGCCTACAAAGGTTGAGAACCTTTGGAGAGGATTTGTAAGTGGAGAAAAAGAATTCTCCAATTAAAAATTGTTCCAAAGTAATAACAAATGTTTGCTTTACTTTTTGAACCTTATCATTAAAGTTAGCGAAGGTAATTTGTTTCTAGTCCTGATCAGACCACTCTTTCTGAACTTGGAAAAAAATATGCTGAAAATACTGTTTCTACAGTTGGAATGGACTGTGGGAAAATAGGGATGAAAATACAAAATGTAGTACACAAATATAGTAACATTTCTAAAAATTAAGTTTTCTCCAAACTTTCTTTGGAGCAACTTAGCTTGACATGAGGTCTCCGCCTCAGAGGAATTTCTTAGTTCTCTGGAAAGAAATATATAATGAGAATGCAAGAACCGGATAATAGCATATCACAATTTTCAAGAAAGTTCCATCAGATATCCTTAACATTTAAGGAATGTAGAATCTTTGCTTTTTTAGGATCTGATGCTGGGCTAGTTCTGAAGACACCTCCCCTCATAAAATATCTGTGAAGAGGTCTGTAAGAATGTAAATCTGTATGGATTTTTCCAGAGAGATACACAAACAGGAAATTGCATCCTTTCATGCTTTGACTTGTGCATCTTACCTGCAAAATTCACATTAATTGTACATTCTGATTGAATATTTTTCTGCATGTAAATTTTAGGTTAAATCTATTTGATTACAGCTGCATCATTAGTTAATTTTAGTGGATTAAATTCCAAGATGTAGCCTGTTTCTATGCAGTATGATGGATCATTGCCTGGAACTATTTTATCCCATGCAAATCACCCCAGACTGTAAATGCAGGCACTAAAGGGAAGGCTAAACAACTCATTTGCTCAATGTTAATATATTGGAGCAGTTTACATTATTGTCTGCGTAAGGGGCAGTATGTGGGTCTTACTGATGGGATTCCTTTGATATAACATGCTGGAGCTTAGATAGTTTTAAGCTAGTATATACAATTTTAAATTGTGAGTAGATTATGTTATTTATGAATGAAGCAGTCTGATTCAGGTCATGAGAGGCCAGCTGTATGCATTCCAGATGTACAGTAGCTGGCTTCAGAGGAACCATTTATGTGTATGAAATTAATGTGCATGTTTCAATCGTTACACAACTGAGCTGCAGTTACAGGCACTTCAACATTACAGAAGTTAAGTAAAATATTGTGAATGGAAGATATAAACTATGTAGCCCTGATAAAGATGATGCAATGACTCCACACGTGGTAATTTCAAGTATCTCCCTTCTCACATGTCTAACAAAGCTATATGGATCCTGTACTATGTAATATGCAACGTTCTAACAGCAGTGGAGAGGTAGGCGTATATGTGATGGGATGCAATGCCTGTCCAGTCTAAGGAAGTGACAACCCTGGGTGAAGCCATTTCTCCCTGAGCACTCCACAATATCTCCATTGCGTGTGAGGAGGAATACATTAGATACAAAAGATTTTGTTGCTGTATCCACCATCTTGTTCTGAAGAAGCTCTTTTTCACATGAAGGGTGCAATCCTAACCCCCTCCCCCCGGGCCAGCGTAGGATGTCGTGGGCTGGCCTGCAGCTGTCGCAAAAGCTGCCGTAAGGTAGTTGAGGCCTGCACCAGCCTCCAGACACCACGCTGGCGCGCAGCTCAAGAGGGTGAGTTTTGCACCAGTGGACGCAAGGGCAGGCTGGGGCGGGGGGAGGTGGGAAGAGGGTGGACAGGGGCAGGGATGAGTGGACTGGACTGGGAAGGGAGGCGGGATCAGCAGCAGCGGTGTACGTCAAATCCTATCCCTCTTCCCTAGCCGCTTTCTCTTACACAGGGCTCCTGGATTTGCTGGCGCAGATCCGAGGAGATCCGTAGCGGGGGCTGGGGCTGTACCCGGTGTACGGGAACCAAAGTTCCCTTCCCCTGAGGTGACCTCCCAGCTCCCGTTTCCTGCTCAGGATCTAGTGCTGCCTGCGTCGGCCTCACTAGATCCCTGGGCACAAAGTTAGGCAGGATTGGTCTGGAAGTCTTTTAACATAACAGCCTGTAATTTAATAAACTCATTATTCACTAGCATTGAAACCCAGCTCTATGATGTAGGCATCACTCTCAAATAGCCAGTCCAGAAATGGTGATTGCAATAAATGGGAATATTTGAATATGATTTGCTCATTCTATCTAATCTAGTCTAATCTAATCTGCCTGTTTGGTGGATGCTAAAAATGTTCTTTCTTGTAGGATTTTGACCAGGAAATGTTTTTTGTCACATGGAATGCTGCTTCCTATGTGATGATTCCAATATGTATGCTTGCATTGAATTCTGTTTTATTTCAAATGAAAAGCCACAAAATCATTGTAAATGATTTAGGAAGTATATAATAAATAATAATAATAATACTTAACATTTATGTAGTGCTTTCTGAGTTTGCAAAGCACATGTATTATCTTGATGTCCTTACAAAAGTCCTGTAAGGTAAATATTCTCATCTCCATATTGCAGCTGAGGCTGAGAGGGAGTGACTTGTCAAAGGCAAGATTCAAACTGGGGAAGTCCAGATTTGCAGCTCAGCCTCTTAGCCACTATGGAACATTAGTTCTATCTCAAGGATTTTAGAGACAACAAATGGTTGGTTAATTTTTTTCTCCCCCTTTTCTGTGCTACAGTATTTTGAAATTGAATCTTGGCTGAGAGGGCACAAGTTGTGATTAAGGAAGAACACAGTGTTTCTCCTTTTTGTAGGATATAGTAGCAGTAGTTTGGTTCTCTGCAGGAAGATTACACTTTGATTTAAAGTTATGAGTCACAGCATCTGAGGCCTGGAGACAAAAACACTATCTGTAAACAGCAGCCAAAGGGCATACACTTCTGCTTTTGCAATTAGCAAAGCCTCCTCCTCCTCCTTACTCCTTCAAAAAAGAAGAGGAAAAAAAGTTGCCAGACCTTTCAATGTCTCTTCTCAGAGAAGTTTTTAGTAATTCCTTCATGGTTAAGTTTCGTTACTAAACATGACACACTGTTTTTTAAAAAAATTTTTAGCCATGTCCTTTGTGATCTGGCTAAAACAAACACAGGCATTTGTCTGTCCACGTTGAAGCTTCTGTAGTGCAGGTTGGTCAGTTTACAGCCATGCATGTTGTCTCAAGAGATCAAAAAAAGAAAACTCCCACATAGATCAGTGATGATTTACCGGTACATTGCACATATATAAACTAATATGAATTTAAGCTTGAACGAGTCTACTGCTTTACACACACACACACACACACACACACACACACACACACACACACACACACACACACACACACACACACACACACACACCACAAAAACCCCCTGTTCCATGGCATTGGAGTAGTACAAGAAAAAAAAGTTTTGAATTATTATTTTTCTTCACTACAATTTCCCCCATGAAATTGCACCAGATTTGTGCAGTTACAATAAACCTGTTGCTGCTTTGCTACACTGTCCTTTGGAGTTAACTTCCTGCCTGATGGCAAATTTCTACTGTGTCCTAGAGTACTGTACTCATCACCCTTTCTCCTCCTTTTTGTTGTGTTCTTAATTTTTCTGAATATATTCATGTCCTTTGGTGTGTGGCTTTTAGACATACTTCCAGACGTGCAAACAAACTGAACTTGTGGATAGTTGCACAATGATGAGTATCGTGACTGTTACTTATAAAGCGAAAGGGGTCACAAATGATCATTGTTTTCCTTGTTTACTCTTTCAAGTTCCGTGTGATCAAGCTCTATGTTCTGATGTCAGAAGTTACAAGTTAGTATGACTGCTTCCAGAATTTGTTCTGCAGTTGTGCTTTTCCAGCTGACCTTTAGCCAGTAAACTACAGCGCAGACATATGAGCAACCTTATACATGTCCTGTCTCTTATGCCTGTCTGTCGAATCTGTTGCTGATTTGCTCTAATACAGTATTTACAGTGAAGAATTTCATGTTAGGTAGTAGTTTGGATCATAGCTCTATAGCAGAGGTTCTCAACCTGTGGTACGGGTACCCCTAGGGGCACGTGGACCTCTTGCTGGGGGTACTCCAAGCCCTGCCCTTTATCTGCCCAATCAGCAGCTAATTAAGTGTTAATTAACATGGATTTTAAATTGTAATTATTTTCGGAGCCATTCTATCTCTCTGATTTTGGTTTTCGGCTTATTTTTGTACTTTGGAAAATGTACTTTGGTGGGGTGGGGGAGGAAGGAGCTGATTTTGGAAAATGGAGAAAAAAGAGATCCTTGCATCTCTATCTCTCTCTCACTCACTCACTCACACACACACACACACACACACACACACACACACACACACACACACACACACACACACACGAGTTAAATAAGACATTTTTTCACATTTAAAATTGTTTTAGTACTTTTTATTTAATGATTAATTACCTAAGTAATTAATTGATTAATCCAATTAATTAGCAGTTAATTAGCAGTGGGTACTTCAGAAAATTGGACTGTGATAGGGGGTACCCGGGCCTCCAAAGGTTGAGAACCCCTGCTCTATAGGATGAGCAAAGGTTAAGAGAATGAAATGCAGCTTCTCTCAGACTACAAAGCCCAGGCATGCCGGTTTTATTTTCTTGAAACAGCAAATATGTTGGAGAGAGTGACTCACTCAAATTATTTATAGTGAGGTTTAATAGTCAAGAAGTTTAATGTACAGACCTGATCACCCAGTGTTCTTTATAATGACTCTTAGTGCTTTTTTGTTCTTAACTTTTCCCAACTTTAAGAATTTCAGGAAAAAAAAATTATTTGAGGATTCAGGGCTGGATGAAATCGGAATATGCCCTGAAGGGAGAGAATTCAGTTTCACAACAAATGTAGTGTTATCATTAGTAGCTTAGTAAGTTTCAAGACAGGAAGTTGCAGTCTACTTCTTAAACTTTGGGTTTTTTTAAAATTATTATAAACAATATATTTTCAAATTAGTCACCAGTTAATCTTTCTTTGGCTAACTTTATGTTTATGAATAGATTCTTTACCTTTTGCTAAAAAAAGGTATCCCCTGACAATTAAGTCCAGTCGTGTCCGACTCTAGGGTGTGGTGCTCATCTCCATTTCAAAGCCGAAGAGCCAGCGTTTTCCGAAGACGCCTCCGTGGTCTTGTGGCCGGCATGACTCTCCTTGCCGCAGCGCGTAGCATGCAGCTGGAACACGGAGCGCTGTTTACCTTCCCGCAAGCGGTACCTATTTATCTACTCGCATTGACATGCTTTGGTACTGCTAGGTTGGCAGGAGCTGGCCAAGCAACGAGCGCTCACCCCGTCGCGGGAATCGAACCGCCGACCTTTCGATCGACAGCTTATGGTTCAGCGGTTTAAGCCGCTGCGCCACTTGTCTGTGAACTTAAATAGTTTTATTTGGAAGTAAGAGCTGATCTAGGTGTTTAGGAAAATGGTGTGGTAGCCTTGCAGGACTGTATTATTTGCAGGTGTCATATGTACCTGTACATCTTTAACTTACTGCATGGAGGCTGTAGTACACCTGGGAGAAGCCTAAGTTAGAATCCTTCTCCCTGCCTTGCTAGCTTTCCACATGCCAGTGTTTTGGTGATTTTTTTCCCAAAATTTGGAGAAAGATGCTTCCACCTCCATTTTGAATAGTACAGGCCATGGAAGACTGTGCCACGTGATATTTATCAATGTGCAGGTTGGCCCTAAAACCTATTGAAGTGAGGGGTGCAGTGTGAATACACACAGTCACCCTTGTCAATAAAAACTGAATCACTGGAGTTGGTGATGGGCTGGATCAGGGTTGTGAAGTTATTGACTAGCTAGCGCCAGGAGTTGTGACCGTGTCACACCCCTGTTGTATCATCTTAATTGGCTGTCTGTATGTTTCTGGACCCAATTCAAAGTGATGGTAATCATTTAAGGGTTTTAAAACCATGGTAAAAAAGAAAAGAAGAAATAGCTCAATTTCTTCTCTCTCAAAAAAAGAGGGGACCGAACAAGTTTAAAAACACACTCCCAATTTCTCCCAGCGTTTTGGCAAACAAATACAGTACCCTAGTTGCCTTCTTCAGGGGTGGGTTATGAGTCCACTGCCGCTCCAGTGTTGAGGGAACTGTAAGATCAAGCCATTTTTACTGCCTAGTAGTGAAAATGCGGTCCCTTAAGAGACTTGGCTGAAGCAGTGAGCACAGGTGACTAATTAAGACTGTTTAAACCCAAAATCTCTGTAGTGCCAGTTAGTTTGGACTTGGGTTCATTCTTGTGGACTCATAACTCATCCCTGAAGAAGGCAACTAGGGCATATGGTTGCTGAAACATTGGGAGAAATTGGGAGTATATTTTTTAACTTGTTCGGTCCCCTCTGCTTTTTTGAGAGAGGGAACTGAGCCATTTCTTCTTTTTGTTTTTACCATGGTTTTAAAACCCTTAAATACTTCATACTCTATAACTTGTGGCCATGAAAACTGGAGTACCTGATGGTAATCATCTAGAAAGCCCTTAATGCTTTTTGACTGAAATACTTAAAGGACCATCTCTTCCCCTATGAACCTGTCTGTCCTGTGAGGTCATCTAGGGAGGCTTTGTTGCAGGTGCCATTATCATTGGAAATATGGTTGACAGGGACTCACAACAGAGGCTTCTCTGTTGTGGTTCCCAGCCTATGGAATTCCTTCCTGGTTGAGGTCAGGGCCCCCTCTTCGTTGGTATTCCAAAAGGGGGGGGGGCTAAAACTTGTCTTTGTCATCAATTGTTAGGTTTTTCTGCTCTGTATGTTGCATTGGCTATCGATCGTTATGTTAGCTGATGTAAGGTCATGTTGTTGCTTTTGTTGATCTGGTTTGCTATTTGTTTTATTTTGGTTGTTTTATTATTTGTTTATTAACACCATCAGTGTGCATGGCACTGTACACTTAAGAGAGAAGACAGGTCCCTACCCTGAGGGGCTCACAATCTAAAGTAGAGACAACAGAGAAAGTGGAGCAAATTTGCCAGGGCAGGTGTGGAAAAATATCTGTTTCATCTAGACACACTTAGGCTGCAGTCCTATTCACACTTCCCTGGGAGTTAGTTGCAGTAGGATAGAAGAGCTAGGGACAGCTTCAGGGAAAAAGGTGGATTTTGAGGAGGATGGTGTAGTGGTTTGGGAGTCGGACTTAGACCTGGAAGATCCAGGTTCAAATCCCCGCTCAGCCACGAAGCTTCCTGGGTGACCTTGGGCCAGTCACTATCTCTCAGCCCCACCTACCTCACAGGGTTGTTGTGAGGACAAAAAGGAGGGGAGGAAATATGTACACCACTCTGAGCTCGTTGGAGGAAGGGTGGTATAAAAAAATGTGATGTGTGAAATGTGATTGGCAGGAGGTAAGGAAGGTGGCATTCTTCAGGTGATCAGTGAAGGCGTTCTATAGAGACAGCAAGGGGGAAGGTGTGGAGTCATTTGAGGGTTTTATTGGTTTGTACTGATTTATTGTTATTATGTAAGCCACGTTGAGCTTTTCCACTGGGTTAGGAAATGTGTATAAATAAATAAAACCATCTCTCTCTCTCTCTCTGTGGAATGGTGCAACCTTCCACAGAAACCAGTTTTTCAGGTTATTTCACTTGTGAAAGAGTCAGTGTGGTTTACCAAGTGTGGGCATTCCTTCGCCACTCAGGAAATAGTTCCCTAGTTCAGGGGTTCTCAACCTTTGGAGGCCTGGGTACCCCCTATCATGGTCCAATTTTCTGAAGTACCCCCTGCTAATTAACTGCTATTTAATTGGATTAATCAATTAATTAATTAGGTAATTAATCGTTAAATTAAAAAGTACTAAAACAATTTTAAATGTGAAAAAAAATTATTTAAGTGGGGGGGAGGGAGAGACAAACATGCAAGCATCTCTTTTTTTTCTCCAAGTCACACTTCCCAAAACCAGCTCCTCCCTCCCCCACCCAAGTGCATTTTCCAAAGTACAAAAATAAGCCCAAAACCAAAATCAGAGAGACAAAAGGGCTCCAAAAATAATTACAATTTAAAATCCATGTTAAGTAACGCTTAATTATCTGCTGATGGGGCAGATAAGGGGCTGGGCTTGGCATACCCCCAGAAAGAGGTCCGCGTACCCCTAGGGGTACCCATACCACAGGTTAAGAACCCCTGCCCTAGTTCATTTCCCAACTATTTCGCTTCCTCTAGTTCACAGCTATCATTTTCAAATGTGTGTGGTGATTTTAGAATTGTTTTTTTTAAACCATTTTTGTCAGGTTTCAGCAGCCTGTCGCTTAATCATAATTTATTAAAAAGTTGCACAATTGCATATAGAAATGGACATGCACTCAATTTCTGTTCCTCTGGTGCTTTCATCATTTTTCTTAATGGCCATTGATGTGCATGGAAGAAAATAGTAGGAGGAAGGGATCCTGGCTCTTACTGGGTGTTGCATGTCCCAGACAGGAACAGGAGGGTGATCCACTATTCACTCAGCACAGAAAGCATTCCATCTGACCCCTACCCATACTAATAATGTATGCATTCCACTTATCTATCAATTTATTTCTTAAGTCCCCACTCCCCTGCTGATTGGGACTGTAGCAAAAGCAGGACCACCCACAGAGGTGGAGGTTTCTGGGTACCCACGTAACTTCAGAGCTTTGCAGAGGTTTGAAACTCTAAAAAAAGACACAACCAAAGGGGGCAGGAGTTAAAGGGGGTGGCATCCTTTCTACTGAGGTCGCAGTCCTGGGGTGGCAGGACTGGGAGAGGAAAATAACTGAAATAAGTGCAGTTTTTGTGAATGAGAGTTCTGATTGCAAGCACACAAAGAGAACAAGCTGGGAAGAAATGAACCAGAGAGAAAAAAAAAAAGAGTGTGAGAGAAAGGTAAGGCTGACTATTCCATGCAGAAGACTCCTACTCAGCCGAGAAGCTTAACCATCTGATCCAAGGCATGCATGCTCTGAAGTAAAGTCCACTGAGTCCAGTTGGACTCACTCCCACAAAGATATGCGTGTTGAGGGAACTCCCTTTTCTAGAGAGATATGCATTCCACCTGCAACCAGTCTTATATAAAACAGTGAACTGCTTGTATCTCCACTCACAGAATCTACCTTCTTGCCGAGTTTGTGTATGTACAAGGCTAGAGAAACATTTCATTTCAGTGCATGATTCCATGTTGCATTGTATGAACAGTAATGCAAACATCTGATATCTAACTGGAAACCTCTTTCCATTAGACTCTTTGTGCCTAGCAAGATTTGTTTCTTGGGTTTTTTGAGGTTGGTTTGTGGGTATTTTGGTTTATTGTGTAACTGCAAACTCTTACTAAAAAAGAAAGATGGAGGAATGTATGGAATTCTAGATGGGTAAATGTACCAATTGGAGCCGTGGTGGTTTAGTGGTTAAGACGCTGAACTGCAGACCAGGAGGTAGGCAGGACAGCAGTTTGAGACCCGAGTGCCGCATGACAGTGTGAGCTACCGTCTTCAGCACTAGCTCCTGCCAACCTAGTTCAAAAGCAAGAAATTGCAAGTAGATTAATAGGTACTGTCTTGGCATTGAGTCATGCTGGTCACATGACCACAGAAGCATTTTTGGACATCACTGGCTCTTCAGCTTCGAAACTGAGATGCCACCCCTAGAGTCGGTAACGACTGGTTTTCGAGCCTTTACCTAAATGTACCAATTATAGGCAAATATACACCCATATGAATTCAAAAGAGAACCACTTGCTTGGAGACTGAATAGTCAGTGGGACAAGAATAGCTAGAGAAATATGTTTCCTAGACATTTAGGGATTGTTTATTAATCAGTTCCTTTGAAAAATGCACCTGGTTGGGGTTTTATCACCTAATGGTGATAAAAGTGGGCGGGGAGCAGGTACACACATTACACCAGTGGTGGCCAACCTTTTTATGACATGTGCCACTTTTAGTTTTTTTGTATCTTGGGTGTGCCACAAAAATAAATAACCGTGTTTTTATTTTATTAAATAAATTATACTTTTAGCCTCCGTTTCAGCGTCACTTTACTTTACTTTAGAGCAGGAAGTTCCACTCCCAAGAGGTCAGGTTGCCAATTAGGGAAGCATGGCCATGCTTTGGGAAGATCATTAGGAATATGAAATCTACATGAGCTATTGTCATAGTATGAGACTTTTTGAAGAGCAGAATTTCAACTATCACTGGAATTTAGCCAATACAGCATTTTGGTTATTTTAACCAGTACAATCTTTTCTGGAATACTGGGTATGCTTGTTTTTATTGATAGCTTATATATTTTTGACATGGGTTTTTACCCATTAGGCTCTAGTTATTTTAAAATTGTTGCTGGCCATGAAAAAACCTGAAATGGTATTTATCACTGTAATGGTGAGGATATCATGGGGAGGTGTAAAGAGGTGGGTTTGTTTGGATCCAGGACATCGGTTGGAAGGTAAATTCTTCCCATTAGCTAAGGGAAATCAGACATATAGCTTCTGACCATCTTGCTGTGGGGATTCTTGAAACTTGGCCCCATACATTCCCTCTGACAAACTGCAGTGTTGTCTGTCAAGAGAATGCGGAGGAGGAGGAGGAGGAGGAGGGAAGGGGGGAGGCGAGGAGGACTCAAGGAGACACACAGGCAAGGAGAGAGGAGGAGCGTCCCGTTTCTGCTGGTAAAAAGTCGTCTTTTCTTGGGTAGGCGGCAGCAGCAGCCACAGTCTTTCTCCCGCCTAGGGTCTCTGTCTTCTGCCATGCTCCCTAAAATCAACGTCCCTTTCTCCTCTCGTCTCTTTGGAAGCGTTTCCCTCTCCTCAACCCCTCCACCCGCCCCGCCTTTCAAGCTTGCACACTCGTCTCTTTCTGTTCTGTTCGATTCCTAGTAGCGTCGTCGTTTTGAGGGACGTGCTTTGCTTCCCCCCTTCCCATTTTTCTTGAGCTGCTTATCCATAAACGCGAGAGAGTAACAATAGCCGCTTGATTTGTTAGTAATTATGCTAATTAAGTAACAAATTTTACTTTTCTGGGCTCCAAGATCACTGCAGACGGAGACAGCAGCCATGAAATTAAAAGACGCTTACTCCTTGGAAGGAAAGCTATGGCAAACTTAGACAGCATAATAAAAAGCAGAGATATCACCATGCCAACAAAAGTTCGTATAGTCAGGGCGATGGTGTTCCCAGTAGCAATGTATGGTTGCGAGAGTTGGACCATAAGGAAGGCTGAGCGCCGAAGAATAGATGCTTTTGAACTGTGGTGCTGGAGAAGACTCCTGAGAGTCCCTTGGACTGCTAGGAGATCAAATCAGTCAATTCTAAATGAAATCAAGCCTGACTGTTCCCTGGAAGGACAGGTACTAAGGCTGAAACTCAAATATTTTGGCCACCTAATGCGAAGAGAGGAGTCTCTGGAGAAGACTCTGATGCTGGGAAAGATTGAAGGCAAAAGGAGAAGGGGAAGGCAACGGATGAGATGGTTAGACAGCATCACCGATGCAACGAACATGAAAATGAGCGAACTCAGGAAGATAGTGGAGGACAGGAAGGCCTGGCGGGATATGGTTCATGGGATCACGAAGGGTCGGACACGACTTAACGACTGAACAACAACAACAACATGCTAATTACTGCACGACTTTGCACCGGGCACCCCCCCATCGCTATTGGGCGCCCAGAGGGCTAGTTACGCCAGTCTGGAAGTAAATGGAAAAGCCTGGAATTACCTGGCGCTCGCTTGCTCGCTCCTCCCTTATACCCTCACAACAACCCTGTCAGTAGATTAGGCTGAAGGGAGATTAGGCAGAGGGAGAAGCTGAGGCTCCGCCGGGTCCGTGCAGCTCCGGAGGCCGGGAGAGAGCGTCCTGCCCTCACGCCGGCTAGGGCTATACTGCCCAGGCCTGAGCCGGCGATTTCGCACATGTGTACAACACCGATGCATTGTACGCATGTGCGAAATCGCCGGCTCAGGCCTGGGCAGTATAGCCCGAGCCTGGGCAGTATAGCCCGAGCCGGCGTGAGGGCAGGATGCTCTCTCCCGGCCTCTGGAGCTGCGCGGACCCGGAGGGAGAAGCCGGAAGGGAGGCAGCAGGCGGGCGGGCGGCGTGCCACCCGACGGACCTTCCCGTGCCACTCTGTGGCACGCGTGCCGCGGGTTGGCCACCACTGCATTACACAGTCTGCAATGTTGGATGGGAAAAATCACATTGACTTCTAAAAAAAAAATATGCAAATTTGTATGCACCCAAATGGATCTTATTTGCATGCATGTATTTAGGACTGAGGTATTGGGTTTCTATAAAGAGCAGTAGTGCTCCTTTTTGGAAGAAGCCTAAAAAAAAGTAAATAATGCAAAATAAATAGAATAGTTTATGGGGAAATGGACTTCCTTTTGCATTGTCATTCAGAATGAATACATATTTAGATGCTGCATGCTTCAGTACAGTTGCAGCCCTTCAAATATTTCATTGGTTTACGGAATGGGATTTTGATTGGTGTTGCTTTCAGAGCCGAATGCATAGCTTGGAAAGAGTAACCGTTGTGACATTATACTAAAATAACATGGTAGTTTATCAAACTGAAAGTAGTAAATTACCAAAGGACTGAGCCTGTGGACCCTACACCCTACACCTGTAGATCCAGTTGCTTGCTCCTTCAGGTTGTTGGGGCACCTCCAATGGAAGCTCTCATAACCATACAGGAAAGCCTGTTGATTTTGCTGTAAGTGGGATGCTTCCCTTTGGCTAGCAGTGAATCAATCAGGGAATAAGAGGGCAGGTCTTGTGGATTAGGAACTGGTTGAAGACCAGGAAACAGCGAGTGGGAGTCAATGGGCAATTTTCACAATGGCGAGAGGTGAAAAGCGGTGTGCCCCAAGGATCGGTCTTGGGACTGGTGCTTTTCAACTTGTTCATAAATGACCTGGAGTTGGGGATAAGCAGCGAGGTGGCCAAGTTTGCGGATGACACTAACCTTTTCCGGGTGGTGAAGACCAGCAGGGATTGTGAAGAGCTCCAGAAGGATCTCTCCAAACTGGGAGAATGGGCAGCAAAATGGCAGATGCGCTTCAATGTAAGTAAGTGCAAAGTGATGCACATTGGGGCAAGAAACCAAAATTTCACATATACGCTAATGGGTTCTGAGTTGTCTGTGACGGATCAAGAGAGAGATCTTGGGGTGCTGGTGGACAGGTCGATGAAAGTGTCGACCCAGTGTGCGGCGGCTGTGAAGAAGGCCAATTCCATGCTAGGTATCATTAAAAAAGAGATTGAGAATAAAACGGACAATATCATTATGCCATTGTACAAATTGATGGTAAGGCCACATCTGGAGTATTGTGTCCAGTTCTGGTCACCACACCACAAAAAGGATATAGTTGAATTGGAAAAGGTGCAGAAAAGAGCGACCAGAATGATTCGTGGGGTGGAGCACCTCCCTTATGAGGAAAGGCTACAGTGTTTGGGGCTTTTCAGTCTAGAAAAAAGGCACCTGAGGGGGGACATGATTGAGACTTATAAAATTATGCATGGGATGGAGAGAGTGGATAGAGGGAAATTCTTCTCCCTCTCACACAACACCAGAACCAGGGGACATGCACTAAAATTGAGTGGAGGGAAAGTTAGAACGGATAAAAGAAAATACCTGTATTTCTTTACCCAGTGTGTAATTCATCTGTGGAACTCCTTGCCACAGGATGTGGTGATGGCACCTGGCCTAGATGCCTTTAAAAGGGGTTTGGACAGATTCATGGAGGTTGAATCTGGTTACAAGCCATAAGCAACCTCCTGGTTTTAGAAGTAGGTTTTTTCTGTGCCAGGTGCAGGGGAGTGGCAGCAGGAAACAGGTTATCTTGTTGGCTGTGTGCTCCCTGAGGCATCTGGTGGGGCCACTGTGTGATACAGGAAGCTGGACTAGATGGGCCTTTGGCCTGATCCAGCAGGGCTCTTCTTATGTTCTTATGTTCAGTGCCACAGTATACAGTTAGAGGGTACTGTGCTGCTAAAGTCTCTTCTTGTGAAAGTTTATGTTGGTCATTGGTCACATTTCCCAGCTGGTTTAGGTTAAGGTTGCATTTGACACCTCATACAGCTTATTTGTACAGTTGGACCTACCCCAGATTGTTTTCAGAGACTTTGTAGCTCATGCTTTTTACCCCAAATCCACAACTTCATTTCCAGCTTGTTTATATGAACAGGAAAACTGACCGTTCTAGCCCCATAGCCTCTCACTTATTTTCTTGGGCTACATTCAGGTGAATGTGTCTTTATAGTGAATTATGAACTCTGCCCAGCTGTTAATATATACTATGTGAAGCAAGGGCCCCATATTATTTGGGGGCCCTTTTACTCATCAAAGCATTTCGTATTAACCTCTTGACTTAGCAAGTCTCCAACAAACTGGGCCAGGTCCACAGCTCAATTAATCCTGTGCCACATGGCTAGTTATCCACAAGTCTTGTTTACCATTTTGCATGAGCAAGTCCATGTCTTATTATGAAACCGTCTGCCATAGTTAATCAGAATGTAATGTCCATGTCAAATTTCAGTGTACTGTAGCTTATTTTGTATATCCTCCCACCACTTTATGGTAGCTGTGTTGTTCCTCATTCTCTTTTGAATGATTGCACAAGTTTACACCATTCAGTGGGCTAATTAAAAAAAAATCAGTGAGCTGCACCTTAGTGAAAATTTGTCATTATATTCCAAATAGTTATAAATTTCACAATTCTATAGTGTGATGCTTATCATTAATTATTGTCATTATTATTTGATGCATTATTTAATTATTTAAAACTGTCATCAGTGATTCTTTCTGTGTCACTCCAGGTTTATCATTTAACTTCTAGTTCTAAAAGGTGTACAGTACTTGATATTTTGTTCTCGGTGTTACCATTGTGTATCCTTGAGAAAACAACTATAAGACAACCTGTACAAAAAGGTGCAGAATAATTCTGCATTATTTGGGGGGGGGAGAGTCCTGACGTTGCTTCACTATCTGCAAAATGAGAATGCTTCCTCATTTTTGCACTCCTTTTAGTATCGTATGTAAAGGAGATGTCTTATGGATTCAAGTCACGTAGCTGACTGTGGATGAAGGAATTTGGGCATGGGAATTTTGACAGATAAATGATGTTGTGCTGTTTGGCACAGGAGGAGGGAAGGGGGAAGTAATACTGTTAACAGCAGAGCAATCGCTTCTTGCTTATGCTGATTGAGGCCCCAGGTGGACCTTTGTTTCTGATGCATTACAGGCCTGGGCATTAGTCGCACCATATCCTAACTTAACAATTAATTTGGTTTAGAGCACTTTTTTTTGTCGGCACAACTGTTTTAGTTTTTAGTCTTTTTAAGCATTGGCAGTTGCTTGAGATGGTTTGCTGCTCTGCAGGCACACTGTCAGCGAGTGGGCTTGCTCTTCCATAATGGATTCTGGCCATCCTGTACTAAAGCCATGGAGTCCCTGAGATATTTTCTCACCTGTGTTTTCCCCATTTTTTTTTGTCCTTGCTGGATGCTTGGATTGCCTGTAGCTCAGAACAGACTCTCTTTTCACATCCTTTCCCACCAAACAATCCAGATCCCTTTCACGTTGGGTGTTTATTTTTTATTTTGACTTGCTGTGTTTCGGTCCTTTTAGGACTGAGTTAGGGAGGGTGGGAGATGGAAGGTCCATGTGTTTCTGTGATCCAGATGCAGAAATGCATTGTACTATAGCAGTTCCAAAGTATGTTAATGCGAGTAGATAAATAGGTACCGCTTGTGGGAAGGTAAACAGCGCTCCGTGTTCCAGCCGCATGCTACGTGCTGCGGCAAGGAGAGTCATACCAGCCACATGACCACGGAGGCGTCTTCGGACAACGCTGGCTCTTCGGCTTTGAAATGGGGATGAGCACCACACCCTAGAGTCGGACACGACTGGACTTAATTGTCAGGGGTCACCTTTACCTTTTTATCCCCTGTAGGGTCTTCCAGTGGAGGCTGGGACACCTTTTGTTCCCTAAGTGCAACACTTAATTTTTTCCCAAAGCAGTGAATAGGAGAAAATAACCCCCTCACAATGGTCGCCTAGTCTTTGTTGGCTAGACCCTTATGGGATGACACAATGTGTGTACATTGTGCGTGTTCATGTACACACACATAAATAGGGGCCGTGAAACACATGTTCCCTTTCTGTGTCAGTTGATACCATAGGTAATCTTGTGGTGCCTGCAGTAGGAAACGTTGGCTGAAGTTCTGCTCCTTGCCCCACAAGTCTTGCTGATTGGGGTTTATTGATCTTGTCTTAGTAGAAATCTTTAAGGGATGATTCAGGTGGTACTTCTTCAGCTGGGCTGCCCCACATGATTCAGAATGAACTTTCCTGTCCACTGATGTGATCATAAAAAGTGTGGGGCTGATCCAGGCAATGTCGCATAGTCTGAGTCAGCCCTTATTTATAAGAGGGAAAGTGCAGGATATAGTCAGTGACAGTGGCTGGATAGGAAAGACATGTCCTGTTACCAGGGTTCTCATAATCTCAGCCTGGGGCAAGTTTTCCCTTTCCTCAACCTGTAGACTGTTTGCTATAGCTTTCTGGGGAAAAAAATATGCGAAAAAAAGTGTTTTTGCATAATTCTTCATCTACTGAAACTGAACATCCTATACAACCTCAACCTAGTACACTTTTAAAGCAGTTAAAATGGGAAACATGTAGAATAAAAACACATACCTTTCCGCTATTTCATTTTTGGTTAAAAAATAAAACCATTAAAAACACCCCTATCCATAGGCCTTAGTAGGATTCATTGAGAACTGAGCCAAACTTCATCTGCATAGTTCCACCCCTTGATCTGTATCACCAGCCAGCCATTCACTTGTGTTTCTTGATTACACCAGAGTGCATTAAAGGGACAGAAATTAGGAAATGGCCCTGAGTGAGCGTCTGTCTATAATTAGTTTTACGCCCTGTCAATAAAGTTTTGCACAGGTTGTAATTTATCCTTCTACAATTTTCTATTCTAAGCATCCATTTGAAATAGGAGCACCCCTCCACCCAGTTTTTATGAAAAGTGGGATGGTATGTTGGTAGAGGAGGTGAGACATGTGCAGTCATGTCTTGCACCACGTGTGCTGTTCTGTCTGGCAAACTATGGTTTGTGGTTTTCCTGTAAACCAGGATTGGAGACTAGGATCAAACAACAGCTTCCATTTCTGGTGTGATAGCGCAAACTAGAAATGGCCAGTTTACATGAGAGAACCAGGAAGAAAGAGGGATGGAATTATGACACACCAGTGAAGGAAGATAGGAGGGAGTGTGCAAGCACGAAGGGCCTTTAAGGCTCAGTGCTTGCACACTCCCTCCTATCTTCCTTCACTTGAACCAGCCCAATGACCTGCCTAAGGTTACCCAGTGAATTCCATGGCTAACAGTCCCATCCTATCTAAATCCCCATGTGGCGATGCAGTGGCGCCAGTGTGGCTACTGCTGTATTCTGCGTGGGATTTTCAGCTGCTGGAGGTCTCCTCGGGTTAAGGGGACATTTGTTCCCTTGCTCCAGGGCCATTAGTCAGTATGGGTCAACTCGAACCTGAGCCAGCTCAATCGCAGATGAAAGTCCGTGTTGACCTGGGAAGGCAGATCAGACAAGGGGAGGGGGTTGGGATTTGGTATGTGCTGCCGATCCTGCTCCCCTCCTGGGCCTGATCTGCCCTCTTCCCTGCCCCCATCATTGCCCTGTTCCACCACCCCCGTTCCTCCAACCCCCGCCCCGTTCAACCTCCTCCCCAACTCCCTCCACCCCTTTGTGCAGGCTTACCTGCTCCGTGGGAGGCCGCTCCAACCTCCCCACGAGCAGGCACACTGTGCGCGTTGGCGGAGGTTGCTTTGCGACTGCCATAAAGCAGCATCCACCAGCACCAGTACACAAGCGGGGGAGAGGGAATAGAATTGGGTCGTAAGTGGAGATTTGAACCTGGATCTTCTGCATTCAAAGCATTACACCAGACTGCAATAGGAACAGATACTTCTGTAAAATGTGATTTTATAACTCACAGCAGAATTACAGGCACACAATTTCTAGATGTTGCTGCTAATTGTGATATACAGTATTGAGTGACCAGTCCATCTACCTGGTATTGCTAACCCTTCTGGTAGTGTGGCTGCTCAGTTTGAGAGAGCAAGACGTTATTCAGGGAAAGGAAGCCACTGAGACCCTGTCCCTTCTGAAGTCAAAAGGCTACCAAGGGATGGCGAATGAACAAGGGTGGTGTCTCCTTTTTAGTGTCTCACATTTTTCTGCTTTTGCTTAGTTCTTTACCACAGTAAAGGAGAATGTGCTTGTAGTCTGCTTCAATTTATACCTGCCAGTCTCCCTTTTCTTCCTCCTCCCTCACTTCTTACCACTCCTACTGAAGATTTCTTTTAGGTGTGTGTGTGTGTGCTCATGCACACACACACACACACACACGCGTGTGTAAAGCAGTCATGGGAGAGGAATAAAATAATTTTGAAGAGAATTATATGGTGAGAATTTTGACAATGAGTGGAAGATTGTAATTACTCTCTTCCATTAGACTCAGTGGCTTTGGACAGATAAGCTGTATTGAAATGTGTGACCAGGGCATGGGATCATGGATTGTCTTTCACTGTTGTCATGGCGACAGTGATGCAGGTGGCCTATAACTGCCTGGCTGTCAGATCTTATACATCAAACTGGTGCTAAGTGAAAATATGTTAGAGGCATTGGGAGGGAAAAAAATTGCCAACAGTGTTTGTAGGATCAGGTAGAAGAAAGCTAGCCTCTTGAGAAGTGTGTGTGTGTGTGTGTGTGTGTTTTGTGTGTGTGAAAAAGCTTTAGATGGCTTAGAAATGGTTCTTTAGAAATACTTTCATATGAGCAAAAATGGATTTTAAAAAAGGGGGAAAAAGCCCTGCCAAATCAATTCATTCTTTATGTTTATAATTATTAGGCCCTTTCTGAAAAGTTGAGAAGATAGTATTTATATGAGGATGGATGAGGGAAAATATGTTTCAGCTACAAAACTCTATCAGCTCAGAGAATCCCAAGGACTCACTCTCAGGATTTTTTTCCCTTTTCGTCTAGTACTACGTGATTGCTAGTAAAGACCAGAAACCGCGTTGGCGTTAGTCATATTTTGATCCCACCCGTCCTCAAATCAGCTCAAGGCAGTGTACCTGGGTTACCCCACTGCATCCTCATGTCAACCCTCTTCGGTAGGCTAGACGTATCCAGAGTGATTGGCCAAGGTCATCCAGGGAGCTTCATGGCTGAGCGAGGATTAGGAATTTGGGTTTCCTAAGCCAATGTCTAAACTGCCACCACTCTCTAAATGCTCAGACATAGCAAAATGAGGGTAAATGTAAGGCGAAGGTTGAAGAACATTTCATAGACCTGCAGAAAGGGTGTTTCCTTAGTAAAGGATTAAGGACTGCTTAAAGCAATTCATTAATACGAATAATTTCTATAGCACATTTAACCCAGAATACTTTACAGTAATTATCATATTCCTCCTCACAACAGCCCCCTAAAGTAAATTGTTAATATTCCCATTTCACAGATGGGAGACTTATTTATCCACGGGCAGAGCGATGCAGAAAGTCTATGTCTTGCACCCCTGATTCAAGCAGAAAATTCTGTCACTATTCTCTGCTTTCTGTTTGAATAGCTACGATGTGATATTAAATAATGGCCTATTCTACAGATACAGAGGATAGTTTTCACAATCAAGTACAGTAATACCCTCCTTTGATCTCAGCCCAGTTGTGTGAAATAGCCCTCACAGGTTAAATTTGGATAGATCTTATCTATTAACATAGTACCAATCAGCAGAAGTATACTTTCACTTGATAAATATCTCCAAGTAATCATCATGCATACAAACTGGCCACATTTTATGATTCTCAAACGCTAAGGTGGGTTTCTTGAGGCGTGTGATCACTTCCCTGACACCTCATGTGTGGGCCACATGTCTCCCTATTGGTTGAGAATGCTGGGGATATTGTGGTTGCCCTATTATTATTATTATTATTATTATTATTATTATTATTATTATTATTATTATTATTATTATTATTAAAGGTTGGTGTTTTTTTGGATTCTCTTATTTGGCCTTAAAACATACTTTGGATACACTCCTGTTTGCTTTATTTGATCTACCCATGCTTAGACCAAGGACATGCGTAAAACTGCCACTTGAACAGGATGTTCTGCTTTATTCCACCCTTGTAGTGCTGCACAAATACCACCCCCTGATTCTCAAAAAATGTTGACATGTATTCACCCACCAGTACGCATTGAAAGGATGAGAAAATAAATCATCTATGTACAGTACTGCTCTTGAAGCAGAACAGTATAAGAGGATAGCTGAGGATACCGAACCTGCATCAAATTGACCCTAATTATGGTAATACATCTGGATCTCTACTTAGGTTTTTTCCTTTTCTTGGAAAGGATCCTTTTGATAACATCTGAGAAACCATGTTTCATAAGTTTTTAGATTCCTTTCCTTCTTCAACACACATCATCTTGCTTTCTGGGATTTTAATTAATTAATAATCTCCTAAGGACCTGCCCATATGTTCAGATACCGGTACGTTGGGGAAGGCCCTTCTCTGCGTCCCCTCAGCATCTAAGAAGAGCCCTGCTGGATCAGGCCAAAGGCCCATCTAGTCCAGTTTCCTGTATCTCACAGTGGCCCCATCAGATGCCTCAAGGAGCACACAAGACAACAAGATACCTGTATTCTGTTGTCACTCCCTCCTTGTATCTGGCATTCAGAAACCAGGAGGTTGCATATACCCATCATAGCTTGTAACCTGTGATGGCATCCAGGTCAGGTGCCATCACCACATCCTGTGGCAAGGAGTTCCACAGATTAATTACATGCTGGGTAAATAAATATTTTCTTTTGTCTGTTCTAACTCTCCTGCTACTCAGTTTTAGTGGATGTCCCCTGGTTCTGATGTTGTGCGAGAGGGAAAATAACATCCCTCTATTCACTCTATCCCTTCCCATGCATAATTTTATACGTTTCAATCATGTCCCTGTCAGACGCCTATTTTCTAGGCTGAAGAGCCCCAAATGCTGTAGCCTTTCCTCATAAGGGAGGTGCTCCAGCCCACGAATCATTCTGGTCGCTCTTTTCTGCACCTTTTTCAATTCAACTATATCCTTTTTGAGGTGTGGTGACCAGAACTGGACACAATACTCCAGATGTGGCCTTACCATCGATTTGTACAAAGGCAGAATGATATTGGCTGTTTTATTCTCAATCCCTTTTTTAATGATCCCGAGCATGGAATTGGCCTTCATCACAGCCACCACACACTGGGTCGACACTTTCATCGACCTGTCCACCAGCACCCCAAGATCTCTCTCTTGATCCGTCGCAGACAACTCAGAAACCATGTGAAATTTTGGTTTCTTGCCCCAGTGTGCATCACTTTGCACTTACTTACATTGAAGTGCATCTGCCATTTTGCTGCCCATTCTCCCAGTTTGGAGAGATCCTTCTGGAGCTCTTCACAATTCCTTCTGGTCTTCACCACCCGGAAAAGTTAAGTGTCATCCACAAACTTAGCCACCTTGCTGCTTATCCCCAACTCCAGGTCATTTATGAACATCTGAAAGAGGTTTGATTACAACCCAGCTGCCCAGTAGAGGCCTTCTTTGTGCTTGAGCCCTGGCTCTGAAACTCCCTTCCGAAGGAGGTTTATTTTGTTCCCTCCCTACTTACTTTTCACTGATCTTGTAAAAAAAGGTAGAGATTTTTATGGGTAAAAAATCATGTACAAATTTTATAATATCAACAAGTAAGAGGAATTCCAGTTTAAAATATATAAAAATATATAAAAACTGATCTGATCTGTTAAAATTATTTTTTCTTCCTGATGAACAGTGCAATACTATCCAACTTACACCACCGGTGTAACCAGCGGGGGAGGGCAGGGCAGGAGGCTTTGGAGGGGAGGGGTGATTTAAATCCCCTTTGAATCCCCCTTTGGAGGGGATTTGAATCCCTTTTCCGTTCTGGGGCCTCCTGTTCTCGCTGCACCGCTGGTTACACCTGTGGTTGTATAGGATTGGATAGGATTGCGCTATAATTGATGTTTTGTGCTGGCTGCTGAGCCTTCTTTTAGCGCATTACTTAAATGATTTTATTAACAGCTATTTTTGTGTTGTTTGTGTTTGAAAACCTGCTTGAGTGTTACTTTAATGGAAAGGTGGGGTATAAATATTGGTAATAAATAAATAATTTGATATTGATATCCCTCTGTAACTTTATTAAAATTGAGCCTTTTTGACAACCTAGTTTCACAATTATGGTTTATAAGCTTATTACCATTACTTAAAAAATAACAGTGAAGGTAGAAACGTTTAACTATACCTATAGCCAAGTCTGGTGTTTCATGCAGCATAGAAAAGACATATACACTATTAGGCTTTCTGTTGGGGACACGCTTCCTTAATGTGCTAGGTCACTAAGGTAAATTCCAAAGTGAACGGAAAAAGGCACCTTTGCCCCAATCCATCAGAGCTAAAGCAAGTGTTTCCTAAGCTTGGATGAACTTTCCAGCACTGGAAGAGAATCCTGCTCTCATCATCATGCTTTGCATGCTAGGGACCTGAGAAAGTTGTGCCCATTCTCCTATCGACTGTTATTGGGAAGAAGTGATAACCATAGAGTTGCTGTTGGCGGCAACATTTAAAAAAAATGCAGAAAGGCATGTTCTAAATTCACTTTCTTCATCTTTCTATACTCCCCATTTCACTACAGCACATCTTAAACTCTGTGTCAGGTTTCTTCCCTGGAACATTCTGTGACTTCATAGAAGCTAAGCCAATGGTCAACTTGCTTTCAATCCCCTCTTTCCTCAGCGCTCTGATCTCACTACCAGCTAGCCTCCTCTTGGTGTCCTACTTTTTTGACCTCTGCTTCCTTTCCTAGGTCAGCAACTTCTTGCACCCCTCTTCTCAGTTGCCTTCATAACTAAGCCATTTTTGTTTAGATGTATCTCTTTGTGTTACAAATCAGCAATAGCAATATTTTTTGCATTTCTAGTCTGTGGTGTTCCATATTTATGTGTCAGTCCTTAGGTATACCTGTGTATGTTTGAAAGGGGAGATGGTTTGTTGCATTGTGGTGCAGCAATCTTCCACACAACTTAAAAATACTACAGGAATATCCCTGTTAGAACCATTTTCTGACCAAGAAGATGGTCTGGCTGGTGAAGACAAATTTTGTTTCTGGTATGTGGCAGTTGGATGCTTTCAGGATGTTAATGGTAGTAGGAACTGGAGAGGCTGTAGTGTGAGCAAAGTTATTACCTCATTATCCATGGCACAGGGTTAGCTATAAGGTTTGACCATCTGCACTCATGCAGAGCGCAGAGGCCGGTGAGGAAAATGGACAACGTCAATAACATCTTTCAAAGTGTTATGGCTTTCCAGCCGAGTTTGCAATTCACAGCAAAAGCACAGACCTCCCTGTTTTTGTGTATTTGCGTTGGAAGGGGCTGCACAGACCATCATCCCTTACCACTGCATTTCATGTTTCTAGAATAACCTTTTGTTAGTTTTCTCATGTAGTGCTTTGTAAGGTAAGAGCCATTTTGCAATTGTAAATTGCCAGGAAAGTATAAGGTTGGTCTGATTCGCAGCAACGTTTTAACCATGCAACCAAAAAGCTATAAAGAAGTAAAAAGGATGCTAAATTTGCAGTCTTTGATTTTAAAAAATGTAAAATGTTCGCTTTGTAGGTGCTAATTAATTGCATTCAGTAAAACATTAACTCTAATAAAAGGCTATTGTGATAGAAGCTACAATTGCAATAAAATAGTTACAAGTTATATTTTTGAAAAAGCAAATGTGAAATTATTTTGTTGAAAAACTGCATTGTAGACTCAACACAAATGTACGTGCTTTGTTACTCAGGTAAGATCTTGGTGCTTTTTCAATCATTTGAATGAAAATATTTGTGCATTTACTAAAGGTTGATGCATCCTCTGATTTTCTCATTTCATCAACTGTATATACAGTATTGTGTTGCTGTAATTGGCCGCCTGTAGCTCCTTGCAGGAGAGCAAAAGCTGCTGTTAGTGCCTGCCTCAGACAATCCAATAGTGCCTAATAGGGAGGGGGAGGCTTCCTGTTGTTACAATAAAGCTGGCTAGCTACCATCAGGATGCATGTCTGCCTTGGAAGAGTTGTCTGTGTTTGCCTGTGAGCTGTTTCCTGCCTCACTGCAAATGTAGAATCAAGTACAGTATATAGTAGACCTTCTAATCTTTTCAGCTTTCCATAGCCCTCCTTGTCTAGCCTCTTTCCTAATATTTGATTGTTGGGTTTTTAGTATCCTGTGTTCAGCTGCATGCTACGCGCTGCGGCAAGGAGAGTCATGCCGGCCACATGACCATGGAGGCGTCTTCGGACAACGCTGGCTCTTCGGGCTGGGCTCTTCGGAAGGGCTGGAGCACCTTGGCCTGATCCAGCAGGGCTCTTCTTACGTTCTTATGTTCGGCTTTGAAATGGGCATGAGCACCACACCCTAGAGTCGGACACGACTGGACTTAATTGTCAGGGGTCACCTTTACCTTTACCTAATGATAACTATTTTCAAGCAACAAGTTTTTTGAAAAAAAAGTATCTAATAGATTAACAGAATGTTCACAAACATCTAAATTACTGAGAAGGACAGATATAATGGTGACAAGCAATGTGAGAGGAGGAAAAGATTATATTGGGTGTAAAGACAGAACATACTACATGTTTGTGAATGGGAAAAGAACCCACAAGATAAGAGAGAGGTGGCACAGGAGCAGAACAGCTGAAGAGGGACAGGCAGGAAGCTGGGAAAGAGTGACGAGGAAAAGTTCTGGGGATTCAGAGAAAGAACCTAAGACAGCCCAACATTTGAAAATTCAGCATGCTATCTTTAGCTTTATCAGACAACACTTGCAACAGACATACACGTGCAACGTATAATGATATTTTACTGAAATCATAAGGGGCACAACTTGCTATCAAATTGCCAAATGCACCATAAAATGAATTGATCTGGGGACAGAGCAAGTTTTGTTCTCACAACTGCAAAAAGATTTGCATACTAGCCTGAGTGGAAGAATGCCATAAAACAAACATTGTAGTATGATCTCTTCCCCTCTGATGCAACACTTCACTGTTGGCGGAGGACTCTGATACTTTGCAGGTCTTACAGATGAGTGCTCTATGAAGAATATTCTATGTCCATAAAATACTTACATCTCTTCAGTTTGAAGCTTTAGCAAGACACATGCTACTTTAACCAGATGTGTCTGTGTTTAGCCTGAAGAGCCTCAAATCCATTTGTGCTTAGCGCACATTCATGCACACCTTGCCTAGTGCAGGTTAGCTTGCTTGTGATGTGATGAACTGGTCATATTACTTACAAGGCTGTACTGGCACAGCAATTACTAATTGGCTAGTTCTGTTTAGCAAGTCCTCATCCTCTAACAAGGTAGGGCTGGACCAGTGAAATTGTGAGCTTTTTAGTTTCAAAGGAAGACTCATCTTTCACTTGTTTCATTGCCTTTGAAGCATAGCAAAGCTCTATATAACCCTGTTGAGCTTTGTACCCCCACTACCACTGCCATTTCTCTGATAAAGATGCCTCCTTGTGACAGTATCTATTGCCATCTGTCCTTATTATGCAGCTTTCTGTGATTGGCATGACGCTTCTTGGTAAGAGGGCGCCTTTGGCCTCCAGTGGGCCTGTCTTCATTCATCACAGTAGGAAACAAGACCATTGCATCATTCAAAGTGGGCTGGAAGGTGGTGAAGACTTCTATGCAATTTGAAAATTGGTGTACTTGTTTACACTTACATACATTGGTTGGATAAAAGACCTATTTTATAGGAGTCCCATGCTATTGTCTCCATTATTTATCTTGTTCTGTGTCAGATGTGACAGGTGTGTGCAGTGGCATCATTGGCGGGGCGGTGGGCCCCAGGGCAGAGGGCGAATGTGGCAGTGGAGGAGTGTACTTGCCTCCTGGACGCGTCGCCTGGTCGCCCCCTCCGCTGCTTCTCCTGTTGTTAATTCGCGCCGGCTGTCTTTTCTGCATCCTTTTTTTCGCCCTCCCGGGAGCCAGTTGGCTCCAAAAAGCCTTGAAAAACTGTGTGTGTGTGTTTCAAGCTGCGCCGCTGCCGAATTTTAGCAGCAGTGCACATAAATGATGTCACGCCTGTCTGGGGGCGTGGCTTGTGGCATCATGTGGGGGGTGTTGCGGCGGCGGCCCCCCCATGGGGGTGTAGGAATGCCACTGGGTGTGTGGTAGACATCTGAATAGTAATTTAGTATTAATATTCTTTAGAACAGGGGTTCCCAACCTGTGGTACTAGTGCCACCAGTGGTACTTCAGCCAACTGCTGGTGGTACTCGGACCGCTGGATCACTGGAACCCCACTCCGATACGGTGCTTTTGGTGGCACTTTTTTGCTCCCAAGAAGCTCCTACCTTTGACCGAGCCTCTCAGGAATGCTGAGAAGGGCCCTCCCACCTGCCCGGAGTCTCCTCCCTGCGTTTTCTGGCCTCTGAAAACCCAAAAGTAACTGTTGATGATGTCAGAAGGAGAGTGGCGCCGGAATTGGTACTTGGCTGGGAAGGGGTTGGGAATCCCTGATTTAGAACATGCCTCAAATGTTTCTCTCCCTATAAGAAACACCACAATATTTACAATATGGAGTTAGAAAGAGCAAGCCTACTGTTGTCCACCACAGTATCTTTGTCTATTTCCACACCTAGCACAGCATAACATGCCACATGCACAAAGCGATACCTTTGTTCTCAAATGCAGTGCCCCATAAGTACTGTATGCCTTACGGAGCTCCAGAAGCCCACCTTTTTGCTACTTTATTATAACCACCCCAGTCGAGAGGATCTCAAGATGCTTGAACATCTGAAATTGTGTCAGCTCACTGGTCCATCTAGCACAGTATTTTCTATCCAGGCTTTGAGGTCGGTCTTTTCCACACCCAACCTGGAAATACCAGGGATTGACTTTCTGCATGTGCAGCACATGCTCTGCCACTGAGCTACAACTTCATCGCCTGGCTGCAGTGCATGGCAGCTCTAAGTACATCTGATGATGTTGAGTGTCCACCCATTCAGTTGGGAAGGTTTGAAAGACCATCTTTTACTACTGGTATTATTAAGAATATTTATATACAGTACCTCTTTATATTTATTTATATATTTATGTATGTATATATAAATAAAATACATGGTTCCCTGTCCCCAAAGGGATCACAATCTAAAAAAGAGCAAAACAAAACACCCACAGAATCATTCCATTGAATTGATCTCCTAGATATGCAGTTTCTTACTGTGGTACTAATGATTTGCATTGTCATGATAGCTGTGTAATAACATTCCATCTTGGTGCTTGTTTTGCATCATGGGCCTCTTCAACATGAGACAAAGGTGAGGTGGTGCAATTAAGTGCCTGAAACCGTAGCAGTATCCCAGTCTTTCTCTGCAACAGCACAGATGGAGTACTCTCATTGTGTTTAATTTTTCACAACAACCCTGCTAGGTGGGTTAGCCTGAGAAACCATAATTTGCTCATGGATGCAAACCAAACTAGGATCAAATTAGATGTGACAGGGTAGCCGTATCCCTGTCTATCCCATTCACATATATAGCAGAGGTGGGGGGTTCGACAGGAAAAGTTGTGCGTGGGAGAAGAGAGAAAAACCTGTCCTCTGTATATCCCTTGCTTCACTGCACTCTGCAGCTGTAAGCAGTATTTTTCCAGACTGGATCTGATAGTGGAAGCGAGTCAGGCTGAGAGAAGAGTGCGGGAGAAATAATGCAGTGCAGTGAGGTAAGGCAGAGGAGAGGAGGTCAGTTTCACTCTCCTCCCCTTTGGCTCCTCTTTGGGTAAACAGAGGATGTCACCCCTGCTTTATATGAGAACAAGGAGATGCATAAAATACACATGACTGTCCCATCATGTATTATGGCTGAATGAGGATATAAACCTACATTTCCCGTATCCTGCAAATGTAATACTCTGCCTGCGGTGCTATGCTCATTCATTTCTGCCAGTTCTACCCCATGCTGCAAAGTAGGACAGTCCGCACACCAACTCCTCACACAATTAAAACCATGCAACAATCAAGAGCAAAGATGTTGCCACAAAGCAACACCAGGAAATCAAATAGTTCCAGAAGATGCAGTACTGGCAAATTTAGCAGGGCTGTCAGGTGCTTGCTGCCATTTTCTGTTTGGTTGTGTTTGGAGACCAGCAGCCTGACCTGACCGAAGGGATCTAAATCTGCAATGAATCTGGCTGGTGACAGGATTTTTTTTTGAGCTGCAGAAGGGAAGGAAGTGTGAACCATTCTCACTTGTGTGTGTGTGTAAAACAATATATTTTTGTGTTTGTAAAACAATATATTGTAAAACGAGAGAGATCTGTTGTACATATTTCAGCAAAAGCAGACTTGGCTTGGTGCACTTTGTGCTGTCTCCATGCCACATTGGGTTGTTCTGGGAAAAGAGTAGCAGCACAGCTGGCTTGGACTGAGTCGTATCAACAAAAGCAGTGTGCTTGCTCAGAGTAGCTCAAGGCTGCCTGTGCTGTTTTTGGCCATCGCCTATATTATGTCACTCGGTTACTTTCATAACTTCTGAAGGTCAGCAAATTCACCTTGCTGGATTCCGGCTCTTTTTTTCTTCTTCCTTTTGGGCTAACGTTCAAGCCGCTTAGGCGTTTTCTACCATAGAGTTTCCCCTGAATTTAGTAGATCAGATTTCTGCCTCAGCTAGCTCTGTTTTATATTGTAGCTGAGGTCAGGTTAGAAGTGCAATTCGGGCACTCATTTCTCTCTCTCTCTCTCTCTCTCTCTCTCTCTCTCTCTCGTGTGTGTGTGTGTGTGTGTGTGTGTTTAAAGAACAGAAAGGAACAGAACTGGGCAAACCTGGAAACAGAGAACTCGGTATTGACTTTAATGCATTATTAACTTACAGCTATGAAGATTATGGAAGCAACCATGCCTAACAGTTGTTGGATCTTTCCATTTCCCTTAGTCTTAGAAAAACTGAAACTTGACAATGGGAATGGTCAGAGCAACATGGCAAAACCCTAGTTTAGGGGGCTGGAGGTCCAGGAGCAATTTCTAAGCATGGAGGCTCATATTGCACTTTTGAATAATACTAGGTCTATGGTCAATTAACTTTCCAGTTTTCTATTTTATTGAAGTGTGTGTGTGTGTGTGTGTGTGTGTGTGTGTGTGCATATGTAAAGACATACTCTTGTTTCTCACACCACACCATCAACAAGCATGTGATGTTCACACAAGCAATCCTACAGTTTCTTACACGTCCAGCAACACATGCTCCATATCTTGTTTTACCTTTGTAACTGGTGTTGGCACCTGTGTTCTGTAGGCAGGGCAGAAGATGGCAATTAATTGTGTTGATAGATTCTGAACTTTGGAAGAAGCTGCTTCTGAATGCCAGGTTTTTAGTAAAGGTGGCACTGGAGTGCAACTTATTCCCAGAAAACCCCGCCTCTTCCCATTTTTAAAAGAGCATGGACAATTTTGCTTCTGATTGGCGACAAGAGGCAGCCACTCAAATTGTGATTAGCTGCTATGGTGGCATTCAGTACTCTGTGTGAGACGTGGCGGCAGGCTGGAGGCTTTGACTGGTGCAGTTTGAAGCCAGCTAGAGGCAAGGTATTTTTTCCCCTTTGTTTTAAAGAGGAAGCCACATAGGGCTTCTGTTCCTGCGCAGATGAGATGTGGCATGTCTCAACATTCCTGGTGGAGCTTGTCCAGTAGGCATGCTGTTTTGGGTTGGAGCCCACAGCCACAGCCATGTCTTCATGGGTTCTGTGCATAAACTGAGTTCGAACATGACATTTTCCTCTTGATTTCTCTGTTCTACAAACACGTTGCTTGAAGAGGTGTGAGTGAGTGAGTCATTCCACAGCCACCTCCTGTGGGCAGTCTTGAGTTCTGGGGACTGCAACACTCAAGGCTCCTTAGCTGGAAAAAAAGATTGCTTGAATTTACGGTATACAATCTTAATAAGAAACCAGAATAATAAGAATACTGTAATAACCAGAATAGGAATATAAGAAGAAGATTATTTTGCACCAATATTCATATATTAGCTGCTTTTTTTTTTTTTTAAAGGCAGTATTATTTTTGTATGCTTTTTGACAGAGAGATGTCATGGTGACAACATCAAATGACAGGTGTGTGTTTTTGTACTATGTATGATTTTTCTTAATTAGGATGGGTGGACTTGTTGCCAGGATGTGGATTGTCAGTCCTGGTTTTCTGTCTGCTATTTAGAAAGAACCACCAGTATCTTTTTTGGTTTTTTTCCTGGTTTGGTTCTGCTTTTCTGCACAGTCATATGAGCACAATTCTTTTCAGAGGTTGTGAACAACAAAGCCGATGACAGAGCCAACTTCCCTTCATATTCTCTATAGAGAAGAGTAACATTTGTGTTGTCCTTTGCCAGTTGTTTGCAACTACTCCACCAGGGTTGGCCCATCCATGAGTTCTACTCAGGCAGTTGCCTTAGGCAGAAGATTGGCAGAGGGGTGCCCAACTACATTCTCCACCTGCCTCCACTGCTCCTCCTTCCACTCCCTAGATCGGAAAAGGAAGAGGGAAATGGAGAGGAAACATGAAGGAGAGCAGAGTGGTGGACTAGCATCATCAAAGACACTCTAGCCCACTACTCTTCTCTCCTCCATTCTTCATCTTCTGCTCTGTCCCCCTCTTCCTTTTTCCAAAGAGAGTGCATGAAGAACAGAGACTAGCACATTACTAGGCAAGGGGAGGCAGCATTTGGCATGTTGTCTCAGGTGCCAAGAGGTCTCGGGCTAGCCATCGCTCCACTTGTATAGTAGTTAGACATACCTCAACTACCTACTGAATTTTTCTTCTCATTCGTGGATACTGCTAAAGTAATGGAGGTAGTGCAAATATATTCGGATGATTCGGTATGTTGTTTTGTTGTTGCTGGCTGCAGAAATTGGATATCTAAATATTTTTTACATTACAGAGAAGTCTGCATTGAAATAGATGCAGCTAGTGTAGGTGTCTCACATCCATTTAGTTAGCTTCTGTGCTGTTAGACCATATGGTGACAGAGTGCCATTGCGGGCTTGCTGATAGATGCCGGCAGAGATTAACGTTCGTTCTGTCAACAAGGTAAAAGAAGAATCTGGTCCCTAAATACTAAATATTGTGAATCATCTGGACTGTTTGCAGAGATGTCTGGAATTTGGCAGTAAATTTTACTTGTGCTACCTTGTGAATGCAGAAGCTGTAAGAGATGAGATACAGGAGAGAATTTTGCAGTGGGCAAGCATGAACTTCAGCTTGAGTGTTTAAAAGAACAAAGCATAAGACACAGAATCTTATGCCACTGGAATAAAGTCAACAGCAAAATGGCTTCATCATGAAGCTTAGGAGCAGGCTATTGATATGATCCCCAACCACTGAATGTTGAGTATTTCTCTCTCTCTGTGTGTGTGTGTGTGTGTGTATGTGTGTGTGTGTGTGTGTGTGTGTGTGTAAAACGATATATTTTTGTACAGGGACTCAGCTTCTCATTCCTTTTGCGATGTAAACTGTATTAAGGCTTTTTTTTATAAGTGAAAAGCAGTACTGTATATTATAATATAATATAATATACAGTATATAATTATTAATAATGTGGTACCATAATGGTGCCAATATGGGGTGGATGATTTCTTTATTATTGGAAAATAGTTTCTAAAATGTCACACTACTTCATTTTGTTTGTTTTTTCAGTCTCATATGATTTTTCCCAAAGCCATATCCTAGGCATACCTTCGACCAGCCAAAATGATGACAAAATCTACAAGCATTCCCATTTTCTGGAACTTTTCATTCAGCTGGATGTTTAAAAAAAAGTAAAAAATGGAGAATTGCCGGGGGAGGACTGATGAAATTCCCTTCCCCCCTGAGATCTGCATGCTATAAAAGTCTTCCGATGGAGTCAGGGCAATTTATGCAGACGTAGGCTGTTGATCAACTTCACTAGATGCTTGACATGAGCTTGGGATGCATTCATGGCTTCTGGGCTCAAGACAGCACAGTATTGTTGGCCATATCCCCATTTTTAGAAAATATAAAATCTGGCAGTTTTATTCTATTCTATCTCTGGCCCCAATTGAAGCACACATTCCCTTGTAAGACAAATTTGCCACTGAGTTTTAGCTGATTTACATTTAAAGTTCACCAATATTGCTTCTTTTCCAAAGCCAGGTTTCTCTCTTATCCCAGCATATGGAACCTTCCCGAAAGCAAGCTAGTGGTACAGCCACTGTTAGTTCATGTTTAGAGAGCATCCCCCTGTCCCCCATCACAGACTTTTTTCTGAGTCAAACCCAAATAACCAGTTACTGTTCTTCCATTTCCTGTTCTACTATTGCCTCTGCCCTGGCTCTTGATGGTACACATTGAAATGCAAATGACAGCAGTAATTGGCTGAGAGATAAACCACAATGAGTGACTGAGCCATGCAGCGGGGAGTTAAGTGGCTAAGTGACAATTATTGCACTGCAACCTCCAGTATCATGAGCAGCAGTACCATTTGTTCTTGGATTTAAAGAAACCATAGCATGTTAATTGGATCTCTCTCTCTCTCTCTCTCTCTGTGTGTGTGTGTGTGTGTGTGTGTGTGTGTGTGTGTGTGTGTGTGTGTGTGTGTGTGTGTGTGTGTGTGTGTGTTCAGTTTTAGCTTAAACATAGGTGTGGGAAATATTTTCTTTGTTCCTTTTTATTAGTAAATTTTATTGTTGCTCATCAGATCTGTCTTAATTCCTCCCTCCCCCCCCCCCCCTTTCTTATTAGTGTGTCAAACTGCTACTTGTTGGGACAAAAACTTAAAGGGAGATGGACTAGAACAGGGGTTCTCAACCTTTGAAGGCCCGGGTACCCCCTATCATGGTCCAATTTTCTGAAGTATCCCCTGCTAATTAACTGCTAATTAATTGGATTAATCAATTAATTAGGTAATTAATCATTAAATAAAAAAGTACTAAAACAATTTTAAATGTGAAAAAATGTTTTATTTAACTGTGTGTGTGTGTGTGTGTGTGTGTGTGTGTGTGTGTGTGTGTGTGTGTGTGTGTGTGAGGGAGAGAGAGACACACACACACACACACACATGCAAGGATCTCTTTTTTTTACTCCAAGTCACACTTCCCAAAATCAGCTCCTCCCTCCCCCACCCCACCAAAATACATTTTCCAAAGTACAAAAATAAGCCCAAAACCAAAATCAGAGAGACAAAAGGGCTCCGAAAATAATCACAATTTAAAATCTATGTTAATTAACACTTAATTAGCTGCTGATGGGGCAGATAAGGGGCAGGACTTGGCATACCCCCAGGAAGAGGTCCACGTACCCCTAGGGGTACCCGTACCACAGGTTGAAAACCCCTGGACTAGAAAACTTGATGTGCAAAAACAAAGAGTATACAATTTGGAAGGCTGGTTGAGCATTCATCCTAAGAAACACTGGCAGAAGCTGGTCAAAAGAAATCTTGATGTGGCTATGATGATTGAGCTCCTCTTGCTCTTCTTCTACCCACATGCTTCCCTTAAGGAAAACTACAGTGTAAGGTTCAACAGGACAGAGTCTTTCCTGAGACACCTAGAAATCAGTGCAATTACAGGAATATCGTATGGCGAAGCAGATAGGTGATATGAATATGATATACTCTGTGTCTTCATCTCATCTGGGTCCAGCCAGATCAATAGACTCTAGCCAGCCCACCTTCTGGGATTGGCATGCACCAGTTGATTGGGCATCCAAGCCCTCCCCACACACACACACACACACACTGTGGTTGGTCAGGTAGTTGTAAAAGTGCAGTTGGGTGGAATAATGACATAACTGAACCTAAGTTTCTTAAAGTCAATTCCAAAGATGCTCGTGTGTGTGTTCTAATCAGGCTCACTCAGAATGAATCTGTGTATGGCCAGTTTCATCCACCACACTGGAGATTAGAGAGGGGTAACTGCATCCAGAAAATGAAGGCCCTGAGTAAGTACAGACAGGGACCAGAGAGCTTAGATGCATTAGAGAAGTGTTTCTCAAAGTCCTACAGGGGAGTTTACTCCCTTGTAAGTCTTTGCAGGGACGGGACGATGTTGGAGGTAGTGCTCTAGAAGTCTGTAATTCTTTACGTTTATTGAATCTCTTTCCATCCTTTGAAAGTTAACACTCTTTAGCTAGCTGGAGGGGCTAACAAATAGCTTGAAGTGACACTGAATTCAGAAATGGGGAGGGTTAGGGCTGCAGTTCACAGTGTGGGTGGCACAGTGGGATAAACCGCTGAACCATGAGCTGTCAAACGAAAGGTCGGCAGTTCGAATCCGCAACGGGGTGAGCTCTTGTTGCTTGGCCAGCTCCTGCCAACCTAGCAGTTCCAAAGCATGTTAATGCAAGTAGATAAATAGGTACCGCTTGCGGGAAGGTAAACAGCGCTCCGTGTTCCAGCTGCATGCTACGCGCTGCGGCAAGGAGAGTCACGCTGGCCACATGACCACAGAGGCTTCTTCGGACAACGCTGGCTCTTCGGCTTTGAAATGGGGATGAGCACCACACCCTAGAGTCGGACACGACTGGACTTAATTGTCAGGGGGTCACCTTTACCTTTTTACACACAAAGGTGGGCTTCAGAGACACTCCTATACACTGTTTTAAACCTGAATATTGCCCTGCTGAAGAGGGAATTTGTCCCGGAAGTGGCTATTTTGCTTCTAGAGAAAATCGCCACTTCAGTGAGGCGAGGCAGTGTTCAGGTAAAAACAGTGCACGGGGGTGAATGAACAGCCCCTGCCTGTCTGCCCCCCCCATTCTGACCGGGATTGCTTTGTTGTTTCCACACTCAAAAAGAGTGCTTTGCAGTCCAGCATCTGAAAAACATCTTTGCTGCCCAACATCTGGAGGAATTGCCAGACCAGCAATTCTCACGTCTAGTAGAATCTGTGTAAATAGGATGGAAAACAAGCAATGGGTTAGCCTCTTGTCTTCTTTCTATCGATGTTGCAGGTGTTTGAAAAGGGGTGCTCCAAAAAGCCCTGCTTGAATGCTTATGAGGATCAAAGTGAGCACTGGGCTGCTTCAAGCAGACAAGGAGGCCTCTTTTTGCCTTGATCTGACAAGTTTTTGCTTCCCGCCCACCCACCCCAACCAAAGTACTTTGGAATGAAGAAGGGAAAGGCAGAAGAAGTAGTGGTTGGCAGTGCTAATGCCAAATTGCTGGGGGTCCTGAGGCATAGGCCTTCATTGGGCCCTCCACAGGGTCCCCCAAACATTGGGCACTGATGGCATATTGGGCACTACCGCTGCCATTGGTACTGAGGGCTCAAGAGCTGACCTGACTGAGTGGGCCCTCAGCCACCAACTTCTAAAGGCCGACACACACCGCACGAGCTCAGGCGCGGAGGCGAGCGAGTGTAGGTGCCTGGCCTCTCGCCTCCGCACGCTGAACTTGTCTGTAGGATTGTCTTCCAGTGAATAGTCCCTCCTGTTGTTCTGCCTTCTTAGAAAGCGCAGCTGTGATTGGTTAAGCACAAGTGCGGTCCGATACACGAGAGAAGAGAGAGAGGGGCAGGAAGGAGAGAAAACTTACAAAACAGTTTGTGCCGGGAATAGAATTCATCTTGCTAACTTTTGTGAGAAGGAGAAATGGATCCAAGATAAATCGGAGGCTCAAGTGAGTTCCGATTAATTGACAACCCCTTTCATCCCGCCCTCTCATCTGATTGGCTGAGTGCAGTAGCTCCGCGAAGCAGCCCCCTCAAACATGGCCAGAATCATGTTCGCAAATGCCGGAACTCAGGAGAGCACAGCTGCTCCACTCGCTTCCGCAATGGTAACCAGACACCTCCGCACAGCTCGGCAAAGCTCCTCGGGCGTCTGGGATGCACCGGAATTTGTGCGGTGTGTGTCGGCCTTAACACCACTCTGTTGGTAGAGCATCACTTCCTTCTTAGAAAGGGACCACCAATCTCCAGAGCCTAGCATGCTCTGCTAAATCACTGTTTTGCAGTGCTAATGCAGTTGTGTAGTTTTCTTCTGATCTTTAAATGAAGTCATGCCTGCTTTTATTTCTCATATTGGGGGATGCTACAGGAAATGATGATAATTGAGATGGTGAGCAATTGGATGTCCACAACAGAATGCAGAAGACTGCATGTTTGAATGCTCTGCCATGTGGGGAGGAGGAAGGGTTCATTGTATCCTAGCTGCCTCCTTGATTAGTCACCTTTTTTTGCACAGAGCATTTTATTATTAACAGTATTTATATACCGCTTTTCAACAAAAAGTTCACAAAGCGGTTTACAGACAAAATCAAATGATTAAATGACTCCCTGTCCCAAAAGGGCTCACAATCTTAAAAAGATGCAGAAGAACACCAGCAAACAGCCACCAGAAAAGACACCGTGCTGGGGTGAAAGGGGAGCAGTTACTTTCCCCCTGCTAAATATAAGAGGAGCACCAATTGAAAAAGTGCCTCTTGCCCAGTTAGCAGGGGTAACATAATTTTATGTCGGAGATGCCAGGAGGTTTGTGCAACTTGATTTTTCTAACTATATAGATCCAGCCCTTTGTGGGTGGGTCAACTGTGCTCACTCATATATGTATTGGAGTTAGGGGCCGCCATACTGTTATATCCCAGGCTTTTGAAGGAAACATAGGCCCAAGATTCTGGCTGTACGTTTAACATCACAATAGTGGAAATGTGAAGAAAAGCCTTTTAGAAATCAGCAAGATTAGAAGGCCAGAATTGCTGTGAGGCACAGAGCAGTGAGAAAATTGATTGGAAGCAGCATGGAGCAAACCATTAGGGCGTGATAATTTGTAGCATTTGCACAGAGATGAGGAGTTTATCTAGTTGATCCAGCAACTTGAATGGAAGAATTCCATTCACTTTCCGTGCATTGAAAGTGAAGGGCTCTTTGATCTGTGGAACCCATCGCTGCAGTATCTTTTTTTGCAAAATTCAAATGTCCGTGGCAAAATTGTACACAATTTAAGCAGAATAAGAAAAAGGCATTGTAAAGTGAGCTTGTCAATCCTGCCCTGTTCCATTAGGAGCAGGAAGGAAAAAAAATATAATCAGCATGGAGAAAAAATTAGCAATAGTTTCCTAAAACTGTCCCATAATAGCTTGCAAGACTCTCTGCTTAAGTGGTCTTGTGATACATGAAAACACAAGGGTGGGCAGTTTGAAGGGTGACTTTTTTGAGGGGGTCACTCTTATTTTACTCATTTGCATCATTTGGTTACCCATTACCTTATATTTATGTTAGGGATATTTAGGCTGCCTTTCAACCAGTTTATAAAGAACAATTTAAACCATTTAAAACAAATCCCACTACACATAAGAGTAAAACGCTAAATAGCAGTGTTGGGTGGTATTTGACATTGTTTGACACAATTACAATAAGATAACAAAACGTTCAGCACTAAAATAGCATGAAGGGCAGTATGTTTCTGAATGCCATTGTAAGGGGGTTACAGAGGGGTACATCTTCATCTCCAGCTTGTGGACCTACCATAGTCAACTGGATCCAGCAGGACTCTTCTTATCTTCTAACTAAACAGTACAAAGAACTCAGTAAAACATCCAAATAAAATAAAATTAAATTATTGGTAAAATAAAATTATGCATTAAAAACCTAGGAGAATAGAAATGCCTTCATCAGGCACCATGTCTCTGAAGACAGCATTTCGCAAGTAGGGTACCACTGCTGAAAAATTCATGTCTCCAGTTGACGCCCTCCTCACTTCAGCAGGTGGTGACACGCAGAACATGGCCTCTAATTCTGGTCTTTGTTAGGACATGTTTATATGGGAGCAGGCAGTTGTAGAGATACGTGATCCCAAGCCATTCTGGGGTTTGTAGGTCAACATTAGCACCTTGAATCTGGGAAGCCAGAGAAAATATTTTATTACTGGTGAGATATGTTTGGAGCAACCTGTACTAGTTATACAAATCAGGAAATAAGGGGACAGCAGCACCAATATAAACAATGAACAAAAGACTAAAAGTATAGAAGGACTGTACTGGACATTTGTAAAAGTCCCAATATGTTTCAAGCTTTATCAGGTGAACATGAATCACTTGGAAGCTTCACACCCCAAAATGAGCATTATAGTTCTGCAGGAGGGACTGTTTTTCCCTTTGGGTGTGGTGGTGGCGGCGGTGGCGGCAAGACTTATTCAGGTGATGAAGTTGTGATGGGGTGTGATGAAGAACCTGTGAGTTTGAGACAGGTTGGGACTTTTACTGATTTCCAACTATGCCTGAGTCTTGAGAGCTGCTGTTTGTGAGTAACACGAACACACGTGTACATTTCCCAGTATTAGCAGAGGTATTTCTGGATAGTGTTGAAACCAGAAATAGATTTAGGCTGTAGACCTAAGGACATTTCTAAAGGGGAATGTTTCACTGAAACCCAGTGGAATTACTTCCATGTAATGTGCTGAGAATCTGAGGTATTAGGCAGGTGGGTAGGTTAACCCCAAGGTACATCTGTGTTAAGGAAACAGAAAGCTCAAGCAGATCGTGTACAAAATATGCCTTGCCAGATTTTTGAGCCTTCAACTGGCAGATATTACAAGGCAAACCTAACTGAAAATTCAACACCACCAACTGGTCTGCACAGTGCTAGCAAATAACCGTCTTTTTTTTTTTAAAGGCACTTTTTTCAGTTTTTTGGTGATGATTTTGTACTTTCATTTAAAATATGAAAAAGATTATTATAAAGATTTTTGCAGTGGGAATGAGGGTGATCCTTCTGAGGAATGCAGCCTTGTCATTTAGGCTGCTACTTTGTTTGTGTATTCTTAAACTTCCATGTTCTTACATTTAAACTGGCTTCCCTTACTTCTAGGGTAGTAGTCTTGAGAAGCTTAAAAATGGGGCCTTCTCAGCAGTACTTTCTGTCCAGCTTGAATGGAGTTACCTTGCGATTGTGCTGCCTCAGACAATCCTAGAAAACACTTGAGTCAGCAGCAGGAGCGTATGGAGGAATGTCATGTTTACACATCTAGGTTTGCACACTCACCCAGGGTTGGGGGACTCGAGTGATGAGGATCTTCTCAGCCAATGCCTAAAATGGTCTTCAGTGTTAAAATAGTAAGAAAGATAACAGAATTATAATAATTTTAAATCGTTTTGTCCTGCTAGGATAAAACTTTGGGATAGTGACGTTTCCTAGCCTGGAATATTCCAAAACAACTCAGGTTGTTGAATCCTACTTCTTAATTAGAAGCCTTGGTCGTTTCAGTATCGCACAAAGCCATTGTTGCCACTGGAGTGTGTGTTTAAAAGAACAGGGAAATGCTAACTTCTGCAGACTGCTCTTTTTCCCCTTCAGTGAAGGACAACATCCACTTGGTCTGTGTATTCTCAGTCCACTGCTTTCAATCTTCCCCGAAGGAAGAATAGTATAAGAAAAAGAAAACTATACATTTCTTTATCTTTGCCTGACTTTGGCATGGGTACGTATTGGTGTACCAATTATATGTTTAGATAAATGATGCAATCCTAAATCTATTGCACCTTAGATTTTAGGTTAGTGACCTAACAAAGCGTGTAGTAGGATCACCTGACCGGTCGAAGCTGGATTGTGACGTTCTATCAGAATGGGACACAATAGCACACGTTTGCTTCAGAGATTTGTTGCGTCCTTCCCGCCCTTTGCTCTTCCTTCCTGTTTTTCTTTGTTTCTCACAGTGATGTCAGCCTTTGTGCCTGAAGCACAGAGGGGATGATTTTCCCTAGCCTGACGTATGCCCCCCTCCAGGGGTGCTCTCAGGCACCAGCCAGGTCAGGCACTGGTCGAGGGCCCCCACCCATCAAAGGGCCCACCTGGCTAGGACATACCCTGGCCTTTAGTACTGGTGGTATTGATAGCACCCAAGGTATCACCAGAGGGATTACGGATATGGGGTACCATGAGGGGTCTAGTGCAGGGCTTTGTCCCAGAGTCTCCAGCAACCTGACACCAACACTATCCCACTATGTATAGATTCAGTGCAGATGATCCTCAATCTGTGCTTTGGAGGTTCAGCAGCATGCTGCCAGTTAGCTTGTATGCTCCTTCCTCTTTTCCTGTGCACCATTTCCCTCCTCCATTTTCAGGTTTTCTTTAACCAGATCAGGCAAATGATGGTTAGCACTAACCTCTGTATCATAGTTTGCAAATGCAATTAACCTCTAATACCGTGATTTGAAGCTACAATTTTAACACTAACCGTCGTCGGCCACTTGAATCTGATGTCATAGGAAACTATGGTTAGGAGGAAAGTTGGTAATAGAAGAGGTAATCTGTGTATGAGGGTGGAGGGAACATGCAACGCTTATTTATTTACTTATTTTAATAAATTTAGGCCCTGCCTTTTCACTCATTTATGTTGGTGCCCAAGGTGGCTAACAAGTATATAATTGTCGTCATCATAAAACTACATTAACGGACCTATCCTACGGACAGACCTGTGCCAGCGAAATGTGTCTTGAATAAAGTCAGAGGAGAAATCCAGTGACCAGAAAGGTGGTATATAAATACTGTATATTATATATTATTATATTATTAGCATGCCGGTGGGAAGGCCGGAGTCTTCCCGCATGCACTGGCAGAGCGATGGAGACCCGATAGAGCAGGTAAGCCCTGTACAGGGGGTGAATTGGGGCAGGGGGATAGTGGGGGGTGGAACAGGGTGGCAGAGGGAAGAATGGGGAGGAGATGGGACGGGGTGGGCAGACCAGGCCTGGGAGGGGGAGCAGGTTCAGCAGTGACGGTGCACTCCAAATTCCGACCCCCTTCCTGGGCCTGCATGCTGCCATTAGTCCGTGTTGACCTGTTGTGACTGTCCCCTTACCCCAAGGAGACCTCCAGCAGCCAAAATTCACCTGCAGGATGCAGCACAGCTTGCGCCAGCGACGCTGCATCGCCGTGCAGAAATTTAGGTTGGATTGGTCTGTAAAACATTTTAAAAAACTACTATAGGAAAAAATAAGCTATAGTGCACATAAAATCGCAATAAGAAAGTTGTAAAAGGCAGCCCATTGAAAGAGTGATTAAAAACCATCACCACAACATGATGGCTTGAAGGAATGGAACGTGACCTCTGTGGCCACAGTCACTACTGCAATATCTACTGCTGTTGCTGCTTTCACCTCCATGCCTGTGTGTGTGTGTGTGAGAGAGAGAGAGAGAGAGAGAGAGAGAGAGAGAAGCAGGATGAGATCACTGGAGGTAGTTTTTTTCCACCTTCTCCCAAAATCCACCAGTGGTTTTGTTGTTGCCCCCTAGGAGTAAATTCCAGAAGGTTTACCATTATATCACGGCTCAAGAGTCCACAAAGTCTTTATTAGGAATGTGGAAATTCGACTCGCCAACAATTTCACTAATGACTGCAGTGAATGTATCCACCAGGTTTTAGCTCAAACCTGCCTCTCTGCTAGCTTCTTCTGGTCACTGCCAAATTTTTGGCAAGAGATACTGTTCTGAATAAGCAGGAATGTACAATCCTTAGCTGCATCTGCTAAGAAACTAAAAATATTGCTTGCTGTTGTGGTTTCCTCTCCATCCCCTGTTGTGTTTTTTTCCCCCCGAAATCACCTCCTCCACACTCCTCCACACTGTACCCTTTGGCTCTGAAAACAGAGGCCTGCTGCTGTTGCTTTGATACATTGCTGCAACTCTTCTGCTCCCCACCCCTCCACAAGCTGCAACACTGCCCAAAACTTGTTCTATCCAGTTTCCTCACTCAGCTCTTGTCTTCCTAGAGATACATTCCTTTGGCTTCCTGAAACCTAAAATTAAAAAAACGAACACAAGCTTCAGCTTCCTAATTTTACAGCTCTTAGCATGCAAAGATTGTCCAATCTTTGTTCGCTATCTGTTCCTTCCTTACCTTTGTGTTTCTCCCCCTGCACACCTTCTCTTTCAGAGCTTGATTTAAGCATGACAGGCTAGAGGTTGCTTAGATTCAGATGCACATAATTGGCCTAAGTCAACACATTCCCTTGTTACATACTGAACTGCCCTGGGCAGACGGTTTAGCTTCTTCATTCGGTCTTGTAACTGGCTGTGTGACCTCAGAGTGCAGTAAATGTGTACTTTAGTGGGTCTGGCGTGCTGCTTGTGTGTATAATTTTTTTTTTTTGGGGGGGTGGAATTTAGGGTCCGTAGGTGAGAGAATTTGCTGCTCCTTAGTTGCTACAGCAACTCCAAAACAGTCACCATGTATAAATGCTACCATGTCTGTTTACATTACAACTTGCAATAAATGTGGCAGTGAAGTGTCCCCAGAGCAGAATTGCAACATTTCTTCCCCAACACAATAGATCTAGCTGTTTTGGGGTACTTGCATTGTTCTATGTCTCAATCCACACTAGTGGATGGTGCATAGTGGAACATTTTTGGGGCACAGTTGACTGGCCTTCACCCTTTTACTGTGCCTCTCAAAAAAAAGACAAAACGGTAGTGCTAAGAACAATGCACACATCCAGTTGTCGCACTGTTGTACTACTGTTCTCGGGAAAGGTTTCTTGCATTAATAAATGCAACAATTTAAATATGTGGAAAATACAGGTGGACAATGAATGGATGATAACATTGTGTGAACCACTTGTAAAAAGAGACTGAACAAGGTGTGACATTTCTGATTAAACACACCCTCCTTGAAAGTAACCCAGTAACCCAGGACTCCAGATCTGCTTGGAAAGCAAGTACGAAGTTTCCAATTTGAGATACTGTGCTGTCTGCTGTGTACTTAGTCCCAGTTCTTGTGCTATGATAAATAGCACATTGGGGAGTGTGTAGCAGCTCAGTCCAGAGTTCACCACACATGTGGAGGCTTTCATAATTACAGGAAGTAGGGATCCTTGTTGTTGTTTTTTGCATTATTTTGTTTAGGAGGGAGACCAAACCTGTACCCTGCTTATCATGTTTCTGGTTTTATAGCATGAAGTTCAGCTTTTTAACAGAGATCTATTTTAGATATCAACCATAAAGAATTTACAATAGAACTCCAAAAAGGATCCTCTAGCACAAAATGTCATCTTGCCATTCACTAGACAGCAGGCTGGGGTGCGCTTATTCATAAATCAGTCCTCAAGCAAGGAGGAGCTTTGCCTGCCACTTGAAATGGCAAACTGGAGTACCTACCTGTGAGTGGGTACTGCATGTACCTGTCCTCATCTCTTGTTTCAAGTGTGTCTACTTGTGAGTAGCCCTGTACTGATCTTTCCATGGGCTTGGTTGCAAATGTGCAAAAAGGGGCACAAGAATGCACCAGTACAACAAAGTATGGAAACGAGACAAGGAGTGAAGTTATGGGCACAGTCTAAGATCAAGCTGTAACTTCAGCTGTAATTTAAACATGATTACTAGGGTAGGAATTCAGACATAACAGGTGTGATCTATGGCTGCCTTCCCCTGTGTGTGGAAGGAGAAAGCCAGCAAAAGGCATAATGCAAAGAGAGGTTAACCACTGGCAATCATGAAAATTACTAATGGAGCAGAATATACTCTCAACTGGAAGAAGGAGAATATTGGAGAAACAGGATTTTTATTACATAATTATGCCTCCTACGTAAAGCTTGGAATAAATGATAGAGCTGTGTGGATTGTTCAAAAGCCACTTAACATGCTGCTATGATCAGAGAGTGGTGCACATGTTTGGGACTGTACAAAATGAACTCATTGGTTGTGCCCTTGCAACATTCATGAATTTCAACTCCAAGTACGAGGGAGACGACCTGATCAGAATGTGCAGTAGCACATTCTTTGTCCTGGAACCTAAGATGCTCATTTGGGGGTGGAGAAAAACGCACACATCCACAACTTTTTGTTTTTGTTTCCCCAAAGATTTAATTAAAAGATTGAAAGGAAGGGAAATGAAAATGCAATTCTGGCTTAAATAAATAAAATACAGAGTCATGTGTACTCCATCACTATCATGTGGATAGAGCTGAGAAGTCCCTATGAGAATAAAAGACTGTTCTGCACTGCTCAGACTACCCATTGCTGGTGTTGTTTTGACAGGCATCTGAGTAAGAGCCAAGTTTATTGTTTCTCGCCTTTTGCATGGTAAGCGTTGATAGTACTCATGGTTAAGGAGAGACTTAAAGGCAAAGGCCATCTCTGGTGGAGCACATACTGTGTATGCAGAAAGTCTCCAGTTCAGTTCCTCCCCAGCATCAACAGGTAGGGTTTGAGAAGCCAGTGCCAGTCAGCTCAGGCAATATTGACTTAGATTTGATTCCAAATATGGCAACTTCATATGACTTTTCGGTTTGTTCGCTGCAAGAAAGGATCTAGTTAATTAACAGCCCAATCCTACCCGGCGCGGGCAATTTGGCATGGCCACGTAGCCCACACTTAATCCTGTCTGGGGAAGGGAGAGGCTGGAGGTCTATTCAGGGTAAGTGGGCATTTGCTCGTGTATCCCGGGTAGTAAACCCCCAGGCACCACAATGGGACTACTCGGTTCTCTTCCTTAGCTGGCGCAGAATCAAGGAGCCCACTTGTGGCCTGGGAGGGGGGATAGGATACGACGTCTGCCACAGATTACCTGGATGTCTGCAGCAGGGGAAACCTTGTTACATTAGGGCAAGAATGATGAGTGATTGCAGGTTCTGCTGTGTTGTTTTAAACCTCATTGTACATTTGCTCTGTGTGTTCAAAGAATCGACATACTTCAGCTAGCCCTGCTTAAAACCAGCAATTCATTTGCAGATACTCAATCTTTTTAAAATCACCCCTTCCCCCTCCGGAGCATTGTATTTGTTTGATTCTGGAATAGTTTTGCGAAAGTCTTTACCCCATATTGGTGCTTGGATAAGAGATCTTGTTGAAACAACTTAAGTGGTAGGTGTGGACACTGGAAGGTTGATGTGAAGTGTCCTGATGACAGTCCACTTGGAAACATCAGAAGCTTTAAAATGTGAAGTTCAAGTACTGGCTCTTTAGTTTCTGTCTTTGCTTCCTCATTGTAGAAGATAAGGAATGAAGCAAGCAATAATGTTTTAAAACATTAAGCAAGGCTGGGAAAGGGCTTGTTTGGGGCCTGGGTAAGCTGCTGACAGGACAGACAATACATAGGCTAGATGGACCAATGGTCTGACTCTGTATAAAATTGCAACTTGTATATACCAGTTTTACAGCACAGTCCTGTGTAACCTTTCACCGGTGTAACAGTAGATGCACCAGTGTAAGTGCAATTTATTTATTTATTTATTTAAAACATTATACCCCGCCTTTTCCTATGCCGAAGGCAAATGCCCAAGGCGGCTTACAACAAAGATTAAAATACATCATTTAAAATACATAAAATAAGTTTAAACAATACATAACCATACATAAACAAATTTAAATTTACACTGGCATAAGTGCACATACACCAGAGCATCTTCTGTTACACCGGTGCAAGGTTACGCAGGATTGCACTGTTATACACCACTACTGGGGGGGGAGGGTCAATAGTTAAGTGGTAGAGCAAATTCTTTCTATGCAAAATGTCCGAAGTAGAACAGAGAATGATTCCTGTCTAGAACCATGGAGAGCCACCAACAGTCCGTGTCAACAGTACTGAACCAGGTGGACTAATGTTTTGACTCGCTGTAAGATGGCTTCCTGTTCATCTTCTTGAAATGATGATGATGACAACTATTTGTCCTATGATCACAGCAATATACCAAAATCCCCACACACAATTCAACAATGAAACAGTTCCATAAGTCAAGAGAACAGAGTCAGCCGAAGAATCAGACTAAGCAAAATGGAAGAGACACATTTTACACCCACTGCAGAAGTCTAGCAGAGAGGAGGAATTGCAGACCTCAGCAAGAAGGTCATTCAAACGTTTGGGGACAATTGATGCCCCTACCTCTTTCCATGGCATATCTTATTGCACATAAGGTTGGAGCCCAAAGCAGGGCCTGTGTGGAGGACCAAAACTGACGGGGGGGGGGGAGTATAAGGAGAGGTGTTCTCTGAGATATGTGGGACCTGGACCATGAGACATTACAGGTAGGCAGTAGCACTGTGAATTCAACTCGAAAACAAATTGGCACCAGTGCGCTTGGAATGAAATTGACTGAATCTGCTCCTGCTGTCTCACGTCCATCAAAAGATCATCATTCTGCACTAGCTGAAGTTTCTGAGTTGCATTCAAGGGAAACCTATGCGAAGAACTTTATAGTCATCAACTCTGGAAAACATTAGTGTTGCAAGATCCTTGCTATCCTAGAAGGGCAACTATACAGCAAAGGAGCTGATAAAATGTGTTCTTCACTACTGCAGTCACGAGCTAATACAAAATCACAGCTGCATCAAATTCAACTCCCAGACTCTGAACCTGGTCCAATGGGGCAGTTGCAAGCCCTTCAGTCAAATTATGGAGAAATTATGAGTATAACTGCATCTAGGCAAATGGTTTGAAGGGGAACATATGTGCATCTGACGTCCTCATGGTCTGCAACTGCCAGTTACTCCATTTTTGCTGCTGTTAGTTTATTGCCTGTCTTTGTTCATCCACATCATTGTGTAGCTCACAGCAAGAATTGCACTATTCTAGCAGAGAAAGGGCTCCACTTTTTGGAGCTACCTGCTTTGTCATTGTTTTGACACTTCTGGCTTGGTGTGCTCATGCTGAATTGAAGAATAGAAGTTGCTGTTTAGACAGCCCCCTTAGAGCTACCACCACATCTAATGATCACAACTGTAGGTAACAAGGACCTTCATTGTAGTGTTATATAGTGGGACATCTCATTATAGTGGGACTTCTCATTTGGTTCTCCTCAGACATCAGTTTTTTCCCGTGCATGCACGTAAGAATGCTGGTTTGGTTTGGTGATGGTGGCTGCCTTGTTTAATAGCATTCAGTGTACATCATCATGAGAAAATGAAGGTGAAAATGAAGACCCTCTCAGGTCTGCAGCATGTTGTTGGAAGACTGTCTTCTTCATTCCTGAGTAAACAGAATACCGAGTTATAAGAACATAAGAACATAAGAAGAGCCCTGCTGGATCAGGCCAAAAGCCCATCTAGTCCAGCTTCCTGCATCACACAGTGGCCCCACCAGATGCGTCAGGGAGCACACAGCCAACAAGATAACCTGTTTCCCGCTGACACTCCCCGTATTCATATACGAGTTCATATTTTCTTATTGTGTTTATTGATAAAAGAAGAATCTCCTCCCTTTCCTAGCACTTGTCTGTGACACTCCAAGTCATCTGACTCAAGATATGATTTTGGAGCATCTCGTAAGTTTGAATATAGATCTGGATTCCAGGGCAGGGTCTGATATGTCATGAAAGGTTAAGATGACAAAAAAAAAAATGCTAGCTAAAGCAGGTACAAAGTATCCAGTATTATTTTTATGTGCATTAAGCCAGGATGTTTTAGGTAACAGATGCTATGTGCTCATGTCAATATGTGTCACATCTAAGAACTTGGTCCTCTGCTCTACTGTGCAGTGGTAGTAGAGCAAAGATGTGAGGACATAAGGAAGCCTCGTCCTTTTATTTCTGGGCTGGTGGTAGCTGTGCTTACCAGTGCAAGAACAACAGCTATTGGTGTTGCCATTGCATCCCTTGGGATATGCCCTGAGCAGTGCAGGAGGACAGTATAAGGAACTTGCTTGGGTGAAGAAAGGAGACAAGTTGTAGACGTTTTGGGGTGAAAGAGTTTTGGAGGCAGGGGTGAACAATTCTGATCAGTTTGCTTCCCATAGACTACTTCTCCAGAGCAAATAGAGGCTTCTGCCACAGTAACTAAAGCTCTGGTCAGTGTTGGGCTGCCCACATATTCAGGGCCAGCCCATTCATGAGATGAACTGAGGTGGTCACTTCAGGCAATGGATTGGTGGAGGTACCTGTCACTCATCTCTGCTGTTCTTTTTTTCTCCCACTTTGTGGATTTGAAAAGGAAGAGGGAAATGGAATAGAACAGGAAGTATGCTGGGGAGGAAAGAGGAGAGGAAAGTGACAGGCAAGAGCATCTCCTACAATCTCTCCTCCATGTCTCTCATTCTCTTCTACTCCACTTTGTTCCCCTCTTCCTTTTCAAATGCAGGGAGCGCAAGGAAGGGGTGGTGACGGCTGGTACACTGTTGGGTAAGGGTGTGCGTGTGGCATTTTGTGCCCTGCCTCAGCCGCTAGGAGGTACCGTGGGCCAGTCCTGTGTGTGGGCCAGTGGGCCAGTCCTGCTGGCTTTTGGTGAAGACTTACTTGACTAAGCAGTGCATGCTAAAGAATAATTACTCTGTCATAATCATAGAGGTTGCACTACAGCAATCCTTGGAGTGTGCCTTTGATCAGGTTAACTCACCGAACTGTGGACCATTTTCTGTAGTCACGGAATCTGGTAATGCCCTGAAGATGTCAAAATAGCTTTGAAGTGAAAACCCAGACATCTTGTTACCAATTGGCCTAACCAGCAGGTCCTACAGATTTTTCGTGCAGAAATATGGCTAGCTTTGCTGTATACACCCACACTAAACAAAGATTTTATGAATACTAGGGATTGGGGCTTGAGAGCTGCTGCACCTTTATACAATATTAATCACATTTTTTCTCTGCGTTTTAAAATAGTGCCATTGTTATAGTTTAATTCTCCTTAACGGAGAAATGCAGCTGCAGTTGTGGGCTTTCTAGCTGTTTGAGGAATTGAGATGTATTCTCGTCATTTCATTCCATTTCTGTCTTTTGGAGGAAACAGATGCAGTGCACTTTTTGTAACTGCGATCTGAGAATGAAATTTCTCTGATGGGAAGACAGAAGGAAAAAATCAGAGAGAGAGAGAGAGAGAGAGAGAGAGAGAGAGAGAGAGAGAGAGAGAGAGAGAGAGAGAACATGCCATTGCCATGCCAAAAACTACCTACTGGGTGACAGTGTTATAGTCCGAAATGCAATTGTCCTGCCTTAACGAATTGATTACTGTTGTGCTACATAAACATTGTGGCATTTTTAAGCACTTTGAACATGTTTCTGTGTGCCTTACAGCCTTTGTCCTTATAGTAGCAATTGTCTTTGACAGTAGGTCACAGTTGTGCCCATTTTGTAGAAGGGGTACTGAGATCTAAAACAGTGACTTGCCTAAATAACTTGGCAAGTCACAGTCCATAGCCTACTGTTCCTTAGTCGAAATAACTTGTATTCTATTATGTAAGCATCAATATGTTTGCAGCTACCATTAGAAATCCCATTTCCCCATGCAAGGTTTGTTAAAGCACAAGAAGAGGAATTCCAGTGCAGATATGCTTTTATCATCTAGTTTTTAAACTGATTTATATATGCAGTTGGGTTAGCATTGCAGTGGTGGAGAAGTTCCTCCCCACCAACCATGCAAATGGTTGATGAAGCTAAACAGAATTAGGCTCACAGCCTAGATGCATAGATTGTGTATGGTGGCATAGATTGTGTATGGTGGCCAACCCTCCAGGATTGGCCTGGAGTCTCCAGGAATCAACATTAATCTCGACCATGTGACTACTAAAAGAGATTTTAACAGTCCTGGAGGTTTTAACAGGGACTCTGTGGCTTTAAAGATGTTAGTTCATGCTGGGGGAAAAAATGTCCAGGAATAGCTTCGGTCAGAGTTAGCAACCCTAGCTGTTGCAGCTGTAGCCAGGATTGCCTTTTCCCTGCTTCAGCTGGTGCATCAGCTGCACCCCTTCCTGGAAACAAAGGATGGTGCCATTGTTTTGCATGCCTGGCAACTTCTTGACTATTCTACTGCACTTTAGATGGGGCCACACTTGAAGAGAGTTTTGAAACTTTAGCTAGTCTGGAATGAGGTGGAATAACTGCTGTTCAGGGCTGTTCACAAGGAGCATGTTACATCAGTATTAAAACAACCACACTGGTTACTTTCCAGGACCATGGTTTTTACCTTAAAGCTCTACGTAGTCTGGATTTGGATTGTTTGAAGAAGTGTTTTTCCACATACGTGTGCCCCATGAACTGAGAATTGAATTGAGGGCCTTCAGGTGTTACCATGATGCAGAATATTGCAGGGGTTCTTAACCCCTTCCTGGCCAAGTACCATCTCTGGCGCCACTCTCCTGCTGCATACCACCAAAAGTGACTGATGATGACATCATCACCAGTTATTCCTGGGTTTTCAGGACTTCAGAGGCCAGAAAACGCAGGTAGAAGGCTCGGGCGGGTGGGAGCACCCTTCTCAGCATTCCCGAGAGGCTTGTCCAAAGGCAGGTTCACTCTTGGGAGTGAACACAAGCCGCCAAAAGTGCTGCATTGGAGTGGGGTTCCGGTGGTCTGGAGGTCCGAGTACCACCAGCAGTCAGTCAAAGTACCACTGGTGGTACTAGTACCACTGGTTGAGAACCCCTGGAGTACTGTAAGAACATAAGAACATAAGAAGAGCCCTGCTGGATCAGGCCAAAAGCCCATCTAGTCCAGCTTCCTGTGTCACACAGTGGCCCCACCAGATGCCTCAGGGAGCACACAAGACAACAAGATACCTGTGTCCAGTCGCCACTCCCTTGCACCTGGCACAGAGAAAACCCACTTCTAAAACCAGGAGGTTGCTTATGGCTTGTAACCTGTGATGGTCTTTTCCTCCATGAATTTGTCCAAACCCCTTTTAAAGGCATCTAGGCCAGGTGCCATCACCACATCCTGTGGCAAGGAGTTCCACAGATGAATCACACGCTGGGTAAAGAAATATTTTCTTTTGTCTGTTCTAACTCTCCCTCCACTCAATTTTAGTGCATGTCCCCTGGTTCTGGTGTTGTGCGAGAGGGAGAAGAATTTCCCTCTATCCACTCTCTCCATCCCATGCATAATTTTATAAGTCTCAATCATGTCCCCCCTCAGGCGCCTTTTTTCTAGGCTGAAAAGCCCCAGACGCTGTAGCCTTTCCTCGTAAGGGAGGTGCTCCAGCCCACAAATCATTCTGGTCGCTCTTTTCTGCACCTTTTCCAATTCAACTATATCCTTTTTGAGGTATGGTGACCAGAACTGGACACAATACTCCAGATGTGGCCTTACCATCGATTTGTACAAAGGCAGAATGATATTGGCCGTTTTATTCTCAATCCCCTTTTTAATGATCCCGAGCATGGAATTGGCCTTCTTCACAGCCGCCGCACACTGGGTCGACACTTTCATCGACCTGTCCACCAGCACCCCAAGATCTCTCTCTTCATCCGTCACAGACAACTCAGAACCCATTAGCGTATATGTGAAATTTTGGTTTCTTGCCCCAATGTACATCACTTTGCACTTACTTACATTGAAGCGCATCTGCCATTTTGCTGCCCATTCTCCCAGTTTGGAGAGATCCTTCTGGAGCTCTTCACAATCCCTGCTGGTCTTCACCACCCGGAAAAGTTTAGTGTCATCCGCAAACTTGGCCACCTCACTGCCTATCCCCGACTCCAGGTCATTTATGAATAAGTTGAAAAGCACCGGTCCCAAGACCGATCCTTGGGGCACACCGCTTTTCACCTCTCGCCATTGTGAAAATTGCCCATTGACTCCCACTCGCTGTTTCCTGGTCTTCAACCAGTTCCTAATCCACAAGAGGACCTGCCCTCTTATTCCCTGACTGTGGAGTTTTCGCAGGAGCCTTTCATGAGGGACCGTGTCAAACGCCTTCTGAAAATCCAGATATATAATATCCACGGGTTCACTCGCATCCACATGCCTGTTGACCTTTTCAAAAAGTTCTAACAGGTTTGTGAGGCAAGACTTCCCCTTGCAGAAGCCATGCTGACTCTCCCTCAGCAGAGCTTGTTCTTCTATGTATTTTAAGATTTTATCCTTAATGAGACTTTCCACCATCTTCCCTGGAACAGATGTTAGGCTGACCGGCCTGTAGTTTCCCGGGTCCCCCCTCCTTCCTTTTTTAAAGATTGGCGTGACATTAGCTATCCTCCAATCCTCTGGCACAGTGGCCGTTTTAAGGGACAAGTTGCATATTTTGGTCAAGAGGTCAGCAACTTCATTCTTGAGTTCCTTCTGAACTCTTGGGTGGATGCCATCCGGGCCTGGTGATTTATTGATCTTTATTTTGTCAATTAAGTCTGAGACATCTTCTCTTTTAACCTCTATTTGACTTAATTCTTTAGTCAGGGGAGACCGTTCTGGCAGCGGTATTTGCCTGAGGTCTTCTGCCGTGAAGACAGATGCAAAGAACTCATTTAATTTCTCTGCAGTCTCCAAGTCCCCTTTTATCACCCCTTTCTCTCCCTCACCATCCAGCGGACCCACCGTTTCCCTGGCAGGTTTCCTGCTTCTAACATATTTGAAGAAGCTTTTATTATTCCCTTTTATGTTGCCTGCCATACGTTCCTCAAAGTCTTTCTTGGCCTCCCGTATCATCTTTTTACATTTCTTTTGCCACAGTTTGTGCTCCTGTTTATTTTCCTCATTAGGGCAAGACTTCCATTTACGGAAGGAAGCTTCCTTGCCTTTTATAGCCTCCTTAACTGTGCTTGTTAGCCATGCTGGCATCCTCCTAGACTTGGTCGAGCCCTTCCTCCTTTGTGGGATACACTCCCGCTGGGCCTCTATGACTGTTGTTTTAAACAGCCTCCATGCACTCTGGAGCGATTGGACTCTTTTTACCTTCCCTTTCAGCTTTTTCTTAACTAGTCTTCTCATTTTGGGGAAGTCTGCCCTTCGGAAGTCAAGGGTTTTCGTGTCAGATTTGCTCGGCACTCTCCCTCCGATATGCATGGCGAAACAGATCGCAGCATGGTCACTGTTCCCCAACGGTTCGGTAACATTTACCTCCCTGACCAGATCTTGAGTGCCACACAATATCAAGTCCAGAGTCACCTGTCCTCTGGTCGGTTCCGTGACAAGCTGCTCTAAGGCACAGTCATTTAACATATCCAGAAATCCAGTCTCTCTTTCATGACCTGAGCATGAATTGACCCAGTCGATGTGAGGATAATTGAAGTCCCCCATGACTACAACCCTGTCTCTCATTGACACCTCCCTGATTTGCTTCCTCATTTCAAGATCCCCTTCAGGTTTTTGATCTGGAGGACGGTAGCATGCCCCTACTATTACATCACTCTTTGAGCCTGGTAATCTAACCCACAGTGATTCTACGGAGGAGTCAGAGCCCCCCTCCTGCTCTACTCTGGTGGATTCTACCCCCTCTTTGACATAGATGGCCACCCCACCTCCAACACGCCCCTCTCTGTCCCTCCTATAGAGTTTATATCCTGGAATTGCAGTATCCCACTGGTTCTCCGCATTCCACCAGGTTTCTGTTATACCTACTATGTCAATGTTTTCCCTAGCCACCAAACATTCCAGTTCTCCCATCTTTGCCCGAAGACTTCGGGCATTTGCATAAAAGCACTTATATACCTGGTCCCCCAAGAAGGGCTGCATGTTTGCCCCTTTATTCCTGCAGCCTTCTGTCTTGCTAGACTGGCTATCATGTCCCATCACGCTACCACTCCCAATTCTTACTCTGTTATTACTTGACTGTTCCCCATCCTCTGCACCCTCATTCCCGAGGGATGAGGAGTCCCGAACCGGATGCCCCTGTATTGTCTGAGGGCCCATGGTACAGCTGCCTTATTGAAGCTAAGCAAGCCAGACTGCCAGGAAGCCCCGTGGATTATTATTGTTATTATTATTAACAGTATTTATATACCGCTTTTCAACAAAAAGTTCACAAAGCGGTTTACAGACAAAATCAAATGATTAAATGGCTCCCTGTCCCAAAAGGGCTCACAATCTAAAAAAGATGCAGAAGAACACCAGCAAATAGCCACCAGAAAAGACACTGTGCTGGGGTGAAAGGGGGGCAGTTACTCTCCCCCTGCTAAATATAAGAGGAGAACCAATTGAAAAACTGCCTCTTGCCCAGTTAGCAGGGGTTCTGCCCTTCATGAGCTTGCCACCTTGAGCTTCTGTGTAAAAGAAAAGTGGGTTATAAATAAAAAAAACTGGTTACTATTAGAACAAGGATCTTTTTTTATGGTAACTCCCCATTTGTGGAATTATTTTCCAAAGGAGATTTGCCAGATCTTCATCATTGGCCCATTCAGAAGAACATTAAAGTACCGTATTGGTCTGAGTATAAGACTCACTTTTTTCTCCTAATTTAAGTTTTTTAACTAGGGGTGCGTCTTATAATCAGGCTGTTGCAATTTAATGCCAGTGATTTAATTAATTTTTTTAATAGCATCAAACTTTAAGGGTGCGTCTTATAATCAGGTGCGTCTTCTACTCGGGACAATACGGTATTTTCAATTTGCCAGGTTGCTGAGCTATTTGAATTTAGTTGAATTTAGAGTTTGCTTCCTGTTTTGTATTTCATTATGTCTTGCTGAAATTTAAAATTAATGTGTTTTTTTTTTTAGCCACCTTGAGAACTCTGGTCAAATGATGGGATATAAATAAATAACATTGTCTGTGTGAGAGCCTCGGTGCATGACTTTCCTTTTGTGCATAGGATCCAGATTTCTCTCCTTGAGACAGCACTTCTGTTGTGGGGAGCCTGCATTTTCCTAGCAGTTTAACAGCAGTTCTGCTTCAGGAGCAGTTTGGCACCTCACCAGCTTCTCGAGGTCGATGCTTTGTGGAATGCACCTCACACTCTCAGCCTGGCCCAAGACCCACACATCTTTGTTTTCCCCCTTCCTCTGCTCCAGGCAAGGAGAGAGAAAACTGAGAAGAGAGAGAACTGAGATTGGAACGATGGCTCAAAATCCAAGCTGCAAGTGTTGCAGCTTGGATTTTGAGCCATTGTTCCAATCTTTTTCAAGGTCTCCTAGTAATATTTGGGGTCTTGGAGTCCAGTGATGAAGTTTCCTAAAGTTAAATACTGTGTTCTGAAATATGCAAAGACAAGCAGGTCATGTCATTTGGTGCTGTTTAACAAGAGGGTCTGTTCCTTTCCTATGCTTTATTACATTTTTAGAGTGCATTCAGGAACCTCAACAACAGAAGCTCCATTGCAGTAAATTAGAATTGCACAAGCCTGGGGAACTGTGCCCCTATTTTGTTGTTTTGTCTAGACAACATGTAGAACAGGGCTTCCTTTGGATAGGCATGCCTGACAGAAACAGATTTGCTCAGAAATAGCCATGAACACTTCTGTGTATGCTTGTATCAGGCCCCTTTGATTCTCCAGGTCTTCAGATAGTGTTTCCCCCCTGCTTTATCTGAAAATCTTGGTGATTGAACCTATGACCTTCTGCATGCAAAGCATGTGCTTTATCACAGAGCTTTGGAGCCTTTTTCTAGGGGACCTGATAGCCAGACAAAACATGATGCATACACTCTGAATCCAGCATTTGCAAGCATTCCATTCAAATGGTCCCAACTGCTGAAGCTACCTTTCCTTGCCCCAATGTGATTTTACCACCATGAGGTAGCTAGATAAGACAGGACTCTGTGCTAAGCTAGGCCAGTCCAAGACCTCCTGACATCTGAGGCATGCCAAATACTGCCCCCCCTATCTGATTATGTGCCGGCCTCTGCTCCTTCCACTCTCCAATGCTCTTCTAGCTCAGCAGTGTTAGTCAGCACTCCCCTCTACTCCCTTTCCTCTTTCTTGCTGTCTCCCGTTTCCAATCCAGGGAGTGGAAAGAGGAGGAGGAGCAGTGGAGGCAAGTAGACAGACAGAGATAAGCGCCTTGCACCAAGCTGGTACCTGAAGTTACTGCTTCAGTTGGCCTCATGAATGGGCCAGCCCTGGTGCTAAGTAATTCAAACAAAAGGCATCTAGCATGTTAAAGCTGACAATCTTCATAGGAAGAGTTGCTATCCGTTTCTGTGTTGCATTCATCTCCAGCTTGGCAAAGACTGTTTACAGTTCCCTGATTGCATCCCCACTGCAGTGGCTATACAAACAGATAAATCTCCTTTATAAATGCACGCATATGAAGGCATGTTTGTATATAATTGTCAGTGGCAAGGTACTTATAAATGCCCACCTATAAATTGCTCTCTAGGTGTATGTATTCAAGGTCTGATTCCTGAGGCGTGCTAGTTCCAGTTTTAGGTGGGTGTAACTTACATGACCTTACTGCTGCTGATTTGTTTTTGTTTGACCTAATACAGTACAGGAGCTGGGCCAGTATGCAAGAATACTTGTATATTCCTCTGTATCTGTAAATATATGTCACAATTCCCATATAGTTGTTAGCATTTTCAAAAGAGAATGTTTGGGGCAAAAACTCGGCCTTATATCTCAAACCACAACTTGGGCTTCCCGAGATTCTGCCTTTTTTACTTTTTCTCCAACCATCTTTCCACCCACCTAGTAGATGCCTATGCCATTTGCTCTTTCAGCTTGCATTGTCTTCAACTTTCATAGGTCTCCTGTTCTATTAAACTAATCAAACCATTCTCCTATGCTGCCTGTTATTTCTGAACCACTTATATATGATTATTCTTTCTTCCGATCTGTTCTCGAAACACAGCTTGATCCATTCAATCTTTGGTTTAACTATAGTCTTGACCCCCAACTGAAGTGAAGCCAAAGGCTGTTGCCTAGGCTTACCATATCCAAAGGGGGACAGGGTGCCTACACCTTTAACCATTGTAAAAAGAGGGAATTTGGGCAGGTGCAGCTTGTTGCACCCTTCCATTATGAGCTGCACCTGCCAAAATTCCCTCTTTTTACAATGGTTAAAGGTGTAGGCACCCTGTCCCCCTTTGGATATGGTAAGCCTACTGTTGCCTGTTGCACACTCACCTGGGAGTAAGCCCCGTTGAATGAAATAGGACTTACTTCGTGGTAGAAGAGCACTTGCTTTGCATACAGAAGGTCAAGGTTTGATCCCTCACATCTCCAAGTAGGGCTAGGAAAGAAATGCTGGAGAGATGATACTGACCTGGATGGACAGCAGTAGTCAGTACAAGATAGGCTCATAGATGCATAGGGCTGTGCTGTAACTGTGTTTACAGTGCAATCCTATGCATGTTTACTCAGAAGTAAGTCCCACTGCGTTCATTCAGACTTATCAAGTTAAGTACATATAGGACTGTAATCTTGGTCACATCTATCCTTGCTTTTCTCTCCTCCACTGTTAAATTTTCAATTGTATACCCTTTGGGTTAATGACCTATATGTTCTGTTCATGGAGCTTTATAAAGTGCCACGTATGCTGATGGTGCTTTATAAATAAACTCCAGAAATAATAACAAGAACAATAACTGCTTTCAGTAAGTGATTTGAGAACAGCAGTCTACTACAGTGCTAATTGTCTAATTGTCTAGACTTCTGCCAGAGTTACCGAAAATAACCTACCCGATCAACCTTTGCCTCAATGGAAGGTAGTAGAGTTATATCCTTTTTATTGGGTAGAGAGTCTGAGCTAGGCAGAAATCAACAGGTGAGGTTTTTTCCTGGTATACGGATGCTTGTTTACCTGTTGAGTTCCTCCTATTATGCAGCTGTTAAAGGCACAGAACATTGTCCTTAATAGCTTTCAGAGGGGTAACTGTGTTAGTCTGTTGCAGCAAAAACAAAGAGTCTTGTAGCACCTCAAAAACTAACCCATTTACGGAGCAATTCTAACCAACTTTCCAGTCCCGGTACTTACCACCCAGTAAGTAGTACCTATTTTGCAGTGCAGGGGCAGTAATGGAGTCCTCTTCAAGGTGAGGGAACATTTGTTCCCTTACCTTGGGGCTGCATTGTGATTGCACCGGTGCTGGAAAGTTGGTTAGGATCGCGCTGTTAGTCTTTATTATTTATGCTGAAATAAATTGGTTAGTCTTTGCTACAAGACTCTTTGTCCTGTACAATGGGAAGGAAATATTTAAAAAAAATTAGCTTAATTTCCATCAAGCTCTTTTCTGTTTTTAATCAATATTTGAAGGAGGGGGTGTTCGTACTCTATAGTACTCTAATTTTATCAGATCTTTTTTGCAAGTGTGTCCTTTGACCTCATGGATAGATAGCACAAAATAACTATATACCGTATGTGGGAGTCTTTTTTTGGCGGGGGGAGATTCAAACTGGTAGCTCAGATGCCTTCTGTCCCCCTCTCAGCCACAATGGGTGAGTCATTTTTCAGGAGAGGGGAGCCTTTTCCATTGGCCTGCCTTGCCCACACATGCTCCTTGGGTGATGGACCCCATCAGTGGCTAAGTGCTCTGCGAGAGAGAGAGAGAGCTTTCCTTTGGTCTACTACCTGACCCAACTGTCCACCACAGATTCTGCCAGCTACTCTATAGGAATTTGAGGGAGAGCAACATCTCTTCTCTTGGCCCACTTGTATTTTATATATTTTTTGTTTGCTGCCTTGAGTTTTTCTGTTGAAAAAGAAAGGTGAGATATAAACAAACAGTGGAAGGGGAAATATAGCAGTTCCTTGTTTCTAAACTTCACCAAGTCAGCTGTATCCAGGCATTTCAACTGAATACATACAGCAAGTCCCTCACTTAAAGTTGTTGATAGGTTCTTGGAAACTGCAACTTTAAGTGAAACAACTTATAACGAAACCAATTTTACTGTAGGCTAATTGATATACATGATATTCATGGCATATTTCTGGTCACAAAAACAACACCAAACTTCTAAATAAACACCCAAAACACTTAAAATTGAGATAAATGTGAGCTTTCTGGACCAGAGAAAACCCACGCAGACATGGGGAGAATGTTCAGACTCCACACAGCCAGTGATCCTGGCTGGGGTTTTTTTCCTCAGCAACTTTAAAATGAAACAACTTACAGCAATACAACTTTAAATGAGGACTTGCTGTACACATAATTTAAAATAATATATAGTTTATCATGAGGTGCTTCATATTATATGATGAAATATGGTATTTATGATGCTATTCAACTTGTTTTATGATGCTAGACTGTTTGAAACAGTCTTGTAATTGGGTCAGTTATGTTGGGAAGGTAATCACACAGGACTCTGACTTCATACAGGAAATCGATACAACTTGAAAACATACAGACTAGTTCCAAAGAAGCATCATAGGAACTGTTTGGGATCCCATCTGATTTTCTTTAGGGCCAACATTTCTGTTATCTTTGCAAGCAGCATTTCAAATGTATTATCTTCAGACTGTGCTTTGTTGGGTTCCCTCAGTTTCTCTGTCACTTACTATACTATATTTTGAACATAGGTCAAGATTCTGCATTGTTAGGTTAGGTTTGCATTGTTAGAGAAAAAATAAGTTGGGGTCACTTCCAAACGTGGCTGTGAATCAGATTTGTTGTACCCCCTCACACACACTCGAGCACAACTTGAGGCACCAATCCAGAAGAAATTGACCTGGCAACATGTCTCATTCATCTCTGCTCGACTTACTTCCTTGTAATCGCTGCAGTCCTGAGGGCCACATAAAAGAGACTCTTGTGGGTGCTGCTGAGGGCTTTGGGTAGCGATCTCCCGTGCAGCAGGTTCCAGCAGGCCTTCTTGTGGCTTGTCAAGTTAAGTGAGCCAGCTTTGAAGTGATACGAGGGAAAACACTGCAGATGTGCATAGGTCTCTTTGTGGCATTGTGGCTAAGAATCAGGATTTTTTTGTCCACCCAAACCTGTGTGATGTGATGTGATGAGCAAAGTAGTTAGCTCTGAGTTACAAAGAAGGATACCGTATTGAATCTCACACTTCTTGTGTGTAAGTCGATTTCCTACTCATTGTGGTAAAAACTGTATCACGCTCATTGAGGTTTACGCTGTCAAGAATGTTACATGACCAAGCAGCATGGTAGTCATTCACAGCGGTCAGAAGTTCTGTGTTGCATGGGAGAATGCGTCCATGATGAAATGTGGTACTGCCTTATTGTGGTGAGCCCTTATCCAATCAGGAGGTCTTAGTAGAGTTAATTCTTCTTTCCATGAGCCCACTTGTCCTGTGAAGAGCCTGCTTAGGATACCTGCCCTGAGGGGAGTATGATATGGAAGGAATGCCAAAGAGGCTTTCTCATGCTGGAATAACCCATGGGCTGTTAATTAGGAAGCAGTGCAGAGCACCTTCATTCTAAAAAGTTCTGAAAGATTCAGGGAGGAATCATAGCTCAGTGGTAGATCACATATTTTGCATGCAGGAAATACCAGTTTCAATCTCCAAGAAGGGCAGAAAAAAAACCTGTCTGAAACTCTGAAGAGTTACTGCCACTCAGTGTCAAAAATACTGAACTTAGATAGACCAATGGTCTGATTCAATAAAATAGCATCCTATGTTCCTGTCTGGACATTTATTTATTTAAAATACTTCTGGGCCACCTTTTGGTCCATCCAGGAGGCTTACAAACCTTCAATTTAAAAGCAACAATCAAAACAGTCACAAAATAAAAACAGATGGTGAGTAAACAACACATAGAGTCAAATAAAGACACAGTACAGTTGGCCCTTGCTATCTGCAGGGGGGGGGGGTCCGTTCCAGACCACCTGCAGACAGCGAGGATCCACGGATACCGGGGTCCACTTTAAAAACACTAAAAAAGAGAGAAAAAGGTAAAAGAACACGTTTTTTTTAACCTTTTAAATGCAAACCGTTCCATGTTATTGCTTAAACAGCCTGAAATTGCGCTCCAGAATTGCAGAATTGCAATTGCATTCTGGGGAGACCTTGGGAGAGGGGAGGGGAGAGTTGTGCAACCCGGAAGAGGCTTCTGGAGTGTGATTTCAGGCCGTTTAAGCAAGAACACGAAGCAGTTTGCATTTAAAAGGTAAAAACCGCGGTTTTTTACTCCCCCCCCCCCAGCATTCAAACAGTGGACCCTCGCGGATCCAGGGTCCGCGGTGAGTCACATCTGTGGATCCTGAATCCGTGGATAGAAAGGGTCCACTGTATAAACGAAAACAGGAGAAGGCAAGCTAAAACAAAATTTGGGCTACCACTAAGAAGGCCCTGTCCTGTGTCTCCACCAGCTGGGCTTCAGTCAGTGGCAGACGTGAGGCAGGGCTTTTCTTGGTGGGATTTTCAGTTTGATTTGTTACTCAGGGGTCTTGCCACCATATTTTTTTCACAATAGTTTGTTAAATCGATTTTTAATTCTGTATTTTAACATTTAAGATGTATAATATTTTGTAGTAAAATGTTTTGGGGCTTGGAGCTTTCATCATCATTTTTAATAGGAAGGTAGGATATAAACCTCGCAAACAAAACAAATTGCCTCTGCTGCTGCTACCTTCGGAAACTTCAAAGTTGGTGTTAGGTGAAAGCAAAAAGAATTTTGCACCGGCCAGTGCAGAGGTAGCAAGCTCTCAGCTTGTATACGCCTTTCTCCTCTCTTCCATACAAATTACCCCTTGCTACTCTTTTCAGTTTACATAGGACTGGTTCACCTTATACTCTACTACCTGAACTGGCCCCATGCAATTAGTGCCTTCCCCTTCCTCCCATGTTAGTTTTGCTAATTGTGTGTATGGGGGGAGGCGCTCATCCAAACTACCCTTCTACACATGCTTCTCAATCTATTTTAACAGTAGATTTGGACAAATCACACACCCCCCCCAATTAGCAAAACTAATATGGAAGCAAAGTGATGGACCGTGGATTGCACCGGGTGATACCCCAGGGAGGGTTGACACCAAAATGACTTTTTATTCTGTTTGTTTCTGATGGTGTGAAAATGTACCACTGGTAGAAAATGGGTTTTTCCCGATCCATGCTGCGACTCACGCAGGACTCATGTTTCCCAGGAGGCCTCCACATTGTGTGGTCTGGTATGGGAGGAGGTCCATGGGGGTGACACCATGAGATCTTGCCCGGGTATCACCAACCCCAGTTGCAGGATCCCTTTTGTTAGGGAAGTTCTGTACTATAGCTATTATATTCTGATGCCTTTTATCAATAATTTTAAATGTCATTATACATTTTTATGGAATTACAATGTTTTGATAACTGGAAACGGAGGTCTAGTGAGATTATAGTTTGGACAATGAATTTAATAGTGTCCTAACGATTTTTTTTGCAGGGGGTGAGATTGAGAATGCAATTCTATACACACTTGCCTGGGAGTATATCTTGTGAGATTTATTTGTGAGTAGTCATGCATAGGCTCGCGCTGTTAAAGTCTATTGCCACTATATTATACATTTTAAAAGACTAACATTTGTAGACTATTGTAGTACATGTGACTGCATAACACACAAGAGAGATTTAAAGTTGTCCTGTTCTGTAGTCTCCATGATATACCCAAGCCCAGGACAGGCCAGTGATTAAATATTGGCAAAGATGAAAAATTGACTGGCTAGATGCTTGCTGCATTCCAGGCACAAGATCCAGTTGTGTAAGATCAGAAGTCACCTTCTGAAGAAAGGAAGGAAAAAAATCAGCATAATTATCATTGTAAATGGACCATTTTGAACTTAGTACAAAAGGGCAGTAAACTGTGTGTTTAACTATCCCAGAGAATCTTATTTGGTCTGGGATAAGTCTTCAAATGTGAGTTATTGAAAACTTATACCATGTTTTCAATAATGAAAAAGGTGGAAAAATATCACACTCACGGAAAGGAATAAATTATATTAAACAATATAATAAAACCATGTCCAGTGTCAATATATTCAATGATCAGACCACATATGCGCTATCAAACAAAATTACAGGCAGAGCAGGTCAAAGATGTTATAGCCCAGAAACAAGCACAAGTCAAAATGACTGCTTACATAATTCAAAAGATAAATATAACACTGAAACAACTCTGAAGTGACAGCCAGACAGGTTTCAACTACTAGAGCCTTCTAGGTGACTTCCTTATGGAGGAGGACATTCAGGACCATTTAGTGTTTGTGTTCACTTGGTGGTAAAGGTGACCCCTGACAATTAAGTCCAGTCGTGTCCAACTCTAGGTTGTGGTGCTCATCCCCATTTTAAAGCCGAAGAGCCAGTGTTGTCTGAAGACGCCTCCGTGGTCATGTGGCCGGCATGACTCTCCTTGCTGCAGCGCGTAGCATGCGGCTGGAACACGGAGCGCTGTTTACCTTCCCGCAAGCGGTACCTATTTATCTACTCGCATTAACATGCTTTGGAACTGCTAGGTTGGCAGGAGCTGACCAAGCAACGAGAGCTCACCCCGTTGCGGATTCGAACTGCCAACCTTTCAATCGACAGCTCATGGTTCAGCGGTTTAACCCACTGCGCCACCCGCTGGCTTTGTGTTCACTTAGAATGATTTAATAAATAGCTCAAAATGTAAACGTACATGCAACAAACTGATTTTTGCAAAACAAACATGTTACACAGGTACACTGGTCAGTCGGTTGCAGCTTCCTGTTGAATATGATCAGTGGCTAATCTGGGTTTCTATCTGCATAATGTGTGAATTAGTACTCGGATCAAGAGGGTTTCACTTTGGGGAATAGGAAGCATGATGTTATCTAGATAATATGGAAGAAATTTTAACCAAAAACTGGAGAAGCACAGTCATTTGGGACAAACTGTCGGCCTTACTAAGGGAATCAACAAGGAGCCTCACAAATTTCATTAGATTTTGAACCAGCCCCTAAATTGGATCTTACGGAAACAAGAGCCTAGTCTTTAAACAAACAAACGAATCATCTCATATCAACAGATATGAGAAATTTGTATGTATTTCTGATGTTTTTGAAAAAAAAGCCTTTTGTCCCTTCTGCACTGTCAGCCGGGAGCACCGAGGCCTCAGTGTCGGCACGGAGTGTCGTGAACATGCTGTAAAGCATATTTGCAGCATCTGGAGTGTAGGCGGCGCTGGCACCAGGGCCGACACTGCCACTCAGCCACAGTCCACACAGTAACATAGTCCAGCACCCTGTGTTATGGAACAGGTAAATTCTGCATCAGGCAGTGCAGAGGGTGGGGAGGAGGTGTAACGAGGTGGGGGTGGGGAGGGGACAGATTAGGCCTGGGAATGGGTGGGATTGGCGTCCTCATCAAATGCCATATCCTATCCTCCCTCCCAGGCCTCCAGCTCCAACACAGGGCTTCTTGGATCAGTGCCGCTGACTTAGGTGGCGCTGACCCGAGTAGCCCCATAACAGAGTCTGGGGTGTTACTCCAAGGAGACCCCCAGCCTGCCCCTCTCCAGTACTGGGTGCCCAAGCTGCATTGGCGCTGGATAGAATTGAGCTACCCATTTCTGGGAAAACTATTTGATGTGATTTTTTTCCCCATTGATTAAGGTGCTAATAAAACCTTGCATGATCAAGACCTGGTTGACCCTGGATTACAACTTTCTGTTATGTATTAAGATGTGTCCACCTACTTTTATAGGAGGGCAAATGGGCTGTTCTGCTTTTTTGGATCCTAGAAAATCCCATTTTACTATGGTTTCATTTATTAAATTTAGATATTTGCATCCAAATTTAAGCCACATCCACACAGCAAGATTAAGCACTTCTGGGCATGCCCGTGTTTCGTATTTTCCTTGAGATGATAGATGCATGCACCTTTCATAAATGATGTAAAATGTATTTTGTGTACGAATGTCAGTTCTTAAGTATCAAGATATAATATACGAAGCAGCCTTAAGTCAACAAAGCTTCATCAGTGAAATCACAGCGGCTTGCTGTAGCTCAGGATGCATGTCTAAGTGTGTTGCAGTTCACTCTGAAATCCACAATTCTTTGCTGGCCGAGAGGCAGTGATTTATAATAACCGGAGCATGCTTTCCCTGATGTTGGAGCTGCCCATAAATTTTGACTTTCTAGGTACGACCGTAACACTTCAGTTATGTCTCTCTGTTCCTTAAATTGTTCCATTTGGCACACAGTTCGCCATAATTCTTTCGAACACATTACTATTTCTTGTGACACCATTAATCTTCTTTTAATTTTGGTCATTTATTGCCCTCTTGCTCTTGGTTCAAATTTTCGTCTTGATTCTCACTTTTCCCCCCTTCCATCATTGCAGATTTGTGGTTGAGCTGTCTTTTGTTTTTTGACCTTTCGTGATTAGTGCATTCAGATGGGTATCTCTCATGATTCACTTTCATGCTATCCAAGGGATCTGTTACTGGAACAAGTCCCATAGTTACCTTTTAATGTTTGAGTGATCAGCTAATGGCCCCTGCTTTTGGCCAAGCAACATTGTTTTTCTTTTTCCTCTTAACTCTTGCATCCTTTCCTTATTGACTTCCTTCCACACAGGTTATTGTAAAGAGCTGTGTCCTTTATGTCAACTGCTTGATTCAGCTGCGTTTTCATAGCTAGTCAGGTTGGATAAATAATGTCAGGCTACAAGGCTTCTGGGTTATTCTGTGCAGCAATCTCACTGTAAGCTTATTCTTTTTTCATCTTGCCAAGTCTCAGTGCCTTATCCTGATTCTAAGTGAAGTGTAAAGGACCAGGCAAAGACATTCCTAGGGATATGTCTGCTTTGGCTTCTACATATCTTGTTGGGAGGAATCAGAATTCCTGAATCATATATTAACATAAAAATTGCTTTTCCACACATTATTATTAGATAAATGGCATAGGGCAAAAATAGACTGTCAGCAATGGCTGCGGGAAAATAATTTGAATCTTCCTGAGGCTGGAGACTACTTAATAGCTGCTCTTGCTGTATCTTATGTAGCAGCAGCATGCTACATAACCCTTCTAGTTATGTAGCATCCCTTAGCATTCTAGTTCTTTGACCAGTGGAAGTAGTCAATCAGCCTAATATGAAACACATTGACTTTTGGCCATGACCTGGAGACTCAACACACATACAATCTTCTATGATGAGGAATGCTACAAGATGCATTCCAATTGCAAGCCCACAGCATCCCCCAACTTTGAAGGGAATGGTGTATTCCCTACATGTGCAAAGTTGTGCTTGAACTTTATAGTCCCTCCATGTACACTATGGTTACAGTTGCCACCTGACCAGAGGCATTACATTTTTAACAGATATGTGGTGGGCGAAAATTCAACAGGTGAAGGCTTTCCCAATCATAGAAGCTTTGAACTAGGGAAAAGCTGTACTTGGATTTTTTTGCATGTCACATGGCTGCCAAAAACACGGAACATTTACCAGGGGAAAAAAAAACCCTCACACTCATGACCAGTGTTCCCTAGAATAATTCCCGCTGCTGTGCGGAGCCCTTCCATGACTCCGCACAGCAGCTGCAGGGCTGCACAGCTTAGGGGGAACAGTGCTCATGACTAACTTAACTACATATATGGGATTAGACAATTATGTGGAAGCAAATCCTGCTGATTTCAGTTGAGCAACTTCCTTCCACATCATGAACAAGTGAAAATCAAGGTGTTAGAATATGAGAGAGACTGACATTTTAATATTTATGTATTTAAAACATTTCTATCCTGCTCTAGCAGGCAAAACCTTCTCAGACTGGTTACAAATATGAAACAAAATAGTATTTTTAAACATTTATCATAGAAATAAAAGTTAAAAGCAACAGTCAAAATAGTGGGTAAGCATACTGCTGTATTATCTCTCAGATTCAACATTACTGTTTCAATGAAAGTATTGATTTAAGACTGCACTGAATGTGTTCTTTGACAAAAACATTGGTGTGAAAAAAAAACCCTCAATACTCAAAAGACCCCAAAAAATTTAACTTTTTCACACACATGTTCACTCTCTTTCGTATCAGTTGCTTTGGCACTTCCTCACCATGCCAGTCAGGAACCACATTGAGGATGTCACAGTGTCAAGTAGCCATATCTGGAGTTGTGACAGCATCACTGAATGCCAACAAAGCCCATTCAGAGTGATGATCATGCATCTTTTGTTGTGTTGCAGGTGTAAAAACTTGGACATAATTGGGAGCTGCTTTATTGGTCCTCAGTACAGGTGCAGCCTGAGCTGAGGGGCCACTGAGGCGATTGCAAAGGCCTCCCCCCTGCCGCTGCGAGTCACCCTGCCCCCTACTGAACCCACCTTAAATAAAGGGGGAGGAGAGGAAGGGGGAAGCCCCTTTGGGACAGCAGTAGCTCCTTTCTCCGTCTAGCGGTGCTGGACAGAGAAGGGGGAAAGGTGCTGTGGGTGCCGCTGTCACCTTGTTCTCTCTACCCATTTGCCTGCAGATGCAGGGAAAGGCGAAGAAGGACGCTACTGGCCCTTCCCTTCTGTGGCATCTCCTTGGTTATCTTTGCATGGGGCTTTTTAAAAAAAACTAACAGGAGAAGTGGTGAATGCTGAGCTAATGTATATTTTAAAGCCCCATGCAAAGATGAATGAGGAGACAGCATGGAAGCAGAGACAAGATGCAGGATCATCCTTCCTTGCCTCTGTCTTCCCACTCAGCCACAGCCAAGTGGGCAGAGAGTGTGAGGAGATAGCGGTAGCAGCAACTGGGGCATTTCTTTTTTGCCTTTCTCCATTCAGCATCAAAGCACCAACTGGAGTGACTGTGTTGGCGGCAGGCTGAAGGAGGCCTCTCATCAGTGGAGGCCCTCCAAGGCGCCACTTGACTCGACGCTGTCCAATGGTATCATCTGTGGGTTGGGCTTTGCCTCAGTATTTCTCGGTTTGTCCAAGTAAAACGCCCAGCAAATTTAATTCCTGGGTACTAGGTTGGAGTCTTCTTTATTTAATTTCCTTTGCTTTTGGTGATCCAGCTGAACACAAGCACATTCAGAAAGATTTCATGAAGCTGCAGCTGCAGAAACCTCCTTTGCAGAGCAGGAGAAATCTCAGTCTTCTCTATTTAGTGATGTGTCCACTGTTAACTCTTCTTACTGATTTATAAATCGTTGCATGTGGTGGCCTTCTACAGTTGCACAGATCTGATTTGATAACTTTCAACTAGCACTTTCTAATGGACTGCCTGGAGAACTGGATTTCACTCTGCCAGTCTGGGAACATTTTGCCACTCTTCCTCTACCTTGTGGAATTCTATTGCCAAGGTGATAAGCATGATGCAACTGAAGGTTCAAAAAAGAAACTGAAGCATTTGGATTCTCTGTTTTTCTCCACTTGACACTAGCAGTCACGAGTTCTCAGCTTCCATTCTGTTACCACTGGTGTGACATGAAACAGCTATTACACCAAATGCTTCCTAACTGCTTTTAATAGATCTGAATAGTGATCCTGAGAGCCTTTCCAGAAGCTAAAAAAACCCTTTGTATGTTATACTTAGTGATAGATTTGTGCTGTCTCCAATCCAGTGTCATTAGCATGATTTTCAGTGCACATATAATGGGCAAAAACCTTGCTGTAGGGAGGGATAGGGTTGCTGCAAACGAAGATATACAGTATACGTTCCCCACTGGAAATGGAGAGAATGGCATGCAGCCTGCAAAGAATGTAACCTAACAAATAATCATGGAATGGTGGGGCATCCCCGTAGGCTTGGGAGGAAAAGAGATGCTAGCCATGCTGGTGTTGGCTTTTTGGTTTGCTTTTAATGTGCTAACATGAGCTGATGCAAATACGGTATGTTCCACAATGGCTGCACTCAAAACTGCAATTGTGGCTCTCCCTGGCCATGTTGGTTGTGGACTGCATCTTCTCAGTGGCAAAATATTAGTTTGTGTAATGGAAACAATTATTTTTGCACAACTGAAGTGCTGACAAGTGCCCCCCCCCCCGAAATGCTTTCTCTGAACAGAACTACAAGGCTTCTGTTCTGGGCTGTCTGGGACCCTGACCCAGAGCACTCTCCTCAGGAGCTGGGGATACACTGCCTCATTTTGTTGTTGCTCCCCATTGATAGGCTTACCAGATTTTCAAGTTTCTTAACCGGGACACCCCCCCCCCAACAATTATATAAAAAATTATTAAAATAAAATAAATTATTAAAATAAATTAAAAGAATCTCTTTTTTTACACAAAGCACCCTTTTGCTTTGCGCGGCCAAAAATTTTATTTATTTGTTATCCAAAATTAATTAATTAAATAGGTTTACTTGCCTGTCCCTCGTCGTGCCCTTCCTCCGCCGCTGCCGCCATTGTTGCCCGCCTTGCCACCGCCATGTCCCCGCAGCCTTGCTGCTGCCTTGCCTTGCCGCCGCGTCCCCTCCCCCTTGCCTCGCCGTGCCTTGCCCGCCTCACCCGTGCCTTGCCCCCACCGCGAAGAGTCTTTGGAGCCTGGCCGGCTGCATCCGAGCCAGCCAGGACTAGTGCCCCCAGCCTCCTCCGCCGCTTGAAATTTTAAAAGTTACCTTTTTTTCTCTCTGCATCCGTATCTTGCGAAATCTCGCAAGATCCAGGATGGAGGTGCCCAAATCTCGTGAGGGCACGAGACAGCCTCGTGTCCTCACAAGATTTGGGCACCTGCATCTTGGATCTCGTGAGATTTCGCAAGATCCAAGATGGATGCCGAGAGAAAAAAAGGTGACTTTTAAAATTTCAAGTGGTGGCGGAGGCTTCCACCGGGCCCAGAATGGTCCAGGACAGTTCAGTCCTGGACATTCCGGGACAGATGGTAAGCCTACCCATTGGTCACCTTAGAAGTGTTCTCTTCAGCAATACAAGCACATATAAAAACCTGCAGTTTTTATATGTGCTTGTATTTAAAAAAAGAATATATTTTAAACAACCTGTTAGAGGACTTGGGAAGGGAGCAACCTTTTAGTAAATCCAAAGGCTCTGAATTGTTTAATCTAACCGATTCCTCAAGTAAACGTTGCACTCTCCCCAGTCCTAATTTCTGTTCTGCCCAGTCTTTTACCCCTGGGCACTTCACATCTCCTCTTCGGTTTCTCTCCCAGCACTCATCAGCTGTTCCTTGTTAAAAAATGGCTGTTGAAGGTATTTATTTGCAACAAATCCTAAAATGAAAAAGTCACACCATGGTGCTTTCCTTACAATTATATGCCTCATAGCAGAAGATTACTTTCTGGTATTTTATGGATCTGAACCAAAAAAAGAATCCAATTAGGCAAAACGTGTGACTGCTTTCTACCAGGAGAAACCAATTACAACAACAACAACACCACAACAACACAGAAGCAGTTGCTCAGAACTCTGGTTATTTTTGATGGGAGGATCTACTGAGCTCTTTTCCTTTGGAGCTTCTGAGTAAGGGTGTGAAATCGTGTGCTGCAGAAAAAAAACTGTAGCCTGGGGCAGGCTGGCTTGCTGAGCACATGCAGATGGGAGTGACATACTACTAACATTGCAGGGGCATGTACTGAGCTGTCATTTGCAAAGAACCTTACAAAAAGGGAGAGACTTATATCAACTTGTTTTGAGTACAGCTTCCTGTTGCTAGATGTGTTGCCCAGTTGTCGTTCAGATACACCGCTCGAGGGATGGGAGAGACCCAAGGTGCATATATGTCCTGTTCGGTTGTGCTTTGCTTTCTTGAAGTTGGCAGCATTATCCTTCTACTGTACTTTCCTTCATGCTAGTTTAATGCAGTCTCTACTTACCTGGGAAACAGCTACGTTTTGGTCTGCTTTGTCTGTACAGTACCTGCAAAATGGTGCTACCAATAAAAAAGGTTAGGTATTTGCAGATTTGTAATGAATGTGGTTTCAGCTAAGAAAATGTCCCAAGACAATTTTCTGAATCAACAGTTCATGTTCATAATGCTTTGCTTTTTAAAATTGTCGAAGATACTTGTATCACTTTAAAAGATTGTAGCATAAGCTTTAGTGGACTAAAGTCCACTTCATCAGATGCACAAAGTCAAATCCTAGTAGGCAGGTATATAGTACAGTATATACACATATGGGCTCAGAGAAAAAACGTCAGTTGCAAGAGGAAGCTCAAAATACCTGATCTTGTAATAAGCTTTAAAATATACAAGATAACCCTGGTGCCAGTTCACAATTGGTGACAATAACCTCCTAGCAATGCAAAGTTACCAGTAATTGATGGCGCAATCCTGTCTAGGGTGTCACAAACATGCTGTAAAGGACATTTGTGGCACCCTGAGAGTAAGCAGCACCGGCGGAGAGGCTTGCGCTGCTCCTCCGGTGTCACAGAACTGACCAGTGCTGCGGTGGAGAGGTAAGACCCCACTGGGTGGCAGAGGGGTGAGGGGGAAGGCGGGCATTCTGGGGTGGTGGGATTACAGAATCGGGCCCGGGAAGGGGGAGGGATCAGCCAAGGCTTCCTCCACCATATCCTATCCACCTTCCTGGGCCTGTTGGGCCTTAGATTTGCTGGTGTGCATTTGATGAGGCCCATTGAGACAGCTGGAGCGTTACTCGGGGTAAAGGCACAAATGTCCCTTTACCCCGAGGAGGCCATCGGCTGTGCCAGGGCAGACCCAATCTTGCATAGGATGCAGCGGGCAGCTTATGTGCATCGCTGCATCTTGCTAGACAGGATTGGGCTGTAAGTCTGGAATGCAATCAAACCCCTTGTTTCAGTTGAGACCTGCAGATATGGTCTTGAGCATCATTATAATTCAATTCCAATGTAATCTTGTTCTACCCTCCCTTTGAAATTTTTCTCTTGAAGAAGTGTCACTTTCTAGTTTACAGCAGAATGTGCTTGTGGATTAGAATGTCCGTCCCCCCTACCCACCCCCCAATTTCTGAATGTTGCCTGTAAACCAGGGGTAGGTAACTAAGACCCGCCTACAGCCTCCCTAATTGGGAGGTTCACACATGCGTATCGAACATGCTTGCTCTCTTACTATTGATTGACCCTATGTCTGGCCCCTATGCCGAAGAAGGTTGGCGACCCCTCCTGTAAACCACAGACATTCTTGTTTGTTGGGCCTACTTAGAGAAGATGATAATGGGTGTCACATTAATCATCCAAATAACAATTTGGCTATAGGAGATAACTGTTGTGCACTTAATTTTCTTTTTTTTAATAGTTCTAGTATCCTCACTTTTTTATAACAATGACTTCTCTCTCTGTCAGTCAGAAAGTTAGGGCCCAGTCCTATCTAATTTTCCAGTGCTGATGCAGCCATGCCAAAAGGGCTTGCAGTGCATCCTGCGGTGGAGAAGCAGTCACAGAGGCCTCCTCAAAGAAAGGGAATGTTTGTTTCCTTACCTTGAGGCTGCGTTGCGGCTGCATCCACACTGGAAAGTTGGATAGAATTGGGCCTCAATCAGTTGGAGAACTTCTGCCTTGCCTTTCCATTCAACCAGAATGCTCAAGGTGGCTTGCATTAAAAAAAAAAAAACCAGCAACACTCTTAACATTAATTACTAAAACCAAGGAAGTGATTTTTAAAAGCAATATACCGGTAACACAATTCAAAAGCAACAGAGTGCCAGAACAAGACTTTTGTAGCAGCTAACTGATGGTCTGCCGAAAACAGTCAAGTCTTCAAAAGACAGTGAAGAACAGACGAACTCGGGACTAGGCAGACTTCCTGGGGCAGGGAGCTCCACATTCTGGGTGCCACTACAGAGAAGGTCCTCCCATGCTTCCCCTCCAGTCACACTACTGGGGGTGGCAGAACATGCAAAAGGCTCTTTCTTGTTGATGTGTATGGGGGTGGGGGTTGCGGCTGCTTTTTAGGACCATGATCACAAGCTGCTTATGGCATTAACAGCTATAATAACCAGCACTTAATTGTGCTCAGAAAAAGACCAGAAGCCCATGTAGTTGTTACACACCCCAATTCTAACCAACTTTCCAGCGCCAGTGCAGCCACAATGCAGCCCCGTGGTAAGGGAACAAATGTTCCCTTACCTTCAAGAGGCCTCTGTGACTGTCCCCCCATTGCAGAATGTGTAGCGTATGCCCCATTGGCACAAAGGCATCAGCACTGGAACGTTGGTTAGGATTGGGCTGACAGTAACATGCTCCCTAAAAGTAGCCCTAGTCAGAACTACATGCATGTTCTTTTAAATGTGTGGGGTTGGTCAGACAAGTATCATCCAAACCGGTTCAGGGTATTGTTACTCCACCTTGTCAGTCCTGGCTCTGTTTGAGTTGGGGGACAAGGTCTTGAGAGTTAGGCAAGAAAGGGAACAGTGAAGCAGAGGCTGCTTGTTGCTAAAACTAGAAGGCTGCTGGTTAAAAGTGACTAACTGCATCCTACGAATGACCACAAGCCACCAGTTTTTCTCCTGGGATACTGCAGAGTATTCAACAGAGTGGATTGAATTTACAAAGGTGGTGCCTCTTCTAGGGTTAATTCATGAGGAAACGCTGCCCAGCTGTCATATAATTCAAAGACTGTACCTATTATGGAAGCTATTGCTGATCAAGAAGAAAAGACCAGCATCCCCCCTACCCATTGCATCTCTGTCTTTGGAAAATTATAGGGTTTAAGTTTACTATTGTATATGTAATTGTATATGATTTATCTGACGAAGTATGATTTCCTCTCCTTCGTAGTATGTCTAATTATATTTTTGAATATGAGGAAAATCTAACAGACTGCTTTCAAAAAGAGGGTTAAAGGGATAAAATAACATGCTGTTGGTGTATGTTTTACTTGAGGAAAAGACTTCCAGGTTGCTAACAGCCATGTAGACTCTTCTTCTTTCCCGAGCTTAAAAGACTTGTTGAAAGCAGTCAAACCCTGCATAGCGTGATGTCATCAATATACTTTTGTGATTGTGGTTTACATGTCGGAATGTTTATAGTACTGTAATATATAATATAATATATACAGTATTTATATACTGCCTTCCTTGGTCATTGGATTTCTCCTCCTTTAATCCAAGGGCAGGCTGTCCTAACCCCCCTTGTTGTTTTTTTTACAAAATATATAAATGTCCAATCTTTCATGAACGGCTACTTTCCAGGTGGTATCTTTTTTACAGTCTGACAATTCTGCTGACTGGCGCCTCCCACACTCGACCGACGCAACTGGAAGCTCTTATCTCTCCTCCTGGAGGCTTTCACAGCTTTTTGCCGGCGGCGTGTCTCGAACTTATCAAGTTCACCGGTCTTCGGGCTTTGAAGGCAGCAACTCTCCCAACTGAGCCAGACTCTTCTGCCTGTATATATTGTATATTCTGTATATATAAGCTTAACCAGAAAGGATACAACAATCCTATGTTAGCCCAATTCCTTAGCTTGAAAGCCCTCAGTAGCTTGTGAGTAGTGTTTATGCAAGAGCACTTGCGCCCATATGTTTTTGCCCAATCTTTAAGGCCTGCTTCAGAGGCCCATCTCTGTGTGGGCTCACTTTCAGAGATTAGGAAGGTGGTAACTGGTGAAGGCTGTAGCTCAATGATAGTATTTCCACATAAGGTAGGAAAGGAATGCACACCCTCCCCCCCCCCCACTGTCTGTGACCCTGGAAAGCTGCTGCCATTTATTGTGGACCAGGTCAGAAATCGATCATGGCCTGATGATGGGTTGCAGCAGTGCTGTTGTCACCATTTTGTTTTGAGACTCGAACTTGAACAGTCAAGGGTAGGAGTCCTAGAGAATCCAAATCCCACTGAAGACTTTGGGAAAGAGCTGGATGGCTATGAACAAGTTGAAATTAAATCTAGGAGAGCTGCGATGCAGATGGTGGATCTGTCTTGGAGGGGGTTGCACTCCCCTTGAAGGAGCAGATCTGGAGATTAGGGATGCTCCTGGACCCAGCACTGCTTCTGGATCTCCAGGTTGTGGTGTTCGCCCAAGGGGCCTTTGCCTAGCTGAGGTTGGTGTACCAACTGTGTCTTCCTGAGTCAGTTAGATGTGGCTACAGTTATCCGTGCATTGGTGACATCCAGATTGGATTTCTGTAACATGCCCTTGAAGGCCATTTTGAATCTGCGATTGGTGCAGAATGCAGCTGGACATGTTATGACTGGGGCAGGTGGATGTGGTTTAAATCAGTCATGTTGCTGTTGTACCAGGAGCACATTTCCAGGTGCAATTTAGTGTGCTGGTGATGTCAATGTGAGTAGATAAATAGGTACCGCTTGCAGGAAGGTAAACAGCGCTCTGTGTTCCAGCCGCATGCTACACGCTGCGGCAAGGAGAGTCATGCCGGCCACATGACCACGGTGGCGTCTTCAGACAACGCTGGCTCTTCGGCTTTGAAATGGGGATGAGCACCACACCCTAGAGTCGGACACGACTGGACTTAATTGTCAGGGGATACCTTTACCTTTACCTTTATGGCTTAGAGAGCCAGGTTACCTGAAGAACTACCTGCCCCTGTATGAAATGACCGGCCCCTTAGGTCAGCCAGAGGGACCATATCAGAGGTTTGTTTGGCAGCAGTGCAAGGGAAAGCTTTCTCTGTGATGGTTACCCCACATTTGGAACTCCCTCCTGTCTGAAATTAGGTTGGCCCCCTCTCTGCGGGTTTCAGCAGCACTTGAAAAACTTTCTTTTTCTCTTTGCTTTCTTAGGGGTTACTTCCCTTTTTGTTGTGTTGATTTTTTTGTTAGTTTCTGACTGGTTTGCTGCTTTCTCTATTATTGGATTATTGTAAACTACTATAAATGAGCCAAAATTCATGATATAAGCTGCTTTGAACACCTCCATCATATGGGGAAGGGCAGGATATAAATATTTAAAATAAATAAGAAATCTGTTTGGATTATATTCAATTACATTTTAACCAAATTCTTTTCTGTTTTTAAAGCAACATTACATGTAACTAAAATTTAAACAAAATAAAAAACCTGATTTAAATAAAACAAATTTTAAATTTAAAAATCCAATTGTTAACAAATATAATTGATTTTTATTCAGCCTAATATTTATTCCTCAAAATACAGCAACTACTTGAAATAGGAAACATACATGCTGGAGTGTGACTACCGGTAACACCTGTGTGGTGAAGCAGGTATTTCTTCTTTTAGGTTGTACCTGTGATGAATAAGTCGCACAGCAAGTCACACAGACATGGTCCAAACTAGTCTCTGCAAGTCAGATAACAGAGGCTCTGGATATGTCTGTATCCATGTGCCTCTGTTGTACTTTAGGTTTGTATTGCTGTGGTCGTTCCTCTGCTTCTCTTTGTACATTTTGTGTCCATATGTTATTTTCTCCTGCTGAGCTCCTGTCAAATAAATTACTTGAAGCACAGCTTCAAGGGGGTGGTACACCCTACCATATCTGTACAGACATCACACGGGGCACTGTGGGAAAGTTAGTACCTCTTTAATGAGGTACTAACTTTAGCTTAGAGAAAGCTTGTCATGGAGTGCTAATCAGGGACCAGTGCAGATCAGGACTCAGTGTGGACTTTTTGCAGCAAGTTCATGCCATATGGAAAAACAGCAGGTGCAACGTATTCTGAGTAACAGTTCGTACTGTACTGTGAGGATCGCCCTTAAATTAGAGCCATCTGGAAAAGCCCTCATGGAAGTTCACAGGCATCCAATTGGGTAAACAGATGACCCAATGATAAGAAGGGATGGAGGTAATGGTAGTGGGCGTGATGCCATTTTGAAATTTGGATTTAAAGCAAGGAATCCGTTGCGTGATGGGGCTGTTTCTTTCTAGCCTATTCACCTTTCTCTAGTGCAGCAAAATTCTCCAGAAAGCGATCGTTTTAAAATATATGTGCAATAATAGAAATTGCGGCTTGCGATAGAATCACTGAGCGTATTTGTGGTTAAATTTCTATATTGTTGTCTGGAGGAAAAGTGTTTTGGAAAAATAACATGCAAAAGGAACTAGTAAACTGCTGGTGGGTAATTATCTATGTAAATCTTCGCTATAGTTTCATTCATATTTTTATTTTTCTCATATGTTCAGTCCTCCTTTTCTCTTTTCAGGTTGAGAGATCATGCTTTACAGCCGATGTTAAATACATGCACTAGCCAGACACTTTCATTAAACTTTGATTAAGGCCTCCTACTAATAGTGCATTGTGCTGGACTTAAGGCTACTTTCTCCTCCAGGCATGATAACTAAAGGTACTGGGCACCGCATCCTTCACTGATGTCCCAGGAGATGCTGAGTATTTCTCAGAACTGAGCTGTTTCTGTGTGGTAGAAGAGCAAATCTTTTAAGCCACTCAGACACTCGCTGAACCAGGTGGTGTGGCTGTCTGCCTCTTCTGCATGCTGTTGCTAAGTGAACAGCTCCAGATCGTGCACAAAGCTGAACCAATAGCATCCTGACCTCCAAAGCTGTTAAAAGCTGAAGAAAGAGGAGCTGTCTCTTTTCCCCCTCCTCTCTGAAGGAGGTTGGTTAGGCAGATTAGAGAAAATGGGTGCAGTAACTCCTAATAGCCATTGATTCTTTGGAGATGGATGGGGCTTTTTTTCAGGTGAAGAGGGGTGAAAGTAGAGCTTCTTTGCATATACAAAAAGGGAGAGAAAAGCATTACTTCTCTTGTACTCTGTACTCCATCTTATGATTAAGAAAATAATATTACTGCTTTGCTTTGCTTAGTGTAAGACTCAACCTCTTATTACAAGCTGGCTTTAGATACTCTATCTACTTCCTTAGGATAAACATTTGATGGGCTCCATGTATTCCCGAGCTCCATGTATTCCCAGGCTAACAAGAATGACTGTAGTTCTCCCCCGTCTCAAGAGTGCAAAGTCGAGTGGGTGGGATTCTAAGTGGGGAATAAGTTTCCTTATGGGGCACCTTTTTTCCATTTGAAGTGTGTAATTCTCACACCAAAATTTATGAGTTAGTAAAACTTGCACAAAATGCTCGTGCTTCTGCGTGCTAGAATTCAAACATTTATTGTGACATGCCTGGAAACAGCCTGGGTCATGATACAGTTAAAAAATTGGGTTTGTACTGTAAAAATCAACTCATGCATGAGTTATATTAGACTTTGATGGCAGGTGTTGCAAGCTACTTATTCCTAGAAAAGTTCTTTAACACTACATAGAGATTAATAAATAGAAACATAAAGCTAAAATAAGTCAGTAAAGGCCTTTAAAGTTACACTTTTCCACGAAACAAACTTTGCCTCGCCGAACAGTCTCCACATTAGCAAAACTACGTGAGCTAAGTTCCACCCGCTGCCAGAAACAGCCCTGGCTGAAGTCCTTCCTATGTCTGAGGGGGGTGCTATGAGGTGCCACCCCAGCTTTACCCCAGCATGCAAAGCATGCTGCACTCATCCCCCAATTTCCCCTTCCCCATCTACCTCTTGGTACATGAAGCATGCCTCAGCCAAGGCCCCTCTACCCATCTGGTTCCTGAGCTGGCGACTTCACCAAGGTTCATTTCCTGGTTAGTCCTGGTGAGAAACCAGTCACTTCTGTCACCACCCAAGATCATTCAGTTGTAGTACTTACCCTCGATTTGACCAAAGGATATTCCACCCTCTAAACCCCAGATTTCGGTTGGAATTCTTACCTATATATTCTTGGTCATTGGATTTCTCCTCTGACTTTAATCCAAGGTGGTGTACATGGGCAGGCTGTCCTTAACCCCCCTTGGTGTTTTTTTTAACACTATATATAAATGTCCAATCTTTCATGAACGGCTACTTTCCAGGTGGTATCCTTTTTACAGTCTGACAATTCTGCTGGCTGGCGCCTCCCACACTCGACCGATGCAACTGGAAGCTCTTATCTCTCCTCCTGGAGGCTTTCACAGCTTTTTGCCGGCAGCGTGTCTCAAACTTATCAAGTTCACTGGTCTTCGGGCTTTGAAGGCAGCAGCTCTCTCAACTGAGCTAGACTCTTCTGCCCAGGAGTACCTGGGAGTAAGTCCCTTTAGACTTACTTTTGAATAGACATGCATAATGTGCATTCCTGTGCAAGTTAAGGCTGGCAGAGCGAGGGTGTCACAAAAGTGCTGTAAAGTACTTTCGCGGCACCTGCGGAATAAGCAGCGCCAGCACCGAGGCTGGCGCCACTCCACTGCCGGAGGACACTCGTGCCACTGGACACAGGTAAGCCCTGTTCCGGGTGGTGGCAGGGGAGGGGATGATTGGCTGGCCAGGCCAGGGAGAGGGGCAGGGATATCGGCGCTGTGCTCCGCCGATATCCTAACCCCCTTCCCGGGCCTGGACTATTTTGCCTGGACTATTTTGCTGGCGCATGTCCGAGAAGGCCATGTAAGGCCTTGCATGGTCTCCTCGAACGTGTACCAGCAAAATAGATGGCGTGCATCTGAAGAAGCCCATTGGGGCCCCTGGGACTTACACCGGAGGAAAGAGAAGAACTTCCCTTTCCGTCTCCACAGGCGTGGGCCACATCGGTGCATCCTACGCAGGAGTGGGCTGCCCATGTAGTACAGAAGGATGACAGCTTGTCATTGAAAGAGGACATAGGCACAGAGCTTATCTCCAAGTGAAACGTGGAGAACCATTTATGGGCTGGGGGTTGCATTACAAAGTATTACTTAACTTGTACCAAAGAATCAGTCATTTGTTGTCTATCTTGGATCTAGAGTTGCGTATGCGGTCTTTCACAGTTCCTAATGTTCTCCTTGAAGCTAGTTCCTGTGTTATGGTGGTTACACAAACAGGAAAACAAGTTTGAATGACTTGAATTTTCACTTCTTTCTGCATGTCCATTGCATGGCTCCTGGGGTTCTCACTGCAGGGGAGATCTGTGTGCCCCATTTATTGGGTGATGGAGAAATGGTAGGGAAAGTGTATAGTTGTGTATATTCTTTCCTTGCTTTGATGCATATATTTATTTATTTATTTATTAAAATACTTAGTGAGCTGTCTTTCCTGTGCACAAAATAAAGTACAGAGAGAGAGAGAGAGAGAGAGAGAGAGAGAACAGACCAAATTGAAAACAAGACAAAACAGTATGACAGCTGTGGCAAAAAAGCTACAAAGTCGCAGCACTGTGCCAGTGTCCGCCTGCCTGTCTTTCGCTCTCACACACAAGCAACAGAATTGACAGGATGTAGAATCTATACAATATACAGATTGAAAAAACAAAAGCTAATCAAGTCTGGCAAATACGTGACATCCTCCATTTTCCACTCAGTGCCAGCAGAAGACAAAGTCCTGCACTGGGAAACCCAGCGTTCCCTGTCTGACCTCTGATAGACACTCAGCGTAATCCTGTGTAACCTTGCACCGGTGTAACAGTAGATACACCGGTATAAGTGCAATTACACTGGCATAAGTGCACTTACACCGGTTCATCTACTGTTACACCAGTGCAAGGTTACACAGGATTGCGCAGACTGAGTGCTACCACTGCTGCCAGTACTGACGGTTCTGGGGTTGACGGCTAGGCGGGCCCTCTGATGGGTATAGGCTCCCAGTCAGTGCCAAACCTGGCCAACCCCAATGCCACCTCTTGGGTAAAAATATAGGCTATGCTGTAATTAATAAATATAATATGTGTGCTATAGAGCAGCATGCTTGATTTTCTCTGTAAACCGCTTTGTGAATTTTTTTTTCTTGAAAAGGAGTACGGTATATAAACATTCATAATAATAATAATAATAATAATAGTAGTAGTAGTAGTAGTAGTAGTAGTAGTAGTAGTAGTAGTAGTAATCTGTATCATCATTTCAATCTGTATCATGCCTTGCACTGCATATATGATGAAGTAGGGTTGGTTTCATGTACAAAAACATGCACTATCTGGAGTAGTCTTGTGTTACAAAATACATATGGTGATACTGCTGGTAGATCTATTTTTGTTCAGAATGACCCAGCATCTGCAATATGCCTACATAATCTTTCACAAGCAGAAGATGGCCTAAGATGAGGTGCTACACAGCCTTTTTATTAGATGCACACTCTTTGGATTAACTGTGTTTTGACCCCAGAATTTTGCCTTTTTGTATGCATGTGCATGATTTTATGTGCACTAGGAGAGAGAGGGAGAGGGAGATATATATATATATATATATATATATATATTATTTCTGCATTGCCAGGGCGTAAGATGCTCCCTCTTTTTATTTAATTCTTTTTTTTTTTCTTACAGGGTCTCGGGGGATGCTATGGTTTGTAATACTTCCCTCTCCCTCTGCTTGTTCTTTCCTTCCAGCAGCAAACTGGGTGCAGTGAAAAACAGGCCAAGGGAGAGTTGGGAGAGCACATCAAGCCTTAACTATTATTTCCCCACTTGTAACTGTGCTCATTTGTGTAGGCAACTTTCCGGTAATACAAAAACAAAAGGAGAGGCAGACTTCAGTACAGAACTCTGAAATCTGAGCAGCTGGTCAACATGACATGATGACTTCAATGAAGGTCATTGTCGCTTAATAAATGTTTTCCCTCAATCTCAGCTATTTTCTCTGCAATTGGGGCACCATGTGAACCTTTTGTATCATTTTGTCTCCGTGTTTCACAGCTGCTAGTGTGCCACTAAAAAGGGGCATGACACTAACCTTTTAGAGCAGACAATCCTTCTGTTGGTAAGCAGCAGAAAATGTGCTTTAACGCATCACAAAATTAATGTTGGGCTTCCATTTCAAAGACCATTATGGAAAAAGGACCAATCTATGGGAACCTGGACTTTTTCAGGAATATTTTATTGTGTAGTGGATTGCATCACATCTCTGTCACCCTTGCATTCAGTGGCCGGGTGGCACCCCTCCAAAGTAGAGGGTTGCAGCTAGTCCACCCACCCTCCAAGTCATCGCCACCAATGGAACCTGGCAGGTCTAGCGGCAGAGCCCACAACAATGCTCTGTTAATCTAGGTGTTTGGCACCATTTTTGGCTTGTCCTCCAAGCAGGAGCCCACCAGGTCCAGCAGGTGGAAAGGCAAAGGTGGGATGGAACAAGTTAATACCTATTGCAGAACCTCAGGGAGCTCTAACTTGCTCTGACAAGAGGTAGAATTGAGTCTTAACCGTCCACAGGCTCAAACGACCCCTCCCAGTCTCCACCTTCCTGCCAGGAGAGGGAAAAGGTTTAAAGGGGCAGCCCTCTGACCAGAAGTCTTGCACTCCTTCACATCACTCTTCACTTGCTACTGGCTCAGGGGAGTATGAGGTTCTTGGCATGGAAGAAGCTGGATCTGTGAGGGGCTCAGTGGTGTAGACACGCCCCCAATCGCTGACGCCACCTGGAATGCTGCGGTCGCCAGAAATGTGAGCCAAAAGGCTCAACCAACACTCTGGGCGGGCCAAAAAGCGTGCATCTTTTTTGCCGCCGCCTGCCCACTTGCGTCTGCTGCCGGTAAGGTGCCCCCCTGCCGGTGCGCTGCTGCCCCCCCCGGGTGCTGCCCCCTGCCCCAGGCATTCCTCCATTACTGGAGGGGCTCAGGGCAGGGGTTATGACAACTTTTTATACTTACCGGTAGTTAAGTTTTCCCCGCAGAACTAGGGAAGGAAATGAGGAAGATAACACCTACTGTATCCCCAGTCTGTGACTGGTGTGTGAGGCACTTAGATGCAGCTCTGTAGATGAATAAAGCAAACAACCACATCTTCTCTGGCCAGAGTTATTCTCCCTGCTTTCTGCTACTAACGTGCAATACAGTTAGTATGGAAAATACTGTATCTCATTCATCCTGACAACGACACAGTCTTATTTTTACAAATGAGGGAGAAAACAGAAGCTGGGAAGATTTGACTAACTTGAGGCCTATTGGTGGCTACATAGCTACGCCTGGATTTAGAGAACCACAGTGAGCAGGCTCCATGTCCAGTAGTCCTCACTGGTGTATCTGTTAACCTGGCACATTTCCATCAGCGTATTCCATACCCACCGTTTCCTTCCAGTCAAAACTGTCATAACCTGGTGTCACTGAACATTGCCACACCGTGACAATGGTAACATGTCTGCCTCTCACATCGGTATCAGTGGGTGGGAGGTCTGAGAGGAAAAAATGTCCCCTGTAATCATCACTGCTTGCTTCCAAAGACTATGAACTTCCACTTTTGAATTATATCATATGAACTTCTCCTTTTACATTTGGAGCTTTGATCCATGGACTCTTTGCTTGACTCCAGTGAATTCACTGGAAGTGTTGCATGTGGAGTGACTGCAGAAGCCTGCCCAGAGAGGTTGAGTTGAACTCACTGGCAAGAGCTTGCATTGATCTCTGTGGAACCAATGTTTTTAGTTGAAGCCTTTTGTATATTGCAAAGTACTCCTATAAATGGTCCCCCCCCTTTACCTTTTAGCTTTATTTTAATATCTTCCATGTGGAATTCACTGTGGGCTTAAATCTGTCTCTCTCATCTCCCCTATTCTATGGTATTTATAATGTGCCTATCACCATGGTATCTAAGCACTTTTTAATACGTTCCATCTGAAATTCATTGCATGTATCAAATATAAGAAGGGCTGAATGAGAGGTGGGATGGAGAAATGAAATAATATTTTTAAAGGACAGCTCGAGAAGAAAAATGGGTTTTAATCATCTGATTGGTGGCATTCCTACCTTCCCATCTTATAGAAGGGTTTATGCCAATGGATGTTTAGTATTCAGATTAAGGCTGAATTTTGTCAATTCGCTTTTACCCTCTGAAGAACCAGGACCTATTGATTACACTGCCACTTCCCATCATCACTCCACTCACTAATCCCTTCTGCCTTGCCTCTCGCCTCCTGCACAAGATCACTGAGAGCCCGTCTCTATTAAGAAAATTGGACCTTGTGTAACTAAATTAAAGTATCTACAGCATTAGAAAGTTATAATACTGAGAAACCATATGAATTCAAAACAGGGCAAACAAACGTGTTCATCTGAATTTGGTATAAAGTCTCTTTTCGCATATTATTAGGAATTTATTTAGTGCCATTAATGTACATAGCGCTTCAGCAGATGAGAGAACAGATCCCTGCTTGAGGGCTCACAATTTAGAAATATTCACAAGGGAGACAGGAGAAGGAGGGGAGTGGTGGTAGAGTAAATGGCAGAAGACTACACAGTTATTTCATGTACATGTTCCTTAGGCTTGGTTACACTATGGTAAGGAACAGGGGTGACATCAGAGGTTGGCCAGCTTGGGTGCTGGCTGAGGGGCACACCTATCAGAGGGTCCACCTAGCCAGGCTTACCTCTGAACTCTCAGTACCGGTGACAGTGGTAGCAGCCAGTATACCTTCAAAGAACATGTGGGGGTGTCATGAGATATTCAATTCAGGGCTTTTCCCAGGACCTCCGGTAATCTAGCATCCATAGCACTAGTAAAGGGAGTCATACCAGAGGCTTCATGGCAAAGGTATGTTGTGAGGAGGAATTTGAAGGAAGTCAGAGAGGAGACATCATGCAAGTGATCTGAGAGGAAGTTTGGGACATAAGGGACAGCAAGGCAAAAAGGGCAGAATCATTTCAGTGCATTTCAAGGCCTCTGTATTTCAGGAGCATACATCATTCAAGGCGTTTGAATACTTTAGAGTAGATTTCTTGAGACAGACAAGGCTTTGTATCGCTCAGCAATATAAAGTTAAAGTAGACTGTACCACCAAAGCCATGCTGGTTTATTCACGTGTGTATCTTATTCACGTGTAAAGCAAAGTAGGAGGTATGATCTGTACATCAAGAGGTGTGCAGGTGAAGAGATCTGAATCTTCTCACTCCTCCCCCCCCATGTTATCTCTCTCTAAGCACTGTTGCCTCAGCTACTTTTCTCCCAGAGCCCAATCCTACCTAATTCCCTGTGTGGTGATGCAGCAGTGCCAACATGGCATCCACTGCATCCTGTGGAGGAGTTCTGGCCTCCGGAGGCCTCCTTGGGGGAAGGAAATAAATGAATACATTTGTTCACATGTTCTCTTCCCCTGGGGTAAGACCTGCTGGCCTGGTGGGTCCAACGTGGACCCGCACCAGTCATATTGCTGGTGCAAGTCCATGTGGACCCGTGAAGACGGATTGAACCTGGGAAAGAGGGTGAGGATTCGGTGGGCGCCACTGCCACTGAACCTGCCCCCTTCCTAGGCCCGATACGTTCTCCTCCCTGCCCCTATTGCCTCCCCATTCTGCCCACCCCCACCCTGTTCCATCCCTTCACTCCCTCCCACCCCCTGTGCGGTCTTACCTTGGGCGGCGGGGGTCACCAGACTGATTCACTTCTACTTTAAATTGAGATGTGGGTGGAACAGATGCAAGGTTGTTGCCTTTATGCCTAGTTTGAACATTAGCCTCAGAACAGCCTACTTGGGATACATGAACAGATGATCACTCAGGCTGAGATCATTAGGAAATGATCTTTGTTAGATCTGCATCCTCTCCGTCGTGTAAGGCACAAAGAATAATAGGCATGTGGCTGGGGGGAGTTCAAGCACTAGCCAGGCCCAACCATGCTTTCCTTCAGCATTCATTTATGTTTTTCAGACTTCTGTCTGGGCCTTCCTCGGATGACTCCTCCGAGGCCAGTTAAATTGTACCACAAGGTACCTGGAGTTTTATACTTGAGAGAGGACTGAAGAAATTCTACATTGGTCCATTGAGAAATCAGTTTGTTATGAACAGTTAGAGTTAATATATTTGTTACATAGGACTGGTCTGGATGATATGTCCAAGTAGACTCCCTCACTGCTTAATTAGGGACATGCATGAGCACATCCCGATCCCCCTCCTGGAGCTGGTTCTTTTAATTGTGTGTGGGGGTGTCATCCAAACGTCCCCCCTCACACATAATTAAACTAGTATTTAGATCTCACATGAAGGAGAGATTTGGATGACATTGTGCTGCCCCTCCCCACAGTTAAAAGACCTGAAAGGCACGCCAGGAGGAAGACTTCACAAAAAATGAACCTGCAAAAAACGGCCTAAAAAGAGGCTTTAAAAAGCCTCTTTTAGGCCGTTTTTTGCATCCGGGGGTTGGTGCACTCCAGGGGGGGGGGTTTGTTTCCCAAGTTCTTACTGCGTTCGTGCACACACACACCGGCGGCTGAGTCCTCCAGCCAGCGAGACTAAAGGAGCTAGAGAGGCTGCAGCAAGTTTGCGCAGGTGCAGCCTCTCCAGCATCATCTTTGATACTGCCGGCCAGCCAGGAAGGACGTGTCTGGCCACCCGCCGGCCAGGGGTGTGTGTGCACGAACGCAGTAAGAACTTAGGAAACGAAACCCCCCTGGAGTGCACCACCACCCCCGTCTTGTGTCGAGCTTGGGGGTGTGTCGAGCTCCGGAGGGGGTGCACTGCCACTGAAGCGCTGCCAAAATTTGGTGGAGTGGCGGTGGCAGTGCACCCCCTCTGAGCTTGACACCCCTGCGCCTGGGGGCCCATGGCCCCCCGCCCCCACCTTAACGACGCCACTGCTGTTTCTCTTGCTGATGCGCTCGTTCTCAGACCCACTCCTGTCTTCTGCATGTTCAGTGTTTGTCTGCAGCAACAAATGCTTAATGTGGGGAGAATTCCTCTTTGTGATTGTCATCCTGGTGGCGATAAACTCTCCAGGCATTTGATGTTTGTTGCTTCAGACAAATGCGGAATGTGTAATGTTGAATGTGTGGAGGGCAGGGCTAAGCACACATACCCTTGCTGGAGCAGGACTAGCACAGCACAGTCCTGGAGGGCCTTCATATGAACTCGTACAGAGAAATTTTAACATCTGCAACAGGGTTTGGATAGATGTCTCATCTCAACTTATCTCGCTTCTAGATAATTGTTTGACCTTATAGGAATGCAACAGTTGAATCATGATAAAAGAGTTTCACACATTCAGGTACTCAAGTAGTAGTTCCAGCTATTGTATGAAAATACTGTTTTATAATAGGAATAGGTAAAATAGGCAACATTAAGGTAGTAAAATATATCTCCTTATTTGGTCTTGTGATATTTATGTACTGTGATTGTATGATTGCCAGTGTTGAAGTCTAAAAGTTTAGAGTACACTTTTTAGTTTAGGGTTTAGAGTAGAGTCTGTTTTGGGAAGCAAATTGTAACTTGGCACAGGACAAACCTATAAGAAGTTCTTTTTGAGGTGAAACTTCATATTATTTCAAGTTGAGTGGCAAAAGCTGCAGGCAAAAATTTTGATACTGACTTTTGGTAGAAAAGAAAGGCCTTTAGAGCCCAATCCTAAGCATATTTAAGAACATAAGAAGAGCCCTGCTCAATCAGGCCAAGGGCTCATCTAGTCCAGCTTCCTGTATCTCACAGTGACCCCACCATATGCCTCTGGGAGAACTCAAGACAACAAAATACCTGTATCCTGTTGCCACTCCCTTGCATCTGGCATTCAGAGAGAGGATACTTCTAAAACACGGATATTTATTTATTTTATTTATTTTTCACATTTTTATACCGCCCTTCCTCCAAGGAGCTCAGAGTGGTGTACATATTTCCTCCCCTCCTTTTTGTCCTCACAACAAAGATAGTGACTGACCCAAGATCACCCAGGAAGCTTCGTGGCTGAGCGGGGATTTGAACCTGGATCTTCCAGGTCTAAGTCCGACTCCCAAACCACTAATCATCATGGCTTGTAACCTGTGTTGGACTTTTCCTCCATAAATCCTTCCAATCCCCTTTTAAAGACATCTAGACCAGGTGTCACCACAACACCCTTTGGCAAGGAGTTCCACAGTTTAATTAATTCCACAGAATATTTACGCAAACATGAGTCTCACTGAGTTCAGTCAGGGCTTACCCAAGGTCTCTAGGTGCCTGAAGTGCTGTTCCTCCTTATGTGATACATTGTTGCACCAAATGCAGTTTCCCCCTTACCTATCCACCTACTACTCACACTTTCTGGATTTTTGAAGAAAAAAAAAAAGATGGGAACAGACTGGAAGAGGAAATTTGGAAGGAGAGTGATGGGCTAGGTCAGTGCTTTTCAACCAGTGGTTCTAGTAGAACTGGTGGTACTTCACACTATGGCAGGCGATAAGTGATCATAAGTCTGGTCACTACATGGCTTTGCTCTGCCCTTCTCAGCCCTACTGGAAGTGGAGATGACAAGGCAGTGGTGCACTTGTGATCAAGATATGCCTGTGCAGGTGCCTGGCTCTTCAAAAGAACATAGTTTGGAGAAGTAGGTTGGAGAGCGAATCTGCCCACTCCTGTGCCATAGCTGTCATCTCTGGTGGCAATGGTGGTACTCAGGCTCCGTTCATCTCTGTAACCAGTGACATATAAATCACTTGTTAATACAATGGCATGGAGGCAGGTTCAGTAGCAAGATTTTTTTTGTGATGTGGATTCCTGCATGATTCCAGTGATTTTTCTTATATCAAAATGACACCCACTCCCCTCCCCCAGTGAAAATGGCATGGGGAGCCCTTAGCAGAAAAGGCTTGGCATGAGAGCTGCCTCCATGTGGTTGTCTACCAACAGCAACCACATCTCTCTCTCTCTCTCATCTGTGTGTGTGTGTGTGTGTGTGTGTGTGTGTGTGTGTGTGTGTGTGTGTGTGTGTGTGTGTGTGCGTGCGCGCACGCGCACGTTAGTTACAGACTGGGCCTCCACTAGCTTTGCTTAGGAAAATAATTTATAACAAAAGAGATAATAAAACAATACAATATTATGCAGCTTCTCCAGTGCTGGAACATTCTAAAATCTGGTACAAAGAACAGCAACCTCCAGACTCAGAACTAAGGAGAGATGGACGTAAGATCATCGATGGCTTTTAAAATATTTAAAAGTGTCAAGGAGATCATTCCTCTTAGTTTTTTATATAACAGTGTAGAAATCCTGTAGTATCATATGATCGCTATTAATCACACAGATAGAACTGTCATCTTTGTGGGCTCTACTAGAATTGCTAAGGTGCCCTCTGCTGAAGATATTGTGGCTAATGTTCTCATTACCAACTAATTGGCTAAAGAGACTTCTCTCACATTGCATTTAGCCTGATTGATAGTTTTCTATCACCTGATGGGTGGAATGGACAGCCAAACCAATTATCAGAGCCAGTGTGCTATATACGCAGAGACTGCAGGCAGAGACAAAGGACCCTTATCACATTATATCTAGGGACAGTGCCAGCTGAGATTTTGTTAAACTGCAACAGGATTCTCTGAAAGCTAAATATTAGAATTGTGTGAATTTCATTAAATTGTGCAGACCCTAAATATGCTGGTTTTGCAACAGCTGCTTACCTGATGAAGACTTTCCATGTGAAATTGTTTAGAAGACTTTAACAGAAGGTGCTACTAAGATTCCATTTGTGATCATGTTCCTTTTATGTTCCACATATTCAGGTCGCATGTTCAGTAAGCTAACCTGCAAAGAATTATTTTGCAGTCAATACATTAGTCTACATCAGTGTGTGCTCAAAAAGTCAAGACCAGTATTTAGTAGGAAAAAAAATATGTCCCATAAAACACACACACACACACACACACACACACACACACACACACACACACACACACACACTATTCCAAGAACATCTGGAAGATTTCTTGCTAATTGTTTTCCAAAAAGTAGAGCCAGAGTTTAAAATGGTTCATGCTTTCAGAGCACTACAGTGGCTCTTTCAATAGTTGAATTGTGTCAAAGAATGAGTGGTACAATTCATGTGGTACAAGTTAGCTTCAGCTGCAGTCGCGTCGCTACGACGCGCGACACCCCAGAGCGGGGGCGTGCGTCGCCTTTAAGGGATAGGCTCCGCCCCTGCGCGTGACGTCAGGCGCAGGAGCAGAGCACCCTCCCCGCTCCGTTTTCGGCTCATTTTGGAGCCAAACGGACACAGGGGAGGGAGGGCGGGCCCAGCTGTAAGTGGGGGGGTCGCGCATCACCCCTATGCGCACGACGCCCCCTGGCGGCCCGCCCCCACGCTTCCCCCTGTCGACGCCCATGTTGAAGCTGAGCCTACCATTCTAAATACATTTACTAGCGAGTAAACCCTATTGACTAAAGTAAACCTTTGTGTTTGCTTCCATAGTATTGTGTTGCTTGCAGGACACAACAGAGGTTTGCAAAATTATGAACAAGAAAGATATAGAGAAGAAAGATAGAAGTTTCTCATAATACTGGAACTTATCCGCTGAAATTGATTGGCAGGAGATTCAGGATAAACAAGGGGAAGATTCTTCTTCTCACAGCATGTCATTAGTTTACAGATGCTCTGCCACAGAATGTGTTGGTGACCAGTGGGTAAGATGGCTTGAAAAGGGATTAGTCTTAGACATATTTATGGAGGATAGGTCTATCAATTATGATGTTCATATGGAGCCACCAGGTTGAATAGGATGTCACCAGTTGCTGGGCAGAGCAAACACAGGGAAGGGCTTCCTAGGAGCATGTAGTTTGCCATTGTGGGAAGCAGAATGCTGGAATCCGTGAACCCCTAGTCCAATCCAGCAGGGCTTTTCTTACGTTCAAAATCAGTAATTTGCCTGAGGTTTTAGCTAGTGTGCTCTCATCATATGGTAAGTGAAATAAATGGAACATGTCATGATTCTGGCTATCAGCTTGCCACTGTAGGGAGACTTGGCATATCCTCAGGAGGCAGAGAAAGACAGTTTTGTATACTTGATTGATGGTACTAATCGGCCTATAAAGGGGAAAGGCTCAAGGTTTCCCAGCGTATGACCTTGCTAGGACCACTGAAAAGAAGACCGAGTGTCAAAAGTCCTCCACTGCTATTGGAGTAGTTTAGGAATGAACAGATATCTTCATGAAAGATTCCTATGCTCACCTGTCCAGAGCTCTTGTGTTAACCTGGAAGGAAGTACAGTATAGTCCAAAGAAGAAGATGGAAGAGAAGGCAGCAGAATGCAGTGGGAAGAGATTCATGTGAGCATTGCACCTGGGATAATGAAGATAGCATAAGCCACACCTTTTGTTCTTAAATGGTGTGCAGATAGGCCAGGAGTAGAGATCAGATTGTCAGATGCTTTGCAAGGTCAGCTGTGCTGAATATTGGCATCACACACACACACACACACACACACACACACACACACACACACACCACAAAGCCCTTTATATGTTGCTTTGTATATTAGATTTTCCCTAATACTCACAGTAGTAGGTTAATACATACCTGACTGTAGGAAAGCCCAAAGAGTGCTTGCTTGCTTTACTCCCCTCCCAACATCCTTTTCTTCTCTCTTTTTCCAAGTAGTGTCAAGAACAGGGTGAATTTTACAGGGTCGTTTTCCTTTGAAGGATAGAGAGTTGGAGACAAAATTTGGTGTCTTTGTAACAGTTGTTTTATTTATAAGCTACAGGCTGAAAAGGCATTACAGAGACAAGTCTGCAGACCAACAAACCCAGCTCTAGTCTCTAAACCACAATGACTCCCACTGAATGGGCACAGCCAGTGCTGAATCCTCTGCTATTATGCCCAAGTGAATCAAGGAAGTGAATAAAGTTAGAGGCATCAAGAGCGCCGAAATGCTCTAGTATTACATTGGCACATGACTTAGGAAAATAATAAGTCCCATCCCTTAATTTTGTATGTTGTTCATCCTTTTGCACAATCCAGCTTTGTTTCATGTTTCAGAGTTCACTTCAGTTCATTCTTGAGTATTACACTGTTCTTTGTAGTTTGTTGTGAAAGGAGCTGGACCAAAGCTTTGCCTTTCAGCTTCAGTGGGGGAAATGCGAGGTGTTAAACTTTACTGCTCCATTATCATTTTAATGAAAACATTTTCCTTGCACTCCCAGTCATGGCCTGTCTTTTTATAAGGGCCATTTTATTAAAAGATGTTATCTGCAATGCCATAATTTTGCAGGAAGGGGAAATGCGAGTGCAAAGCTAAAAATGTTGTCCCATAAATGTTTTGGTAATTTTTTTCCCCCACCAAATAAAAATGGTACAAGATTGTCAAGATAATGTGATTAATATGAGATGGGGGAAACAATGATCCTAATGCTGTATGGAGATTAGCTTCTAATTACATATGTACCCACTTTGCATGTGCTCTCGTTTAATTTTGTTCTAATTGTCCTGCCCAGATTTATTTTCTTTCCAAACGTCTACCCTGTGTTAGAATCAGCTTTCTTAAAAGCAGTGTTTGCAGCTCGAGTTTTTACTTACATTGATTGTTGCAAAGATTACAACAAGGTAATAATTTGAAACACTTGAAAGTGATGTACAAATGCTTATTATTATTGTTATGGCATAAAACGATGTTAGCTGTCTTCTCCCATAGGAAGCTGATCTCAGAGACCTTGCCCTGCGCTCTGTCAGAGATACAATGAGCAGGCATGAGAGATAGGGCGTCTTTGGTAGCAAATGCCTAAATTTGTGGAATGCCCTCCTGGAGATACCCCTCCAGGGTTCTCATCTTCTGATGTTTAGTGGACTACTTATTTTGGCAGGCCTTTGTGTTTGATGGTTCCTGTGTGGAGCTTTGAATTGATTTAAGGAGCCTTGTTGATGTGTTATCATATAAGTTTTATTCATGTTTTTAATTGTGAGGTTTTACTACAGTATTTTTTTTTAGGTGCCTTCATTTAACGGGATTGTTGGCCAGCTCTGAATATACTTGTAAATATAAATAAATAATAGAAAAGCAGTTGATAGATTTATCCACATAGACACACAAACCAAATCAACAAACAAACAGGAACCAACGGGAAGTAAAATATGCATGGGATAGGTTTGTTTTTATTCCAGCAGATGTAGAGATTTTAGCTGTATTTTCCTTCTAGCCTGGCTAGCCTAGAAGATTGTAGTCAATATAGATATTGTGAGTGAGCGGACAGGAATTAATTCAGGGCCTTGTTTTGTGCTATGTTATCAAAAGGAACACAGATTCTGGGTTAAAATCCAATTGGTGACAAAAGAAGTAGTTAGATTGATTAATCTGTCTGCAATTTACAGAAAATAATAAATTGCTGGCTTGCTTATTGCATTTCACAAAGCAAAATGCACACAATTGCTTCGCTAATGTAAAAAATGGTATTTCGGTAATAATTATGGGTATCTTGCTTCAGTCTTGTTTACAAACATAATTGAAGTGATAGATGGGATCTAGTGTTTATAAATGGTTTAAGTTTACTAATCTAATAATGTCTAGTTGGTTCTCCCTCGCTCAGTTCCTTGCTGTGGAGATTTTAATTTTGATGTTAAAAAAGAATTATCCGTGAGGACCTGTTAAGGTACTGTGCATCTTTACTATATTTCTGGTTGATGCCTGCTGTTGGGCATTGTAAGCCCTGCAAATGCTGTTATGAACAGGGAGCTGAAATACTTAGTACTTAAAGTATTAATGGTATGACTGCGTGCAGCCACAAGTAGAGGCTCATTTTTCAACCACTGGAGTGGCATCAAAAGCACTGGTGACCAGTAGTTGTGCACTATCCCTCCTACCAGCATGCCATTGCCCCAGAGTTTTTGCAAACTTTAATGTGTATCAAATTCCTTCCTTCCTCTGTCTCCATCCATTTCCTGCCTGTGCTCTAAGCGCCTCAGTCATGTGTAGAACAGCTGTAGCATGCATGCTCTTAAGAGCACTGGCAGAGCAGTTCAGATGCTCTTCATTGATTTGTAGTTGCCCCAGTTTTTGAGCTTATAGCATTTATTGCCATCATATTTTTTGAACTTATCTGTGCAGCTATGAGAGCTAGAACCACATTAAAAAAAATGAAGCTGGGTTTTCTAGTATTCCAAGAACTTTCAGTCTGCAGAAAAGTTCTGTGGGAGTGGTATATAGTGAGAGAAGGTCATACATTTGTCTGTGTTGCCCCAGTAAATTCAAGAGCACCACTGGGGGAAATAATTCCCTAAGAATTCCAAATCCAACATTTCTAAGGATGTGAAATTGCATAAAATGTAAAATAACCTGATGACCATTTTTCAGAACTGTCACCTGATTAAAGAAATCTTAGCTGAGCGATCGTATGGGTTTTAGCGGTGACAAATCAGATGTATTTAGTTGATTAAATCAATGCGTGAATTAGAAGAAAAATGGGGGAAAGGGGCACAATGAAATCCACAAGCAAGGAACCATTGACTCCTTGCAACTGAGCAAGCTCATGCCTCCCCTTGTAGCCTTCTGAAAACAGCCACTAAGGGGGCTGGAACATGCCACACCCTGTAATTTGAATTATAGATTTAATTTGCATATGAGTAAAAACAATTATTCTGAAGAAAGAAACCTCCTTGCTTTGTTTTCATATGATGCACACAACACATGTGCCATAGCAAGCGTTGTCTCTTCCGCCTCTTTCTCAAACACAGGAGGGAATACATTTTCTATGATAATGCTTACCATGTGCAGTTGTCATAAGTACTGTACTTGTGTGTCAAGGATGTGCAGGCAGGGGAGGCAGAGCCTCACTGGACCCAACAAGTAAAAAAAAAAAAAGGAACCTTGCCTTTCCACTCCAGCACAGTCAGTGAGTTAAGCAGTACACGTACACGTGTACACACACACTAAATAAAGCTGCCTGCCTCAGTCGGGTGGCTGCAATCATGGCTGGCTTCCAGTGGGAAAAAGGCAGGGTGCCTACATCAGCAAGCGCTGGGGAAGCAACAGGCAGATTTGCCTCAGTTCCTTAGGCTGCAATCATGACTGCTTTCCAATGAAAAAAAGGCAGAGGCAGCAGGCAGAGCTGCCTCACTTCTGTCCATAAGAAAGCCATGAAAACAGCAGGAAGCTGTTTTTGAATTTATTTCTAGTTCTGGAGAGCGAGAGAACACACATAAGTGAAGAAGATTTTGCAAGGTAGGTTTCTCTGCACTTTGTCTCTCCCTGTCTGTCTCTGGTGTGTGTTTGTGTTTCTCTGCACTCTGTATCTCACTCTCCCTGTGTGTGTGTGTGTGTGTGTGTGTGTGTGTGTGTGTTTCTGCACTCTGTCTCTCCCTGTCTGTCTCTGGTGTGTGTGTGTGTGTGTGTGTGTGTGTAAGTGTAAAAATCATAAGATTATCTATATAATCTGCTGTCCAGTTAATCAGGTGCACCTGTCAGTTAGAAGCTTTAAAAAATAAATACGATGATTAAGCATTGCTACTCTCTTTTTACAAAGTTTTTTTGTCATTTAGGACTGGAAAACTTGTGAACTGTTAGTGAAGCTAGTGTTCAGAAGTAAGCCTATGTAGCCATTCCTATTCTGTTTTCAAATATGCAGCTATTTGTATCCTCAATTGCGTCCTCAGACCTGCAGCTTCTCTTGTGCTCAATCACCTGGTTTAAGAGCAAGCCTTTCTAAAACATAATGACAAAGATGCCTTCTGTGTCATGTTATATTTTCTCATTTTGTTGGAATAGCTAGTAATTGCTTTACTGGACACTGAAATTGAATTCCCAAATGCAGTTAAAACAAAACTCATTACTGTGTGTGTAAGATATGGTATGTTTAAAATCCTGGCAATGCACTCTAATAAACTTTCTGCAGTTTTTCCTCTCTACATCAAGAGATAACAGAATTTACATTTCTATGCTATATAAGAGACTGGAGAGGGAAAAATTCACCAAAGACTGGATCATCAAGAGAGAACTGTTCTTCTGCCTATTAAAAAGGCTTCATTTATGAGAAATTTGGTAATCACTGCAATATAAAAAAATACCTTTACCTATATTTTACATAGAAATCTAGTGGTGGCAACTAAGTTGTATTTTTGTGCATAGACAATCATGGTTTATTTCGTAATGAGTCTTTTTCAAGATGCTGGAACACGTATCTTTTAAAGATAGCCACACTTCAGTGGATGGATTTTTGCTTTCTCAGATACAGAGTCATGTACACGCTCTTCTTGCCAGGCGACAATACGGGTGGCAGATGAAAGAACAGGGCTTTCTTAACACTTAACACTGAATAAACAAGGCAGGCCATTTCCATTCTGATTGCCTACATCCAAATGCACTGATGTGATGAACAGGCGTGGAACCTTCTTTGTACATGCATAGGGAGAAGTCCTTTTAAATTGCAAGGTGTGGTTTAAATACGTCCTTTACCGTTTTCATCTCCTGGAGGACACTCTTGTGTGTGAGAGGGAGAGAGAGAGAGGCTGCCCATGCTTCTGTCTAACATATAAAGGTAGACCTGTTAATACAAGCATAGCCTGCACCAACGCCACTGCATTACCACACGGGGATTTAGGTAGGAGATTTTGGCTTCATCTATTCTATGTTTTCTAGAGGAAGGGCTGTGGGTCAGGGAAAAAGCATCTGCTTTGCATGCAGAAGGTCCCAGGTTCAATCCCTGGCATCTCCAGAAAGGGCAGAGAAAAATTCCTGTCAGAAAACCTAGAGAGCTGCTGCCGGTCTGTGATGACAATACTGACTTGTGGCCTAATCCTAACAAGGACCTGCACTACCGTGTTTCCCCGAAAATAAGACAGTGTCTTATATTAATTTTGGCTCCAAAAATGCAGTTGGTCTTATTTTCCCAACCTGTGGCACTAGAGAGACTCTGCAAGGTTGCAGCTTCCTTGTAGGTCTTGCTGGTCTCTAGCACATTGTCTCTATGGTGGAGGACTCAAGTGCAGGCCTTGCACAGCCTTGCACCCTCGGGAAAGAACGAAGCAAAGCCCGACCCACACCGCACGAGATCAGGTGCGGAAGCGTGCGAGCGTAGGTGCCCGGCCACCTGCCTCCAAGTGCTGCCCTGCTGTTCGCCAGTGTCATCCTGCAATTAGTCCCACCTGATTGTCCCGCCTTCTAATCGCTGATTGGATTTAACATAAGCGCGCACCAATTGGCTGAAACCCCCTCTAATCCGATTGGTTAAAGCAGTAGCTCTGCATCCCCGCCCCTCAAAATCTTGGGCATGAAACAATTCTGATTGCACCAGAACTCGGGAGAGCGCAGGTCTCCCGCGTTCAGATGCGATCACATAAAAATGGTGGCCACACAGCTGCGCGAGCTCTGCATGCACCTGGGATGCGCTGGAACTCGTGCGGTGTGGTTCAGGCTTCAATCGGTCAAAATAAGTGCTGGGGGTGTGTGTCGGGAGGGGGGTCGCATCTGGCTGATGATCTTACTAGGTCTTACTTTCGGGGAGGACTTATATTGACGAGTGCCAGCAAAAGTCATGCAAAAATGATGGTAGGTCTTATTATCAGGGTAGGTCTTATTTTCAGGAAAACAGGGTAGCAGCATGCACATTTCACTGGTGCATGCTGTTGCGAAAGCAGTGTAAAGCACTTTGCAACAGTACAAGGCCCAGGTGTGCTGGTGGGAAGCCCAGAGCCTTTCCGCTGGTGCAAGCAGTTATCGAGAGGCCCGCCAGAGCAGGTACGTTCAGCGCAGGGGTGGGGAGGGGGTTGACTTGGGCAGGGGGAGGATGGAATGGGGTGGCAATGGGGGCAGGGGTGGGTCCCCTTAACCTGAGGAGACCTCCAACAGCCAAAAATCCCCCATGGGATGCAGCATAGCCTTCACCGACGCCACTGCATTACCACACGGGGATTTAGGTAGGATTGGTGACTAGGTGGCTGCCCGTCACCCGATGAACCAATGACTTGAGTCATTATAAGGCAGATTCTTAGGAGGAGGGTAGTAACTGCGCACATTGGGGTTTCAGTATGTTCCAGGAGGCCCTGGACTAGACTGACTATGGGTCTATAGGTCTCCTCGGAGCAATGCCAGCCATTTTGCTGGCTTAAGTCCAAGGAGAGCCAGGGGCATTTTGGGGAGGGGTTTTGGGTATAGGAATCTGACTGCATGTCACTGCTGATGGGATCCACCCCTTCCACTATCGTCACTAGGGCGCGCGTCACCCTGGAGCGGGGGCGCGCGTCGCCCATGCCCTAGGGTGGCACTTACACCCGCTGCTGCTGCCGGCTCCAAGTGTGTCCTTCCGCCTTCTGATGAGGCCCAATGCATCAATACGTGCACTTTTAGCTTTTTTGCGCATGCGCAAAACGTTTCTGAGGGCAAGGGCTGCCCTTTTGCCCTCAGAAATGGTCTGTGCATGCGCGAAAAGCTAAAAGTGCATGTATTGACGCATTAGGCCTCGTCAGAAGGCCCCGGACCGCTGGCCGGGGTGGACACTCGGAGGCCTTCTCCCGGCTTCGGAGCCTCCACGCTGAACAGGGGCGCCGTGCGCGGGGGCACGCACGTCACCCCCCGGCGGCCCGCCACGGTCCAGTGACGCAGCTGACCCCTTCCCTTGCCTGACACTTACCCCTGGTTCCTCCCCCGCCCTGTAACTCCTGCTCACTGCCCATGGCCCACCTCCACCAACAACTCACCGGCACTAACGGAGCCTCTGAGAGCGGCTGCCGTGTATGTCACACCTCTCACTGTTTGCAGCAGTAGCCCAGCAGCATATGACAGTTACCTGGTTTTCGTGCCGCCATAAAGCATCTTGCACTGCCGGAATGCTAGTTCTGACAGTGCAAAGTCTCAATACGATTGGGGCCCTAGTGTATCCCCACATTGCTGATGGGGAAGACTGAGGCTGAGAGGGAGTGTCTTTTGTCTCGGCTTTTCCCCACTGAAGTATATATGAAACTGGTTCATCTCTAGCATAGTAGTGTCTACACTGCAGGAACTGCCAGTAGCTTTCCAAGGTCTCAGTGCAAACTCTTTCCCAGCTCTTCTGTCTTGAACTAGAGATATCTGTGACTGAGCCCAAGGCTCTCAGCATGCACAATACATCTTCCTTTTGACCAAACAGAAGAGGAGCCTCTTCTCCAGAAACTCTGACCATGGAGGAGGGAGGCAAATTATTTGGTTGGCTATAAACCGAACTACAATAATGTTATATTCAGGGGATGATTTGAGCCTGCTTTCCCTTTTACTGCTCCCCAATTATCAGCATGATTTTTATTACAAAAATGCAAAGTTCTGTTCCTCATGCCTATTGTTCTTCTGATTTTTAAAACATAAAGTGATGCCATGATGCCTGTCAGAGCCTGCAGACAGCTTCAAAATTTAGACAAAGAACAGAAGTTATTTCTGAGAGAATGGGATCTACTGATTCTGAACTTAAATTATGATAATGATTAAAATGTCAGTATTGATAATGATGGGTAAAATCCTGACTCCCTCTACTATAGAAGTCAATGAGAAAAACATTAAAGTCTTTGGATTTTGACCCAAAGAATAATAATGATCCAGTGTATTTTCATTCATAAAAGTAAGGTGTTGGATTTTGGGGTCATTTTGCAGTCTATTTCATCATCAGAATGAAAACAATATTATTTTTCTTAGGCCAGCAAAGGTTATTCTTGGCCCCAAACCAAACAGGCAGCTATTCTGTGGGAAATACATCTGTGAGGCACATCTATGAGTTTCAACTCACGTGGAGTTAACTATATCGTCAGGAAAAGCGACAGTGATGAGTGCATATATGAGCAATTATCCCCAGTATTTATTTAAGACCCCCCCCCCCAAATAAGCATGCTGAGCAAGTTTGTGTGTCAGATCTTGGAAAACATGCTGTATAATTTGGGTGGTTTATATGTGGTATTTCTATAACCTAGCAACAAAATAATGTGCTCTGTTTTCCTTGCTTCCTTTTTCATCTTCCTTGCCCCGAGGTGAATGTAAAGGCTCTCATGAGGGCCTTGATTTTTCACATTATTTAAACTTTTAATTAAGAGGGGGAAAAGATTCACACCCCAATGAGTCATTTGGATGCTGTTTGTTGCATTGATTAGATTGGTGGAAAAGTATTGAACAGAGCAGCAGGGATCAGACTTTGAGAAATGTAATTCTAGCTGTGTCTCCATAGTTTTTGGGAGTGCATGTGGGGTCCCTTCAATCTCATCATGCAGGAAGAGAGGCCTGGTGCTTCTTGCATACACCGGTTGTCTCACCACTCTGCACCTCATCATTGCGGGTAAAGATCCATCAGTCCTACTGCAGGCAACAGAAGATAGAACAAGTAGTCATGTCACAGTGCAGGTCAAGCCCCAGCTTACTGCTAGAACTGGTGCAAGAAATTAGACCAGCTGGGAGTTTGTGGGGGAGAGTCTCCCGGTTTATTGTGTTTCTGGTTGTGTTTGAAGAGAAAGGTAAAGGTACCCCCTGCTCGAAAGCCAGTCATGTCCGACTCTAGGGTGCGGTACTCATCTCCATGTCTAAGGCTGTCTGAAGACGCTTCCGTGGTCATGTGGCTGGCATGACTAATGGAGTGCTGTTACCTTCCTGCCACAGCAGTACCTATTTATCTACTTGCAATTTCTTGCTTTCGAACTGCTAGGTTAGCAGGAGTTGGGACAGGAGACGGGAGCTCACTCCGTCACATGGCACTTGGGTCTGCAGTTCAGCATCTTAACCACTAAGCCACCACGGCCCCTATAAGAGAAAGGAACTGTCAAAATTAGTGAGTTAGGGTGCTGCTGGAAAACTGAAATGAAGTGTTAAAGGCCGTTGCTTGTGATGATCAGCAGCAGAGACCATTTTACACATTGCTGTTTTAAGTGTATGCTTATGTAAAGAGCAAATACAACAAACTTGTGTACTGTATAGGTACCCTCATCAGGGAGTCATGTTTGGCTGCAGGTTCCTGTTGAATGTATGCTCAGTACAGGTTTGTCTTGGCAACATGTGTGAAATGGTGCCAGGTATCCTGCAATCTCAGGAGGACCTGGGACCTGCTTAGCACTCCTATGATCACATTGTTGAGGAACTGTAGTTGTCTATTTGAATACCTCTTGTTTGTCCATGTGTTCTGCTGAGACTGTTCTCCACTTTGCTTTTTAATTTATGCTGGCTATGGAGGTTTGTGCATTAATCACAGAGTCAGTAAAGAAGCGCATGGGACCAGGTACAGTATTTATCTGGAAAAAGATCCAGTGAAATAATAAGAAGAAAAGAACAAGGAACTTAAATGGAAAGCCAGTTTCCTCCTGTCAGTGTCCATATTGCAGAGCAGAATATTCGTTGAATAGAACAAATTCTTCCTTTGTCTTGTGGCCAGCTCTGCTTTGTTTGTTCAAAAGCTATGCACAGGGAGATTGTAGCTAGGAGTGTGCCATTGTTTATTTGCTGGTTGGTTGGATATTTATGTCACGCTGCCAGACAAATGCACATTCTGCCTGCTGTAAGCAAAGTCTTGGGGGGTGGGGAAGTGGGTTAAGTGTCTTGAAAACATCTAGCCATGTAGGAAGAAATTGGGAAGAAATGATGGACAAGTCAAGCTATATCTGGGGACTGAAAAGCTTGCTTTTACACTGTTGTGTTGAACTGAGAAAGGGATATGGGAGAGGAAGGAGAGTTTTCGCATGATGAACCAACTTGTATGTGAGGGTCAGGGAAGTGAAATATGTATTTGTGCATAACTTACATGACTGTGGGGCCTTCTCAGACAGAAAAAAGGTTCATTCAGACCCCAGAAACTAGCCATTGCAAGATCCAGGAGGCCCTTCCCAGCTTTCTCAAAATCTGAGATGGGGACCACAAGACCACAATATCAAACAAATCTTGCAAACCGCTTTTGGGTAAACACTGAATTTCAGCAAAGATGTGCAGGTATCTGTGCCCCAGTATGGCAATAGCAATCCTATACAGACTTTTCTGGGAGTAAGCCCCATAGTAAGACTTACTTCTGAGTAGATATGCAGATGATTGTGCTGCAAGAGAGACAGTTTGCTGCCTCTTATGCATTGTTCTGGTTGCCACCTTGGGCATTTGCCTTCGGCATAGGATAAGGCGGGATATAATTTTTTTAAATAAATAAATAATTGTTAATATCTGTTTAGAAAGTGGGTAACCCTAGTTTGAAGTGTAGGATGAAGCATGCCATCCTTTGGCCTGGTGTTTTCTTAAGCTTAAATAGCAGCCACAGTGGGAACTCCAATTAGGATCAGGACCATCGTGTGGGAGAAGTAGTTTTGTTCCTGGTCTCAATCTGGGAGTGAGTTTGTTCCTGGTCTCAATCTGTTTCCCCTTTGCTGCTATTTGCCCCAGGAAGGAAGCTCCCACTGATATCAATGAGAGCTTCCCTCCCAGGGCAAATAGAAACCATTTAGAAACCATATATATAAAACATGCTTGGCCAAATTATGTATTTAAAGTAACAAATAGTTTGGCCCTGAGATGGTGCTTGCCATTTGCAGATGTTAGAAGTCGTTTTATTAAAAACAATGACACCATTTTAAAAACCAGAGGCAACCAGAGTCAATCAAAATGTTTTTAATCAATGACCGATTAATACACTCAGCATTGCAATGCTGCTTTATTGCCGTGCCAGGAAAAGCTTCACTTGCTAACGGCCCAATTCTATGGGCCTTTTACATCAGCGGGACTAGCGTCCCACTGGCATAAAAGGCCCTGCGATACTGCTGGGCTATTTGAGGCCACTGCCGCAAGGCAACTGCAGCAGCAGATTCCCAACACCACAGACCCCAGATGGCGCCAGGACAGGTAGGTTGGCACAGGGGTTGGTTTGTGGGCGGGGAGAGTAACAAGGTGGGGAGGGTAGGAACCAGGGGGCGTGTTGAGGGCAGGAGGGGGTGGATCCAGCAGCAATGACTTTTGCTGGATCCTATTCCCCCATTTTGCAACCCGACATGCCCCCTGACTCTTCTTAGACTTGCGCCTGCAAAATGGCTGAAGCAGGTCCAAGGAGACTCATACACCTACCTACCAGGAGATAAGTAAAAAATACCTCCTGCAGGCTGTCCAATCGCCGCCACTGCCCCCCCCCAGCATGCAGCACACACACTGTTGGAAGGGTTACATACTATAATGGGGGGGGGGATAGGATTGGACTGTAAATTTCTGTATGTGGGGCTGCTGCTATAGGCATTACAGCAAGGCCGGTAAAAAAAGAAAAGTAGGCTCACTCCCTTAGGATTGTTGCTTTACTTTTGCAATTTTAGAGTTGATAAGAGCTTTGCTTCCTAACGAAGCTTGCAACCACCATAGCAGCACATGGAATATAGAAGGGTCATAAAATTAAAAGTATTGTTTGGCATGATTATGTGGAAATACTTCAAAGTCCAAAGAAAAGTTCTTAGAAAGTTTGAGTGAGTCAAAGTTCCTCAGCCTGTGTCAGGACCTTTTTCCCGTTTTCTTGCAATGGCAAAAAGAATCAGCATAGTAAGAAGCTATATAAAAGTGCAAAGCTACTCAGGTGGCTTCCCCAGGCAACCAGAACAGGTGTGGTGTGTGTTCCCTTTCAACACTGATGAAAGGAGGAGAGCCGCACTGCAGGGGACTGCTAGAGGGACAGGCAGGAGGTCTCACCGAGAGACGAACCCCAGGAAAACTAGTCCGTGCAAGAAAGAGTTCGAAGTTTATTCCGGGATTTTTATTTTTATTTTGATATGACCCTACTGCAGGACTTTGTTATTTTCAAATTATATCACCAGGGGATTAGATAAAAGAAATCACCAGAGTTGGAGCTCTGACTTGTCTTGTGACAGTGAATTTCAGACAACTGATTTTCTTCACATTAGAAAAGAGAACCCATTTCATATCCAGAGTGCACTTAATTCCTTTCCATTTCATCTTGGAGCAACTCCATAGACCTAAATAAAATTGAAATTAATCAAGTTTGTTCTCTCTCTCTCTCCCCCTCCACAAAACTGTCTCCAGGCAAATTTAGGACTGGCTTATCCATGAGGCCATCTAAAGTGGTTGCCTCAGACAGTGGAGTGGTGGGTGTTGGTGGGGGGGTGTCTGCTACCCACCTCTATCCGCCCACTTCTGCTGCTTCTCCCACTCCCTAGATTTGAAAAGGAAGAAGAGAGTGGAGGAGGGGAGAATGGTGGGCTAGAGCATCAGAGACTCTTTAGTCCGCCACTATCCTGTTCTCAACATGCCCTGTTCTACACTGTTCCTCTCATTGCTTTTTAATCTGGGGAGCGGGATGATGATGAGTAGAGCTTGAAAAGTGGTGGTATGTACCCTGGGCTAGCCCAAGGCTTTCCAGCACCAAATGCTGACATCCTAACCTGGCAGCAAGCCAATTGCAACTGCCATGTTAACACTCCAACATGTCCATTTGTCCATTTGTTGTATTTATATACCGCTTTTCAACAAAAAGTTCACAAAGCGGTTTACAGACAAAATCAAATGATTAAATGGCTCCCTGTCCCAAAAGGGAGTGTGCCCTTTTCAAGCTCGGTGCATATATAATATTCTCAAGCTCCAACCATGGTTAATGTTCAAATTGGTGCAATTAATACTGCACCATAGTTAGCTCGGAAAAGGGGATTCACTTGCGAGAAGGGAGGTGGGAGGAAGTTGAGTATGTGAGTCTGTAGCATGCCCTGGACTTTTTAACCCATGATTGGGAGACTGGCAGCATGTCACAGCCTAGAAACTGATGGTCATATGTTGGTTAAACTATGCTTAGTGTTAACCATTGGAGCAGATGTAATGCTGCACTGTAGTTGGCTCTGATAAGGGATGGGAGGGAGAAGGAAGGAAAGGGAGTGTGTGAGCATGTGGTGTGCCCCCGATCCCCTAATAACCGTTAGGAGATGAGGAACAGTTTGACTGCACCAGCCTCGCTTGTCATCTCTTTGCAGAAAAGAGAAAAGATAAGCTTTTCATTGCCTCTTGAAGGCCCAATAAATGAGCGCCGTTACCATTGAAGGAGTTCCAAAGGAGCCATGATGTAACAGAGGCCAAAGCAAACTTCTTCCATTCTTTACAGTGGCGTCTGAAACCCTCTGCTGAATGTAGCTAGAGTTCACTGAATGCTGCACCAAACAATCTGCAAATTTACATAGGGCGCAATCCAAACCTACTTAGGCCGCTGTTGTAACCAGCGGCCCAGCGAAAACGGGAGGCAGAACAGAAAGGGGATTCAATCAAATCCCCTCCAAAAGGGGAATTCAAAGGGGATTTGAATCCCCTTTCTGTTCTGGGGCCTCCCGTTTTCGCTGGACCACTGGTTACAACGGCAGCCTAAGTAGTTTTGGATTGCGCCCATATTCATTTAGAATTGTTTTGAAAGGGCTGTGCCATTTTTGAGCCGCGTGGCAAACAGTGGCGCAAAGATTAGTGCAGTGGCTCTGCCAGTGGGCCAAAAAAATGTTGAGAGAGGTTACATACCATGCATTTGTACCTATCCAATGTAGAACTTATGTGTTTTCTTGACTTGTGTACCAATTTTTGACACCTAAATTTGTACTGAAATGTTTCTGATTTTGTTGGTAGAATGCCAGCTGTCTTGTTTTGGGCATGATATCACTTCTCTGTTAGACTATATTGTTCTTGGGAATTCTGAACATATGGAAGTTAAATTTGTATACTGTAAAACGTGCAGTTTTATGGTATCTGAATGCACCAGTATGTGTGTTTTGAATGTCATGCAGAAAGTTAAGGTTTCCAAAATTCTTATACACCATGCCAGCCAACAGATGCCAGTGAAGTGGCTTGTTTGTTTTCATAATCATCTGCTGAATGCTTCACTATGAAGTTAAGGTACATTGCAGATATAAGAATTTTATCTACAGAAATGATATATGTAAATCTGTCTTCAGAAACATTGGAAAAATTATGAAGTATTTAAAACTCTGTTTAATTCACAAGATCCTGGACAAAAACTAAATGCTGCAGCCCTCGGCATATTTATTTGGAAGGGAGTCATGAGACTTCCAGGTAAATACCGTATTTCTTCCATTCTAAGGCGCCATCAATTCTAAGGCGCACCTTTAATTTTGCTACCACCAGCAGGGAAAAATTTTTTCCCCAAGGATTTATATGCAAATTGTACCCCTCAAACGCCACCTTCTTACTTATTACTGGGGCTTGTGGGGGCTTCGGGGAGGCCTGTGTGACCCTCTGCAGGCCTCCCCGATCTTCAGTTCGGTGAAAAACAGCTATTCTCGGGCACTTCCGGTTTTCGCAAAAACTGGAAATGGCTGAAAACAGCTGTTTTTCACCAAACTGAAGATTGGGGAGGCCTGCAGAGGGTCACACAGGCCTCCCCGAAACCCCCACCAGCCCCAGTAAGTAAGAAGGTGGCATTTTGGTGGTACAATTTGAACATCATCGATTCTAAGACGCACCCCCTTTTTTGAATTGGTAAATTTAGAAAAAACATGCGTCTTAGAATCGAAGAAATACAGTATATTTAGGATTGGGATATAGGTCTGAGGACCAGACTCCACATTATGGGCAGATGCATGTGGTTCCATTGGCCTGTTTCTTCTTCCGTGTCTTCCCAGTACAATGTAGCTGAAGACAAAATACAGTATGATGTGATTTCATCATGTTAGCAATGCCCTGTCATCATAACTGGCAGCCAAGGGAGTAGGACAGGGGTGAGGAAATACAGTCAGTTCTCTTTATGTGCGAATTCACTTATCTGCATCTGCTCTCACTATCTGCAATCTCATTGGGGCCATTGTTCTCACAGGTGTGTACTTAGCTTCCCCCCCCCCATGGGTGTCCACATTGCTCTGGGAGCAAATTTCCCTGCCTTGCTGCATTTCCTGTAAAGGGTCATCTATCTCTTCTGGAGTTGCTGTGTGTGTGTGTTTTGGGAAGCATTGTAGACCTGGGCTCTGGAGACTTTTCCGGCCGTTGCTGCTCTCCCTCTACCATGTTTTACCCCTCCCCCTTTGAGAAGGGGCCCATAAGAAACTTTGTACCCCCTGATAAAATTCCTCTCAGAGGCCCTAAATTGGACTAAAGCACACAAGCAAGCCCTTTCATTGTTCTGCTTGCTCAGATGAGGAAATCCAGCCATTTAGTTGGCTGTTACCTTTTTTTTTTGCCAGGTCTGCTACAGGAAATGGGAAACCTGTTGGATGCCTGGAAGGATCTTTGGTGCTTATATTCATTAATGAACTGGGCTAAAGAAGTGATTTAAAAATCTATAACTGGGGAATAAAGTGGCTTCTTTCTTTGGCACATACAAATACCAAGGATTTGTGTATCAAAAAGGTACACACTTTCTGTGACAGCTGTTAAGTTGTTGCTGGAAGTAAAGCTGTTGAATTTCTTAGAATGAAAAATAAACTTCTGAAGGTTTTGTACACTAGTTCATGGAGCCTTAGGTTATATACTGTGGTTGTGAATTGCTTGAACTGGAATTAAAATTCTGTGGCAGTAGGGGCAAGAGAGAATAAATAGGGTTGCCAGATTAAAACCCCTGAACCAGACATGCCAGTTCCCTGTGCCCATGAGCTGCACCTCTTGTTCTCCTGATTACGGTATGTGTTTCGGGGCCCAATCCCATTGAACCTTCCAGCACCAGTGCAGCCACAATGCAGCCCCAAAGTAAGGGAAAGTTGGGTAGGATTGGGATGGCAGTTCACTATGTATGTTTGAGGTGCATTAAGTGTCAACCTTTTCTGGCTCCTCCCAGAACTGTTTGAGAAAACGTCTCATTCTTCAGAGATTCAACAGGGAATGTTGGCATCAATCATTCTGATAAATATATATTTATTGCTTTCTCTTATTTCACAGAGATACATCAGGGCATGTTGTTACAATGCATTTTGGTTCCTGCCAACATTCCTCAATGTGTCTTTGGAAAATATAGGAAGTACAGTACTCCAGGTGTGTTTTTTAACATTCATAGGGTGAATTTCATATTGTTGACTTTGGCTGCTAAATCAAATGTCAACATAAAGAAAATGAGTTGTATCCAAAGAAAATTAGTCATGAGTAATGATAAGTTAGTTATGACTAATTTAAAATCCATTAATTTCAATGGGATTTAGTCATGCCTAAACTTTTTTTTTAAACAAGCCTATGTTAGCAATCCCCACCAATATATTTAAATAATAATAAGCATTTGTATAGTGCAGTGGTTCCCAAACATTTTAGCACCGGGACCCACTTTTTGAAATGACACTCTATCAGGACCCACCTAGCTTTACAAGACTTAAAAAAAGTGATCTAGAAAGTAGTAATATTTTTTATTCATGTATTTACAAGTAATATTTTATTTATTTTTGCAAAAAAAAACCTCAATCCATTTCTCGTAATGAGGCAGCCCTAATGAACAGCCTAAAGCAGTGGTGGCCAACCTTTCAACATGAATGCTGGTCCTTTAAATGGCTGCATACAAAGGTAAAGGTATCCCCTGACAATTAAGTCCAGTTGTGTCCGACTCTAGGGTGTGGTGCTCATCCCCATTTCAAAGCCGAAGAGCCAGCGTGGTGAGGGCATTTCAGCAGGTGCAGCTGCTTTAGCAGCACCATCAGCACTTGGAGCTGCCAAGATTCTACACAACTCTTAAGAACACAACTACACAACTCTTAAGAACACAGTAGCCCTAAGGTTGGCCACCCCTGGCCTAAAGGTTTGAGGGGTCTAGTTATGTGACCCAGCCTTCACCTGCTCCCACTACCTGTGCTGTCATTGACAGACTTGGGGAAAAAAACACCAGAAAAAAGATGCTCAAATATTTATCTCCCTATATTTACACAAGCTTGCAAACTGCAGGAGCTCAGCTGTTTGCAGGGCAATTAGCAACTATCTGATTTTTGAATAGCCTCAGGGTTTGTGACAATTAGTTATTTGATCTTTCCATCACCTGTGTTTTCATTGGAGGCTCTGCAAGACCCACCAGAAATCGGATCGCGACCCACCAAGTGGATCCCGACCCATAGTTTGAGAACTGCTGATATAGTGTTTTTTGAGTGCGCAAAGTGCCTCACATGTGTTATGTGGATGTAATCCTTAAACTCTGTAAGGAAAGTATTATCATCTCCATATTGCTGCTGAGGCTGAAAGGGGCTGGCATGCCCAAAGCTACCCAGTACATTCATAGCAGAGATGAGATTCAAACCAGGGAAGTCCTGCTTCATAACTCACAGCCCAATCGTGTCTAGGACTGCCGCAGTGTCCGAATGCACACTGCACAGAAACCTATCCAGGATTGGGCCGGCGCAGGTGGAGGCCTCCTTGGGGTAAAGGTAGGCTTACCAGATCTCCAACCGGGACAGAGTGCTAGACCTTTAGGAGAAGGAATGTGGGCAGGTGTAGCTTGTTAAACCTTAGAGCATAATCCTAGGCATGTCTACTCAGAAGCAAGCCCCATTGTGTTCATTGAGACTTGCTCCCAGGAAAGTGTGTGTAGGATTGTGCTCTAAGGTTTAACAAGCTACACCTGCCCACATTCCTTCTCCTAAAGGTCTAGCACTCTGTCCCGGTTGGAGATCTGGTAAGCCTAGGTAAAGGGACATTTGTCCCTTTACCCTGAGTAACAACCCAGCTGCCCCAATTGGTCTCCTCAGATGTGCACCAACAAAATGGCTGGTGAAAATCCAGGAGGCCCATCCCCAGGGACAGGGGATAGAATTTGGTGGAGTGCACCGCCGCTGATCCCTCCCCCCCTTCTGGGCACTGCGGCCCAATCTGGGGGCCCCAGAATGCCACCTGCCCCAACCTGTGGTAGACTTACCTTCCCTGGTGGGGGGCAGGTCTTGGACTGCGGAGGTTGGAGTGGCGCATGCCTCGGCACTGGTGCTGCCTCCTCCTGAGGAGCCGCAAATGAGCCTTACATGCTGACATGCCTCTGCAGAGTTAGAGAGGATTGCACTGTCAGTTTCTTAACTGCTACAGGTAATCTCTGCCGCAGCTATAGTGACAGAAAATCCGATATTTGCCAGAAGAGCTGGAAAATGTACCTGTAATTCATCAACAGTTGCAGTTTTTTGAATTTTCATTTTAATGTATGTTTTAAATGTGTAACACACTAAAAGGTATGAGCTTTGTTCCTTTGCACTGTTTTAAAATTGATGCAGACAAATGATTAACCTGCTATGCCTTGGTATTAGTTTCACATCTAAGTCTTTGGACAAAGCTCTTCTCTGTGCTGATAATGCCCTTGTAAAGAAAGTGGTGGATATTTTGTGTGTTTGTAATTTCTCCTGCCACATGCCTGCATCCTAGATATTATCAAGGCATTTCCTGTATGTTATAGATGGCCTGCATTTGTCCTGCCACTCCACTCCCAAAGGCCAAGTGTGCAGAGAGTCAGGTGGCTGGAAGCAGAATCTTAATTTAGATGATGATGTTTACACCCCAAAGCAATTTTTCTGGCACAATAGAGGGACTGAAGCATCTGTGCATCTGATGTAGCTATTATTGTGTATGGCTAGGTTTACCATATTTTCAGATCCAAACCGGGACACACCCCCGGCCCCCAGAATAATTGATTGATTGATTGATTGATTTTTTTCCAATTTTTTTTATGGGCACCCGAAATTTTTATTACTGCTCCTCTGGTGCTCCTCACTGGTGCTCCTTGCTGCTGCTCCGCCGCTGGTGCTGCCAGTCTGGATGAAGCCTTTGCTGCCGCTGTTTCAAAAAGGTAAAAAGTACCTTTTTTCTGGGCACCGCCATCTTATATCTTGCGAGATTGTGCCTTTTTGAAGCAGTGGCGGAGGCTTCATCCAGGCCCAGAAAGCCCGGGACCGACATGGGACCAGAACCCGGGACGGTCCCGGGCTTTCTACGACGAATGGTAAGCCTATTTATGGCTAAGGTTGCTCCACTTTCTCCATAATTGCCATTTTTTGTTCACTCATTTTTCTTAAAGAAAACCAAGATGATGTCAAATTGTTGCAGTCCGGTGTTTTCTCCATTGGCCTTTTATGTGTTTCAGACCTGATTTAAAAAATAAATAAATAAATACAAAATGTAATTGCAACATCATTCTTTCCAGTGGGAATGGGCAAAGCTCTGTTGGTCCTTTTTGGTTCTAGTGCTTTTGAGTCTCAAGCATGCCATAAAGCATGTTTGCGGCTCCTCAGGAGTAAGCGGTGCCAGCGCAGAGGCTGGCGTCGCTCACTCCATCACCTACCTGGATAGACCTTCACCGGCCACCGCAGTAGTTTTTAAGTCGTTGTAATGGATTTCAAAATGGAGTCAGTCACATGTTGCTTAGGTGAACTGTGTACTTCATTGAGGCATCAAGAAGAAAGACTCACTGGGTAGAAGGAATTGAATGGGGGTGGGGAGGAGATTTGAGTCTTCCTTTTTCAGAGAAAATCCTCTATTAGCAGAGGTTGTTAACTCCCCCGCCAGCAACAGGGGCCAGTGGATAACAGAGAAGGCCTCAAAGGGGCTGTAAAAGGAGCGGCTTATGAAGAGCCAGTCAGGAAAGGGCAACCCATGAATGAGGTCATGGATACAGAATGGCAACTCCTGCCCAGTAACAGATTTCACATTTCAAATAGAGGTGAAGGGAATTCCAAGACGAGAAGGCAGTTAGTCAGAATACACCACTCCTCTTGACAAGACCTAATTAAGGGAAAAGGTCTAACCTTTACCTTTAAATGTAACAGATCAAAAGGGCTGTACTCTGTTTCCCTTAACTCTATTTTTAAATTTAGGCAGATAAGTGGTTCACCGGCTTCACCTTGCTTCATACAGTTTTTGCCTCATATGCTAGGAAAAGTATAACCAGCTTCCCACCCCCACCCCCGTGGCAAAGAGGAGTTACTCAAGGAAGAAGTTAATCATACATGCATATCAGCAAACAGGCTGCTTGAGATGGGGGGGGGTTGTCCAAAAAAGATGGAACTTGTTCGTTAAGTTAACCGTACTTCAGAAGTTTGATTGCACAACAGTCCCTCCCCACCCACCAAGACAGCACACCAGCATCTCTCTCTCTCTCCCTCTCTTCAAGTAGCCTAGAATGGGGAAAGGAGGAAGATGGGTGGTGTGTTTTGTTCTTTCCAATTCCACCATAAACATTCCTCCTGGCCCTCTCAGCCTGTCTTTCATCCCACACTTGATTCTAAAGAGTGCATCAGAACTTGCATGGCACAAGAGCTGCGGATCAGCATCGATAATGAACTAGTTCTGAATGCTCCTGTTTTATTTTGTTTTTATGCATTATGCTCTTGATAGGTTCTCATCTTATGTGAGCCAGTCTGACAGGCTGCTGCCATAAACAAATGTTTTGCTAACAATTTTTGCTGCTTCCCAGAGAAAGACAGCTGTTGCCTGTGAACGTTCTTCCCACAATTAACCAGTTGGCACTCCTTTGCCTTTTGACAGATCCGTAGTGACTTATACCAACTTCTTGGAAAAGTTCTCTTGAAAATTCTTCCCACAATTAACCAGTTGGCCACTCCTCTGCCTTTTGACAGACCCGTAGTGACTTATACCAACTTCTTGGAAGTTGAGTTCTCATGAGGAGTTTTCGTGAAAGCAGCAAATGTTTTGAGGGAGGCTGTCCTATTTCCTGACTCCCATTGGTTTCAGTGGTGCATGTAGGTGCGTGTGTTTTTAAAGTGAGTCGTTCTGGGTCTCATATCTGTCTGAAGAACATAGCTTCTCACCTGGAAGTCAGTTCCCCTCATCCCAGATGTGTGAGGGCTGCTGGGACAACTCATCAATAAGAGGAACGCACTCTGCACACACTTAGAGTCATTTTCTGAGTACGTCACATGTTCAGACGTTGAAGTCTTGACATGGAAAAGGGTATGAACCCTTCTTTAAATTCACATGCCTCTGAATGTGCATTTTAAAAATGTTATCTAGGGGAACATTTAAGGGCATTTTGTATTTCTTCCATTTTGATGCTCTTGTTTTATGGAATGTTTTATTCCCTCTGTCATTGATCTCAAAGATCCATGCAAACAAAAGAGGAAAGTGAATGAAACAAATTGCTACCTAATCTCTTTCAATTATAATATTAAATGCCTAGTTATGAACAAAGCACTGGGCCAAATGCCTCACAAATAAGTGTAACTAAAAGTTCATTGCTATTGAATATATAGTTGAACAGGTTTTTTAAATGACAAAAAAAAACTGGAATTGTTTTTTTGTTATCATTAAAGCAGCAGTTGTTCTTCTGGCTGAAAACCACAAAGGAATGATTCTGTGGTAGCTGTATGAAACAAGTAGGATTGCCAGGTTCGCATATGAATCAATACCCTTGAGGTTCCATGCTGGCACCTCGGTAGCCTAACTTGCCACTAAATATCCAGTCCCACTGAGTTTTCAGTATAAAGTCATGTTAGAGTTGGAAGGGACCTTGGAGGTCATCTAGATCAACCACCTGCTCAGTGCAGACAACTACAGCATCTCTGTCAGGCAGGTCCATCCAGCCTCCACTTGAAAACCTCCAATGGTGAGCCCACAACTACATCTGGCAGACCATTCCAGTGCTGGACAGCTCTTACAGCAGGATACGCCTAACCTTATTCTGTGCTCTTGTTCGGAAGCTTTCATGGCCCGTACTTAGCCAACAGTGTTTCGCAGATATGGGAACAGATGCAATGTAAAAGTAAAAACTTGAATTTTAATAAATTCATTCACTGCCTGAGGGTTTCCCGATATGGGCAGCCTCCTGCAGACTGAAAAAACCACTAAAATCCGAGAATGCAGTCCTGACGTTTCGTTCCGCCAGCCGGAACCTCCTCATAGAATTCAACCGCGTAGGTTGTTGATGAAATTGCAGCTGGTATGCTCGTACTTGCTTAAACTTTCCCGCGCTTTTGAAGTTTTAAGCAAGTACGAGCATACCAGCTGCAATTTCATCAACAACCTACGTGGTTGAATTCTATGAGGAGGTTCCGGCTGGCGGAACGAAACGTCAGGACTACATTCTCGGATTTTAGTGGTTTTTTCAGTCTGCAGGAGGCTGCCCATATCGGGAAACCCTCAGGCAGTGAATGAATTTATTAAAATTCAAGTTTTTACTTTTACATGGCATCTGTTCCCGTATCTGTGAAACACTGTTGCCTTATTCTGTGCTTTAGGCTTCCTGACATCATCCATCCCTGCAAATAGGGACTGTACTTATGTACTGTTCCCTTGTTAATCCATCCTCCTTCCACTTCTTGTATACATTCCTCTTGTTTCTCAACTTCTCAGAAAGCTCTCTGTGCAGCCACATCTCCCAACTTTTTGTCTCATGGGAACTGTTGTGACTGTGCCTTCAGTATCTTGCTTTTCAGAAAACCTCATCCCTCTTGGACTGTTTTCTCCTTTATCATTTCTAGCCACTGTCCTCTTCTGAGCCCATTAAAATCAGTGTTCCTGAAAACCAGAGTACATGTATGACTACCCTTAGCTTTCCTTTCCCTTGGTATCAAACATTCCAAGATGATGTGGTCACTTTTGCCCAAAGTCCCTTCCTCTTTCACTTCGTCAACCAATTCTTCTTTGTTGGTAAGAATGGGTAGCCCAATCCTATCCTCCCCCAGTTTGGGCAATGGCCCACTCTGCATCCTATCTGGGGAAGGGCCTGCTGGGGGTCTATTTTGTCTGCTTACCCCAGGGAAACCCCCCAACTGCCACAATGGGGCTACTCAGTCTCCGCACATGAGCAGGTAAAAGGGGGGCAGCATTTAGCATGCTGCCTCAGGCTCCAGGAGGTCTTGGGTTGGCCCTGAGTAGGGAGACTAGCTTGTTGCATTTGAAACGGATGTAATTCATATCCTCTTCAGGTAGGACAACAAACATGGCACATACCCTGCAGGTCACCACTTTGCTTCTCTTGTTTTCCCTGTTGTCCTTGTTGCTTGGAGCTACAGACACACCGCAGCAATCTCCGGATTCCCCTGCATACATCCTTGCTAAACTCAGTGGCGTCCCTAGCCCTAAACCTATAGGGGGCCCATCCTGGAATTGACGCCCCCTCCCCACCCCCTGGCGCCTCCAAAGGCGGCGCCGCAATTTGGAGGGGGGCACCAAATCCACCATTTATTTATTTATTTCCCATTCCCTGGGCGGACCCCCCCCCTGGACGCCGCTTCCCCCCCGGGCTTTTCCCACACTTACCTCAGCCTCCGGGCGGTGGCAGCGGCCCTGGCCCCGCGCGCGCTCACCTTGGCCGCGCGTGACTCCTTTTCAACCCGGCTGGCTGTTTCTGCGCATGTGCAGAAACAGCCGGGTTGAAAAGGAGTCGCGCTGAGGTGAGCGCGCGCGATGGGGGGGTGGGCGCATGCTCACCTCGGCCATGCGCAACTCCTTTTCAACCCAGCTGTTTCTGCACATGTGCAGAAAAACAGCCGGGTTGAAAAGGAGTCACGCGTGGCCGAGGTGAGCGCGCGCGGGGCCGCCAAAGCCTCCAGTCGGCCGACTTGGGCTCGGACTCCAAGTCCGAGTCGGGCAACTCGGACTCGGCGCCCCCAGAAGCTGGCGCCGGGGGCCCTGAGCCACAGGGCCCCCCATCTAACGATGCCGCTGGCTAAACTCCTATATCGGACTCCCTTGTTTTTCTGTTAACTTGCCCTGTGTGTGAGCTCTGTTCACAAGCTCACAGCTATAGGTGTGACTCCTAAAAGAGCCGGCTCCTATGAGAGTAGCATTTGTTGAATTCCACAGACCATGTCCTGCATCTCTGAACTGAAAGCTTCATAACTCTGGTAGGCAAACGTATCCTATTTAGTGAGATGATGAGATCATGGAACCTTGAAAAAAAACCTGTGTAGATAAATGCTATTAAACATGAAATATTTGCAGCCTATTTCAACATTAGAAAAGTTTTCTCCGTAGATAGGTGCAAACTTTCGCTATGGCTTTACCACTTCCTGAGCCGTCATTTGTGAGTTGAAACCTGTATTGTTTCTGAAAGTAAAGCTGCTGCGCTGAACTTGAATTTCCATTTGTTTCTAATTAGAGATGCACAAACATCTCACTGATTGTCTTGAAAGAAGTCCAGGTTTGCGACTGGGCAGGCAGTGTGAATCCTTGCAAAGTATCTGCAGCTGCCTCCCTTACCTGAAGGCCCCTGAAACTTCCTTTGAGACAGGGGGAAGGTAGAGGTGCTGGAGTGGGAGGTAGCTGTGAGCATGCTGTGCCACCGCTGCTGCCTGGCTTTTCCTCTGTCCCACAACCCAGTCAGGAAGCTAACTAGGTGCAGGGAGATAACAGAAGCAGCAGTGGGTGCTGGGACCCTGATAGAGAGCATTTTCCCATAGAGGATGCTGAGACTTTTAGTTCCAGCCCAGGCCCTGGCAGGAAAGGACACTTCACTGGGGTCTGGAGTGCCTGCTGCTGCCACCTCTGCCTTCCTTGTGCCCAAGGCAAATTTCCAAGGGTCCTTGGGACAGGAGAAATGGGAGGCAGCAGAGATATGAGACAAGGGCAAGGAGCGACCTGGTTGCCCAGCTCGCAGCAGGCTGTGATATGGACTGTTTTGGCCCTGATCCTGCTCATGCACTTTCAAACAAGGTCATTTGCATTTGTGAGATCCCAACTCAAATGCCAGCCGCATCACTTTCTGCAGTACATAAATCAGATTTCTAGATTTGTTCCTTGTTTCACCATTTGGTACTATGGAGCAGGCCATAGAAAACAAGGCATGGTGAAAGGAACAGTATTGTATTTTATTGAAGAGATTTGAATGCTGTAGCATTAACTAAAGAGATAAATCACAAAGACTGTCCTTAATTGCCTAAAACAATCCAAAGATGAAGCCAGCTTTAAAAAACAAGAGCAATTGTAAGAGAGTAGCAGCAGTGGTAAGTGCCCCTGGAAGCAAGCAGTATTTTCTGGAGCACATTCTCAAAAGAGCTGGCTAACATATGGGCAAAAGCCCCCTTGGGAAGCACAGCGACTTGCTCAGAGCATATGCTATCACTTCATTTTGTAAGAAAAGTACCTTTCAGGACCCCATTTTTTGCCTTGAAGTGCAAGCTAATTGCTTTCCTTGATTTTTGTTTTAATTTTTTGGCAGTTAAAAAAGTTCGGATTTCTTTAAGCTATCAAAATGGTAACTGAATATGAAGTTCTACTCTCTGAACATGTTAATCCTGCTTCAGTCCTGAATCAGTATAACTGGATAGTCAAATTAACAGGGACCTTGTAGTGGGGCCCAAAAATAAGGCATATCTTATCTTAATTTTTTCCACCAAAAAAATGCAGCATGTCTTATTTTCAGGGGATGTCTTATATTTTTAATTTACAACAATTTGCTGGTAATTTATTCAAATACAACCAGTGTTGTGATGCTTTGAATTCTTTTGGTGATATTTCTAACTGTGGTGCCATTGCAATGGCAAATTCTTGAATATCAGCCCTGCGCACAACCAATGCCTTTACTCTCTTGTCAGCAATCCATTCACAGATGGGGCCAGTTCTGGCCGGCCACAAAGAGCAGCCGGCCAGCATGAAGAGTGTGGGGGGTGTCTTATTTTCAGGGGATGTCTTATTATCAGGGAAACAGGGTATGCATTTGAACTCTGGTATGCTGCAATGCACAGAGTGCTCGGTTTGGATATAGGAAGCACAAATTCAAAGGTTTGGCGAGTCATAGCAAGTAGAGGGCAGCTTTGGGAAAGATATTCTGTCAAACCTTGCAGGGTTATTGTGAGAATTAAAAACTTACAGGTGCTTCTCTAAAATACTGTATATGCAGCCAAACATCCGTTTGGAGGGGCATCTGCTTGCTTCCCTTCCACCTAATGCCCAGTTGCAGGGGTGGAGTGAGTGAGGGCTCCCTTCTGATCTTCTGTTTTCTGTTGTCAAACTTGGCAATGTTATCTGGCCACAGGAGGCTAGTGTGCATGCTTAGCCTTCAGACTCCATTGGTTTAGAGGTGGGGAGTCGGATGTGTGTGTGTTTTTTAAAGCATTATTTTTTCCTGCATCCCTCAGGAGTCCCTCCTGTCTACAGGCATTGCTCCCTGTTTTGGTTCCAGTGCTTCTGCAGGCAGGACGCTCACTTTATAGATAGGAACAGTAGTGTCCAGTAGTGTCCTGGCCTATCTTGAAAGCAGGCCCACAGCCAGAAACGTCTTGGTAAGGGGGCCTAAAGTGGGAAGATTGCAGAGCAGCCAGAAATACAGGTTGAAAAGCAGGTTTTGAGGTTTAGTTGTATTGCTTCTTGGTGCTCAATTGGAGAGAATACTCCCTACGTATTATTTCTTCACAATTAAAATTGAAGGACACCCGGGCCGCCGCATTCTGCACTAGTTGCAGCTTCCGAGCTCTCCTTGTGTTAGCAGCTGTAGTCCTTTACTTAATATGAGTCACTAAAGAGGATGAATCAGAGATCCAGTTTATTCCTTAGTTGAGGAATTAATCTTTGCAAACAAGAAAAGCCAGGCCATTGTCCTTCTGAAAAGCTGTAGCAGAAATGCTAAATGCACTTGCTCAGTATCATTATTTGTCTCTGGTCATTGATTATTGTACATAGCAAAGTATTTTGGGTGAGCTCATAGAAAATGTCACGCAATTTAGCAAGCCTGCCTATTCTTGTTCTGTTTATCTGTCAGCTAGTCAGTATCTAATCCCACCAGGCAGATCACAAACGGCTACTTTTACTTTGTGTTTAGAGAAAAGAGTTGGTCCACTGGATGTCGTGTGTTCATTGGAAGACCAATCCGCTCTGTACAAATGAAGAGTAGGTCTCTCTCTGAGCAACTCCAGGCCATTTCATGATTATATTCCTTTTTGTTTTCAAGGAGAGTCTTGGATATCTTGTTTCATTTTTTTTAAAGTAATACTATGCTCCACTATTTTGATCCTGTTGGTATTAATTACAATATTCAAGGTGCGTTGATTAAAATAAAGCATCGCTGAGGTGTTTGTAATTCAGATTTGTGTGATGTGACTAATGAATAACACTCACAGCTAATCAGTTTTCAAAAAATAATGGTGATGAACAGAAAGAGGGAGAAAACAACCATGGGGCTCCGCTAATCCATTTTCTAAGCATCTCAATAAACAGTTGCCAGGCTGTGTTCCAGCCAAAATGGATATGCGCTTGCAGAAAAATGTCTTTGCAAAGTCATTTGTAAAAGGAGCGTTGCCATTGACCAGATGCCACTTTTGCTTTTTGAATTTAAGAAAGTGCCCTAATTATTGCCCCATCTGCTACTGCTGTCAGCCCATTGGGTTTGGATTGGCAGTAGGGACTAGTGGACCTCATCTGTTTGAGGGCTGACCTTAAGCCCCCAAACTAATAGTAGGCTTTGGTTGGACTGGAAAAAACACTTGCTTTCTCCAGCTGCAACCTACACACCTTCCTGTCTGCGCCTCTGGTAGTTACATATTTTAGCTTCAGGGTCTGGAGACTTTCCCTGGCAGATTAAAACCTGACTGATTGTTGGAAATTTTGGTTTAAAGGTTTATTGGGGAAAGTTGCCCTCTGAAATATTTCAGCAAAGTTTGGGAGGGCATCTGTGCTATTTCCTTTTCTGACCTCCTTGATCCTTATCATTTCCATTCTAGGTTGTCCACATGCAACCAGATGAAAGTGACATACAGTATAGGATGTTTTTAAATGTCTAACATAGAATTAGGGTTGTCATTCATTGAAGAAATAGTTTTAGTTGATTGATTAGTCAATCAACTAAAACCCAACTATATGTGAGTATACTGTATACTGTATTTGTTTATGAATAAAATCAAAGTAATCAAGCATACATTGTCCTTGGGTGATGTCTTGCAAGCATCATCATCTCAGAAGAAGCTTTCCCTCCTGCACATGCGTGTAAAGGAAGAATGCCTCTTCTAAAATGGTGACAATTGATTCCATATGGATAGAAAATGCTATCAGGTGGCCAGTTCTGATCTCCATGCAAGATGGTTGGAGACCATCATTGTGAACATTTTATTGGTGTTGAATAGAACTGAAAGTCTGCGTTACTCATCTTGGTTGACTGTGTAATAAATGGCAGTCCTGGGCATTTTCATTTCATTTTGTAACTCCATCTTGGAGTCTGAAGGCATTGCAAATATCTTGATTGTGTCAAATATTCTAGGACAGCTGGTGTATCATCATTTGTCACAGAACTGAATCAGTGATCTCCATAAATTTTCAACTGAAAATGATAGCAGGTGAAAGAGCTCAGTGCAGACATGTTCCATCCTAACTGGATTTTTTTCCTGTGGTGAGCAATGGGGTTTCTAAAAATGGTTCAGAGGGGAACTGAACGTGCGTCAATGCCAGGACACAGTGTGCACTAAGAGACGGAACTGTTTAACTGTGACGTATGTCTTATAGCCACCTAGAGAATGTCATAGAAAAGTATGACCTCTGTGTCGCACCTCTTTAGCGCCAAAGTAGATGTTGGGTGCATCCGCAAGTTTGTTAAAGCATGCATGCCTCGTTTGCATATAAAGATGGGATCGGGTCTGTTGTTTATACCAAAAGGAGTGTGGAGGGAAAGGGAGCAGTATTCTTCCTGCCTGACCCACTTCTTGTATTAGAACCGGGGGGGGAGGCTGCTTAGAAGTAGGGGTGGTGAGGTGGAGCTGGGGAACAATTTTGCTCCCTTCCCCACATGCTCCTTTTAGTATAGAGGTAGACTTCCCCACCTTCTGCTTGATCAGTGAACGAGGCAAGCAAGTATTTAACAAAAATGCAGTTGCCCCAAATATCTAGTGGAACTCAACCCAATGTAAAAGAAACATCTTACCTATATGTATTACTGTGGCTTTTATTATTTAGGCTGCATTCCTATACATCTGGGAGGAAGCCATAATTAACACAGTGACATACTTCTGAATAAACACGCCCAGGATAGTGCTGTAAGTTAGCTTTGCAATTCTTAAAGCTTCACATTGTGCACTAGAAACAATTTCTGTAGATATACCAGTGTTTTCTACAACAAACATGTCAAGTGCGAAGAATAATGCACATGTGTACACACTCCTGGGAACTGTGATTGGATCTGATCTGATCAAACACAGATGTTTAAACATGTGGGTATATTGTGTCTGCAGCATAAAATGTGGAACCCCATACAGGGCTGGCTCCCACTGATTATGGTGCTCCCAGTGTGATTTTTCCAGTCCCTTGACTAAATCATTCCATTTGTCTTCCAAGATCCTACATTAAGGGACATGATTGCTTTGGTGTTGTGGATTTTTTTGAATAATGCTCTTACTCTGGGAGTTTCAATGCTGTTGTATTCAATATGTATACAGATTGTTTGAGGATTTGAAGTGTTTTGTGGAAACATCTTTGTACATGATTATCAACTTGCAGCACAGTATTAGACATATCTGAAGTAAGTCCCAATACATACAGTGGGACTTAGTCCCACGTAAGTGTGTACAGGTGGGCCCCCATATCCACGGATTTGCTATCCATGGTTTCAGTTATCCATGGATCGTGGGGACCCCCCCCCCAGACTTTTATTTTTTCCCCAGTAAACTTCATTTCTTCCTTAAACAAACAGGAGAAGCAGCCTCTGGCTGCTTATTGCAGGCAAGTAGAACGAGACTAAGTCCTAGAGAGGCTCTGCAAGGTTAGCAAGATACCTTGCAGAACCTCTCTAGGACTTAAGGCGGTGACACACCAAGCACGTCTTCCGTCCGGCACGGAGGTGCGTCCGGGCTGCATGTGCATTTTTTTAGTATGACATGGCTTCGTAGCAGCTGCCGGCAGCCGACGTCAGCCACGGGCGCGTCGACGCCTCAGCTGCCCAAAGCCCAGCTCTGGGAACGTTTTCAGCGTTCCATCCGTGTCCCAGCCCCCTGGGGGCAGGACACAGAGCAGCCAGAGCCAATCAAAGGGAAGGAAGCCAAAGTCAATCAAAGGGAAAGAGGGGCAGAATGTTTTGGTAAAGCAGCCATTTTTCTCCTCGCTTGGGGTAACTACGAGCGAACGCGGTTTTGTTTTTTCAAGCTTTTGTCACTTGGAAGGGTTTTAACTTTTTGATAATCCAGAAGTACAGTGTTGAAACATGTGCCTGGGGCAGCCAGCAAGCTCCATCCTTTTCTCCAATGCGTCTAGCTGTGTGTGTTGTCATTTGCTGATCCCCCCCCCCCCGTTTTATGTTGTAGTTACTGCCATTTACACACACACACGCGCGCGCGCACACACACACACACACACACACACACACACACACACACACACACACAAAACAAATGCGCTTCTCTTCTGTGCAGTCCCCACTAGTCCTGACCTCTTCTCTTCCCTGAGGGAAGATCCGCAGCGAGGATCAAGCAGCGAGCGAGCGAAAGAGAGGGGGGGAGAAAAGGGGGAGAGAAGAGGGAAGTTCCCTCTTCTCTCCCCCCTTCTCTCCCCACCCTCTCCCTCGCTCGCTCGCTACTCGATCCTTGCTGCGGCTGCAATCTGGTGGGACATGGTAACGTCCCATCCAGCCCCCTAACGTGCGTCCGGTGCGGCAATGCAGCCGGAGCGACGGGCGCACCGCACGGAAGACGTGCTTGGTGTGCCTCCGCCTTTAGTCTCGTTCTACTTGCCTGCAATGGAGGCTGCTTCTCTGTTTTAAGGAAGAAACAAAGCTTGCTGGAAAAAAAGAGCTGGGGGGCACGCACGCCTGCCCACAGGGGAGGCAGGGTGGGGGCCCTCAGGAAACCATGGAGGGGATGTTCTCTCCTATCCATGGTTTAAGTATCCATGGAGGGGCCTGGAACATATCCCCAGCGGATATGGGGGGAGTACTGTATAGGACGGCAGCCCTAGTTAGCTAGGATCAGCATAGCTAACTAAAAGTGTGCCCATGCTTTCAGATTGACCCAGATTGTTGCTGTTTGGGGTGCATGTCCATAGTGCCCATTTGACCTGACCTGCACTGAACCCTCATCTCTTGTAATTGTCTGCACTGTTGTCAGAATTTGGTTTGGTTTCAACCCAGCAGAAAGCAGTACAGAGTCCATGCATGACATTATTATTGTTTAAAAGGGAAGTCTTTGTTTTATTGAAGTGGGAGCATTACTCCCTCTCAGCAGATTTTCATAACCTCCATTCCACTTAAACTTGGTGACTAACAGCCCAATCCTGTCTAGGGCCGCTGCAGTGTGTAAAAGCACGCTGCGCCGGATCCTAGGCAGAATCAGGCCAGTGCCAGTGGAGCTGGAGCACTCATTGGGGGAAAGCCCCAGCAGCCCCTATGGGCCTCCTTGGATGCGCATCGGAAAAATGGTTGGTGCAGATCTGAGGAGCCAGTGCTAGGCTGGCCAGCCCAGGGACGGGGAATAGGAATTGGCAGAGCCCGCAGATGGTCCCTCCCCTGTCCCTCACCTGGTGGGTCAATCGCCCCCTCCCCTGCCAACCTGACTCGCCCTCATCCTGCCCTCTGCTGACTGGCAGGGACATTTATTTTATTTATTTTTCACATTTTTATACCGCCCTTCCTCCAAGGAGCTCAGAGTGGTGTACATATTTCCTATATTTCCAATACTTTTTGTGTGTGTTTTTCTTAATGGATCCTAGCAACATAGTGAGAAGATCCTTGGGAACCCTGACCCCAGGTCCCCTCTCTGAATTAAATTAATAGTTTTAAATATATCATGTTTTTACTTAGATCTCCAATCACAAGATCCAAGTGGTCAGGCAACAAAACCTTCTGCAGGTAAGCCTAAACTATTAAAGGCTATCTAATACTGCAAGTTCCTGCCAACCTAGCAGTTCCAAAGCATGTTAATGCGAGTAGATAAATAGGTACCGCTTGCGGGAAGGTAAACAGCGCTCTGTGTTCCAGCTGCATGCTACGTGCTGCGGCAAGGAGAGTCATGCCGGCCACATAACCACGGAGGCGTCTTCGGACAACGCTGGCTCTTCGGCTTTGAAATGGGGATGAGCACCACACCCTAGAGTCGGACACGACTGGACTTAATTGTCAGGGGTCACCTTTACCTTTAGTACTGCAAGTAAAATTTTTACTCTCCTATTGAGCTGATGCCTAAAATGGCAACTGTTGCCCAAGGGATTTCAGCTGAGCCACCTGTTCCCACTGTGTCCAAACTTGAGGAAATCCTCCAGCAAATAGTGATCCAAGAGAATAAACGAGCATCTTTCCTCTGTTTTGGTCCAGATCGGGGCTGTTGGAACAAGTGACAAGTGACAAGTACTGCTTTGAATATTGTGATGAATCAGAAAGAAAGAGTGAGAACTCCTGTACTGATTTGATGGTCTTGCAAATTGCTCATGAAAGAATAATCTCAGCTATAGAGGCTTCCCTAAAGAGGCGAAGTCTTTATCCAGACCTGGACAGCAAAAAGTCTCCTGAGATTCCAGAACATTGGTTAATTATATTAAAAAAAAGATTCACAGATTTTTGGCTTCTGTCCATAGTGAAAAATAAGACTAGATATATTCTAGACTGCTGCATACTTTTAAAAATGAAATATCCCAAAAGAGAACAGCCAGCCCTGATATGTAAAGATATTCAGATGCTTGTGCTACATGATTTTCGTGTCTCAAAGACATGTCATGGCAAACATGACATGATCCCTATCATGGAGGCCTTCCATGAAGCAGGCCAGGAATAAACTTCTCCTTCAAGAAGATTCTCCTTTAAATTGCTCATTTCTAAAGACTGTTCAAATGTGGCACTCTGCTACTCAGAGGGAGGGATATCCTCTGTTTGTGTAACTTAATCTGTGTGACTCTATCCCTCCTATTGAGGACAATCCTGAAGGAGGAGGATTGATTGGATACAGACAATGAAACAGACAACTGGCAGGTAGCTCAGCTCAAGGAAAATACAAGGACAGCATTATGTAGTCAGAAACTAACCAAACTCTTTTGCCTCTCTGACCAGCCCTGTCAGGAAATGTGTGCCTGCCAAGTGTCCTGACTTGTTGTCAGGGACAACAATCAACCAGAATCTAGTTCCTAATTTCAGGAGACCTCAAATTCATCTAGCTATGGTGGGTTTTTTTGTTTTTGTTGTTGTTGTTGTTTTGCTTTTAATTATCTCCAAGTGTGGTGTATTTTGGCTTTGGATGTAATCATTTCAGCCTGTTTACAGAGAGGGTTTCATGTCCCTAATTTCTCATGTCTCTTGACTGTTTGTGAGAGCCCATTTTGTGCTGTCCTACTATTTGGGAAGAGTCTGGGGAATGAACAGTTCAGTCCCTCCTTCCTCACGTAGATCCACCATGACCTTAGAGGTTGAGCCACCTGTAGGGAGGTAGGAGCCTCTTGGGAGTGAAAACACCAAAAGTGCCACGTCGGAGCGGGGTTCTGGTGGTCCGGCAGTCCGAGTACCACCAGCAGTCGGCCAAAGTACCACTGGTTGAGAACCCCTGAAGTGAGTGATTGTGCAAAGTTAAAGATTGCAAGTTACACATTGAATAACTTTTGGCAGTTTTGGGAACTATTTCCCAGCCTAAGTTCCCATCTGTAAAATAGAAACAATGGCCACTTGTCAGTGTGGCTGAATGAGGGCTGAATATTGAGCAACCCATGGTTGCCACCAAAAACTCCTACCCAAACTCCATGGTGGTTCATCATAGATGAGCAGTTGCAATTGAACTTGCTTTTGATTCACCTGGTCTTTGGGTTGGAATAGTTGGTCTCCTTTCTCTTTGTTGTTGTGATACTATGTTGCTGCTGTGTTTCGTGTTCAGGTTCAGGAATAGGAAACTATTCAGGTTTCTTGTTCTGTTGTTTCTTTTTAATTTGTTTACTGCTTAATTTTGATTATTTGATTATGGTGTGTTTTTTTTTCTCTTTGCTGCATGCCACTTTCAACGCCTTTGGTGGAAAAGCGGCTCATCCATATGGGTGGCAAATCGGCACGGGGCACCTTCCACTTGTACACCCGCCTCTGCAGCTCCTCCTTCTCCTTGACTTTGGAGTGGAAGAGGAAGTGTGGAGGAGAGGGGCAGGTGATTTAGAGTGTTGGAGATTGATACGCTTCTGTGTAAGGGGTGTGTATGACATTTGACATGTTATCCCAGACACTGGAATATCTGAGGCTGGCCCTGCCTATAAATATAAATCAATTCTAAGCTCTCCCCATGCGCTGGTCTAATCACTTGCAGCTTTAGCACACCAGCAACATATGTGGGCAGTGTCAGGTGATTTACGTTCACCCTAACTGATCCTGGTATAAAGCCAGCCGATTAAGTCTTGTGTTAATTTGAAGCCTCAATCCTTAAATATTCTTAATAACAATAATATTAAGAAAGGTGTAAGGTAAAGGTATCCCTTGACATTTAAGTCCAGTTGTAGAACCCCACTATCATAGGGTACAGCGGGAGTCCTTTGTAATAATACAGGTGGCAAAGAATGTAGGGTGTTTTTTTTTTCTGAATATGGTCTTCAGATGAGATGCTGGAAAGAGGAAAAAGGGAAGCCACAGTGGCAATGAATATTAAAGCAGCTTCTTTCCGTCCTCTGGTCTGCACTATGGCTAAGAAACCTCTAAACCCAAGATCTTCCTGTTACTAGTAGTTGCCCATCTTGGCAGAACCTGGATGCCTGAGGCCGGCTGCCCAACAGGGCCTGTGTGAGTGTGTTTCTCTTGTGCGAAGCATAGCCATGGATGCCAGAGGGAGGGAGGGAGCAGGTTTAATCCTCAGGGAGAAGTCTTTCTTTTAAACAACCACACTCATGGCAGTGGTGGCGGCATGGATGTGTAAAACAGTCTGGAGCACGAGCACAGGGAGACCAGCCGGTATTGTCCTAAAATCAACGGAGGGAGGGGGGAGGGGGGAGAGGGCTTCTTTGCAGATCATTACTCATTTATTCGCCCAGCAAGCTTCTTCCTCTGCCCATTCAGGCAGCTATTACTAGCTAGTGAAAAGTCAAAAAGCCCTGTCATTAGCGGAATCAATCATGCCAGGGCCCAGGGAGAACCCTCCCGCAGCCTCTCATTTACTCAGCTAAAGAGCTCAGAGCCTGCTGTCTGCGGCTGACTCAGCTCCTGGGTCTGCAACTCCAGCCTCTCCTTTTTTTTTCTTTCAGCAGTTTTCTGGGCTCGCCTTCTCCCCTCCTCTGCTTTGTACTGTTTATTGGGAGATGCACTTTGTGGATTCTGTGCCAAAAAGGCTTTTGCCTAGTGTGCATTATTTGGCTCTTTAGCATATCGCCATAGAGACATCACTGTTTTGAATGATCTCTCTTTTTCTTCCTCCCCTCCCCTTTCCTCTCCCCTAGTTTCCCAACAAAGTCCCTTTGGCTGTGGGTCGCTTGCTGACTTTGTTTTGCTTTGCCTTTTCTTCCTTCCTTCCAGACATATTTTGCTACCCAGGTGCCAGTTGTTGGTTAAATCTGATTGAATCTTGTAAAAAACAAACAAAAAAGATTTCTGGAACTGGGTAGGAACAGGACTTTGTAAGGCACCAGAGAAACTCCAGGTTGGATGGGCTACACTACAGCCAAGAAATTAGGAAAAGATACAATCCAAACTAGGATTGGTATTCCCAGAAGGGTCACTGTGTCTTGCTGAACCTTAAGGACTAACCAATTATTTCAGCATAAATTTCAGCATAAATTTATGTGGAAATAAATTTAATCTTTAAAGTGTTACAAAACTAGGATTGGGAAACTAATTACTGAACCCCCCCCCCCCAAGCTATTAACTCAAGGTACCATGCTTTGTTTTTCCTTGCTGTTCACAACCACAAAGTTTGTGCATGTGAATCCTCCCAGATAAGATTGTTATCCCTATAATATGATAAGATGGAATTGGATAAAGCAGGCAGGTACCATGCAAATTTACTGTAGCGCAGGTCCAAATTATGTCACCTGAGTAATTGTTTCAATAGAGATCAAGCCAACAGCAGCATCTATGAAAGCTTTCTGTAGGTAGAACTTCCACTTAGCCACAGATTTAACAATGAAATGAGGTGCTTGCGTTGGAGATACCTCTGAAATTCTTGCAAGCAATATCAAGGGACTTCTGCAATATTTTGCAGAACAAGGCTAGGCCTTGTGCTGCTTTCTTCCATAGGTTGGTCACATAGGCCACAAGCACGAGCAAATGTGATGAAGGAACATTGCGTTTGTAACATGTATAATTACCAATGCAAGGTCCTTGGAGTTTAGTTCTCTCACTCTTGTTGCTAGTCTAATATGTTGAAAAGGTGGGTCTGTCACAGAGATTTCTAGTTGGTACCTCTCGACATTCTTTACCAAGGACAATTTTGAGGACGTACACAGTCTGAAAAATATGATTTCAGGCTGGGATTAGACTGGGACTGTGGTGTTTTCCTCTTTCAGGAGTAATTAAAAGATTGGTAACTTTAATGGAGAGGGAGAAAATGCAGATTTTATTATCGGGGGGAGGTGGAAAATTCTTCTTGAGTGGGTGAATACAATTTTGCCAGACTGTATTGAAAGTAATATATCCCAGCCCTCTACTACTGCCTTGGCTTAGTCAATGACTATAATTTGTGAAGAGGGCGTGGGGAGGAGGGTAGTCTTGTTTGTGCTTTGCTGTATTGTTTTTCCTTGATATTAATGGCAGAAAGACTCTGGCATTGTCGTGATTCAGCTGGCATTGCTCAGGCTGATCGCATTACTTTGCCAGACATATTTCACACATTGCTTCACCTCCCACCCTTTGAGCTGTAACTTTTCTAGCTATGAGTCACATTTACTGTGCTGTAATAAGCAGGTGTGGTGGCTGCTAAAAATCTGCTAACTGGCCCTAATGGCACCATCTTGGCTAAATTAACGAAGAAAGAAGACTAGTTTATGAGAACGTGATTTTCCAGAATGTAAATCTTGCCTCCCCTGTACCATCCCTTCCCCTTGCCTCCCATCCCATTTTCAGAACAAAAGGACACTGTCATATCTCTAATATGAGCTATAGTTAAATGAGAAAGGGAACTGGAGCCAAGTGGTTCCTAGCTGTTGAAAGTCCTGCTCTGCATGTGCAATGTTCTATCAGCTCCAGAGGAATTTTGGAGAACAGGAGAAAACCTATCTTGGCAGCAAACCCCTTAGAATTCTGCAGTGTGTTTCTGTGAATATTCCTTTGGAATAGATTACTTCTTGTTCCTAACCTGTAGTAATGCAGATATTACTTTTAGCTGCTGTCTGGTTCACAGCTGCAGTGGAATTCTGGGTAGATATATGTACAGTGGGCCCCCGCTATCCGCAGATCTGGCACCCGCAGATTTGTCTCAACGTAGATACAGGGCCCACTGTGAAAACCTTAAAAAAAGGTTTAAAATAGCGTTCCTTACCTTTTTGCTGGCAAACCGCTCTATTCGCAGGACTGTAGACAGTGAAATCGCGCTCCTACAGCCTCTTCCGGGTCGCACAACTTCCCCCTCCCTTCCCCAAGGTTGCCCTAGAATAAATTGGGGCGAGCCTGGAGAAGGGAGGGGGATGTCAAGCGACCCGTTAAGAGGCTGTAGGAGCGTGATTTCATTGTCTGCAGCCCTGCAAATGGAGAGGTTTGCCTGCAAAAAGGTTAGGAACACTATTTTTAAACTTTTTTTATTCTTAAGGTTTTTACAGTGGCCCCTGTATCCATGCTAAAGCGATTTTGGTTTACACGGATTTCAGTATCCGCAGGGGGGGGAGATCCAGAACGGAACCCTTGCAAATACTGAGGTCCAACTGTATATGTTAATCTGTATATAAGGTGTAGAATGTGGCTACCCAGATGCTGACAAGGGCCTGAAGATACGACAGTGTCACTCCACTTCTGTACCATCTTTGTTGGGTGATGGTTTGTTTCTGGGCCCAGTTCACAGTGTTGGTTTTTACCTTTAAAGCCCTACACAATCCGAGTCTGGGTAACCTTCACCCACATGAACTTGTCTGGGCTTAACAATCTGCTTCACAAGTCCTGCTGTCTGGCCTGCCGTTAATTAGTAATTATTTAAATATTAATAAATTACTTACATAATGAATATCAATTATTATTTACTTAAATAGCCACTATCCGTGTGCATTGTGCTTTACCACAGAAGAGAAGTAGACAGGTTCCTTCCCAGACGGGCTTGCAATCTAAAACGGCACACATTCATTTGGCGGGGACCAGGGACGCTGCTTTTTCAGTCATGGCACCACAATTCCCTGCCTGGGGAGATGTGTCGGTCCTCTTCACTCGTGGTTTTTCAGTGAACTAATAAGACCTTAAGACCTTAATAAGACAATTAAATAATGTTTAATTGACATATTTCTGGCTGTAGGTTTAAGTACTGTTTTGTGCTTGTTTTTTTTAACGTTGCATTGTATTTTTGTTGATTTGTGGTATTTCAAATCTTGTTGTAAGCCGCCTTGTGAAATATTTGATCTTAAAAAGGATGGGAGAATTGATGCTGGGGCCTCACTAAGGGTTAACTATAGACAATACACAAATTGCTTTATTGAAGCCTGTATGTTTGTTATTTTGAACACCAATAGCAGTTGCATGTGGGTCCCCATCTGAACAGAGGTGGAGGGGGGAGTGGCTTTAACCCATCTCCCCTACTATTGTTCTAATTTAGCTTGCCTGCACTTGTGGCTACTATTTGTGACGGAGGCTCCCATTGTCTAAGTACTATCAAAATTGCTAAGGTGCTTCTACAACAGATAAAAAGTGGAAATTTGGTGCAGGTATAGTCCCAACACATCTTGATTAGTAACTTATGAAGACTGAAAGCTTGCCGTTTTGAACAGTCTCCCTCCCTCAATGCATGAAGTCTGTATTGTAACAGTGTCAGAACCAACCAAGGTACAGATGGGATGAAATATTTGTCTCCCGCATTCAGGCACTTGAAACAGCATCAGACTCTGGAAGGCCAGGGACCATCTATAAAGGCTGTCATCATGCCTAAAGGGTTGGGGAGCAAGTAGTTAAGTTGTGACAAAAGAGGGATTTAGCATTGATTAAAATGTGGCAAAGCATGGGAATGGGGAAGGTTAAAATGCCATGGCTCTAATCCAAGAGATGGTATGTAGCATGTGTGCAGTCTTTTCTTTAAAAAGGAGGCGGAGTCCTGTTGATGGCTATTTGCTAGGGAAAGGGAAGTGGTGACAGGAACCTGAATTCAGGCCCCTCCCCCAATCTCTCTCATCTGAACAGCTGATATGTAGGATTTCATATTTTTAAACAGGGCTCTGTGTGCATCTCCAGCTGTTGAATCAGACTGGAAAATCACAGTGCTATACTCTGTACTTGTGGTTTGGTAATGGTACACACAGTAGGGATATTTTCAAGCTGGGGGTGAGTGTTAGGGTGTGTGTGTGTGTGTGTGTGTGTGTGTGTGTGTGTGTGTGTGTGTGTGTGTGCGTGCGCACGTGCGCCCCTACTTCATAGCTAGGAAATAAGATATAACATTTGTTTCTAAAACATATTTTGGGTGCCAGTGCTTTGGGTCTCCAAATCCCTTCTGTACTTGTACAAATTTAGAAAGTTGAGGGGTTCTGTTAATGAAAACGCACAAACAAAAATACCCAATTACACTTGGTAAGTGATTTGATGATTTTGTAGTTGAACCACACTGTACTTATAATCTCAAATTGAAGCAGTTTCTCTACACTAATTTTCCATGCAGTGGTATCATTTCTGTTATGAGCTGGATACTGCTAGTGATTAGTTTTTTACGTTGTACATATACTGTATATGTACAATGTAAAAAACTAATCACATTGTAAACACTGCTAATTGTAAACAATGTTTTTGTATACACGCCCCCTTCATACTGCCTAAAGTCTCATGTCATCTTTCCCTGCCCCACCTGTAGTAGAGTGCCAGGAACTCTTAAAAATGAGACTAGATAAGCAGAATGGTCTTTACTAAATGCAGAGTTTATTGCTGATGTTCTTTCTCTGCAGGTTGCAACAGACTGCTGTCCACTCCTTTTTAGAATCCTCCCTGGCCCAATATAAGTCCTGGAATGGACTACTAGTCTGTGACCAACCCAGGGCACTCCAAAACCTGGCCTGGAGCAAGGAACAGCTCAGTCACAAACACAAACACTGACACTCTATGATGAGAAGATGTTCTCATTCAGCTTTCTATTCTGGTGCCTTGGCATTTTTTCTTTGGTGGTTCCCCTACAGTTAATTCAGAGAGCATCGCTCTCTGATGCTCATATATGCTCTGATGCATCACTCTCTGATGCTCATTTTGTTACCTTGCACTTGCCTATTTTGTCCCCTTAGCATCCTTGGAAACGAGGGGCTCATGGAATGCAAGGGAGATAAAAGTTGCAAATTAAATGCATTGATTTAACACCATTCATGGAATTGAACTAAAATGTGAAAGTATAGAGACAAACATAGCTGTGTAGGCATGAGCAGTTGCTAGTTTCTTCTCTCTTCCCCTTTCCCCGTCAGCTCATTTTTGTTCTCATATCATATGCCTTGCTTGGACCAAGAGTCAGACCTGATTTCCTATGCTTCAATCAATGTAACGGAGCCAACCTTCCCATCTTTGCTGCGTGGTGGACCATGTTGTTAGTGTTTGTAAGATTTTTGCTTCCCTGATGATGACATTCCACTGGGCATCTCAAAGCGGGTTCATGGACCCACATGGCTTTCAGTTCTCCTTTGTCCATTCGTCTACTACTCTATCTGGTTCTGTGCTGCAGTTGAGCAATACCAGCCAGTTGATTTGTAACTAAGGAAGCTCAGAAACTTGGGTTGTTGAGAGCGGGAGGTTGGTTCATGAAAACTCTAGCATCATGGCTGAGAGGCTGAGCTGTGAATCTGGTCTTCCCTGGTTCAACTCTTCCCTGTGCTGTGAACTCATTAGGTGGCATTAGGCAAGCCATTTCCTCTCGGATTCAGCTGCAATATGGGGGATAACAATAATTACCTTGCAGGGTTGTTGCAACGATAGCAAGATAATATACGTGAAGTGCTTTGCATGTTCAGAAAGTATATACTGTGCAGTTCAAATGATAGGACTAATTTTGGAAAACCCCTGTGATAGGAAGACTCAACACACAGAGATGCTCAGCCCTTCTATGTTCTAATTCTTGCTGCAATTCCAGTTTCTTAGTACAATGTAGTAAGGAAATTTGGGTCATTTTGTTCAGAAGCATTCTGGTGTGGAATGGTCGGATCTAAAAAGCTGACTGTTGCAGAGATTTCATTCATTTAGGTGAAATTTAATTCAAAGCTACCACTATGTGCAACTGCAGTAGATGTAGAGATACTGATGGGATGAATCATCTAAACATGTTTGTGCTAATTACTGCTTGGCCTTTATGGTGGCAACAACACAATGGTAGCCTTTTCAGTCTGCAGGAAATACTTCAGACAACAACACTCTGCAATGTTGAAGAAGTCAACTTGAATTAGCTTTGGTTTGTAAACTTTAAAGGAATAGCTGCTTTAGTTTAGCTGATTCTCCCCCCCCCCCCCAAAAAAAATCCAAAGTTGAATTCAGTGGGAAATCGCTGTTCCTACCAGAAAGGGGACAGGAGACGGGAGCTTTGTCGCCTCCACCACTTCTTCCTCCTCCTCCTACTATAGCTACTGTATATGTTACAAAATACTATTACTGTATTTTATCATATTGAGCGGCAGCCGCAGTGATGCTCACAGAAAGAGCTTGAGCAGAAGTGGTGCTCTGCAATGTTGCGCAAACATTTGCAGAAGAGGTACATATATAAACATGGGCAAGAGACAGTGGAGCATATCACACACGTCTTGTGCAATGTCTTCTGCTAGTGCAAGAACTACTCTTGAACAGAGGAAACTATGCTTATCACACGCTTCCATTTGTGCACAATTATTTCTGCTAGTGAAAGATACAGTACTGTACTTGCTTCTGGTGACTTAACTCACAGTATATGTTTTCACATAAAATGATGGCAGGCCCAATAAATTCCTGTTGAAATAGTCTGGTGCAACCAAAATAAGTTTTGGCCCTCAGGTTTGAAGTCTTTACTTGTAACATTTTGACTTACTATGTATGAAAAGCATGATGGCAAGTCCCAGCTTGAAAGCTACACATCTTGGTTATCCTCCAGGTTTCTTTTGTGTGTTGTTCATTACAGGTATCTTTTTGGAACAGAAAAGCACATTCCTCACGTATTACCTGGCTGTACTTTTGCATTTCTTTAGCCTTATACATTTTAACGTCTGTTCTGTTTGGTATGGCACATGAGGCCAGTGTCAGAGGTTGGGCACTGGTCAATGGCCCTTGGACCAACTAACCAACTCCTAAAGCCGACCAGTACAGCCAGTAGGCAGCAGTGCCATACTGTTGCTACCTCCTCCTGCCCAGCCCAATTGCAATTGGGTTTCTTCAGAGGCAAAAATGCAGGGACCTCTGAGGAAGCCCATAGTGGAAGGTGGGACAGGAGGTTGCTTGAGCGCACCTCTCTCTCAGCATTGCTGGGATTCTGAGGCATGGGCCTCCTCCAGTTGCTCCATGGCATCTTGGAGGGTGCCGCTCCTTCAGCACTGCCAGGGTGCTGAGCCAGACAGTTCTGCTCCCTTTCTCCCTCCTATCTGGCTTGGAGAAGGAGTGGAGTGATCTAATAGCTCTTAGGGGGGAATGTCCATACAGGAGTGCTGGGAGGCATTTGACCCAAGCCCCCTCCAGACCCTGGGACCAGCACTGTATGCAAGTAGTTGTGTTAGAACTCTGTTAAAGAGATCTGGGTATGATTAGGAGGAGCTATTGGGTCAGTGGACAAATTCACTTTGGTCAAGTAAGCTTTCCACAGCTTTTCTAGTGGGGAGTCACTGTGAAGTCCCATACTCATTGAGAGGGTTGACATCAGATGTTGACCAATTGGCCACTGACTCACAGCCATCAAAGATCCCATAGCCGCCTCTGAACAGTAAAATATGGTGCTATTCTGAGCAGGCCACAGAGAAAGATGGCAGCTTTGCAGCACGGCTGCTAACTGCCAAGGAAAGCCGCCACCTGGAAAGTCGCCGCCTCCAAACCCTTGTGGTGACCCAGGAGGATAGACTTGGGCAGCTGCACTGTGTTGACTGACACCTCTCTTTACTAATAATGCAATGCCATGTCCCCACCATTGCATCCAGTGATGAAGCACTTTCAGTGTACTGCACAGTCTTCTGAATCCACCTTTTATGCCAGGGCAACAGATGGCTAAGATAAAAAGTTTATCTAATCCTGAGACTTGCTGTGGTCAATAAGTGTTTGGAAAGGGATATGTGAACTGCAAGAACATTGTAAATGATGAGGATACTTTCCTTCCCTCCCTTTGGTTTAAGTTGCCACTTGGCTGGTTAGCCAACCTTGACAGTTCAGATTGTCAGGGTTTAATTTCACTCTTCAAAATGTTTTGTTTTCAGAAATCTTCTTGCCCGCCCGCTCTTAGAGTGGAATATTGAAGTGATTAGCAGAGAGGAATCGAGGATGAGTTCCTCTACAAAAAGACTAGTTGCTAACTATTTAGAATATGTTCTAATATTCTTTAATTTGTACTTATAACTTCAGCAGAAGTTGAATTCATTTGAATTGTAGCTTCAGCAGAATTAGGGCATCTTAAAAGAAGGATATTTCAAAGAAATGTTGTTGTTGTTCAGTCATTAAGTTGTGTCCGACCCTTCATGATCCCATGAACCATATCCCGCCAGGCCTTCCTGTCCTCCACTATCTTCCTGAGTTCGCTCATTTTCATGTTCGTTGCATCGGTGATGCTGTCTAACCATCTCATCCTTTGCCTTCCCCTTCTCCTTTTGCCTTCAATCTTTCCCAGCATCAGAATCTTCTCCAGAGAGTCCTCTCTTCACATTAGGTGGTCTTAACCTAATGTTTAGCCACAAAAAAGTTACTGCAAATTGATTATACATTACTCTAGCCTGCTTTTAATATGCTTGCATAATAATAGGGTGTGAGACTTGCATTCACACATACATAACAGGCATCTTCTAGAAAAATGATTAATTGAAAATGAATGAGGGTCACAAAATATTATTTTGATGGTGGGGTAGTAATTACTCCAGTAATTATTTTGCCATGACACCAGAACATTATGAATGCAGTTTACTAAAACTATTTGCTGCTGCTGTCTTTTTCATGTGGAAAACGTTGTGTTTTAACTTCAAATACTAAGGGCACAATCCTAGCTGGCCTCTGCGCTGGCATAGTGCTCATTGCACTGATGCTAGCTATCCTTGTTGGACGCCGTATCCTATCCCCCTCCCAGGTCCTTGCAGCTAACATGGGGCTTCTTGATTCTCCATCAGCTACAGAGCTGGCGGAGAACCAAGTAGCCCCATTGTGGTGGCTGGTGGTTTACCCAGAGTAAGCGGGCATTTGCCCACTTAGGATTTGGCTGTTAATGTTTGCATTGAACCTGGCTCCCAGGGCTGGTCTAAGACCTCCTGACACCTGAAGCTGCATGCCAAACGTCATCTCCTTACCCAGTGGCATGCCAGCCTCCACTTCAGCTACTCCTCTTCCTGCTCCTTGGAATTGAAAAGGAAGAGATAAACGGAGCAAAGGACAAACTGCGGAGGAGTGGAGAATGTTGGGCTAGAATGTCTCCAACACTGTAGCCTATCACTCTCCTCTACATATTCATTTGCATTCATCCTCTACACGTTCTCTTCTGATTCATTTCTCTTTTCCTTTTCAAATCCAGAGAGTAGCAGGAGTAGGAGTGGCAGAAGCAGGCAGGTAGGCAGATGGAAATAGATGCCCCTGCCGAGCTGGTGCTTGAGGTGACCGCCGCAGTCAGCCTCATGGGTAGGCCAGCCCTATTGGCTCCCAATGTTTCTGTCTTTTGGTTTGTAAAGCACAACACACTGTGGCTGCTGCAACGTCGACTCGGTGAATTCCTTATTTTTCTTGAAGGACACATTTCTGATGCTGCACATTTCTGGCAGCCAGGTTTATACTACAGATATGTATTTTAATACATTTCCTCCCCACCTACCATGCAGCATGGTTATGATAACTAATTAGTTAATGTTTGTACAGCACTTTGAAGCTGTAATGCCCTATTAGGTTCTAGTCTGTGCCTGATGCGTGAGCAGAGCTCCCATTAATGTTAATGGAGGTTATAGACGCTTCTCAAGCGGAGAATATGTGTGCTAAGAATAATTATACTTATTAGCGCATTTCACAATATTACTTGATCAGCCTTTTGTAATTTAACTTAATTGTTTTTCTTTAAATATAACTTACTGAAATTAAACTTATGGTTAACTCTGAGTATTCTTTTAAGGGGAGGGGCTGTAGCTTAATGGTATTGCATATGCTTTGCATGCAGGCAGGTCTAGGTTCAGTCTCCAGGAAGGGCAGCATAAAGTTCTTGTCTAAAACCCTGAAGAGCAGCTGCCAGCCAGTGCCGTCAATACTGAGTTAGAGGGACCAATGGCCTGACTCCTTAGGCAGCAGCTTCCTATGTTCCTTCCTATCAGTTGTTTGTCATCTAACCTAATTGTTCTTCTTTAAATATAACTTACTGAAATTAAACTTATGGTTAATTCTGAGCCATCTTCTAACATGCAAGATGCAACCTGCATGGTAAAACAGCAGTAAGAAAAGAGTCTCCCCCCCCCCCCCGCCTCACTTCTTAGTGTTTATATTGTTCCTTTTCCATCATCCCTTCTGTCCAGAGAATAGTGTGTTTCTACATTACACAATTGGCAGGATACCTTTCTGGCTATGAAAGCAGGCATGCAACACCTAGCCCAAATCATATTTGATTACCACTAATTACAGTGCTGTCATTTAGAAAGGGAGAGCAAGACGGCTGGCTTTGTCAAATCACAAAGAAATAACCTGCTGTCTGTCTGCTAACTTAATAGCTTTAATTGCCAGTGAATAATCAAGATCTGGTGGATGTGTTTGAACATATCAGCAGGCACTAAATATTTCAATGAAGACCAGGTTGTGCAACTGCTTTTTCTGTGTCTAGAACAGTTTCGGAGAAGCGCTGAAAAGCTTCTGAAAGAGAGTCCGTGGTGACGAACTAGGCCTTGAAGTGTTTCTCTTAAATCCCTGGCCAACTGTATACAGTGGGCGCAAGCTTCCTTATTTCTGCAAGTCCTTCTGGACACAACAATCCAGGTGAAATTCTGGAATTGCATTCCAGTTGCTTCCCATGCTATCTCAACCAGACATGCCTTATTTCAGACTTGTGGAGGAGACTAGTATTTTTGTAGACTGTGGATGCTTGCCACAACCACCAAATGAAGCAGGTATGAAGCAGATATGAATGAATATCATCTTGAAGAATTCCTGATAGACACTTATCAACATGCACAACTTCCTCAGGAAACGTGTTCTCTAGTTATTGGTCCTTAATTCCATCGTTGACAAAATGGCAGTGCCATTTTTAGTGTGTCTGGAACACCCATTTGGCTACCCAGTACAGTACTGCTGTCCTGTGCTAATGATATATGGACAGTGCCAGCCCATCCATACAGCCACCCAATGCAGATCACATCAGCTGCAGATTGCAAGGGGTCTGAGCGGGCAGTGGATTTGGGGTGCATTGTCTGGGTGTGAATGGCAGGCTGGTACCTTGTTTGGCTGTTCGCCCCGGTGTGCGACCACTGCAATGAGGTTCGCGCTGTTGGGAGCATTTATCTGGGTTTGCATGTATGTTTGTTACTTCTCCATTGAGCAACTTGAGAGGGAAGGGGGATGGATGATTGTATGAGAGTTTAGCATTAGTCAATGTACAGGGAATACAAGCAACGGAACTACTGGATTACTTGTAATGAGAGTCAGCGCTGTCACTTTAAATTGCTGGAAAGAACTACGACATACAATATGTAAGTTTTAGCAGAAACAATGTATTAACCTGTTAGGGAAATCGTGAGGAAGATCAGGGCAAATGTTAACTGTAGATCAGGTGTGTGAGGTTAACTGGAACACAACATCCGGGTAGGGAAAAGAACGTATTTATGCATAGTTGCAACAGTAGTCTTGTACTTCTGAAGATGCCTCTGATACTGGAGGCAAAACGTAAAGTTTGACCATCTGTTTTATAATAATAAAAAAATTATACCATATGACGGAGTTTTCCCAGCAGAATGCTTGTTTTGAATTCTAAAATTAAAGTAAGGGTTTGGGGTGTTTGTTTGGTAGCGCAGTGGCGACCAGTGGCTTAGTGACGCTGCCCCCTACTGGGGGCGGCGCCATGTTCTGATGTCCCCCGGCCGGCGCATCAGATAGTGTTCCTGGTTGCTCTGCCCTTGTGTAGCGCAAACCAACTCTGCACTAGGCAAAAGTGAATTAATGTATAGTATTTTATAGCCGTGGCCTTTTGTGTCACGTCTTTTTGTTCATGACAGACTTGGTGGAGCAGCGTGGAAGGCCTTACAAATTATGCTCCCACACCACTATTAAAGCAGAATGTGCCCCCAAATGTCTAAATTCACTTTATCCTGATCAAAGCTTCTATCAAAGAACTTTATTCCATCTTTGAAGACATTTTCCTCAGGTATTTAATGCTTATTTGATCAAATCATTACCAGGGACATAAGACATTGAGCATATCCTTGTGACAAAATCTGCACTGCCACACAACCCTGGCCTCCTGTGCTCTTTCTCCCTCATCTACACAGGATAGATGTAGCGGCTTTGTCAGATGCTCCTTCCCCCCCCCCCTTAGATTTTGCAGAACATCCTCCTTGTGTGAGTCTTTTATATTATAATTACATAAGAAATAATACACCCTTTCCTTTGCAGAACTTTCACAAAGGTTTTTTTCCCCCCGTGCTGGGGCGTATTGGTTCCCAATTAACCTTGCTTGTTAAATCCCAGTAGTGAAACCACAGAATGGTGCCTCCTCACACCTTTTTATAGCAAGCCACTCCAAATAGGTGTTCTTGAAAGTGAGCTCCACTGAAATCAATGGAACTTTCAGCCAGTGCTTTCAACAGCTTTAGCTCCCATAGCATAACAGAATTGACTGAAGGCCCCCTGGTTTCTAAGGCGGCACACCACATGCTGTCCCTTTACCCAGCGCCATGCAACCCACCCACCCCTCTGCTCTTTCTCCTGCTCCTTGGACTTGCAAAGTAATAAGGGAACAGAGCTGAAGAGGAAGTGTGGAGGAGAGAGGTACTCTAGCCCACCACTCTCCTCTCCTCCACACTTCCTCTTCTACTTGCTTTTCAAAACCAGGGAATGGGAGGAGGAAGAGGAGCAACTGAGGTAAGTGGTGAGCACCCACCATCACATGAGGTGATTTCCCTAGTTGGCCTCATGGACAGGCCAGTCCCTGGGCATAAGCAAGAGCAGGGATGGCACTGGATCTCTCGATGCCTGAGGCAGCATGCCTGTGCTCTCCACCTCAATCCCCCCCCCATGCTGTCTCTGCGCACGTGTGCACAACCCATGAATTGGGCATGCATGCACGCACTCCCATTCCTTTACTTACCAGGAGCACAATCGGCAGCCTGCTGGCCCACACCACTTCTGTCTGAAATGAAAGCTGTGCCGTCTGGGTTCCCAGCCTGCACTGCTTCTATTCATATCAAACAGAAGCAGCATGGTAAGTAAACTAAAAGGAACAGAGAGGGCTTCAAATCACCTGGCCCCTACCTGCTTGGTGCTTTTAAAGTACCAAGTAGGCAAGGAGAGGTGATCTGGAGCACCATAGGGTTTTTTTCCCCTTCTTTTTTTCAGTAGCGCTGAAAGGAGAATGTGAAATGTTCTTTACCTCCTCTCATCCTTCCATGGGGTTTGAAGTTTAAAGGGAATGAGTGTGCAGCAAGAGGATGGGGTAGCAAAGCACTCCTTCTTTGTATGACATTTAAAGTTTAAAGGGACATGTTTAAAGGGACATGCCACCTCTTTCCAGTCACGTTGATCCACTTTAAATTTTAAACCCCACATGAGGACAGAGCACAGGGAGGGAAGGGGATGATCCAAGTGGATCAATGTGACTTGTGTCTGCAGGGGGATGGAGGCAGGTGGCTGCAGACTTGGGGTGAAGGGTACCCCGAATCTGCTGCTTCTTCCACCACCTGCCCTGATGTGAGCCACATCATGTGGCTTCATGGTTGGAGTGGCCATGAACAAGAGCATTCCTATGGGGAAATGTTTTTTCCTACTTGTTGCTAAATATAAGGGAACCCACCACCCCCTTACTGTAGTTCTGGACCATCACAAAGATGAATCCCAGAATGCCAGTAATGGGCTGACCACACTTGACTCACTCCATGCCTCTTCCTGTCCCCAAAAAATCTGAGTGTGGAGGACTCCTGCCAGTGTAGTCCCATCATGGTCCTCAGCAACCTGGAGCTAGCAGTGCGTTTAAGCAGTCAACCACATATATGTTATGTTCTGGAAAAGAAAGCCAATGAAGCCAGTATATTTTGTAAACAGAAGGCAGTTCTCAACTCTCTGTTAAATAACAATCACAACTGGAGAAGCATTTTCTCAGCTAGTTTTCTGAACTGTCATGCTCTCAGTCATGCACACAGGAAGTGACTGGATGCTCCTGTGTTCTCGGTGTTCTTTAAACGTTTGGTTGCCAGAAGCCAAAAGCACACAAATGTTAGATCAGAATCCACTTTACCTTTTCTCTTGTGAACGTTGTCGTATGTTCCTGGAATGGGTTGCTGTAAGAGTTGCTTTCTGTGCAACATTGATTTGGTTCCGTCTGTCTGCTCTTAAGACTGATAGCTAGTTCTGTTTTCTGTGTACCTGATAGAGTTGCAATTTGACAGTTAAATGACCAAGAATGGATTTCAAGGGCTGAAAAGAGTTTCATATGGTCCTCATACTGGTTTGCTGTCAAGTTGTCTTTATAGTCTCCCTGCCTACATTTATTTACCAGAGTTGCCTTTTCAGTAGTCTCTGAATTACTTTAAAGGCAAATATGTAAGCACCTGAGACTTACAGCCCAATCCTAACCAACCTTCCAGTACTGATGCAGCTGCAATGCAGCTTCAAGTTAAGGGAAGAAATGTTCCCTTATCTTGAGGAGGCCTCTGAAAGGTTGGATAGGACTGGACTGCTAATATTCTTTTTTTTTTTATCAAGTTAAAATAGTAATTGTGATTTGTTCTGCTTCTTAATGAGCAGTCATACAGTACATACACACACACACACACACACACACACACACACACACACACACGCTTTCAGGAGATACAAGAGAAAAAGAAAAGGAATGATCTCTTCCAGTAAGGCTGTAGCAAATGATATTAAATGATGGTGTTATGCTAGTTGCTTAGGTATGAAACATTAGCATTTAGATTTTTAAATTTCACCTTTACTTTTGCTGCTACAGTTGTTTGATGCCTTCATCCAGAAAACCTCAGTAATCTCTCCACATAGTTAACATTCAGATATGAAAAATCTATTGCCGTTTCAATGATGAATAGATGCTAATTTATACATATATGCTTACACTCTGAATGCTTAATTAATGATTTTCTGTGCCACTCACAGAGATGCAAATCATTTTTCCTGACTCTATCATTATTGCATTGCCCCTATTTGTCTTAAATTTGGGAGGAATTTGAAGTATGATGGTTTAAAAAACGTGTTTAAAAAACAACAATCTTTCCTCCTTGACAATATAGGAGTGACTGTCTAACTTTGAAATGAGTAAAGTTGCACTGTATAAACTTACTAGAAACAACAGTAACAAGAGCTGGAAAATGTTGGTTAGAAGAGGCTACTATTTTCTACCTCTCTCAAACTATCATGCATGCAGTATTTATTTATTTATTTTTAAATGCAGCCTTAACAGTCCTTTGAATTCATTAACAAACATCTCATCGAATTTCTCCAGATGCTCAATCTAGTATTCAGGGGAAGGGAATGCCAAAATTGTGGGCCTGCCACTGAGAACCTCTGTGCGCTTGGGATATTCTAGCTTGGTTCACTAATGAATATGTATATCTGACATGGTATTGATACCCCACCTTATTGCCAGACAGCCTTGAGGTTGCTTACAATACAGCTAAAATCAGAAAGATACAGCAACATTATGAAAGGTCATAAAAGCAGCAGATAAAAACAGACAAGACCAACTGATAAAAGTCCAGATCAAATATTAAATAGGCAGCAAAATAGGCAAGTAAAAGGATCACCCATAATTTGGAAGCCATTAGAGGCTCAAGGGAACAACATGGACTTCTGCTGGCAAGGAAGACATCAGTCAGGCACATGTGTCTAGGAGAGGAATTCCATAATTTGAGTGTTGCTACAGAAAAGGGCCCTCTTTCCAGTAGTCACCCACCAAACTTCTGGAAGCCACTTTCCTTGCCACCTTTTAGACACCAGGTGAAGTCTGTCCTCCTGTGCAGTTATTGACTTTTAAAAGTGTGTCTTTTTGTTCTCTCTCGTACACATGACATGCAGCATAATTCTTCCCATCATCACTCTACTTCCAAAAGAGTGACAAGCATCAGAAAAAGCAATGACTTCTGCTGGTGCACTTAGGGGGTACCTATAATCTTTCAATAATATGGTTTTTTCCCCAAGGCAACAGATGCTTTGCATATCTGAGCATTGTTGAGGCATTAAAATGAAATCCTCTGGCTTGTTTAGTGTCTTCCTCCTTTCCCTGTATAAAATGTTGATTCAAGTCGGTTTTGTACTGAGAACTAGCGGGAGCAGAATTCATTTGTGGGGGGTTTTTTAATCCCTGCTTTAGAACACATGCTCCATGTTGTGGTTGTTTGTGAATGCACATTGCACTTAAAATGATTTTCCGCACTACCTTTCCCTGTTTGCCGGGAGATGAACCATACAGCCCACAATGATGCAACAGTTGAGGTTGGACCACTAAGGCTTTTCTGTTGTGGTGATGATGATGATGATCACCTTTATTAGCATTGGAAGGAAGATCAGCTCAACATGCTACTTTGCAAAGTGTATACGCTGGGCTAGCCCAAGACAGTTTGCAGATTTGTTATCAAAGTAATATTTTCCATACCAATAGCTCTATTTCCTGTCACAAGAAAAACCCTGCTGGATCAGACCAAAAGCTCATCTTGGCCAGAATCCTGTTTCCCACAGTGGCCTACCAGCTGTCACAAGCAGGAGAGAAGGCCATAGTTCTCTCCCACCTGTGGTCCCCTGGTATTCAGAGTATACTGGAGAAAGCACATAGCCATCATGACTAGAAGCCATTTATAGACCTGACCTCTATGAATATTTCTAATCCCCTTTTAAAGCCATCCCCATGCTAGTGGCCATCACCATATCTTGTAGCAATGAAGTTCATGCTTAATAGATTGTGGGGCATAGACTTTCTCTAGCGAGATGATTGTGCCATTGTTGGCTTCTGTAAAAACAAATTACATCTGTATTCTAGCACATGAGAGAAGGGTCTCACAGCCTCCAGAGTACTAAAAATAGCATAAAGTAAAACTTAACAAAAGGTTCACAAAATTGCTGCCATTAGTATGGGTGTGTTTTATGGTGAGGAGAATAAGAGGAATAACCTTGCCAATGTTTTTCACTTAGAAGGATATGGGTAGGTGAGCCCTTGCGTGCTTGAGTTACACAGTGAGGAACTGCACAGCCTCCAAGGAATTTGGAGAAATTCCAAATTTCAGGAAAAAGTGGTTAATAAAATAGTGTCAGCACAAAGGTTTCAGCAGTACAAAAAAAATTAAAATAAAATCTAGGAGGCGTTCATTTTGTAAAATTGTTTTAATGTACTCATCAGGTGGTATGCTACTCTGGTGCAAATAAATAATAACAAGAACAATAAGAATAATGTAAATTGTTGGAAATGTAGTACTGAGTGAGTTAATGTACGGTATTAACGCCTCACCAAAAATCATGCATTCAAAAGAAGCCTTGAATAAATTATATGAATATAAACAAGTGATAAACACCGCCAGTTATATATATGGGGAAAAGAAAAACAACAAAAAATGGACATATACGGTATAAAGGAAACTGCTCCATTTACACATGCCTGTAGCAACAATTGTTGGATTTTGATTCACAAATTTGCATCCATTTATTATGAATTCATTGCAGTTTTTCACAAAATAAGAAATAATAATTTCATAGTGGAATGAAGTTTAGAATAGTTTTCCAGCACTGGACATTTAGAATATAATCAGAAGTTATTGATATCAAACTTGGTGCTCCAACACTCCAAATAATGTTGCTCCTCTGTTACAAGCACTCTTTATGTGACGTTGCGATACTGTTTTGAACAATGTAGTAAAACAGTGCCAGACTGCAAGCGTTCTATATAGAACAGGAGAAGGTAGATTGTCAGGGAAGCAGCACAGAGCCCTCTGTGAGCCAACAGCAGAGAAAGGAACAGAACCTTTGTAGTGGGAAGGGCTCCCTCCTCCACAGCTTTGCATGCGTCAGCCACAAAAATAGCAACATCAGGAACAAAGCTCTGTTGGTTAATGAAAAAGGAGAGAGGAGAGAATCTACTCCAAGTTGCACTAATCAAACTGGCTCTCATGATAACCAGGCCACCTTGTTAACAACTGTTGCCAAAACAGTGCAAAGTTTGAGCCGAAAGATCATAGTGCTTCCTTCCGTTTATGTTTCTCCTTCTTGCCTGCTTGTGTCGGCTCTGTGGTCACTTTTAGCCATGTCAGCATGTTAAAATTGCTGATGGTAAACACCATGCACAGTACTGGAGAAACCACAAAGAAAATAGCCTTGGGGGAAAATGGTAGACTTGCTCATTGTAACATGCCGTGCATCTCATCCTGGCTTTACGTTAAGGCTGCAGCAGCAGCATATCAGATGTTTGGATTTTGAGGCTGTGTAATAAGAGAAGTTTCCAGTTTACTTTTCTTTGCTAATGATGCTAACCGAAATATAAGAAATCATAACATATGGATTTGGAGAACGGAGAAGCAGTATTAAATATTATGTTTTGAGATACGTGCATGGTTAGTGCATGTGGTGAAAATCCCTGATTCCCCCCCCCCTTTCTTTTGCCAATTATTTCATCTGATTTGGATCCTTCTAGCACCTTGGCTACTTCTGTGATGCCTCAGCTTCCAAGGGGCGGCTGAAACATCCAGGTGCAGTAGCCATTTTCCTTTCTTGATGTTTATTGCTTGAGCACAGTAGTGTCGTTAGGGGGGGGCGGGGGCCCCCAAGGTGTCGTGGCATCGGGGGTGTACTTGCCTACTGGACGCGTTGCCTGGTTGCCCCCACTGCCGCCGCTTCATGCTGTTTTCGGCTGTTTTCGCCACATTCCATCGTTTTTGCCCTCCCGCCCTCACTGGAGCCATTTGACTCAGAAAAGGCTTGCAAAACGGCGGTGTGTGTATGTGATTCAAGCTGCGCCGCTGCCAAAATTCGGTGGTGGCGCACGAAAATGATGTCACACCCCAGGGGGTGTGGCTTGTGGCATCATGTGGGGGTGTTGTGTTGGCGGCCCCCCCATGGGGGGTGTAGGAACGCCTCTGCTTGAGCATCTTCTTCCTCAAGTGACCAGTAAACAAAACTTGGCCTTTGAGCCTTTCAGCCCAATCCTATTCTACGCTCTGCTCAGTGATCCGGCTATGCTGGCGCTGACAATGCTGTATCTTGAGCAAAGTAGGCAGGGTTGGAGGTCTCCTTGTGGTAGGAAACTATTCCCTTACCTCAGGTAAATCCCAGTCCCTGCAACAGGCCTCCTCAGATCTGTGCCTGCCATTTTGGCGGCACAAATAAAGGCTGCCTGTGTTGAGAGAAATAGGCCTGAGAGGAGGACAGGATATAGCGTACCCCACTGCCGCCGATCCCAGGCCCGATCTGCCCCTGGAACTACCTCCCCTTGCCTCCATGCCATCCAGCCCAGCTGCAGCTTACCTGGGCCACATGCCATCTGGATCCAGCCTGCAGGGGCCAGCGCAGGCCTCTGCACCTGGCCTATGACCAGTGCTAGGCTTACCAGATCTCCAACCGGGACAGAGTGCTAGACCTTTAGGAGAAGGAATGTGGGGCAGGTGTAGCTTGTTAAACCTTACAGCACAATCCTAGGCGTGTCTACTCAGAAGCAAACCCCATTGTGTTCAGTGGTGCTTGCTTTTGAGTAGACATGCCTAGGATTGTGCTCTAAGGGTTTAACAAGCTACACCTGCCCACATTCCTTCTCCTAAAGGTCTAGCACTTTGTCCTGGTTGGAGATCTGGTAAGCCTAACCAGTGAAACTGCTTTACTGCAGCTTTTGGGACAGTTCTGAGCCAGCACAGAGTTCCTATGGCGGCCTAGTTGCTGGATAGGATTGCGCCCTTAATCGGTATATTTCCTGAAAACTTGTACAACTACATGTGGTACTTTCTTTTCTTCTTTAAGAATATAACATGTTTTTGAAGGCTTCTGACTTGAGGCTATGTTTTTGATGGCATGCTTACACTATTGCAGCAAGCAAAATACCTCCCCTTAGTGCATTTTCTCCAATTCTTTTCTTTGATCCTACTATTTATTATTATTCATTTCATTTTAATCCAGTCGTTCTTCCAGAGAGCTCAAGGCAGTGCCCATGGGCTTCCCCTTTTATCTTCACAACAGCCTTGAGAGATAGGGTTGAGTGAGTGAGAGGGACCTGTGGCCCAAGCCACAGGTCACTAAGCGAGCTTTGAAACTTAGCAGGGATTTGAACCTGGGTCTTGTTGGACCACTATACACTCACAGGGCATTTCCCTGGTTACAGTCTTCAGCCTGTAGTGAATGAGGTTTTAACTTTTAGCAATGTATACTGTAAACAGGTCAGTACCTTTTGACAAATTTCAACCTATGAAATCCATAGCGCTCATGGTTGATTTCCCCCATAGCAGTGGAAGGAGAGCACCTTGCTTAGTGCTGACCGTTGCATTGAAAACACATGACAGCAGAAAACAGAAGCTATTATGTTCCCTGCATGTGCAATCTATGTGTGTTATGTTCAACCACTGACGTCGCTGCAGGGGGGTCGGAGCTCTAAGTTCTGCCGCGGTCCAACCCTCCATTACACGGGTGCATGAAGCGGCCCCGCCCCCTCGCCTTCGGAGCCATTCAAGTCAGTAAAAGCAACACGCAGGAGTCTCCTGTGCGTTGCTTTCACCGGCTCGAATGGCTCCGAAGGCGAGGGGGCGGGGCCGCTTCCTGCACCCGTGTAATGGAGGGTTGGACCGCGGCAGAACTTAGAGCTCCGCCCCCCTGCAGTGACGCCAGTGTGTACTACCTTCAGGTTCAGAGACACTATGGAGTTCCAGGAGAGCAGTGATGGGAGAGGGATATGTCTTCATCCCCTGCCTGTGGGCTTCTTAGAAGCATCTGGTTGTGCATTGTGAGCAGCAGGGTCCACCAGGCCCTGGGGCATCCGCAAATGTGGGAGTTCTGTGAGTGCACACAGCCCCCTTTCACTCACCTTGCACCCCTACTTGCCCTTCCTGTCTGTCCTGTCCCTCGCCTCCCCTTTCCAGCTTCCCCTCCACTTGGTAACCTGGTGGATAGGCAGGCAGCCTTGGCAGTGTTGAGGAGGGCGATGATAGCATGGAGGCATGTGATCGGTTCCTTCCACTCTTCCCACCCTGGCGTACCCTCAGCAGTAGTGACGCTGGTAACATCCCAGCTACGTTCACCTCTGGGGAAGAGAGAGATTCTTCCTCAACCCCATTCCCTGCACACAGGCGACTGGAATGGAACAGCATGTCAAACAGGTGTTGCGCACTGCAGTAACTGTCCAGATTGTTCGTGTCTCTGTCTTGGAGGGCATGGGATCTGAAGCCGCGAAAGCATTGCAAAATCTGTTGCAAAATCTGTGCCTGACTTTCCTGTGCAGAACCCAAAGCAACACTAGGCTAAAAAGAAAGTAAACATCAGCCTTTTCCTTGATTTGTTTTGTAAATCTTCAAAGTAAGGAGGCCACTGACAACATCAGTGACTCATTTTTTACATTTCACTTTAAAAGGGGGAGGAGGGAAGACTTGTGCAATAAAGAGGACTTATGCTATATTTAGAATAAAACTTCATGCTCCCTCTATCAGGATGTGAGCTTAATTATAGCATGCTCTCTAAACTTTGCTTTTGTAAAGGGGTTTTTTTCCTTCCCCCTCTGAAGCTTACTTTGGTTAGTGGAATTTTGCTTCTATTTTTATGATGCTTTTGTAACAGCAGCAAGAGTTGACACGCATGGATTTGGTGCCATTTGAAAAGGATTCCTTCAGGAACCAATGATAGCAGCCTGGTGGTTTTACAATTCTTAAACCTTCCAGCCTTCTGCTTGCTGCAATAAATGCAGTGTGGGTGGGAGGCAACTGGGATGATTGGTTTGACTGAGGAGCCCTTTGATATTTAGCTCTTGGTCTGTGCTGTACGGTTCATCTTGGTTATTTGTCCTGAATTAACTCGCTAGCCTTTAAGAGGAAGGAAGTCTCCTTCAGGTCCATTGAGTGTGGAATACTAGCTAGTAAGCCTGTTCTTCTTTGGCTTCCTTGTGGTTTGGCTAAAAACTGTTTGTTAAATCACATAGGCCTTCCTGGTCTGAGACCTACTACGGTTTGTATGTGTCTGCTGCCTGTGGCATTTTGTAGTACAATAGATGTATTTTAATCTGTAAGGAGGAAGGATAATATATATATGTGAAAGACCTTCCTGGAGTTGAATTCTACCCTGTGATGATTCTACCCTGTGATGCCAAGACAGGCCCAAGATCACCCAGTGCCTCAGGAGGCACACATTACTGTACTGGTGCAACACCCTGATCCTAGAGAGCATCGATATGTATTTCAGGGCACATATCATGTAATGAGCACAGTTAAGGGAAACATCATCACATTTAAAAGGTGATTCTCATGTCCATTTTACTGGTGGTTTGGCTGCTTTTATCTTTTTCTTGGACAGCTGTACATTTTTTTTCTTTTCTGCATTTTTATTTTGGTTGAACTGGTCAAGAGAAAACCAGAAGTAGCTTTCAACTGCGATTGGAAGCTCTTCTGAGTTGTGGGGGGCCATAGAGGGGGCCGTGCCCCCCCCGCAACCTCCGGAGGGCCAGCGCAACCTCAGTAAGTGAAAAAGAACCTCTGTTTTCTGCAGCAGTGGGACCCCGGAAGTGCCATTGCCGCCGAGTCCACGACGACTTACAGGTTCCTTTACTTACCTGTAAGAGTTTGAGAACCACTGCTATACGCACTTGTTTGGGAGTAAGTCCCACTGAAAACAATGGGGTTTAGTGGACATGCATAGGATTGTGCTGTAGATGGTCTTAGGCAAACTCTTCAACCTCAGCCCCTGCCCAAGACTGACCCGTCCATGAGGCCAAATGAAGCGATCTCCTGAGGAGACAGGTTGCCAGAGGGCACCCATTCATCTTCACCACTCCTGTTCTCAGATTTTGGAAAGGAAGAAGGGAATAAAATATAAGAGGAATCATGGAGGAGAGGAGAGTGGTGGGCTCTCCTCACGTCCAAACTTCATCTTCCATTTCCCTCTTCCTTTTCAATTCCAGGGAGTGGGAGGAGATATGTTGGGGATTGGTGCGCCACTGGGTAAGTGGGGATAGCATTTGATACACCACCTGAGGTGTTGGAAGGTCTTGTGATCTCTGAATATCTCTGAATATGAAAAATATGAAATGTCATAAATACTGTAAATATGAATATGAATAAATAAATATGAAAATAATGCTGACTTGCCTCACTGGGTTGTTGTCAGGATTTCAATATAATGTATATGAAGCATTTTGGAAACGATAGAGCTCTATATAAACGCTAAGTGATTGTTATTAAGTGGGCACATGAGTATCTTTTGAGCACTTTCCCCTTTATGAGACAAGTAAAGGTTATAGGGCCATTCTTTTCCCAGTTCATGTAGCAGGACTGATTTGGATGACCAATGATGTATTGCTTTTTTGTTGCTTATTTGATTGTATTTTTCTTTATTTTAATTCTGTACATTGCCCTGATATCTTTTTGCCAAATGGTGGTGTATGAACTTGTTAAACAAATCAGTAAAATTAAATAACAACCAGGCATATGCGCAACTGCATGTTTTTTTTACTTTATGCAGCACACATGTTAAGTCAGAGTCACTCCTATGTTGATAAAGTTAGAGAATGATTATTTTATTTCACTCTAGTTTCACTTCTGTAGAGGGCAATAACACGGGAAGGGGGGAAATCTAACTCTAACTTAATTATTGTGTCTTTTGTCTTTTTTCTTAAACCACTGTTTATTAAAAATATGACAAGTATTAATGAATGGCAAAATTCAGTGTGAGGTTAAATTTTGTCAGGACATGTGAGAATTATGCAGGATGTTTAAAAAGAACAATATTATTTCCATAGCATTTTTTAAAACTTGTTTTCACACTAATTTCTCTTGGTTATTGGAATAAAAAAATGGCCAGATGTTTTCTTATTTAATGATAGATTATATGGTAGAGCGGTCTGACACCTGGTGAAAACTCCCCTCTCCCCCAAAGCTCTCATAATAGAACAACATAAATTCACATGTCTAAGGTAAACTATTTAAACTGGCCCTATGGGATTGGAAGATTACGCCCATTAGCATGGTGCAGAGATCTCATACAGGCTGTTTACCTTATGGGCAGAAGAGCTGCGTAAGTGGCATTTGCCACAGTCCCTGCAGAATAAGATCTGTGCTGCAAACAGTAATTTATAATGTGTTCTAAATGCAGAGGGGACTTTAAAATGGCTAAAAGCAGTCGCATAGTTATGACAATAAAATGGCCATCTTGGCTTGAGGGGGAAAAGGCAACGCATAATATCCATGATGGCATCTTGGTAGAGCACACCGACAAATCCTGGGACTATTCCTATTTGATAGGTACATTTTCTATTTTTTGGTTATTGATGATATTATAAAACAGAATTTGAGAAGAATATTTGTCAACCCTACCTATTTGGTTGACACCACACAATTTTGCTACTATACAGTACACTGAGCTTGGAAATTTTTAACTACTTTCAGGTTTAGGGAGTAAGAGCTCTGTGGCATAAAGAATGTGCAGATTTTATGTCAGCTGGACATGAAAATCATCTTCTATAGGTTGTTGGAAAATGAATGCCAGGAAGTTAATATTTAATTGGTAGGGTATAGATGCAGCTTTGCCTTGATCATTTATTAGAGTTGCTCTCTACTGTATGATGAACCATCCATGTGTATACTTATTATAAAACTAGAGCACCATTCACCTTTGTCAGATGTAGGAAGTTCATTCTGAGTCACTGACATGTTGTCATCAGCTTATTTGACTTTGCCAAGCTTGGAAGAATAGTTCTTGATTAAAGGATGGCTTCATTCATAAGCTTCATCATTCATTCATATTGCTCCACTAATAATATGTCTAAAGGACATATGGACTGCATGTTTACTGCAGGTCAGCATTGATTCCAGGCACATGTGACACACATACAACATGCCCTTTCTTTACAATAGCACATATGTTCCCTGCATCTTCCTGGTTTTATCTGCAGTCTTGTCATATGAGAATCAGTCTTAAGAGAGTGTAATCCAGTTGTTCCAGGCATGCATTTCTGTACTTCCTTCCCTACAAAAAGATGTTGAACAGAGCTGATGACAGATTGGCCTTGTCACCGCTCTCCTAAGTCAAAAGGAGAGTCTTACAGTGGGAAATTTTAAATACAAGTAAAGCAGCACAGTTCTAGTTCTCCCTATGGTCCTCTCCCCCCCCCCCCACCTCTGGCCTTGATTTGTGCCATTTTACAAATGTCGCACCTACACTTTCAATATGGAGACATGCTAACAGAACCTTGGATCCATGACTAGGGAGTCCTAGAGAAATGTTGTAGGCCAGCTACTCAGCAACATGAGGTGCAATTGCAGTTCTGTGCAGCAGTAGGCAAATTAATGTTGTCAAGGATGGAAAGGGGAGAGGGAGCCAATGCAGAAACCACTGAAAGAGAGAGCCTCAAAGTGCTCTGAAGATGTATTATATTGAATTCAAGCAATTGTTTAAATCAGTGACCCTAAAGAGCATATGATACAGCCTTACACTGAGTTGGCCCATTGATCAACCTAGCTCAGTATTGTGTACACTGACAGTGGCTCTCCAGGGTTTCAAACCGGGGTCTTTCCCTGGAGATGCCAGGGATTAAACATGGAACTTTCTGCAAAGCAGGTGCTCCACCACTGACTGGAAACACAGTGACTTCTAAAAAAGAAAAAAAGTTCAGAAATACATTGTTAAAAATAATAAACATATTGTTTCTCCGGTTATGTAGTTGACCTTGTACTGATGATATATAGTTGCATTGCGAGCAAGGAATTTGATAATATTCTGCCAGAAATGTTTCCAGCTGCTGCAAAACCCGTTTGAAGTGTCTTAATTGGTTACCAAACCACAGTTTAAAGTTGGTGTCGGAACCAGAGAGTTCAAAAATGCAAATCAACCTAAACTAGAACTGGACTCAAATTTGTAATTGATTCAACTCCCTGAGCATATCTGAATCACTCATTAGAGCTGAACCATCACTGCACCTGAACAACTTGGTATAGTGTGAAACACAACCTTCGGAAAGCTGCCTGCATTGTGTTGCACCTACCATCCTTCCAAGTTCCCTCATCACTGTTTTGTTAATTGTGCACAGAGAGAGAGTGAGAGAGAGAATTGTTCACCTTAATATAACAAGGATCTGAGCCCTTTTTAAAAAGTGTTTTTCCCTCTGGGGAAACCCCTTGATATCCCTGATCCCGACACAACTTCTTGTTTCAGAAAGTAGCACTTCAGTTTTGTTCTGAAGGTATTTTTCCTTGGTCCATTACACTTGACTTGCTATTTTGGCTCTGCAGAATTACTATGGTGTGCGAATAATAAGAAGAGAAGGGTATCTTGAAGTATGCAATGCTTCTCGAAGGACATGCAAATCTCTGGAGGGAAAACAGAGAGCAGAAGAATTGTTGAATGTTGTGCTGTCTGCTGTGAGAAGGAGCTCTGGGAACCCGATGTTTGTTTATTTTTTCGTGAAAGTATTTCCAGCAGGGACAGGAATTGTATGCCTCTGTAGAGCGAGAGACTGCAATGATCCATCTCTCCCTCCCTCCCTCCCTCCCCTCCCTCTCTGCACATCCTACAGCACATGCCTGGGCCTCTTATTTCCAAACAAAATCCAAAGCTGACCTCAGGAAGCAGAACAGCACTTGGTGTCAAGAGCTGCCTATTATAATAATATGTTTATAAAACCTGAAGTTTGACTGGCCAAATTGGATTAGGTAAATATTTAGCAGGCCTGGGTTGTCCTGATGGGATCATCAAAGAGTGTATGACAGATTCAACCACTATGAATTGGCAAAAAGCCCATGCTACAGAGCACACTGTAGAGTTGGGCTATTCCCTCTTTGGCAGAGTCCCAGACTCACAGGAGACTGTGTATGAGTGCACTGTATGTGTGTGAGAGAGAGGGAGGAAGACAGACAGGCACAGGACGGATCAAAAGGGAGCATTAACTTTAAAGTTAATTCATCATAACTGGAAGCAACCTGAGATGTACAGTAGAAGTGCCAGAATCTAGAAGCTGGGTCTTAAGCGCCCTTGTTTATAGTAACCCAGTCTCTTGTTCAGTAGAACAACAACCCCTTTTTTCATTTTTCAGCCTGGGAGTTTATTGATTAGCTGACCCAGAAGATTTTGGACTGGCTGCTCAAGTGATGGGGGTGCCTTCGCTCAACCTAGTACCTTCACACCTTTTCAAAGTGGGCAACTACATTTCCATATCTTATTTCTGGCCTCATTTCAATGTCTGCTGGTCCAGACCTTGAATCTACATGTTCATAACTTTTAACTGGACCATTGATAGGCTCTGATTTTTGTTCTTGTATTTACAATATACCCTTTCTGGAAAGTCTTTGACAGAAGCAACATGGTTATATGGAAGGTTGTGAGTAAGGTGTGAGGTCTGGATTAAGAGCATGTTATTATATTAAAAGCCAAGGAAGCATAAACCCTAAGGGGGTCCATCTCCATCTGCCCAGCTCCACTGCTCCTTCTTCTCTTGCACCAAGAGCCTAAGAGATATGGGGACTGGAGGAAAGAACAGTGGCTGGTCATTCTCCTCTCCTCCACATTTCCTCTTCCACTCCATTCTTCTCTTCCTTTTCAAATCCAGGGAGTGCAGGAAGATTGGAATGGGGGCAAGTGCACCATCAGGTAAGGCAGGTGGTATGTGGTATACTGCTTCAGTGACTGGAGGTCTCCGGCTGGTCCTATTTCTACACTGCATTTTGCTCTTTAAATTGTACCCTCAGCCGCCATTTTATACATAATTGGTTGCTTGCCCATATTTTAAAAATATGTCTGTCTAGTGTAGCCCTTCCCATTTCAGTCTCAAGTTTCAAAGAGGGAAGCATGGCCATTTTTGTATTTCCGAAGTTATCGTACTATTTGAACAACGTACATGCACTTTTCTCCACCATGTGCAAGCAACTGGGACTGCAATCCTGAAATCATTTCCTTATGAAGAAATAGTCCAGTGCATCTGTACATTAATTTTCCAAGAAGAGGGGCAAAAGAAAAATGAAATGTAAATTAAGACGCTCAAAATGCAAGTTTCTGTCAAAGTGCCAGGAGAAGTAACTTTCCCATCTTTCTTTTTTCTCTGACTTCTGCATACATGAGAGAAGCAGATGTTAAAAAAAGAAAAAAAAACCTAAAATGCAATGAATGCAAATCAAAATTATAATGCCTATCAAGTATTTCTCATGTTTTTTTCCATAACCATACGCTTTCAAGGGAGGCAGAGAAGGTTATCCAAGGAGAGGCTAACTTACTATATTTCCTTTGCAGAAAAATACCCTACCTGTAGAATTAAACTAGTGTCAAAGCATCATGTATCATTTTTATTTCACATGTTGCTTCCACTCAGCTTCCTTAAGTATTGCAAAACAAGTATTGTATGTTTTGCAATGTGTCTATGTTGGAAAATAGACAAATGTGAATTTGTCATACATGACTGTCTTCCTGCAGAGCACAACCCATGTGAAGTTCAGTTGCCCCTATTTCAATTAATGAAAGGAACTGTGGTTTTTGCAGCTCTCATTCGTTAGATGGCTTGAATGAGTGATGACGACTTTCTTGGTTAGGATAGACAAATTGATGGAGGAGTGGTATATCAAATGGCTATTGATAATGATAGCTAAATAGAACTCCTTGTTGAAAGGCTGTGTGGCTCTGAATACCAATTGGTGGTGGAGGGGTACTCATCAAGCAACAGTTGTTGCCTTCATGTCCTGCAGCTTAAGGGACATCTGGAGGCATCACTCTGGGAAACAGGATGCTGGACTAGATTGCCTCTTGTTTAACCCAACAGGGTTCATATATTCCCATTCATTTAAATGGGACTTGTGCATGAGAATATGGTAGTGGATTTTATGCTCACAGTACCATGCACAAAAGTGATCTCCATGTAAAACATTTCTGTGTAAAGAGGCCCCTTTTTTCGGATGTATCTTCCAGATCTGGGGATTTGAAGTGTAGACTGGAGTCTATACTCACTCTTTCATCACTCTCCTGTCCTCCGTATTTCCTCTTCTGTTCCATTCTCCTCTTCCTTTTTCAAACCCAAGGAATAGGAGGAAGAATGATGGCAATTTGGCATGCTGACGGGTAGGAAGGGTCAGCATTTGGTGTGACACCTCAGGCACCAGAAAGCCTTGGGCCAGTCCAGCTTTTGGACACTTTAATGTTTGGCTCTTTTCATTCTTTCCCCAAGAAATAACAATTCTCCTTCTCCTTTATATCTGTTTAAAAATTCTATACTGTATTGTCAAAAGCTAAAAGTTGGAGCTGCACGTTGAGATGAATTCACTTCTCTATCAGCCCTGCCGGCTGCTTGCATGAATCTCAGGCAGGCTTTGTAATAGTACTGCTATGGAATTATCCACAGATTCTGCAGATTTCATTGCGGCTGCAAGTACTATATATTTGCTGGCAATACTTTTCAGAAAGGGCTTTTAGTTCATCCTAGAAAGTGATTGGGGCTGCAATCCTATGCATGCTTACCTGGGAGTAAACTCCACTAAACCTCTGAGTAAACTTGCATAGGATTGCACTGTTGCCATCTTTTAAGAGGCTGCTAGAGGTGCTGTCTTCAGCTCAGTCCTGGATCATGCTATATTTCTGACTTGTGTGAACTTTGCTCAAGATACTTTGGTGTATGTCAGACTTTGAACTTACTAGCTGCAATGCTGTTGGTCAGCACTGCACTGGCCTGTCTTTCCCACTAACTCTCTGTGATCTTCATGCATATAAAATACGCTTGCATGACTCATGCAAGCATATTTTATAAGCGTGCAGATCACAGAGAGTTGGAGGGTTGTCGTGTTAGTCTGTTGCAGCAAAAACAACAGAGTGTTTTGTAGCAGTTTTTGTTTTAAAGTATTAAAAGCAGTTTTGAGCCCAATCCACTTTCCACTGCTGATGCAGCCGGGCCAACGGGGCGTGTGCTGCATCCTGAGGTGTGGGGGGGGGGGAGGAGTCACAGAGGCCTTCTCAAGGTAAGGGAACATTTGTTGTTCAAATGCTGCATTGGCCCTGGAAAGTTGGATAGGACTGGGCCCTTTGTTAGCTTTGAAGACTAAGGGTCAAACACGAGGCATCTTGTTCAAGAGCCCCCAAAAGCCAGAGGCAGCATTGAGGTGAGGGAATAGCATCTTTGACCACCACCAGTATTAGTTATGGGTCTTGCTGGAGGCAAGGAAGCCAGTCTGGATGGATTGTTGGTTTGGTTTTGTGAGACAAACTATACCCTAAATCAGTTTTTCCCAAACGTTTTCAACCTGCAGCTCCCTTGACCATTGGCGACCATTGGTTGCGGCTGGCTCCCCATTACATTATATTGATGCCTGCCAATTGGCCTTGCACTGTTCCAAGAGAATTCCATGGCACTCTGCGGCTCCCCTGGCTGGTTTTCGTGGCTCTTCTGGGAGCCGTGCCTCCCAGTTTGGGAACCACTGCCCTAAATCCTTCTTAATGAATGCAGCCATGGCAAGTACACCGGAAACTTTTCATTTAATTTGCAAAGTTGAATTTTGAGCAAGCCCAGGTTTATGAAGCTATTAAAAAAGAAGAGAAAAAAAGAATTCTTTCTGCTCCTCTCTGCCCCTTATTTGAAAACAGAGGAAGTGGGATGTTTCACAGAAATCTTTGTTTCTCCAGCTAAAACGCATTGATATGCAGCTTCTACCTTTCTTGATTTCCTGCCCTGCAAAGGTAGAGAGCTGATGCCTTCAAATATTGACTATCATTAGGGTGAGAGTTAGGCTCTTTTTTCATAGTGTCTGAAAGATCAGTCTCTGGTGGGTTTAGGAAAAAAAAAATCCAGGGGTCCTTTGTCACTCCGATTTTCATCTGTGTGCCTTATCTCTTTGATATTACAATGACTTCATGCTAGAAAAGGACCTGTTATCAGAAGAGAATTGTTTCAAAGATTGATTGTTTCACAGATTGCCTAGGGAAAATAATGGACTGTATAAAATTTTTAAAAATAAAAGCTGCTGCACCCAGTAGGATGTGAAAGAAAAGGCAGAGGAGAAGAGTTGGTATAGGCAGCAGACAGCATTCCTAACAGGCAAATGCTTAAAGCCCTCTTAACAATGTGTGTTTGCTCTCACTAGCTCTCCCATTGATTTCCTTCTGCCCTCCACAGACCTGGCTGCAGTTAAGCCTTGCGTCTTCCACGTGATGCTGAGCCGAATCAGATTTTCCTTTTAGTTGTTCGATCAAATTTTCCTTCCTAGAGCTTAGGAGGCTCGCTTGGGACCTTATAGTAATTGCCTCCCCATGCTGTACTGCTGATACCTTTATTGGATTGGCGTAGGGTTTCAGAGGACTGTGTTTAACATGCAGTGAGCTGCAGCAATGCAAACAGCCCCAGTGTTTAAACAAGCATCCATTAGGCCAGGAAACAAGGCAGTGCCAGCCCATTTGGTGCTGTTTAGTCAATGCTAGCAGCTTAAGGCAAACTGTGCAGCAGCACTAAGGGGGGGGGGATGAGATAGGGGGAGAGTGAAGCTCAACCACAGTGTCAGGAAAACAAGAGGAGAATCTTTGTAGTTTTGTGGGAAGGAGGGGGGGGGAGACTGTTGTGGGTAGGGACATGTGCAAGCTCATTAATATCTCATTATGTTAGAATTGCAATCTCCCTGCAGATCGGCGTTAACATGCACTGAATAGAGGGCTCCAAAAGAGCAGCATGGATGTTTTTAAGTGAGATCTTTTATATCTCCCTTTGCCACCCAGTGGAGAGAGAGGAGGTGCTTTCCTAAGCAGCAGAAAGAATTATTTGTACAGGCGAGAAGTCAAAAAGCCATGATGGTTTGTATATCAGCTTAATACAGCCCATTAAATTAAGGGTGAATGCTGCTACGTTGGGTTTATCAGAGCAGCCCCAACATGCACTTTCAGCATTTCTAATAAACTTTGTTTTTAGGAAGGCTATAAAATTTGGTTCAGCATGAAATGGTGGCCCCAGCAGCCCAAGTTGATGATGGTCATTGTTGTTATCGTTTTCTGTCTTGGAAAAATACAAAGGCTGTTTTAAAGCTGCAGAGCAGCAAAAAGGTGAAATCTACGACAGCACCAAAAGCAAAAGACAAGAAGCAAGTGAGGTTTGATGCTTTGTGTACTTCTGTATCATTTAAGATGGTCCACGTAGGAAGCTGCCTTATGCTGAGTCAGACCATTGTCCATCTAGCTCAGCGTTGCTGAATTGGTGGCTCTCCAGGGTTTCCGAGAGGGATTTTTGTCTGCACTACCTGGAGATAGAGCTTGGGATCCTCTCGATCAGGGTTTCTCAATGGTACTTCCTGCAAACTGCTGGTGGTACTCGGACCACCGAAACCATGCTCCGATGCGGTACTTTTGGCGCTGTGTTTTCACTCCCAAGAGGCTCCTGCCTTTGGCCGAGCCACTGAGGAATGCTGAGAGGGCCCTCCCACCCACCCAAAGCCTCCTGCCTGCATTTTCTGGCCTCTGAAAATCCGGAAGTAACTGGCAATGATGTCATTGCCAGTCACTTCCAGTGGTACACAGCAGGAGACTGGCGCCGGAGATGGTACTTGGCCGGGAAGGGGTTGAGAACCCCTGCTCTAGATGTGTTCCAGCACTGAGCTATACCCCTCCCTCATTTGTGTCACATATTGTAAGGGTCAGTGGAAGCTGAACACGTGACCCAGAACACTGCCTGATGCGCCTTGGGCTGCCTCTACATGATTAAAAAAAAAATAGCAGCCACTCTCCTCACTCCTCGCATGGTTTCTTCAATTGTGGAAATGCAGGACTTCCACATTCGATTTAAAGGGACTGTGCGAATGAAGGAGCTCCTTGTTCGCACAGTGATCCTGGGGATCGCTGGCGGTGGCGGTAAAAAATGTAAAAAATTAGAATTAAAACACTTACTGGGGGTCCTAGAGCACTCTGGAGGGTGCGGGGAGGTCTATGGACCCCTCTGCAGGCCTTGGGGAGGCCCATGGAGGGGTCCGCAGGCCTTCCCACACCCTCCGGAGTGCTCCAGGACCCCCAGTAAGTGAAAAGAGCTTTTTTTCCCCTTTACCTGCCCCCATAAAGGCTCAAAGTTCTCTCCATGAATAGGGGAGAGGACAAAAACGCTGTCCTTGAAGAATATCCACTCCACCTCTGCAGTACCAGTACTCCCATTCTCTGCTTGCCCCCCAGCCCCCTCCCCTCTCCCCTCTTGGCAAAGGGAGGTGTCAAGAGGTTTTTTCTTCCATAGTAAGTACTGTACATATTTCACCCTCCTCTATTCCATGTGTACAGTTATCAATGCTGCAGCACTCGGCACAGTACTCCTGGGAGAAAAGATTGGTCCTGTTCTTCCAAAGAAAATAATAATTTGTACAAAGGAATGTAATTATATCTATGCATTATATTCTATTTAGAACAGAAGTCACCAACTTGGAGGGCCTCTGAGAGGTGCCAAAACACTCCCATAGGTGATAATAGTACTTAGCCTTTGTATAGCACTTTTTAAGTGTGCAAAGCACTTTGCATGTACTCCTTGCAACAACTTTGTAAGATAATTAAGTCTTGTTGTTATCTCCATTTGTAGCTGAGGCTGAGAAAGAGTGGTTTGTATTAGGCACCTAGTGAGTTCATGGCAGAGGCAAGATTTGAAGTCCTGATTCACAGCTCAGCCTCTTACAATGCAATGAAATCCTAGGCATGTCTATTGAGAAGTAAGTTCCATTGAATTCAGGATTGTATAGGATTGCAGCCTTACTGCCCAATCTTATAAGCTGTTTAACAACAGCAGATCTGGTATTGATCTGCTGTCATAAATGGCCCTGAGACAGCGCAAATGTCGCACCACCATTGCGCAACAGAACCACTGGCAGAAATGGCCAGCAACTTCATGTGCGCTCTAGAATTGCCTGGATGCTCCGCCGGCCCAGGTAAGGTGGCAGGGGAGGTTCAGGGCGGGGAGGAGGAAGGAAAAGGGCAGTTTACAACCCATCCCACCCATCCCACCCTCTTCGTCTCCTCAGGTTTATGCCAGCAAAATAGATGGTGTGGGTCCAAGGAGACCCATAGGCGATCAGGCTGCCTACCAGGAGGTAAGTTAAAAAGTGTTTTACTTACCTCTTGCTAGCTGGCTGATCATACCCCCACCATAGCAATGCAGTGCATGCTCCGTTGTTGTGACTGCATGCTGTGGAGTGGCGGGGGATAGAATTGAGCAGTTTGTTCTGCCACACCATGATCTACTGTAAGAAATATCTACTGTAGAAATGATCTACTGTAAGTCAGACCATTGGTCCACATCCCTTAGTATTGTCTTCAGTGACTGGCAGCAGCTCTCCAGGGCTCCAGACTCTCCAGGGCTTTTCTGCAAGAATTTGAACTTGGACCTTCCTGTATTGTAAACATCTGTCCTTCCACTAAGCTACAGCCCCTTCCCCAAAATGTGGATAAAGTTTTGGAGTAGCAACAAAACTTCCTAGCAGGCCTTTTTAGGGGTGATGGTATGTAAAGATATGTTAACAGGTGGATGCTTAATTAAAATATTTGGAAGGCGGGGAAATGATATTCCTCCTTGAGTACTAGAATTGCACAACCCAACTAGATTGCTTTTGAACTTCATTAAAAAGTGAACATATCCATAGATCCCAGTGTATTGCACATGTTGAGTTTGAATGCTCTGTGGCCATACATTGAAATAATTTCCATTTCAACGTTTTGATGTATTTCTGTGGCAGTTGAAACAATATTAGAGCCCTCCAGTGGGCAAACTCATTTTTCTAGGTTATGGAAATTCTGCTAGGGTTGTGTTTTTAGTAACATTTCTTTTGCATTTCCCCTTGTCAGCAAAATGTGTTTTTGGCTTTGTTCTAAAGGGAAAAAGTACAGATATTAGACTAGTTGATAAGAGGTGCACATCCCTGATGCCAATAGAAAAGAGGTCAAATGTTTAAATAAGTAAAATGAAAATTTACATTTACAATGCCAACTGTGTCCCATATTCCAGATGTTGAATTATTGCATAACTGTTTATGGTCTTGTGATGCTCTGTATGTCATGCATGGCATAATTTGGATTCTGTATACCCAGGACTATACTGAGTACAAAAGAAAAAGACTCACAGCCCAATGCTATTGGGCTTTAGTGGTGGCAGAACAAGTGTTCTGCCAATGCTAACTGCTGCAAAAAGTGCCATAAAGCACTTTCAGGTAGCACGCTGCTAGGACGCCGGTGGGAAGACCAGCGTCTTCCCGCCCGCATCATTGGCTCTCCTGTCACAGTAGGTAAGTCGGTTTGGGTTGCCAAAAATTAATATAAGACTTGCCTTATTTTCAGGGAAACACAGTAGTTGGACTTGCACTAGCAAAATGCTAGCACAAGTCCGAGAAGACCCAGTGCGGAGCCGGAGGGGGATTTAAATCTACTTTCGCCTCTAAAGCCTCCCGATTTCCCCCCCGCCGCTCTGAGTACCTTTGTGTTCTCATGAGCAAAGCCTTCTTATGTTTTCTACACCAGCCCAAGGGCAACTGTTCTGACCTTGGCAGAAAAAAAAAACTGAGAGTCCTGTTATACATGCTTCTGTTTATTAACAAGGCTTATATGAAGAAGATTTTGATTCTGCTTTTCAACTTTAAAAGTTCACAAAGTGATTTACATAGCGAAATATGATAAACCACTATGCATAGCACTGCATAGTATGCATAGCACTGTATGTATAGCACTGCTTCAGGGGATCAGCCCAATGATCTCATGGTAGTACAGAAAATAAGCTGAAGTCACCTTGTCGTTATCACCATCTTAAATAAGCGTAGGAAGGAGCCACATTTTGGGGACCAGCACTGGCCTCCAATGTACTCCTGTCATCTGTTAAATGCAAGAAATGTAAGTCAACTCATGGGAGCTCTTGCCAGGAATGTAGACGTCGAGGTTCACTGTCCTGCATGGTTATATAGATGCCTGGCATTACGTCTTTGTTAGTTTTCATGAAGTTGATAGTTCTTTGGCATTCACACTGTGTGTTTAGGTATATTTCATGGTGCTCCAGTCAAACTGTTCTGTTTCCACTGGTATTATTGTACATACTGAAGGCTTAGGCCCCAATCTGTTGTGATGTGGTGTGGCAGTATGCAGATGAGATGTACCATATGCCTGTCTCTTCCGCTCCTGTATTTAGGCTTTTTTTCTTTCTTTCTGTGGTGCAGTTTGACCTTCTGGTCCATGTTCTTGAAGCTATCCTCCTCGGTGTGCACAGCTTCAGTTATACCCTCAGGAAAAAATGTCAAACACAAACCCATCCTCCTGGCATCCCCATCTCTTTCAGAGGCTGTCGACTGTGATCCTCGACATGCTTTGTCAGCTTATTTGCTTCACTGGGGCTCGCTCTCAAATAGCACTTGGAAGACCAAGCCATAAGTGGCCTTTGTCGCACAAAATAAGTTGTTTGCGCTCAACAGACACACCCCTTGTAGATATTAGCAACTGCAGGCACTGCTTTCATTGTCCTGATTTGGGGAGTAGCGTGCATGAATTTAAATCCCTTTCCACAGATGCAACCTACTGCTAAAATAAATTAGCACATTGAGGTGGTTTTTCATGCATCTGCCAGAAGTATCTCATAAATGAAATACTGTGAAATCTTGGAAAGAAGTCTCAGATTTCTAGTAGTGTGCAAGGGTATGTATCTTTATTTATCTGGTTACAGTATGTTCAGGCCTCCTTTCCAACAGTGTGATCCACATGGTAGCTTGGGCAGTGGGCTGTAGCTTTAGTGGCAGGGCACCTGCTTTCATGCCAGGTTTGAATCCCAGCAACTGCAGGTAGATCTGGGAAAGAACTGCCTCACACTTAGGCAGTTTTCTGTGCACATTATATAAAAAATATAGTAATTCCTCTGCACAGAACTTAATAGGATCACAGTCACATTCAAAACAGCAGAGTTCAACAAAACCTATGCATATGCCTCTTTAAAAGCTCTCTAAGGCTGCAATCCTGTGCACACGTACCTGGAAGCAAGTCTCATTGACTATAATGGGCCTTACTTCTGAATAGACACACATAGGATTGGGCTGTAAATATGAGTGAGTTCCACAGCTTACGGGCCACTGACAAGAAGGCCCTGTCTCTTGCAACCATCTTTATTTCAGATAGAGGGGATACTCATGCTGGGCCTCCAAAGATGAGCTGAGTGAATGAGGAGGCTTATATGTTGTATATCACCCTGGTATTGTTGATGATATAAATGCATGATTATAGAGACCGTCTTTAAGATAACCAGACCATTTAGAGTCCTAACTCCTAATGGGCCTTGGAGGTGGGCCTGCTAGTGATGCTGACAACTTATTTTGTGCTACAAAGGCCACTTGTAGAGAAATAGATTTCCTGTGGCGGAGGTCAGTCAGCATCCTTTACTGCTGTATTCTGGACTAGTTGCTGTTTCCAAATACTTTTCAGGAGCATTGAGCACATTGCAGTAGTCTAGCCAAAAATGTAGGGAATGAATGACAGCAGCTTGATCTTTCTCATGCAAGAAAGGATGCAGTTTTATTATTAAGTCGTCTAATTAAAATGCATAGGGCTAGTTGGCTTATAAAAGTATTGTCTGAACCTGTCCACTGTGTTTCCACACACACACACACACACACACACACACACACACACACACACACACACACACACACACGCTCTTTCTTTTCCTTCTCTCTCTGTTTTCATCTCTTCTCTCCCCCTTCCCCCCCTCCCAGCATTCTAGTGCACTTCATATGCATTATGCTACTCATAATACATATGAAGTCCTTTTCATATTTGAAGGGGCTTTTGCCCCTTTTTGGCTTTTTTTTGGGGGGGGGAAGTCTTAACTTCTGCAAGCTTCTGGAGTTCAATAGAGGGAGAGGTCTCTATGTTGCCGACAATGCCGTTTGCTTCAAAGAAAACTGTAAATGTTTCAGGAAATGTGTGGTTCAGACTTACCTGTAATTCCAGTTAGATGTGTAATTTGATTTGCTTTTCATGTAATTATCTGTCACCTAGCTAACCATGGTAACTATCAATCGATGATAATAATTATTTATTTTAATGTTTGAGGCACTTATGGAAAAAAATAACATGTTCTTCCCTTTCCATATTATTTAGAATCTAAGTATCCAACGGTAATTTATGATCTTGATAATTTAAACCAAAGTCTGGTCCTATGCAGACTTTCAGGAAAATAAGTATTTCCAGAATGGCAGACTTCGTGGTCATAATTACAGGCTGGAGGGCCCTACTTAGTCCATATACACACCTCCTTCACATGGTTATTCAGGAAAAACATCCATCTCCATCAGTAAAGACACAATTCTAAGACCTCTTGGAGAAAGGGACTCTTAAGTCCATAGAATTGCATCCTGGGTAAGAGGATCATGGTTTGGCTCCACATGGCTAACCATTTTCAGGGCTGTAAGAAAGAAAGAAAGCTCTTGATAAGCACACATGTCTTGCTGCTGTGCACAGGCTGATCCTGTAATAATCACTGGTTTTACAGCAGTGGACAAAAGATCATTCCTGTTTGTCTTGTCAGGTATGTGCTTCCCTCCCCCAACCACTGAGGCAAAGAAGAAGGAGAAAAATTCCAATAGTTAATAAGCAACAATGTGATTGTATTGAACATACTAAAATATGAATAAATCTACAAAAATGGGTTCAAAATTGCTCCACAGTAGTTTGAAAGCTTGACAGGCATGAGCCAAGGAAGTGATGTTGCAGGCACTGTCCAATAGGTGCCTGTGACAGTTGCATAAAAACATGTAAGCTTCTATGTAGTATGGAAGTTTTCATGGCTTGGAACAATTTTCAATGAAACAGGATATATGGGTTTAAAAGCCATGTAAAAAAAATTACTATTTTTTTTTAACTTCTCTTTTAGGTAAAAAAAAAAATTACATGGCTTTTAAACCCATATATCCTGTTTCATTGAAAATATAAGCTTCTGTTAACAGGACTGTTGATTGGCACTTTGGTAGGTTGAATTTGGCTTTTAGCAGGTATGTTTTGAACTGCGATGAAAGCCCAGAAAACCCAGTTTGCTAGTGATGGAAACGAACAGGGGGGGAAACGTGGCTATTACAGATGACAAGAGAAGGACAAGAATGCTTCCCATGTCCCTGAAAATGATTCATCTGAAGAAGACTTAAGTGCCAATATAAATCTAATCCTAGGACCTTTTGGCTTGGGACAGACAAAAGTCGTTCGGGGCTGTTTGTATCATTTTTACCACTATAGGATGAAAAGATACAAATGAAAGTCTGTTAACAAGGACAGTAAGATCAACAGAAGCTCACTTTGGGCATATGCTGTGGCACATTTGTACAACACAAAACAACAATCAAAGCAACACAGTACGCTGTGATTTTAAGGGGTTTTAGTAAGGAGCTGCAGAGATCTCACAGTGACTTGCCTTGAATCCTGTTTACATGTTGGAAGTAAGCAGTAGAAAAATGCTTTTTGACTCTGACATTGTTGAAAAGCTCAAGCACATGTGACGTAGAGATTTGATTCATATAGGCAGAGAGAGCAGGATGTACAGCTGGCTTGTGTGAATGGGGGAAAGATGTAAAGCCTGATTCACATATGACAGCGTTGTCCCTGCTGTGTGCTTCACGGACCCGCTCTGCGCTGTATTTGCATATTCATCATGTAAAAGGACACCATTCCGGGACACCAACGCTTGAATCGCTGGAGTTGGCTCGGTTCAACTTTGGCGAAGCTTGTCTCGTGGAGCTTGTGGACGGGTTCACAGCGCTACTGCAGCCACCAATCGCGCGAGGGGGGGGAAAGAGTGGTTGCATGCCAATCACAAGCAGCTCCAATCGCGTCGGAGGTTACAATTCCACTGCTCTTCCGAGAGGGAAACCCCCGAGGAGAGAGCAAGCCTCGTTATTGCAAAATGTCATTGCAAAACTCTCAAAATGTTCCCAGTTCATGCTGGGATAATGATATAAAATTTGTGGTTGAAGTAAGGGCAAGAACTTCCAAGAGGAAAAGGCAAGCAGAACAAGAGTTCTCAAGACGTCAGCCAATCAGAGCGCGGTTGTGTGTAACCAATCACAGCTGCGCTTTCTTAAGAAGGCGGGACAGCAGGAGGGAAGACAAGCAGAGCGACGCTCCCCCTGCTCCAAGCGCCCTGATCACGCCTGATCAGCGCGTACGCTGGACGGGGACAACGCTGTCATATGTGAATCAGGCTTAAGGGTTTCATTTATGTTAGCAGCCGCTGAATGCTTCTGAAAAGTCTTGCTATGTGCATTTAAGGTGTACGGTCTGGTGCATCATATATGTACCGTAATTGTTTGCTTCCAATGTAAAATATTTTCTTCCCAAAGTATGAGCTGGTTCAGACAATATGCCAGACTGACCCCTTCCATTGTGTTGTAGAAGAACATCACTTTGCACACAGAAGGGCTGTAGCTCAGAGCATGCGCTTGACATTCAGAAGGTCCTGTGATGAATTCCTGGCATCTCCAGGTAGGACAGAGAAAAATTCTTGTCTGAATCCCTGGAAGAACAGTTGCCAGTCTGTGCTGACAGTACTGAGTTAACTAGACCTAGGCTTACCAGATCCATAGCATGCTAGACTTTGAGGAGAAGGAATGTGGACAGGTGTAGCTTGTTAAACCTCAGAGCACAATCCTAGGCATGTCTACTCAGAAGCAAGCCCCACTGAACACAATGGGGCTTGCTTCTGAGTAGACATGCCTTGGATTGTGCTCTAAGGTTTAACAAGCTACACCTGCCCACATTCCTTCTCCTCAAGGTCTAGCACTCTGTCCCGGTATGGATCTGGTAGCCTATCTTGAGCTGTAAGCCTCATTTATTACTTCCTTGCCTCTGCATGGTCCACACATCTTCCCTCAAGATTGCTCTTCTGATGGGGGGACGTGGCACTTCCGCAGCTTTCAGAACACACTGATATACTTTGTAGTTGTGAAAAGGTAATAGTTTACCTAGATGCAGGCTTACCATATCGCCAACCGGGATGTTCCTTTTTGCCCTTAAGGGAGGCGGGGGGAGGGACGATAGAAGCCGGAGCGATGATGCTCCGGCTTCTATCACCCCTCCCCCCTCTCCCTTAAGGGCAAAAAGGAACATCCTGGTCGGCGATATGGTAAGCCTGCCTAGATGGCACACATGCTACCGCTGAATGTGTAAAGCCTCTGCATGTGCACCTACCAGCCGTGATATATTTATTTCCTATCTCTCTTCTGTGGAACTCAAGAAGGCGGTGTATCTATCGCCCCATCCAGGCAAAGGCTAAACCAAAACTGCTGAAGCTTCAGCAAGTATGACACAGCATGTGCGTTCAGACCATGCCCTGGACACCTGATATCAGTAGTGAGGAATTAACCAGCAGAGTCTCATGTACATTTGGGTTTTGGTTTTTTTTTTTTGAAAGAAGGAATTGCTTAGTGACAGCTCTTCTTGCTGTGCTGCACCTCAGTATTGTCTACACTGGCTGGCTGCAGATTTCAGGGTTTTCAGACAGGGGTCTCTCCCATCCCAGTCTGGACACACCCGGGACTGAGACTTCTCATGTGCACTGCAGCCCCCCCCCCCGACCTTACAGGACCCAGGCATACCCGTTTAGAAGGGTAAAGGGCATCCAGGGTACTGCCCAGTGTCCCATTATTTGGGTTGTGTGATCCCACTGAACTTCACTGGAATTCCTGAAATCCTGGAAAACCACCATTTGACTGTAGTGAAATAGATGGACCAATATGTAAGTCTCAGTATAAGTTCCTGCCCCCATTACCCAGCATTGCCAATCAAGGAGACAAAGCAGAGTTTGTCAGTGAAAACAAATGATGTAGATGTGAGGGGACGGGGTTTAGAAGCACATTAACCTGGGGGTGGGGCTTACTAGCATGCACTTGCCTCTTCCCCCCCCCCCCCCCCATCATGTGGATATTGTCCACACAATTGTAATTTGTGAACAGGGCTCTAGTCTTCAAGACAAGCATAAATGTATACAAGTTGAATATCCCTTATCCGGACTGCTTGGGGCGGGAAGTTGTCTGGATTTCGGATTTGTCTGGAATTTGGAATACTTGCATAAATATAATGAGATGTCTTGGGGATGGCACCCAAGTCTAAACATGAAATTCATTTATGTCTCATATACACCTTATAAACATAGCCTGAAGGTAATTTTATGCAATGTTTTAAATAATTGTATGCCCCAGCATGCCTTGCGCTATGCCAGCCAGGTGCTGGTGGGAAAAGGTTTTTTTGGTGTTTAAGTCATAGCACCAAAAATGTCTGGATTTTGGAATAGTCTGGATTTTGTATGTTCGGATAAGGGGTAATTAATCTGTACCTACAAATGATTTTCTGAGATCTGTTTTCGCCTTCTGGTGCTCTTTCTCTGATCAGTGAAATGCTTTTCTTGAAGGGAGCGAATCTCAGCTATGAGTATATGTGAGGAGTGTTTTCTTACTGCTGAGACAGGCAGTTAAGCAAAGGCAGTTCCATGCTTATTTGAAATTAGGAATGTCTCAGTAGTAAATAAACCTGTTCCTTTTTAATCTCTTATTTGTCTTATATTCAAACACAAAACAGACTGAGGTAGATTATTAAAGGGTAAAGGTTGGGCTGCACAATTTGCCCTGATGTCATCAGAGCATTGTTATCAAGGAAGAGCTTCCCATCTCATGAACCCAGATGACACTTCGAAAGGTAGCACACACTTGGGGCTTGTCCAGAGATTATTTTTTTTAGAGTCGTCATACTATTTTATGTCTCATCTGATCAATTGCTACTTCTGTGATAACATATCCCTCCAGATGTTTCCAAGTTTTGACACCCTGTTAGGTCAGCCCACTATAAGAGTGGCATTCTGAGATGGAGTTTCCTCCTCGTGAAATGTTAGGAGATGTTTGCATATGTGCATAATTGCATTTGGCATATAGCAGCTCAGATGTTGACTCCTAGAGTTGCCAGGTTGCCAAAAATAATCCTGTCTCTCCAGCTTTTTCCTTTTTTTCTGAGAAGGACATGCAGCAAAAGTTAATCTTAGACCATTTGGGGGCTGTGTCGCAGCTCCATCCCCTTACCACAGAGCTTCACAATGGAACATTTTTTTGTCCCATTTTCAGTGGGTGGCAGCCTCATGGCTTCAGCAGCCTCCGTCATGGCATCACCTGCCCCCAAGGCACCACCAGTCTCCACCTCATCCAAAATCGCAGGTTTTTGAATGCATCCCTATTGATTCCTCAGTCGTACTTGAGTGCTGCATAGGTTTTGTGCAGGCACAGTAAAAGAATGGATGTGAAAATACAAAAGCAAAATAACACTCCAACATACATCAGAAATATAATGAACTATGTATTGAATGCATAAGATCGTATAATTTCCAAGACTCAAAAAAGACACAGACATCTGGATTCACCCTGATCTCATTTCCTCATCAAATTGATCCTACAGGACAATAAAGAAACAATAAATCAAAAAAGAGGATTGCTCCCCTCTGAGGCCACTGGCTCCACCAAAAGGTTCTCCAGTGCAAATTCATGTGAAAGGAATGCAAGATTATTACAGTGTCGTGCAACTTCTGTTCAGTTCAGTTGGCCTTATAGATCAGAATGTCTTGGTGGATTGTCCTTTAACCATTTCTTCCCAGCCCACAGGTGTACACATTGAACTCGTGTATATACACCCATGGGCAGAAATGGTTTAAAGCCCCATATCTGCTGTGATGGACATTGGGAGTGCCACATATTCATATGAAGAGCAGAGGCAGCATCACATGTGCAGCGGTGAGGACTGTGTGCAGATTGGAGCTCCAACATGAGTAAGAAGTCCTTGAATTATAAGATGCACCCTTAAAGTTTGGTGCTATTAAAAAAATTTAATTAAATCACTGGCATTATTGCAACCTCCTTCATGGATCATTGCCTTGTCGTGGCGAAGGGGCTTGCGTAACTCAATGAAGCCATGAGCTATGCCGTGCAGGGACACCCAAGACGGACAGGTCGTAGCAGAGAGTTCTGACTAAAAGTGATCCACTGGAGAAGGAAATGGCAACCCACTCCAGTAACCTTGCCAAGAAAATCCCATGAACAGTACCAAACGGCTAAAAGATATGACGCCGGAAGATGAGCCCCTCAGGTCGGAAGGTGTCCAATATGCTACTGAGGAAGAGCGGAGGACTATTCCAAGTAGACCCAGAAAGAGTGAAGCGGCTGGGCCAAAGCCAATAGGACGTCCAGCTGTGGATGTGTCTGAGGTTGAAAGGAAAATCCAATGCTGCAAGGAGCAATACTGCTTAGGAACATGGAATGTGAGGTCTATGAATCAAGGCAAGCTGGATGTGGTCAAAAATGAGATGATAAGATTGAACATTGACATCTTGGGAATCAGCGAACTAAAATGGACGGGCATGGGCGAATTTAAGTCAGGTGACCATCATATCTACTACTGTGGGCATGAATCCCTTAGAAGAAATGGAGTAGCTCTCATAGTCAATAAAAGAGTGGGAAAGGCAGTACTGGGGTGCAACCTCAAAAACGACAGAATGATTTCAGTTCGAATCCAAGGCAAACCATTCAACATTACAGTAATCCAAGTGTATGCCCCAACCACTGATGCCGAAGAAGATGAAGTTGACCGGTTCTATGAAGACCTACAACACCTTCTAGAACTAGCACCCAAAAAAGATGTCCTTTACATCATAGGAGACTGGAATGCTAAAGTAGGGAATCAAGAAATAAACGGAACAACAGGCAAGTTTGGCCTTGGAGTGCAAAATGAAGCAGGGCAAAGGCTAACGGAGTTCTGTCAAGAGAACACGCTGGTCATAGCAAACACTCTTTTCCAACAACACAAGAGGCGACTCTACACATGGACATCACCAGATGGTCAATACCGAAACCAGATAATTATGTGCTTTGCAGCCAAAGATGGAGAAGCTCTATACAATCAGTAAAAACAAGACCTGGAGCTGACTGTGGCTCAGATCATGAGCTTCTTATTGCAAAATTCAGACTTAAACTGAAGAATGTAGGGAACACCACTAGACCAGTCAGATATGACCTAAACCATATCCCTTATGAGTATACAGTGGAGGTGAAGAATAGATTTAGGGCATTAGACCTGGTAGACAGAGTGCCAGAAGAACTATGGACGGAAGTTCGTAACATTGTACAGGAGGCAGCAACTAAAACCATCCCAAAGAAAAAGAAATGCAAGAAAGCAAAGTGGCTGTCAGATGAGGCTTTACAAATAGCTGTGGAAAGAAGGAATGCAAAAAGCAAGGGTGAAAGGGAAAGATATAAACAACTGAATGCAGAGTTCCAGAGAATAGCAAGGAGAGATAAGAAGGCCTTCTTAAATGAACAATGCAAGGAAATCGAGGAAAACAACAGAATGGGGAGGACTAGAGATCTCTTCAAGAAAATTGGAGATATCAAGGGAACGTTTTGTGCAAAGATGGGCATGATAAAGGACAAAAAAGGCAAGGACCTAACAGAAGCAGAAGAGATTAAGAAGAGATGGCAAGAATACACAGAAGAACTATACAAGAAAGATCTGAATGTTCCTGATGACCACGCTGGTGTGGTCACTGACCCAGAGCCGGACATCCTAGAGAGTGAAGTCAAGTGGGCCTTAGGTAGCATTACTAACAACAAAACTAGCGGAGATGATAATATCCCAGCTGAGCTACTTAAAATCCTAAATGATGATGCTGTGAAAGTGCTGCACTCAATATGCCAACAAATTTGGAAAACTCAGCAGTGGCCAAAGGATTGGAAAAGGTCAGCTTACGTTCCAATTCCAAAGAAGGGCAGTGCCAAAGAGTGCTCAAACTACCGCACAATTGCACTCATTTCACATGCTAGCAAGGTTATGCTCAAAATCCTACAAGCTAGGCTTCAGCAGTACGTGGACCGAGAACTACCGGACGTACAAGCTGGGTTTCGAAGAGGCAGAGGAACTAGAGATCAAATTGCCAACATGCGGTGGATCATGGAGAAAGCACGAGAGTTCCAAAAAAACACCTACTTCTGCTTCATTGACTACACAAAAGCCTTTGATTGTGTGGATCACAACAAACTGTGGCAAATTCTTAAAGAGATGGGGGTACCAGACCACCTTACCTGTCTCCTGAGAAACCTGTATGCGGGTCAAGAAGCAACAGTTCGAACCGGCCATGGAACAACTGATTGGTTCAAAATTGGGAAGGGAGTACGGCAAGGCTGTATATTGTCACCCTGCTTATTTAACTTATATGCAGAGTACATTATGAGAAATGCAGGGCTGAATGAATCACAAGCCGGAATCAAGATTGCCGGGAGAAATATCAACAACCTCAGATATGCAGACGATACCACCCTAATGGCAGAAAGTGAAGAAGAACTAAAGAGCCTCTTGATGAGAGTGAAAGAGGAGAGTGCAAAAGTTGGCTTGAAACTCAACATTAATAAAACTAAGATCATGGCATCTGGTCCCATCAATTCCTGGCAAATAGAAGGGGCAGAAATGGAAGCAGTAACAGATTTTACTTTTCTGGGCTCCAAGATCACTGCAGACGGAGACAGCAGCCATGAAATTAAAAGACGCTTACTCCTTGGAAGGAAAGCTATGGTAAACTTAGACAGCATAATAAAAAGCAGAGATATCACCATGCCAACAAAAGTTCGTATAGTCAGGGCGATGGTGTTCCCAGTAGCAATGTATGGTTGCGAGAGTTGGACCATAAGGAAGGCTGAGCGCCGAAGAATAGATGCTTTTGAACTGTGGTGCTGGAGAAGACTCCTGAGAGTCCCTTGGACTGCTAGGAGATCAAATCAGTCAATTCTAAATGAAATCAAGCCTGACTGCTCCCTGGAAGGACAGGTACTAAGGCTGAAACTCAAATATTTTGGCCACCTAATGCGAAGAGAGGACTCTCTGGAGAAGACTCTGATGCTGGGAAAAATTGAAGGCAAAAGGAGAAGGGGAAGGCCAAGGATGAGATGGTTAGACAGCATCACCGATGCAACAAACATGAAAATGAGTGAACTCAGGAAGATAGTGGAGGACAGGAAGGCCTGGCGGGATATGGTTCATGGGATCACGAAGGGTCGGACACGACTTAACGACTGAACAACAACAACAACAACATTATTGCAACAGCCTGATTATAAGACGCACCCCTAGTTTAAAAACTTAAATTAAGAGAAAAAAGTGAGTACTGTACTCAGACCAATACGGTATTATAATGGTCCAAGCTAGTTGTTCAGAAGTTCAAAGTTTGTCTCACAAGATTAACTACATTTACTTGCAAATAAGCCCCACTACTGTAAATGGAATTTACTACCAAGGAATTATAGGAAGGATCACAATTTTGTTTAGCCAGTGAACATATCATTTTTGCCTCTCTGTCTTTGTAAAAGAAATAGCCACTGCTATCTAAATAGTCTTGATCTGTGCATTCAGCACCCACGAATAAAGACTTTTGTATGAACTGCAGTATAATTTAACAACCAGGAAAGCAAAAATGATTCTTTAAGGCTGCAATCCTGTGTAACGCTTTCCTGGAAGTAAGCCTTATTGAACACAGTGGGACTCGCTTTGAGTAAACACACATAGAATTGCACAGTAAGTTATGTGGCTATGGATTAAATTGAAGGTAAATAGAGAGACTGCAGCAGTACAGATGACAGGAAGTGGACAAGGCTATTTGACACTGATAACAAAATTTCATCCTTGACATAATCGTTATGATGAGGTCCAGCTGAGCTTATAGATAATTTAGTATTGAGAAAATTAATTACACCTGTGCTGATAATTGCCGCATGTGTTCCCACGGAACTCCATATTTTTGTTCTACATTTCAGGACCTATTATTTTGTGTGTTTACATGTATGTCTGCTTCTTTTCTGTGTGTGAAGTAGACTGAAATTGGAGAAATGAAAATGTTAACTATCAATATTTAAAAGGAAAAAATGGTGTTATGAGATGCCTAGCCATCTCTAGTCAAATATTGTCCATGGTATAGTCTGTTTCCAATAGTTTGTGCATAGTGGTTTGCTTAGTCATTTTAAATGTCCAAAATATTCACACAGCAGATTAATCCACAGTGGTGAAGCGAACATGTGCTGTGTGTAAAGGTAACACTAAATGTGCTTAAGCCTGAGGGTCCTGTGTTATGTTGTTTCCACTTTGTGACCACTGCACTTTACTTTTAGTAGCAGGAATGGAGGAGGAGCCTAGGGAATAGCCGCCTTCTAGTACTGGCTGACTCCACGCTGTCCTCTGTGCATCCACTGGTCGGTCCTGCCTCACAAATGCCATGCATTTAGCATACGGTGAGAACAGGCCCTACACGGATAGAGTTGCACATGCAACTAAGACATACAATCAAGATCACAGGGTTTAGATCAGAATTTCAGAGTGGATCACTGTATACTGAACATATCAAGGAACTGGCCCAGCCAACGTGATTCTGTTTGCACCTCACTTAACATGTGGACAGATAGTTAGAAGAGAGCTAAGTTATAATTTAGAGGTTGACTTATACAGCTAATTTCTGCTTTGCTGAAGCATTAAAAAGTGATATCAGAAATGTTTAGCATATGAATAGGTTATTTCGTTCCCCGCCTTTTATCTCACATTCATGTGATTATGACTAGGAGAAGTGAAACATTGGCCCAATAATCTTGCCATTCAGCAGTTATTTCTCATCCTTCATTAAAAAAAATAAGTAGCATTTCACTGGCCACTTGAAATGTGGAGTTACTTAAGACAATCCCACATCCAAGATCTACCCAGACACTTTGCATGATGTGCCTCATTTCTGCTTGTGGAAGTGTGTCTAACCTGGGTGATGGTGCCTGCTAATCTGTTAGGAGTGTGTTATATGTAGAATCTGCCCTCTGTGAAGAGGCTCAAGTCTTTGACCTCAATACGCACTCCAGCCTCACAATTCTGTGATCGTAATATTCAATCATCACTGCAGGAATGTACGTTCATTTGAGCACAAATGATAGTGCTGCTCATCTGAAATGACACAGAGGATAAGAAGCATCAATTTTTATGGAGATTTGAGTCGCAGGATGATGAGGGGAGTTTTGCACCCTTTGTTCTGTCTTGAAACCTGTGTCTTCCACAGACGTATTTAGAGATGTGTTTGTTTATACATGTCAAAGGAGGAGGGGTTGCAGCTCAGTATTTGCATGTAGAAGGTGTCCCCAGGTTGAACTGGGAAATACCCCAGTCTGAAACTTTGGAGAGCAGCTGCCAGCCAGTGCAGAGACCAATGATCAGTATTGTATGTTTCCTGCCTCATGGCACAATCTCAGCGCATTCAGTCATTCCCACACTTGGACCTAAGTGTGGGAATAACTGAATGCGCTGAATTAGGTTAAAGACAGAAGTCATCAACCCCCAAATTCCTATGTGAAAGATTCCTGGGAGCTCCAGTTCTGCAGAGTTCTTTGATACTGAGAAGTCATGGATGTACTCTTGCAATATTGGTCTTCTGTCAACTCTACTTGGTTTGTACTGAAAGCACCTGAATTGGGTTAAAGACAGAAAAGTCAGTGGAAGCAAGCCCAAACCTTTGTGATAGCCACTGTAGCCTCCCCGTCTATGGACTCACTGACCACTCCTCTCTCTCTCTCTCTCTCTCTCTCTCTCTCTCTCTCTCTCTCTCTCTCTCCTCTGTATGTGGGGGGGGGGGGGTAGGAGAACAGTGTAAAATGCTGTGAAGTGCATTTGACTTTTATGGCCAGAGATGAAGCTGAAAGAGAATTCAGTCTCTGAGCTTGTTTTGAAGGAGCAATAAAAGCACTAAACAGCAGCAGTCCTGGTCACTCCCTATACATAATTGAAATCGCTGCCCACTGAAGTCAGAATGAGATGGGGGGGGATGGGGCTGTGTAAGTGGCTCTGACTGTTGCTATAACAACAGCACCTTGGTCTAATTTCTTCTGAAAAATGACTTGCTGCTGATGGGATGAAGTGGAGCAGCTTTCCTGCAGCAGATGAAAGCTCTGTCGACAGCCTTAAGTGCTCCCTTGTTTGTGTAGTTGATACACTGTGCTGTGCCCACTGCAGTCCTGCTGAATGCTTCAAGATGAGTTATTCTGTGTGTACTGCATGTGTGTGCATGCGTGTGTGGGTAGCATGTACACATACTATTTAGTCTCGTAATAGAAAATCTCCATAAAGTTGCACCCTCTCCTGTCCCACAAACAACTTCCTTCTCTTACTTACAGCATACAAATATCATCCACTAGGACTCTTCACACATTATGCTATTCTCTGGTATACATTTTCACATTTAAGACAGTGATTTGGCTGAACCTATCCCCACCCCCCCCGGTGCAATTAGGACAATTTACAGGGTAATCAGGGAAAATGAGGGGAGGATCCAGGACATGTGCATGTTATTAAATATATAGAGTTAGGTTGGTTGAGGTAAGTATCATCCCAACCTGCCCATTGCTTGTCTGTACCTGTGTTCATTTTTACACTTCAGCAATCCATGTATGCTGTACATGGATTGTATCTGTATTGGGTGAAGTTATTCACACCTTCCATTCAATGCAGATACAATCCTTTGACATTTGTTTCATGAACTGTGCCTTTTGAGTTTGCATTTTGAACTAGGCCAGCTATTAGCATGAGTAGTAATGAAGTACTGTATACTATGTGTATCCAGATTCTGATCTATCACATGTGGTTTAACAGGCCCTGTCTCCCTGTCAATATGTGGTGTACCATATATTCATGATGGGGAAAAGTGTGTATCTTCCTCGCCTATTATGGAGTACACCACAGATAAACACAGGTGTACCCCAGCTTATGTATGTAATGTGAAACAGTCCTCAGAGGGAAGTTGTGCCCCAGTTGGATTGTGCCCAGAGCGTAAGGGATGTGTAGGTGAAAATGCAACTACCTTATCCTGAGTCAGACCCCTGGCCATCAGGTCAATACTGTCTGCACGGACAGGCAGAAGCTCACAGCCTGACTGGAGTTGCCAGGGATTGGATCTGGGACCTTCTGCTCGCAAAGTAGTTCTCTACCGCTCATCTCTTCTCTTCTATGAGCGACTATGACCCATTCCTGGACTGTAGTGACTTAGGAGCTTGGACAATGTTCAGAATTTCTAGAGGCCTTTGAAAGTGGAGTCTTGGGGGGGGGGCGTATTCTTTGTTAAAACTGGGCTAGCATAACTTGCTACTGTTTAATCACTGCCATCATGATCACTTGTTCAGACCAGAGTTTTATCATGGCCTACTAAGCCCTGATTCATTTTAAGTGTTCAGGTGATCCCAAGGAATAAGTGTCTGGGTAAGACCCAACGTTACTGAATCAGCGGTCCCAGAAACGAAAGCCTATCAGAGCATCAGACCTTATTATGAACCATCCATTTGACAAGGCAAGACACAATAAACGTAAACCATGCCCGAAGGATGCATCATTCCCTTGGGGGAAAGCAGCAATGTGATTGACCTCATTCCACTTGCATTTCAGTGCTACAGAACTGGTCCAGATCAGATTTGAGCTGGGTTTTTCTGCGCCTCATTTATCTGAAGGAGGCTAGCTATGCACTTTATCCAATGTAGTAGATGACTGTCTCACAATTGCAAGATGAATTGCCTCTGAAAATGTTCCACTATTTCTGCATACCCTGATGAGCAGTGTGTCTGAAGTAGCAAGGAAGGAAGGAGTCAGGTGGTGGCAGGAATGCACTAGATTTTCATGCATCTGGTTCACTCTGTCTGTGACAAGAAGTCACTGATGTGGTAAAAATACTGCAGTTACATTTTTTGTCTATGCATATGGGGAATACATGGCCAAATATTTAGAGCTGAAGAATGTGAACTTTTTTTATTGATTTTCCATAACAACCTATTACGCAAATTGCAAACTAAATGTAAAAGACAGTAGGAATTTGCAATATGCAAGCATAGTTCAATGTATTGTGCTGAATGAGTTAATAGAATGAAATAGGAGAATTCTGGACAATACCACTTCAGATTGTGGGGGAGGGTCAATCGTTTTGAACGCTTCACCGTATAGAAAGCCCCCTGCATATATTAAACTAGCACATCCAGGAGTTGGTTAGGCTTATCTTCCTAATATCCTAAAAGAAAGGGTTTTTTAAATTTTATTTTAACATGGACAGACACTGAGAGATATGAACCTCCTCTGCAAACTGAAGTGGTATATCCATAATTCTGCCACCTTGGTCTATCATTTCATTTTGCATAGTGTGCATAGTGGCTCATCACCGGCTATAATCTTTGGCATATCTCAGTGCTAAAGGATTCTACTATCCTGTCAGAGGAATTTAACAAGCACAAAATATAAAAAAGAGGGAACGGAAGGGTAAAACCAAAAAGGGAACCAAAAAGTGGGGGAAGAAGGAAGCAGGTCTGACGGGGTGTCACTTTAGACACCAAACCTGGAGCTTTATTCTTGTCGCCTATTAGTGTACTTTGTACAGCTAGCACTCTGGGGCATGACTGGTAATAAGGAACTTAATGTGGAAGAGATGGCAGATTTCTTGTTTAAATAACATTCCCATTTCCTCAGTTCGTTTGTCTACAATTGTGTCCTGCTCCAATGTGTTCTAACAGAGTTGAAGCCTGGAGAGATGCTGATGTAGCGTTTCCTTTCCTCATTGGACGAGTGTTGTTCACCCCAGAGCCATCACTACTTCAGTGATATGTAGACGGCTTAAGTGGGATTCAAGTGTCACTAAGCCTTGTCTTGTGAATGTAATGCTGACACTAAACAGTACATAAGACCAATTGGTGGCGATAGTGGTATTCCTCAGTCAGATCAGCAGTGATAATAAATGTCCTTATTTATCCTGGGCATGGGAAGAAAGGCAGAATATACAAGGCCTTGGTTCAAAATAGCTAGATGGCTGAGAAGAGGAATGAGCAAAAACAGTTGGGACCCATGTTCTGGTTGCACGTATTGGGCGCCACTTCCAAGGAGTAGTTGAGGAGAGTCTGGCATTTGCTTTGCCTTTAAGGACATGACAGGCTGCTAACGTATGACTGTGGGATAACAAATGAGGACAGGAAAACTGAACCAGATTTGCGATAGCGAGAATAACAATGTTAAAATGGTGCAAATGGAAAGTCCACGGCATAGAACAGCTAAAAAATTATTTAAATCACCAACGTTTTGTCCTCTATTGTTTTAATACCAAGAGTCCGAATTAAGTTCACTGAAGAGATGACCTCTGTTTCCTCCCCTCCCTACTATTGTTTCTACCTTTTAATAAAAGGCTTAAAGAAAAAAAGCTTCCACAACCCAAAAGGCAACTGTTACAAACTCTGCACATTAAATACAAACAATAGGACATGAAGTGCATCATCATCTAGTTAGGGGCCTATTTTTACTCTAAATTTGCACCTATGTGGCAAGCTGATCTGGATCAGGACTGCTATGTGGAGGTAAAGAGTTAATCTCTGCCACTTTCCTGCCAAAATACCCCCTCCCCAAAGCTGCTATGCGCCCCTGAAGGTATCATTTTCTACACTGGCATCTTTGGGGATCCATAGCAGCTTCAAGGACTTCAGTGGATTTAGATTGGGACTCTGCTTGCTACTTTAAAGTAAAAATAAGCTCCTCAATTAGCAATGATATATTTAACGTTAAGTTTAGTTTACCTGTAACTAACAAGTACAACGCTAACTAACATCCATGTAGGATGGAAGTAGTCATTCATCACTCAGGCACATCGATCTGTTAGATTATATTTTATATGTAATTTGGAGAGACATGGAGGCATTGGCTCCAGCTCCCACTCAGGGCTACTGTAGCCACCAGAGTATCCCGGTTTCCCTCACAGCCCAGTTCACCAAGATGGGAACAACAGAATCAGAAGATCCACATTGCTAAATTGGTTTGTGCGTGAACCTGCTTGATGCAGTGGTTCTGTCTCTCCTAGATCTCAAACTACGCTAGTACTGAATCATAAACCTACTGTTAGTAAAATGTATTGCATAGGGGATTTTAAGTAGTGAAGGGCAGAACTATGTGCAAGGGTCTCTAATTAATTCATTTGTTCTGTTTCTTTAAGCTACACGAGACCGTGAAGAGGAAGTTGGAAGGTGCACGCTCACCACTCAACGGCGAACAGCAGAATGGTGACAGTAGCTTCTCATCAACCAGCAAGCGGATACGAAAGGAAGTTCCTGGGATTGATGGAATCAACAACTTGCCCAATAATTTGCCTTTACCTTCTATTTCCCCTCTTCACCAGCTTGATATGAAGCCATCTTTGCCCCTGCAGAATAGTGGAACACATGCCAGTGGTCTGGATGACTTGGGTAAAAATGGTGGACTTTCGGAGATAAAACTCTCCATCAATGGATGCAGTGACCTTGAGGATAGTTTCAACATTCTTCACAACAGCAAGGACTTAAAACAAGAACCTTTAGATGATGCTAGCTGCATTGACAATTCTGACACATCCCCTTCAAATCAGAATAAACTCTTTTCAGACATTAACCTGAATGATCAAGAGTGGCAAGAGCTAATAGATGAGCTGGCTAACACAGTTCCAGAGGATGACATACAAGATTTGTTCAATGAAGACTTTGAAGAAAAGAAAGAGCCTGAATTTCCCAGACCAGCCACTGAGATTCAGGAGAGTGCAAGTGTTAAAAGTGATCCATCTCACTCTCCATTTGCCCATGTACCAATAGGGTCTCCCCAGGTAAGACCTTCTTCTTCAGGTCCTCCATTTTCAAATGTCCCTATGGCTTCTAGCGTACCTTCTGTTTCTAGTGCACCTCCAGCTTCGCTCCCTGATAGCTCACCAGCAAACTGCGTCGTTCAGTCACCTCCGACTCCCAACCAAGCACATACCCCAAGCCAAACTCAGTCACGACCTGGCAATGGTTATCTCATTAATCCAACAACAGTGGCAACGACAGGGCCTGGGCCTGTAGCTGTACCCAGCGCCGACCTGTCTCCTGCTGAACAGCTTAAACAGATGGCAGCACAGCAGCAGCAACGAGCTAAACTCATGCAGCAAAAGCAGCAGCAGCAGCAGCAGCAACATCCAAATCAAGCATCTAGCTGGTCCCCGGTGGGGCCTCCATCTAGTCCTTATGGAGGACCCTTCAGTACAGATAAACCAAATAGCCCAATGATGTATCCCCAAGCCTTTAACAACCAAAATCCTGTAGTGCCTCCTACGGCAAGCAACCCACAAAAGACTACAATGAATAACTACCTCCCTCAAAATCACATGAACATGATCGGTCAGCAGCCAAATAATCTGGGTACAAACTCCTTAAGCAAACAAACCAATATGCTTTCTTATGGCAACACTAAACCTCTGACTCATTTTAATGCTGACTTGAGTCAAAGAATGACTCCACCAATGGCCAATCCCAGCAAGAATCCCATGATGCCATACATGCCGCAGCCACAGCCCCAACAGCCACAAATGCAAACTCAAATGGCTCACTTAAGTGAGGAACAGAAACGCATGCTTATTATGAAACAGAAAGGAATGATGAATCAACAGATGGCTTATGGAACACTCCCCTCCCTTGGTCAGGTAAGTGTGAATGGAGAAACTTCTTTGCATGGCTTGTCTTATTTTGTTGTTCGTGTTGGCAGAAAAATCTAGGAAAGGCTACTGCAATGCTTTAGCTACTGCAAGCTCCTCCTCTTAGGGCCTAATCCTATCTGAGGGCTACACTGGTGGACAGTGAGGTCTGCCAGTGTATCCCATGGCCCACCATCGCAGGCACTTCTCTTATGGTCTGTGGAGTGCGGCTGCCAGAGTAAAGGCTGGGAAAACATGCATTGGCAGCACTGCTGCATAGACCACCTGTCGATGCAGGTGTGTTGCCAGCAGGGGTGGATTGGGGCGGGGATCGGGCTGGGTGGATCGGGGCGGATCTCAGCAGCAGTGATGTCCGCCAGGTCCAGAACCCCTGTCCTAGGCCTGACACACCTCCTGTGATGGTGTGTCATAGCTACACCAGCTACACCAGCTATTTTGCTGGTGTAGATCTGAGTAGGCCCAAGCAGCAGTGAAGGACTTAAGTAAAAGTTTTCTTTACTTACCTCTGCCTGCCGGCCTGGTCCCCAGCTAGCCTGCAGGATGCAGTGGAGGCTGTATCAGCAGTGCTGCACTCCACAGGCTGGCCTCTGGGCTGCTAGTCTCTCTTTTTGAGAAGGGGTGTTCCTCTGCATTAGCTTGTTGTTTTCAGGATGACATCAATCACACACACCTCTCTCCAAAAGACCTAATATGTATTCATTGCCAAGGCCTAGATCTGCAACAAAAGCTAATGCAGTACTGGGATGCATTAATAGAGGCATAGAGTCCAAATCACAAGAAGTAATAGTTCTACTCAACTCTGCATTAGCCAGACCTCACTTGGAATACTATGTTCAGTTATGGGTGCCACATTTTAAGAAGGATATTGACAAGCTGGATCAAGTTCAGAGGAGGGCAACAAAGATTGTGAAGGATCTGGAAACCAAGTCCTATGAGGAACAGTTAAAAGAGCCTTGTATGTTTAGCCTGGAGGAGACAAAGGGGCTATATCTCAGTCTCTTCAAATATCTGAAGAGCTGTCACACAGGAGAAGGAATGACTCTGTGGCTTCCGAAAACAAGACTAGAACCAATGGTTGAAACTACAGGGAAGTAGATTTAGGCTAGACATTAGGAAGAATTTTCTAACTGTAATTGCTGTCCAGCATGGGAACAGTCTGCCTAATTCATTAGTGAACTTTCCCTCATTGGAGGTTTTCAAGCAGAGGCTGGATGGTCACCTGTCAGGGATGGTGTAGCAGTCACCTGTACTGAGTAGGGGCTTGGACTAGATGACCTCCAAGGTCACTTCCATCTCTAACATTCTGTGATCTATGGTGGGGATAGTTTTGAATGCTCTTCTCCAGAGTCTAGACACTTTGCTCATCCTGAACAAGTGATAGACATATCTCATCCTACATCTTTTCAGTTTTATTTGATTGATTGGACTGATTGTAAATAGGGCAATTATCATCCTGTGCTAACAGCCACATGAAAAACAACCAAGTGTCTTGTAGCACCCCAAAGACTAACCAACGTATTTCAAGATAAACTTTTATGAATTAGAGTCCATCAGGATACATGAAGTGTTATAGGCAGGTATATATCGTATTGTCCCGAGTATAAGACACACCTGATTATAAGACGCACCCTTAAAGTTTGGTGCTATTAAAAAAATTTAATTAAATCACTGGCATTAAATTGCAACAGCCTGATTATAAGACGCACCCCTAGTTTAAAAACTTAAATTAGGAGAAAAAAGTGAGTCTTATACTCAGACCAATACGGTATATAGTGAAAATAATCAGGCTACTTGTCTTCCCAATATGGTGACACTGAGGAAGATTTAAAGCACCATGGGATGGAACATATGTAAAAAAATTGTATCTCAGTAACTACAAATGAAAATTAGCCAAATGTTTAGAGGATTAAATGTATAAAATTATTGTGTTACAATGCTAGTGCTAGAACCCTTCACTTCCTGCTGACAGATGCACGTAAGTGCCACCAGTCAATGTATTTCGGGTCATTCCATGTGAAATCAACCAATGAAAAATCCTTGACGTCATGGATTTTGTTCATTTTTGGTACATTTGTACCTTACCATGAGATGTTTAAAAATTATTTTTTTCTGATTTTTTTGTCCATCCGTTTTTGAGATATTGAATGTTTAATTTTTAAACATCTCATGGTAAGGTACAAATGTACCAAAAATGAGCAAAATCCGTGACATCAAGTTCCAAAATGTATTTTTTATTGGTTGATTTGACATGGAATGACCCTTTCTGACATAACAGGATGGAAATATTTGATACGTGTTACTCTGTTCTGATAGTGTTTCTTGCTGGCTGCATTCACAATTCAGGATCTGCAGTTTGCTACACTGTGGGAAAACTGTGCATTAATGTTTTGTTACTGAGAAGTCTGTATATGAACAAGCACTCTTGCAGGCAAGTCCAGGTCACCCAGAAGATCTCTAAGAGAGGGGGAGGGACGAGGGAGGGAATGATTTGGAGTTGACATATAAAATTCTCAGTTGTAATAGCAGCAGCAGCAGCAGCTACAGTGTGATTTTGTTACACATTGCAGCAAATGACATATTGAAATATGCTTCTGTAAACTTGTACTAGGGGCTTAGATCAAGGTCCCAGAGAAGCCTGACACCCTCGGCTTCACTCTGACAAAAGCACATTCTTTGTTCACCCATGGGTCTGAGTGTGTTTCTCAAGCAGGAGCGGGTGTGCTCTTAATGCGGAAAGTGAAATGGCCTATCATCATCGTCAGCCTGTCTGTGGACCTGTTGGTGGCTGGGGGAATGAACTGTGTTTGACACAGTGCCTTTTACTTTGAAGAAAACTTGGGTACTGAGGCTGTCGGTGATTCCTGAGGAGTGGGAAGCTGCTCTCAACAGGTGAACAGAATGGCCTGTTGTTGATCTTCATAAAAGCAGAGTGTGCTAAACCAGCTGTTCCCAGAACAATAAGTACTTTTCCTGAGCACATTGTGATGCTTCTGACTCATTGCTAGTACTCATGTGCATTTCCCAGGTATGTATACTGAGGAGTGCATTAGTTGGCCAGTGTGGGATACACCATTGGTCTGTCCAGCAGGCTATTTCTTATGTTCTTATACCATAAAAGACAACTGCCATAACCAGGGTAGGGCCATTCTCTGTTCATGACAAACTCCAGGGGAGGGAGGAAACTAGTTGTGGGCTATCAACAGGTGATTTGTGAAGTCATTGCTGCTGAGCAGCAGTTTGATGAAGTGGGTGTGTTTGTACACATTGACAGTGGCTGATGCTTAGTGTTGCCGGAGTTGGAGGGATCATAGCTCAGTAGCAGAGCACCTGCTTTGCATGTAGAAGGTCCCATGTTCAATCCCATAATATGTCCACATAGGGCTAGAAAAGGCTCCTGCTGAAACCCTGGAGAGCTACTGCCGGTCAATGTACTGCCGGACTCATTTGGTATAAGGCAGCTTCCCATGTTCTTATGGGAGGGGCTAGGCCAGGCAGTACCTGTGGAGTGGCTTATATTGCACAGGGGGGAAACCAGTTGGGCCACAAGTATAGCTGGAGCCATTGTGCTACACATCATCCCAGTATCTGCACTGTCCATTCCAACCTCTGGATACTAATGAAATGTGTGCGAATCCTCATCACTACAGTAGAGGTGGCCTAATAGTGTGGTTCACCCTCTCACAGGTCACAACAAAAATAATTGCTCCTTTATAGAAAAGTCCTACTTGTATTATTTAGATGTCGTGCTCTATCACAATTAAAAAAAATTCAGGACACTCAAAAGGGCAAAGGGTTAAAGGCATTGTCGAAAAACCTTTGATTTTCAGGTAAAGACAAGTGTACCTGATACTAACTTCAGAAAGAAGCCATGTGCCTTTACTTCATAAGCCACTTCTAGTTCACCTTCAAATGACCTCCACAGAAATAGAAGCCTAAGGTTTTCATACTGAAAGGTCTTTCCAGTCCCAGCAGGCCAATTTAGAGGCACACAGAGAAAAGGTTGACTTAGGTGGGAAAGGTAAAACAGTAGCCTTCCATCTGGAATGTATTTCCCTTTCTTTTCTCTTGCTGCTTTCCTGAAAAAATGTTTGTTGATTGACCTCCCTCTATGTAGTCGGGAATAATTGTTCCTCACAATGATGGGAAAAGATCTTCTGATAACATAGAGCCAAAGTCTCAAAGATGTTGCCCCTCCCTCGCTCTCCTCTTCTCCCTGCCTCAGGAAACAAAGGGAATCAAGGATGGCTAGAACAACTTACCTCTATTCAGTGCTTCATGGAAACAATAACAGTAAAAAAAACTCCCGTCTTCTTTTTGAAGCTGTCTCCAGAATGGGGACATATCACTGCATGGTTAAGATGGTTATTATGTGCTTCACTTTTTTCTTAACCTGAACTCACACAATAATTTTCTTGTTGTGTGTGTTTTAGAGCTGCCAGATTAAAGGCTGTGTAGGGACTATTATTCCTGTAAAGTCATGGAAAAAGAGTTCCCTCTTACTACACTACAGCAGCATTGGTCCTCATTCAGCACCAGTAGCTTGACAGCTATAGAAATGTATTGGAGGAAGGGAAGGGAGCCTCATAGGGTGGGGAGAAAGCCTATACTCTTCATTTGGCTTTCTAAAAATTGCATCTGATCTTACAGACAACACGGTCTGTGCTGCTCCTGTGGTATTCCACATGAGACACTGGGAAAGTGATGGGGTCAGCATGCATTGCCCAGTCCAGACTGAAAATGAATGCACAAACATCATGTAATATGATTTGGGGGACTTCTCTCCTACGTCCTGTTTTGCTCTGTAAGACTGAAGTGGAAGCATGGAGAGAAAAATGCCACTTGGACTTGCCCTCAAGGAGATACAGCAATTGTATTGTGATTACTGGCAAAGTCAGGAGACCTTGTAAAAACTGAGTGCAGTGAGAACAGGGTAAGCTCAAACAAAGCTTTGAAGCAAAGAACAAAGGAATGCTGCAATTAAGTCCTGGGCTTTTTATTAGCAATCTTATATGACAAGAAGTGAAAGTTCCCAGCCCATCTGTTGTAAGGCTTCTCTATGTATGTCTAAAAGGCTGTCCAGATGAGTGCTGCCTGTCCACCATTTTGCATGCCATGTTGACTACATAAGCATCCTGCAGAGAGATCAGTAGCACCTGACCTTCATGTTACTGTATTAGTGAGTTGCTGCTGCTCCTGGCTTGTTTTCCAGGCTTTGATGAGCTTTGTTAATTATACTAAAAAAAGAAAGGTGTGTGGCTGGAGAGGAAGCCATGTAGCTCGACGGTGAGCAGGAGTAATTGGACAGTTGGCAGACTGTTAAATTGGTGGTCTAGTGAGAAAAACTAGTCAATCTGCATTATTCCTGCATGCATAAGTAGCCAGTGGAATGTGTCTACACTCTCCTACTGTATGTTGTTTCTGTGGAGTGCAGTGGTCATGACTTGCTTCTCTATGGAAAGCCTACAGTAGATATTATTTGGACTGCCAAAGCTCCACCACCAATGCAGTAAGGAACACAAATCCCATAGAAAATACAGAGACTGATGTTTCCAACTGCTACATTTTATGCTAATCCCAGTCCTGTTGTAATCAACACTACACTGTTCTTGTGTCTGTGGTTTTTTTTCCTCATTGGAAAGAGAAGCTGGGCAACAAGAATCCAAGCTCGTTACAACTGCTTCACCAGTGCTGTTGAAAGAAAGAAAGAAAGCTGAAAAGGCCTCCTCATGTGTTTGCTCTTCAGAGTGGTGGATTTGCAAGAGGTTCCGATCTCCATCTGCTCACTCACCCCCCTGCAGTCCTAGGCCTCACCTGCAGAGGGTTCTAGAAGTGGAGTATATCTCCACTGATATCTCCTTTTCTTCTGTGGGAGACAAGTAATGGGAAGAGGAGGTGTTCATACCCCATTTTCTCTTCCATCCTACCATCTTTCTGAGGCTGCGTCCACACTCACATCACATTTCATTTCACTTGATTTTGAAACCTCAGTACTTTGGAAGCAAACCTGAAGCAATATTATTAAAAAGGTATTTATATACTTCTTTTCAACAAAAAGTTCACAAAGCAGTTTACACGGTGGTGCAATGGTAAATTTAAAAGCACAGGAGCTTGTCATGACCTCACCCCCATCGCCACATTCCACTAAGATTATACAACAAAAATATCAACAACATTTTTCTTCTCCTGACACTTGTTCCTACTTTGAAACATTATACCATTTAAAGATCTGGCTCATTTACAGCCCAATCCTATCCAGGGCCACCGCAAAGAAATCTGGGCAGGATCATTTGTCCCTTTCCCCTGGGTAATGCCCCAGCTGCCCCTATGGGTCTCCTCACATGTGCACCAGCCAAAATGGCCAGCACAAATCCAAGGAACCCATGTAATACTGGCCAGGTCCAGGACGGGGGATAGGATCCGGCGAAGCATGCTGCCAAGGATCCCTCTCCCCCCCCCGTCCCTAGACCAGTAGGCCAATTTGGCCCCGGAATGCCCCCACCCCTGCCCTGACCGGTGGAAATCTTACCTTCCCTGGTGGGTGTAGGACTTGGACTGGGGAGGACGGAGTGATGCAGGCCTCGCCGCCAGCACCACCTCCTCCCAAGGAGGTGCAAATATGCTTTTAGGCATGTTTGCGACTCTCAAGAGCGGCGGAGCGGCTGACGACCATAGACAGCATTGCACCATAAATCACAAACTCCTGGAGTGGGCTGCAATAATTTAAAACAAAGGTATAAAAACTGAAAAATCAAATTAAAAAAAATAAGTATAAAAAGTATATTCAAGTGCTAGTCTCTACATGTTTACTGAGAAGAAAGTGCCACTGTGTTCAGTAGGACTAGCACCCAAGTAAATTTGCATAGGATTGTAGCCCTAATGTAACATGAACTACATATTGTTTCTCAGGTCACCTTTGTAAATGACGATGGTCTAGAATAGATATTAACATATGTCCCCTAGGCAAATGTCACAGTTGGCCTTCTGCTGAGCCTGATGTTTATTCTCAACCAAGTTCATTTGGAAAAATGTTTCAAAAGCAGCACCTGAGCACTTATGCTGATGACATCACTGCTCCTGCTGTAGGAGAAGTCCCGAAGCTCCATTCCTCCCTCCTTCACCTCAGCAACACCCCTGGGGTTTACATAGCAAAATAAATGAAACATAGCAAAATAAATGAGGATGCAGTGCAATTATGCTACGTCCTCACACAAACTGCATTTAGACCAAACACGCCTGTAGGATCAGGAGTACTGTACTTGTGAGGAAATACTTCCCCTCTAGGCGTACAGTGGACCATTGACACCCACCATAGATACTACCTAACAGCTAGACCTAGCCCCGTCCTGTGCACTATGACAATTTGGACAATGAAACCAAAGGGTGTTATAACTGTTGTTTCCCTTTGTGGGTGGTCATCAGAGGTGTTGTCTGTGAGGGGGCCTTGGGGCGGTGGACCCCCGGGCGGCAGGATTGGGCCCCAGGCGGCAGGCGGGTGGGGGGTGTCATGGCGGCCAGCAGAGGCGCGAATTGTCTCATTCGTTGGGGCAAGCGAGGAGTGGCAGCAGCATGTTTGGCCCTCCTGCCCACCCTGCGCCTCCGCATGATGCATAATGGCTGCAGCAGTTACATCACTTCTGACACAGGGGGGGCGGTCATAGAATCGCCACTGGGTGGTCTTGATGACCTTGAGACATAGGACAGAGCTGAGAAACAAGCACTTTTGTAGCAGTGATTTGTATAAGAGAAACCGTATTCATCCAGGCAAAATGTTTACATTTCAGAGCAGCCTGATTTGTGTACTCAGTCTAGAGAACAGCGGCAAAGTTGTTGACTATAAATACCGACGGGTTTTCTGTGTGACTGTATGTTAGATTATTTTTAATCCTAAAATAACTGCATGAGAGATGTCTGCTTAGAAGTCGTTAAGCTTGCCTCTTTTTGAGGGGGAATAGTAAAATGTTTGATTTCTTCAATATAAATGTGTAATTGTGGAAGAAAAATGGGTGTAGAAGAAGAGATTGTGTGTGCCTAAGAGAAAATCAAACATTTGGAATCGAGAATGCTGTCAGGAGTCAGGGAGCAGGAGCAGGAAAAGAGAGGCAGCAGCAAAATAGAATTCCCTATTGGTGAAGACAAATACAATAAAACTGTGACTATGAGGTAAAACTGTGGTTATGAGAAGCTGCCACTATAAAGGCCGCAGAAAATGCAGTCGCCTGGTTTGAAACTGGAGTTATGTGGAAGAGTGAAATAACAAGAATCCTCCTGAGATTCCATTTTGTAGTGTTGTAGCTGTTTTACATCTCAAATATTTGTAGCTGATTCAGTGTCTTTGTTCTGCATATTTGGAGAAGAAATGGAGATTTGTACACACAGGTATCTTCTCAAATGTTACCAGTACCCCTATTTCCAACTGACAGATGCATTCATTTCCCAGAACTGAAAGGGAATTTATTTTCTTTCTTTCTTTTTTGAAAATGGAAATTATGTTATTATGCCTAACCTCAAGTATGTGCAGGTATTGACTTGTTGTGATCCTAGAAGGATAAGAGAAAGTCCCTTTTTGTTGCTGTCAGTATTGAGTATTTGGAGGTATACTGCTCTGAACAGAGAGGTTCCATTTTGCTATTCACCATTTATTTCATTCTACATGGAGCTCATATGGGAATCCCTGGTAGTCACTCATCCTTCAGGCACTTACATAGCCCTGCTCAGCTTCAACAAGGAGGCAGTGCCATGCCCTCACTTGGACCAGCTAAATTTTAGTAAAAGTAGTCGCAACTACCGTACTTTTGAAACAACTTAGAATCATTCCAATACAAATGTGTCTGCCCCCTTCATTCATGATCTGAGGTTCTGCTGTGTTCCTCCACTGTTGGAGGTTCCTTTGGCATTACCTTGGGGGTAATGCCAAAGGACAGGTCTTTTTGAATGGAGCCCCCATGTTGTCGAACCCCCTGCTCTTGGAGGCCCATCTGGCCCCCTCACTATTAGTGTTTCGATGCCTGGAGAATGGAATATACCGAGATGGAAACATTGTGTTGTTTTGTGTCCATGAGCTGAATTGGATACCCCTCTGGGTGACGACGGGTGGAATAAAAATCCCTAAACAGATAAATAAATGAGTAGTTAAGGTATTTCAACTACAGTGTTTTGTTATAATAACTACTTCTCCCCCTTTCAGACCGAAAATTAAATATTAGAAACATTATTGAATAGGTCAATAAAACTGTATACTGGAGTTATGAGAGTTTACGCCAGGGGGTGACCAACCTTCCACCATTAGGGCCTCTGCGTTCTTAAGAGTTGTGTAGAAGACAGAATCTTGGCAGCTGCAGGTGCTGATGGTGCTTGCTAAAGCAGCTGCACCTGCTGAAATGCCCTCAGCTATACAACCATTAAAGGTCCAGGAGCATTCATGTTGAAAGGTTGGCCACCCCTGGTATAGGCATAGACTAGTGCAAGGAGCCTTCCTGATGTGGCCCGAGTTCCTCCAGGGCTGCTGTTTTGGAGGCTTTTCCTGTGGGTGGAGTGTTTGCAGGACTCCTACTCTGTGAATTCCTTTCCTGTTTACATTCTAATCAGAGCCCTGACTGAGCCTTCGCTGTGAATGGAGGCAGAGCAGTGTCTGGGCTTTCATAGTAAACACTGATAGCCAGCTCTGGAGTGTGGAGGAAGCCTTGAAAAGAGGCACAGTGGTGAAAAGACTGGCTGGGGGTGTAAGGTCCTGTCCATCCTGACTATCTTGTGAAAGCAGAGTCATTGGGAGGAGGGTAAGATGTTTAAAAGGAAGGATGGATTGCATCACTTATTAAATTGCCCAACTGTCCCAGGTAGGGTTATGGCCCTGTTGTCATGGACACTGGAGATAAACATCTGGGCAAGTGTGCACTATTTGCTTGTTTATCGTGGGTCAGTGTGTCAATTTGAGTCAGATCCTACCTGATATGTCTGCTTTGCTAAAGCAAGGAGCTGCTTCCACTATGCACACAAACAACACATGGCAATCAATGCAGGTATTATATAGCGTTGTGTCACAATGCTGAAAAATATACATAGGGCACTGCAGAAAGATCTCCGGGTGGAAATCACATAGATCATTGTGTGTAACCTGCTGTCTCTTTCTGGAAAAGCTAAGGACATCATTTGCCACTATCTCCTGCAGCTGAGGCTGTTGCTTGCTGGTGCCTCCTAATGAGGAAGTGCTTTGTAGCAGTGAAGTAGGTGCTTAACTTGTCACCTGCCATCTTCTTTTCCCATAAAAGCACCTTCTCCTGTGGTGTTCCGGATCCACTTGCAAGGTGATCATGGGTCCAGATCCGCTGTGGGAGTGCTCAAGGTAAAGCACCTGGCAGAAGACTTAATGTGCCAAGCAGTTCTGCAGCATTATATCTCACAGGCTTCCTCTTGAAGCGTCTGTGGCAAACTTGATCTTCATCCTTGGGTCAAAGAACAGTGGCACTAAGATTAGTGCGTGCTCAACTTTGTGAACTCTCTTTTCATGCCCCAGCATCTGTGTCTACTTTGTGTCATTATGGCAGAGTTTTCCTAGGTGAGTTGTTCAGGTTTCCAAGGTGGATGTGCACTCCCTGATATAATTCAACGTGCCTTGTGGTTTTGTTGCATTCCTTTTATAGATTCTACCTTGGTGTGCTAAGTATTGTCTGAATCTTATTATGTGTGCATCAGACAGTATCCTTTTTATGATCAGTACTTCCAAAGACGGTGATTTCATTTCAATGAAATTAACATTTGGTCTTGTTTCTTCCTGCAAATGGCTGCATCCCAACCCCCTATTGCAACATTCACTAGATATGCTGCCCCTCAATATTAAGTCATCAGAATACCATGATCACTGTTATATGAGCAGTCCCATCTCATATGTCTTTGGTGAATTGCATCAAATCCCACAATTCTTCAGGAGCATTGTGTCCCAGACATATGTGGAATGTATGCTGTAGTTTAGTGACACCCTGAAAAATGTACATACATGAAGAATTTATGTCCTTTATTGGCAGTTCTTTGTTGTCATTTCTGTGATACCAACCAGAAACTTCATGCTATGTTGTGATTGGCTTGTTGTGGTCCATTTTGAGTCAGTTTAGGCAACTCCTTTATGGACTTTGTGGTATCCAGACTGAATTTGGAGATGATTAAATGACTGTTACGAGCCTTTTCTCAGCACAGGGCATGACTCAGAATGATCCTGCTAAAGAGTTTACAATGCCATGTTAAATTAGGATCTGAGTCCATGATAAGATGCTTAGGCAACCATTGTACTCCTTCAACATCTGTGGTTACAGAGAAGTTACAATGAGTGGAAAATGTTCTTCCTAAGCCAACCCCCCTGGTCAGTAATTTATCCATAGTGATTGCAAAGGAACATGGTAGACTTGAATTTTTGGAAACACTTTAGAAATGATAAGTTCTGTCTTGGTGTGAGTGGTTGGTATTACTCCTGATTATTGCTCCTGCCCCTGCATTGCTGCAATTGCATCATCCTTTTTAATATGAACATTAATTTTTAAGGGTCAATGAAAATTTTGAACCAACTGCCTTTTTATTCACAGTTAATAATGGACCTCATCTGGTAGCCTGGATTTGTGTACTTTTCTTATGCCATTGGGAGTAATCCATTTCCTGTGGATATCATTTACCATCCTCTTGTTAAACATGAATAGCACATGTGCAACGTCTTAGACTCTTGCAAGTCTTTGTATTTCTTGTTGTACAGTGCTTATGTTTCTTCTTCTGTCCTTTAGACTTCTAAATACTGTTCCTGTTCTAAAATGTTGAGATTCTTCAGTTTTGACACAGCACAGAACAGGAAACCCAGCATGAAGGGTTCATCTTGTGAAGAGCTAGCTTTCTCTTGCAGGGATTTAGAGCTGTTCTGGCACTGTGGTAGCTGTGCCATCTGCACTGACCCTCTAGTACATGTGGGCTAGCAGCAGTTGACACAAGGCTCACTACCGTAAATTGATAGAAGTGAAATATGCTCTGATTTAAAGAAACAGCCTCTTGCAAAACCCTATGGCCATAATCTAGAGAAAGTTAGTCATGCTTAAGTGCCACTGAAATGAAGGGAGCTTAAGTTACCTTTTGAGCTTCTTTGTGTATTGTGACCAATGGTATAAGGAAGCTCCACATGTTCATATATATGCTTCTAAAAACTGCAGGTGGCAAACACCCTCTTAAAAAGAGACATTTCCTCTTCTCTTGCATCCACCAAGGAGGAGCACCTGTTCTAAGAAGGTGCCTGCTACAACACATGTGTGCATCATTCTAGTCTCATTCAAGATCGTATCCTAGATTCCAGAGGACTGTGTGTTCAGCAGCCTTATTTTAAGATCAGGAGGGCTGTTGCCAAGACAACAAGAACATTGTTAGCTGGAAGACGAACCGGAAGGGGGAACAGTACTCAAATGTCTCATCTCCCTTTCCATGTGCCGGTTTGTTCTACTTCCACCACCATATTTCCCCTGCCAACCACATGAGGAATGGTAGCTCCTAGCCTCCCCCTCAGCCCACCCCAGGCAAGCCCTCAAAATGCATATCAATCAATTAATCGGTGACAGCGCAATCCTATCCAACTTATACCACCGGTGTAACCAGCGGTGCAGCGAGAACGGGAGGCCCCAGAAAGGAAAGGGGATTCAAATCCCCTCCAAAGGGGAATTCAAAGGGGATTCAAATCTCCCCTCCAAAGCCTCCCGCCCTGCCCTCCCCCACTGGTTACATCGGTGGTGTAAGTTGGATAGGATTGCACTGTACATCAGTTAATCATCTAAGAGTGCAAGCCTGTGCATGTTTACTCAGAAGTAAGGCCCTCTGCGTTCAGTGGGGCTTCCAACCAGGTAAGTGTGCATTGGATTGTAGCCTAAACCTCATACTGAGATTATTTTAATTGGGTGACATTCATAAGTACGTTTGCCAAGGCCTGTATCTTTTTATTATATTGATCGGTCAGCAACCAGTTCTGTAAGGTGTGTCACTGGTTTTCCTGTTTTACACGTGGGTACCTGAAGATCAAAGTAGACATGACAAAGGGGATCTGTGAATAGGGCCTCTGCTTTTTAGAAAAAATGTAAGAGCAGCAGTGAATGGCTTAACTCTGCAAGCGCTTGTCCCTATCTGAGTCCTGTGCCAGCAGCTGCTTTTAAATTAAATACACACAGAAACAGTAGTGTAGCTGGCGTTTTTCCAAGGGGGCTGTGGGCGGGACGACATATCTTCACCCCGCCACCAGAATGGAGCAGGACCAGAGCCAAAAGGTTCCATTTCATTCTGGTGGCGGGGGGGCAGGGCGAAGACGTGTCATCCCGCCCACGGCCCCCTTGGAAAAACGCCAGCTATGCCACTGCACACAAAAGAAGAGCTGACAGGAAAGTGTCTTGCCCAAGGCAACACAATGAATCAGTGGCAAAGGAAGAACTTGAAGCATTTCTCTCCAGGCTGTCCACCTTCTCAATTTACTGGACCACACTGGCTCTTGCTCATCTGAAGCTGTATCTCTTTTTCAAAGTCGTCTCTTGAGCTAGACTCTTGCCCTAGTGATTGAAACGTATCCATTGTGCATGCTCAATTACTAACCCCATCTGCAGAGAGTATAGGGATTACATTTCCTGGTATTTAGATAAACACTAAATCCTTCACCTTAAAAAGATTGCTATGATTACACAAAGCGCTGGCTTTATTCCCCCCAAGGTTGCTTTCAAAAGGGACACAGGTGTCACCTACAGATGCAGTCACAGCTTGAGCGAGGTTGTTTTGGCTAGAAAGGGTCTGCCTGGCAGATGCATTGTAAGCATATGATTTTCATGCTAATGAAGCAGTGAAAAGGCTCAAGAGGAGCTACAACACTGCCCTGGTGCTGGCTGCTGAGAGGGAGACAAGGAAGGAACACAGTCATCCAGGGCTAGGTTGTCAAGATATAGTACTAATAGAAAGCAGCCTATGGAAAGAGAGGCGGCCTCTCTGCTCTTTTTCTTTTGGAAACAAAAACGGCACTCCATACATTCTCTTCCCCCCTTCCCTGTATGCCTGCTTCTTCCAACAGGATGTTTCCTACTACATTTGGGTGAGAGAAATCAGATGAAACCCCACTGACCAAGTGATTGGAGCACTGTGTAGATTTTTAATTTGTGGGCAGACAAACTAATGGGGTTGGGTGGTGTATGATTGCACCTACTGACCTTGTCCCTCTGTGCATTTGAGAAACCAGCTGTGCACAGGAGCCTATGTGTATACACCCCAGTGAGTGACACACACAATCTGTTCCCTCTGTTTTTGCAGGGTAGTGATCATGTGGTCAGAACCAATGTGTGTTGGGATGTATGTGTGTAAAAGCACCTGTGCAGAGGGGATCTCGAATGTGAGGAGGGCAGCAGTAGGTCCAGCAGTTGTGATCTCGGATCCCACTCTTCACATGTTGTGTTCATCCCAATTAAGAGAGAACTGCTTAGATGCGTTGCCATGCATAACATCCATATACAGATGAAAGCTGCAATCTTATGAATGCTTACCTGGGAGGAAACCCCATTGAACACAGGAGAGAAGGGCCTGAGCCATGCAACATTGCACTTTGGGTCATTCTTTTACCCTTGCGTAAGAGCTGCACAGAGCCACGGTGTCGATCAGGGCTGCAGCACGGAGGCAGAGGGTTCTTAACGTTTTGCCTCCGTGCCATTTTCCCACTGAAAATGGTGCCCCCCACAAGCAACATTTAAAATGATGCTCCCCCCAGCAGCATTTACAGTGGCACTTTAAGGATTAACTAGCTGTTTGGAGATGCAATTTTCTATGGGAAAAAAGACATGGAGGTAAAGGGTTAAATATCTCTACTCTGCAGCCCCCCACAGCTGTGGCATGAGAGTAAAAGAATAACCCAAACTGCACTGTCACATGGTTAGTGTAATGTGTAGTTCAGGTCTGACTTCTGCGTAAATGTGAACTGAATTGCGTTGTAAATTTCTCCGCAGTATTCTTTTTGTTGATTATGGATATGTCACTAGCATATTGTTTACACCACTCCCCTCCCCAGATCTCCACAGTCCTCCTCTGGCTGCTTAACATCAGTGGTATTTGCATGATCTTGTTTGCTTTGGCTCCTTTTCCATTCCTCAGTTACAGGACTCCTGTACAACTGGCAGTTTTCAAAACTGGTTGTGTTGCCTGATTCTCCTTCCTGCCCATCGCACACACCCTTTCCCTTATCATTTTTTTTTGCCTCAATGTTGATTTTAATTTCACCCCTTTTTATAAATGCAGAGCAGTGACAGCGCCTGCAATGTCATAGATTTGATTTTGTTTAGCCCTTGATTTATTTACGTATTTTGTTTTCAATTTACAATCATCCTGGCAGTGGCTCCATTGTATGTTTGCAGCTCTGCATCTCCCGTAGAAGCACTGGGGGCACATTGTAAATATGGAGGAAACATGCTTGATGCATATAGTATGAAATGTCTCTTGATTAAACATATTGGGAGAAAAGCATATTAAACGTATGTTTTATGAAACCAAAGTAAGTGTTCGCATGGGGATCTAGGCCCTGTTCTCTCAACGCATCCAGGTTTATTTATCTCACCTTTTGGCCCCCCAGAGATCCACAAAGGCGATGAACAGTAAGCTCGCAAGGACTATTTGCATAGCAAATTATAAAATCAATAACACTCTATAACAAAAGTAATTAGTTATCACTCAATTAGGCTGAGCGAACACATGTATAGGAGGAGTAGGATCATAGCAACAGGCCCCTCCACTTCCAACTGATGCACATTCAAATGGACGTCTCCATGGTATGTTCATGTGTGAGGTCACACACACACACATAATAATAATAATAATACCACCAGTATTTATATATCGCCTTTCTTGGTCATCATTGGATTTCTCCTCTGACGTTAATTCAAGGCGGTGCACATAGGCAGGCAGTTCTAACTCCCCGAGGGTTTTTTACAATACAAAGCTCTAATCGTTCATAGAGTGTCTTCATTCCAGATGGTTTCCTTCATGGACTGACTAATCTCTGGCATTCACCTCCCACGCTCGGCTGACTGCACCCTGCCTCTCACTCAGAGTGTTATCTGACAGCTTTTCCTCGCTCTCACCAAGGGCTTCTGCAGATCGTCGGAGGCATGTTGACAGCTCTTGGATACTTCTGGTTGTCTCGAGCTGGCATCCTCAGATCTCTTCAGGCATTACAAGGTGGCAGCTCTACCACTGAGCCGGACCTCCTGCCCCAAATACTGCCTTAAAGAAGTGATGTACTGTAAACTTGAGTCTATTGACTCGGACTCTAGTCACGTCAATGACTTGACTCAGACTTGACACGGCGATTGTAAAAGACTCGACTCGAGACTTGGAGCCTTTTACGACAAGTCGAAGTTTATTCAGGTTTAAACCCATTTCCCCCATTAAATAGATAGGGACTTGCAACCAAAAACTCGGAACTTGGGGGCAAAGACTTGGAACTTGACTTGAGACTTGGACCCAGAAACTTGGGACTTGACTCAAGACTTTGAGTCAGAGACTTGATCCACTTGAAAGTCAGAGAATACCCTGTAACGATAATCTATATTCCTCCTCTCTTGGGCTGGTATTGTATAGTGACTAAGGGACCGCTAGCCTGAAAACCAGACCTTTCCTAGTTTGAGTCTCTCCTCTGTCACATGCTCACTAGGTGGCCTCAGACAAGCCATTCCCCAGTATGGGGATAAAAGTATTTCTTCACTTTGCAGGCTTGTTATGAAGAACAACATCAATAATAATAATAATAATAATACATGCAAAGCACTTTGCACACTCAAAAAGTGTCATGCAAATGACCAGTACTATTATCTTCACATTGCTAACTGTGTACTTTTTAGCGGACACCGCAGTGCTCCAGAAAGCTTCCCATGCCTGCACGTTTAACAGAAGGTAATAAACGAACAGCTGCATTGAATTCAGTCTTTCCAGCAACTTCATCAATACATCAAGTTGTCATACATCCAAGAAATCATTCAGCTGCTGCCATAATGTTGATATGGTTGTTCAATCTAAACATTGAATGCAAATGGTAAGCCTTCAGACACACATGCACTCAATGGGTGCTAGTAGCCTAGGATTGGCATTTTCCCCCAGTGCTTCTAATTTTTTTAAATATATTGATTATATTTTCATCCCGTCTTTGCTTCAGGGAGACCCTAGGTGGTTTCTTATCCCAGAGCTAACCAGGTCCACCCCTGCTTGGATTCAGACATGGAATGGCATCCGCCATCTTGCAACCAGCCATGTGTGTGTGTGGGGGGGGGGAGAGGTTAGTCTTTTTCAAATGCAAAGAGAGCTCTAATAGGTCTTTTTAGTATCTTCTTGGCTCCTACACTGGCTAGGTTATTATATTCACCTTTTTCAAATGTGAAGACAGTGCTGCTGTCAATAGTTCCCTTGGCACTAAGTGTGTGAGCATAATTGTTAGTTGTTTTATAGGATGTTTAACATATGGAGGCTTTTTTGCGATCTGATTCATCCTCACCAAGTCCTGGGCAGTCAGGTCACAGCTTTGCATGTCTGTCTGGGGCTTATTTTTTCCTCATGTAAGGTGAGCGCACTCGTGTCTTTGTGTGTGCGAGTTCTCACACTTCCCATTCACAGTGCTGCTGCTGCTTCTCACCAGTGCAGTATGTGGAGGCACTGCTTCAAATAGGAAGTGTCTCTCCCAGCACTGGCCTATTCATGAACCTGCCTGAAGCAGCTGCCTCGGGCTGCAGATTGCCTGGGGGAACCCACTGCTCTCTCCTCCTCCTCCTCCTCCTCCTCTTTCTCCAACACCACTCTTCTTTCCTCCACACTTTCTCTTCTGCTCGGTCCTCCTCCTCCTCCTCCTTTGTTTTGGAATCCAGGGAGCAGGAATGGAGGCAGCAGGTGGTAAGCGGCTGTGCAGCATTTGGGGTGGTAAGACACTGCAGGGGCGGCGGCGGCGGCATTTGGTGAGCTTCCCTGGGCAGCGGGAGGTTGATTCTGGGCCAGCCCTAGTTCTTCCCCTCACTTTCCTCAGAACACAGGGAGAACATGGCCTAGATGCCTATGCCCTCTTCCTGAGAGTCGACCAGAGTAACCAGTGAAGCCAGTGATTACCCCTGACTTAGATGGCTTAAAAAAATTAGATAGCTTAATGGAGGAAATGCCTATTAACAGCTGCTCAGACATGAAAGCTATATGGAACCTCCATTTAGATAGCCTATAGGCAATGCAGCTCCAATTACCAGGCTTTTGGCATATGGTGCGGGGGGGGGGGCTGTCTTCATGTTTCGGGCAGAGATATGGACCTTTGCTCTGAGCCCATAACCCAACACAGACCTAGGTGTGCGTAAGCCCATTGGTTTTAATGTATCTAAATATACAGTTTAATTCTGTGAGCTCTTATAACATATTGCCAAGTGGAGTTTTGAACACACATAGTGCAGATCCACCTAAAGTCCAGTCTACACATGCAGCAAAAATGATTGCACCGACTCAGAATGGAGGAGCACATTTTTGAATGTTTAAAAGCTCCTTGCAAACAGAAAGCCAACACAGCAGGAAAATGGCTAGACTGAAATCTTTCTGATGTGCTAGGTTTCTGTTTGCAGGGCGTCTGTGAAAGAATGGCTGAACTAAGGCCAACTAGTAAGTTCAAAGCAGAGGTGAGATTCAAACCAGAAACATTCTCTTTTGTAGCTCAGTCTCTTGACCAACATGCTGTGTTAACTCACTATTTATTCAGTTTATTTATTTATTTATTTATTCAGTATTTATTCAGTAGGTTTATTCAGTATTCAAAGCAGTTTTAAAATGTCACAGCCTGCCCCCTTATTCTCACAGCTCCCTGCACTTCTAAAGTGATGGCTCTCCCACCCCCTTTCAATACTGTAAAACAAAACTCATGCAAACTGTTCACCCCAAAACAAAGAAACAAGAACCACAGACAAGACAGAACAGACATACCGTATTGGTCCAAGTATAAGACTCACTTTTTTCTCCTAATTTAAGTTTTTAAACTAGGGGTGCGTCTTATAATCAGGCTGTTGCAATAATGCCAGTGATTTAATTAAAAAATTTTAATAGCACCAAACTTTAAGGGTGCGTCTTATAATCAGGTGCGTCTTATACTCGGGACAATATGGTATATCAAAATAAGTACGAAGAAGGGGTAAGGAAATAGGTTTAAGGGCTGTAAAGTGAGCACTACTAATTTTTAACAACTCTAAAAACACGGACCAAATACGCAAATATTTATCATTTTTGGTACAGCTGTTGTAAACAATGTTCTTGTTAGCAGCATGGTCCAAATATCTTCTGTCCACTTCTCAATGCATGGTACCATTGATTACATCAGCTGTCTTGCATTGCTTATTTTCAGTAGGACTTGCACAGAATTCCTAGTGATTTTTGCCCCAAACTGGGCTTGTTTTAATTGGCCTGCTATCATTTATCACTCTTGTATTTTACAAGTGAAATGGTGGGGGTAATCTTAAAGGATTGCTTTGTGCATGATGTGAAGTTCCCCACCACTTGCTTACCCGGTACTTCTTTTCAACCATCTGAGATGCATTCTGGTAATAAATTCACAGAAGGCTATGAGCATTTAAAAGTTGATTAACACACTTTAAACCAGTAAATAGCCCATTTGCACAATTCCCCTCGCCTTTCTCACAGGGTCTAGTGAGAAGCAGCAATAGATGCTGTCATCTCTATACACAAAGCCATCCATCCATCATTAATATTTAAAATTCAATCATTAAGCAGGACAGCCGCAGTGTATTTGTTGAAAATAATCAGCAACTAATGGCTTAAAAACTTAGCAATTGGGGGCTCTTTTTGGATTATTCCATGCTGTTGAGCTCCCAGTCAAAATGCAAGAAAACGTATTAACTAAGATGGGACTGTGCACCCTGGGGTTGCTTACAATATGTAATTTACTAAGCACACATGCTTGGAGAAAAACAGATCAAACAGCTAAGATCTGAGCCGTCTGAAGCCTCTTTCAAAGTAAGCAAATGAACAAAACAGTCATAGAAAACTGTCCCTACCAGAGCTTTTTGCCTTATGAAATATATTCCAGTTTAGTGTACAATTCATTTACAACGGTGATGAATAGCAGCTTACATTTTGGTGTTACTGGAGGCTTACTCTTTTTCTTCTTTTTGCTTTATTCTTTTATCAGACTTCTCTTTTGAGTTCCTTCCATATATTTGTCTCCATTATGTCTTAGGCAAAGACAGTACAGTAAATCTGAGCTGGACTCCTCCAGCCCATGCCACCTGCTGATACACTGTGTCTCTGCACATTTTCTCTTGCCTGATTGTTTACAAAAGAAACAGACAAAAGATCCGGGATTTTCATTATAACCATATGGGAGTTGGACATCTAATAAGCCACTGATGTTGCTGATCATCTGTATTCTACTAAGTTCAGAAAAGGTCACAGTGTCCTTACAGCATTCACAAATGTTTTTATAATCACAGAGATACGGTAAAAGATAGATGGAATGATCTCTTTTAGACCAACTAAGCAGAGTTGGCCAGTCCAATCCACCACAGCAATGGATTGCAGGACATCTGCCCACCTCCACTGCTCTTCCTCCTGCTCCTTGAGCTCAAAGAGGAAGTGTGCAGGAGAGAAGAGTGGTGAGCTAGAGTGACAACAGCCAAGTTCACCACTCCCCTCTCCTCTACACTTCCTCTCTCTCCCATGCTTTTTTTTTTTGAATCCATGGAGTGAAGAGGAGCAGCAGAGGCAGTGGGTGAGGTGCCAGGAGGCCCTGCAACTTCGACTTGAATGGTGCAGTCCTATAACCCATGTTATAGTCCTTTCCCATGTTGTAAGCCGTCTTGGGTCCCTTTTCGGGGAGAAAGGTGGGGTAAAAATATTGTAAATAATAAATAAATAAATAAATAAATAACAATGGCTCATTGGAGCAAGGAGCAAGGGTGCTTCTTGGAACACAATCCTTTTTACTGAAACAAAAGTCACAACTGGTGCTGTGGGTTTAAGGTAGAGGTGGCCAACCTTTCATCATGAATGCTCCTGGAACTTTAATGGTTAGTGTGGGCATTTCAGCAGGTGCAGCTGCTTTAGCAGGTGCAGCTGCCAAGATTCTGTCTTCTACACAACTCTTAAGAACGCAGAGGCCCTTAATGGTGGAAGGTTGGCCACCCCTGGTTTAAGGTGATGTGTAGTTTGGTCCTCAGTTTCACAAAGCTTTGTAAAGTAGATAATAGAACTATAGCTGGAAGGTTCCTTAAAGGGCACTTCACGAGTGGTGGTCAAAACATGGATTTTTGAGGCTTGATCTACACATGCAACCGGATGCATTGTTAGAATGAACTGTACCACTTCAGGCTGCAAGAGAGATTTTTGTTGTTGTTGTTCAGTCGTTAAGTCGTGTCCGACCCTTCGTGATCCCATGAACCATATCCCATCAGGCCTTCCTGTCCTCCACTATCTTCCTGAGTTCGCTCATTTTTATGTTCGTTGCATCGGTGATGCTGTCTAACCATCTCATCCTTTGCCTTCCCCTTCTCCTTTTGCCTTCAATCTTTCCCAGCATCAGAGTCTTCTCCAGAGAGTCCTCTCTTCGCATTAGGTGGCCAAAATATTTGAGCTTCAGCCTCAGTACCTGTCCTTCCAGGGAACAGTCAGGGTTGATTTCATTTAGGATTGACTGATTTGATCTCCTAGCAGTCCAAGGGACTCTCAGGAGTCTTCTCCAGCACCACAATTCGAAAGCATCTATTCTTCGGTGCTCAGCCTTCCTTATGGTCCAACTCTCGCAACCATACATTGCTACTGGAAACACCATCGCCCTGACTATACGAACTTTTGTTGGCATGGTGATATCTTTGCTTTTTATTATGCTGTCTAAGTTTGCCATAGCTTTCCTTCCAAGGAGTAAGCGTAATTTCATGGCTGCTGTCTCCGTCTGCAGTGATCTTGGAGCCCAAAAAAGTAAAATCTGTTACTGCTTCCATTTCTGTCCCTTCTATTTGCCAGGAATTGATGGGACCAGATGCCATGATCTTAGTTTTATTAATGTTGAGTTTCAAGCCAACTTTTGCACTCTCCTCTTTCACCCTCATCAAGAGGCTCTTTAGTTCTTCTTCACTTTCTGCCATTAGGGTGGTATCGTCTGCATATCTGAGGTTGTTGATATTTCTCCCGACAATCTTGATTCGGGCTTGCGATTCATTCAGCCCTGCATTTCTCATAATGTACTCTGCATATACCCCGTATTTATCAGCGTATAAAACGCACCGGCATATGAGACGCATCTTCCTTTTGGCCCTGGGTTTCAAGAAGAAAAGATTTCAAGCATTTTTGGGCCACTTGGCCACTTACCGCTTGACTGCTTAATTAGCTAATTTACATAAATTGCACAAAAATACAAGGATCTCTTTTAAAACACACAGCAATATGACACATGAACAAAATGCACCAGAACATAAATCCCAAGTACAAAAAAATCCCAGACTCAACACTTTCCCCCCCAACCCACCCATGCACAGTTTCCAAACTAAAAAACATTTACCACAAGTACAAAAAACCCCAGACTCAACTCTTTTCCCCCACCCCACCCATGCACAGTTTCCAAAGTAAACATAAAAGTACCAAAAAAAAAAACCCAGACTCAACTCTTACCCCACCCCACCTATCACAGTTTCCAAAGCCTCCCCAACTAGGCCCAGTTCAGAAGCTTACCCAAGCTGCATTCCGAGGAGAGCTGGGAAGACCACGCCCTCTGCAGCTCAGCTGAACTGAGGAGCACAGCGCCCTCTGCTGGCTGCTGAGAAGCTCAACTCATGCACGTGCATAAATTAAACCCAACAAACAGCTGTAGATCGGATAGATTAGTTAGGGAAGAAAGCACAAGGGAGCTCTCTGGCTCCGGAAAAACGCGGTAAGCCCAAAAATGCTTTAAAACGGGTGGGGGGGGGAAGGGATTTTTTTTAGTATTGGTGTATAAGACGCACGCTACTATTTTGGGTCACAAATTTAGGCAAAAAATGCATCTTATACGCCAATAAAGACGGTAAGTTAAATAAGCAACTTATTTAACTTAGAGAGATTTACCATTTTTAAATGCTTCCTTCAACTTCAAGTAGAAAACCAGAATAGCAAGGAGTAAGCTAGTCTAGAACATTTCTCCTACTTGCTGGGAATTTTTAACTCAAAGAATCATTAAAAATGGTACTTCTAATCTGCGACTTGAAGTGATGCATTCCACCTGACCGTCTCAGTATTCCAGCACCTCATTCTCCTGCATGTGTCGACTAGGCTGTACATCTGTACCGTATAGCTTCTAAATATTGCTGTTGTGGTATGAAGAAGTGGATCATTTTTAAAAAAAATGTATGTTCTAATCAGTATGGCTCTTTACTTACAAACTTGGGAAATGCATACATAGTTCATAGTATCACTTTAAAAATGACCTACTTCCTGTCTAGGAAGAATTCCTCGCCCATGTCTGCAGGCCATGTCTACCATCTGTTTATCTTAAGATCCAGAGTGTTATTTTCCTAAGCAACTTATTTCATTGCCCAGCTGCATTAGAATTAAATTCCGTCTTTTTGCAACGAAAAGAGATTGCATCGTGTCCTCTGGTTGTGGCATTTGAGAACTATCTTCTTCTTTGGATTTCTGTCCTGCAATACCAGGGTTTTCGTGCAAGCAAAGGTGGATGATATGGAAGATTCAGGGTTCCGTTCCAGGGGAAATTCCTAATGAGCAAATTGAATCAGAGGAACTGGCTCAGGAGCTGGAAAAAAGAGAAGAAGGGCAGCAAGGCAGGGAGGAAAGTCCATCCTTTGGACAGCCATCCACCAAGACAACCTTGTCTGAGTATGTGACAAGCCTCTACAGTGGCACCATATCCATAGATAGAATGGAAGTGCTGCCTAATTGGATAAAGGCTAGACACATATGGACATATAGATGTTCTGCACAAAGTCCAGTTTCCAGCTCACACAATTTCCTGGCATATTCTGTCCCATCCTTTATCAGAAGGATATGATTCTTTTTACTTGTGCAACAGCTATGTTTTGCAAATATCACCCAGTAATCAGATACGGCCATCAGCTCTGAGCATGCCCAATGTAAATTTTATGCACTTAACCTATTCATCACTTTTACTAAGTTCTGCAGAAATCTAAAGCCTGGAAAATGAGGAGAGGAAGCTAATAGTCTTAACAATAAAAATATGCCCCCATGTACCTAAACTAGGAGCAGCTTTAACCAAGCCCTATGAAACCACTTTGATGATGAGAAAGACTGAACAGATCAATCCGCTCATAATAAGATCTCACCAAGAGCTGCTACCTTTCTGCTGTTCAGTTCTCCAAAACTGAAGTGCCATTTCAGCAGCTCCTCCTGCATAAATTAATAACTGTCACTTTCCCATAATTCCAGCCCATTAATGCACATCCCCGAGCTTTCATGAAGTGCATTTTAAATAGCAAGGAACTGTTCACAACTTGGCAGTACTAGAGCTGAAGTTTGCTCATCCCTTTGGAAAAACGCTTCCTCTGTACAGTGGAGAAACCAGCACACACAACCCTTTCCAGTGTCATTTCCCCAAGTCAACTGTATCTAATCTGGAGGACTTTTTTTAAAGAAAGTGTGTGTGTGTGTGTGTGTGTGTGTGTGTGTGTGTGTGTGTGTGTGTGTGTGTGTGTGAGAGAGAGAGAGAGAGAGAGAGAGAGAGGATCTCTTACGGCAGAATCCCAACAAGATACTTACCCTGGGCCTTTCTGATCTTGGGCCCCCTGAAACACATCCACACACTGGAAGCAGTTTGACTGGGGCTCATCTACTCACCTTGGTGCCTCCAGCTGCTGATTCTCCTGCTCCTCAGTGCCGCCATTCCCTCTTCTGTCTCCTCTGCTGACTTCTGCTTTGGGCCCATTCAGACAGAGGCAAGAGAAGCAGGTATTTGCTCACCTTTTTCCTACAACTGCCGCACTTTCCTCCAGGTTCAGTGGGATGGCGCCAAACAGTGGTGAGCAGGAGAAACGGCAGCAAGCATTGCTTTCGCTCACTGCCATTCCACTGGATCAAGAGGGAAAGAGTGGATGGATGGGCAAATGAGCAAGCGCACAATGAACTGTGGCTCCTGCTGCTTCTCCTTGCTGCTGCCAGAGTGAGCGGAAGAAGACCTGATGGGAGACGGAGAAGCCAGTGATGGTGGCAATGGTGAGGAGGAGGAGAAAGAGAAGGAGAAGTACTGTGCCAAGGGCACCATGACACTTTGGGCCCCTGTGCATCTCTTAAACGTACCAGCAGCGGGAGTGGGCTGCAGTGGAAAATATGGGGGTGGCAGGTAACAGCTCCTTTCATCCTCCCCATCAGTGAATGGGAGGAACCTTCAGCAGCAGAAACTCTTCCCTCCCCACTGGCATATTGGAGCATCTGTAAAAGGCCTGAAATGATGCAAGTGCCTCTGGGAGACACTCCCATTTGTAAATTGGGATGCTGGCACAGCAGCAGTGTGCATCTCTGAGCTGACTCCTGGCACCACTGCCACCATTTGGGGGGGGGGGTTCAGGGGTTGACCCAACCTGATAGCCCTCTGATGGGTGTGGGCCCCTGGCTAACCCCTGACAACGGCAGCAGTTTTTGAGAAGCTCTAGAGTGGCAGAGGTGGCCTTCAGCAGGTACTGAATAATACCAGCCCATAATGGCAGGCTTTCCTCATGGAGGAAAAGAAACAATAAGAGAAACATTCCGGTGTTTTGTAGGGTATAGGCACAGCAGGGCCTTCTGCCATCTCTCCGGTTGCAGCCTGTTACCTCTCCTTAGCAGGCGTGGAATTGACAGTTGCTTATACTGAACAGCTGTGAGGCATGAAGAAGCAACAGAGCAGCTCTTGGCTACTCCCTGTGCCTAACCAGCTTCGTCAAGCGTCTTCAGACTACTCATAACCCTTGCAGTGACATGGGCCCTTTTTGCATCCAGCATGTTAGTGTTTAATGTCATTCCGAGACTGTGCAGGTATACCTGAGTACACATTCATATGAAGCTGCCTTATACTGGGGGAGAGTGTTGGTTCAACTTGTGCACTGTTGTCTATTCTGAATGGCAGCAGCTCGGCAAAGCCCCTAGGAGAGGTTCTTCCGAGGATTTGCTACCTGAACTCCTTTAACAGGAGACGCCAAGGACTAAACCTGAGGCTTTGCACATGCAAAGCATGTGCTCCAGTACTGAGCTACAGCCCCACCCCCAACAGCTCAACCATAGAGCACATGCTTTGCATGGAAACACAGACAGAGCAAACAAGTCTGTCCTTCTGACCTTTTCAAGAATGTGTCCATCTTTTGAAAGGAATGAGGATAAGAATTTGGCTAGCTAAGGAAAGGGATGGGGGGGGCAGCTGTCTCTTGCTGATTGTGTACAAAGGCCTTCTTTGCTCAAGGTTTTCAAATCCTCCTCCTCCTCCTTTTTCCTACAACTGAAGCTTTTTCACACTTGGTACTAGAAGCTGTTTGTGTGCCCAAATAAATGTTTTAATGTGGAGTAGAAAGCACTGGGGCCGTGGTGGCATAGTGGTTAAGACGCTGAACTGCAGACTGGAAGGTTGGTAGGACAGCAGTTCGAGACCCGAGTGCCGCGTGATGGAGTGAGCTCCCATCTCCTGTCCCTGCTCCTGCCAAACTAGCAGTTCGAAAGCAAGAAATTGCAAGTAGATAAATAGGTACTGCTGCGGCGGGAAGGTAAACAGTGTTCCGTTTGGGATGCTGACCACATGACCACGGAAGCGTCTTCGGACAGCACTGGCTCTTCGACCTTAGAAACTGAGATGAGCACTGCACCCTAGAGTCGGACACCACTGGCTTTCGAGCAGGGGATACCTTTTTCTTTACCTAGAAAACATAAGAGAGCTTATAGTTCATCAGTAGGCAGACCTGGGGATGGGGGACATGGCAACAAGACCCCTGAACTCACTTGCTGTCAGGAGGGCAGTGGCAGCTCTAGCTTTTGGGGGCCCTGAGGCAAAGGACCTATGAGGGCTCCCCATATTTTAGAAAGCTCATGCACATGCCAGCTTCCTCCTCTGTGGAAACAAGGCAGCAGATGGATGTAGGTCCCCCTTTATTCTGCCACCCGCAATTACAATGGTGGCAGTGAAGAGGGGATTTCACCTTTCTCAGTGATGATGAACAGCAGCAGCAGCAGACCACTCTATCTTCCTCCAGCACCATCTTACAATTCCTAGATGTCCCAGCCCCTGATGCTGTGTCAGGGGACATTTCCCTGGCTTTCCTAAGCCATTTCCCTGGCTTAAGAGATGAGTGTGATGTGAGGAGGGGAATGGGACCAAAGACCTGTGCTGTAACAAGTCCCTGTTGAATAACATTGGGGTGAGGAAATTCACCTGGTCTCTAGGCACTTACCTAAAGGTCCTGGGAGGTGTTATATTGACCCTCTACTTTGAAATCATTTTGCAATCAAGTATATATTCTAGACATGCAGAATGCAAAAAGGATCATCATCTTGCAACCCAGTCCTATTCCTCACCATCTTCCGCCATACAGCCTCACCAGTGGGGCACACGCTGCATGCAGGGGGGGGGGAGGGCGATCAGACAGCCAGCAAGAGGTAAGTAAAAATAACTTTTACTTACCTCCCGGTAGGTCACCTAATCACTAATGGGTCTCCTCGGGGCCCATGCCAGCTATTTTGCTGGCATAAGTCCAAGGAAAGGAAAGGGGTGGATCCAGGCCGCAAAAGGGGGATAAAATTCATTGTGTATGACTGCTGCTGATATCCTCCCCAGAACCGCCCCTGCCCTCCCCTGAACAGCTCTCAACCCACCCACCCCACCACCTTACCTGTTCTGGCACAGGCCAGGTCCATCAGTGGCGGGCATGTGGAGCTGCCAGCTGTTTGCACCAGTGGCTTCAACGTGCTCGGCAGCTGTGCACCATTCGCGGCACTGCTGCAGCTTTTACAACAGTGGATTGTGAGAACCACTGTCATAAAAGGCCCCATAGGATTGAGCCGCTAGTTTAGGACATTGTTAGTTTTTCCACACTAATAGTCTTGTCACTTTGTGGAGGAGGCGTGACAGTCCCTTTGTATGGCTGCAAGCGCTGGGGCTTCTCTCCTGTTTATCTAATTTGTAAACATGCCCTTCCTCAAGTCTGCTTCACATGTTCTTTTTCTCCCACATTGATGTTAATACCCATCTTGGAAAAGGATTGTAAAACACGGTGTGAGAAGAGCCAGTTAAGTATTTGTTTTGCTCCTGATACAAGCATCAGGAAGCTGATAATTTCAGCATTCTCCAACAAGCCTCACAGCAGCAGGAACAAAGGCTCATATTCCTCTGTCTCTGCAGAGATCATTTCAGAATTTCACCTTCCTAAATGGCTGTTTGAAATTGTGCATGATTAATGGCTGAAGGGGAAATAAGATTAGATGTCATGACTCTTCCTGCAATTTCCATCTTTCCTGGTATATTTCATTTAAGGACAGACCTGTGTCAAAAGCTCAAATCTGGATATCTTGAAACAATGCAGTGAGGCTGGTAAAGGTTTTTTAAAGCAAAATTCCCATGATGTGTACAGTCCAGAATAAAAATCCTAACTCACACTTGATCATTATTCAGACATCAAAACTAATTCCAGGTTGTTTGTTTCATTTCCTATGTAATCATGTACAGAGACTATAACCTCCGAATGCAAGATGTCGGGGGCAAATACAGAAGTGTTATTGCCTTTATGTAGGCTTATCAAATTTATGGAGCCAACCTTATATTTCTGGGATCCACAACTGGTAGGTGCTGGACTAAATCTGGATCCAAATGACTTCCTTGGGCAACTGAAAATGTTGGGATGGAGAAAAGGAAAGCAACGACTGTATCAGTGAAACTCGCTGGCATGGTCTCTTTATGCAGGGGTAGCTTCGGTCTGCTATCCTCTACTCCTCAGCAGTGTTGGTGCTGGTTGCTGGGTGCATTGGGAAAAGCCTCCATGATGCCTTGTGCCCCCACACCTCTCTTAGCGTATTGGTGGTGGGCAATGAACAGGGGTGACAGGCAAGGCAACAGATCCTTCCCCCTCCCCAGTTGAATGGGGGAAGAATCTTTGATGGCAGCAGCTCTTCTCTACCCACCAGCCAATAGGACAATTCCCTAAAGGCTCCACTATTACTTCTGTGGGGCATTCCCATTTTTAGATGGGGGTAACAGATGCAGCAGTGACACAAGCTTCTCAGCCAACTCAAGGCATGGTTCCAGGGAGTTCAGGGGTTGGTCTAGTCAGGTGGATCTACTGATGGACAAGGAGCCTTGGCCTGTGCCCAGTCTGGCCAAACCTTTTTCCTTGAAATGGTCCTCCTAGAAAACTACCCGCTGGGGCTACAGGTCATTGGAACAAGGGGCAGGTTGGGGTTCAAAAGAAACAAACTGAGATATGTATGTGTGTGTAGTATAGCATGATGAAAAATATTAAGTCATGCCATGTTATGAAAGTTCATCGTTATTTCCAGATTCAGCCTGTAATTACCACATCATACTTAGGTATGTTTTAAAAGGTAAACTATTAACTTAGTCTTTCCTTCATTTCTCGTGCAAAGCCATATTTGGAAGATTGCTGTTATGATAATAAGAAAGAAGGTGTCATCTGTGTGCTTAATTGGACACACCTTTTGCACATGAATTTTTTAACCAAATTGGCCAATAATGGCTCCAAATAGGCTAACCTGCTTTTTTATATCAGAGAAAGTGTCACTCAGAGATGCTTAACAGGGTATATGCAGCTCTTTATGCATGCATGTAATTGTTATTAATGCTAATGGGAGTTACTTGATGAGGTGAACATGCCCCAGAGTGTCCATACTAAGCAGGTGGGTGGGGGAGTTTACTCCTCCTATTGTGTAGCTGCTTTAAAAATATTGAAACTTGTGTGTTTTTAATAAAGGAGAGGCTTATCATATTAATTGGACATCTGTCTAACATTGTGCTTGGAGAATCTGTAGCTGTGATCACTGTGATGGAACCTCATCATTGCTTTGGAGGTTCAACAAGCAGGAGAAACAGGAAGCAGGCGTGAACTTACATTTCCTATTTTCAGGGTTCTCTATAACACCCAATACGTAGATATGGAACATCTCTTCCATGGGGAAATGAATGAAATCCAGATGCACTGAGAGCATGTTTTTCCCATGGGGAGATAGTCAAATTACTATTTTGTACATAACTCAGAAGCAGAAAAAAAAAATAGGAAGTATCAGCTCCCCTGCATCACCAGTTAATTCCTCACTTATTGAACATAGAAGAGTAAATTGATATGATCTTACAGGGCTCCAGAAAGGTATTTCCTCTCATTGACTTCTAGATTTTCTTGCATTTGAGTGCTGTTGCACACAGTGCAAATAAATCCTGAATTTCTTTGCCAACAAGTGTCTAAAAGTGTACTTTCCTGCAGTTTAATAACCGTTTCTGCAGTGAGATTTCTTTTACTATAGGGAATTATATGCCGGAGACTGAGATTTCCCAGTCTCAAGGTGCAATCCAGCCCAAAGTTAGGCCAGCGGAGCACACGCTCCACCGACCTTAGGTGTCATGAACTGGAGTAAGTCTTGCTGTGGCAGAGGCTGTCCCCCGGACTCTGAGCCGCCCGACCCAGGTTAACCCTGTGCTGGGTGGCGGGAGGGTATGGGGAGTGAGGGCCGGGTGGTGAGGAGGAAGTCATTTGCCGGCCCGGCCTGGCCACTGCCATTTCAGCTGGCCACCGCATCTTAACCAGGATTGGGCTGTCAGACTTGGTGGATCAAGGCAACACACCCTAGTGCAGATGTACATTGTTTTTAGGGGCAGAAGGTGCTGCTTCAAGAACCAAGTGTAGAATACTGGTACTAAAATTCATGCAGCTGGTGGGGTGATTGTGGGATTGACGAGGGCTGTGCAGAGTGTGGCTTTGCATTGGGGGAAGTTCCTGTGTTTTCCAGGCCAACTCAAGCTTCCCTGCCACTGTGCTATGTCAACCCCCCCCCCCCGAGAGTTCAGGGAGTTGCTGTGTGAAAGTGACAGCTGATCTGTCTGTCCTTTTCTATGATATAGATTATATGGATCCCTGAGCGGTCTAAAATGGGATCTTGCCAGATTAATTATGTGATGAGTTTTGCGGAGAACCCTCAAAGGCCACCCATCCACTAGTCCGCACCGTTTCCTTCTCCTGTGTTCCCCATCCCTCCCTATTCACTCTGCCATTTACTCTCCTTTCCAGTTATCTTTTCTTTACTTTTTGGTATTATATACTTCATTTCACCTCTGTTTCATCTCTTATTTTTGACCATTTTGATGGTATCGGGAGAAGAAAATGAAATCACATATTTATCTCATGTGATAAACAGATCAGTGGAATGGTACAGGCAGAACTGTAAAGTTGTTAAGGCTAACAAAGTATGATGAAGTTCGTCCTGGCCTGGCTGGGAGTCCAATGCAGGCTGCTGTGAGGTTTCTGAAGGCAGAATAGCAGCATACATACATAATAAAATAAAATAAAATCCTGTCTTTTCTTAAAGACTTTAGGTCAATAAAATTGTCTCATTTTATAACAACCCCATGAACTAAGTTCACCAGTTCATGTGACTGGTGAACCAGTGACATGAACCAGTGACTGGTTCAAGGCCATACTGTGAGCTTTGTGGCTGAAGGGGGATATTCTTGCCATGCCCTGCCTTGTCCTGCTCCAGATTGTTAGAAATGTGTTCTGATCTCCACTGTCAATACCCAAGTCAAATGTAAATGCAAGAGGCGCCACTAAGAAACTGTTAGGGGATAAGTAGCTAGCTTTGCTCCTAATTTTTGTAGGAACAAATGAAGCTGCCTTGTCCTCAGATCTCAGCCCGTTACCATCTGATCCAGGGTCTTTCTCATCACCTGCTACATTAACTGAAGATCCAGGTGAACCTGGGGCTTTGTACATGCAAGCATGTGCTCTACCACTGAGCTATGGCTGATTCCCAAGAAAGAGTACAGATGACCCCAAACATCATGGTGTCATGGCACCATGTCTATTGCTTTTGCAGCCCAATCCTATGCATGTCTACTCAGACATAAGTACCTTTATAGTCAATGGGGCTTACTCCTAGGTAAGTGTGGATAGGATTTCAGCCTTAGTATCTGCCTTATGGCGCAATCCGCCGCCCGGAATAGTCACAAATGTGCCATTTGAGGATGACTTTAGAGTCAGGAAGGCCGGCGCAAGGACAGCCTTCCCAGCTCCGCTGGCCGAGGACTCGGGCGGTCGCCGGACCAGGTAAGTGTGGATCCGGCAGACGCCTCAGTCATTTGGCGAATGGGGGGGAGGGACAGCAGAGCCGGGAACATAACGTCCGCCATATCCCGGGCTCCACCAGACAAAATAGCTGGTGGAAATCCGAGGAGACCTACCAGCCCCAGCCGCCGTTACACTTAGGGAAGGGGACGAGCGTCCACTTCCTCAAGTAGACTTTCCGCCGCGGGCTGCCTGTTGCAGGCAGCCCGCAGCGGAGCGCTAGATCGGGCGGCCGGCCTTGGCCAGCCGCCCAATCTTTAAGTAGGATTGGGTTGCCTGTATTGCAGCCTTAGATTTGTAGTGTACTTGTATTGTACTGCCCTTTGTACAATACAAATCCAGTACAGGTTGAGCACAAACCCTCCATGTTGAAGGTTGGATCCAAAGAGATGCCTGGCAGAGAGGACAAACAGCTCTGCCTGGCATGGGATTGAGCACCCAGCAAATAAATGTGTTTGGAGAGGGCACAACTTTGCTGTGCCCATCCAACACTGCATGGAGACAATTAGTTGTATTTAAAAGAGAACCAGAAAGCTTTTAGCAGTTGCTACAGAACAACAGGGGGAAAAGAATAGATAATCCCACGCGTAGTGGTTATTAATCTCTTTATTACACTAATAGGCAAGTATAAGAAATATGACTTTGTATCACTGGGCCCAAGTAACAGTGATTATACAAGATGTTGTTTTTTTCTTGTTGATAAGTGGAAGCTTGCAGAGAGCAGCAATAGGTTGCTCGTTTTTATCTGCTGAGTGCACAATGCTTGTAAAAATGGCAGTGGCCTTGTTACCACTTGACATGACACTAGTTCTAGCTGTTTACATTGACACGCCACTGCACTCTTTTAGAGTCGCTGCCTGGGGTCAGATTCATTAGACTTCTTCAAAAATGATACTGATGGCGCATCTGGTCTTTATGCTCACTGCTCTAAGCAAGCGGGAGGGGAAAATTGACACAGCTCAGTGCATCAATTTCAACCTCCTGTTTCTCCACAGCCCCCACCCCACTGTTTTTATTCCCCTGTCCCCTGAAAAGCTACTGAGATGGACACAAGGTGTTGGAATGAGTCGGCAAGGTACTTTTGTTACCTAGTTACGTTACTATAACATTTCCATTGGAGAAGGCAATAAGAAAAGAAAAGTAACATTCAACTGTGGTTCATTGTTAGGTATAGTTAAGATGGGTAACAAACCTTTCTTAAACTTAACCCTCTTCTGCCTTCCTTCTCAGTTGTTTGTATGCTAATACAGTACTATGGTCATAGCAGCAAGTTCCCAAAGCTCACTATTCTTCCTTGGCTGGACTAGATGTAGGTTTCCAGGCCTCAGTCCAGCTGTTGGCACAAGAAAGTGGGTGATGATGATGCACATTCCCATCTGCATTGCAAGACAGATGTAACTACATCACCTGATCCTCACCCTGCACTCCAAATAAGGACTGCATCAGATGTCTCATATCCAGATGTGATTCTTCACCTGATTGGCCTATATGTGGTACTCAGTTATGTGTCTGCTTCCAGATTCTGATCATGCTTGCTGAATCAGGGCACTAGTTTCTACCAAAAACCATCCTTGCTGAGACTGTACTCTTCCGCACTGACTCAGTATTGTTCAGAGATATAATTTCTTTAATAATTATACACATGAGCAGGTCTAAAGATCTGGAGACTTAATGGCACAAGTTTTTTCTTGTCCTAGGCATAACCAGCCCAAATACGTGCATGTGTGTGCGCATCTATATCTCTCTGGTTCACCACAATTCCAGCAACACCCAGTGTCTCTCTTACCAGTCTTATGCAACTGCCAGAAAGATGTACATATGACATCATTACTATGAAGCATTTGTTCTCTTGTATTCAGACTGAACATTTTGTGCCAGAAACCGGCAAGAATTGCTGAACAGGAGTCAAAATATATCCCATCACAGATCTTTTCCTCATTTTAAGATGACAGGGGATGGATCAGGGTGGGGATTTCGCCAGGATGGGGTGGGATGGAGGCGGTTCTCAACAGGACTGGCAGCTGCCAAATCCTATACCCCCATCCCAGGCCTGACACGCTCCCTGCAGCGTTACAGGTCTACTCCAGCAAAAGAGCTGGCATAGATCTGAGTAGGCCCATAAGGGAACAGGCAGTGGCCAGAGAGGTAAGTTACATTTTTCTTTACTTACATCTCCCAGCCAGCCTGGTCCCCTCTGCTGGCGCGTAGGATACAACAGCCGCTGCACCCGTGGCCCTGCATCCTGTGCGCCACCGGGGGATAGGATTGGGCTATCAGTGTTGGTATCACTACCTGTTTGACATTATAGTTATTGAAATGTACCAGTAAGAGACTGTAGAATAATACAAGCACAACAACAATTAGCTCTGTAGTGATGGGTGAAAATAATCCAGGACCTTGTAATTGAGATTACAGTAACCATTTCAATTAGCAGCAGCCAACCTGATAAACTGAAATTGCACCTGTAAACTGAAAGACAACATGGACTGAATTAAGAGCCCTGACATTGAATCTTAGGTCTTTTTCTGTACCATTCTGTAATCATAAATCAGATGCCAAGCAGAGCAGTTTTGACAGACAAGGAACGGCCTTTTTGGAGTCCCAAGAGGTTGTTTAAAGAGGACATTTCTGGATTCAAAAGGGCAGAGAAAGGGGATAGTCTTCAGTGAGCATTAGGGAACCACTTGCATTGATGCATGACTGTAATCCATCTAAAATGTGTCACAGAGCCTTTGTCTGCTTCAGTGCAAGACAGCTTTGACACACACACACACACACACACACACACACACACACACACATTTAAAGCACGTAACAGCATGCCTAATTCTGAGATACAAAATAAAAATCCATATTTAACTCAACATTTGAAAAGCGTCTCAAAGAACAAAAATCCTTTTATGACTGTTCCTTCCTCATAGTAGGGCAGCCAACCATTCCATGTGGAACGGAGGGCTCGCTGTCCCCAAACCAAGTCCTTTATTTCTACATTTTTATTTTTAAAATGAATAGCCCAACTTTCCTCCTCATGCGGAGACCCCCAAGGCGGCTTCCCGTGAAATTTGAAAACATCAATAAAACCAAATGAAAAGCAAAACAGCAAAACACATGTTGCTGTGACTCATTCACATCCTGTACACACAAATTCATACGATAAGTAATAATAAATAACTATTGTTGTGATTTTAGTGCTGCAGCTTTTTCATCCGAATTAATTTATTGCTTGTTAATGTCAAGACTTCTATTGTGTATCTGTAAGAACAATGTTGAAGTTTTTGGATCTAGTAGGCTCCTTTAGACAGGAACTATACTGCATGAAATGTGCAGCTGATTGAAAATGGCAGCTGCACATTTAAGTCCCTCATACTTTCATAGAAATGTCATAGAAACATCATTTCAAATGTGTAGGACAACTTTACATGAGTTGTGATGTCAATGGTGTTGCCCATTTCTCTGCCCCTCCCTACAAATGTCAGGTGGGGAGGGGAGGGGCATGCAGAATGCCATGACATCAGGACATGGGTAATTTGTTTTAAATGTTATAGAGTAGGGTGAAGGGATTCAATGCACAGTTACTGTTTTTGTGGCAGCCACACATTTAGTGTAATGCACTAAGGCAGAGGTTCCCAAACTGGGGCGTCGTGATGCCCCAGTCCGGGATTAATGGTCGCTACCCCCTTAAGGAGGGTGGCGATGTGTGGTGACGGCGCATCCAGGATTGTACTGCCGCCGAGACAAAAAAGGGGTGTGTGTGTAACACTCAGCCAGTGGTTGCACTGGGCTTCCGGAGGGTGCCGGTGGGCCACGATCCCCTCTGTGAACCACCCTGTGCACAAAAAGAGCTCCCTGACCCGATCGCAACTCATTTCTGGTTTTTGTTCAGGGAGCCGTTCAAGCCATGTCAGGGAGCCATTTTGGAGCACAGGGAGGCCTGCAGTGGGGATTGCGGCCCCCCGCATCCTCCAGAAGCCTGTCACGACCACTGGCTGATTATTACACCTCCTTTTTCGTCTCGGCGGCACGGGATCTTGGAAGCGCCACCTCCATCACCATCCCCTTGCAAAGACTTACAGGGGGGGGGGAAGTTTGGGAACCTCTGCACTAAGGCCCAAAGGCCTTGCTCTGCCAGAACTAGTGTTCCAGCAGCACAAGGTCCTTTACAAGTGTGAAAGCCAGGCTGCTGCTGCATGCTGCCATACCGATGCCGCAAATGGCAAGAGGAGCAGCACACATGGCAGTAGCTACGGGAGGCTCCACTGGTACCAGTAATTTTGCAGTGGGACAGGCTGTGGACAAGGAGAGGGAGTACCGTAAGTTCCCCACACACTTATTGGTTCAGTTCCGAAGGTGTGTATGGAAGTTAAAACATATGTAGCTCAAGACATTCAGCTCTTACTGGCCCAGTGCTATTGCACCTGTGTGAAAGCACCACTGAAGGTCACATTGCACCTGCACGAAAGCACCAACGCATCCATCTGTAACTCGGGGAGAAGGTGTATGTAGTTCTGGCCTAAGCAAGGAGTTATTGTCGGAAGGAAACTCCTTGCAGGAACATAAACCATGTCTGCAAAAAGTGTTTATAGCACCACTGGATAACTTGCAGTGATTCTGAGAGCTGGCATAGTGTAAAGCCAATGGCCTCTGGAGCCCCTGCCAGAGCAGGTGGGTCAGTGGAGAGGGCATTCCAAGGGAGGGTCAGAGTTGGGGACCAGGACTGTCCAGGGACATGTTGAGGGTGGGCTGGGGATGGATATCAGTCGTGGCAGTGGCACCAATATCCTATGCCCCCAGCTTGGGATCGACACTACCCCTTGCAATTGGACCCACTCAGATTTACATGAGCCAAAGAGCTGGCGCATATATGAGTAGACCCATTGGGGAGCAGGCAGCAGTGCAGTTAGCTAAGTAAAAAAGTTTTTTAAAGCCCAATCAAAACTAAATTTCCCCACACTAACGCAGCGGCGACTGCACTGGCTATGCAGTATCCCATGGGGGAATTTAGCAGGTGGGAGGTCTCCTCAGGGTAAGGGGGATATTTGTCCCCTTGCCCCAGGAAAAACCCCAGCTGCTGCTATGGGTCAATTCAGACCTGCGCCAGCGATATCACTGGCTCAAGTCCGAGTCGATCTGGGTCGGCAGATTAGGCCTTGGGGGGGGGGGAATAGGTGTGCACTGGCGCAGCCGATCCCACCCCCCTCCCAGGCCCTATCCGCTCAACCCAACTGCCAGATCGGGGCATTACTTACCTCCATCGTTGCCTGGTCCCCTGCCAGCTCATAGCATGCAGCAATCGCTGTACCAGTGCTGCTGCATACTCTGGGCCAGCCCAGGATAGCATTGGGCTATAAATCAAATGTGAAAACACTAACATGCAGGTGATTCAGTACAGTTCTCTTTGCGCTGTTGACTGCCTGTTCTTTAATTGTTTGCTGGTCTAATATCATAGATACTGCGCCTTGTATGTTCCGTTTTCTTTTTAAATAGATACTGTCCCATTCAAATAGGAATTCACAAGTAATTCCTTGTGATTTACTGTCCTGTGTAGCTTGGAGGATCTGTACCATGTAGCTTTCCCCCCCCCCCCCCATGTAGTGTGGGGAACTGATGGTTAAGATTTTCTTACAAGCCGAGTTTAGTAATTTGCAGTGGATTTCTGTTTCCATGGGAATTTGTGAGTGAAGGAAGATACAGGAGGGGTCTTTCTTCATCATGGTGACCTCCCTCCTGTTCCAACCCTCTTCTTCTCTCCCCCTCTCATTGATTTCTGTTGCATCTCATGCAGCTTTCAACGCCTATACAGGAGAATGAATTTCCCTATCTGTAGTACAAAGCAACTCCTAAATTACTCCTCTTCTGGGGAAGAGGAGTGTTCTGAATGTGTTTATTGCCGTTGCTGTTGTGGTTTGTTTTCTTGCCTTGTTGGACAGTGCAAAGTGACTGCGCAAACTCCATCCTCTGGTTTTTGCTATGGTGGTGAACCACAATTGTGAACCACAATCGTCCTCATCCTGCTGAGGAATCGGGCAGGATCTCTAGATCATCAGGATGAACAATTGGTTCTTCTCTCTCCCCTAGTTATCCACACACATGCACCTCCCCCCCTTCTCTGTCTCTTTTTAGGTCATTTATAATCAGCAGTCATGGAGCTCTGGCCTCATTAGTGATATAGCCATTCCTTCAGTGCTTCAGAAATAATCATTTAGGGAAAAAAATGCACGGTTTTCTTCCCTTGAGAGCCTCTGAGTGATGAATTTATTTCAGTCTGGCTGTCTTGCTCAGCCTTATTTCCATATTTATTTCAACAAATAATGTACTGTGGGAACAACAAAATGTACTCTGCGGCAGAGCAAGGTTACTGTTTGGCCACAGAGGGGTTAACAGGAACGATGGCAGAAGGCAATCCATTTCAGACCTGATGTTTGGGAGGGAGAAGGGTTTTTTAAGATATAAATGCCTGGAGTATTTATGTTTCCTATGGTTTACAAGCCCCAGATTTGGTGATGGATTTATTCATTGGCTAGCACCTAGAGCAACGAGACGGTCTCCAAAGTGATCACTGCCACCAACTCTTCCTCCAGCCGGGAGCATCCCTTTTGTATGGGTGGACAAGCGATTAACTCTCTATGCTAGCTAATGACTTTGACTTCTCCAGAGCAAGCTCTGCTAATTGCAGCCAGATTGCCCAGTGGTTTCTGCAAAACCAACTGCTGATGTGCTTGGTTTCCCAGACTGGATGGTTTAACCTCAAGTGTAGGTGTCAGCCTCCATCATCACAGAAGCATTGATTGTGGGCATTGGCCCCCCATTTATCTGGGCTGCAGTTTACCTACATGGTAGAGGTCAACACCTGGAGGCTCTAGGGCCAAATCCGGTCTCCTGGAGAAGTTCTATCTGATCCCCAGTTACCAGCCTGGAGACAAAAGTGATGGGGACAAAATGTTGTCTGAAGTAACAGGATTTGACAGCAGACAACTTTGAGAAGTGGCAATTGAGACGCCAGGCCTCACTTGCTTCCCATAGAGGACTCCCAGGAAAACTAGCAGGCAGTCAGGGCTCTATGCAATATGAAGATTAACTGTTTTCCCCCAAAGCATGATGGGTGTAAATAGGACTATGTAAGCATTCAGTGAGTCACTCCATCTGTTATGTAATATAATCCTCGTTGAGATCCTCGTGAGTGAATGCTTCTGCCCTTCTCATGGCCTGTGCCCCATGAGCTGTGCTGATGGTGATGGTAGCAGCAGATCATGGAGTGAGTGAGACTGTAAAGGGGACGTTTGGGTGAGCTAAGTCATGCCTTGCAGTTGTATGGCTCTGAGGTTCCACTGAACCTTGTTCTGTACATTGTGGGTTTTTTTTCACCACTTTTCCTGAAGTGTCATTGTAAGGAAGTGGGGCAGACCCTTAAGCGCGAGCCCCATATGTTAACACACAGATCATGCTAGCCCTGCTGGCTCACCGGGTGGCTTGGAGATGAGCTTCTCCTACTACCTACTTGCCCCTGCACTCACCCTTTAGTGTCCGCTGTGTCTTTTTTAGTGCAATTTGCCACCTTTAGGGTTTGGTTCCAATATAAATATGCAGCCTGCTGCAGAGTACACACCCTGCCACCCTAAACGCTTTTCGACAATGCCTTAAAACTTGACAAGCTCCCTGCTTTCAGCAAGCTACTCAGGCTATGTTTGGGTGGCATTTGGGGGCATAGAGGCTTGGCAAACATTTGCCAGTGCTGCTTTCATTAAATATCTGCGCTAGTAGTTGACAGCAAACCAGCAGACTTTTTTTTTTTCTCCCAGCATTTAAGTCTTGTAATTCTTATTTTAAACTGTACGTTCTTTCTTGCAGGAAGTTATATATTTCTTTGGCCAACTTGCTAGGACAAGGATGGGAACCCTGTGCTGTGGAAGAAACTGTTATAGGCTGTTTCAGTTAGCTATTTATTTATTTAGAAAGTTTAGTAGCCCACCTTACCAATCTCCCCAAAAAGAAGCTCACTGACTCAGTTTTAAGTTGGCCGATGGGTTTCTATATTTTGCTACTGTGCTGCCTGTCTTCTTTGTTGTCGTTTTTCGATCTTTCCATGATTTTTATTATTGTACAGTATATGTTCTTTACCCAAGTAACTTGGCAAAGAGACCTTTTTCAAAGTGGTGGCTCTCTTGCATTCAAACAGGGGGAGAGCAACTGTCTCCATTAATCCCAGCCCAGCATCCCTCCCCGTGGCTATTGGTGTCTCCCTTTTGTTTCTTATTAGATTGTGGACCTGTTGGGGCAGGGAATCATCATCTTGTTTCTTTTACTGTGTAAATTCCTTTGACAACATATTTGTTAAAAAGTGGTATATACATATTCTGAATATAATCATAATCATAATTTTTATTTTTTGCCACCTTGAGTCATCTTGATGAGAAAGGTTGGGTATAAACCTGTTAAAATAAATAAAGAATATTCCAAGCAAGCACCATGAAAACACAGAACGTGGTTTCGGGTGCATAACTCAGCATCCCTAACAACACTGAATCCAGAAAAGAGCAGTGTAGGATTTCCTGCAATGCTCTGATTAGCTGCTTGCCCCTCAGCGTGGCTAATGGAAGTATCATAAACTATGCAAAAATAGCCTACATATGAAAATGTCTTTTATTTGCATATTTACATCAAGGGTGCAGAATTTGCATTACCTTAGCACAGAATTTCCCTCTTTTTTGTGCCAAATACATACAGCCCTGATTACAATGACATTGTATTATTAGAGTTGCCAAGTCAAAGTGTCCAAACAGAGGAATGTTTTGCTTGTTTTGCAACCAACAAAAAGGAAATAGCAAGTTACGCAGGAGTTTGGAAACCATTCTCTTGTGTGGGCTACAGCACCCCTACTGACTTCACCCATCATTCCTCTAATCTTTCCCTATGGAGCATTGGAGATCAATGGGGTTGTCGACCCAGTTGCCATGAGCAGGGATGTAGTGATTTTGTTGTTTTTGTATAGCCTTAGTGGGGCATGGTTTTGGGGGCGTGTCATGACAAGTTCCTGTACTTCCACATTTTCTGCTACACCAGACTTATTATTAAGATCAGATGTACTGTGTCAGCTTGGGCAAGAAAGCCTGAAGCAGCTGTGCCATACTCCATGTGGATTCTGGAGTACTCAACATAGCGACACATGACTCAAAACGCTCAAGTCCACCATATATATAAAGGTATCCCCTGACAATTAAGTCCAGTCATGTCCGACTCTAGGGTGTGGTGCTCATCTCCATTTCAAAGCCAAAGAGCCAGCGTTGTCCGAAGACGCCTCCGTGGTCATGTGGCCAGCATGACTCTCCTTGCCGCAGCGCGTAGCATGCAGCTGGAACACGGAGCGCTGTTTACCTTCCCGCAAGCGGTACCTATTTATCGACTCGCATTGACATGCTTTGGAACTGCTAGGTTGGCAGAAGCTGGCCAAGCAACAAGTGCTCACCCCGTCGCGGGAATCGAACTGCCGACCTTTCGATCGACAGCTTATGGTTCAGCGGTTTAACCCGCTGCGCCACCCGCTGGCCTGTATATAGATATAGATATCAAGCAAAATGAGTCCTTTAAAACAAGGAATAAGGAGAAGGGGTTTTTTTGCCAAAGCAACAACAGCGGAGGCACTCCTGTTGCAGGTCAATGCATGTTTGGCATAGCTTCTGCTGGTATCTTCTGCTGGACCCCTGCTAACTGGGCAAGACTAGAACACCAGCAAACAGCCACAAGAAAAGACACTGTGCTGGGGTGAAAGGGGAGCAGTTGCTGTCCCCCTGCTAAATAAAAGAGGAGCACCCATTGAAAAAGTGTCTCTTGTGGCAAGAGGCAGTTTTTCAATGGGTGCTCCTCTTTTATTTAACAGGGGGAGAGCAACTGCTCCCCTTTCGCCCCAGCACAGTGTCTTTTTTGGTGGCTGTTTGCTGGTGTTCTTCCGCATCTTTTTAGATGGTGAGCCCTTTTGGGACAGGGAGCCATTTAATCATTTGATTTTGTCTGTAAACCACTTTGTGAACTTCTTGTTGAAAAGCGGTATATAAATACTGTTAATAATGAATAATCATATTTTAGATGCAACGAGGAACAAAAAAGTCTCCCGCCAGAAGAGCTGACCCCAGAGGCTTGCTTCAAAATGGCAGTCCTTTGTCAGGGCTTTTCTGCATAGAGGTGGCTTCCTTTCTTTTACCAGCTGCTGCTTCTTTGGCACTGAACTGGCAGGAGAAGCATCAGATGTTTTCTTGGAGCATCTCTTTGCCTTTTCCTTCCCTTTCTCCGCTCCCCAGTCCCCCTGCTACCCTCTGCTCTTCTGGCTCCCCACTCCCCAAATTGAACATGTACAGATTTTACGGTTCACTGGAGAATAAGTGGCTGTCATTTCACAGACGGGCCAGGATGTAATTAGCCACAATGCATCGAAGTAATGGAACAGATGTCTCTTTGTAAATGGAGTTTGCTGTTGCACACTCTGTGTGTGTGACCTGCCGACTGCTTGAAGCTATTCCTCCCAGCCCCCACTCCGTTTGCCTCTCCTTCTTCTGTTTCTCAGCCAAGGGCTTAACATGAAGTGTTTGCTGTTATGTTTTTCTCACTTCCCGTGGTTCCCTCTCCCATGGCAAGGCTACTGATGATATGAGCATGCTGGCCAGCAGAACCTGCATTTATCAATGGAGTAATTCGACCAGGGAAAAGATGACACCTACCCTTTATGAAATCATTTGCACTTTCAAGTAGCACTTGCTGTTGGATAATATGAGAGTAAAATCATGGATTACTGTTGTGATGTATGGACTAATATTTTCAGACTGAAAATAAAACACTATATATTCCTCTTCCACCATCAAAGTAGTATTTACAGTCTAAGTTTGAGTCAGAATAATTGCAAAGCAACAGCACACAGGCCATAGGTTGGATCAAGTGGAAACCTCTTTCTGAGCTAACTTGCATGTGATGACTGTGGATTTTGTGGATTTGAGAACGTTGAAGGTGGAACAGTAGCAGATCTGAGAAGGTAGTGGGAGTCTCACATGTTGGACTAAGGTTGGGCCAGTTTCAGCAAACGCTCTTCTCATGCTCATGACCAGATGACCTGTTACTGGGATTGTCAGGTTGGATGTATCCCTAAACCTGAGTTTTGTTTTTTGTTTTTTACAGTTCAATCCTACCTAAACCAGGAGGGGGGGGGGCAGGACCGGCAACAACGGTGCATGCACGCCATATCCTATCCTCCTTCCACTCCCATTTCTCCTGACGCAGGTCTCCCAGACTTACGCCAGCTCAATAGCTGGCATGGATCCGAGGAGACCTGTTTGGGAGACTGGGGCTTTACCTGGGGTAAGGGAATTTGTGTTCCCTTACCTCGAAGAGACCTCCGACTCTGCTCAGGGTCCAGAGATTCCAGAGACCAGAATATCAGTGACCAGCATTGCCAGCACCGGCATAGCTGGATTGCTGAGCAGAGCATAGGGTAGGATTGGGCTGCCCAAGATGTTGAGAACAATGCTGCCAGTAGGGCCATAGCTAAGTTATAACGCCTATGCTTTGCATGTGGAAGGACCCAGCTTCAGTCCCTGGCATCTTCAAGTCAGGCTAGGAAAGACCCCTGCCTGAAACTTTAGAGAGCTGCTTCCAATCAGTGTTGACCACAGCAAGTTAGATGGACCAAGGATTTGACTCAAGATCAGGCAGTTTACTGTGTAGCCATGTTAAAGGCCGTGACAGACCGCATGCCGAGGCGAACGAGCGAGCGCCGAGGCGAGCGACCGCCCTCCGCGCTCTGAGCTTGTCTGTAGGAGGGTCTTCCCGCAAATAGTCCCTCCTTTTGTCCCGCCTTCTTGGAAGAAACCTCCACGGTGATTGGCTAACACTAAAGTTTACACCCGATTGGCAGATAGCCACTCCCCTCCCCCTTGGTGGCTGCAGTAGCTCCGCTCTGCGGCCCCCTCAAACATGGCCCAGGAAGATTTTCGATTGTGCCGGAAATCGGGAGACCGCTCGCTTCCGCTGTGGTAACCAGACACCTCAGCACAGCTCGACAAAGCTCCTCGGGCGTCTGGGACGCGCCAAAATTCGTGCGGTCTGTCACGGCCTTAACTCGGAGCTGTTTGGAGGAAGGGGTGGGAGGGATATAGTTGTAATCAAATCAATAGCAGTGAGTAGTGATATCCATATAAAAGGATTAGAACAAATTCAATAGGGAGGGAATAAGGTACAATGTTCTTCTATCTTTGATGAGCTGTGAAACAGAGCATACCTTGGAACAAAACATCTTTTGGAAATGGCTGTTGCACGCACCTGCTTCAGTTGTGATGCTTTTTTTAAGCCTAGTAAACAGGATGTAAAAGCCTCTATCGGTGACCAGAGTGGCCTCCCTTTCTTGGGTAGCGTCTCTCTTCCTTCTTTTTCCCAGGCTCACAGACAGGTTGTCATGTATGAAAGTCCCATGGTTGCATCTAAGCATCCCTCACCTGCAGTCCAGCCCTTCTGTGCTATTTGTAGTTAAGGCAGAAGAGGGAAGGAAAGAGAGGATCCTTCTCACTATCATCAAACAATGCAGGAAGCAAGAGATGACAGCTCTGAAGAGTTTCAAGGGGGAAATTTCTTATATAAATACTGAACAGACTTGTGGCTGAAGGCCCAGCTCTCTCCAGAGGCAAGAGCATGAAGATTGCTTTGTTATCAAATCTCAGAACACCACCTGTTGTACCAGTATCTCCGTAGGCCTTTCTGGGAAAAGAAATTAAAATGGTAAGTTTCAGGTAGGGACAGCAGCGTCGCTTCATCGTTATGAGATTCAAAGAGGAGTAATTCTTTGAATATGTTGCAAGAGTAGGGAATATTGCTGTTCATTATAAGACATCAGAATTCTGTACCCCTCCAACATTTCACAAATGAAAAATAGGGGTGCACTCCTGTAACAGGATCACTGCCAGAGGCCACGGCCACACACACACACACACACACACACACACACACACACACACACACAAATCCACGCCAGTTACACATTGCTAAAGGCTCTACTTTGTATGCAGTATCCATTTATGCTTCCATAATATTTCCTGCATTGTTTTCGAAAAAGTAGCTGCTCATTCTTTCAGTTCAAGATATGCTAGAAAACATAATTGTCCTACAACTTGTTATCAGTAGTTCAAATGAGTCTGACTAGTGTGTGAAATGGCAGGCTGTGCTCTATGCCTTAATGTTGCTGCACTTATGGGTATGTGTATTAGAGACAAATTGCACACACACACATATATATATTTGGCCAGCAGGGGTGGCGCAGTGGGTTAAACCGCTGAACCATGAGCTGTCGATCAAAAGGTCAGCAGTTCGAATCCGCGACGGGGTGAGCTCTCGTTGCTTGGCCAGCTCCTGCCAACCTAGCAGTTCCAAAGCATGTTAATGTGAGTAGATAAATAGGTACTGCTTGTGGGAAGGTAAATAGCGCTCCGTGTTCCAGCTGCATGCTACGCGCTGCGGCAAGGAGAGTCACGCCGGCCACATGACCATGGAGGCGTCTTCGGACAACACTGGCTCTTCGGCTTTGAAATGGGGATGAGCACCACACCCTAGAGTCGGACTTAATTGTCAGGGGTCACCTTTAACTATATATATATTGGGGGGAACTTGAAGAGTGGTTCTCTAGCAATTTTCAATTCCAGTATTTTAAAGAGGCACCCCAAGGGCACAAATAAGAACAGTCATTTACCAGGGATACATACCAGATCCCTCAGACTGGCCTTTGTAAGCAGGATAGAGACAAATCTTCTTCATCTTGACTCACTACACAGGAGTGAGAAGCTAATGCTGACCCAAGGACCTTGGGTTCCTCAGAAATTTATCAGGAATTCCTCAGTGTCAGTATCAGAAATGGCACATAAGTTTCCCATGAAGACAGCTTGCCCACCATCACCAGTCTTGTCCTATTATGTATTCTGAGGTACATTCCCCATTGGCACAGAGTAAGGATGAGGCCCAAGGTGGCCTGGCCAGGACTGACATTTGTGACCGAGAACATTTCCCAAAATCCTCTGTAGAGGTTCTTCAAGAAACAAGTTCATGCAGAAAGAGTTCCCTGTGGGTGAACAGTTTGACAACTGCTGACCTTGGTGGTTGGAGTCAGAGGCCACAAACCACCATGGTGACATCAGTGTGTCTTTGTCTTAAGTGTCAGTGGAATGAGGATTGCCATGACTGCTCGCTATCCTCAGCATTATCAAGCCAAAGAGCAGAGCTAAATTCAGGGTCAAAACCAAGCAGAGTTTAGAGCGGTAGAGTCAGGCTATGGAAGAAATAGAGTTGAGCTCAGATGTAAAAGAATGAAAAAAGAGCAAATGCAGTGGGGAAAGAGCTGATAACTAGAAGAAACAGATGCAGCAGTCTGGTGGTGCCTGAAATCCCCGCCCCCCGTTTTGTGGACATGCATGCCTCAATCCACTGCCACCATCTTGCCCACCCAGCCTGTTTTGACATGGACATTTTTTTTTAATTGTCTGCCAGTACTGAACATCTAAGGCCAGCGGGTGGCACAGTGGGTTAAACTGCTGAACCATGAGCTGTCGATCGAAAGGTCGGCAGTTCGAATCTGCGATGGGGTGAGCTCTCGTTGCCTGGCCAGCTCCTGCCAACCTAGCAGTTCCAAAGCATGTTAATGCGAGTAGATAAATAGGTACTGCTTGTGGGAAGGTAAATAGCGCTCCGTGTTCCAGCTGCATGCTACGCGCTGCGGCAAGGAGAGTCATGCCGGCCACATGACCATGGAGGCGTCTTCAGACAACGCTGGCTCTTCGGCTTTGAAATGGGGATGAGCACCACACCCTAGATTCAGACACGACTGGACTTAATTGTCAGGGGTCACCTTTACCTTTACCTTACTGAACATCCATTAGCCATATTTTGACATGTATGTTGAGGGAGGGCTTTAGCTTTCCAAGCTTTTTGTTCCAGTTGCTTCATCGCCACTCAGATATGTCTGAGGAATTCAAATACTGTACTGATTTTTAGAATCACTTGTGAGAGATTCCCAAATGACAACCTACATTGTTTGCTTTCTTTTCCCTTGCGGTCCAACCTGAAACTGAACATTAGTCTCTGGAGCCTTGGGCATTTTGTGGCATGCAATTTCTCTTGCATTTCTACATTGTACATTGTAATTTTTCTTTGTCTATTTCCTATTATTTTGGCTTACAGCTTATTTCTCTTTAAAGGAAAATAGAAACTACCCTAAAAAATTTTTTTAAAAAAAGTTTGAACGTGGCATGGCTCCTCCATCTCCATCCTTTCTAAATTTGCTATTCAGCTGATCTGCTAGGAAGATTCAGTGCATGGGAGAGTCATTATGGAGCTAGTGATGTATGTAGCCAATGTTCCATCAGGAGCAGCCTGGAATGGTTCATTCCGAGACTCAATCAGGAGGTGAGATTTTACTTGGAGTCATATCTTTTCGATTCTTTTTTTGTTCAGCATCACTTCCAGAATCAGCAAAAGGGGGGGGGGGACTGCAGGTAAAGATCCCAAGAGCCTAAATGGGAAAAACAGGGAAATAGCCAGCCCCTGTGGCTCACATAGAGGAATATTGCCTCCATCCTTCAGCTTGCCTAACTCTTGAGAATCTGTGCCGTGCCTGCATCCTGCTCTTTTGCTGTCTGGGTTCTCTGGCACCTTGAAGGTGACGTGTGTCCAGAGTCCTTCGGCCTCTGTGTGTGTGTGTGTGTGTGTGTGTGTGTGTGTGTGTGTGTGTGTGTGTGTGTGTGTGTGTGATGCAGACTTGAGTCTATTCACTCAAACTCAAATCAGACTCAAGTCATATCAATGACTTGACTCGGCGATTATAAAAGACTCGAAAGACTCGACTCGAGACTTAGAGCCTTTTATGACAAGTCCAATTTTATTCTGGTTTAAACCCATTTTCCCCATTAAATAGATTAGGGACTCGCAACTTGCATACAAAGATTCGGGACTTGGGGGCAAAGACTTGGAACTTGACTTGAGACTCGGACCCAGAGACTTGGGACTTGACTCAAGACTTGGAGTCAGAGACTTGATCCATATCCCTGGTGTGTGGCATTGAGGTGGAGGAGACAAGGGATCTTCCCAACAAGCAAATGTTTTACAGAGAAATCCCCCCTTTCTCAAGGATCTTTCTTTTTGCAGCTAAAAGGATAGGGCAAACATCCTCCAAGTCCAATCCTCCGCCTCCCCCAAGAATACTTTAAGCTGCAAGTATTACCGCCCCTTTGCACTTGAAGGGATTACAGGGATTGGTCTCAGAGAATGTCCTTCTTCTGAGCCCAATTGTGCCCCCGTCTTTCAACCATGAAATGTTCACAGCTCCCAACTTGCCTTTTCCCGTTTGCGATGCATTCCAGTGTTTCTCATCTCACATGTACTCGTTTCATGCACTGATTCTTATTCACTGGGCAAATCCTCTATATTGCCACAGACTCGCCATCATTAATGCCCTGGTTAACCAACCTCTCTCTGTTGCTCTACTGCAGTACTGCCCAAATGAGGCTGCCCATTTCCTCCCAGCTCACAGGTGTACGCATTTAACTCATTTTGCGTATATATACACCCTTGGGTAAAAATGCCTTTTAATCCAGAAGGGTCAACATTCTTATCATGGACTAGCTGCAGAGATATCATATCTAGTGTCCAAGGATCTGCACAGGCTGCCAAATTGTTTCTGTGCCCAATTTAAAGCAGGAAATGGTTTGGACCCTGCGTACCTGAGGACAAATCTTCTCCTATATGAAGTTTCCTGCTCTTTAAGTCTGCCTCCCCTTGAGGTCCTGCTATGTGTATCACAAGTCATGGTGGGTGGATCGCAACAGAGGAAGGGTCTTGACTGTGGAGAAGGGTCAGCTGTGGAATCGCTCAGGAATTCCTTTTGACTCAATCATGATACGCTTTAGGGGTGTGTGCGGGTTTAAATTTTCCTGATTTAAATGAAATATATTTGAGCAGTAAAAGTGGTTTTAGTCACTGCAGATTAACACACACACACACACACACACACACACACACACACGTACATATATGTGTGTGATTTTAATATTTTGTGTGCATGTGATTTTAAAATATGTATAGAATTTTAATATTTTATGTACTACTTTAATGTCCTTTGTTTCAAATTCTTTTTATATGAAGTTGTAAGTAGGCTTGCCTGGTGAGTTGCATCCTGGGATTTTTGAGGCGAGCCTGGTAATGTCACAAGATTGCCAAAGCTCTAAAAATGAGACATCTTTACTGGGCCAGAAGGCAATGCTCAGCAGCATACTTCCCCTCCCCCCAAAACCTGAAATTAACCGTTGCCACATGATGACCTGAGGAAAAAGAAGAGAAACAGGATCATTTTGGGCAGTCCTAGAAGTAACCCACCTTGGGTCAATTGTATGGAGAAAAGCAGAATATAAATGAAGTATGTAATACGTCACCTCAGATTTCTGGGATCATTTCAGATTAACATGTATGGAGCCAAGATTCGGAAGTCGCTTAGTTGCTAGGTTTCTGGGGGCATTTTTTATAAATAAACCAACAAACATATATTGAAATGCTCTTTTTGAACCTGTACATTGGCACATCTTATTCAGATTCCTCCTGTGTTGTTGCATTCCCTACTATTGGAGGTGTGAGCTCTGTTAGCCAAATCCTTTCTGGTGGGGTTAGAATTTGCAGACAGGTGCTAATGAAATAGATCACCTCAGCTTTGATACAAGTTGCCTCTCTTTTCTCAGAGCAGCCAAGAAAACAATGCTGTAAGAAAAAGAGAGAAAAGGATTAGTCCTTGTGTTAGGAAACACAAGGGAATTTGTATTTTAGTAAGCGTTCTCTGGCACATTAAGTCAGAAGTGGTTTGTTGTTCCCTTAACAGCAGGCAATTACATGGCATTCTAGAAGACAGTACAACTGACAATTTTCATGACATACCAAGTATATCCAGTCAACTTCATTTAAGGAAAGTCTGTCTACCGCCGTGTACTGAAAATACTCAGCATGGGCTACTTTACATATTACAGAGAAGACAGGTCCTTTCTTTACCACACGGTGTCACATAGTGGTTATGAGACTGGCTGTGAATGAGGGCTTCTTGAGTGCAAATCTTGCCTCTGCCATTAACATACGTGGTGACCTTAGACAAGCCATTCCTGCCTGGCCTCGGCTCCCCAGTTTCAATATGGGGATAACCATGCTAACCTTACAGGGTTGTTGTAAGAACTGCACCCAGGTAACACATTTGAGGCACGTTGCGCACTCAACAAGTGCATACTCTGTATATGCTAGTCATATCTGTTGTTTACATGCATAACTTCAGGAGCCTCACTAAATAATAGCAAACTAACAGAAAGCTGCTGTGTTGGGAGCATTATTGGCATTTAAAGTGTGCAGGACTTACTATCTGTCTCCAAAGATCTTCGTAAACACTTCAATGCTAGCTAACATCATGATGCCCAAAACAGAAGTTTAACGGCCCAATCCTAACTAAATCCCCTCCATCGATGTAGCTGCACCACCAGAGTACATGCTGCATCGGGGAGGGGGGAGTTCCAGAGGTCTCCTCCAGGTAAGGGAACATTTGTTAAGCCTCCACTGCCTGCATGGGTCTACTAGGACCTGCACCAGCAATTTAACTGGTGCAAGTCCGAATGGATTGAGGCCGGGAAGGAGGTTAAGATATCGGCGGCGCTGCTGTCACTGATACCATCCCTCCCTGCCCCATTCTGCACGTCCCCCACCTCCCTCCCACCCCAGCAATGGGGGACATAGAAGAACTGCTGGTGCACCACTGCAGCCACTTGCGGCTGTGGCGGCCAGGCTGTGCAAAACGACGTGTCATGTTTTCCCAACAGCCGTAAAGGACTGTTGCAAATAACAGCTAACTTTGCAGTTATCCCCCCCCATGCAGCATGTACTCTGGTGGCGCAGCTACATTGATGAGGGGGGGATTTAGTTAGGATTGGGCCGTTATACAGTAATAGCATATAACTTTGAGACTGAATGCACAGGCCATTTCTTAAAAAGGATGCTGAAACGTTAGGTTAGAAGAGAATCCAGTCTGTACCGGGAGTGGCAGTTAGGAATTAAGGATACACTTTGTCAGTTCGAACATTTTCATTCTGCAGAGAGAAGAGCCTCACTCATACTGCAAATTAGAATAGATTTGGGAGTGGGGGAAGGAACAGAGTAATGGCCCATGAGAACAATCATTCTAGAACATGAATGTCACTTTTCTCCGTTCACATGACTGGTTATCTATTGCTTCTCTTTGCCGCAGTCTGCTTGAGCAGCTCCTACAGCATTTGGAGATGGAGGAGTATGACTTTTTCCCCAGTCTCCCTTTGGCTTGAAGTAATTGTCTATATTTAGGTCAGTGATGTGATGAGAGATGTTTATGTGTTTTCACTGAAAAGTGGAAATAGCCTCTCCAGATCTCAATGAATGGAAAATCCCTAATGGAGCCTCGGTGTCCTTTCAGTGCTTTTGTCAAGGCAGGTCTGTACAAGAGACACCCATCCCTTTCAGCACATATTGCCATACACACACGCGTGCGCGCGCACACACACACACACACATCGCCGCCACCACCACCACAACAAAGACCCTTGATCATCTCTTCATATTTTTTTTTTACAAGCATGTTCCATTGACCTGAGAGGAGAATCTAAGGAGGAAGGTCGCAACTACCTGAAGCTGATATTCTGTGCTGAGTAGAAAATGTGGCACTGGTAAATCCTTGGTCAGAAAGGAGCTCACCAGTTTTAATATGCAGATGCTCAGTCAAAGAGGTAAACAGACATCTTCTTCTGCAGGGAATTACCAGGCTTCCTCTCATTACCCTTCCCCCTTCTCATTTAAGGAGAGGAAGTTGTGCTTTCTTTATAGTATAACAAAGAGGAGGAGGAGGAGGCAGGAAGGGGGATTGTGTCGAATTACTGTTAAGCTGCTCTCTTCTTCTCCAAGACCTTTCACTCTAGATGTGCTTCATTAATTTGATGAGCAGACACAAAAGGGGGAGGGCTGAGATGCTTTGCATGCGGGGATAAGCCTAGGGGCCTGCCGGAAGGTGTAAGAACAGAACTGCTAATGATGTTGAAGAAGTACCTGTTGGGGGTGTAGGCTTCTCCAGGAAGCCTTTCTGGTCACTTTGCACTGTGGTATTGTTGATTAGATAGATGCTCAAAGTGGTATTAGAATGGTTAGAATCATTACATACTGGATATTTCAGCACATACACTCTCCAGTCACAGTGCTCCTGTATCCTCCAAATGGTCTGCTGGTTTTATGATAAGTGTGCAAGGGATTCATCAGGTAGTAGTGTAGTGAGCAAGACAGACCTATTCCTTGTCTGTATGGAGATATGATCCAATATGGTCCATCGACATTCCTGAAATATAGAATCAACATATATCATCCTTTGTGCCTGAAAAACACACTGAGATTTTATTTATTTGCTTGCTTGCTTGCTTGCTGAATTTATACCCCACCTTTCTCCCAGTAAGGGGACCCAAGGCAGCTTACAACATAAAAATAATAATAATGGTAAGACAATAAAAACAGTAAAACCAGAGAGCCCAATGGATCATAACAGTCAACCATTAACTGTTGTAAAGAAACAGTCTAATTTGTAAAGAAACCGATTATTACAAAGTCACTGTAATCCACTAGTTCATTCTGCTCTAAGAAAAAGCAATGCTCTACATTGCCTGTTCTTGAATTAAATTTCCACTAGTTAAGGAAGGGGACCTGCAAAGCCATATTGTTTGCAAATGCACAGGAATATTTCTGCTTTCAGCTGCTTCACAATATTTCTGCTTTCAGCTGCTTCACAATAGCACGTACCCCATATCAAAGCATGTGGACACTTTTCTCGAAGTGCTGCCCAACAGGTGGCACAGCATCTTCCCACCCACCTGAACTGCTCTCTGAGTGAAGCTTACATCATTCTCAATTGCAGGAGACAGCATTAAAAGGGTTGAAGACACAATCTAGCGTAGGTTATTTAAACAGCCCGGCCTGATAGTCACAGACTAAGCACAGTTTTAATGAATGCTGTCCCAACTGGCAGGGCAAATGTTTTGATAAATAGCTGCTATAAAGCCTCTGAATCTTGGATATAGATCCACATATGATATGTACAAACACTGAATCTGAGAACTTTCAAAGTTCATTCACTCCAAGCTTTTGTCAAGTACTATATTTTTCCTTCTTGACAACTTCAAATCTCAGGTGACGATTACTGTGTCTGGGGTTGGGTGTGTGTAAGAAGGGTGTTGTTGTTTTTTTACTGTGAAAAGGGGTATTGTCTTGGTGTGTCTATATGGTGACACCAGTTTAGCTGTTGTCCTCCCCCCTAAAAAAAAGGTTTAAAAAACAAAGTATAATATTGGACACGTTGTGACAACTTGTGAATGTATATAATATTTATAATTCCCAGGGAAAGGTGGGATATGTCATTTACAGCCCAATTCTGTCTAGCCGGACACAGTGGCGCAAATAAGATGCCTACTGCATCCTATCCAGGCACAACCAGAGGCCTCCTCAGGGTAAAAGGACGTTTGTAACCTTACCCCTAATAGAGCCGCAGCTGCCCCAATGGGTCTGCTCAAACGTGTGCCAGCTATTTTGCTCGCGCACATTCGAACCAGCCGTGTATCTCTGGCCTGGCATGGGAAGGGGAATAGGATTCGGCAGAGGAGGCTGAAGGAGGTGTTGCTCTGAGGAGGAAGGAGGTGTTTTTCTAACTTCACAGCTTCCAGCCAATCAGTATGTTCCGGTATATTCCTGCAGATATACAAAACTAGTTTATTCTGAGGCTGAGCATAACCCTGAAGACAGGATTTGTTGTATGTGTGAACAATAAGAAGTGAGTCTGTCACTCAAATTATATGCTTTTGTATGATCAAAATCTCACTATACCCAGTGTGTCCAACTGTCCACGTGGCTGGTGTGAGGGAGATGAGAGGAGAGAAGTCGGAGTGTAGGACGTCTATCATGAACGTTATTGTGTAGGACGTTATTGTGTAGGAAGTCTATCACTAACAGGATCACTGCTATCTGTTGGCTCACTGGACTGAGACTGGAAGACGATTACCCACAATCCCGCAGCGAGAGAGACTACTCGCAGAGGCGTAATGGGCCTCACCGGCACCTTTCCTCACAGGGCTGCCTCCACGCGCCTTTCCTTCTATGCATGATTGTGAGGGCGGCGTGAGAAGGCAGCCGTTCAGTGGTGGAGCCTGAGCATAGCGCCCCACGCCCGGAGCAGCTGCTCCTCGGGCTCCAAAACCTACTTGTAATGCAAGACATTGCTTGTTAATCAAGTTAAAATTTATTAATTTTTTTTGCTTGTTATGCAAAACACTCTCAAACCAAGTTACTCTCAATCCAAGGTTTTACTGTATCTCAAAAGTTGCGCTGCTACAAATGTGGAAGTTGCCATAAGAAAGCTGTGGGTGCATTCTGTGGTGGGTTGGAAGCATCCATTCCCTCCCCCATCTGTGTTTCCCTGCTTGTCACACATTTTTCACCAGAAGATTTTGAGTGGCCCTGTAGTCGTCTGCTCTTGAAATAGTTTTCTCCAGAGTTCTGTTCCAGTCAAGTTAGTTGTTGTTTGTGAGTTGGCGTGTCTAATAACTTACATTATTGATTTTTCTACTGGTCTAAAACCTGAGCATCTTTTAGTTTCTGTTATTTGTTATGTGGCTTGGCTAGAAGGTTGTGAGACTCCAGATGTGGCACTGTATAAAATAGGTTTCTTCTAGTTATGTTAAATCTTGTTACAAAGCTGCCCCTGTATATCAAGAGAACCAATCTTGTGAGCTGCAGCACAGACTCTATCTCTTATTCTGGTTGAGGATTATGCTGCCTTCCTTGGAGTTTTTGTTACTCTCTGGGCTGGCAACTCTGGAGGCCTGCTAAATTGTGTTGCAAGTAAGGCTTACCAGGGCTGGCTTTCTTGGTGTTCAGTACTGTACTGATGATAAGACACATGTTTGGAAATATTTGTCTGTGTGGTTAAACAGCTTTTCCTTGCTTGCTTTTTTGATAAAACCCCATGGGCCTGTGCATTGTATATATAATCAAACTACAATTTTGTGGTTTTGCTCTCCAAACCTTGCTCTCGAAGTGGAGTCACTTCTTGAAGATAGATTGCCTTTTTGTGTCTTTAAGTATAATTGTTGAGGGTCACAGGGGTGCTGTGCACACACATCCTCCACCAATTTCCGTAATTACCTTTCTCACCCCTTTACAGGTTATGATTATATTTCCTTGAATTCTGCTTGGTGTGTTAAGCATTACTGTTGCTAGAATGCTTTATCATTGATTTTCAGAGTGTTTGTTGCGGAAGGAGGACTGCTGTTCTTTCAGCGTCAGAGGGGTCTCCTACACTTTCTCCTTTGACTGAAAGTTACCAACTTGGATTTTAATGTTGGCTTCCCCCTCTGCCTCTAGACTTAATGGGGTTGGTTGCTGGTTATGTGTTGTAGTCTCTTGTTTTCAGTGCCCTCTTGTCATTGCTGTTGACTCATCAAGCTGGTGCATCTGAGTTTAATTGAAGCAGTAACAATGCAATCAACATGTCTCTCTATTTTTATCTAGATCTCCTCCTCCCCCAACCCGATTCTCCTGCTGTGTGACTCATTCTTTCTAGGTCTCAGATCTCAGCTCCCTTTTAAGGATTAGAAAGGGGGGGAAAGAGTCACAAATATAACAAAGCCCCCCAAAAGGATGAGTTATTTTAAAAGTACGTGTAATAGGAATGTGTTTTGCTTTTTGCTATTCCTTTCTTTTTTTGAATTCTTGGTAAGGTTCCTGCTTTATTTGGGTTTTGTGCCACAGACTCAGTAAGTGACTGTCACTCAACCTCACTTTGTCACCATACAATGGGAATAATAGTAACCTTTTCACTAATCATATTTCCAGGATTGGAAAAATCCCAGCTGCCTGGTCTGTTCATAGTGTCTATGAACCTGATTTAATATTTTTTTTTTCAGATCAGTGCAAGGTGAATGTCTTAAAAATGTGGTTCTGGCTGCTAAATGTGAATACTGGCACTCAGGAAGTTGAAATACCGTACTTACCAAGATTTGAATATTTTAATGTTGACAACAAATAGCTGTGACTTGTTGTCACGTACTTTGCAGTCATAAATGGGTATTGATCATGTTACCAATGAACCTATTATTTTAAGGTTTAGCAGCTGCCCTCCTACCAGGGTCTTGCTCACTGTGATTTGTTTGTCCTCATACACTGGGATTGTGACAGAGCATAATTGGTCTCCTGCTCTGATAACAAGCAGCGTGGTCCACAAAATGTAGTTGTGGACACGTGAGCCCTTCTGAGCTATGAAGACCTTTGACAAAGGCGTTGTCCTATCACTTCCCTATTTGTAAAACTGGAAAAATGCATGGCCTGCTCACAGAGGATATTGCAAAGAATGAATTAGGAATGGTTTGTAAGGCATTTTGTGCAATCAATTGCAATGAAAATTGTGAATAAGTAATTCTGAAATGAGGCTGACGACAGTAATGCAAAAGTAATCAAGTGTTTGGATAGTTCTCTGAAGCAAGAAACAAGCCATTCCCACTGGCTCCTTGGATGTCAGCCCTGCCTGCACTCCTCTTTGGTGTGAAATTTGTTTTTTTTTCCAGTTGGTGCCCATGACCAAAGAACTAAAACAACTATGATAGTTCCTAAGATTTGGCCTCAGACATCATGGTTTGCTTTTAACAATTTTGTAACTGTATTTCTAAATATTAACTTGTAATTGTGATTACACCATTATTTTAAAAGACCGCTTTGTATATCCATTCCTAAGCTAGCTCACAGACCTGTCAATGGTGAATCCATTTAAGCAGCTAAGCATATATTTAACTCCCATATTCTGCTCTTATATCACTAGGAACAGGTCATGCCATACAAGGATCTGATTCACATCCAAAAGGTCCCAGGTTCAATCCCCTGGGATTTCTCCCCTAGAGAAGAATTCCTATCTAAGACCTTGGAGAGCTGCTGCCAGTCAGTGTCATCAGTACTAACCTAGGTGAACCAATGGCCAGGCTCAGTATACAGCAGCTTCCTATGTTCCTAATTGAACCCTAGCACATCAGTCCCTACTACACGACCCCAATGACCTTCTCCATCTATTCACAAGAAGAGATAAGGCTGACCCTGGCACCTAAAATGCTACTTACTCCTCTTGGTTTTGTTTGCACTTAAGCATACATGCATGCACCCCTTATTTCTAACATCTGTTACCTCAACTTCCTTTCTAGTCAGCTAAGTAAAAAAAAAGAAGAGAGAAAAGTAGAGTGGGTGGGAAGAAAGAGTGGTGTCCTGGAGCATTTCCCAGGAGATGTTCTAGGTTACCACTCTTTCCCCTGCCACACATATCCATGTTCTCTCCACACTTTCTTAATTAGCTGGCTAACAACGCTCCGTGTTCCAGCCGCATGCTACACGCTGCAGCAAGGAGAGTCATGCCACGGAGGCATCTTCGGACAACGCTGGCTCTTCGGCTTTGAAATGGGGATGAGCACCACACCCTAGAGTCGGACACGACTGGACTTAATTGTCAGGGGTCACGTTTACCTTTAACAAGGAAGCAGAGGTGGAGGTGGCGATGGGAGGGGAGCAGACTGGAGACCGGCTAAGGCAGCAGGTGGCTCTGGCCCTGACTCCCCACCCCAGTCTGCCACTCAAGGCAACAGCTTCACCCAGCCTCATTAATGGGCCGTCCCTGAGAAGCTATACTAATAATGCGCAAATCCTAGGCATATTTACTGAGAAGTAAGGAATGGGACTTACTCCCTGGTGCGTTTAGGATTACAGACCAATCCTGTGCACCCTTACCTGGGAGTAAGCTTTGTTGAATACAGTGGGACTTACTTCTCAGTAATCATGCATATAATTCTTCTGTTAGAAGGATTAGAGAGTGGACCAATGTGTCCACTAGACAAAATTCTCTCTCACTTTGTCCCTTCCCTTCTCCTATACAGCACCATTGCCTTTCTGGGATAAGGTGGGTTCAAAGTAGAAAATGGAACTGTTGTAAAATGAGTGTTTGCTCCACTGCTTCTTTGGCCCCGTTTACATGGTTAAAGACCACTGGTGATAAGTGAACACCCCTGCTGTTGTTTTATTTTTTCTTCAGTGGTCATGTATCTATTTCCAGTGGATTAAATTAGGGGAATTATACCTAGTCCACCACCAAAGAGAATCAAAAGTAGAAGGTGTTGCAGCGGTCCCCCACTGCAAGAGTTGTTACTGTAATGCCTGTGGGCTTTTTGGTTATGTAAAATGCTGCTTCAGATTTCCTTTCCCAGCATATGGATGCAAGGAAGGTTGATGGTGGATTTTGTAGCATAAAGCCTTTGATTGTGTGGATCACAACAAACTGTGGCAAATTCTTAAAGAGATGGGGGTACCAGACCACCTTACCTGTCTCTTGAGAAACCTGTATGCGGGTCAAGAAGCAACAGTTCAGACCGGCCATGGAACAACCGACTGGTTCAAAATTGGGAAGGGAGTACGGCAAGGCTGTATATTATCACCCTGCCTATTTAACTTGTATGCAGAGTACATTATGAGAAATGCAGGGCTGAATGAATCGCAAGCCGGAATCAAGATTGCCGGGAGAAATATCAACAACCTCAGATATGCAGACGATACCACCCTAATTGCAGAAAGTGTAGAAGAACTAAAGAGCCTCTTGATGAGGGTGAAAGAGGAGAGTGCAAAAGTTGGCTTGAAACTCAACATTAATAAAACTAAGATCATGGCATCTGGGTCCATCAATTCCTGGCAAATAGAAGGGGCAGAAATGGAAGCAGTAACAGATTTTACTTTTCTGGGCTCCAAGATCACTGCAGACGGAGACAGCAGCCATGAAATTAAAAGACGCTTGCTCCTTGGAAGGAAAGCTATGGCAAACTTAGACAGCATAATAAAAAGCAGAGATATCACCATGCCAAAAAAGTTCGCATAGTCAGGGCGATGCTGTTCCCAGTAGCAATGTATGGTTGCGAGAGTTGGACCATAAGGAAGGCTGAGCGCCGAAGAATAGATGCTTTTGAACTGTGGTGCTGGAGAAGACTCCTGAGAGTCCCGTGGACTACTAGGAGATCAAATCAGTCAATCCTAAATGAAATCAACCCTGACTGTTCCCTGGAAGGACAATATTTTGGCCACCTAATGCGAAGAGAGGACTCTCTGGAGAAGACTCTGATGCTGGGAAAAATTGAAGGCAAAAGGAGAAGGGGAAGGCAAAGGATGAGATGGTTAGACAGCATCACCGATGCAACGAACATGAAAATGAGCGAACTCAGGAAGATAGTGGAGGACAGGAAGGCCTGGCGGGATATGGTTCATGGGATCACGAAGGGTCGGACACGACTTAATGACTGAACAACAAAATTTGTTTGCATGAAGCCTATTGGCATGTTTCAGACTGTCACACCCAGAACTTCCCTCTCACTCTGCCTATGTGCATTTGTGTATCTGCCTAGTTGTTCTTGCCTTGGTGTGTCTCTGTAGGCAAGGTTTTTGAGCGTCTCAAAGCAAGATTGTGTGTGTGTCTGTCTCCCTGCATTTCTGCCCCTGTCTGTTTTGAATTCCTGGTAGAGTCTGGCAGTGTCTCTCTGTGTGTGCTGGTCTGGGGTTGCATTTTCAAACTGAATTTGGGGATTGTTCTCTTGTCCAGACAGACTAGGCTGCATCATCCCCCCCCCCCAGTCTAACAGACGCTGGTACCAGAGAGTAAGAGCCGTTGCCTTGGCTGCTTCAGTCGAGTGAAATAAAATGTTCTTTCGAGCTGATGGGATCCAGGATCAGTCTCAAATGCCAGCGTCTTAAAATCAGCTCCGCTTAAAAAGATATGTATGAAAAAGCAAGGAAGAAAGGCAGATCCCCCCCAATAAGTTTTTTTAAAGTTAACTCCTTGTTTTTTTCCCATTTCTAAACAGACTGCAGAGCTCCAAAAGAGAAGGTCTTCCAAGAACAAAACAAAAGGCAGCTGTCAGTTTAATCTGAGCTCCCTGATAAAATTCCAGCAGAGTTCTTTCTTTCTTTGTTTTTTTTCATAGATGAAATAAGAACCCTGGCAGGCCCTCTTGACTGGCCACATAAATCATTCGTAGTAATTGCTCTGTGAGAGAAAACTGCTTCTTAGGCACAGGGAGGGGAAAAAAAAACCGTTCTGACTGTGTACCACTTCAGGTAGCGCAGCTGGTGGAGGTCATTAGCCCCCTTCTCCTGTGAGAAAGGGGAGGGGGAGCTGCGCCAGAGGCGGGCCCTGCGAACTGAAAGAGTGAGCATAGCACAGAGCATAAATTAGGTTTTCCTGATACCTTTTCTTTTTTGTTGGGCCAGCTTTAATGGTTCTGGAGGGGTTAGAAACCAGGCAGTGCTTTTTGACAAGAGGCAAATATGGATTTGGGAGCTCCCCACCACCACCACCACCACCACCCAAGACCAGCCAGAGAAAGGAGAGAGATGTCAGAAAGAGGGAATAGAGAGTGTGGGAGCAATTGAAACGGCTCCGTTTGGGAGCTCAGGTGGCACCATTTCAATTAGCTAATATCTCTTTAGCTCACTGCATGACTCAACACGCTCCTTATCTCTCAGGTTAGATGTGGAATTGCTGCAAAAAGCCTAGCACTTAGGGCTGGTGTTGGTTTGCTGGCTGCAGGGGCACAGTAGGACAGCTGCATGTGAAAGCTTCAAAGCTGTGATAGCACTTTGCCTGGGTAGTCATGAAGATGGTGATAATAAAATAACAGGGTTCCGACCAAAGCTGCATTATAGTAGAACCAGCTACAGGGCCGGTAAGAACAAAACCTTTCATTCTCTCCTTTTCCAGCGGCCAATGAAGGGTGAGATAGATAGATAGAAAATGTCAGCTCTCAGAATGCCCTCTTCTAAGGAAGCATAGATGCTGCGCTAATGTTTTAGAGTATAAGCGAGCACAAGCGTGAACAGTTGACGATAATTCAAATGCAGTAACACTTAATGGAAACCAGCAAAGGCTCGACATCATCTGTGCAAGGCTGTAGGCGTCTGCCTAAGTTCTTGCAGAAGAACAAGGGCTACAGCTCTATGTGAGCAATACGTGTGTAGGCATCCTACCGGATGTAACAACAGCATGACAAGCGTAAGGCAGAGCACTAGTTAAGGTGATTTAAAGGGAAAAAGCAGTGGACAGGACAGGAGACTCATCCCTGAGCTGTGCTTCCCCCCAACACTCTTCCCATCAGAGCTGGTGTAGCGTCGTGGCAGAAAGACTGTGCTATGAATCAGGATTTCCCCAGTTCAGATCTCTTACCTCTGCCATGTACTCACTATATGGCCTTAGGCAAGTCACTCCTCAGCCTCGACTGTAATATGGGGATAATCATGCTTACCTTAGAAAGTACTTGTAAGGAACACGTCATTAATACACATGAAGCATTTTGCATACTCAAAAACACTATACAAATTATTATTATTATTACTACTACTACTACTACTACTACTACTACTACTACTACTACTACTACTACTACTACTACTACTACAGTGTCAGACCCCCAGCTAAAAGAAAAGCAGATGGGGAAGGAAGTTTTGAAGAGAAAGCAGAAGCAGGGGAAGAATTCAGCAGCTCCCTCTTGCCCCTTCTCCACATGAAATCGCCCCCACCTCTGTTTGTAGCTGTGCTGTGGTGACCTGCATTTCACAGCTCTGCTGCCGTCACATCTAGTTATTCCCTAAATCTCATTCACTTAAATGAGTAACTGAGTATAGCTGCTGTGTACAAGAAGTGCCGTGCCAGATCAGTCCAGCAATCTGGCTTTGTTTCGTAAGATCTGCTTTGGGCAAGCCGCATGTAAGGTTCATTAGGATAAAATGTTTCTAAAAGGCACTGCATGAGCTGACTGCGTATCCTAAGGGGTTTCAGAAAATGGGCACCTATGTGAAAATATGGCAAGACTAGCCAGCCCTTTTTGCCTGATCAATCAAGCCTTCTAATCCTCTGGCTTTGGACTTTACACTCTCAGAACTTGGCGGACTCTCCTGTTGACATCCTCACATTTTCCAAGATTTTTTCCTGTCCCTTTCCCCCTCACCCTTCCTCCTAGTTTTCCATTTTTATGATGTTTAATTGTAGAATGGGAAACGTGTAAATTATAAAACGACATTGGGTGGATGCACAATGGTTTAACCCATGTATTCTCCTCCTCTAGTCTGTTCCTTAGCTGTACATTGAGGTGTCAACCATCTAGCTGACATCCAAACTGCACAGCGTGTTCACACACCTGTGCGTTCCATCTGTACTGATTCCCTACTTGTTTCTGAACATCGCTGGTTCCAGGACCACCGTATCTATACCACTGGAGGTACACATTTTGTTCCAGTAGTTTTGTCACCTGTAGGTGACACAAGCCAAAAGGTGGGACATGGTCAGGCCAGTCATTCAAAAGCTTGTACCTCTTTAATGAGACACAAGCTTTTGAGTGAAAGGTTTGTCAAGTAGACTATGACCTGATCATGTTGACCGCATCAATTCCTGCACAAACTCCTTAACAACTGTATTGGTGTGAAAACACACCTTTATGTCTTCTATGCTTCCAGGGAAATGTACATATATTATTGCTATTATTCTATGCAGTTTCCTCTGTTCTTCAAACACTGATCCACACTCGGTTTATGTCTTATCACTTCTGGGGGCCAACCAGCCATGGCATTAAGTATGGCATCAGTTAATTAGGGGCTTTTTTTTTTTAACCTTTTACCTCTGCACTGTTGTCTCCGATTTGCAGCAAATAGCACTTTTGGGATTAAGTAGCTGCTTCAGGGAGGTTTTCAGCAGCAAAATAGTGAGGACGTAAAGGGGTAAACAGCACCCTATATACCTCCATGGGTAGAATCCTGATCCAGATGGGGCCCCTGCATGGCTATTTTCAAGTGGCAACAAGCTCTTAACTAGACTTGCTGCATTTAACATCACATCTAGTATGGCCCTAAGTGCAAGGCCTAAAAAGAAACTTGCTTTTGCAACAAACTTGTTGCAAACTTTACAACAGAATAGAAGTCTTGTGCTTCTAGCTCTGTATATAGAGTTTCAGATACTAGCAGAAGAACTGCGTTGAAGTTGGCAGTTCCCATGTGGAACAAGAGGAGGTTAAGAGTGTTCTTCACACTCTAGTGCTTGCTCAGGGAGCTAGCAAGAGAGACCCTTTGTTTTGAGTAGAGATTGACACTGCAGAGACCTCGGGTGATACCTTGTCCCCCTTGTCGGTACAATCCCTCAATAACTTTGTTCTTCTTAGGTGGGGAGTAACAGCAATCCAGCAAGTGGGTCACTTTTAGACATGAAGAATACAAAAGAGGTAAAAGAGTAGGGAATTAGGAAGCGGACGAAAGAAGAGAAGTCTGAAATATCTGATGTTGTCTTCAAGTAAAAATGTTGTGTTTTCTTTCAATACATTAATTTTTATTTGTGCCATTTGCTGGGTCACAATTATGTAGAACTTTAAGCAGAGAGAACTTTGAGGAAACCCTAGTTTACAGGATTGGGAATGTTACATCTGAAGCAACTCCAGGCATTTGTACTTGGAAAAACATAGGAGATGACGACTTCTTGCAGACTAATGCAGCCACTGTGGGGGATACAAGCTCTTAGTGGTAAAGGTAGGCTTGAATTTGCAATGCTATGAAATCTCAGAAGCTAGGCATGGTAGAATCTCCACTGGTCTGGCAGTAAGGCTTATGTTGCCCCCAAATAACTTGAGTAGGGCAAGCAGTCTCAGGGCCAAATCCTGTCCCTGCCAGCGTATAGCACACAGCACTGCTGCCGGAGCATGCACTGCATGCTATTGGGGGGGGGGGTTGACTAAGCCCAGGAGAGGTAAGTAATTTTTTTTTGTTATTTAGCTCCCCATAGGCTGCCTGGCCTACATTGGGTCTCCTTGGACCTATGCCAGCTATTTAGACTCAGGATGGTGGGGGTGGGAAAGGGGGGATAATACCTGTTTTAGGATATTTTAATGTTTATATGTTATATTTTTGTTTTAAATGTGATTTTATGTTTTGTGAGCCGCTTTGAGTGCCCTCCGGGAAGAAACGTGGGATACAAATTACATAAATAAATAAATCTCAGTGTGCTCATCTGCTTCCGAGACCCTTCCCCTGCCCGGCCTGCTCCCCGTCCTCAACTGCCCTCAATCCTCCCTCAAACTGCCCTGCCACCAACCTACCTGCTCCAGTGGGGTGTCTGCAAGCCGCTGTCGCACGCAAGGGGACCTCCGGCCATTTGCACTGGCGGCCCTGGCACACATGACAGCAGCATAGTGTTCGTGCCGTTGGTTCGCAAGATCCACCACTGTAAGCCTCGGATAAGATTGGGCTGCTGCTGATGCAAATTGAGCAACTATATGCAAATCTGTTGATTTTGTATAATTTTACAGCAGGTCACAGAATTCTGCTTTTGTTAGTACAGAATTTTTCGTTTAACCAAAAGTAAACATAATCCTAAATATAATCATAGTCGCAATCTAATCATTAATTATTTTAGCTGATTTCCCATAGAAAGCAAGACCTTATATTTTTAAGTATCAGTAGGTAACACAGAAAGAGTTTTCTCACAATTCTTGACTACCCAACCTGTTAGTTCCTTGTTTCCTTTTTCTTCAGTATCCATCACTGTTCTCCGACAGAGGAAAATAACGCTGTTGGGCTTGATCTGACGTGGTCATAATTCTTCCCATTACATTGTTAACAAAAATCGTGTTTCAGTGCCTCTTTATCACATTTTCAAATGTGAACTAATGACATTTGCATGAGTTTATGATGAGTCATTGAAAACAGAATAAATCAACACGTTAGCTAAGAGACGCCTTGTGTTTTGGTAGCCAGTTGAGGAAAAATGGCCTAACAAGTGGCAATGAGAAAGATTGGTAATGGCAACATGATCGTGCTCTGAGCCTCTTCTGGAAAACTGTAGTGATATTAATCCAGCTCTTGACCCTAGTTTAACCCTAACCGTGTGAAATGCATAATCCAGGGTTATCCTTTACTTAACTGTAAGCAGTTGCTGAGCTCAGTTTCCAGCTGTGAATGCAACGTGCTCCGCGACTGCAGTGCTTGTGGTATTGACAGATATGTCTGTTACTGGCTGACACTGAGAGAGCAGAATTGATTGGATCAAATAGGAATCCAGAGATTTATTTGAAGGGTCATGTAGGTTCTTCACAGCATCTCATCAGCTCAAGCTGTCATTTCTTCCTTATGCTCACAGGTGCTGAAAGGTGAATGTACTTCTGCAGGCACAGCTTTGGTAGAAGCCCAGGCATTACTCTCTGTATTGCCCGGTTCCAGATGTTTAAGATGCTCTGACAAAAGGTTAAAGCTCAAAACATTTTGCTGCAATTCATTTGGGGCAAGATGTCCCTAAGGAACCGTGATTTTGAATCAGAGTACTGAATCAGTTATGGGTGGCATTCCCGTTTTCTTACTCCAACATTTATAGATCTTACTTAATATGGACTTAGGTGTGTCCCTTAGCACCTCCCCAGACTTCTTCACCTTCAACACCCTCCTCCGTGGTACCCAGGAGATTTTCCCCCACTGCAGCTATTGCTTCTCCACTGCAGATATTAGGGAGAGCAACACTGGGAGCAAGACATGAGATGCATGTCTATTACCACCCTTTACACTCCCTTCTGTGGTCTTTTAACAGTCCAGAAGCAAAGAGGAATGTTCCACGTTCCTTCCTGATTTCCTGCTTCATCCTCATATAGAACATCCTGTGGATGCAAGAGAGAAGCTTTGTGTAAAGAAAAAGAGATTTAGTAGGTAAGGAGGCTGTCGAACAACACTTGGCCAGCTAGGGTGCAAAGGAGAATAGGATGCCTGTACCGTTAATAGTTGTACCATAGAAGAAATTTGGGTAGATGTGGCTTGTCACACAAGAGTAATAAAATCTGTACTTGCTGAAGTTCCCTTTTCTACCTTCTATTAAAGGTACAGGATCTCCCCAGCCTTTGCACTTGTTTATTTTAGTGGTCTGCAAGGAGCAGTCCAAGCGCCAAATCTGGAAACCAGACTATTGGCCAATGGTTTTAGGATAAAGCCATAAAGCAGTAAAGTAATGATGAAAGTGCATGTCATTTGGACTTCTTCATAGGATGATTGAAAAAGGGGCCACAATCCAGATGGTGTAAATGTTTGGATTAACATGATCTGGATTTATACCAATGGCTGGTGTTTGTTGGACTCTAATGCTTTAGTTTAGGACGGTCAATGGCAAAGCAGAAAAGAATCTAGTTTGGCTACTGTTCTGATTGTATAGCATATTCCACCATGTTCTTCCTATATCTACAAAATATCTTTCGCATTGCTCTTCTTGAATTATGATAGGAGGACAGGCAGTTGTGTGCATGGCATGTCCATTCATCTCAGCCATATAAGCTATTACATCAGTATTGTCATAACTCTCTGTAACTAGATGGTTCTCCTCTGCTTTGCCAAGCATAGATTGCATACTGTGTTCATTGCGACTCTCCAAAACTCACAGCTTGCACACCTAAACACAGGAGAAACACACTTAGAGGATAGAACTGTAAGATGCCAACAGTTCCGTTCCTGCATCTTTTTTTGATCTTGTGGAAAGGAAACTAGAGGGGGAAAGTAGATGGAGCTTCTAAAATAATTTGGTCACGCATCTGTCAAGGATGATTTTTATTAAACTGCCCTACCCTAATCCGATGGGGTGGACTGAATGACCTTTTTCAAGACAACCTGTGGAAGAACTCTCCAAATCCATTATTCAGCTGCCTTCACCAATAACATTGGACACTAAATGCTACCACTTTTTCCAAATCCCTGCTCCATAAACTGCCACAATTAAGTGGAGTTCAACATTTGGTGGAGGGCTCACTTCCATGCAGTTCATGTAGAGCTCTGACGAGGCCTCAATCAATCAATCTTTATTAATACAGTCAAAGACCAAAACACAAATTACCATCCATATTGTTTATAACATACTTGAAACTCTAATTAACAAATGTACCCTTTGCCCTTCAGTATCAAGGAGCTACAACTCAAATCCCTTCTCTAGGCTGATTCTACACGCTGTAGCTAAAAAAACTTGCACATTGCTTAGTGCGCCACACATTAGTTCCCAGAAGAAGTATCTTACAAAACTCCACATCTTCCAAACCCGGGAATTTCTTAATCAGAGGCACTATAAACTTAGCCCCAGATAGTTGAACACAGTGCAGCAGGACATGATCAACTGATTCTACTTTCCCTGAGCCACATGGACAGATCCTTTCAAAAAATGGGATCCTGCAAAAGCGACCCTCAACTATGGCTGAGGGCAGCTCTGATTAGGCCTTTGCCCAAGGTCTGAGAATATTAAGTTGCAGCACACTAAGCTGTCCCATGAATCCAGGACAAATGGAGAAGTTTGCAGCTGGATTTAGAGGAGCCCTTCTGTATTAATCCTATAATCTTACACTATTCTGCATTCACATCCTGTGCTCTGAATCACACTCCGTGCTGCTAATAGCAAAGCCTTCACTATGCTATGCTGTTCCCCCCGTTGCTTTGTGGTGGAAGTGACCAAGAGCAAAAATGAGGCATTGTTATCACAAACAGGGAGGGGAGCTAAAACCTGTGGGAGGGGGGGGAGAAAGCAGATGGAGCAGTGCATTTAATCTGTAAATGTGCAAACCAAGCTGTCTCAGTGCCATGGAACAAATGCGGTGAATTAAGTACAGTATGCACAAGTGGGGATCCCAGTTCTGAAGAGCAGTGCTCCTGTTCACGACTCCAGTCAACTAGAACAGGAGTCTTGTAGTGCTGTTTGGGGCTTGCAGAGGACACTGTTTTGCTTTCCAACCCTCCTTAACCTTCCCCCTCTGTGCTATATAGTGCTGAAAAGCTCGGGGTCAGGACAGACTGCCAGCTCTGAACCTGAATACTTAGCCTCGTGGCACTTATTATCCCCCTCCTGCCAAACCTAATGCTCACCTCCAAGGTACTATAGTATAAATATGTATGGGTGCCAGCCAGCCAATTCTGTTTCTCTCCCTCCATTGTTTTTGTTTTAAATGATCAGCTCCAGCATTCCATGTTGAATGGAATTCCAGCATTCCATGGCTGAACTGCCCTCCGTTTTGGACTTAATTCCTAGACTCACAGTCTGCCTGGCTTCTGGTGCTGTAGACCCACTCTTTCCTCCTGGGTGGCAAAGAGAGCTGCCCATAGAAAAAAATGGAGAAATCCAGGATTTTAATGTAGTGGTCCCCACCCCCATCCAGTCAAAGGCAGCAACAAAAACAGACACTCTTGCCTTTGGCAAGGAGTTGCCAACTTTGTCTGGAAGTTAACTTTCCAGCCAATGAGATGAATACTAGTATTTTTTTTAATCTCTGTGCCCTCAACAGTCTGTAGTCCCTGGAAGCCCACTAGACCATTCTATTTTTTAAAAAAAGATCACATTTTTGTACATTTACAAATACACACACACACACACACACACACACACACACACACACACATATATTCCCTCTATTAGAGGGAATGATGGTGACAACAACAAAAGAAAGGTCAGCTTTGAACCCATTGCAGCCAGGTAGTTAGTCATACCTACCGGTACTATAATTAACATCTAGAAGATAAAGGGGAAAGAAGTACATGGGGGGGGGGGGGGGACGGCAAAAAACACCGGTGCAACCATGAATAAGGAAACACCCAGGCAGTTGTTTGGGGATGATTGTTCCTTGTACTGGTAGATAGGCAGTGAAAAAAGAGAACAAGAATACAAATATTGATTTCCCTCTCCTTGTCCCTGTCCTGGCTTCCCTCTGTCAGAGCTTTGGACTTACAAACTTGAGCATGATTTCATTCAAAGGAAGTCACAAGCCCCGCTCACCAATGGAATTTGTTAAAGGTCAAGAGATGAAGTATTCTTAGTAAGTGGAAGTAAATTGCAGGGGGGGGGGAGGCAGAGAAGGAAGGGTAGGATCCTCTGCTCAGTTGGTAATGCTGAATGCTTAATCGGGCAGCCACCTAAGGGAAGTCTGGTGAACCACAATTCTTCTTCTTCTTCTTCTTCTTCTTCTTCTTCTTCTTCTTCTTCTTCTTCTTCTTCTTCTTCTTCTTCTCTCTCTCTCTCTCTCTCTCTCTCTCTCTCTCTCTCTCTCTCTCTCTGCTTGTCTTGTCACCGTTCAGGACTGTTTGGAATGCTGCTGGCATGTTTTATTAGACAGCTTTAGAAACTGGAAATTGGACAAGTCCTGCTCAAAATAATCTGAGGAGGGGTGGGGAATACAGTATATTCACACTACAGAATTAACCTTTGCCTTTTTTCAGAAGCAAAAACTCAAGTGTTTGACCACCACTGGCGTCACTACGGGGGGGGGGGGGTGGAGCTGTAAGTTCTTCCGTGATCGGAGCCTCCGTTACACGGAAGAACGAAGCGCCCCGCCCCGTGCCTTCCGACCCATTCAAAGCGGTGAAAACAACGCGCATTCACCGCTTTGACTGGGTCAGAAGGCGTGGGGGCGGGGCGCTTCGTTCTTCCATGTAATGGAGGCTCCGATCATGGAAGAACTTACAGCTCCGCTACCCCCTGTAGTGACACCAGTGTTGACCACTTTGTCACTGGGAGTCTGATAAATGAAATACCCAAAGGGAAATGCATTGCCATGAACCATTTCCTGTGTGCAAAAAAGGCCCTAGGCAGTGGTGTCACTAGGGTGCGCGTCACCCCATAGCGGGGTGCGCGTGTCACCCTAGTGAGCCTCCCCCATATACCCCCCCTCTGTGATTTGGGGGGGCACCCGATGGACGTCGCTCCGGGCGCCCGATGGGCGCCCGCTCTGGACGCCTGATAATTTTTACAGCCGGCTCGGGGATGTCTTCCCTGGCCGGCTGTCCAGGGCCTTCTGAGGAAGGCCCGGTGCGCGAACGTTATTTATAACATTTGTTTGCACATGCGCAGACTGTTGCTGATGGAAAAGGGCAGCCCTTTTCCCTCAGCAACAGTCTGGGCATGTGCAAACGAATGTTATAAGTAACGTTCGCGCACCGGGCCTTCCTCAGAAGGCCCTGGCGCGTCGGCTGGCTCCAGGGATGTCTTCAGGGGCGACGCGCACAGGACAGATGGCGTGCGCGCGTCACCCCTTGCGCGTGTCACCCCATGGCGGACCGCTACTGTCGCTTGACGGTAGCGGCGCCAGTGGCCCTAGGGTACAACTGTACCCCATAAACCAATGGATTTTCCTTTAGGATACCATTGTACCGCAGCTGGAAGCCCAATCCTGTGTAACTCTTGCACCGGTGTAACAGTAGACCCACCGGTGTAAGTGCACTTATGCCATTGTAACTTGCCGTACGCCGACGGACACAGGACAGACCCCCCCTTGGATGCTGCGCATGTGCAGGATGGACGCCAGCGCAACTCTGCCGGTTCAGGGGGCATTCCGGGGGCGTCTGAATGCCCCTGGAATGCCCCCTGCGCCTGTGGAGTTCCAGCGGCATCCGTCCCGCATCCGAACTGTATATGCGCGGCGTCCGAGGGGGGGTTATGCTGGTGTTCGTCCTGCGTCCGTCAGCATACGGAAAGTTACACTGGAATAAGTGCACTTACACCAGTGGACCTACTACAGCAAGAGTTACACAGGATTGGGCTGTACATTTCATTAGTTTAGCCCTGCTGACTTTCATTTCTCCACTTCAGCCGAACCATTTCTTTGTGCTGTAAAAGTACCTTAAATGGCTTCTGACCGCCCTTCTTTTAAACACAGTGAATGTGAACAAATGGCCCAAAGAGATCTATGTAAAGAAGGGTAGCTCTGGTTTTTAGACCTTGCTGACCTTAGGTATTATTGAATTCTATAATACTTACCTGGGAGAAAGTCCTGCTAATTTCAGTTAGACTTATTTCTAACTAGACATATATAGAATTGCACTGTGAATGTCGGATACAAAAGACAATTGTATGCACATGTTTGTGTACGTTTCTGTTTGTGTTTACAGTGTGTATTGTGACACATGCTGACTTCTGCTGTCAAATACAATTAAACGTTCTTGACATTCATTTGCAAACATCACAAAATCTATCTGGAGTAACCAGTTACTTTTCTAAACAAACAAACAAAATTATTTTTTTCTGTTTCCAAATGAGATTTAAACAATCATTCCTTCTTCTCAGGAAACTGTAGTTCTGAGAAGGCTGACTAGGAATCTCCATGAGAGTACTCTTACAGCACAGTCCTATGCATGTTTATGCAAAAGAAAGTCCCATTGTGTTCAATGGGGCTTACTCCAAGGAAAGTGTGTATAGGATTTCAGCCTTAGAGTCTGATCCTATGCATGTCTACTCAGAAGTAAGTGCATTATATAGTCAATGGGGTTTACTCTCAGGTAAATGTGGATAGGATTGCATCCTCACTGTCTTTATTTAGCAGTTCTATATATATATATACCACCTCCAAGGAACTCAGATTGGTGTACATGGCTCCTCCCTCTCCTTTTGTCCTCACAATAACCCTGTGAGGTAGGTTAGTCTGAGAGATGGTGACTGGCCCAGTGTTCCCCAGTCAAATTCATGACTGACCAGGGATTTATACCCAGGTCTTCCTGGTTACCATTTCAGCATTGTAACAACTATACTACACTTCCCAGAATTCTTTGCGAGACAGTCAAAACAGTATAAAATGGATATATGTTTGCAGAGTCGAGAGAATATTTTGTAGAAAGCAGGCAAAAGGAAGAACAAGCATTGATGCAGAATTTAGGTACAGGATAGAATACTGTATAGCCCTGCGTGAGGTAGAGGCTCACTTCATTTATCTTTTAGGCTCAATGGAAAGATAGAGGTTTCTTCCAGGATAGCATTTTCAGAAAATGTGCAGAAAAACTGCACATTCCCTTTATTAGGGCTGTATTTGCAGGCAGCAGTCTTAGATTGTGTCTTTCCATTTCCTGCTAGCAGGGAAGTCAACATGTGGGTATTAATGCAAATGAATTCCCCTGAGGGAGGGACGATACCGTTTCCTCGACCCAGGTGAGAAGGGAGGGATGCGGCTACTGGTCTCCGTGATACACTGTTTAGACTGGGGAAAAAAACCCTCCCTCAATGAATAAAGAAAAGCTTTCCAAGGCGTCACTCTGCATGTTAAGATGGAATTCAAATGCCTGTATTGTCATATAACATAATTTGAAGATGAATGTGCACCTGGTCAGAGGACTAGGAGCTGCCTGTCATTGTTGGGTGGGTGGCAGACAACCGACAGACAAGCTGCACGGATGGATAGTGCTAAATCCAGGGAATGTTTCTTTCCCCATAAGCAGGATGGCTTCATCCACACAGCTGTGCCTGTGATGGAGAACAATATTTGTGGAACGATGTACATGAACAATCACCCATACTTAGGATTTTCTGGGTTTGAGCCTGCAATTCTTCTAGGTAAGAGCAGGCACTATTTCATTGACCGTTAGCCCCCCTTCCTCATGACCACTTAAACATATATATCATATTTGCTGACATTCATCCCAAGTTATGCCTGCTTCTCCCATTTCTTTCCCTCTCTTTTATTTTGTTGCCCTTAAAAAAAATTTTTTAAACGTGCTGCACATTTTTAGTCAGTTCACAGCCCAATCCGCTCTACATTTTAGACTGCCATAAGGCACGTGCCATAAGGCATGTTTGTGCCACCCAGCGAGTATGCAGCGCCAGCACTGGCGCCGCTCTACTCAGCCCACATTCAATGCTGCGCCCACCAGGGAAGGTAAGTTCCCCACCGGGGGGGGGGATGGAATGGGGCATTCCAGGGAGGTGGGATTAGTCATCTGGGAAGGGGGAGGGATCGGCAGCAAAGGCTACGCCGAAATCCTAATCCCCTTCCCGGGCCTGGCCACTGCTAAACAGGGCTCTCGGACTTGTGCCAACTAAATAGCTGGCACACATCCACGTAGCCCCATTGGGAACAAACATTCCCTTCCCCAAGGTGACCTCCCATCTGCCTGCTTTGCGCCCTGGATGCACCGGAGGCTGCACTGGCTTTGCTGCATCGCAAGATGCAAAGTTAGACAGGATTGGGCTGTAAAAGCTTTTCATGGATTACTCTAAGGAATCAATTGATTGAGGATGCAGTCTTGTGCAGCCTTTCCTGGGAATAAGCCTCATTGTACATAGTGAGACTTACTTCTGAGTAAACATGTATAGGCTTGTACTGTATATGTTGCAGCCTTAATAATAATATTTTGTTCTCTTTTGGAGGAACTAGACCTAAATTCTTAACGCTGCCTGACACATGAAGTGTTATTATTGGTGTTATAATAATAATAATAATAATTTATTATTTTAAAGAATATTTGTATACCGCTTTTCAACAAAAATGTTTACACTGTGGCTTACATTGCATAAGTAAAGGATACATCACAAGTTCCATACAGAGATATCAGTCTGCTTTTGCCTCTTTACGAACACATCTTTTCCTTAAACTAGTCACTGACTTTTACTCCATTTGAGGGATTATTGACATGCAATCCTCCTATGCAAACTAAATTCTCACATTTGCTGTGGTCCTGGAAGCTTCCCCTAGCAATAAAGCAAATTCTATAAGCGGAAGAAAGTTCTGTGAGTCCAGCTGAGCTCACAGCAACAGTGAAAAACCTGGGGAAATTTCCCATCCATTTCAGTTTTTGAATGCCAGAGAATCTTTTTATAAAAAAATGTTAGCAGATGGTACCTCCTTCTTATCAGTGAGATGTGTACCTGAATATCTGGAGAAGATGTAGCTGCAAAAGTTAGCTTCTTATCTCCATCTGTGGTGAAAATTTCTTAATACTGGAATCCTGATTTGCCTACCGTGATACTAGAATATTATTTTTGCTCTTCTTGATCATATCGTAGGCTGATGGCCTATCCAGAGATCCAATGCTCATTTTTCTTAATCACAGTTAAAATAATTGCACTCTGAAATTGCCAATTTTGTGCCAATTTTATTTTAGCTTCAATTAAAAAAAAAAGAAAAAGAGGTATGGAGGCCTCAGGTGGCTGTTGTTGTTATTAAGAATATTTACCGGTATATATCGGTTTTCAACAAAAACGCCCACACAGTCGTCCACATTGCATAAATAAATAAATAAATAAATAAAGCTTATGTCTTCCTCTAAGTAACAGGTCTGTAGAGTTTCGGATATATAGTCCTGAGGCCTAGACTCCGCTTCCCAGTCTCCAACCCTGCTGTTTGGCGAGAGCAGTGTATTAAAGGGGCAGCCTTCTGGCTTGGAGCCTTGCATGTCTTCTCTTCCCCAATGGCTCCCTCATGGCTTGGTGCCAATGAGCAGGTACAGCAGCGTTCTGGGAATAGATATGGCTGGTTCTTCAGGAATGCTGGGCTCATGGTTTGTGTGTGCAGATTCTGGTGACTCTTGTTCCTGGGTTGGCTGATGGGCTCCATCTGTAGCCCAGTGTTAGGGTCTGGCTCTGGGCCTAGGCCCAGCCCCACTCTAGTTGGATCTTTCCCTTCCAGCTCCAGATCTGTGCTGGGGAAGGGGTGTGCTGATATGCTGGAGATATCTTAATTACCTGGGTTCCCCTTTTGTCCTGTGCAGATTATGATCATCTCTTCACAACGAGAGTTGTAAATGTAAACATCTCACTCACTCACTCGTGTCGCATTGCAGGGTTGCGCTGGCGGAATGCGAATTCTGCTGGCATGCGCGGTCGCAAAAGCGCCGTAAAATGCTTTGCAACCACACAGAGGTCAGGAGCACCAGTGGGAAAGCCAGAGCCTTCCCACTGGCGCCAGCAGCCACAGGTATGCCCACTGGACCAGGTAAGCCCACGCAGGGGGCAGGGGAGGGCAACAACGGATATGAGGTGGACAGATCTGGTCCAAGAGGGGGGGCAGGATCGGCGGCACTGGCATGCGCTGTATCCAAACCCCCTTTCTGGGCCCAAGTTCACCTATACAGATCAACGTGATCAATATTTGACCAGCAATATTGCTGGCGCAGGTCCAAGTTCACCCGTTGCTGCTGCTGGGGCTTCCCCTGGGGCAAGGGGACAAATGTCCCTTTACCTTGAGGAGACCTCCAGCATGCAAAACTACCCTGTGTGAGTTTAGTTAGAATTGGGCACTCACTCACTGACACACAAGCTCTGTCTAGTGACGTGTTCTGTTTTTGTTTTTAGTCCCCTTACTTTGCTCCCCCCTTCCTAGTCTATCCTTTTTCAATGGATCCCTCTCAACTTTTTAAAAGATGCATCTATGACAATAGAATGCTGTTAACATTACTTACCTTTTGTGATCTAACCTGATGATCAGCGTATCAGCCTTTCCCTCCCCAAAACCAAAACATTAAAAATGAACAATAAAAGAGATAAAGTACAGTGCAAAAGCCAAATATGTCCTAAAACCACAGCAATTGGGAGGGTCTATTTATACAGAGACCATGTATTAGGGTCTATTTATTCAGGTGTCATGCCCTCTGACATTTTCCACATTCATTGTCTAGCGCCATTTTTGTGAGTTCCTCTGTCAGTTTCACAGGGGCTGCTCAAAATCTCTGAGAAAACAATCTGAGTCTGAGCCTCCAGAGAAGGGCAGAAAAGATGGTACAGTATTTAAGAATATCTTAAGGATGTACCATATTGATGTCTTACTTCCTTTTTCACTCTTTTAAACCTGACGTGATACATGCCCACATAGAGTGATACAAGATTTTTTTTTTAGAAATGCAACTTTTAAATTACCTTTGAAGGCAAGTTAAGTGTGAATTGTTGCCACTTTTAGAACAGTGCTTGAAGAGCTATTTGTATGTTATCTTGTACCTAAATAGGTACAGCTGTCTGGGTTCATTTTTACAGATCAACAATCTATGTATACTGTATACAAATAGTACCTGCACACTGAATAGAAGATGTGAATAACTATATTCAGGCATGGAATAACAATGATTGTATCCAGGCACACAGATGTTCCCGGGACCATTTTAACATGTGAACAACACTTGAGAGTTTCCAAGTTAAGATTCATAACAAGGTGGGACATTTTCACATTGGGTTTCTGTAGCATAGTACTTCAGTCTTTTAGGAATTTATAGCAGCTCTCAGGTGGCTGGTTGGCTTATTTCTTTACTTATTATACGGATATCCCTCCTTTCTTACATAAAGGAACTAAGGAGGCATGCATAGAATTCCCAGGCAGTCTTTTATCCAAACACTGAACAGAGCCAGATCTGCTTAGCTTCAGCAAGGTTGCTGCATTTTTTTTTTTTGCCATCAGACTGTTCATAGAGACGTAGGAAGCTGCCTTATACTGAGGGAGACCATTGGTCCAGCTAGCTCAGCATTCCTGCACCAACTAGCAGCAGCTGGCCAGGGTTTCAGGCAGGGGTCATTCCCAGCCCTACTTGGAGAGGCCAGGAATTGAACTAGGAACATCCTGTGTGCAGAGCAGCAGGTGCTTGTCCATCGAGCAACTGGGACCCTCTGCCAGCTTCCTCTGCAGGGCATGTGAACCAAATTCATCCTACAATGCTACCCGTCGGTCTCATTCCCTTTATAACCAGCTATTGCCACATATTGGAGATGTAGGCATAAGTAGACGTTAATCTGCTTTATGGCAGCGCAGCTGAAATGTCTTTCGATTGAGGCGTGAGCCATTTCATTGTGACTCATGCTCACCATGGTCTGCTTGCCATGTTTGTGCTTTGCACAATACCCTTCTTCTGTGTGGTCAAGTCATTCAGCAATTAGAGTAGTGTTAACCTACTTGACTCACTGTGTCCTGGATCAACCCCATGTGTGATGATTCTGCCACACTGATCTTTGATTCCTGTTGGGGGAATAACTTTCAGAAGAGCGGACATGTTAAGTCTGTAGCAATAAAAGCAACACGGAGTTTTGTGGCCCCTTGAAGACTTACCAGTTTATTTCTGTGTAAGCTTCCATGGTCCACAAAAGCTTATGCTTCTACCAGAAGCTTATGCTGAAATAAGGTGCTCAACCTTCATGGAGCCACAAGACTCTGTTGTTTTTGTCTTGGGGGAGCTGCCCGCAGATATTTTGCAAATAATGCCAGGCGATATTCTTGAATAAAAAGTACATAAAGACATGCATATTTGGATTTCCAGGTGTTATGATTTTTATACTTTTTTGTTTGTTTGAGCTGTGGAAAGTTATTGTTTTGGCTGGAAACTGGTTGATAACTCTTTGCTTGTGTTTGTTTTATTGTGAATTGAATAGCTTAACAACACTAAAACTAAGAGGGACTTTTTGTCTGCTAAATGGTCAGAGCAGGGGACTTTCAAAAGGCAGGGGGGTCTGTACATTTTTCACATGTGAAGGAAGCGAATGAAGAATTCTTTGACTTGACTAATTTTCCTTCTGAAATAGTGAAGGAAGGGAGGGTGGGTGGGTGGGTGGGTTATCTTCAGGAAAAGAACATCTGAATGATGAGAGAGAGAGAGAGAGAGAGATTGAGAGAGAGAGAGAGAGAGAGAGAGAGAGAATTTGCAAAGCCAGTTCAGGCCAAAGCAAAGGGGAAGGATGTTGCAGTGGGACACTATCTCCAACTGTAGGCCTGACTATATCACTTACAACTATACTAATTCGACTTTGAACTTTGAAAATGGGAAAGGAGTGTAATGTTATGTTGCCATGTGGCTTTTAGTGGGGTGAGTGGCACTCCTGCTCAGTTCACAAGTCAGCAATGTTATTATTTGTATAAACGATCTGCTGATGCTTCTCTTGGCTTGTGACTGGGAATGGGATGGTAGTGTAGCTAGACTCACACCAGTGGGGCAGTGGACGGCCCCTGGAATGGCCCTGATCTGTTCAGGGCCATTCCGGGGGTGGGACGATGACGCGTCTCCCCGCCCACCACCCAACTGGCACGAGTCCAGCTCCGCTACTGGGATGAGCACCTGATTTGCATGAAGAAGTCCCCGGGTTACATCCCTGATGGTTCGACATAGTGCTAGATAAAACCCCAGCCTGAGATCTGAGATTACCACTGTTACAGCGCAATCCTGTGTAACCTTGCACCAGTGTAACAGTAGATGCACCGGTGGCCAGTGTAATTGCACTTACACCGGTGCATCTGCTGTTACACCGGTGGTGCATCTACTGTTACACCGGTGTAAAGCTACACAGGATTGCGCTGTTGGTCAGTGTAAATAGACCTGAACTAGATAGCCCAATGGTCTGACTCAGGGTAAGGAAGCTTCCTATGTGTCTGGTGTTTGAAAGGGTTTGACTCTGGACTGAGGCAGAAAGCATGCTGCTAATACAGGGCATGATGGAAGAATGGGGTTGGACCAAAGAAGTTCACCATCTGCCTGCTAATAACCACACTTCCAAATGTGCGTGTCAACAGAGGGCAGTGGGTTGTTGTGCTGGGGCACATGAGGAAAGGGAAAAAGGGCTTACAGTTTTCCTTATTCTCAAAGCACCTGTATATACCACCCCTCCAACCACAGCTCCTGCTACTGTCATCCTAGCACTAGATAACGCAGATCTATACTGGACACGATGAATGGGCTTGCTGAGAGCCTCCCAGGAGAGTCTTCCTATGTTTCTCTATATGAGGCAAATTAAGACAACATGTAGAGAAAGAGATGTCTGTGGTGACTGGCCTAAAGACATTGTAATACACTTCCTACTGATGTTCACCCATGTTCTTCCTTGCCTCCTTCTTTGGCAAGTTCACACATGCATGAACATTTTTCATCACTTGATTACTCAAAAATGAACTCAGAATCCACTGAAAAATATTGTATTTTGAGATTATATGATTGTTCTGTTTGTGGTTGTTGCATGTATTTTTAGCTGTGTCTGTCTACTAGTTGCAGCTATCTTTGGCAGCTTCATTGACACATTCAAGTTACTGTGAGCAGTTGCCATCATCAAGGGATGAATGTGCATGTGCAGAGATTTCAGCAAAATGTGATTTTGTTATACTCGTAGTCATTACTGCTTATTTGGGCCATTGCAGTGTCTTATATGAGTTGTTTTTAATCGCAATATTTCTGATGTTCCATTTTATTGTTGGCCACCTTGGACTTACCCAAAGAAAGGCAGGTTATAAGTACAGTACAGTACAGTAAGTCCTCACCTAAAAGTCGCTCTGTTTTAAAGTTGATGGGAAAATGCCATAGGAACGTTTGTTTCAATTAGCCTATGGTAAAATTGGTTTCATTATGAGTTGTTTCGCTTAAAGTCGCAGTTTCCAAGAATAACCTATTGACCACTTTAAGTGAGGACTTGCTGTACTTAAATGAAAAATAAATTAATAAAAAACAGCAACTGCCAGGAGCTGTAGGTAGCTGAGATTTGAAAAGGGTGCACAAGGAACGCTGGGACTAGCTGCAGAATCTCCTTCCCCTCAACACTGGAATTACTTTCTCTGAAATGACTGAAATTTGTGTTTATGTAGAAATCTGTGGTTTGGGGATACAGTGAATGGAGATGGCCACTTAGCTGCTGTTTCTTGATTAGCTAAAGAGGTCTTTTAATATGAGTTAATGAGTCTTTTCCCTTGAAGGACTGAGCACTCAGTGAATATCAGCCTCTCTATGGCAGCTATTTCAAGAATTAAAGAAGCAAAATCAGAGATGGGGTCCACTCACTGCCCCAGCCAAGTCCAGGGCAACACCAAGAAATCATAGCACCTGAGGCGACCTGCACCAACTGGGACTACTGTTCCTCCTTCTGCTCCCTCTATTTGAAAAGGAAATGGGGAACAGGGTGGAAGTGTGAGGGAGACGAGAGTGGTGCGTTAGAGCATCTCTGCAACTCTAGCACCCCCACATCCCACTTCATTGTCCTCTTCATTTTCTCCTCTTCCTTTCCAGATCCAGGAAGGGGGGGGGGAAACAGTGGAGGCAGGCAGGTAGACAGGGATGGACTTCCTCTGTCAAGGGGACATCTCCAGAGGCTACTGCCTCCGTCAGCTTTGTGGAGGGGCCAGCCCCACCCAAGCCAAGTTTTATGCTGAAAATTTCAAACCCTACTTCAATTAAAAACAACAACACCAACTTCTAACTTTGGGTTAGACTCTTGCAACATTGCTCCTTGAAATCCAAACACAGTACAAAGCACGTTTTGTGATGGACGCTAAGTGCAATTATGTCTCTTGCAAAACTTGCACCCAAAGCCATCCTTTTGAAATTCATTTAAGAAGTCAGATTTGGGAGGCTGTAAACAAGGAACCAATTATTTTTCAGTGACTCAGTAAATCTGGAGCCAAACAAAGAGGCTCTTTCCTTGTGCTTTATTTTCTAGACATCATCGCTCCCTATTTTTGATCATTTAAATGTCATCTGATCCCTAAGTATTCAAATACTTTTGGGAAACTCTTGATTTGTATGTATGTGTTAAATAAGGGGGCTTGTGTGTGTGTGTGTGTGTGTGTGTGTGTGTGTGTGTGTGTGTGTGTGTGTTGTGTTGTGTTGTGTTGTGTTACTGATTTGGCAATTTGTCATTAGGTTCTGTCATTTTGTGAAGCATGAATTGCTCTGGGTGAATCTGAAGGTAACCTTTCCAGCTTATTGAAAAAGGAGCCCAAGAAAAGCCACTTATCAGCAGCTGACCTGTTCCGGAACACAAGTTTGATGCTCTGTAGAGGAGGAGTTAGACTAGTCAGGCAGGGAAATAGGACTCTCTGTTTAGGCCATTTCTGAGCTTTGCTTTGCATCCCAATTTAGGTACCGGTAGGTAGAAATGGGTAGAAGATGAAACAGACTGCTGCGGATAAAGATCTGTGGGGTGGATCTGAGTAGGCCAAAAGATCGAATGAGAACAGGATGGCCACTGCCTGCTTTCTGCCTACCCAAATTATAAGCAGCCGGATGAGGCAAAGGAAGCTATAAATAAAACTCTTGTAACAACTGGTGTCCAGAGCAGATGGTGGAGCTGCATGTCCTGCCACCCTCCTGGAACCTCCCACCATCCTGCTTGTAGGATAAGCCCAAGAAATGAGAAAGGAGAGGGGGGGGGGGACAGCCATAATGCCAGATAGGAAATGGGGGGGAAATTACAAGTGGAGACAGAACAACAAATCAATATGTTTAATTTTATGATAAATTTCCATTCTGTATAGCTGATACAATTATCGGTGATTGGTTACTCCTAATTAATGTCATTAAGAAGACCAGTATCCCAATTCATTTGAATTCTGTCTCCTAAATAATACATCATTTGCCCATTTATGAGGGAAAGGGAGCAGATCCCACTGTAAGCAAGGATATAATTAAAACAGCATACAGCTGCCTCCATGAATAAATGCTCACACTTTTTTTAGTTCATTTTGGCTGCTGAACATGGCAGCATCCTTGACCTGATAGCACTGTAGGGTTTGCCGCCTAACATAAGTACTATTTATTTAAAGACCTTAAAGCATCATAACCCATGAGTGAGGACAAACATGGCTAATGGAATGGGTAGGCCTTTGATTTTATTGTGTCTGGGTCAGAGAGATGTCCCTGGTTTTGTAAATAGTACCATTTTCAATTTCTTGTCCTCCTCATGATCACCAGATATCCAAGTCCTTTCAAGTTACTCAACAGCCTTGGCTCGTTCAGTGCTGGAGGTCTGGCCATTATGCTCCAAGTTTGGACCATCACCTTGACTTTGACCAGTGGAAGATATGCTTTAGAACTGGTGTGGTGTAGTGGCTAAGATGCTGAGCTGCCAATCAGGGGCTTTCCTGGCTTTAATTTTGCCTCTGCCATGAACTCATTAAGTGGCTTTAGGTAGGCCCAGGGCCAGCCCATCCATGAAGCCAACTGAAGTGGTCTCCTAAGGCAACAGGTTGATGGGGATGTGTGCTTGTGTCTGTCTCCTTACTTGCTTCTACTGCTCCTCCTCCTCTTTCCACTTCCTGGAATGGAAAAGGAGGAGGGGGAAGAGAGAAAGGAAAAAATGTGGAGGAGAGGAGACTGCTGAACTGGAGCATTGGAGATTGAGAGGAGCACAGGCTGGTACATCGTTGGATAAGGGGGGAGCATTTGGCATGCCACCTCAGGCATTAGAAGGTCTTGGGCTGGTCCTGAGAGGCCACACTCAGCCTCAGCTTCTGTGATGGTTGAGAGGAGGGGGCCCTACACCCAGCACCCTCCTTCCTCCCCACAACTCACCCTTATTCTGAAATAAAATGGTGGTTGTAGTAGCAGCAGCAGCAGTGGTAATAATAATAGCAGCAGCAGCAGCAGCAATTACTGCTGCTTTACTAAGGCAAAATCAGACAGAGAGGGCTTTCTTGGAATTCCTCCCTCTCAGATGCATGATGGGAGCCCCAGATTCCCAGGGGCTTCCTAAGAATGGCTGCAGTAGCATAAGTAGAAGCAACAGGAGCGAGGCAACATGCTGTCCACTGAGTCAAGCATGCCAGGCAGGCCAAAAATCAAAATACGAGGGAAATTAATTAAAACAGGGGCAGCAGACAAGAAGAGGTAAAAGGAAGTTACAAACAGGTACAGTACTGTATATACAGAAAGGATATAAGAGATGAAGATCCAAGGCACAGTTCTTACAATGCAATGGGTATTTAGGCAGAAGAATAAACAGAAAGTCTGTTATGACTTCTTAAACGTACCTAATCTTACTTACTCCAGGTGATGTTTATTTTCCACATTGGCACCTCTCTCCCTGAAATGTGGGAAGAACAGGGTGGTGATAGAGGCGGCGGGAGGAGGGCAGATCAGGCCCAGGAGGAGGCGGGATAGTTGGCGGTGGTGCACACCGCAGTGCACGCCGTCCTGGCCTTGATCTGCTTTTATGGAGCAACACAGACCTGCGCCAGCGATTGAGCTGGCGCAGGTCCAAGTTGTCTCATAGATGCTGCTGGGACTTACTCCAGGGCAAGGGAACAAATGTCCCCTTATCCAGAGGAGACCTCCAGCAGCTGAAAATCCCCTGTTGGACACAGCGGTAGCCGCGCCAGCGCTGCTGCATCGTCACTCAGGGACTTAGTTAGGATTGGGCTGTACAGTATATATGATTATTATGCCTGCCATTTCAAGGAAGAGTCATACAAGTTTCCTACTTTCCTATAGAGGTGTTCTGGATTATGTGTGTAGCAGAACAGAAAAGAGAAGGAGCTGAACCAAAACAGCATGTTTGCATTCTGACCACCTGGTGTGTACTGTGATTTCAATCAGGTCATGACTTGACAGAAAGAATTGTAGGCCACTGCTCCGAACTACTGCTCAGAAGGAAGACCAGCCTCTGGGGGCAGGAGGTAAAGGGTAACAGAGCAGTTTCTGAAAACTAGGTTAGGTTTCTGGAACAAGACCTGACACAGAAGGTCAGACCTCTGCCTTGCCTCTTCATTAGGTATTTAGTTGTGTAGCTGTGACTGGGCCACGCCAGGTGGTGGGTGGCCAATCCAGGGCAGCCACGGAGACTGATGCAGCCAGCTGGGTCGTTGGGCTGCCTGAGCTCTCGTGAGAGCTCTCCCTGCTGGGAGATTATGGCAGCAGCCCAGAAGAGGTGAGGCTGGGGGCTGTGGCCACCGGCTTCAAATGGAGAAGGGCAGCCGCAGGGGTAGGCCGGAAGGAGCATCGGACCCAGGTGACCCAAGGGGAGAAGGGAGACAACTGAAGAAGACCACCCCCCACCTGGCACACCTGGCACAACACCCCCCCTCCCCAGGGGAACCAGGCACGCATGGCCTCTCCCTCACCAACCCTGCCAGAACCCCGTCACCCACTGAAACCTACCTGGACCGCCAGAGGGCTCCAGAGTGTACCCATCCACCGTTGCATTTCCGATGGCTTCACCAGACTTGACCTGAAAGAGAGAAGGAACTCGTGTTAGAACCCATGACCCCAGCCCAGTGACAGAAACGTGGGACTGCTTATGAGTGTTAAAGCACTTAGCCGGGAATAAACCACCCAGAAGCATCACCGAATGAGTCTGTTTACACCGGAGGAGGGTTGATCAGAGTCGGGAGCTTGCCATGTCCCAGCAATCCCTGAGAGGTACCCCCTGCCCCCAAAATCTGACATGACAGTAGCCCAACCAAGGATCCAGAGGGGCTAGCAATATTACAGATGTAAGGAGAAAATGGATTCCTATCCCAAAGGCAAGGCTAATGACCTAAGGAGACTGAGACTCAAGTTGGAAGTGGGGCAAGAGGCAAGGAGGGGGAAAGCAGGTCATGTTCTCTTTCAGCACAGTTGTTTTAGCTCATAGATGTAAAGGAAGATTCCATAAGGGTCAGGCCAGCCTCCAGTAAATAGCTCCTCCTAATTGTTCCCCAACCAAGCCATTTAACAGGGCATGTAGCTCAGTGGTAGATCGATGTTGTGCATGTAGAAGGTCTCAGATTCAATCCCTGATATTCTCCTTTGGCCTTCAATCTTTCCCAGCATCAGAGTCTTCTCCAGAGAGTCCTCTCTTCGCAGTAGGTGGCCAAAATATTTGAGTTTCAGCCTCAGTACCTGTCCTTCCAGGGAACAGTCAGGGTTGATTTCATTTAGGATTGACTGATTTGATCTCCTAGCAGTCCAAGGGACTCTCAGGAGTCTGATCTGACTCCGTATAAAGCAGCCTCTTATGTACACTGCAGTCGCTGGAAGCAGTGATTCTGCCCCACTGCTTCCTTTCATTTAGTAGGATCGGTTTGGGACAGAGGAGTTTCTAGCCAAGCAGCTTCTCTCTGGTCCTGACCTAGTGTAGGAGAAAGCAGAGTGAGGATGTTGGTGCTATTTTACAATGTATTTGAGACCCGAGTCATGCATGTGTCAGATCAGACTATGAGAGTGCTCTTATTTTGAAACTGAAAGAAAGTGTTATTTCCCCCAAAAAGCGATTAAAAGAATCAATCGTACATACATTAATCGATTACAAAGTTGTTGATGAGTGGGAGAAGAATGGATGCATTGATGCTGTTGGTGAAATCCTTGTCCTTTGTACCGATCAGCCCCAGACTTCTCTAGCAGTCAGAGAGATGGGGAAGAAATGAGATGACAGAGGGAGTGACTTTTGAAACCTCTCCAGCAAATCACTAGTCTGGCTTGCCAAGGCTTGGAAAGGGCTGCTCCTGCCCAACATCTCTGCAGAATTTCCCACGTAGATATTTGATAAAACCTAAAATGCATGCTCTTGTTACGGGGGTTTGCCACAAGAACATGCAGAGTCCTATTGCAGCCAGATGGAGGACTGTAACATCACCCAGAGTTCATAGCTCAGGCTGAAAGAGGAACCAGTCATCTGTGTTTGGGTGGGAGCGAGGGCGGGTGCTGTTGCTTCAGACTTGTGGCAGTGAATGAGCTACACTGTGGCACTGCAACGCCATCTGTACCAAAGGAGCTGAATGTGCCCGTTGGTGTGTAGCACTCGAATTACACCTGCCGAAAGAAAAACAGATTGTCGGAGAGCAAACATACAGCTGTCAGCTCCCCACAGCCAGGCTAGAGTTTCTGCTGCTCAGTTACTTTGCCATGTGTGAACTCTGGAAGTAAACAAAGGCAGCCTCGGAACAGATCCAGCTACCCTGGTCATTGTCAGGCCAGATCACCATATTTCCCAGCTTCCTAGCAAAATAACTCCGCTGTCCATTCTGTGGGTGGGTCAAAAAAGACCTTTCCTTGCAAATGCCACAGCAAGCGAAGAAAATGAGGAGACAACTGGGCCAGTTCAGTTATTTCCTCATCATTGGTTTTGTTCTGACTGAAATGTGCTATCACCCTTCAGAACCAGCAAAGCAGACCACTATTTAAGAAGCCCACCTTCCTTGTTGTTGTTGTTCAGTCGTTAAGTCGTGTCCGACCCTTCGTGATCCCATGAACCATATCCCGCCAGGCCTTCCTGTCCTCCACTATCTTCCTGAGTTCGCTCATTTTCATGTTCGTTGCATCGGTGATGCTGTCTAACCATCTCATCCTTGGCCTTCCCCTTCTCCTTTTGCCTTCAATTTTTCCCAGCATCAGAGTCTTCTCCAGAGAGTCCTCTCTTCGCATTAGGTGGCCAAAATATTTGAGTTTCAGCCTTAGTACCTGTCCTTCCAGGGAACAGTCAGGGTTGATTTCATTTAGGATTGACTGATTTGATCTCCTAGCAGTCCAAGGGACTCTCAGGAGTCTTCTCCAGCACCACAGTTCAAAAGCATCTATTCTTCGGCGCTCAGCCTTCCTTATGGTCCAACTCTCGCAACCATACATTGCTACTGGGAACACCATCGCCCTGACTATGCGAACTTTTGTTGGCATGGTGATATCTCTGCTTTTTATTATGCTGTCTAAGTTTGCCATAGCTTTCCTTCCAAGGAGTAAGCGTCTTTTAATTTCCTGGCTGCTGTCTCCGTCTGCAGTGATCTTGGAGCCCAGAAAAGTAAAATCTGTTACTGCTTCCATTTCTGCCCCTTCTATTTGCCAGGAATTGATGGGCCCAGATGCCATGATCTTAGTTTTATTAATGTTGAGTTTCAAGCCAACTTTTGCACTCTCCTCTTTCACCCTCATCAAGAGGCTCTTTAGTTCTTCTTCACTTTCTGCCATTAGGGTGGTATCGTCTGCATATCTGAGGTTGTTGATATTTCTCCCGGCAATCTTGATTCCGCCTTGCGATTCATTCAGCCCTGCATTTCTCATAATGTACTCTGCATATAAGTTAAATAGGCAGGGTGACAATATACAGCCTTGCCGTACTCCCTTCCCAATTTTGAACCAGTCGGTTGTTCCATGGCCGGTCCGAACTGTTGCTTCTTGACCCGCATACAGGTTTCTCAGGAGACAGGTAAGGTGGTCTGGTACCCCCATCTCTTTAAGAATTTGCCACAGTTTGTTGTGATCCACACAATCAAAGGCTTTTGCGTAGTCAATGAAGCAGAAGTAGGTGGTTTTTTGGAACTCTCGGGCTTTCTCCATGATCCAGCGCATGTTGGCAATTTGATCTCTAGTTCCTCTGCCTCTTCGAAACCCAGCTTGTACGTCCGGTAGTTCTCGGTCCACGTACTGCTGAAGCCTAGCTTGTAGGATTTTGAGCATAACCTTGCTAGCATGTGATATGAGTGCAATTGTGCGATAGTTTGAGCACTCTTTGGCACTGCCCTTCTTTGGAATTGGAACGTAAACTGACCTTTTCCAATCCTTTGGCCACTGTTGAGTTTTCCAAATTTGTTGGCATATTGAGTGCAGCACTTTCACAGCATCATCATTTAGGATTTTGAGTAGCTCAGCTGGGATATTATCATCTCCACTAGCTTTGTTGTTAGTGATGCTACCTAAGGCCCACTTGACTTCACTCTCTAGGATGTCCGGCTCTGGGTCAGTGACCACACCAGCGTGGTCATCAGGAACATTAAGATCTTTCTTGTATAGTTCTTCTGTGTATTCTTGCCATCTCTTCTTAATCTCTTCTGCTTCTGTTAGGTCTCTGCCTTTTTTGTCCTTTATCATGCCCATCTTGGCACAAAACGTTCCCTTGATATCTCCAATTTTCTTGAAGAGATCTCTAGTCCTCCCCATTCTGTTGTTTTCCTCGATTTCCTTGCATTGTTCATTTAAGAAGGCCTTCTTATCTCTCCTTGCTATTCTCTGGAAATCTGCATTCAGTTGTTTATATCTTTCCCTTTCACCTTTGCTTTTTGCATTCCTTCTTTCCACAGCTATTTGTAAAGCCTCATCTGACAGCCACTTTGCTTTCTTGCATTTCTTTTTCTTTGGGATGGTTTTAGTTGCTGCCTCCTGTACAATGTTACGAACTTCCGTCCATAGTTCTTCAGGCACTCTGTCTACCAGGTCTAATGCCCTAAATCTATTCTTCACCTCCACTGTATACTCATAAGGGATATGGTTTAGGTCATATCTGACTGGTCTAGTGGTGTTCCCTACATTCTTCAGTTTAAGCCTGAATTTTGCAATAAGAAGCTCATGATCTGAGCCACAGTCAGCTCCAGGTCTTGTTTTTACTGACTGTATAGAGCTTCTCCATCTTTGGCTGCAAAGCACATAATCTATCTGGTTTCGGTATTGACCATCTGGTGATGTCCATGTGTAGAGTCGCCTCTTGTGTTGTTGGAAAAGAGTGTTTGCTATGACCAGCGTGTTCTCTTGACAGAACTCCGTTAGCCTTTGCCCTGCTTCATTTTGCGCTCCAAGGCCAAACTTGCCTGTTGTTCCGTTTATTTCTTGATTTCCTACTTTAGCATTCCAGTCTCCTATGATGTAAAGGACATCTTTTTTGGGTGCTAGTTCTAGAAGGTGTTGTAGGTCTTCATAGAACCGGTCAACTTCATCTTCTTCGGCATCAGTGGTTGGGGCATACACTTGGATTACTGTAATGTTGAATGGTTTGCCTTGGATTCGAACTGAAATCATTCTGTCGTTTTTGAGGTTGCACCCCAGTACTGCCTTTCCCACTCTTTTATTGACTATGAGGGCTACTCCATTTCTTCTAAGGGATTCATGCCCACAGTAGTAGATATGATGGTCACCTGACTTAAATTCGCCATGCCCGTCCATTTTAGTTCGCTGATTCCCAAGATGTCAATGTTCAATCTTATCATCTCATTTTTGACCACATCCAGCTTGCCTTGATTCATAGACCTCACACCTTCCTTACTAATACGGTTTGCAAGAGCACTTTACGGCAATTACGTCATGACTCTCTGCAAGGAGGGAATCAAATTTGGATTTGGTTCTGGTTCAGTATCACCAGTATTTTTAACTCTCTGGTTCAGAGCTAACTTGAAAAAAGTGTTTTGATAACCAGTACAGATGCTTTGAACCAGTTTAGAGAACAACCAAGATATTTCAGATCAGTCCCTGTTCACAGGAAGAAAAACTCTCCAAACTGGTTCAGGTTTGACTTGATTCCCTCTGCCTTGGGGGAAGGTTGGGGGAACTGTCATTTTGGTTGGGGGAACGGTCGTTGTGTCAGATTATACAGCTTCTCCGAGTCCACGCGTCCTGTTAGTAGCAGACAGCAGTGCCCTCCGCCTGTATTCCAAGCTCTACAAAATTTCCTTTCCTATGGTGATGGCTGCCAGCGTGCACAGTTGTGCTGGAAGGGTCCACCTGTTCACTCTCACTTCTTGAGCTCATGAGAAGAATGCAGGCTGGGAATCTATTTATGAGAACCATCAGATTGTTTTTAAGGGGCACATACTCAAATTTGCTTAGGATGACTTAGTTAACCCTTCCATTTCAACCCATCATTTTGTATGCGTAGGGCCCACTCATATGTTACCAGCAGAGCCTGGGAGCTGCTTCCCCATAGTCCAGTACAGTGTTTAGGACTGACCCTAACCTGAATCCCAAAAGGTTCTCGCCCTGTCCAAGCATGAGTCTTCTATGGAAACCTGTGCATGGAAAGGGCTGGTGGTAGCAGACCAGGTAGCTATGCCTCTGTACTGGCACATTTCTGGTCCACATCACTGGACATCCCCATGATCAGTTCTCTGTAGAGGACAAGGAGTGAACATGGGGGACGTTCTCTCCATAGCTAAGGTTCTTAATCATGGGGAGAATTCTTCCCACATGAATGTCCTACTATCTGTGGACAAGCAATGAATGTGACGGTGTCTGGGGGTGTGGCCTGAAAGTCTATCAGCATGCTCACATTTTTCCTCCTCATGCATTGGCTCACCACAGAGGACTAATGCCTGAAAATAGGACTTCTGGTTGCAGGCAAATCTGTTTTAGGTCTCCTGCTAGCAAGCTAGTAGATTCCTAGGAGGTCTAGCAAGTAGGAGGTTACTCGTGGAGGAAGAAGCAGGGGGGACTAACACCATGCCTGGGTGGAGACACTTACACTGGCTAGTGTTTGTTGGCTGTTTTAAAGCTTCAGGCCTTGTTTCTCTGAGGTCACAGGGTTCAGTCCAGGTCTGTGCTGTTCTTGTCATATATATATAGACAGGAACATTGTGAGTAGGCCCAAATGATGTGGTTCTTCCCACAGCATTGTTGTTAAAAGCATATGGGGTAACTTTTTGCACAACCGTTTGTATTCCTGGAGGTAGAGACGCCATTTTAACCTGTGTACAGTATTATTTATGTTTGTTTTTTATTTTTCACGTTTTTATGCTACCCTTCCCCCAAGGAGCTCAGGGTGATGTACATAGTTCCTCCTGTCTTTTTGTTCTCACAACAACCCTATTGAGTAGGTGAGACTGAGAAATAGCATCTAACTCGGGGCCACCCAGAAAGCTTCACTGCTGAAAAGGGATTTATTTTAACCCAGCTCTTCCAGGTCTAAAGTCCAACTCCCAAACCACCACACCATCCTGCCACAGTGTGGTAGTTGTTCCAGATGAGCTAATCTAGGGTGAAACTATGTGATGTCATGTTTTTGGTCTTCAGGCTTAGTCAACTTGTGAAGGAGGAAGCTTTGATCTTCTTTATGCATTAGCTATGTCAGAGGAAAATTGGGGTGTTGTGGTGGTGGTGGTTTTTCCTTTTATGCAGTATCCCATAATTGGCAGGCACACCTAGATTTGTAATGGCAGGACCGGCTCCAGGTTTCAAAGGCCAAACTGCCCTCCGTGGGCCTTTTCCTACCTGGATGAGCCCTAAAGGAAGTCACTCCACCACCACCTCCACACTAAAGGCGGATCCACACCACACGCGTTCGCGTTGGTCACGTTCCGGCACGTTCCAGGAGCATCCAACGTGCCAAGCGTCACCTCAGACTCCACTTGAGACGGGACGGGACGCAACCAGTCGGCGGGCGATCGCCATCATGCGCAAGTAGAACCACACCGGCGCACGCGGACTCGGCTGGATGTCGCGTGTGGTCTGGATCCGCCTTAAGGCAGTGAACACAGAGGTGGCTTCGGGGATCAGCAGTAGCCCCTTCTGATGGCCCTGAGCCCTTTGCAGCTGCCCAATGATGCTGACTCCTGATGCAACGAAGTGGCATATAATCACCATGCGCTCCTGATTGTCACACTATTATCCCTGCCTCTGCCTCTTACACTTGTAAATTGTAGTAGCTTCAGAGTATAAGCTGTGAACCACAGCCACCTCCCTAGTTCATGTCTCACGCCAGCTATGAGCAGTTAGTGCTTCTGCGGCTGGAGGCTGGGGACTCCACTGCCCCAGGACTGAGTCTTGAGCTCTTTTTTTCCCTTCCAAACATTGATTTATGTTTATCATGTCATTTTTTAGTTCATTTGATCTCTTTTAATCCACCAAACTAATTTTTTTTAAGATGTTGAGCCTCTTGGAGACAGGTCTATGAACATGTAAGAAAAACACAGTAAGCTGCTCTGTAGACCATGGATTAGAGTGGGATATAAACCATCATCATCATTGTTGCTGTTGTGGGCCACCCTGATGGCCCCTGTCAGGGATAAAAAAAATCCTTAAATAAATAAGCTCACTGGGGAGTCTCAGAAAAGACAGTTTTCTCAGCCTCAGGCCCTCCACCTTTCCATCTGCAGTATGGCAATGATAACAATAGTGGTCTTCCTTACAGGGTTGTTGTCAGATTTCTGCACGTGAAGCATTTTGCACTCAAAAGCAGGGTCAGTGCCAACTTTGGGGGGCCTTTGAACATGGGCACAGGCCCAGGAGCCAGTCATTTTAAAATTCCCAAATGCCTCCTCTCCCAACGCTGCATTGAAGGTGGGACACACCCAGGAGTTTAAAAATGGCCAGCACCAAGAAGTGGGCGGACCGTAGGATGCTTACCAGGTGACGGGGAGAAGACAGTGACTGCAGTGGGCAGGTGGACCCCATCAGCGGTTTAGGCCCTTGGCACATGCCCAACCAAACTCCACCTGTGACACCAGCCCCAAACAAAAGTGGCGTATAAATGCTAAGCACATATGAAGCTGTCTGCTACTGATCCAGGGTGTCTTTTCTGATTGGTAGCTGTTCATCAAGGTTTCTGACAAGGGTTTTTCCCAGCCCTGCTTGGAGATGCCAGGGAATGAAGCTGGGGCTTTCTCCATGCAAAGGCGTTGCACTATCACTGTGCTGTGGCCCTGTTCCCAAAGTAGTATTAATGTTGCTATTGTTATGTGCAGAGATCATCGTCATCATTATTTTATTAGTATTCCTCTTTGAATTTGTTTGCTGTTTTAGTTTCTTCTGATACCCTGTGCTAGAAATATCAGAATATGAACTTGTATTTCAAGGACATCCCAGTATATTTCAGAGTTCACATGGTATAAGGTTTCACCATGGATGGCAAGAGGTGTCGGAGGATGGGGCCTTTTATTCTATTTGTGCAAACAGAACTGCTGTTTAGATTTTATTTGTGTGTTCAGCCAGAAGCCTTCACATGGTTTAAGCTGCTATTAACTGAACATCCTGTACTCTCTTTGAAGAAGGGAGAATAAATATTTGAAGTTTATTTTATTAGGAAACAAAACAAAACATAAAATAACCCTAAAACCCTCAAATCTACCCCTTTGTGAACCACAAAATGAGAGACATTTTGTGACCCTCCGTGCTGCCAAAATGAGCAGAAGTGAAGCTTGGTTTGCCAGGGTGAATCAGCAGGTCATTGCAGGATACGCAATTAGACTCTCTGGTGGTAGGAAGCTCAGAACAGCAGATTGGAGCCCTGGACGTGCTTTATTCCCATCACCCCAGTGAAAATACTGTGCAGAGTTAATCCTGAGGATATGACAACCTAATGCCTGTCGTTAACTGGCAGAACTTAAGCCATCCTCCCCTAATTGGCCATATGCACTTTACGTTTGGTGGTGCAATGCTCTGTCTTCAGTGGATGTTTATCCTCAGGCAGTGTTTCTGAGTGGTTAGAGTTAGAGGTTAGTGCTATTGGCAACCTGCTTCTTCAAACCTCCATTCAGCTATGAAGTTCTCTGAGCGACCTTAGACCATCACTGTCTTTCAGCCTAAGTTGCTGTCGTGGTAACCAGTGGCTGCACCATAGTCCTCTACTGAGCTCAGAGAAGCCGGTTTTCAATCATGGATTTTGCACATCATTCAATCATGGATATTGCACATCAAATGGTGACTGGTAATGCCGCTGCAGGAAACTTGGATGGAACGCGTCTGGCACATTTTAACTTTTTCAAGGTGCACTGAATGAATTCAGGACCATTTATCCAACATCATTTGGCTTGATTTCATGAATAATGAACTTGTGTGATAGTTCTGTTAATGAACTGCAGACTGTATTTGGAGATTGGGTTGTCCTGCACCATTAGGGCAGCTTCACACATTACACAGCATGAACTGCATGTGTGCCGCTATGTGCACATTCGGCAGGGGACTGTAATTGGTGTTGTCCTGCCGAAGTATGCATGGCTGGAGATATGCTATGCAGGTATTACAGTTTTACAGGTGCACATTAGAGGTTTTGCATAGGCTCATGTGAAGCTGTCTTTGCCGTAGGATTAAGTGGAACATGACACAAACCTGGATTCTGGTCCTGTCTGAGAGCTATTTTTTCCCCTTCTTGTGATATTGGTGCAGCTCCAACCCCCAATTATACTGCAGAAATAAATAATATATCTTTCCCTGTCAGTGGAGCAAGTCAGATAGGTACAAGCTCCATTGCGTTAGTAGTACAGCATAACTACACTGCCATGTGTACAATGGTACACGTCAGTTCCCCTGGGCTAGGTAAGGCTCAGGCTCGCTTGTCACATGAGGGGCTGCTTGGAGACATTGATTTTAGTGTGTTACTTGAGTCTGGGAGCAAATGGGCAAGAACTGTCCCCCATATTTAGTGGAAAATTTCCCTTCCTATGCTGGAGGAGGGCTCCTCTAGCCTTAATGCTCCCTTTCTTTCAAAATGGAATTCCAGCCAGGCCAGAATAAGAGGGGGGAAATGACCAGACAAATCAGCTTCTCTTTTCCTGCACTGAGCAGGTGTAGCTCCTGATAGGAGACAGGGAAAGAAAGAGGACAGTGAAGGGTTCTTACATATTTCTATGGCAAGAAACAATTATAACTATGAGCCAGTTAACATCCTCAGTGTTTCGCCAGTTAACATCCTCAGTGTTTCATGGGGTAACAAGTACAAACCAAGGTGATTGTTCCTGCAGCGTTAGCCTGATGAAGCCGTTTTCATTGGTGCATGGAGAGATCGCAGCCTTGGAAATCTTTGAAACATGGGAATAGCCATAATGTAGCCAGCTGCATGAGGGTGTATTAATTTCTGCAAAGTGAACCAGGCTGCCGGAATGTTACACCTTGGTTGTCCACAAGAGAACACTCAAAGTGTAGACTAGAGGATCCAAAGCAAAAGTGTAGTCAGGACCATGCTGGTACTGAGTACAAGGTACGGTAATCAATCCAACAGCAAGCCCAGTGTACGGGAGTCTTTTTCGCTACTTGGATGAATGTTTCAGGCTGCCAGGCTAGCTTGGAGGCAAGGGTTTTATAAGGTGTGTGGCTGGGTAAGCTGATTCCATCCAGCCCAACATTGCCCTCTAAAGGATGTCCTTTCTCCAGGGTGTTTTGATGAAGGCCTTGCTTACTGGGTTTGGTTGGTGCAGGAGGTTAGGTGCCAAAGACTGACTGCAGGCAGAAATGGTTGTAGACCCTGCCCCCTGCACACTAATTTTGGAAAAGAAAGGAAATGTCACTATGCAAAAAATTGCAGTAATTGGAAGTGTTTTCATTGTCTAGTTGCAAGTGGTGGGGAAGCAATTTGGATCAGGCCTGCGATAGATGCTGAATCTCCTGCAGTCCCAATCTGTAGGCTTACCAGATCTCCAACTGGGACAGAGTGCTAGACCTTTAGGAGAAGGAATGTGGGCAGGTGTAGCTTGTTAAACCTTAGAGCACAATCCTAGGTATGTCTACTCAGAAGCAAGCCCCATTGAACACAATGGGGCTTCTGAGTAGACATGCCTAGGATTGTGCTCTAACAAGCTACACCTGCCCACATTCCTTCTCCTCAAGGTCCAGTTGGAGATCTGGGTGGGTGGGAAACAAGTGGGTGGCTTGAGAATCGGCCATTATTGAGCCACCAGCTGTTCTGGTGTGATGCCCAGGCTCAGTAGGGACAGGCACTGGCAGCCACCACTCAGGCTGAGAGTCGAGCAGGAAAACAGCCAGGGACGGATGGACTTGTGGTCACCACCCCACTGCCTGAAGCCACCATTTCGCCCGACGGTCCTGCTCCTTCCCAGCACACACTTCCCTCCTCCCAGATGGTTAAAGTTCATTCCTTTCAATTCCATGTTTGTAGGTGTCTGTGTATCACTTCAGGCTCTTTCAGCATTGCTATTTTTAACTTGGTCAAGTGCCCCTTCTCTGCCACAAAGTCAGGACACTGGAGAGCTGAAGTCCGCCTCCTCTCTCATTTGAAAGGGAGACTGCTCCCAATTTCTGACCACCGCAGCACCACTTTTTACAGCTAGTCATAAATTTCCAGGCATGCCGTGATATCTTTAGCTTTGACTCCAGAGATTTCCTGTTGAGCTGCAAGATGCAGTCCTCCAAAGCACACTGTAGCTAAATATACCTTCTTAGTCCAGCACATGGCCAAATAAACAAGGGTAGCATCAACGGGAGTTTTGGGTTTTTTACAGTGCAAATCAAGTTTTCCCTTTTTTTTTAAAGGCAAATTAAACAGGCAACTTACAGCACAATCCTAGGCATGTGTACTCAGAAGTAAGTCCCCTTACATTCAATGGGGCTACTCCCAGAGTAGTGTGTGTTGTAGGACTGCAGCCTTTGCTTATTTTGGCAGTGAAAGTTATCTCTCTGACTATGGCAGAACTCTGACACACAACATTGTTTTGATTCCTCGTGATGGTTCAGATGTTGATGAGCCTGCTAATAGCCTGCACATGTTTGGTATCCCTACAGTCTGTGCAGTCATCCCATAAATAGTGAAAGGAAATAAAGTTTGGGCAATTGCATGGGCATTCCTCAGCCAGTCTCCTCCATTTCAAAAGTGGTTGCCAGTTGGCATGGATTGACTGCTGTTCGAGGAATACAGGATCAAAGCCCCTTTGGGCACATAGAACTATCTACCTGGTTGGGGGATGTGGTTGGGGGCGGGAGTTTGATCCCAGCCTGTTAAATCTAGGGCAAAACTATAATGTGCATCTAGTTTACAATTTCTTTGTACTTTGACTAGGTGTGGTTGCCAGTATGTCACATCATACAAGCTGTACAAGTGTGTACATCATACAAGCTTGGCAATTTGCTTTCTATAAGTCGCCTCTGCAGGAGGCTGATTTAGAAATTTGGCTGAAAAACAGTATTTTCAACTGAATATTATTTGTGGCAGAAATGGGCAACTGAAGAGCCTTGGGCTGGGGGGGTGGCTCTCAGGACAATTTGATTTTGTCCCTGGTAGCCCTTCCAGAAATGTTTTCAAGTTGCAAGAAATAGAGACTGTTGCATCTCTCTTCCTCTTGGGATGTTTTATGTAATATAGTGATTCCATATTTGTATGTTATACTATGGGTGAGCACATGTACTTTTCAGCTATGGAGACCTTACTTTTAGACTATGCCAGTTCTACTGTGGAGCTGACTACTGCTGGGCCTCTATCTGAAAACAGAGTGGCCATTGGGAATGAAGAAGTTGGCGTGCTGTTGGATAACAGAATGTCATTCATGGAGACACACACACACCTTTAATTATCATGATCAGTACAGTGCCATGAGTGTGCTTTATGTCACTTTATATAGGCTGAAAAAAGACAGGTCCAAGAGGCTTACAATCATGATATTGAGACAAGGGAGACAGGCCGATGAAAAGTGTCGACCCAGTGTGCGGCGGCTGTGAAGAAGGCCAATTCCATGCTTGGGATCATTAAAAAAGGGATTGAGAATAAAACGGCCGATATCATTATGCCTTTGTACAAATCGATGGTAAGGCCACATCTGGAGTATTGTGTCCAGTTCTGGTCACCACACCTCAAAAAGGATATAGTTGAATTGGAAAAGGTGCAGAAAAGAGCGACCAGAATGATTCGTGGGTTGGAGCACCTCCCTTATGAGGAAAGGCTACAGCGTCTGGGGCTTTTCAGCCTAGAAAAAAGGCGCCTGAGGGGGGACATGATTGAGACTTATAAAATTATGCATGGGATGGAGAGAGTGGATAGAGGGAAATTCTTCTCCCTCTCGCACAACACCAGAACCAGGGGACATGCACTAAAATTGAGTGGAGGGAGAGTTAGAACAGACAAAAGAAAATATTTCTTTACCCAGCGTGTAATTCATCTGTGGAACTCCTTGCCACAGGAGGTGGTGATGGCACCTGGCCTAGATGCCTTTAAAAGGGGTTTGGACAGATTCATGGAGGAAAAGACCATCACAGGTTACAAGCCATAAGCAATCTCCTGGTTTTAGAAGTGGGTTTTCTCTGTGCCAGGTGCAAGGGAGTGTAAACGGGAATCAGGTTATCTTGTTGTCTTGTGTACTCCCTGAGGCATCTGGTGGGGCCACCGTGTGATACAGGAAGCTGGACTAGATGGGCTTTTGGCCTGATCCAGCAGGGCTCTTCTTATGTTCTTATGAGACAACAGAAGGGGGAAAGGGGGTGGCAGGAATGTGGGAAGCATGTGCAATATTTCAGTTACATGTACAGGTGGGCCCCCATATCCGCTGGGGATATGTTCCAGGCCCCTCCGTGGATACTTGAAACCATGGATAAGAGCGAACACCCCCTCCATGGTTTCCTGAGGGCCCCCCACCCTGCCTCCCCTGCAGGCAGGCATGCTTGCCCCCCAGCTCTTATTTTTCTTTCAGCAAGCTTTGTTTCTTCCTTAAAACAAACAGAGAAGCAGCCTCCATTGCAGGCAAGTAGAACGAGACTAAGTCCTAGAGAGGCTCTACAAGGTTTCTGTTAACCTTGCAGAGCCTCTCTAGTACTTAGTCTCATTCTACTTGCCTCTAATAAGCAGCCAGAGGCTGCTTCTCCTGTTTCTTTAAGGAAGAAACGAAGCTTACTGGGGAAAAAAGTAAAAGCCTGGGGGGGTCCCCACGATCCGTGGATAACTGAAACCGTGGATAGCGAATCAGTGGATATAGGGGCCCACCTGTACTGTACTTGGCTTAGTTACAGCAGGGAATAAGACCAAATGACCAATAAATAGGTGAATCGTGGGTGGGGAGAGGTAAAGTTCTTGCATAGATACAAAAGCAAATATCTTCTTAGATGAATTCATCTATATTCCCATTCTAGTGGCAGTTTCAGTTGGCATGATGAAAACCTAGGACATTTCCAAAAGATTAGCCAAATGGCCCTCCAGAGGAACAGCAGCGACAGTAGCAACAGCAGCTGTAGCCTGAGTGTTTTAAGGAGTGGTAATATGGAAGATATGTAATTTTCTCTGTGGGGGAAGAATGATGGATAAGAAATCTTTCTTGTGTTAAGTTAAAGAGCTTCTAATGCATTCCAGGAAGGAGATGGTGAGAGTCGATCAAATCTGTCAACAGCTGAGATACATGCAAAGACCAGCATCATCCAGGTGACTTGGATTGTAAGGGAGTGCTTGTCAGCATGCCAGTCATTGTTATCTTATCAAAGTGGATCTTGGCACCCTATTGGCACTGTAGGGTGCCGTCACATTGGCTGTCATGGCAGAACTATCCCTTTTCCCATATTAATGAAAGTGTTCTCAGTCTTTATTCTACTAATAGTGTCAACTTGCACTGTTCAGAGGTTTGCCACTTTTGTGGAAGGGCCTTTCAAGGTGTGAAGATAATGAAATTATATAGATGGGAAAGGGAGTGTGTGTGTGGGGGGGGGAAATCCAAGCCCCTTTGAAATAGCTCCAATACATCTGAAGCCTCCTTGGTATTAGTCATTCATGTTAGTGAGTGCTCAAAAGAGGTGCCGCAATTGAGTGGCAACTGTGCCAATTAGTGTTACTGCTGCCAGTTTGTGGATTGCATGTAAAATGCAGAATTTTGTCCAGAAATGCTCATGCAAATTGCTCAACAGAAAATGTGCCCTCTTTGTCAAGCCTTTTCACTTCCACTGACATGATGATGTCTGCCCAGATTTCTCAGATGGGCAGATTCTCCATTTGCTTGACAGCTACCCAAAGGGAAATCTTTCTTCTTACCACTGGTAGTGTTTCTCTAAAGACACTCCACAAGAAGGACTAGTTACTTGCTATGCAGCACAGTATTGATTCCTGTTTGGGGAGGGGATGTGTCTGACTGATCTTGATAGTCGAAATTAAATCATAGCAATTTCTGTGCTTGATCTGTGCTTGCACATTCAAAGATACGGCTCCTCTGCTGAAAGCTACACAAATCCCTTTACACTGGTTTGGTACCTTTCTGTCATGTTGCTCTTGACATTTGTTTTGCTGTGGAACACAGAGCTAAGAAGCAGTGATGCTGTGAGCCATACTACATGTGAATTCCTTAAAAGTTCCAAAGACTGGTCCAGAATCGCTGTCTTTCAAAAGATGCAGAATACAAATCACTTGCTTAAAATTACATCTGCAAATCTTTGGGATGTGTTCTTGGATGCATAGATCATAAATGCATCCTGGGTGCTAGTCATCCTGTTGATGAAAAACATTCACAATGAGTAAGGTATATCTGCAGTATGAGATTTGCATGAAGGCAAGGAAGAGACAATGTCACAGGAAAGGTGACTGGTGGGGGAAGGGAACCTTGCAGACATTCGTCTAGAATGGCGTCATCAACTAGGACTCATTCAAACATGCAGAAATAGAAGTATATACTTTATATTCGTACATGGAAAGGTACTGTAGCTCTTTAGCAAGAAAGCTAGGTGAAAGCTTATCTCTTTCATAAGCCATCTTTGCATATGCAGGATTTTGTTTTACAATGAAACATGAACCCCCTTCCCCACCTGCAATCTAAATCACCTGCTATGATCCAGGTAAGGCTGTACCATGTGCTACTTCTGAATGTTTGAATCACCCCTAAGCTATCCCATTCATTATCATCATTACCCTGGCCATTTGTTGTTGTTCAGTCGTTAAGTCGTGTCCGACCCTTCGTGATCCCATGAACCATATCCCGCCAGGCCTTCCTATCCTCCACTATCTTCCTGAGTTCGCTCATTTTCATGTTCATTGCATCGGTGATGCTGTCTAACCATCTCATCCTTGGCCTTCCCCTTCTCCTTTTGCCTTCAGTCTTTCCCAGCATCAGAGTCTTCTCCAGAGAGTCCTCTCTTCGCATTAGGTGGCCAAAATATTTGAGTTTCAGCCTTAGTACCTGTCCTTCCAGGGAACAGTCAGGGTTGATTTCATTTAGGATTGACTGATTTGATCTCCTAGCAGTCCAAGGGACTCTCAGGAGTCTTCTCCAGCACCACAGTTCAAAAGCATCTATTCTTCGGCGCTCAGCCTTCCTTATGGTCCAGCTCTCGCAACCATACATTGCTACTGGGAACACCATCGCCCTGACTATACGAACTTTTGTTGGTATGGTGATATCTCTGCTTTTTATTATGCTATCTAAATTTGCCATAGCTTTCCTTCCAAGGAGTAAGCGTCTTTTAATTTCATGGCTGCTGTCTCCGTCTGCAGTGATCTTGGAACCCAAAAAAGTAAAATCTGTTACTGCTTCCATTTCTGCCCCTTCTATTTGCCAGGAATTGATGGGACCAGATGCCATGATCTTAGTTTTATTAATGTTGAGTTTCAAGCCAACTTTTGCACTCTCCTCTTTCACTCTCATCAAGAGGCTGTTTAGTTCTTCTTCACTTTCTGCCATTAGAGTGGTATCGTCTGCATATCTGAGGTTGTTGATGTTTCTCCCGGCAATCTTGATTCCGGCTTGCGATTCATTCAGCCCTGCATTTCTCATAATGTACTCTGCATATAAGTTAAATAGGCAGGGTGACAATATACAGCCTTGCCGTACTCCCTTCCCAATTTTGAACCAATCAGTTGTTCCATGGCCGGTTCGAACTGTTGCTTCTTGACCCGCATACAGGTTTCTCAGGAGACAGGTAAGGTGGTCTGGTATCCCCATCTCTTTAAGAACTTGCCACAGCTTGTTGTGATCCACACAATCAAAGACCCTGGCCATTAGCATATGCCTAGTGCTTTTTAAGTGTACAAAGCACTTCATGTGTATTATCTTTGATGTAACCCTTCCAACAACTGTGCAAGGTAAGTATTATCACCCCCATATTGCAGCTGGGAAGCTGAGGCTTGTCTAAGGCCACCTAATGAGCTCCTGGCAGAACTGAGATTCAAAACAGGGAAATCCTGATTCACAGCACCTTACTGTCTTATGCTATACCAATTCTTGTTGTGTCCTTTCCACACAGACAGTGGTACAACCACAGCTGGATGGGTTGTGGCCGTGGGGAATGGCTGATAGTCCCCTTTGCTGCTCACCCAAGAGCAGCCAACATGTTTTATACTTTTCTCTGTATTCATGAAGATTAGAAAGTTGTTTTTGAAAGAGAGAAGGCTGAAGTGTTTTCCAAGTTAGAGCAATATTCTGCATAGTATTATAGTGTGATCACAACTGCATAGATTTCCAGAGCCCTTAAATATGTAGCCCTTTTCAATCAGGGTTGTTTCATAACTGGCAAACTGCTCGTCTCTGGCTGAGATTAACAAGAGTGTCAAGGCTAAACTATTAGAGCAAAGGGGATTTGGATAGCAAGAGCAGCGGGGAGGAGGAAAAGATCTGAGCTCATGTATCTTTAAGGAAGAAAGCATACTCAATAGCAACCAAAGCAACAAATGAGTATTTTACTGGACAAGAATTTGCAGTAGTTTTTAAAACAATTGGATTGCAGTCATCCCTTAAATATTTTAGCCGTGCTCAAAAGGTTGCTGATGATCATTTCCCAGGTTCTGGTCCCAATAAATGAAAAAGACTTGCTAATCAAGATGGCGGCTGCTGCAACCCAAAAGCCCCATCATGCTTTCCTTGCCTTACTTGGGGTTAGCGACTAATTGCTGAGAATATTACAGACTTTTATTTCTAGAGTCCCCCCTTTTTTAACTGTGCCTTTTACCCTTTGTTTCCTAATGAGTTTATTTTTAAAAAAAGTTTGACTGCCTTCAGTTTATTTTCCTGTTTTTATTGTGAATTTCTTAGTGTTGATTATCTCTGCTGTCCAGAATACTTTTGTTTGCTTGTTTTTGTAGTAGTAAGAAGGCATAACTGGCTTTAAAATTCTGCTGCTCTGTTATTATATAGAATCCAGGGCCTTTCCACAGTGTGTGTGTGTGTGTGTGTGTGTGTGTGTGTGTGTGTGTGTGTGTGTATCACACACCTTTCCACAAGTCTGTGGTTCTTTTGCAAGAATCTGTAAATATGTATTAATAGCATAGCAAACTCAGGTACTTGAGTACAGGTGGGCCCCTATATCCACTGATTCGCTATCCACGGTTTCAGTTATCCACAGATTGTGGGGGACCCCCCCCCAGGCTTTTACTTTTTTCCCAGTAAGCTTCGTTTCTTCCTTAAATAAACAGGAGAAGCAGCCTCTGGCTGCTTATTACAGGCAAGTAGAACGAGACTAAATCCTAAACCTTGCAAAGCCTCTGTAGGACTTAGTCTCGTACTACTTGCCTGCAATGGAGGCTGCTTCTCTGTTTGTTTTAAGGAAGAAACAAAGCTTGCTGAAAGAAAAATAAGAGCTGGGGGGCAGGGTGGGGGGGCCCTCAGGAAACCATGGAGGGGGTGTTCGCTCTTATCCACGGTTTCAAGTATCCACGGAGGGGCCTGGAACATATCCCCAGCGGATATGGGATTTGTACATTTGATTTTGACATACTTAGGGGACTCCCCTAAATAGATACGTTTGTAAACAAAAATGTTAAAACAAAAAGAGGGTGAACCAAAACAGCATGCTCTGTGTCCCCCTCCCTCTGAGCAATGGTGTTGAGGTATCATTCATGGGATATCCCGGAGATGGTATTAGGGTGGACATGATGGAATGTCTTTGTGCACATCCCACTTGTATTACATATTCGTAGAATTCAAGGCACGATATTTTGTAGTTGTGTTGTCTTGGAGAAGAAACAAGTACGAAGTGGCATCTGATCTTCATAAAAGTGACCCTGATGTAGTAAGACTGAGATATTTAGCTAATATTTTAATATTTTAATTAATATTAATATTTTAATTAAAAATGACAGAGATTCCCAGCAGGATGTATGTTTTTAACTCTGTAATCTGGACGAGTCATGAAAACTTGAGAAACTGTTTTTTGTTTTGCTTTTTTTTAAGAACCATTTGCTATATGTTTTGTTAAAGAAAAGAAAGAGCGTTCACTTTGATCCCAGGCACATTTGCTTGGAAGCTGATTGATTTCCATGGGGCATCCTGGATTGCAACCTTATTCCTGGATTCTGGCAGTTTGTGCTGTTGGTGGAATGTCACTGTGGTGCCAGCATAAAATGATGTTTTATGATTTTGCACTAATGTAGCTATTTGAATGTATCCCATTCTGAGCACTCATTTATATATGCTAGTGAGGCAAGAGTCTGGATCAGGCTTCAAGTGTCTTCCGTAAATAAGAGCATACCTAGAAAATAATTCTCTTCCAAGTTCTATTTATGGCACAGGAAGGGGGGGGGGGAACCAGCATTAAAAATATGGGGAGATGAGATGCAGGGAGAGGGAGGTTAAAGCAAAACAAATTGGCTGCGCGCAGAGGTCTTGTGTCAAACGTCAGAGGAATCTTGTTCCTGAGATGCTGCATGGCATGACCATGGCAACCAGGGGCCCACAGAAAGTGAGTACAGCAGATTGAAGGCTCCTCCTTCACGCTAGAAGACAGAGCAAATAGGTGAAACAATTGACACTGAGCAGAGCCTGTTTGTGTTCTCAGCACTGCAAAGTAGTAAAACCACAGACCCTGGATTTTGTCTCTTTAGAAAAGCGGGGAGGAAGCAAAGAAAGCAGTTGTGTAATTCACCAAGTAGGAGGAATGAAGGAGCCTGCTCTATGGGTCCCTGCAATAAGACATGGGTGCCAACCTTAGAAAGCGGTAATTAGCAGGGATGTTTTCAGGGGAAGACACAGAGGCACAGTTGGAGCAGATGGCTTTTTGGTGATGCTGGATTTGGCAATATTATTAATAATGTTTTGCTTAAACAGACATTAGAAACTATTCCTTCTCTAAGCGAAAAGAGCTGGAATTTAAAACAGGTCACAACAGAACTGTGTGCTTATGACAATTGCATTTTTGGCTACAGGGCTGGAACAACACATCCCAGCGCCTGTGACAACCCATCAAATGACAAACCCATCAAATCAAACTCCCCACCCAGCAGTGCATCAGCTGCTGGTGCTGCTGCCACTCCTCTTCCTCCTCCCCGGATTTGAAAGGAAGAGTGGAGGGGGAAAGGAAGTGTGGAGGAGAGGAGCGTGATAGGCTGATGCACACTTCCTTCCTGCTCCATTTCCCTCTTTCTTTTTGAATCCACGGAGCAGGAGAAGGAGGAGCAGTGGAGGTGAGTGGGTAGGTGGTGGTAAGTGCCTCACCACGAATCCACCAGCCTCGTGGGTGAGTTGGTTCTTTGTGACTAAATATATTATACGGGGCTACATGAGGCCTTTCCTATTCTGTAGCTTTTAGTCTGACTGAGATCCGTGACCCTCTTGAAAGGACTGATGAAGGACGATCAGGATCTAGTTTAACAGAACTATGGACAAAACCATCAAGCTTCATAGGGAGATGTGAATATGGAGGAGGCAAGTCGTTCCTACTAGACTGAAGTGCAGTTGGAAACATTGACCCAGGTCTGTGCCATGATATAAACCCCTATATTATCCCACATGTGATCATCCACAAAACACTTGCTAAAAAACCTGAGAAAATGTCCATTTTAAAAAGGAGAGTCACCACACTCACCGTTTCAAGATGATGTTTTTAAATGTAAAATATTATTTTATAAAAAAAGGTAAAGGTGACCCCTGACAATTAAGTCCAGCCGTGTCCGACTCTAGGGTGTGGTGCTCACTAGCGTCGACGGGGGGAAGCGGGCCGCCGGGGGGGCATCGCGCGTATGGGGGTGACGCGCGATGCCCCTCACATTTTTGCGGTGGAGGTGGGCCCTCCCGCCCTCCCCTGGGTCCGTTTGGCTCTAAAATGAGCCAAAAACGGAGCGGGGAGGGCGCTCCGCTCCTGCGCGTGACGTCACGTGCGGGGGCGGAGCCTCCCCCTTAAGGGTGACGCGCGTCCCCGCTCAGGGGTGTCGCGCATCGTCGCGACGCCCCTGGTGGTGCTCATCCCCATTTCAAAGCTGAAGAGCCAGCATTGTCCGAAGACGCCTCCGTGGTCATGTGGCGAGCATGACTCTCCTTGCCACAGCGCATAGCATGCAGCTGGAACATGGAGCACAGTTTACCTTCCCGCAAGCGGTACCTATTTATCTACTCGCATTAACATGCTTTGGAACTGCTAGGTTGGCAGGAGCTGGCCAAGCAACGAGCGCTCATCCCGTCGCGGGAATCGAACTGCCGACCTTTCGATCGACAGTTCATGGTTCAGTCCTAGAAAAATGACAGAATCTGAAAAATGTTCCGTGGCCCTGAAGTTCATGGGTCATCATCCAAAGTATCTATATAGAGAATAGTTTTCATCATGGGAGTTCCTTCCTCCTTAACTGCAACCATAGCACTGATGGTATAATAATTATACAAGCCTAATAGAGGAGAGGGGGAGCTTTCCTGCATGGGGATTGGGATGGGGGGACCCTGTATCCTCATTCTAAAATGAAGCCACTTTCTGTCGTCCCGTACAGGTCAATGGCGAGGTGACACTGATGAGTCAAGCAACTTCTGATATAATCCAGTGCACCTCTAAGGGAAACTTGAATTGGGGGCATTGCTGAGAGGGGAGGGTTGCCTGGCACCACGTTATGTTCTCAAAAGCTACATGTACACTCAGATCCATGAGCACATTTTCTTTTATGTGCTGGAAAATAGAATTTCACCAAATAAAACAAATCCAAAACTTTATGGGCATTATTCAATAGACTCCAACGACACTGAGATTAAAATATATTTACGTCTGTTGCAGCTGTTTGGGTCACATTTCTAGGGTACACCTTGAAGCGTGACCCAACCTCGCAAATCCAGTTTGACCAGAGGCTGATGTGAAACACCAAAAATGATAATGTATATTGCGGGCAATGGCAGCTCTGCAAGACTGCCCCCCCCCCACATTTCAGAATTGCCATTGTCTGTACATAGTGAAGACAACGTCCTTGTAATAGGAATGATCCGGCAATAGCCAGGACAGATGGTAATGCTATGCTAAGGATTAGTTCTGAGTGGCGTAAGCAAGGCCAGGCTGGAATGCCGGAAAGGCAGGAAGCAGGAGTGAACATCATCCCACACTGGTGGCGGCGGTAGCAGCAGCAACATTCCCTTTGCCTGCCAGTTTATTTAAAACCGGGTCAGTCGTGATCTGTTTGCCATTGTAAGAACTCTTCTCTGCCCATACTAACCTCATCCAGTGCGTAACTACAGCTGAGACTCTTTGCCAGAGCTCAGCCCCTCTGCCTCTTCAAAAATATGTTTAAGCTACATTTCTACCCTGTCTTTTCTCCAAGGAAATCAAAGTTGCGCATCGAGTTCTCCCCTACCCTTTTACCCTCACAACAACCCTGTGAGGTAGTTTAGGTTGCAAGATGGTGACTGGCGCTGGGTCATTCTGTGAGCTTTTGTGGCTGAATGGGGATTTGAATCCAAGTCTCCCCAGTCCCAGTCCTGCACCACACTTTCACCCTTTGTAAATGTTTTGCATGAATTCAAAGAAGTAGTCCACACCAACAGTTCAATTCTGTTCCAAGTTGAACTGTTGGGGGCTGTCCGCTATCTTCCTTCCTTCCGCTGTCGTAAAATGTCCGCTCCATCAGCAGCCATTTTAGGATCGCTGCCAGAAGAGGTGGTAGTGCTCCCTGGCTGTTGCCAGACCTCACCACGCCCGCCAGAGAACGTAGGGAAAGGCAGCGGCAGGAGCGGGAGGTAGGCAGGGAGGGGGGCAGGGAAACTGCAGGAGGGGGTGGATCCAGCAGTGATGGCGCACACCAGATCCTATTCCTCTTTTTGTAGCCTCCCCACCCCCTTTGTCTCGTTAGACTTGCACCAGCTGCAGAGCTGGCACAGGTCCAAGGAGACCCATTGCGGAGCAGGAGGCTTACAGAAGAGTAAGGGGAAATAATCCCCCTTTCCCCTCCAAAGCCCCCCCTCCCCGCTGGATACAGCATGTTCCTTTTTGGCGTGTCTGCACTAGTGTGGGGTGAAAGTATAGGATTGGAAAGTATAGGATTGGGCATCATCTGCCTGGCCTAGGGTGAGAAATCACCCATTCAGGAGCATGCTCGCCTTCTCCAAAAGCTTTAAAACATTAGTATATCACTCTGGATAGTATGATATTTAGATCAAGGCAAGGGGTGATGTAATGTTAAGAGTGATGGATGAGGACTGCTCAGTTTTGAAATTCACTGGGTGGTCTTGGACCAGCCGCTGTCTTTCAGCCTGACCTACCTCACAGAGTTGTTGTAAGAAGAAATGGGAGGGGGAAAGTATCTCGTATGTGACCCTGTGCTCTGGGAGGCAGGGTGGCATAAAAATGTAACAATTAAGTGAGTTTCACACTGCGTACATGCTTTCTGGCTATGATGTTCAGCATAGAACAGCCATCACCTGTTGAACGCCACAGTCATTTTCTGCACCTCAAACACAATCATTTAAAATGGATAGGAGTTCACTTGTTCTGCTTTGATACATCAACCAATGTACATGTATATGTGTGAATCAGCCAGAAGTGAACCCTCCACAAAGCGATCCCCCTGTGTAATGTGCTCGCTTTGAAGCCTGTGTACGTAGAAATGGCATTGCTTTTCTAGGGCTTGTGGTGTGATTTATTTCAAATCTTTAGAGTTGTAAGAGCAAAGGATGGAAAGCACTAGAGAGAATATATTCTTCGTATTGATCTGATTAGCATTAGCTTGATTGATGATATAATATGATAGAGGACTATGTGACTTCAGTGAAGTTCAAGGCACAGAGAGGGAAGGGAGGGGGCTGAGTGAGGGAGGCCAGAGCGGTAGTTCAATAAGAATGTCTTTGTGAACTATATTTAGTTTGGTTTCAGGCCTCTACCACAGAAGGCTTTTGCGCACTTGGGACCGGTGGAAAAAAAAAGCTTTTGGTGATGTCACAACACAGCATGTCTCTGATCCCTCTCCTTTATGCCTCACTCCCCACCACCACCACTGTCTCCCCCCCCTTCTTCGTAGTGGCTGCCACAAAGGGTTTCATTTGGCTGACTGATGGCACTTTTGTCTATAAATGGAGGCAGTTGGCGCATCTCCCAGTATAACACCAGATAGGCCTGTGTGCATCAGTTATGCAATCTTTAGCTTGATGACTTCATTGGGCTAGGAAGAGGGGAGCGTGTGGGGAATTTTGGGTGGCAAGAAGCAGCCTTTTCCAGAGGCAGCTGATGCTGTTTTTCCCTCTCCTCCTCAGAGCAAAGAAAAAGAAGGGTAGCAACAGAGAGAGATGGGAGGGGGGGGGGAAATGGGCAAAGGGGTTTAATTCATAACACAGCTAAGCTAAGGGATCATTAGCAGGCTGTATTTGACCAAAATGGGCCGCTTGGAATCTGAAGCAGCTGCTTTACTCTGTTGTGCAGGTGACACATCTCTGGTGGTTCTGCTGGTCTTTGAGGGCACTCAGCCCGTTTAAAACCCCAGCACAAGAAAGAGACAGAAGCACCAGGCTGGGGAAAGAGATGTTTAAAACACAAAGTCGTGATTCAAAGAAACAAAACCAGACTGTGAAGTGTCTTAAGGACTCTGTTTCAGCTGTGAGGGCTTCAAGGATTACCTGTACAATGCAATGATGTAGAAGACAGTAACACTTACCATTTATATGATTGTTTAAAACACATAATTCTTACAGCAGCCCTGTAAGGTCGGCCACTAAGGGGAAGAGAGAGGATGAGAATAAGTCGCTTGCCTAAGGCCACTGTGTAAATTTGGCAGAGGTGGGGACTTCCTGGTTCACAGCTAGTGTCTCTTAGCCTCTATGCTAACTCTTGTGTTGTCATAAGTAGGAGGGAAAGCACTGATCTTGTGGCTTTTCCATTCCACCAATTAAACTCCTTTTTCTTTAAAGTCATGTTGACATGACGGTTTCCCCCACATGAATAATTCTTCAGCTCTCAGTGCCCCTTAGTTCTAGCAGGCAAGCAAAGGTCTAAATCTGAGATATACTGTATATGAGCAAAGCTTCATTCTCTCCCCATGCAGATCATTAGCTTGGATAAACTGCTTTTGATTGCCCATGAGGATGGAGAACCCACATTGATCCCTCTCCGGCTAAAGTCATCCGGTGCCCCCTTCTTTTCTTCTGTGATTGATTTCTGCATATTCCGCCATGCTGCAGTACTTACAGCGCAATCCTACCCAGCTCCTCCACTGGTGCAGCAGTGGTGGAGGAAGAACAGGAGGCTTTGGTAGGGAAAGGGGATTTAAATCCCCTTTAAAGGGAGATGTAAAGGGGATCCCTTTCCCTTCCAAAGCCTCCCGTTCTTCCTCCACCACTGCTATACCACTTCTGCACCAGTGGAGGAGCTGGGTAGGATCGCACTGTTAAAGCCTGCTTCACACTAGAGTTTTCCCGGCGCGGATGGAGCTGCCTCTGCGTATGCGCTTGTCTATGCGGTTGGAGCTGGGGGAGTGTCTTGCCGCCTGTTGTCACGCCTTCTGTCCCGCCTTCTTAAGAAAGAGCAGCTGTGATTTGGTGAACAGAAGTGTGCTCCTCCGATTGGTGGGCTGCCGTAGCTCCGCAAGCATTTCCAGCTCCGCAAGTGCAACCGCCTCAAAAGATGAGGGGAAACCATCTTTCCTGCCTCTCCGCAAGCTGCTCCGCAAGCATAAAAACAGCTCCGCAAGACCCTCCGCAGATCCGCAACGAGCCGGGAAAACTCTAGTGTGAAGCCGGCTTAAGACTTCTTCTAAAAAGCATCATGGCCAGGCTTAAAAAGCATCATTGTTTTATTGTTTTGTTTTGTTTTGTTTAGTAGTTTATTAATAAAAAATAAATATATATTGGGGGGAAAAAAGCATCATGGCCAGGCTTACCAGATCGTCGCCGGGACGGGAGTGGTCTACCCTTAAGGGGGCGGGGCGTAGGAGCCAGAACGCGTCGCGTTCTGGCCCCCCACGCCCCGCCCCCTTAAGGGTAGACCGCTCCCGTCCCAGTGACGATCTGGTAAGCCTGATCATGGCTACTCTCTACTTCCTGGCTGCTAAGCCACTATTATGTGAGATTTTGCTCTTTAAAAACACACACACAAAATAACATTATTTGGTGATGTGTGCATCACCTCCTTTCTCCACCTACAATGTTTAAAACTGGGAGGGTGTGATGAGCAGCATGGCTTTTCTCTTCTCCCATCCTCCACATATGGACAGAATATCAGCACTATGGGGGAGAAGTGGGGGGCACAATAAAATCTAGGAGCCCCATTTTAGACCAGTTCTATTGGTTCCATAATTTAAATGGATCATCGGGGGGGGGGGTCATCTGAAAAGCTAAAGGGGTCTCCCCCCCCATATTGAGCACTGCAGAATATAATGCTGTTGTTTCTGGATTGGGTCTTGTGCAGATTGTCCTTCAAAGGATAAAATGGAGGGACGTACGTACGTTCCCAGTCCAAGGCCCCAGGTCCACTCCCATCTCTTCACCGTTTCTTCCACTTCCTCAGTCATTGCATTTCTTGCACAGATATGTTTGCTCTCTTGCCTCTTACCAAGACAAGGTGCTGAGAATTATACAGCTCACAGAGTTCAATGGTGCAGGAATGCTCAGGCACTGTGTTGAAAAGGGATTAAATTCTTCCCCTTTTGAAACTGAAGAGGAGGCGAAAAGGGGCTGAGGGATGTGCTGTGCTGGAGATGCCACAGCTAAGAGTAGAAATTAATTTTCAAGACAAGGCAAAACAACCTGTCATGAGACAGCTCCATCCCTGACACCTGAGCTCGTTTCAAAGGGAGGCTCTGAACGTGTTCCCTCTAGTGTTTAAATGGTCTCATTTTCTAACCTTTTGTAAAGGTGCCAGCATGGGTGATATGAACTCTCCCTGTTCGTGACAGCAAAGAGCTTACAAGGCAGGCTTCTGCTTTTTCAAGACCTCGCTTTGATCTTTGGTGGGCTTTCCACCTTAATATTCTTTGCATGCTCTGACAGTTTGAGTGTCTTTAGCAGCTGTGTGTCTCTAGGTAGCCATATTACTTCCTAACCATCATAATTATATCTGAGCAACGTCTAGAATTGCCTTATCTGCTGAATGGAGAGTCTTAATATTGGTTCCCTTAGAATGGTGCTGTGGCTTCATTTGAGTATCTGGTGGTAGGATGTGCTTTCTGCCATCAGACATTCTGGCCTTGATTGTGTTGCTTCTGGTTGTCTTAGACGCAATCATTGTTTGTTGTTATTACAATTTTATATTCCAACATCTGTCTCCAAAAGGCTACGAGTTGGCCCAAGGCAGTCATTGGAATGAAATGATACTCTGTGTGTGTGTGTGTGTGTGTGTGTGTGTGTGTGTGTGTGTGTGTGTGTGTGTGTGTGTGTGTGTGAGAGAGAGAGAGAGAGAGAGAGAGAGAGAGAGAGAGAGAGAGAGAGAGAGTTGCCCTGTTTATGTGGTCTTGACAGCAATGTTGAGGCGGCTGTGCCCAAACCATGGAGGATGCTTCCATGTATGTCTCAGAAAACAGGTGTTTATCTTTTAACTGTGGTAGAACATCCCCTATTTTTATATGCTTCGTAGAGTGTCCTTTTCCCAGGCAGCTGCTCATTGCTTGTCTCTTCAAATGGCTGTATGTTGGGGGTCTATATCTGCCCTCGGTTGGTTTGGACAATGCTTTTCATCCAGAACCAGCCCCAAGGTGTACGTGCTTATGACATTTGCATGCCTTAGTCCCTCTGAAGAGTTTCCTTACTCACATTGGGAGGGGGCCCCAAAACCCCCACACACACACACAATTAAGGAAACTGACCTGGAGAGGAGGGGCCAGGACATGTGATGATGCATGTCTTTAATCGGTAGATCCAGTTGGACAAGAATGTGTCATCCAAACAGCTCCCCAGCTTCTGTAGTTGGTCTAATACCCTTGCTAACTGGGTAATGAAGTGCCTTTTAATTGGTGGTTCTCTTATAAGTAACAGGGGGATAGCACCTGTCCATTTACTCCAGCATAGTACATCTCCCAGTGGCTATTTGCAGGTGTATCTTTTTTTAAGATTCTGAACCCGTTTGGGACAGAAATCCCTCTTTTTTCATTTCTTTTGCTACATAAACTGATGTGAATTTTCTTTTAAGCAGTACTGTATATACTGTATAAATATTCTTAATGAAGATAGTATGCAATACCTTCTCTCCAGAGTTGGTGTGAGATACTGCTTTTTTCCTCAGGTAGTGTGGGAGTGTGCCTTCCTCACACTGTGTTCTGCAGAGTAGGTTTGTGGTGCAGTGTCACTGAGGGGTTTGTCTACACTGTCAGTCTACCTTGGGTCAGTGCTGAGTTGAAGCTGACTTACCCCACAGCATACCCTGCAGCATCTGCACTGGGAAAAAAAAACCCTCTGCAAGCATCACTGAAGATTGCATTTGCACAGTTCAGTTTGTGCTGTTCTGAAAAGGAGCAAATGTTCCCACTAAAGGCTGGGCTACATTGTCGATGGCTGCGTTCCGTGTGCGTCTGTTGTCCCGCCCCCAGGTCAAACAGCAGGCTCTGATTGGCCGGACGTAGCACGGACGCAGCAAAAGTCGAGGCCACCTTGACTTTTGCTGCGTCCGCGCTACGTCCGGCCAATCAGAGCCTGCTGTTTGACCTGGGGGCGGGACAACAGACGCACACGGAACGCAGCCACGACGCAGCCGTCGACAATGTAGCTCGGGCTTAAATGTTGTTAGGATAAGAATTATGTGCAAACACAGAAATGTGCTGTCATGGCTGCTGCTTAGTGTGGCCCAGACTGGTCTGTTCTGATTATCTCCTTGCCTGGGTATCTCCTCCCTCCCTTCACTTCTATTCTGTGCCATTCATCTGGGCACAACAGGTCACCACAATACCAGGTGAATTTAGATTCTTGCAATTGGTGTTTCTTCTTAAAAATCAGTCTATACAGTAGTTGATTTTTATGTGTTACCTTTTTATCCTACTTTCCTCCAAGGAGCATAGGGTGGCATCCATGCTTCTCCCTTTATGCTCACAACAACCCCGTGAAGTAAGTAAAAGAGAAAGGTAGTGACTATCCTGAGGTTATCCACTACTTAGTTATGCAGCTGAGTGGGGATTTAAACTTTGAGCTTCCTAGTCTTAAGTCCACCGCTTCAGTCACTATACCACAGCGGCTCAGTTGCACAAACCCAGTGAATCTACAGCTAAACTGAGACCTGAACTCAGATCTCTGGAGTCCAACAATATACATTAGACTCCCCACCAGCCACCACCACCCAAAAAAACCCAGCAGGATGATTTACTGAGGCTGCTACTAAGGGTCCACTGATGACACCTGATTGTCAATGCGAAACTCAGTGTTGCTTAGATTTTGCTTCTCAAGTACAAGCAGGCTTTTAAAAGCAATGAAATCTGAACGTCCCCTGCAGAACAAGGTATTCTTTTAGTGAAGCTGTGGTGTACTGTACTGCCACGTATCGCTCTTTCTGATCCCCAAGCTAGCCTTGCATGAGCTCTGGAAGCTTGCCCAAGGTTTTCCTTGTAGTGAAAGAGAGAGAGAGGGAGAGAGAGAGGTAATGTCTGATGACCAGCTCTGACCTTAGCACTAGAAATCCTATTTCCTCACCCATAAATCACGGCTCGTGGGGGACCCTGGGAATAGGACTGGGGGAAAGGGAGGACGTGAGCCTTCCAAAAAGGTTAAATAATTCCACTGTTTATTCAGTAAGACTCCAACTCACTTTTCTTGAGGGTGCGTTACTGCGTTTGCATGTCTGAGAATATAAATGGTTTTTGCTTCTCCCCTCCCCCCCCAGAAACCTATTGTGATGGCATTTGTAGCCCTTCCCTTCCCTTCCCTCTACCTTGCTCCTCAGGAAAAAAAAAATCTCTTCCTCAAGCTTTGCTGCTCCCTCTCCCTCCCTGGCCCCGGCACAGACACAGATTATGCATTGTTCAGTGTTTGGAAATTTGACAGCCTGGGTATGTCTCCGCTTCCTGAGCTCATTAGTAAAGAGCAGCATGCTCTCTGGAAGAAGTGTCAGGAGTCCCCTCAGCGTTGCATTGAATTCGGAGGTTGAGCCAGTGCACTGCAGTGCCGCCGCCTGCAGCTCTCCCCAGTGGGGGAGAGTTGTTTGTTTCTTTGTTTGGGAAAAGAGGGCGAGGGGCAGGATTCAGGGCTGGGCCTCCTTTTCCTTTCACTGCCCAAGGATTTGAGTGCAGTGCTCTGTGTGTGTTTGCAAAACTCCTCGGTTGTAGTCATATGGGCACAAATAATCAGGACTGTCACCTAGACACAGACCGTAAATGACCCCATATATTTTGAGCATTACCTGTTGCTTGGTCTGCAACTGAAGCTGCCTCTTTGCTCCGTCTGGCCTGGTACCGCCCACTGTCCGGGCCGTTTCCCAGCCTTGTTACCTGAGACCCGCTAACCAGAAACGCCAGGGACTGAGCCTGGGACGGTCTGTGTGCAAGGCCTGTGCTCCCTCTGCTCTACAGCCCCCTCCCTTCCCCACCACATGGCCAGACACCCGGGGAAGGCATTGTTGTCACCAGGGAGAGGCGCCGGTCTTTTGAGCACCGTTTTGTCAGACGGCCTTCTCCTGGTGGTCATATTTTATGAATTCAGGCTACCCTGATCATAACCCTCCATTTGTCGCCTCCCACGCCACAGAGCCGCGGCTGTCCCTTTAGCACTGTTAGCAAAACAGGAGTAACAAGAAATCAGTTTAGTGGTTCAGTGTCAGATTGGGAGGGAGAGGGTGGAAAATATCCCCAAAGCATCCAACAAGCTTGTTTCTGCGTAAAGAGGGCCTCAAACCACCCGGGAATTCCTGGATTGTCTCAGGCTGTCGTATGTGATGTCCATCATGCTGTAGAAACACCATCTGTTCGGTATTATACTCTCAGTTGCCAGGCTACCTGCTCTGTGCTGTAACACTTGACTGCCTAGCTCTACGTTAGCAGCATTATCCCAGAAGTGGGGAGGGGGGAGAGGAGGAGGAGGAGGAGGGAACAGTAGTCATGATTAAGCCATCTGCAAGCATGGGGGAGGGTGGAAAGGAAGGCGGGAGAGAGCCCAGGGCAGCAATCAGTCACCAAGCCAGGCTGACGGAGCAGGGAAGAATCAGGCTCGAGGCGCCACCTGCCGGCGTACTGCATGACCTGTGCCCAAGCCGTTCTCACACACCTGCCGCTTAAGCTGGAGGCTGCCTGGAGTATTAAGACGTGGGTGGATTCATAAAGAGAGGTGAGATGTACCACCCCGGCATCCTATGCTGCATGCATGTAAAACCTCTGCTCGTAGCTTAAGGTTTTACGAGGTGCTCAGGGGTCTTATTAGCTCCGATGACGGTTCAAGTTCTCACTTGAACGTTGTAGCGGGAAAAGCAAGTAGCAGAAAAGTGATTTTCTAAAAAGCACAGCATCCCCCCCCCCCTTCCTTGCTCGTAATTAAGTTCTAACCTCCAGGGAGAATTCCTGCGGCATCGCTCCTGCATAACAATCGCCATTGGTTACACCAATGGGAGAGAATGTCAGGGTTGATCAGCATTATGTTCACAGATCCCCTAACAAGACGCCTTCCACTCCTTTGACCGAGTCCTGCACCGAGAAGGCGTCCCTGGGAAGGGCTCTGGGAGGCCAGGGGTGGGGAGAAGCGTTCACAAGAGCCTTGATTCGCAATAAATGCCACCTCCTTCTTCTGATCTTATACAGTATTCACTTACATGGATTAAAGTGTGCACTCTTTAAATGCTCTTGGGGAGTTTAAAAATAATCCGCTTTCCGCCGTTCTCCTTTAATCATCCTGGTCGTATGAACACAAAAGGAATAAAGCACATTAAGGGGTAACTAGCTGACAAGAAAGGACTTTACTACCATCCCTTTAACCTGGGCGTTATCCTGATGACCTTGCTGCAGAACCCCGTGTCATCAGCCACACTTTGACCAGAGATTAGTCAGTGTCTAGTCTAGAGGTTGGTTTTGGGCAGAGTAATTGGGATATTCTTCTGCTGTCTTGTCACCTTTTCACTCCACTTGCTATCATGTAAGTGACGTGTGAGCTCGAAGGAGTCTTTTGGGAGGGGACTAGATCCTGGATTTCTGTTGCTGCAGGTTTGGCTTGCTTGGGGAGTCTCAAGTTTTCTCCCTAGTTCACTGTCCCACTCTTTATATGTCTCTGCCTGTCCTTTCTCGGGTATAATACCTGTCAAGGTTCACCTGCTTATCATTTTTCTCAACTCAGAAGGAATGTCATCAGGCCCATTTGTGTTTTTGGAACGTAGCTTGGAAATGAATTGGTATCTTTTAGGAGAATTTTTAGTTTCTTGGGCTTCTGTACAGTCATCCCTCCCACTCTTATTTACGTATTTAATTTACATGCTGCCTTTTCACCAAGGAGCTCCAGGTGTTATACATGGTTCTTCCCTATACCATTTTATCTTCATCTGTGAGAGGCTGAGAGCTAGGGACTGTCCCAGGGTCATCCAGTGACCTTCATGACTGTAGGGATTTGAACCTGGTTCTCCCTGCTCCAGCTTTGACACTGTAACCACTACACCACACTGTCTGACACTGTTCTCTTCCTGCCCTGCTATGCCTTGTGGGTCATGTGTTTCCCCCTTGTTCTCTGCCCACTGTGAACTGGTGTAGGCATTACACTCGCCATGGGGTTTGCAAAGGATGGGCATCTCCTTTGCAGGTTACCCGACCCTGTATCCTTTAGAAAAACGTGCTGTGTGAGTTAGACCATCACGTTGCAAGTTTCTCCATCCATGCCAGCAAACACTAGATCCCAGGCAATGAAACATGCAACATGGTGAGCCCAATGAATGCAGTAAATTGGGCTAAAACCCCAAGAACAGTTCATGCAAAACTGTTTGGAAACTTTAGCTGGTGCAAAATGCCACAGCTAGAGTTTCACCGAGACTGTTTTTTCAGATCCCGTGGCTCTGCTTTTATGCCAGCTTCACTGGCTCCCAGTCCATTTCCAAGTCCAATTCAAAGTGCCAGCTTTTATTAACTTTGAAAATCTAAATGAACACTTAATGGACCATCACCTCCCACATGATCCTGCCTACCCATTCAGATCGCCGTGGGAGGCCCAGCTCCAGTTCCCATCCCCATCAGAGGTGCAAGTTGGCATTTGCAGGATCAGACCTTCTCTATAATGGTGCCCAGATTTTGGAACTCCTTGTCCAGGGAGACCCAGTTGGCTCCCTCCCTACTGGTGCTTAGCTATCAAGTGAAAATTATTTTATTCTATGGGTAAAGTAGGTCTTTAGAATTCTTGATTTTTTAAAATCTTATTGGCCTTCTGAACATTGCTTTTTTCTGCTAGTTTTCTTTTCTGCTTTAACCTTGCTATGTTTTTTAATTGTATTGCTTGTAAATAATCTTTGCTGTCATGTTGCATGTAACAGAAAAGCAGGATAGAGCCTGATCACACCTAATAAATAACAATACTTAACCATCTCACTCTATGTTTTGTTTTCTAGGACCAGCATGCTGTGGGATTGTCTCGTTCCACAGTGCCCATGCAGTCTTCTGTGCCACCAGGATCCAGTAATGTGGGTGCAAGTCCAGCCAATGCCAGCTTCTTGGCCAACCAGCCTCAAGCGGCCATTATGAAGCAGATGCTAATTGAGCAAAGGGCCCAGCTTCATATGATGGAACAGCAGAAGCAACAGTTTCTAAGGGAGCAACGGCAACAGCAGCAGATCTTGGCAGAACAGGTATTGTGCCTTCAGCTCTGTATCTTAAATCAGATTTTCCAGCATTGACAGAGAGACATGCCATGGTGTCGCGATGTGGCCCCCCCCCCCGACGCCACCACCGTAAGTGACCTCATCGCCACTGCAAATCCCTTCAGAGGCGAAGGGCGGGCCAAACCGATTGCTGCCACCACCCACTGTTCCCGCTGCAGAAATGGCGCAGCTGTTGCCCCCCCCCCCGCTTGTTGCCTGGGGGCCCACCGCCCCCGGCAACGCTTCTGGAAACATGAATACGAGAGGCAATCAGTGCTGGCCCAAGACCTGATTCTGGCCGTGTGCCACTACGACCACTGTCTCCACGTTATCTGCATACTCTACCGCTCCTCATCCTGCTCCCTGAATTCAAAAAGAGGGAAATGGAGCAGAAGAGGAATTGTAGAAGAGAGCAGAGTGGTAAGCTAGAATGTCAGAGATGCTCCAGCCCACCACTCTCCTCTCCTCCATGCTTCCTCTTCTGCTCCATTCCCCCTCTTCATTTTTGAATTCAGGAGGAGCAGTGGAGACGAACGGATGGGAGCAGATACTCCCGCCAATCCAGTATGTGAGGTTACTGCTTCAGTCAGCCAAATGGGTGGGCCAGCCTTGGAGGTAATGCAGCCACAGCTTGACTTTCCTACAGTAACCGAGGCTCAACTGTAACCTTGATGTGCAACCAACCTGTAAAAAGGTAAAGGTGACCCCTGACAATTAAGTCCAGTCGTGTCCGACTCTAGGGTGTGGTGCTCATCCCCATTTCAAAGCCGAAGAGCCAGCGTTGTCCGAAGATGCCTTCGTGGTCATGTGGCCGGCGTGACTCCCCTTTCCGCAGCGCGTAGTATGCGGCTGGAACACGGAGCGCTGTTTACCTTCCTGCAAGCGGTACCTATTTATCTACTCGCATTAACATGCTTTGGAACTGCTAGGTTGGTAGGAGCTGGCCAAGCAATGAGAGCTCACCCCGTCGCGGATTCGAACTGCCGACCTTTCGATCGACAGCTCATGGTTCAGCGGTTTAACCCACTGCGCCAACCTGTACCTTTTCTTTATTTGGACCCCTGTTTTCAGACTGCTTTCATTACTGTGACCGTAGAAGTCATTAGCAATCAGTTGCCACTGTAGTGTAATGACTTGCATGTTGGTCTTGAACCTAGTGGGCCTGGCTTCAAAGAGCCCCACACCATCCATTGATTGGTTGTCTATTTGCAGCCTGGGACAAGCTATTTATCTCTTGGTTTGCTCTCCATTCTCTCTCCATTCTTATCACAAAGCTATTGTGAGGATGAACAAGATAAGGATTGTAAACCAGGTTACATAGTGCAGTGTATGAATGATAATACTAATTACTGGTGTAATTGGGATTGCAGTCAATGGCTTCCACCCTTAAGGGGATCCTGCAGAGGAAAACAGAATGTGCACCTCAGAGAAATTACCAGTCCTCTTCTTTATTTATGGTTGCCTAGAAGATGCCTAGAAGATGATACCTGCCTATGGTTGCCTAGAAGACAGTACCAAAAGGCTAAAAGATATGACGCCGGAAGATGAGCCCCTCAGGTCGGAAGGTGTCCAATATGCTACTGAGGAAGAGTGGAGGACTATTCCAAGTAGACCCAGAAAGAATGAAGTGGTTGGGCCAAAGCCGAAAGGACGTCCAGCTGTGGATGTGTCTGAGGTTGAAAGGAAAATCCAATGCTGCAAGGAGCAATACTGCTTAGGAACATGGAATGTGAGGTCTATGAATCAAGGCAAGCTGGATGTGGTCAAAAATGAGATGATAAGATTGAACATTGACATCTTGGGAATCAGCAAACTAAAATGGACGGGCATGGGCGAATTTAAGTCAGGTGACCATCATATCTACTACTGTGGGCATGAATCCCTTAGAAGAAATGGAGTAGCCCTCATAGTCAATAAAAGAGTGGGAAAGGCAGTACTGGGGTGCAACCTCAAAAACGACAGAATGATTTCAGTTCAAATCCAAGGCAAACCATTCAACATTACAGTAATCCAAGTGTATGCCCCAACCACTGATGCCGAAGAAGATGAAGTTGACCGGTTCTATGAAGACCTACAACACCTTCTAGAACTAGCACCCAAAAAAGATGTCCTTTACATCATAGGAGACTGGAATGCTAAAGTAGGAAATCAAGAAATAAACGGAACAGGCAAGTTTGGCCTTGGCCTTGGAGCGCAAAATGAAGCAGGGCAAAGGCTAACGGAGTTCTGTCAAGAGAACACGCTGGTCATAGCAAACACTCTTTTCCAACAACACAAGAGGCGACTCTACACATGGACATCACCAGATGGTCAATACCGAAACCAGATAGATTATGTGCTTTGCAGCCAAAGATGGAGAAGCTCTATACAGTCAGTAAAAACAAGACCTGGAGCTGACTGTGGCTCAGATCATGAGCTTCTTATTGCAAAATTCAGGCTTAAACTGAAGAATGTAGGGAACACCACTAGACCAGTCAGATATGACCTAAACCATATCCCTTATGAGTATACAGTGGAGGTGAAGAATAGATTTAGGGCATTAGACCTGGTAGACAGAGTGCCTGAAGAACTATGGACGGAAGTTCGTAACATTGTACAGGAGGCAGCAACTAAAACCATCCCAAAGAAAAAGAAATGCAAGAAAGCAAAGTGGCTGTCAGATGAGGCTTTACAAATAGCTGTGGAAAGAAGGAATGCAAAAAGCAAAGATGAAAGGGAAAGATATAAACAACTGAATGCAGATTTCCAGAGAATAGCAAGGAGAGATAAGAAGGCCTTCTTAAATGAACAATGCAAGGAAATCGAGGAAAACAACAGAATGGGGAGGACTAGAGATCTCTTCAAGAAAATTGGAGATATCAAGGGAACGTTTTGTGCCAAGATGGGCATGATAAAGGACAAAAAAGGCAGAGACCTAACAGAAGCAGAAGAGATTAAGAAGAGATGGCAAGAATATACAGAAGAACTGTACAAGAAAGATCTTAATGTTCCTGATGACCACGCTGGTGTGGTCACTGACCCAGAGCCGGACATCCTAGAGAGTGAAGTCAAGTGGGCCTTAGGTAGCATCACTAACAACAAAGCTAGTGGAGATGATAATATCCCAGCTGAGCTACTTAAAATCCTAAATGATGATGCTGTGAAAGTGCTGCACTCAATATGCCAACAAATTTGGAAAACTCAGCAGTGGCCAAAGGATTGGAAAAGGTCAGTTTACGTTCCAATTCCAAAGAAGGGCAGTGCCAAAGAGTGCTCAAACTATCGCACAATTGCACTCATTTCACATGCTAGCAAGGTTATGCTCAAAATCCTACAAGCTAGGCTTCAGCAGTACGTGGACCGAGAACTACCGGACGTACAAGCTGGGTTTCGAAGAGGCAGAGGAACTAGAGATCAAATTGCCAACATGCGCTGGATCATGGAGAAAAAACCACCTATTTCTGCTTCATTGACTACGCAAAAGCCTTTGATTGTGTGGATCACAACAAACTGTGGCAAATTCTTAAAGAGATGGGGGTACCAGACCACCTTACCTGTCTCCTGAGAAACCTGTATGCGGGTCAAGAAGCAACAGTTCGGACCGGCCATGGAACAACCGACTGGTTCAAAATTGGGAAGGGAGTATGGCAAGGCTGTATATTGTCACCCTGCCTATTTAACTTATATGCAGAGTACATTATGAGAAATGCAGGGCTGAATGAATTGCAAGCCGGAATCAAGATTGCCGGGAGAAATATCAACAACCTCAGATATGCAGACGATACCACCCTAATGGCAGAAAGTGAAGAAGAACTAAAGAGCCTCTTGATGAGGGTGAAAGAGGAGAGTGCAAAAGTTGGCTTGAAACTCAATATTAATAAAACTAAGATCATGGCATCTGGGTCCATCAATTCCTGGCAAATAGAAGGGGCAGAAATGGAAGCAGTAACAGATTTTACTTTTCTGGGCTCCAAGATCACTGCAGACGGAGACAGCAGCCATGAAATTAAAAGACGCTTACTCCTTGGAAGGAAAGCTATGGCAAACTTAGACAGCATAATAAAAAGCAGAGATATCACCATGCCAACAAAAGTTCGCATAGTCAGGGGAGATGGTGTTCCCAGTAGCAATGTATGGTTGCGAGAGTTGGACCATAAGGAAGGCTGAGCGCCGAAGAATAGATGCTTTTGAACTGTGGTGCTGGAGAAGACTCCTGAGAGTCCCTTGGACTGCTAGGAGATCAAATCAGTCAATCCTAAATGAAATCAACCCTGACTGTTCCCTGGAAGGACAGATACTAAGGCTGAAACTCAAATATTTTGGCCACCTAATGCGAAGAGAGGACTCTCTGGAGAAGACTCTGATGCTGGGAAAAATTGAAGGCAAAAGGAGAAGGGGAAGGCAAAGGATGAGATGGTTAGACAGCATCACCGATGCAACGAACATGAAAATGAGCGAACTCAGGAAGATAGTGGAGGACAGGAAGGCCTGGCGGGATATGGTTCATGGGATCACGAAGGGTCGGACACGACTTAACGACTGAACAACAACAAGAAGAAGATGATATTCCTGGAAAGAAAACTGATTCAGTTCTAAAACCCAGAAAAGCTGCTACTTGCAAGACAAGAAATGGGGTCTGCTTTTTATGTTAATGGGACAAGCAGGGTTGCCAATTCGGCTGTGGCTCCCCCCTCCCCCCAGATCTCTAGTAAACTTAAGAACTACACAGCATCTAATGGAAAGAACCACACCAGTACCATTTCCCTGCCCCCAACAATGCTGGTGTGCTCCTTTCCACATGATCTCATATCTCTCACATGGCCTTTCATTCCTGTGTTGTTGGAATGGTATGGACAGCAGTCATGGAGAAACAGCAACTAGTTTGTTCCCATAACGTAAGAACCAGGTCTTTTAATTAAAGACAGATTCAGGACGGCGTAAGCAGGTAGTGCTATAATCTATGCAAGATGAATCTTCCAGAGAACATGATTTCAAGAAACATCCTTTTTCACCCTAACTTGGTATGAAGAATAACAGCAAAACACTTTAAGTCACACCAGAAAAATGGTTTCTTTGCATTTGGTTCTGTGTGTTCTTGATAAAATCAAACATTGTCTGGCACTTCTTGGAGACTTTCCACACTGCCGTTAAATAAATAAATAAATAAATAAATAAAATAGCACAATCTGTAAATTCCTCCAGAACTTCTGAGCATTAACTGTGCAGGTTATTGGCATAACTTGCTGCATGCATACGGAAGACTGCAGTTGTTAAGCCACTACCTGTGGCAGTGCAACCCAGGTGCCTTAGGCCTTGCCAACTATGGCATGTATGCCAGGGCCTTGCCGCATGATGGCTGAAAATGTGCCATGCAAGTGCAATTTAGGTACTGTGAGGTACTTTTCAGTGGTGATATCTTGTTTGTAACAGTTGGGGCAGACAACTTTCCTGCAGGGGATGGAGGCTTAGTTGCACTGTTTCAACAACAATCTGGTTGTATACTCATGTGAAAGTTGTACAGTATGAAAGTGCATGCTATGTGAACCGTTCTGAGATGTTGAAAAGTGGTCTATAAATATTTTAAATATCATAATGGTGATGATGGCCACCAGGGTGCTTAACATCAGTGAATAAATGCCCTACTTCAGTTGCAGACATAGGTAAGAACATTCTGATCTGCTCCTGACAATCATCAGAGATGTGGCCTTAAATTCAAGAATCTGGCTTCTGCCTGTTGGAAACGGCTGACCTGTTGAGAGCCAGACCCAGGTGTTCTCGGAGTTTGGCTCACAAGGGTACCTTCAAGCACTCCCTCCCTCCCTCATTGCCCATCATTCTTTTGCTTCACCTGAGCGAAGTCCTGAAGGTCCTTGGGAAGTCAAGAGGGAGAACTGTTGTGGAAAGGCAGATGATGCTTGCACTCGAGTGCCGAGGGCTCTTGATTGGACTCTTTAAACAAGGCTACTTACTGCTCACTCTGCCTGCCACGCAGCATGTCCTTTAAGAACACCTTACTTCAAGAAGGAGCAATGCCAGTGCCATTATTGCTACTCTAACAATCCGCTGGGCAGGCTAACTCCCTTTCTTTTTCCTTTTGTTTCCAGCAGTTGCAGCAGCAGTCGCACTTGCCTCGGCAGCACCTCCAGCAACAGCAGCGGAATCCATATCCTGTGCAACAGGTCAACCAGTTCCAAGGTCAGAAGGATGCCATGCTCCTCAGGCTGGTAGCTGCCTACCTGGAGCAATTTACATGTTTAAGAGACTATTTCATTAGGTTGTATTAACCAGGCCAGAAAGAACTATTATTGGCTGGTTCTTACACTAGCCATCTTCAAGATTAGCAGACAAGTGTAACTAGCTAAGAGAGAATTGTATGAATCTCAGATTCCACATCATGGCAGCAGACAAGTCTTTAAATGCAGGCCTGCCCCATTTATGTGTAAAGAGCCAAATGGAAGGGGGGAGCTGAACCCTTGATTCAGCCTGCAGGCGCTTTTCTCTGGTCCTCTTGACACCAGAAACGAGAGAGCGTAGCTGAGAGAAGGATTAAGCAGCACACTACTCTTGCCTGTTGCCCTTTAAAGCTGCAAGTCTTCCCCCATTATGTATAGTTTGGACCCAAAATCTTAGAAGGCAATGAAATGGGAATATTCAGTAAGGGCTGATGGCTTGCTCCCTCCTCGCATGGTCAGTGAATGCACAAGGGGAGAATTGGACCGCACTGGCTGGCCACTCCCGACATCAGCGCATCCACTGGCCACATACTTCAACATCTGCATGTGTAACATTACTATGAGGAGCTCTACACATGTATGACCGTTGGCATGTAAGGCTCCTCATACAGTCAGGAACCCTGGAGAAATCCAGGTTCCTCCACAAAACTGGAAATCATATGTGCAGCATACAGTTGTATGCATGTAAGCTCTCCATGTGATTGGGAATTCCCATCATTCAGGTTTCTCAGTTCGGGGAAAAGTCTATATGCATTAAGCTGTACACATGCTGACTTTCCTTTTAGATATCACGCAGTATGTGGGGACACCGAGGCAGAGCTAACAGGTGCAGTTTATATGGTCAAACAATGACAAACTCACAGAGATATATTCAGTTCCCATTTTTTTAATTAATTTATGTTATGTCATGTAGAAGCAGTATACATTTTATAGTGTTTTCTGAGTTATGTTTACTTTGGTGAAGGCCGTAAAGAAAGAAAAGGGCTGGGGGAAGGGGTGGAGAGAAGAAAGCTCTGCTTTCCTCAGCACTGTATTGAACTGAAACCACAATGAACTCATGGCATTCCTGTAATTATTTTTAAATAAAGGTGATAAACACTGGAGCATATTTGCTTTCCAGAAATCAATAACCCACCCACCCCTCCCTCTCCATCCCTCCTCATCAGGAAGACACCTAGTTCAGCTATCTGCCAGGCTGTAGAATTTAACTAGCCCAGAGTTTCCTAGCTTCTCATCACTGTTCCAAAGTGGAGTAAAATGTGCTTACAATATTGATGTGTTAATACACCATCTCTGTTTTAAATGTCCAGAAAAAAACCCACATTTTTCTTCTTTTCATAGACATAATCAGTAACAACACTATAGAAAATCCATTCACTTATGCCTCCTAAGCTATAAAGAAATTGATTAGCCTCTCTTGAGTCTGACATTTCTATTTTCAAGGCTTAGTTTTGAAAGATAATGGAAATATTTAAAAGATACGGTTAATGGTCAGGTCATCGTTTGCCTTTCAATTCTGAATGACAAAATAGATTTCTAACTAATGCTTACATTATTATTGGCCTGACTATCTTTCTGCGACATTTAGGGCTGAACTGGCCACTAACTTTGGTCAAAACCGAAACAGGATCCGAATGTAGTTCCACGACCGCCCCCCCCACGTCGTTATGCACCATATTGAGGCGCAGGGCAGGAGGGAGAGCCAAACACGCTGCCAACGGTCCTTGCTTGCCCCAACAAATGGGACGATTCACGCCTCTGCCGGGCCTCAGGTGACACCCCCCCCCCCCGCCCGCCTGTCACCTGGGGCCCAACCCTGCTGCCCGGGGACCCACCGCCTCCTCCTTGATGACGCATCTGCTAAAGAGTATATTGTCTTTGCAACTCCAAAACTTTGGAGTGGCAGCTGACAAGGTTCCTGGATTGGACTCTGAACAGTGTCTTGCAGTGCAATCCTATGCCAAGAACCCATTCTCTACTTCGTTGATTGTGTTGGCCATTTCTCTGTGCGGTTTGTGCAAATGACAACATTTGAGGATAGCAAGGAAGCACAACACGCATACATCAGCAGTTGTTGTCCAAGTATTTATTTCTAAGATTTATACCCTGCTTTTCAGTTGAATGATCCTCAGGGTGACCTATAACAGATTACAACAATACAATTGCAACAAATGCATATTCCACAGAACAGTAGAGACAATTAGTAGATAGGTACAAAAGAGCAGAAACTAAAGCAATGCACGTTTGTGTCCCATTAGACTACAGCTTTAGTCAAGCTTTAACCTTAGACTCATCTCTGACCCAGAGTTAGGTGGAGTGAGGACTGTAACCTTTATTAGTATATTACTGATATTTTGGGGATTGGCACTACAATAAATGCATTTACATGGAACCAAGTCCCATTGAAGTCAGTGGACCTTGCTTGCAAGCGAGTCTGGCTTGGATCTCATTTTTAGGCTGCAACTCACAAACTACTTACTCTGGACAAGTCCCACTGAAATCATTGGTGACTCCAGAGACTCTATTTGTTCTGGAGCACCTGACCTAATGTCTGTTGAAGTCTGGTGCACACTTACGGAACAGTGCATCAACTTGGCTGAATGAAAGCAAAGTCCAAGATACACACTGGGTCTCCTTTCAAAGTGGGTTGCCTTTTGTCAATTTTGTTTTGCTGTGCATATGTTTGTGTGTGCCCTTGGCCAGAATCGATTGTTTCATTCCTTACAAATGGTCTGCCGAATGTGGGCATTTCTGTGTGTGGGTTCATAGCAAGCATATTGCCATGTTCCGATTCAGCCCATGCAGTGGGTTGAAAAGGACAATGCAGTTTGAACTAAGCCCAAAAAGGTTGTGTGACTCAGACCCTAAGAATAACACCTGGAGTGATGTCAGAAAGAGAGAGAGATCAAGTGAACATAGTCTCCACCACCAGCTGGATAGCAATGGCTTAGTACTTCTGAGTCACTTGTGTTATGATTATATGCTGCTTTGAAGGTTCTGAATTTCCCCAATATGAAGATAGCTGGGCTGGATTAGACTGCCCTTAATTCGATTTGGAAGATCAACTGAACTCCTTTGGTTCTCTGCAAGGACATATCCCAAAATTATTATTGATGAGTATTGCTTACAGGATAAATCATTGGCTTTTTACTCTTTCCAGACATATTTTAGGTTATATTAGTCTAATGTCTGTATTGATGGTATTCTCTACTGAGCAAGTGTTTCACATCACAAGCTGAATACAATTTCTGTCCTGGGTAGGTAGTACTGGAGCCCAGTTGCTTCTTACGTGCACAAAGAATGAAGTTTGTGGGTCAAGGCTACGGTCATAGGGCAAATAACTGCTGACACTTAATATAAATGACTAGATTATTTATTGCAGGATGAATATTGTCATGCAAAAGAAATTCTTCTAAAGGATTCCCGTTGCCTGAATTATTTCTGCAAATTTCTGAGTTAACGCACACATTCACTCTTAATCTTTGTCCCTTCTCCTGCTGTAGGTTCTCCACAGGATATCGCAGCAGTGAGGAACCAGGCAGCCCTTCAGAGTATGAGGACTTCCCGGATGATGTCCCAGAACACTAGCATGATGGCTATGGGGGCTTCCCAGAACACAGGGACAATGTCTGCCTCAGCTGGCCAGTCTGAGATGGGGATGGCTCCCTATAGCAGCCCAGCAGCCAGCCAACCGGGAATGTACAATATGAACACAGGAATGAGCCAAATGTTGCAGCACCCAAACCAAAGTAGCATGAGTCTGGCGCATAACCCAAGCCAGGGGCCAAGGCAGCCTCCCTCAACACAAGGGGTTGGCATGGTCAGCGGCTTTGGTCCAAACATGTTGGTGAACTCCACCATATCCCAACAACACCAGCAGATGAAAGGACCTGTGGGCCAAGTTCTGCCCAGACCACAAGCTCCCAGACTCCAAAACATGATGGGGCCTGTCCCACAAGGAGCACCCAGCTGGCAGGCACGAGGCCTACAAGGTATCCCTGGAAGGACTAGCAGCGATATTGGACCTTTTAATAATGGAGCAGCCTACCCAATGCAATCTGGTCAGCCAAGGCTGCCTAAGCAACATTTTCCACAAGGCATTAGTCAATCTGTCATGGACTCTAGTGGAACAGTAAGAACCCTCAACCCAGCAATGGGAAGGCAAATGTTGCAATCACTCCCTGGACAACAAGGAGCCAACAACCAAGCCAGACCGATGGTCATGCCTACAATAAGCCAGGCAGTTTCCACTATGACTGGTTTTAGCCAGCCCCCTGCACAACAGATCCCTGGGGGTAATTTCGCTCAGAGCAACCAAGGTCAGGTCTATGAGAGGAATCCTACTCAGGACATATCTTATAGTTACAGTAATGAAGGCGCTGGAGGTTCCTTTCCAAGTATAGCAGAGGGCACAGACCTTGTAGACTCCATCATTAAAGGTGGACCAGGAGACGAGTGGATGCAAGAACTTGATGAGTTGTTTGGAACTCCATAGAACATGGGTGTGTGTCTAGTTACAAACCTTTGTGGGGGTCCAAAAAAAAAAAAAAAAAGGAAAGTGGGATGTTATCCATCCTTGTTTCTGCGTTTTGTTTTTAAAAGCTGTGCAAAGCAAGCTGATCCATGGCTGATTGTGAAAGGCTTAGATAAGAGTTGACAGCATCAACAGTTAGGCCTTGCAAATGTCCCCACAGCAGTCTCTGCTCCATAGCACGTTTGCTGCGAATGGGAATGAGACAGAGAGAGAGAGAGAGAGAGAGAGAGAAAAGCTACAAGAAATAGCTACTCTCTAGCCACAAAGGTCACTTGTGGCAATGCACTAGCCGCCCCATAGCAGTGCAGTTTGTTTCCCACTCAGTTTTACTGGAACCTGAAAGTTGTTGCTTTCAGGACACAGGAAGAGAGAGCCACTAACTGAGACAAACGGGAGTCAGCAGGCGATTCTACAGGCCACACACACAGGTCAGAATAAGTGTTAAACTCTGGGTTTAAAAGGATGCCAAGATTCTCTGTGTACTTAATGTGTCTAATTTGATAGGTAGTTGAGCCTGGACTGCTTGATTACAGGACTGTCACTGGTTATGACTGAACAGTTGAATTCCACAGTTGAATGCAGTTGAATTCCACAGTTGAATGCAGTTATTTGGTGTGCAATCAAGTCTCCTTGAGATGCAGAGAAATCCTATATCCGAGAAGTTTGTCTTTTTCCTGTTTTCCTGTTCCTCTATAACCAAGTGATTTTTATTCACTTTGTCTTTAATGATGAGGAAAACTACAGGACTCCAGTACAGGCCAAGGATGTGGTACTAGTCTTGCTAACTGTGGTGGCAGCCGCCAAAGACAAGGATGCAAAAGAAAACAGCATTCAAAAAGGGAGATAGACATGAAACTGAGTGTATCTGACTTGTTCTTTTCCTGGAAAGGCAACCTAAATGGCTGTTGTACAGGGTTGGGACACACAGACTGGTGAACTTGAGGTTCCAAGCATCTGCTTCCAGATGTATGAGATTTTTTTTTCTGATGTCTTAGGAAGTCAAGAAGGAAGTGGTATAAAGGTCCAGAGGGGGCCAGTCACCATACTGGCTATCGTGCTGTAAATTACTCGGGCACTGGTACCTGTAAACTCCTGTAACTCCAGTCCTGTAAACTCACCTCGTGACAGGTTGGAAGCAAGTTTATGCTAAGCAGTCTCCCAAAGAGAGTCCTCTCTTTCAACCTTCTTACTTTGTAGAGGACAAGACATTTCTTTAAGATGACTAAACCAGTCGAAATGAAGTAAGGGAGGCAAGATCTTCCATTAAGGTAGCTTCTGGTGGCAAGTTACACATAAGCTTTTCAGCATTCCAAGGTCATCTTCAAGTGGAATTGTGTAAGTCACAATTTTGTGTGACTAGGGGGGAATCTAGTGAAGAGAGGAATCATTGATATCAGTTGGAATTAAAAGTGCCACATGCCTGGCAGACTAAGCCATTTGACAGTGTATGCGCACAGTATTAAATGAACCTCCTGCCCACTTTGAACTCTGGACATAAGTACAGAATACAGTACATGCAAACATGAGTAACTGAACTCCAATGGTATCTCTTTTTTCGCTCCAAAAAAACACACCACACACTTATGAAAGGAGCAATTATCTACAGAAAAACAGCAGGGGAAGGAGAGGCTTAACCCCTTTCCTTGCATGATTGCAAAGGTCAGGACAAATGCATGCATGGAATTCAGGGGGGTAGGGTGGAAACAGCTTGGAGGGGAGACTTAAGGCGGATTCAGACCGCTTGCGGAAGCGGTAGAAAACGAGTGAGCGCGAGAGGCTGGCCACCGACCTGCCTGTCTGCAGGAGTGTCTCCCTGCAAATAGTCCCTCCTTTTGTCCCTCCTTGTTGGAAGAAACCTCCACGGTGATTGGCTAACACTCCTCCCCCCTCTCTTCTGATTGATGGCTCCAGTAGCGTCGCTGTGCGTCCCCCTGAAAACATGGCCCAGGGGATGTTCGAGCGTGCCGGCAATCGGGAGACCGCTCGCTTCTGCTGTGTTAACCAGACACCCAAGCATGCCTCGGCTAAGATCCGCTAAGATCCGGGACGAGCCGAGATTCGTGCGGTCTGAAGCGCCCTTTAAAGTGGAGAAAGGATTATCACTCCCCCTCCTCAAAGTGAAACATTGGAGTTTGGTCACCATGTTGCATGTAACATGTTAGACCATCACAGCCCAATCCTGTCTAGCAGGACACAGCGGTGCACATAAGGCACTTGCCGCATCCTGAGCAGGGTTGGGCCTGCCCTGGCGCAGCTGGCAGACTTCTTGGGGTAAGGAGATGTTTGCCCTTTTACCCCGAATAACGCACCAGCCGCCCCAACTCCCCAAATGCACACCAGCAACTTTGCTGGCATACATTTGAGAGGCCCATGTAAGGCCCAACAGGCCCCGGAATGGGGATAGGATATCAACAGATCCCTTCCCCTTCCCATGCCCGATCCACCAATCCCCCCTCCTGGAACATCCTCCTGCACACCCCTCTACCTCCCAGCGGGGAAGTAACTTCCCCAATGGGTGCTCCACAGCAACTGGGTCAAGTAGACTGGTGCCAGCTTCTGCACCGGCACCACCTACTCACTGGGTGCGACAAACGTGTCTTCTGGCACATTTGCAACACCCTAGACTGGTGGAGCAGCACTCCACCGGTCTAATACCTAGATAGATTTTGCACCGTTAGTAGCATTATCTAGATTGTGATACAGCATTTTCAATGTCTACAAACAATCTGAGGCACAGCCCACTGAAATCAGCAGGAAGCATAGTGTTGTCTCTTGTGAGAGTTACGCCACTTCGCACACTCTTCTGCTTGCCTTACAATATGGATTAATTAGTGCACTTACAGATTAGCAAACTAGGCACATGGTGAAATTGTTATCTACTAATATCACTACCAATGCAGCTCACCATTCAGAGTGTAATGAATTCTGTGAAGAGAGGTACTCAATTTGTCCCAGGCAGAACCAGTCTCTGGACAGACAATGAAGGCAAGCAGAGAGTAGCTTTATCATGTGCCAGAAGTGGATCCTCTTCTTACAACTCTCCAGTGGTAGTGTTAAGCAGCCCTGAGCATCCAAAGGTTTCAATCCACAAATATGGATTAATTATACCATATGGCGATTCAGGGATGGAGATATATGGGGTTGTTTGTACAGCAGAAGCCAGCTGAAGATGAGAAAGCATGATCACTTCCTTTAAAACTTCCTAGTTATGCAAAAGTATAGGACAGAACCAATGGTCTGTTTGCATCACCTCTCTGACAGCGCAATCCTATCCAACTTACATCACCGGTGTAACCAGCGGGAGAGGGCAGGGCGGGAGTCTTTGGAGGGGAGGGGAGATTTGAATCCCCTTTCCGTTCTGGGGCCTCCCATTCTCGCTGCACCGCTGGTTACTCCAGTGGTATAAGTTGGATAGGATTGCGCTGTAAAAACAGTTTCACTCTTTCCTGGAAAGCATGACAATAGAAAGAGGACGACACTGACGCTGGGACGTAGAACTGCACAAAATTTAACAAATAACAACACTTAATATTCACAATTATCAGAGAGGTACAGGAATTAGTGTTGGATTTGGTGACAAGGCCTCAAAATCCATTATCTTTGTAAAGCTTCCTCCAAATATTTTAGACTGGGACCAAGTAATAAAGAGTCAAATTTTAATATCTTGGGTTGTGGTGTTTTTTGTTTTGTTTTGTTTTTTTACTATGGTGCTGATGTATATTAAATGTTTAAAAAAGAATTTGTAAATATGTTTTTACAATACTGCAGATATCACTGGGTCTACTCTGTAAAATATATACATATAAATAAATATAAATATTATATAAATATAAATATATATATATATAATGTTTGTTTAAAATAGAGTATTTTTATTTCATTCTTTAACTCATCCTCACTGCAGTGGTATTGCACTTCAGATGTCTAATTACTAATTTGTACTGTATCCTTGCCAGTTCCATTTTATCCAGATTTTTCTAGTTAACTGTTTTTTACTTTGTACATTGAACATTGCTTATTTCCTTTTGAGGACTGTACAGAGCTCTGGAAAAAATGTAGAAAGGAACTAATAACATACCAATTTTAAAGAAAAAAGAATAAAAGATTGTTATCTGAATCAGTTAAACTGATATTTAAGACTCTGTTTTTATGCATATTTTACCTGCTGATTAGGCTGGATCTGCTACCCTCTTCTAGGCAGAGGGTGGGTGAGGTTACTCATGTAAACAGCTACAACCAATACTTGCAGAGTAAGAACATAAGAAGAGCCCGGCTGGATCGGGCCAAAGGCCCATCTAGTCCAGCTTCCTGTATCTCACAATGGCCCCACCAGATGCCTCAGGGAGCATACAGACAACAAGATACCTGTTTCCTGTTGTCACTCCCTTGCACCTGGCACAGAGAAAACCTACTTCTAAATCCAGGAGGTTGCTTATGGCTTGTAACCTGTGATTGACTTTTCCTCCATGAATCTATCCAAACCCCTTTTATTTACGGCCCAATCCTCAAGTAAACTCTGGCATCGGAACAAGCGTTCCATAAGGCACGTTTGCACTTCCTTGAGAGCCGGGAAGGCTGACGCAAGGCCGGCCTTTCCAGCTCCAGCACTGGGAGAACCCCGCTGACGCCGGACCCAGGTAAGTCAGGATCCAGCGTGGGGGGGGGGGTGTTTCACAGGGCGGGGGTGGATGGCCATTGGTCCAGGCAACCCAGGAGGGAGACAGCCTTTGGCTGTATCCTGACCCCGCCAGGCACCAGGGCCTTTACACGGCCTCCTCTTACTTCCGCCAGCAAAATAGCTGGCGGAAATCCGAGGAGTCCCATCCGGGCGGCATCTGTTTACACTTGGGGAAGGGACAAGCGCCCCCTTCCCCAAGTAGACCTCCTGTCCGGCGGCCACACTGGCTGCCGGTGCACAGGATCCGGCGGGTGGCCATGGGCCGCCGGGCGGATCCTAGTTAGGATTGCGCTGTTAAAGGCATCCAGGCCAGGTGCCATCACCACATCCTGTGGCAAGGAGTTCCACAGATAAACCAATTCAAACTTAAAGGTAAGCCACCCCATACAATCTTCTAATGCAGGGGTTCTCAAACTTTACGTTATTGTGACCCATTCATCCCCCAAAATGTATAAATGTATGTGATCGCCTCATCACACTGCCTCATAGTAGACTGGCCAATGTAAACCAGTTCTCTCCACCCACTCACCTCACCCAGAAGGGGGGGGGTGGAATGCTCTTGGTGTGGTCAACATGGTGTGTGCGAGAAGGAGGTACGACAGCCACGAGGGGGTCAGGCAATTCACTTGCGTAACAATATTTAATTTTTAGTTCTTCAGGGCTTTGCAACCATGTGACACACACACACACACACACACACACACACACACACACACACACACACACACACACACGTAAAGTTACTGAAATTAAATGAAATCAACAAGAAAATTTTTGATAGTGGTCAATTTTTGATAGTGTAATGAGCTATTGTGTTGATGTTTGGCATTCAAGTGTACAGTAGTGTGAATTCAAAGCAAAAACAAAACAGAGCAATACGGATGACATGTTTCACTTACATGGCTCCCACAGCCCCCCAAATGGCACCACCTCTTCTGCAGCTTTTCCTTCCTCAGCTTTTTCCTGACCTTTCAAGCAACACAAGGTATCCAGTATTCCAGAGGTCGTTGCAAAATAAGAAGATGAAGGATCTAGGAATATCAGCCAAGTCTGACGACAGTAAATATGGTGAGAGCTGGGTATGCTGCATACATAACTGTTCAAAATACTTCATATTTTACCTCCTTAATTCCTATATTTTAATACTGCCTGTTGTGCAGCACCACAAATCTGAAGCCAGAACATTAAACAGGAACCTGAAAATATAAATGCATTTCAAATAGTCTGTCAAACTGACAGAATCTTTCTGCATGGATGAAAGTAAACAAAATTTCAGGGAAGTCATACATTTTGCATTGCAAGGGAATGTTAGTAAAAAAAAATCTGTCTGCTTGCAATTTACCCCACGTGGCTTATCTTCATTTGATGTTCATGAGAAACATATGATTTATTTACACACCAGAATAATCTTTATATCCATTTACACAGTTTGCTTCCTGAACTGAAGTCCAAGTACTGTACTGACCAAAAATTGTATTCATAAACCCAGCAGCACCCATCAAGAACATCAGAACCATCAAGTTCAAAATATGCCCTTGTACAAACCCCTACTATTACATCGCTCCTCGAGCCTGGTAATCTAACCCACAGTGATTCTACGGAGGGGTCAGAGCCCCCCTCAAACTCTACTCTGGTGGATTCTACCCCTTATTTGACATAGATGGCCACCCCACCTCCAACACGCCCCTCTCTGTCCCTCCTATAGAGTTTATATCCTGGGATTGCAGTATCCCACTGATTCTCCGCATTCCACCAGGTTTCTGTTATACCTACTATATCAATGTTTTCCCTAGCCACCAAACACTCCAGTTCTCCCATCTTTGCCCGTAGACTTTGGGCATTTGTATAAAAGCACTTATATACCAGGTCCCCCAAGAAGGGCTGCATGTTTGCACCTTTATCCCTGCACCCTTCTGTCCTGCTAGACTGGCTGTTATGTCCCACCACGCTATCACTCCTAATTCCTACTCTGTTAAAATTCTGCTGTTCCCAATCCTCTGCACCCTCATTCCCTAGGGATGAGGAGTCCCGAACCAGATGCCCCTCGGCTCCTGTCGGCTTTCCCCCAGGGGTCAGTTTAAAAGCTGCTCTGCCACCTTCTTAATGTTACGCGCCAGCAGTTATACTGAGACCCTGAACTCTCACAGTATTTATTTAATACATTTATACCCCACTTTTCTACCCACTATGTGGGTGCCCAAAGCGGCTAACAAAATTATTAAAAATAAAGAACAGTTGGCCCACATCTTACATGAGGATTTCATTCCAAGGTCAACATGCAAAGCCAAAATCACATATCATCGAAACTCCCTTAAAGCCAACAAATACATACTGCCTCTTTAAAAACTAAATGCACAGCAACTGAGGGAACAGTGGCTTCATTCTCCTGTTTCAGGCTCACTCCAGGGCATAGAGTACAGTATATAATGGCAGGAGGAGTTACCGGCACTATTTAAACTGTTGTTTTTCTCTATCTTTGTTGGGTGGAGGGTCGAGCACATATGCTTGAATTCATGTGAGTATATTGGGCATAAGACATGGGCTGACTGTATACCCTTCCCTGTTTCGTATCATGTGAACCTTTCTGCCTTCTGCAGAAAAAGCTAACAGCCTTCCAAATGATGCGATATACCTTCACATCTCAGTGTGCAGCTGCCCACAATTATTATTATTATTAACAGTATTTATATACCACTTTTCAACAAAAAGTTCACAAAGCGGTTTACAGACAAAATCAAATGATTAAATGGGCTCACAAAAGGGCTCACAATCTAAAAAAAGATGCAAAACACCACCAGCAAACAGCCACCAGAAAAGACACTGTGCTGGGGTGAAAGGGGGAGGCAGTTACTCTCCCCCTGGTAAATACTGTATAAGAGGAGCACCAATTGAAAAAGTGCCTCTTGCCCAGTTAGCAGGGGTTCATCTTCATGACTAGTCCATTAATTGTGAGCCTTTGAGACATTAATCTGGAGCCTTCAATAGGAATTGAACTGGTGTTCCTCCTTACCGTTCTGTCACAGATACTGCATATCTGTGGAAGTACTGATGCCATGCCAGCATATACAGGAGATCGAGAATTGCAGCTATTTCTGAGAAAGAGACTGAAGTAAGGACAGAATCAGAAATGCCTTTATTTTAAAAGGCATTTTACCCCCTCGATCAGGGGTTCCCAACTCCTTCGGCACGGCGCACCACCTCTGTGGCTGACACTGTGCCGAGTACCATCGGAAATAAGTGGCAAATTGGCGATTACATCATCACCACTTCCAGGTTTTCGGCTGCACCAGAGGCCTGAAAACAAAGGTAAGAGGACAAGGGCGGGTGGGACTTGGAGGGCCCTTTCCAGCCCTGGAAACCCATGCACTCGAATTGTGTCGGCTCTGCAGAGCTCATGCTACTGTTTCCAAGGCTCCAGCGCAGCCACCCTGGTGGCTGCCATCTTGGTGGCCAGGAACCCACATACCACCTCCCAGCAGGGGCAGCTTTTGTTCTCAATGGTGGATCACGACACTTTGAGAACCACTGTCCTAGATTATTTAAACTAAGATATGAATGCTCTTTCTCAGCCATCTCAATATTCAATTTATTATTTATCATTTAATTTTAATTGTTCTTATCCTGCCTTTCCTCCTGATGGGCCCACAATACAGCTTCTAATAACAGTAAAAACAATTACAGTACATCAAATACAATTTAATAATTCCACAAAAAGGCAACCAGGGAACGTACAGCAAATAATTCCATCCAAAGGCCCATTTAAACAGAATGATCTTATTAGTAGCAACACAGGGACTGCCAAGCCATGGCATTAAAACGCAGTGTGTTAGATGTTGTTTCGACGAAGGTTGGTTAAAAGAACAATTGTGACTACTTTGATTGGAAATAAAAAAATCCCCCCACACTCCACAAGGTCAGAAGGAAGACAAGGTTAAATTCGACACGGTTTTGTCTACACTTAAATTGATTAATGGGACAGATGGAAGCAAACCAACAACAGCGGGCAACAGTATGTGCTCCTTTGAAATCAATGCCCAAAATGTCCCCATAAAAGATCACAACCAGTTGTGGTGGAACCCAACTGCTACTGGCCAGAAGTTCTACAAGTCAGCATTGGGGTTAGGAAGAACTCAGGTTTATACAAATGTGCAACGAACAACATTCCATGAAGCTCCTGCCTTCCCAATGCGATAGTGGAGGCTGCCAGGGAATACCCACAAAAACACAGAGGAGAATAAGCAATCCAATGAGCCAAGTCCTTTGTTAACCAGTCTGAAGGAGGTCAACAAACAACAAAAGAACAATGGCGGCTGGATCCAAATGGCTCTACAATCCCTGGAGGATTCCGATGCACTACAGGCTCCTCCCCAGGTAATAAAGTCCAAACCAGGAGAAAATATGCAGAAAGACAATTTTCTTTTCTGGGAATTGTGGCAGAAAGGTGGCAATTTTCAAAAGGTGGCAATTTTCAGCAGAGGGGACAAAGAGCACAATCCTATGCTGGTCTACTCAGAAGTAAGTCTCATTGTGTTCAATGAGGCTTACTCACAGGAAGGCATGTATAGGATTGCACCCACAGTTGCCCCTTTTCTGAACCGAGTTCACTTACTGAAAAGGCACCTATTGCTGGGATTCTTCATTTCTTTTCTCCCTCTGCATTTTCTGCTTGGTTTAATCCCTTCCTATAATGCTTCCTGTTTGCATGCAGATGGTTCTGGGAGGCTGACAGCTTGCCTTGCTGTACCTTTGTACTGTAGTTTGTGTTGCTAGGCATTCCAGAGGTCATATTGCCCAACTGTTCATTCCCAGCACATATGCTGAGTAGAGAAGTGCATTATAGGTGCTTCATAGCTACAGTATGCTACAGTATGCGTCGAATGGGAGTATCCCAGAAAGCAGATAATGGGATGTAGGTATTCTCTAACGCATTTGCAGCCAGCAATGCTCCACAATAGTCCTATTAGAACCAATGGGAACTGATCCATATCAAAATGGTGAGATGACAGAAGCCTAAAGCCCCAGCTACACTATACCCGTGCGGCCAGCATGCGTCCAACGTGCGGGCACGCACGTCAAGTGGAGCCTGCCGACGGCAGCCGGCACTGGCCCATTGGGAGCTGACGTCCCCGCAGGGAAAGTCGAGCTCGGCTCGACTTTTGCCCGTTCGGCTGCGTTCCGGCTGCGTCAGAACGCAGCCGCGACGCAGCCGTGGACAATGTAGCCCAGCCTTTAGAATGCTGCTCTGTCAAAACCTGAACGTTTCAGACAATTTTTCCCTATTTACCCCCAACATTTTTATGATGTTGTTTGCTTCAATCTCAGTATATCTTTTGCTTTGGCAGATAGGGAAAGCCAGACTGATTAATGGCCCAATCCTATCCAGGCCAGGTGATGTCAGTGTGATGCCGGGTGATGCCTCTTCCGTCGGCGCTGACTGCTGTAAAGCAGTTAGCACCATTCATAAAAGGTGCTCCGGCAGCACGCTCAGTAGTGCGCTGCTGGGAATGCTAGTGGGAAGGATGGAGCCTTCCCGCTGGTGCTAGCGGATCCAGAGCTACCCGCCTCCAGAGAGAAGGGGGAGAGGCGTAGGGAGGGCAGAACCTGGGCAGGGGAGGGCAAAACGACATGGCAATGGGGGCTGGGGAGGGCAGAAGGGGGCAGATTGGGTCCAGGAAGGGGGCGGGTTCGGCATCTGATCATGTGAGTCAGTCCAGAATCTCAAAATGTTCCTGGGTTGACCAGACACAAGCTTAAATTGCACAAACTTTAGTTTGGCTACCAACACCCCTTTTTAATAGCTCTGCAGTAACTTTTCAATCATTTATTGGCTCTTCTTTCTCATACCAACTCACATTTTAATAGGGGCAAAGTGCAGATATACTGTACCTGCTGGGAGCTGAAAGTTCCTCCGACACCTTCACAGATTAAGATCAGAGAACTGCCACATGAAAACTTGCATTGATTCCCAAGCTGATGGCTTTCGCAGGTGATTTTTAAAAACCATATTGGTTGCTGAGATTATAGTTCCCTAGATAATGGAGAAGACATATTTTCCCAGCACTCAACTGCAGTTTAAAAGTTGCTGGAAAAATTTGATCTTTCCCATGAGAATTGCTATTATTCTGGGTGCAAGAATAAATAATAGCACTGTACAGTCGGACCTTTTTATCCACAGTTTTTTTTATCCACGGATGTGACTCAACACGGATGGCAAAGCTGTGGAAGAGGGAGTCCAACTGCACTACATTACCTCCTTTTTCAGCGTTGTTGGGGGCCTGCCAGCCACTTCCAGCCTCCTGTAAATGTCCAAACTGCTGAAAAATGCAGCCGGGAGTCTCTGGCGCCATTTACAGGTTGCTTCCAGTAGTGGCTTTTGTTTTTTCAGTCAGTTTAAACAAATTCAGGAGGGGGAAAATGGCAAAGATGCTGGAAAAAAGGTAATGTGGCAACACTCCCGACCCCCACCCCCCGGATTTCATATAACACTGATTTTTTTATCCACTGTGGTTCCAGGAACACAACCCCAGCGGATAAAAAGGTTCAACTGTATAGGCATTATCTTGATGTAATCCTTACAACACTGAAAGGTAGATCAGTGTTATTCTTATTGTCACAGATGAGGGTTTGAGGTTGAGAGAGAAATGTCAAAGTCAACCTAGTGAATTCAGGAATGAATTCAAAGCACCACAAAGATGGAAAAAACAGGCCTTGAGGCCTGTTTGGGGTGGCACCCGGGGGCACAGCCCCCCCCCGGCCTCCCCCCTTAGCTACTCCAGTGACTACAATCTTAGGCATTAACCAATCTAACTCCACAAAGATGGAAAAAGCTCTTTGCAACCTGAACGCTTGCATAGACTCACTAGCAGAAGTGGGGCCAATTAATCATCACTTTTTCTATTTTGTCTTTATGACCAAACGTGCAATGCTATGCCAAAGACTGTAAATCACTTGATTGTCACCTGGCAGCCACTCCTTGTGCCCTTTGCTTATTCAATTGTTCATAACAGTTCCCTGATGTTCCCTTTCCTCCAACCATCTGTTTGCCACAGCCATTCCTTGCCTGTAATTTTATACTAGTCTCTTTTCTAGAAAAGGGTAATCTTTTGTCATGTATCTAGCCTTGGGCACGTCATCATACAGTGCTATCCTTGCCAAGTGTGGTGACATCTTCCTCCCTTGAGTGCAGCTGCAGGAAGGAGGAAGAGAAACATTGCGTAAGGAGGCAGCAGTAGAGAGACACCCACCTTAGGAAGACTGACCCTCTTCCAGTTGGCTGAGGACTTCTGGGTAGGGGGCATTTGACCTTGGGGCAGAGCTGCAGCATCCTAGAGACAGCAGCAACCCCCACAGCACAGGTGACATCTCTCCAAAAGTGAATTTCGCTACCTACCCCCTCAGAGTGCAGTTGCAGGGAGGAGGAGGAAAATGAGGTGGTAGTAGCAGTGGCGGAGCGGAGAGGACCAGCCATTTTCCAATTGGTTAGGGACTTCCAGATGGGAGAGCTTATCCTTGGGGCTGAGTTGCAACAGTGGATCACCGCTGAGGGGGCAGAAGCCAAAGGGATTAGCCCCTTTAGGTAGACTTACCATCGTCCCGGAAATGACCGGGATTGTCCCGGAAATGGCCCTTCGTCCCCCCGTCCCCCCGAACTGACTATTTGTCCCGGCCCCGGCCCGCCGGCTGCATTGCGGCAGGCCGGAGCTCTTCCGAGACTGTGCTGCAGCTGCAGCGCGTCTCTGTCTTGATGATCTGTAGTCTCGCGCGCCTGCGCGAGACTGGAAGCGCTCGGAAGATGTCCGAGTTCACTTCGGATGTCTTCCGAGACGTTCCAGCCTTGCGCGCATGCGTGCGAGGCTGGAATGTCTCGGAAGACATCCGAAGTGAACTCGGACATCTTCCGAGCGCTTCCAGTCTCGCGCAAACGCGCGAGACTACAGATCAAGACAGAGACGCGCTGCAGCTGCAGCACAGTCTCGGAATAGCTCCGGCCCGCCGCGATGCAGCCGGCGGGCCGGGGCCGGGGCTAAAAGAGTTTATCGGCGGAGGCGACAAGGGACCGGCCGGCGTTCTTCAGAGTCTTCCCGAGCCCTCTCCCAGGCGGGGTCGAAGTGAGCTACTAAATGTTACTAAACTGCTGCCCCCCCCCGGCCGAGGGTGTTTTGTAAGGGGGATTTGGGGCTGGAAATTCAAACCAGGCTCAGTTCCACCACAAGCCTGCAACATTCACAGTAGATTCTCTGAATCAGAGATCCATAGTGGGACGGGGCTTCCAAGGAAAACGCACATCGGATCGGCTAGTCAGACGCGGAGGGGAAAAAAAAGCGAGATCCAGAAGGAAATAGGCGCTAGGGCAAGGATGAACTTTGGAACAAGAAATCGCCTGTGTTGCTGGAAGGGGGGACAGGGGGCACATAAAATAAAGTAAAATACACAAACAGTACATAAAATAAAATACACAAATAAACTAAAATACACAAATAAAATAAAAGAGCACAGTCTCACAAAATAAAATACAGTATTTTACCATTTCACTCTGCACATGCTCAGAGGCACGGAAAAAGGTAAAATACTGTATTTATTTTACAGTGGACACGCCCACTTCCGGTGGACACGCCCACTTCCGGCGGAAGTAACATCACAGTTTTTGACCCGCCTTCTTGTGATGTCACTCCCATCCCCCTTGGGGGTGCCAGAAATCTGGTAAGCCTACCTTTAGGTTGCACGGAGAGGGCAAGGGTGCCACTCTTTTTTTCTGTCCCTCATTTCTAATCTGAAGGGGGGGAAAGATTGACTATTTGGATTTTTTTACCCACTTAGAAATACAAATACAGTTCTTAGCACAACTGAAAATACTCAAGCATGCCATAAAGGCCAGTAACGCTACACTGGGAATTGATGGAAACAGCTTCTATGCCCTGTTGATTTTGGTAAGTGTCATTGATTAAGTCCTGCTCATTCTTAAAGCATTTCAGTTATGAATGTGGCCAGAAGAATCCAGCTTTTTGTTCCATTACTGCAGTATTACCTTCTTACAGTCCTAAGCAAGGCTGTCACACAGGTTTTAGCATGAGCTGTGTTCTCCCCGCCAGCTGTACCTATTTCCAGTAACACACCTGAAGTGACTGGGGGAAAAAAACAACCCAAGCCAGCCACTATAGATCTATCAAGAAAGCACGTCTCGTTTTTGCACAGGGGGAAAAGTACTGTAGCAATAAACTGATCCCTCAAAATGTTCTTCTGTTAAATACTGCCAACTACTCTCAGAAAGGCAAATCTGCTGAATCTATACAGTATAGCTGCAGTGTCTTCCCTGTACATTTGTCCACAGAAGACCATGGAAAGGCAAAAGAAGAAGAGGTGGAAGAAAAAGGGAGAAGAGACCTGTAAACAGAGTCTGTGGACAAAGAACCATCTTTTGGAATTTAAATCTTGCTTGCGGCATCTTGCTTACTAGAGACCAGTCACAAAGGGGGGGGGGGCATGATATTCTTCCTCACACCCCATGCCTTTATTTTAAAGTGAGAAAACACAACACCTGTGCACTGAGTTTTTCTTCTTGACCTTGCAATCTGCCTGAGGGGAATAAGTTCGGCAAATCAAATTGGCTCAGCCGTTCTTATCTCTCTCCCAAACTTAACATGAAAGCGTTGCGATTTTTAAAAAATACATGAGCCGTAATAGGCGAAGCTGTCTCTAGTTAGGAAGCATTCCAGCGACAATGTTAACAATTCCCAGGCCCTGCAACTTCGAATAATTAGCTCCCACAGTGAAAAGGAAACCGTCCTCTTTGTACTGACGTCCTTTAGATTAAAGAGAAAGCAGATCATGCCAGAGTTGATAATTTTACCCCCCCCCCTCAACTTTACCGTGCCAAATTGTTACACTTGGAAAAGAAAGATCATTATTTCGGCTTCAGGGCTTCCTCCCCCCCATATCTTACATTGCTACCGAGGCGGGAGATCACAGCCGACCAAAACATAGCACCACCAGCCGTTCTCCGCACCACCTCCCTGGCTTTCACAGTTTGCAAAAATATGCTGCACAAGTTGGGCGGAACGGGGCGGGGCAAAGAGAAAGGGCTGCGCCTGGGTAAGAAAAATACAGTACATTCCTTGAAGAGAGCCGTTTCACCTTTTCTCCCAAGCCCAAAAGAATGGTTTGTTAACCATCCAGCGTCTTTTTAACGAGTTTGAAATTATTTTAACACTGTACTTGAATATCAAAGACGAGGAAGGAAGCTGGTATCAGGAACAAGGAGTCGCTCAGCGCCTGTTTTGCAGTCTGATCCTATGCATGTCTCGGACGTAAGCCCCACTAACTCTGGAGATTGCAGCCTTTTCAGTGCAACCCTAGCCTATGGGTGTTTCAATTCTCCTAGGACATAAATCCTATTACCTGTGCACCCCCCCCCCAAATAATCACGCTAGACAGAGGCTTGGGTTAAAGGGCCAAATTTTATTAAACATAACAGAACCTGCAGCATAACATAATACTTTAACTAGACCCTTAGAGCGTGTGGGCCCTAAATGGGGGAAACGGGCCTAGCCGTCTTCCTCCCCCGTTAATCCCCCCAGGGCGTGACAACCTGACTCAAGCCTCCCAGTGGTCAAAGACCACGTGAGCTATCATGGTCAACCCTGCAGGGTCGAGGCAGCTGGAAGCATCAACCCCAGCGGCCGTGCCGTGATATGGGTTAACGCGTTCCAGCCAAGGGGCTTGCCAGCCAGCCTCATGGACCCGGGCGGTGTCACTAGAGCGGTCCTGGGTTACCCCTTGACCTTGCTAACCTCAGGCTGACGCCGGATCCCAGTTTCCTGGGTACCCGGCCCGCACGCCACCTGCCATAATAAAACAGCAAAATTAAACAAGAATTAACAACGCCACACACCCCACCCCAACCCAGTCTGGGGTAGGCGAAAAAAACTGCCAACCCAAAGCCAATCAGGGTGGCAGCCAAAAATTCCTACCCGGCCCTCAAAAGAGCGACCAGCTAGTCTCAGACTGTAATAAGGGAGGGCAGGCGGGGTTCGCATAACCGGCTCGGACTGGGGAGACGGAGAGAACGAGCTCCCGTCTCCCCGCCGAGCCACGCCCCCAACTGGCCCCGCAGCCAATTGCTGCTCTCCCCCGTCGGGCCTCTGACCAGCGCGCGGGGGAGGGGGCCGGGTAATGTGCGGCGTCGGGGTGAGTCCCGTCACCAGCCTTCTTTTTAATTGGGCTTTCACCCAGAAAAATGTGCACAGGATTCCAGTATTTTAATATTAACAGTATTTCACTCACTACCAGACAGTGGCTGATAATTCTGTTTTTGAAAATGGGTTAAGAAGAGATCTAAAATTAAAGTCCCCATTCATACCAGTGTTGACCAATACCATTTACTGTGGCAGTGCCCTCCACAAGTGAACTGTATGCTGTTTGTAGAGCTCAAACAAATATTCTCAAATATGTGAAACTGGCCAGTTGCCAGTATGAATCATTGCCAGTTGCCAGTCACTCTGAATGTGAATGCAATATTTTGAATATTGACTACTATGCCTTTATAAAAGTTTGGATTTTATTTTTTTGACTAGCTGAAGTACCCATTCTTTGAATGGATAAAAAATTGATTACTTTTGACCCTGTTGATGGTCAGACATCTAAGACTTACAGCCCAATCCAGCATAACTCCTAGAGTGGTGGAGCACGCGCTCCACCACTCTAGGCCGTCGCAAACATGCCATAAAGCACAATTGCAACAACTCTGGAGTAAGGGCTGCCGGCGCAGAGGCTGGCAGCCTTTACTCCGCTGCCCTCTGGACCCGGCACCAGGCACCCACTGGTAGAGGTAAGTCCTGCACTGGTCAGTGCAAGGGGAGGGCAAGTCGGGCAGCGAGGGAGGGGGGCCATTGGCCGAACCGGGCTGGGAGAGGGCAGGGATATTGGCACCGTGCTCCACCAATATTCTAGACCCTTTCCCAACCCAATTCGACCTTACGCCTCGGATGTATGTCAGCTTCAGAGCTGGCGTACATCCTAGGAGGCCCATAGGCCCCGGGCAGCCCTACACTTGGGGGACGAATGTTCCCCTTCTGCCGAGGTGTTCCCGGGTCGCACCGGCGCAGCCCAGGATCGGGCTCAGGATACTGTGGCCAGCTCTTTAGGGCAGCCACGTAAAGTTGCGCAGGATTGCGTTGTTAAAGAATTGCATAGCTATGTGGCTAGTGCTTCTTGGTATGCTATGTTTGCAGTTTCATCTTCTGGTGCTAACATCACCAAGTTACTTGGTTTATTAACCCTTGAACACGCTACATAAAATTGCCCATGAGAGAAGCAATCTTGCCTTACGTGATGCCAGACTTTTTGAAGGATTGTCCCTGGGACTTATTGATAGTCGTCCCAAAGCATACTCTGAGCGGGAATTGCAGTCTTTAAGATTCGAAAGGGTAGTCTGATGGGATGACTGGGATGTTTGGAATAAATACAGTTTCACCTTCTGCTGCACATCCTGTAGAAACTATAGCCTTGATGACATTGCGCCTGAGGACCTTGATTTGAAGCCTCATGCCATTACAATGTATCAGCAGATTCAAATTATGTAACAACATTATAGGTACACTGACCTTTAAAGTAAGAGGGTGGGCTGGCATTCCAGGGAAATTCAATGTGTTGAGGAATACACCAGGCTAATTCACTGCCTGATCTGTGTGTTTATCACTGTTATCAACAGAACACCGCACGGGCAGTTTTACCACCTTCTATGTAAAACACAATCTGTCTCACAATGTAGTTTTTATTATTGATCCATTAGTAACAACCATGCCAAATTTCAGCAAGATGTTTTTCACAAATCATACAAACAACCACAAATGATTTCAATCAGAAAAAAAACAAATGCCCTACTTTGACTTTAGAACAAGGACCAGTCAACATCCATCAGTTCTCAAATTCTACATACCATTGCAGGTTAGTTATGAAACAGAGCCAAACTACATAAAATTGCATAAAAAGGCATACCAGCTATCAAATACAGTCAAATCAACAGTTGAATATTGCGATATGTTATTTAGTACTGGTATATATTTACCCTACTCTTTTTTCAAGGAATTCAGAGGGACATAAACGGTTCTCCCCTTCCTCCTTTTATCCTAATTACTCTGTAAGGTAAGTTTGACTGAGAGGAAGTGACTGTTCCAAAATCAACCAGTGTGCTTCCTGGCTAAGTGGGGATTCAAATCCATATCTTCTCTAGTCCTAGTCCAACATGCTGACAACTAAACTATACTGGAAATCAAAGCCAAATATCAAATACCAAAATCAAGTACTATAAAATATGAGTCAGCTATCAACACTTGCAGCAAAAATTAGAATATTAAGAGCAAGATTCACAAAGGTGTCTTAGAAGGGAATTTATTTTGCTTCTAGCTATGTGGCATGTTTGTTTTAAATTTGCTGTTTACTAATTTTCATTGGGAACCCTGTAGATTTGATTAAGGTTAAACAACCTCCCTGATTTGCTTTTTGTAATCTGCTTCTTTGTTATTTTATATGCTGTACTTCCATTATATCTTCCTCATTCCCCTATTTTTATATATAGGAAAAATCTTAAACTTCTAAATGTTTTATGCATAAGCTATAACCCCACCCCATTCCCATCCCCCCACTCTAACTCCAGCACTTGCTATAGAGGAAAAATAAGTATTCAAAGAAAACAAACGACGACCACAGCAACAACAATAAAAAGAGGAAAAAGAGAGCAAAATCCTTCAAGAGTAGAGGGGGCTGGAGGTAGAGCCCATCATATGCTTTCGGATATACAGATTGAGAAAATACTGTCATATTTGAATGAATGTTTAGGGAGACTCTTTCCTCTGTTAGGATATTGTCTCCTCAGTTGCAAATCCCTCATCACATTATATCCAATTCCCATAGCCGGATGAGTATACCTTGCAGAAGAGATTTGTCAGTTCCACTGCACTATCAAAAAATAGAAAATGAAATTGACAAGTATCCTTTTTTGTGTCTTCAGAAGACATACAGTATATGCTGCAGTGCTAGAGAAGAGGAGCACAAAAAATCAAATAAAAATATCCATAAAATGGGGTGCATTGCTGCAGGGAGTGAAGATGGCTTTGTAGGTGTTGTGCCCCTTCTTTGTTGCTCAAATAACTAGATGAGGTCTCCTGGGCTTGACTTATGCAGCAAAGGCAAGTCCAACCTCTTAAGTGTTAAAAAATAAAATAGAATTTTAAATGGTTCATAAAATGATGCTAGTGAATTCATGTGCAGTATCTAGTAGGTGCCTGTGGCAGACTTACAGACTACTCATGATAGCAGGAAATGCTAAATGGAATGGTTAGGTATGAGAATTGCATTTTCCCTTAACAAAATATGTGGTGCTAGTCTTGGGAACATGCAATCTTGAGAAGTTTTTAGATGCTGCACAAAAACGTCATAGCAATCAGGCTACTTTAAGTAAAGATGTTTAGATTCTACATACCCATATTGACCTACCTCAATATTTATTTATTTTTCATATTTTTATACCGCCCTTCCTCCAATGAGCTCAGAGTGCTGTACATGTTTCCTCCCCTCCTTTTTGTCCTCACAACAACCCTTTGAGGTAGGTGGGGCTGAGAGATAGTGACTGGCCCAAGGTCACCCAGGAAGCTTTATGGCTGAGCGGGGATTTGAACCTGGATCTTCCAGGTCTAAGTCCGACTCCCAAACCACTACACCATACTGGAGTGTTACAGTGCAATCCTGTCTAGAATGCAGCGGCGGCACACCTAAGGTGGCTGCTGCATCCCAGCCAAGATTGGGCCCGCGCTGGCGGAGCTGGAGCACTCCTCAGGAGAAAGGGACATTTGTCCCTTTCCCCCGGGAAGAGCCCCAGCAGGTCCAATGGGCCTTCTCAGATGTGCACTGGCAAAATGGCCGGCGCAAATTCAAGGTGCTGGTGTAAAGCCGGCCAAGCCGGGACAGGGGGATAGGATTCAGCAGAGTCCGCTGCCAATCATCCCTCCTGCTGCCAGTCGCCCCCTCCCTTTCCACCCCAGTCTGCCCTTCCCACACCCCTGCCCCGACCAGCGCAGGACCTACCTGTGTCCACTGGCGGTGGCTGAGGCCCCGGGTGTAGTGAGCAGTACCGGCCTCTTCACTGGTGCCGTTTACTCGCCGGGTGTCAAAAACGTGCCTTATGGCATGTTTACAACACCAGGCACCGGCAGAGCCATTGCTCCGATAGCACATTTCTACACAGGATTGCGCCATTAGTTTCACATTTTTTTCTGCTAAAAATGATAATCTGAAAAGGCCTCAGATATTATAAAGGATTTGGGGCCATAGTTATGAATGCTAGCTGGCTAACTGCTTTCTTAATATATATTACTGGCTGGTGCTCAGGAGGTTAGTAATGCTTCTACTTGAGGTACTAATGATTCTAGAAGAATGATTGGGGGGGGATGCCATCAAAGCTGTCTAAGACCTCACATACCCTCCAGATAAGATGAGAGACTGAAGAGAATATGTAAAGTGATCCCCCCCCCCCCATCACCACCCTTGTGTGGTCAATGTAAAAAGAGACTGCGGTTTGTGAGGAGTCAGAGATTCTGCAATGGAAGCAAAGAGAAAGCTGAGACTTAGTGACACCCCATAGTATACAGGACTGTCTCTCTTTTGGGGAACTGAGGTGACCTCTTGTTGCTTGTAGGAGAGCCCTGCTTTCTACTACCATCCAACTCAACCTCTAGATTTGTAAATAAAGCAAATATTACAAACACCATAATCCTCCAGTGACCTCCAAAGGAAGCCAGAATCTGGCTAGTCCTGAGTCTGTGAAACTTCTCACTGCTCACAAAGTGGGGAGCGTGTATATACAAGCTACTGACTGACTTTATAGCATTCCTCTCCTCAGTTAATCCTTGGCTTTGCTCAATGGTTCTCTCGCTGCTCCATCTGACAAAGCTGTAGAAACTCTTTACTGACCCCACCAAGGAGACAAATCTCAGCAGGGTGCTGAACTCTTGCAGCAGGAGAACAGATGGCTGAACAAGTGAAGCCAAAAGAGATTTACTGTAAGTATAAACTCTGTTGAATCAAATAATCACTTTTAAGGGTGTTATTCTGACAAAGCTGGAAGGGGTTTACCTCTGTAAAATAATTAAAATAAAATACCAGTGTGGGCTAAGACAAGTCTGCTGTAAGAACCTTCCTTTTTAAAGACCCTAAAATGGAGGAGAAATTCCAGAGAGGTGCCTGTGTTAGTCTGTTACAACAAAAAACAAGTCCCATGGCACTTTCAAAGCTAACAGATTTATGAAGGAAACAGTCAAGTTCTTTTATTTTAAAGGCCCCATTCAGCAGCCTTAGGATAAACTGTACATACTAACGTATTTTAGGAATACTTTGCTAGGTGGAATGCTGAAAGGGATGCCTAGGGTGCCTAAGTTCTAGTTCTAACTCTAGAATCTAGAGTTTCCCCTTTTAAAACATTAATTTTTTAGGACCCTGCTAAAAACTCACAAGTTTTCACATCTCTCTGCCCATACAAGTAATCTGACAATTTTTAAGAAGCAAAATTTGGCTTGCTCAAGTCCTGAGAGAGGCCAGGAATGCTCACCTTATCTGGAGAAAAGCACACAGAAACTTTCATCGTGGGTATAAAATGAGAACAGCAACATATTTGCTGCATATAATTTGCTTGGAGAACGAGGCCTCTTGCTCTTTGTGTTAGCAATCTGGGCAGCTTTAGTAAAGGCTGCGTCTTGGTGGCAGAAATGTACTATAAACATGAAAAGGGGAGGGGACTGGGGCATCACTAAGGGAGTGCAGGGAGCAGGGCCACACTGGGTGACACCCACTGAGGGGGTGACACCACGAGAAAGGCCTTCTACACTGCCCAGGCCTCTCTGAGCCTCTTCCTGTTCTCACAAGCTACGCTCACAAGAACACAAAGAAGCGACTTGACTTGGCGCAGCCAAAGGCAGCCGAGCAAGGCTGACACCCATCTATCCGCTCAGATGATCAGCTTAATGCACAGTGTCCCACTGTGGCCACCACAGTGGGACTGTTCATGCATAGCCACCATTGCTTCTATCTCTGACAACATATTATGTTTGTATAAGTAGTGGTTTCTGTTGACTTGGTGTAAAACACCTTAAAAATGCTCCTTCTGATTGCACAAAGAGTACCACAGACTTACAAAGTGTCCATTAGTCACTGCCTGGCATCCTCAGCATTTTGGAAATGTTATGCAAACCACGCTAATAGTAAATAATTGTTGGCTGTTCTGACCTCACCATCACCCAGGGTAAAATTTACATGTGATGGGTAGCAGTAATATATAATACAGGAATGTGCTGTTCTTCAGTGGTGGCAGTCACAAAAATGCAACATTCTTAAGTGCTCAAAACACAGATAGTTTGATTGGTATTACTATTGAGGTTTTCCTTCTCTTTACGTTGTTCCTCAAATCAGTTTAAATGTGCCCACACCCAATCTTTCCCCAGCCCAATGCAAACTAATTACAACTGTTGACTATTAATCCAGTAATTTCTCAACTGTTTTAATGTCATTGACATCTTTCTTTCCTCCTCCACTATAATGTCTTCCTTTTTCTGTCCTCCTTTTTGTTCTCCAGGTAGTTCTCTCATGATGCTACTGCTTTTTTTCCCACAGTCCTCTCTTGTACAGCATTCCTCATTGTCCACAGACATCTTTGTTCTCTGTAAGGAATGCTCAGCCTCTGCTGCCTCATAAAATTATTGTGTTTTAAAAATCTAGAGACCATCAAGCATGTCAGTTCCATGACATAGGAGCAGGCCTCACATCCAGGCTGTTTGGTTGCCTAGCAACCTATTTCTCACTTCTCTGATGAGTCATTTGCCTATTACAATGCCTTGCTGATGTAAGCACAACCAAGGAAAACAATACTGCAGTGGCAATTGCTCTTCTTGGCATTTATTTATTAATAATTAGTTGGATCAAAGATGTGTACACCACCCTGTTGCACCTTTCCTCTTTAAACAAAGCAGACTTCTCTCGTATGTCTTTGCCACAAACACATGTGCACCCGCATTGCTGTCCAATGACATATGACACATTTTGGTCTGTGGATTCACACTCAAAAACTGTGTAAACAGTTGCTTGATTTTTCAGAGTTGCTGAACAAGGGTCTGAACTTGCTTATCATTGCAGCAGTGCCCCCCCTCCAATGAAGATGCCCTCGTTTTGCCCACCACCCTGAGTTGGTCCCCCTCCTCACCACTGGAGTGGACAGGTAAACAGGCAGTGACGGAAAGGAGCTGCTTTCCATGCAGATGGCCCCAGGTTCATTCCCTGGCATCTTCAGAGAGGGCAGTGAAAGAGGCCTTTGTCTGAAACCTAGGAGAATCAATGCTGCAGGCAGCATTGAGCTAGATGGCCCAATGGGCTGATGATTCAGCAGAAGGCGGTTTATGATGTACTAGGCAGGGCTGCTGCCACTCTGGGAGTCAGCAGTACTCACCCTGCTAGGATGTGGACCTGGCAGGCATAGCACAATACCAACCTCTGATACTGGCCCCGAGTTAAATAATAGAAACAGCCTTAAGTCGACTAACCCATTTGGTGTCTCTCCAGCCAGAGACCCATTACCATCACTTGAGGGTTTTTTTTTTCCTCCCCTGCATCCTCAAGTATATTATAACCAAACCAACAGCCCAATCCTATTCTTCCATTCCCCCCACCCCGAGGCTACGCAGCATGGCCCAGGGAAGGAGCCAGCTGGAGGTCTACTTGTGGTAAGGGGATGCTTTTCCTTACCCCAGGTAAAACCCCAGCTGCTGCAATGGGGCTACTCAGTTCTCCGCCAGCTCTTTAGCTGGTGCACAACCAAGAAGCCCCGTGTAGGCAGAACAGTCCTGGGAGGGGGGATAGGATATGATGAGCAGAGCAGCTGCTGATCCTACCCCCTCCTGGGGCCCACCCCTGCCCTCCTCCCCCAGCCCCAAGCCACTTGGAGAGATACTCACCTGCTCTGCGGCGCAGTCCACTGGGCCAGCACCAGAGGAATGGTGCAGGCCTTCCTGCCGGCGCTGGCAGCTCTCTGGGTGTCGCAATGTGCTTTACGGCGTGTTTGTGTCACCCAGCGCCTGCGCTGAGGTTGCAGCACTGGCGCCAACAATCAATTGCAGTGCAAATGAGATAGTTTAAAATAAAAATATCCATAAAAACGCATTCACAAACTCCTGGATCTACTTGTGCCCTATTGTTGTTCAGGAAGCACACAGATCTTCCTTCACAGCACATCCTCAAAGAGTCAACTGTCCATACCAACTGACCCCTCTCCTTCTCTCAGGCTCACCCAATCGTAAATCATATCACTTCTATACATCAATCACATCTCTTACCCAACACCACCAAAACTAAAGGAGCTCCATTTCTCAGCCAACCAATCAGAGCAGTATGTTTTGAATCCCCTCTGCATCGCCAAGGCCTCATTTCTCAAAACTACTTTTTCTTAAACTTTGCTGTATGTATTATTACCAAGAACACTTTTTACAACTTTAAAAAAATGAATCTATAGTTATGTGTTAATTGCTTCTATATTAACATGTAGCATTGCTTTATTTCTCCATACCCTATATTGTGTTTCCTTACTTTCTCACTTTCTGTATGTACACACAGAGGAAGAAAAAACAATATGCATACTAAAGATAAGAACATTTCAGTGTGAATGTAAAACTGAATACTCCTCTGTCAGAAGGGCTGCAGTCATATTGGAGGTGGGGGGGCTGGCATCTTCGGAGATAGTCCAGGCCTCTGACGTTCAGCTTTCATTGAATAAACTTAAGCTTTCACTCTTTTACTTGTGGACACTGAAGGGCCAAGTTACATGCTACCCTAAATGCATAACATGGTCTGGTGTGTTTGCTTTTGTTTTTATATAGTGGCCAAGGGGTGCAAAAGGGAGTTGGGGGGGCTTTAATGGCTCCACTCTGACCATAAACTATTTTAAAGATAAACATACTTTAATTGTCTTTCAATTCTGATTTAGATGCTTGGGAAAATGTAGCATCTCTGAAACAGAATGACTATACTCAAGATAAATATTTGATCCCATGCAACAGATAAGTACCAACTATATTTGTTGTTGTTCAGTCGTTAAGAGGGCCAACTATATACTGTACCCCTAAAAGAGCATGCCCAGTAACAACACTTACAGGGCAATCCGCTTACTCAGAAGTAAGCCCCACTGACTTCAATGAGGCTTGCTCCCAGATAATCTCTAGTCAGCTTTGTTTAGGATGCAGTAGCCAGTTGGATGTTTGATCTCTGACCCTTACCCTCCATTTTGCTGAAACTGGGCAGCGTTGCAGTAACTGGCCAACTTGTGTTTTAATACCCTCAGATGCTGCATTTCCATTACAAAGTGACACTGGGGGGGCCATGATTTGCAGGAGACCAGCAGTGGGCAAGAGGAGGAGCATTTAAGCCTTTCCTAGCTACCACTTTTCCCCATTCTTAATGTTTTCTTGATGAAATGTAGCAAAAAAGCACCCTCAGACTCCACATCAATCAGGTCATTACTCCCCCACACTGTCCACAGCTATATTTTTCCACTGCTTCCATTACTGTTAACGCTTTCGTCTTTTAAAATGAATGTTTCATATAGCAAAGGAATTATTTTGTCTTGTTGCTTGCATTCCAGTTTGTGGTACTGGGGGTGGCATGATTTGCTGCTAGACATCATTTAGGTTTGATTTCAGTTGTTTGCAAAGAGCTATGTTTTAAACAATGTGTTTGCTTATTTTTCAAAGACGCACAAAAGCATGTCAAGCAGTCAACAATAATGTTGAATACCAATAAACTCCCTTGCCTTTTAACCACAGACTATTTAAGTGATAAGGATTTGGGTATGTGAAGGCAAATGTATCTGCTGAGCCCTCTAGTGGATACATTGACTCTGTTTCTCACTCCTTCACCATGTGTGCTAATTTACAGCCTGGGTGTCTGTATTTTTTTTTTTTAGTTCTGTTGCATTCAGTGGGACTTACTCCCTAAAGGATGATGATGGTGATGTTTGGATTGCAGCCCTTTGCTTCCTAAATAGAAGTCAGAGTTTTGCTTAACCAAGATGGCACTTTTGCTTCTCAGTGTATTCACAATGTATCTAACAACTGTGAGATCTACCTGCATTTTGCCAACAGTTAATTGATAATTTCCTCTATTATTTCAGTAAAGGGTGCAAAAATTGCATTGCTGAAATAAAATCTTGATTTAAAATTGCATGAAGGCCACAATACACATGCACACATTCAAATACAGTCAAATCCGCTGGGGTTAGGTTCCTGGAAAATCTAGCGGATACCGAACCATTGAGTTTATGGGAAAATGGATCGGGGGGGGGAATCAAACTGGCACCCCTTTTTGTCATGATGACCCCAGCCCCAGGAAAGCCCCTGGATACCTTCAGAATGGTGCAGATAGTGTCAGAATGGCATGGATAGCTTTAAAATGGCCACAAATGGCTTAAAATGCAGCTTAAAATGGCTGCAAGATAGCCTTAAAAATGACCTCAAAATGGATAGCTTCAAAGCGGATAGCGTTAAAATGGCCACTGCAGATAGCGGATAGCTTAAGAATGGCTGGGAATAGCTTAAGAACAGCCGCGAATGCTGTGGATAGCTTCAGAATGGCTGCGAATAGTTGAGAACAGACTGCGAATAGCGCAAGTTAAGATGCACTCTTGTTCCCGCAGATAAGCAAGTCCACAGGAATGGAGTGCGCAAATGAGGATTGACTGTATTTTGCAAACTTTCCTATTCAAAAGCAGCCCCTCCAGATTGTTCTTTGAAACTTTTGAATGTGGCTTGTGCTAGCAGATAAAACATCAAAAGGTAAATTGCTAAGAAAAGTCCAGATAAGAAGCTTTGCATGAGGCTGGTCATGAAAAGTCAAAAAGCCATGCTTGTCATTCAAAATTCAAAGATAGTTTTATTTCAGGAAAATATATCTTTATAAGAAAGGATGGAAGTGGATCCTCCAGCATGAATTGTAGGGTTATCTGTCTACACATCTTCTCTTCAAGGAGAGAGAGAGAGAGAGAGAGAGAGAGAGAGAGAGAGAGAGAGAGAGAGAGAGAGAAGAATAGTACTTTGGATAACCAAAGAGCATCAATACTTGAGTACTAAATACCTGAGAATAGAAAGAGAGAACCCCTTGTCTCCCTACCACTAGCTAGCTAGCCTTACTGCCCCCTGCTGGTACAGGTGTGACACTACAACATATTCCAACATGCTGCATATTCCAACAGCTTCATCATTTGACATAAGACCAGTTTAAAGGGGAAGTTGGTAGAAATACTGCATGTCCACTGGCAGTGGCACTTCCTCCAGCTGCTCTTGCACCCATCTCCACTGTTTTTTATGCCTAAGATAATGTTGATAGCAGCTTCAACAACTTTGAACTGGCAATTCTGCCAATCCCTTCCCCCTCAAAAGAGCAGGATGTGTATGTGCCATTTTGAATTGCTTCCTGCAAAACAAAACAAAACAAAACAAAAAGAAATGAAATTAAATGGCAAAGTTCTAATTCCAGTGGATCATCAAAGCTTTGTTAAGAAATCATACATTCCCTGTATGTTTTGGAGCATAAGTTTTACTTTGGTGATGGTGGTGAGAGACTTGAGAATAATTCATGCAAAAATGTTTTGTAACTGTGAAAACGTTTCTCAAAGAAATTTTGCCCAGCCTAAAGATGAGCTGTTGCTCAAACAGTCATGGCAGGCCTCACTAGCCCTTTTTCCTTGAAGAAGAGCGCACAAAGCCAGCCTGACCATTAGAACAGGGGTTCTCAACCAGTGGTACTTCAGCCAACTGCTGGTGGTACTTGGACTGCTGGTACCCCGCTCTGATGCAGCACATTCGGAGATGCATTTTCCCTCCCAAGAGGCTCCTGCCTTTGGCCAAAGTAGCTCAAGATATCATTGTGGCAATGATGAACTGAGCTGAACTCAAGATGAACAGTTTGTTTCATGACAGTTGCCACAAGGTGGCGCTGTTATACACCATTTTCCAAGGCGGTTGTAATGTTTGCTGCTGCAAACTTTGTGAAGCATTGCCACTGGAGACCCAACTGTGGAACAAGCACTTTGTGCTTAACAGTGTGCAATTCTTGCTTCAAGTTCTTGTCTCAGAATAACTGCTGCGTTGGTTCCTCCTATATTACATCTCCGGCCACTTTTAAAAAGACAATATTATTCCAGTTAGCATGGTTGTTTTCTAGAACTTCCACTTTTCTTTAGTCATCCCCCCAAAATAGTATTTGGTAAGATTAATAACCCTCTATCATTTGCAACACCTGTTTGGAATTCCTTCAGTTTCAGTTATGAGTCTGGCAAAGTGACAAATAAGACATCATGAAGTATACAGTAATATCAGTTTCCTCAGAGGGAGAGCATTTTCAAGCAAGGCAATCTCAAGTGTGGTATCCCCACATCAATTATATCATATCTTTGCAAATACATCTATAAATAAGGAAGCGACGACGGCTTTTCATCCTGAATAAGCCTTGGGCCAGTCACACACCTCTACAGCCAGGAGACTGTCTCCTATGAGAGGCCCCAGCACTGTATTTTGCCCAAATTTGCATTTTCAGACAAAGCACTCTCAAAAGAATAAAAGTCCTCTCAAAAGAATAACCAAAAAGCTCTCTTCTTCAGCATCCTTCAGCATCAGGGAATCCACAAGCAGGTGCTGAAAGCAATTTCCTTCTGCTTCTGTTGCTCTGCAGCTACAGATATTTGGTGGCATTCTGCTCCAGGCCAACATGAACCAGGAACGGAGGCTCAGCCTCTCTGCGCCCTCAAATAAGCCTTAGGCCACCCTCAGTTCATACACTCTTGCCACCAGGAGACTATCCCCAATCAGACACCTAGAATCTTGTCCAGTCTACAGAAGACGAACCTTGGAGGATCTTGTCATTGGAGGATCTCCACAGGGCTTTGGCCCTAGGGCCTCCCAAAATCTGGAGCCACCACTACTCCCAAGACCTCTGGAAGAGGATCTTTCTCTTCCACTTGGGTAGGCAGAAGGACCCTTCTATTGCCCTGAAATAGTCTTCCACTGACTTGAATACATAAAGACGGTAATTTCCCCCCCCCCCCCTTCTCAATGTCAGGGTAAAACATTGTGTTATGTGGGAGATCCATGAACAAATCTCCCAGCATTTTTATTTTAACTTAAAAGCAGCTGCAGGAGGCTCCAAACTGTAGTGGAGCAGTGGGGGGGGGGGGAGGAGTGTTTAATGTTTATCCATCGAAATTGCCCCCAAGGTACTGTTAGCCCTGCTGCAGAAAAGAAATAACAAAGAATACTGGTTCCTCAGCCAGATTTTTTTTTCCTCAGCGAGGTGGCTTAGTGGTTAAGACACTGACAGTGCAATCCTATCCAACTTTTACCACCGGTGCAGCGAGAACGGGAGGCTCCAGAACGGAAACGGGATTCAAATCCCCTTTCAATTCCCCTTTGGAGGGGATTTGAATCCCCTTTCCATTCTGGGAGCTCCCATTCTTGCTGCACCGCTGGCTATACCAGTAGTGTAAGTTGGATAGGATTGCTCTGTGAATTGCAGACCGAGAGGTCGGTAGGACAGCAGTTCGAGACCCAAGTGCTGCGTGATGGAGTGAGCTCCCGTCTCCTGTCCCAGCTCCTGCCAACCTAGCAGTTCGAAAGCAAGAAATTGCAAGTAGATAAATAGGTACCGTGGCGGGAAGGTAACAGCATTCTATTAGTCATGCTGGCCACATGACCACAGAAGCGTCTTCAGAAAGCGCTGGCTCTTCGGCCTTAGAAATGGCGATGAGTACCGCATTCCCGTTTCTGGCTGGAGAAGAGTCTCGCACCCTAGAGTTGGACATGACTGGCTTTCGAGTAGGGGATACCTTTACGTTAAAAGCATCTGAAGGGGAGAAGGTGATTTAGATCAAGGATTTAGAGAGTGATTTGGATTCCGCCCCCCCTCCAATTCCCCAATGCTAGTAATCATACACTCCCCAGAACTATTCACTGCAGGGTGGAATCACAGACACAATGCAGATGCCTCACTTACCCATGCTGGGTGTTCTCATTCAAAATAAAGGTAACATGTTAGAAATCTCAATCAGAAACCTTAATTTTATGCATATGTAAATATATGCAAATTTAATCGTTTAATAAGTCCGTTAAAACTCCTGTGATTAATTAACTAAAACTGTAATCCTATCCACACTCCTAACCCATCCAGTCCTTTTCCACCCTAATCTACAACATGCACACACTACACAGCTAAGTATAAAAAACAGCTATATAGAGACATGCCCTCGTCCTATTCAAAACACCCCCAGTGGTCACCAAAGGACTGGTGTTTTTCACTGCCCTCCAAGAGAATGGCATTCCAAAGCAGGCAGTTACCTGCTATACATCGGATGGTTCTCAATCTTGAGATTGAACCCATGCTCAGTGGTAACAGCAGCTTTTAAAGGACTTTTCCTGAAATGCAACTGCAGGTTTTGAAGTTTCATGCAGAGTGCTAAACTGAAGAAGGGGGTGATCTCACCTCCACTGTTACCAGCCACGGAAGTCTCCAATGTTACTTAACGCCCCTCATGGAAAGGAATCCATCCAAAATGAACAGTCAACCAGTGTGATGGGAAGGGTGAAAGCTTATTATTTCTCCAACAAGTAATGAGAGTTAATCTCTTGGAAGTGACTCTCTGCCCATAAACAACAATTATGGCTGGTCACAGTCGTTCCAGGAATGTTTGGTGAATGACTCAGTGAACGGACTGAGCTCCACTCATCAAGTTGCCAAATGCCCCTGTTGAGCTGCTGGGCAGAGATGCAAAGTCTGGATTTGAATCGAAAGTTCTCCCAAGTGCCTGAGGTTATTTAGACAAAAGATTCGGAACAATTTTGGCTTATTACAAATTGGGGCTGTGAGAAAAACAAGAACTGAATTAGAACGGATCCACAGCTGCTGAAAGAAGAGCATAATTAACTGTAAAAGGAAGGAATCTCAATCTGCTTTTCTCTGTACTTCCTATTTATATTTGGGATCAAAGCCACAGCGCTACACACTTCATATGAACAATTAAGACTTCATGCCAGGACTTCAAAATTAATTGGTTTAGCTTTTTTATTGTTGTTGTCTAAGAGCTTGTGAGGAACTGAGATATGGTCCTCGTTCTTTAGGGAAATTGTAACAAGCTCCAGCTGAGCTCACATGAGCACAAGTGACCAACATCAACAGCTTCTGTTGGCGATATTCAGTGCTTCAGTTCTGTAGGGTCCTCACAAACATCTAAAGGACAGGAGCGTGTAAAGCTCACACAGATACACTCATTACTGCCACCACTGTATGTTTAAGCCATGCTATTTTCTTATCCAAACTGTCTTCCTTTCTCTAGGTTTCCTACAGGCAGAAAACACCAGACCTATGCAGTATCAGTGGGTTCTGATGTGCTCCTGGAATGGTGTTACTGTAGCCAGAATGGGAGCTAACACTGATACTTTCTCCTTATACTGTCTCTATGGAACCAGAGCCCACACTCCAAGAGATAAAGCATAACATATAAACTGACACAGATACTTATCTGCCTCCAGAGAATATAACTCACAATGGTAGAAGGGAAATCCTGCAGCAAATTAAAGAAAATATCATTGCTAAAAGGGATATTCATCAGGCGCGCGCGCACACACAGTTGTGTTGATAGCAAGGTCTGTGTTCCCAGAAGGCTTCATTTGAAGCCTTCCAAGAGCCAGGGCAGGTGGGAGGTCTGAAAAAACGCACCAATTTTAGCGCGTTTAGCAAATGCAGCCGCCGAGCCCCCAAAACCTCCTCCTCATAAGAAGACCACAGTTGTCACCCGTGGGCATTGGCTCCACCCAGCCCCGCTATAGCGATGCCACTGCACACACACATTACATATATATCCCAGCCTTCCTCCAAGAAACTCAAGATAGCATGCATGGTTCTCCCCCCCCCCCCCTATTTAGGCACACAACAACCCAGGTGCCATCTCTCTTTTACAGCACAATCCTATCCAACTTACACCACCGGTGTAACCAGCAGGGGAGGGCAGAGCAGGAGGCTTTGGAGGGGAGGGGAGATTTAAATCCCCTTTGGATGGGGGATTTAAATCCCCTTTGGATGGGGGATTTGAATCCCCTTTCCGTTCTGGGGCCTCCTGTTCTCGCTGCACTGCTGGTTACACCAGTGGTGTAAATTGGATAGGACTGCACTGTTAAAAACACTTAATAACACAGTGATGGGACCTGGGTCTCCACAGCCTCTTCTCTATTTCATAGCACACCACTCATTTCTCAAACCTTACCCTTTCTCTGCTTTCTCCATGTAACATGGACCATAAAATCTCTGGACAAGGTCTGCAACTCCTCTGCATCCTGTACAGTGCCCAAAACAATGCTCCAGCTAGTTATAAATAAATATAAAGCAGTTTTTGTATAGACCTGATAGTTAGCCTTGAGAGGAATGAGCTTAAAATAAACATTTCACTCTGAAGTCCTTACTCTCTCCATAAGCAAGGCTAGTGGAACATAGTCTGTCTTGGGAAGTCAAGGCTGCTTTAGGATTATTATTTAGGCTTACCAAATAATTGGTATTTGGGGACACTGGGACAGAGTGTTAGACCTTTTGGAGCAGGAATGTGGGCATGTGTACCTTGTTAAACCCTGAGAGCACAATCCTAGGCATATCTGGGGGCTTGCTTCTAAGTAGACATGCCTAGGATTGTGCTCTAAGGGTTTAATGAGCCATTCCTGCTCCTAAAGGTCTAGCACGGCTGGAGGTCCTGGTTGGAGATCTGGTAAGCCTATAACAAGACTGCCAACCCCTGAAGACCTGAGGGAAAAATCTGGAACTATGCTGATGCTCAGGAGCAAGAGGGGAGGGGCACAGCAGTAAAGGGTGGAGCCCAGTAATCAAGGGGCTCAGTGGCAGCCCCAAAACAACAGATTAACCTTTGCTGTCAATCCACCTGAGGAAAAGGTCGTTTTTGGCAAACTGGCAAGTCCGGACATAGTTTAGTAGTAGAGCACATTGTGCATACTTAAAGTCAGTCCTTGGCATCTTCAGTTTAAAGGATCTCAGGTAGTGCAATGGTCATGGGGAGGGGGCCCTGCAACTAGCTCCATCCTTCCTCCCCCCCCCCCAACTCACCCTTATTTGGAGTAAAATGGTAATAATAAGAACATAAGAAGAAGAGCCCAGCTGGTTCAGGCCAAAGGCCCATCTAGTCCAGCTTCCTGTATCACACAGTGGCCCCACCAGATGCCTCAGGGAGCACACAGTCAACAAGATAACCTGTTTCCTGCTGCCATTCCCCTGCACCTGGCACAGAGAAAACCTACTTCTAAAAGGAGGTTGCTTATGGATTGTAACCTGTGATGGTCTTTTCCTCCATGAATCTGTCCAAACCCCTTTTAAAGGCATCTAGGCCAGGTGCCATCACCACATCCTGTGGCAAGGAGTTCTACAGATGAATTACACGCTGGGTAAATGAATATTTTCTTTTGTCTGTTCTAACTCTCCCTCCACTCAATTTTAGTGCACGTCCCCTGGTTCTGGTGTTGTGCGAGAGGGAGAAGAATTTCCCTCTATCCACTCTCTCCATCCCATGCATAATTTTATAAGTCTCAATCATGTCCCCCCTCAGGCGCCTTTTTTCTAGGCTGAAAAGCCCCAGATGCTGTAGCCTTTCCTCATAAGGGAGGTGCTCCAGCCCACGAATCATTCTGGTTGCTCTTTTCTGCACCTTTTCCAATTCAACTATATCCTTTTTGAGGTGTGGTGACCAGAACTGGACACAATACTCCAGATGTGGCCTTACCATCGATTTGTACAAAGGCATAATAATATTGGCCGTTTTATTCTCAATCCCTTTTTTAATGATCCCGAGCATGGAATTAGCCTTCTTCACAGCCGCCACACATTGGGTCAACACATTCATCGACCTGTCCACCAGTACCCCAAGATCTCTCTCCTGATCCGTCACAGACAGCACAGAACCCATGAGCGTGTATGTGAAGTTTTGATTTCTTGCCCCAAAGTGCATCACTTTGCACTTACTTACATTGAAGCTTATCTGCCATTTTGCTGCCCATTCTCCCAGTTTGGAGAGATCAATCTGGAGCTCTTTACAATCCCTGCTGGTCTTCACTACTCGGAAAGGTTTAGTGTCATCTGCAAACTTGGCCACCTCGCTGCTTATCCCCAACTCCAGGTCATTTATGAACAAGTTAAAAAGCACCGGTCCCAAGACCGATCCTTGGGGCACACCGCTTTTCACCTCTCGCCATTGTGAAAATTGCCCATTGACTCCCACTCTCTGTTTCCTGGTCTTCAACTAGTTCCTAATCCACAAGAGGACCTGCCCTCTTATTCCCTGACTGTGGAGTTTTCTCAGGAGCCTTTCATGAGGGACCGTGTCAAACGCCTTCTGAAAATCCAGGTATATAATATCCACGGATTCGCTCGCATCCACATGCCAGTTGACCTTTTCAAAACATTCTAACAGGTTTGTGAGGCAAGATTTCCCCTTGCAGAAGCCATGCTGACTCTCTGTCAGCAGAGCTTGTTTTTCTATGTGTTTTAAGATTTTATCCTTAATGAGACTTTCCACCATCTTCCCTGGAACAGATGTTAGGCTGACCGGCCTGTAGTTTCCCAGGTCCCCCCCTCCTTCCTTTTTTAAATGTTGGCGTGACATTAGCTATCCTCCAATCCTCTGGCACAGTGGCCGTTTTAAGGGACAAGTTGCATATTTGGGTCAAGAAGTCAGCAACTTCATTCTTGAGTTTCTTCAGAACTCTTGGGTGGATGCCATCCGGGCCTGGTGATTTATTGATCTTTATTTTGTCAATTAAGTCTGAGACGTCTTCTCTTTTAACCTCCATTTGACTTAATTCTTTAGTCAGGGGAGGCCGTTCAGGCAGCGGTATTTGCCCGAGGTCTTCTGCCGTGAAGACAGATGCAAAGAACTCATTTAATTTCTCTGCAGTCTCCAAGTCCCCTTTTATTGCCCCTTTCTCTCCCTCACCATCTAGCGGACCAACCATTTCCCTGGCAGGTTTCCTGCTTCTAACATATTTGAAGAAGCTTTTGTAATTCCCTTTTATGTTGCCTGCCATACGTTCCTCAAAGTCTTGCTTGGCCTCCCGTATCATCTTTTTACATTTCTTTTGCCACAGTTTGTGCTCCTGTTTATTTTCCTCATTAGGGCAAGACTTCCATTTACAGAAGGAAGCTTCCTTGCCTTTTATAGCCTCCTTAACTGTGCTTGTTAGCCATGCCGGCACCCTCCTGGACTTAGTCGAGCCCTTCCTCCTTTGTGGGATACACTCCCGCTGGGCCTCTATTACTGTTGTTTTAAATAGCCTCCATGTACTCTGGAGTGATTGGACTCTTTTTACCTTCCCTTTCAGTTTCTTCCTAACTAGTCTCCTCATTTTGCGGAAGTCTGCCCTTCGGAAGTCAAGGGTTTGTGTCAGATTTGCTCGGCCCTCTCCCCCCGACATGCATGGTGAAACAGATCGCAGTATGGTCACTGTTCCCCAACGGTTCGGTAACATTTATATCCCTGACCAGATCTTGAGTGCCACACAATATCAAATCCAGAGTCACCTGTCCTCTGGTCGGCTCCGTGACTAGCTGCTCTAAGGCACAGTCATTTAGCATATCCAGAAATCCAGTCTCTCTTTCATGACCAGAGCATGAATTGACTCAGTCGATGTGAGGATAATCACTGCTACCATCAAGGCCTTGGTGATGTCAGCAATTACTACCATTTTATTTCAGAATAAGGGGGTGCCAGACATAAAGGGCTCGCTCTGGAACTCCTCCATCCCAGAAGCATGGCAGGACTCCCAGATTACCAGGGGGCCTGTGATGTCCTCACCTCCTTGGGTGCCCCTGTCCAGGGGGAGATGGGACTCTAGGGGGCCACACAGGGACATGGCTGTTCCTACTTATCTACTCTGCCTCTGCACCAACTGACCAGTTGAACTAGAGATAGACTTATGTTCCTTTATTCCACATGAACCCTTTACATTAATGGGTGGACATGTTCCCTCAGTCTGTCCTGCCACAGTTCCTTTAACAATACTGTCTCCTCTGTCTCCCCACAGCTGTCGTCACAAGTCTCTGCTGGTCCAGACCAGCCGCTGGATGGGCTCCTTCTCTGCCTTTCAGGTAAGTTGCCCCTGGGTCAGCTATGGGGTAGGATTAGGGTTAGCTATGGGGTAGTTCAGGTAAGTTGCCCCTGGGTCAGCTATTTATTTATTTATTTACAATATTTTTATCCTGCCTTTTTCCTATGAGGTAGTTCTGGGGTGCCCTGGCCCAATGTCCCTTGGGGAGGTCCGGCTTGGGGCTTGTAAGGCCCAGCTCTGAGTGTAACTGTCACCGCTGGGTCTGGCCCAAGCACCAAGGTTCCATAGCCCTCATCCAGGTTCCTGGGATCGCTGAGCCTCCCTCACTCCCTGGCTGGGCTCCACCTGGCTGCTGTAAGCCGGCTGTCTCTCCCTCACCTTACTACCAGTTTCCCTTTTTAAAGAGCTGGGTTGCCTTCCCAACAGCCAATCTGTGCTTAGCTGGCATGGCCCTTTCCAGACACCGTTGGACCGCCTCACCCTCCCATATGGCTGCGTGTGGCTGCTTCCAGCTCCTGTGGAGCCTTGTCAGGCTGCTCCCTTCCCACTGCCACTGGAGTTACATAGCAGTCACTTCTGGACCCCAGATCGGCTGGATCAACAGCACAGGCCCCAAAAATGACACAGTAGTGTAGGGCTTGTGGTCAGGTGGACAAAGCAACTAAGCCAGGTAGGTTAAAGATCAAAATAAGAGGAAAATTTATTAAAATGAGACCACAGACAAACAGCGCAATCAAAGACACACAAAGCCTAGACAAATAGGTTTAAATTACAACAAGGCTTAAACATTAAGTAAAACTTCCTGACAATAAGAACTGTTTGTCAGTGGAACAGTCTGCCAATGCTTGTAGCCCATAACTACAACATCCCCAATAGCAATAGAGGACTATCCAGCCTCTGCTAAAAGACCTCTGACAATGGACAGTCTACCACCTTCTGAAGCAGACTGCTCCTATTTGTCCATGTCCTATCATCCTGAGCAACTGAGAACAAATCTATCTTCCACATGACAGCCCCTCAGATATTTGTGGATAATGATCAAGTCACTTCTTAACCATCTTTTCTCTAAACAAAACATGTGTAACTCCTTCAACCCAGTGGCGTTTCTACACCCCACCCTGTGGAGGGCCACCGATGTGACACCCCCCCACATGACGCCACAAGCCCCGTCCCTGGGGAGCGTGATGTCATTTTTGCGTGCCACTGCCAAAATTTGGTGGCGTGGCACGAAAACACACACACACGGCTCTTTTCAGCTCATTTTGGAGTTTGAACAGAGCCAGGGCGGGTGGGCCAATCTTGTGGCCGAAGATGACGCAACGAATAAAAAACCCAGCAGAGGGGGTGACGGATCCGGAGGCAAGTACACCTCCCCACCACTTGGCACCCCATCGCCTTGGGGGCCCCCACCCCCAACGCCTCTGCTTCAGCCTTTCCTCATAGGACATGATCTCTAGCCCCCTCGCCACCCTAGGTGTTTTAAACAAAGATCCTCAGAAGAACATCCCAGTTTAATGATGCCAGGCAATCTCATTGGGAGGCTACAGCATCCCACAATCCTCTGGGGGCTAAAAATGCCCCAAAATAAGGGGAAATTGGCAAAAAAAAAGTGGGGAACAGGGTATATTCATCACAGACATACAGAAAAAGAAGCTGAGAGTGAGAGTTGTGAGTTGGCTGAAGGGGTCCACCGAATCTCTCTGGGGATCAAATATTGTGTAGTGAATTGGCTACATTTTGTAAACGAGTGCCTGCTGTTTGCCTCCACTTATGTTTTGTTTGCATATTCATAAATAAAGCACATATTACAAAAACATCATAAGTCTCTCTTGCTTTTTCATCCAAAGGAAACTAAACTCAAAATAGTGCTGCTGGAACATCACTACTCAGGGAAGTGGGACGTCTGCAGCACTGCCCTGAGAAGAGGCAGGTGATAAGAGCCCTTCATATGTGGGTAACAAAGCATTGTACAGGCACTGATTGTAGCTGGGAAGCCTAAACCCTTTTTCTGCTGCATTGCTCAGTTTTATTTGTGATGGGAACTTGGCCTACCAGGAAAAGCACCACTGAGAGGAAAGTGAAGTAATAGTATTTCTAACTGGCACAGTTGAGGATTTCTATAAACCATGTGTCATATGCTTGGCTGCTGTAAAATGTGTAAACTGAAACAGCTGGATTAGTAGACTTAAAAAAAATAGAAGCTACTTTTACAACAGTATCATTTCCAGTTCTTTTTCCAAACATATTTTCTTGCATATTGTTTCCAACCTAGATATGTTTGTTTCATGACTATGGTCCAAATCCCAACTGCCTTTCAAATAACTACTTGTAGTTTTGTCTCAAACTTCCCTTCTATGTGTCATTTAAAAAAAATAAGCAGGGGAGGAATATCATTTCATTTTTCTTTACTTCAGGTATGAAATTGTTTATGGCTAACAATGTTTGCTAGCTCCTCAGACCTTGTCTCCCACCCTTAGCAGGAGCAGCCCTTAACAAGACCTGGATGCATGCACAAGAGAGAAGGAGTTTCCAAGACTTTTGAAAACATCTAAGAAAGCAAATAAAACTGAAGGTTCACAAAATCGTCTCTTAAACTGGCACGTGAACTTCCATTTCCATAGAAATGATCTTCCCCCAAATATGCTGGTGCCTTAGTAAACCATTCTGGAGGGAACTCACATAAGGACAATGCTCAGCTTTGTGAACAATTCTTACTTCCTTAGGACCATAAGGGTTTGTCCTCCAGATGCTCATACTCTTGGGCAAATGTTCTTTTTAATTATACCCTTTCTTGAAAAATGCAACCTGAATCATACATAAATTCAGGATTTTGCTTTTTTACAGGCCTGAAGCCAGTGTTTGCATGCCAAGATTGTGCCTGCCTTCTTCCTCCAGCACTGCTAAGAGTCATGTGTCAAATACACATTGCTCAGATTCACAGAAAAAGGCAACATTCCAACAACTTGGAGGAGGATGTAGTCTTGCTTCCTTCTACTACATTTGTGGTATAATGTATGAAAAGGAATTGGCAAGGATGATACACAGAAGTTGTTTGTTTTGCATCTGGATCTGTGTGTACACATCCACAAAGTCCTTACTGTATAATAGCAGAGCAATCTTATGCAAGTCTAACTCAGAAATAAGTCCCATAGTGTTCAGTGGGGCTTACTCCCAGGAAAATCTGTATAGGGTTGCACATCTTTTATCCTCATTTTGTTCTAATGTGCAAAATCTACTTTGAGAAACTCCTGCATGGATTAATTAGGTAGCCTTATTACTGTCTTGCTTCTGGACTGCTCATACACACTATATGGACAGGATAATTCAACACTTTTCCCCAAAAGGAGGATTATGCTCGGTGAGGTCATAGGAGGATATCCCAGAGTTCTCCACTGCGTTCTAGAGATGATAAACACTTTTTTCTTGTGTGGTGGGCAGAGGCACCCTAGGAAATGATGGGGAGAACCCTTCTCCAAATCTCTCCTAACATTCAGGCTTTCATAAATGCAACTACTTCCAGAGGGGCTGTCATGTTCATCTATAGCAGTAAAAACAGGAACGATTCTTGTTGCATCTTAGTCTTAATGACTAACACATTTCTTGTAACATAAGCTTTCATGGATGAGAGTCCACTTCATCAGATGCATCAAGTATAATCCGCAGTAGGATTTACAACACTTTTCAATGTTCCATTTAAGAAAACTGACAAGTTACTTACAAATATTGTAGCAAGTGTTCAGAAAAATAGACTCTGTGCTTAAACTACCAAGACCTGCTCTTATGCAATCCCCATTGTGCACAATGTAACAAGACACAGAAGTGCATCCAGCAAATGTAACAAGTTGTGAGTGCAGATTAAAAAACATATTTTGAATATGACATTGACACTCTATGAAACTCTCAATTTGCTTTTAGAAAATTTCTATCCAGTCAAGGAAAATGATTTTGGAGATCAAATATTGGTCTTAAATATAAATTCAGGCAAAAACTAATACCGGTACATAAAATGAGAGTTTGAGTAGTAGTGGGTAGAAATCTGCACAGTACGAACCAGCGGTAGCACAATGCAGAATGCTGCCCGATTCTGCCACCTCTGCACAATTACAAAAGAAAAAAAAAGAAAGTTGTTTCTTCAACTGCAGAAATGCAGGACTTCCGGTTTGATTTATTTTAAAGTGACTGCATGATTGAAGGAACTCCTCCGTTCGTGCAGTCCCTGTAAATCAAACCGGAAGTCCTGCACTTCCATGTTTGAAGAAACTTCACCAGGAGCAAGGTAAGGAGGCAGGTGATTCACTTTCCTCTCACTTTTAGTGGGTAGAAAGTGGATCAGTGCAGGCTGCATCTCCAGGAAACTGGAGGGATGTTGTGGTGGTAGGAGACTCAGGGTGAAGGGCACCCAGATCTGCCACCCTCTCACTCCCCCGCAATCTGCCGCTGATTCAACCTCCATCACCTCGCCTAAAGGACGGGCCGCCCCTTTGGGAGCAGGCTATGTAAATAGCTGTAAATATTAATATAAATGAGATTACTAGGTCATTCTATATATGTTTTTCTTAAGGCACCACTATTATTAGTTTGTGAAACTACTTAGAAATTCCAAATATCTGTATGAAAACATTTAGTGGTTTGGGAGTTGGACTTAGACCTGGAAGATCCAGGTTCAAATCCCCGCTCAGCCACGAAGCTTCCTGGGTGACCTTGGGCCAGTCACTATCTCTCAGCCCCACCTACCTCACAGGGTTGTTGTGAGGACAAAAAGGAGGGGAGGAAATATGTACACCACTCTGAGCTCCTTGGAGGAAGGGTGGTATAAAAAAGGTTAAAAAAAATCACAGTTCAGGATCCTGAACAACAGTTATACCTGATGCATCAGGATGCTGGAGGTCCTGGGGCAACAACCTGCACTGGGGCCCCCAAGCTTGTGGCAACAGTTTCTCCCATCCTCCTCATTGCTGAATGGAGGAAGTCTTCACAGGAGCTTTTGGGAGAAAGACGTTGGCCAGTAGGGAGGATAGGAGAAGTAATGATGCAGGGGTCTTTGGCAGATGCTTCTGTTTCTGGTCCCTGGCATTTAACGACATTGTCCCGTTCTAATCTAGGCCCGCTTCCAGAGGGAGAAATGAGGAGTGTTGTAGATGGACTCAGATGCTGGCCAGTATTAGAGAAGCCAGCCCATAGAAGCAGCCCTCCTGTTGCTCTGCAAGTAACACACTGCTACCAAAGGTAGTATACTCGGTGGTTAAATATTCAATATATGGATTTATTTATTTATTTATTTAAAAAAATTATATCCCGCCTTATCCTATGCCGAGGCAAATGCCCAAGGCGGCTTACAACAAAAATTAAAAAAAAGTTTAAAATACAGAAAATAAGTTTAAAACAACACATACTTAATTTAAAAACAATAAAATCCATGACAATATGGAGCACAAAAGCAGCATGGCAGAGCATCTTGAGACACAGGAGGCAGACTACAACCCATCACCCAAACGCTAGACGAAACAAAAACGTTTTGAGCCCTCGCCAAAAAGTCATGAGGGAGGGGGTGGTTCTCAGATCCCCTGGCAGGGAGTTCCACAGTTGTGGTGCCACAGCAGAGAAGGTTCGCCCACATGTTGCCACTCCCCTAACTTGCGATAGAGGTGGTACACGCAGGAGAGCCTATACTGTACCAACATTTATGCATGATTTTATTAGGCTTACCAGATCTCCAACCGGGACAGAGTGCTAGAGCTTTAGGAGAAGGAATGTGGGCATGTGTAGCTTGTTAAACCCTTAGAGCACAATCCTAGGCATCTCTACTCAGAAGCAAGCTGAATTGAACACAATGGGGCTTGCTTCTGAGTAGACATGCCTAGGATCGTGCTCTAAGATTTAACAAGCTACACCTGTCCACATTCCTTCTCCTAAAGGTCTAGCACTCTGTCCCAGTTGGAGATCTGGTAAGCCTAGATTTTATCTCCCCTGTGATGCTCAGACCTGATTAGGTTGGTCTAAACCAGGGGTCCCAAAGTATGGCCTGCAGGCCACACCTGGCCCACCAACACATTCTCAGCTCAGTGGCATTATAATTACATACACTGCCCCACCCTCCTGCCATCACCCACCTTCTTCTTCCTGCTGGATGAAGCCATTGTTCCGCTGGGTCACTGTTGCTGAGACCCCAACTCAAAGAGATAGCAAGCAGCCCCGAGCTCCAAATATTGCAAATATTTTTCTCTTTTTGTGAAAACTCTTAGCTATATACAACATGTATATAGAAAAAAATAAATGTATTATTTTCTATACATGACCTGTTCCAGCCCACCATAAGAGAAGACTGAGCAATATGACCCTGACAGCTGAAAGTATGGAGACTACTGGCACAAACTATTAATCCTCACACTCAAACTAAAAGCTATATTGTCACTAATGTTCCCTCTAATTTTCCCCTGGAGTGCATGGAGCCCTATGGGGCTGCAGCATGGGGATGCCTCCAGAGCACTTGGGGATGATGTCATCATCATCACCTAGCTCCGCCTCCAGAGCACTGAGAGGAAAGCTGCACAGGGCTTCAATCAAAGCTGCAGTTGCACAGCTTGCTTAGGGGGAAGGCTGATTACCACACCAACCTACACTCCTTTTCCCCCCCTTTGTTATAATTCTTGTTCTTTAATTAGTTGTTATAAATACTGAAAATAGAAGTATGTTTAGAAAGAAAGAACATATGGAGTAGGCCTAAGGCACCCAGAGCATATACTTAGGCTCACAGTCACTAGTATCAGCCATTGTTTTCCTTTGGGAATAGGCTGTGTAATTAAGTTGGAAGCTAAAAACAAAAGCTAAAACTAAAAGCCATGGCAAAGCTAAAAACAAACAAACTAAAACCAAGGCTGAGAGTAAAACTGAAAGCAAAAGCTAGAGCAAGAATTCTTGACATACATTTAACCATGACCCTGTGCAGGGTATCATCAGAAGCATTTCATACAAATAGGTCTCTCTTCACTATAAGAAACCAATTGCTTTTGATGATACCTTGCAGAGTCAGGGTGAAACATACATTCCACCTAAAAGTGCTGAACATCTGGTTGTTTAGCACCTTTTCAGCAAATTGATCTTATATAACAAATAACAGGATTTACACACACAAGCTAGTCAAAGACAGAGCTGACCTCTCTTTCAATGCTAAATCTGAACCTGAGACACTGAAATAATAGTCAAGAAAACATATCTGAGCATGAGTAAAGTGCTTTTCCCTTCCAGCTGAGCAATCTTAACCAAAACCTACTGAAATCAGGTGTGAGGGCCTGAGATTTTTGAGAAGGTTTGCAGGCAGGCATGTGCTTCTCAGTTTCGAAATGGCTACTTGGCTCAGGAGCATAAAAGTGCACAAAGCACAGCACTTTTTACTCCGCTTTTACTTAGGGTCTAGAAGACTCCTGAGAGTCCCTTGGACTGCTAGGAGATCAAATCAGTCAATCCTAAATGAAATCAACCCTGACTGTTCCCTGGAAGGACAGGTACTGAGGCTGAAGCTCAAATATTTTGGCCACCTAATGCGAAGAGAGGACTCTCTGGAGAAGACTCTGATGCTGGGAAAGATTGAAGGCAAAAGGAGAAGGGGAAGGCAAAGGATGAGATGGTTAGACAGCATCACCGATGCAACGAACATGAAAACGAGCGAACTCAGGAAGATAGTGGAGGACAGGAAGGCCTGGCGGGATATGGTTCATGGGATCACGAAGGGTCGGACACGACTTAACGACTGAACAACAAAAAAAAGTTAATTTGGCCTTCCTCTTGTATTCCTCTATAAGACTGGCTAATTTTGTTTAGCACAGTTAAATATATAAATCCAGCACATTTCTTTTGCGTTTTTAGCCATGAGCTGTCTCTGCGTTTCCTTGTTTAGCTTCCGCCTCCTCCCAAGTCTGCCTGTGCCTCGAGTGGCGCGGCGTTGCAGCGGGTGTTCGTGTACGCGCCTCTCCGCGCATGCCGCCACCCCATTGTGCCCTGGGAGGGGGGTGTCCAATGTAGTCCAAGCGAAGCACTTTTAAATAAATTCCACCCGGGAGCTGCACAGAGAAGGGTCAAGAGATAGGAAGCATGTGCTTCATATAATATTCCCCTTGACCTAAGTGAGACTGAAAAGTGCTCGACTGGGGCTGGACTCTCCTCGTGCCCTGGGTGCGTTCGCAAAACGTGCGCGCGGGGCGTCTGGTCTTGCCGAGGCGGCGGCGGCGGCGGCGCCTGCCTGCCTGCCTGCCTGCCCCTACTGCACCGGCGCCGGGCTCCTGCTTGGGGGACTGCGCAGGGAGCTGTCAGTCAGGGAGCAGCCCCAGCCCAGGGTGATGTCAGTGGATCAGCTGCTCTATAACAAAGCGACGAGAGTCGAGCGGGGGGAGAGAAAGCGAGCGGAGGCAAAGGCGCTCGCTGCTCAGCTCGCCTGCGCGGCGGCGGAGGAAAAGGCGGCCCCTCGCCACCCTGCTCAGCGGGCTCTAGGGGGAGACAACTCTAGCCGCCCGCCTGCTTCAGTTCGGCTAGGCGAGTGCCGGGACAGGCGAGAGGGTGCGCGCGCTCCCGCGCAGAGCTAGAAGAGCAAGTTGATTCTCTCCGGCCGACAGGCTGAGCCATGGATAGCGATGAGGAAACGCTCGAAGAGACCGTCGAGGGTAATTGGGTCCCCTGGCCTGGGCGAGGGACGGAGGAAGGGAAGGAGGAATGGACCTGGAGGACGAGCTACATAAGTGGCTGGTGGCAGCCGTGTTGGGAAGAGATTTTGAAGTACCTCTGAGCTCGCAGCCGTGCATAGCTCCACGCTGTGGCTGTACAGAAGAAACCTCCCGTCCTTCTACCGGGAGTTGCGGGGGCAAACATGGTGCCTTTCTTCCCGCCTTCTGGCTCCTGTTGTTTCCCTTCGGGGGAAGGTTGGCTTCCCCGGGGCGGGAGAGGGGTTTGACAGGGGCAAAGCGCCCTCTTCGGCGAGCCAGGCGATTGGAAGTTGCCTCGGGGCGCGCGGCATGGCCTGGGCTGCTGCTTTGGGGAAAGCCAATCAGGTGAAGCCCACGACGACCAGCCTCCCAAATAAGCCCAGGCCGGAATAGCTGCCCCATCTAGACTCGAGGGAGGTTGAAGTTGCCTCACCTCTTCTGGCTGCCAGTAGTTCTGCCCCCCCCCCACGTGCTCCTGTGCACTGTGATTGGGCAGATGTGGAGGAGCGAGGAGGAACAGGTTTGTTCATCCAGCGTTCCAGCACCTTCAGCTGTTGTCCTGAGCACAGGTTATTGAGAAGTGAAGTTGTATTGGAATCGCTGGAGACCTGTTTCAAAGATGAATGTGTTTGGAATTGCGGGGGCCAAAAAGGGATCTTCGGAAGCCTGAGTGTGCCTTGGAATGTGTGGCTGCTGGCGCGCTCGCTCTCTTGCTCCTGTCTCCTCTGATGGCCGGAACAGTCATACTGTGAAAAGACTGGCCTGGGAAGACGTTTAATGAAAGTTGAAACTTTCATGATCTTATCCTTGCTTGATTTATCTATCTGGGGCTTTATGAAATGTGAAGATGTGTGTAACTAAAATTGCAGTCCCTGGCAAGCTTTTAGTGTCTTGGTTTGTTAATTTCCTGCTTTTGGGGATGCGCACACAAAATATATTAATGTTCCAAAAAATATCTTTCTACAATAGCTTCTGGCATCCATACAGAGTTTTAGTGGAAGATATTACAGTGTGTGCCACTTTGACAATGTTATAGTGCAGGATAGGAAGATGCTTGCTTTTATGTTCTTCCATTTTGCTGGCCACAAGTAGAATATTTTAATTTTAAGTAGTCCATCTTTGAATACTTCAACTGGAAAGAGTACAATGCTGAGTACATCTATGGGCTTTGAACCCCAAGGCACCCCAACAGTTCCAGTGAGGCATGTAGAGAATGGGTGCAGTGTAGTAAACATGCTATTTCTCTCTGATCTGTCTATGGTGGACAAGACAATTGCATATCTGGCACTATATTATTTGGAAAGAATAACAGTATCCACAGCCAAAGCTTTTTCTCTTTGGTCCAGTATGAAGTATGCCACTTGGCTGTGAACTTAATTCCCAAGGTGACTGTATTTAAATGTGACAGGAATTCTTTAGCCTTATTATTGTGCTCCTACTCCCTGTTATGAGGAAGCCCTACTGAGACCAATAGGGACTTGCCTGACCACAACCATATAGACCCACAAAGTGTATTGTGAAATATTTTGGAATTGTTCAGTTATATACTGCTGGAAGGCACCAACAGTGTATAAATGTAAAATGAGTCCTACTCTTCTCCAGCATAAATAAAAATGCAGGAAAAAGCTACCTGAATAACTGTGGCCTGTCTTGATTAGAGAGAAACAGTGGGACAAAAGAAGCAAGCATATATGTTATGGGAACACCTTCAGCTGTCTTGTTGTTGTTCAGTCGTTAAGTCGTGTCCGACCCTTCGTGATCCCATGAACCATATCCCGCCAGGCCTTCCTGTCCTCCACTATCTTCCTGAGTTCGCTCATTTTCATGTTTGTTGCATCGGTGATGCTGTCTAACCATCTCATCCTTGGCCTTCCCCTTCTCCTTTTGCCTTCAATCTTTCCCAGCATCAGAGTCTTCTCCAGAGAGTCCTCTCTTCGCATTAGGTGGCCAAAATATTTGAGTTTCAGCCTTAGTACCTGTCCTTCCAAGGAACAGTCAGGCTTGATTTCATTTAGAATTGACTGATTTGATCTCCTAGCAGTCCAAGGGACTCTCAGGAGTCTTCTCCAGCACCACAGTTCAAAAGCATCTATTCTTCGGCGCTCAGCCTTCCTTATGGTCCAACTCTCGCAACCATACATTGCTACTGGGAACACCATCGCCCTGACTATACGAACTTTTGTTGGCATGGTGATATCTCTGCTTTTTATTATGCTGTCTAAGTTTGCCATAGCTTTCCTTCCAAGGAGTAAGCGTCTTTTAATTTCATGGCTGCCGTCTCCGTCTGCAGTGATCTTGGAACCCAGAAAAGTAAAATCTGTTACTGCTTCCATTTCTGCCCCTTCTATTTGCCAGGAATTGATGGGACCCGATGCCATGATCTTAGTTTTATTAATGTTGAGTTTCAAGCCAACTTTTGCACTCTCCTCTTTCACTCTCATCAAGAGGCTCTTTAGTTCTTCTTCACTTTCTGCCATTAGGGTGGTATCGTCTGCATATCTGAGGTTGTTGATATTTCTCCCGGCAATCTTGATTCCGGCTTGTGATTCATTCAGCCCTGCATTTCTCATAATGTACTCTGCATATAAGTTAAATAAGCAGGGTGACAATATACAGCCTTGCCGTACTCCCTTCCCAATTTTGAACCAATCAGTTGTTCCATGGCCGGTTCGAACTGTTGCTTCTTGACCCGCATACAGGTTTCTCAGGAGACAGGTAAGGTGGTCTGGTATCCCCATCTCTTTAAGAATTTGCCACAGTTTGTTGTGATCCACACAATCAAAGGCTTTTGCGTAGTCAATGAAGCAGAAGTAGGTGTTTTTTTGGAACTCTCGTGCTTTCTCCATGATCCACCGCATGTTGGCAATTTGATCTCTAGTTCCTCTGCCTCTTCGAAACCCAGCTTGTACGTCCGGTAGTTCTCGGCTCAGCTGTCTTAGTACCAGTCTTGTGTCGAAGCCAATGAGCTTCTGTTGGCCCCCACCCTGTCCTGCCAAGTAGGAAAACTCCTTTTTCTCTGTGCGTTCTCCATTACCTAAGGAGAAACTTACTCCCGCAGCCAATGCCAAAGCTCCATTGAAAGCGCATGTGCTTTGTGCAGAACATCTTCAGATCAGGCTTTACAGGTTGAGTTTCTCTTATCTGGCATGCTTGGGACCAGAAGTGTTCCAGATCTTGAATTTTTCTGGATTTTGGAATATTTGCATACACATAATGAGATACCTTGGGCATGGGACCCAAGTCTAAACATGAAATTCATATATGTTTCATATTATACACATAGCCTGAAGGTAATGATATACAATATTTTTAATAATTTTGTGCCCCAACATGCCTTGTGCTATGTCGGCCAGTGCAGAAAAAAGTTTTTTTTAAAAACATGTTTGCACTCAAAAATTCTAGATTTTGGATGTCTGGATGTCAGAATTCCACATACAAGGTAATCAACCTGTATATTGATTTTAACAAACAAAATTCCTTGACTATGCTAAGGGAAATGCCATTGGTGAACAGACAATTGCAGCAACAACCAGTGACATGTGGTGAGGTCTAGGCCTGGGGAGGCACAGCCACATGAACTCACTCACCCTCTCTCCTCCACCCTTGTCTCTCTCAGTGAATTTTACCTTCCTTGAATCTCTCTTTCTCCCCCCCCCCCCGGAAATAAATTATCACCTCTTCTTCCCCCACTCAGAGCTAGGGAGAGCTCAGCAACACACACCCTGAGGCAGATCGATAGCTGCCTCTCCTGCTGCTCTAAAGAGCCGGTCCCTGCCTGTAGGGAAGGATTCCTTCCTTTTGTCATGACTTTTTTTTAAAACAGAACTGAGGCAGTTCTGCCTGCTGCCTCTCCAGAGCTTGAGGATGCAGGCGCCCTACCTTTTTTTTTCATTGGATGCCAGTTGCCCTGCCTGTTTTCATTGGAAGGCAGCCATGATTTTGTGTGTGTGTGCGTGCGTGCGTGCGTGCGTGCGCACATTTAACTCATTGACTGTGCTGGAGAGGAAAAGAGTGGCACGGAAAGGCAAGGTACTTTTTTAAAAAATTATTGGGTTTGGTGTGGCTCTGCCTCCCCTGATTACACGTCCCTGGCAACAACAAAATTTCAAACATATGTTATTTGAATGCACTGTATGTATATGTAGTTTAACAGAATTAAAATTCCTCATTATTTGAAGAGATGGGGTGAAAACAATAAAGTGAGAATTGTGATTGCTTGGCTTACCCCTAGTTTGTCTGTGCAGCTCTACACTTATTGGGACTGAAGAGCCTTTTCATTGCCTGGCTTAAGGCTGATTCACACTAGCCCTTTCCGTGCGCGTTTTGGCTTAACGTTTGGTCTTTTCGTGCGTTTTTCATGCTTGCGTCTGACGCAGCATGAGCTGACGACGCAGCCAGGAGAGATGGTTTCGGTTTATCTTTTTGCTGCGCTCGCGTTTAAGCTAGCGTTTATGCTCCCGGTGCTAGGCAGCTCACCAATCAGAGAAGCGCATTTCTCTTCACCCAATCACAGCTGCGCTTTCTTCAAGAAGGCGGGCAAACGTTCAGAGAACTGCTAGACGCACGTACAGACGCTAGAGTAGAGCAAACGTGCACGGAAGGGCTAGTGTGAATCAGCCTTTACCCCTAGTTTGTCTGTGCAGCTTTACACTTATTGGGACTGAAGAGCCTTTTCATTGCCTGCAGACCACTTTGTTTTGATCCATCCAGATCTTGTCATGATTTCCTCCTGTCTCTCTGTGGTATATGTCACGAATTAGCAAAATTTGACCATGGTTTTGAATTCACATCCTATCTAAGAGACGGACTCCAAGCCCACTAAAAGAAAGAAAAATCCTATTCAGTAGTTTGTCGGCAAGACCCATAGTAGCTCAGTGAAACAAATGTCAACAGTAATGCAGACTGATATAAAGTTACAAGCCAGCTTTGCCTGAACCCTGACAGCTGCACAGTTTCTGCTTTCTTGGATAGCCTGTGCAATTCTCATTCCTACAGATCAGCCAAGTACCAATGTTTTGCAGGCTGTGGATTTAAAAAAGAGTCAGTGCTTTGTGACTGGATCGCAAACTCTGAAGACAAAGCTAATGTCAAAATGCTTGAAGCTTGATTGTCAGTGTATCTTTTGGAAAAGTAAGAAATGGGAATCATTTTCATTAATAAAGAATTGCTCTAAGTTCATTCAAGAGAAGTAAAATTTCCCAAAACTTTGAAGCCACAAGAATTTTTTTTAAAAAATGAGAAAAATAGGAGTTAATGCAATATTTATTGTCTTATCAGAACTAAACTTTCTCTATTGGAAAGTTAAAACATAAAATGCATTATGTATATAGCTCTTATCATTGTACTGTTTGGTATATTTATCACATTTAAAGTATAAATGCCATACAATGGACCCTTTCTATCTGTGGGTTTGGGATTCGCGGATTTGACTTGCAGCGGATCCCAGATCCGTGAGGTCCACTGTAAAAATGCTGTTAAAAGCCACACACACACACAAAAAAAGGTAAACGTGGGTTTTTAACCCTTTTGAAGCAAACCACTGCATGTTCTTCCTTCTACAGCCTGAAATCACAGTCTGGAAGCCTCTTCCAGGTTGGCATGATTCCCCCCTCCCCTCTCCCAAGGTTGTCCCAAAATGCATTGCAATGCATTCTGTTAGAAAACGAGGTTGCCATTTTACTAGCAGTGAATAAACATTTTAGTGCAGGGGTTCTCAATCTTGGCATGGCCGTGACCCACCTTGTCCTCCAGCGGTGGTGACACGACCCACCTCCTGCAGTTGCTCCCAGTCAGGGATGGCCTCTGGAGGCCTCCACAGGCCTCAGAGAGGCTTCCCAACATGACCGGAAGTCACATCAGCAAAACCAGAAGTGACCTGGAAGTCACTTCCAGAGGCCCCTGAGGCCAGTGGAGACCTCCGGAGGCCATCCCGGGAGCAGCTGCAGGAGGTGAGTCGTGACCTGGGAGTGGCCTCCGGTTGCTTCCGTTTGGCTCCAATTTGGAGCCAGGCAAAGATGGGCGGGCCCAACTCACAACCCACAGGCCGCGACCCAGAATTTGAGAAGCCCTGTTTTAGTGAATACATGTGTCAGGCACGTGAGAAACTAGTTTTAAAAAGTCTAACCAAAGTATGTGGGAAAAGGTCAAAAATCCATGTTGAAGTCAGAGTCTGGATGGCAGCAGAGATAAGTGGTGGGGGGGAACTGGAGCTTGCCCCCTGCAGAAAAGTCTGCACTTGCTCCACCTGAACACACCCTTGCTATATTTGACAGTATTGGTCTCATAGTCCTCTTTCTCTTTTTAAAATTTTATTTTTAGGAGCACTTGATGATGATGGGCTGCCACACGGTTTCTGCACAATCACGTATTCATCGACAGACAGATTTGAGGGAAATTTTGTGCATGGAGAAAAGAATGGTCGTGGAAAATTCTTCTTTTTTGATGGAAGGTATATTATCACGTATCTCTTGTTTGTTGCAGTTAGTTGTATACACTCCATAGTGCTTGTTGATGTATTCCTTAATTATTTTAATGGCTATTTCGCTTTTGGTGTGAAACAAAATGAATGTGAAAGGTTTTTATTTATTTGTTTAGCAAACTGATCAATGTTGCTGGTTAGTTCTGCTCTCAATCTTCTATACATCAGTGGTTTGCTTCACTGTTCTTGCTGGTATGCCTTCAAAAACAGCAAGACCTTTGAAGATGAAACAATAGAAGTGCTGAAGATAAGCATCAAATAGTACAATCCTAACCAACTTTTCAGCGCCGGTGCAACCACAATGCATCCCCGAGGTAAGGGAACAAATGTTCTCTCACTTTGAAGAGGCCTCCATGATTGCCCCTGCATCACAAAATGCACTGTGCACCCTGCTGGCATGGCTGCATCAGCACTGGTAAGTTGGTTATAGATTGCGCTGAGAATGAGGAATTTTGTTCTACAAGAACCGTGTTACAAACCTCTACACTGTCTGCCCCATTCCTTTCAGAAAGTAGCACCCTTTCATTTATATCCCACCTTTCTTCCATCATTGAATTCAAGGCATTGTACATGTGGTTCCCAGGCAGTGTCCCATCCAGGCAATGAAAAGGCCTAGACCTGCTTAGCTTCAGCAGGTTAGCTGTATCATGTACCTTCAGCCCATGCCCTGGGACGTATCATGTGGCATACATGCTCTTTGATCACAGTATACAGGAAGCTCCACCTTAGGGGGGGCAAAAGACTACTTAACGTTGGCTTGAGACCTTTATAATATACAGCAGCTAATAATCATGGTTGCATGTGCACTACCTCTTCCTCTTTACCAGCACACTAGAAGGCTATTATGTCGATGATGCTCTGCAAGGCCAGGGAGTGTACACTTATGAAGATGGAGGGGCTCTTCATGGCACTTATGTGGATGGCGAACTGAATGGGCCAGCCCAGGAATATGATGGTGATGCGCGATTAATATTCAAAGGGCAGTACAAAGATAATATTCGGCATGGAATTTGTTGGATATACTACCCAGTAAGTCTGTTGGACTTGTCAGATCTACATTTTAAATACTGTTTAGAAAGGGGGGGGGAAAGAACCTCTAGACTCCTGTGGTCTGCCAGCAAAGAGGTAATCTTAGTTGGGACACAATGATATCTGATGCAATGCAGTGGCAAAACTTGTGGCAATACAATACTGTCCTGGTGCAACAGCAGCCCTGTGCACTGTGTAACTTCCATCTCCAAAGGTTGCTGAAGGCAGGGATTTGAACTTCTGCCCCTAGTGGCCTATCACAATCCCAGTAACTTCACACATAATATGGTGGTAACCTCTTATAATTTGTTTGCAAATGGCACGGTGTAACAGGCTGGATATGCCTAGCACGAAATGTTTTAGATTTGGGTCCAACATGTGAGGGATTTTTCGTGGGCTTTATTTCTCTTTTTAGAAAAGGGGCTTTTCTTCTCCATAAATACTTTTGAAATATTCACTAAGCATCACTCTTTAATGGTTCTAAATTAAAGACACTATAGCAAAGTTGCTTCTTGTTTTCACAAATGAATAGCTCTATTCAGGCCATGGAAGCTAGTGACTCTTTGCCTAAATAAATACTGAATAGGTTCTGTAGTGACCATGTACATGCTTTAGACATCAGTCTGTTGTAACAAAATGTTCTGAATACTGAAGCTACAATGTTTGTTGGCCTCTCAGAAAAATAGGGATCAAACTGACTTCTATGTTAAGCAAAGTAAAGGAACTGTTTTTAAATAACGGCACTAGTGCAGGCACACTGCTTTCTAAATATTTCTTAAGAAATAAATACTGCAATCCTATACATACTTACCTGAGAGTAAGCTCCATTTAACACATTTGGGGTTATTTCTGAGTAAATTTAAATAGGACTGTACTGCACAAATATAACTTACCAGACAGCCATACAAAAAAGTCTTTTGGGGACATATCTGTGGTATATCTATCAATAAATTAAAAGAATGCACAAACTCCTGATGGCTGTCATAATTTGTAGATAAACTGGTAATAGATTTGTAAATTAGGTTTAGAAGTAGCAAAACTTATTGTCTGCATTGTTTTTCTTTTCAGTAGAGAAATAAAATCCAGGACAAACCTTTTCCTGTGTAAACTGATTTTTTTTGTCTATGTTAGAAATAGCAAAAGGATAGTGTTCAGTCACTTGTTATGCTTTTCTTGATTCACAGTATTCTGCAGAAAAATGTATGGAGGGTGTTTTTTAAAAGTAGAAATGGCCTAGTTCTGTCCAAGGCTGAAGTGATGGCAGAGCACAACTGACTGAGAATGATTGATGTAGCATGCTCTGGGAACAGGGTTCAAGGAAATGAGACTGTAATTGGCACTTCTGAAACCAAAATATTACGGTATATAGATAGTCTAATTACTGTCAGTTAAAAATTAAAAACTTCCTTAAAACACAGGCATAAATCCTAGTACCAGTCACGTTCTTCTCTTTCAGGATGGTGGGCACCTGGTGGGAGAAGTTAATGAAGAAGGAGAAATGACTGGAGAGAAGATAGCCTATGTTTATCCTGATGGGAAGATGGCATATTTTGGACAGTTCATAGATGGTGAAATGTTAGAAGCAAAGTTAGCAACACTTCTGTCCGTAGAAGAGGGAAAGCCGCAATTTGAAGTAGTCCCAGGCAGTAAGTTCTCATTGATATACAGAGTGTTGTCATCTCTCTCTCTCTCACACACACACACACACACACACACACACACACACACACACACACACACACACACACACACACACACACACACGTGTCCACATGTCTTGTGTCAGGTGAGAATGACTCTCAACACATTGTAGTTGCCCCTTTGCTTGGAGACTGTACAAGACTGAACCACTAAAACAGGGGTGGCCAAACTTCCACCATCAGGGCCTCTGTGTTCTTAAGAGTTGTGTAGAAGACAGAATCTTGGCAGCTGCAAGTGCTGATGGTGCTGCTAAAGCAACTGCACTGACTGAAATGCCCTTGCCTATACAACCGTTAAAGGGCCAGGAGCATTCATCTTGAAAGGTTGGCCACCCCTGCACTAAAACAATACTTGAGAAATAATTAGCAGCTTTGAGGCTCCCAGCTTGAATATTTGCAGAGGAACTGATTGCAGTTTTAGGCACACTAAGGGAATAAATTCCATTTAACATAATGGTACTTACACTAATAAACAAGAATATGATTGTGCTGAATATCCCACTGACTTCAGTGAAATGCAAAGGATTGTGCTGAAGATATCTCTATTCAGAAGTAAGTCTCATTAATTCAGTGGTACTTACTCCCAAGAAAGTGTGTCTAGGATTGCATCCCGAAATACCTGCAATGGTCAGTTGGCGTAAGGTTCTAATTAGTAGGGTGTGGGGGAAAAGAGATTTGTAAATACCTAGAACTTTTATAGAAAACTCTCTTCTTTTTTAAGTTGGGAAACTTTATTTCTAGCTCATGTAAATCTGAGCTCATTTTTGTAACCAGTGGTGTACCATTTTTACACTTGGGAAGAGGAATTAAAAGGGCAGAATACTGGGATACAAAACACTGTTCTATTACTGAGTTAAACACGTCCATATTCCAGGAAATATGTCGTTTAAGAGAGGTGACTATTCAATATGGAAGTGTTTAACTCGGTAATCTACACTAGTCATAAAAACCTCAAACTGTTCTATTAGTTACTGTAACAGCCCAAAGATCTGTGTTTCCCTGTCTTGTTTTCAAAAACTAAATTTCCTTATACTGTAGTTGTACTGATATGCATAATACTTTAATTAGAGAGACATTACATTTTAATATTGTCCATTAATTCCTGTACTGATTTATTTTTAGGTCCAGTATACAGTTTTGATAAATCTACTTCATCTTGCATTTCTACAAATGCACTTCTTCCTGATCCTTATGAATCGGAGAGGTAGAATAACTTTATATATCTATCCTTGTGTAATCTTTCCTTTGTTTAAATATAATCTTTCCCTTGTTTAAATACTTTCAAGAAACTATTTGGTTGTTCTGCTTTGCATTTTAGGACACCATGCAACAACGATTTATTCCTTGGAATGGTGAACAGGATTGCTGGTGTATAAATGGCTTGGCAGATCAGCCCTTTGACTTGATGGATGTCTTGCATGGGTTTAATTGAATGGAAATGTTTTCCTTAAAAGTATGAATTCTCATGAAAAGTCTGTAATTATAATAGATAGCAGTTTAGTACTTTTGAAAGTGAGTATAAGGAACTTTTAAGTATGTGAATGAAAAATCATACCGCAACAGAACTTAAAGCACAATCTTGTATGTGTTTGTTTACTCAGAAGTAAGTCCCACTATGTTGAATGGGACTTACTCCTAGGTAAGAGAGGGTATAGGATTGCAGCCTTGCATCCCAATCCTGTCCCCTGCCATGCTATAGCATATAGCCACGCCAACGGAATGCACACTGTATGCTATGGGGGGGGGGGGGAGGCAAACGACCAGAAGGCCAATAAGAGGTAAGTAAAAACATTTAAAGTAACGGCCCAATCCTATCCCCCATGGGCACCGGCGTAACTAGCGTTGTGCCAGAGAAGGCTGCTTTACGACAGTCGCAAAGCAGCCTCCACCGGTGCACACTGCAGCCTCTGCCAGCCCACGTAAGCAGCCTCAGGGTGTTGAATGGGGCAGGGGGTGGGTGGAATGGGGCAGGGGTGAGAGAGAAGGTGGTCGGGCCCGAGGCAGGTTCGGTGGTGGCGGGCACACTGAATCCTGACCCCCTCTCCATGCCTGATCCAGGTCAACGTGGACTTGCGTCAGTGATTGAACTGCTGTAGATCTGAGTTGACCCATAGCGGCTGCTGGGACATACCCTCATTTTCCAATTGCCCTGCCCCCTTCCTCTCCTTTGACATTATATAGCTGGTGTGGGTCCAGTGAGACCCATAGGTGGCCAGAAGGCCTACAGAGGGGCTAATAAAAAGGTTTACTTCAATTTTGTTCGAAAGCTTTCATGGCCCGCGATTACTGTGCAAAGGTTTACTTTTTTATTTACTTATTTTACTTACAGCCCAGTTATAACTGAGGGCCCCATTGCAGCAGAGCAAACGCCACACCGCTGTCACTACTGGTGGAAATGGTCAGTGGCTCTGCATGCATTACAGATTCTGACAGCAGTGGATCACGATATCCACTGCTATCTGACCTTGGTAAGATTTGGGCCATTAATTACAGATCTCTCTGTGACTTCAAATAAGAGATGTTTTTCCTCTTCCCAGTCTCTACAATTACTTTCTGTGGTTGTTCAGAAAATTATCGTTCACATGCAGGGGGCAGGCAGAGAATGGAAAGAACTTAGCCTCATTTATGGGACTCAATACATTTTGTCTAGGACTCTGCCCTGCCTCAACAGGTGAAGCCTTGCCTCTGATCTCTGAAATTGCACAACTCCGGGACAGTCCATGCTCCCCTCTGTACCTTCACAGTTGGTAGGAAGGCTGGACCTCATCACAAGTGCAAGATGATGATGGCCCGCTTGGAATGTTGTGTGTGGAATGTGAAAATGTGGAACCCGAGATTGTAGGATAAAGGGTTTCTTTATCTAAACGCAGAAACGTTTAGCACGATCCTATTGCCGACTTAGGCTGGCACAGCGATTGCTGCGCTGAGCTTGGGTGTTGCAAACGTGCCGTAAAGCAGGTTGCAAAACCTGGAGAGGAAGCAGGCGCCATCAGGAAGGATTGGTCCTGGGAGGGCAGCAGGATTGGCAGCGCTGGTGCATGCCAAATCCTATATTCCCTTCCAGGCCTTTTCTGCCTACACGGGGCTTCTCAAATCTGCGCCAGCCATGAGGCTCATGCAGATCCAAGTAGCACCGTTTCAGAGGCTGGGGATTTACTCAGGGTAAGGGGACAAATGTCCCCTTAACCTGAGGAGACCTCCAGCCCACTCCTCCCCAGCTCTGAACACAGCATGACTGCGTGGCCCCACAAATCTGGCACTGATTAGGATTGGGCGGTTTATCACATTTGATATCTGTACTGTCTTCCCTGGTCCAGTTTTCTTTCTTTTTTTCTGGCTTGAGTAAAGAATATTTTGACTTTTCTGTAATAAAATATCCCCACGAGAAAAGATAATTAAATGTATTTCTGTACAAAAGAGAAATTGTTATCTACATTGGGAAGAAATTGGAAGATTGTAAGAATGTTGTGGCGATACAACTTTGGGAGTTAAAAAAATTGTTTTGGTGTTTTAAACTTTTATCTGTTTTACATGGCTTTTAAATCTGAAGTTATATTGTCAAAAGTGTTATCTAACTTTGCTACATCTTAATGTGTAGCCTTTTTATCTTATTTTGAAACCTTTTAAATATGTTTATAGTTGTTCTACCATTTACAGCACAATCTTATCCAACTTACCACCGATGTAACCAGCGGGGGAGGGCAGGGTGAGAGGTTTTGGAGGGGAGGAGAGGGAAGATTTGAATCCCCCTTTGGAGGGGATTTGAATCCCCTTTCCATTTTGGGATTGTAAAAGTGTTCTCGCTGCACCATTCTCCATGCACCACGGGTTACACCAGTGGTGTAAGTTGGATAGGATTGCGCTGCTAATGTTCCAGTTAGTCTCTCTGCTGGCCTGGGTAATTACTAATTTTATACATAAAAACTATACTGAAGAAACTTGCTGAGTAACCTTGATATTTGGGTGGCTTGGTGATTAATCCTGGGATATGGCTTAAGCCCGACCCACACCGCACGAGCTCAGGCGCGGAGGCGAGCGAGTGAGGCTGGCCGCTCTCCTCCGCGCTTTGACTCGTCTGTAGGAGTGTCTAGTCTCTCCTGTTGTCCCGCCTTCTTAAGAAAGCACAGCTGTGATTGGCTAACCTCAAGTGCGCTCCGATTGGCCGAAAACCTTGCACACCAGACAGAGAAAGTAGCAAAAAAACCCTTTCCCCAGACACATTAAACACATTAAACACCAGAGATTAAATATGCAGTCCCCCAAGATTAGAAGCGGGAAACCCCAAACAGAGCTCCTCTGACTTCAGCAAGTTGCAAGAGCCCTCCGGGAAACATGGAGTCACACGTGATTGTCAGAAAGGGGGTTTCTGCTGCAGCCTGCATCGCTTCTCTTTCTGTGTCTGATTTTTTTTCTGGATTTGCTTTCCTCTCCCAGCCCTAAAACAGCCTCTCTGATGGGAAACGTGGGAGGAGGAGGAAGCACTCGCTGGTGGCTGCCTGGTGACTCCAGACACCCACCTCCCCCCCACCCCAGCTTCGGCTGGAAAGTTTCCCTGTTCCCTCCCCCCCCCGCCTCCTGGTCCCGTGGAGCGGCGCTTGGGCTCAGGCCCCCACCTGCTTCCTGCCCTGACACTCTTTTCCCTCTCCCGTTGCCTGCCGGCCCGTTCCCAGAACTCGTTGTTTCCTCTCAGCCGAAAGCGCTCTTGGTGCCCTGGGGAGGCGGCTGTCGCTGAGGGGCCAAGAGCATGCCTGGCATGAAGAAGGTCTCCCGCTCGATAAAAAGGTCTCCAGCAACAGGGGTGGGGAAGCACCCCGCTCGAGAGCTTGGCACGCCCCCGCCGGCTACAGTAGACGGATTTGGTGAGCCAGATGGACAGGTGGTCTGGCTCGTTTAGACAGGTGATCAGATCAATGCTCTCTCCTGGATCTAGCCCGTGCAGGACGTTACCTCCACGGTGATTGGAAGTAGTTCAGAGTGGCAGGCAACCACTCTCCTCCCCCTCTCATTTGATTGGTGGTTGCAGTAGCTCCGCGAACCCGCCCCCTCAAAATATGGGCGAAGAACTTTATGTATGCGCCGGAAATTGGGAGATCGCATCTGCTCCGTTCGCTTCCGCAATGGTAACCAGACACCTCCGCACAGCTCGACAAAGCTCCTTGGGCGTCTGGAACGCACCAGAATTTGTGCGGTGTGGGTCGGGCTTTACAGTTAAGCAGTTATTGTGCTTGGTCACCTGTTGCTGATGGTAAATTATGTAGCTTCCATTTGAGCATTGACAAGATTTTCTTATTGTTAAACATGACTCAAACATTGCCACAGTATAGTACAGAATTTTATTGTATTTGTACACAAGCTAATATAATCCATGGTACAAAATTAGTTTATTTACAGAGTTCTAAGTATGGCATTATATTTTATATTTGTTGTCTCCTTTTGTCAGGGTATATGTGGATGCATCTCTCATTTCCTGTGCTGGAGAAGGGTTATTCACTAAAATAGCTGCTGAAACTGGCACAGTTATGTCCTTTTATAATGGAGTACGGATTACACACCAGGAGGTAAAATGGGGAGAGCTTCTCATTGCTGCTTCTGAAACGTTCTTGTTTTAGAAACCTTATTGTTGCTTGTTAACTTGGGTAAGGCTCACATATTGCGATATTTACATGAGCACTCAAGAAGAGCTTTGCTAGATCAGGGCAAAGGCTCATCTAGTCCAGCATCCTGTTTCCCATGGTAGCCAATCAGATGCCCTTGGGGAGCTCACAAGCAGCAGATGATGACATACATCCCTTTCCTGCCCATGCTCCCCTGCAAGAGGTATTCAGAGCCACACTGCCTCTGAACCTGGAGGTAGCATATAGGCATCATGATAAGTAACCATGATTATGACTATATCCATACAATCAGGGATGTAAATGCCACAGGTGTTGTAATATGCATGGCAGTGGGTTAAACCGCTGAACCATGAGCTGTCGATCGAAAGGTCGGCAGTTCGAATCCGCAATGGGGTGAGCTCTCGTTGCTTGGCCAGCTCCTGCCAACCTAGCAGTTCCAAAGCATGTTAATGCGAGTCGATAAATAGGTACCGCTTGCGGGAAGGTAAACAGCGCTCCATGTTCCAGCCGCATGCTACGCGCTGCGGCAAGGAGAGTCACGCTGGCCACATGACCATGGAGGTGTCTTCGGACAACGCTAGCTCTTCAGCTTTGAAATGGGGATAAGCACCACACCCTAGAGTCGGACACGACTGGACTTAATTGTCAGGGGTCACCTTTACCTTTTTATGTCACCACATACATAACCAGTAGCGTAGCCGAAGGCCGAAGGGTGTGTGTGTGCGTTAAGTGCTGCACAGGGTTACATGGAAGTGCAAAGTGCCCCCTCCCGCATGGAAATGTAAAGTGCCCCCCCTTGTGGCTACACTACTGCACATAACTCTGGATTAATGAAAACCTTCATACCCTGGTAAGCCTGTAACCTAGGGAGAACGTGCCCGCGTACATGCGCACGCACACATCACATAACCCAGTAGAAGGAGAAAGCCAGGTTTGTCACAAATGCCCATATGACACTGGAATATTTTTAATTGTGTGTCTTTTTGGAATTGACTGTTAAATGTTTTTATTAGGACCGGATTTATCTACTCCATTGATAACCAATTTGTTGCAGTGAATTAGTAATACAACTAACTTCCTCATTTGTAAAGGAGATGGCACAAGGATGGAAGGAGACTTGCCATGGACCTTTATGTGTGTGGCAGGGGGTGGGGTTGCATATATCTGCTTTTGGATTTGACTCCTGGCATGCTTGTTAGACTGAGTACCACTGATTACTACTATCCTAAAAAAATTGTAATACAAGAGAGATATTTATTAAAAGGCATGAGAGACGGAGGTCTTTATTCTGTCTTCAGTTTAATAAACCGTGAAGTTGACACTTTTGTCTATTTTTAAAACTAGGTGGACAGCAGAGATTGGGCTTTGAATGGAAACACAATATCCCTTGATGATGAAACGGTCATAGATGTACCAGAGCCCTACAGCCATGCAGCGAAGTACTGTGCCTCTTTGGGGCACAAAGCGAACCATTCTTTCACACCTAACTGTGTTTATGACTCGTAAGTATTATATTTGTGTTTGATACCAGGTGTTGTTTTTGAAGTGTCAGAATTGTGGCCAATCATGCACTGTTTGTATGGTAACAGACTAAATTCAAGGATCACCTCAGAGCAACTGGAAGCAAGGGAAGCAACCCTGGAAAATGTCCCCTAACCCTTTTGCTGAAACCCCAGTGCCAACCTCAAATATTCTGCAGACTCAAATGGCTGTGTTGCATGATATGAGAAGTGTGTGACAGGATCTCTTGTAAAGTTGCTGAAGATCATGTGTGGGGCTAAATGCAATCGGCCAGTATTCCCTATGACATTGCATAAGATCCTTCTGGATCATACACTGCTTCTTTGGTACTCTGAAAAATATTGCTGCCTGAACCAGCTCTTTGGTTTGATTGGACAGTTAAATAAGCTCAGGGGAAGCCGGCCATTTAGAGTGAAAAGCCCACAATTGTTCCTAAGGTCTAGCATGGCCTGAAGCTGTGTGAATGCACACATTCAGTTGGAGCTGCATAGATAAACTTTTGTTAGGGAAGCTTTTACACCCACGTGACAAGGATTGTGGGAGTTTACGGATACGAGTAGGGCTGGAGGCTCTTCACCCCCAACCATCTTGCAAGCAGGGCAGGGTTGTGGATGATAGTGCAGAGCCTATGGTAAGAGTTTACAGAGACAGTGGGATAAAAGAGTGGAAGAGCAAATTATTGCAACAGGAGGTTTTTTACAGTCTGCACTGCTGGAAGTTATTGGGCAAATGCTGTGGTGAAGAATAAGAGGAGAGGAAAGCTTGGCAACAGGGTGCAATATGACTTGTGCTATCCACACTTGTAATACTTCACTTATAATGCAAGCCACTAGGTAGTAATTTCAAATAAACACTTTAGCAGTCATTTCCTTAAAGCGTAGTCATTTTACCCATCCTCTGCCTGAAATTTCATTGTTTGAGTACTTCTGTTATTGTTTATGTCACGCAGAACATTTTGCAGTTAGTAGCCTTAACAGTTTCTTTTAAAGAAAATATCTCCTATTCAATAAATCCCATGAGACCCCCATCCCTAAGCGGAGTATTGAGGTAGATAAGTCATTTTCTACACTGTGCTGAATATCTTCTACACTGTGCTGAATATCCAGAGCTCTTCCATTATGCACTCACCCGCTGTAAATTCCCAGATTCACACATTTCTAAATGTTTGCTTTTAGACTGTGAAAAACCTCCTGTTGCACAGGGCTGCCTTGGTGAGGAAATGTCAGACTTGCTAAAACAATACAGTACTGTCATTAGTTTTCTTTGTATTAATGAATAAAGAATCAAGACTTTACATAAAGGTATAGGACAGATTTAAAACTGCCATGATGAAAACAAGACAAACAGTTATTTGGGGTTTCTCTGATTTTTTTTTTCTGTTCTGAAAACAAGAATGAATCTCTCTCTCTTCTCCCCCCCCCCCCCCAGGTTTGTTCATCCTCGCTTTGGACTGATTAAATGTATCCGCACAGTTAGGGCTGTGGAGAAGGATGAAGAATTAACTGTGGCTTATGGATACAATCATAATCCTACTGGGCAGAATGGACCAGAAGCTCCAGAGTGGTACCAAGTGGAACTGAAGGCCTTCCAGGCTGCCCAGAATAAGTGAAATGCAGACAGCTTCCCTGTTCAGCTAATTGGATCTATGCACTACCTTCCAACTGGAAACAGGACAGCGAGAATTAGTTATGGTGGTGTTCTACAACTCTTCACCATGTGTCGGAAAGGGGGTTCTTGCAAAATAACAAGTTTTAAACGTTACCTTAGAGCATTTTTTTAAAAAAATGTAGCTAGTGTTGTGAAAAACACACAAACACTATTTAACATGCTAGGCAGTGTGATCATTTGGCAAACTTCATCTAATTCAGTACTATATGCAAAGTTGCTAAAATGTTACAGGAAGCGTATAAAAAAAGACTGTGTCTTTCTACAACCTAGTTACAGTTACTGCGCAACTTCATTTGGTATACATTTTGTTTGTGATGGTAACAGAATTATGCTGTTTTTAATCTTGAAGAGTAGTGTAATTTTTCCTTTTAAAACCTTTGATAAGGATATTGCTTTAGAGCAGTTTCTGTCTTGGTGCACAGGAGGCTGGATTTTGTAACCTCTCTCTGAAAATTGTCATTTTCCTAACAGTGTTTATCTTTTATGAGACCGCACAAAGGTTTAAGCAATGATGGTATGTGTATGTTTTTTGTGGCTCAGTAGACAAATTAATTTTAGAAATGTGCCTAAGACAACCAAAGTTAATGTCTTTAAAGGTGCAACTTTTAAAGATAATAATCACACTTGGATAATATTTAGGTTTGGTTTTTTAATGTTGTTTAAAATAACAGAGAGGGTAATTTATGCGGAGATTTTGTTCACCGTGACGAGTGTGGAAGCAAATAGTCCAGGGTTATACTATGAGTCTTCTTGCTTGCTAATGCTAACCTCTTTTCCTTTCTTTTCCCGACTCTGAATGTTTAGTTGGCTTCGACAGATTTTGAGAAAGACATAGATGCATCATGAACCTAGATAGACAAAGATGTATCATAGATGCATCATATAAGACATAGATGCATTGTATTGATGGATAGAGACAGAGTAACAACTGCAGGACTGCACTTTTGGAACCTTGTTTATTTCAACAGGTTGTTGAGTAAGAATTGGAAAAGGAGTAATGAAAGCTTGAAGGCAAACCTTTTAACTGCTACTGTTAAGCAAATTCTGTTTTGTTTATTTAAAATAGGTTTTAGGGGAATTGTGAAATACATTTTACAGTCCTTAATTAGCATTTATCTATGATCAGTAGAACAATATCATTAGAGAAAGCAAGAACTTTTCAAGGGAAATATTAGCATTTGGCTTTTTTAAATAGCTTTTGAAATATTCTCAGTGCATTAACAGATCACGTGCTTTATGGTGCTTATGTCAGCACAAGTGTGTGTGTGTGTGTGTGTGTGTGTGTGTCACTATGGAAAAAAATTAACTCTTTGTATATCCTTTAGAAATATACTTTTGGGGAAGGGCTGTAGCTCAGTGGTAGAGCACCTGTTTTGCATGCAGAAAGTCCCAGGTTCAGTCGCTAGAATCTCCAGGTAGGGCTGGGTTATACCCCTCAGAAACCATGCAGACCAGCTGCCAGTCAATGTAAGCAATATGGAGCTTGATGGTCTGGCTCAGTTTAAAACAGCTTCAAATGATAAACCAACTGTTTTACCAGCAGGCCAATCATGGGCATCTACTGGAATTTTAAAAATTAACCATCATTCAAACAAGCATGAAGTTGAAACATGATAGTTTCACTGTTTTTTTATTATTATTATTTCTAGGCTAGGATCTTAACATGGAATATGCTAAAAGCAAAAAAAAAAGGTGACTCTTTGGTATCAGAGAGTCATTGTGACTCTTTTACCTTGACATTTGTAAATTTGGAGATAAAGCCTTATTTATTGTCAGCTTTATTGCAAAGGATGGAGCCTTTTCTGGATTTTGTTGTCTAGGATTGTACAGTGATGAACTTTTTTGATATATATCTTTTTAATGCCTGCCCAGGATTTCATGGCAAAAAAAAACGTGAATGGGGGGCTTTGTCAGCACTCCAGCTTCTCTCTTTGGTAACTCTAGCCACGTCTTTTCTTGTTCAAGTTTGGCAAATCGCCCACACAGATGAGATTTCACTGACTCAGCTGGGCCTGCTGAGGCTGAACTGATCCTCACTTGTGAATGTGAGACTGCAAAGCCTAAAATGATGTTAACACTGCTTCAGCAAATTGGTATGAAAAGAAGAGAAAAAGTGACTCTCAGCTTCTTTCCTATGTACATTTAAGCGCACTAACAATTTTCTGTTAACAGAATTAAAAACATTCATAATTTCCAGAAATTCTGTCGTTTAATAAATAGCTAATAAAAACTAAAGCATAAAAGATTTAGGTTTTATTAGCTATTTATTAAATATTTATTACAACGACAGAATTCACAGAAATTATGAATGTTTTAAATTCTGTTATATGGACTAGTCGTGAAAATCTGAGATTGTTTCTAATTTTCTGTTAGTTTACAAAAAATGACTGCAGGTAAATACTACTGATTTTGATGGACCACCCTTGAGATACTGGTTCAGTTAAATTATTTGGTAGCAAGAGAGGAGGCATGGTCTTATGTCGATGTCTTTTCTGAGTTTGCCTGCATGTAGTTCCTTTCAAGAAAAACCTTGGCAACTGGGTCTGCACTCCTAAGCACATTGACTTGGAAGCAAGTTTCTTTGAACTTGGCAGGATATTCTTAATAAACACACTGCATATCTAATATTGGAACAGGCGCACTCTAGGTTTACATACATCACTGGCATGTAGAAATACTAGATGTAGAAATACTAGAGTGATTTAGTGAGTTGTTGTCTCACTATATATTGTGAATATATGCTTTCATCATGGAAAAACAACTCCTCCTTCTGGGCTCTTTCCATGACGTACACTCTGTAATGCTGGGTCAACACCAAGATGTGCCCCAGGCTAATCATTTCTGTCTCCCACTCTTTTTAATTTGTAATCTCTTGTGTCACTTGTGATTCTTTTCATTACTTATGTAGCCTTTCAGAGACTAGCAACTGTTGGTGGGCAGTGCTAACAGCGTTTTTTACCAGCAGTGCTGGTAAAAAGACTATTTCTGCCTAGGAGAAGTGGAGCCTGGACAACAAGAATAGCATATAATCAGTATTGTCCCTTGCACTTGCTCATCTAACTAGCAAAAACCATTCTGGACTTGAGATCTCCATCTTTAGTGGAGCTTTCGTATAGAAAAAGTTTGGGCATGTTGTAAATGTAAGCCGATATTAATTACAGAAATGACATTCTGTAGAATTATTCTGTATCAGACTAATGTTCATCAATCTCTTTATACAAATCTTAAAGGAAGGAAACACTGCAGTTTTCCTTGGAGGTTTATTCAATTGCTTGTCTTAGAATTGGAAAGTATTTAGTGAACACCAATCTAAATTGGCTTTAATTTCATCAGCTGTAATTTGAACCCATGTTCTTCTTCTGTGTAAAGTGTTTTCTTTCTTTTATTTATTTAAAAGATTTATATACCGTTTTTCTAGTACAGGTGGGCCCCCATATCCACGGATTCATTATCAACAGTTTGTTATCCACGGATTGTGGGGACCCCCCCCCCAGGCTTTCACTTTTTTCCCAGTAAGCTTCATTTCTTCCTTAAACAAACAGGAGAAGCAGCCTCTGGCTGCTTATTGCAGGCAAGTAGAATGAGACTAAGTCCTAGAGAGGCTCTTCAAGGTTAACAGAAACCTTGCAGAGCCTCTCTAGGACTTAGTCTCGTTCTACTTGTCTGCAATGGAGGCTGCTTCTCTGTTTTAAGGAAGAAACCAAGCTTGCTGAAAGAAAAATAAGAGCTGGGGGGGCGCGTGGGCCTACCCGCAGGGGAGGCTGGGCGGTGGGCCCTCAGGAAACTATGGAGGGAGTGTTCGCTCTTATCCACGGTTTCAAGTATCCACGGAGGGGCCTGGAACATATCCCCAGTGGATATGGGGGGAGTATTGTACTCAAAGTGGTGTACAACATGCGAATAAAACATACTGACAATAAAACTGAATAAAAACATTAAAATAAAACTATTAAAACAGTTAAATTTAAAAAGCAATACAACAGTAGATTAAAATATGAAACAGCTGTAACATGACATAAAAGCAGCAACATAAATTAATAAAGGGTCCCTAGGAAGTTTCTAGTTTGACAGTTTTTTAGATGCTTAACAGCCCAATCCTGTCTAGTAGGACATGGCAGTGCTCATAAGGCGCCCGCCTCATCCTATGCAGGATTGCACCTGCTCTGGAGCATCTGGCGGCCTCCTTGGGGTAAAGGAACATTTGTCCTTTTACCCCGAGTAACACGTCAGCCGTTGCAATAGGTCTTCTCAAATGCATGCCAGCAATTTTGCTTCGAGAGGCCTGTGTAAGGCCCAACAGACCCGGGAAGGGGGATAGGATATGGTGGAGGAGGCCTCCACTGATCCCTCCCCCTTCCCAGGCCCAGTCCTCCAATCCCCCTTCCCAGAATGCCCCCATTCTGCCCTCCTTCCGCTGCCAGATTAATTGAAAGTTGTCTTGCATACTGGTCTTCCTACTACTGCTATGACTTCCTAATAATAATTGCTTTGCTGAATCAGACCAAGATCCATCCATTCTAGCACTGTATTTTCTGGTAGTGTCTGGCAAGTTTGGAAACTTGCAAGCAAGACATGAAGGTTATAGCCTTTCCCTGTTGTTTTGTCCCCTAGCACACAGTACTTGGAGGCATAGTACTGCTGAACATGAACGTGGAGATTTCATTTAATGAGAATTGCTGGGGATAGACTTGTCTCCATGGGGAGACTACTACTTGGACCTTCTCTGTCCTTTAAGACTAATTGCAACCCAGAGGAATGAGAGACAAAGGCTCAAGGGGAGGGGAGGGAGGCCACACTGACTTTGATCAAGAAGTGTTAAAGGAACTCTGTGCAGTGAGTTCCATCTTTTCATAAAAGCAGCTAATGCAAGCAAATCTTACTATAGAGCAGTTCGCAAGAGATGTAACGATTGATGACATTTGTCAAGATGGAATCCTAAAACAGTAATTCTTGTACATAAGCTGTCTTTTAGCTTTCAGTAGCCTCTAACTTGGAACATAGTGGCAGCAATTCTTTTACTTTTTTGTGACTTTTCAGTAAGTGACAATTACTGCATCATGTTAGCACTCAATGCTACAAAAACCTTATTTGAATTGTGGGGAAGTCTACGGGCAAAAAACTAAGCACTCAGCTAGAACTAGGTGTGGAAAATAAGTCATGAAAACTTTGAGTTGCAATATAGAGTACAATCATCTTCCTTTCTACTCTGTAGATTCTTGTCCAACTGTTCAGTGATTGGGCAAGCACTTTATTGAAAGTCGCTGTTGATTTTGTCATGAGTAAGTTGTACATACAGCAGCTACCTCCGTGTTCTGGAAAGCCAGATTTAGAGGAACTACGAGAGTCTTCAGTAATTTCTGACCTCCGTTCTAGTTTGTAATGTTGCAGTGTTGCACACTATCACACTACTTGGTTCTACATGAGACCAATATCCTGACTGTATGGTTTGGCTCTTTTGAACATAGGTAGCCTGTTAGAGTGAATCAAAATAGTTAGTGTAATGTATGTAGAGGGGCTTCACACACATGTTCTCTAGTTGTCTAGTATATGATTTTTTTTCCAGTCACCTTGTGCTTGATGTCCTTATTGCTACTTAGGTACAGCTGCTGTGGGATGTCAGCTTGGCTTTCACGACGGTGGAGGGAGTACAGTACAGTCGGACCTTTTTATCCACGGTTTGTTTTATCCACGGATTTGACTCAACACAGATGGCAAAACTGTGGAAGAGGGAGTCCAACTGCACTACATTACCTCTTTTATTCAGCGTTGTCAGGGGCCTGCCAGCCACTTCTAGCCTCCTGCACATGTCCCTGTCCAAACCACTGAAAAATGCAGCCGGGAGTCTCCGGCGCCATTTACAGGTTGCTTCCAGTAGTGGCTTTTGTTTTTTCAGTCAGTTCAACCAAATTCAGGAGGGGGGAAGCGGCGAAGATGCTGAAAAAAGGTAATGTGGCACCGCTCCTGACCCCCACACCGGATTTCATATAACACTGATTTTCTTATCCACTGTGGTTCCAGGAATAGAACCCCAGCGGATAAAAAGGTCTGACTGTATTTGGTTGGCCACTATCTTCCTTTTTTAAGGTTCTTCTTCAGTTGCTGTGGCTTCATATATTATGTGGCTTCTTTGTTCTGCCAAAATATGATTCATTTATATAAGCCATCCACTGTATGCAGAAGTTTGTTCCTAGATTATTACTCCTATTCTAATGGGATATGTGCTTCTCTGTTAGGCTCCCCTATGTATGTTTAATGATACCCACAGATGAGCCCACAGGAACCTGGCTATTGTGCTGTAACAAGCATCCAAAAGCCTCTATCAAGATTGGAGTGGGTGCTCTATTAATTGCTAAATGGATGCATAAAGGAATAGCATGATCTCTGTTTCTGTGAATGAGGGCGTAAACGCCCATAAAGAAACTCATCTCTTTATCCCCAGAACACATTTCCTTCTGCTTTTGTCTCCTGGCATAAAATATGTCTGGATGTCTCTGAATTTAATTTATTGCAGAGGTAGTAGGCAATTAACGGCCATGGTCCCTAGCCATCCCAACAAATAGGTACAGTTCTGCAATAATACCAGTAATTATGAATTGGTCCTAGCCTTGTTACTATTGTTTAGGAATGCTAATTCACTATTTGAAGAATATAATATAATGGGTTAATTGCAAGATGCATGCATGCATAGGTCAAAAGTCTTGACAATTGCTATTTTTAATTTTGTCTGTTTCTACAGCAAGATGCCTTTCACTTCTTATAGTTCTATTGAAAACCAAAATGAACATGACCTCTGTAATTTAAGGGGGGAACGACTTGTGGTCTTTCCCTCCCAATTTTTTGCTACTAAAAGCAATGAAATATCTAAGTCATAAAATCATGAGCAAAGGAGGTGTGTGTGTGTGTGTGAGAGAGAGAGAGAGAGAGAGAGAGAGAGAACGAACACAGATAATAGTTGTATGAATATTTTATGGCAGAGTACATAAATAAAATTGTATATGGTTAAACTAAGACAAGCTATAAATGTATTCTTATAAAAAAAACAGGGTAGAAGCCCAAACAAACAGAGTAAACACCTTAAAATGCAGAAATTAAACATATGCTGTCTTATAGGAAAGGAAAAATGTTAGGGAATAGGTATATACGCAGCTTTTCATTTTTATTGTCAAATTTTCACTTCAAGCATAGGCACATCTCTGACACTTTATAAACTCTTCCTATTGTTTAATATTTGTTCTATGCCAAAAGTAAGCTTAATAATTGGGGTCCGAGATGGTAAAGTCCCTGCAAGTTGTTATGAAAAGATCCACTTTGGGAGTATTGTAAATAGATTTGGTCATGTTCAGACATGGAGCCATTTTGGAAAATGCAGGTTCCAATATGGCAACTACATGAAAATGGCAGCTTTTTGTTAATATACTGTATATGAGAATGTATATGGTGTTTATGAAGTCAAGGATTTGTGAGCATTATTTATTTTATTTATTTACAGTATTTTTATCCCGCCCTTTTCCCCAAAGGTACCCAAGGTGGCTTACAGCAAAAAAGAAAATACAATAAAAAAAATAATCACATTTTAAAACAGTAAAAAACAATTAATGAAAATTAATAAAAACAGTATCTAAAAATTGATTAAAAAATCATTGCTACAATTAAAACAAGAGCATAAAAACAGCAGCACCCCCACCTCTACCAGCGAGATGTTAAAAAATGTTAAAACATTAACGTGTTATTTTTAAATCATATTTAAATTATTTTATTATCCATATCAATATGCCAGTTCATGTCAAAACCCTCTAAAACTGAGGTGAATAATGCTGAAGACCCCAAAATGCTTTGAACTAGTCAATAAATCCACTCTGGGAGTAACAGTAAGAAACAACTTACTATAGACTGGCCGTCTTGCTCTTTATCCTGAAATCCAAATCAGGGTACCATAGTTTTGTGCTGCCCTAAAAGTCACCTGCATCCATGATGCCTCATTAGTGTTACATTAGCTTGGTCAGTCACCTTAGACTTAGATAATTCAAAATATTGGTGTGCTACCTGCAGACATTGATACAGGACTTCTTCAAAGAAAACTCAGTGGCATAAAAATATGCATTGCAGTACAGCTTTGCAAAACTAGAAGTAGTAAGAAAAGAAAATGGATGCATAGAGTACCGGTAAGTAAGCAATCAACTTTGACAAACTGTCATGAGTCAGTCAAGTCTACACAGTCTATAAATAGTGTCTCACTGTTATTCCTAGAGTGGATTTATTGAGCAGTTATTTATTGACCAGTTTAAAGTATTGGGTGCTTTTCACTCAAAGAAAATGTACAGTACTTGTTTTCCTGTGAATTTTCAGAGTAAACTTATAATCCATTATTTAATGTTACGGTTTGCAGCGTAAACAAGATTTGCCCATGTGCAAGTGAACAATAAAATAGTTTATTTCTAACCTACATTCTGGTGACATGATAGCACTGGAAGTAAAATATCATGCAGAATGTTTGGTTGGGTGTTACAGCCAATCCAGGCCAAGTAATCTGGCAAGAAAGAAGACCAACATAGTTCAGTTCTGCAAGGGGATTGATTTTGCTTTGTTAATAAACTTTGTTGATTATAAAAAGAATGGATGGGACATACCAGATACTAAAAATGATGGAACTTGTCTGAAATGTTCAAAACATGCAACGTGCAAATAGGCTTTGACTTGAATAAACACCACCCTGAGAATTAAGGGGTGGGCAATGGTGCAAAGAGGCACTGGAATCCAGGGATGTGGATCAAGTCTCTTGACTCCCAAGTCTCGAGTCAAGTCTCTGGGTCCCAGTCTCAAGTCAAGTCCCAAGTCTGTGCCCCCTAGTCCTGAGTTTTTGGTTGCAAGTTGCGAGTTCCTATCTGTTTTAATGAGGAAAACAGGTTTAAACCTGAATAAAATTGGACTTGTCATAAAAGGCTCCAAGTTTCGAGTTGAGTCTTTCAAGTCTTTTACAATTGCCAGGTCAAGTCCGAGTCGAGTCATTGACACGACTTGAGTCTGACTCGAGTCTGAGTCAATAGACTCAAGTCTACATCACTGCTGGTATCAGGAGTCAAGTACTTTCAGGCTATGTATGTCAAACTTGCTGCTTAGGACCTTTGATATACTGTAGATGGCATTATGCATGTTCAGGTAATAGCTACTGAGGATGATTGTGTTCAAAGTAGCAATAATAGACTTCTCTAATGGGAGAAAACTGTTTGTGCCATGCAGATGCAGGTAGCAGAGCCATTCTTCACTTGAAAGACACAGTAGAAAATGATTTCAAATATATTGCAAATATATACAGTGGATAAGTGTAGCTGTCCTATGAATAACAAAGTTTTTATTTGCCAGAAATCATAGCTAGTATTTAGAACAGGTTAAAAAAAGAATGATACCTGCACATACTATTGCCTAGTTCCTAAAGTTCTGGAAGGCTTCCATGCATTTATAAGATCTGGTAGTGTTTAATATTCAGTTGAAAGAAATACTCACAGCAGACCTGGGTGCGCATCAATTAAGCTGCATTCATATCATGTTCATGCCTGCACATATTAATTTGCAGGGACACTCATCTATTCTTCAACAATCTGTCACAATTTCTGTACAGTCCCACAAGTGACCTTGACAATGTGGATGAGCTAAGACAAACTGTGCATACGCGCGCACACACACGCATGATTTCTACTTTCAAAGTTTGTCACTAATAAGTGTTGCATTTTAGCAACCTCTGAATAGTCTACCCAGGGGGCTATACTTATGGCCCAATCCTATTGAAAGGCAGCATTTTGGATTGCACAGATAAATGTGCCCCATTTTTGTAGAAACTGTGGTCACTTTGGTTGCCATGGCTGACCATCCAAATGCCTTGCCCATTCTTTGGGGGAAGGGCAATGAAAGCAGTTGCAGCTTCCAGAAATAGGGATACATCTCTCAAGCTGCTGAAGTGAACCTGCAAGAAAGAATGCACTACAAACTGCAAAGGAGACAGATTGATTTGTGCATCTGTGTTCATGATGATTTCAGAAAGCACAATTCTGTTTAACTTGAAGTCTTCAATGTACATATTTTTAAAAGACATGATGTTGACATGTTAAGTTGCATTTCTGTGAACTTTTAATGCCTTTACTTACAAAGAATGCTACATAAAATGAAATGATTAAGTTCCATTTTTAGCAAGTGGAACCGTGTGTGTGTGTGTGTGTGTGTGTGTGTGTGTGTGTGTGTGTGTAGAATTAACACAATTACGTAAATATCCTCTTGTCTACTTCAAAATATATTTTCATGTTTGCAAACAAATTTCTTGAGCCCAAAAGCCACAGAAACAACCCCAAGCACATTCTTAAGTGTTACAGAAAAACATATGTCAGACAGCCACCATTTTTACATAGTTGCCATATTAAAATCTGCATTTGTCAAGATGGCTGTACATCCAAAATGAAATCTTTAATTGATATCTACAATCCTGCAAAAGAGAGTGGACCTTCTTATTAGAGTTTTATAGTTTTGTTAAGTCTTTTTCAGTTAGAACCTCAATTTCTTGAGCCCTTTCTACAAGGCTTTCTTCCTTGTAATGTAATTATCAATATACTTTGAAATATGCTGGTCTTTTTCTTTTCATTATATTCTCTGTGAAACTTTCATATTGCAACTAAACTTTCTTTTCAAAATAGCTGCTGATGAATAGAAGCTTCTTTCAAAAAGCATTTTTCTTGTTTGGTTGCACTTTTTAATACAAAAATATGAATCTACTTGTTTCTACATGGCTTGGTGGGGATGTCCTTGCCCTCAAGACTACGTTGTGTGGTGTATTAATAGACTTATGTACGGTATTTACAGGCAATCCCATTATATTTAATATGTATTTCTGTACTTGATGAAATAAAACAGCTATTTGTACTAGAATGATGAGCCTTATTGACATCCATAGTTTTACTTACAATTTCTAAAACTATGGAAAACTGTAAAGAAACGTTTACATGAATGACAGTTGCAATTCCTGTGGTGTTTATGAATGAGGTTTTTTTTTTTAGTACAGTATGTTTTGAGTGCATGTACAAGGAAGTAGGGAAAATGTTTTCTTGGACAAAAATATGTACTTGGAAGAATGTTAAAACTTGCATTGAATTGTGCTATGGAATTAAATGAATTAAGCTATTAATTGCCTCTGAATCTTTGTTCTCTTAAAATTAACTCAGGATTGGGCTCCCCATCTCAAACTAAATCCCCACGCAGCAAGGCAGCACCACTGGCATGGACTACACTGCATCCTGTGGGAGATTTTCAGCTGCTGGAGGTCTCTTCAAGGTAAGGGGGCATTTGTCCCCTTGCCCCGGGGTAAGACCCTGCAGCCGCTATGAGTCAACTGGGACCTGTGCCAGTGATGTTGCTGGCACAAGTCCGAGCGTGCAGGTGGAAAAGGGCCGGGAAGGGGGTTTGGACTCGGCACCCCCCATGGCCAAATAGCCCGTCTTCTGGGCCCGACCCACCCAACCCCCACCCCATTGCACCTGCAGGGCTAACCTGTTCTGGCAGCACACCAGCTCCCTGCACTGCCTTGATGGTGCTTTTGCGGCGGCCTGTGCCAGCGTAGGCCTTGAATAGAATTGGACCGTAAATATTGGACTACCATCATTCTTGTATGCATCTGGCCAAACTCTGCCATTGGTGGGAGGCCCAAAATGCATTTGATTGAAAATAAAGGCAGATTTGGCATGATTTCAACTCTCTTTTTAAAAGGTTTGAAAAGTTACTGGGGGCATGAGTGTGCTGAGATGGTTCCACACATTTCAATTGCTTCATTTAGAACTTTAGATGTTTTGAGTGTTGCAGGCTTTCTACAATGGAAGTACGTATTAATTAGTCATTAAAATGTGTGCACCTTTTTTTTTAGATGCCCTGTATTATCATCTGTTAGAACCTGCGTTTTGCAGTTTAGCTTCTGAGCAGCTGTTGTCTTACCTTCAAAGTATCTTTTTTTTTATTAAGAAATGTTTCCCTTGTTTTATGATCATTGGGAACTCTAATAGTGCAATCCTAATATATTTACTCAGAAGTAAGTTCCACTGTATTCAGTGGGGCTTACTCCTGGATAAGTGTGTTTAGGATTGCAGTGTACAGTTTGTTGGGATTTAATGGGTGCAGAGGGTGCTATGAGTCACTAGGCTTACCATCATCCCGGAAATGACCGGGATAGTCCCGGCAACGGCCTTTTGTCCCCCCGTCCCCCCCGAACAGTGTTGTAGTCCCGGCCCCGGCCCGCCGGCTGCATCGCGGCCGGCCGGAGCTCTTCTGAGGCTGTGCTGCCTGCTGCAGCTCGTCTCCGTCCTAATCTTCCTAGTCTCACGCGCCTGCGCGAGACTGGAAGCACTCGGAAGATGTCCGAGTTCACTCGGACAACTTCAGAGGCATTCCAGCCTCGCGCGCATGCGTGCGAGGCTGGAATGTCTCCGAAGTTGTCTGAGTGAACTCGAACATCTTCCGGGACGTTCCAGCCTTGCACGCAGGCGCGCGAGGCTGGAATGTCTCTGAAGTTGTCCAAGTTGTCCACGGCAGCAGGCAGCACAGTCTCAGAAGAGCTCCGGCCGGCCACGATGCCGGGACTAAAAGACAGTCACAATACACAAATAAAATAAAATAAATAAACAAATAAAATAAAATACACAAATAAATGAGCACAGTCTCGGAAAATAAAATACAGTATTTTACCTTTTTTCCCATGCCTCTGAGCATGTGCAGAGTGCCGTCGCTCTTTTCGTCCCAGCCACCTGGCTGCGTTGTGACGGCCAGCACTTGCCATTACAATGCACCTGGCTGGCTGGGACAAAAACAGTGGCGGCACTCTGCACATGCTCAGAGGCACGGAAAAAAGGCAAAATACTGTATTTATTTTACAGTGGACACGCCCACTTCCGGTGGACGCGCCCACTTCCGGCGGAAGTGACATCACAGTTTTTGACCTGCCTTCTTGTGATGTCACTTTCGTCCCCCCTTGGGGGGGCCAGAAATCTGGTAAGCCTAGCTATGAGTAAGTGCTTGTTCTGTGCTCCTGAAGGGTCCAGGGTTTCCAAGATACTTGCGTGATTGGAGTAAACCTGAGACAAGGCTAGTTGTAGTCGCCCAGAAGAAGCTGGTTATGGGGATGACAGTAAATGTTTCAAAGTGAATGTTTCAAAGCAGAGGTAAACACAAATTAGGATCACTCATGCCGATTTTGGTGTCACTGCAGTTGGGACAAGTTCATTAGACAGCTGATTTGTGACCAAGGGTTTGTGTAGTTTGCAAACCGAAATATGCTGTGTTGGAAGAGATTACAGTACCTGTCTGCTTTTGTATAGTTATGGACTGGTCAGCCTTTCCTTTGTCAGGCAGATTGTGATTAATGGCCTATTAATGGTTGGCTTAATGTGAATTGTGGTTGGGAGATAGTTGGCAATACTTGTTTTGAATGAGAGAGCCATTAACATTTGGAGAAGGGGTCAAACTCCTGAGAGTTTTCTTTTTTCATTGTTTGTACAGAATTACTATACAGTACATTTCAGAGTATGTTGCAATGATTTACCAATTGTGGCTCATTCCTGATATGAATGTAATTCTTTTTTTAAAAATGTGATTGTTTGCTAAAATCAAGAGAAACATTTTTAAAAAACCAACTGGTTTGGGAACATCAGTGTTGCTTGCCTCCACTTAAGGTAAAGGTATTCCCTGCTCGAAAGCCCGTTGTGTCGTCTGACTCTAGGGTACAGTACTCATCTCCGTTTCTAAGGCCGAAGAGCCAGCGCTGTCCGAAGACGCTTCCATGGTCATGTGGCCGGCATGACTAACGGAACACTGTTACCTTCCCACCACAGTGGTACCTATTTATCTACTTGCAATTTCTTGCTTTCAAACTGCTAGGTTGGCAGGAGCTGGGACAGGAGACGGGAGCTCACTCTGTCACGCGACACTTGGGTCTCGAACTGCTATCCTATCAACCTTCTGGGCTGCAGTTCAGCGTCTTAACCACTAAGCCACCGTGGCCCCTGCCTCCACTTAAAATGACTGAATATTCAGTGCCGTCCCTCCAAAGGAAACCAAAATCCAGGTAGCACTGCCCACATGAACCTTCTTAGTTGAGTGGGAAGCACAGTTCCTCATTCTCAATCGTAAGCTGCTGATCATGTGCAAGTCACTTGAATGGAAGAAACAAAATTGACCAACTACTTGCTTCAACATCAAAATATCTGCCTGGAAATGTTTCCAGAAGCATGCAAGTCACCAAACATCTGTTTATGATTTATATGATCCCGAAGCCTCATTTCCAAAGGCACATTTTTCAAAATCTGTTACCCAGCCTGGCATGTTCTGGTAACAGTATAGTCGGTAGTTATAATTTGCTTAGTGAAATAGCTAGTGGTGGCTGGGATGCGGAGTGTACACACCACGTATGATGCGGAAGGTAATTAGCACTCATTTGGGGAGCTTCAAGTACCTTAAGACTGCCTAAGCTGCTTAATTTGGTACGGCGAGTCAGCTCTTAATGCTGTGTGGCAGCACTCAGTGGGTTAAACCCAGAGGTGGGAAGGAAACAAGGAAGGGTGCCACCTGCAGAGGGGGAGGGGCTGGTTGAAACAACACCTGGGTGGGGTGAGGCTTTGTGCAGACTGTACGGAGAAATGAATGGAAGGAACCCACAGGGCAGAGCCAGCCCCTCAGTGACTCATCGGAGCACCTGCCCACCAGGGCTGGGAGAGCTTTCAAAGGTTGCTTAGCTTGGGGAGGCAAGTGTGGCTGAGGTAAGTGAATGCCCCCCCCCCCGGTCAGAAATGGTGTTCTGTTTTTCTGTGGCTGCCTGGAGGTGCCAACTATTCCTGCGCCTTCTCTCGCCCTTTCTTCCTGTTCATTGCCCCGGCACTTCTGGTAAGAGGATAGGCTGGGAGCTGTAGCAGCCAGGTACTTTCCTAAGTGTGTGTTCAGGGTCAAGTTATGCCTTGATAAATAGCCCTTGATGGAGTTAATGTATACCTGAGACAGAAAAGCTCCTTCCTTTTTCTCACTGCCTTTTCCAGCGAGTCTGATTGTTCCTGCTGACTTTTCCTCTGCCTTCACCTACAGAATTTTCTATGACCTGAAATTTTTAATTCCCCACACTCATAGTATATGTTTTATCATCTCTGGCTGCTGAGTTATCTAAGTGCTGGAATTTAAAAAAAATGTCTTGGAGAACTGCCCTTGTCTGACTTTTGATGGGTGCCTCTATCACATAAGCTCCCAAAGCATAAGATCTGCACCTGCCATACATGACCCCAAATGCCCCTTTGATGCAGGAGCCTAGTGGTCAGATTCACTGTCCATTACTAGACTAACAGCGCAATCCTGTGTAACATTGCACCGGTGTAACAGCAGATGCACCGGTGTAAGTGCATTTACACTGGCATAAGTGCACTTACACTGGTGCATCTACTGTTACACCGGTGCAAAGTTACACAGGATTGCACTGTAACTGGTATTCAAAGATACAAACCGCTCCGTTTCCCAAATATACAGACTTTACCATCAGACTATTATTAAGCATGCCTCACTTCCCGGAGCAGGGGAAGCAGGTATTTCAGAGTTTGGCTTCCTATGGATGGGAAAGCTCTGAAGATGTATGGTTTCTGTATAATATTTTCTTTATTTACCAATATACAAGCAGATCATAAGCTGAGGCAAACAGGTCCTATTGCAGGCAGCAGTTCTGTTACCTCCATCTACCCATGGTCCCTTATCTTTATAGACAGCTCACAGCTCCATTTGCCCACTCCAGATGCTAAACTCTCTCTCTCTCTCTCTCTCTGCGCCAGGGTCTTAGACACCACCACTGTAGTGGAATTGCCCATTTTAGAAATCTCTGTAACAAGATAAGTAAGGTTCTTCTGTGTCAAATCCTTGATTCCCATCAGTTTAGGCAAAACCAAAGGGGGTGACTGACTTGCAATCATCAGAGAGGAGTCTGGGAATGATAGCCAAAGAGACTCCGTGGACCTTGGGTTTGTTTGCAGGCACTTCCTTGCTTTCGTTTTCATTCTGGGAATGGGCTTGCTGCCTTTTTCTTTCTCCTGAATCAAGTCTACAGAGAGCTGTATTGTTTTATATGTATCAGTTTAGCATGCTACAGGGCAAGTTAAATCTAAGACTCCAAAAGATGATCTTTCATAGGGCATATAGTTGAGTTTCTTTCTGAGCAGAACTGTCAGTGTTTTCTATTTTCTATTGTCATGTTGTTAATAATAATAATAAATATAATAACACAAGCATTTACATAATACTTGTTCATGCTGTAAATGCATACAAAAACCTACGGTAAGTAATAGCTTCATTCATTGAATACATGGTGAGTGGGGGGCCTGAAACTGAAGACAAACCTAGTGAGTTCATAGTATGATTTGAACTGGGGACTTCCTGGTTCTCAGTTCAGTTGCTTCTCTATTAGCATTCTGTCTGTGTCTGTGTCTGTGTGTGTCTGTGTCGGGTGAGAGTGTTAATGTGAAATGTAATTATTTCTTTTCGCAAGTCGCTATGGGACGCAGCTTGCCTCCCCACCTCCGCAATGTACTTTGCCCTGCTCTCATTCTGTGCCATTTCCCAGTGTTATATCTGCTGCTGCCGCTGACTGAGAAGGTTCAGTGAAGAAGTCCCTGCTGCAATGTATGAATGACCCTCTTGGGTTACAACCTTCAGTGGAATAGATCAGCTGAAGTAATATCCTCCACCCCTTTCTCAACCCATCTACGTGGGAGTGGGTTTAAAATCAGGGTGTAGAGAACGAGTGTATAAATGATCTACTTTATATAAATAAATATTTTGTTGAGCAAAGAGCTGACTTTTTTTATAAACCCGGATTAGGACCTGACAAGTCATAATTCTACAGTAGCTTCATAGGCCCTTCTCTGTCAAAGGGGATATCGCAACTAGACCTACAACAGTTGTTTTGTTTTGAAGTAAATGGTACCTTGAAGTATATACAATAAAAGTATATACTTTTGCTGCTGCTATAATCCAGTTTTCTAATAAGATTCATTATTCCAACCTTCATTCCCAATGTAAGAAAGACTTCTACCGTGTTTAAAAAGTACAATAATTGTGCACTTGGAACCAAATTGTACCATGAGAGTTGAGTATTTTTTTCTGAAGATTCTACTCCTGACAAAATATACTGTAGTTTTTCCTAGTTTATGGATTAATACAGTGTGTAATGTAGTGGTGCATTTATTGTGGGTGCCTATTGGGTTGCAGGGTGGCGCAGTGGGTTGAACTGAACCATGAGCTGTCAATCAAAAGGTAAGCAGTTCGAATCTGCGACAGGGTGAGCTCTCGTCGCTCGGCCCAGCTCCGGTCAACCTAGCAGTTAGAAAGCATGTTAATGTGAGTAGATCAATAGGTACCGCTTGCGGGAAGGTAAACAGTGTTCCGTATTCCAGCCACACGCTTCGTGCTTTGGCAAGGAGAGTCACGCTGGCCACATGACCACGGAAGCATCTTTGGACAGCGCTGGCTCTTTGGCCTCATAGCAGGAATGAGTACTGCACCCTAGAGTCTGACACGACTGGACTTAAATGTCAAGGGATACCTTTACCGATTGGATAGTGCCTGTGACATCCTTTGTGAGGAGTGACACATCTATCGTCATCCCCTGTCATCACATTTATTGTAATTATGTAGTGTCTGAGCATTGCTTAGCTCCGTACTACTCACATGTGGGATGCTCATGTAGCCCTTTACTTTAAAAAGCAGAAAATAGATACTTATTCCCACTGAATCAATATCCTATCTTACCTGAGTTTTCCACTTCCTCCCCACACATCTCTTATCTCTCCTGAAACAATAAAGTGGGAAACAGGAACAGGGAGGTGGCTATTTCCTGCAGCATGCATATCTTCCAACCATCAAGCGCAGGAGGTTTGGCTCAGTTGGGAGAGCTGCAGCCTTATATGCCTGAAGATCAAGGTCAAGGACAGCAGTTCAAGACTCGGTCACCACTGACAAAGCTGCAAAAAACCCTCTGTGTGTGTGTGTGTGTGTGTGTGTGTGTGTGTGTGTGTGCATGAGAGAGAGGAAGCTGCAGCTGGCACTCTGTGAGGGGAAGTTGCCTGTCAGTCAGTGCATGTGAGGGGAATACCAGAGAGAGGCCAGACCGTGAAAGGAAACACCTGGAAAGAAGCATCTTACGAAATATTAGGACATTTATTGTATTGTAAAAACCATTTGGTTTAGAATTGCCTGCCTATTGTAAACCGCCTTGAATTAAAGTCAAAGGAGAAATCCAATGACAAGAAAGGCGGTATATAAATACTGGATTATTATTATTATTATTATTATTATTAGATCTAGTAGAGATATTCTGCTGTCAGGCTTTGGTCTGCAGTTCAGGGGGGTTCAATTGACAGCCAAGGTAGATGAGGGTCAAAAGAACCAGCGGCAGGAGTTGGAGCCAAGGCAGGCTGGGGTCAAGTCCAGATCAAATAGACGATAACCCAAAGGATCAGAGGCAGAAGGCGTTGCGGGACAGGTTGGCACCTGGGCAAGGCAATAGTAAGGGCAAGGCAGCTGCATGGCTACTCTGACAAATTGCTCAGACTAAAGAACACGGGTCTATCTTGGGCCAAGTGCTTTATAGAGCCAGGCATGCCCCTATTGGCTATTAGCTCTTCATACCCCTATTGGCTCTTCAGGTCACCTGGGCAGGAAAGGGGTGGTACCAGCTCTGGCCTTTACAGACATGGCTGCAACAGTACAGCAGGCATGAAGTCAATGTCTTCCTCAATCTGGGAGATATGCTGTTCACACAGGGAGTAAGATGCCCAAGTCATGGCACCAGGACCCCCAGGTTGAGATAGATGGTGCCAAGCAACTGCTAAGGAAGACATTGTTTTGTGATTTTCTGCTGGATTTTATCGTTTGCGGGTTTGGGGCTGCTTTGCGCTCTGTCTCGCTCTCTCTGCCTGATTGTTTCAGTATTGTCCTCTTTTAGCCACCTTCAACAAGAAAAAGTAAGGTTTTAAAATAAAAATAAATAAAAATCTGCATTGTTGGGCTTCTTGTTTGTGTTATCACTTGGAAAGAGCTACATAAATCAACTTTTTGGTTTTTGCATCATGCGGATGTCAGTATTTTTTTAAACTGTAAAGCTCCGAGTTTTCTATTCAAAATCAAAGGCAGCTGCCTCTTGAAGTTTTTCAACTTGCTTCTTAAAATAATCCCAGCTCACTTTTTGCCTACATTGCTTTATCTTGGATGAAAATGTGCAGGCCTCCATGTGTGCCACACACCCCGGCCAGCGTTGCAAGACTGCAGCAGATCCTCGATACTATGAATGGAATGGAATGTGAACCATTTGTCAGATGATGCTTGCTGAAGTGTTGATGTGTTTGCATCTTCTGTTCAGGAAAACCTGTAAGTGCTGTCTTCTCGAGAAAGATCCCTGTGCGTCTCCCCAACTTGAATGTGCACGTTGACTTGTGGATTAGCAGGAATGGATCGCTACAGATATTTCATCTTCAACCAGAAAAGTATGGTTGTGCTGGGGCTCTTTCAGATAACTTGTGCGACAGTTTGTATTATCAGTGGATTAATTGATGGCACTTTCAGAAGAGAATCAACGCTGAGTAAAACTAAGATACCCATCTGGGCTGGAGTGGTAAGCTATATTCCCCCTCCCCCCTCTGAATTTCTTAGATAAGGATGTAACACTTTGTATACGTTTTGGATACTACCTTAGTTTGTACAATAAGCAGTTTTTTTCTATATGGAATTTGTTATATTTTCTTGAACTTGCTATTCCTTACTTCACAAGTGGACCCCAATGTGTTGTGGAAAGGTACAGAGTTGCGAACACTTTTGGTGCCCCATACAGAATGCACACAGTGTGCTGTAGCACAATCTCCAGGGGAGGAAAATGCAACCAGCAGGGTGGTGTCAAAGGGTTGGCCAGATGGGGCACTGACCAAGGGCTTGTACCCACCTGGGTGCTCACCTGACTGATGCCTGAAGCCCCAGTACTCAGAGGCTGGAAAAAGGGTTTGGGGGGGGGAGTAGGCCCAGGGCTGGGCTTTGACTCGGAGCTCACAACAACCTGGCTCCAGAACTCCACACTCCCTTTAAGATACATTATTTCCTTAGGTTCCAGAACCTGCATGAAGGAGAGTGGAAAGGGACTGCAGGGTTTGATCTTTGCCTGCCTGTATAGTGGAAGCTAGAACCTCATACTGGTGTCCACATAGTTCTTTGGTGGAGGAGCCTGGAGAAGAAATGTAGCATATTTGGTGGTTGCTGATTGGACAAGCAGGTGCCTGTTTTAAGCAGTGCCTTTTTAAGTTGTAGGCAGGGAAACAGATCAGGCTGCACTGATGGAGAACTCTGGGCAGACATGAGATGTTCCTTTCTTGGGAGGTAAATAGGACTAACTTAATGGAAGGGAAATTGGTTTGTGGCTGGAGCTCAGCCCTCACCTCTGTCTTGTACTCAGGTTGTGAGCCAGTTGCTTGTCTTCATCTAGTCAAGTACAAGTGGGCCCCCATATCCGCTGGGGATATGTTCCAGGTCCCTCCGTGGATAATTGAAACCGTGGATAAGAGCAAACACCCCCTCCATGGTTTCCTGAGGGACCCCCCACCCTGCCTCTCCTGCAGGCAGGCATGCTTGCCCCCCCCCCAGCTCTTATTTTTCTTTCAGCAAGCTTTGTTTCTTCCTTAAAACAAACAGAAGCAGCCTCCATTGCAGGCAAGTAGAACGAGACCAAGTCCTAGAGAGGCTCTGCAAGGTTTCTGTTAACCTTGCAGAGCCTCTCTAGTACTTAGTCTCGTTCTACTTGCCTGCAATAAGCAGCCAGAGGCTGCTTCTCCTGTTTGTTTAAGGAAGAAATGAAGCTTACTGGGAAAAAAGTGAAAGCCTGGGGGGGTCCCCACAATCCGTGGATAACTGAAACTGTTGATAGCGAATCAGTGGATATGGGGGCCCACCTGTACTCTGTTTCCAACCGTGGCTAAATAAATGCCTCTGAGGAATAGCGTTGAGGAGGAGGAGGACATGAGGGTGGTAGAATCCCCTTTATGGTCTCCAACATCTGGCATTCAGAAGTATATTCCCTTTCGACACAGAGGTTACTAAAGAGCCTCTTGATGAGAGTGAAAGAGGAGAGTGCAAACGTTGGCTTGAAACTCAACATTAATAAAACTAAGATCATGGCATCTGGTCCCATCAATTCCTGGCAAATAGAAGGGACAGAAATGGAAGCAGTAACAGATTTTACTTTTTTGGGTTCCAAGATCACTGCAGATGGAGACAGCAGCCATGAAATTAAAAGACGCTTACTCCCTGGAAGGAAAGCTATGGCAAATTTAGATAGCATAATAAAAAGCAGAGATATCACCATGCCAACAAAAGTTCGTATAGTCAGGGCGATGGTGTTCCCAGTAGCAATGTATGGTTGTGAGAGTTGGACCATAAGGAAGGCTGAGCGCCGAACAATAGATGCTTTCAAACTGTGGTGCTGGAGAAGACTCCTGAGAGTCCCTTGGACTGCTAGGAGATCAAATCAGTCAATCCTAAATGAAATCAACCAAGCTGCCAAGATCCTGTCTTCTACACAACTCTTAAGAACACAGTAGCCCTAATGGTGGAAGGTTGGCCACCCCTGCTCTAAAGGATGGACTTTTCCCACTACTTTGGATCCAAAGGTTACCTTTCTCTGATATGTTGAATGGAGATTCAGATTCATCCAGGAATGTTCCAGTTTCCTACATCATTACATTTTAAATTGGGAAACTTGTATATAAATTTTATCAGAGCAAAGGACTTATTGTGTGGCCTTGAGTAAAATAGGAAGTAGTTTGCTTTCCAGAAATAAAAATAAAACTCCATAATTGTGATTTTTTCCCCCTACTCAACTATACACATTAGTATGTTGGCATTGGACTGCTAGGAGATCAAATCAGTCAATCCTAAATGAAATCAACCCTGACTGTTCCCTGGAAGGACAGGTACTGAGGCTGAAGCTCAAATATTTTGGCCACCTAATGCGAAGAGAGGACTCTCTGGAGAAGACTCTGATGCTGGGAAAGATTGAAGGCAAAAGGAGAAGGGGAAGGCAAAGGATGAGATGGTTAGACAGCGTCACCGATGCAACAAACATGAAAATGAGCGAACTCAGGAAGATAGTGGAGGACAGGAAGGCCTGGCGGGATATAGTTCATGGGATCACGAAGGGTCGGACACGACTTAACGACTGAACAACAACAACATAATGGTTGATAGATGCTTCCATAGGTAAAGCAGGCAGGAGAAGCTTTGAGTAGGTGGAGCTGAGGCAAGGTGTAGTGGGAGGAGCTTGGAAGCATGGGTGGTGCTTGTAACACCCCCATGTTTGGGAGGCACTAGCCTTTCCAGGTTGGGGGCATGTGGGAGAACAGAATGTTTACTCCAGAATGATCTCTAGGACAGGTTGTTCACACTGGATTATTTGGATTCTGCTCCTAGTTTATTCTTGTGAATAATACACAAACATATAAAAATATATAAAAAAAACACAAAGAATCCACATAAAATGTCAATATCAGTCCCAACGTTTCATCCAGACTCTGGACATTTTCAAGGGAAACACAGGTATGCTGTACAGAATGAAATTGACAGCATACCTGTGTTTCCCTTGAAAATGTCCAGAGTCTGGATGTAACGTTGGGACTGATATTGACATTTTATGTGGATTCTTTGTGTTTTTTATATAAATATTTTTATATATTTTAAACTGGAATTCCTCTTGTTTGATATTATAAAATTTTTACATGATCTTTTAACTCATAAAAATATCTCTACCTTTTTTACAATATGTCTGATCATGAAAATATCCATGCTACAATACACAAACAATTTATGCTTAGGAACTGGACTTAATTGTCAGTGGATACCTTTACCTTTACCTAGCACATGGAAGCTCCAATAACCACTGCAATAAACATACTGCAAGCAAAAAGCAGCTGGTAACATTAGCAGTAGTGACCAGCAGCTGACTCCTATACGATGTTGTGTTTTAAAATTTCCTTTTTTCCTCTCAGATCCTACTTTCCTGTTGCTAACATGAGAGGTGAATTGGTTGAAAGCTGCTCCTGGTTTTTATTTCTAACTCTTGTTTTAAACCTTGTAAGCCACCTTGAGTGCAGAAAGGTAGGACAGAAATAAACTTAATTTCCCCCTTTTGTTTTGCAGTTTATGGGTATTCCTGGAATCATGGCTTTATTTTCTTCTCAAAAAAAGAATCCAATTTTGGTATGTTTCAAATATATTTTTGTCTAAGGGAGGAGGAAAAAAAATCTCACTATCAGCTTTCTTTTTTAAAAAATGTACAATGTATGCCAATTTATAATGTATGTAACTTACAGCCCAATCTTATGGGCCTTTTGCAACAGCGGATCTTCCAATCTGTTGGCACAAAAAGCCCAGCAATGGCAGAAAAGTCATGTTGCCATCGTGTGTCATGGAGCCAGTGACTTTGTGCACTCTCCAGAATTGCCCGGATGCTCTCCTAACCCAGTTAAGTTGGCGGAGAGGGGGGGTGTTCATGGGCGGGGAGGGGGAATTCAGGGGAGGTTCGCGATGGGGAAGGGGGAGGGTGGGGAGCAGGCTGGAGGGGGTGAATCTCAGCAGCAAAACCACACGCCAAATCACATCCCCCATTTTCCAACCTGCTCCACCCCCTTTCTCTCCTCAGACTTACGCCAGCTACACAGCTGGTGTGGGTCTGAGGAGACCCATAGGCGGCCATAAGGCCAACCCAGAGGTAAGAATTTACTTACCTCTGGTTACCTTATAGTTCTGGCAATCCCAGAAGTGCAGGACTTGCGGTTTTATTTACAGGGACTGTGTGAACAAAGGGGTTCCTTCATTCCTGCTGTCCCTAAATCCCACACTTCTAGGTTTATGAAAACTGTGCAAGGAGCATGGTAAGGGGCTTCCCCCCACCCAAGCACCATGGCGGCAGTGGCGGTGGTGGTGATGATAGCATTGGGTGGCATCCCAAGTCATACCAGCCCTAGGCAACATCAGTGCTCAGCCAGGGTGGGAGCTGGCTATGCCCATCACAGGGCACAGCTGACCCCTCAACTCTTGTACTAGTGGCAGCTGTAGCACGGTGCACCCCAAGTGCCATGAGGGGCAGGCAGAGACGCTAGACGGCCCAGTGGAGGGTTGTATTGGCCTCCTAGCTGCCAGATAACAATCCTGTTGATTACCCAAACTCATGAATCTCTTTGCTCAGTGCTTCTCTTTGCTCGATGGGGCTTATGGGACCTGTTCCTCCTGGCATTTTGATCAGTGTTGCTTTCAAGCAGGGATTCAGCTTAAAGCAACAAACACTTCCAGATTCCTGCACAAGCTTCCTAAAACCACAGGGTGAAATATATTGATTTCATTGATTTCAATGGGAAAGATAAACATGTGCTTAATTTTGGCTGAATTATGCCCATACTCCAGACATTGTATTGTGAAGATATTTTTCACCCAAGTCTCAGTTTGCTTTTCTTTTGGAAAATCACTATAGCGTGCAAAGGTGACATTCATGACATGTGGGTTTACATGCACTATTTAACTTTAAGCAGAAACTGCTCTCTTGACTTGTGTTTCACTTTTCTTGTCTTTTGTACAGGTGAATGCATTGATCATTGCCTCTGCATTTTCCTGCTTCACTACGCTAATCGTAATTGTCTATGCTTCTGTAACTTTAGAGTATGGTGAAAAATATGAGGGGTTCAGTGATGGGGTTTCTGCTCATCCAGCCATAGTAAGTATAAAACTTCTCTACAAATCTGCCTTATTCTCCTTTGAAAGCATTTACATGCTTTTAAAAAAACACCTGCCATTTTAGCTTATGTACAGGGTGTTGCTTCACAACCTTTTAGGCTCAGTCACTCTGACCTCTGCCATTAGGATTACGGTGTACAGACTTATCGATATCAAGAGACAGGAAGTTTTTGCGGCAGCTGCCAAAAGTTGCTTGCCTTTACATCTCCAACTGCCCTGCACTCTCAGTAACCCCCACAGTATCTTTTCCTGATTGATAACCCTCAAGCAAGACATGCATTAACCTTAGCCAGATGTAATATTTTACCGTCCATCTTGATGGATTACAGATTTGATAGAACAGCAATCTCAAGCTGCCTACCAACTCAGTGGAACCAAAACAGTGGCTGGGTTCACTGATCCCTTCCAATTGTTGTTGTTGTCCATGCAATCTGACAGATATAGAATCCTTACCACATGCACTTTTATACTGTTCATGGTATAACGACTTATGCCAAGACATTCTTAACCCCTTTCTGGTAAATCTGCAAGGGAAGTCTGATTCGGAGATTATTTTGATTCTATTTTCATCTGTTAATAAATGGTCCATCAATCAGCTAGCTAACTTTCTCCATCTAATTATCCAACGAAGAACTTCCATGGTGACCAATTTAGTAAAATCTAATCAGAATGGATGCTGCCTATTCCCTTATAACCTCCTTCCCTCTCCCTTCATGTTTTCTGTATTATGCACTATTTAATTTATCTCTCTGTGTGTCTTTCTGTGTTATGCCAATAAAGGTTGACTATATCTATATCTAATCTATATCGTGTGTGTGTGTGTGTGTGTGTGTGTGTGTGTGTGTGTGTATATAGAGAGAGACAGTGTGTGTGTATATAGTGTGTGTATATATACATATTGTGTGTGTGTGTGTATATATATAGAGACACACACACACATAGTGTGTGTATATATACATATTGTGTGTGTATATACAATATATACAGTATATATAGAGTGTGTGTGTATATATATATATATATATATATAGAGAGAGAGAGAGAGAGAGACACACACACACACACACACACACACACACACACACAGTGTGTGTGTATATACACGTGTGTGTGTGTGTGTGTGTGTGTGTGTGTGTGTGTGTGTGTGTGTGTGTGTGTGTGTGTGGAGAGAGAGAGAGAGAGACATAAGAAGAACCCTGCTGGATCAGGCCAAAAGCCCATCTAGTCCAGCTTCCTGTATCACACAGTGGCCCCACCAGATGCCTCAGGGAGAACAAGATAACCTGTTTCCTGTTGACACTCCCTTGCACCTGGCACAGAGAAAACCTACGTCTAAAACCAGGAGGTTGCTTATGGCTTGTAACCTGTGATGGTCTTTTCCTCCATGAATCTGTCCAAACCCCTTTTAAAGGCATCTAGGCCAGGTGCCATCACCACATCCTGTGGCAAGGAGTTCCACAGATGAATTACACGCTGGGTAAAGAAATATTTTCTTTTGTCTGTTCTAACTCTCCCTCCACTCAATTTTAGTGCATGTCCCCTGGTTCTGGTGTTGTGCGAGAGGGAGAAGAATTTTCCTCTATCCACTCTCTCTATCCCATGCATAATTTTATAAGTCTCAATCATGTCCCCCCTCAGGCGCCTTTTTTCTAGGCTGAAAAGCCCCAGACGCTGTAGCCTTTCCTCGTAACGGAGGTGCTCTAGCCCACGAATCATTCTGGTCGCTCTCTTCTGCACCTTTTCCAATTCAATTATATCCTTTTTGAGGTGTGGTGACCAGAACTGGACACAATACTCCAGATGTGGCCTTACTATCGATTTGTACAAAGGCATAATGATATCGGCCGTTTTATTCTTAATCCCTTTTTTAATGATCCCGAGCATGGAATTGGCCTTCTTCACAGCCGCTGCACACTGGGTCGACACTTTCATCGACCTGTCCACCAGCACCAAAAGATCTCTCTCTTGATCCGTCACAGACAACTCAGAACCCATTAGCGTATATGTGAAATTTTGGTTTCTTGCCCCAATGTGCATCACTTTGCACTTACTTACATTGAAGCGCATCTGCCATTTTGCTGCCCATTCTCCCAGTTTGGAGAGATCCTTCTGGAGCTCTTTACAATCCCTGCTGGTCTTCACCACCCGGAAAAGTTTAGTGTCATCTGCAAACTTGGCCACCTCACTGCCTATTCCCAACTCCAGGTCATTTATGAATAAGTTGAAAAGCACCGGTCCCAAGACCGATCCTTGGGGCACACCGCTTTTCACCTCTCGCCATTGTGAAAATTGCCCATTAACTCCCACTCGCTGTTTCCTGGTCTTCAACCAGTTCCTAATCCACAAGAGGACCTGCCCTCTTATTCCCTGACTGTGGAGTTTTCTCAGGAGCCTTTCATGAGGGACCATGTCAAACGCCTTCTGAAAATCCAGATATATAATATCCACAGGTTCTCCCACATCCACAAGCCTGTTGACCTTTTTAAATAATTCTAAAAGGTTTGTGAGGCAAGACTTCCTCTTGCAGAAGCCATGCTGACTCTCCCTCAGCAGAGCTTGTTCTTCTATGTATTTTAAGATTTTATCCTTAGTGAGACTTTCCACCATCTTCCCTGGAACAGATGTTAGGCTGACCGGCCTGTAGTTTCCCGGGTCCCCCCTCCTTCCTTTTTTAAAGATTGGCGTGACATTAGCTATCCTCCAGTCCTCTGGCACAGTGGCCGTTTTAAGGGACAAGTTGCATATTTTGGTCAAGAGGTCAGCAACTTCATTCTTGAGTTCCTTCAGAACTCTTGGGTGGATGCCATCCGGGCCTGGTGATTTATTGATCTTTATTTTGTCAATTAAGTCTGAGACGTCTTCTCTCTTGGCCTCCCATATAATCTTTTTACATTTCTTTTGCCACAGTTTGTGCTCCTGTTTATTTTCCTCATTAGGGCAAGACTTCCATTTATGGAAGGAAGCTTCCTTGCCTTTTATTGCCTCTTTCATTATGCTTGTTAAGCCATGCCGGCACCCTCCTGGACTTGGTCGAGCCCTTCCTCCTTTGTGGGATACACTCCCGCTGGGCCTCTATGACTGTTGTTTTAAACAGCTTCCATGCACTCTGGAGCGATTGGACTCTTTTTACCTTCCCTTTCAGCTTTTTTTTAACTAGTCTCCTCATTTTGGGGAAGTCAGCCCTTTGGAAGTCAAGAGTTTTCGTGTCAGATTTGCTCGGCACTCTCCCTCCGACATGCATGGCGAAACAGATCGCAGCATGGTCACTGTTCCCCAACGGTTCAATAACATTTACCTCCCTGACCAGATCTTGAGTGCCACACAATATCAAATCCAGAGTCACCTGTCCTCTGGTCGGTTCCGTGACAAACTGCTCTAAGGCACAATCATTTAACATATCCAGAAATCCAGTCTCTCTTTCATGACCTGAGCATGAATTGACCCAGTCGATGTGAGGATAATTGAAGTCCCCCATGACTACAACCCTGTCTCTCATTGACATGTTCCTCATTTGCTTCCTCATTTCAAGATCCCCTTCAGGTTTTTGATCTGGAGGATGGTAGCATGCCCCTACTATTACATCACTCTTTGAGCCTGGTAATCTAACCCACAGTGATTCTACGGAGGAGTCGGAGCCCCCCTCCAGCTCTACTCTGGTGGATTCTACCCCCTCTTTGACATAGATGGCCACTCCACCTCCAACACGCCCCTCTCTATCCCTCCTATAGAGTTTATATCCTGGAATTGCAGTATCCCACTGGTTCTCCGCATTCCACCAGGTTTCTGTTATACCTACTATGTCAATGTTTTCCCTAGCCACCAAACATTCCAGTTCTCCCATCTTTGCCCGTAGACTTCGGGCATTTGCATAAAAGCACTTATATACCTGGTCCCCCAAGAAGGGCTGCATGTTTGCACCCTTGTGTGTGACTGTGTGTGTGTGTGTGTGTGTGTGTGTGTGTGTGTGTGTGTGTGTAAATGAAAGATGCAGAGTGTTTTTATTTTAAAAAGGAGAGATCAAGTATTATTTGTGAAAAGGGGCCAAAGAATGACACTAACATTTTCATAGTTGTGGCAAAGAGCACAGTCTGTATGGTGTCACTTCATTTTTCTCTACAGCACTAATTTTATAAAGTATGTCTGTGAGAGAACTGTGGAAAAAGAACAGGCTATCGTCACTTTCACTTTGTAAAACGTTTTAGTGATCAGCTGATATTCAAAAAGCAGAGGAGTTGCTTTTTAAAAAGTCTTTTTTTTTTTAATCTAGGGGATGACATTAAACGGACATGGTGAAATCACCTTTACTGTGTTTGTATTTCAGGCTTTTGTGCTGGACACATTTGTCAAAGGAGCCAACGTCACCATGCTGATTGTCTCTCTTTGTAGTGCTTTTATTGTGCTGATTATTGTTTATGAGAGTTCTCGAAGTCTTCCATGCTGTTCATGCTATGACAGCGTAACAGGACTGGTAAGTGGCGACATCATAATTATGCATTATGTGTTATACTGGGGAGAAAAACCTCTTGAGGGTCTGTTAAACTAATTTTGGATCACTTCCCCACTTATGACAATTACTTTCCCTGACATGTGATAGGTAGATCCCCCAAAATATTTTGGGTAAGGTTAGGAAAGCCCAATGTAAAACCCTGGAGAATGGTTGCTATCCACAATAGAATGTACTTTCATCTGTTTGCGTGTGCATAAAATGTTGTTTACTAGGTTAATGTTTGAATTGTTTGCTCAATGAGTAGGACTTTTACCACTCTAAATTTTCAGGTGATGCTCAGATATTCAGCTCAGCATTATGTAAATTTAGTTGGGACGTTAATGTTTTGAACGTGACACATCTTCCATTGTATGTCACATTGCCATACTTGGGTATCTACCAAGAGGAAACTTTGTAGCTTGTTTTCCAGGTGATCAAATATGCACAATGTGAGAGAAAATGTAAAGTTTTTTGAACATTCATGAGAAATATACTACGTCTGAGGTAATCAAATCTACCATTACGGTACAAAAATTAGAAGTCTTTGTAAAGGAGAATATAGTGAACTCTCTGGGAGATGATTTACTTATTGTTTTAACTGTATAGCTAGCTGTTGAGTTTTGTTTAAATTTATTAATTGCGAAATACAACCGAATACTAGCTTCATGTATAAATTCTGGCTTCAATGTATTTCTCATTCTTAGGAATGGCTACAGACCAATGAAGACCAGCTACAAACTGCAGAACTAGTTTGCATTTCACATGGTTTGTAGCTTCTCTTTACTTCATTTTTGGTTACAAGTTGCTCTAAGTACCTTTTGCTGATTAAAATCATGAATGTACATAAAAGCTCAGTGATCTTTGGCACAAATTGCTTATGCTCACTAGGTGTATTTTTTTTTCCATTCTAGGTCAGTTGGATAGAATTTTTAACTCACCAGGAAAATTGCCAGATCTAAATGAAGAAGCAGATGATGAAATAAACAAACCTCCTCCATACATCAGACTGACTTAAAAACATGAAGCATTAGGAATTCTAGTAAGAACTTCAGGATACTATAAAAGAATATTATTAAGACTGTACAAATGCCTGAAGAGAGATCACTGAAAACCTATGGTGATCTATATCTTGTACATCAGTAGAGACCTCATTCCATCTCCATACATATTTGAACTTAGGCCCACAACTTTTATGAGTCATGTTCTATAACAGACCTCACATGCTCTGTGTCAAGAAGCAAATTTCCACATGCCAAGCCTTTTGCTTTATCAGGATCTATGCATACCCATTGGATCTGGACAGAGGGTTCTGTATGACAATTGGCTTCACTGCCAGCACAGAGAACTTCTGGGCAGTAGAGGAGGGAAAAAGACTACTGGACTTTATCATGCATTCTGCACCTCATTCTATGCTTGATTCACATTTCTGCACCTACAGTTCTTATGGAATCAGTCTCATTTAGAGAGATATTAGCCTTCCTAAAACAATTGTCATGTGCTACAATGAAGTTAACTAGTGTGTGAACAGTGCCCCATCTTAGACACTGTTCTTCCTCTGACTCTTGTATTATGCAAGAATGTACAATCATAATTTAATTTGTTGTTGTTGTTCAGTCAAGTCGTGTCAGACCCTTCGTGATCCCATGAACCATATCCAGCCAGGCCTTCCTGTCCGCCACTATCTTCCTGAGTTCGCTCATTTTCATGTTCGTTGCATCGGTGATGCTGTCTAACCATCTCATCCTTTGCCTTCCCCTTCTCCTTTTGCCTTCAATCTTTCCCAGCATCAGAGTCCTCTCCAGAGAGTCCTCTCTTCGCATTAGGTGGCCAAAATATTTGAGCTTCAGCCTCAGTACCTGTCCTTCCAGGGAACAGTCAGGGTTGATTTCATTTAGGATTGACTGATTTGATCTCCTAGCAGTCCAAGGGACTCTCAGGAGTCTTCTCCAGCACCACAGTTCGAAAGCATCTATTCTTTGGCGCTCAGCCTTCCTTATGGTCCAACTCTCGCAACCATACATTGCTACTGGGAACACCATCGCCCTGACATATATATATATAGATTATATATAAATTCATTTATATATATTAAAGAATGTGCAATCATAATTTAATAGCATTTTGTAAAACTGTAGAGCACCCCCTCCTTTTTAACAGTTAATCTAAGAACATTATGAAGGCAGTTAATTCAGGAGTGAAATACTTCATAGGAAATGCTCATGATTTCTTTTTTGCAATTGTAATACAGCTCCTGCTAGGCTCTTTGCATATGATCTGTGAAACTAGAGAAAAACTCATGGCTTGGAGTTTCACCCAGTGCAGGACCATACCTTTCTTTTAAAATTCTAAATAGGCTTCACAAGGACTATTTTGGCTGAATAGCACTAGAATAGAAGGAGGTGCTGTCTTTTCTTGATAGAGGGGAAAGTCCAGTAAAAAAACACTTAACCCTATTGTGGCCAGTGATTTAACATATGAAATTGCCTTATACCAGAGTGTCACCCCACAGCCCTAGGGGAGGAAGAATGGCCACCGGGTGATCGCAGGACAGTGGCTCGAAGCCACAAGGGGTCCCCTGGACGCAAGGAGCACCTCGCCGGGAAAACAGAGCAGAGAGGAATGGTCCCACGCGGGGAAGACTTGCCTCAGGGGGGCCTGGGTACTTTGGGGAGCCAGCTGGGGGAGGCTGGGGCCTCTGAAGGCGATAGCCGACCACGCTGGCAACGAGAGTGAGGCCGGGAGTGGCACAGAGCTTTATAGCCCCACAGTGAACAAGGCAAGGGAAGTCTCGTGTGAACGAGACTTCAGGGAAACCCCGCCCCTGGAAGGGGTGGGGCCGGAGAGAGCTGGCTGCAGGCTCATAAGGGAGAGCACAGCCGCTTAGGGAAGAGGCTGGTGGGGACAGCCCCCACTGTGGAGTATCCAACCCCCTCCCACGGGGCCTGAGAGGGAGAGACGCCACCATCTGAGAACAGGAGGGCCAAGCTGGAAGCAGAGAATGAACCAAGGAGAAGGAAGGGATCCTTCCAGGCCCAAGAAGCCCATAGCCCCTCCCATCTGGGAAGGCTGTGGGAGTGGGGAAAAGCCAAGGTGTGGCAGAGTAAAGGTACTCCTACTCCTACCTCAACCCCTCCCCTTCTCCCAAGTGGGGCTCCTCATGCTGTAAAGTAGGGGTGCACAACTTGGAAGTAGGTAGGGGCCAAAATGAATTGACTACACTTCTTCGGGGCCGCACGGGGGGCGTGTCAAGGAACCGTGATGTCACTTCCTCAGGAAGTGACATCACAGGGGGTGTGTCCATGAGCTGGAAAATATCCAGAAAAGCAACATATTAATAAATAAATAAAGATATTTACAGAATTAAAAATTTGGATTTGCCCTTCCGCCTCAAATCCAAGCCTCCTCCTCACATGGAGCAGCGACAGTGCCAACGGGACAAGCCCCCAAACCTCCGCGCCCGTTGGCACACAAGAGGAGACGCGGCTCTTCCGGCTCCTGGCTGAATGCCAGGAGACTCCAGCTGATGGGCGGCGATCAAACGCCGCCTTCAGCAACAGCCTCAAAGCCTCCGGGCCAATGGGCTCGCAAGGCTCAGTGACTTTGTCCTTCTCGGTCGGCGACCCGAGCAAGAAGGCTGCACAGCTACGCGGCTGGAGCGAAGACATCGGAGATCCCTCGGCACTCTCTTCGTAAGCAACGCGCACCAAGGGATCCCTGATTTCTTCGGGGGCCACCGGAAATCCTTCGGAGGGCCGCAAGTGGCCCGGGAGTCGCATGTTGTGCACCCCTGCTGTAAAGGAAAAGCCATACTTACCTGAAAGAAGGGCAGTGACCGTGGGTACTAAACCTTGGGGCTCTGTGTCAGTGGGAGAAAAGAGACGGAATTCCTTGTAATATAGACGCAACACAGCTCGGGGGCCTGTGACGTAACATGGTCCCAATGAATGTAAAGACATTGTCCAAATTAAATCGCATCAAGAAAGCAGCACGTAAATCTACGTTTATTGTCTCGGGACCCTGGAAACTTACCAGCACCTACCTTGAGTGACTGTTTCACAGCCAGAAGACCCCCTTTAGCCCACCCCATGGATATAGACATCAAAGTCAAATCCTTAGCAGAAGTGGAGTTGGGCAGTGGGCCCCCTGCAGCACAGGGTGTGTGTCAAAGTGGCCGGCGGCGGGGTGAATCGGGCCATTTTGGCAGTGCAAGTGGACAGCGGCGACTGACATGGTGACGGGTTTGGTCCTCCCACCCACCCTGCGCCTGTGTTTGCTTGAAAAACAGCGGCGATGTCACTTCGGCGATGTCATAGATCCACCACTGATCCTTAGTCCACCTTGGTCAATAGCTTCCCTACCAACTGGCAGCTGGTTTCCAGGGTTTCAAGATGGGTTTTCTCCACTTGGAGATGTCAAGGGATTGAACCTGGGACCTTTTGCATGCAGCCCTGAGGTACATTCCCATCTCCTAAACCACCGCTATGGACTTGAACAAGAAAATAATTAAGGCCATTTAAAAGACTCTTCTTTATGCAGACTAAATTAGCCACTGAGATTGCTCTATATCAGGGGTTCTCAACTGGTGGTACACGTACCACTACCACTGGCTGGTGGTATGCAGCTCTCTGGTCACCAAGATGGCAGCCACCAGGGAGCCTGTACCACCCTGCACCGGAGCCCTAGAACCGGCGCATTGAGCTCTGCAGAGCTAGAGCGCGTATGTTTCCAGACTCGGGAAAAGGCCCTCCCACCCACAGCCCTTAGCTTACCTTTGCAGGGTCTGGCTCAGTGAAATTCCAGAAGTGCTGGTGGTACGTGGAAATTCTGGTGGTACATGGAGGGAGATAGTCACTGTAGGTGGTACGCGGAAGGTAAGAGGTTGAGAACCCCTGCTTTGTTTCAGCCATCAGCTAAAATCTGGTTTCAGCCACTCCAAATGGACACCATTAGAGCGTGGACAGCAATTTATATGCTATGGATAGCCACGGGCAATTTCCATACTACCACCGACCTCTCTTTGGATACTTGTGAAAGCTTGAAAAATGCTCAACTTCCATGGCAAGCTACTGCACAAAAATAACTCAACCTGTGATATTGGCCATCACATGGACCCATTTAAAGCAATGTCCACAGGGCAACCACACCAAACTGCCTCTTAGTTCCTGACATCTAACACTATACCCATATATTCAGTTTGCTAAATAAACTATTTCAAACTTTGCCTACAACTAGAGGTATTGTGTCAGTCCAGCTGCAACTATACACAATGCTCTACAACTAGTTAACAGGTAGAATTTGTTTATTTTGTGGCTTCATCCTAGAATAGCTACAGCTTGAGGTCGTCATGGACATTCACAAAAAAAGCCATCTTAGTTGATGGCAGTTTACACATGATGCAACTTTAAAAAAGGGGTGTGTGTGTGTGTGTGTGTAGTTCAAAGTTCCCTGTATACAAAGTATGTATATAGTTCAAAGTTCCCAGTCCCAAAAGGGCTCACAATCTAAACAGATGCAGAAAAAGCACCTGCCAACAGCCACTAGAAAATATATCAGCCTGAGCTGAATAGGGACACTACCCCTTGATGGTGGTACGGTTGTCCTGCATCTTACTTGGTTATGTTCCGAGGTCAGCGCTTAAAGCCAAAATACTGTATAGCTGAAACTCCCTTAAAGCCAATGAATACATACTGTCTCTAAGAACTAAAAGCACAATATGAGAGACATGAGGGGAACTGAGGGAACAGCAGCTTCACCCTCCCACTTCCAACTCGTCCCAAGGCATAATCAGAGTAAGTGGAATGGCAGGCAGAGTCATCTGCACTATTTAAACTGCTGTGTTTCTTTGGCTCTTTTTTTTTTTTTTGGGGGGGGGGAGAACATATACTTGAATTCACACCAGTCAGTTGCATGTAAGATGCAAGCCAACTGTATTTTTTGCACTCAACCTCCTCCATGTCTACATTGCAGAGTTTTTCTTTTTAGCTATGATTCTATAATTGAGTACAAGACAAACTGAACTGCCAATATACTTTAATCCCTATACATCTCTTCCACAGACAGACAACAGAGACAGGTGTGCCTTTCAGACTGTCACTGAAAGACCTATAAAGAGAAGGCATTGAGAAAGTACCGGTAATTGAATACTTAATGCTGCTGCTCTCCAGACAGAGATGTGTTATTGTGTTGTTCTTGCACCTGTACTACTCTGTCTTTACTGGTACCAAAGATCAGCTACGCACTTAGTGATTTCTGCAGTGGCAGGTTTTATGACCTTTATTCTAACAGGCCCAACAAAAGAGGCTTGGCTGATTATTTTGGATGTCAGACCTTAGGATGCCAAGCTTAAGAATGCCAAGAACTAAGTGCCAAGCACCAACAACTTGCTTACCCCTACCAACTGGTGGTCCAAAACACAGTAAAAATGGAGACAACAGCATTTAAGACAGTGACACGTGTGTTATTTTAACAAAGACATACCAAAAAAAGGCCTTCATTTGGCTTTGACAGGGTGAACATAAAAAGACAATGAGTTTTGCAGGTAAACAATTATTAAATCAGGAATCATTTTATAATTAACATTCTGTATCTGCTAATGCTATCAAGACAAGTGGTGCTGAGCAGCAGATTTTGCAATTCTATGACAGAATAATTATACTCCAAAAGCAGTTTGTTTAAGACGTTTCATAGGAACCATTTCAGAGGTTCTCATTAGCAGGAGTCAGCAAAGTCCTTATATTTGACTTGTTCTTCTGTTATTCCCCATCCCATGCAATTACAGAATTCTACATTTTTGTGCTTGTTTTAAAAAAAGGAGGTAAGTTTACAGACATACATTTAATACTAAATCTGCATTAAAATCAATCCTTGACCTAAATGGATTAAGAATATGAAGTAAACAAAAACCCCTTGAAGAGAGGTGTAAACTATATTTAAGAACATTCCTTCATTAAAAGTCATTAAAGACACTTTTGAGAACATTTGTAAACCAAAGTAATGTTGCTTAAGGTTTAGATAATAGAAGCTCCCTTTTTCAAATGTTGTATGAAAACTAAACAAGAAAATGCTATCACAATTGCAGCAATAAGCTAAAAAGATAATCTAAAAATTCTGAGCCTGATCAATTTGCACATGTAGTTCATACAATGCAAGGAGATCTTGCCCTCAACAATTTGCTCTGGTTAAGGTGCAATTGATATAGTTTACTAATCTTAGAAGTAAAGCTAGAATTTTATAGTCCAGAGTAGCAATCTGCAACAGAATAATGCTGCTTTTCATTATTTAGTAATTACATTTAACTTCTGTAAGTTACCCTACTATGAAAGACAGTCGTATTAATGTAAAGGTTGAAAGCTTAGGAAGTCACTCATATTTAGCCACAACAGAGTGAATATAGTGTACGCAACAGAGTGGATATAGTGTACGCAAACTACATTGACCAAATTGTTCTTAAAGTGTTAACATCCAATACTGTTACTCCAACAACATGCAGCAGTGACTTGAGTTCCATGATTTGTTTTTTATGTAACCAATGTCTAGGACAAATATGAAACATACCTGTTCCATGAAGGAAGAATGTGGACCAGAAGAATCACAATACCCATTTCCTCCCAGCCCACAGGTATATGCATTTAACTCCTGTTGCGTGTATACACCCTTGGGTAAAAATGCCTTAATGGTCTTAATCCATAGTAGTTTAACACCAGATCTTGTGAATTCACTAATACTGAGGATTGAAATGTTTAGTCAATCAGCTTAATCAACAGATTAAAAAAATCTCTAAATTGAAAATATGCTCCTGGTTACTTGGGCAGATTAAAGATTTTTAATACAAGAACTGCAAATGGTAGGTGCTATAAGAGGCATTCATAAGAACATAAGAACATAAGAAGAGCCCTGCTGGATCAGGCCAAAAGCCCATCTAGTCCAGCTTCCTGTGTCACACAGTGGCCCCACCAGATGCCTCAGGGAGCACACGAGACAACAAGATACCTGTGTCCAGTCGCCACTCCCTTGCACCTGGCACAGAGAAAACCCACTTCTAAAACCAGGAGGTTGCTTATGGCTTGTAACCTGTGATGGTCTTTTCCTCCATGAATTTGTCCAAACCCCTTTTAAAGGCATCTAGGCCAGGTGCCATCACCACATCCTGTGGCAAGGAGTTCCACAGATGAATCACACGCTGGGTAAAGAAATATTTTCTTTTGTCTGTTCTAACTCTCCCTCCACTCAATTTTAGTGCGTGTCCCCTGGTTCTGGTGTTGTGCGAGAGGGAGAAGAATTTCCCTCTATCCACTCTCTCCATCCCATGCATAATTTTATAAGTCTCAATCATGTCCCCCCTCAGGCGCCTTTTTTCTAGGCTGAAAAGCCCCAGACGCTGTAGCCTTTCCTCGTAAGGGAGGTGCTCCAGCCCACTAATCATTCTGGTCGCTCTTTTCTGCACCTTTTCCAATTCAGCTATATCCTTTTTGAGGTATGGTGACCAGAACTGGACACAATACTCCAGATGTGGCCTTACCATCGATTTGTACAAAGGCATAATGATATTGGCCGTTTTATTCTCAATCCCCTTTTTAATGATCCCGAGCATGGAATTGGCCTTCTTCACAGCCGCCGCACACTGGGTCGACACTTTCATCGACCTGTCCACCAGGACCCCAAGATCTCTCTCTTGATCCGTCACAGACAACTCAGAACCCATTAGCGTATATGTGAAATTTTGGTTTCTTGCCCCAATGTGCATCACTTTGCACTTACTTACATTGAAGCGCATCTGCCATTTTGCTGCCCATTCTCCCAGTTTGGAGAGATCCTTCTGGAGCTCTTCACAATCCCTGCTGGTCTTTACCACCCGGAAAAGTTTAGTGTCATCCGCAAACTTGGCCACCTCACTGCCTATCCCCAAGTCCAGGTCATTTATGAATAAGTTGAAAAGCACCGGTCCCAAGACCGATCCTTGGGGCACACCGCTTTTCACCTCTCGCCATTGTGAAAATTGCCCATTGACTCCCACTCGCTGTTTCCTGGTCTTCAACCAGTTCCTAATCCACAAGAGGACCTGCCCTCTTATTCCCTGACTGTGGAGTTTTCTCAGGAGCCTTTCATGAGGGACCGTGTCAAACGCCTTCTGAAAATCCAGATATATAATATCCACGGGTTCGCTCGCATCCACATGCCTGTTGACCTTTTCAAAAAATTCTAACAGGTTTGTGAGGCAAGACTTCCCCTTGCAGAAGCCATGCTGACTCTCCCTCAGCAGAGCTTGTTCTTCTATGTATTTTAAGATTTTATCCTTAATGAGACTTTCCACCATCTTCCCTGGAACAGATGTTAGGCTGACCGGCCTGTAGTTCCCCGGGTCCCCCCTCCTTCCTTTTTTAAAGATTGGCGTGACATTAGCTATCCTCCAATCCTCTGGCACAGTGGCCGTTTTAAGGGACAAGTTGCATATTTTGGTCAAGAGGTCAGCAACTTCATTCTTGAGTTCCTTCAGAACTCTTGGGTGGATGCCATCCGGGCCTGGTGATTTATTGATCTTTATTTTGTCAATTAAGTCTGAGACGTCTTCTCTTTTAACCTCTATTTGACTTAATTCTTTAGTCAGGGGAGACCGTTCCGGCAGCGGTATTTGCCCGAGGTCTTCTGCCGTGAAGACAGATGCAAAGAACTCATTTAATTTCTCTGCAGTCTCCAAGTCCCCTTTTATCACCCCTTTCTCTCCCTCACCATCCAGCGGACCCACCGTTTCCCTGGCAGGTTTCCTGCTTCTAACATATTTGAAGAAGCTTTTATTATTCCCTTTTATGTTGCCTGCCATACGTTCCTCAAAGTCTTTCTTGGCCTCCCGTATCATCTTTTTACATTTCTTTTGCCACAGTTTGTGCTCCTGTTTATTTTCCTCATTAGGGCAAGACTTCCATTTACGGAAGGAAGCTTCCTTGCCTTTTATAGCCTCCTTAACTGTGCTTGTTAGCCATGCCGGCATCCTCCTGGACTTGGTCGAGCCCTTCCTCCTTTGTGGGATACACTCCCGCTGGGCCTCTACGACTGTTGTTTTAAACAGCCTCCATGCACTCTGGAGCGATTGGACTCCTTTTACCTTCCCTTTCAGCTTTTTCTTAACTAGTCTTCTCATTTTGGGGAAGTCTGCCCTTCGGAAGTCAAGGGTTTTCGTGTCAGATTTGCTCGGCACTCTCCCTCCGACATGCATGGCGAAACAGATCGCAGCATGGTCACTGTTCCCCAACGGTTCGGTAACATTTACCTCCCTGACCAGATCTTGAGTGCCACACAATATCAAGTCCAGAGTCACCTGTCCTCTGGTCGGTTCCGTGACAAGCTGCTCTAAGGCACAGTCATTTAACATATCCAGAAATCCAGTCTCTCTTTCATGACCTGAGCATGAATTGACCCAGTCGATGTGAGGATAATTGAAGTCCCCCATGACTACAACCCTGTCTCTCGTTGACACCTCCCTGATTTGCTTCCTTATTTCAAGGTCCCCTTCAGGTTTTTGATCTGGAGGACGGTAGCATGCCCCTACTATTACATCACTCTTGGAGCCTGGTAATCTAACCCACAGTGATTCTACGGAGGAGTCAGAGCCCCCCTCCAGCTCTACTCTGGTGGATTCTACCCCCTCTTTGACATAGATGGCCACCCCACCTCCAACACGCCCCTCTCTGTCCCTCCTATAGAGTTTATATCCTGGAATTGCAGTATCCCACTGGTTCTCCGCATTCCACCAGGTTTCTGTTATACCTACTATGTCAATGTTTTCCCTAGCCACCAAACATTCCAGTTCTCCCATCTTTGCCCGTAGACTTCGGGCATTTGCATAAAAGCACTTATATACCTGGTCCCCCAAGAAGGGCTGCATGTTTGCCCCTTTATTCCTGCAGCCTTCTGTTTTGCTAGACTGGCTGTCATGTCCCATCACGCTACCACTCCCAATTCTTATTCTGTTATTACTTGATTGTTCCCCATCCTCTGCACCCTCATTCCCGAGGAATGAGGAGTCCCGAACCGGATGCCCCTCGGCTCCTGTCGGCTTTCCCCCAGGAGTCAGTTTAAAAGCTGCTCTGCCACCTTCTTAATGTTACGCGCCAGCAGTCTGGTTCCGTTTTGGTTCAAGTGAAGCCCGTCCCTCTTGTACAGGCCCGGCTTGTCCCAAAACGTTCCCCAGTGCCTAACAAACTTAAACCCCTCCTCCTCACACCAGTGTCTCATCCACGCATTGAGACCCCTGAGCTCCGCCTGCCTAGCTGGCCCTGCGCGTGGAACAGGTAGCACTTCTGAGAACGCCACCTTTGGGGTCCTGGATTTGAGCTTCCTACCTAGCAACCTAAATTTGGCCTCCAGGACCGCCCGGCTACATTTCCCCACGTCGTTGGTGCCAACATGCACCACAACCGCTACCTCCTCCCCAGCACTCTCTACCAGCCTATCTAGACGAGAGGTGATGTCCGCAACCTTCGCACCAGGTAGGCAAGTCACCGTGCGGTCCTCACATCCGTCACAGACCCCCCTTTCTATGTTCCTGACTATAGAGTCACCCACAACAAGAAGCCCCCTTCCCAGAGGAGTATCCATAGTGCGACTGGATACGGGCCCATCACCTGAAGAAGGGGTCCCCACTGTGGGATTGTTTCCCTCTTTTCCAGAGCAATGTCCTCCAGCCCTGAGACTCCCTTCCCTGGCAGCTGAAGTGCTGGCCAACTGAGGGTAGGACGATGCCTCCACGTCCCTAGAAGTCTCACCCTGGTTCCTCTCTACCTGTCTCTGCTTCTCCAGGTCAGCAACCGTGGCTTCAAGGGAGCGAACCCGTTCCCTGAGAGCCTGGAGCTCTTTGCACCGAGCACACACCCATGACTTCTGCCCAAGAGGCAGATAGTCATACATGTGACACTCAGTGCAAAACACTGGATAGCCCCCACCCTTCTGCTGGCTGTCTGACTGCATAGCTTTTTTTGTAAGTTATGGGTTTAAAACAGTTTGGGTACCTTAATGTTATTGGAGCTCTCCTCTCTTCAAGGGACGTGCCGGGCAGTGTGTGGGGCCTGGCTTCCTCGCCCCGCTGCTGAACTCGCCCAGCTGCTTAACTCGCTGTGTCTTTTTTTATCTTGCCACTTTGTCCCCGTGAGGCCACTCGCTGCTCGTGAAAGGATTCCCACATCTGTTGCACAGGAAAAATGCTTCTCAAATGGTACCTACTGCAAAGGATGCATGCATGATAGTATTCTTCATAACTGTTTTACACATGTGCAAATTTATGCAGCTTTTATCTATTTAAGTACCAGTAATCAAAAGTTATACAATTAATCAATGAAGATTTCTCTAAATCAGGTGAGAGCAGAGGCATTCCTACACCCCCCCCGTGGGGGGGCTGCCGCTGCCACACACCCCACATGATGCCACACGGCCCGCCCCCTGGGGGGCATGACATCATTTTCGTGCACCACTGCCGAATTGCAGCGACGGCAAAGCACGACACACACATACCCCAGCCGCTTTTTGAGCTGTTTTGGAGCCAAATGGCTCCAGGGAGGGCGGGAGGACCGGTCTTGTGGCCTGGCAGCATGAAAAGACGACAGGAGCGGCAGTGGAGGGGGCAACCCGGTGGCGAATCCAGGAGGCAAGCAGACCCCCACCGCTGCCTGGTGCCCGCCACCCTGGGACCCCCACCCCCCTAACGACGCCTCTGGATGAGAGCCTTATTTATAAAGTACATTATTACTATATGAAATTTGGGTACCCTAGAACCTTGATCTCCGCTTGCTGATAGCTCAGTAGTGGAAAAGTCACCTATCATTTGCACCTTTTCTATAGGCTGCACAGCTCTCCCAGGAGTAGGAAGCCTTCATATGCAGCAGCATCTGGGGGGATGGGGAGATTTATACAGACAGAAGGCTGTCTGTGTGAAAACATCAAATTGGATTGCTATCCCATTGTAGCCAATCAATGAATAGGTAATCTATGGGCTGAACTGCATGTTACATTAAAACATGTTAGAGAGGACCTTTCCCCACGTAGAGCAGGGGTGGATGGTGGTGGTGGGAACGGACTGCAGGATAATGGGAGGGGTCTTTCACTCTATGCCCTCATTATAGTCCTGATCTGGACTGGGGCTGTGAAACTGGGATGGATGATGCTATTGGGGCCAACAGGAGCTTTCCTCTGAGGGTGGGGTGGTGGTGTGTTTCCAGAATACGACCCTAGCCTTCACATAGAGAGACAGTCTGCATTCACTGCCCCCCACCCGGTCATGGGCACTGACACAAGCCATTCCCTATATATTTAACAGCTAAGGCACACAAGTAAGGTTTCTTACATATGAAAGACTCTGAACTCCAGGCATTTCTGCTTCAGTCTATTTTAAAGCAACACAATGTAGCAGATCAGCTAGCCACATAGTTGCCGTATTTGTGTTCTCAGTTTTGTTCCTATAAGGGCCTGCTTAAGTCTACATTTGCAATTCACTAAATCCTTTTTTAGTAAGATTAATTCCAGTCCTATACCTTTACTTGGACATTAGCTTCATGATCTTGCGCCCTGATCCTAAACCTGTTTGTCTGGAATTAAGGGCCATGCTTTGGCTAATTTGGATGTTGTGCAGAAGGATACTATCACCATGATACTGCACACCAACCATTATTAAAAACCAGGGGTGTCAAACATAAGGCCCACGGGTTGGATGCGGCCTGCAGAAGCTCTTTATCCAGCCTGAGTAATGGCTCTCCCTGCACCACCATCAGCTGCTCTCAGCTGCAAAGTGACGCATTGGCAAAGCAGCACTGCTGAAAAGGGCGTCACTGGGAGAGCCCAATGATCATGCAGACCACCTTTCAGCAGTGCCAAGGCACTAGGAGGAAGAAACAGAAGGAGGCCTCAGAAGGAGAGGAACGGTACATGGGAAGGGTCAGACCAAGAGGGGTGAGAAAGGGAGAAGCTGCAGATGCACTGGGAGAGCCCAGTTATCATGTGGTCTGCCCTTTTAGCAGCGCTGCTTCTGCCGAGGTGTTACTTTGAAGAGCATCTCTCTGCTGTTGAGCTACAAAGCGACGCTTAGGCAGAAGCAATGCCTGTGTGATAATTGGGCTCTCCCATATCTTGAAAACATGATCAAGATCTGCATATTTTCTCTTCTGTCATTTTCAGCTAATGAGTTCCCAAGTGAGAATAAAGTGCTTATTTCATGTCATCATCTGACATCACTTCTTGCTTAATGACATCACTTCCGGCCCTCAGCAGGCACCATGAATGCTATTTGGCCTGCTATTTGACACCCGTTATAAACCATATATACCACATCACCATGATAAATGGGTCGTACACACAATACAAAGTGGTGGTTCGAGTTTCCTGGTCTCAACCTGTAGATTGTGCCTACATATTTAAATGCTCTAAAGTATTGAGAGAAGCATTCCCTAACCCACTTCTCCACCTTTTCCTTCACTCCCCCCCCCCCTGCTGTGGCAAGAGACTCCAGTTTTGCCCCATGACCAGGGTGACCATATACAATGGAGGACAAAGTGCCTATACCTTTAACCATTGTATAGCAGAGGGAAATTTGGCAAGTGCAGCTTGTTGCACCCTTCTATTATAAGCTGCACCTGCCAAAATTCCCTCTTCAATACAATGGTTAAAGATATAGGCACTTTATACTCCATTATATCTGGTCACCCTGCCCATGACAGAGGACAGCAGACATGGGCCAGAGGAGCAGCAGGAGAGAGATGTATAGCTACACCCTTTCTTGCTCCTTCAGAGCTTTTAAAGATATACCGTAGTCACAATGTCCAGGATAAAACTGGGCAAGTCTACTGACACTTTCCCTCCAGAGACTTGCTACGTTTGAGCAAAAATTAGTCAGCCTGTCATGGTTATAGCAGTACCACACGCAATCCAGCCCCATCCCAGTGTCATTTCCAATGTTCCATTAAAAAAAAATACCACCAACTCTAGAGGCACCTGAAAAACACAAAGATGACACCTGAAAAACTGCCACATTTATTTCAGCACAAGTTTTTGTGAACTAGTTCACATCAGCTCATACGGAAATAAATTTGTCCATTTTTAAGGTGCCACAGGACTCTAGATTTCCCCTCCCCCTCCTATAGACTAACTAGCCCACTGAATGTTTCATCAGATCACATGATTTCCTTCTATTTTGCAAGAAATTATAGCATGATGGTATGGAACAATGCTGGAATGGCCCTAGCTTTTCCAAGGCCATTTCTGTCTCTAGTTTTCTCACATATAAAGAAAGTAGTGCAAAGCTATGAAAAGCATGCTATCAATGAGTAAACTTATGAGCTTAAAAACTTACCGTATTTTTCGCATTATAAGACGCACTTTCCCCCCCAAAACATAGGGGGGAAAGTGTGCGTCTTATAGTGCGAAGCCTGGGCTTGGGGGTGCTTCGGGGAGGCCTGCAGAGGCTCGCGCAGGCCTCCCCGAAGCCCCCACAGGCCTTCGCGATGTTCATTTCGGCCGAAAACAGCGATTTTCGGCCATTTCCGGAAATGGCCAAAAATTGCTGTTTTCGGCCGAAATGAACATCGCGAAGGCCTGCAGAGGCTCGCGCAGGCCTCCCCGAAGCCCCCACAGGCCTCCCCAAGCCCAGCTAAGTGAAAACTTTTTCCCTCTATTTTATGCTCCATAGGATGCATGCGTCCTATGGAGCGTAAAATACGGTAACTTTAGGAAGGGAAAAAACCCTGATATGAATAATATTTTTTCATAATTAATTAATCTAACTAGAATTTAGAATAATGTGAATTGAGAGGAACACAAGAGGTGTCCCAACAAGCATTCACCATTTAAGATGTACAACAGAAATTCCATTCACAAATCAATGTAGCAACCACTTCAGACAATCACTTCCTACCACTCTTCTTTGGGCTTTTACAAAAGTGTGATCTGCTCAAATTGGCACCTAGGGAGTTGACCTACCATGCATATTTATCTTCTTTCAGTGGAGAAGATCTCAGAACTAAAACTACTATAATGGGGACCCAATATCAAACTTCACTTGAAAATCTAATTTCCAGAGATACTCCAGTAATTTAGTTTACAAAAGTGCAGAAACAAGAATAGCAACCATATAGATGTGGGAACCTATAAAGTGCCAAAACAAATCCAATGTTAATTCCTGATAAACTGGAACATTACCAACACCATGCTCTTAAAGCACATGCCAACAGGACATAGTGATGACTGCAAAAATACTGTGAGTTAACACCAACACACCATGGCAGGTTTTGGTTCCGGTTCCAAGTAAACTGTGGTATCAGGTGGCTGACTAAGCATGAGTGGCTTGTGGCTCTTAAGCTTATGAGCCAGTGTCATAAAGATGGCTTCCACATGATCGTTGTCATTGGGGTTCTTAGCGGATGTTTCAAACAGAGGCATGCTGTGAGTGTCGGCAAATTTCTGGGCCATGTCCGTAGGCACCTGAATTGCACTTCTCAAATCGCATTTATTTCCCACCAAAATCCGGGGTATATCATTGGTGAACAAGTGCTGCTTGCACTCCTCGATCCACAATGGCAAACTACGGAAACTGGCAATGTTTGTCATATCATATACAAACACAACAGCATGTACGTTCCTATAATAGTGTTGCACCATACTCTTTCGGAATCGCTCCTGCCCAGCTGTATCCCAGAGCTGGATCTAGAGAAGAAAGAAAGGACAGGTTTAATTCACTCATGCTGGCAACAAGACAATTTCACTTTAAGACAACAGATCTTTTCTATGGTCATGATTTCTCTTTATAACTGCCTTTTATAAATAAACAGATAGCCTGGAATTGCCACTTTTATTGCCACTTTTATATTTCAGAAAAAACAAAAACAAAATAGGCAAGACATAAATAGAAAGTACTACGTTTCTTCAAGGATGTGTCTTCGCACATTTCTTTTCCAACATAACTACACTGAACACCAATACCCCTGCCTTCCTCCACTACTGGCCAGGAAGGTCAAATCAGAGATCTAATATTTTACCAAGAATTTCACATTTTGATATGAGAGTTGGATTTTGCGAGGCACAATCTGAGTTTAAGCCATCTCCATGCTTAAGTTTTGCCTAGAAAATTCAGCATTTAACTCACAATTTTATATGTGAAGAAAGGAGACAGCAGGGCACAGGCCTGCCAAAATACCAATGCATATTCAAAAGTGCTTGATATCAATTAGCTGGTAGTTAGATTGTTGGTTTCAGAAATGGAAATTCAGGTCCAGCTTCCTGCTCGGCTATGGAACTCAATGGGCCAGTTACACTCCCTCAGTTTTGCCTACCCTGCAGAACAGGCATATAGCAAAGAAGGAGAAGCAGAGCTCCAGGATTTCTCCTAAAGCAGAAGTGAGATCCTCATCAACAGGAGTGCTCAGATACTGCCTCTGCATTTTTTTAAAAAAGAGAACATGAGCTAGGAAGCATCAGGAGCAACAAAAGAACAAAAACTGAGAAGTTTGCCTAGGGGCAAGTATTAGTATCATTGCTTTTCTCAAGGGCTACCCGAGAGACTACATGCAACCAGTCGCGTCGACGCGCGTCACCCCAGAGCGGGGGCGCGCGTCGCCCTTAAGGGGGAGGCTCCGCCCCCACACGTGACATCACACGCAGGAGCAGAGCGCCCTCCCCGCTCCGTTTTCAGCTCATTTTGGAGCCAAACGGACACAGGGGAGGGCGGGTGGGCCCACCTTCCGCTCGAAGCTGTAAGTGGGGGGTGATCGCGCGTCACCCCTAGACGCGCGATGCCCCCCGGCGGCCCGCCCCCCCGCTTCCCCCCGTCGACGCCAGTGCATGCAACTCATGTATGTGTACATGGGCAGGATGTCATGTATGTGTACATGGGCAGGCGGTGTACATGGGCAGGATGTCTGGCTCAGTTGGTAGAGCAATCGTCTCACAAATGCCTGAAGATCAGAAGGACAGCCGTTCAAGACGGCCGGAAGTCTGTCAGAGAGCTGCTGGCACGCCAAGCTGATAAGCTGCAGAGCCTCTGTAGGGTAGTGGAACTGCAGCTGCAGCACTTGAGTGACAATCAAGGTTGCCTGTGTCAGCTGAAGCGTGCTGAGGCAAACGCCAGAGAGAGAGAGAGCTGGACTGTGAAAGTAACATCTTGAATGAAGGGTTCTACAAAAGATTAGAACGTTATTATATTGTAAAAACCCCTTGGGGTTTAGAATAGCCTGCCCATGTACACCGCCTTGAATTAAAGTCAGAGGAGAAATCCAGTGACCAAAAAGGTGGTATATAAATACTGTATATTATTATGTAACCTTAAGGCTACAAGCCTATACAAATTTACCCGAGTAAATCCCATTGAACAGAGGGGCTTACTTCTGAGCAAACATGCAGAGGCTAGCATCTTAATGGACCTGGGGGGATGTGTCCCATTTTTCAATGTTTATATATTTGTTTTAAACTTATTGCAGCAACCCACACCAAGAGTTTGGGGTGCAGTGAGCTAAGTCCTTAAAAAAAAAGTCAGTAGCAGCAGAAAACACTCCTGAAGAAACGTTAAGGCAGAGGGGTCTGGCTCAGTCGGTAGAGCGCCCGGCAACTTCCAGACACAGTGGAAAAAAGCTGTGAAAACCTCTGTGAGGAGAGATAAGAGCTGCCAGCTGCGTCAGCCGAGTGTGAGAGGCAACTGTCAGCAGAGAGGCCAGACTGCAAAAGGATACCATCTGGAATGTAGTTGTTCATGAAAGATTGGACATTTATATATTGTAAAAAAAAAAAAATGGGGGGGAGTTAGGAAAGCCTGCCCATGTACACCGCCTTGGATTAAAGTCGGAGGAGAAAAATCCAAACGAAGAAAGGCGGTATATAAATACTGTATATTATTATTTATATTAAGTTGAATGCACGCTCGTCTCAACGGGGCGTGGCTGTGTGACATGGGGGGGGGGGAATCATGACCAGCTCCTGCACTCTAAAGTTCGCCACTGCCGCAGGTTCACCACTGGTTTCTGCTGGAGGGAAACCAGAACAAACCTTCTAGAAAGCGCAAGCAAAACGAGAAGTTGTCCCCGACCCTTTGACCGCACGCGAAGGCGGCGGCGGCTCCATCTGTCCCATTCCCAGCCAGCACAAGAGACGCGAGCGGGCTCGCGTATCGGCCGCGGACGGGGGGGGGGGGGGGAAGCCGTCAAAAAGCGCCTCAGGCTGGGTCCCGATTCTCGCACCTTGATGCGCTCCCCATCGATGACAACCGCGCGCTCGCGGAAATCCACGCCGATGGTGGCCTCGGTGCGCTCCGGGAAGCTGCCGGCACAGAAGCGGTAGGTGAGGCACGTTTTCCCCACGTTCGAGTCCCCGATGACGATGATCTTGAAGATGCGGGAGCGCGCGGGAGGCAGAGCGCCAGGTCCCGCGCCGCTGCTCGACAGGCTCAGCTCCAGCGAGGACTCCAGCTCGGCCGCCATCGCCGGGCCCGAGAAGAAGAAGCAACGCCGGCGCCCGCTCCTCCTCCTCCTCCTCCTCCTCGTAATTAGCGTCACTCCGCGAAATGGAGATATACGCGCCTCCCGCCTCTATATGCGCGCTCCCGCGCGGGCGCGCACAAGAGACGGCAGTCACAGCGTGTAGCTGCCCAGCCGGCGCCTGATGAGGTGCTGTTGGTGAATCCACGTAGCCGCGTAGGAGGAATTGCTCCGCCTCTTCCCCGAAAGAGGGTGAAATCATCGGGGATAGAGACGGGGTCCCGCTCCTCGCAGCAGCGGAAGCAAAACAACCTTGCCAAGACTCGCGAGAAGTGGAGCGTTGACAGTTTGTAATGCTACCTTACTCTCCTCCGTTGTGTTTATTTTTACTTATGAGCACATGGAAACTGTTCTTGCAAACCATTTTTTAGCGCATTAATCTTTTTTACGTAAGCACCTGCCAATTTTTTCCCACCTTCTCAGATTCCGCGTTTCAGTTGTAGCTCCCCCCCCCCGGATGAACATGATGACTGCCTATTTGTTGCACAAGAGATGTGCTTTTTCATTTAAAATAACTGGGAGGGACAGGATGCATAATACAGGATTACAGTGCAATCAAAGCCATGTCTACTCAGAAGTAAGCCCCATTGCAATCAATGGGACTTATTCCCAGGTAAGTACTGTACCTACAGGATCGCAGCCTTAGAAAATGAAGGGTAGTGTAATATTAGAATATGGGCCCAGGGAGTGAAATCAACAGCAGGGTAACTTTAGAATTCAGGGAGGATATGATGATCACTCACATTGGGCAAGTAGAAGCACCAGGTTAAAAGCAGTCAGTCTTTGTGTGAGTCGCTCTCTCTCCATATACCAGTAGTTATGGGAACAAACCACAGAAGGTAGTTGCATTCATGCCCTGCTTGTTGACTTTCTAGAATAGGCAGCAAGTCTCTTAATTTTGTAAACATGCTCTTATATCTGGCGAGGTCTGCACATAAGGGCATATTACAAGCTATAGGGCTCTTTGTGATTCCTAGCAGAACTTCAAGTCCACCTTTTCCTTTTTGTTCTTCTTACTACTGGTACTTTCAACCAGGCTGTTGCCTAGGACCTGCGCCAGCCAGCCCACCCAGGTAAGTCCTGTGCTGGTCGGTGGGAGAGCGGGCCGGGGGCCATTGGCCAGCCTGGCCTGGGAAGGTGCAGGGATATCAGCGCTTGGCTACGCTGATATCCCAAGCCCCTTCCTGGGCTGGCCATGGCACGCATCTGAGGAAGCCCATTGGGGCCTCCAGGGCTTACACTGGGGGAAGGGGATTCCCCCCCGAGACCATGCCAGCGCAGGCCACATCCTGCGCAGGATGCAGTGACTGGCCCTTTAGGCTGGCCACTGCAACTTGTGCAGAATTGGGCTGTAAGTCTGCTCAGCAAAGTACACTACTAGGCTAGCCTCTAGCTAGACATCTGAGAAATAGGGCTTTTCTGATGTGCTTTTATAGTTGCAGCCAGACCACCTCTTGTTGGATTGCTGTGTACCATAATGTACTAGATCAGGAAAAAACAACAAATGGTTATAAATTGGCAGGGTTCAGAGACAGATAACTTTATATCTTTGAAGACTAGGCTTATCCTTCAACTCCTAGTTTTCAATGCAACACAATTAGTAATCTCTATTAGCTACTAGCCACAGAATTATGTTCACAGGAATACTGGCCCATACACTCCTAATACAAGGCTATGACAAATTTTCAGAGATGTATGTATGCCCAAGAAACATGTTTACATATGAATGAGTAGATGTTTGAGAAAAGTTTCTTATCATAGAAAGAATAATGATCTCTCTAAAGAGATGTACAATGAAAGCCACAAAGATTCAACTGTCCAGTGTCTGACTGGCAATAATTTATACAGTTTTTAGTACCCAAACATGGTGGGCTATGCAAATTATTTCATTTGTTATAGTTTGCAGAGCTATACACTAACTCCAGGAGCCATTGTTGCCTATTTGGAAATTACTATCCACAACAGCAGCCATTATGGTTAGCTTTATTGGAGGAGGGCAGGAAGCAGGAGTCATGTTTCCAAGCACTGCTGCATTATGCATTGTGGGATTTCACCAACGCTAATATAGACCTTTTATTGTACTTACATGTTACATTGATCTTGTAATGTACCATATCTCTCATTCTGACAGCATTTTCAAATTCTACAGTCACACAACTCTTTTTCAAAACATTTTATTGCATTATATTTGGTACCTTATGTTTGACAAAGGAAATTACATCTGTAACTGCAGGAATAAGAAGCTGGTCTGTTATTGAAAAAAAATCTTGGGCCCGTTAAAAGTTACAAAGTCATGGGCTTGCCTGAAACAACTGAGCAAGAAATATATTCTTAGAAATGTAGGGCTTCAAGTATTACAAACCTGTGACACTGTGGAAAAGTTCCAGAGGTATCTAAACTGCAGCACTTTTTTCTGCATAACGTGAACAAGGCCTGCTGAGGTTTTAAACAATTAGTCTCTCGATCAGTCACAAATTGGTAGTCAGGAGTTCCACTCTTTGACATTTCAAGCCATAGTTATGTTCTTTTCTATTTTCACTGTACATGAAAAATACATGCTGTCTTTTTAATGAGTTGGTGCCACATCACAGTGCATAATTTCATTTGGTTCTTGCATTACAGTTTTAACAAATTTAGCCAAACAATGTTGTCATGCTTGTTTCCTAAAGAGCAGAGTTTATTTCCTTTCAAATCTTTAATTAAAACAGGGAGAGTGTTCTAACCAGTTCCTTCATTTAAAAACTGTGGTGCAAGAACACCAAACTGATCACGTGCAGTGAATTTTCGGAGACACAACAAGCTTATTGAACACCTTATGTTTCGTTATTTTGCTTCATATTTTAAGTCTCAGTCTCTGCAACAACATGGTACGTGTTGCAGGTTTGTCGGCAAATAGTGATTCACATTGCATACTTCCAAAGGGTAGAATAATCTCTGTATCAAAATCAGTCAGATGCTAAAGCCCCAACAACTCTTTGTGCTCAGTCAAAAGATCCAGTGCTAAAACAGCATTTTGCTGTCCGAGATAGTCATCTCAACAAGACAAATTTAAAGTAATATTTCTGCCACACACCTGCTCCAATGGGGTGTTAAGCCTTCAAATTCCATATAAATTAGTTTAAAAACGGGATACGTAGACAAGGGATACTTTTCAATTTTAGCAGTGCTTAGTTTTTCTTAACTGAGCCACCTATATCCAGTAATACGTTACTTTATATTATATACTTCGTCAGCAGGATAAAAAAAGTAAAACTTTGAAGGCAACCATTTTTACTCCTTCCACTCTGTTAGAACAATTCAGCAGGTGCGTGACAAAAATATTATACACCAGATACGGTTCAAAATCATTCCACTCCTTTTAAAAGTTCATATTTCATTGGCCAGTTCTTCGGTTTCTGCAGATATATCTCCATTAACTGTGATCTTCATATCCTCTTCGTATCCAGGGGGCATGAAAGCCAACGCATAAGGGAAAAGCTTATGACAATTTGCTCTGTACATCTCAGCTGCTTCTTTACAGTCTCCAAGGTTACCATCATTCAAAGCTTCCAATACCTCCATACAAGTCTAAAAGGGCAAAAAAAAAAAAATCACAGGGCAATGTTACACCTTGTAAAAGATTCTGTGAATCAGTAATTCATATTACAGCTAATTCAGATTTCATATTTTTGAGAGTATTTTGTAGGTTGCATAATTTACATATTAGGATGCTGCTATATCCATGGACCTAACTGCAATATACATTTTGTACAGATGTCCACTGTGAAAAAGGTTTCTTTAACCTTTATCCCCTCTAGAGATTAAATATTCCTATATTACCAATTCTACTAGTTGCAGAACTTTTCAATATTACAAGAGACTGCTGTGTCATTCGAAACATCTGTTGCCTGGGAAGTAAATAATTTTGCATATCAGTCGTGCTTACCTGAAGATTTCTGTTTGTGAGGGATTCATCAAGGCAAGTTGCCAGCTCCACAGCTCTTTTCTGGCTAGTAGGATCCAAATAATACACCATTTTGGCAGCTAAGAGAGGAAAAAGTTAAAAGTTTAAACAAGAATAACTGTAATCATGTCAGTTTACTTGTACACATGGTCTCTCTGTGCATTCTACAAGATAGGAAGGTTGCTGAATATACAACTGAGTATATTTTAACCAACTACATGAATCAGTACAATGTATTAAATAATTGTGCAATAAAGCCTAATTTGAGTATTGCTCAAATTCTCAATAGCAGTATTATTAATTATACCTTATAGGTAATGGGAAAAATTGTACACAGCACAAACTGCAATCAGATCATGCACACGTTAGTGCCCTGGTTTTCATGGAAAAACATATGGCAAGGATTCACACAACCTTTGTAACAATGGTAATTTCAATGTGCATGTACAGTACCATGAGCTCCTCTCACACTGCTTTTAAACAATTATTTTACATGAGAACAGTACTTTGGAAACTTTCTGAAAGAATAATCTTTCATTAGTGAGCTTGTAACCAAGTTTACATTTCTTGTTTTTAATAAAACTAAAGTCAGAACACTTAACTCTAAGGCTGAGATTTTACATTATTTCATACGTGATTTTGGTACCTACTTGCTACAAAATACAACACTCAATAATGAGAACAGTAATGATTAAAGGATTTCCATAGCATCATCAGGTCTTACTATCTTTTTAAAGTATGAGATATTAGTGAAGAGCACTTGTATCTCTTCTTCAGGTACTTTGGTTACCTTCATTATGAAGAAATATTTCCAAGGTTCTGCAGTATTAATTATATTATAGTTCAGTATTATGAGTCACAAGTGTTCTTTTCAATTTGTATTAATCTTTCACCAGCTTTTGATGCCGCTAACATCCCCCCCCCCCCCTTCTCTTCAGTCTTTATATGCTTCCTCTTGGCAAGCCGGGTTTTTTTTTCATTTGGCTTACAATGTCAACATTATGGTACTGGCATTGCAAGTTGGTACTGGTAACTAGTATTGCAATGTCAGTTCTATCTCTCTTGATCTCCTCCTGTTCTTACCAATTGTCTTGCAAGACTACATATTTGCCTCAGTATCAGATTACTATCTCAAATTTAACAGCCAGAAAATAGAACCTATTGTGCTGTCTCAAAGCTTCACTTTTGCCTTCTCTCTCTTCTGTTGACTCCTGTAAGGTTCTGTTCACCAGTCTTCCTGGCTCTCGAACTTAAACCTATGTTCGTTCTGTTCTTTTGCTCATCTAATTTTTGTTCTCTGTCTCAGTTTCCTTTATTGTTTTATATTAAGTTTAAACTTATTTTCTTAACCTTTAAGTCCTTTCATTTTTCTTACCCATATTCATTCTTACCCTTATTCACTGCTTTCTCTAGTCTCTCAAACACCAATTTTCTCACTAAATCTGACATCCTTGGGCTACTTCCCAGCTCCGTGCTTTCTCTCATGCAGGTTCTTGTATGTGAAGCCTTTCCTCTGAATATTCAGTTGGCTGTTCATTTATTTCACATTAAAAAATTACTAAACATATTTTCTCTTGAATTTCTTATGTACTATTTTTATTCCTCCCTTTTGTATCACATATTGTGTTCTTTAACTCTTTCACTCTCTGAGCTGACCCAAAATGTCCTCCTCTTCTCCAACTTCCCTGTTTTGTGCCCTGTCTTTTTTATTGTGATGTGAACCTGCAAAGAGGCACATTTTATACCTAGCATACATTAGTTTATTTTAGTACTTTATAAACAATAAATCATAATGACTGTGTATGTCTACTATGAAATGGAACATTTCATTTCCTAGCCACCTAGCCAAGACATTTCATTTTTAAAATGAAGTTTTGGGTAAGGAGATCAAATGTTTGAACAATAAAACCTCTCTCGTTTTATGTACATAAGGAGATGCTTTTAAAAAAAATATGGGGGAGCAAACATCTAGCTCTAATCCAGTCTAAAATAATGCTATGTATGTTTGCTGTTCATGTACATAAGAACATAAGAGCCCTGCTGGATCAGGCCAAAGGCCCATCTAGTCCAGCTTCCTGTATCACACAGTGCCCCCCCCCCACCAGATGCCTCAGGGAGCACACAGCCAACAAGATAACCTGTTTCCTGCTGCCACTCCCCTGCACCTGGCACAGAGAAAACCTACTTCTAAAACCAGGAGGTTGCTTATGGCTTGTAACCTGTGATGGTCTTTTTCTCCATGAATGTCCAAACCCCTTTTAAAGGCATCTAGGCCAGTTGCCATCACCACATCCTGTGGCAAGGAGTTCCACAGATGAATTACACGCTGGGTAAAGAAATATTTTCTTTTATCCGTTCTAACTCTCCCTCCACTCAATTTTAGTACATGTCCCCTGGTTCTGGTGTTGTGCGAGAGGGAGAAGAATTTCCCTCTATCCACTCTCTCCATCCCATGCATAATTTTATACGTCTCAATCATGTCTCAATCATTCTCTTTGCATCCTGGCTACATAGCAGCTAATAATGAGAGTTGAAGTAGAAATTCACTCTCTAGCCCTGTCAGCGACAGTCATGAGCCACAATAACCCTGGGAAAGAATTGAGACTGAATGAGGCCAAAAAGGAAAATGATAACCAATGGTTACCAATTAAAGAAAACCAGTCTTATAAAATGAAGTCTTATACTAATAGGAGTAACTGGTACTGGAAATAGGCAAAACAGTAGCTTGGCTGTATTCCATTTTGAAAGAACTATATGCTAATATGCAAAGATTGATTCAAGGTGTCTTGCTATCAGCTGGTATGCTGAAAAGATTGTGTGCCTAGGACCAAACTGCCATATTCAGACAGCAGCATAAAGACTTTGAGAAAAACATGAAATACAGAGCAAATTACATACCAGATAACCTGTGTGGTAGTGAATCATAGTTCTGTTTAAGAAACGTTTCATTGAAGTTCTTTGGATTAGTTGCCCCAAAAAGCCGATTCATTTCTTGATTCAACACTGTCCTGACTGTTTCATGTAGATCTTTGCTTTCAGAAACTATAGAATTAAAACAGACAAGTAACTGCAACAAAATCTGCTTAGACCAAATGTACTTTTGCTATTTAAAGTTGTTTCTTAAAGTTACCGATTTTCCCTTAATACACCCAAACTGAAAGTTCTGCACATTTATAGCAGAATGAAAGAAATGGGCAAATGATCAGTCTGTACAACAAAGTTATGTGCTAGTTTTATTTTCCCCAAATCAGGAACCATATGAACATATGAAACTGCCTTATACCAAGTCAGAATTATTGATCCACATAGCCTTGTACGGTACTATGTAACAGAGAGTGGCTCTCCAAGGTCTCAGGAAGAGGTCTTTTCCATTACCTCATCATTTGAGGTGACAATATCAGGGATAGGACCTTCCACATCTGAAACATGTCCTCTACCACTGAGGTACCACTGAAACATGTCCTCTACCTTTCCCCTGTTATGATTCTTTTAAAAAGGAGTTAAATATGCCAATTCCTCTATGTAATGTAATTTTTTAAAAAGTGAATACAAGATTCTTTGGGACTATAGCGGACAACTTTGAATAAGGTAGGCACTAGGGTGCATCTGAGGTATAGCTAGGGGTCTACATATTTACTTGTCTCTTAGCAGTGAGCTTCAACAAAAAATCTGAAAGTACAAAGTCTCTGCTTTGTAGAACCAAAACGTGTTCTAGTCAGAGTTCTATAGCAGTCTATCTATATGGCTCTAAGTACACTGCCTTGATCCCAATCCCAGCTCATACCTCTTTTCTGTTATCATTCTTGTATTTGGTCAAAGTATTCCAATTCTGCATAACCTCAAATACTGTGTGATTTCCTCCCTTTTCTGAAGGAGGCCACATTTATAAGAGATGGATGGCACACACATCATTACTTTATATCCTGAATGAACCATTAAAAACTTTCTACATAATACTTTATCTGAAAGGATAAATTGGGGAAGGAAGTATGTGTGGAGGTAGCAGAGATTGTTTTTTTATTTTATTTTATTGCATTTCTTTCATAGTGGAAACGAAAATGGTATACATGAAGTTTCCTGGAGGTCTCCCATCCAGGAAATGACATGATGCATTGTATGTCCTCAGTCCATACCTGGGGCCAGGCTGCTTACCTTTTAACCGGTTTTCTTCAAGTGGTCATCTGTGTAGTCACACCAATGGCATTTGTGCCTGAACAGAGCCTTGTTCAGAACTGCCTTTAGCTTTAGCCTCAAAGCTTTTGGTGCAAGCCATGCTCAGTCTGACTGAGTGTGCCTATGTAGGCATGGTCTGTGCTTCCCTCGTCACCACATTAACCACCACAGTGACACAAAGTGTAGGAAATTGACATGCTGCAGCAGAGAGAGGGTGGCTTGTGCGACTGCACAGATGACCACTTGAAGAACACCAGTTAAGAGTAAGAAACCTGCTCTTCATGGTTTCTGTACATTCACAACAATGGGAGACTAACTAGCTACCTTATCTGGAGGAGGGTGCAGCATTGCTAGTTGCACAAATTATGTAGAACTGTCTTGCCGAAAGCAGTGTCCACATGAGACTGGACGTACATAGTATAGTGACAAATGGAAGTGGACAGTTGAGACCAAGTAGCAGCCCAGCAAAATTCAGGGATAGCAACATCTCTACTAAATGCCATCAAAGTGCCATCACTCATATAGAACATGCTGTCACTGTGTCAGGAAGGATACCGTGAGCCAAGTTATGTGCTTGAAACATAGTAGATGAAATCCAATGAGAAAGCCACTGGGAGGAGACTCAAACTCTTTCTCAGACCCAAACAGCAAACAGATGTGGGTCCCTACAAAAAAGGGCAGTGCAATCAACGAAGAATGACAGCATCCTGTGTATGTCCAAGGACAGTACAGTCTGCTCAGCATTGGATATGGGCAAAGGAAAACAGGAAGAATGAGGTCCTGGTCAAGGTGAAAGGAAGAAACAACCTTTCGTAAAAAATATCTGGGTGTAAGACAATCTTATCTTAATGGACCAAGCTTGTAACTCTTCTACTCTCTGAACCAAAGTAATTCCTACCAAGAAGGCCTCTTTAAAAGAAAGCAATTGCAAGAGGTGAGAGTTTCGACAGGCTTGTACATCAAACAAGACAAAACTGACTGAAGATTCCATGCTGGCTGGAAACTGGCAAGAAATGGGTGAAGATAAGCACTTTTTCAAAGGAATGGCTCACTTAACTAGCATGTCCAAGAACAAAGATCCCATTGGAAAAGGCAAATGGAAAGCAGCTATTGTTAGGTAGACACTGAGTGAGGAAAAACTAAAGCCAGAGTCCTTAAAGTCCTCAGGTAGAAGAGGATTAAGGACAATGGGGCTATTGTTGGCCACACATCAGCAGCAGAAGAGAAATATCCCCATTTACAGGCATAAAACAATCTGGTGAAAGGAAGAAGAATCCAACAGAGAGCTCAAGCCAAGACCCACCCAGGTTGGATCCTCCAAACAATCTTCTTCAGTATTGTTGTGTCCATATGGAGAATCTGATCTCCGTCTCGAGAGAGAGATGAAGTTTGGTAGAAGGCAAAGTTGCCCCAGATAAAGGCAACAGGGATTTGTGAACCATGATGGCGTCGGCCACCAGGGAGAAGGATGCAAATGCACTTGTCAATCTGCAGCTTGTGAAGAACTTAGGTGAGATCGAGGAATAAGGTATAGAAAATCCCTCTGCCATGATCTGAAGAATGTCCCCCCCCCCCCCCAAAGACTGAGGATTGTGGCTCACTCTGCTGCAGAAAAGTGGTAGTTGCTCATTCTTGGCAGCAGCAAACAGAGATCTACAGTCTTCCCAAAGTGTAGAATAGCAGGTCGAGTGAATCCAAGCTGAGTTGCCACTCACGGGAGAAGGAGAAATGTCTGCTCAGAAAGTCAGCAAGGGAGTTAGTGCAGCTTCAAATGTGAATGGGCCAAGAAGCCAGGCCTGATTAGCAAGGTATCATGTCTACAGATCAGGGTCAGAAAGAGGCAGGACCAGGAGCCTGAGCCCCCAACAACTGATATCTTATGCCATAGCTACATATCCATAGTTATCTGTACTAAGTGGCCTTGTAGCAGAGGACAGAATGTCCCAAGAACCTTGAGAACTGCCAGAACTTCAAAGAAGTTGGTATTGCTTCTGGATTCCTGGTGATCTCATGGGTGCTGAGTGTCAAGCCCTTGCAAAGGCTCCCCACACTTTGTGGTGGTCATATGGGGCTGGTGCAGAGAAAGGAGGAGATTCTCCTCCTGTAGCCACCAATGGAGAGTGTCTTGAACACTGTGGGGGATGCATGGGATCTTGGATCTGTGATGAACAGGGTGGATGAAAAACACCCAGGAAACTCACTGGAGATGGTGCATCGGCAACTAGGCAAGTGACAGACTTGCTGTGGAGGCAGCTATGAAGCCCAGCAGCTGGTATGGTAATGGTAATGACTTGGTGGAGAGGCAAGTTTGCAGTACATAGTGTTTGAGTGTTGAAATTTGAAGCCTCATTGCATGGGGCAAAAGCCTTGGTCAAAACAAAGTCTAGAACTGCGCCAATAAACTGGATGCACACGGTTGGGTTGGATATTTTTTTAGATTGACCAGCAGGCTCAAGTCTTGCAGGAGATGAAGAGTAAAGCAAACATGATGGTGAAGTTGGATCCAAGAAGTAGCAATGAGGAGCTAGTTGCCAATATATGGGAACATCATGATTTGGTGCAGATGAAGATGACCAGCAACCACAGCCTTACACTTCATGAAAACCCAAAAGACCAGTGGCCACACAAAATGGCAACACCTTGCATTGGTAGACTGGAGGACTGATAGCAAAATGAATGTCAGTACTAAGAGCAAGCAGATACATGAAAATAGGCATCTTTCAATTCCAAAATAAACCAAGCTCCCAGAAAGAGAAGGGGAAAGAAAGAGGCAATTGAGATCGTGTGAAACTTCTGATATGCGATGAAGGTATCCAGGTTCTTGAAAGTCCAGGATGGGATGGAGGTCTTGGGAACCTCAAAATATCAGGAACAAAAGCCTCTGTTCACTTGCGAGATGGGTACAAGTTCTATGGCTTACGTGAGCAAAAGAGCTGCCACCTAACTGAGAAAAACTAGGGAAGGTGGACACAGAGGTCCTGATGGTGAGGAAGTGACAAATTCAATAACTTAGCCCAGGTGGATGATGCTCAGGACCCACTTGTTTGACCCACCCATTACTACGCTGGAAAGACAGGAAGATGTCTCAATCGGGGGGGGGGGGCATTTAAGTCAGGCATGCTTGGTCAGCTCAGGAAGTGAAAGTTTTCTTACAGACAATGTAGTGATGATGTGATATTCCAAGGCTAGCAAAAAGTCTGATCCCTGGAGGACTGATGGCTCTTGGGGGTGTGAAACCAGCTCTTAAAATTAGGGGGTTTGGACTGACTGGCCAATTCCTATATGTTGTTTTAGAACGAAAGCTTTCATAGCCTGCAGTAATCTTGTAGGATTTAGGATATACGAGTAGAGAAGCCATGTAAACAAGCCAGCTAGAGTTAAAACAATGTCAAAAACTGCATGCAATCACCAGACGTTGGGTAATGCAAAGCAGACAAGAATATCGTTTAAAATCTAAGGCTAGAGTTTGTAAAGTCCGACGTTTTGTTCCTTTAGACCAGGAACATTTTCAATGGTAATTTCTTTGGATTGCTCCTAGACGTCTTATTATACAAGCGTGGTAATCAGCTATACAAAGTCACAGGGCAGAGGTTGAACATTCTATCTAGCTTGTTCCCATCCCCTGCTTCTGTAGCCAGTGGTTTCCACCTGCCTTTGGGCTGAGTCACTTCAACCACCACAGAATTTGGGGGAGGATCGTGAAACAAAAAGGTGTAAGTCCTGCTACTGCACCACATAAAATGGCTCAATGTAGGGAGTTCAGAAGATTGTTTGTTCCAAGAATTACTGACAACCTGGCGCAATGATGGAAGCATGGGCAGAGGCACAAAAACATGCAAAGAATCCATGAACTGAAACACTGGGTCTTTGATCGAGGGAAAAGGTTTCCGAACTGACAAATTCAACACCCCTGCCATGCAAGTGAGCTATTGAGTACACAAATACAAAATATAGCAGGCAGAGCAGGTTTTGGAATCTCCACAAGATCTATTAGAGAGGAGATGGAAGCAACATCAGATCTCAATGAAGAGGAGGTGGCCCAAATTAGTATCCATTCGGGAGAAAGGGCATCAGCCTCCAGTATACATGTGGGGACTGGCACTGAACTACAGACTGAAGTTGGTACCATGTAGGTGGAGGAGGAACATGAGCTGGGGTAGTGGACAGAGGTAGTGCCACAGCCGGGGGGGGGGGTCATCAAGGAGGTTCTGGTACAGTTGCTGATGGTGGGAATTCCGTCCTCTGATACTTGCAAGACTGATATTGCTCAGGTGAGGTGGGTCTGGATAATGATGGTAGGAGTAGAACTGCCACTGTGGTCAAGATCAGAGCATTGAGAACGACACCAATGGTAATACTGGGAGTAGAATGGAGACAGAGAATGTCTGTGGAACTGCTCACAAGAGCGAGGTCAAGAGAAGTGGCATTGACAACTCAGTAAAGGAGAATGACTGAGGGTGACCAAAGTCCCAATCTGGTACACTGAGAGAGAGAGGGTATTCAGATGGGTGGCCCTGGGATGTAAGCCACTGTTGATCCTGATCATAAGGTGGACAAGCAGACTGATGCATGGTCAGGGATGGGGAGACGCAACAGTCTGAATGAAGTTATGTAGATAGAGGGACTGATTGAGCCAAAAGTGGATTGGCTTAGTCTGATTCAGAACCCAAGATATGCAACCTTGGAGTGATAGCTGTTTTGAACCTTGTGAGAGGGAAGTCAACCCCTAGATTGTATTAAGGATGGGCTAAGGGCATCCCTTTAGCTCATTATTTTTCTCATTAGGTTCCTTTGCTTGAGGTATTGACTTCTGTTTACACTTAGTGATTTTAATAGAAGATTCAGTCTGTGGATCAAACTTGAGTCCCACTGATGTTGAAACAGAGGGGAGTCAGGTCTGGTGAAGGTAAAACACTGAAGGTGGAAGAATCAACAAAAATCCCTGTCCAGAAGATGCAATAAGGGACTCATGAGAGGGTCTGGGACTGAGTTAAATTGGTTGCAACAGGAGAAGACTTGACTAAAGAATTGACTTGAGGACTCTCTCCCACAGTAGCACCCTAAGTCTGGAGGAGTGATTTCTTCAGGCCTGCTTCATAAACTGCAAGCAGTGGGCACAGGCACTGACCTTGTGCTCCACTCCAAGACAGAAGAGGGACTTATTGTGGCCATCCATGGAGGGCAACTTCACTCTGCAGGAGTTGCACGTTTTGAAAGATACCTGTTTGAGTCATAAGCTTCCACCCCAAGGCTGAAGGGAATGAAGCAAGCCACCTAAAATAAAATGCAAAACAAGACAGACAGAAAAATGAGAGAAGAAAGAAAAGTTAGAACAGCTACAAGACCAAGGGCTGCCTGCTGTACTGAACAGGTCAGACAGATGTTTTAGACGATTCCTCTCAACGCTCTGCTATAGCAGTCGAAGAACAGAGCGAAGCAAGGGCTTGCACCAAAAGCTTGCAGCTAAAGAGCTAGAATATTCCAAACAAAACTCTGCGCAGGCACAGATCCCATTGGTGTGAATGCACAGACCATGAAGAAGAAGAGTTTTTGTTTTTAGTCCATGAAGTTCATACTAGGCAAATCCTACTACTCCTGTTTAAGAAAGGTTACATATCATAAAAGTATACACATTTTGCAGCATGTGCTTGGGTAAACTATTCAGGGCTTTATCAATTGCAAGAGTTGACTACATATAGTTTTTGGAAGCATGAATGCCAGGTCAAATAAAATGGATTCATACCACTACTGAAGAGATGAATCATACACTCGTGAAGCCATGGATGACTTGGGTCAATAGCAAATGCTCTCTTTACAGACTGCAACATAAGAAGAAATTTTTCTGCAGGAGACAAAATAGATTGGTACTGGATTACAAAATGCCCTTGTTTACTAGGGAAAGTTAGACTCAGCAAATAAATCTGATAGAGAACCCAATTACATTTCAGATGTATAATCAAGATAATTACATTTGAAATTATAATGACTAGACTAAATGAGATCAACATCATTAACTTAGCACTTACATTTCAAAGAGATCTGTCATGCTCATTAAACCTATCAGCTGATACAAGAAACATATGTTTTATTCAACCTAAAAACAGCAAGTTCTGGAAGCTAAACAACTTGGTTTGTATTAAAAGATACCCATATGAAAATGAAAGGAATTTCTGAGAATGCGCTACTGCTTCCTAGCCCCTCCAGTATACAGCAGTGTGTACTAATGAAGCAGGTTTTCACTGAGGATTAACAACACTGTTCCTGACAAATTATCACATATGTAAAATCATAAATTATATATGGGGTAGATGAGGTCTACTCTACACAATATCAAGTCTGCAGATCAGCTGTGGCACCAACCATGTCTATTTATGGCAGCCTGGGTGAACTACAAATGCTCGTTCTTATAGTCCATTCCCATATCTTGTGAGAATATCCAAGGCTCACCCAAGATCACCAGGAGGACAGGAAAGTGTCTGCATCGCTTCTTATTTGCCTGGATTCAGAGGTGCAATTTTTCTTTCTATATTGCAGTCTGCCAGGTAGCATGGCTTACCTGGTGACTGCCATCAATAACAGCAAAAATGAAGTGAACAAACCTGAGCATTTAAAAAGAACCCTAAGAAGAGTGAAGGAGAAAAAAAGAGAAAGATGTACCGAAACATATCTGAGGTAGGAAAAGCAGACAAAAGATTGAGATTTAAGGGACAAAACCCTGGGGGGGGGGGGGGAAGGGGGAAAGCAATTTATGGTAGTTCAGAGAGAGAACAGAGAATACGCTATGACATTGGTTCTCAAACTGGTGGGTCATGACTCACCAGGGGAACCGGATGCTATCCCCTGCCACCTTAAGGGGTGGGGACAGCATGGTGGCAGCGATTCTGGGGGTTGCCGCCGGTGGGAAAAAGTACTTTTTACACTTACCGGGGCCATGCAGCCATCCGGAGGGTTTGGGGAGGCTCCACAGCGATCTACAGTGTGGGGAGGCCTGCAGAGGGGGCCACGGGCCTCCCCAAACCCTCCAAAGGGTTGCAGGGCCCCTGGTAAGTATAAAAATACTTTTTTTTCCCCAGCAGATCGCCACCACCACTGTCCCCACCCCAGCAAAGACTCAAAGTTCTCCCGCCTTGCAGAGGGAACTTTGAGAATCACTGCCCTATGAGATGCAGAGAGCAGAGGCGTAGCCAGCCGATCTGGCATGGGGGGCGGCACCCTCGACGCCCCCAAACTAATTAGCATAAATTATGCTAATTAGTTTCCCCCGATTTGCGACGCTTTTCCCCCCGCTTAGCGAGCCGATTTTTGGCGCTTTTAAGCCTAGCAATGGTTTTTTTACTAACTGTGTATGCTTTACCGGCACTTTAGTGAGTGTGCACCGCTCCCACGACGATTTAAAGCCTTCTCCCGGCCTTCTTCTCGCGCCTTCCTCTCGCGCAGCTTCTCCGTGCACCCCAGAAGCAATCTTCGTAGTTTGCGCATGCGCAAACCCACGGCATCTCCAGGGACGCTCCAGGGAGTAGTTTGCGCATGCCCAGAACGTCCCTGGAGACTCCGTGGGTTTGCGCATGCGCAAACTACGGAGATTGCTTCTGGGGTGCACGGAGAAGCTGCGCGAGAAGAAGGCTGGAAGAAGGCTTAAAATCGTCGTGGGAGCGGTGCACACTCACTAAAGTGCCGGTAAAGCATACACAGTTAGAAAAAAAACCATTGCTAGGCTTAAAATCGGCGAAAAAAAAGCGGGAAAAATTCAAATTTTTCCCGCTTTTTTCCGGAGCCTCCCGCCCCCCAGAACCACCTCCCGCCCTTACGCCCTGGGGCCCACCGCCCCCAGGCCCCAGGTCAGCTGACGCCCCTGGCAGAGAGAAAAATGGGATTATAAATAGATGTTTTTTTAAAAATGAAGTTGAAATTGCAGTAAAACGCTTTTCTGCAAGTAAGTGAATTAGTAAAAACATACAAGTTTATCTCTAGATTTAAATAGGGCATCACTGGGATAAGTTGCCCTTTTGAGTAGGATCTATTACAGCTGACACAACACAAAAATGCCCCCCCCCCAATGCCACTTCACCCTTGCTCCAATGAATTAGGAAATACTGCTGTCACACCTTACAGGCAACAGACCTGATTCAAGTAAGGAAGACCAGTGGAGTCAGGGCCCATTTTGAAAGCAGACATTTAAATACCCTGATCCACCTCAGAAGATCTTTCTGGATCAGTGAATTTTAAATTATGAAAGTTAGATGAATTTCATACAGATCAGTTTTTTTAACTGTTTGAAAGCTTGGCATTCAGAATTTTAAATCATCAAAATACCGTATTTATTGGCGTATAAGACGCACTTTTTTGTCTACATTTGTGACCCAAAATAGCAGGGTGCGTTTTATACGCCAATACTAAAAAATCCCTTTTCCCCCCTTGCCCGTTTTAAAGCATTTTCGGGCTTACTGCGTTTTTCCGGAGCCAGAGAGCTCCCTTGTGCTTTCTTCCCTAACTAATCTATCCGATCTACAGCTGTTTGTCGGCTTTAATTTATGCACGTGCATGAGTTGAGCGTCTCAGCAGCCAGCAGAGGCCGCTGTGCTCAGTTCAGTTCAGCTGAGCTGCAGAGGGCCTAGTCTTTCCAGCTCTCCTCGGATTGAATGCAGCTTCGGTAAGCTTCTGAACTGGGCCTAGTTGGGGAGGCTTTGGAAACTGCATAGGTGGGTAAGAGTTAGAGTTAAGTAAGAGTTGAGTCTGGGTTTTTTTTTTGTACTTTTATGTTGTTTACTTTGGAAACTGCATGGGTGGGGTGGGGTGGGGGAAAAGAGTTGAGTCTGGGTTTTTTTTTACTTGGGGTAAATGTTTTTTACTTTGGAAACTGTGCATGGGTGGGTTGGGGAAAAAGTTGAGTCTGGGGTTTTTTTTGTACTTGGGATTTATGTTCTGGTGCATTTTGTTCATGTGTCTTATTGCTGTGTGTTTTAAAAGAGATCCTGGTATTTTTGTGCAATTTATGTAAATTAGCTAATTAAGCAGCCAAGCAGTAAGTGGCCAAGTGGCCCAAAAATGCTTTAAATCTTTTTTCCTTGAAACCCAGGGCCAAAAGGAAGGTGCGTCTTATACGCCAGTGCGTTTTATACGCCGATAAATACGGTAATCAAATCTTTTTGTCAGACCTGCATGTAAAAGCAAACTGGTGAAGAAATGCAAGAGATGGCCTCTGCCCTAAAATATTTTTAAAGAATGCAACAACAAAACTGGACAGCATCATTTTTTCCTGGTATGTCAGAATTAACCTCTGCTAACTGGGCAAAGAGATACTTTTTCAAGTAGTCCTCCACCTATCTTTAGCAAAAGAAGAACCACTGTCCCTGTGAACCCAGCACAGCATCATTTCTAGTGGCTGTTTACTGGTGTTTTTTCTGCAATATTTTAGATAGTGAACTCTTTTAGAACAGGGAATCGTGCATTTAGCTATGTAAACCTCTGTGTGATTTTTGTTGTTGTTGAAAAGCAGTACGTAAATATTCATCACCACCTTGTTTTATAGACTACTTTAGATCAAAGGCAGTCCTCAAACTGTTGGCTTTGACAAGCATTCACAAAACCAATACTGCAACACTAATAAAAGAGTTCAGTAACCTTTTGAAATATCTTTTTTACTTTTACACAAACTGAAGATTGCTGGGGAGCCTACAGCATGTCCCCACTATTTCCCTTCACCACATCCTTTGTTTTCTCATGTAGCCTGATGAAGAACCTTAGTTGAAAGCTTGCTGTTTGATACCTTATGCTTTGATTGGTCTCAATAATCTTACTTCAGAGCGTGGATTTTAGTTCTAATCAACCAACACAGTCACCTACCATCTTCTGAAATACAGTTTCTTTTTTTGAAGGGGTTGCCCAACTTGATTATGGTGAATTTCCTTAAGTTATGAAAAGAACTCTTATTCTTTTCCTTACTCTTTATTAAATGACATAAATGGGGAGGATGTACAAAGGCCTGCACTTAGAAAGAGGCAAGTGTGTGACCACTGCATCTCCTGGCCCAGACAAGACAAACCAAAAAACGGGTGGAAATACCGTATTTTCGCTCCATAAGACGCAGCAGACCATAGGACGCATGTGTTTTATGGAGCTAAAAATAGGGGAAAAATATTTTTAACTTACTGGGGCTTGTGGGGGCTTCGGGGAGGCCTGATGGAGTCATTCACAGATCACAAATGATGCACAATCCTCAAAGCCTATGCAGTAATAAGGTGTAGATTTAGGTATTGCAGTGGAATCTGTATCCCAAAGAGAGTAACTTATGGTTTCACACTGGTTATTTTTGAAGAACCAGCACAAAATCATCAAATGAAACAGTGTGGAAATCTGGCGACTGAATGTGGGGTTTTAGGGGAAAGGCACTGAAAAAAAAATCACTGTCCTGTGTAATTTACAAGAGGAAACAAACCACTGAGACAGAAAAACATAGCTCTCTCTAGTGAATTCACCCTTGTCCCTTTCAAAATACTTGCCCTTAACATTGATTCAATTAAGTCATTTTGTTCCATAGATAATTCAAAATGTTTTCAAGGATCTAAGTATTACGGGTGCCATAGCCATGTACAATAAAATAAACTTGAATAAAAACAAATATACGATCTTACTTGCGTCTTTCCTTTTTTTAAACGTTTCAACAAGGCAGATAGAAATCTATTAAAATCCAAAGTTCAGTGTTTAGAATTGCGTTTAGAGAGAGTGTGTATGGGTGCAAATGCAAGCTGCAAAGCATACAACTGCAAAGCGGGGTGGAAGAGGGGAAAAAAAAGAAAAAGGTGACGCTGGATAGGTTGCTACAGAGGCGAGAGAGAGAGAGAGAGAGAGTATGGGTGCAAATCCAAGCTGCAAAGCATACAACTGCAAAGTGGGGTGGGAGAGAAAAAAAGAGAGAGCGATTTTACAAAAGGACCTTACAAAAAGAAACTCAGACAAACTTACAGCCACAGAATGGAGAGGAGGACCCAAAAACAGGATTTCCAAAGTAAAAAAATATAAATCCCACATACAAATCCCCCCAATCTTACAGAGGGGAGGGAGAGAGAGGCTTGCAACTGCAAAGTGGGGTGGAAGAGAAAAAAAGAGAGCGATTTTAAAACTGATTTCCCCCCCAATGTTCCCCCTCCTCCTCCTCCAGTCAGGGGCAGGCAGGCAAAGCAGACACAGACACGTGTCAAAGCAAACACGGAACGCTGTTAAAAACAGAGCGAATTTTAAACTGATTTCCCCCGTTCCCCCTTCTCCTCCAGATTCCCTGGCAAATTCCCTGATGCTTACTGGTAATTCTGAGGACTTTCCAAGCAGCTCAGGCTTGGATCTGTTGCTGCACGCTGTTGCTCCGGCTGTGAGGTCATCTGGCTGTGACCAGAGGCAGAGCTTTGGCGTACACATGCTAATTAACCCGATCAGCTGTAGATCGGATAGATTAGCTACAAAAGAAACTGCAAAGGAGGCTGCGTTTATCATTTAAAGAGCTTCTTTAACCAGAGCTAGCTTCAGAGATTGGCAAGTCAGGCTCCTAGACTCACATTCGGCATGCCACAGGAGTAGATGCTGATTCTGCATGTTGCTTGGCAGACCAGCTCGAGAAACCCCTTCCTTTCCCCCAGCTGCTTCTGTCTGTGTAAACTCCCGAGAGACACAAAGCACAGAGATGATTTTGCGTGCCTGCTGCAATTGCAGAGGGGCAGAGGTTCATGTCTAAAGCATTAAAACATACTTAACATGATTTAATTGCCATATTTTGAAGATTCTGAAGATCGTGCGACCCTCTGCAGGCTTATCTTTATCTTTATCTCCGATCTTTATCTCCGGTCGCGGAGAGGCGCGACCCTCTGCAGGCCTCCCCCCCCCGGCGATAAAGGCTATTTTCGGCCATTTCCGGTTTTCGGAAAAAATGGCCGAAAATAGCCTTTTATCTCCGGGGGGAGGCCTGCACAGGGTCGCGCGACCCTCTGCAGGCCTCCCCAATCTTCAGATCGGAGATAAAGGCTATTTTCGGCCATTTTTTCTGAAAACCGGAAATGCCCGAAAATAGCCTTTATCTCCGATCTGAAGATCAGGGAGGCCTGCAGAGGGTCGCGCAGGCCTCCCCGAAGACCCCGCAAGCCCAGGTAAGTTAAAAAAAATCCCCCCCGTAAACATTCGCTCCATAAGACGCATACTTATTTCCCCCCTATTTTTGGGGGGAAAAGTGCGTCTTATGGAGCGAAAAATACGGTAATTACCATGAGTGGTAAAATACACTGATTTCTTCCTACCTCTGGTCCCTTCCAATTATCCAGAGGCTTCTGTTCCTAAACCAGGCTGTTGAGACATCCTGCTGCAAAAGCCTCTTTGGATTCATTGACATTACAGAAGAGCCACATGTCAGGGCAGCCAGGTCAGTTTGTGAATTGCTTGTCTTCATGTCTGGGTTCAGCTTAGACAAGAGATCCTGGCAAACCCTCCTGTTGGGATTGGCATGCAACAGCTGATTGGGTATCTCAGGTCAAGGGGCAGGTAGTGGTGTCCAGGTGGTCATAAACCATCCAATCAGTTTATGGGATGGACCCATGACATAATCAATCCTACCTTTTTAAAGGTCATAGACGCTTGTGTGTGTTGCCTAGCACACCACTGGAAAACAGCTGCTGCTTTAAAGGGCACAACCATCTACTGTACTTTACTGCACTGTGGGAATATGAAACAGGCCCTGGAATTTCCAGTTTACTTTCTAAGAAGAGATCTTGGATTTGGGGAGTCTGTCTTACTCTTGGAGAGAGGTTTATCCAAGCCAGCCTCTTTCTGTCTGGGCTTCCTAGCCATGGGTAGAGAGAATGAAAGCTAATGTTTTTCCCAGTACATCCTAGTCTGACAAGCAGCAAGAGTAATGCAAGAAAAAAATGCCATTGCTAACCACTAAGTGCTGTGCTCCTTCTCCCCTTCTTCTTTCTCTTCTGTCACACATGTTCCTTTTAACATCTGCATGTGTCCCCATAGAAGTTAATCTTACAATTGGGAGATATGGCCTTGTTGATTGATGTATTTCCTCTTTACAGCATCTTCCACTTACCTTTCCTGAAGTAAATTTCAAAGGCAAAAAGATGAGTTTCTATTTTGTTCTTCACCAAATTCTTCAATGGAGTTAAAAACTTAATGGCTTCCTCCAAAGGTGCTTCAACCTGAAAACACAATATTTGTCAGAATAGAGCAAGGGGAGACATATTTGTCAAAAAAGAGTTACAAAGAACCAGAACTCTTTGGTTTCTAACATTTAGGGTTAGCAGGGATAAAGAGCAGATTTAGCTGTGTCATCTAGTGCAGGGGTTCTCAACCTGTGGTACAGGTACCCAGAGAGGCTTCCCCTTATCAGCTAAGATCAGCTGATGGTTGGAGACCAGAGGTTTATTTATTTTTTTTAAAACATTTGCCTGCCCCCAAGCTCCCAGCTCTGCCTCCCACTGTCGGGGGTATGCAAAAGGCTGCTCCTTATCTCCCTGGATCAGCTGAGACATATTTTTAAATTCAAACTGCTCCGCAGTTTCACTTTCATTTCAGAGCAGCATAACAGGAGCCAAGGGTTCCTTGCAACATGATGAGGATTGCATGCTTCTGGAGTGTCTGCTTCTCTCAGAGATACTAACAGATAAGCGACTGGGTGGGGTGGGATGGAAGAGGGAAAAGATGACTTAGAGAAAAAACGAGAGATCCTGGCAAGTGTCTTTTTGCACTAACATGAGATCAAGCTCTCTGTTTGGTTTTTTCCTTCTCTCCCCCATCTGTGCAGCCTATTTTTTGTAGTTGAGAAAATGCAATTCCCCCCCCTCTGTTTCTCTGATTTTGTGTTGGGCCTTCCTCTCCCCCCCCCCTTTCTGTCTCAGGATCCCAGGAGCGCTGCTACAAACACTTACAATTTCCCCAACTCATGAGGAGAACTTTGAGAAATGCTGCTCTACAGTTTGAATACCTTTGCTAGCTTCTCAGGAATAAGCTCTTCTTTTGGTCCTCCAACTTCTTCATCATCATCATCTTTCTTCTTTTTCTGATTTCTTTGCTGTTTCTCTTTTTCAGCATTCTTTTTCTCTTCTTCTAGCTGAGCTTTTTTCTGTGCTCTCCTCTGCTTATTACGTAGCTTCTTTAGCTCCTTATCAGACATGTTTGCTTTACAAAAAATATATATTTCAAATAGATTATGCATAAGACAGTCCATCTCAATCAAACCAGTTTCTTGCAGCTCAAATTATCCATGTATTGCCATTTTCTAGTCCAAATCTTTTCTACTTCCAAATCATAGTCCAAAACTGGGTTGCCACAAAAGTCACACAGTAGCCCATCTAAAACATTCACCCTCAATTATATACACTGCCAAAAGACAAATGTTTAACTTGTTTCTTTCCCCACCTATGGGAAAGAACACCTGCCGTAACTTGAATTAATTCGGCCATTAATTTGTACAGTTTCAGACCATTGTGGAGCAATTAATCCCTATGAATTTTTGGTTCAGACATTAAAAAACCTAGATGGCCCACATAAAAGTTAACACTCTTAAGTTTTTGAACTTTTCTTTTAAATGCAGCATACTACTGTATGTACTTTTGCCTCTCATAGCAGCAACATCTCATCTAAAGATGACCAGTGCTGCATAGCACATACACAAAGCTAAGACTCTACAGGTTACAATGAGTACTAGTACAATGAATGAGTACTTGGAGAAGCTTGTACCTGTATCTGCCTCATGCTCTTTATTCTCATCTGTCAGAGGATTATCATGAAGTTTCAAGTATATTTCTATGGCAATTCTTGCTGCCTTAAAGTAAAACGGGTGCTGTCGAAGTACATCTTCTAGTTTCAGTAAGTCCACATAAGATCGAAGCGTAATTTTCCTCATACAATACGTGTGGAAGTCAAACTGGTCATCTGTGATTTCTACGAAATGCTAACACATCACCAAGTTATTTAGCAAAATGCCAACACATCAAGATATTTATATCAGCAACAATCCAAGATTCTCACACATATCTTAGAAATGACAAAAGTTCTACAATTTCAGGACTAAAGGTAAATGCTGTTAATTTAATCAATATATCAGTAAGTAACCATGCAAGTAACAAGTGCACGTCCAATGCAGTCTTGCCAGGTTTGCCTCTTGCAGAACACATAACAAAGTGTTCCATCGCTTCTTAAAAACGTATTGTGGTATAAGCTTTGTAAGATGCATGAAGTTTGACATACTTAAGAATATTCTGCCCAAGAAAACTGAATTTGGGAAGGCTTTAGAAGCATATACAGTATATTATGTCAAAAATCTGCAGTTTTTTTTAGTATACCTGGTACATCCAAGTACACAATACAGGTATGCTTTGGAAGTTGCTCTTTTCTAGTAGCATGTTTTGACACACCTCATCAGAAACAAGAATTTCACTTGCATGTTCCAGCTCTAACTGGAATTGCTGCCCCGCAAGGCTGTGTTAAAGGAAAAATTCTGGTTGGAAGCATGTCCCCATGGCACACATTTACACGCTTGTGTAATTTGGCTCATAGTCTTTAGTATGCTAAAGAATGCATTTAGTATTCTTCAGAATGCATTAGAAAATACAGCTTTTAGATAGAATTATGGAATGCAATGTTCAATACACATGAATGCATTTCAAAAAAGTGAATGACTCAATTCAAAATCAATCCTAAACAATTATCTGGCAACTAGGAGCATCCCAGCAGGCTCACATACTCCCTCCTCTCCCCCCCCCCCGCCCCCGGGTTCGCCACTTCCTGGCTTTGCCTGAATTAGCAAACTATGGCAGCGCAATCATGTGTAACAGTAGATGCACTGGTGTAACAGCAGATGCACCAGTGTAAGTGCACTTACACCGGTGCAAGGTTACACAGGACTGCGCTGTGGGTCATCTTGCTTCCAAGCCATGATTTGAGGTGGGTTTGCAAACTATAGTTTGAAGAAAAGTATGTTCTCCACTGTTTTATGTACTGTATATGAACGTTTTTGCTGAAAAGTGGTATATAAATATTCTTATGGTGATCCCCACAATGCCTACAAATCAAGTAAATTTGGATGTCATGTCAAGCTATGGTTAGCAAAACCCAGGAGATGGAGGAAGGAGCCCACATGCAAAAGGGGAGGAGTGCTTGAGCCTGTAGGGGTGCTTTCAAATGCCAAACTATGGTTTGGTGCTACATCTGAATTGAGCCCATGTTCTTTGTGAACTTTGAAGATTCATGTAGCACTCACTTTCTAGTGATTTTAAGGCAGGGGGAAAAAAGACTTGGTAACATAGATTACATTACAAAATTCTGGTTTTAAGCACTGTAATGTGCTTAAAACCAGAATTTTGTAATCTATCGGGCAGCCCGATTCCGCCTATCTTTAGGCCGGTGGAGCAAGTGTTCCACCAGCCTACGGAGTCGCAAACGTGCTGTAAAGCCTGTTTCCAGCTCCTTGTAAGTAAGCAGTGCTGGTGCGCCACTTACTTGCAAGGAGCTGCAAATATGGTTTACGTTTGCACCACTCATTCAGCTACCAACCCAGATCTGTGCTGGCTGCCACAGGTAGGTCCCGCGCCTGAGCTACAAACGTGCTTTATATTTGCACTGCTCGCTCAGCTACCAATTCGGACCTGCGCCAGCTGCCACAGGTAGGTCCTGCGCCTCTTGGTGCAGGGGTGGCGAAGGAGGGGATCATTGGCTGGGCTCAGGTGGGAGGGGACGGGGATATAGGCACTGAGTTTTGCTGATATCCTATGTACCTTCCCAGCCCGGGCCGGCCTTACACGGCCTCCCCAGATGCACACCATCTCCAGAGCTGGCGTGCATCCGAGGAGGCCCATTGGGGCCCGCTTACCCCGAGGTGATCCTGACCCATGCCAGTCGCAATCTGTGCAGGATGCAGCAGCCGGCCACGCAAACCTGCACAGGATTGCACTGTCAGTTACCCAAGACTTTTTTTTCCTAATGAGGTATCCTAATCAAGGTTCAGAAAACCATAGTTGTAACTTGCACAAGCTCTTAAGGGCAAAAATAGAACATTTGAGAAATCTAAACACTACCCCCTTGAGACTGGACATCCAGAAAGTATTAATTTTATTAGGTACATACTCTCTCAATTTCGTGGCATTTTTTAAGTGCTTCTCCAAATTTATTCATTGTTTTATAAGCCTGGGCACATTCTGTCTGGAACCACATGCACTGCATTTCATTCAAGTTTTCCACTGCTGATGTTCCTTCCTAGAAATGAAATTTTAGAAATATTTCAAAGCTCTGTAAAGTACTACACAGATTCAGTTCCTAATATAAAAATAGTCAAATCAGAAGTGACATTTTGATTTAAGTTTTTTCAGTAAACTTGTATCCGATCTTCGAGCAAGAGAAAGAAAGTGTTAAAGGCCCAGGCTATTTGTCAGTAAGGTTTTCTAGTATGAAACCCATATGAGACAACACACAGAATCATAGAGTTGGAAGGGATCCACAAGGTCATCTAGTCCAACTTCCTGCCTGTAGCAGGAAATCCTCCTCTAGAGCATCTCATGTCAAACGCAAAGCCTGTCAAGCCTAGAGCCTGTCAAGTCTCTGCTTGAAGATTTCCAGTGAGAATCCACCACCTCCCTTGGTAATTGGTTCCACTGCCAAACCGCCCTTACATGACTACTGTGTCCAAATACGAGAGATCAAGAAGAGATTTAAACCTTGTAAGAGGTGTGTGTTCAGTTCTGTACAATCTTAAGCACACTTACACGGAAGTCAGTCCCACTGTCAGGAATGGGAATTACTCTGAGGCAAGAACACATAGGATTGCAGCCTGACAACTGAAATGCTTGTGCTCACTGCACACTGCACAGCAGAACCAGAGAGAAATAGATGTTTCTTAGATTGGTTAGAATTCACGGGATAAAAGGCCATGGCAACAAACAGTTAAAAAACACGTTCAAAACATGTTTAAAAACAGTATTAAAAACTGGTAAGTAACAGCAACGTTTCGAACCAGAATGTACTGGTCTTTTTCAAGCTGGTCCCTTAGTGGCATGGGACAGAATGGTACAAACCCTCGGTCTAACTGCCATTTAAAGGGGCAGAGAAAGCCTACTCTTGGAATGAATGAGCTAATAACCTATAGGTTGATTCTGCCTGCAGGGGTCATCTGAGGTTAATAGAGAGTATGAGACCATAAGGTAAACTATATTGGTGATAAAGATAAAGAATAAAAAATAAAAAATAATATTCTGAGCCTGTAATTAACTCTAAACCTGTCCAGAGAACTCGCGGGGGGGGGGGAAGAGCCGTGACATTCCAGAAATAATAGAATTTGATAGAATTTAATAGAATAAAATAATAGAAATAATAGAATCTATTATTTCTGGGACATCGCAGCTCCCCCCCTCCCCAGCGTGTCCTCTGGACGGGTTTAGAGTTAATTACAGGCTCAGAATATTCTTTTTTAAAAAAAAATAATATTTATCTATCACCGATATAGTCAACCTTTAGGCTGATTCTGCCAGCAAGGGTCATCTGAGGTTAATAGAGAGTATGAGACCATCAAGTATAGGGTTATTAGCTCATTCATTCCAAGAGTAGGCTTTCTTTGCCCCTTTAAATGGCAGTTTTGCTGTTAGTTACCAGTTTTTAATATGGTTTTAATACTGTTTGAACGTGTTTTTAAACATGTTTTGAATGTGTTTTTCACTGTGTTTGTTTCTTTGTTGCCATGGCCTTTTATCCCATGAATTCTAACCAATCTAAGATTATTGCTGGCCATGAAAACCTAAAATCGTAGATATGTTTCTTTTTACATTTTCATCCCATATTTTGGCACTCAAGAAACCCCTGAAAGTTTATCAATAACTCAACATACAAGGCTTTCCAATCAGTGGCTAAGACTCTGATTACTATTTTTTAAACAGAAACTATAGTAAATTGAACCAACCCTTGTAAACTTAGAACACATTTCTTCTGCTTCTTTGATCAAGTTGGCTTTCAACATGTATTTTGCACATTTGGAATTTATAAACCTGTCCGCTGTGTCTAGTGCTTGAGCCTCATCCATCCATCTTGCAGCTTCTTTTATGTTTCCAGCATGCTTGAAAAGACAAAACAAAAGTAAGCTCAATAATTTCAGTTTGCCTTATTCTACTCCTTGTTGCAAGTTATAATAAATGTAAAAATAAGCTAAGGAAGATACAAATGACAGTGCTCAGTCCTGCATCTTAAAACTATGACTATAAAACTTCACAACATACAATCTAAATGCTGCTATTGAAAAGTATTTAGAAACTTCAGCTTGTGCAAAATACAACAGTCCGAGTTCTGACTGGGGCTCATTTTTGGCACATGCAATCTTGTACAATCATCATTGGTAGGGGCAGGAGAAAATGGTGATAATGAAATAAAAACACAATACCGCTTTCTGCTAAAAAAAAAATCTACAAAAGAAATTAAAAGTAAAACAAAACCATGTAATTTTGTATCACTCTTCGTTTGCTAACACTGTACAACCTATACCACCTACCTAGTATACTTTTAAAGCAGTTACAATTGATAAAAATTGTATTTCTGCTATTTTGTTTTGGTTAAACACCGAAATCTGCAAAAAAATAAAACCATTTTCTCCCACCTCCAACCATTGGTTTCTGGTTTATTTCTAAGCACAATTCAAATTGCTGGTTATTACTTGTAAATTCCTGAACTATCTGGGACCAGGATGTCTCCAAAAGTGTGGCCGGTGAGTATGCAGGACAGGGCCTTCTGGGTAGTGGCACCCAGGCCACAGAACTCTTTATTCCCAAAATGCTTGTTTAGCCCTCTCCCTGCTAGCATTCAGGTACAAAATGAAAACTGTGCTTTTTCTGCATTCTTTTGCTTGGATAACTGCATTTTTGCTAGCTCCTTTTTTTGTGTTGACTTTCTTGTGCTCTATATCTGTTGCTGCTTCTCTATTAATTTTAGTTCTATTTTACTGTTACAGTAGGTTTAATTTTGCTTATTAGCTGCCAAGTGAGTTCTACTGAAACGGGGCAGGGAGACATAAAATGTATTACTACTGAAATATTTTAATTGCTTGTCTGCAAGTCATAAAAAAGCTAAAATATCAATACAAAATCAAGTCCAAGAACAAAAATATTTTAATAAAAATGACATTACTCAGTTATGGTTAGCCTTCTCTGTAAGCTGTGTGGCCAAGCAGCTGGGGTCAAAGCCCTGCACACTGCCCACAGCTCTGTGGACATGCTTTCCTTTTCAGTGCTCCAGATCTCGACAATGATATCATCGCTGAGCACTTTGGATGCTGACAGTCGTGCCTGTGCAGCCTTTGCAGGGCTCCATGTAGTCACACACAAAAAAAGAGAACATTGGTTATGGTTCCAAGACTTTTACCCAGATGCACTACAACAGGTGTCTGAAGGTAAAGGTTCAAGGAGATGAGGGATAGTTGGCCAGTACAGCAAAGGAACCACAGAAGACAAGCAAGCAGTAGAAGGCACTGAACTCTACTCTATAATCAATGGCAGAAAGCTCCCTTCTATTTGCAACCTTTGCCATAACTTGTGAACACATTTCTAAGTTTTTCTCTACAACCACGATGGCCTTAGAGTTAACATGATCAATGCTAGTAGGAGAAGCAGCAGAGATTGCACATTATAAAAATCTAAATATATCAGGACATTAAATTCTGCAGTAGTATTGGATACTTCCAACAGTTCACTGCAGGTGCATGGAAGACACACAACACACACCTGGCTGTCAACCAAGAATCTCTTAATTCTTGAGATTCAATGAAATAGAACAACTAGGAAGAATTGTGTTTTATGGTGCAAGGTCACTGCAATAATAAAAACGAGTTACCTTATAGATTTTAGCCTTCACAAGGAACAGTTCTATTAAAGTGGGTGTACTTTCTATTGCAGCATTTATATATTCCAGAGCTATAGATGGTTGCCCAATTTTGTCATAGTGCTGTGCCAAGTAATACTGGACCCATAGTAAAGTTGTTGGAGGTTCTTCTTTACCATCATCTATTGGAAGAAATATTACCATTTCTTATTTGACAGTAGATTTTCAAGGAGCCACCTAGTGGTATTCCAAAGAGACAATTTGCTACTCCTGTCCAAACAACTATACCTGGCTCTCCAAAACAGAGGGAATATGAAACACTAGTTCCAACATCATGACTTGAGTTTCCAGGCATGAAACAGACAAACCATGGAATACAATGCCTTGTCTGCTTTTATTCCCCATATGAGTAGACACTCCTTGAGGTTGCGATAGCTCCGATATCCAGTGCAATAATTGAGGTGGGGCAATGGCCCTGTGGTAAAAAAATATCTTGTTTTTTTAGACCCTTCTAAGCCCCCAGAGGCCTCTGCGATGTCTCAGCACCCAAAAAGCAGCTGAGATATCTGCCTGCAATAGCCCTGCCCTTTTTATTTCAGCGTCTCTATAGAAGGGCCACATGGCATCCCAGAAAAGTCTAATGTGGATTCTACGTCTTCAAGTTCCATAGAGACAAAAGATGCTGGCTAACCCTCCTGCCAAGATTGTCATGTGCCCAACCAATCAGGTGGCCAAGCCCACCTGACTAAGTAAAGAACAGGATGGACTGTCCAAGTGGTCCACATTCTTCTAATCAGATAACCCGAAGACATCGGCAAACTAAGGTTTAAGGACACACACAGAGATGCCTTCTGTTGGTTGCCCCTACTGTACCATGTCCCTAATGTGTTGGTTGCCCCGATGTGCACATTAGTGAAAGGTTCACCCACTCCTCAGAGCTGCAGCAAGTGAACCCCCTTTACCTTTGTCTTTAACTGTGTATGTAGCTAAAGGCAGGAAAATATTTAGCAACTTACATTCAGGGATTTTATTAACTCTGTTTACTTGCTTCTTTTCCCTTTCATCTGTCTTTTTTTAATGCTTTGACCCCCATTTCTTGTATTTTGCTTTATTTATTCAGTCCTTTAACAACCTCCTCATTTTTCCTGATTACGTGCCTAGTCTCAGTTTACTAAGGAGAGAGCAGGTTAGCCATGCTTCCCCAGACTGTCCAGTTCTCGCTACTATTTGTTTTGACTTTTGTGTAAGTGAGGAATCCCTGGATTTTGAGAACCCCTTTAAAGGTCAGGGAGGGAGTTTCCAAGGTGGCCTCTCTCTGTCTGGCTGTTTCTGCCTTGGTGGTGGCAGCAGCAGAGACCTGCCAAATCCCCAAATACTCCAAGATTAAGCTGTGGGAGAGATAAGAGGAGGGAGCAAGGGGCAGGAGGACTGTTGATAACTGCTAGGCATGGCACCTGCTTTGCCTGCTTCCCACATGTGCCTTCTTCCTCCACAGACCCTAACTGTGGTTTACCAAGGGTCTGTGATGCACACTTTAGCACAAATTGTGGTTAACAAACCAACTTTAAGCCATGGTCCAAATCCTGGTTTGTGGGCAGGTTCACAGCAACAGCAATGGTTTAGCTAACACAAAATCGAAGTTTATGTCTGGACCTAGCCATTGTCTCATTGATAAGCAGAATAGCATCTAGCTAAACACAGGAGGCTTACAGCTGATATATTATGATAGTTAATTATTTCATTTTATGTATATGCTCTTATTTTTTCTTTTAAGAGTATCAAATGTAAAATAATACAAAATGGCTAGTGAGCTGCACCCTCCTACTACACAGCCATTCCACAAAACAGTTTCAAGCATGTTTGAATGTTAGTGAGTTGGGAGAGGGTTCTAGCCCACAACTGCCATCATAAATTGAAAACAGATAGACCCAGCTCCTTTGCATTGCAGCAGCTGCTTGGAGAAAGGACACTGCATGCATGCACATATGAGCAACGCAACCCTTCCACACTATACTAGCATAGCCTTCCCGGAGTCGAGGCATGCTTTGGCCTAGAGCGGACAGGAGCTGCTCCCAAGTGTGCACTGTGGCTGCCCAATGTGGTCGCGTCAGTGACCGGAAGCCCCGCCCACACTGGGCAGCCGCGGTGTACACTTGGGAGTGGCTTGGGTCCGCTCTAGGGAAAAGCATGCCTTGATTCCAGGACTCTGGTAAGGCTATACAAGTATAGGGCAGGATGGGTTTGGTTCCTCATACCTGACTCCACCCAGATGTAAAGCCCGGATGGATTGCAAGAATCCCTGAACGAAACTTGGGTTTCTTGTAACGTCTCATGGAAAGCACGGTCTGTGTTAGAAGGAAAGCTCAGCCTTCTCTATTATTTCAAGACAAAAGGGATTTGGGTGTCCTGGAGAAAGCTGACCCTGTGCTCTCTCAGAATTGGTACTCTCATGACCCTTAGAAGCAGAATGTCTCTCTGCCAAAAATAGCCAGGTGCCAATTATAATGAGGTTTACATCACTTCAAAACTGAGCAACTGGAGTATGCCCAATAGTTACCCCTGGTCAGAGAGAGTTCATCACCTGATGTTCAATAGGAACTAGAAACAATCTTTCAATTAAGTGGCAATTCCTTTTCTCAAGTATGATTTATGATATTTTTGATGCCCCTATAGACCAGAGATGGGTAGGTCAAAGAAGAGGTTTCTTTTCAATGAGTAATATTTTAATTGCAGGTTGTTATTTGATGGTAGGATGATCCCCTCCCTCTTCTCCCTTTATAAAAAAAGGGAACATCCTTGCCCCAAGAGTAAGAGAATGTGAGTAGAAGTGTAAGCTAGAAGGTAAGCAGGAGTGTATATGAGGAGATTGCTTCAACCAACTTCTCCCTCCCTTGGAGCTGAATTACTCTCTAGCAACATTTAACATGTTAAATGATTAAAATCCTGTTAAATGATTTTCCAGAGGAAGTTGCACTGGTATATTCAACAATAATCTTTCTTCTTCTGTATAATAATCAATTCTGCTTAATTGTATTCCGTTTCTTTTATTATTTGATACCATCATTTTTTGTCATATTAATTTTTGCCAATAAATTGTTTCTAATCAAGTGCACTCCAAGCCACTTCCTAATCTTCTTCTATTCTTATACCGACAGTTTGTGGGAGGGTGAATCATGACCAAAGACTACAGGATTCCTGCAGCAAAACAGCCTATGTGGGAACAGTGCAGGAATAGGAATGAGAGGGAAGCCCAGCCAGATACTCCAGGTCTGCTGTCCACCCCCTTCTTACCCACCTACCATCCAGCTTACCGTATTTTTCGCTCCATAACACGCACCGGACCATTAGACGCATGTGTATTTTGGAGCGAAAAATAGGGGGGGGGGATGTCTTGCTTTAACAATTTTTCTGGCCGCTTACCGTGTTGCTGTTTTGCAGCTCCAATCTTCGTCCCGCGTTGCTGGCTGCATTACGACCCTGCTGGGACTGCCCCCAGTCAACAGCTCCAAGACGCGAGCCTCCCAGGCGCTGGACGCAACCAGGAAGCTCTGCGCAAATATCGTAACTGCGATGTTTGCGCAGAGCGTCCTGGTCGCATCCAGCGCCTGGGAACTTCGCGCAGGCGCTGAACGCAACTGCAAGCTCTGCGCAAACATCGTAGTAACTGCGATGTTTGCACAGAACTTCCTGGTCGCGTCCAGTGCCTGGGAACTTCGCGCAGGCACTGAACGCAACTGCAAGCTCGGCACAAACATCGCAGTTACTATGATGTTTGTGGAGAGCTTCCTGGTCGCGTCTAGCGCCTGGGAGGATTGCGTCTTGGAGCTGCTGACTGGGGCAGTCCCAGTGGGGCCGCAATGCAGCCGGTAACGCGGGACTAAGATTGGAGCTGCAAAACAACAATGCGGTAAGCGGCTGAAAAACTTGTTAAAAGGACCTGGTTTTGGGCAACATTCGGTCCATAAGATGCACAGACATTTCCCCCTATTTGGGGGGGGGGGAACGTGCATCTTATGGAGCGAAAAATACGGTATATTACTAGCAACATTTAATATAAGTGCTGAATATTAGTGCTGTAACACTTACCATTTGGATTAAATAATCTGCAGTTTTTCAAAGAAGTTTCATAACCTACCACCAGTTCTTCTATGATTGCCACCTATAATTATAAGACAATTATAAAGCATCTACTAAAACTTTAGAACACAGACTACAGGATCATTGTCTCTCCACAAAATTCTAAATCATGAGAACACTTGTAGTATTATTAGAAGTAAAAGCAAAATAAGTTACAAAAGATGTCTGTATGCATCTTTATACGTAAGTAGTGTTTACTCCCCTGGACAGCAATGCCACTCTGTCCCTCCTCAACAGTCAATGGGCTAGGATGCATTTGAATATCCCACAAAATGGGCTCCAATAAGTCTCACTGTCATAGCCACGATCCTCTCCTACACTTCTCTAACCTCTGGTCTGACAATGGGGATGCCAATAAGTACTCTTATGGAGTCACATCTGACTCTGGGATCTCCAGTTATTGATCCCAATTCTAGACAGTACTTACCGTATATAAAAATGTGTGCCCTAAAATTGATCCTGAAAACCTGGGTTGACTTATACATGGGGCTTCTAAGAACGGCTACTTGGTGATGCAGGGGGGAGGGGGACCGGGCCGAGAAGCAGAACATATGGGGGTGGATTTAAAAAAAAACCCAGACCTATTTTACCTTGTTCTGAAGCAGCAGAGAAATGGAGCCATTCTCCCAAACAGGAAGAAAGGTGAAGGAGTTTATGGGAGTTGTAGGGTTTGTGAAGAGTACAGTAAGTACTCCCATAGCAGCAGCCCTCACAAAGACTACAACTCCCATAAGCTCCTTCACCTTTCTTCCTGTTTGGAAAAGAGCTCCGTTCTGCACTGCTTCAGAACAAGGTAAAATGACTCAATTTTTTTACCCACCCCAAACTTTTGTTGCTGCCTCAGAACAATTACTGGTAAGTAGTTTTCAAAAAAATTCATACACCCCTAAATTTTACCCCTGATTTATCCAAGGGTCAGAGGAAATTCCACGATTTTTGGCTTAAAACATGCCCTCAACTTATCTATGAGATTGACTTATACTCAAGTATATATGGTAATTGTTGGGTGTAATCAATAGCTTAGCTGAACATTAGGTTTCAGGATATGGACAGACAGTTAAGCAAATCAACAACCTATAAACTGATAGTGCTCAAAGTGAGACCTAACAGAAAAGGCTTTCAACATGTAATCTAAGGGGTCCTGCAAACAAACATGGTTTTGTGAAACTACGACTGTCAGAAAGTCAAATGGTTATTGTAGCAGCACACAGAGTCCTACTTTACACCAACATTCTACTTTCCTATGTACAAGGAATTTGATACAAGGGTTCAGTCATTGCAGATTCCTATATTCCAGATATACAAATACTTTTTTATTAGAGCATGGAATATGCAAACCTTTGGATCCTTTGGGGAAAAAATTCTATCCCTGCTAGCAAGTGGACAACAAGCTCAAAGACAAGGATCCTTCAATCATCTCTGCCTCCCAGGTTGCAGCATTTGTTCTTGCCCCACCCACCATGTTCTTCATCCCCAGCAAATGTGTACACTCAGTTACTGTGAACCTTTCTATAGATGTTTTCAGGACTCCATAGCTCTATTAAGAGAATTACACACGCTAAATATTTGGAGGGTTTAAGGCTGGTGCGCAAATTAAGCAAAGCACATACAGTACTAGAATTACCTTTTCTTTATCTTTGTATAATGATCTCAATGTATTAAAGACCGGTGGACAACCTTTGCTGAAATTCATCCTCAGAAATTTGTCCAAACATTCCTTAAATTTATCACCTTGAAAAGAAAAGAATATCTATTTATTCCGTTGCAAACATTACACAGCATGCTGTCAAATAGGAAGTTTAAACCAAATGGACAGATTAATTACTGCCTACCTCAGTGTCAAACTAGGTGTGATGTGGGAGATCCACAAATAGGATTTCCTGCTTCTAAAAAAAGTGTTAATAGCAACCACAGGGTGAGAGCAAGACCAGATTTGGACTGGAACTGCAGTACGGGAAGGAAGATGTTTTACGCTTTTCCCCTCAAATGAAATAGCCTCCCCTCAGCTGCTATTAACACTTTTTTAAACACAGGAGATCCTCTTCACAGATCTTCCATATTATGCCAAGGTGCATTCTCACCATCTCCCATATTATGACCTTCTGTTCACAGGTACGCACTCACAGGTCACTCTAATGACAAAAAACAGAACCTGGCAAAAATCTGCCATCTCTGCTTCATGTGCGCAACCAGTGCCGTTCCTGGAAAGTGCATGGCACCATAAGGCAACGTGATCTGCGTTGCCTTCGCTGCCAGAGCAGCTCCGGGGGCGAGTGGGAGGGGTCACATTTCACTGGTTTGCAAGGTGCGGTGTGGGAGCTTGCACCACTTATGGTGCCACACCCCCTCCAGGAACGCCACTGTGTGCAACACACCTCTGATGTGTAAGACTCTCACACAGAAGGCACTTCCATGTGCAGACTGTCACTTGCAGCTTCTGTACTGGATATTTTTAAACAAAAAAACCAACAACATGTGAAAGCCATCCTCAGACATGGGTGAGCTAAGCTAAGAACAGGTCAGTATATCCATTATTGACTCAGTAATAGGCATGGGTATAAATCTGTCCAATGTGACATTTTCTGCCATCAGAATGACCAGTGGAGGCATTCTGTTTAACAAGAAAACAATTATTATGCTGGAATCAGCCCTAAGGTAGAGCATTTAAAAATAAAAACAACTAAGGCATATATAAGAACTAGCTTCTTATACCACTCAATCATGCCTAATCATTAGCCATCTTTTTTTTAATCATATATTTAATTTTTATTAATAAACTACCAAACAAAACAAAACAATAAAACAAAACAATACAACATACTACGAAAGATTACAGCAAGCGCGAAGCAATAAATCCTACTTATATACTATTATATATTTTCTACTTATAATATCTAACTAAGCCTATATCTCTAATATACTATTCATTAAATCCACACTTCGTCACTTCTTCTCTCTCACTTTCTCTCTTAAAGAATCTATAAGTGGTATCCAAATATTCACAAAAAGATTAATTAACTTTTCCTTTATCATCTAAAAATCTTAATTCCCGCTTCAAATATTTTAATATATAAAGCCACCCCATTTTTCTCCAAATGTATTAAAATAAAAACCTTCCAAATTTTTCTGTTTTAAAAAAAATCTATATCCCCTTTTTATATAAGATTCTTAAAAACAAATCACATCTTATTTAAGTCTTTTCAAATAATAAAACATTATTTTTCTTTTATTCACAAAAGGGTTAACTAACTTTTCCTTTTTCATCTAAAAGTCTTAACTTCCACTTCAAAAATTTAAATTTATTAAGTCACCCCATTTTTTGTCTTCAAATTTGTTAATTTTCCATCATCAAAAATTTTCCATTACTCTTTATATAAGTTTCTTAAAAACAAGTCATATCTTATTTGTTTTTTTAATAATAAAACATTTTTTCTTTTTATATAACTCCAGTAATATTCCCCACAAAAAATAAAAAATTATAATCCCTTTTTAATTTTGACAGTTTGCCATTACCCCTTCCATCCCTCCCCTTCCTCTTTTTTCTTCTTCTTCTTCCTCTTCTTCTTCTTCAAACCTTTCCCGAAAGTCCCTTGTTTTTTGAATTGTATCCACTTTGTAATTTTTTCCACAGGATCATTCACGTCTTCTATATTCCTCTCCCGAAAGACAATCTTCAGCACCTTTTTTAGTAAAGTACTCTGCTTCTCTATCTCAAGTCTTGGTTTAACTCTTGGTACTTCCTCTGCTACAGTCTCTTCCACTAAATCTTTCTCTTTATCATTGTCTTTCTCTTTATCTTCCTGTACTTCCATCGTAACCTTTATTCCGTGTAATTCATCCTTTTCCTTCACTGCTTGTTTCAGTTCTGCATTCATGTTCTGAAAATTTCCCTGCAAAATTGCCATTTTTGCATCAAATCTCTGTTCCCATTTTTTAAAACAATACTTCAATTGTGTAGTCATGTTGCAAATTTTTCACCAGGTGCCAATCTCTCTTCTCTTAAAAAAAAAAAAGGTAACATAAAAAACTTCTGCGGTCGACGATGTGAAACAGAAAGGTTAATTGCCAAGATCCATGAACTCTGACACGGAAGGGCTCATATTCTTTTAGCAAAAATGTCAGGAATGTCAACAACAAAAATCCCAAACAATTTTCTCTTGCCAGAATAGTCTATTAAAAAAAACCTTCTTACTGTTTTAATCTTCCATAAGTACAGAAAAAAAATAGATAAAACTCTCCACTTTAAAACTTTAACTTCGTCTTTCCAACTTTCACTTTCGAATGGTCAGTTCGCCTTATCGCAACGTATTATTTTTAACGTTAACTCTTATCTCAGCTAATTTCTTCAACTCATAAATAATTTCTACGCCTCTTGCCTAAGTAAAGCAAAGCATGTGGGAGGTGGCTTGACTTGCGATTCATCTGCGGCTCGAGCGTCGATGGTAATCCTACTTTCTCACCGAGAATCCAAAACTTCAGAGCCTTTGCCTTGAAGTGTCAGAAGGGGGGCGATTGAAAGAAATGTGGTTTATCTCTTCGTACTCCCTTTTAATCCAGGGGTAGAGTAACTAAGTCCATCAGATGTACTCCATCGATACAGAGCTATCGGCGGAGTTGTCAGCCAGCCATGTCCTCCTAGCCGGAAGTGTCCTCCTAGCCAGAAGTCAATCACTAGCCATCTTGATGAGATAACAAAACTGGGCATGCCTAGTCACAGTGCATCAAGATTATTGGGAAAGAGAGCCCCCTCACTCACATATTTTGAAACATTCTTCAATGGATTTTTATCAAATTAGGAAGGAGAATGGAAGTCAACTTCTGATACTATCTAGGAATATAACTTGGGGGGCGGTGGTTTTTGAGAATCAAAACAAAACAAAATGAAACACACACACACACAATATATCCCCATAAAATATAGACATTTGGTTAATGGACTTCAACAATGGACTTCAGCCGCCTTGAGTGCCCTCGGGAGAAAGGCGGGGTATAAATTCTTTAAATAAACAAACAAACAAAATAGTGGTGGTTTTATAACAGATGCATCTACATGATTCATCCAAATATTGATGATTCAAATGTTAAAATCTTCAAATATATTATTTATTACTTAATAATATTTATATACTGCTTTTCAACAAAAAACTCACAAAGTGGCTTACAGAGAAAATCAATAATTAAATGGGCTCCCTCTCCCAAAAGGGCTCACAATCTGAAAAAAATGCAGAACAGCAGCAACAGCCACTAGAAAAGTCACTGTGCTGGGGTGAAAAGGAACAGTTACGCTCTCCCTGCTACATATACGGAGCACCACATGAAAAAGTGCCTCTTCAGCCAGTTGGTAAGGGATATTAACAACTCAAAGACAAACCATTATCTCTTTATCTACAGCAGTAACATGTACAGCCAGACATGAAAAAATTACATCCAGATAGACTAGAACAGCGGTTCTCAAACTTATTCAAGCCACAACCCACTTTGTCCTTTGGTGGTGGGTCACAACTCACCTCTGAAAGATACTCCCATGTTGCGTCAGGCCTGAGATGGCCTCTGGAGGCCTCAGAAAGGCCTCTGGATGTGACCAGAAGTCCCATTCGCGAATCTGGAAGTTTCCAGATCCATTCTGAGGCCTATGGAGGCCTCCAGAGGCCATCCCGGGCCCAGCACAACGTGGGAGCACTGTCCGGAGGAGAGTTGCAACTCAGAAGTGGCCTCCTATTGCGTCCATTTGGCTCAAATTTGGAACTAAATGGGGGCAAGGGGCGGGGCAGGTGGGCCCAACTTGCCATTGGGCTGTGACCCACCAAGTGGGTCGTATCCCACACTTTGAGGAGCGCTGGACTAGAATATCATGATCAATCCCTTCCCAGTTAACAATGGTAAAAGTAGGAAACGAACAATGTGTCCATATGCAACTGAATGGAGCACAATAGGAAACAACTTTCATTTGAACTTTGGTGTTAGAAGGGTGGTAAGTTGCAACTTGACTAGATTTATCTTTTTGCAACCCAAATATTCTGTGGGAGGTATCCTTTCCTTTGTTTTTTAATATGATTGCACAATAGTTTCAGAAGATTCTGACACGTGGACACTATCAGCAAAACAGGTTCACTTGACATATCTATATACCCAATGCAATGGGACTACTGTCTGCCTGTATCTTAACATGAATGTACTGCGTAGTGTAGCAGTGGAGACCTGTACTGTATCTGTGATATATTTCAGAAGCATTAAGGTGGTGACTGTTTATCAAGCCTCCAATTAGAGCAGCAAGCCACAATCAACCAACCTCATCCAACATCTGAAACTTGGATATTGTAATATAGGGTAGTTGTATCCCCCTACTCCAATCTTCAGTATAAGGGATATTAACAGCAACCTATGTTTACACGGTTGTTGCAAGCTGTTATCTCTCAGCCTAATATGCAATAGGGGAACATTAGCAATGGGATATATTACAAGGTTGTCATAAATCACCCAACCACCTCCCTTCCACAAACTATAGCACACAGCAGTATGGCGATAATACCAGACTGCCCTGTAGGTTACCATAACTCATTCTGTCTCCAACTGCCTTCCTCCTTACAACACAGGCATAATCTCTTAGCTTCCTTCCCTACCCATCTGAACTATGAAGATAGTAATATTAGAGTTAAACTATATGCGATTTTAAGCATTGGCCCTGGCATGCTGATTTTTTCCAACGTAAATCGTACACATATGCACATGGGGACACACACACATGCAATCTGAATCGTAAATATAAACCTAACCCCTGTTGCAGGTCCAGTTTTGTGTGATCTCCCCACGAGTGCCATTTGCCCTGGAATGTAAGCTTCCATTGACTCCAAGACAATCAGCACATGCACAGGATAGGGGCATTATTCAGAATGACAGAGGAGTAGGTTTAACACACACTCCAAACCATGGGATCCCCTCCCCATGTATGCTATTTACATAAGAAAAACCAAGCCAGTGATGTGATTAAAGTTATTTACAGCACAATCCGACTTAACTTTTGTGCCGGTTTAACCAGCAGTGCAGCGAGAATGGGAGGCCCCAGAACGGAAAAGGGATTCAAATCCCCTTTGAATTCCTCTTTTGGAGGGGATTTGAATCCCTTTTCCATTCTGGGGCCTCCCGTTCTCGCTGCGCCGCTGATTAAACTGGCACAAAGGTTAAGTCGGATTGCGCTGTTATGGTTTGAGCTTTAGTTTATTTTTTTCCTCTTTAGTGCAGGAAGCATCTGCAGAACAATTTTAAATTTTGAAAAAAACTTCCAAAAATCCACATTTTTACCACATATGATGACCAGAGTTGGAAAGAGTATTCTCTTTTCTTCTACTATTTTTGGGGGGAATGGGTGGAGGGGAGAAGATACACACACTTGATGGTGTCAAATACTGCAACCAAGTTTAGATTTCTATTTTGCCTTCTGTGAGCAGTATGTCTTTTCCCATGGTAATGAGTATCATAGCATCAGAAGCAAGCAGAAACAGTCTACTGGCAAATGAACTCTCTCTAGTACTTTATGTTCATAGCTAAAACACACAGAAGGTAAAACGCTAAGGTCATTTCCAACTGACTGATGAGAAGGTGCATGAAAGAAGATTCTAACGTGACATATTAACATTCTACTCAGGTGCCAAAAAAAAGCTCACCAGCCAGAAAGTTTAAAGGCAGTCTTCTTGGAACTAGTCCCCTGGGGTATTTAGTCCAGGCTTCTTCATAGATCTTGAACCGCTCTAACATGTTAGCTAAGAGAACAAAACCAAGTTAATTGCAAACCAAGATTTATTTAGCGTTTAGGCAGACAATATACCCCACAGTAATTGCCATGTATAACAAAAATACTTGTTAATGTGGTTTCAAACTATCATATATGCCAGTGTTTCCCAAACTGTGCGCCCCAGGGCAAACTCATAGGGGCACCACAGAATGTCCCCAGTAGCCTCTTCTTACTGGCTCTCACATGTGCTGCCATCTTGAATCTTGCAAGATCGCATGTGATTCAAGAAGGCAGTGCCCGAGAGAGCCAGGCGATGGTGCCACCATGACAGGGCACTGTGCAAGAAGGGTGCTGTGACTGTGGTAAATTTGGGAACCACTGATGTCTGCAATCCAGAGGGTGCCTTTCAGTGTTCCATAGAGCTTAAACATGGCCAGTAGAGTGTCACGTTTTTAAACAGCCGTTTCTCATGCCAAACAAACTGCTTTGGAACTGCTCCCCCCCCCCCCCTAAAATTTCAAGAGCAGCACAGGCACCTGTTTGGAAAAAAAATCATTGAGAAGTCTCACATTTCTTACTTGCTAACTTTTCTTGCTATGACATTGCAAGCATTTAAAAAAAAAATCATTGAGAAGGTTTCCAAGTACAAACTAGTTTAGCACAGTAAAGTATAAATACCAGAAGTGGAGGAATCCAGATAATCTTTGTTTGCATGCCACTGTGCAAGAATTGGATATCCACCCAATTTAAATGTCATGTGGAACTACGGTTTAATTTTGGTTCTGCCAGATTATCCTGAACATTAGGGTTGTATGCAAGGACAGGAAGGTGTCACTTCCTCTCATGGTTTAGAACAGGCTGGGATTTTTTGAACATGGCAAATCTCAATTTGTTCTAACCATAATTTCCAAACAAACAAAGATAAATTAGAATTCAATCAGGACATGCAACACAATCTTACTAGTATTTACTTTGAAGTAAGTTCCACTGTGAGGCGTATTCAAAGGAAACATGCATTGGATCAATCATGCCTTAACATTTCACACCTACCTTACTTAGTGCAAGTTATATTGTTACCTGGTTTAAGTGCCTTTTCTAAGCCTTTGTAATAAGCCCAGTTTTCAGGGTTTCTTTCTTGCAATCCTCTATATATCTCAGTTGCTTCTTCCAGCCTGCAGAGTTGTAACAGAAGTTCTCCTGTTAAAAATGCAGAGTTAAATCAACTGTGAGAAGATGTTTAATAACTATGCAAAACAAAAAATGTTCTAAATTACATGAAGAAAACCCTCAAAACAGAGCATTTTTGCATTTATACCCTACTTTTTCAGAATTGAAGCAGGCCTCAAAGCAGCTTGCATGGAGCTCCTGTTTCTCACACCAAAATTTGGTCCTACCACAACCACAGGATTTACTCGTATCAAGCTACACTCGTATCAACCGGGGGGGGGGGGGGAATTCTACCACAGCCGAATATGCCCAGATGTGCTACAACAGTCATCTCTTAATAAAAAGCAAGGTGTATTTACAGTATAACCTACTAAGATTACGTGCAGTACAAAGTGTATCAAGGCTTCAAAAACTATCATGTTATCTGCTTTGTGCAAAAATACTTGCTGTCAAAATTGGCTATAGTATTTCCTTCCTCATGTTCTCCTGTAAGGAATTTTGCTCTGAACTCATAGTACTACAGCTGCTATTTGGCACATGGCCACTCATTCTAACATCCAATCAACAGCAAAGTTAGTATTTAAAGAACAGCATCCATATCTTTGATTGGAGTTGGCTATTAAGTAGATACTGAAGATACTGTAGCATAAGCCCAACCCTGCAACATGCAGTTTCTACAGTGTTTCCCCGAAAATAAGACAGTGTCTTATATTAATTTTGGTTCCAAAAAATGCAGTAGGTCTTATTTTCAGGGAGGTCTCATTTTCCCAACCTGTGGCGCAACCCACCCACCCACCCCCGGCACCTCCTGAGACCCCCTCCCGGCACTTACTTTGACCGATTAAAGCTTCATTCTTTCCCGAGGGTGCAAGGCTACACAAGGCCTGGAAGACCTGCACTTGAGTCCTCCACCATAGAGACGACGTGCTAGAAAGGCCAGCAAGGCCTGCAAGGAGGCTGCAACCTTGCGGAGTCTCTCTAGCACGTCGTCTCCATGGTGGAGGACTCGAGTGCAGGCCTTCCACGCCTTCCACCATTGGGAAAGAATGAAGCTTAAATCGGTCAAAGTAAGTGCCAAGGGGTGGGTGTCGCAGGGGGTGCTGGGGGGGTCACGTCCGTCTGGCTGACGATCCTAGCTAGGTCTTACTTTCGGGGAGGACATATATTGATGAATGCCAGCAAAAATCATCCAAAAATGATGGTAGGTCTTACTTTCAGGGGAGGTCTTATTTTCGGGAAAACAGGGTAGCATAAATACAGAACTTTTACTGGATGACCCTAATGTGGTTGTCCACAGTGACCACCTTCCAAATGCAAATCTTTCCTCAAGTTATGGCGTAATCCTATCTTGGACCTACAGCAGGAGATCTTGCAATCCACTGCTGCAAGTCCAGTCATGGTAACACGAAAGGCGTGCCACCACAGGGCACTCTGGAGCCACTGGTGCAAATGACCAGAGGATCTGTGCACCTGCCAACAGCCCACACAGGCTGCATTGGAGTGATGATGTGCATGATGCGAAAGAGCAATGGTTATATGGCCCCCAAGAACTCTGTCCAAGTAGGGAGGATGACTAACAATCACTCCAAATTGAGTGGGGATGGATTGGCAAGATGCCACTGTCAGTCTGACCCAGACGGGACTTTCCAGAATTGTGAACATGTATGTCATCATCCATAACCACTCCCTATGCTGTTACAAGCCAGAAGTAACAGCTCTAGGGAAATGTTGCACAAAGATTATAGAAGTTAGAGACAATCTTTATTACACCAGAGAAGTCGTCCACCAGCAACAAGAATCAAGATCGCAGTACACTCAGCCTTAAGCTGGTCACCTAACATGTGTGCATGGGAGTGTGTGAGTATTAATAGTTAAACTGTTAAGCTGGAATTTGATGACATTTGCTAGTTTGATGCTATGTTGAATTGTTAGGAAGCATAGCTTACCATTGCCAGTTTAGAACAAAACAAAATCATTTAACCAACTATCTATTGCTGCACTTCTAAAATACGCTCCATAGGACGCATCGGTCCATAGCATAAAATACGGTACTAAAATTGTATTGTACCAGTTACAATTTTGATCAAATGTATCCACTATCGCGCTGAGTTTAATAAATCAGATTAACTGCTAACTTAAGCGTGGTTTCTGTACTCCACCCCTTAAAGATTCCCATGACACTCTCCTGAAGACAATTATTTTGTTTTACAATTACTACTACCTTTATTTACTGTAAAACAAATACAGTATCATGACTTGATATCATTGCAATAATACACCACTTAATTCAAGTTTCTATTAAAGTGAAATTTATCAATAGGCCAAAAGTTACCAAAGAGTAACTGAAATATTTGCATCTGTACCCACCTCATATACCTAAAAACCATCAAGCTTTCCATCCTGCCTGATGAAGAGTTATTTAAGAGAAACACTTTCATATAGCTACATATATGTAACATGGTAAACGCAGACACAGCCTTCGGTATTTCTAAATTTCAACCCATTTCCTCCCAAGCACACAGGTGTACACATTTAACTCCAGTTGCGTATATACACCCTTGGGTAAAAATGCCTTAAGGTATTCAATTGCCTTAATTTTTATTTGCCTTAATTTTTAATTTAAAATGCCTTAAGGTATTAAATGAGACTTAAATGCAAATTACATTTTAGAGAACTGAATAGACGAATAGATTCTAAATGCATGGCTAATCGTTCAACTTAATTACTGATTTTATTTAAGCTTAACCAAAGGAGTTTAACAACTTTTTGAACTAACTTCTCAAGGGCTTAAAATACCAGTGTCCAGTTACACATCAAAGTATTATAATATTTTTGGATCAACTTGATACTGATATCCTGTAAAGCAAAATCACTTTAGCGCGGATACGGGGGTCACTGTAAAAACCGGGGGGACGACGACAAAAAAAGGTTAAAATAGTGTTTACCTTTTGACTAGCAAACTGCTCTGTTTGCCGAGCTGTAGGGAGTGAAATTGCGCTCCCACAGTCTCTTCTGGGTCGCTCAGCTTTTCCCCTCCCTTCCCCAAACTTGCCCCAATGCATTCTGGGGCGACCTTGAGGATGGGAAGTCGAGCGACCTGGAAGCGGCTATAGGAGCGCGATTTCGCTCTCTACTGCCCTGCAAACGGAGCCGTTTGCCAACTAAAAGGTAAGAAACTATTTTTAACCTTTTTTCAGGTTTTTAAGGTGACCCCTGTATCCACGTTGAGACAAATCCGCGGATGCCGGATCCGCAGATAGCGAGGATCCACTGTAAATTCTGCTTGAACCAATTAACTATGCAATCAGTTGACAGGCAACTTTATCAGACATTTACAATACAAGCTATGCAACAGAAACATTCATCATTGCAGACAGGTTTAGGAATAAAAGTATCCTGAAGAATCAGTTACCTTTAGTTTCTTCAACTGCTAATTTGTCACAGATTTGCTTTTCATAGGTGCTCAGATGATCTAAAGCTTCTTTATATAGTCCTGCTTCCCGGAGGACTTGATTCTGATACAAGAGGAGCTCACTATATTCATAGTCTACTTTATCAGGAGATGTCTGCACAGGCAAGAAAAAAATGAATTGTTCATCCTTTAATGTCAGCTTAATGCAGCTTTAAAACACAAAAACAAGTCCCAATTCAGCAATAGCATTCTGCACACGTAAGTAGTTTTGAATATATTCATCGACAGATGCAATCCAACTGTGTAAAGGAAGACTAGTGCAGTAAAGCCAGTTACACATAGTTTCTAGAACTGAACAGGCAGTTCTTCTTGTTGAATCAGGTTCACACATGCATCTGCCAAACAAATGGTTGGCACTGTCTGCTCTAACAGTAGTGAACATTGGAGGGGGGAGTGCTCCAGCTATACACCCTCCTCTCACTTTCTTGAAGATTATCATTACCACAGTAAAAGCAGATGGCATAATCAAACAAATAGAACAATTTTGATATGTAGCTGGATGTACACAGCCCACACACAAAATTTTTAAATCAGGATACTATGTTTAACTTTTTACTTCTAGATATCATCATTGCCCCTTTTAGTTATATATAGATTTGAGATTGTCTTGATACCTGTTGAGTCTTCCTAAATTCCTCCAAAATCTTTGCTGCCATTTCATAGTCTTCCAACAGATGATAAGCTATAGCATAGCCAATCCATGAGGCTCGCTGAGCAGGTCGAAGCTGGAGTAACTGATACCTAGTTTCCTGCATGACAGTAATAAAACATCAGTTTTCAAACTCTCATGGATTCATTACTGAAGCAACAAACCACAAATTCCCTCAGAAAATTGATTACTGGGCTCCTTTTTGAAAAGAAGTGTCATGATGTCAAAAGCCAATAACTTGTAGTTTATATAGAATCTTTATACTGCACGATCAAAAGTCTAAAGGATAGTCTTGATAAGTACTATGAAATTAACAACGTATGTGGCCTCCAAATGTCACACACACAGAGGACTGTGTGCTTGCACAAGAGCAGGATTTAACAAATTTCTTTTCGATCAAGGAACTAGCCGAAAAATGTAGGAGTCAGACAATTTTTTCAGCTTTAAGAGCTTTATGTTTTTAACACGGGCCAAAAAAAAACTCAGATGCCATCACTAAATTGTATAAATTAACAAAAAGATCAAAAGGCTTTGATCCAGAAATAAAGAATTTACACCAAGAATGATGTTGTTGTTAAACTATATGGCACTAAGGCTGCAATCCTACACACACTTACCTGGGAAAAAGTCCAATTGAACTCAATGGGCTTACTTCAAAGTAGACATGTGCTGTAAAACTAGCTCTCTCTCTTCTTCCTCTTTTATTTCAGAGTGGCACAGGGAGAGGGAGAGCACACATACACACCTAGAGGACCTACTGGAGGGAGGAGAGTGTGCTCCGTGTGACAACGCCCCCCCCCCCAGTGTGTGGCTCCCTCCATAAATAAGTTCCCTCTCCCTCTGGCAACAGTTCCTCCTACACCTCCCCCTAACCCAGGGGTGGGGAACCTCCGGCCCGCGGGACGATCCGGTCCGGCTCTCACTGGACCAGCCTGATCTGGCCCGCGACCGGAGGCTCTGCCGCCACCCGCCGCCGCCTTCCCGCACCGCTTCCTTTTAAAATTGGCCTTCCTGGACCTGCGCAGAGCATGATGCCGGCCAAGAGGGCAATCTTGGCCTCAGCTGCGCTCTGCGCAGGTCCAGGAAGGCCGATTTTAAAAGGAGGAGGCGCCGAGGTGACACGTCACCTCGGTGCCTACTCTTTCTGAAAGCGGCCTTTCTGTACCTGCGACAGAAAGGCCGTTTTGAAAAGGAGGAGGCGCGGGAAGGCGGCGGTGGCGGCGGCCCGGAGCCTGGTAAGTTGGAGAGTGGAGGGAGGGGGCTCGTAGAGGGGTGGGTGAGAGGGAGCTGAGCGAGCGAGAGCGAGCGGTGGGTGGGTGGGAGAGAGATGAGCGAGAATGAGCGGTGGGTGGGTGGGTCCTGTAAATTCGCGGGGGGGGGTCAAATTTGCAGTGGGGGGGAATTCGGCCGGCCTTATGGCCGGCCCGCAGCCAATTTTCCCCATGGGAAAATGACCCCCCACCCCAAATAGGTTCCCCACCCCTGCCCTAACCTGACAGCTCTCACTACTATTGCTTCTTTAACAATCAAGTTCAACTGCTCCAGTAGCTGAGGCAGTGGCTGTCATACTTTACAGGAACAGCTGCCCCTGAGCAGCAGCCTTGGAGCCATTTCCTAAGTGCCAGGAAGAAATTCTGAGTTGCCATGCAGACCCGATACCCAGGATTTCTCAAGCTGTGCACATGAGACTAATCCAATTTACAAAACTCTAGGATGACAAGTGGTAACCAAAAGAATAGATCTAAAGCTAGAGCAAAATATTTACAGTGCAATCCGACTTAACTTTTGTGCCTGTTTAACCAGCGGTGCAGCGAGAACGGGAGGCCCCAGAACGGAAAAGGGATTCAAATCACCTTTGAATTCCTTTTTTGGAGGGGATTTGAATCCCTTTTCCGTTCTGGGGCCTCCCGTTCTCGCTGCACCGCTGGTTACACAGGCACAAAAGTTAAGTCGGATTGCGCTGTTAGTGATGTTGCTATTAACACTCCAAGTTCATAAAGGAACAGCACGGAGAAGAACTGTCATCAACCAGCAATGCATATCAATGAAACAAGTCAGTCACAGACGTTAATAGTTCTTAAAAAAACAGATTATGGTGAAATCATTTTAGACTACAAACAAGGCAGTAAGGCAGCCAATTAAACTCATTCATCATTATTGGGGGGGGGGTCCATCACAAAAACCCAGACATTTCTTTGTGCAGAATTACTAATGTTATATTTAATAATCTGGAAATAGCATTGCATAATTTAAAAACTTGGACTAAAACAGTCTCCAAACACAATAGTTTAGGCATTTATTACATGCAACATTTTAAGTACACTCAAAGCAGCACCATTTCTGAAAGAATTTTTTATTGAAGAGGCAAAGGCAGAGAGGCAAAAAGATTCTGTTCTCTCTCATATTTTTTAGCTATGAAAACTAGTTACTGCACTTGCAAAGCACTGTTTCAAGGAATGTTCTCAACTCACCCTGTAACCTTCTAGATCCCTCATTTGAATTTGTAGCAAAGAGAGGTCCCTCAAGATTTGGAGATTGTCCTTATCCCATTTCAGTGCATTTCGGTAACATTTGATGGCTTCATCATATTTCTTGTCTGACCTCTGGAGGAGACCATAGACATGCCAACCTAGAAACTTTAGTTAAGGGCCTCACAGTTTTGCAGCAACTGAGACTATGAACGAAAGAGACCAACTACTGCAATGCTTTTGTCAACCAGAAGCTTGCACCAAGTATACCAATATGAATAAGCATTAATTCTTACAATGAAATCATATACTTTTTAAGAGTTGTATTTTAAAGCCAACTGTTAAATATAATGAAGAATGTGTCCTAAATAATTCTAGGATTCTGCCTATGTTGGCACATGATTAGGCACCCATTCGAATTTGGTCTGTAATTATAAAGATGAAGGTTCCATCTTCAGAATGAAGATAGATGCATTACTGCCTAAAAATAATGATCATTATCAAGGCGGCTGTTCCAATAGTGACTGCAAGTATGTAACATGACTTCAAACGTTTCACCAAAATTCCTTTTAGAAATAAACATATGTTCGAGTTCTGCAGTCTATATTCTACAAGACAGCTGTTTTAAACCATTTGCCTCTTTTGGAAATGAAATGCAGAATTTTAAAAGGATACAGACATGGCTTTTCAAGTCATTTCGTAAGCCCCTCCGCACGAGTTCATATGCCTCTTCTTTTTTACCTAAGCAATTTAATGTTAGTCCTTTCATGGCCAGGGTTTCTAAAAATCAAAATAATCAAGTTACCAAACCACAACCATAAATCAGAAAACCTGAAATCATTAAAAATAAGTTCCCTCTCCCACTGGCAACAGTTCCTCCTACACCTCCCCCTAACCCAGCGGTTCTCAAATAGTGGGGCGCGCCCCCGAGGCTCCGTAAAGGGGGGCTCGTTGCCAGGGGCGTCGCGACGACGCACGACACCCCTGAGCGGGGGCGCGCGTCACCCTTAAGGGGGAGGCTCCGCCCCCGCGCGTGACATCACGCGCAGGAGCGGAGCGCCCTCCCTGCTCCGTTTTTGGCTCATTTTAGAGCCAAATGGACCCAAGGGAGGGAGGGAGGGCGGGCCCACCTCCGCCGAAAAAATGTAAGTGAGGGGCATCGCGCGTCACCCCTATACGCGCGACGCCCCCCGGTGGCCCGCCCCCCCGCTTCCCCCCGTCGACGCTAGTGCTTGTTGCAATAGTTAGTGTGTATGCTTTGCGCCACTTATCTTGATTGTAGGAGCCTCCAGCGACGATCTAGTTCACCGACGATCTCTTCCGGGGAGCAGATCGTTCCTCTGCTCTCCGGCGCGAACTCTGTAACGCGCCTAGGAGCGCTCTGCAGAGTTCACGCTGTGAATCACGCATGCGCAAGACGACGATTGGCAACATCGTCGTCTTGCGCATGCGTGAACTCTGCAAAGCGCTCCTAGGCGCGTTACAGAGTTCGCGCCGGAGAGCAGAGGAACGATCTGCTCCCCGGAAGAGATCGTCGGTGAACTAGATCGTCGCTGGAGGCTCCTACAATCAAGATAAGTGGCGCAAAGCATACACACTAACTATTGCAACGAGCCCCCCTTTACATTAGTTACATTGCATTAGTTATATTAGGGGGGCGCGAATTTTTTTCTTCTTCATAGGGGGGGCATGAGAGAAAAAAATTGAGAAGCACTGCCCTAACCTGACAGCTCACACTACTATTGCTTCTTTCAGAAGGTATCTTAAATTCAGTTAGTCATGACTAACAGCAAAATCCTATGCAGATCTACTCAGAAGTAAGCCCCACTGAGTTCAGTGGGACTTACTCCTAGGCAAGTGCGTATAGGATTTCAGCCTAATGAAATCAATAGGAAATAACCTAGAGCAGTGGTTCCCAAACGTTTTAGCGCTGGGTCCCACTTTTTAAATCGACACTCTATCAGGACCCCCCTACCTTTACACGGCTTTAAAAAAAAAGGTGATCTAGAAATAAATATATTTATTTATTTACAAGTAATATTTTATTTATTTGCAAAAAAAAACCTCGATCCATTTCTCGTAGTGAGGCAGCCCTAATGAATAGCCTCTAGGCTTGAGGGGCTTAGTTATCTGACCCAGCCTTCACCTGCCCCCACTACCTGTCATTGACTGACTTGGAAAAACACACACCAGAAAAAAGATGCTCTAACATTTATCTCCCTATATTTACACAAGCTTGCAAACTGCAGGAGCTCAGCTCTTTGAAGGGCAATTAGCAGCTATCTGATTTTGAATAGCCTCAGGGTTTGTGGCAATTAGTTATTTGATCTGTCCATCACCCTCATTGGAGGCTCTGTGGGACCCACCAGAAATCAGGTCGCGACCCATCAACTGGGTCCCGACCTACAATTTGAGAAACACTGCTGTAGACAATATACTAGCACAGCGGTCCCCAAACCTACCGCTTCAATGACACACCTCATCCTCCCGCTTCCAGCTTGCAACCTACCTTTGGAAGCTGCTCCCGTGTAGCGCTGGGCCCTAGATGGCCTCAGAAGGTCTCAAGACATGACCGGAAGTAGAGTTTGCAAAACCGGGTCACTTCTGGAGACATTCTGAGACCCACGGAGGCCCCTGGAGGCCAGCTCGGCACAACAGCGGCTTCTGAAGGTAGGTCATGAACCGGAAGCAGGCTCCACTTGCATCTGGAGGGCTCCAATTTGGAGCCAAATGGACGCAAGGGCAGGTGAGAGGGCCCAACTGTACGACCTATCGCACATTGGTAGGTCGTACAGTTGGGAAGTACGCGACCCAGTTTGGGAAGCGTTGCACTACTAGAACTAGATTGACAAATTATATAATTCAGTATAAAGGCAGCTTTCTATGCCCTATGACCTACCTCACTCTTAGCTGTTTATCTACCCTTGTAGACTCGTCAGATTTGACTAAGCATCTTCCAGAAGCAGTACAAGATTTGTTCAAGAGTTGTGTTTTGGTGTCTGCTACTGAGGTGAGATTTTAATAATCAGTATTGTTTTTACTCAATTTAAACTGGTATTTCAACCTACACCTGCAGAATGGGACAGTCTACAAATACAAGTCAATTTTAGAGCTTAAGTACATGTTCTACACGTTTTTATGTACACATCTGAAGACTCACCTCCATGTTCTGCAAACTTTGGATTGGAAAGGATTTGTTTGCAAAATTTCAGACCATTTCTGTACTGTTTATGTTCATAACATCTCTGTAAGAAGATAAAACATACCAAAATTTAGCATCTTAGAATTATAACAAATGTCACAAATACAGATATTCTATGCAATTAAAGATCAGGAGAAACTTGGGAGATTTGGCATGTGATCTCCTAGACTCTTCAACAAATAGATAAAATTAAACAGAAATGATTACGAAGGCAAGCTATTCCTCACAATTCACTGAAATGTGCATGATCCACAAAAATTAAGGTTTTTCACTGCTGAAGTCCAATTATAGATAGGATAGGTGCCTTACAAAAAGCTTTATAGTAAGAAGGCTGGATCACAAATGTTGCTGTCAAAGAATCTGATGTAAGCCTTCATTTTCCTGAAAATGTAAATATGCAAAATATCTTGATAGTAGATGCCCACCATTCAAGATAACAATTTATCTTGTTCCTGTGTAGCGCTGGGCCCTAGATGGGGCCCACGGTGTAACAAATCTGCGGGTCCCAAACCCGCGAATAAAAAGGGTCCACTGTATTACCTGAATCTAAAGTAATTCTGTGGCTTTACTAATAGCTCAGCTGCCCAAAAGATACCAGTAACAATTAGAATCTATATACAGTATAAAAGATCTATAGCTCTTGATGCTCAAAGGTGTTTTGGATGTAATAGCCCTCTCCCATTCTAAGCTGTCTCTGAAACTTGGGAAGGGTCACTGTTCATTGTTAAGCAACTGCTCAGTTTCCTACTCTTTCTTTGTAACTTGTTAAGGGGAACAAAAGAAAAATAACTTGTCATGAAGTTTCATCTCCCTAATTAGGCCACCATTAATAAATAAGCTTTTATTACTGAAAAACAAAACTTTTCTTTCTTTGCTAAATCAGAAGAGCCCATTAGCTGTTCACATAGCTTAACCGGAGACTTGTTTATACAGGATTCAAAGATTGCTATCACAAGAAAACACCATTCCAACCCCACTTCCCACATATACAGCTTGGGTCATAGCAATGCAAGTCATTTGTTACCAGTGAAACAGCCAAATGATGCCACAGCTCAAGTAAATCCTGCACAAGGAAAATTAATATCAATATGGTGTAGCTGAAGTCCATGTACGGTACTCTCTTTTTTCTATACATTGCTATATACACTAATCATATCCATCTACATTTATGGCCTATCTATGACTGATCTTTCATAGCCAAAACAGTATTAACCTGAATGAGGTTAAGATGTTTCATGGTTCTATCAAATAGGGCACCCTCCCAGAGATTCTGTCAGTGACTCTCCAGGGTGTGCCCTTAAGTATCATGCTCAGCTGGAAAAACAGCAGTGTGTTTCCAAATGTCTATTCCAGGTAACACAACACAGACAATGGGGATTGTCTATTTAATCACAATTCAGATACACCATGATCAGGTTTAGATGCCACACTAAACCCAACGTTTAAATCTAAACATTAAACCTAAACCACATTAAACCTAACCTAAACGATGGTTCACCATTATTATCATGAGTCTTGGGCTTGGGCTCACACAGTCGTCCCTCTTGTTCATGTGTGAGGGAAAGAAATCTACAACTTCTGTTTCTGGTTGAAAACAAACTGGGATTTGTTGTTGTGTCCAAGCCTGAAAAATTAATGCTTGTGGTCCAAAATCCAGCAAGTCCCAGTTTGTGCACCTTTTACCCGTTTCAGCTGGTATAGTGGTAGATGTCAAATTGCTGATGAGGATGCTGCTGCTAAGACATGGGCATCTAATAACCACCCTCAGTTATGCCAGTCACAATCAATTTCAAGGCTGAAAGTGAACCATACAAGCGCTAAACGTTTGCAGAGGATATCTTAAACACAGTCATGCCACTAAACTGGTGGGAGTCACTGCCTAAGCATCAGGAGCCAGAGTTCCTTCAAACGCTAAGTCAGCTTTTCACAGCAGTAGCTCCTTCTGCAGGCACAGAGAGAATATGAAAGAAAAGATAACACTGTTGGCCTCACTGAGGAATAATTTGTGTGTCTTCTTGGAATTTTCGATCTTCTTGGAAACCACAACTTTAAGCGAAACAACTTATAATGAAACCAGGTTTACCATAGGCTAATTGATAAATGTAAATGTTCTCATGGCATTTCCTCATCAACTTTAAATGAAATGAATTTAAACGAAATAACTTTAAGTGAGGACTTTATCCCTCTGTTGAATGACTGGAGTAAGCAAGTCTAAACTGAAATCTCAGATTGAGGAACAACTTTGTTTTCTTTGTATGAAAAATGGCACCTTTAAAGTCACATCCATCCAACATTCTCCACTTGTCAGTTTATATTAGATTATGAGAAACAAACTCACACTATTTTTCCTATATATCATTCAGTTCAAACAGCTTGCTTTCTATAATTATTTTTTTTTCTTAGAACCCAGATATGTCCTATTAGATAGAGCAATGTTTCTCAAAGTGGTGGGTCGCAACCCAACATTGAGAACAAAAGCTGCCCCCTGCCCCCTTAAGGGGCAAGGACAGCATGGCGGTGGAGTCGGCCCCAGGGATCGCCATGGCCGCAAAAGTGCCCCAAACCGCCATTTTCGGCCTTACTGGGGCTTCGGGGAGGCCTGCGCAACCCTGTTCAGGCCTCACCAAACTTCGGATCGTTTGTGAAAACCGGAAGTCCCCAAAAATCTCCGTTTTCCAGTGATCCGAAGATCGGGGAGGCCTGCAGAGGGTCGCGCAGGCCTCCCCGAAGCCCCACCAAGCCCCGGTAAGGCCAAAACGGCGGTTCCAGGTGCGTTTTTCCCATCAGCGCTGGCCCCACCCCCGCAGACACTCAGTTCTCCACGCCTTGCGGGGAGAACTTTGAGAACCACTGAGATAGACCAAATTAAAGTGACTGTGTCAATGCATACCTGTGTTTGATTTCCTTAAGAGCCAGTCATGCAATCTGTCACTTGCCTGAAGCCTTTAACGCCTAGACACAAGAGTGCCACAAGTATAACTGCCACAGCAATGCACTATGGTGGTTGTGCACCTTATGTCACTCCCAACACCACTGTTAAGGCCAGAAGATAAAATATCATGCAGTGCTACATTATGAGAACAGGAGAGGAAGCACCCAACTCCTGAACTCTTTTTTGTGTAAGTCAAGTAAATTAAATTACTGTGTGTGTGTGTGTGTGTGTGTGTGTGTGTGTGTGTGTGTGTGTGTGTGTGTGTGTGTGTGTGTTTTAATCAGCTCGACACTGCTTAATTATTCTTGATGTTTGAAGAAGGTGAAAGACATACAAAAGTAATATTCTAGCAAATGGGTTGGGAATATGCAGCACATACGCGAGAGCAATTGAAACCAAATCATATTATAAACCTAGACTAGAAGAAGAAAAAACTTTTTGGATCTAGTTTATTATGGTACAATTGCCTATGCAGACTATAGGTAGTTGAGTACCATACTGAAAATAGTTTATAAACTACATGACAATTTCAACCGTCAAACACACAAATCAAAATAAGTGGTAATTATTTCAGTGGGGATAACCTTCCAGGTAAGTATATTTAGATCAGTGCAATACACTCTGTCTAGGTTTTCTGCAACACAAAATGTTAAAGACCTTTGTTTTCCCCAATGCAGCAATCTCATCCACGTGGACATGAAGTATTTCAGTCCAGCCACTAGATTAATGAACCAACGAGAGCAATCCCTGTGACTGAAGCAGCAGCAAGGGAGTTGACAGGATTTATTGAAATCTACCACCACACATCAAAGATTCAATAAGTATTTGTCAGGGTATAAACTATCATGGACAGGTACTGAGGCTGAAGCTCAAATATTTTGGCCACCTAACGTAAAGAGAGGACTCTCTGGAGAAGACTCTGATGCTGGGAAAGATTGAAGGCAAAAGGAGAAGGGGAAGGCAAAGGATGAGATGGTTAGACAGCATCACCGATGCAACGAACATGAAAACGAGCGAACTCAGGAAGATAGTGGAGGACAGGAAGGCCTGGCGGGATATGGTTCATAGGATCATGAAGGGTCGGACACGACTTAACGACTGAACAACAACAAGCTCAGCCAACAGAACAGTTGGGTGTTGCATTCAAACATTATCAACTTGCATAGTTAACAACATTTATATACCACTTTTCAACAAAAAGTAGTTCACAAAGCATAGATGGATAAATAGTTATGTCCCCAATGGGCTCACAATCCTTTAAAAAAAAGGCAACAGCCACGGGAAAAGATGACATGTTAGGGTGAAGAGGGACAATTCCTCCCCCACCCCTGCTAAATATAAGAGGACATGTCCAACAGCCATTTTAATACAGTAGTGGGCACAGTATCATATGGAAAGTTATGCTGAAAGTCTTTTTTGAGCAATTACATACAGTACTTTGATGATGCAGAAAAATTAGGACAATTTTCAAAGTGAGATAACTGTCTCCAAAAAAACCAAGAATCTAACAATCGTCATCTTCAAAGTTTCTGACAGCATTACATTTTCAGTATTCTTCTTGAGATTTTGGTCCATCTTAGAGATCTAAAACATATTAATGTAGTAGTCTTTTTACTAGTCCATGCAACACTGCCTTGTGCTGACACATTTCCAAGGCCAAGGAAATCTGTACTACTACAGCGTATGACACTGTTTCCAAATAGGATAAGAATGATAAAGCAAGACTGTGCCATCTGTTCCATCATTTCTGGACTGACAAGTAGTTCTTGAGGATCACTCATTCAATTTGTAAGCTGAAAAACACCTTCTGTAACGTTCTGACCATGGAAGGTAAACATATTTGATAATGTTCGCAGATTCCCTTCTCTCCTACAACTGAGAAGAACCTGCCTTTTCACTGGAAATTCTCCAGCAGACTCTTGATAATAACTACAGATATAGAATCTTAGAAAGCAAACTGATGGCAAGAAAACATAGCTGAGATTCATGAGCACTGAACCACCTTTTCAGTGCTCCACCATTAAGATAAAGTTTCAGAATTAAATAGGATGAAGTGGTTCATTTTTATTTTGCCTTGATTGTAGAATAAATTATTTTCAAGTTCAAAGAGGCCTATCTCAACATGCATGCACCTGATAATGCTACATTTTTCTCATGAAAAAGTGAAATGGAGGAGAAAATTACACACTTCAGGTACCCATGCCTAGAGCTGTGTGTTTGCTGGTAAAATTTAGATATACATCAAATGTATTCAAGTGGGATGGGCAAGCTGTGTTGCATGTCTCACACACAACATGTTCTGCCTGCAGTTTCCTGAAGGTGTGAGCCTACCTAAGGAACATATTTGCATTTTGATCCTGGTTATTACTACATGTTGCACTGAAAACCAAAAAAAGAAAAAAATACATTAAAATCCTAGAATCATGATGGAAAGTAACCCTACAAGTTTAACTTGTTTAGACAGGCCTAAATATAAGTAATTCACTGTAAACGGTTGTGAACTAGGATGCTGGCAACAGTGGCAACTCTTCTTGCAAACTTGCATTTGAAAGGCTTTTACAAATGTAAGGACCAGAAGAGTTAAGAATTTTCCAGAGGATAATGCCTCACATGAGAGAGTCCCTTAAAGGTTTTTGATAAAAGCATCTTACAGACCTATTTACTTCCATAATAGTATTAAAATTTACAAACAAGTTGGGACAAGCAAAGAACATTACATTAAGTTCATCTTATGTTCAACTGCTTGTTCCAAAAGCCCACTCTCAAATGCAATAGAGACATGGCCACAATGCAGCAATAAACAGTCCCTCATTTTACTATGAACCCTCGTGATCCTAGAAGAGTGGTCCAGAAGGGAGCGTGGAACTGATTCCAAATCCCATCTTAACCACAGACCCCCAACAATTGGTTTAGGAGCACCCAACAGCAATACTGAAACTAAGCAAGTGTAGACCTGATCAGTACTGACTGGCAGACTGCTAGGAATGCCCTAAGTAACTCATTCCATGCTTTCCAGGGAAGAGCAGGATAAAAGCATAATAAAAATCATCATTACTTTGCATGCATACCCCCACATTAAGTATTCTATGTATTCACACCTGCATAATTAAGGTCATGTTTAAAAAAGGAGAAACCCTTGTCAGTTTCGTATTACCCATAATACAGTTGTGCCAAATACCTCCAAAGGGACTACTGTGTGTCATCCATGTAAATCTTCAGAAGTGCAATTTTACTGAAAATTAAAATGCCACGGGCACTATCCAGAACATGTGAAAGCACTCATTTATAGCTAGACCATGTCTGCTAGACCATGTCTGATCTTATTTATTAAATTAATGCATTCTATTTCAAGGTCATGGACCTGTAACTAACTACCTGGGAACAATACAAGACCTATATAGTACTTTCCTTGAGTTGCTTCAGAGATTTCAAGACAAATATTAGCGAACGTTTGCAAAGGGATATTATTAGCAGAAAGGGCCATCATCTCTATGTGGCTTCAGTTACTATTTCTGTAACTTAGAGCAACGCTATCAATCCAATGACTGCAATATTTTTGGCATAACATACTCTACCATAATTTCTGTCTTCAAACGGTATGAACATTTTGAGGGATGAAATGTACAGTATTTGTTTTTAAGTAGATCATACCATTAATTCTCAGCAACAGTTTGTTAACAGATTGGTATTTTCACTTCAGACTATTATCTATAATCCTGTTAAAATCTTGGTGTCCTAAATTATTTATTCCCAATTATTTAAAAATGACCAAACTAGCTTAAAGGATTGGGCTGATCAACTTTCTATAAAAGTGTGTATTTTGAGTCAGTAACACATGTGATGTTAATAATTCAGCCTTAACCACAAATTTATATGCATATTTTAAAAACCAAAAAGCTTCACTTTTTAAAATGTTTACATATATCAAGATGGATTTACTGGCATCTACAGAAAATGAGCTGTAGTTTTTTCAAAATGAGCTGTACTGTTTTTCCAGTAGTTAACAAAAAATAAAAACTAGTAAAGAAGATACAACTGTTTCCTGATCCTCACTGAACTTGTTCTCAAACCTCTTCAGCAGCATGCAATTCCCTAAGAGTCAGCCTGAAGTAGCCCGAGATAAAAACTGACACTACAGAAATCAGAAGTGTCTGCTAAAGCAGTTTTAAAAGTACTGGGAGCTCACATACAAGGAAGACTAAAATCTCAGTGGCTGAACGTTAACTAATTTTCATTAAAAGCCAGCACACAATCCCTGGCTTCTCCACATCTTCCTCTAGCTGCAGAATAGCAGATCGGACAAGAAACAGACCATCGAGATGGAAGTTGTAAGCCCTTTTGTCCTTTTTTCGCCACGCTATTTTTCCTCCCACAAATGACGGTCAACCCCCTTCCCCAGCAGACAGATCGTTTCTCCGCTGCCCTTAGGGGCGTGCTGAAGAAAGGAACGCCAAATGCGTTCCACAGGCGCTTCTGGAACAAGGAACGCTGACTTGGCCAGGGAATTCCTCGAGTCTAAGGGGCGTCTGTCAGTCCTGCCTCGCTCCCTACGGCGGAGAAAAGAGTCCCGGAATGGGGAGGGGGAGCATTCCCGTCCCGACCTTTTGAAACGAGCTGACCCAGAAGGAGATGGGAGTAACAGCCTCTCGCCCCAGAGCCCCACCAGTGGGTTCCAGGGTTGGGGGACAAGGAGCGCGGAGGTCCCCCACAATCCCACCCGGCTAGCAGGCTCGGCCTGCCTGTTCATTCACTCACCAGGATGCGCTTGAAGAGCGCGTTTTCCTTCGGCGGGAGGCTCACTGACGGCATCGTTTCCGTTGTTCCAACTCCCGCCGTGCCGCCCCTTCTCGCCGCTGCGAACTCAGGCCCGGTGAACCAGGTCCCTTCTGCCGCGACTCGGCCGCCACCACCGCCACCGCCTCCCGGGACGAGCTCCCCGCCAGGCCGCCGGCACCACCTGCACGCCCTCGCGAGCCGCTACGGCTGCTGCTCGTCCTTCCGCTCCGCGCGGCCTCTCCCAGCCGCCGTGCCTGCGCCGGGTTTACCCCTGTCCCGCAGCGAGCCCCAGGCGGCGGGCGGTTCACGTGGTAACTGAACAGGCCGGAGAGAGGAGGCGCCGCCAAAATGGCCGCCACTGAGGGCTTCCCCAGCCGGGTCACCAAGCTTAGCACGCATGCGCCATGACCCCATTTTTTTCTTTCCTCTCTTTTCCGCCACCCCCCGGGCCAGCTACAAGGTAAGTCGGGAAATTAGAACGTCCTTTTCTCAGCGACGTCTGACTTCGAGGAAGTACTGCGCCTGCGTGCCATGTGTGGCTGGAAATGGGCAGAGCGGGTGTTTCTCGAATAGGGTAGTAGAGGCAGTGGACTTGCAGTGTGCGTACTGCAGGTTGGGTTCGTCGGCTTGGGCTACTATATTAATAACAGGTGTTAATCAGACTCACTTTGGTCTAGACTAGGACCGGACTAATGCACATCATAATTTATGCCCTGCCAGTGCCAATCGCTGTACTTTGTATTTTTCCATTAATTGCTCCTGAAGACTACAGTGGCACACTCACAGTCGTGTTAGGATTATTAAATCATCCATAATTTAAGACTATAAAGGAAAGTGGGCTGTAGCCGTGACAGAGTAGATGCTTTGTTTGCCGAATGTCCTGGGTTCAAGGTCTGGCTGTTCCAGGTGAAACTCGGAAAGACCTGCCTCAGAAACTGGGGAACTGCTGCTCATCAGTAGGCAATGTTGTGCTCCGTGCCCCAATTGCCTGACTCAGTAGAAGTTGGCTGCACAAATTTGTAGGCATCTTACAGTGCAAATCTATGAATGTTGACTTGGAAATAAGTCCTACTTGATTCAGTGGGGCTTATTTCAAGGTAAGTGTGCATACGATTGCAGCCATACAGCGCAATCCTATCCAGCTTATGCCACCATTTTAACCAGCGGCGCAGCGAGAACAGGAGGCCCCAGAATGGAAACGGGATTCAAATCCTCTCCAAAAGGGGAATTCAAAGGGGATTTGAATCCCGTTTCCGTTCTAGGGCCTCCCGTTCTCGCTGCGACGCTGGTTACAACGGTGGCATAAGTTGGATAGGATTGCGTTTGCGCCCATAGTCAAGTAGTTCGCTCCCCATATTGCTGACCTGTAATCAATCTCCACATTAAAGTAACATTGCCTATGAAATATGCTTCCTTGTAAGTTAACTCCATCAAAAACAATAGGGTTTAGTTCAGAGAAATATGTACAGTATAGGATGAATGCAAAATATGCAGTTATTTCTCTTTCAAAAATAATATAGGACAAAATACACACCCCACCCCACAAAGTATGTTTACAGTGCAATCCCCTATGCATGTCTAACTCAGAAATAAGTCGTTGAATTCAGTGGGACTTACTCCTGGGTACAGTACTGTATAGGATTGCATCCTAAACCCTGTTTGTGCCTTCCCTATCCTTTTGTGCTCTGCTAGATAGTTCTAGAAAGCTTACCAGCAGGGCATGAAAGTAACAGCTTTTTTTCTGTAGGTTGCTCTGTGGAACTTAAAAGATACTGCCTCTGAATATTCAGCTCTCATAGCTGAATTCCATAAATGAATTACACATTGTGTAAAGAAGTATTTTGTTTTGTCCACCCTCTGATTTCCTGTTCCTCTTTCACCATTTATGCAGATGTCAGGTTTTGAGTTCACACCTACACACGCCGCTTTTCACTGCATCGCTTGCAGTATTACATTTGAAATACTGGAAGAACCAGCTGTGGCAGCATTTCTGCCAAAGGGCAAGGGGAAGCATCTGACTGGGCTCCAATTATTGCAATTATTGCAGAAAACATCTGACTGGTGTATTGCAATTATTAGGCAATAGTAAAGGGCTAAGGAGATCTCAAATTGTTTTCAAATGGACAGCTTCAATTTATGAGGAGCCCACTTACCCAAAAAGAGACTGAGGGCCCAATCCTATCCAACTTTCTAGTACTGATGCAGCCATGCCAACAGGGCGTGCACTGCATCCTGCGGTGGGGGGGGCAGTCACAGAAACCTCCTCAAGGTAAGGGAACGTTTGTTCCCTTACCTCAGGGCTGCATTGTGGCTGCATTGGTGCTGGAACGTTGGATAGGATTTGGCCCTGAGTAGCCTCTCGCCTAACAGCAGGCCTGAAATTAGGTGACTGATGGATGTTTTGTCTGTTCTGAAGCAAATACTATTGCTATTTAATTAGAAATTAAAGTCGGAAACACACAAGATAAGAAAGATGGCCTTTACTGAACTGTCCATGTGTGTGTGATAGTTATTTCCAAACTTTATTTTGAGACCAGCGCAGAGGAAGAGCATCTGCTTTTGCAGGCAGAGGGTTCCAGGTTCAACCCCCTGCATCTCTGGGCAGGGCAGAGAAACATTCCCATCTGAAAGCTGCTGCTGGATGGCCCCAATGTTCTGACTCGGTATAAGGCAACTTTCTATGTAGTTTTGATTGGAGTTGTGGGATCTATTCTGTAAGTAATTTACTGAAGCTTTGTTAAGGCCCTATTTAGAGGTTTGCCTCACCATGGTTGGGAGTGCAGCAGGAGCCCTACCCTGGCAAGCCCCGCCCTTATGCTGATATACTGAAGTCCTAGTCCTATCGCTAGAGGTGTTCGAAAAAGGTTTTATTTTTTCGCAGATTTCAGTGTTTAGCCAAAATGAAATATCAGAAAGCAGTGTTATGTGTTTTTATTCCAAATTTTACCAATTTTTTTATCATTTGTAATTAAATGCTTTAAAAGTGAACTAGATAGGTGGTATAGGTTGTAGTGTCAGCAGATGAAGAATGATGCAAAATTACATGGTTTTATTTTATTTTTTATTTTTCACAGATTTTTTTAGCAGAAAGCAGTGTTATGTGTTTTTATTTCATATTTACCATTTTCAAACACCTCTATCATAACAGTCACGGAAGTGGGGGAGATTCCACTATGATCTCGCGAATGCTGAATGCTCACACGGAGGATCTGTGAGGCAAACGCTATGGGGGAACGCTATGGGGGATGGTGGCGATGGGTTTTGGAAGTGTAGTCGAGGTGGCATATAGATTTTGGTCTCTGACTTACTTCCGAACGTTCCTAGTTGTGGCAGATTTCCTTAAGCTTCACGCTGTTACCACAGCGTTTGACATTATGAAGATGGTGTGGTGATAAAAAAAAAATCACAGTAATGTCAACGTTCATTCATGAAAACACTTCGAGTGGTGCATTTCAGGAACAAGGATGACAAATGTTACAGTGATGCGCATTCTAAAGTCTTGGAATCGCGAAAGCACATTTTTGTTTTAAAAGCCTCCCTAATCACATAGTGGTTTTACTGCTAATTACTGTTAGAGCAACAACACAGCAGGACAGGTTTTAAAACCTTCGGGATTCATTAGGATGGCCGGAGACAGCTCCGCAACAGTTGCTGTCCACAAACTAAATTGCCAGTAGATGGCGCTCTTACCGCCCATCTTACTAGCTTAGTAGCCCGCCCCTCGTGCTGTTTGATTGGTGCGTTTGCCCCGTCGCTCCTGGAATCAGAGGAAGCAGTTAAGAGGAGGAGAAAGCAAATCAGCAATGGCGGTGCCCTTGCAAGCTGTAAGGAGGTTTTTGCAGTTTTCGGGGAACTTGACCCCAAGTAAGTGACGCGGGTCTGTTTTCACTGCCTAATTTGGACGGGGAAAGAGGGCTATCCCGAGAGACCTTCCTTCTTAGTTCCGACTCGTGCGCTGATGTTATTCAGTAAATGTGTGAATTCTGTACCCGAGCCTCTTGCGTGTTATCTTCAGCTTCTGCCTTCTTTCCCTGCTCCGACAGTGCTTTGCTTAGCGCTTCAGCGTAGATCTTGACTCAGGTCGGGAAGTAATGAGAAGACATAGCTGAGGAAATGTGTGTGCATTTTTCTTTTAATGTTTATAAAGCTGAATTGGGCCCTTATTATTATGGAGAACTCCACCTACCGGTAGTGCAATCCCTAGCAATTGGTGATTCCAACTCAATTTTCAGTCTAGCGCTGATCTTTCTGTCTCTTAAAATGCATGGTTTTATGTATTTCCTGGGCAGCTCATTTGATGTACAAGCTTTGTTCCACTTCTAGTTTCTCCTTCCCTCATGCCAGGAACCAGCTGAAAGCTGGACCTTTGAACTCTGTGGTTGTACACATGTTTCATAGTAGAATACTGTACATGTTTTGCATGCAGAAGTTGCCAGATTGAAAATCCCTGGCATTTGTGTTTTAAAACAAACACACTTGGGTAATAGGACTTGGAAATAAGTGTGTCTGAAACTTTGGTGAATCACTGTCATTTGGAGTAGGCAATAATGAGCTGGATGGATCAGTGGTCTGTGTATTTTTTTATATATAAATAAAATAAAATGTATGTATGCATGCATGTAGTCATATTTGCCAGATATCTGAACTAAACTATTTTGCAGCACCTTGAATCCATTGTTTCGTGTCCTTCCTTCTACTTGCCTCTGATAGACAGCCTTTCAAAGTATCTTAAGACCATCATGTACTTCTGTTCCCACCCACCCCTGCAAATATAATTACTCTTGTTATATTTAGATATCCTCTTCTCCAGTAGATATGTTCCTTTGGCCTTTGCTTTACCATTCCTTTACCCCCAGGGTTTTATTCTGACTTGGATGGAGATTAAACCTATCTAAACTATGATTTTGTGCTGCATATACAAAATGACCTTAAAATATTTGTATGAATCTTAAAATGACCTTAAAATATTTGTATGAATCTGATCTGGGTTGGGTTAATTGAGTAGTAATGAGACAATGTATTTCTGTCTCTGAAGCAGCAAGGTTATGACTAGCTCCCTAATGACAGATCAGAAGGATGATGGGATCAACCCTTTATTGCCTGGAATATGGTTAGACATTAAGACATATCTGGAGCTGAGTGTTTATGAATTCCTAGACATTAAAGTGACAGAGAAGCTTAATACTGTTCCATTTGTTTTCTTCTTCCTTAAAAGCTCTTTTTTCTCTTATTGTCCATTGCCTTCTTAGATTTCATTGTTAAAAAGTAAAATTGACACCCTTGCCTTTGGCACAAAAGTGTCTCCCATATGGTAAGCTGTGCTTTATAAAGTACTAACTCATATAATTATTGTACATTTTTACAATTACTACATTTCATCAAATTTTTCCTGTCCTTCTCATATGTCTCATGTGTTCGGTGAGGGCTTGAAGAGTTATTCTTTCTAGAGAATACTCTAGTGAAAATGGCTTTTAGCTGCAACGTAGGTTACTTCTCCAAAAAGTTTTTGCATTGGTAATTGGAGATAGCAAGCATGAGTTTGAAAGAAACGGGGGAGACGACTCTTTCTCAGAACTAACACATGCTTGTAAACTTCTGTATTTTAGCATTGTCTCGTTCTGCATTCACCGCAAGAAATCATGATCCAAACAATCCTAACTGGGTGAAAGTTGGTCTGTCCTTTGGTTCCACGGTAGCAATATGGTTGCTGGTAAGAATCACATTGCCTGTTTGTATGTTAGCAATATTTTAGAAAAACTGTTCTTTAGTCAGCAGTTTTCATCGATTTAAAGGAAGTGCCACACAAATAAGATTGGAAGCATGTTGTCTAGCACCGCTTTTAAAGGAGTGAACTCTCTGTTCATGCTACTGAGGCTTCCAAACCAGAAGGTAAATATCTATATCGTGATTCTAAATATATTTGTAAAGCCACAACCTCAGTGACATTGGAAAGGTTTGCTGGTGCAAGCATGTTGCCTGGATTCCACTAGGCTGATGGCAACCTCACTGCTCGTCTGTAGAGAATTAAGCTTCAGTCATCTAAGGATAGGTGATATCTGGTCATTGGCAAGATGCCACAATGATTGTATAACCTTCTTTAGAACTAATGGAGTCTCTGAATTCAAGCAACAGTTGTCACCATTCCCTGACTCCTGTCACTTTGTCAAAGTCCTCAATCTATGATATTTTTCTCCTGAATAATAGAGATTTATACGTTCTCAGGATAGAGGTATATTTGTTGAATATATATTACTAATCAAAAAGCTCTTGGTTAGACCAAGGTCAGTAAGAAGTTTGGCCTATTCTGAAATAAAATCATTTAAGAGCAGGAGGCTTACTTAATCAAATCATATCTTTCAGCTTTTCAAGGAGCATAACGAACATATAGTGGAATATGAAAAGAGACAAGCAGAACGAGGATCTTAATGGTGATCCCCAATTATTATGGTGAGTATGTAAATAAAACTACCGTATTTATTGGCGTAAAAGACGCACCGGCGTAAAAGACGCACCTTCCTTTTGGCCCTGCTGTTCTAAGAAAAAAAAATTAAGCATTTTTGGGCCACTTGGCTGCTTGCCACCTGCTTTGTTGCTTACCAGTGTTTTTTAATGCAAAAATGCATAATTGTTGCTCATTTTGCATCATTGTGTTGCTTTTCCTAGTTATGGAGAAAAAGCAAGGAGGTCTGCAGGATACTCAGACCCCACTTCTAGACCATGGAAATGTTATTCAGCCACAGTTTTTGACTTCTGATATTTCATCAGTCATTTCTCATATGCATTAAAGTCTATCATACATCTTTTTTACCTGATTTTATTTCTTGAAAATACTGTAATGTGTATAATACTTCTCAAAATACTTGTCATCTAAGTATAAAAAAATGAAACATACATGTGCAAATACAAACATACATATACACTTTAATGAGAAGACAAAATAGGACAGACCAGAGACCTTGACACCACAGTAAACATCCTGCCAAGTGCATGAGGACAACACAGAAACTGAAGATCAACACACAACACACAGATCAGATTCCTCCACTTCCTCCCACCACTCCTCCTCCTCCCCTCTTTGACAATCCAACTCCAAATCGCAGACTGGGCAAAGCAAGGCAACAACAGCACAAAACACAGAGCATTAAGATCAGATCAGGCAATGCACTTGCAAACTCACTCTCTTAATTTCAAACATGCACGAAGGCTGCTGTGATGGAGGCTGGGAAGGCTGAATTCCTACGTGCACTTTCTTTTTTTGCTTCCCCCCCCCCCCCGCTTCTTTTGTGATCCCAAAGGCACCGGGTTGGAATTGATTTTAATTCCTACGTGCACTTTCTTTTTTACTCCCCCCCCCGCTTCATTTGTGATCCCAAAGGCACCGGGTTGGTATGGGGGGGGGAGCAAAAGATAAAGCGCACGTAGGAATTCAGATCAATTCCAACCTAGTGCCTTTGAGATCACAAACGAAGCGGGGGGGGGGGAAGCAAAAAAGAAAGTGCAGGTAGAAATTCAGCCTTCCCAGCCCTGGAAAAGGGGGAGGAGGAAGTCTATCTTGCAGAAGTCACTGCACCTTTCTGTCACCTTTCTGTCCTCCTAATTGCTGCTACTGCCCAGAACGGGAGGAGAAGGAGGTTCAAACGGCCAAGCAGGGCGTTGCTTGCTTGCGTTTACTACGGTATCTCCTTTGCATTTGACTGGTGGGGGAGGGAAAGCTCCGAACGGCAGCAGGCATTGAGCAAGTTAGCGCTTGCACGTGTTTTTTGCACACACGCCTCCTCCTCCACGCCTCCTCCTGCCTCCTGCTAACTTGCTCCATGTCTGCTGCCGATCGGAGCTTTCCTTCCCCTACCAGTCATATGCAAAGGAGATACCGTAGTAAACGCATGCATGCAGCACCCTGCTTGGCCGTTTGAACCTCCTCCTCCTCCCGTTCCCTCCCTACTTTCTCCGGTAATGCTGTGTAGAGCCACTACACAGATGCAAGCAGAGTGCATCTTTATTAAACAGTTTCAGTACCATTGAATAGGAGGACGCTGCTACACACGTGTAAGTGCCCCCCGCCTCGCCTCCCTTCTCACCCCAGCAGCGCTGCTCTGCTCTCCAAAGCCCCGTTCCTACTGCACAAAAGCTGCTGCAGCTCCCATCTCCCTCCTGTCGCAGGCAGAGGCGCTTCGGGTGGTGCGGAAAGAAAAGTACCGGTATAGCAGGACGCTGAGACACACTTGTAAGCAAACTCCCCCCCCCCCACCTCAGCAGCGACGCTCTGCTCTCTGGGCTATGTAGCCAGCCCGCAGGAAGAAAATAAGAGGCTGAAAATGGCGGCATCAAGCAGGGAACAACGCGGTAAGGGCCCAAGCGCAGCAAAAAACATTAAAAATATAGGATTTAATTGCAGCATCAGCACCCTACTATTTTGGGTCACAAATTTAAACAAAAAAGTGCGTATTATACGCCGATAAATACGGTATATGTTTTGCCTATTTCCAGTACCAATTACTCCTATTAGTATAAGACTTCATTTTATAAGACTGGTTTTCTTTAATTGATAACCATTGGTTATCATTTTCCTTTTTGGCCTCATTCAGTCTCAGTTCTTTCCCAGGGTTATTGTTGCTCATGACTGTCGCTGACAGGGCTGGAGAGTGAATTTCTACTTCAACTCCCATTATTAGCTGCTATGTAGCCAGGATGCAAAGAGAATGATTGAGACATGATTGAGACATATAAAATTATGCATGGGATGGAGAGAGTGGATAGAGGGAAATTCTTCTCCCTCTCGCACAACACCGGAACCAGGGGACATGCACTAAAGTTGAGTGGAGGGAGAGTTAGAACGGACAAAAGAAAATATTTCTTTACCCAGCGTGTAATTCATCTGTGGAACTCCTTGCCACAGGATGTGGTGATGGCACCTGGCCTAGATGCCTTTAAAAGGGATTTGGACAGATTCATGGAGGAAAAGACCATCACAGCTTACAAGCTATAAGCAACCTCCTGGTTTTAGAAGTAGGTTTTCTCTGTGCCAGGTGCAGGGGAGTAGCAGCAGGAAACATGCTGTTGGCTGTGTGCTCCCTGAGGCATCTGGTGGGGCCACTGTGTGATACAGGAAGCTGGACTAGATGGGCCTTTGGCCTGATCCAGCAGGGCTCTTTTTATGTTCTTATGTTTTAATGGCTTTGTCTTCTGTTATCTACCTTGTCACTAGATGTCACAAGATCAAAAGATGCTGGTCAGCCATGATAGCTATATAGCCCTAGCTTTTAGAGATGCAAATGGCTGTATCATGATGGTGTTCTCATGCCCCGGCTGGCTATTTTGTGCACTAAAAATGGCTCGTTTTATATTTGCATGGCACAGACTCCATTGAGTGTGCTGATATGGGCACTTTAGATAGAGCCATGGCCTGCTGCCAAATCCAGCATTAGGCTAGATTTTTATAGCAAACGTACCCGTCCTGGGAACAACTGACTTGTCATTTCACCTCGCCGTTAGTCTATTTTCTGGTTTCTAACTGGAGTAATGATGATCTGCTTTATCAGCTTGTGATACTATACAAGACTAAGGGCCCAATCCTATCCAACTTTCCAGTGCCAATGCAGCCCCAAGGTAAGGGAACAAACATTCCTTTACCTTGAGGAAGCCTCCGTGACTGCCCCCCCCCACAGGATGCAGTGCACACCCCATTGGCACAGCTGCATCTGTGCTGGAAAGTTGGATTGGACCCTAAATGTTGTAGATTTACAAGTGCTATGTACCTGATTAAAAAATCTTAACTGCAGAAGACATAGTTGATGTTTTATCAGTCATCCATAGCAGAAGAAATGACCCATGTATATAAAAGTGCTTACTAGTGGTAAATTTTGAAGCTCAGGAGCTCATCATGACATCCCCACCCCCCTCGAGCCATGTCTTCAGTAGGATTTACTCCCAGGGAAATTTGCCTAGGATTGTAGCTTTAGTGTTAACTGTCTACTCTACATACTATCTCTCAGGCAGCCCTTGGGAAAGACAATGGCTTATACATTAACATATGCCTCTAGGCAAATTTCTCAGTTTGCCTTCTGCTGAGCCTGGTGTTTCCTCTCAGCTCAAGTCCTTTGACAAACGTTTCAAGGGCAGTACTTGAGCATTCCTGTGATATCACTACTCCTGCTGTAGGAGAAGACTCTGGGGGCTCCACTCCTCCTCTACTACACCCCTAGTGTCTATACTCTTTAAGAAACCATTTTCCCTATTATTTTTCACCAACAATTTAAAGACTGGCACATTACCTGATTTTGGTGGTTGAAATGAATATGAAATGTGGCACTATCCAAAGCGGTGTTTGCTCTCATTAATTTAATGAAGCTTACTCCCTAAAGAATGTGTTTGCAGCCTTAAAAGTTTCTGTGTTTTAGGCCATGTAATTGCTACTTTCTTACAGTATGATAATCATTTTTTAAAAATCTCTCTTCTAGGCTGAAGATGTGCTCCTAAGAAGCTGTTGTAGCAAACGCATGCTTCACAAGATTACTAATTTAACAGATAATCCATTAGTTGTTGGATCTATTCCAATGTTATATTTGTGAAATAAAACACTGAAAAGTATGGAAAGTGGCTGAAATGTTCATTTGTGTGGTCAGCTCTGAGTGCTATCAATAAAATCTTTTGTATAATTTGGTCTTTCTATTTTGCGTAAGAAAGTAACTAACTTGTCCACTAACTTGATTTGTTTTCGGAAATGCATATAGATACTGTATATATTTCTCCTCAGCTCTTTTTTTTCCTGCAGCCCCAATAATGCTTATTTGCAAAAGTTTCATTGACTTGCAACCAAATCCTAAATATGTAAGTCCTGTTGAAATCAATGGGATTTAACTCCCATGTAAATGTGCATAGGATTGCAGCCTTGGAGGCTGCTCCCATGTAGCTATACTGCCGCCGGAATGAGAACATGTTGTGACTCCTAATCCTATTCTGGATGATTGGTATAAAGTGTACTAATTAAGAGCATGAACTGGAAAGCCCAAAGTCAGACCTTGGCTGCTTAACCCATGAACTGCAGTCTGTAACCTTGTACCTTTTTTTGTTCTTATAAACTATAGTGGTGTTCTTCTGCTCTTGTTTCTTGGCTAGTTTCCATTGGGTTATGATAATGCAAGAATGGACGACCAATAAGAAACACAATTCTTCAATTCACTGTAAAGTTTCATGTGCAGAAGGTTTTCTCGAAGGTGTCCTCAAAAGCTTTTGACTTCCTTTTTCCTGCACATGAGACTTTACAAGTGAGCTGAGGATTCATTTTTCTTGTTGGTCACCCAGACTGCCATTTTTTTTTTAGTATTATCCCTTCAGAAGACCTTAGAATTGACTTAACCTTTTGTGGTACATCACATGGACTCAGATGGATGGGGACTGTCTTTTCCTCATCACTTACAACGCAATTCTATGCTTGTCTACTCAGATGTAAGTCCCAATGGAACTTACTCTCAGGAGTCTTCATTTATTGATGCTTAAGAATTTGCACCCGTGATTAAAAACACAACACATTTTGCATTTTAATTCAACAAACTTTCAAAAAAAATAACACCACTTTCAAATACCTCTAAATGTTACAAATCAGCTTAGTAGGCACTAGAGCAGCAGCCCAAGGTCAGTACTACTCTTCTGACACTGGTGCAGGTTGCAACCTTTTGTATGCTCAAAAGTGCCTTCTCTGAACATACATGCGCTCTGAGGTGCCCTTTTTGTTCCATTGGCCTTGGCATAAAAAGAGAACTGGGCCTTGGCGTAAAAGTAGAGGTTTTACAAATGACCCTTGTCTCAAATTATACCCTAACCCTTCTATCCACCTAAAGCAGCACCTGTCTATTCACTACATCAGTGTAGGGGGGTTGGCAGTTTTGGTGTGCATACAATCTGAGTTGTCCTTCAGTATTTTTAACATGGAGTAAAATCATGGGTTTATACCTCTCTGGTTCTTCAGCCTAATATCATGGCTTAATCCTGCAACTAACAAGGGAGGAATTCTTAAGGGGAGGATAAGACTATTCAAATATATTTAAGTCTTCCCTACGATCAAATTTGTGGACAAATCCTCAAATTATCCCACTGAGATGTATTGCAGCATGATTGAGCTTCCTTGAGCAGAAAGTAGAAGACGCTGATCAGCTGCATTCCAGCACCTCCACTAGCCACTTCATGCATCCGATTCTGCACCAACAGAAGTTCATTGGTCTTTTTGAAGTTCCCCTCAATCACTAAGGTGCAGCTACGGGAGCCGTAGACGTTCCCCGCCGCAGGTTTTTGTAGGGGGAGGGGCTGGCCAGAAGGGAGAGGAACGTGGATACCGAGAAGGAGCTACTAGAGCCACAGGGCGGGCCGAGCGCAGGCAGGGAAGAGCTGCCCGCCAGGATTGGGTGAGCCTTGCTCGGTCCCCGCCTCGATCCTCCCCCTCACACAAAGAAGGTGGGGCTGGTTGTCATTTCTCCTTCACTGGCAGCCTTGAGCGGCGTTGAACCTTACGAAGTCACAACGCTCGAGGTGGCTGAACCTGCGGCGCCGGGACATCCACCATGCATCTCTGCAGGGTAGCATGGCAGACTTTGGCCTCTCGCTTTACGCGGGCTGTTCCCCTTCTGCGGGGACACGGGGAGTTGGGTAAGGCATTTGCGCGCCTGGTGGCGGGGCTCCGCGCACTAGGGGGAAGCTGCTGAGTCAGGTAAAAGCCCCTTGACGCAGCAGGGCGAGGGTTCTGGTTGGCGAGGAGGGAGCGCCTGCGAAGGTGGCGAGGAGGACGCTGGCGCTGCCGTGCCGGGGAAAGGAGATGTGAAGGTCACCGCGCTTAGGCAGTGGAACGGAGCCTCGCTCGGGGCGCAAAGGGAGCGGATTTGCATTAGCGCGGTCCTTTAGTGCCAGTGAGATAACCACCTTTGTCCTGTCGTCAGTACACAGCGGTCTAAATAAGGTGCAGGCTCTCCGCCCTAAGCAGGTGCCCTGGGGTGAAGGGAAAAGGGCTCCCAGGCTCCTGTCGATGTCAGGTTTTCCCCCTGAGTGGTTTTGAATAGTGGTGAAAATGGGGCGGGGACGCTGTTTACCGGAGGGGAAAAGATGGGCGCATAGTTGCAACCTAAAAAAAAGAGCCAAGCCAACGGAGCTTGCAGCGCTCGAGCTCGGGGGCAAACAGCTGACCAAATTCAGGGAGAGGGAGAGTCATGGAAATAAAGGGCTAGTGGTTTTCCTTCTTATTCGGGCTTGTAAGTGGGCTGAGTGACTCATGGGGAGAGAGAAGCACCGTTGTTTTGCTTCATGGAAGAAAACTTGCTGATCCTATTCCAGTGTCAACATACCCTTTTATTCGTGCACATTCGATGCACAGTAACGAGGGATTTTGCTGAGCCATAACTTCTAGTTATGAAACTGCTCTGTTCATGATAGACAGTAACGCATTGGTATTTTGTCCCCAGGTAATGGAGGGAAGTGTTCTGCTGCTGTATGCTCTTTGCAGCGGGATGGGGTGGGGGGTGGGGTTACAGCACAATCCTATGCATGTCTTGTCTACTCAGAAGTAAGTCCCATTGGGGCTTATTCCCAGCTAAGTGTGTGTAGGATTGCTGCCTTAGTGGGGCTAAATGTGGTGCTTTTACACAGGCTAAACTGGTGGAAGGATCTTTTTGCCCAGAAACCTGAAATGGCAGGACAATGCAGAGAGGCTGCTGGGAACATATTTCTGCTGAACAAGAATATTGGATGAGCAGTGAATTGCTACAGTAGCAAAATGGGGATCTGCATAGTCATAGACACAGTCAATAAGATTTTTAATGTTACAGAAAAAATATATACTGCACTGTATAACATTTACAAAATGGAGCAAGCATGGGAAAGCTGTCAGCATTGCTTGTGCCATCATGCAAAATCAATATGACTTATGGTCATATTCCAAATGACCATCTTTTCATTTTTCTGGTGTCATAATGTGGTCTGTATAATGGAAAAATGAATAAACGGATCATGCCTTAGAGATCATGCCATGAGTCTACAAAACATACTACTTATAGTTGCACATTTATCGTGTAGAAAGGTAAAGAGCATTCATACTAGTATATAGAAACATTGAGACCCTTAAATGTTATGTTTATTTCAAGACAGGGTGGATAAAAATTGTATTTTGTTTTGAAAAATCTGTTAAAATTGTTTTAAATCAGGTAGATATACTTTTAAATTCAGTTATTGTCTCTTTTTTTAAAAAAAATAACTGGCTTAAAATTGTATCTGGATGTAATAGAAACATTACAATCTATACAGATAACTTCATAAAACACATTACTTTTTATATAAAAACAAATCAGGGCTAAAATAAGTGGCTTGAAGTCAAGCATTATAAATATTTCATTAGGCCATGAATTGTAATTATTTAGGATTTGTCGCTTTAGCACCATTTCCACATCCTGGAGAAACACTATTGTATCTAGTAAGTGCCATCCTTGGCTTCTGAAAGTTTCAGGCATTTAGTCTTGATATGTTGTAAAGAACGGCCCGTTTTACCTATTTTTCTTATTTCTGAATACCTCAAATGCCCCAGAAGCTTCTCCTGCAGTAGTCCATCATTTGAAAACGCCACCCCCAGACAGCTATGTGCTGATGTGGATTTGGTCTGTCTTCATGTCTGATGTAGCTAAGCCCCCTATTGAGACTGGTGTGTGCCTACTGTGGCAGTAGCCAAACCTACCGTATTTATCTAGGTAAAGGGGTGGCATGAAGTGGCAGGTGGGGTCCATTCCTCCAATCGGGTAACTATAACATCATCAAACTTAAGTTCAAGCACAGGGATGCTTGTGTGTGTTTCTTTCAGGCCTGCCATGAAATCTAATGCTGGTTTGCGAAAGGCACACCCACTTTTCAGTATATGCAGGGACTGGGATTCTAGGAACTATATTTCTAGCTAGATGCATTTAGGGAATTAATTTTGTTTTGTTCTCTGTTTTTCACTCCAAACCAACCTGCAAACTTGGAGGTTTGTGTGCTTTGGTCTTGAATACCTTTCTAGTTCCCTCTGCTGGGTATTACTAGTTATTGCATCCAAATTAGTCAAGCTATTTCTTTGTGTCCATTCAGCCAAGTTCAGGCATTTTCCATCACCTGCTGCTTGTACTTTTTTCTATTCCATTTTTCCCATTTGATTGAATTCCTTTTTCTTTTGGGTTTTTAATACACTAGTTATATTTTAACTCTCTGACCGCCTAGTTCATGGGCGACCGCTTCATGGGCTATGCAGTGCCTTGTCGCATCTGATTGGGGTTCTGTGTTCTTCTGGGAGAGGTGTGTTTTCCCAGATGCCCCCCTTGCCTGGCCTGGTCTCATTCTAGTGGCAGCAGATAGAACTGGCAGTTCCCCCTCTCCCATTCAGTCACACTCACTGACCCAATAAAAAGGAAAGTGGAGAGCAGGGAAGGGGTGCATGAGCACTAACCACTACACATTACTCCCCTTGGTCAGCCTGCCTTCTCTGGCTCCTTTCCTGACCTAAGTGATCAGTGCCAGGGCAAGTTGCTGAAGATCCTGGGGCAAGGCTGAACACTGGTCCCATAGGCAAATGGGCAGCAATCTCATACTGGAGGTTTAAGGAGCTGACCTAACCAGGGGGCCCCTCTGATCAATATGGGCCTTTGACCAGTGTCAAATTGCATCTGACTTTGTCCATGTAATCTTGCTTGGTGCCTTTACTAAGAGAAGCAAATAAATAAATAAATAAATAAATTCATAATTGCTTCTATAAGCAGATATAAATTCTATGGTATAGAAAGCATGTGGGCTGCATGACCAAAGATTTTGGATTAAGCTCCTGAGTGGTATAAAAGCACCATTTCATTATAAAACAATATTTTTGGTTAATTATAGCATCCAATTAGTATGTATTCTTGTTCAGGAAATATTTAGAGGTTAAAAACTTGATTTAAACCATTTCTACCCAAGGGTGTGGTATATATGCAACATGACTTAAATGCGTACACCTGTGGGCCGGGAACAAATGGTTCTTTTTCCTGGCAGGAATTTTCCTGTGTTTTAGAAGTCATTCAGAGCATGATTATCAATTTCATAGTAATGTATGCCTGAGTATTGCTCTCTGGCTGAGCTAGGATGAAATATAGGGCTCCCTATACCTTTAGGGCAACTAAAAGCAGAATTTTGCCCTGAAGTGACAAAGGAGCAGATAAGCTTAAAAATATACCCTTAAAATATGAGATGAATGATTGTCTTTGAAGCATGAGACATGATTGAGTCAATGAATTCCAAATCTAAACATGAATTTCATTATATTTCCATCTTGGATTGTGGTGCCTGGTAATTGTGATGTAGTCATCAGGTCATCTTCTCTTGAGGACAGGGCTAATCTTCCCCCTGGGAAGAGGCATTGTTTTTGTCATGGTAGTCAAGTTGAATTAGCTAACCCATGTAGAAAGCCTGAACTAATGAACTGCTTGTGCTAATAATTTAAATACAGAAACGGGCCCTGTTGTGTCTTTAACCCATTTTATGAGCAAAAGCAGTTCATTAGTTCTTCTTGCAATGACCTACCTAACATATATGGCAATCTACCGACCTGTCACCTTTTCATTTTTATTTGGGAAGAAGTGCGGGAGGGGTGGGTGTTAATGTTTAGTGCCTCCCCTGTGGCTTTTTTCTCCTAGTTTTGAGAGCGAAAAGAGGCCTGGCTGCCTGGTGCAAAATGGCCTGGAAGGAGATGCAGGGATCTCTCGGAGGCTGTTTATCTTTCCTATAGAAGAAAATTTATATAACTGTTCTGCTTGTTTACAAGCTTTTCATAAGTTGATCTAGACTGTCCCAGTGGTAGTTGTTTTTGTTGTATTGTAGGTTCCAATTTTCCTTTCCTTTTTTTTTTTTTTTAAAGTACCTTTCCGCCAGATGTCATCTGGAAGTGTTCCTGGATCTTCTGGAGAAAACTTGATTTACTATCTCTTAGTAGCTGGTGCTGCTGGTGCAGGTGGCTATTATGTGAGTACCTGACTTTCTTCTCGCCATATATTTCCCTTGTCCAAAGGCCTTTCAGTCATGTCTGCAGTACTGAAAAATGATAAGCCAGCCAGAAAGAGATTTGAATCAGAACTTCCTTCCTCTGTAAATGTTTATCTTGCTTTGGGGAATTTATTCAATTTCTTATTGTTAGAGGCATTGAGATGAAAATGTCTTGGGGGGGGGAAGGATCCCTAAACTACCCATTTCTATGTTTTTAGAAGATAAAGTTATCAGGCTAGAATTTTAATAGCAGAGGATAAAAGGGAAGGAATATGTGATATTTCTGTTTATCACTGTAGGGCAGTAATGTAAAAAAGCATTAAATTTAAATATATATTTATTATAAATTAAATATAAAGTAAATGTAAATGGGCATTGCCGTCTAATGGTAGAATGAATGAATTGGTATGTTTAGCCTAAAATTTAAAATGTTAGGCAGCCAACGTGATTCAGGATGAACATTAAATTGAATAAATTGTCTAAAACGTGCATTGTCTAACGCAGGGGTTCTCGACCTTTGGAGGCCCGGGTACCCCCTATCACGGTCCAATTGCCTGAAGTACCCCCTACTAATTAACTGCTAATTAATTGTATTTAATTAATTAGGTAATTAATCATTAATTTAAAAAGTACTAAAACAATTTTAAATGTGAAAAATGTCTTATTTAACTCTGTGTGTGTGTGTGTGTGTGTGTGTGTGTGTGTGTGTGTGTGTGTGTGACAGAGAGAGAGAGAGAGAGAGAGAGATGCAAGGATTTTTTTTCCTCCGTCACACTTCCCAAAATCATCTCCTCCCTCCCCCACCCCACCAAAGTACATTTTCCAAAGTACAAAAATAAGCCCACAACCAAAATCAGAGAGACAGAAGAGCTCCAAAAATAATTATAATTTAAAATCCATGTTAATTAACACTTAATTATCTGCTGATGGGGCAGATAAGGGGCAGGGCTTGGCGTACCCCCAGCAAGAGGTCCGCGTACCCCTAGGTGTACCCATACCACAGGTTGAGAACCCCTGGTCTAACGGCTTCCGAGAAGAGCATAGACTATGCTTATTTGTCAGGGGCAATTTTGTCATGGTCCTAAATTGGAGCCTAGTCTTAGAAATTATTGTTCTAGAGTACATTCATTATTCTAGAGTTCATTCATTCAATCACATTGAATTCTAAGATCTTGATTTAGTGACCGTGGTATCTTAAAAAGCAAGCTTTTAAAAAAGAAAAGCCCATAGGTCGAACTGAAATGAACTGCATTGTATTTTTAGAAATGTCATAGAATTCTACACTGGCGTCTCCCTTTTCTGGAGTATGTATGTATTATGGATTTGAAGCCAGAACCTTGCCTGTAAAGCAACCTGGTATGCTCTTAATTTGAAATTGAGGGTCAGACTACATACAACGCTGAGTTGCATGTAGCCCCCACCCCAGGTTTTTATAAGCAAACATATATCCATGGAGGCAACAATCTGACAGAGAGGACCTGTGTGGGTTGGTTGTGTGTGTAGGAAGGTTTAACTCTTTTCACTTCATTCATTTTTCTGCTGAAAATTGCTTCTGAAGTTTTTTTTTTTCTCCACGTCCCATTCCCAGTGCAGGGCTTGCAGCAATGACTGCAGCATCCATGACTAACAAAACTTTAGGGTAAGGGAGATGGGACATGCTATATTGCAACTCCATATTTTTGTCTTCTAGTTATTTTGAGATCTGGAACCAGTCCTTCCTTTACATTTGCTGCTATTTCTCAACCAGTCTTCCTCAACATGTACATGTTGTTGTGAATAGATTTCCCAGACACACCAATGCATTTTCCCTGTAAAGGCTATGAGCTTTGTAAGGGCTGCACTAAGTCTCCCACTATTTAGAAAACCAACATTTAAATATGTTGCATGTTCGGTGCTGTGGAAAGGTAATGTTCCTTCAAGTCTTCACATTTTTGGCTCCCCCCCCTTCAAGTTTTAAGTATGTGTGGGGTACAGAGGAATGCTGATTCTAATAATGAAAATGAAGTTCAGCATTTAGCTGCTTTTGAGTCAGTTTCATGAATTGTTGCACACTTGGGCTGTGGTGCTCAGCACAAGTTCTTGGGAATAAGTTCCATTGAATTCAGTGGAACAATTCAAACAACATGTGTCTGAATAGCAGTGCTGTTTTTATTGCTCTTGTAAATTGTTTTATCATGAGCAACACTAGTAGTTTAAATGTTATTCCAGACTCAAACTATGTAAATACTGGAAGACACACTATAAAACAATTCTACTCACTAACAGCCGAATCCAACTGTGTGTGAGAGAGTGTGTGTGTGTGTGTGAGAGAAAAAGAAATGGTCCAGGAGAGATAAGTAAAAATCATTTTTACTTGCCTTCCTGTAAGCTGCCTGGCCACTGTCTCCTTGTTACCTGTGCCAGCTATTTAGCTGGTGTAAGTCTGTGGAGGAGACTCACAGTGCAATCCTATCCAGCTCCCCCACTGGTGCAGCCATTTAAATTCCCTTTCCCTTCCAAAGCCTCCCGTTCTGCCTTCCCCCATTGACTGCACCAGTGGGGGAGCTGGATAGGATTGCGCTGTCAGGGGGCATGTTGAGCCAGGAAAAGGGAGTAGGACTATAGCAGTGGGACAGTCATGAGATCCTACAGCTGCTGTAGGCCCTGAATAGGATCTGACCATTAAGCAGATAACAAACAAAATAGCTAAAGGAACTTGCATTGCCTTAACCCTTTCCTTGACATAACGAGAAATAAGTAAGAGGCTGGTCTTCATATTGCAATTAAATCAAGGAAGAAGCATTTTTTCTTAAATTTGAAGTTTAATTCTTTAAGGTGGGCTTCCCCACTTGGTTGAATGATCACTATAAATAGAACCTTGATCTGACTTTATATTAAAATGTGGCCTGTATCTACAGCACTTATGGGAGATTAATGCATGTGGCAGAGCTCCAAGGCTCTTTTTGGACGGACGGACGGACGGACACACACACACACACACACACACACACACACACACACACACTTACTTTGCTACCTGACAAGCCATTCCTGAAACTCAAGAGAGCTTGGAGAATGACTTCCTCATTCAGATCTTGTTCATAATGTGATTGAGGTCTGAAATATGCAACATTATTAGGTACAGGTTGTTGGAGTTTGTCTCCCAGATTGTAGGCTATAAATCTTGCTATAGTTCCCTTGTTAGAATTGTTTAACATAATACAGAAAAATATCCCATGTGTTTTGAAATTGCTTGGGCACATCATTGGGGGAAAAAAAAAAACCATTTCTCCTATGAAAAGAGTGGCCATTAAGAGTGGTTCAATCTCTGGATCTGACTGATAAATTGGCAGATATACTACTCCACTGGACATATGGATCATCTTGATCAATGAGCCAGGCTGACAAATGGAATTTGCACTGTGGGCTAGAAAGAAATTTGGTTTTGGAAATGTGCCTCCATCTAAATAAGTTGTTGTCTCCTCTTCAATAATAATGGGGGGGGGGAGAGAGAGAGAGAACACACGAACTGCTTCTGATGTAATGTGAGGAGCTGCACTTGTGTTGGTGGGAGAAGGCGGACTAGTAAATTCTGTTTTGTTCCAATAGTCTTTAACAGAACAATCCTATGCACATCTACTCAAATGTAAGCCTCACTGAGTTCAATGGGACTTAGTCCCAGGTAAGTATGTATAGGGTTGTAGTGGTTTTTCATCTCTTAACTTTTTACATTCTAATTTTATGACTTGTATGGTTTTACTGTTACATCTTGTTTTATTTTGTTGATTTTTAATATAGTTTTATTGTACATGCCCTCAGGCCTTGTTTTTATTAGAGGACTGGAATACTAAATGTAACACAACACCCCAAGCAAGCACTGTTCTACAACAGTGCTTGTGCATGCCTAAGCTCCTTTGGTATCCAGTCATGTTGCATGGCAATAAGTGCAGTTATGTAATTTATTTTTAGGCCTACCGAACTGTTAGTTCTGACAAAGTCAGGTACAATCAACGTGTTGAGGATATTCAACAAAGAACTACAGCAGAATGGAAACCAAAACCCTGGCCCCCTCAGTGTAAGTTGAGTTGGTATTACTTTCTACATTTGTACGTACAGTGCTCATTACGTTAAGTGTTAATCTTCAGAGCATTTTCAAAATAGGAAACTAACATTTTAAACCACAAGTGCAAAGAGAAGTAGGGAGGAAAAATATTGAAACTGTTTCTCCAGTGTAAAAAGTTTAAATAACGGTGTATCAGGATTTTGGATAATTGGCTTGGAGAAGACTTTACACTTTTAGAAGAATTTGGTCTTTAAAGTTCATCTTTACAGCTAGGTCATAAGATATTATTAGTTGGGATGTATATGTGCCACATAAGCTTTAATTTCTTTGTTGCTCATGTATTGAGATCATTTTGTTGCAACTAAAATGTAGAGGTATAAATCCTAAAAAAAAGTGATGCAATTATGTAGCAGGTAGTCTTATTTTTAAAAAACGTTTTATTAAAAAAAAACACTGAGTATACAAATTAGAAGGAAATGACTGTTTGACATTGAAAGCTGGAACTTTAATTAAACATGACTAAACACATTGGGGCCACAGAGAAGGTGGGATTGCCAGGGATAATTCCCCAGGGTCCCGGCATTAAATGGGGCCCCAAGTAGGGTTGCCACCTGGACTTGGACGGTTTCCAGGAGTGGGCTAATTCTATGGTAATTGAGCGGGAACAACCTGTGTGGTTCCCAAATGCCCTGAAGCATGGGAAGCATCCTGGAGCAAGGACGGGAGAGGATCAGGCATGTAGGTATATAGGGCTCTTGTTAAAATCTTCCCCAGGGCTTCCCCACACATTTGTATGCTTCATGAGATGAGATTATAATTCCACTCAGTCAGCACATTGATAGATCAGAAAGCTGCATGTAGTGCTCTGCAGAGCTAATTGAAGTGGAGAGAAAAATCCACATAGGTAACGCAGGGAATTGCTCTCTCTTGCTTTTTATAATAGTTAAATTTGCACATGAATTTCTTATGTCTATCCCAGGGGTGGCCAAACTTCCTCCATTGGGGCCTCTGCATTCTTAAGACTTGCGCAGAAGACAGAATCTTGGCAGCTGCAATTGCAATTTGCTGATGGTGCTGCTAAAGCAACTGCACCTGCTGAAATGTCCTCACCTTTACAACCATTAAAGGTCAAGGAGCATTCATGTTGAAAGGTTGGCCATCCCTGGTCTATCCTTAATGCTACAATCCTATACATGCTTACCTGGGAGTAAGCCTCCCTGAATACATTGGGACTTGCTTCTCATTAAACTTGCATAGGATTGTACTGTAAATAGTGTGGCTAGTCGGTAGCGTTGCTGGGGTGGATGCACGGCACCATAAGTGGTGCAAACTGGTGTAATGTGGCCCTTCCCACTCTCCTCCGGAGCCATTCTGACGGTGAAGAGATGTTGCTTTTGCTGCTGGAATGGCTCCTGAGGTGAGTGAGAGGGGCCGCGTTACACCAGTTTGCAAGGCGCGGAGCAGCACCCCCTCCAGCAATGCTGGAGCCGCTTTAATACAGCATTGTATGATTATATTTTCTTTGAAATGAGAAATAACTAAGAAGGTGCACTGACAGAACTCTGTTTGAACAGTGCCTTAGTTTTCAGTGTTACAGTTCATCTTGGACATATGTAATACAGTATATTATGTCTGTAGTCAGTTTATCAATCTAAATCAGTGGTTCCCAAACTTTTTTGACTCGTGGCTCCCGTGACCTCCCTTGCCGTTAGCTGTGACTCCCCATTACAGTGCATGGAAGAAACAGGCACTCTTTACATGCTCAGAGGCACCCTTTCTTATATGTATGTGTATATTCCCAAAACGAGCCCTAAAGTGGATTTTCCATGCTTATGCTGAGCAGCTGCTAAGCCAGGAGTGCGCAGGGTGGGGTTGGGATGCTGCCCTCCCTCCATTAGCAGGCCTGGGTAGAGGGCACTGATGTTGTCTGTGTTAGTCCTATTCATGGCAAGAGAAACATCAAAGCATGGGAGGGAAGCATTGGTCATGCCCCACCCCAGTTGCACGAGAGAGAAAGAGAGAGAAACCTAGCTCCTTTTGGTAGCATCTTTGCAAGATGAAAAACAGATTCTTATACTGCCTGGCAGTTTCCGGGGGGGGGGGGGGTTGTTCCAGCAAATAGAGTGGGGAACTAACTTAGAGGTGGGTCAGAAAGGAAGAAGGAGAGAAATCCTAATAATTAATCAACCAAACTAAACAAAGAAATCAAAGACTGTATGTAAAGCAGAACCTGCTCTGCACCATTTTCAATTGCAGTTCTTGCATTTGTTTTGTGTTTGCTTTATTAAAAACATTCAACAGAAAGAAAACACTTTATTTGCAAACCTGCAATGTCTGAATGAAACCTGAATGAAAATACCTTATCTGCAAACCTACAATGAGAGAAACGGGAAAGGGGCTCGCTGTCTCCAGGAGCTCAGCTTGAGTACTTAGGCTTATCATTGTTCTTTAACATAAGATAAGCAAGGGCTTCCCTCACGCTGTGGTTAAAAACAAGACGTGGAAACTGCCTACAAACCTGAAGTGTTTTGAAATTAACTTTTAGTGACCCGATGTGAAGAGGCAGCTTTTCCCCGGGTCTTTGTTTTTGCTCTCTCTCTCTTGCAAGCAAGAATATGTATTAATTAAAAGACTAAGGCGACGCCCCTGGCTGCTTTGATGATGATGCACTTGGGAGTTGCGCCTCACGCTTAGAGAACCTCTGATCTAAATGAATGAGTAGTGTTTTCATTGTTAATGGTATAATATTTTTGCCACAGCTTTGGGAGGAGGGAGGATAAAGGTAATTAATGGTTTCCTTAAGGTCAAACTTGGTGCTGGCATGAAGTGCTTTGAACCCTGAGGCGTCGCTCCGGTAGGGGCGGGGCTGTAAGTTTCGCTCCGTCCTAGTCCTGTTTACCAAGCGAGGAGGAGGCGGCCCCACCCCCTCACTGTCAGAGCCATTCCCGTGTGGAGAAAGCAGCAGGCAAGTTCTCTTACCTGCTGCTTTCTCCGCACAGGAATGGCTCCGACAGTGAGGGGGGCGGGGCCCACTGGCGTCACTGGAGCGTGACGGGGGGGCGGGCCGCCTGGGGGTGACGCGCGCCATGGGGTGACGCGCGACACCCTCCGGATGCTCTGAGGCCGGCCCGGGAGCCAGCCTCAGAGCGTCTGACCCCGTCGGCGCTCCAGGGCCTTCTGAAAGAAGGCCCAAGCAGCGCATTAATATGGGTATTTTTTTACAATTTTCGCGCATGCGCAGACCGTTTTGAGGGCAAAATGCCGACGGGGTCGGACGCTCCCGGGCCAGCCTCGGAGCGTCCGGAGGGCGACGCGGGGGGGGGAGCCGGGTCGCCCCCCCGCGCCGCGATGTCAGAGCATCACTAGGGTGACGCGCGCCCCCTGCCCCAGGGTGACGCGCGTCGTAGTGACGCTACTGGCAGGGCCGCCTCCTGCTCGCTTGGTAAACGGGACTAGGACAGAGTGAAACTTACAGCCCCGCCCCTACCGGAGCGATGCCTCTGTTTGAACCTTAGGCAACCCATGGCACCCTCCCACCCAGCCTGTGGTGATGCATTGGGCACTGCTACCAGTACTTGGAGGTTCAGGATTGACTTGGGGAGATGGGCCCCCAGCCAGTGGCTGTCTGGCTGACCTCCAACGCCACCCCTGGTCAAACAAGATGTAATGCAGGGGAGCTGTGATTGGGATCTGCCATTTTGTTTTTAATTATTAACTAATAGTCCAGTCCAGGTGCTTTGAAATCAAGAGTAATGCTGGGGGTGGATAAGGGTGTTTATCCCTTTCCTCTCATGCAATTTTGCCAGTTCATCTCTGAAGCAGAAGTTAAGAGTTCTTGTTCAAATTGATGAGTTTCATATTACACTAATGTGATTCCAGAAACTAATGTTTTTGTTGCCTTTTAAACAGCTGAAGGTGGTAAGTGATTCCATTCATGTTTGGGGATGTGCAGTTCTGATACACATGCACATGTTCCACGTGGCGTAATATGCCGCCGCAGTGCCTGGGGCAGTGATGTCATATGACGTCACTTCCAGGAGCGGCTGGAGAGAGCGAGCAGCTGCAGCTGCCCTCCTCCTCACAATCTCCTCCTGGGGGGCGCAAGGAGGAGGTTGTGAGGAGGAGGAGGAGGAGGCGGCCATGGTGGAGCCTGAGGGATGGAGCCCCAATTGCGCCCCTCTCGGCAGAGTGCGTGGGGCAGCTGCCCCTCAGGCTCCACCATAGTTATGACTCTGTTCACGTAGAATATGTAGGCTTACCAGATCTCCAACCGGGACAGAGTGCTAGACCGTTAGAAGAAGGAATGTGGGCAGGTACAGCTTGTTAAATCTATTTAAAAACTCACTAGGCCATGTTACGATTTTATGAAATGGGTGTTACCTTAGGGAAACTTGCTTCCAATATTGATCTGCAAGTTTCAGTGGAATTCAGGTAAAACTAACCAGCTAGACTGAGCCCAGTCACTACAAATTACTTAGGTGTATCACTGAATTCATTATCTAACTCCTGTTAATTTTTCTGTTCTTTCCCCACCTAAAATACAATAAATGCAAATAACTGTTTGCATTTTCCCTTAACTATTCTGTTTACCCTTCTCTTTCCCAGTTCTGTGAAACAATATTTGGGTTCGGAAAAGTTACTGTTTTTCTATCCTTGTGTCTTGCTGCTTTTTTATGTGGCTTTACATGAGAAGTATTTGGTATTTGCCTTTTTCCTTCTTGAACTACAGTATTTATTTTGTTTCAGAAATAATCTTGCACCCACTTAAATTGTTTAAAATAAATAACATAAGCAAACACAAATTATTTCCTGTCCATTTAAAATGCCTTTCAAATTTGCTTATACTGTACTAGTAAAATCTGACATCTTTTCAAAACAATTTTATTCCAATTTGTATTTTGCTACTGTTAAGCAAGGCCAGCGGGTGGCGCAGTGGGTTAAACCGCTGAACCATGAGCTGTCGATTGAAAGGTCGGCAGTTTGAATCCTCGACGGGGTGAGCTCTCGTTGCTTGGCCAGCTCCTGCCAACCTAGCAGTTCCAAAGCATGTTAATGCGAGTAGATAAATAGGTACCGCTTACGGGAAGGTAAACAGCGCTCTGTGTTCCAGCTGCATGCTACTCGCTGCGGCAAGGAGAGTCATGCCGGCCACATGACCACGGAGGCGTCTTCAGACAACGCTGGCTCTTCGGCTTTGAAATGGGGATGAGCACCACACTCTAGTGTCGGACACGACTGGATTTAATTGTCAGGGGTCACCTTTACCTTTTACTGTTAAGCAAGGTCAGACAAAATCCTTAATCTCCCAACAGATTAGGTTCTGTGCTACTTCACACATTGCTTTAACAAAGAAAAACAGATGTGAATCAAAGATGCTTTAAGTGTGTGCCTAAAAAGTGTCTATTGTGACAAAGATGTTTACAAATACATGTCTCATGCCAGCAACGCTCATCAGGGAGTCAGAATTGGCTGCAGTTTCCTGTCAGGTATACCTATGAGTGCATGCTCAATGGCAAGCAGAGGTTGGTTGCCATGCAATGTGTGAAACAGCCCCAGGGGCGTCACTAGACGCGCGTCACCCTAGTGCGGGGACGCGCGTCACCCCCCCTAGGGGCGCGACGTTATAGGCGCGGGGGGAGGGGGCCACCCAGCTCCCCCCCCGCATCGCGTCGCCCCCTCCGGACGCTCTGAGGCCGGCCCGGGAGCCGGCCTCGGAGCGTCCGAACCCTTCGGCGCTCCAGGGCCTTCTGAAAGAAGGCCCAGGCAGCGCGTCAATCCGGGTATTTTCCGGATTTTCGCGCATGCGCAGACCCGTTTTGAGGGCTTTTTGCCCTCAAAACGGGTCTGGGCATGCGCGAAAATCCGGGAAATACCCGGATTGACGCGCTGCCTGGGCCTTCAGAAGGCCCTGGAGCGTCGACGGGGTCGGACGCTCCGAGGCCGGCTCCCGGGCCGGCCTCAGAGCGTCCGGAGGGCGACGCGCGTCACGTAAGTGACGTGCGAGGGGGTGCGCGCGTCACCCCATGACGCGCGTCACCCCCTGGCGGCCCGCCCCCCCCGCCACGCTCCAGTGACGCCAGTGAACAGCCCTTTGCTGATAGGTTGAAGGGCGGAAAAAAATTAAAATGTCAGCAAACAATTTCTAACATTCCAAGGCTGTACATGTTAAAATAGTCTATATAGTATACTATATTTTAATTATATGGTTTTCAGAGTAATTTTCTGGGTGAGTTCATGTAATTCCTCTGCCCATTTTTCCTTTCCTTTCAACTGGTTTCTGGTCTTTTTGCTGTATCAATCTTTCTTGCATTGGAAAGGTTGTATTTAATCTTTCTAACTGTTCCTTTGCTTTTACCCTTTCAGAATAAAATACAAGGGAAATCTCTTTTCAAACCTGAGGAATTAATTTTTAAAAGGACAGTCCATCATTATATACCTCGCAAACTTGAGAGAACCATCTATTGTAGAACTCCATATTTGTGAGATTTTTTTCTCCCAATAAGCCAAGAGAGCACTATTTAAATGCATCCTGTGGAAGATCACTTGGCACTTTTAAGACACTGGCTGTTCTGAATGACTGCACTTGTAATTTGACTGTCCAATAAAGCACACTGAATATTGATCTTGCTTGTCAATATGTTCTTTGTGTGAACAGGTTAGTTTTCTGGAAATTTATTATTATCCCTTGGAGGGACACAGTCAGGTCTTGTGGGCTGAGATTTAACAGGATGCAAGCTGGACTTCCTAAAAGGTCAGCTGCATCAACTGAAATTTTTAATAACACTTCTGTACTAGTGCATGAGCATGTGAAAAGATGTAAGCAAAAAACAGAAGTAACTGCCCCCCCTTTCCCCAGTGTTCAAACCAAGTGAAATACCTTTCCCCAACACAAACATTTGACAATATTTGAAGGTCCAGTTCACATATACAAATAAAAAGAATCTGCAACATTTTAAGACAGGATCATTCTTTACCTGACGGTGTCTCTTTTGTTTATATATGTTATCTTTGCATGTGATTATTCCACATATCTCTTTCCATCTTTGTCACCTTGGTGAGTTGTCTGTCAACTAACAAAGCTTGTGGGGCACTGTTTCACGTGTGTAGTATTCTGCGTTTTCTATTGTACCTTCTCCACTTGCATGCTGTCTGACTCAGAATGTTCAAAATCCCTCTTTGAAAATTGTTTTCTTCCAGTTTTGAGGCTGAAGAATGAATTTCTATTCCATTTCGGTGGACTTTACTGTTTCTCACAAAATGACACTCAGTGATGCAATCACATTTCATGAGCAGGGACACAACTGGGCTCACAAATATGTTTATCCAATTTCTAAATAATTGGAAGTTAATGTTTAAAATTATTATTTATATAGCACTATGATTTAGGGGAGGGAGTCCTGCACCTGGCACCCTCTTTCCTCCCACCAATTCTCCTGTATTTCCCTTAATAAAAAGTAGTAATTGCTGCTGCTGCCACCAAGGCTAAAACTAGGCGGGGGGGGGGAGAGCCTTTGGAGGTCCTCACCCAGATTCAGAGGGAGCTCCCCCAAAATAGATGCAGTAGTATAAAACTAATGGTCCCAGGAGTTAGGCAACACATTCGCCACTGAGTCAGTTGGAGTAGGCAAGTTAAATCAAAATAACGTGGAAAGTTTATTGAAAGGGGTAGCAGGCAAAAAAATGAACTTAGAAGCAGGTATATGCAACAAGACTGAGGTGGTGGAGAGCCTAGGCACAGTTCTTACACGACAAATGATCATTAGGTAGCCAAGCATGAAAATAATCAGAAAATCTGGCATGACTTGGGCTGCAATAGTATGCATACTTACCTGGAAGTAAGTCCCACTGAATACTTCTGAGTAAACTTGCATCGGGATTGCAGTGTTAATCCAGATCTTATTTGTTCTGGATGATGATTCCCATCTGCCATAGCAACTAACTATCCCTGACAAGTGGGCTGGATCCTAACACTTGGTCACCTAGTTAGCATCAGGGTCAAAAGTCAAGACAATTATTTGGCTTCACTGAATAAAGAGCATATAAAGTTATGTCACTGTTCCACCATTGGTCAAGTCATGAACACCTGGACACCTTCCCCTGCTTTAGATCCTTGCCAGGTGGTGGGGGTGCCCAATCTGGATGCATGCCAGCTCCAATTGGAGGGACATGCTAAACCGATGCTTCTGGGATGAATCTTAATCCCTAACTAGACTTGCCCGAATGATGGTGATCGTACACTAAGTATTCACTAGCCCATTTTGAGACGGGGAAGGGGGGATATCCAGGGATTTTCACCACCAGCACCTACAATTGGCTAGCTCTCAAATGTAAAAACTACCCAATTCATTTCAATGGAAGGAATAAGTCTGTTTGCATAACAGTGCAATCCTGTGCATATCCTCTCAGAAGTAAATCCCGCTGAGTTCAATGGAGCTTATTCCAGGTAAATACTTTATGCATAGAATTGTGGCCAAAGTCTCCTCCAGTGAAATGAGCAGAGCATGTGTGGAAATTCAGGGTGGACAGTGGTGCCTATATGCACACAAACAGCTCCTAGTTTCAGGTGATATAGTTGATTTGTGTGTCAGTCTCAAATGCATGGATCAACTTTGGCTTTTAATTTGCAACTTTCTGGCATGATGCTATGCTGCAGTGGAGCATCTAAACAGTGATCAGATAAGGTTGATGTGGTATGAATATAAGCAGAGTCTGTTTTCAATGTGCCATTATTAATGGCTACGAACTTTAACCTCTGAATTGTGCTTTCATAAATTGCATTCCATAATATGGCATGTTTCTGCTTATTTTGTTCATAATTATCTTTTGTTTTAAGCCACATACTCTTTCCATTATAGTGACATGGTAACAAATTAGTTTTGTGAGAGCGTATGATATACGGTAATACCAGTAATGCAGCTCTAACAGATGGTGCTAGTGGGAGCTATAGGTTAACCTGCTTCACTTTGCATGTTTGTGCTTCATGATTTCTCTGTTATATTAAATGAAGCCCTAGAAAGTGATGAAATGGAAACAAATGAAGTTGCTGAAGCAAGTGAAGAGGCAAAACCTGCAACTGAAGAAGAGACTGAAGCAGGTGAATCTGAAGTGCAGAATGAAAAACAAACAGTACCTGCAGAAGCAGAGAAGGGAGAAAAATTGCCTACTGTGGAAGCATCCTCTGATGTGCAAGAAGAAAAACAGGATTCCCCTGCCAGCTCAGAGGCAGCTCAAACTAAAGGTTAATGTTACATATGGAATTTAGCACTTTTCCTGCCTTCTACCACAGCACTGCTTTGATCACAATAAAAAGCAAAACATGCATGGAGTTAAACTTGCATTAAAACATGTTTCAAAGTCATTTTAATGAGCTTGAGACTACCCTTCAGATGTAGCCCCCATGAAGTACAATTTACACAAGTTGTATATTTTGTTTCAAAGTTCATTGGGGAGGAGGAGGCAGAGCTTTTAACATCTATTGGGGAGATATCTAGTTTTGTTCAGAAGAAATAGCTTCCCATGCCAAGCAACTTCCAGAGGGGTAACTGTGTTACTCCATTGCAATAAAAACAGCAAAGGAAGTTGTATAGCACCTCAAAAGCTTAAGCTTTCCTGATCATAGACCACTTCATTAGAGTCAAAGCAAGTGTGTTGTAAGTGGAATTTACTGCAAATGCATGGTGCTATTTCCCCTAAATACACATGTATGTGTGTGTGTGTGAGAGAGAGGAATATTGGCTCATTAGAAATGGAACTACTTAGAAATCTTGATAGATTCCTTCTGGTGCAACTACCTCCTCACACATACATACAGTATAGCCTTTTTGAAGAATTTTTTAAGACACTCTAATTCTTACAGGGAAAATTGTTTTTTTTGTTCTGAGGCATCTGGTGGGACCACTGTGAGATACAGGAAGCTGAACTAGATGGGCCTTTGACCTGATCCAGCATGGAACTTCTTATGTTCTGTAAAGTAATCAATCTTCATCCTAAAGAATGTGCTTTTCCACAATATATTGGATAGTATACCTTCATTTTCAGAGCTAGACAACATGCTTCAGAATAGACGAGAAAGTGATTTGGAGCAAGCCTTAAAAATCTGTGCCCAAATCGGGGCATTCCAGATCAATTTGGGTGGCTGAGTGAGATCAGCAAGTAAATGCAACCAGGGCTCTGTCCCATTATTGACTATGGAATAATCTTAGTTTGGTCTTCTGTAGCTGACGGTGGATCTTTGCAGCATTTCCTTGATTATAAATAATGTCTTTAAGTTTACACTGGAAAAAAAAACTTGCTAAGTAAAATCTAGATTAAAAGTAAAATCTGCCTCTAGAAAATGGTTCACAATTTTTAAAAAAATGGTCCACAAGTTACCCTCCAGTCAGTCACCTAAACTGCATTCAACATTAAGTAAACTGGAATTCTGTTTCACTACTGATTTCTGAACACTACAGATGTTTCAAATTAAAAAATACCTGATTCTGAAGCACTTCCTAGTAAAAAACATTGTTTGCCTAATTGTACTCAAAGCAGTAACAACGGTCAAGTATTTTTCTGTATTCAACATAGATTAAAATTGCTGTATTTATCTACTTTATTTTCTTTCCCTAAAGCTTTGAAATATAAGTTTCTGACTTATGAAATATTTTTAAAAAGTTTTTATTAAAAACCAAGGGTTTATTGTTTTCATGTAAAACAAAACAAACTTGCACTCATGCTCAGGGAACCTTCCCTCAGCCCCCTGAAAAACTGCTCCCAAGGCTCCAGTTCCTCAGGAGCAATGTGGGATGTTGCAGAGGGGAATGCCTAGAAATGTCATGGAGATATACCTTCTGTACGTGAAAACTCACAGAAGTTGCCTCTGCCTGGTTTTTGAGGATTTCCCCCACATCCCTTGTCACTCTCAAGGGTCTCCCAACTGTCAGGGATAGCATTTCAGGAGGGTGGAGAGGGGGGGGGGAAGGATGGGGTAGATCCTTTGAGTGTAAATCGGAATACAACTCAAAATGTGTGAAGACCATATATTGAAGCATTAAGCTACACTGAGTTTAAAAGCATCATTTCAGATTAACTTTAATTAAAGGATTTTTTTTTGCTGAAGTTCCACTTGGAAGCTGTTCCTTGCTTGAGATGCTACCTATTGCTCACAGCATGATCAATTGCTTTTTGTACTGAATGGTGCGACAAAGGCTGCGACTGTTTAAGCGGCTGGGGGGTGCCCGCATCTTCGGCTTCCCCGCAATCGGGGAAGAGAAGCCAAAGACACTGACGCCCTAGTCCCTGCCTCGTGGCTACTCCGAAGTGATGTCACTTCCAGGCCCCAGGCAGCAAGGAAGCTGGGTATGCTGCTGCTAAATAAGACTATTGATCCATCTAGTACAGTGCTGCTTGTCCAGAGAGGTTTTGCCCAGCTATGCTGTCTAAAATCCTGTTACTGTAACTAGATATGGCAGAGATTCTACCTGGGACTCTCTCTCTATCCCAGTGTTCTGCCACTGTTCTGTGTGTGGCTAACCTTCCCCATGAGAACATCAGTGGTCACAAGGCTACTACAGGCTTCCTATTCACCTCCAAGATGGCTCTCTGTGCCTATAACACACAGTTCTTCCCTGATGCTAGAGAGAATGGATGTGGGAGCCCTTGGAAGGATGAAGTGTGTACATGTTGAGCTTCCATGTGTTCCAGGAGCTGCTGAGTCATGATTGGTATGTTATTTGGGCCTTCGTCTTAAAGCAATAAAAGTAAAAATGACTGCTGAAATGTCTATCATTTAAAATGCTTAAGTTGGCACAAATAAGTTGCAATATATTTGTACCACTTCTGATTTTTCCCTTAAATGAGGCTGTTGATGAATTCAAGAATGTGTGTGTAATCTCTCTCACTCTCACTCTTACGTACGTACGTAAATCATGTAGAAATACCTTCAGTATTTGGTAATATCCTCTCAAAGGAACTTCACTGTAGTCACTAGTTCTTACGGCAAAACACCCTTACGTATATAACTTGGAACGTTTGGACTTAAAAAACGTTGCATTGTTTTGAAATATTTTGTGCTAACAGACTAGGAAACTTGCATTCTTAGTACAATTTCTTTCCCATAGAATAATAAACCTAAAATAGAGGACACAGAATTTACTTACTTACCTCTTTCTAAATAAAGGGTTTCACTTTACAATTTTAACTTGCATTTTTGTAAAACTTGTAGTACAGCATTTCTCAAAGTGCGCTTCTGGGAGCTCCGGGGCTACCCAAGGCCCCTTCAGGGGATCAACAAGCACACCATAAGTGACTGCCACCTGCTCAGCTTTGCACCACTCTGCACATGCGCTGGTGCTCTGGGACTCCCCGAGACTCTGTGCATGTGCCAACAGGGCTCCCTGAGACTCGGTTTAGGAGTGCAAAGGGCTCCGGAGACCAAAAGGTTTGAGAACCAGTGCTGTAGTATTTCCTGGAATCTATTCTGTCTCTACAGCTACCTGTGTGCGTGTGCGTGTGCGCGTGCGCACGCACGCACATGCAAAAAAAGGTAACTTATGATAGAACTGAGATATAATGTTGTAGTACAATGTCATGAAGTGAAAAGCTGTATGCCTACAAAGTGATCCATGGGGGTTAGAACTCCACATGTATTCCAGGTATAATTTAACTTTTTATTGTAGCCACTTGCACATCTTAACGGGGAAGGTGCTTTCAGTCTAAAACGCAAACAACTGCTGTAGAAATTTCAAAAAGCATGTCTACTGGTAAAGTATAAAGTCTACTGCTATGCATAGTTCTCAGATTGCTTATTGGAAATAGACAAGAGTTGGGCATCTGCTGAAGCCCATGCTAGTAGGAGGTTCATCACCAGCTCAAGCCCCTCAAATTGCTGTCTTAACTAACAACCCTGGAAAAACCTATGAACTATTAATAACAAAAGAAAGCATCTCATCATGCAATATGAATGGAGCTAGACACATACAGCCATACACTGTGCTCTTACTCTTTACCTGTCCCTCTCATAAGAAAAAAAAAAACTGGCCCTACCCACTGTGATCTCTCTGATCTCAGCAATACAAATTTGAGGTAAGCAGAGCAGGTTCCCTTCTTCAGCAGTTGTGTCTACCTAATGGTTCCAGGACAGTAATATAGTGGAGGTGCAAGATGTCCATGCTTCCTAGGTTTATGTGTTGTCTTCTTGTAGGAGGAACACAGAAACCTTGAGGCCAGTTCTGGTTCTTCCCATACATATGTGTACTTTTGTCAGCCTAAATGAATTCAGATGAAAGGCAGGGAAACAGCAACCAATTTGGAGCTCCTATTTAAATATGCCCAACATGCATCCTTCTATGCAAGAAGGGCCTATTGCTCAGAGACCTTTTGGAGACACGATAGTTTCTTTCATGCCACATTTATCTTGAGAAGTCAGGTGATTTAAAGCACTTATTTCATTTTGCTAATGGCTGATGCAGACTGATACAGGTATACCTGTCTTTTCTAGTTGTTCTTGACCTTTCAATTAATCATATTCATGTTCAAGGACATTTATAATTAGGTTCCATTAACACAAAAATAAAAATGCATGCATTCATATCACCATTCAATTAATTTTGTTTTAAAGGGAAGTTTAAAAGGCTTTCTGAGATTATATTCTTCTCTCTGTGCTGATGATTAATAGTGGAAAGAAGAGTTGTTTTTTTTGTTAATCCTCAACATGAATTAGTTACTATGTATTGTAGATGTTGACATTTCTACTTCCTGCGTATAATTTGCTCTTAGGTCTAGGGCTCAGTGGCCAATGTAGGGACAGCTGAGTTGAGAGTACAAAGGTCACTATGAAGACTTCCCTAAAACTGCACGACAAAACTGTCCTCTTTGGAGAGAAGGGAAAAAGTGTTGTTGTTCTGCTACCGTTGCAATGAACAGTCAAAGGCCTTCTATTTGCCTCCTTCTGCAATAGCATCAAATATAAGGCAACAAATTAAATTCTTTCATTGATTTCCCGGCCAGTTCCCACCCTGCTCCTGGTATATGGTGGTGTTACTTAATGGTATCACGTCAGGACACATTTGGGGGACCAAGTGGCACAGGCAGTAGTACTCTGTGGCACTCCTGGGCAGGATCAGCTGGCTCATAGGCTCGGCTGTGGCACACACTCTTACCTACTTTTTTCCAGTTGGTATATCAGTGCCTTCTTCCTAGCTCAGGAAACTCCAAGGTACAGAGGAGGAGGAGGAAGAGTATGCAACCTACACACTCTAGTTGTATGTGCTGCTGTATTTTAACATTCTCATAATTCCTAAAATATTGCCCAATAAAAGAACATTTGAAGTTTGGGGCAGTCTTTGCTCTTCTCAATCAAGACTGGCCCACCTGGAGCCACTGGTGACCCAAATCCTTGAGCTTATGTAAATCTCTATTCTTCTGAATTCTTAGGGGGTGCTAATCAACATTGGCTGACAGAAGTAAAAACTGCTTCAACCCAGAACCATGGTAGAATAGTCTTTCCTTTGTAGAACAACTGAAACCTTAACATTTAGATAGCTATGTTAAGGAGGAGAAACCTATGTGAAAGGATTCGGATAATGTATTGATACATATTGACATGATTTGGGGAAAGAGGTAGCTATTGTCAGGATGTTGCCCTGTTGGACGACTTCTGCTCCCACTTGTTGCTCATCAACAGTTGCAGTAGCTGAGCATATGCTTTGTACTCGCAGATTCAATTCATGCCATCCCAAGTGAAAAGGGTTAGGGCTGGGTAGCATAACAGAGAAAGACCATTATTTGAGACCTTGGATAACTGCTGCTAGTCACAATGGACAATCCAGGGCTAGATGGACAGTCCTGACTTCCTATATGGGAGCATCTGTTGGGATGGAGGAAAAGGATCTGTTACTCTCTATTTTCCAATTGGGCCTGTCCCTTCTAATATTTTACTAGTTGGTACCCTGAAATTTTGTTTCCATGGAAACAGTCCTGATCTCCATCAGTCCTGATCCCCTGTATTTTGGGGATTTGGATGGTTTCTGGAAGAGCAATGTGACCATCTCTGCTCTCAGCTTCTAATAGCATTAGGGGATGAGGGTCTTTTCCTCCAGTGTGTTCTAGTTAAAATACTTTAAGTATGCAGAAAACTCAACATTCATACTCTAAAAGCTATATTTGAAAAAGGTAAAACAACAGCTCTTATGTGTGTTTTAAATGTCTGAATAGCACTAAATTTACCACACATAATTCAGACTATGACGGAAATTGCGTTGGACTTCAACTTTTATTCATGTTGGTCACATAGCTCCAGGCAGATTCCAGTTATGTTGTGCTAGCCATCTGTTATTGTTTTAGCTTCACAGTTTGTAAGAAGAAATCTCTTCAGAAGTATTTGAATATGACATTCCTCATTAGAGGGGACAATGAGTTGATAGCTGGGTTAGCTAATAAAATAGCATGTTAAATGCAAGATGTTGCTTCCAGAGAAATAAACAGTCTCATTCACAGAGATTACTTTGTTTTTTAAACACCACTCTAGGTTCTTAAGCAATGTAAACAGTTCTTTCATACATGTTTCTGGGAAAAATGTTTTTTTCTCATGTAATTCCACAAACTTATTTCTAACCTAAACATAAAAAGTAAATATTTAGCAATTAAGACTTCTAATTAAAAGAAATTAGACACAAAACTTGGAAAATGGAATATTCCTGCTTAATTTTTCATTATAGACTGTGGAATCATCCATTTCCTCCAGAATTGTCCTTCTATTTTTGCCCTGATGAGAGAGAAGTAATCACCAGTAATATGGGAAGAAATGAAAAACACATGTCCAAAACTGGACTGCATAGAATATATTTAGTCAGCTTGGAAGATGTTATGTGAAGCTAGTAACTAGGATATAGAGGGCAATGATTGGGGCTGGGAGGCAAGGAAGAAAGCATTCCATCAGATATGGATATACAGTTGATAATCTGTATCCACTGGGGTTCTGTTCCTGGAACCACAGTGGATTAAAAAAAAAGTGTTATAGGAAAACCAGGGTGGAGGGTTGGGAAAAAAAATCACCTTTTTTCCAGCATGTTCGCCACTTCCCTCCTCCTGATTTGTTTAAACTGACTGAAAAAAAGAAAAAATGCTACCGGAAACAACCTGTAGATGGCGCCAGAGTCCCAATTGCATTTTTTTTTCAGCAGTTTCCCATGCAGAAGGTGGGAAGTGGCTGGCAGGCCCCTGACAACGCTGAAAAAAGAGGTAATGTGGCACGGCTGGACTCCCTCTTCCACAGTTTTGGCACCAGTGTTGAGTCAAATCTGTGGGTGGAAAAACTGTGGATATAAAAGTTCAACTGCACGTAGTTGCAGTCTGGCAGACCTATGTAAAATTCCAGATGCTTCATTGCAAGGAGAGGCCTATGCAACTATAACTAAAATAACACCCTCAGCTAAGCATAAGGGTCAGAAGTCATTCAGTATTGCCCCACCTGTTATTACGCTGCCTTTCAACTCTCTATCCCACTGCTTTCAAAGATTGCTAGTGCAACATTGCTTCAGGACTGAGAAGGCCTAGTGTGGTGGCGCTTTGGATTCTTTGCAAGCTGTTGTTAATGATCCCCCTCTTCTCTCTCTTCCTTTCTCTGATCCAGCAAAAGTTGTGTGGGGGGACTGTGCTATGTAGGCGTTTGGAAAGGCTGCAGGCACTGGTGTTCCTGGCTGTGCTACTCCAGGGCAAGCAATAAAGATTTGCACTCTCAACAAAGCAAAGGGATAAGGAGAGGGGTTGTATGAAGTGAAAGTATGTTTAAAACCTTATTCTGAAATCAGATGTGTGCCTGCTTGACATTGATATTTAACCATTCTGAAACACCAAAAGCTCAGCTAGGTGACATTTCAGGTAATCTAAATAAAACTCAGACTACTAAATTGAAGAGGGTGGAACTGTAGCTTGGTGGGAGGAGCATCTGCTTTGCATGTAGAAGTGTCCAGTTCAATCTCCAATTAGGGCAGAGAGAAATTTCTGCCTGAAACCTGCCAGTCAGCACTAGTGTCAATAATACTGTACTTATGTACTAAATTGACCAATGCTCTGACTCAATATAAGGCAGATCCTATGATCTAAAGAGTCTGAAAACATTTTCATGGATGTTTGCGGAGAATTTATAGGATTTATGTTGCCTCACCCCTCCTATACTATCTTGTTAGGAGGGCCAATGTACAGACTTGAAATGAAAGCAGAATTAAGCTGGTCTAGGATTTCAGAGCAAACTTCTCCAGTCAGCAGACAGGTGAGCTCTGATGCAGACAGGTGAGTCAACAGCTCTGATGCAGACAGGTGAGCAGACAGGTGAGTCAAATTATTTGTGGTTAACAATGGCACAGGCAAAAATCCTCTGGGATAGAACAGAAAAAACAGTGAGCATTCTTTGTTACTCTCAGTCTTGGATTTAATTTGGTTACTTAACACCAGATTCCTTCTGCATAAATTGGCTGGGCAGAAGATAGAAATATAACTGCTGAGGAGAGATAACAGATCTTTAAAAAGGATATTTTCAGGGAAATTATGTAGAATGGCTCAACTGAGAGGGATTGCTGCTGTTCTCTGAATTTTGAACATTCAGCTGGTGTTCATTATTTCTCATCGACCACTTTTGTCAATAAATGTGGTGCTGCACAACAAAGTGCCAGTCCTGAAAATAGAATTGTAAGAATGTCAGATGCCAAACAGACCTTTTATTTTAGAGTTGTGGGAGTTAAAGTCTAAAGATGCGAATCGATTTCTTATAAAAACAGAAACTATCTTGGAGAGTAGATCCATTGCCGCCTTTTCCCTCTCATCCCATCCGCCAAGGTAAGCTCCACTGTTAACCTTAAGGGGACCCAGAGCGAAGGGGGTTCATGTTTGTTGATAGGCCCCTGAAACCTGGAGCCAACCAGCCTGGAGATAAGTGGTATGTAGTCAGGACTTGGTTTTGAGAACAAGTATCTGACACACAAAGGAAAAATTTTGTGCACTTGAGGCAGTGATTATGTTCATAAGATTTGGCCAGGGTTCTCAGCTTCAGTGTTGGAATGAGAAAACAGGGAGAATAAGAAGGAAAGAAGCAATACAAAGTAGAACAACTCTGGGGACTGGGTGGGCCATGCTGGCTGGAAAATTGGTGTCTGTTCCATCATGCTTCTCTAAATCCAGTGAAAGGAGGAGCTCAGAACATGGGCATACTCCCACCCCCACTGTTAGTGTGGGCTACAGATGTTCCTACCAAGAAGTGGGAAAAGACCACAAACAATTGGCATTTGGAATTCCACCCGGAGCAACATATAATCATGGAGAGGCATAGGTCCCTATGATGTGCAGGCCTAGATTATGATCTCACAGCCAGTAATAGAGACTTTTTTATTATTATTGTAATACATAAAAACAGACAATACATCACATGAAAAAAGAAGAAAAGTACAGAATAACAGAAAAAAGACAAGATCCGGATTAGTCACTAACATTTACACTTAAATCGATTCTTATATTTACTTACACCCTGCCCAATTGCAGAGTAATTAATTTTTCTAATATTCTTATATCCACTAACCCCTTAATTAAAAATGACCTCAATTTCTTACCTTTTTAATCTAAAAAACAAAACCAATCATCCTACTCAGCAAAGCCACATATCATTAAGTCTTTATTTTGCCTTACATATAAAAAAATCTATAAATGGTTTCCAGTTTTTTTACAAAAGTATCTACAGATTTCTCTTTAACTAACTTGCAGCACAATCCTGTGCAAGGATCCGGCGGCCGACCAAGGGCCACCCGCTGGATCCTGCGCCGAGGCTGCCCATTGAATGGCGGGCCAGAGGTCTACTCGGGGAAGGGGACACTCATCCCCTTCCCCGGGTGTAAACCGGGGCCGGCCCAATAGGCCTCCTCGGATTTCTGCAATCTAAATAGCTGGCAGAAGTCAGAGGAGGCCGTGTAATGGCCTAGCTGCCCGGCGGGATGGGGATATGGTGGGCACCATCTCCGCCCCCTCCCGGGCTGGCTAGACCAATGGCCCCCCTCCCTCACCTGCCGGACTGCCCATGCGACCGCCAGGGGAGCGCTTACCTTCCTCCAGCAGTCACTTGCCTGGTCCAGCAATGACGGGAGGCCGGCCTTGCGCTGGCATTCCTTACTCCAGAGGCATCGCAAACGTGCTTTACGTTCGTGACGTCTTGGTGCTCGCTCTGCTGTTCCAGTCTTCTGGTGGATTGTGCCCATAGTCAGTTTATCCATTTCTGCCAATTCCAAAACTTTCAACCACTTTTAACTCCGTAATGGAGCCCTTTGAAGTCAATAGACTACAGACTGTAGTCCACTGGGACATCATGCCTTTTTTTTCTGATACAAATAAACTACCGTACTTTGTTCTTCTTATTAGATGAATTGGTACTAAAGAAGTACAGGGCATTAAAAAAATAGTTATCTGTTAACAGAAATGAGATGATTCTGAAAATGCATTCCCATGAACCCTGAAAACATTGCTCCATAGTAAATCTTCATTGTTTTCGGCTGAGCTTACTTTAAGTAAGTGGGATTAGGATAATACCGTATTTCTTCGAGTCTAAGGCGCCATCGATTCTAAGGTGCACCTTTACTTTCAGTACCACCAGCAGGGGAAAAAAAATCCATCAATTGTAAGACTCGCCTCCCTTCATTAAATCTACCTGCTCAGCACCAACTCTCCCCAGCATGTCTCCTGCAGCTGAGGATGACTGAGTGCACTGCCTTTGCATAGCATTTCTGGCCCCGTCAGAAAGTGCCATTTCCTTCATTACCTGGGCTTGCGGGAGCTTCAGGGAGGCCTGTGCAACCCTCTGCAGGCCTCCCTGATCTTCAGTTTGGCGAAAAACAGCGATTTTTGGCAATTTCTGGTTTTCACGAAAACCAGAAATGGCTGAAAATCACCGGTTTTTTTGCCGAACTGAAGATCAGGGAGGCCTGCAGAGGGTTGTGCAGGCCTCCCTGAAGCTCCCGCAAGCCCCAGTAAGTAAGAAGATAGTATTTTGGGGTGCTTTTTGGAGACCTTCGATTCTAAGACGCACCCCATTTTTTGAAATGCTTAATTGGGAAAAAACATGCATCTTAGAATTGAAGAAATACAGTACTTTTTGATCTGGTTATTCATAAAGAGCTTTTTCTCTTCGAACATAGCTACTTTTCAGTTTTCAAATTAGAGCTGAACTTTAAAGAGTTTGCAATGTTCAGTCTACCAACAAGACTTGGGAGGAGGATCCCAGTTATCTCCCCAGGGCACTTATTCAATACACTGTTTCCTTTTACTTTCAAATGTAATATCCTGTAGCTCACATTACCTGATATTAACTCAGAACAGAAGGGTGTTTTCATAATTCAGATAGCCCACTGACAGCTGAATCAACATGTTTGATTAACATGTGCCCAGCTCTCTCTTTTCAGCATACTTTAGATAGCATTTATTGAGATGTCTAGTATGCTCTCTCCGATTTGTGTTTGCATGTCACCATGTGACATTCTTCCAGGGTTGACATCAGATCCATTTTGTGCCACACACGGGACTAGTAATTTTTGTAATGCAGTCTATGGATACAAATGTGAGTTGTGATGTTATGGAAGATGGGGTGGGTGGGTTTGTCTCTATGTTTTTGTGCTGCCCTAGCACCATGAAGCATTCTATTAGGGATATTCACATAATAGCTGTGAGTAGATGGTAATATTCTGCAGTCTTCTCATTTTGAGGATCCACTCTCAGAATCAACATTTTTGCATTATGGTGCACATACAATGCACTCTATAAATGTGACTTATGATTATAGATTTTTTGGACCTGCTAACAATCTCATGTTATGAGGACTATGCCTCAGATTCAAGTATGTGTACCTCAGTAGCCACAGTCAGAAATGAAGGGGCAGCAGCAAGATAATAAACAAACAAACTTGTGAAAGTGGAGAAATACTTTAGTACAATTGTCTCACCGTGTTTTGAGAACTGACTGCTCTTCTTCAGGGGAAGACAAATTTTTCAAACTTACACTCCAGAATGGGAGCTGGATATTTTCCTGCAAGGACTAGCTCTCTTCAATGCTAGAGCAAACTTTCTAAAACGAAGCACAGGAATCTGAAATGTGGAATAAACAGATGTTCCTTAACACGGTGCAATTCTTACTGCAGCTGTTCTTAGGCCTGCATTCTTTGCAGGTGTTCCTCAAAACGGCTCCTCCCCATGTATCCACTCACAGAGCGCTTTAGTTCTGTCATATCTCTTCTCCGTTCAGCTCTGAGCAGGATTTTAAAATGGAGAATCCTGGTCTGGCCTTATTTTTGTGGCCATTGGGTTGTGCCTTCTGAGCTAGGGAACTGAATTACCTTGAGCAGTTGATGAAGCTGAGGGTCTTTTTCACCTTAGAACAAGCAGTGGGTTACTTTCTTTTGGAGCAGGTGTTGGTCTTGGAGAACATGGAGTTGTTCAGACAAGCTCCACCTATTCTACATTGTTGTTAATCCTCTCAGAGAGAAGGTGCCTCACGGTCACAGTCACTGCCTAAGGGCTGGGGTATGGCAACCAAACTACACATTATGTTAAACATGGGTGGTGGTGGTGTGTGTTTTAAAATGGGGCCCTAATTTGGATCACAACAGTAGTGGGGGGGTGTTCCCCCCCCACCATGATTCCAGTTCCAGTCCAAATCAGGGGGCTTCCTGTGGTAGCTGTTTCCCCTGGGAAAGAAGCTCTCATTGGTGTAAACGGAAGCTTTCTCCTGGGGGGGGGGGGAACTAGCATCTGCTCCCTCCCCCCCTCCTTGATGCTTTTAGTCCTGTGAGGAAAAATAAATGGTTACCTGTCTCTTTTTGTCCATGCAGTTTGGGAGTGATTTTAACATGAAACAATTATCAGGGTCAAGATGCCACTCCGCTTTGCTTGTCTCTCATTAGAGATCCCAACCTCTCCTAAGTGAACAAAAGCAAATGCAGACTACGTGCAATCCATATCATGTACAGTTTGAGCTTGAATAGCAGCTTCAGTGCAATTAAGACCACAGTCAACTGGGAAAAGATACAATTCTAAGTTTTAAGAAGGTAAAGATGCACTAATACAGATTTTGTTTGGTTTTTACTGCTTAGGTAACTACAGTCAAGTGGATGTTGCACAACCTGAGCTCAGTTAACAGGAAGCAAAATATTATGAGATAGCTTTACAATGCACCCACCAAGAAAAATTCTGGTGGGCTGTGAAACCTAAAAGAAACAAGACAAAGGCTGCTTTATACGTACAGTTGGCCTGCACAGTGCATCCACCACTTGGCTGAAGTGGCTGTGGTGGTGTGAACTCAACCGTGGCTGAGTTCAGCCTTAGCTGAAGTGTGAACTCAGCCACAGGAATGCTGGGAATAATTTTTGCAAACTGTACTGATCACAAATACTGGTTAATCTCTGACACCTTCATGTGTACTCTCTTACAAGAACTTTGCTGAACAGAGATATAACTGCAGCTTTTTTTTTAAAAAAAAGTTGAACTGAGCACCTTATAAACAAACAACACTTTATGCATAGGAACTCCAGATGATGTCTCAGATTCCAAAGTTGAGTCTCCTCAAGAAAACCTAGGAGGAACACTGGCCCCAGCATCACAAGAGAAGCCAGATACAGCATCACTGGATGAAGAAACTCGTGCCGACTAATCTCTATAGGCTTTAGAAGGTGAGATGTTATGATTTAGATTAGAAGATTATATATACACATTATAATTTTGATCTAATCTAATATATGACATCTCTAAGGATGCAATACTATACTGTACACACCCCTGGGAACAAGTCCCACTGAACACAGAGGGATTTACTTCTCAGTAAAATTGCATTGGATTGCCTTGTTCAGAACTGTATTGCAAAATAACTTGAAGTCAAGTTTAAGGCAGATGCTTATAAAGAAATCTTTCAAAAGGGCAGTCCTGTGCATGTTTATTCAGAAGTAAATCCCACTGTGTTCAATGGCGCTTGCTCACAACTAAGTGTGCAAAGGATTGCAGTGTACAATAATGTCTGTTATGAAAAAGTGATGAACTCACTAGAAATATTTACATTAGAACTACATGAGTTAAAAATGAAAGCAGGGCATGGATTTTTCTAGTTATTATAAACAAACAGTTAATTTGCAGTCATCAACAACACCCAACACTCAAGTTATAGCCTTGAAATAGAAAGGCAAAAGCACAATCCAGACCAGTGCCTGCACCAGGTTGCTGAGGGCCCTGTAGTAAAGCCCTGCATTGGGGGGCCCCATGGCACCCCGAGGGTGCATTGGGCACTACCAGTTCCATGAGTACTAAAGACCCGGTGGCCCCTCAGATGCCCAACTGGGCCAACCCCTGACCCAAACAGATACTGCTGGTTAGATGCAATTCCTCAATATACGCATATGTGATCGAAGTCAGTGGGGGTTCCTTCTAAGTGAGCATGCATTGATCAATCACTAGTGGCATGTGTGATTCATGCATCATCATCATCATCACTATTAAGATAAGTAATATCTTTGAATACAAGTGATATCCTGCTTTTCAAAAAAAAGTTCACAAAGTGGCTTACATAGCAAAATAAATAATTATAAATGTAGGTCAGAACTATAGTTCTCTTGCATAAAAGTTGGCTCAGTTGGTAGAGTGTTCGTCTCACAAATGCCTGAAGATCTGCAGGACAGCAGTTCAAGATGGCCGGAAGTCTGTCGGAGAGCTGCTGGCACCCCAAGCTGATAAACTGCAGAGCCTCTGTGGGGGAATGGAGCTGCAGCTGAAGCTGAAGCGTGCTGAGGCAAACGCCAGAGAGAGAGAGAGAGAGAGAGAGAGAGAGAGAGAGAGAGAGAGAGAGCTGGACTGTGAAAGTAACATCTTGAATGAAGGGTTCTATGAAAGATTAGAACATTATTATATTGTAAAAACCCTTTGGGGTTTAGAACAGCCTTCCCATGTACACCGCCTTGAATAAAGTCGGAGGAGAAATCCAATGACCAGAAAGGCAGTATATAAATACTGTATATTATATTATTATTATATTATATATTGTCAAAATCCATAAAGACTTGTTTCACTTCTCCAGACTCTTAGGATGGAAGCAGGCCACGCATCTGGTTCAATATCATAGGGGAGGGAGTTTGGGAAGCTGGACACAACTTAGGAAAAGGCCCTCTCCTATATGAATGATGCATTCCACACACATATACGCACAGCGAGCCATTATTTATTATTATTATTATTAAACAGTATTTATATACCGCTTTTCAACAAAAAGTTCACAAAGCAGTTTACAGACAAAATCAAATGATTAAATGGCTCCCTGTCCTAAAAGGGCTCAGTATCTACTCAGAAGTAAGTCATTGTGTTCAATGGAGCTTACTCCTAGGTAAGTGTGTTTAGGATTGCAGTGTCAGAAATTTAACTGCTAAAGATGAAGGGGAGACAGCTGACACCTGAAAGACAACAACTCTAGAAATTAACACTAGCAAAATGTATATAAGGTATCCTCTATAAAGCAAAAAATAAACAAATTTATGAACAAATTTAAACAAAGGTCACGCCCCCAAGATTAAATCAGTAATTTCTTATAGATTTTGTGGTGCTGAACACAAATATGACAATGAAAATGCAAAATTGGCTATGGTTTGTGAGAGATCTGCAATCGATAGTTCCATAAACATGTACTGGTAAATGCCCAACAGCACTTACGACACCTATGTACGCAATGTGGACTGCTTCTTCTAAACCAGAGAGGCAATCGAACGAATTTTATTGTCATTTTTGTTTTCATCGAAATTAGTAAAGATTAGCTATTTTCATTTCAGAGGCAAATTGTGCATTGTCCAGTGTAATTTACCAGGGACCAGAAAATAGTGTCTGTCTGTTCCTGATAAATAGATACAGTTGGAAAATACAGGGGGGGGGGCGGTTGTCATATAAATTACGCTGATACATTGTGCAATAGGCTAAAAACTGGCTTTCACCTGTCCACAAGTTCACTTACTGGCTAAACTGTTTGTTCTGAGGGGGAGAAATTACACATGGACCGAAAGGGTTATATAGTGTGGGGGGTGGGGGGGGGGGTGGAGAAGCAAGCTGCCAAGTAACAGGGAGTGGGAGGGGGGAGGGAATTCTTGTACAGAATCTAGGGACTGGAGGGCTGTTTGCTATTGGTGGAAAGTTCCGAATTTCACTAATTGATTCATAATAACCAAACCTTTGATTGTGGGTTTCTAGTTATATTAACAATTCAACAACTGTTATTCTTTCCACAGCACACTGTGTTTCTGAAGCATTCTACGGAAATGTTCAAAATGATCATCGCAAAGATCAACATAATGAAGCTTGTGTTTTGTTCCCAGGCGGCCCAACAGATTTTGCAAGAAACAAGCTCTATTTTGACAGCTCATGAAAAGCAGTATTTTTTTAAAGCCATGCTAGGACACTTAAACCATAATGTTACCATTCCTTCATTAGGTAGAACTCTCTGACATCTTTGAGTTAAGACCATGAACAGATTATCTGCTGTGCTGGAATTCAAAGTAAGATATTGTGGGAAAGTAAAAATGTAGTCACAAACTGAGTAGTTTTGCACATTTAATAGGGACCTCTTGAAAAATGAGTGGATCTTCTGATAATGAGTTCTTACTGCATGAAGGTTTTGGAATTCCATACTTCTCAGCCAGGTTTTTTAAAAAAACAAACATCAACATGCACTGCAGCATTTACAACAGGAAAAAAAACCAGAATATCAATTCAATTCTACTGTATATTTAAATACTGAACTTTTAATTGAAAAAGCAAACAAACAACCTAACCAGCCAGGGCTACAGTTTATGCTGCTGTATTATTGGAAGGGTTGCAAAGTCATGAGACAGTCTCTACCCATGATTGTAATTGCTGTGTAATATATAATTGAGTATGATAATGAAAACCGATCATAGACATTCCCAAAACTGAACCGAAAATTATTTTGTTTGGGATCCAAGCCCATCCCATCTCTGAGCAGGGCTAGAAAGCAGGACATTTACATGCACAGGGCTGGAGGAATATTTCTTTCCAGTGGCAACTCCTTGTGACTTATAGGGGGCTACTTTGCAGGGCCTCCTAGCCTGGTGGGGGAAGAGGACTACTGTTGGAAGGGGATCTGAAAAGGTGTCATGTGAACTCAACACCATAAGTACCACTTTGGATCCTGGCCACCTGTATAATGTGGATTTAAATTCTACTGTGTTTATATTCAGAGCTGATTCTCAAATTACTGGTTTCCTACACCAAGACATTATGGGTATGCGCATTTCCCTACCCTTGAATATGGTACAGTATGTCTCTACTACTACCACATACTGGAGAGACTTGACATGGTTCTGTGAGTTCCAAGTCCCTTGGAGGGAGGCGAAAGATTGTCTTTTTAGAGCCAATACTTTTCCAATCAGATGGCTGGGCTGACCACGGGGGTGGGTGGGTGGGTGGCAAAACTGCTACTTAGAGAGGCAAGAGGAGATAAGTTCCAAAGCACAGTCCCAGCAGATAAAGCAGGTGAGAAGCAGATAGCAGAGCTGAAGACCCAAGAGAAGTCTTGCCAGGTCAGGGGGGGGGGGGGAAGCAGGAGGCTGTGACTGCTGCATGCAGTACATAGTTCATGGTGGTCCAACGCGTGGCCCACGGGCCGCATGCAGCCCCTGAAGGCCTCTGCTGTGACCCCCGGCTGCTCTTGGAGCTCCCCTCCCCCGCAGTCACCCACGCTCCCCTGATGCTCAGAAAGGTGGTCGGGAGCCGACAGTCTTTTCGATCTTCAGGGGAGCGTGGGCGGGGCATGCTAGACAGCGGGGCGGGGCATGCATCGGTCATTATTATTAATTAATTAATAATTTAGTTTATTGTGCGGCCCCCAGGTTTCATGTCCAAGTTCGCATGCGGCCCTCGAGGTACGAAACATTGGACCACCCTGACATAGTTGCTCAAAGTCTTCTAGCAGACTCTTGCCATTGCCAGCTCTTACATGATGGTCAAATTATTCTTAAAAAATAATTCTGAGTATTTTTAATTTTCCACAGCTAGCTTGCCCCCCCCATCTGCTTTCTGCGCAATGACATGTATCAAACAGAAGAGGGCACTAAATCAAAGACTACAGCACTGTTGATGGGAAGCACCTGAATATAAACCTATTCCACTAGAAACAAACTCTAGACAGGAATGCTTGATGCATTTTTCTTTAGTGGAAAATACTGACTTGATTAAAAATACATCTTAAAAGAAACAAATAACATAATAGTTCTTTGCAATGTGCACTGGCCTGAATTGCAATGTGACTGGTGGGTGATAAATTTATTATAGTAGTTTTACTAGGCAAGCATCCAAAACAGGGTATTGTTTTTCCTTCAGAAACCCAGACAGGTAATAAACTGACATCTGGATGCGCACTACCCTGATGTTCCCCCCCCTCCAGGCAAAAATTGTCACAGTGTCACCCTTTTTCCACTGATCATAAACTGAAGCAGAATTTGTTTAATGGGATTACACTGTTTAAACCAAGTGTTTAATTGCTGCTGTGAACAACAGAGGCAACATCTTCGTACAACTGTTGTGGTGACCAAGGTTCATTGTTCCGTGATTCCTCCTGTTGATATAGCGACAAGTACCGTTTGTTCAAAACAAATCTGTGCCACCTTACCAGTCACATTTGTGCCTCTTACTTTGAAATACTGTATATTGCCTAATACCCTTATTGTCCTACAACCCACATCACAAACACATTGTTTGCAGAAGTCTAGATGTCCCTAAAACATACGTACTGAATGAAACAACTAATGATCTGCTGCTTGTCCACCTTTCTTAAATGTTCACTTTAAAGGAATACAGTATGACTGAAAACCGGCTCGACAGACTATACAGTATGTTCCTAATCGACTGAAAGGCTCCTAGTACAGTGTGTTCACATAGCCATGGAACATTTTTTCTCAGTCCCTTGTAAAGAAAGAAGTCATCACAAAAGTAATCTGAAAGGTTGAAATGATGTTAGCATTATCTGTAGAATACCTCACAGAATAGCTGTGAGGCTCACACAAGTCACAGTGAAGGATGAGAAAAAAAGAGCAATAAATGGTGAAAAAAGTAGACTGCATACCCCTGGGAAGTTAACAGGACCAGTTGCAAAAGAGGACCAGAATTCAGGGAAGGGTACATAGTCAGTGATGGAACACGTGCTTTATACGCAGCAGGTCCCATGTTCAGTAAAAACATAAGAAAAGCCCTGCTGAATCCGGCCAAAGGCCCATCTCGTTTAGCACCCTGTTTTATACAGTGGTCCATCAGCTGCTTCTGAGAAGCCCACAAGCAGGAAAGGCATACCCTACTTCTTCTCTCCTGTCATTGCTCCCCTGCAACTAGTATTCAGAGGCTTACTGCTGCTACTGTAAACCTGGATGTAGCACACAGCCATCAGGACTGGTAGCCACTGATAAACCTGTGCTCTATGAATTTGTCCAATCTCCTTTTAAAGTCATCCAAGCTAGTGGTCAGCACCACATCTTGTGGCAATGAATTCCACCGACTAATTATGTGCTGTGTGAAGAAGGAACTCCTTTTGTCCATCTGAAATCTGTTGCTAATCTGTTTCATTGGCTGATCCCTGATTTTAGCATTGTGAGAGAGGAAGAAAAACTTATCTCCATGCACTCTCTCCACACTGTGCATAATTTTGTCTCAGTCATGCCCCCCCTTAATTGCCTTTTTCCCATACTAAAAAGTCCCAACTGCTGTAGCTTTTCCTCATCAGGAAGATGCTCTAGTAACCTGATCACTTTGGTGGCCCTCTTCTGCACCTCTTCCAGCTCTATATCCTGCTTGAGGTATGGCAACCGGAACTGTACACAGTAAACAGCACACAGTCCACTGTAGACAATCTCTGGCATCTCCAGATAGGGCAGAGAAAAATACCTGTCTGAAACCATGGGGACCCAGCGACTGCCAGTTGGCACTGACAATACTGGGCTAGATGGACCAGTGGTCTGGCCCAGTATAAGAGCAGCTTCCTATGTGTAGAAGACTAGGGAATTTCAGCACGTGCAGCTTTTATCACCCTTGCGAGACAAGCTGTAGCTGCCAAAATGTTCTGTCCTATGCAGGTACAAGAATCCCATGCACCTTTGAAACTGGTCACTCTATCGGAAGACAATTTAGGCTGCCAACCTATACACACTTTCTACTCAATGAGACTTACTTGTGAGTAAACTTTCATAGAATTGTGCTGCTAATTTCCTACAGTAAACAGCTTTGAAGCAGACAGAGTGGTCAGATCTGAGGGGTGTTTTTTTGGGGGGGAAGGTTCCCCTTAATTTCTAAGAGCAGAGAGCATTTGGCTGCTTTCAGTCCCACTTATAATTTTAACTATGGCATAAGTTAATATTCCTTATAATAATTTCTCCTTGGTCTTTTCATTTGGATTTGAGCAAGCAGAAAACCAAGGAAGGAACGGAGGCTGATGACAAGGCTGAGAAAGTCAAGTGGTAAAAAAATGTAACAAAGGGCACCTGATTTAATTTCAGTGCTGGGAGCCTTGCCTTGATCACTGTCAGCTAGCAGGACATCTGACTGGGTCAAGTCCACCAGATAAGAAGTTACACTCAGGGTCTCAAAGTCCATTCCACAGTCAGATTCCAGGCAGAATACCTGAAGACAGAGGTGACAGATGTAGGGAGCTGGTTAGATAAATTCAAGCAAGATTAGGTCCAACAGACAGCAACAGTTTGAGTTGGGAAGCAAGGGAAGGGAACAAGATCGAGCAGATATATGCATTCAGCATATGGAGTCCAAGGTATTAGCCAAGCCTTGTGAAATTAACATTCAATTAACAGCCCAATCCTATCCTTCTCCTCCACTGGTGCAGCCGGTGGGGAAGGGCAGAACGGGAGGCTTTGGAAGGGAATTAAAAAAATTCCCTTTACATTTAAAGGGGATTTAAATCCCCTTTCCCTTCCAAAGCCTCCCATTCTGCCCTCCCCCACTGGCTGCACCAGTGGGGGAGAAGGATAGGATTGGGCTGTAAATGTGTTAAGTGATGGGAACTACTCTGTCTTCTTCTGCCCCAATCCTTTGCCAAAGCAAAAGCAGGAAAGGAAATTTGGTGAGAGGCCACGGAGCACTACTGTGGGATGCACTGCAGCTGCCCTCGGTAGGGTTGTTCAGAGATACGGATTTTCTGGAAATTTCTGAATCAGAACATTTGCTGAAGCCCTAAATAGATTTAAATCTGATCTAGTATATATATTTGACATAACATTATTTGGCATAAAAAAACCAAAAAGTATGCTGTGTTGAATGTATGTACCATAGAAATATATAGAATATAGAACTATTTTAGGTTTAGAAGTTTCCCAAGAGCCTAAATTATTTGAATTGAAATGTTTGACTAGAAAAACAACAACAATAAATTATGCTTAGTCTATAATCCTATTCATATTTTCCTGGGAGTAAGCCCCAGAAGGACTTACTTCTAAGTAAGCATGCATAGGATTGTTCTGTTAGTGTGGTTCAAATGTTATATTTCAAACAAATGCAAAGCTTCTCTTTAATGATTGCAAATCACAGTGCTGTTTAAGACATATGAATAGGGCTGAGAAAAAAAGGTGGCAGTCTTGCATTTAGACCTGAATCCACAATTTTAACTGCAATAACTTGCTAGGTGACTGTCTACAAAGGGCTTTGAATTCAGTTATAACCCAGTTATAACCCATAAATTTTAAAGTTACAATCCTATGTCCATTTGTTGCAGAGTAAATACCATTAAATTCAGACGATCAGGTTGCATGGCTGCTGTATAATGATAATTTAGCATGACTTGTTGAAATGATAAATTCCACATGTTTTGAGACTCTTGCTGATACACTGCCAATTGGCCAGACATTTGTATAGGAAATGACAAGCGATTGGCCAATCCAGCAATAGTACAGTTCATTAGTATGAATGACAGAGAAAAACCATGAACATCCTGCACCAGCCAATTCGTGGCAGGTGGCACCTCAGGAAGTGGGCCGGCATGACCCCCCTGGAGCCCTCAGTTTAAGATCAATGGCCTTGACACATTAGTACTGTTGGCTTAATGTTTAAACAAAGAGACTGATGCAATATTGCACAGAAAATAGGCTACAGCCAGCCAGAAAGTAGCTGTAGCATACAAGATCTCAGGTAGCAGCTCAGGTTGTGGAGTTGGTACATAAAACCTCCTACTCCACTCAAAATTGCTTCTGACTCCAATTACACAACTCCGACTCCACAGCCCTGCTGTCAGAGTTGGAAGCAATTTGGGAGTGGGTGGGTTTCGGAGTCAGTGTCGGTTTTGTGTAGCAACTCCACAGTCCTTTCATCTTCTGCATCTTGAATCTTCTTTAAGACTGTGAACCCTGTGGGAACATGGAACAATTTATTGATTTATTCTTGTAAACCACTCTTGTTAAAAAAAAGTGGTATATATTTTCATTCTTAATATTTATTATTAATATATAATAATTATTATTGAAAATTAACCATTTTCAAGCAGAGATTAGATACACACACACTAAGGCTTTTGTGGCTAGGCAAATCCACATATGCTTTTCACAGGTGAAAGCGAAACATTGGGATCAATTCCTACGTCTAGTTCATGACTCAAAAACTCGAGCAATGTTTTTAATTATGTTTTAGGTTAGATAGCCACCTGTCTGGGATGTTATAGTTGCCTGCACTGCACCAATCAATGGGTTGGACTAGATGACCTCCAAAATCCCTTCCAATTCTAACATTATAACATTAATGTTATAGTTGTGGACAGCCTGCACTGGTAAAGGGTTGGACCTGATGATCTTGTAGGTTCCTTCTGATTAACATTCTATGATTCCATACCTTATTGAACTCTAGTAAGAATATTCAAAAAAATGATGGGACATCAGGTACCACGCAATTCCTTAACACTGCTCTTTGGCAGGATAAAATATTTTGTGAACCTGGTTGATCAGGAGCTAACAATAATCTCCTCACTGCCGAGTTTAAAAATCTGTAAAAACTGGAAAATAATGCCCCCCCCCCCAGCCAATCATGAATTGGCTGATTAAACTCTGGAATATATGGTAGCCACATTGGTAAAATTAACAAATTTCGTACAACTCAGGAAAAGAAGACAAAGAGATGACAATTTTATCTCTAGTTGGAGTTTGTGTGTTCCATTACTGTGGAAGGATGGATAATAAAGTTAGTTCAAGACAATGCAAAAACGTTTGCTCTCCTAGGCAAAACCTGACTGGGCTTCTTCGCGATAGTAGGAGCAGCTGAGCAATACTTAGGGGAAAAAAAGAGGGAACATTTATTTCGAACTTAAATCCTGCACATCAGATAGATTTATTAAGGTTGCAGTCCTATATACACTTACCTGAGCAGACATGCCTAGGCGTGTTGTAAGATATTAAAATCGGATGGGAAAAAAAGTCAGGCCAGTTGCTTTGTTTGCATTAGAAATGTATAGAGCCCGCCCTTGCTCGCAGTCGCAACTGCCGGGCGGCTAACCAATAATCAATTAAAAACAACAGCTCCATAATACAGAATCCAGATAAATTAAAAAATACGTTTTCCAAAACAGTGCTTCGGCCTCCCCCCAGCTGCCACCGCCAGAGCAGCCCCTCCTCTGCGCGAGGCTTCGCGCACATGCCTGCTAGGCGAGGAGGGCGCTTCAGGTGCGCGAGCATGTGCAGAGGAGGCGGCTGAAGGCCGAGCTCGCGCAGCCTGCCTGCCCTTTCTGCTATCGCATGGGCCCACCTTCCTCCTTCCCTCCCTGTCGTGTCTCCTCCCCCGGCGCTGGGCGGCTGCCTCTCCCAGCGAGGAGCCCTCCCCCCCCCGCCCCGAGCTGGTTCTCTCCCGGCTGTTGCCGCCGCCGCTGCTCGGCCTGAGAGAGGGTGAGTGACGCGACGCTCCCCTTTGACACATCAACAAGGTAAGGAAGGCGGCGGGGGGACGGCATGGAGAGGGGGGTCACTCTGTCCCGGCCCGCTCTCGCCCCGGGCCGCTCCACTCCGTCACACCGAGCTTGTGGCCCGGAGAGCAATAATGGCAGCGGCCAACGCGGGGCTGAGCCCGGCCTCGGCGGCCGCGGAGACTGACTGGACAAGCCCTCTCTCGCGCGTTTCCCTGGAGTGGAGGGCCCGGGAGAGGGGTCGGGGAGAGAGGGACGCCGCCGTCACCTCGCCGAAGGCGGGGGAGGGAAGAGCAGATGTATGTGGGTCTTCGCCTCCCCCCCCCCCCCAGCAATATCTCTTTCCCTCCATTTATTTGTGTGAATGTGAAGAACTGCTACAGAGGCAGGGGACGCTGGGCAGAAGCTGGAAAGTCCCCGCGGAAGGGTGACCCGTGGGGGCATCTCCCTGGGTTCCTCTGTGATTGTGAATATCGCCCACCCTTCCCATCCCTGCTTACATAAACCGATAGAGAAGTCTGTGTACGTTGTAGATGGAAGTCCTCAATGGTCGGGGGAGACTGGGCATAAGCTGGCCCTGGAAAGTCCCCAGAACTATAATTTTCCGCCTGCCCCGAGTTAAATGATTGTGCAATGTGTGTGTGTGTGTGTGTGTGTGTGTGTGTGTGTGTGTGTTTAAGGGAACAGAAATCGGTGACGGTAAGGAAATGTTTTGGGCTTGCCCAGGCGAAGTCTGGTCTGTCAGGTTGTGTGGGTGGGGGGCTGGAAAGCAGGAGTAAAGACAGTCCTCCCCCCCTCCTATGGATATGGGAAACTCGATTTGTTATAAAACATTGTCTGAAGGAATGGTTTGCATACCGCAAAACAGAATCTGTGAAAATGCCAGAAAGGCCCCCTTCCCCATCAGTGCTGGCTTGGCTTTGTTGTTGATCTTGGAAAGGGAGGGGAGGTGTAAGTGGGGTAATCGAGGCCATCGTCCTTGGCTGGAAGTGAAGCAGCTTCAATCCGTCCCCTGTCAAACGGGATGACTAGTGAGAGTCTATACGTGCATCCCAGCCCTCCCCCGTCAGTCTTTACTTTCAGTTTCTTGTGGTGATGTATATACTGTATTGCCTCCCTTCCCGGATCAGACTTGCATATGTAAATCCCTTGCAGAGCGTCTGTTAAGCTGTTTCTGTTATCAGAGAGAGCCCATTCCTTCATGGCTGTGAAAGATAGTGCTTCCCCCCCCCCTCCGTCTCCCGTTTTTTTGAAAGCAAAACAACAACACAACCCTGTACCCGCGTGGCTTACACATATTTTCCACGTCTGCTAAGAACGGATGTAGATCACTGCACGTGACTGTATTTTCAGGAGTGTGTAAATGCGCCCTGACATGGTCTCTTTGCTGTTGGATATAGGTTCTGTACTCATCCAGTTTGATGAAGGGATTGCATTGCTTAACGTTTTGTTTTGGTCATGGGGTGTGAATGGGGATTCCCGCGGCTTCTAATTGACCTAGTAAAGGAGTCCTCATCTGATAGTTGCTGGAAAGTGAAGAGAGATTTGAGTCTGGTAACAAATTTATTTAACTCTCATTTAATGTTTGTTTTGCTTCATAGAAATACTTGCGTTTTCCTATCTTGTTGAATAATAAAGTATTTGGTCATTTGCAGGAACTGCATGTATATGCAGCTAGTCATAATAAAAGTGTTCCTCTGTGATGTAGTCTTAAATTCTCTGATAAAAGTCCCAGTGCTTAAAGATACAAGACTTGAATCTTAGAGTAGTCATTAGACGTCTAACAAAGAGAAAGCAACTTGTACCAGAGACTTCTGAGCATGTGTAAAGTGCCATGTAAACATACTTTAGGTTACATTTCATGCTCCTGGTAGTTTAAGATGTCATTGATATGATATGATATCAGTTTTGCAAGTGTTGAACATTTGGAGAGAACATAGTACTTCTGGTTCTTAGGATATTAAACAAAGTTGTATGTGAATTCATGTATGGAATTATGGCTTGGCTTTGGTCAGGATGACTTTTTCAAATTTTATGATCTGTTTTTTCTCTCTTGACAAGAGACACTCAATGTGTCTTATTAAAAAAAAACCTAGGGCTTGTACAGACAACACACTTCCAGAGAGAGAGAGACAGTTTTGCCATTCTCAATGTGGAGAATGTTGAGTTTGAATTGAGCAACTTTCATATTTGAATTTGCTGAGAAAAAAATGACATTTGGGGGCTTTTAGGAATACCAGATTTTAGTATAAGCTAAATTGGAAACTTGCGCTCCCTAGAATGCAACCATTGTTGCTGTGATAGAGATGTATGTGTGTTTGTGCGAGTGTTGAAGTAACCTTTTCCAGTAGTGTCTGACATCACTGATGGTGAGTCAATTACTGCTTCCCTCCCCTTCATAGTTTTGTAAATGCCTTGAAAGAAATACTTATTAGCTTGGTATAATGTCTACAATGGCTGTCTCAACATTATTAGACCCATGACCTACCTTTGATCCCAACCTGCAACATGATACCTAGTTTAAATATTTATTGAATATATCTGTGCATCTTTTCTCTTCTAGTATGACCAGATACAAAGGAGGATAGGACTCCTATCCTCTTAGGTGAAAAATCAAACCAAACACACCAAAGCATTGTTTTATGTGTTAACTAAGTTATGCATAATATAGTTCATAAGCTGATAAAGACTGGATATCACTGCTGCATAGCATATTACACTACTGTATATATCCAGTAGTGACTGGATATCACTACGGCATACTACTGCATATAAAATATATGATATCCAGTCTTTATCAGCTTATGAATTATATTGTGCATAACTTAGCAGTTAACACATAAAACAATGCTTTGGTGTGTAGGTATGACACCTTTTTACTTCATAAACATAACATCCTATGCTAACTCAGCTTATGAAAGGTGCTGTACAAGTGTAAAGCCAGTGTCTCAGTAGTAGCCTGTTGAATGTAACAATGGTTTTAACCTTAAAATTTGGAGCTTTGAAATCTGAGTTGGACAGAGAGCTAGACTTTAGAAGACATTAAATGGGATGGGATTAATCAAGATGCAAAGAGAACTTTCTTTCTGGACATTGCAAGCTCAGAGAGTGGGTTTTGCATTCATGTTTAGGAGCAGCTATTAATGTCTGGGCGGAAATTTTGTTCTAGACCAGAGATTGCTACTTAAACTTTATCTGGTGAAGTAGATTCTTCCCTAAAAAAACACATGCCTTTGTCTTTAAGAAGTTTATCTGTAGACACTCTTCTTCTTTTTTTATTTACAGGGCTGCTTTTCTGGAACTTAAACACTTAAGTTCTCAAAGTGACAGCTTGGTGTGAGTTTTCATCTCATTGTACTGTATTCAACTAAAATTATTTCTTATCTACACACACTTGCTGTGCATGCCACTGTCTTCTCCTTTGGTACTTGAAAAACCAAATGATATGGATTCAACTGGATAGGGATAGAACATAGGAATTGTCATACTGCATGCTTCTTGGTTTTTATAGCAAATAACCCTTCTCCCTCTCGTTCTTCTGCAGTCAGATATCCTATATCTGTATCCTATCCAAGGACCCTGTCCTCATCCTAAAAACTAGCACTGTCAATGTAGATTGCATCCAACTCAGAAACAGAGCAACACTCTGGATGTTGGCTGCATATGTGCTCTCCCAGTGACTCTCTAATAAGGCACAAAGGAGGAGGAGAGCTGCACTGCAGGTTCCAAACTAGAAACACAGTTCAGTGCTCTGTTGACTGTGCACAAAGCTGACAGCTGCCCTGCACACACACACACACACACACACACACACACACACACACACACACACACACACACACTATAGCAGCTGCTCGCTCCCAGTTCCCTCTCTGGAATTTTGTGTTTGTTGGTTTACCATTGATGCACATGGCTTATTGATAACTGCTAGAATTATCTTTTTGTGTGCAAGCATATTGCAAGAGCAGTCATTGGATTTTTTTTCTCCTGCTGAGCGAGCTCAGCCACCTTCATTCCAAAGTAGGGTAATGCCTTTACTAGTACCAACCAAAACATAACAGAATAGCAAACAATGAGCTTTTGAGTCCTACATGACTCTTAAGGCAGATGATAAGCAAAGGGATGGGGGGGGGGGGAAGAGAGGGAGGGCATTTTGTAGGAGCCCCAGCAATCTGCAGCTTGAAAAATCCAAAGGTACTATGGGGTTTTCTTGCAGACTTGAATCTGCCTCTGGAAGGTGTGAGATAGTTTCAGTACATGCACAGGACTGCTTAAAAACAAAAGAAGCAAAAACAAAAAACAGTACTGTATTCCCAATATATTGGAATTAATGAGCCTGTGTGAGGCTGGAGAACAATGGACAGGGTCTGTCATCATGGTGACCTTGCCCCTCATCACAACTACCCTATTTGTCCTAAATAATCTGGTACAGCAAGAGCAGGAGTTACTAGGGATGTAGTCAGGGCCATTCAGAGGAATTTTATCAGGGGGGTACAAAGTTTCTTTTGGGCCCCTTCCCTACATATGAATTTGACTCCTGGGCCTCCTTTTTGGACCCATTTTCGCCATGGGGCCCTGGATGTGGTGTAAATTGCCCTGTTTGCTGCTGCTGTCTCCAGAATTTTCCATCTTCTGACCAGCTTGTGTCAGGCAGGAAGGACCCCTGTAGACATATGGCTATGTCCCTTTCTGGCATGATCTTGTCCGATGGTAGAGAAATCGGAATCTCACTGAATACCAAAGTAGTACATCTGGCTCCTCAGACAGAGAATGAGCATCCCGGCACAATCCTACCCAGCCCTATAACTTCCGTATTCCTTAACTGTCCTGCAAGAGATGTTTCCAGTTCCAGTACTTTGTGTTAGGAAAGTGGGAGCAGCATCTTCCTAAAGGTTCTCTCGGATGATCAGAGAAGAAAATACTTTCTCTTTGTATGAAGATTGGGGGAAGATAATAGTTAAATGAGAAACATAAGGGTCTGTTCTTTCCTCTGTGTAAGAAGAGGGTAAGGACAAGTGCATTTATTATAATATTGAATCATGTACCATTATGCGCCTACAGTATTGAACATATGAGGAAAGGAGTTCTCAGTTTACAGTTCAGATTCTCAGCATTCAAGAACTTGGAGACTGCATATAGTGGATTTAGTACTGCCTGTCTCAACAGATAGTCTATGTGCAAAGGTGAAGTTAATAGTCACTTTTATTTTTATATTGAAACTAAATTTTAAAAGTTCCCAAAAAGTCACATTTATAACACATTTTAATGTTCTTTGCAGCTAATGCAGTCTGAGTATGTAACAAGAAGAATACAAAGGTTTGTTTTTTACACAACCTTGTTGAGAAGAAGCTCTTGGTCTTTGCATGTAGGGTAGAAGACATTGGCTACTGCATGTCTGAGGTGGACATCAGCAATGAGACAGTTGTGAAGAAGGATGAGACTGGAGTTATGCCATAACACCACCTCCAGGTGCATCCCTGTTCTTATGTTACAGAAGTGTGTGGTTGTGCTGCTTTGGTAACTTTGGAGCTGACATTTTATAGAAGGGGCTGTGATGTAGTGGTTTTCCATGCCAGTGCCCTGAATCAGCAGGGAGTGCGATTCTGTCATGGAAAGAAATTATGGTATGTCACATAAACTTTTTTCTCTCATTCTCACCCTCTGCAGGAAATCTTCAGATTTCCAAATCCAAAAACCAAAGAACCTTTAGTACGCACCTTGTTGTTGGCAGTGTTACCTTTTGGCACGCTAATGCTATAAGGTATAGGAAGATCTTTACAGAGGGAATGTTTGGGTGTGTATAGATGCTTATCAGAATTTTGCATGATCCTTTGGCATAGTAATTGTGAAAATGTGCTGTTTCTGTTTCTCTTTACATACATACATGTATGTTGTTGGGGAAGGAGATGTTGGGACTTGTCTGTCTGAAATCCAAACTCTCTTGTCCTGCCTGGAAACACTATGCCCTAGTCTGTAGCTCAGTGAATGTGGAAAAGCACTCTGCATGGGCTTAGAGATACTCATTTGAGTGGAGAGGATGGTTTACTTGAGGGTTTCCCTACTATGTTGCATGGGTTTCCTACTTTTGCACTTATACTGTCCAGTCACGTTTGTGTTATAACTCTTCCCACATACATTTCTCCATTGGGGTGTGCGTGCGTGCGTGCGTGCGTGTGTGTGCGTGTGCGCGCGCGCACTGGGCATGCTTTGTGCACTGTTTGATGCTGAGGAATGTTTTGTGGGAGAAGCAATATGCATGTATGTAACCTTGGATTTCTAACAAGCTAAAGTGTGGTCCATTTGACAGAGTTCTAACAATGTGACCTCAGGCACGTCAATCCTCCTCTCCTGCAAATTAATATCTGAAGGTGAATATGAGTGGCTCCAATTCTTTGAGGCAAATGCAGGGGCAGGGTCCTTCCATATTTATTTATTTATTTATTTATTTCATGTACCGGTATTTTGCTGCAGAAAACATTGAGGTAACATGAGTATACAGAGCAATCATGTTTGTCACATAATATGTAGAGGTGCCTTAAGATGATGATCAAAGAAAGTAGCTTTTTTTGTGTTTGTCATGTTTGTGGTTCCTTTTTTACTGTTTTCTCTCCATACCCACAAGATAAGTGATGGGTAGTGTATGAGTATGGGCGCCGTAGTAGTTTGGTTAAGATGCTGAACTGCAAACCGGAAGGTAGTCAGGACAGCAGTTTGAGACCCAGGTGTCGCATGACGGTGTGAGCTACCATCTTCGGCCCCAGTTCCTGCCAGCCTAGCAGTTTGAAAGCAAGAAATTGCAAGTAGATTAATAGGTACCACTTTGGCGGGAAAGTAATAGTGTTCCGTGCACTTCGGCGTTGAGTCATGCTGGCCACATGGACCACAGAAGTGTCCTCAGTCAGCGCTGGCTCTTTGGATTTGAAACAGAGATGAGCACCACCCCTAGAGATGGTAACGACTAGCTTTCAAGCGAGGGGAATCTTTACCTTTACCTTTAGTATATGAGTAACAGTGACTGTAAACCATTGCAATGCAGTACTTTTAGAGGCTTGCATTAAGATCCCATTTCTGCCATGGAATTGCTGTATATCTTTGGGTAAACTTGTCTGACAGTACTACATCCACATCCTCTCCTGTTTAGGCATGTGTTTCAAGGCTGCACTATGAGTAGGATTCATACTTATCCAAGAGAGTCTCATTGTATTTGAAGTCTAATGGTTTGCTGATCAGAGCAAATATATATCATGAGTTCTTGATACGTTCAAAAGTATACCACCTGGTGAGAGTAGTGCTTTTTTGTGTTCGTGGTCTAGTCTGGGGTCAAGAGCATGGGGAGAGCCCCTAATTCACTTATTCAGTCTCTGGCAGCATCCTTTGGCAGCTCTTCTGGTGCACTGTATATTTTGATAATTAATTAGGATCTCTAGACTTCCTGATTTGTAGTTAATTTCAAGGCACTTGTTCTAGGAAATAACCAAATAAATGTGAATGGCTACCTGCACCAAAGGATATGAAACTTTTCTTTGTGTATATCATGAAGTGCCTTTTTAACATTTTTTACAGCGCCATCCGACTTAACTTTTGTGCCGGTGTAACCAGCGGCGCAGCGAGAACAGGAGGCTCCAAAACGGAAAAGGGATTCAAATCCCCTCCAAAAGAGGAATTCAAAGGGGATTTGAATCCCTTTTCCGTTCTGGGGCCTTCCGTTCTCGCTGCGCCGCCGGTTACACCGGCACAAAAGTTAAGTCGGATTGCGCTGTTATAGATGTTAGTTTGACCACAGAAAATAGTTTGTACATATAAACTAGTGCTTCTCAAAGTTCTCCCCATGAGTTGCCAGTGGCCACTGGAAGTAGAGGCTGAGCGGCAGCCTTGCTATGAGACATGAGGCATCTGCCTCATGTGGAAGATTTTTGCGAGGGTGGGCTGACGGCAGCAGCAGCGGTCCCAGGATTGCGCCGCTGGGAATTTTTTTTTAAACTTACCTGGGGTCGTGCTGGTCCTCCGGATGGCGCGGGGGAGATGTGGCCCCCCTCTGTGGGTCTCCCCACGCTTCAGATTGGCTCTCTGAAAGCGATTGAGACCCACTTCTGGTTTTCGTCTGGAACTGGGTCTCAATTGCCTCAGGAAGCCGATCTGAAGCACAGAAGAAGCTGCTATTTAACCGTAAAAATGTCATTGTAGTCAAACAGTGGGTTTACAGTTGTCAACCTGTTACGATGTTGAATTACTTAAAATGGCAGTCACCAATCAAATACAAAAAAAAAATAGAAATTTGTTGGCTGTGGAACTAATGGTCATATTTGAATAGTGACAGAACACCATTAGTTCTAGAGTGGATGCTTATTGCATAGGAAGATGAGCTATGCAAGAATATGATTAAAAACACAAACTGAATCATGTACATCGACAAAATGGAGGAAAAGTTTATAGAAATGTATTTTGGGCTGGAGTATGGGATAAAGCTGAATTGTGATAGCTGATTCAGATTTATAGACTTGTAGAATTGTATAATCTTTTAAAAACTGTAATTGACCTGCATGGTTCATATAAAATGGGACACCTTTGCAAATGTTGCCATGCTACCTTCAAGTATGTCTTTTTCTAAGGTAGGCTCCTGGTCTGGAAACATTGGCAATGTCTAAACAAGGATGGAGTGGGCATAGCCGGATAGTTGACACTGATGGGAGATACTTCCTTACCCTTTCAAAGCAAACAAACACCAGTATCAATGCTCCTCAGACTTCCATGTTGTCTTCTTCATGCTACTGGGGAATATAGAGTGCTAGCACTGAGGTAATCTGGAGAGGAAATTGTAATGTGCAGCTCACTTTCCCTCAGTCAATATAAGGAGCCACCAGCCAGGACAAACCTTGGAAGGCTGGAGCACCAACCTTGTCAGGATAGTCTTGCTTGCTTCCTTGATTGCTTCAGCAGTGGAGAGAGACAGCTTACTTGTGTCACTGAGGTAAGATTGAGGGAGGGAGGAAAGACTGGCATGCTAAGTCAGGCTTCTCCTTTCTCCAGCCCTTAGCCGTTGAGTACAGAGGGAGGCTGTCGTCTCCTACTTCTGATTCAGTTGCAATGAAAAGGATTTGTTTGGGAGTTCTACTGTTGTTTTCTTTCCCCCACAATCGAGGATGTAGTGGGGGGGGGGAGCAGGTTGGAGTGTTGGCCCTGCCACTTCTCCCAGTGGCAAAGCAATGATGACACCAGATGAAGTGAAAGAGAGCCTGCTGCTCCTTCTGGCTGGCTCCCCCTTCCTGCACATAGACCAAGAGGGAAGGAGGAAATGGGTGACCAGTAGAGGCAAGAATAGGTCCTCCACATGCTTAAGTGTAAGCTTGTAACTGTCATGTGATAGCAAACCAGTAATTCTTCAAAGTACAGTATTACGTATTACGAATATTAATGTATTACGAGAGGTATTATGAAAATTAATGTTAACCAGAGGTGCTTAACAGGTCCTTCACACTGATGCCCTATTTTCTTATGCTAGACATACACTTTTGGTAGCAATAACAGTGAATGCTAGCACTATTGCATACACTAATGCTCTTCATTTGTACTCTCTTTCAGGATTTCTGATTACAGTAACAGAAGTTGAATTTTGGCAACATTCTACCTGATTTATAAACTGCCCATATCTCAAGATTTTAGCATTACCATCTTGGGGAAGATTTGCTTGCTTTGCTATCAGCCTTCCAGGGAATGCACCATGACATCTGCAGTAGTTGACAGTGGAGGTTCGGGTCTGGAGTTTGACAGCAGTGGTGTACAAATTCAAAGCAAGGTTGAGACACATTATACAGCCTGTTTTATGCACTGTTTGTAAATTTTGAGTATGGACAACTGAGCACATTTAAAAAGAAATTATTTTTAGATTGAAATAAAATAAACTATTCCCTATGTAAAACACTCTAAACTCTTATTGAAAAGTGGCATATAAATATTCTTAATGTATGCAATGTAAGGGGGAAAAGGGTATTGAACTGTGGTGTTTGATAGCATCATAGATTTATTTTTTTAAAAAGTATATATAAAGTGCACTTAAGTGTCTTTTCCTTAAAATAATTTGCTTTTAGAATACACCTGGGCAAGATACAGCTCCCAAACCATGTTTCCAAGAATTGAAAGTTTCACTTTTGAAAAGCAAGATTCTGGGTCTCTTGCTTGCAAGATATATTTGTAATAGCAAATATCAGTTACCATTCAAGTACTCAGACACATCATAGGAATAATCAGTAATCAAAGACCCAAATATGGGGCATACGTATAACTCTTGCATTGAAAAGTGCCTAATTTTAGTTGTATTGTGGCTTTAATGATCTCCATTATGTCTGTTACCATGTAGCTTGGCATTGGGCAAGTTCATGAAAATGGTATTAATGATATGCAACAAAGTTTACACACTGGCTATGCCAGTTGTGTGTTTGGTCTTTGTGTGATTGGTCTTAGTGTTCCCATATTGTGCTTTAGTGGTATACTCGCTCACTCACGGTCTCTCTCTCGCTCACACACACTCACAGTCTAACAGTTTTAATTTTAATATTCCATTACACAGAGTCATAACAGGGAAAGGTAAGAGAATTTAGACCATGATGGTGAAATATTAACACACTGTCTTACTATGTCCTACAGGAGAATGAGCCAGTCTCTGAATACCCAGCGGTGATTGTAGAGCCAGTACCAAGTGCCAGAGTAGAACAAGGATATGCCGCCCAAATCTTTGTGTATGATGATGAAACTTACCTGCTACAAGACGTTGCAGAAGAACAAGAAGTTGAGACTGAAACTGTGAAAACAGGTAGGCATTAAAAACTTTTTGCTACACCTGTAAACTGTAACTGGTTGATGCATTTGTTTAATATATTAAATTGCTAACTAAATGTTGCTGCCTTTCCCCACTTAGTGAGTAATAAAAAAATGCAGTACCTGACAATCTTAAACTCTGTCACTATGCATGCTGTACAAATGTGTTAGTTTTGCCTTTCTTGCTTAAGATTTGATGAAAAGACTTTGAAGATGCTTTTCTTTCTAATTTATATCTAAAGCTAGTACGTAATCTGCTTTTTGGGGTGAGATTGCCGTGGCTTTCTTTCTAGGAATAAAAACTGCAGCTAATATGTTGTCAGTGTTCAGTTAACTTCAGTGGTTTGGATCCAAAAAGCTACTTAGGCAAACCCGATGGCATGAGTGTGTCCTGTAGAATCTTTGATTTCCTTTTGAGTGGCAGATCCTCATACCATATCATAAACTGCTTTTCAAACTACGCTAATTGTGATATGGCATGAAGATCTGTCACTCAAAGGAAGTCAAAGATTCTACAGGACATGTCTAAGTAGCTTTTTAGATCCAAACCATAGTGTGTTTAAATCTAAATATTTGCCAATACTGAGGAGCCTTGATTTCTCAAATGATTTTTCTGTAGCAGTGTTCTAATGTTACTAAGCTAAGGCATATTTCATATTCTATATAAACAGACGTAGGATTTACAGGTATTCTCTAAGCAAATGAAAAATGATTTACAGGTATTCTCTAAAGCAAATGAAAAAAAATTGAAGATTAACTTTTCTTTTACAATGAGTGGTAATTTGTAAAGCTACTTAAGAGCTTTCCAGGTTCCCCAAAAAACTTCTTAGAGAGGTTGCCATGTGTAAGTTTTATTTCAGTTTAGTTGATCAGTGCATCAGTTAAAAGCAAGACAGTTGATTTGGAATACAAACCAAATATTTAATGAAAATTCTTTAAACAGTGCTGCTCTTCCATCAATTTACCATTGGTAGCTGGGATGTGAATACAGTGGACCCCCGCTATCCGCGGATCCTGCATCTGCGGATTTGTTTCAACGTGGATACGGGAGTCCACTTTAATAAAAGAGAAATGGGGGGGAAAAGTGGTTTCTTTTTAGATGAAAACTGCTGCTTGTTCTTGCTTAAACAAGCTTAAATTGCACTCTGGAAGTCTCTTCCGGGTCGTGCGACTCCCCCTCCCTTTCCCAAAATAGCTCCAGAATGCATTGCATTCTGGGGTGATCTTGGGAAGGGGGAGTCATGCAACCCGGAAGAGGCTTCTGGAGCACAATTTAAGTTTGTTTAAGCAAGAACACAGTGGTTTCTCTCTAAAAGGTAAGAAACTGCTTTCCCCTCCATTTTTCTTCTTCAGGTTTTACAGTTGGCCCCTGTATCTGTGGATTTCAGTATCCGTGGGGATTCTGGGAACAGAACCCCCACGGATACTGAGGGCCAACTGTATACATATGGAAATAAGTTGTATGAAATTATTGGGACTTCTATGTTATGCTTCTAATTTGGATTTGCTAAGTCTGTAGGGCTCATAGGAGATATGTCTGGCTCATGATTCATGAAGCAATTATGATTCACTTTATAGAGCATGAACTCCTGACTAGTGGCAAGTTCTGTTGATAGGGCATTTACAAACTTCACAGTTGAGTTGATGATGCACATGAGCTTAGTGATTTGCCCAAAATCTAGCAAATCCAGTCTTCCCTCCATCACATCATATGGCTTTTCAATTCTCTGAACGTAGAGGAGCTTGTGATATGATATGGGAAAGGTGCCGCTAATGTTGAGATGAGGTGAGAAAAATAAGTTTCACTGTGTGCATGAGCTACCCATGCACAGTTCTAGATTGTGCCCTCCTTCCTAGGCTTACCATATCTCTAACCGGGACAGAGTGCTAGACCTTTAGGAGAAGAAATGTGGGCAGGTGTAGCTTGTTAAACGTTAGAGCACAATCCTAGGCATGTCTACTCAGAAGTAAGCCCCATTGTGTTCAGTGGGGCTTGCTTCTGAGTAGACATGCCTAGGGTTGTGCTCAAAGGTTTACAAGCTACACCTGCCCACATTCCTTCTCCTAAAGGTCTAGCACTCTGTCCCAGTTGGAGATCTGGTAAGCCTACTCCTTCCTAGGAGTGTTTTTTTTTTAAATAAACAAAATATCTTAAATTCTGTCACCTCAGCTCCTGGCCTATATTATGCATGATTCTCATAAGGTAGCCTAAAATGCAGTTAGACCTTCCAGTTGAGCAGAAAGACGTATCTTTAAAGCCTCTTAAAATATTGCCACCTGAAACAACCAATACTGTTACTAATCCTTTAGAACAAAATTATCCTTGTAATAGCTCATGAATTCTGACTCAGTTGTGGCCAAGATGCAAGGAACTGCATACGCTAAGCAGCCTTGGGCTGTTAAATAGCACCCCTTCACTGGGTGCAACTTGACAAATTGCTTTTTTAAGGTTTGAGGTAAAACCAAAATGTATATTGATGCTAGAATCTCCCTTTAGCTGGATGAACATAAATAGTAAAGTTAATAGTTTGAGATGTAACATGCTAATAGTTGAGAGAAGGTGGATACACCCTGTGGACCCGGCTATTTGAAATTGCACCTGTTCTCTTCTGCAGTCTGATTTTGGAGCTTGTGGGCAGAAAGCTATTTTCATGATTTTCAATTCCACAGTGCAAGTTTCAGTTTTTAGAAGTGCTTTAGCCTTCACAGCTGTGATGAGTAATACTGCTCTAGTGCTCAGAAGTCAGAGGAAAACACTGGCGGCGCAATCCACATGCTCCACCGTTCGAAAGTGTTGCAAATGTGCTGTAAAGCACGTTAGCGACTACTTTAGTGTAAAGGCCGCTGGCGCGGAGACCAGCAGCCCTTACTCTGCTGCCAGACCGACCCAGCCACCGCAGGAGGAAGGTAAGGCTCCCGCCGGCGGGAGCAGGGGCGGGCCAGGCGGCGAGGGAGGGCAGCGGTTGGCCGAGCTGGCCTGGGAGCGGGTGCGGATGGTGGCCGCCATATCCCCGTCCCTTTCCTGGGACAGCGCAGCCATTACATGGCCTCCTTGGACTTATGCCAGCTCTAGAGCTGGTGGAAATCCAAGGAGGCCCATTGGGGTTTCCCCACGCTACACCAGGGGAAGGGGATGAACGTCCTCTTCTCCCGAAGAGACCTCTGAGCCGATCATGATTGGCCTGGAACGGGGATAGGATCCAGCGGGTGGCCCTAGGCCGCCTGTGGATCTTTACGGTGAATTGCGCTGTTAGTGATATGAAGCTTGTGTCCTTTATCTCTTTGAACTTCCTCATGAACCCTATTTTTTCTCTCCTCTTCATCACCATTCCACTAGAAATCCTAATATAGAAAATCCACATTCTAAAATAGAGATCTTAACTTCCACTATTTTGCTTAATTTACTTTTCACAGAATTTGGAGTTCCTTGAATGAAGCATGAAGCTTTGTAGGCATATAGACAAGCTTCCTTGACTTTTTAGATTGTCATATAATATGTGTCAGTATATATAATACAAATTTCAATTCTTGTTACTATGTGTCTTGTGATGAAGATAGACAATATTTAAATTCCTTTGTAGCTATTGTTAAATGAAGGTTGTGCATTCAGCGTAGGTGGGAGTAAAGTCTTCCCTCTCAAGACAAAATAAAAGTTTTCAGAACACTATTTAATTGAGGAGATGCTGGTGTATGGACTCCCATTTGAAGAGCTTCAAGTGAAATGCGACTCTGTTGGTTATAATTGGAACAAAATAAGCTCAGAACAATGAACTCTGATATTCAGAACACTATCATGTGACCTTTTTTGAGGTAGTGGTTTAACTATTAACTTTTTCTCCCTGTTCTTGACATCGCATCAGAAATCCTCCCTGTGGCACAAACTATCCTCTTTTTAATTTTAAACATATTGTTGCCACAGGGAGGTAGAAGACCTGCATGAAAAATGGGAATCTAAACATGAGCTCCTCCATGATTTATCTCATGGTAGGAGAAAAAACCTGAGCCAGAGACATGTTGGTATGTATATCTTTTTTTTTAAAAAAACATTATTTATAGAGAACAAATAATGAATTGAAAAATAAGGGGTGGGAGATGGTTTAAAGATTTAAAAAGCCCTTTAGCCCCTTTAAATTAAGTGTGAACTGGTATAATATAAAGAAAACCTTCTTTCTTTTTTTTCAGATTGCCACTATTATGGAAAACAAATCGCTTTTAACCACTTCAGACCTTCATTTGTTTCCAGTTACATAAAAACAAATGTAAAATGTCTTCCTCTGATTTTTTTTTTTTTATTCCTGTTAGGAAAAACAATGCTTTGTTACGCTCTGTAAATGATTTGTCAACATTTAGATCTGGAAGACATTAAGGGACTAGTGGGAATATTAGTACATTGTGATCGTGTTCTCCCTATGGTGCGTGGCTGTGCACTTCTCAACTAAGCTTGGAAGTCAGTGATGATGTGATGTCATTGCTGAACGCTGGGAAGACACCATGGTGCTGCTGTGAATCTTAGAGGGAACACTGATTGTGATGTATTCCTTCAATTGCTTGATGAATCTATGATGGGTTAATCTATGGACAACTGGCTTGATACATTGTTATGGAATATGTGTGTTCTGGAAATTCTGAATCTCTAAATCAGCCTTTCTCCATGCTAGTTTTATTTCTTGGCAGTTTGATTTGGTATATGATATTAACAAGGAATTCTTCAGAGAGAGCAAAATCATTTCCCCCCTTTTTGGCATGCATAGCTTTAGTAATAATAAAAGCAACTGTGTAGCTATATACTGTACAACATTTTTGACTGAAGCATTTAGAAGTACAGGTACTTCGGTTGCTACTATGTGAATACCAAGGGTTTTTAAAAAACAAATTCCAAATGAGTTGTACAAATAAAATGCTTTATAAATAAATATTTCTAAATACCACACTTCGAATACAAATGAAAAGACTTTTTTGGCATGTGACATGCATACTACCACAAATATTTTTAAAACTTACCCCATTTTAAAGATGTTCATGGGATTGCACCCTTGGTTTATCATTAACAAAAGAAACTGAACATCTTGCTGACTCTGGCCAAGATCCAGAGGAGTGCATAGCTAGATTGGGGCAACAGTGTTTTTCTCCCACCCTAAACACCAGATCCTCCTTCATGGATCATTGCCTTGTCGTGGCGAAGGGGCTTGCGTAACTCAATGAAGCCATGAGCTATGCCGTGCAGGGACACCCAAGACGGACAGGTCGTAGCAGAGAGTTCTGACTAAAAGTGATCCACTGGAGAAGGAAATGGCAACCCACTCCAGTAACCTTGCCAAGAAAATCCCATGAACAGTACCAAAAGGCTAAAAGCTATGACGCCGGAAGATGAGACCCTCAGGTCGGAAGGTGTCCAATATGCTACTGAGGAAGAGCGGAGGACTATTCCAAGTAGACCCAGAAAGAGTGAAGCGGTTGGGCCAAAGCCAATAGGATGTCCAGCTGTGGATGTGTCTGAGGTTGAAAGGAAAATCCAATGCTGCAAGGAGCAATACTGCTTAGGAACATGGAATGTGAGGTCTATGAATCAAGGCAAGCTGGATGTGGTCAAAAATGAGATGATAAGATTGAACATTGACATCTTGGGAATCAGCGAACTAAAATGGACAGGCATGGGCGAATTTAAGTCAGGTGACCATCATATCTACTACTGTGGGCATGAATCCCTTAGAAGAAATGGAGTAGCCCTCATAGTCAATAAAAGAGTGGGAAAGGCAGTACTGGGGTGCAACCTCAAAAATGACAGAATGATTTCAGTTCGAATCCAAGGCAAACCATTCAACATCACAGTAATCCAAGTGTATGCCCCAACCACTGATGCCAAAGAAGATGAAGTGGACCGGTTCTATGAAGACCTACAACACCTTCTAGAACTAGCACCCCAAAAAGATGTCCTTTACATCATAGGAGACTAGAATGCTAAAGTAGGAAATCAAGAAATAAACGGAACAACAGGCAAGTTTGGCCTTGGAGCACAAAATGAAGCAGGGCAAAGGCTAACGGAGTTCTGTCAAGAGAACACGCTGGTCATAGCAAACACTCTTTTCCAACAACACAAGAGGCGACTCTACACATGGACATCACCAGATGGTCAATACCGAAACCAGATAGATTATGTGCTTTGCAGCCAAAGATGGAGAAGCTCTGTACAGTCAGTAAAAACAAGACCTGGAGCCAGAGGCGTCGCTGCCTCTGTTGGCGCCCGGAGCAAGGGGGGTTGCCGCCCCTATCGCCGCGGCTAACAGGCCGCGGCGCGCTCCGGAAGGGAGGAGCGGGGCGCTCCGGAGGGGCGACCCGGCACCCCCTCCTCCCCCCCTCAATCGGGAGAGCCGGCTCGGGGACGTCTTCCCCGGCTGGCTGCCCGGGGCCTTCTAAGGAAGGCCCGCGCAAGAACGGTATTTATACCGTTCTTTTTGCGCATGCTCAGACTGTTACTGAGGGAAAAGGGCAGCCTTTTTCCCTCAGTAACAGTCTGAGCATGCGCAAAAAGAACGATATAAATATCGTTCTCGCGCGGGCCTTCCTTAGAAGGCCCCGGGCAGCCGGCTGGGGAAGACGTCCCTGAGCCGGCTCTCCCGATTGAGGGGGCGGAGACTCGAGTCCGAGTCCGACTCGCGGGCGGGGCGCCCGGAGCGGGTGCTCCGCTTGCTCAGCCCTAGATTCGCCTCTGCCTGGAGCTGACTGTGGCTCAGATCATGAGCTTCTTATTGCAAAATTCAGGCTTAAATTGAAGAATGTAGGGAACACCACTAGACCAGTCAGATATGACCTAAATCATATCCCTTATGAGTATACAGTGGAGGTGAACAATAGATTTAGGGCATTAGATCTGGTAGACAGAGTGCCTGAAGAACTATGGACGGAAGTTTGTAACATTATACAGGAGGCAGCAACGAAAACCATCCCAAAGAAAAAGAAATGCAAGAAAGCAAAGTGGCTGTCAGATGAGGCTTTACAAATAGCTGTGGAAAGAAAGAATGCGAAAAGCAAGGGTGAAAGGGAAAGATATAAACAACTGAATGCAGATTTCCAGAGAATAGCAAGGAGAGTTAAGAAGGCCTTCTTAAATGAACAATGTAAAGAAATCGAGGAAAACAACAGAATGGGGAGGACTAGAGATCTCTTCAAGAAAATTGGAGATATCAAGGGAATGTTTTGTGCAAAGATGGGCATGATAAAGGACAAAAAAGGCAGGGACCTGACAGAAGCAGAAGAGATTAAGAAGAGATGGCAAGAATACACAGAAGGACTATACAAGAAAGATCTTAATGTTCCTGATGACCACGGTGGTGTGGTCACTGACCCAGAGCCGGACATCCTAGAGAGTGAAGTCAAGTGGGCCTTAGGTAGCATTACTAATAACAAAGCTAGTGGAGATGATGATATCCCAGCTGAGCTACTTAAAATCCTAAATGATGCTGCTGTGAAAGTGCTGCACTCAATATGCCAACAAATTTGGAAAACTCAGCAGTGGCCAAAGGATTGGAAAAGGTCAGTTTACGTTCCAGTTCCAAAGAAGGGCAGTGCCAAAGAGTGTTCAAACTACCGCACAATTGCACTCATTTCACATGCTAGCAAGGTTATGCTCCAAATCCTACAAGCTAGGCTTCAGCAGTACGTGAACCGAGAACTACCGGAAGTACAAGCTGGGTTTCGAAGAGGCAGAGGAACTAGAGATCAAATGGCCAACATGCGCTGGATCATGGAGAAAGCACGAGAGTTCCAAAAAAACCCTACTTCTGCTTCATTGACTACGCAAAAGCCTTTGATTGTGTGGATCACAACAAACTGTGGCAAATTCTTAAAGAGATGGGGGTACCAGACCACCTTACCTGTCTCCTGAGAAACCTGTATGCGGGTCAAGAAGCAACAGTTCGAACCGGCCATGGAACAACCGATTGGTTCAAAATAGGGAAGGGAGTACGGCAAGGCTGTATATTGTCACCCTGCTTATTTAACTTATATGCAGAGTACATTATGAGAAATGCAGGGCTGAATGAATCGCAAGCCGGAATCAAGATTGCCGGGAGAAATATCAACAACCTCAGATATGCAGACGATACCACCCTAATTGCAGAAAGTGAAGAAGAACTCAAGAGCCTCTTGATGAGAGTGAAAGAGGAGAGTGCAAAAGTTGGCTTGAAACTCAACATTAATAAAACTAAGATCATGGCATCTGGTCCCATCAATTCCTGGCAAATAGAAGGGGCAGAAATGGAAGCAGTAACAGATTTTACTTTTTTGGGCTCCCAAGATCACTGCAGACGGAGACAGCAGCCATGAAATTAAAAGACGCTTACTCCTTGGAAGGAAAGCTATGGCAAATTTAGATAGCATAATAAAAAGCAGAGAGATCACCATGCCAACAAATGTTTGTATAGTCAGGGCGATGGTGTTCCCAGTAGCAATGTATGGTTGCGAGAGTTGGACCATAAAGAAGGCTCAGCGCCGAAGAATAGATGCTTTCGAACTGTGGTGCTGGAGAAGACTCCTGAGAGTCCCTTGGACTGCTAGGAGATCAAATCAGTCAATCCTAAATGAAATCAACCCTGACTGTTCCCTGGAAGGACAGGTACTGAGGCTGAAGCTCAAATATTTTGGCCACCTAATGCAAAGAGAGGACTCTCTGGAGAAGACTCTGATGCTGGGAAAGATTGAAGGCAAAAGGAGAAGGGGAAGGCAAAGGATGAGATGGTTAGACAGCATCACCGATGCAACGAACATGAAAATGAGCGAACTCAGGAAGATAGTGGAGGACAGGAAGGCCTGGCGGGATATGGTTCATGGGATCACAAACGGTCGGACACGACTTAACGACAATTACTGAATCTGAATCTAAAGGAACGAATCTGTACTAAAGGAAGCGTCATAATGGGAGGTATTACTGTATACTGTTGCAATAAGTAGATCCAGCAGAGTCTGCTGCACTAAACCGTAGAATTTTGTATAGTTTTGTGAGTATTGCATTCATGCTAATAAGTGGCATGAGGTGGCAGTGCTAAAACCTACTGTGTGAATGTTTCCTATGTTTGTGGGATCCCACTGACTTTACTGTGTCTTACTTTGAGATTAACAGCGCAATCCTATCGTACTTATGCCACTGTTGTAACCAGAGGCGCAGTGAGAACGGGAGGCGCCAGAAAGGAAAGGGGATACAAATCCCCTCCAAAAGGGGAATTCAAAGTGGATTTGAATCCCCTTTCTGTTCTGGGGCCTCCTGTTCTTGCTGCGCTGCTGGTTACAACGGTGGCGTAAATAGGATAGGATTGCGCCCTAAGTGTGCTTAGGATTGCAGTTTTTGGCAATTGTCAGGTGATACTACTTGTTGCCACTGTTTCCATTAAGCTACGCAGCTCTCAGCTGAACTCTGTGCAGCTTGGAGTTCCTGGAAGTCCGGTGGTGATGTATGATTTCATCGCTGAGAGTCTGGGGACGCCACTGCACCATTACACAGTGAGGGAAGGGGTCTGCACAGCAGCAGGTAGCCCTTAGAGCAGGGGTTGTCAAGTTATGGCCCATGGGTTAGATCCAGCCTACCACCCAAGGTCATCCGGCTGTGCAGCACAGGGACTCTACGAGCCTGGGCAGGCGGCTCTGCCATTCCGTGTTTGGTGTGCGGCAAATTGGGCAGGAGGCTCCCCTCCCAAGCCAAACTCCATGGAGCTGCTTCTGGGAGTTTGGCAATGACGTGATGATGTCATCGCCGAATGTCCAGCCCCTTTGCGGCCAACCCCTGCCTTAGAGGGAATATAGCTTGTTGTTGAATTTGAAGAGTGCTTTTAGGACTATTCCAATTAGCGAAAGATAGATTGGTCCTCCATAAATTTGTGTATTCATCGTAAATTAAATGAACTTCTAATTTGGATGCAGTGTATCCAAGTATAGGAGTGCAGTACAGTACTAAAATTTCAATTTTGGCTACCAGCTGCATATTGCAGGTGAAAGGTTTCTGTAGATCACCCAGGACATGCTCTTGCAGCCAAATGAAGCAGTAAGTCCCATTGAAGGTACTGATGACTAAATTTACATAGATACATCTTTATGGTGAAAGACCCATCAGACTTATCTTTTGAAAGAAGCCTTACTACATAGGCTTGATAGATCCTGTCACTGATGACATATCTTTCAAATCCAGCACAACCTCTTGACCAGCTTTACTGTAGCTTCAAACATCCAGAAAGAATGCAATGAGTTGGTTTTTCAGATTGGCCCTGTCCACCTATGTTTAAAAGTCCAACTGCAATAAAGATGAGCATCCCAAGGAAAACTGTATACCTGTACAGTATATGAATATTCTATATTGGCACATGCAATGATACTTGACAGTATTATGATAATCTGTATTCTGTAGATCTGGTTGCCTCAAGAAAAATATCAGAAACACTTACTTAGGTGGAATGTTTAACAAATGACAAGTGCAAAAGGGAACAGTTGTCCTTGAACCTGTGTGGGGTCAGTTTGCAGTTATGTGTACAGTCCCAAAACTTCTGCCTTAAGTTATCACACCTGCTTTTTAATAAAGTTCACAAAGTGGTTTATGAAGCAAAATAATGAAAACATAGTTCCTTCTTTTGGAGGACTCACAGCACAATCCGATTTAACTTTTGTGCCGGTTTAACCAGCGGCGCAGCAAGAACGGGAGGCCCCAGAACAGAAAAGGGATTCAAATCCCCTCCAAAAGAGGAATTCAAAGGGGATTTGAATCCCCTTTCCGTTCTGGGGCCTCCTGTTCTCGCTGCGCCGCTGGTTAAACAGGCACAAAAGTTAAGTCGGATTGCGCTGTCAATCTTTTTAACACTCTCACAATCAGAAAACAGCCATTGGAAATGATTTTATTCTGGTCTCTCTTAACTCAGTTAGCTGGGGCAAAGAGAGACATCAGTGAAATATATCTGAAACAAACATTTCTTGTTTTCATAGCCTTAATCTATGCTGCCTGCTGAAATGCCACTGGTGCTGAGAGCAACAGAGTGGAAATATGTACTGGAAAAGCAGTATAGCAATCTGCTTTCTATACTGTACTGTTGTGAATATAAATCAGTATGTATGCTGGTCATGAGAATTACAGATCTTATCTAGTATAGAAATCCTTTAAATAAATAAAAGTGTCTTGCGTTTGATGGGTTAGCAAAGATGCAGTTATGCAGATTTACTCATAAGTAGCTGCTCTATCTGGGCTGAGTGGCACAGGTGCAGTGCCTATACATGTGCTTCCAAATATGTAACAGCTTGCTCAAAGTGAAATATTTTGGCTTGAACTCTTCGAGGGTCTTGTGCTATAAGAAACAAATGGTAAGGGGGTTCAGTAGTCTTCAGGCCTCCTTACTTGTAAATGCAGAGACCTCAGCTTGTGGTTTGATGTAGCAAAGCAGTTATTAGGAACTTGGCTTCTAAATAGAACTTCTGCGAAATGAATTTAATACACAAGAAAAGCATGGATTTGTTGACAATTCAGAAACGATGCATTATTCTTCTGCCTAGGCCCAGTGTTGCCTCTTTCTCCTAAACGCTAGTTAAGGGATGAGCGCTCCAATGGTGGTTGTACCAAGTGTCTACTAGAGAAGCTGAGGAACACAGAACGGAGTCGGACTACTACGGCTACAGAAATGTGGTTGGGAGCAGAACTATTACGGAGGTATCTAAAGCCAGACTCGGGTAGGACGGGAACCTGACGTTCGCTTCCAGAATACTTAACGGCGGCTCTTCAGGAACTGGATGACGAACCGAATAAGGCTGCGCTTCCGCCTGAGGAAAGGCTACCTAGCAAGAGAGACGTTCAACGAGGAGCGGGCTGATACGCAGAGAGCAAAAGATTTTAACGGCAACGAAGAACGAGCTGCGCAGAATGGAAAGCGGCGCCGGTGACACAGTCGGTCATTCCTTTTTCTCCCTGGTCACCACGCCGCTTATGTAGCAGGACGCGAGAGGCTTAGCCGCTAAGCATTCCTCTTGGAGCGGCTGAAAGGGAAGCCTCCACCGTTACCGTCGGCTTATCGAGCCGTCTGCAGGCGGTGGCGGCGACTAGACTGGGTCCTTTTTCAGCTCTGGCTGCAGAATGGAAGAGAGGAAAGGAGGGCGGGCGAGAGGGAGCGAGCGCCCGCCGGGCACTTCCTGTCTACGAGGCTAGCGGCGGAAGGATCGCGTGCGCCCCGCGCCAGGAGGAGGAAGCGCTGTTTCGCCGTCCGCTTCAAGCAATGAGGGGGGGAGGAGAAGATTGTTGAGCTTCGCTGGTGCGTGGCTGGTTGGGCGCGGGAACGAGCGTGCAGCTAGAGGAATATCCGGCCGCAGCTGAGCGAGTGCGCGCGCGCGCCCGCCCTCTCGAGCGGGGTCTCGCGTGCGCGCGGTCGAGCGTCAGGGAGCCCCTGCGGGTCAATGCGAAGTCGCGGCGGCTGCTGCTCGCTCCAGCGGCATAAACATGGCGACTTCCCTGCATGAGGGCCCGACGAATCAGCTCGATCTGCTTATCCGCGCCGGTAAGGGCGACGCGAAAGGGTTGGGGCGCGCGGCGGGGAACGGGAAGGCGCAGGGTGGGTGCAAAGGAGGAAGGAAGGAGCTGCGCACGCTGCTCGTTCGCTCTTCCCCGGGGGCGGCACTGGAGTAATGGAGGGAGGACGAATCCAGGAAGTGATCACCTTGGCGTGGCGTGTCTGCGTTAGCAACCTTGCCCGGCTGCACCGGAGCAGAGTGAGCAGCAGCAGCAATGGGTGCCCAAAGATTTTGCGTGTGTTTTTGTACGTGCGCCGTTGGCAGGGTAGGAAAACGTAGCCTATGGCGCTGCTGCTGCTCCGCCTGGATCCCGAACCAGGAAGAAGTGTGGCGATTGTTGTGCCTGCCCTTCCTCCCGCCCGCCAGCCACGCCACGCTGTCTGAGCGGAAAAGGCTGCTTCCTTTGAGCGCCGCCTGGGTTCTTTTTCTACCCCGGCTGTTCCTCTTATGGAGCGCCTGTGAGGGCTGTGGGGTCTACTGGGGGTTAAGGATCCTCCTTCTTTAGAGGCGCTTCTTGCCCTCTAAACTTTGTTCTGCGCTGGGGAGGATGTGGGATTAGATCAGCCCGGGGCCGTAAGAGGAAGAAAGGGCGATTGTAGCGCCATTGATCCTAGCGCTGTACCAGCCCTGCGTTGTCTACAGCGAGAATATTTAGTCCTTTTTAAACCCCCTCCCCTCTCTGTTCTCCCCCCCCCCATAGCGGAAGCGCGGAGCTCCCTCAGGAGCCCTAGTACGCGGGGTGGGGGAGAAGGCGGGAGTGACAGGCCTCACCGGCCAATCAACTGTCAAGGACGTTCGAAATCAGAAAGCTGTGTTCTCTATTGGGTGGGGCTAGGCTCTGTGAGGCCAATGGGGCTGAGGGAGAGGTTGAGTGGCAGCTCCCTATGGCGCTGACAATGCAAGCACGGAATTGGAGGGAAGAGGAAGGATTGTAAATACGGAAGCGAGGGCGGGGCTGGAGGGAAGAGAGAAGAGCTGCAGTGGATTCATGGTTTTCATAAATGTGCTTTGCGGACTGGTGATCGCCTTTTCTTGCGGTGTCGGTTCCTTGGGTATAGATGCGGAAATCTCCGTACATCTACTGGCACCAGTGCACTTCTGTCTCTTAGTAACCAATAATCTATAGCGTGAGCGTATATAGTTACCATTCAGTTCTTATATCCTTTTCAGCCCTTTTAAATGTAATTAAACTATGAAACCGGCTTCCTTAACTGCATTTCTGCATGTGACCAGGGTATTTCGCATTGTGTTCCTGCACCCGCAAGTTTCCGTTGACCTTCTAACACTAGTAATTACTGACTACAGATATGAATGGTTTTTCCTTAGTGCTCGATGTTACTTGAAATGCCTAGTTAAGTTGTCAGTGATTATTTTGAAAGATATTATAGCTTTCTTGCTTCAGAATAGAGGTTATCTAGTTAACCTACCATAATTTCATACTGAATGTTGAGATTGTGATGTGCATTTTGCTTCTGTTGCTTTATGTATCCATTTCAATGGGATAGAATTGCAGCTCCAAAACTTGAGGTGTGCCTGAGATCCAAGGATGTGCAGGCTGCTGTTCAAAGAGTTGTATGTTTTCCTTGCCCCTTTCAAACCCTTCTCACTTTTGTGTAGCTTGCTTTAGATGGGTTGGTCACGCTTCCCTCACCCCATTCAGTGTTAAGAAATGGTGCTGGCGGCAGCCTGTCAATGTCTGTCTATTTTGACAAGGTTTTGCATCCTCTTTGGAAGTCTTTAATACATTCTATTGGTGTAATAGTGCTACACTTACTAGGATCCAATACTCTAATTTAAAATCTGGCAAACCTGTGTCAAAACTGCTGAAGCAAGATCACCTTTCTTTGTAGTTACCATGGTGTCATCTATGCTGGCTTGACTTCTGTACAGTTGGTCCTAGGACATGGCCTGAGCAATCTTGCTGAAAACTAAGCAGTTTTCAGTCAGGTGCCTTGACCACCTGGCAACCTGATGTATGCCTCCTTTATTTCTATGAAGACAGATGGAATATAAATGCAATAAATTAGTTGAGACTATTTGGTCTACGGTTTGTATTTGTCACATTATATTGTAGATGGCAGTATCCTGTATTTTGTATATTGCAGTGGATATCTGAGTACGACATGGACAAAGTGTGGGATTGGATATGCAAGCATTCAGAGGCTGATTTCCTCCCATCCATTTTATAGTTTAAAGCAGAAGTTCCCAAACTGGGGCGTCATGATGCCCCAGCTGGGAACAGTGGGTTGGTACTCCCTTAAGGGAAGTGGCAACCCATAGTGATGGTGGTGGCGCTTCTGGGATCGCGCCACCACTGCTGGGGGAACAAAGGGTTTTTTAGCCCTACCTGGGCGTCTTGCCGGGCCTCTTTGAGCCACCTCAAAACGGCTCCAGATTGCGATCGCGACCCACTTCTGATTTCGTCCGAACCTCCCCCCCCCCCCGTAGGACTAAAAAAAACATTTGGTCCCCCAGTGGCGGCGTGATCCTGGAAGTGCCGCTGCTGTAATCACCCTCCCTGCAAATACTTATTTTTTTTGGGGGGGGGTTGGGAACCTCTGGTTTAAAGTATCATTTTGAAGAGAGGAAGTTGGGTTAGGAGGACATGCTGCAGGGCATTCCTTCTCTGGGGCAAAAATCCCTCCCCTTAAAGCTGAAAAAGTCTACCCTCATAGCTTTAAGGATCCTGACTGACTGACTGACTGACTATGGCTCAAGCCTGTGGCTTAAGCCTATGGCTTACATCATTTCCAGCCAATTTTCTGTGTCCCTCATAAGTTGAAGAGAAGCATGAGACAAGCTGCTTGGTTTCTTTTCCTTCAGTGTGTTTAACTCCTAGCCCTGACTGGCTAAGGAATTTATGCTTGTATGCTACTATTTTTTTCTTGCTAGCATTGAAGGCCATATATATGTTGCCCTCACCTCTGCTGCTGTTCGGCATTGTGAGGAGGGAGGATAGTGGTCTGACTTCCTAACGTTTTCCTACAAAGGATATTCAGTGTCCATGGTCAATAGATACCTATTCTTACACTTTTGTTCTCTCTGCCATTTAGCCCCAAGTGTGTCCAGGCATGGTAAACTCACTAACATAGGGTGTGATATACCATTATAATATCCTAGAACCAGCTATTGCACTTTATTGCTGCCTATGAGCATTCCTAGCCATTGGCTGAGCTACACTAATGCCACAGAATGTTTGTGAATACTCTTAACTGCTAAGGGGAAAGGGCAGGTGAATGGAATTGTGAGACTTCAGTGAGGAAAGTGAAGGTCATTTTTGTTGGAGAAAACCGTACTCAGTGTTTGGATATTGAAAAAGGTGTGTGGTGTTAGGAATGGTTTTTGTTGTTCAGTCGTTAAGTTGTGTCTGACCCTTCGTGATCCCATGAACCATATCCCGCCAGGCCTTCCTATCCTCCACTATCTTCCTGAGTTCGCTCATTTTCATGTTCGTTGCATCGGTGATGCTGTCTAACCATCTCATCCTTTGCCTTCCCCTTCTCCTTTTGCCTTCAGTTTTTCCCAGCATCAGAGTCTTCTCCAGAGAGTCCTCTCTTCGCATTAGGTGGCCAGAATATTTGAGTTTCAGCCTTAGTACCTGTCCTTCCAGGGAACAGTCAGGGTTGATTTCCTTTAGGATTGACTGATTTGATCTCCTAGCAGTCCAAGGGACTCTCAGGAGTCTTCTCCAGCACCACAGTTCGAAAGCATCTATTCTTCGGCGCTCAGACTTCCTTATGGTCCAACTCTCGCAACCATACATTGCTACTGGGAACACCAGTTAGGGATGGTAGGATGTCTGAAAGAAAGTGGTCATAGTAGAGAAAATGGAATTCAGTTTGAATGGAGGAAATGAGGGGTCATAGAGAAAAGAGGTAGTGAACAAGCCTCACGCAGGAGGAGTGAATTGCATTCTGTTGGAGAAAAACGGAGTGGATGTGCAGGTGGGAGGTATTGTAGGGCTAGAGAACAAAGATGGGAAATGGTTGAAAAACTGAATTTTATATCTTGGAACGAAGATTTATATACAATTTTATATATTGATTTGAAAGATGTGGTTACAGAGTGCTAGTATTAGTTGTTGGATTTGTGACCCACCTTTTTTGAATATTGCACACTTTGATATTGTGCTCTGCCTGCCTTTTAACATGTTTATGATTCATAGGAATTTGAAGATCTTTGGCTGCAAAACTTATAGAAACGTACAGAAGTTTGTGAAAATTTCTATTTTCTCAGTTCACCAACTCTAAAAATATACTCACAGCGCAATCCGACTTAACTTTTGTGCCAGTTTAACCAGCGGCGCAGTGAGAATGGGAGGCCTCAGAACGGAAAAGAGATTCAAATCCCCTTTGAATTCCTCTTTTGGAGGAGATTTGAATCCCTTTTCCGTTCTGGGGCCTCCCGTTCTCGCTGCACCGCTGGTTAAACCGGCACAAAAGTTAAGTCGGATTGTGCTGTTAATCTGTGGTGCAAGACAGGCTACGCTGCTGTGCCATAAAACCTCCAGTCTCATATCCAAAACCACATTAAATTTGGGTCAAGGCCTGTATGAAGTGGCAGTTGTTTAAGAGCACAGCCTTAATCCTTATCCCAAAGACCAGGAATTGTATAAGTCTGTACTTGGGTGTCCTTGTGCCTTTAGGTACATTGGGCTAGTACAGAAAGAAAGTGTGATGGCTTCTCAGTTGTGCAAGGGACCTAAGACTTTTCACAGCTCACAGGCAGGTGAAAGAGCGGGAAGAACAGACGATTGAACAGGTTAGGAACCGCACAGGTGTGATCCCCTTGTTGTATGAGTGCAGTGCTTCTGCTCTAAAAATGAGTGAAGTAAAAATGCTATATGGGAAGAGTGTTATGTGGTGCTTCATTGGCATGGCTGTTGGTGGTGGTGGTGCCATTTTCATGCATGTTTTGAGTTGGTATGACTGGAATTATGAAAAAAGAAAATGGACAAGTGGTAATGTTGTGAATGTACTGTTTTCTCTTGTAAGTTGCAGGTTGCAGAGGTGCTTTTTTTAATAGAATCGTGGCATTTATATAGTGCTTCATTGTTTTCACAACGTTTTAGCTACAATATCTCAGTAGGTTTTAGGTTGTTTGGCAGGTCAGATGGCAGGAGGAGGGTTCTGTAGCTTGCTCTAGGTCACCTAGTAAGTTCCTGGTGAGGGCATGATTTGAATCAAAGACTTACTGTGCTATACCTGTTTTCCTGGGTCTGAAACCTAGGTTCTGGTCCCACTGCCTAGGTCAGTTTGTGCTATTGTGTCTTCGAATAAGTGTTCATGTAAATCTTATATTTTAACAATATGAGCTGTCTATGACCATGACCCAATCTTGAGCTGAAGAGGAGAACTGGGATGATACTATCTGCCAGCAACAGAACTTGATTTGAATTGCCTGCTTCCTAAGACGACATTTGTTGCTGTATGTACAGCATGTGATGCTGTAACTCAGGGTCACTTCTTTGCAGTGACCCTGTTGTTGGTTTTCAGTGATCAGATCTCCTAGTTTCTATATCCTCAGGCTTTCCCATTGCAAAGTACAGTAGTTATTTCTGTGATATAGATGCCAATACAAGTAAGTTGTGAATCGAACAGATAACAGTGCTTTCAGGCAGGTGTTAAAACTGGGAATAGGGAATGGTGCCATCTACTGGGGAATAGCACTTGAAGCTGAGCATGTCTTCTAACTGCAGTATTCATTGAGAGACTTACCAAACTGACCATCACAGAAGTGACAGCTGTTCTTCTGACTGGGGAAGAGGGAAGAAAGGTGGGGAATGGGTTGAACATTTGTAGAATTGCTGGAAGGGGTTTTCTTGCATTTATTCTTTTTTTCAAAATAATTCCTGTGATGATGAATTACTGTTAAATAAGAATAGGATATTGCCTTACTCTTAGGCAGTGGGTAGTTTTATTTTATTTTAGTGGGACAATAGGTTTAGACTGTAAATGTATCAAGGTGACACTACCTACTATGTCTTACTTTTGTGAATATTAAAAAAATTATTTTAAAAAATTATACCCCACCTTTTCCTATGCCAAAGTCAAATGCCCAAATCAACTACTGTATAAGAAACGTTTGAATTCTAAGAGTTGTGTGAAATCAATCCATATTCAGTTTTTAAGCTTCATGTTGTATCTGTAACATGGTAAAAGGAAAAGCTATTACAAATGATGCTGCTATTCATTCTTTCCTCCTCCTCCTTGTGAACAAAGTATGGGGACTTCATAAGCCTGTGGCAGACAGATGCTCATTCAGATGGAATGGAAACAGTGGTTTCCTTCTACATGGTCGTTGCCTTCCAAATTGTCAATGCCCTTGTATGTTTGTATTTCTATTAGTTCCAATGTTTGTGCTTTTAATGCTTCACGTTCATAAGTAAATTTAAAAAATATAGCCACTGTGCTGAAACATAGCAGAATCCATGGGATTTCCATGGGCACCAGTTTTGATTTGGCCGCTGTACTGTGCAGATGTGTGTATTGTACACACATAGCATGCCAAGAATACGTAACAACAGGAAAGATGAATGCACCAGAATGACTGAAAGGAGTGAGAGAACACCTGAGACTGCTGGTCTGTCTAGTAATTTAATTGTTGAATGCTGTTGTGTTACAGGATTTTGTTAGAAAATTAGCCACCCTTGAAATACTGTAACAATTTGGACTCCACTAAATTAAGCATTATTGCAGACTTGAAATGTTGAGGACATTGTGTTGTGCTGAAGTTCAACTCTACTGAACTTAATTGCTGCCTTAATTCAATTTTTTTGTAACTATTGAAAACCTTGTATGCTGATTGGGGGGGGATTTCTACTGACATTAAGTTTCTAACAACAAGTTGTCAAAATCTTTAAAAGAGAAAATTCACTTGTTTTTTTGCTCTGTGCAGCTAACATGTCACATCAGAAAGAGTGTGCCTCCTGCTTTTTCAATAACAAAACTCTCCACTTAATGCAGTGTAAGACAACATACTTTTTAAAAGAAGTCAGAAAATCAAGTCCTGATATGGTCAGCTTAGCTTTCAGAGGAGTTTAGCGTTCTGTTGCATTTTTCTGTGCCTCAGCTATGATACTGTTACCAGTTCTGTAAATCATTTTGCTGACATAGTGAAGAATAGTGGTGTAGGAGCCAGGATGGTGTAGTGGTTTGGGAGTCGGACTTAGACCTGGAAGATCCAGGTTCAAATCCCCGCTCAGCCACGAAGCTTCCTGGGTGACCTTGGGCCAGTCACTATCTCTCAGCCCCACCTACCTCACAGGGTTGTTGTGAGGACAAAAAGGAGGGGAGGAAATATGTACACCACTCTGAGCTCCTTGGAGGAAGGGTGGTATAAAAATGTGAAAAATAAATAAAAATAAAATTTGACTGGCTTTTGCCAAGTACTGTAATCCAAAATTTCCAACTTATTGGGCAGACTTCAAGCTTGTAGGATGTCGTCGCCCCCCCCCCCCGAATCTCCAGGTCTACAACGATAGCCAGATGAAAAATAGTAGTGTGCGGGGCAGGCATACAAACATTCAAAGAACAGAGTTCCTCTGAGCACATGCTCAACCCAGAACTTAGTTTTAGTACAGGTTGAGTATCCCTTAACTGGACTGCTTGGGACCGGAAGTTGTTCGGAGTTTGGAATATTTGCATAAATATAACGAAAAAACCCCAGCCGGCTTGCTGGATCACACTGAGCCCACGCAAAATTCAAACGAGAAGTTCTGCTGGCTTTTGCTTTCCGTATGGTAATTTTGTCTTTAATAAATCCTTTTAAGTATAGTTCTCTATACCGCGAGTCCTTGATTGAGAGAACTGAATACACACGCCAGGCTAAATGAGTGCCTAGACCGAATTGGCTATCTTCACAATACGAAGGAGTGGGCTGTCCCAGGCTGAGATTCTAATTAGCTAACTGGGCAGTGGTGATTATTGGATTTGCATGAGAATCTCTCCATGGAGGAAGAGAGGTTGGGAAGAGGGAGAGCAAGTGCCGGGCTGTCGGGGACAGGCTGTGTGCACGCAATGGATAATTTTACATATATGGTGAAATCTTTACATGGTAGCCCCCAGAAAGCATCATGCTATGGCCAGGAGCGTGAAAAATTGCTGCTGGCTTGTTGTATCCCACTGAGCCCACACAAAATTAAACAGAAGAATAGCCCCCCATAATGCATCATGGTGCCCGAACAGCCAGGTGCCTGAAAAATCCCTGCCGGCTTCCTCCTGGGTCGTGCTGAGCATTCGAAAAACGTAAACACAAAAAGTCCTGCCAGCTTCCTCTGCTGTGTGAGTAGTGGCGCTATGCTGGCCAGGTGTGGTGATTTTTTTTTTAAAAAAAATCATCCCCCCCCCCCCCAAAAAAATGTCCAGGTTTCGGTTGCCCGGATAAGGGGTAAGCAACCTGTACCAGAATTGAGCTCCCATTTCTTTCACACAAAAGTATTATTTTCCTCCAAACTTCATTTCAGCAATTGAATTTTGGAGCCTGGGGAGGGGAATCCCTTCTGTTTGTTATTATTTTTAAACAATTAGACATCAGAATCTCTTTATATATTTCAAATTGTTCAGAGATTTACTAGTAGATCCAGATTTATTTTCATCTCAGTACCTAATACATTTCATATTACAGTTAGTTTGAAATACCTTTTAATGTAGGCTTGCTCTCGTGGTAAATGGTTCTTGATAGAAATGCAGTTGAGATGGAGGTTGAATATACCTGCTGGTTGATATGTGATATGGTATTTGGACCTAGATTTGTTTATGTAGCAGTTTTAATTAGAGGTATGGACAATTTAAAAACATTACCTTCTGAGCTGAGAGCATTTTCTTTATCCTTGAAATTCTTATTAACATTTGTCTTCCTCCTTGAGTTCTTGTTCTAGACAATTTCTTCCCATCTTTGTAGTCCAGTTACCGCCTTTCAGTGCAAAGGAATATAAACAGAGTTCTGTAACCTACCGTATTTATCGGCATATAATATGCACCAGCGTATAAGACGCACCTTCCTTTTGGCCCTGGGTTTCAAGAAAAAAACATTCAAAGTATTTTTGGGCCACTTACCGCTTTGCTGCTTAATTAGCTAATTTACATAAATTGCACAAAAATACCAGGATCTCTTTTAAAACACACAGCAATAAGACACATGAACAAAATGCACCAGAACAAAAATCCCAAGTACAAAAAAACCCCAGACTCAACTCTTTTTTCCCCCAACCCACCCATGCACAGTTTCCAAAGTAAAAAACATTTACCCCAAGTACAAAAAACCCCAGACTCAACTTTTCCCCCACCCCACCCCACCCATGCACAGTTTCCAAAGCAAAAAACATACAAGTACAAAGAATAGCACCCCCTATGCACAGTTTCCAAAGCCTCCCAACTAGGCCCAGTTCAGAAGCTTACCCAAGCTGCATTCATTCACCATCCAGGAGAGCTGGGAAGACCACACCCTCTGCAGCTCAGCTGAACTGAACTGAGGAGCATAGCGCCCTCTGCTGGCTGCTGAGAAGTTCAACTCATGCACGTGCATAAATTAAACCCGACAAACAGCTGTAGATCGGATAGATTAGTCAGGGAAGAAAGCACAAGGGAGCTCTCCGGCTCCGGAAAAAAACCCGGTAAGCCCAAAAATGCTTTAAAACGGGCAGGGGGGGAGGGATTTTTTGTATTGGCATATAAGACGCACCCTACTATTTTGGGTCACAAATTTAGACAAAAAAGTGCATCTTATACGCCAATAAATACGGTATATATTGGGGGAATGAATTAGTGTTATAAATATTCAGGCTTGTTGCTCAGACTAAATAATTTTGGAACAGAGTAATATATTTGTAAAGTTGGATAGTTATACGGTACCTTGCTTATTATGGCAAGCATAAAACCTCAAATCCAGTTTCATATCCTGTTGGTAAGCCACAGTTAAACTACACCTTCTGGGTTTAGTCAACACATGGGGCTCTGGTTTAACGGCAGGATTCTTCTGTCATAGCTCTGCACCTGAATTTGAGAGTAACATGGAGGGTGAAGCAGAGCATGTGGACTCATTACTGTCAGCTTATGTTTATTTATCTTAACTGGCCAATGAAAATGGTTCCAGACAAATGCTCTGTATATGGCCAGCCCAGGAGATAAAAGAATATCATGTTGACCAAAAAGTTAAGATGGTGAGAAGTTAGATCATCTCAAAAAGGATATAGTGGAACTGGAAAAGGTGCAGAGGAGAGCAACCAAAATGATTAGTGCCCTGGGGCATCTTCCCTATGAGGAAAGGCTACAGCGTTTGGGGCTCTTCAGTCTAGAAAAAAGGCGGCTGAGGGGGGACATGATTGAGACGTATAAAATTATGCATGGGATGGAGAGAGTGGAGAAGTTCTTTTCCCTGTCACACAACACTAGAACTAGAGGACATCCACTCAAATTGAGTGGAGGGAGTATTAAAACAGACAAAAGAAAATATTTCTTTACCCAGCGTGTAATTCATCTGTGGAATTCCTTGCCACAGAATGATGTGATGGCACCTGGCCTGGATGCCTTTAAAAGGGGATTGGACAGATTTATGGAGGAAAAGTCCATCACAGCTTACAAGCCATGATGGGGAAAAGCAACCTCCTGGTTGTAGGAGTAGGTTTTCTTTGTGCCAGGTGCAAGGGAGTGGCGACTTGACACAGGTATCTTGTCTTGTGTGCTCCCTGAGGCATCTGGTGGGGCCACTGTGTGATACAGGAAGCTGGACTAGATGGGCGTGATCCAGCAGGGCTCTTCTGATGTTCTTATTATATATTTTAAAATGTGCACTTGCTGCAGAACTTCTGAAAAAACACCATCTTAATCAGAATTTTCCACATGCAAACATTTTGGTAGCTTATAGTCATTAGGGAATGTTTGCTAAAACCACTGGTGCTGTGGTGCAAGCCCAGACTATAATGTAGGCAAGAGGTCTGAAATACAGGAGAGAGAAGTTCTTCTTTGTTCATACCAGTGGTTTTGTGTGTGTGTGTGTGTGTGTGTGTGTGAGAGAGAGAGAGAGAGAGAGAGAGAGAGACCATACTTCTTAGGAGGTCACATGGAAAAAGGAAGCAGGCAGTCTCGCTGGTGAGTCTCTATAGGTGCACATGCGTCCTAGAGAGGCATTTCCGGTTCCTGCTCACCCTCATGGATAGATGCCGAAACCAGCTAAGTGCCTTTGAATTTTGCTGTTTTTCCCGGACTACGGCACGTGTGGGCGGCTTCTCCCGGTTTCGCGGCCCGGAGGGTGAAGCTATAGCCCGGCCAAATCTATACACATGCGCTGTAGCCCAGGAAAAACGGGGGATTTTAATGTGACTTTTTTTGGGGGGGGGTGCATTTTCTGAGGGTCCGTGGACTTTGGGAGCCCGCGTAGGGGGTACACGGGCTCCCAAAGATTGAGAAAGACTGACTTAGAACATTAGGGGGCCACAGTAAGTTTCTGAGAGGGCCACCCAAACCTAACTGCCAGGCATATGATAAAATGAGGCTCAGAATGGGGCCATAAACAAAAAAAGGTTGAGAGACCCTGTTCTACATTACTGTTGGAAAGCATGACACAAGTTGTGTCAGGGAATGATGTGGATTAAAAAGAGGTAGAAATTGGAAACCCGGTACAGAAATTCTCCGGAAGCTAAGCACTAATCTTTTTAAAAACTCTTAGCCCCTGTATTCTGGAGAAAAAAAAAAAGAAAGTTTGTGAAGAGTTAAAGTTTATTTTATTTATTTATTTACAATATTTCTATCCCGCCTTTCTCCCCGAAGGGACCCAAGGCGGCTTACAACATAGAAAAATACAATACCAGAAGTTCAGAAACAAACTTTGAATAGCTCACCTGTGATAAGTGTGCTCTGTATTGCTAAGTCTCTTTCCATGAACCTTGGCCTGTGTTACTAATCTTATGCTTTACTATCCTGCTCCTTGTCAGATTCTGCAAATTGTGCATTTTTGTGTGTAGAACGTGGTTTTGTTGCTATGGAATTAGGATTGGGTGTGAGAAAAATGCACCTGACCTTGCCTAATGTTGCCAAAAAGTCATTTACAAAAATTGTATCAGCAATGCTCTTGATACTGAGGACCCATCAAAATCCCAACAGCTTTAGGTTGGTATGGCTTGAGGCTGTGCATAATGAATTCCTTTTTCCTGACAACAAGAGTTATTTATAATGTTTTCAGTGCCCCTGTTAATTCCCCTTGAAGGTGCTTTAAAAAACAAAATATATCTTTGGTCTTGTGCACATGTTAGTTTTCTGGTAATTAACCCCAAGCTTGGTTGGTTGCCACCTGTCTGTGTTATGCTTGATTGCAGTTTATTTCCTTGTAGTTTCTTTTACATTTAGGGAATTATTTCTAGCAGCTGCTTAGGTAATAGACTTACAACTAGCTCGAGGTAACCCTCAGTACGGTATCTGAAAGGGTAAAGCCTAATGTGTGCCCAAAGCCCTGTCTTGTTTAGAGCAAAGCTGGCAGATAACATTAGTCATTACAGTATACAACGTAATGCAGTGTTTCCCAGCCTTCTTAGCACTGGGACCCCCTTTTGTAGAATGACAATCTGTCGGGACCCTCCTAAGACCGGAAGTGATGTCATTAAGTAGGATGTGATGTCATTGTGCTGACAAGGCTGGAAGTGATGTCAGTAAGCAGGAATAAATCACATTTTAAAAGTTGTACTCCTAAGTAGCCCCATTTGGGGGTAGGAGGAGTGAGCTAATATCAGAGATGCTAAAGGGCAAGCAGAAAGTAACACAAGGTGAGCAAACAAGCCCCAAGAGATCATCAGACACTACTTTCTCTGCAGTGGGGGTGGCCATCCAGCCGATATCCCAGCTTCGTGACCCCCTTGGGGCTCATGACCCCCAGGTTGGGAACCACTGACCTAATGGAACTCTCTGGGTGGGTGGGTCTGAGAACATTGCACTTTAGAGAAATGTGCTGTCCCGTTTAATGCAGGTACTGTATACAAGAGTTCTTTTTCAAGCACTTTTAAGTGCAAGATTCCCATTGTAGAGATGGGAGATGAGTGTTTTCTTCCATGCCATCTAGGAAGTTGATGGCTAGGCTGGAATTCACTTCTCAGGTTTAAAGCTGTCAGTTAAGGCATAGTGCTGTTTTCCTGGCTCATCTTCACCTTTTGCATTGATCTCCAGACTAAGCTTCATTAGCTTGCGTGGGTACCTTTTTGTTAACACTTTTCAGGCCTTGCCTTTCAGTAATGCAAAGGCCTGATTCACATATGTAGCTATCCTTCTGGGTGGCTGCTTGAAAATCAGTTCAACCATGTGGGAAGCTACTTCAGAACAATAGCTTGACATGTGGCACTGTCTTCACACAAATGCACGTTAAGCACCCATCCACACAGGTGATTGCATGTGTGAGTTGGGTTGGTATCAACTCCCCTCCCCTTTTTTTAAAAGAGGGGTGGGGAACCTATTTGCGGTTGGGGGCCATTTTATCGGCCGGCCGAAATTTTTGGGGGCCCCCACCGCAAATTTGACACCCCCCCCGGCGAATCTACCGTTCTAACCCTCCCACCCACCCACGGACCACTCTCCCTCCCACCCACCCATGGCCGCTTACCTGAGGCTCCGGGCGGCGGCGGCAAGTGCCGCCACCGCCTTCCCACGTCAGCTCCAGTTTAAATCGGCCTTTCTGCAGCTGCGCAGATCACCGTTGAGGCCGAGAGGGCAATCTCTCGGCCTCAACGGCGATCTGCGCAGCTGCAGAAAGGCCGATTTTAAAGGGACTAGGCGGGCGGTGGAGCCTCTGGTCCCGTGGGCTGGACCGGATACGGCCCGTGGGGCCGGAGGTTCCCCACCCCTGTTTTAAAAGGTGGTTTGTTGCCCTTTTATTGTAGTATATTGAAGTAATAAAAGAGCTCTTTTGATGTTTAAGTAGACTAGCACTAGTTGAATTTTCATTGCTTTAACTGGCACTGTAGATAGGTGATCCTGCTTATTCTAAAGATAGATTTAGATGCTGGCAGCCCAGCTGGAATGATTTAGCTTTGAGTAGATTTCCATAAATGGAAAGAGCAACTGGAGTGTGTGTGTGTGTGTGTGTGTGTGTGTGTGTACACCTTCATGTGTGTGGATGATATGCAACAGGTGGCTATGTACTGCTGCTTTTAAAAATCTCCACAGGAAAAAAAATCATTTGTAATGTTATATTTTAGTTTGGAGATGTGCTGTTTTAGAAAAATCACTGTTTTCAAAATTAACCAAAGTTAAATTTCTGGGTTAAGAGTCTACTGCACAAAAGCTGTATCTTGACACTGATGTTTTTTTTTTCTTCATTGCAGAATATTTGTAAGAAGAGTAGTGATCTGGATGGGAAACAAAACTAGTCATTATTATTTTTGTAAAGAAAACAATTAAAACCTCATGATGTGTGAATACTGGGCCAGATATGAGTGCTGGATGAGCGTCACTAGCAGCCTCCTGTCTGCACTCTTGTGCTGGGTGGTGGGCTACTGTGGTGAAAGGCACTTGGGGGAGCTACCCGGCTGGTGCTGAGGCTGAAAAGTCGCCTCTTCTGTGAGGTAGCCCTGCCCCCACTGCACTTCCTGTAAGCAGGATGGGGGTCGTCCTGCTGGTGTCTCCCTCCCTCCCCCCCCCGTAGGCAACAGGGGAGGGTGGAGCATGGGAGCAGGGAGGTAGCGAGGGGGAGGAGAGGGGGCAGAGACCATTTTGGACCACACAACCCACCAAAAATCATGGGTCATGACCCACAGTTTGCGAACCGGTGCTTTATTATATTTACTTTTAAAAAATAAATGTATGCAGAGCATTACAAAGCAAAAGTTCTAGCACTGTGGGTTTTTTTGTTTTTTTTAATTCAGCACCATCTGCATTATGCAACATCTTGTATCCAGCTATACCCTTCAATCTAGTACTATTGGATTACTGGAAGTTGGCCTATAACATTTTTACTAGACAGCCTCATGGACAAGGAAAGGAATAGTCCTTTCTCTCTCACTGGCTTTTATCAGATGTGTTTATAGTAATGGCTAGGGCAGCATAGAGAATTCACAATGCAAACCTTTTCTTGTCTGTTTAGAAATAAGCCTCCTTGAGTTCAATGGGATTTACTCCCATGTAATGAGCATAGGATTGTACTCGGAATCTTTGATCTAGGTTTACTTATTGGGTGTTGAATGTACAATGTGTGTTATATGTGGCTCCTAATGCATTCTGGAGAGTAATTCTTACGAATAGATACGGCTGCTGTTCCTCGTTAGCCTTGAAAGCTCAAAGAAATACAAAGGGATAAGAAATACAGTAGTTTGTAAAAGGAAAGGTCTTTCAACTGATCAAAATCTGTACAGTAGGTGTGTTTGATTAGTTCCTCAGGCTCAGAGCCCTGGTTCCCAGTTCACTGGGTAGTCTTTTAAAATTTGGTGATTAATGCCTTAATTGGTATAGGGGTTAAAATGTAAAATACCTATTTTTATTAAACTGTTCTAGCAAAGGTAAAATGTCTGTTTCGAGGCAACTGTTGGCAGAAGTGATTGGTTTCGACAAATCAAAGGTGGGTAGAAGGGGGAGAATTAATTTCTAGTTTTTGCAAATATATCAATTTTTTTCCTCAAAATATTGTAATGACATTTGTTTCTCTGGGGTTTAGTTAATATAAACAGGCCCATGTAGAACTATTAACCCAGACTACCTGTCAAATGCATTTGTAATTCTTCATTTTCTGTTTTGTGCAGTGGAAGCATCAGTTCATGGCAGCAATGTGCACTGTTCAGATAAGACAATTGAAGCTGCTGAAGCCCTGCTTCATATGGAATCTCCAACCTGCTTAAGAGATGCAAGAACTCCTGGTATGTTGATGATATAGATAAATATTGTACCTTTTCTTTCCAACAAAAAAATCAGTGGTTTAATTGGCATTGGGGCCCTTAAATATTTGGCAATAAGCCCTTTTCAGGCCCAGCAGAGCAGAGCTGTTTATCCTCAGGGGAGGATATTCATTGGCTTTAATACTCTTCCTTGAAAGGGCTGTATTACAAGTTACACTTGCCACATGAAGACAGTTTGAAACAGCCTCCTCGTGGCAGTGACAGGGTTGTTGAAGATCTCTACACCAACTGTTGTTAAAGTTCTCCCCACGAGTTGAAGAGATCCGTGAGTACCTGCGGGGGCAGAGTGATGGTGCACCCGGGATTGCGGCAGCGCTCCCCGCGGCGATTGTGACCCACTTCTGGTTTTCGCTCAAAACCAGAAGTGGGTCACAATTGCCACAGAGAGCCGATCGGCAGCACGGGGAGGCCCACAGACGGGGCTGTGGGCCTCCCCACACCCTCCGGAGGGCTGGTGCAACCATCGTAAGGCATGCTGTGGCCACGGTCGCCACACCCTTTAAGGGGATGGCGGTCGCTTCCAGTTCTCCTGGTGAGTCGTGACCCACCAGTTTGAGAACTGCTGCTCTGTACAAAAGGGATGCTCAATATAGTGAATTAATCTATGCATTACAGCTGCCATTTGGAGCAGCTGTTGCATAGAGGCTGTTGCAGTATGAATGAATGAAACCTTTATTGGCATAAAGACAAACATACATAAAATATAAATAGCAAACAGACAAACAATATCATAAAACACAGACTAATCCAAACACTTAAGACAATATCTAAGACAATCAGAATAAGTGGATACAACAACAGCAACTGTAACGGACCATCTAGATATTAAGATATATTAGGGACCCCAACTGCCATCTATAGCCAAATGAATATGTGTCATATGAAGGCGAGATCACTTCGATGTTTTATTAATAAATCCAGATAGTTAGCTATCTGATTGGTGCGTAATTCATCATCACCAACCAATAGGTAATGTATGACTTCTGAGTCAGAAAATCCTGTGTGTTCAATCAAAATCGGACCTATATGGGATAAACATAAGTCTTGGTAAAGATCACAATATAATAACATATGTGGCAAGGTTTCAATAGCTGTGTTATTACAAGGGCATAGCCGTGCTTCATGTGGCACAAATTTATATCTCCCAGTTGTAACATTGGACGGGAGCACATTGCATCTTGCTAAAGTAAAGGCCCGTCGTTCCTGAGGACTTTTCAATAGTGCAAGATATTTGGCCATTTTACATACAGGAGAAGTTAGTTGGAAATGCAGGGGGGAGCATATTTTCTGCGCTGCTGCAGAAAGAACTTGTTGCTCGATGTCCAATAGCCTGCCCTTAAGAAGCTTGAAGGCTTGGAGTGGTGGAAGGGCTCCCAGCTGTTGCAGTAGCTTCCACGTGGCAGACATAACCCTTTGACCAACTCCTATTGACCTAAGGGATGTAGGTCAGTTATCTGTTTGAGTTTGGAATTTGTTGCTTCCCTATGTCCTCAACCTTGACTGAATTTGTTTCAGCTGTACAGAATGGTGGGATGTTTAAAAATATTTTCGTCAGACTCTGTTTATTCATTTATAAGATCTGTTGAGACTACTTGGGGAAAACAGAATTATTTTAACAGCTTGATTTTATTCCATATTTAGAAGTACTTTTATATTCACAGAATTTAATTCTTCATTTTGAGTTGTGCCTTTAAGAATTAAAAGTTCAGCGATAGTAAAATCGCATGTTTACATGACACAATTAACTCCTGAAAGCCAGAAATTGAGTTGCTAATGATAGTTTTACAAAGGTTAATTGAGGATCTGACTGAGTCCTAATCTATGCATTTCATTCTGAAAAGAAAATTCTATCTAAGTGCTGTATCAATTTCCAAATCAAATTGAATTTTATTTTGTTGTTGTTCAGTCGTTAAGTCATGTCCGACCCTTCGTGATCCCATGAACCACATCCCGCCATGCCTTCCTGTCCTCCACTATCTTCCTGAGTTCGCTCATTTTCATGTTCGTTGCATTGGTGATGCTGTCTAACCATCTCATCCTTGGCCTTCCCCTTCTCCTTTTGCCTTCAATCTTTCCCAGCATCAGAGTCTTCTCCAGAGAGTCCTCTCTTCGCATTAGGTGGCCAAAATATTTGAGCTTCAGCCTCAGTACCTGTCCTTCCAGGGAACAGTCAGGGTTGATTTCATTTATGATTGACTGATTTGATCTCCTAGCAGTCCAAGGGACTCTCAGGAGTCTTCTCCAGCACCACAGTTCGAAAGCATCTATTCTTCGGCGCTCAGCCTTCCTTATGGTCCAACTCTCGCAACTGTACATTGCTACTGGGAACACAATCGCCCTGACTATACGAACTTTTGTTGGCATGGTGATCTCTCTGCTTTTTATTATGCTATCTAAATTTGCCATAGCTTTCCTTCCAAGGAGTAAGCATCTTTTAATTTCATGGCTGCTGTCTCCGTCTGCAGTGATCTTGGAATCCAAAAAATAAAATCTGTTACTGCTTCCATTTCTACCCCTTCTATTTGCCAGGAATTGATGGGACCAGATGCCATGATCTTAGTTTTATTAATGTTGAGTTTCAAGCCGACTTTTGCACTCTCCTCTTTCACTCTCATCAAGAGGCTTTTTAGTTCTTCTTCACTTTCTGCCATTAGGGTGGTATCGTCTGCATATCTGAGGTTGTTGATATTTCTCCCGGCAATCTTGATTCCGGCTTGCGATTCATTCAGCCCTGCATTTCTCATAATGTACTCTGCATATAAGTTAAATAGGCAGGATGACAATATACAGCCTTGCCGTACTCCCTTCCCTATTTTGAACCAATCGGTTGTTCCATGGCCGGTTCGAACTGTTGCTTCTTGACCCGCATACAGGTTTCTCAGGAGACAGGTAAGGTGATCTGGTACCCCCATCTCTTTAAGAATTTGCCACAGTTTGTTGTGATCCACACAATCAAAGGCTTTTGCGTAGTCAATGAAGCAGAAGTAGGTGTTTGTTTGTTTTTTGGAACTCTCGTGCTTTCTCCATGATCCAGCGCATGTTGGCCATTTGATCTCTAGTTCCTCTGCCTCTTCGAAACCCAGCTTGTACTTCCGGTAGTTCTCGGTTCACATACTGCTGAAGCCTAGCTTGTAGGATTTTGAGCATAACCTTGCTAGCATGTGAAATGTGCAGTTGTGCAGTAGTTTGAACACTCTTTTATTTAGAAAAGTATATAGTCTAGCCTTTTTCAGAGTTAAAAGCATATGAACATTCAATCTCGAACATGTATTCCTTACTACTTTTCAAAATGGGTCCATGTTATGTCATAATGAAGAAGCGAATCCCGTCTTGCACTGGGATAGTTGTAGGTATTTGCAAATGACTGAATGTATGGGAAGCCATGAACTTTTGAAAATGGTGAGCCAGCCAGACATAAGGGCTCAGTTCAGACATCACATGGAACCATGTTATATTTTATGTAACTGTGGTTTGTTTGTCTGAATTGGGACCTTCATCTGAGTGTGAGTGTGTTGAGAGGGGAGAGAACAAAGCAGGATTAAACCTCTGTCTGAACCAATGGTATGAGGTTGGTTTGTTAACTGGAGTTTACCTCAACTATGGCTTTCTGTGCTATCCAAACTGAGAATCCACTTGGTTCAGTTGCTCTGCCCTTGTAGCACGGTTGTCTACAAAAATACAGTATAGGCTACAAGCTTCTCTTGTTGGCAGTGTCCCCAAACAGCTCTATCCCTTTTGTCAGCTTAGCAACAGCTTTGCTCATGCGCCTCCCCTTTGCTTTAAAATGCATAGGCAAGGTCTCCTAGTAGCCACAAACCATTTGTTTGGAAGCAAGGTCTCCAAACAAACGCTATCCTTTTCCTCAAGTTGCAGTTTATAAATAAATATATTTTAATCCCCTTTTGGTATGAGAATGGAGATGGGAAATGAGTAAACAGTTAACTTTTGTCGGGGAAGGTTGACTTATGTGCCTCTTTCATTCTGTGGTATGATGCAATATTTGGGGGGAGAGCTAAGAAGTTTGGAGTTTTATTGGCCAATTTGATGGAAGACTTGGGAATAAAGGCAGGCAACAAAGAAACCAGAATCTGACAAACAAGAGTTTGTGATAATTAGAGATAGGATTCTTGAGTGCTAGCACTCAAAAGCCCTTTCTGAAGGGCACTGAACGCATTCTGAACATTCATTCTGAATCTGTACTCAAAATGAACGCAAGATGTAACTATTCCCAAACTAGGGGTCGCGACCCAAACAAGGGCCACATGGGTGTTCTTGAGGGTCACGAGAGGGTCACACTGGATTAGTGCATTCATTTCTCTCCCTCTCCCCTGTATGAACCCCAGGCACACCAAAGAAAGAAGGAAAGATGACCTGCCCCGCCCCTCTCTTGTAGCCAATCAGAATCGAGGCTTTTCAGACTCTATATTGATTCTGATTGGCTACCATGTTTGCTCCACCCCAGAACAGTTTGCTCTGCCCCATCCCCCAGAACAGTCTGCACGCAATACGCATGCAATAGGAAAAAATTGCACTCAAGTTAGCAAAAAATTGCATTCATGAATCCTATCTCTAGTGATAATCTGTTGAGTCAATTCTGGCTTGTTTAACAAACTGTAGTTAAAATAAGTTATGGTTCTATTTTATGTGTGAACCAAACACAAGCAGCAATATTTTCAAAAAATGCCTTCCAGAACATATTGCATAGACGGTATCTAATGTGAATTAAAAAAAAACCTCTACCTTTTGCTTTTTTTTAGTGGAAGTCTTTGTCCCACCTTGTGTGTCAACTCCAGAGTTCATCCATGCTGCAATGAGGCCAGATGTGATTACAGAAACAGTTGTGGAGGTATCAACTGAAGAGTCTGAACCAATGGATACATCTCCAATACCAACATCTCTAGAAATCCATGAGCCAATGAAAAAAAAGAAAGGTACTGGCAGCAGATCAGTGGGGACTTCAGTACCAAGTAACATGCAGCAGAATTGCTGGATTTTATTAAAATGTTTGTATGCTACTTTTCTAAGACAAGCTCTTTCAAGTTGTTGGCAGCAGTAGCAAAATACCGTATTGTCCCGAGTATAAGACGCACCTGATTATAAGATGCACCCTTAAAGTTTGGTGCTATTAAAAAAATTTAATTAAATCGCTGGCATTAAAATGCAACAGCCTGATTATAAGACGCACCCCTAGTTTAAAAACTTAAATTAGGAGAAAAAAGTGAGTCTTATACTCAGACCAATACGGTAATTAACAAAAAAACACTGATATGGCACAGCACACTTTCTGCTGTGGTTTATACTTTGAGCACACATTGGGCTGGAAATACAACTAAGAAATACTATAAATAGTTGCTACATAGGCTAATCAGTGTTCTGTTTAATGAAATGAGATACTGTTAATGAAAAATTACATATAGTGTACTGTCCAAAATGAATGATTTATTGATCTTCAATGAATGTTGAGGTGACAGATATGGTTGCAGCAGGTTATGGTTCAAATAGCTTACCCTACCATGAGTGTTCTGGATGAAATTGGGCATCTAGTTCTTTGTCTGCAGAAAGGAAATATTAGCCATCAACTTCATAGCTTTGTTGTGAGGGTGAATGAGATCATTTGTATACTACTTTTACACTCTAAATCAGGGGTGGGGAACCTGTTTGCGGTGGAGGGCCATTTTCCCATAGGGAAAATTTGCTGCGGGCCGGCTGAAATTTTGGGGCCCCCACCGCAAATTTGACCCCCCCCGTGCAAATTTACCGCTCTCCCACCCACCCACCGCCCTCCAAAACCCCACCGAGATTGCCCTCTCGGCCTCAGTGGCGATCTGCGCAGGTACAGGAAGGCCGCTTTCAAAAGGAGGAGCCTCCGGTCCGGTCTCGCGCGGGCCGGACCGGATCGTCCCGCGGGCCGGCTGTGCTCTAAATGCTGCAGAAGGGGTTTTGTTCTATAGAAATATATATGGAATCCATCAATGAATCTTGTACATAATCATGCAAGCACTCAAACATAAAACATATGTTTACATAAGGGAATGATTGGCTTGCATCCTAACAGTGGAAAAAGCTCTGTGTGTAAAGGAAAGGGGCAGGTTTTGCCAGTCTTTTCTTTGCAGCCTGCTGTGTTTTGTGTAAATGTGCTTTTGAAGGTTAGCGGACCTGCTTCTTCCTCGTGCAAGCAGGGCAGCTTTATGAGTGGAAGAAATTCTTAGGCTATAGCTCATGTAATTTTCATGTAGCTGTGCCCAAGTGAAATAGATTTTCTCCTTAGAAATTCAGCAGTCAGATAAACTTGTGACTTATAAACTGTCATTTAGTCAACTTCTTAGCTTATCAACAGATAGTAACCTATTTATTCAGACTTGAATGAGACCCTGAGTTGTGCAGTAACAAGCTGTGCAATACTATTTCTATGTGCATGTTTCAGTCTTTCAAACTGTTCTTTGCAGCTGGCCGCAAGCCAAAAACCCAAGTTCCGTCAGCCATTTCCAGTGCTTCACCAGACTTGAATATAAAGAAGAAACCAAGAGAAGGCAAAGGTGCAATATTTTTTCTTGCAATATTACATAGTTCCTGGCAAAAACCACTTTGGTGCTCCTGTATTGTCTAATACAGGGGTTCTCAAAGTGGTGGGTCGTGACCCACCATGCCAGGCGGGAGCTGGCGCTGCCCCTTTAAGGGGTGTTGTGATCTCCAAAAGCAGTGTCAGCGATCTCGGGGTCGTGCTGCCACCGGGGACAAAAGGGGTATTTTTAGACTTATTGGGCGCTCTGCAGCCCCTTCCAGCAGGCCTCCCCAAGCCTCCGAACGGCTCCTGGAGGTGATTAAACTCCTGGTTTTTGGGGAAACCAGGAAGTAAACCGGAAGTGGGAGGTTGGGGGGGCGCACCTCGCCACACCATCTAGAGGGCAACGTGTCCCCTGGCAACCCTAAAAATACCCCTTTTGTCCCTGGCGGCAGCACGATCCTGGGATCACTGCCACCGCTATCACCCCACCCTACCCCTGGAAGCACTCAAAGTTCTCCCCTACTCACGGGGAGAACTTTGAGAAACACTGGTCTAATACCAAAGATTGCAAAAAAAATTTTTAGTGCTGTTCATAGTTAACTTTGCATGAGTTGAGCACTTGAAATTGCTCGCTACTAGATTTTTGCTTCCCTGACTCCTTCTGCAACATGCATGCTACAGCATGGTACTGCAATGTGCTTCTCTGTTCCTGTTCGATAATGATGACTGGAGTGACTCCCTGATTATGACTTATAATGTTTGGTTTAATCACTTCTCATATTTTAAAGATCTTATGATGAGTGTTGTACAGCACAAAGTAGCGTTTGAGACACAAGTATCTGACTTCGTTAGATATTTTCCCCTGTCGGTCTGTGAGAGGATTTAGGAAGCTTTTTGTTTTAGACCAGAGATGAAAACTGTGAATCCTAAATTTTGTGTCTCAGTGATGGCTTCCTGTTCGTTATAAGTTAAAGTAAGCTGAAATAGTTGTCTTAATTTCTGTATAAATAAGAAGGGATTGTATGTTTTGAGAAAGCAGTTATAATTCTGCTTGCTTGATCAAAAATACACAGAAAAGCATGGTCATAATTTCAAAAGCCCAGTTGATAAATACCCTTTTTAGCATTTTAGTGCTATTATCCTTATCCTTACTAGTTACTTTTTTGTAAGTCAACCTTAAAACATACATGTGATTAAGTCCTTTGTTAGCTTTTTTTGGTAATAAAGATCATGGTTGGGGAGAGGGTTTACATGGGATCAGGCAGCCTAGAAGTACCGTATTGTCCCGAGTATAAGACACCTGATTATGAGACGCACCCTTAAAGTTAAATATTTTAAAATTTTAATTAAATCACTGGCATTAAATTTATGCCAGTGATTTAACGAACAGTGCAATCCTGTGCATGTCCACTCAGAAGGAAGTCCCACTGTTCTCAATGGAGCTTACTCTCAGGAAAGTGTGCACAGGATTGCAGCCTAAACCATTCATTGCCTGGGGAGGGGAGATGAAAATGTATGTGATCTTACTTTACAAAAGGATACAAAATCCAGCAGAGCAGAGAACGAAAATTAGCAACTGATTACAGCCTGGAAAGGGTTATAGCCTGGAGAGGTTAACAAACAAAAAGAATATACCTTGAGCCATTATCTCCTCTAAAAATGAACAAACAAGGAGCCTCTGCAAAGATGCAGCAATTATTACTTCAATTAGCAAGACAATGTAGCCCAGTCCCTCACTGCTTCTTCCAGCAATGCCCCACTTATTGCACAGCTGAGCAGCGGCCTTGAGTTTTTGCAACAGCCTGATTATAAGACGCACCCCCTAGTTTAAAAACTTAAATTAGGGGGGAATGAGTCTTATACTCAGGACAATACGGTACTTGTGACACGCTGTACTCCTTCCCACTGAATGTAAAATGCAAAGTTTAATTACTCTATAGGTTGATATAAAAAGGATGGTATAAAATATAACACTGTTCTTGCAGTCACTAGTTGTGTGAGGAAACTTTTGTATTTCTGTTTGGAGATGTTTAAATGTTAATTGCTTGACACTTTATATTTTAATTGTAGGAAATACAACCTACTTGTGGGAATTCCTTCTAGATTTACTTCAGGATAAAAACACTTGTCCTCGGTATATCAAGTGGACTCAGCGGGAGAAGGGCATCTTTAAACTTGTGGACTCGAAAGCTGTCTCCAAACTATGGGGAAAACATAAGAACAAGCCTGATATGAACTATGAAACCATGGGAAGGGCTCTGAGGTAATAGAAAAAAAAGGAGGGGAGGGAAATGCTGAAACTTTTCTTCCTTTGTTTTTAAATTGCAGTGTTGGCCATGCTTTTGTGGGATATCCAGTGCAGGGTTTTTTTTTTTAATAAAATGGGCTTGTGCTCTTCAGCCTCTCTTTCCACTAGTTTAATAATTAAGTGTATCTTTCTCATTTTATGCTTAACGTATATGTCTCTTCCAAAGAAAATACCCTAATTTATGCTAAAAATGTTCTGGTGATTAGAAAACTGAAGGCAAAGGATGAAGGTTATTAAGTAAGATAAACATATATCCTTTTGGGGACATTTTCTTGCAGATATTACTATCAAAGAGGAATTCTGGCAAAGGTTGAAGGGCAAAGGCTTGTATATCAGTTTAAGGAAATGCCCAAAAACATTGTGGTTATTGATGACAAGAGTGAATGCGGCAGTGAAGATTTACCAGTACCTACAGATGAGAAATCATTGGAACGGGTGTCACTGTCTGCAGAAAACCTCTTGAAAGCAGCAACCTCTGCTCGTGCAGGAAAAAGTGCTTCTCAGTTGAACTGCACAAGAGCAGAAAAGCCAGTCACTAGGGTGGTGAATATCTCTTCTCCTGGGCGTGAAATGTCGTCTTGTTCTCCCACCACCACCACTGTTCCAGCAACAACTGCTCCCAGGTTAGTGCTGTGTGGTTTACCTATTGGGTGGACTGAAGTTTGGAAAACTGTAGCATCATTGGGTGAAGCTGCACCGCTTTTCTAAAATATGCCGAAAATGCAAAGACACAAACTGTTCACACCATTTTGATATAGGATTCGTTAAATGTGAAAAAAAGCAGGAAATCTTCTGAGAAATCAGCTTATTGTAACTTGAGTTGTTGACTTGTTAGGTTTCAAGGTTCGGCTGTTACTGGTTGCTCAACGATGAAACCAACAGCAAAACCAGGACTTTGAAAACTTAAGTGAATTGGTTACTTTACTACTGAAGTGCTAAGCCATCTTCTAGACATTTTTGTTGTGATTCCTATAATAGTGAGACAGAACTGAAGTTTTTAAGAAGCAAGTGCAGGTAGCAATGTTGGGTGTAAAGTGGTTGTCCACAGTTTCAAATTCAGATCAATTGAGCAATAAAACATTTTTCTATGTTTAGCATATAAAACCTGATTTATAACAGGTAACAATTTAGATTTGTCCAGGTTGCTTGTTGGCTCTTAATACAATGTTTGTCATCTTGTATTTGACAGAACTGTTCGTGTGGCAATGCAAGTGCCTGTTGTAATGACATCTCTGGGACAGAAAATATCAACAGTTGCAGTGCAGTCAGTAAATGCAGGGTCACCGTTGATTGCCAGCACAAGCCCAACAACAGCAACAACCCCAAAGGTAGTGATCCAGACAATCCCAACAGTGATGCCAGCATCTACTGAAAATGGAGAGAAAATCACAATGCAGCCTGCAAAGATAATTACCATCCCTGCTACACAACTTGCACAGTGCCAGTTGCAAACAAAAACTGGTTTGACAGGGACAGGAAGTATTAATATAGTTGGAACGCCACTGGCTGTGAGAGCACTTACTCCAGTGTCTATAGCCCATGGGACACCAGTGATGAGACTGTCCATGCCAGCCCAGCAGGCAGGTAGCCATACTCCTCCCAGAGTTATTAGTGCGGTCATAAAAGGGCCAGAAGTCAAATCGGAAACCGTGGCTTTAAAGCAGGAACGGGAGGTTAAAACGCTGCAACTTGTACAGGAAGAAAAGCCAGCAGATGGAACCAAGACAGTTACCCACGTAGTCGTCGTCAGTACACCCTCGGCCATTGCCCTCCCTGTAACTGTGAAAACGGAGGGAATAGTAACATGCGAGAAATGAAGAAAAGGCAGCTGTGGACATTACTTACATATAGACCATTGTGGAATTAAGCAAACTGACATATTTAGGGAGACAGGGAAATGGACACAATCAAGAAGTATAAACTGAGATTTTTTAAAAATGTTAATAGTTATGCATATATTTGAAACTTACTGGAAGCAAATTAATGTCCCATGTTTCAGTGGGATTGAACCAGATTCACACACTGACACAACTGCCTCTTGCAAAGTGAGGAAACTACTAAGCTGATGACGAAGGAAAATTCTAGGGATTGAATTGGCTCTCACTGCATTATCGAGTTACACTAAGGCATAGAACACTAAGCTGGTTCTGTGAGGGGTTCTTGGATTGTGTATGGGGGAGTAAGAAGATTCACTGTTACAAAAGACAAATCTCATGCATTTAATGTGCATACCAGCAATTACTACTGTGTATTCACAGTATTCAACTGGTGCTATGTGAAAACTCTGCTACTAGGTATTTTAGAATGTGAATTTAAAGGAGAGGATTAAAGAGTTTCTAAAAGAAGATGAAGATCTAGAGGGATTTTTGTATCATACAGCTTAAGCAGATTTAAAATGAAAGCCTTAGACTGATTTTCAGTTATCTTTCTTGAAATAAGCTAATGGCTTGTTTGTGTAAAAGCATTTTTTATTAAAACAATTTTTTAAAAATCTTATACCTAGCACAGTATTGTTATAGAATTACATGTAACATATTTTGTATGGTAGTTAAGTCTGTCAGTTTCTTAATTGTGGACAAAGTGGCAACAGGGTTGTGTTGGCCTTTTGCCGCGCCATGCCTGGGTCGCCCACTTAGCCTCGACATCTGTGCATACATTTCAGTTTCAGCTTCTACTCTGTCACTTGAAAGGTCACGCTTGGCATGAACTCTTGTCAGGTAGTTAAAAGCCTGTACATTTTTTTTAGTTGAAGTTAGAGGGAAGTACCAGTGTTCAGAATGAACTATAATAGTTTGTATATTCAACATTTAAAGTATATTCTATTTTGTTGTACTCTTGTTTCAAAGTGTATTCAAGTAGGTTTTACTGAAATACAGAAATGAAATTTAAATTGTATGTGTCTCTCTCCTTTAAGTTTTAATATGCCCTCTGGCATTCCATTAGATTGACCGTACTGGATAGTTTGGTTCTTGAATGTCCATGTCAACTAACTGAAAAGCTAGTTTCACAGGACAGAAATTTGAAAAAGCATCCGGAAAATGCAGTCCCTGGTTTCGCTTATATTCTCCAACACAGCAGTAGAGGCAATAAACTCCAAAATGTCTTGCTTCTAAAATTATGTATACTTGCCCAGTGAGTTTACAGGCTTAGTTTTCTTGGGTGGAGGAACTGTTATTACACAGTCCAAAACATTGTGCCAAATGACCCAAGAGAGACTGAAAAGTCTGTTGGAGGCTAAGACTGGAACAGAACTAGAAAAATCAAAATGGCAGCAATATCCAGATCATACTGTGAGAAAAGAAATGAATAGAAAACAGTGTTACCTCATTTAAAATTCCTTTAAATCATGCATAGGAGAAATTGGGGGGAGTAGCATCTCTCTCATATCTTCATTACACTTGATGGATTCATTGGACAAATGCTAGCTAACTTCCTAGGAGGATGTGTGGGTAGGTAATCAAAAGGAGTAGAATCTCCCTGATGCAGTTACATTGGAGTCACATGAGCAGACGTACCCTGCCTTCCCCTTGCAACCAGCTTCAGTAAACGATAAATTTCTGTCTTGTTCCTCATTGTGTTCCAAACCTAGCATCTGTTATGCATGTTTAGATGTTGCAAGTGGAAATTTCATTCTCCCCTTCTCCTCCAAGGCTTGGACTGAAGTGAGCGTAGGTGCATGGGTCCACTGATGATGGTTTATAGAGACCTGGCAGACTCATTAGAGGTGTTTGAAAATGATGCTTTTTTTACTCAGAAGTAAGCCTATTGTGTTCAGTAAGACTTCAAACAAAAGCACTTCTACTCATAAGTTGCCATGTGGTTGGCTCCAGATTCATACCAATTTCCACAGAGTGAATACCACTCAATTCAAAACACTACATGAGTTTTAGGAAGTCTCAAAATTGGGAGTCTGTTCATCTGAAAATGTCAAATCATTTCAGATCAAATAAGTGCAGTCACTAGGATACTGGTCTGAATTTACGTTGAAAGCTGCTTCAAAAATTAGACATTTGAGGTACTCAATCTACATCTACAGTACAATCAATTTCTCTCTTGGAAAAACGCTTTGCTAAGAGCCAGGGAGGTATCTTAATTCTGCAGCAAAAGACAAAATCTCTTCTAGGAAGAGCTGCTGTTTAAGTAAACATCACTACTGTAAAAAAAGAAAACTCATGAAAGCTCAGCTCTGCCCTAACACAATGTAAAGAACTTGTAGAGATTGATCTAAAGTGCAAATGGTTACCTTTACAATTTTTTGCTTAAATACTACCTTTTGCAGGTATCACTTCTGTGGGCACAAGAGACGATGGCCACATGTAGGAGTAAACCTGTCCCACAGTTGGGGTCACTCTCCATCTCCAGACTGTTTTTGAAAGGCCAGGCAGCTGCAATGTCACATTTTGCCTGCTCATGCACCACTGTACCAGCCACTTCCAGTGGGTTTGGGTGAGGACCACATGCCTACCATGGTAGTGGGACCAAATAGTACCTATTCTACAGTACAATGCACTGCTTCTTGATCATGTCATGTCAATGAAGAATGCATTCAAATTGTCATGTAGAGTACTGTCCTTAAACCCCTTGCTAACTTGTTCTGTAGTTGGGACACCCACCCACCAGGGCCTCTGAGAGGAATTTTATCAGGGGGTACAAAGTTTCTCTTGGGCCCCTTCTCAAAGGGGGAGGGGGCAAAACAGGGCAGGGGGAGGGCAGCAACTGCTGGAAAAATCTCCAGAGTCTGGTCTACCAGGCTTCCGGATGTGGTGCCCAGGTCTACCCACCTGGTAGACTTGGCTTCCCGGTTGACCTAGCCTCTGTCTTTCACTCTTCATGAGGTCAGCTGAGATCCCAGGAAATTTCTGGGGGCCCTCCTTTGGCTCTTGGGCCCCCTTTTTGACCCTGGGCCTAGGTACAATCTACCCCCTTAACCCCCCCTCTTTGGACCCTGCCACCCACCTCTTTATATTTCCAAGTTCAGCTCTGAAGATGTTAGAGGTTTCTGGTATTTCCAGTACAAGGTAGAATGGGGCTCTTAAAGCAGCACAAGCAGTGCCTCCCACAGAGGAGGAGTTAGTTTCAGGAGCAGCGAGTGGCCTCACTGGGACGAAGTGGCTCACTGGGACAAAGTGGCAAGGTAAAAAAGACACAGCGAGTTAAGCAGCTGGGCGAGGAGAAGGTAAGTGAACTCTCTCAGTTGTGCAGCTTTGTCTAACTTTAATTTACCATTAACTGTAAAGGACTTGGTTAAACCTACCTTAAGCTACCTTAAACTTAAGATAGAACTAAGCCTAGCTAAGAACTAAGCCTAGCTAAGTAGAACTAAATATAACCTGAGGAGGGGAATTTTAAGGTCCAGTAGCTAGGACACAGGCACAGAAGCTAGGTGGGGAAATTAAATAGATTCAAATAAACAAATAGATTCAAATAAACAAATAAGCACCTATCTAAAAGACAGGGGCAGAAACTGGACAAGCCTGGGAGCTGATTCTAAAGAGCATTGCAGTCCAAATCTAAACAGGTCTACTCTGAGTAGATTCTACAGCTGATTCTAAAGAGAATTGCAGTCCAAATCTGAACAGGTCTACTCTGAGTAAAACCAGTGTTTACTCGAGAGTAAAAGCCCAGGGCAGAGACCTGAGTCTACTTTAGAGTAGGAGCCCAAAACAAAACAGGAGGAGGCTAAAAGAAGGGGAGAAAGCAAGCTAAACTACACCTTTAGCAGAGTTAAACTTAAGCAGAATTTAAACTTCACCTTTAGCAGAGTTGAACTTAAGCAGAATTTAAAACTATAGTAGGCCAGATGTAAATTAAGGTGGCTCAGGAACCATAGCAACATACATTCCTGCCAGCTAAGTAGGTCAGATGTAAATTGAGCCAGCAGCAGGAACAATAGCAACAGGAATTTCCTGCCAGTAGACCCCATCAGGCACCACCCCCCTTAGAGGCCAATCTTTTCAAACTTTCAGGTAGGCAGGGGGAGGAGCTACACAACAGTTTAAATCTGGGGCTGGTTTGCGAGTGAGCCCTTTTAGGAGCAGTGAGTGGCCTCACTGGGATGCAGTGGCTCACTGGGACAGTGGCAAGGTAAAAAAGACACAGCAAGTTAAGCAGCTGGGCGAGTTCAGCAGCGGGGCGAGGAAGCCAGGCCCCACACTCTGCCTGGCACTTCCCTTGAAGAGAGGACAGAGGAAGAGAGGAGAGCTCCAACAACATTAAGGTACCCAAACTTTGATAAATCCATAACTTACACTCAAAAGCTATGCAGTCAGACAGCCAGCAGAGGGGTGTGGGCTATCCAGTGTTTTGCACTGAGTGTCACATGTATGACTATCTGCCTCTTGGGCACAAGTCATGGGTGTGTGCTCGGTGCAAAGAGCTCCAGGCTCTCAGGGAACGGGTTCGCTCCCTTGAAGCCACGGTTGCTGACCTGGAGAAGCAGAGGCAGGTAGAGAGGAACCAGGGTGAGACTTCTAGGGACGTGGAGGCATCGTCCTACCCTCAGTTGGCCAGCACTTCAGCTGCCAGGGAAGGGAGTCTCAGGGCTGGAGGACATCGCTCTGGAAAAGAGGGAAACAATCCCACAGTGGGGACCCCTTCTTCAGGTGATGGGCCCGTATCCAGTCGCATTATGGATACTCCTCTGGGGAGGGGGCAAAGGGGGCTTCTTGTCGTGGGTGACTCTATAGTCATGAACATAGAGAGGGGGGTCTGTGACGGATGTGAGGACCGCATGGTGACTTGCCTGCCTGGTGCGAAGGTTGCAGATGTCACCTCTCGTCTAGATAGGCTGGTAGAGAGTGCTGGGGAGGAGGTAGCGGATGTGGTGCATGTTGGCACCAACGACGTGGGGAAATGTAGCCGGGCGGTCCTGGAGGCCAAATTTAGGTTGCTAGGTAGGAAGCTCAAATCCATGACCCCAAAGGTAGCGTTCTCAGAAGTGCTACCTGTTCCACGCGCAGGGCCAGCTAGGCAGGCGGAGCTCAGGGGTCTCAATGCGTGGATGAGACGCTGGTGTCAGGAGGAGGGGTTTAGGTTTGTTAGGCACTGGGGAATGTTTTGGGACAAGCCGGGCCTGTACAAGAGGGACGGGCTTCACTTGAACCAAAACGGAACCAGACTGCTGGCACGTAACATTAAGAAGGTGGCAGAGCAGCTTTTAAACTGACTCCTGGGGGAAAGCCGACAGGAGCCGAGGGGCATCCGGTTCGGGACTCCTCATCCCTAGGGAATGAGGGTGCAGAGGATGGGGAACAGTCAAGTAATAACAGAGTAAGAATTGGGAGTGGTAGCGTGATGGGACATGATAGCCAGTCTAGCAGGACAGAAGGCTGCAGGAATAAAGGTGCAAACATGCAGCCCTTCTTGGTGACCAGGTATATAAGTGCTTTTATGCAAATGCCCGAAGTCTACGGGCAAAGATGGGAGAACTGGAATGTTTGGTGGCTAGGGAAAACATTGACATAGTAGGTATAACAGAAACCTGGTGGAATGCAGAGAACCAGTGGGATACTGCAATTCCAGGATATAAACTCTATAGGAGGGACAGAGAGGGGCGTGTTGGAGGTGGGGTGGCCATCTATGTCAAAGAGGGGGTAGAATCCACCAGAGTAGAGCTGGAGGGGGGCTCTGACTCCTCCGTAGAATCACTGTGGGTTAGATTACCAGGCTCAAAGACTGATGTAATAGTAGGGGCATGCTACTGTCCTCCAGATCAAAAACCTGAAGGGGATCTTGAAATGAGGAAGCAAATCAGGGAGGTGTCGATGAGAGACAGGGTTGTAGTCATGGGGGACTTCAATTATCCTCACATCGACTGGGTCAATTCATGCTCAGGTCATGAAAGAGAGACTGGATTTCTGGATATGTTAAATGACTGTGCCTTAGAGCAGCTTGTCACGGAACCGACCAGAGGACAGGTGACTCTGGACTTGATATTGTGTGGCACTCAAGATCTGGTCAGGGAGGTAAATGTTACCGAACCGTTGGGGAACAGTGACCATGCTGCGATCTGTTTCGCCATGCATGTGGGAGGGAGAGTGCCGAGCAAATCTGACACGAAAACCCTTGACTTCCGAAGGGCAGACTTCCCCAAAATGAGACTAGTTTAAAAAAAAAGCTGAAAGGGAAGGTAAAAAGAGTCAAATCGCTCCAGAGTGCATGGAGACTGTTTAAAACAACAGTCATAGAGGCACAGCGGGAGTGTATTCCACAAAGGAGGAAGGGCTCGACCAAGTCCAGGAGGGTGCCGGCATGGCTAACAAGCACAGTTAAGGAGGCTATAAAAGGCAAGGAAGCTTCCTTCCGTAAATGGAAGTCTTGCCCTAATGAGGAAGATAAACAGGAGCACAAACTGTGGCAAAATAAATGTAAAAAGATGATACGGGAGGCCAAGCAAGACTTTGAGGACCGTATGGCAGGCAACATAAAAGGGAATAACAAAAGCTTCTTCAAATATGTTAGAAGCAGGAAACCTGCCAGGGAAACGGTTGGTCCGCTGGATGGTGAGGGAGAGAAAGGGGTGATAAAAGGGGACTTGGAGACTGCAGAGAAATTAAATGAGTTCTTTGCATCTGTCTTCACGGCAGAAGACCTCGGGCAAATACCACTGCCGGAACGGTCTCCCCTGACTAAAGAATTAAGTCAAATAGAGGTTAAAAGAGAAGACGTCTCAGACTTAATTGACAAAATAAAGATCAATAAATCACCAGGCCCGGATGGCATCCACCCAAGAGTTCTGAAGGAACTCAAGAATGAAGTTGCTGACCTATTGACCAAAATATGCAACTTGTCCCTTAAAACGGCCACTGTGCCAGAGGATTGGAGGATAGCTAATGTCACGCTAATCTTTAAAAAAGGAAGGAGGGGGGACCCGGGAAACTACAGGCCGGTCAGCCTAACATCTGTTCCAGGGAAGATGGTGGAAAGTCTCATTAAGGATAAAATCTTAAAATACTTAGAAGAACAAGCTCTGCTGAGGGAGAGTCAGCATGGCTTCTGCAAGGGGAAGTCTTGCCTCACAAACCTGTTAGAATATTTTGAAAAGGTCAACAGGCATGTGGATGCGAGCGAACCCGTGGATATTATATATCTGGATTTTCAGAAGGCGTTTGACACGGTCCCTCATGAAAGGCTCCTGAGAAAACTCCACAGTCAGGGAATAAGAGGGCAGGTCCTCTGGTGGATTAGGAACTGGTTGAAGACCAGGAAACAGCGAGTGGGAGTCAATGGGCAATTTTCACAATGGCGAGAGGTGAAAAGCGGTGTGCCCCAAGGATCGGTCTTGGGACCGGTGCTTTTCAACTTATTCATAAATGACCTGGAGTCGGGGATAGGCAGTGAGGTGGCCAAGTTTGCAGATGACACTAAACTTTTCCGGGTGGTGAAGACCAGCAGGGATTGTGAAGAGCTCCAGAAGGATCTCTCCAAACTGGGACAATGGGCAGCAAAATGGCAGATGCGCTTCAATGTAAGTAAGTGCAAAGTGATGCACATTGGGGCAAGAAACCAAAATTTCACATATACGCTAATGGGTTCTGAGTTGTCTGTGACGGATCAAGAGAGAGATCTTGGGGTGCTGGTGGACAGGTCGATGAAAGTGTCGACCCAGTGTGCGGCGGCTGTGAAGAAGGCCAATTCCATGCTCGGGATCATTAAAAAAGGGATTGAGAATAAAATGGCCAATATCATTTTGCCTTTGTACAAATCGATGGTAAGGCCACATCTGGAGTATTGTGTCCAGTTCTGGTCACCACACCTCAAAAAGGATATAGTTGAATTGGAAAAGGTGCAGAAAAGAGCGACCAGAATGATTCGTGGGCTGGAGCACCTCCCTTATGAGGAAAGGCTATAGCGTCTGGGGCTTTTCAGCCTATAAAAAAGGCGCCTGAGGGGGGACATGATTGAGACTTATAAAATTATGCATGGGATGGAGAGAGTGGATAGAGGGAAATTCTTCTCCCTCTCGCACAACACCAGAACCAGGGGACATGCACTACAATTGAGTGGAGGGAGAGTTAGAACAGACAAAAGAAAATATTTCTTTAGCCAGTGTGTAAGTCATCTGTGGAACTCCTTGCCACAGGATGTGGTGATGGCATCTGGCCTAGATGCCTTTGAAAGGGGTTTGGACAGATTCATGGAGGAAAAGACCATCACAGGTTACAAGCCATAAGCAACCTCCTGGTTTTGGAAGTGGGTTTTCTCTGTGCCAGGTGCAGGGGAGTGTCAACGGGAAACAGGTTATCTTGTTGTCTTGTGTGCTCCCTGAGGCATCTGGTGGGGCCACTGTGTGATACAGGAAGCTGGACTAGATGGGCTTTTGGCCTGATCCAGCAGGGCTCTTCTTATGTTCTTAATAACATTACTGAAGGGCAAGTAATGTGGGAGTACAAGGTGCCCTTTAAGATGCAGCTCACACCGCACTATGTTTAGGTAAGTGTGCAATAAACCTCTGCCAGAATTGCTTTCTTCAATTCACATGATAGCTCCACAGAAGAATGCTCCTACTTGATGGCTCATAACAATTAGGGTGGAGGAAAAGAGCTTCCAACAGCAGTAGGTAGTGACTCACCTGGAACTTTCTCTAATCATTTTAAGTTTTACTTTTCACTTGGTTTAATCCAGCTTTCCTGCCTCTTCAGATTTAATACAAGAAGCTATTTGAAGAGCTCTGCCATACAGGTGAGACCCTTGAATTTTGCATATTTTAAATGGATCATAAGTTTTTCTTTTAAAGGCCAAACTAACATTCCATTAAACAGTTTCTCTGTATTTGTTTTAAACATATAGCCAGGGTTTAAACATATAGCTAAGGATCAGAACTACAGTGTATGTGGAACAGATTTATTCCTTTCCTACCACAGTTCCAATGGAAATCACATTTTATCTCTCCTTCCCCCCCCCCCATTACCTGGGTTTCCCTTGCCACCAGTGGAAGATTCCCCCTCAGTTCAAAAAAGCAATTTCCAGGTCATGATTGACCAGGACCCCAGCATGGCAGAAAAGGGTTAAATTCCCCCTTCTCTTCCTCCTTCCACTGCTATTTAATTGTTGCAGGCTCAAGTGAGTCATTTAGCTTAGCTAACATGTAAATTAATCTTAGAAAATACATTGTGGTATAGAAAGTCTCAATAGATGTCCCTTTTAGTCAAGGGACCTATTCAGTGCCATAAAACCAGCATTCCTGGTGGGCAGAGGTACAGCCTCAGAACACATTGCTAGATAGCTTTCTGAAAAACCATGACGACTTTTTGGTCTTTTTTTCAAACTCAGCAAGAACACAGGGATGACATTCCTTTTTCAAACCTAAGTCTGACTTTTCCCAAGGCACCCTAGAATTAATCTTCAGAAAATACATCAAACCATGTAATTGAAATCAGATGTGAAACTGTCTAATGTTAACATTTCAAATTGGAGTGTTTGAATTACACATCTGTGGTTCAGTTCAAAGTTTCTCATGAGCAGCCAGGATACCTCCACCACATCTACCCCAACTGTATTAGAAGGAAGCCATATGAAATCAACTTTATCAGCATATACCATAGTCCAGTGGTTCTCAAACTTTTTAGCACTGGGACCCACGTTTTAAAATGACACTATCGGGACCCACCTAGCTTTACGGGATGCTCAAACATTTATCTCCTTATATTTACACAAGCTTGCAAACTGCAGGAGCTAAGCTCCTTGCAAACTGCAGGAGCTCAGCTGTTTACAGGGTAATTAGCAGCTATCTTGTAAACTGCAGGAGCTCAGCTCTTTGAAGTGCAATTAGCAGCTATATGATTTTTGAATAGCCTCAGAACTTGTGGCAATTACTTATCTGATCTTTCCATCACCTGGGACCCACCAGAAATCAGGTTGCAACCCACCAAGTGGGTCCCAACCCACAGTTTGAGAAACACTGCCGTAGGCTATCCATACTGTACATAATGTTGAAGGATGCTGTGGTAGGAGTAGTGCTGACCATTTGGGGGTTCTTAACCAAGGTCCATGGATGGGTTTCAGGGGGCCCATGAACCAGGTGCAAAAAACCCTGTATGCATTTGCATTGTTCAGATTCTCAAAAGGCAACTGCAAAAAGGTTAACTGCCACTGCAATAAATTCCTTTAGCATAGGGGTGGCCAACCTTTCAACGTGAATGCTCCTGGCAATGGTTTTATAGGCGAGGGCAATTTAGCAGGTGAAGCTGCTTTAGCAACACCATCAGCACTTGCAGCAGCCAAGATTGTTTTCTACACAACTCTTAAGAACACAGTAGCCCTAATGGTGGAAGGTTGGCCACCCCTGCTTTAGCAGCTATCAGTTCAGCTGGAAGGCATAAGTTGCCTTCCCCTGAACTATACAAGTTGAGACAGGCAGAAGCAGCAAGGACTGAGTAATGTAAATATGACAGGGCAGGAGAAGGAGGCCAGAGGAAGGGAAAGGAAGCCAGCAGTGAGGACAAAGCTGCACATGATCAGGAGCTGTAGAAGTTCACAATAGGATTTGAAATAACCAGCCAAATCTTGGGCTTCAATCCTGCATATGAAGCAACACTTAGAGGTAAAGCTGAAAATCCACAGAGCTAGTTAATTATCTTAAGCTTGTCCTTAACTCTCATTGGTTTCAATCCAGACTAAGATTTGCAGCTATTGTTGTGGCTTAATGGTGCTCTAGCACTAGGGTGACTTGGGTTCCAATCCCAAAGCTACCAGGCTGGTAGCCTGACCAACCTGACAGTTGTGAGGGGGAAAAGAACCACCAAGTATGTTACCCTGCGCTCCTTAGAGGAAGAGTGTGATATAAAAATATAACGAACTTGCTTTGGATTGTAGACTTACAAGACTTACATTCCTAGCCACGTGATCTCAGAGGCCCACTAAATTCACAGCTCAATCCTAACCAACTTTCCAGCACTGCTGTAGCAGTGCCAACAGGGCACACGCTGCATTTTGCAGTGCAGGGGCAGTCATGGAGGCCTCTTCAAGGTGAGGGAACATTTGTCCCCTTACCTCAGGGCTGCATTGCGGATGCACCGGTGCTGGAAAGTTGGTTAGGATTGTGCCGTCAATGAGTGACTTAAAAGGGAAAAGTCAACATGATATAGGAGATTCATCATCTAAATCTGCCATTAAAAATAGCAGCTGTGGAGATTCAATTTGGCTGGCTGCAATGTCATTTTCCTGACCCAAAAACCGCCATTTGCCCAACCACTTGCATGTAGTATGGATCTCCCATATTGCTTCTGGTTTGGACCATACTGAGCTTAGGGTTGCAACATAAAGGTACAGTCGACACACAAGTTAAAGCCCCACAGCACTGCTATGCTTGCTGAATCTTCTAATTTAGTCAGTAAAGAGGCATAAGTGCAAGTTCAAGCATGATTTTAATTAACTTGAGTGTTACAATTCTTTGCATATCTAAAATGAAATAACTTAGTGCAGGACCTATCAAAATTTGGTCATTCAGCAAAACTTACAGTGGAGTATGGAAACATGTATTTTGCCCTCCCATGTGCACATATACAGGATAATCATGTTGTGTAAAGTGTTGTGTATAGGACAGCTATAGGGTCCCCATTGTCTTAGGTATAAAGATCTGCATATTATAGAACCAGTCCTCCAATACCGGCAAAAGTGGGAGAGAAGCTCCATCCCAATATTTAAAACAAACAGATGGCAACACTTCTATCAAATAAACAAGTCAGTAGGTTGTGCGGGTATTTGTGTTTTTTTTACTGTCACAGCAAGGTATTAATGACAAAGTGTCTTTCAAGGACAGAACTGAAAAGAAATCATTAGTTCTCCATTCATAAATAATTCCTCAAAAGTCTTCAGGAGCCCATTTTAAAAGGCCACTGCATAAAACATGGTAAGATTTTTTTTTAAAAAAACTAAACTCAAACTATAGAAGCCTATCAGGATCTTCATTAAAGCTAAAGTCGCATACTAAAGACAAATGGTCTGAAGGGTAATTGAAAGATGGTAGCCTATTTGGTCCAATTTGTTCCTCAGTCAGAAGGCCGAGAGCAGCATTCACTTTTAAGGCATGTTGTGAATACCAAATATAATCCAGCGTGTGTCTGCACTCTCCAGAAGGACGGATCTTCCAAGTTGTGTATGGCGGTTCCGACAGCCCATCAGCACTTAGCAACTTGTAAGCACTGTTTAAATTCAGGCTGGAGTTGGAGAATTCCTTGTATACCATTTCTGTGGGTTCAGCGTTGAAATCGCCACATACAATGAGAGGGATCTTTGCCTCTTGGGTGATGGTTTTCAGATTCTCAAGAAGATCAGCACCTTGTGCAAATCTAAATCTCTCCCAGCCACTGCGAGCTTTCAAGTGAGTCACAGCAATGCAGAACAATTTGCCAGTTTCGTTACATTTCAGTGTCTGGGCTATAGCTACTTGGTTGGTTTTTAGCTTCATTGCAGTCAACCTGATGTTGGTGCTATTGACGAGAGTAAATCTGTCTTTAAGGAAGAACAAGGCACAGCCATCTGGCCCATTGTTACATTCCACATCTAAGCATGGAGACCATGGTTTAGGGAAGAAAGTGCATTGATACCCCATCCGACTGAGCAGTGGCTGAAAGGTGTCGAAGTAGTGGTCCACTTCCTGTAGGCACAGGATATCTGGCTGGTACGCAAGGATCTCTTCTAGAATCAGACACTTCCTTTCTTCCCACTGGAGAGCTTCCAGAGGACACTGAACAAAGTTGTCCTTGCCTTCGCCAAGAGCTGCAACAAAGAATATATCCACAGCTGTTAACTGATAAAAAAAGTCTCTTTCATAGGCTTGTGGACACAAATAACCAAATCCATACACAAACCGATAAGCCTGGCTGCATTAAAACATTAATCTATTCCAGTATTCTGCTTCTCCACATCCACAAGCGAGACATTAAGTAACAGCCCTCCCCAGCAACTGGTATGCAGAGGCACAGTGCTCCTAAACATAGCCATCATGGCCAAAAGCCACTGGAAGAACTATGTAGTTAGCCAAGAGGCTTCCTAGGCAAACAGCTCATCTCATGATAAAACTGGTCCTGCATTGACTGGTTTAGACTAATTGTGGGGGAAACTGCAGGATTCGACACCCCGCCACGCGCAAAGATCCTATTCATAAAAAACCTGAATGTGCAGAGTCATGCAGATTCTGCTTTTTGGGTGAACCTTTAGGAATTGGAAAAGCAACCTTGTTTTGCTTAGTAGTTTCAAAACAGAGGCCAGAGATAAGAGAATTCATGCTTAGAAAATAACTGCAAGTCACTCTAGTTTGCTAAAATTAAACGCACACGTTTCAGTACCAATCCACCCAACCTCTCACATCTGCAGTTCAACTGGAATAGTTTGGTGAGAAGAGCAACTTGCTCCAGTGGAACTAGAGGAGGGTGGGGAGGACACTTGGTCAACCTCAGATCTTTCCACCTTTTGGGGAAAGTTAGCCAATGATCTCAAAAACAGTTGTGGCATGGGAGGAAAAAAAAAATTAACCAATTCAGCTTAACTGGAAATTCCAGCATGTGGACTTTCTAGTAGTAGAAAGTAGTAAGACTTATTTCAGCACTGGCTAATTAGTTCACTTTGTAGAGGGGTGCCCCAGATAAAAGAATATAGCTGTCCAAGGAGAATCTGTGTACTATGCTATACTCAGCTTCAATTTTATGCCCCCTGTGCCGGCAGAATTGCGCTGGCGTCCATCCCGCGTCCGAACTGCACATGTGCAGCATCCAAGGGGATTTACGCCAGTGTCCGTCGGCATATGGCAAGCTACACTGGCATAAGTGCACTTACACCTGTGGATCTACTGTTACACTGGTGCATAAGATGTGTTTATTTCTGCAAGTTATAACATTTTATTTCTTCTTTGTTGCAAGGAATAATCCCACCAGTCTTTAACCGCTGTGTTATTAGCATGTTGAAAAACTTCCATAAACCAAATGTGGGGAACCTATTAGGATCAAGAACACCCCTGCAACACATCAAAGTGGAGATTTGGTTCTAACCCATCTCAGACATGTAGCTTTCTATTTGCAGGTATTTATTTTTAATGGGGGATCATTCAGTTCCCCATCTATGGTCTGAACTAGCACTGTCCAGAACAATTTAACCACAAAACAAGCTGTTTATTTACAGAACCTCCAAACCTTCTGAAACATCTACTACCTCCAGCACTCTCACAGATTTTCAACCTGGCTCACATTTAGATTTAAAGAAAGTTTCCTTTGTAACAAGGCAATAAATACTGTATATTCAAGTAGGTGTGCAAAGTCTTCAGCCATAATTATATCCAGAACTGTATATACAGTACTTGCATAGTTAAGCAAAAAGTTGTTCATTTTACAGTTTGTTCTGCATCTGCTAGTTGAGAGCAAGGAGCATCAAACCCCTGCTGAATGTTTAGTCCAATGGTTCTCAAAGTTGTCTCCATGAGATAGGGAGAACTGAGTCTTTGCGAGGGTGGGGACAGTGGCAGCAGCGATCCCGGGGATCGTGCAGCTGCTGGAGGAAAAAGTGGTTGTCCTTACCTTATATGGGGTCCTGACGGCTTCCGGAGGGTGTGGGGAGGCCTGCGGACCCCTTTGCGGGCCTCCCTGAGCTTTAGATTGCCGCTCTGAGGCGATTTATTACCACTCCTGGTTTACATCCAAAAACCGGAAGTGGTCGTAAATCACTGCGGAGCGGCAATCTAAAGCTCAGGGAGGCCCATAGTGGGGTCTGCAGGCCTCCCTGCGTCCTCCAGAAGCCATAAAGACCCCCGGTAAAGTAAGGAATACCACTTTACCCCACCGGCGGTGGTGTGATCCCCGGATCACTGCTGCTGCCCCACTGTCCCCACCCCTTAAGGGGCCAACGAGAACCAGCGGTTCTCCTGGTAGGTCGTGACCCACCAGTTTGAGAACCACTGTTCTACTTTATGAGATGGAGCTGTAGCTCAGTAGCCAGTTAAAACCGCGATTAAACACACAACCTGGCAGTTTTCTAGGAACCAATCGTCTTGAATATCTCCATTTCAGCCCCGCTACTCTTTTAGGACTAGAATCCTGTTATCTACAACTAAAATTTTTAAGTTAAAACCAAAATAAAACTCCGTTTAAAACATTAAAAACAATATTTAAAAAAGCAACGTTTCAATCGTCATTTGACGATCTTCAGGCAATAGGCACAGGGAGCTGCAGAGTGGTGATCGTCCGTCTTGACAGTTGCAAAATCTTGCAACTCGCGGCTCGCTGTGCCTATTGCCTGAAGATCGTCAAATGACGACTGAAACGTTGCTTTTTTAAATACTGTTTTTAATGTTTTAAATTGAGTTTTATTTTGGTTTTAACTTAAAGATTTTAGTTGTTGTCATGGCTTTTAATCCTGTCATTTTATCTTCAATAAGTATCGCTGGTCATGAAAATCTTAACTCACACCTGTTATCTACATAGAAAATAATAAAATGCATCAAATTCATTCTATGGTGTTACAAGGACACTTTTATGATTGAGGTTTATACCTTGAGCAAGTATATTCCACTGCATGACTCGAATGGGCTGGTGGTTTCTGGTAAAGTTGGTCATCAGGTCTACAAACTCTCTCTGGAGCCGGGCAGGGCGTTTCTGAAGGACAATCTGACATTCTTCAAGCAAATCTTTAGGATCTATAGGATCCAGGAGGTCTTCGTCTGTTTGATCCAAATATTCCTGATGTTTGGAGACAGCCCCATTACTCAAAGTATTTGCAAGAGCGCTATACAGCCTGCTTGTACTGTTACCCATGGAATACACTGCAATGGAAGCAAAGAAAGAAAAGCAAATTCAGCATCAGAGACAGACAAGCATGTGTCGTTCCTGTTGAGCCAATACAGGTCACAGTTTTCTTCATCAAGGAAAGGGTAATTCATGACTGGACTGGGAAGACCACTGGAGAATGACTTGATGGGTTGCATCCATTTGTGCTCCCCACTGCTTTGTCCATACCATTGCATCTTCTCTGCCTCCTCCTCCCCACTGCAGCCCCTTGAGCTTCCCCCAAAAGCTGTTTAAGTGACATAATCAAACTGCACGTTTGAGTTAAATTCAGGAATATTCAGATGTACTCTGAGTAATTAGATCAGGTTTAATTCAACCCCTCTTCCCCCCCCCCCCATGTTGGTGGGAGCCTAACCAGGTATAAGAGATTAGAATTGAAGTTTTCTGAAGGTCAAACTAAGTACACTTTGAAGCTGCTAAGCAAAGTTATATCTGAAGGTATCATATTAAATCTAAAACTGTAAATAAAATCAAACACCTGTACAAATATAGTAAGGTAAAGGTGACCCCTGACAATTAAGTCCAGTCGTGTCCGACTCTAGGGTGTGGTGCTCATCCCCATTTCAAACCCGAAGAGCCAGCGTTGTCCGAAGACGCCTCCGTGGTCATGTGGCCGGCATGACTCTCCTTGCCGCAGCGCGTAGCATGCGGCTGGAACACGGAGAGCTGTTTACATTCACGCAAGCGGTACCTATTTATCTACTCACATTAACATGCTTTGAAACTGCTAGGTTGGCAGGAGCTGGCCAAGCAACGAGAGCTCACCCCGTCGCGGATTCGAACTGCCGACCTTTTGATCGACAGCTTAGCAATATTAATTTCATTTGAGGTTCTGGAATTGACACACGTCAAACTGTCCCTCTTTACATAAGCTAGGGATGCAACATGCTTTGCTTTTAATTACAGCCCGATATACAACTCAAGAACGGGCAAGACCAGGGAAGGCAAACAGAATAAATGGTTGGCTGACTTGAAGAATTCATGCAAAATACTGTACTGTTTCTAAGTTTTGGCATGGCTTCATGTTACACTGGACACACAATTTGCCTATGAAATGAAAACAACTAATCTTTGCCTATGAAATGAAAACAACTAATCTTGATGTGCTGAAACAAAAATTACAATAAAAATCTGTTGATTGGCTCTAGTTTAGGAGAAGCAGTCTGCATTGTGTACACAGGTGTTGTAAGTGCCGTCAGGCATTTACCAGTACATGTCTAGGGAACTATCTATTGCAGATCTCATAAACGGTAGCCAATTTTGCATTTTCATTGTCATATTCACGTTCAGCACCTCAAAATCTATAAGAAATTACTAATTTAATATTGGGGGCATGACCTTTGTTAAAATTTGTTGTCCAGTGTTATTGAATAATTTCATAGTCTTCTATGGCACAGTGAAAAGGTAAATCTTCTTTAACTAGAAGGTGTTAAAAGATCTAAATTGGGAAATTCACATACATACACAGTACGTCATGGTGGAAATGCTAAAACAAAGCTAATGTCTCAACTATTTGTCATGAAAGGGACAGAGAGAAAGCGTCTCTCCCAGTGTTCTCACTTATAGGACATCACCCAGAAATTGCTGCCATTTTCCTGGGTAACAGTTTGCAGGCACTTTCCACCAACCAGACATTTCTCATCAGAGTCAGTCACAAGGCTCCAAGAGAATTCTGGGAACTGCTACTTTCTTCCAGCTGACTGTTAAGCACCTCAGTTTATTTGACTCAAATCCAAAGAGACTTGTCACATGCCAGACATTTTCCACCAGACGATATATTGCGACTATTTATGTTAATTTATGTCAATTGCAGTAGCTACTAGAACCCAGACTAGTAAATGTACAGAGCTGTTTCTTACTAAATAGTCAGGCCTCTGGTGTAATCTCTCAGGCATGCTAAGTTTCATGACGCCAGGGTTTACTTCCCGTCATGGAGGAAGGCCAAACATGGACATGAATGTTCCTTTCCGTTTCTTTGGGCACCAGTGACATTTCAGAAACGATAAAGCCACTGCAGCTTCCATTCATTCCGCCCACTGAAGAAAAATAAAAAGGGGGGGGGGAGTCTCTGGAGGATACTAAAGAAATGTTTGGCCCACTAGTATTATTAGTGCTGGTTGATGTTGTGCAAGAAGACAGGAGCTTTGCTTTTCAAACACTAGTTCAATCTGAGGAGCAGGAAAACCCAGTGATTAAAACACAGAAAGTAATGCAAACATACTAAGGAGTGAACTTGTGTTCCAAATTTGTTAACTGCAAACAGGTTACTATTTCCATTTCTAATTTCTCAACAACTTAATTCTCCTCTGGAGATACAGAATATAAAATTCCCAACAATTCCACTACGACAAGTCAAGTGCTCACCATACGATCAAGAAACCTCTGCAATGGAGTTTCACAATTTTCTATCCCCACCAGCCCCCCCCCCCCGACACTTTGTTCAGTCACACTTGGCACCATTGTTTCAACTAAGCAGTTGTTCACTTGCCAAACTCTCCTCCATGGGAAACTGACTTTTGCGTGAGAGAGAGAGAGAGAGAGAGCGAGCGCTGTCCTACAGTTTCCAAATATCAAACACAGCTCTGCAGCTTTTAGCTGCAGGAAAAAAAATAGCAGCAATCTTGGAACTAAATCATACTGTTTTAAGGGCCACAAACTCTCATTCCTTTTAACAGGGGGAGAGGAAGGCAAAAGAAGATCACACTGCTTATTTATAATCACTGCCCTAGGGCATGATGAGACTGTTGTCCTTTGTAACTATTTCTGCCCAACAGTTGCTACATACGGGTTAAAAGCAGAACACTATGAAGTAAGATTCCCCCCTCGTCATCTGTACAAACGTATCAACCCTTTCGGGGTTACCAGCATTCTGTATGCTCCAGAAAACAAAGCTGTGCAATTTACCAAAATCAGATCACAACAAATGAAGCTGCTAGTCACGCATACACACCTGATAAAAGAGACGAATACATCTGTACGGAGTAAACAAGTATAATGGTGAAGCGCACCCAGAAATGCCAGCCTCCAGTCATGTGAGCCTGCTATATAAGTTAAACTAGTCAACCGGCGACACCTAGTGGCCTTGGGCAGAAATGTTTCCACTGGCATAGGATTTTTTTTAAAAAAAATTCATTGTCACAATTAACAGTTACCTAGCAACCCTAGAAAAATCGAGACTCAAGCTTGCTCTTGCATGATGAGCCATGATCTAGCCATGTGACAAAGCACTCAGACTGTTCAGCATTCCAAACAAATAAAAAGCCAACCTATACTAGTTTGGCCATCCATGTGCAATAAATATAGGCCAACATCATTTTTGTTGGGAGGTTTTAGAACTGTTTTCTTATCTTTATCACCCACTCACCCCATGAGGAGATGGGGCACTTTTGAAAGGAAAGCTGCAGGCACTGTTCCTCCAGTGTTATAGATATGCCCTTGATCTAACAAACCAAATGCTCTCATCCAAGCACCTCACAAGCAAGCTTATGCAAGTGTTCTCCTGTTGCCTTGTCTTCATGACTTCAAATGAGTAAGCACATATTTTCTTATCAATGCCCTTTCAACCAAATTCCTAGAAGTTCATAGTATTCAAAGTGAGATGACCGTTTGAAAACAGAACATAAGACTGCAGCAACACACCCAGAACTGGAACATGTGCTCTGAAGGCATAGCTACGTTTCAGTAGATGTAAGGCCCACCATTAGCCCAACCTGGAACCCTCCATGAATTTCAACTCTCCATGTGCATCTTTCTTCTACTAAAACACACAACTCTAGATTAAAAAAGAAAGCAGTAGTACAAGGGGGGGGGTTACTTGGTGGGGAGGAATATGGTCTTCTTGGTGATGGCACCCCGATTATGGAATTCCTTCCCCCTGGGAAAAGAATGGCTCCCTCACTGGAGACCTTTATTTATTTACATTATTTTTACCCCGCCTTTCTCCCCCGAAGGGACCCAAGGTGGCTTACAACAAAAAAGGAAATACAATACAACAAATACAGTACAAAAGTCACATTTTAAAAACAGTTAACGAAATTAATACAACATCTAAACTTTAAAAAGATAATCATTTCAATTAAAACAAGAGCATAAAAAGAGCATAAAAAGCAGCAGCATCCCAGCTGTACCAGCAGGATGTTTTTAAAAAACAAACTTTTGAGGCCCCACTTTCGGTGGGGCCTCAAGACCTTTTTATTTAGGATGGCTTTCAATCGCTGACATAATGGGCTGGCGTTTTTACTGAATCACAATTTTAATCAGTTTATGTGGTCCACTGGGCTGCGTTTTTTTTTACTGTTTTAATATTTTAATGTTTTAAAATTTATATCTGTATTGTTTTTAATGTTGTAAGCTGCCTTGGGTGCCCTGACTGTAGGTGAAAGGCGAGATAGAAATTCTTCAAATGAATGAATGAATGAAAATAAATACTACTCCTGAAGAGACCCTCTTAGGTCAGAGTACAGAGTCGTGGTGACCCAATAACTGAAGACTAATAACCTAAAATGACTGACTGCTTTTATTCTAATTAACAAGAGCAGTGAAAGAACTTAGAGGACTAGTCAGGAATCTCTAGAACCCAAGGCTGAAAATCTCATCCTGTAAAGCAAATAAAATATACAGGACTAGCCAAATATAGAAGTTCAGAGATTACTTGCTATATATGAAAAGAACCTGAATGAAACCCTGGGGAGCTGCTGCCAGTCAGTGCAAACAATACTGAGCCAGATGGACCAAGGGTCTGACTCAGCATAAAGCAGCTTCATAAATTCTGAATACCTATGCAAGCACCACACTTGCCACACATGCAGTTACAGACAACTATATGGGGAAAACTTTATAGGGTTCAATATCCTCTTAGAAAAACAAACTAACCCAAAGCTTGATCCCAAGGGTGCCTGCAGGGTCCACAGCCATACTAACACTTGCAGCAGCACATGACAGTACCAGTGACTTGGAAAAACCATGCATGCCGTGAGATCATTCATTGTCACCTATGTGCTTCCCGCAACCAACTGTCCCTGCCCCCTTTTCTTTGTGGGGGAGATTCTGGAGCAGTGCCAATCATGCCATTGTGCTGTATCACTAGTGTCTGGCAGAGAGGCCAGTGGTGGGCCTTAGAACTTGATGCTCCACTTCTGAAACTGAATACAGTATCCTGGGACCGAATAACAGAAGCGACACTGCAAAAGCAGAAAGATGTTCCTTGGAGTCCTCAGTGAAAGTAAGGTTGCATTTGGTGACACTGCTCTCCTATCTTCCCATCACCCTCACATTATTGTGCAACTGCAGTTACACAGTCACACTTGCATCATCCCGAGTTGCTGCACCAATTCCATGTACCAATTGCTTTTCTGCAGTGATGCAGCTGCATGACTTGCAACAGGATCCTATCTGCTTTTTAGGATACAGCAGACCTTGATGTGCAACTCGGTCACATACAACTGCAATGCAGCAGCAGTAGGAGCCCAAGCAACAGAGTATGCTGCACAGCTTATCCTTGGTAAGTAAAGCACAGCTGTCCTAAGAATTTAGAAGTTATTATGACCAATCATCACACAGCATTCTGTTTTCACCAGCACACAGAAAGGTGCTCCTGGGGAAAGTCAGTCTTCGATCTTTCTCACCGTCAATGACTTTAGCTGCAGTTTCAAAAGGACTTATGAACATACATACAGGCTCCTTATACCGAATCATTATCTAGCTCAGTATTGTCTACACCAGTGGCTCCCAAACGTTTTAGCACCGGGACCCACTTTTTAAAATGACACTCTATCAGGATCCACCTAGCTTTTTGAGGCTTAAAAAAAAAAAAGGTGACCTAGAAAGAAATATTTATTTATTTACAAGCAATACTTTGAAAAAACCTCAATTCATTTCTCATAATGAGGCAGCCCTAATGAATACCCTCAAGGCTTGAGGGGCTTAGTTATGTGACCCAGCCCTCACTACCTGTCGTTGACAGACTTGGGGGGAAAAAAGAGCAGAAAAAAGATGCTCAAAGATTTATCTCCCTATATTTACCCAAGCTTGCAAACTGCAGGAGCTCAGCTTTTTGTAGGGCAATTGGCAGCTATCTGATTATTGAATAACCGCAGGGCTTGAGGCAATTACTTATCTGATCTTTCCATCACCCGTGTTTTCATTGGAGGCTCTGTGGGACCCACCAGAAATCAGGTCACGGCCCACAAAGTGGGTCCCGACCCAGAGTTTGAGAAACACTGGTATATGCTATATAGTTATAGTAGACTAGAAACTGATTGTTTTGCATGCAATATAAATATTTCAAAAGTGTTTGCAAACAGCCAAGAATAGTTGAATTGAAATAACAGATGAGGAAAATAAATCCATTAAGCACACATGATGAGGTTGAAAAGTTTACATTCAAACAGATTTAAAGTTTTATTTGGAAATTATTTTTATTGGAAATACTTATTTGAATATAAAAGTGAATGTGCAGAGAGTTGTTAACATACCAATTTCAGAATACGCAAAGGAGTTGTGCATTACATGTTTGTGTGCTGAGTGCACACACACATATGATATGCAGGTCAGGGAGAGTCACCCCTCCTTGCAATTAATTACAACTTTGAAATGGCTTCATCTTACCAATGTTGCATCCATTCACTATGTGACCAATTAATTTGATGGAACAATGCACATTTAGGATAGAGAATATTTTGCGTGGGAAAAAGATTAAGGTAAAGGTGACCCCTGACAATTAAGTCCAGTCGTGTCCGACTCTAGGGTGTGGTGCTCATCCCCATTTCAAACCCGAAGAGCCAGCGTTGTCCGAAGACGCCTCCGTGGTCATGTGGCTGGCATGACTCTCCTTGCCGCAGCGCGTAGCATGCGGCTGGAACACGGAGTGCTGTTTACCTTCTTGCAAGCGGTACCTATTTATCTACTCGCATTAACATGCTTTGGAACTGCTAGGTTGGCAGGAGCTGGCCAAGCAACGAGAGCTCACCCCGTTGCGGATTCGAACTGCCAACCTTTTGATTGACAGCTCATGGTTCAGCGGTTTAACCCACTGTGCCACCCGCTGGCCGGGAAAAAGATTATTTCTCAGCAAAAAACTTTCCATTACTGCATGAAGAACTTTGGAAATAAGCAGTCTAAAACATGGGTCGGGACCAAGTCAGCTACTTTTACCTAACCTTGAGGCAAAAGAATATTGCCGCTTCCCGCAGGACTGAGAAATTGCTTAATCATGCCTATTTAAGCTATAGTTACTCAATAACACTTATGCAACCCAGGTACAGTATGTTGCTCAACAATGACTGCTGATATCTGGACAATCAATCTAATGATTCTGAAAGCACACACCCACATCAGCAACCATGCGGGCCACTTCACACATTAACACTTTGTGGGTGTACATCTTGACAAAGGTGTAGTGCAGGTCTATGTAGGACATTAGTTAGAGAGCACATAACTGAGCTCTCTAAACCTCCAAATGTGACACCACTAGTAAAAATGGGACAGCTTTCTGCTTTGATAGATCTGCACTTCCAATTAATGTTGGTGTCTTCCAAGTCCCTGGAAGGCCTGGGGAGCACACGAACGTTCCCATCTTTTCCCACTTCACAGATTTCAGGGCCTTATTAGCGTTCAGAGGATCGATCCTTTGAGAGGGAAGAACATCTTAAACATGAGCACATTCATAGCAACTGCTCTGCCTTCTTAATTTTGAAGACTGCTTTGAATTCTAGAAGCATGGAGATGTCACTGGTGTTTTTTTTTTAACCCCAGTCTCCCTTACAGCCTAGGTATGGCTGTAATCTTTGCTAGAGAATGACAGAGATACAGTAGTGATTGTGAGGTGCTTGCTATCACAAACCTAAAGGCAGAGTGAGTGTTTGCAGGATCCCTTGTATGGTACTACTTCTTGGCAGGAAGATTGTGGGGGAGGAGAGTTTTGAATAGTGGGTCAGGCTTAAAATTCACTTTATCATAGCATACTGGGCAAGGCCAGTCTGTCCATGAAGAGACATGAAACTGTCATGTACAGCAGCAAAGTTGAAAGGGGGGGGGGAGTAAACCGACAAGCCCCTAGAGCCCATCTATTTGCCACCCTCTCCAGCCTGCTGTTCTGGTCTTTTCAGAAGAGGACCCTGGTAGCAGCAGCTTCCTTCTCCCTCCAGTGCTGCAGGAGGAAGAGGAAAAAAAACTGCCATGGCTCCAAAATCACTACTGCCTACCCATTCAGTGCTTACGAAGTACCAAGTGGGCAGGGACAGGCAACCTGGAGCCTGCCCCAACCCCCCTTCCATGGAGCTCATTCAAAACAGGGGAAGTGCGGAGGAGAGAGGTTGTGCGCCAAGCTCCAGGCAAGGGAGGGGTTGGGGGCACCTCTCCTCCCCCCTTATCCACTGGGGACAGGCTAGTGCACACTCACTTGTTCCCCTCGCCTGCCTGTCCCCTCTCCTTATGCATTGGGGGTGCACAGGCGCATGTGTGCAGGGGTGGCAAAATGGGGAGGATTCAGGCAGCAGGGAGGCATGGGCTACTCCAATGCTGGATCTCTAGGAATTTCTCTCCAATTCAGAGCCAAGACAGATTTCAAGTGTGAAAGGAATTTGGTATTTTTTTAAAAGTTCTTTTTGCTACCCAAAATGCAAACTTTGGTTCATAACAAGGAACTCAGGTTTGACGTGACCAAAACATGAGAGCGTCAGTCAGGCAATACCCCAGATGTGTAGATTTTTAAACACTTCACTCACTTGACTATGAGAATTCTGAATGCAGAAAAGGGATATAGTGGTAGACCCATAAAAAACTCTGTTCACTCAATGCATGTAATACCATACTGAAAAATGGTGATTTATAACAAGAGATAACTAAAGATGGGAGATAACATGCACAGTTTGGACACAATCCTTGAACTATGTACTCCGAAGTAGTTCCAAGAGATGAAGGGAGGACTTATCTGTAGTTAAAAAGATATTTCAGAACTGCTGCTTTGTTCAAACCAGCCAGCTATATCTTCTCATCTTACACTGTGTGTGCTCCCCCCCCCAAAAAAAGGGACAATTTGTTCTCTTGCCTTTGTTCTCCTCTCCACCATGGGTGAGAAGACTACATGAAATCTTAGTCACATTTTCTCAAGTATGATGACTCATTTAGAAAACAAAGTTGTTTTGCAAGAAGATGCTCATACAAAATAAACTGAAATGTAGACAGAAATAAACTGAAATGTAGACAGAAATTCTAAATACTCCCTATTTTAAAACATGCATTTGGGATGGTTCAAGTAGCCAAAGGGGAACAATTACAGAGTTCCATATTTCAGCAACAGAGAGCAGGGAAAACCAAAGATTAGGGGAGAAGAGCAGTTATAATCACTGCAGATAGGAGAATGTATATCTGTAGTAATTTTGTCAGTGGTACTCCTATATCAAGGTCCCTAAACTCTGCTATTGACCAAGTGTAACCTATTAACTATCCATGAAGTTCCACTGAGACACTTTCTTAGTGGATGCTCTCTGCAGTGGGGAGCAATAGTACCTTCGTAGAATTCTCTCCAATACAGACACACACACCCCCAGCAATTGTTTTAAGCCGATACTTTGAGATCCAGCGTGGTCCAGTCACATTCCAGTCAAATGGACTTTCTCAGAGCTATGAGTCATCATGAACATTAAAAAGATGCAGGGCTATACAGAGGCATTTGCGAGATGTCTATTCTCATCAATAGTCCCCAGTGCATTGTACCACATTCTGTGAAACAAATGTGTACCCATTTCTTCAAACAGCTAGGACAAACTTGGCAAATAGAAGAAATCTACTGTAGAGCAGTACAATATAGACAGAGTGCTCCTATATCTGTTTACTCAGAAGCAAGTCTCACCAAGTTCAGTTGGACTTACTCCCCAGTAAGTGGGCCCAGGACTGCAGCCATAGTAAATGACTAATAAATTCAGAGCACAGATATAACCTGCTAACGTTTATCTTAAAATAGCCAAACCGAGAAGACGGTGTACTGGGCACATAACACATGGTGGTCCCCAAAATCCCATTATTTGACTTTATTTTTAATACAGTGCTTTACCTCATTGAAAAAACTTGGGGGAAGTAGCAGGAAAGTTGATCCCCCCAAAAGAGTCACCTTTCAGTTGGTAGCTTTCTTATATCTAACAGGTGATGGGCAACTGTATATTCAGCTCAGCACAGCATCTTCTCCAATGGGAGGGAGTTTGCTGGTATCTCCTTTGTGAGCCCCTTTCGGAGAGGAATAATTCCCCCCCCCCATTTGTTTTGCTATGTCAGCTACTTTGTGATTTTGTTGTTGTTGTGGTTTAAAAGAAATTATAATATTCTCTGTGTAAAGGACCAGAACATTAATGGTGCAACATAACAAGCAAACAAACAAAACAACAAATAAACAGAAGCTAGTCTGATGGTTCTGAGAGTCCAGGATTCAAATCTCAGTTTGGATAGCTCACGCCACTCAGCATCTGAGATTTCTATTTGAATAAATCACATATTGCAAAGATGAATGAAACGTCAAATGATGACACTTGCCCCGAGCACGAGATTGATACAAGTCGGCTACAGTATGTAACCAAAAGTAATTAGCTTCCTTCCGTCCATAGAACCTTCAGCCTTCAAGAGTTCCAAACACTCACTCACCTGCTTGAGAATTCGTCGCCGCGGAACCTACAGCGGCAGGGCAACTGCAGCGAGGACCAGCGGTGGCGGCAGAAGAGGCGAGAAGGGCAGGCGGGGAGAGGGCTCTCTTCACCGGCACAGGAGAGCGGCGCAGCAAGGATGAGGAGGTGGCGGAGGAAGGAGCACAGCAGAGATTGGAGAGGACCGAACACAGGGACCTGGCAGGGCTCTGATACATAATAACGCTACCTTCAGCAACCCGGACGAGGACAAGAAAAACCCTCCGGAACGGAGCACGCACAAGCTGACCTGCTAGACTGTATATTTATATAGCGGCTTCGTTCTATCTGCCAAAAGCCAGAGAATGGGCACACACGGTGCAGAAGCAGCAGAGGAGAGGAGAATCCCACGAGGACACCGGCAAAACCATCTGCTGCGGAAGGGAACTCGGGCAGCAGAAAAGACTCACACCTCTTGCCGGCACTGACGCAACCGGCAACTCCCAACTCCAAACCAAGGGGACGCCAGGACTAAAAGCAGTTTCTCCATCATGCTGTTCAGGACACACTCAAACACACGGAAACAGCTGGACGTAAGTTAAAGCAGGGTATGCAAACGTTATTTTCCATGCAGGAAAAAAAACCTTCGAGTGAGCCTCACCCACAGTTAACTACCGTGCTTCCCCCCTGCATATGACATGGTCTGATCTGGGTCTGCGCTAGAGTTCCAAAAGCTCGGTTGCTGACGTCGCAACGAACGTTGTTTCACAGGGCGTGGGAGGGGGCGGTGGCGCGAGCTTCCCCCTTTGGAGGGGTTGGCTGGTTTCCTCGGAACAAGAGATTCGTCATCCTCGTGTTCTCCTAGTTCTGCTTTCAGTTTGTCCTTTCCTCTAATTTATGCACCTCGTGTCCCACGCTGTCTGGACAAACGATCTTAGTAAAGCAAGAAAAGCATCTTTAAGGCCATAAGCTGGATCAGCCCAGTTCAGCGTCTGAACTTCTTGTTCCACACAGTGGCCAGCCACCGAGCCACGTGTCTCCGTGGAACCCACACGCAGCAGACTGCAGCCCTCCCGCGTTGTATGTCCCCAGCCTGCTCTATATTCTGCTTCTGTTGTACATAGAAGTTCCATTGGCCTATCAGAGCTTGAAACCAGGGCCATTCAGAGGAATTTTATCGGGGTAGAAAGTTTATTTTGGGCACCTTCCCTACATATAAATTTGGCTCCTGGGGCCCCCTTTTTTTGCTCCAGCCAGGGCCCCCTTTCTGATCCATTTTCCGCTCTGGGCCTGGGTACAAAATTAATTACCCCCCTTAACCCCCCCTCTCAGAGGCCCTGCTTGAAACCCAAAACAGTTATAACGCCTTGCATTTATCTGATCCCCGTTCAAAGTCACCAAAGCAAGTGGCTAATGCTATCATCACAGTTAAGAATTAAAAACGTCACTGGCTGTTTACATTGGCAGTGGCTAGTTTGCTTGGGCTCAGAGCTGCTGCAGGAATTAAGCCCGCTCTCTCTTCAGTCTGACCTTTCAAACGTCAGTTTTGTGTCGTCGTCATCCCCCCCCCCCATGGCAACAAAGGATTTCCTAACAGCTAAAGGCTGATCTGCTGGCAATGGGAGTGCTTGCTGCTGATTGGAAGGTTGGAGCCAGTCAGGAAGTGACCAGCATGACCAATGAGTAGAGGTGGTTTTTTTTTTTTTTTTGTAGATTATGGTGTTTAACCAAAATGAAATAGCAGAAAGTGGTGTTATGTGTTTTTATTCCAATTTTTCACATTTTAACTGCTAAGTATACTAGGGTAGGTGGTATAGGTCAGTGGCTCTCAAAGTGGTGGGTCGTGACCCACCATTGAGAACAAAAGCTGTCCCCTGCTCCCTTAAGGGGCAGGGACAGCATGGTGGCAGCGGCGATCCCAGGGATCGCTGCCACTGTGGCCGAAAAGTGCCCGAAACTGCCGTTTTTGGCCTTACCGGGGCTTGGGGGGCTTCAGGGAGGCCTGTGCAACCCTCTGCAGGTCTCCCTGATCGGGATCACTGAAGATAGAACGGTGATTTTTGGGCACTTCCAGTTTTCACAAAAACCGGAAGTGTCTGAAAATTGCCATTTTTTAGCGGTCCGACGATCGAGGAGGCCTGCTGAGGGTTGCAAAATTGATGCAAAATTACATGATTTTATTTTATTTTTTATTTTTCCGTGTTTTCATTTAGCAGAAAGCGGTGTTCTGTGTTTTTATGCGATTATCATCAACAACAAAAGCCTCTACCAATGAGAAATGCAAGAGGAGGGCACATGAGGCAATGGTGTTCCTGCCTTGTGAATGGGGTGGTCAAAGACTCAAAGGAGTAGTGGCCCTCTCTTGATCTGCCTAAACAGATTCCTGATTGCTGATTTCCTATCCTTTCAGTAACAGAACATTTTTCTGGGTGGGTTAGGAAACTTCTTGGGCTGGGAATCAAGACTTTGGAAAGTCTGGCATTGCAGGTTGAAAAGGCGTAGCTGCTTGTACGCCTCCCCCAACTTTGAGCCAACAATGCCCCGGGGAAACAGACCAAGAGATACGAGCAGGGAGGGAAAGCTGCTTTATACTCAGATTTGTGGTCCATTGTGCTCAGTGTTATCTATACTAGCAGCTCTTCAAGGTTGCGGGCAGGCTTTTTCCCCTGACCCATCTAGATTGATGCCAGGGATTGAACCTCGGACCTTCTGCATGCAAAGCAGATTATCCAGCAGGGAGCTGTGGCCTTTCATCCCATGATCTTGCTTTTGCAGCCATCAGGAATATAACCATGCTTATTTAGAACTCCAACCTAAGACCTTGAACATCTTGGGCAAAGGGTGTTGTTGGTTGGACAATATGGAAAACGGCCGTGCGAGCAAGGATGCAGTAGAGGGGAAGCAGGGCAGGATGATGAAGGGCAGCACAGATGAGTGATAGGATTGGGCAGTTAATATGTTTATTTATCCAAACATTTGTATCCCACCTTTCTGCCTCTGAAGAGACTCCCAAGGTGGCTTGCAACATTTTAAAAACTACACAAATATAACAAAATCATTAACAAACCCAAGCCAAACCACAACCCTACTAACTAACTGAGAACTGAGCTGGGAAGCAGGAAAACACACAGAAAACATACATGGGGGTGCAGCTAACCTAGAGGGCTTGATTCATAGTTACCTAGGGAGCTTTGTGTCTAAGTAGGGGTTTGAAGCTAAGTTTATGTCCAGTCCAATACTGTACTCAGGGCCTGCCCAAGAACTCCCGGCACCTGAGGCGCCATGCCAAATGCTGCCTGTCCCTTACCTGATGATGCACCAACCTCTGCTCCTTGCAGTCTCTTGAGACTCTAGCCCAGTGGTTCCCAAACTGGGAGGCGCGGCTTCCAGGGGAGCCGCAGAATGCCACGGAATCCTCTCAGAGTCCAGTGCAATGCCAATTGGCGGGCATCAACCTAATGTAATGGGGAGCTGTGGCCAATGGTCGCCAATGGTCAAGGGCAGAGGCGTCGCTCCGGTAGGGGCGGGGCTGTAAGTTTTGCTCGGTCGGAGTCCCGTTTACCGAACGAGCAGGAGGCGGCCCCGCCCCCTCACTGTCAGAGCCATTCCCCTGCGGAGAAAGCAGCAGGCAAGAGACCCTGCCTGCTGCTTTCTCCGCAGGGGAATGGCTCTGACAGTGAGGGGGCGGGGCCGCCTCCTGCTCGTTCGGTAAACGGGACTCCGACCGAGCAAAACGTACAGCCCCGCCCCTACCGGAGCGACGCCTCTGGTCAAGGGAGCCGCAGGTTGAAAAAGTTTGGGAAATGCTGCTCTAGCCCATCACTCTCCTCACCACTTTCTCTTCTACTCCGTCATCTCTCTTTCTGGATTGGGGCAAATAAAAGAAATGTTGTTCTGTGTGCTGAATGTTTAGGTGAAGGCAAGAAAGCAAGCAAAAATTGCTGGATTATTTTTTTACCCACACACGGAGGATTGTACCAGGGTCCTTTGGACTTTGGAGTATGAGGAAGTTTGCGGACTCTGTGTGTGCATGAAGCTTATGTGCAGTCCCTCCTCCCCAGCTTTATTCCCCCTGCTTACTGGGCACCAGTTGGGCAGGCATGCAGGCAGCCAGTGGGCAGGTTTGGCGGTGATGGGTGTAGACAGTTCCTTTCATCCTTTTCCAGCCTGCCCTGACATGCTCCGAGCAGCAGCGGTGATCGATCCCAGCTGCATTGACCTCTGGCGGAGGGAGGAAGAGGAAGTGTCTGTCTGGACTTTTCCTTTTCCCTCTATCCAGAAGTCAGTAGAAATGTTCTCAACAGCAGAAGCCCTGCCACCGTTGGGGGCATCCCTGCCACATTGGCTTCTGAGGGAGGAGGGAGAAGTGTCTGGTCGGGAGGACTCCTGAGAGAATCCCAACCTTGAAGTATCCTAAGAAAATCTGGAGAAAATCTGGACTAGATTTTCTTAAGTAAATTTCAAGGCTGCTGCAACTTCTGTGGCAGCCGATAATAGAACAGGTCAGCTGGAGTCCTGTGGGAGTTGTGACTCCTGGCATTTGTTAGGGCACTCCTCTGGAGCTGGGCACTGCCATACCCATATGTATCTGTTGTTGTTTGTCTTTTGACTACTCTAGTCTATATCCAAGAGTACGTTTCCAATATATTTAACTTAACTAGCCACGAGAAGGCAAAATGGAAAAAAAAAACAGTTATCTAACCCCAACCTTTGCATATCCATACAGCTGATTATTCAGTTTCACAGTCTGTCATTCATTAATTTGGTTGACTGTTAATTTGGTACAAGGTTCAAAGGGCCGCTGGTGCTTACGGAAGAGTCATATATTTAAAATGAGAATCCAGCTACTTTAAAGCAGAAGTAGTGTTAGCATTAAAACAAAACTGTTTTGAAGGAGTGTTAGATTCTGCCAAATTAAACATATATATTATGTTGCAAAGTTACACTGAGGTATTGAACCAAGTTGGGATGGCCGATACTGGACTCGAACTGATTGATGCATTGCTTCAAGGTATCGCTGCGCTGCCTCGTAAGGCAATGATACAGTTTAAAAAAACTCATGCTAAAGAAGTCATTTTGAAATGAATGTCAGTGAGTTGGCCTCTTCTGTGAAGTTCATTCAGCTGTGATATTTCTGGAACTTTGGAGTTTGTTTTGAGCTTGCTTTGCGTCTTTGAGCTGCACTTTTGAGTTCATCATGGAACCCTGGTGTTCACAGCTTGGTCTGTGAAGTGCACCAAGTTCAACAGCAATCTTAGGAGTTTGCTGTCATACTGAGGATTTTACCATTTCAGGATTTTATGGGATTCATTCAAGGCTATTATCACTTCTTTGAAAGATTGTGTTTTTGGTGTCAAGTTCAAAAGACACCTTTTCATAGAAGTATTTCATACCGTATTTGCTTTTCTGTTTACACAAGTATATATTTCAGGATACTTTCTATTGTCAAACTTTGGGGTCTCTCGACTTTTCTCCACTTTTGGTGTATTTGCATAAGCAACTCTGACATTAACTTGGGCTGCACTGAATTTGCACCCACAAAAAAATGGGACAAGGTGAAAGGCATTGGGTGGGCATGAAATCCCCCCCCTCGCAAACATACTCTTTTGGATGTAGTTAATAGCTATTTGCAGCCATTCCATCCCCCCTTCTCTGCTTCACCTCCAGTGCTGTTTTGTACAGCGAAGGGGGCCTTGGGGTGGTGGCCACCTGGGTGGCAGGATTGGGTCCCAGGCAGGCGGGCATGGGGTGTCACAGCGGCTGGCGGAGGGGTGGATCGTCCCGTTTGCCGGGGCGAGCGAGGAATGCCGACCTGTTGCCGTGTTTGGCCCTCCCGCCCGCCCTGCGCCTATGGATGGTGAATAACAGCTGCAGCCGTTACGTTACTTCTGGCACGGGGGGTGGTGGTCATAGAAACACCACTGGTTTTGTAAGATTTCTTCTCTCACTGTGATCTTTTAATGGGATCATTTAAAAAAAGGGATATTGAGAATAAAACTGACAATATTATTATGCCATTGTTCAAATTGATGGAGAGGCCATGTTTGGAGTATTGTGTCCAGTCAGTCGCGTTGCTAAGACGCGCGACACCCCAGAGCGGGGGCGCGCGTCGCCTTTAAGGGAGAGGCTCCGCCCCCGCGCGTGACGTCACGCGTAGGAGCAGAGCACCCTCCCCGCCCCGTTTTCGGCTCATTTTGGAGCCAAACGGACACAGGGGAGGGCGGGCCCAGCTCCGCCACCAAACTGTAAGTGGGGGGGTCGCGCGTCACCCCTATGCGCGCGACGCCCCCCGGCAGCCCGCCCCTGTGCTTCCCCCTGTCAACGCCCATGCGTCCAGTTTTAGTTGCCACATCTCAAAAAGGATATAGTGGAACTTGAAAAGGCGCAGAAGAGAGTGACCAAAATGATTAGTGGGCTGGGGCACCTCCCTTATGAGGAAAGGCTACAGCGTCTGGGGCTCTTTAGTCTTCTAGAAAGAAGGTGCCTGAAGGGAGACATGATTGAGACGTATAAAATTATGGATGAGATGGATAGAGTGGATGGAGGAAAGTTCTTTTCCCTATTTTTTTGGTGGGGGCAAAATTTGTTTGGACACCAAATTTTCTAAGAACTCTGCCAATTTTGTCTATGGTCCCTTTAATATAGGGGAGGTTATATTGGCAGAGTTCCCTTTAATATAAAGGTAAGGTAAAGGTATCCCCTGACAATTAAGTCCAGTCGTGTCTGACTCTAGGGTGTGGTGCTCATCTCCATTTCAAAGCCGAAGAGCCAGCGTTGTCCGAAGACGCCTCCGTGGTCATGTGGCCGGCATGACTCTCCTTGCCGCAGCGCGTAGCATGCAGCTGGAACACGGAGCGCTATTGGCAGAGTTCTTAGAAAATTTGGTGTCCAAACAAATTTTGCCCCCACCACAAAAATAGGGAATGTCTTGAGGAACCCCAAAGATCCTATCCATTCATGGACCAATCCTGGTGTCTACAAAATTCCTTGTAGCTGTGGTAAGAGCGACAAAACGACAAAAATTGGAACGACAAAAAGAAGCATTGGTACTCGACTAAAAGAGCACCAGAGATACTTTAGATTAGGCCAAAAAGAAAAATCTGCCCTAGTGGAACATGCCTTAAATTTTAATTATCAGATTGAGTTTGAACAGACAGAACTACTAGTGAAGGTCTCACAATATTTGCCTCATCTACATCGTGAGACAATAGAAATGTTTAAATACAAGGATTCCGTCAACAAAAAAGAAGAATCGCTGAAAGTCAATAACGTCTGGCTCCCAGTCCCAAAGAAGACTCACAGCGCAATCCTGTTCTAAATTCAGCCGGAGGAACGAGTGTTCCGCCCGCAGAAATTGTTGCAAACGTGCCTTAAAGCATGTTTGCGTCCATCTACTTCCGAGCAGGGAAGGCCGGCTCAACCTGTCACTTCTCTTAAACAACGTATTTCCAGGAATATGGAAGTATTTAATTCAGTAATCTACACTAGTCGTGAAAACCTCAAATCATATATTTGTCACACTGTCTCAGGGGTCCTTGGGCCAGCTGTGATTATAATCTGTTAATGCATACTTAAAAAGGTAAAGGTATCCCCTGACAATTAAGTCCAGTCGTGTCCGACTCTAGGGTGTGGTGCTCATCTCCATTTCAAAGCCGAAGAGCCAGCGTTGTCCGAAGACGCCTCTGTGGTCATGTGGCCGGCATGACTCTCCTTGCCGCAGCGCGTAGCATGCAGCTGGAACACGGAGCGCTGTTTACCTTCCCGCAAGCGGTACCTATTTATCTACTCGCATCGACATGCTTTGGAACTGCTAGGTTGGCAGGAGCTGGCCAAGCAACGAGCGCTCACCCCGTCGCGGGAATCAAACTGCCGACCTTTCAATCGACAGCTTATGATTCAGCGGTTTAACCCGCTGCGCCACCCGCTGGTAATACTTACCAGTTCTTAAATCCCATTCAGTTTAATGGGGTTTAACTTCCAAGTAAATAGGCGTAGGATAGGACTGCGCAATTAAACTAGTATAATAATGTGAAGTCCTCTTGAGGCTCTTAGCTCTTGATGATGACTCATCCATTGAAGGTCTATTAGTAATGCCAGTTTAATTCCAAGGGAGAAAATGAATGGAGATTCACTCTTTCAAGCCTTGCTATTCAGAAAGCATGTATTTTTTAAAAAAGGGTGTAACTCTATTGTATGTATTTAAAACAAAAGGGTGTAAACTGAGTGGAATTCTGAGAAATTGAATCATGCATATACAGCATTGTGGAAACTGCTATTGGGAAGCGGAGTCACAGTTTCCATTTTTAGTGATTCTGCTAATCCCACTGTGATTTTGGGGTAATGATGCACTACAATATTTTCAGATATGAATGTGTAATGCTAGGAAACAAAGAATCAAGTTGTACAAGAAGCTGTTACTCAGACAGGGTGGCCTATGTAGAATGAAGGGCTGCTGTGAGATTCTGTTTGTAATAATCTCGTAATAATCTTGTAATAATAATAACAATAAGGCATGATACATGTGCTACACATATGAACTTCACACATGTATTTTTATCTTTTTGTAGCATGCATTAGCTACATTATCTGCCAAGTATGGCACTAGTCACTGCTTGGAATGGAAGAAATAATTCCGTGTGTTTGCCATAATTTAACTCACCTGTGACCAAAGGAAGGAGGCTGGGCTTGTGCTAGGTAGCTGGGGGTCTAAGGGCAAAGACCTGCACTGGTTGTAGGCCCTTCACCATTGCATGACCTGGTTGAACCCTAATACCACCCTGGAAATACCGTATTTTACGCTCCATAGGACGCATCGGTCCATAGGACGCATGCATCCTATGGAGCATAAAATAGAGAAAAAAAAGTTTGTACTTACCTGGGCTTGGGGGCGCTTCAGGGAGGCCTGTGGGGGCTTCGGGGAGGCCTGCGCAAGCCTCTGCAGACCTCCCCGATGTTTACTTCGGCCCCAAACAGCGATTTTCGGCCATTTCCGGAATGGCGGAAAATCGCTGTTTTCTCCCGAACTGAACATCGGGGAGACCTGTGGGGGCTTCGGGGAGTCCTGCGCGAGCCTCTGCAGGCCTCCCCGAAGCGCCCCCAAGCCCAGGCTTCGCACCATAGGACGCACGCTTTCCCCCCTATGTTTTTTTGGGGGGAAAGTGCGTCTTATAGTGCGAAAAATACGGTAGCTGTTTTTAAATCCCATTATGTCACTCAGAATCTGAGTACAATGTACTCAGGTATAGGGTGAATGGGAATGCACTGTCTAGTATACACCCCTGGTGCTGACCTGCTCTCTAAGAATGCTCCTGGCTCTCTCCATGATTTGGAATGCTGGGCAACTAGTATTTCAGGGAGAAACTCTGCCTGAGTACAGCATTGGGCTCTGCAAACAAATGCTGTACCGTTGAGCGACATGACATAGCTTATGGGGCACATGGGTGCAGCCCATGGACACAAGCATCAGCATGTGAGTGAGTTTTACATCTTAAGCATCGGCAACTGGATCCTACCCATGTAGGACAAAAGTAAACTGGAATGCTTTGCTTTGGACTGCAGCAATCATGAACGTTTAGAGAATTTTGGAGTGTGAATTTTGGAGTTGCCTAGAAGACAGAAGCCAAGAGGAAAGGGAATATCAGAGGCTTTTGACCACTCCCAACCAGTAATGCACACATAAGAATCTCAGGCAGGGCCGGCTGAACCATTCCGGAAATGGCCGAAAATCGCTGTTTGGGGCCGAAGTAAACATCGGGGAGGCCATCTAAGTGGCTTAGATGAGGTGACCTGATGTGGCTTGTGTCAGTGGCGGATGGTTGGAGGATAAGGAGGCGGTGGATTTGAAGTGATCGTCACTTCGAGTCTGGCGCTGCCTCCCTCTAGCCTGCTGCAGACATGAGCCGCATTGATCTGCTTTTTGCTCACTAAAAGCATGTGGGAAAAGATCATCCACTTTGTTCCCCCCCTTCCTTCCCCACACAGTCGGACCACATGAGGAAGGAGTGAGGGGTGTTAACTGGCTCACCACTGTCCGCATCAAGAAAACTGTGTGGGTAGTGGCGTGCTGCTTCGCTGCCCCCTCCCCTTATTCCTTCCTTGTTTGGCTGGACTATGAGGAAGGAAAAAGAGGAAGGGGCAGTGAAGTGGTGATCTGCTGCCCAAGTGGTTTTATTTGGTGTGGGCAGCAGTGAGCCACTTCACTACCCCACCCCTTGCTCCTTACTTACACGTTCTTTTTAAATTTAAGGGGACTGTACAATGAAGAAGTGAGGGGAAGCTGACACCTGGCTTCTTCCTTGCTGTGCAAGTGCAGTGCAAGCTGGGAATTCCCAGCATGACCCATACTTCCTGTTTTATCAAGAGGATCACCCATGAAGGAGCTAAGGTAAGTAGCTGCTTTATTTTTCCTTGGTGGGAGGGGGGCATCAGGTAGTGGCATTGGTTCGGCCATCCCTGATCCCAGGTGGTGTTTCTTCTTGTGACAGCCAGGATGGTGTTGTGGTTTGGGAGTCGGACTTAGACCTGGAAGATCCAGGTTCAAATCCCCGCTCAGCCACGAAGCTTCCTGGGTGACCTTGGGCCAGTCACTATCTCTCAGCCCCACCTACCTCATAGGGTTGTTGTGAGGACAAAAAGGAGGGGAGGAAATATGTACACCACTCTGAGCTCCTTGGAGGAAGGGCGGTATAAAAATGTGAAAAATATAAAATAAATAAATAAAATACAATATGGTGCTAACTGATCTAGCAAGTTTTTAGTTATGGTCCTCTGTGGAGGTAGCTTATTATTCATGTAGTGTTATCAGTGTACACAGTACTGTACAGTGTATTTATGTATGCTTTCCCCTTCAAGAAATGTGAAATAGAACAAGGTTGATTTACTGAGCCTGGGATATCCTTTTGTACATTATATTCCTTTGGTTTTAAAAATGTTCCTTTTGTTAGATTGCAAGGTGACTCAGCAGGAGCATTCTTATTTGAGAAGTACAATTGGTTTGGAACATCCGGAGTTGTTCCATGATCTCTGGCAACAGGCAAAAAGATTCGATATGCCTAGCTAATGTGAAGGAAGTTATTCTTTGAATGTTTTGACAGAGCATATCCTTGAGATGATGAAAATATACATCCATGTGACCATGTTTTCCCAAGCCACTGCTTTTCCTTGACTAGCATAGGAAGCTGCTTTATACGGAGTCAGAACAGTGGTCCATTTACTGTAGCCCAGTAGTGTTGACATTGTCTGAGGGCAGCTCTCTGAGGTTTCAGACAGGAATTTTTCTGTGCCCTACCTGGAGATTGAACCTGGGACCTTCTGCATGCAAAGCAGGTGCTCTTTTCCTGAGCTCCAGCACTTCTCCAAACAGAATGAAGGGATCAGAATTGTCTTTCCTCGTATTGCAAATATGAAGAGATGAAGAAGATAGTAGCTTGCCTAAGGTCACCTTGTGGGTTTATGGCAGAGATGAGATTCAAATCAGGGAATTCCAGATCCAGAGCATAGTTCCTGAACCGCCACACTATACCAGCTCAACTATCCTGAGACTACACCTCTGTTGGCATTTTTTCCTCATACCATCATTAACATTAGCTAGTAGGGCACGTTAACACCTAGCAGGGCACTCTTTTATTGTGATGTATCAAGACTACTATGCAGTGCATTACAAGCCTCATGAACAGCCAACCTATTTTTCCCCCAATAGTTTGACCTCATTTGAAGTGACTGTCTACAGCAGCTGTAACAACAAACAGGTTGGAGCTTGCAATCCCTTTATCTTCTGTTGTGCTCCAGCCTACTTTGCTATTCCTCTCTGTCTTTGATAATCCGCTGTTCATTGCTATTTTGGCCGATTTCCCAAGATTCATCTACCCTACTTCCACTAGGAAAAAACCTAGTTTAGCTGGTTTACATTTTTTGCCATCCTCTCTCTCTCTCTCTCTCTCTCTCTCTCTCTCTCTCTCACTCACTCACTCACTTACTCACACACACACACACACACACACACACACACACACACACACACACACACACACACACACACACACAAAGGGCGTCCCAGAAACACGTACACACTACACACATTTTAACTTGGTCATATCCAGCACAGCCCTCAGGGTGTTCCAAGGTGAGTCAGGTTCCAGGTGAGCCAGTAAGATAGGTAAACTCTCCTCATGATATATTAAAATCAGTGCATGTGCAGGCATGATGGTGTGGAGTACACGTCCCTCACGGTCTGGTTCCCAGATAATAATCTGAATAGACAACCATTCATGTGACCAGTCACCATTCAGGATGCAGACAAATGAAATTCTTCGGATCTGATGTTTAAAGTTTAACCAGGTTGGTGCTAAAAGATCATCTCTGTGGAAAGCATTTGGTAACTGCCTCATAACTGAGGAAGACCTCATGCTGGAGGTTAGGTCGGTGCGCTAAATTGGCTAGCACCGGGGATCTAGAGAAAATTATTTTCTGAAGGTTTCAACATCTAAGCAGTTCATCCTATTCTTGGCACGTTCTTAATGTTGCTCAAAGAGCAACTTTCCACACATTCTTCCTTCTCAAGAATAAAAAAAAAAATCAGTAATAGGAAGCCCAATCCTAACTAAATTTCCCCCGTGCCAATGCAGCGGTGCCAGCGCTGGCTACACTGCATCTCGCGGGGGAATTTTGCATGCTGGAGGTCTCCTTAGCTCTGGCCTTCCTGCTAGAAGAATCACTGCTGCAAAGGTGCATGTCACTGTCAGGGATAGGATTGGGCCATCAGTCATGCTTATTGTTTACCATCTATCTGCATTGTATTCTGGGGCTCCTCAACCTTGGCTCTTTTCTATGTATCACAGTTATTGAGGGAACTACTACTGTTGTTTTGGATGTTTTTTTGACAGGTTGGCAGATTTTGTCTGTTTTTCCAGAAGTAGAACAAAGGACATTTTGGTTTGGGGAAAGTTATGAATTTTTTTTTACTATGTGAGGAATCTGAGATGTTGTCTAAAATTATCGATTGTTGATTTAGACAAAATCCAGCTTTTGCTTCAGTAAATCAGACCTTTGAAATATGAAACGCTGAATAGATTTTGAACACTGTGCCAAACATTCCCATAAATTGACACGGAGAACTAAAATGCAAACTTCCAGTTCCTTCCTCTGACTCATTTACTGTTTGAGCAAGATGGGAATTCAGCTTTAGTTCTTGACTGGCCAATGTAACTTGGAGAGTCTACTCAAGGGTTGCAGTCTTGCAAGGATGTAACCTGATATTCGTTGTTTCAGGTGCTTCAGTAATACTTTGCCAAGCTTAATGAAGCAATGAAACTGAAGAAATGTGTCTCCAGAATACTCAGTCCTTCACAAGCAGGTCCATGAGACACCATTGGGGTGTTCACGTTGGGGTGTTCACATTGTACTGATGCTGAATGTGTGTAGATTGGGAGAGGCATTTCTTCCCCCAATCTACACGCATTCACTTAGATGCCTGGAAGGTCAGCTGCATCTACAGCTGTACATGCAGAAAGATCTGCTTGCACCAGTGCAGGCACGAGGCTTATTTGGGACCCAGGCCAAATGCCATTGTGGGCCTCTTAGTGGCAAGGGAGAGCAGCTGTCCTGGCAGCTGCCACCTTTGTTTACGAATAAGACAATGCGCTCATCCCCATCATTGCGTCTCGTGATGCAACAGCAGGGGAGAAGCACATTGCATTGCATTACAGGTAACCAAAGATGGTGGCCAGCAGAATAGCTGCAGACACGGGCGTCACTGGGGCGTGGTGGGGGGGGCGGGCCGCCAGGGGGTGATGCGCGTCATGGGGTGACGCGCGCACCCCCTCGCGCGTCACCTCCGTGACGCGCGTCGCCCTCCGGACGCTCCGAGGCCGGCCCGGGAGCCGGCCTCGGAGCGTCCGACCCCGTCGGCGCTCCAGGGCCTTCTGAACGAAGGCCCAGGCAGCGCGTCAATCCGGGTATTTCCCGGATTTTCGCGCATGCCCAGACCCGTTTTGAGGGCAAAAAGCCCTCAAAAAGGGTCTGTGCATGCGCGAAAATCCGGAAAATACCCGGATTGACGCGCTGCTTGGGCCTTCTTTCAGAAGGCCCTGGAGCGCTGACGGGGTCGGACGCTCCGAGGCCGGCTCCCGGGCCGGCCTCGGAGCGTCCGGAGGGGGGGCGACGCGATGCGGGGGGGGAGCCGGGTGGCCCCTCCCCCCGCGCCTATATCGTCGCGCCCCTAGGGGGGGTGACGCGCGTCCCCGCACCAGGGTGACGCGCGTCTAGTGACGCCACTGGCTGCAGAAGAATGTCTTGGATTACCACTGCCACAGCACTTCTTAGTGCTGCACTGGTAGCTGCCATCTTCTTCACCTGAGCCCTGGGGGGAGTTAGCTGTGGGCCCTTTGATGGGTTCTTGGTCTGTGCCCCTGGTGGCTGACTCTTCATGCTGGCATAAGCAGGAATGCTACCTTTATGCTGTTGTCAGTTTTGTGTGCTGAGCCCTTTGCACATACAGTCCAGCTGTATGCATGGAGCCCCCCTTCAGATGAACACACGTTGATCAGGGCCAGAATTCCCTGTTTGATCTACAGTATCCATGTGATCTGGATGCCTCCGCAGGGCTCGTGGTCAGTACATTTTACTAAGTGCATCTTCTGTAGTAGTTACCAGTGATGTAAACTTGAGTCTATTGACTCGGACATGAGTCGGACTCACGTTCGAGTCAATTACTTGACTCGGACTTGACTCGGCGATTGTAAAAGACTTGAAAGACTCAACTCAAGACTTGGAGCCTTTTGTGACAAGTCGACATTTATTCAGGTCTAAACCCGTTTTCCCCATTAAATAGGTAGGGACTCGCAACTCGCAACCAAAGACTCGGGACTTGGGGGCTAAGACTTGGGAATTGACTCAAGACTTAGACCCAGATACTTGATCCACATCTCTGGCTAGTTACTCCATCTGTATAGCCTGCCTTTATTATTTTTTTCCTATTTATTTTTGCTAGGTGCAAATATTCTAACTTGTAGTTCTGATTTTCACATCCTTTTAAATTGACCCCGGTAGATCATATGAGCAGTAACTCAAATCCTCTGCCTTCCCTAGATGGGAAAGATCTATGGGCTTCAGCGCTTTTCTTTTTGTGTTTGATGAAGATGAGAAAGGAACGAAACCCAAATTTCTTTTTTCCTCCCGCATTTTTATCTCTCCAAGCCCACAGCTGGGCTGAGTCTGTAAATGAAAACTCTACCTTTTCTCTTTATCTCTTGGATATATGGGGATTTCATCCTGTATTAAGGTAGAAATCTGTTTGTTTTTCTGTCCAGATAAAAGGGAAGTTACCCATGGAAGCTGGAGGCCAGGAACCAGTCCTTGGAGTATTGTGGTGTGAAATGTTACATTTTGTGTGTATTGACTTTTAAGGTATGAAATCCCTCTCTGGGGTGTTATCAGGAACTTTCTCTACACTTTGTTTCCGTGTTTATTGTTCACCTTCTCTGTTTTGTGGCCTTTTCTTCTCCTCTGTCAATGGCGTGTAGCCATAACGTTCAGACCAGCTTTTCAAAACTGTCAGGGCCAGAGTACACGTGACATTTGAAACTGAAGTGTTATTATTCCTGATGGGTTTAGTTTTAATTTAGTCAATAACAGTTGGATTATTGGGCCACTGGCAGAGGTTCAATGACAGGGGTTCCCAACCTGTGGTACTAGTACCACCAGTGGTACTTCGGCCAACTGCTGGTGGTACTTGGACCGCCGGACCACTGGAACCCCACTCCGACACAGCACTTTTAGTGGCATGTTTTGCTCCCAAGAAGCACCTGTCTTTGGCCGAGCCTCTCAGGAACGCTGAGAAGGTCACTCCCACCTGCCCAGACCCTCCTCCCTGCATTTTCTGGCCTCTGAAAATCCGGAAGTAACTGGTGATGATGTCATCGCCAGTCACTTCCAGTGGTACTCAGAAGGAGAGTGGTGCTAGAGGTGGTACTTGGCCAGGAAGGGGTAGGGAACCCCTGTTCTAGGATAAATAGCATCCAGATTGGGCTCCTACAGAATGGGGCTGCAGAGGTAGGGAGGTTTAAAGCTCCTAACCCTCTTAACCTGTAGCCCCCCCCCCCAATTTGGCTATTGGCTAAAGAAAAACCAAAGCCATCAAGACTAAAAATCACTCCCTCACTGCTTTACTCTCTGCCTGGGAAAAGTGTATTTTTCTCCTGTAAGGAGAAAAGCAACTGGGTGTGATTTTGATTGGGAAAAATGGCTCGCAATTTAAGGGCTAAACACCTCTCCCTTCAAATGTTGCTCTGATCAGACTTTGCAGCCCCTCCCATGCTTGCATTTCAGCAGCATAAATCAATAGACTCTTTGCATGTATCATGCGTTTTTTCTAATTGGACCCTCTTCTGTAAGTTATTGGTTTTTAAGGTTTCTGTTTGTAACCAATTGCTTCTCCGAGGTTGCAATCCTTAACACATTCATTAGTAGGAGTTACCTAGTGTGCTCATCAGTAGGAGTTATCCATATTACCTAGTGTGCCATTCCCCCCCCCCCCACACCAGATTTTAGGCTTCTCACCTGGTGCCAGTTTTGCCTATTAGCTAGTCCAGATTGCTAGCTTTCGTTAAAAAAAAAAGCCAAGATATGAGCCAAAACTTACAGGCAGTTTTCTGTGCAATCGTTCAGTGAGAAGAGCCTGCCTGCTCCTGCCTTCCATTCTTCTATCTAGCCAATGAGGGAAGGCAGAGCTGGGATTGACATGTATAGGGAAGCACTGAAAATGTGTTTCTCTTCTATCTCACAATTGTCACCCATAGAGATAGGAAGGCTATTGTCTGAGGAGGGGACTTTATGAAGTTAGTGAGTTTTTTCCCCTCACCTGGAGAGGAAGTGAACCGCCTTGGGTCCCTTCGGGGGGGAAAGGTGGGGTAAAAATACTGTAAGTAAATACATAAATAATAAATAAATAAGTGAACGCCGCCCATAGAATACAATAGGCAAATCCAGAATTTTTAGCATCACTGGATTTTTAGTACAGTTGTGAGTGGGCAGCAGTCCCCCCCCCAAAAAAAAAAGTAACAGCAAAGAAAGGAGCTTATGCTCTTTCCAAGCCAGATCTTATTTCATGTTTTTGAATGTGATTTACGTATGTATTTATTTTTTAACCTTTTAAAACTGTGATGTGTTTGTACGCAAGTCAGCAGAGACCACAGAGTTTTTGCATGCAAGTGAGTGCTAGATGTGGCCTGGGAAGGAGTGTGAGGAGGCAATTTCAGTAGAATGACCTTTGCTGCAACCTGGAGGGTGGTATTCTGTGGGGGTGGTATTTGGCTGGAAATTTAAACCAGCCTCAGCAATGCACATTGAACACCCTGAGATTTACTTCGAAGTAAACATGCATAGAATTGTGCTGTTAAAAGAAAAAAACTTGGAAGGTTCTAAGAAGTGAAGAGTACAGAGAAAGCTTCAGAACACAATTAAAAAAAATATTGTTGTGTTATCAAAAAGTCTGTACCAACATGGTTTTTAATAGCTTGATCTGAGAACTCTGTTTAGACTTCAGTCATGAATTTGATGACCTTCTGGGTTTTGCTGAGTTCCTGAAATTCTTCTCTTTGCTTCTTCTGTGTACTTGATCTCCACTCAAAGTTACCTGCCTGGATGCTAAGATGTGCTGTTGAGTCTATTGTATCCTGGTCACCCTCCTTTCACAGGTGAGGCAGGTGCAGATTTGAGGACATTTTCACTGGTGACATCCTGTCCTTGGAGTGCTCTCCCCAAGGAGGCCCACTTAGTGCTAGGCACTAGCGTCGCTGCAGGGGGGTCGGAGCTCTAAGTTCTGCCGCGGTCCGACCCTCCGTTACACGGGTGCACGAAGCGGCCCCGCCCCCTCGCCTTCGGAGCCATTCAAGTCGGTGAAAGAACGCGCAGGAGGGTCAGACCGCGGCGGAACTTAGAGCTCTGCCCCCTGCAGCGACGCCGTTGGTGCCAGGTGAAGACCTCTTTATTTGCATTTTAGCGCTTCTGTTTTAAAGTTGTGTTTGAAATGTCACTTTATGCTGTTCTGCTGTCTTAATATGTTGTTTCATTATTGTCTTACTGTTCTTTAACCATCGTTAGCTACTCTTGCGGTCCTTGGTCTGAGGTGAATGGCCGCATCCGGGGTCAGCTGTGTCAGGCATGGGCCTGAGAGCCCTTTGCCCATTGAAGGACCCAGCTGTGACCTGATCACTTTCGTAAACATCTGCAACCACTCTTGCTGACTGCCTCCCATTGAGCCGTAGCTTACTGGGCGATAGGGGGCAGCAGCAGTGGATACTCCTCTCAGCGGCAGTGCCATTTTAAATGCTTCATTTGCTCCCTTTCGATGTGTATATGCCCGATGCAACATACGGAGGGGAGGCCCAATATGCCATGGAGGGGCCTAGCACAGAGTTTTGCTACAGGGTCGCCACATTCTAGTGCCAGCTCTGGCTGAGGTGCAGAATACCTGTCCAACTCAAGTTGTTCCAAGATACAAATACTTCAAATCAATATTTGCAAATAAGGTTTCTCTGAAGCACTCAAGTTTATGCAGCTAACTCAAAGTCTGTTATAGTGTAGCAAACGTATAGACACTAAAAGCACCAGCTCTCTACAGCTGAGTAAATATTGTTCCATGCACATGCATGCCTAGCCTTTCATTCTGGGAAGCAATAAATATTTCTGTGACCTTTTCCGTAGCCAACAGGCTGCATCAAAATGGCAAGAGAGAGGTCTGGGTTCCCTGCTGGCATTTATGCCTTCTGATACTTCTGATGTAAAGATCTGAAGCAACCAGTGGCAATGAAGGAAGTCAGATGCCTCTCTGTGATGATAGTGATAACTTGGTTATCCTGACCTTGCAGCAAGATCTTGGCAGGCTGGGTTGGATGGAGAGGCAGATTGTGTCATTCCTCGTTTGTTTACAAATCATTGATAGGTGCTTGAAAAGTCTGAGAGAACAATGGAAAAAAACACACCACATTGGGCATATTTTTAGCAGGGTGTTAAGACCAACCAATCAAGTTCCACCATCAGGAAGGAGGAGCTGTCTCAACCAGACGAAAGGGAAGAGGCATTGTTGGCAGAGACTGGAGTGGGCCTTGGATTGTGACCTTCTTGTACAGTATATGACTTTCAGGCATGCGCGAGCTTTGGAACTTGCACTGGAAACGTTGAGCATTGTAGAGGCGTCGTTATAGGGGGGCCAGGGGGATGCAATGCCCCCGAGTGACAACTACGTTCTCCTTGTGTGGAGGAGCCATGGCGGGATTTTATTTTTGCCCCGTGGCTGCTTTCTTGCAGCCGGAGGGCTGCGTTTGCAGCCGCAGAGCTGAAATACGCCAAAAACGGCACATTTTCTGGGCCCTTCTACCTGCCGCAGGTCTTTGAAGGCTTCAAATGAAGCCTTCCAGGAGTGGGGCAATGACATGAAACATGTCACCGGACCCTCCGCGTGACCTGCTAGCGACACAACTGGAGCATTGTCTGTGTTAACGCTGCCATTCTGAAGATCTCTTGCCTTCTGGAGTGTAGGGTGACCACCTTCCTATAAGGCTTTACACACTTGCAGATAGCTAATAACATCTTTTTGATGCTGTTGTGACTTCTTTCATCTCCAAGCCTTGCATAGCAGTAAAGTATTTCCTGAGATTTGGGAATAGCTCCTACCCCATTTCCCCACCCCACCCTTCAGAGGCACTGGGGCGCATCAGCTCCCTGCCTGCATCATGTCGTGACTGCAGCTGAACAAGTGGTGCCAGCAAAAAAGCAATGATGATTACACAGGAATGTGCGAAAGTGGGTACCAGAGAATGAATTGTGGTGCTCTTAAGAGGCTCGAGAGCAACCGCTGTGTCTGAATATATGCTTCACTAATTTGTTGCAAAGAAACACCCAAGGTTACTTTAAGGAAAGGTGGTTATTATAGTGAAAAACAATGTCAGTATTTTCTGGTTGGTTTACTCAGTCACTTGGCAGTGTGTTCCATATGGGCAGTTTTATTAGCCTGTTGACAATTAATCTCCGTGGCCTCTCTGCTGATCTTGCCTACAGAGATATAACTGATAGTGCCCTGCTGCTGCCTCTAAAATCTCAGGATATATAAGCTCATTGTCAGCTCACCATGCACAGCATCTGGTTGATGAGCCCTTGCCCCCCCTTTTACACTGTATACTTCCACATACTGGGCCACGTTACTTTGAGTGCAATAGCTTCCGCCTGCTGTCCCCACGGAAGCTATTGCACTCCGTAGGCTACAGTAAAAATTGTAGGTAGTCATGTTGGTCCATGGGACTGCGGTGGCTTAGTGGGTAAGATGCTGAACTGCAGACTAGAAGGTTGGTAGGACAGCAGTTCGAGACCTGAGTGCCGCTTGACCGAGTGAGCTCCCGTCCTCTGTTCCATCTCCTGCCAACCTAGCAGTTCGAAAGCAAGAAATTGCAAGTAGATAAATAGGTACCACTGCAGCGGGAAGGTAACAGCGGTCCATTAGTCATGCCGGCCACATGACCACGGAAGCATCTTCGGACAGCGCTGGCTCTTCGGCCATAGAAATGGAGATGAGCACCACACCCCTAGAGTCGGACATGACTGGCTTTCGAGCAGGGAATACCTTTATCTTTACTATGTTGGTCCATAAGGATGAATCCAAAAGCCACATTCTGGTAATACCTTTATTGGGACCAGCCAAAATGACACAAAACCTTAAGCAAGCTTTTAAGTTCTCCAGAACTCAAAATCTATTCTGATGAATATTTTTTTTAAAAAAGGTGGGTGGGATAGGTGGACCTAGTGAAATGTTGATCAGCTTCACTAGATGCTAGACATGATCTCAGGATGCTCCCAGGGCTTTAGAGATGATGACAATTCAATAATGGCTATACCCCTATTTTTAGAAAATATAAAATCTCTGAGCTTGATCTGTTCTGCAGAAGAACAAGAGAAAACAATCTACTGTGTCTTGCCTTTTGTCTTGGTAAACATCAAGATGGCTAAGGAAAAATAATGAATACATAAACAAAATAATAACACAATGAAAGACTTCAAGAGCAATGGAGCCATTTTACATAAACAGAGACTGGTCATTTTCATTCGGAAGCTTTCATGGCCAGCAGATATAGTTAGTGAAACAGGTAGTACGGGTAACGCAGCCATATCCATGCAAAAAACACAGCAATCCAACCAAAGTTTAAAAAACGATGACGTTTGTCCAGGAATACATTGTTAAACCCAGATAAAATTGTCATCGTTTTTTAAACTTTGGTTGGATTGCTGTGTTTTTTGCATGGATATGGCTGCGTTACCCGTACTACCTGTTTCACTAACTAGAGACTGGTCAATCTGACAGCAGCTAAACTCTCACCAGTCCCCTAATAATCCTGCAAACTCCTGGTGGACCAAGTAGGACTTTAACACCCTCGTTTTTATTTGGGGGAGGGGGAGAGGCATCAGGGCAAGGAGGTATTAGTTAGCTCTTGAATGAAATGGAGCCTTAATCCAGTACAGTACTTTCTTTTCAAAGCATTGTTTGTTCCTTTTTCAACTCTTTGTGGTTCTCTTCTGCTCTGTTTCTTTGCCAAACTCGTTTTTCTGACCAGATATTCAGTCTTTCATCACTAGATGTCACTGTCCGTACGCAGAATGCACATGCCAATGAGTGTGGTATTTCTAATGAGAAAAGAAAGCTCTTTGGAAAGAGGGCGGAAAGGGCTGCAGAGAAAAACAACAGCAGCAGCATATTTTCAATTACTTCCCAATAAGGCTGACTTTTCCCCCTCTAGTTTCCAGGAGATGTTAGTTGTTTTTGCTTTGGTAAATTGAAATCTTTGAAGACCATTGGGAAGAAGAATAGCCAAGACAGTGGCAGGCTTTCTTTTGTCCCAACCCCTTGGCATTCTTGGATTAGACAGGTGTATGCTGCTAGCTTTCAAAACATCATTGCTGGTTATCTTCTTCTCCTGTCTGCAGTGTGCAGGTGGTGGGATTGATTGTATTTTAATCTTTTTTCTCTAGAGGCAGAGACCAAAACAAAGCCACCCGACTGCGTGAAAAATATTGACACAATTTCCATCTCTTTCTGTGATTTTGATCTGCTCCTCCTACTCTCATGGTGAGGAATTTCTATGGACTATTTAATTAAGGTGAGCGTCTGGATGGAATACCAAGCAGAAGAAATGTGGAGACGAGGCATCCCCTTGGAGCAAGGAGACGTGTGACTAGAGCAGCTCTTTTGTGAAGAGATGCAGCCTTGGCTTTTGTTCGTACCTTGTCAGAGTTGAAACAATAAACATTTATTCCATGGCTCCTAGATGGGTTTAATTGCTCTTAAAATAAATACTAGGCGGTTTTCTGTGTCACAGGCAGAACGTGAACGCAACACAAGTCTGTCGTTTTGCTTTATTTACATACACCCTGGTTTTTATTGTAGGATTTCCTTTTTCCTTGTATGCTAGCCTAGCAGGGATGTTTGGAGTGCTCCTCTCTTCACTTTGGTAAACTGAGTATAAACTGAATGAATAACTATTGAAGATAGACTGGTCTTTTTAAGCAGCATCTTTTTAAAAAAACCCAGAGAAAGGCAAAATAAGAAAACCCAGCCTACGCTTGGCGGAAGGTGATGCAGAGTAAACAAAGATGGTAGAATTTCAGGCTGTTCCACTTCAGACTGCAGGAGGGGAATCGTATTTTTGGTTTTTGTTTGAACTGCAGAAAACATCCTGCATGTAGTAAATTAGCAAATCAGGGAGAAGCCTGCACGAACCCTTTTCTCCGGTGTGCTCATTCACTACATGCAGTGAGGGGTTTTGTTTTTTGTTTTTGCACTGGGAAGCATTCCAAAATATCACCTCACACCTGCAGTCTGAAGTGGATCAGTCCGGAATTCTCCCACTGCCTTCTGTGTAATGTGTAGACTGGGTCTAAAAGCAGACATCCGTGAATACTGCAATCATGGCATTTTATTTAAAAACCTTAAGAGGGAAATTGCCTTAGAGATAGATTTTGGGTGACAAACCATGTTCAAATGCATAACATTGGTAGTTTTCCAGAAAACTAAGATGCTTCCAGAAATGTGTGATATTATACTCTTCAGTAAGGCAAATCTAATTATGATGACAAGTGACAAAATGGGGGCCTGTACAATAAATCTTGCAAACCAGTGTAATACAGCCCCTCCCACCCTTCGGAATGGCTCTGGGGGCGAGTGGGAAAAGCTGTGTTACACCGGTTTGCAAGGCACAGTGCAGCTCCTTGCACCACTTACCCCCACCAGCAACACCACTGGCCTATATTAGCCTATATAGTCTTTCAGAAGGTGCAGTTAGGATGAAGGGAATATATCCAATAGTGGGGTGGGGTGAGGCTAGAGAATCTTTTGCTACTTCAACAAGTTGCTCAGATTACTGGGCTGGCTTGGAAGCGTTGATTTTATAAAGCTTAGGTCAACCTGTCATTGTCCCTTAGAGGGTGTCCTTTCTCTAACGTGTTTACTTGGTCTAGCTTGCTGAAAGCACAAAGCGTGGGTGGCGCAGGAGGTAAGGTGCTGGAAAATGGTCATAGAGAGACCCAGTTTGAGGGGGGGGCCCAGCACCTAGTGTAAATGAGCAACACACGTTTAGTGCATGATTTCACTTTTCTATTAACAGGTCCTAGTGCAGGCTACTGAATGAAAACAAAGGTAATGGAAATCTTATAGAGACTTCTAAAATGGATGTTGTTGTTTTTAAATTCAATGTGGCATAGTGGTTAGAGTTCTGGACTAGACCCCTAAGTTCTGTGGAGACTTAGGGCCGTATCCCCACTCAGCCTTGAAGATCCTTGGATGACTAGGCAGATCATTCTCTCTCAGTCCAACCTATCTATCTCACAGGTTTGTTGAAAGAAAATGGAGCAAGGGAACCACGTACACCACACTGGGTTTCTTGGAGGACAGGATAAGAATATACCCTAATAAGCATTTTGAAAATATGAGATCCCCTGGGGAGATCAGACATGGTTTCTTCTCTTAGAGGGAACATTAGACGGATGTTGAATTTTTTTTTTCCTTCTGGAAGGTGTTTTGGATTTGTTTGACTGTTTGCTAAGTTGTTTAATGCTGGTTTGAATTCTGCTCTGTCTTTAATTTGTTTTATTGTTAGTATGGTTTTATGGGGTATGTAAACTGCTCTAATGACTTGTGCTGAAAGCAAGAGATGAATAACCAGAAGTAAATAAAAATCAATAGATGGTGGCTTTTGGTTATGTGATTTTGGAAATGACCTTTGAGTGTAAGATCTTTGAAAAAACAGCAAAGGACGTAAGAAGAAGGAAAGACAAATGTCCTTTAATAAGTGATGTCTGCTTGCATGTGTTGCATGTAGGCAGAATTATTTTTCTTTTAATTTAACACATATTAGATAGTATCAGGCATGTGCTATTACAACATCAAAAAGCATCCTTGCCCACAAGAGGGCGCATGAGCGACATCCTCTTTTTCCAGTAAGGTGAGAAGGGTGAATAAGAGAAGGAAGGCAACTCAACATTAACCCTGCAGTGTTTTAGCAGCTTCCATTTGCCTCTTCTCCGAAAGTATTGATTATTTTTAATGACCGACTGGGTCAGCTGTAGGACAAAATATTAGATGCTTGAAAAGTCCCTCCTGGAAACAAGATTCTGATAGAGTGGGACCATTAGGCTTAAACTCTTCCCCTGGGGCCTTCTCACCTTCATTCGGTGAACGCAAGCCCTCCCATAGCCAGCTGCTGTTCTCCCTTCTGATACCGGTAATAAAGACATACTGAAATTTGGAGCGTGTCCTTCATGGAGACAATTCCTTAATAGCAATCAAGCTCTCTGCTGCTTGCTCAGCCTCCTTTTCTTTTCTCTTATCTTGTTTATGAAACTGTATTATGTGAGACAAAACTCATTTGTTGGCTGAGAAGGGACATTATGTTTACCGTCCCCCACAGGCTCAGAGGTATAATCTGTCCTCCATACGAAGGCAGGATCCAAAATGAATGAGAATTTATTTTTAATGTACCAAACAGAGGATTGGGGAGGGGGGGGGAGGTGCGCGGGAGAATGTCATCTTATTTATAATCAATCCTGGTGTGTATCTGGTCTGTGAACATGACTGTGCTTTGTGCTAAGTAACAAATTGGTTTCATCTTTTTATTTCCACTGTTATTTTTTCCCCTCCATGCAGGTGTGTCATTTTTCTTATTAAAAAAAGTCAATAACCCCTGTATATTAAAAGTCTTATTATTATTTAGTTTTTTTTTACAGCCCTTCAAAAGTAATTATTAGGACAGGCTACAACAGTAGAAACAATGAAACAACACAGCATAATAAAATATGAATGCACCTATCAAAACTCTTATTAAAACAGCAACATAACAGCAAGAAGATAAATAATCAAATGTTAAAATCCTCAGAGACTAAAAGATAGGAAAATGAAAAGGCGATTTGCCTGGTGCCGGAAAGACAATAGAGGGGGTGCTAGGCAATCTTCATGGGGAGACAATTCTGTAAATGTAGTATTGCCGAAGATAAGGTCCTTCCTTCCATTGCCACCTGCCTTAGATCTCAGACAGGTCTGAGAAGGCCTGCTGCTGCTGCTGCTATGCAGTGAAGAGGCATTCCTTCTGATATGCAGATCCTAAGCTGTGTAGGGCTTCAAAGAACCTGCTGCCTTCAGGGTGGGAGGGGGCCCCTCAGGGGTGCACAACATGCGGCCCCAGGGCAGCTTGCGGCCCTCCGAAGGATTTCCGGTGGCCCCCGAAGAAATCGGGGATCCCTTGTTGCGCGTTGCTTACGAAGAGAGCGCCGAGGGATCTCCGATGTCTTCGCTCCAGCCGTGTAGCTGTGCAGCCTTCTCGTTTGGGTCGCCGAGCGAGAAGGACGAAGTCACTGAGCCTTGCGAGCCCATTGGGCCAGAGGCTTTGAGGCCATTGCTGAAGGCGGCGTTTGATCGCCGCCGATCAGCTGGAGTCTCCTGGCATTTGGCCAGGAGCCAGAAGAGCCGCATCTCCTCTTGTGTGCCAATGGGCGCAGAGGTTTTGGGGCTTGTCCCATTGGCGCTGTCGCTGCTCCATGTGAGGATGAGGCTCGGATTCGCGGCAGGAGGGCAAATCCAAATTTTAATTTTGTAAATATCTTTATTTATTTATTAATATGTTGCTTTTCCGGATATTTTCCGGCTCATGGACACACCCCCTGTGATGTCACTTCCTGAGGAAGTGACATCACGGTTCCTTGACACGCCGCCCCCCCATGCGGCCCTGAAGAAGTTTAGTTTATTCATTTTGGCCCCTACCTACTTCCAAGTTGTACACCCCTGGGCTAAGTCCTGTTCTGGCCCCTTTGGCACTTGCATGTGCATACTTGCATGCACATGTGTGCTACCCTGCAGCAATTGGATTGCTGTACTCCCTTTCCCTGACCTGTGGCAGAGTGATCTTGGAGTGATCTTTTCCTCAACACCCCAGTATCGCTGGAGGTGTGTCTGCCCTGCTCTCTTTTCCCAATCTGGACAAATTAGGGAACGGGAGGGAGTGATCGAGGATGCCATCCTGGTGGTGCTGAGGGAGGGGCGCCCAAGCAGCCTCTTTTCCTGCCCTCTGTATCTTTCAGGAAGCCCAGTTGTGGATGGGGAGGGCAAGAGAAGGCAGCAATGGTGAGAGTTGCTTGGTCGACCAACTTGTGTCATTGCTGGCTGCATTAGAGGGCTTCAGGAGAGGAACAGTTGGGCTCCTGGGAACCATTGGCCAGTGCCTGCCCTGACTTTGACTTGTCCTCAAAATGGACTGAGATAGATAGGTCAGGACACAACTGAAAGAGATCAACTCTTCCCAGCTCATCCACTCAAGTCTCAGCAATGCAAGCCAGGTCAGAACCCTCACCAATGATGGGCAACACAATCTTGTGCAAGTATAAGCAGCCGGCCTAAAGGACTGGCCTCTGTATCCTAAGCCCATGGTGGGCTGCCCTGGGTCTGCTAGGTCGCACCTCAGGAGAAGGGGACATTCATCCCCTTCCTTGGGTGTAAGCGAGCCATGGCCCTGGGCCTCCTTGGATGCACGTCAGGTCCAGACCTGACGTACATTCGGGGAGGCGGTGTAATGCCGGTGCTGGCCAGGAAGGGGCTTAGGATATCCTGGATCAGCCAATGGCCCCCCTCCCTGGCTGCCCCATCCTGACCTCCCGCCGTCCGGTGCAGGACTTTCCTCCGCATCGGTGCCACTTACTCTCTGGATGTTGACAACATGCCTTACGGCATGTTTACGACACCCTAGGCTGGCAGAGCGCTGGGTCCACCGGCCTATAGTTACACAGAATTGCACCGTAAGTCACAGGTGATAATTATTTTATTGTGAACTGACCAGGAGTGCTGCTATTCAATGCCAAGACTGGAAGCCTGACTGGCAAGACAACTAGGGTCACAGAGGTTGTGGGAGGGACTGGAAGAGACAATAGACATTAAGTGTGGCTGGCTAGTCCCGCTCTCAACCTCATACCTCCTCCTGCCCATATTTAGTGAAATAAGGAGTGCTCTTCCCTCCCACCTGGCTGTTTTCAATCCTATTTCCCAGGCACATGGTTGAAATAATAAGATTAAGCAGATAAAAGTACAAGTGACTGAAATGCAGAATAACATGCAGGACCATGTGAGCCAGCTGTTAAAATGTAACGGGATAAGCAAAAAGAGACGAGACTAAAGCCAGATGATTATCACAAGGCAGCTATAATTCTGGCAGCAATTAAATAAAGTACATCAAGCAAAAAGTATACAGCAACAAAGGCACCCAAAACCAGGAAAAGGAGTTTTTAAAACCAACATTTCCAGCTGGCAACTCCTAAATCATTATCAATGCCATCTCACTTCTCATCTCTGACCTGGGATTGTCCTAGTCAATAGTAGCTTCCTGTCTCACCAGAGCTACTACAGCAGCTATTCCACATCTACCCACCCAACCTGTTATTACTACCAACCTCCCAACCAGAAAGAAGTTGGCCACCTGCATTGGATTTGGAGAATATCTCCAGCTTCCTGGAAGCGGTGGCGAGAGGGCGCCTGGACATTGTGATCCAAAGGGGGCAGGGTGTCCTCACCCATGGTGTCTATGGGCTCCTTGGTTTGACGGCTCCAGTCCTGTCTTCCCTAGGGCACTGGCTGCAATACAGAAGTAGGGAGCTAGATGAGTCTCCCCCTGCTCCCCATTGTTCTGGCCATTATTGCTGCTTCTCTATCTGTGCAAGTGCTTCTAAGGAAATGGTTGGATGCCGTGTAAAATAAAGCAAGCTGCCCTAATGTAGAAACAAGTGCGAGTGGTCAATAACTTGCTCAAAAGCAAAATAGTTGGGTTGCAATTTGGCCTAAGTTAGGAGTGAGGAATAGATTGATTCATTTCACCGAAGTGGGTCATGATTGAATTAACATTGTATTTCTGGATTGATTTCCATTGGGAACTAGATGAGAATGGATAGAATATCTTACTGCTGGAGATATTCAAGAGAATGAACAAAGTGGGTATATTCTGCCTTTGTGCCCGCTTTATTTAGTTTGGTGCGTCTATTAAACTGCAACAAAAACTCAAAGCCAAAATGAGCTTATTTTGAGAGCTACCAACATCCACACTTCCCTGGGAGTAAGCTTCACTGAACATAGTGGGACTTTGATTCCATGTATCCCTGCATAGGATTGGGCTGTAAATCTTTTACTGTCAATGTGGGTGACAACGGTTGCTTTAGGAGCCTAGCCAGAAAAAATAGCCTGTATTTTATAAAATAGTGTTATGATATTATTTGCGGACTGGGAGCATCCAAACTCTTTCTTCAAGCAAGCCTGGAGAGAAGAGATGCAGGAACTACACTGAGCTTTTGGGAGTTGAAAGCACCTGTCTTCTACCATCCTCAGCAGAGCCCATTTGCCTGTCTCCAGAGATCACTCTTTACTTGTGGGTTTTCAGGGCTGGCTCACCCATGAGGCTGGGTGAAGCAGCTGCTTTGAGGGGAGAGCTGGGGAGGCAATGATGGGGGTGCCACGTGCCTGTCTGTTGCCTCCAGTTGTCTGCTGCCCACCCAATTTACTCTGCTACCACCCCACTCCTTTTCTCACTCGCTCTCTTTCCCACAAGGAAGGAGAACATGAGAAAGGGGATCAGGATGGCAGTGGTCCATCTCTTCCTCCTCCAGCACTAAAAAGAGCAAACAATGGTGACAGCGAGGCTGGCCTGGAGGATGAGGCAGGGGGCCACTGCAAGCCTGTTCCAGATCACTGTCCCCTAAGGAGAGTGACTGCAACAGGACGTGGGCACTGGGAGCCCCTTCCTTGTTGCCTCCTCCTCTGTCTTCACTTTCTCCTGCACCTGTTGCTTCTTCAAAACAGGCTTGGGAAGGAGGATCCTAAGAGCAAAAGAGGGAAGTCTTCTGCTGCTGGTTTTGCTTGGGCAAAGCCTCGGTGTTTTATAAGTGTTTTTTACGGCTCAAGACAAGGGTATTTGAGGGACCGCCTCCTTCCATATAATCTGACTCATCCCCTTTTAACCGTGTCGCCATTGATGGATGTGAGGGGGATGGCGGCGAGGAACAGGGCCTTCTCAGTGGTGGTGCCCAGATTGTAGAATTCCCTCCCCTTGGAATTAAGAATGGCTCCCTCCTTGGAGACCTTTTGGCGGTCTTTTTATTCAGGATAGCATTCGATAGCTGCTGACATGATGGACTGATGCTTTAATTAAATGTATTTTTTAGCTGTTTTTATGTGATCCATTAGGATTTGTCTTGTTTTTATCATTTTAATTGTTTTTATTATTGCTATGTTTTAAACTTGTAAGCCGCCTGTTTGCCTTACCTAGAGAAAGTTGCTGTATACATTCAATAGCTAGCTAGCTAGCTAGAATCAAACTGGTGGTGAGGATGGGGCTGCTTGCACTGGTGGTAACAATATGATAGGATGGGGTGTTGAGCAAAACTCAAGCATTTGCAGAACGCTTCTCTGAGAGTTTCACTGCGCAGTGGGCTTTCTGCTTTCACAGTATTTAATGGCTCCTTTGGTATGCCCATAGGCTTGGACATGTCCTGTGGTGGGATTTTTGAATTCTTCTCTTTGAACAGCAGTCTCCATGCCACATCTCAGTACTTTGGAAAGTTCCTTTATTTTGTGTGGCTTTCAGGGCTGCTGTTTCAGAAACATATGCCTAAGCCCATGCAAAACTAGCTGAACACGATGTTTGGAATCCTGACCATCCTTAGGACAATTCAGAGCAAGTTATCCTGATGAAAGTACTGTATTATCTGGGCACTTTTTGATAACTTCCCTGTGACAGGGAGACATTATCACAAGTCCTTGCACTCACCAGCCTCAATGGGAAATGGATGGGGCATGTATTGGGTCTGCCAGGACCTAAGGTGCTTTAAGCTTGCTCCATCTTTGGCACAGTCTGACTTACCTCTTCACTTACCTCTCCTCTGCAGACTGTACTGACTTCATAAATGGATTGGTACAACTGAATGGTCATGTTGCAACTGTTTTGAAGCATGTCCAGAGTGTCACACAACACATTCAGAAATAATTTCAAAAAATGGGATTGTCCATTCTGCCCAGCCAAGGGGGTGGTGGGCTTGAAAGCAAGAGGTCAGTGGCTTGCCCTAGCAGGATGGGTGGTTGCCCCGGCCAAGGTCGCCCTGTCGCAGTACTGGCAAGGTTAGCCATCAAAGTGCCCAGGACCACCTCAAAAGAGAGAGATTCAATGCACCAGGTCTCCTCCTCCACATACCAGCTCAAGAGGGTTGGCCTCTGCAGGGAGGGCGTCCATGCACTGACCCTCCCCTTAGCCTCACACTGGCCTCCCCTGTGGCGCATGGGCATTCCTGGCTGGGAAGTGCTCTGGGAGGGGTCAGGCGCATTACCCTGGATCACTTCCCCCTCCACTGTTAAGTCCAGGGCCGGACAGGGTGTGATGAACAGCAACATGTTAAAATACTGAGTGAGATTGGTGCCACACAGGGTGGTGACGTCAACATGTTCAGAACGGTTATGGTATTTTATCTTTTGAAGAGGGCTACCCTGGTGGAATGGCCCTTTGTCCCATGTTAACCTTCCCAGAAACCTGACCCTCTTTCCTCCGTTAAAAATCTAACCAATATACTGCTCCTGATTGTCTATTTCATGCATAGTTTTAGTCTATTTTATTGTCTTACTATGCATATTTGTTAGCCACCTTGGGAGCCCACATCAGTGGGAGAAAGGAGGAAGAGAAATGTTATAAATAAATAATAAATCTACTGTACACAGTGCACAAAGCTAAGAAACAAGAATAGGTTCTTTGTTTTATTTTTATTTTTTCCCCAGTGTCCCCCTATCAGGTCTCAGTTTCTTTTGCACTTCACTACCTGTATTAAATATGGACTCTTGCTTTCTGGCTAGTTGTATGGAAGCCTATCTGAAGACAAGCCATGATAGGGAATACAATTCCTTGTGCTTTACCCCAGAGATCTCATGAAACAAGAACAAATACACTGTTAATACAACTCTGTGAATGGATTTTCTCAGAAACAGCTTGTGAGATAATTCAATAATAAATTGTGCTATGGAGGTGTTTCTGTTGCCAAAGTGGTGGTGGTGTGGAAACATTAAAAACACAGGGCATCACTGCTCATAAAATCAATTGTACATGCCCCAGGGGATAACATTGCTTAACATACACATAGAGTAATTTACTCCATTACATTCACTTAAAATAATGAATTAGATACATCATACATTTGATGTTGGAGTATGATATACAGTTCAGTCCATTAGTTATGTTGCTTGAATATTTGGACAGGGCTGTTTTGAAAGAAAAGAAAATACAGAGAATTGATGTGGAACTTGTTAACAGCCACTAAGATTTTGACTGTAAAATCTTGATGTGTAAGTTCTGTGCCATTCTTAAAGACTAGCTAATGGTACAATCCTGGTACAATGGTACAATCCTGTCTTGTGCAGGAATGGTGGAGCGATTGCACCGTAAAGCACATCTGCGGCACCTGGAGTGTAAGTGGCGCCAAGGCTGGCACTGCTCTCCCTACACCGGAGACAACACTGCACCCGCAGGGAAAGGTGTGTTCTCCGCCGGGCAGCAGAGGGACATGAGGAGGGCGGAACAGGGCGTTCTGGGAGGTAGGTGGGATTGGTCGGCCGGTCCTGGGCTGGGGGAGGGATCATCGGAGGCCTCCTCTGTCATATCCTATCCCCCTTTCTGGGCCTGGTCGTCGTTACATGGCCAGCTCGAATGTGCACCAGCAAAATAACTGGCACACATTTGAGTAGACCCATAGGGATGGCTGGTGCTCTACTTGGGGTAAAGGGACAAAACTCTGGGACAGGTCCAATCTTGCTTAGGATGCAGCGGGATCCTTATTTGCGCCGCTGCGTCCTGTTAGACAGAATTAGGCTGCCCAATATGTAATATTGCACGAGTGGCAACATTGAAATGAAGAGATGGAACAGTGTGTGAGTGACTGGTCATCAGGTGATTTTATGAAGAGAAGGTTTATGAATGCTTTTTGGAATTTTGCAGTTTGGTAAGATGGTATTTGAGTAGTTTTATAACTATGATCATTTAAAAAATGTTTAACTTGTACTTGTCTTATCAATCTTTCTCTACTGTAGCTTTGGTATCTTTATAAAAAAAATGAATTTAAATGGATTACATCATGCTTTTTGAGTATCTAATAAAGACACAGAATAATTGTATGACGTACAGCACAAGCCAGTTAAACTGACGTACTTGTATTGACACCGAATTACACGTTGATCCCAGCCATAGTTGTTTAGGAGTAAGATCCATTGATTTCATGAGAACTGACTTCCCAGTTGGACAGAAAAGGCAGATTTCCTTGCAAAATGCACACAGGCGTTAGATGGGGAAGAAATAGGAAGAACCTCTCAAAATCAATACGTAGCAAAATTGCAAGAGCTGTGGGCTCAAGTGCTCAGCAGAACAGCAAACTGCCCATCATGAATGTCGCCTTCCCTTTCTACCTAAAGGCCTTTTTCGAACTGTCAGCCTGGAATATGTGCATGGCAGGGAATGTAATTCATTTGATCATTTTCCAAAACACATGAAACTTCTCACTCTAATGGCCTGTTTTATATAGCTAGCTTTGATGTGAGCTGTTAAACCTTCACTTCCAACTACAGTATATTAGGCCACATGAGATACGCCCTTGACATAAAGACCTTCCTACTCTCTGTGCAAAATTCTTGCTTCTTCAGTGGCAGCTTGGAGAGACCTGGGCTTTTTTTTTTTTTTTTAAATGTTACCATCAATTTCACTTGGAGGGCTGCTCAGATATCTTATCCTTGAGGAAGAAAAGTTGATTAAAAACAAGCAAGCAAAACAAAACGTAAAATTGAATAATTTTTAAAAGGAGGTATATTTGATTCGTGAGGTCAAAAGAACAACACTCTGTGCACTGCTGCCCTACAGCCTCTATTTAGAGCCCCTGTGCAAATCCTGTTCAGCAAATATGGTTATATGTAGCATAAGAACATAAGAACATAAGAAGAGCCCTGCTGGATCAGGCCAAAGGCCCATCCAGTCCAGCTTCCTGTATCACACAGTGGCCCCACCAGATGCCTCAGGGAGCACACAAGACAACAAGATACCTGTGTGTCCAGTCGCCACTCCCTTGCACCTGGCACAGAGAAAACCTACTCCTACAACCAGGAGGTTGCTTTTCCCCATCATGGCTTGTAAACTGTGATGGACGTTTCCTCCATAAATCTGTCCAATCCCCTTTTAGGCATCCAGGCCAGGTGCCATCACCACCTCCTGTGGCAAGGAGTTCCACAAACCAATTACATGCTGGGTAAAGAAATATTTTCTTTTGTCTGTTTTAATCCTCCCTCCACTCAATTTGAGTGGATGTCCCCTAGTTCTAGTGTGGTGTGAGAGGGAAAAGAACTTCTCTCTATCCACTCTCTCCATCCCATGCATAATTTTATATGTCTCAATCATGCCCCACCTCAACCGCCTTTTTTCTAGACTGAAGAGCCCCAAACGCTGTAGCTTTTCCTCATAAGGGAGATGCCCCAGGGCACTAATCATTTTGGTCGCTCTCTTCTGCACCTTTTCCAGTTCCAATATATCCTTTTTGAGATGCGGCGACCAGAACTGGACGCAATACTCCAGATGCAGTTGTTGGTTGATTAACGCCCTGAGGCTGTAGTCATGGGACCAGTTACATATGCCTTTTAGTGATTGAAATGGGAGCAAGGTAAGTGTTCCTCCGGTGGGAGCAGGGGTGGGCCGGGCGGTGGCTGTTGGCTGCACTGGCCCGGGAGGGGGCAGGGATGTTGGCCGCGATATTGCAATTCACTCCAGGAGTTTGGGGCAAAATTAGCTACATCTTTGAATAAGCAGAAGTAAGAGACAGGAAAAGAAAACACTCTAGTGTAGAAATTTAAAGCTGATTAACACACACACACACACACACACACACACAGACAGACAGACAGACAGACAGACAGACAGAGTCTAAATAGGGCATGGCTATACACCTGTGGCTATGGTATGGGGTGTGTGTCACGACAAATTCCTGTACTATGAAACTGATTACTACCGCACTGGGCAGGTGGCTGGACCCCAAGCCAGTCAGCTTCCAGAAAGAGAAGCAGCCGTGGTGGTCTTTTTGCTTTGGGCCTACAAAAACCCTGAGCCATCCATTTGAGTTGGCTTCTGAGCACCCAGGTAATGATGAAAAAGAATTGCTTTAAAAACCCCAGTGATACAGACACACAGTATAGTCAGAAAAGAACCTCTGTAACACCGCAAAGTCTAAAGCCTCATTCTCACAAAAAATAATTAAAGCTGAGAATTTCAATTTTTATGGAATTATGTGTCCAAATCCCATTAAAATCCAACTGGAATTGAGTCAGTGACCCACTGCCTTAGACTCCTGGCCTGCATCAATGGCTTAGGAGGAGGTGAATTAAATACATATAATAAAATTGGTAGGAATGCAAAAACCGTTAATTTGGCCTATTTTAGTTAGGAATGCTGTGGGGAGTTCAAACACTCACCTGCTGCAGTCTATCTGCAGGCTGCTTTCAGTGAGACGTTTCCTCTTCTAGTCTGGTATGACCTCCTGAGAATAAAAGGGACATGCTGCAAAATGGACACAAGCGCAGATTGGGAAAGGATTAGCTTGTACATTTCAAAGAGAGAAGCAGCCAATAATACATGCATGCATGTGAACAGTTCAAAGCAGATGTGCAGTTTTTTTCCTCCTGGGGGATCATACCTGAGTGCAAAAATGCCCTCATTTGAAGTGTCCCTGGGTCGTTCATTACTTGTTAGTTTTATCTTTACATAACCTTGGGGGACAAGCATTCCTCATGGGACAAGCCCTGGCTATTGGGGATTTTTCCTTCTGAATGTTTGTTTCTCTCTTTTGAAAATGTCTCTTACCTTCAGAATAGCAAAGTCCTTCTCTGTGACACTTAGCTTTGCCAACAGGGGATTTGTTAATGACCAAGCTGTATTTTGAGCAGAGATTTATGATCACCTTCCTAGTCAATTAAAATTCCTGATATTACTAAGGCAGAATTCAATCAACGTTAATTGGAGCTTCTGAACGCTGCTTTTCCAAAGGGAAACGATTGTGGAGTGGGGTGGGGGTGGTTTGTCAGCTTTAAATAACTTTCAGAACTGTGTGTTGTGGCATAAAAAGAATCTTCCTTCGGACCTTACGCTCCTCTTGTGATTGTGCTGCATTTCTTTCTATCATAATTTATCATGTTGACTTCCTGTTTTTTTTATATCTTCCTCCATGGGGGAAACTAAACAAACAAAGAAAAACATAACCCCAACTAAACATGGATTTTTGGTTTTCCTCTCCATAGTGTTTGGTAGCTTCTCACAAAAGAAGTGAGCTCTAGAATGTGATATTTCTACAACAATTATCCAGATAAGTAGTTCTTTACCATTTTTTTAAATTGTCCCTGTCAAGAGTTTGCATTTTTTAATGACTAGTCAATCTCGATCTTAAAAAAAAGAAAGAAAAATGACTGAAAAAGAGGTGGGAAAATTCTGCAGCAAATGGCAAACTATTAAAATGCAACTCAGGTTTGCCACTAGCCTAAATTTTATTTTCTTGGTGTCAAGGACCATTGTGACAGTTTGTAGCACACTTGATTGAGCTGAGAAAACACATGGGACTGGATCATGAATCATGTAGCCCGCTCTGCACAGAGCAATCTCATGGAGGGGGATGAATAATCATCTCAGCAGTTTGTTTTGTCGGAATCTGCAAGCCATTGTTTACTGTGTGGGGACTAATAACCCAGGTGCCAACAAGGAATTAAAGAAAAAAAATGAAGAAAAACAATAAGAGGAAGAAATTGTAACTGCTCGAGGGTTCAATTTACTTCTCACACCAATTGCTGTGTATATATGTTGCCGGCTGACGGGGACTTTTTACTAAATGCTGCTTTCTGCAGTTTTCAAGGGTGAATTATCATTTTGCTTTATGTGTGGACTGTTGCATGCCTTCTATTTAGTAAAAGGAACGCAAATCAAAATATAAACCCAGTCTTTGGACAAGAAGGGGTGGTATCCTAAATTCAGTTATTGATTTCAATGGGACAATCATTGTGGGGGGGGGGCGGCATTCCCTCTGCTCTGTGTGGTATTCTAGCTCCCTGCTGCTGCTGCAGCAGCTCTTTGGGGAGGGGGGTTTAGGGTCATCATGGTAGAACATATATTTTGCATACAAAAGGTCCTTAGTGCAATCTCTGGCATCTCTAGATAAAGCTTGGAAATACTACTAGTCTATGTTGACAATCCTGAGCTGGATGGACCAATGCTTTGCTAATCATCTTTGCTTAGAAAGGTGCAAAGTGATTATTCTATGACTAGATAGCGAAACAAAAATTCTGTATAAATTAGGTCGCTCCAGAATATACCGCTGGCTTGCTTTTTCATGCTTTTGCCCTTCCTCCAAACTACAGGCTTGGGTATGTATATTTCATCTTCCATGGGTAGTTCATGTTTAACAGCTTCTATGCTTAACTTGTCTTTTTATGGGATAATAAAAATCCATCTTGGTAAACTTGTCTAACTATGAAATATGAAGTAGTAGGACTTCTTGAGCAGCATGTGGTGTTAAGACTGCTAGAAAGGGTTTTTGACTCAATATTTTTGCACCAGAAGCAAAAGCATGTCTCAAAGAGCAAAAGAATCCCTGGGTTACTCAGGCCATAAATCCATTCTCCAAACAGATTTCCTTACTCACAACAGGCAGTCTCCTTTTCTGGAGCATTCATGCAATTAGCAATTTGAGATGGCTGACATCATTAAATCCATGTGACTAGAGTGGGCCAATCACAGCTTGAGCACCATGTGGCATTAAAGTTAATTAACTGCGTAAAATGCAACAATAAAGGGGAAAGATAGGATGTCAGGGGATATGCAATTATGCCTGTGGTCTGTTAGAAACATATACCTACCCGTATGTGACATTTATATTTCACACGTCCTCCATGGAGTTCAGGACAGCAGTGTATGTAATTCTTCCCCTCCTTTTATCCTCTCAACCACTCTATGAGGCAGTGAGATGGTGGCTGGCCTTAAGGTCACCCTGTGACCTTCCTGAGCAGGAATTTGATTCTGGGTCTTTCCAGCCCTAGTCTGATATCCTTTTTTTTTAATATATTTATATTTTATTGATATATTAAAACATAAAAACAATACATATTTCATAAAGTTATAGCAAGCGCGAAGCAATACATCCTACTAGCATACTGTTCACTATTTTCTACATATAATTTCCAACTAAGCCAAAACAACACCCACATTCTATTCATTAAATCCGCATATCATCACATCATTCCTCTCTCTCTCTCTCTTAAAAAGTCAATAAATGGTTTCCAATTATTCACGAAAAAGTTAACTGACTTTTCCTTAATTAAAATTGTAAGTTTATCCATTTCAGCATAGTCCAAAACTTTCAGCCACCAATCTTCCAGCGAAGGTGTCTCCGAATTCTTCCAATATTGTGCATATAAAATTCTTGCCGCAGCTATCATATATAAAAACAAAGTTTGAAATTTTTCGCCTACATGATCCTCCCACATACCCAACAAAAATGTTTCCGGTTTCATTTGAACCTTAATCTTTAAAATCAACTCAATCTGTTTATGAATCTGAGTCCAGTACTTCTTTGCTTGCCTAGTCTGATATCCTAATCACCATACCATGTTGGCTTAATCATGGATTTGTACTCAAGGAGCAAATGGACTACTGATTACCCCAAATGGTTCAATACACAGCAAGGAAGAAGAAAGATACGGTATGTACTGTATAATGATCATAATTGCCTTATCTGGAAGGCCATTTTGTAAAGATAGAAACAAGGTTAGAATCCTTATAGAGAAAGGTAAACAGAGTTAGCAAACATAGCTGGTCCTGGACTAGAGAAATACAGAACATGCTGTCTGCACTGCAGTCTTCTCTATGTGGAAGAGTAGATATAGATGCCTCAGAAAAGCAGTCAACAGCAGCTCTCTCCTCCTCCCGAAGATGGACGAAGATGGGCATAGTTAGCTATTATCACCAAAGTTGCATTTGTGGAAGTATTGCATGATGGCAAACATACCTGTGGCACATTTTCGACGATTGTGTAATAAAGCCCTTGCGAACAAGGGCAATAGTGCTGTCTGTTAGCCAAGCTTATTTCCAACGCTTTATAAATAATGGCCACTAGATGGCACAAAAGACTTTTGTAAAACTCTTTGCCCAAAGATTTTTTTGTGCTTGAAGGTGCTTGCTGCATAGGGATTTCTGTGGAAGAGAAAGACCTTGATCATAAATCCCACATGCACTAATGATTTCATAATGCATCCTACTGACTACTAGGATGTTGCATTTCTCTCTTTCCGACCTCCCTCTTTTAATAACAACAACACACCAGTCACATTCAACAGAGGAGGTTATTCATTTCTACCTAGGATGCTGCCTAAGTCAAACTTCCATTCAAAGAAATGAAAAAGTTCAGGCTTTCATGTGCGCAGCCTCAAATAGCCAAATGATGTCGGTAGTGAGTTGTGGGACAGACAACACCAGGGGCTGAAGATGTACAAGCACAAAGCTTGGCGTTCCAGCTGTAGCAGATTATTCTTTACAACCCCCCCCCCCAATGAAAGTTAGTTGTGCAAAATGTATATTTATTCACTGCAATGTTATGTTACGTTACACGAGCCAGGATAGTGTTGTGGTTTGGGAGTCGGACTTAGACCTGGAAGATCCAGGTTCAAATCCCCGCTCAGCCACGAAGCTTCCTGGGTGACCTTGGGCCAGTCATTATCTCTCAGCCCCACCTACCTCATAGGGTTGTTGTGAGGACAAAAAGGAGGGGAGGAAATATGTACACCACTCTGAGCTCCTTGGAGGAAGGGCGGTATAAAAATGTGAAAAATAAATAAATAAATGTCCGTGTCTTTCAGTGCAGTATTGAAAAGTCAGGGAAAAGGTTTTGCCAAAACCTGTTTCATTTTGTGAGTGCTTTTAACAAGGGAATGAGAACTGGATTTTGTCTTGTTATTGTCTGCTGCATGTAGAAGGGATTTTAGAAGGGAACTTGCCAAACGAATATTTTCTTCTTCTTTGTGACATTTGGTTCCCTCTGTGTGTGTGTGTGTGTGTGTGTGTGTGTGTGTGTGTGTGAGAAAGAGAGAGAGAGAGGAGGGAGGGAGGGAGGAAGGAAGGAAGGAGATATGTCAGTGATGAAGATAATCATATCATTCTTCTCCAACATACAACTGTGGTGTGTGTTTGTTTTTGTCAGTTCTGATTCTGTGTTTTGCTTTCAGCCTTCATATTTCCCTTCTCCAGTCTCTGTCTCTCAGGACTACTTCAATCATGCACAAAAATTGGTCATGCTTCATCCATTTTGCTGTTTATACGCATGCTGAAAAGCTGCAGCTGGCTACAGCTGACCAGCTTGTGTACGTGCAGTTACCAGAGGTCTCAGATATGACAATGTGATGATGCATAGTGATGCAACACAAAGCATGCATAGTTTGCATACTTATTATTAGCATTATTGCACAGAGTTGCCATCAATTTAGCAAACTTGCTATCATTTAAAGTAACAGCAAGACATTCCTCCTTACACCGTCCTGCATACTTTTCAGCTTAGAAAATCCATATGCCACCTTCTCTGCATAATGGAACTGCTGCCATTGCTGCTGTCAGGGATATAGTTGAAGGAGATTCCAAGTGGGATCTGAGCTGAGGAGCATTAGTGAAACTTGCAGATTTCCGAATGCTCTGTCTAGTCTGCATTTGTGATGATTAGAAAGGACTTGCCATATGAAGCTTGTCGTTTGCTCCAGGAACAAGCTGTTTTGAATCCAGCCAATTATAGGGTGCCAGTAACAGAATTTTCTACAGGTTACTGTGAAGTGATGATAGAATTCTAGTCCCTCGCAATTCCTAGCCTGGTGCAGGGAGAACATAATAAAAGGAGGGACGTCCAGACTGGGGTCTCTCTCTAGTTAAGATGTGTGTCTCTGTAGTGTGTGTTTCTAACACTACTTAGGCTTACCATATCCAAAGGGGGACAGGGTGCCTACACCTTTAACCATTGTAAAAAGAGGGAATTAGGGCAGGTGCAGCTCATAATGGAAGGGTGCAACAAGCTGCACCTGCCCAAATTCCCTCTTTTTACAATGGTTAAAGGTGTAGGCACCCTGTCCCCCTTTGGATATGGTAAGCCCAACACTACTGTTACAATCCTCCACAGGTTACACACGTTACTATGAAACCTCTCAGAACGGCATTCAACCCTTTGCCATGCTGCCTATGCTCTTTCATCCATGTTGGAAGTAATATGCAGTGCCCACTATATCTGATGGGTTTTGATTGTTAAATTACTTCACATGGAGACTTCAGCTAGATTTCCACAAAGCCTTCTGACTTTTAGTAAATGAAAGGATAAATAATTCCTGAATTGCCCTTTGGATTCCTTTATACTTCCTGTCAAGCTTCTGGTAGTCAAGCCTGTTGAATTTTCGGCTGGAGTACAGAGTCACTATTTTATTTGCTGAAGGATTTGGAGCTGGAACTATTTTCATTTTTAATTCCTCTCTTTGAAGGAGAACAGTTAGGTTTGTCTGGCTTGTTTTCTTGTGTCAAAGTGCTTGCACGTTTGGATACCTGCTTGTTAAAGGTACATTATACACACACACACACACAATTTGTAATGAGTAATAAAAATGGAAATTAAAAAATAAATAAAAACCAAGTCCAGCCAAGAAGCAAATGTCACTCAAATGGTAACAGGCAGAAAAATGTACAGTAGTTGGATTGTTTGGTGAAGGTTTAAGAGATGCACAACTGTGTTAGTCTTTGTCAGAAGCTACTGGAGCTAGAACTGGGAACCTACAACTGCATGGTGAACCATCAAGGCTACAGCTTCCTTAGAGCATCTTCCTGGGTAGTGAAAGAGGTCCCAGGTGCTGAAGCAGCTCCACCTACCCAGGCTGCCTGTTTGCTGTGCTGCCCATCAGGAAAGACTATAGACACTTACTGTTCAGGTTGGGACTTCTCTGGTTCCTGGCCTACTTCCTATTCAAAGGGGGCATACAGCTGAGTCCTGACTGTCAAGGAAACCAGTTGCTGCAGCGTTAAGCATGCTTACCTGGCAATAAGTTGTATTGAAATTAGAGAGACTTCTTTTCAAGTGCATGTGCCCTAACACAGCATTTCTCAAAGTTCTCCCCAAGAGTAGGGGAGAACGTTGAGTGTTTGAGGGGCAGGGCGATGGCAGCTGCTGCACTCCCGGGATTGAGCCACCGCCAGGACAAAGGAGGTCTTTTTTTACTTGCTGGGGGTTGTGCCATCCTCCTGAGGCTGCGGAGGGGGGCCCTCACAGCCACCCCCGCGGGACTCCCCAAGCCTCAGATCGGCTCCTTGAGACACCTGAAGCCCACGTCCTGTTTTTGACAAAACCAGGAAGTAAAACGGAGGTGGACTTCAAACGCCTTGGGGAGAAAATCTGAAGCTTGGGGAGCCCTGTGGGGGTGGCTGTGCCCCCACACACTCTGGAGGGCGGCATGACCCGGTAAGAAAAAAGACCCTCTTTGTCCTGGCAGCAGCGGCGGGAGGTCACTGACCTCACCGCATGTTGCCACCCCCCTTAAAGGGGTAGCGATCTGCCTCTTCTCAGAGTGGTGGGTCGCAACCTACCACTTTGAGAACCCCTGCCCTGGAAAAACTGGGTAATAAAGGGTTAAAGCCTAGGCTTAGCAGTAGGTATGTTGTATAACTGCAGCCACTAGAGGCAGCCAGGTCCTCAAATATAAAAGCAGCACCTGGAGGCAGGAAAGGTGTGGGTTACAGAAAGGAGGGAAGCTTTGAAGGAGAAAGACTGACCTGGCTGTGCTGATTTCTGGACTTACTCCTGACTGACTTGAGGGACCTGCTTTGGCTTCAACCTTGGACTGGCATACTAAACCTGCTTTGGCTTTGACTGACTTTTGGACTTTGACTTGGCTCACAAACTTGGACTGCCTGACCTGCGAGTGCAAAAGGGGAACTAATTTGTCTGAAGCAGACCTAGGCCTCTTAAAGGGACAGAGGGAATTTTCTGGGACAGTAGACTTGAATAATCTGATGCCTTCTCATCTTCACTTTGAATGGAATTTCTGAGGAAAAAATGGTGCCCTCAGTTATGTGTAGGCTTACCATCTGTCCTAGAATGCCTGTGACTGTTCTGGGCTCTGGTCCTGGAATGGTCCTGGGCTTTCTGGGCCCGGTGGAAGCCTCCACTGCTGATTTCAAAGTGTCAAAACTTACTTTTTTCTGGGTGCTGTGGTTTTGGATCTTGTGAAAACAGGTGATGGCATGGCAATGGTGATGTGGGTGGTGGCATGATGGGTGGTGGCAATGATGGGTGGCAGTGGTGGCAGTGGTGGTGGTGGAAGGTCATGATAAAGATGATGGTGGTGGCAGAATGGCAGCAGTGGGACAGGCAAGTCAATTTAATTAATTGGCTAACTAAAAAATAAGTAAATAAAAAAATTTGTGCAGCCCCCCAATTTTTTTTAATTCATTAATTGTTGGGGCGAGGTGTCCTGGTTCAGAACAGGGAAAATCTGGTAAGCCTAAGTATGTGTTAAGTTCAGATGCATATGACCAGATAGGAAGCTGTTTTATACAGAGTCAGACCATTGGTTCATCAAGCCCAGTATTGGCTGGAGTCTTTCCTAGTCCTACCTAGGGTTGCCAGGGACTGAAACATACTGTCCACCACTGAGTTATGACTCTTGTGGAAGGAACTTCACCTTTGAAATGCGCAACATTAATAGAATAATGTTGACTTCCCACCCTCTCCCCTTCTGCTTTTCTTTCTAAAATGAACCCCCCCACTTATGCTCTCTCCCTTCCCTTGTTTGTAGCCTTTCATCTTCTTCTATATCAGGGGTGGGGAACCTTTTTGGGGTGGGGGGCCATTTTCCCATGGGGAAAATTGGCTGCGGGCCGCCCGTAAGAGGGCCTGAAGTTTTTGGCCCCCCACTGCAAATTTGACCCCCCCACGAATTTACAGCACCTGTCCACCGCTCGCGCGCTCACTCAGCTCCCTCCCACCCACCCACCACTCGTGCTTGCTCAGTTCCCAGCCCGCCCGCCCCCCAGCCTGCCCGCCCGCCTGCCTCCCAGCCAGCCCTCCCAGAGCCCCCTCCTTCCACTCTCCAACTTACCGGGCTCTGGGCCGCCGCCACCGCCGCCTTCCCGCGCCGCCTCCATTTCAAAATGGCCTTTCTGTACATGCGCAGATCGCTGCTGGACTCAGTGGCGATCTGCGCAGGTACAAAAAGGCCGCTTTCAGAAGGAGTCGGCGCCGAGGTGACGCGTCACCTCGGCGCCTCCTCCTTTTAAAATCGGCCTTCCTGGACCTGCACAGAGCGCAGCTGAGGCCAAGATTGCCCTCTTGGCCGGCATCGCGCTCTGCGCAGGTCCAGGAAGGGCGATTTTACAAGGAAGCGGCGCGGGAAGACGGCGGCAGCGGCGGGCGGTGGCAGAGCCTCCGGTCGCGGGCCGGATCAGGCCGGTCCAGTGCGGGCCGGACCGGATCGTCCCGCGGGCCAGAGGTTCCCCACCCCTGTTCTATATAATACTGAATCTTCTCTGGAGCCTAATATGTACTGTTTTTTTTTTTTTTTTTTTTTTTTTTTGCAGCCTGGAGGAATCTTTAAGGCTGAATTATTACTTCTATTTTTTTCTGTTTTTAAAAACATTTCCAGCACATATATTATTGACCCTATCCTATAATTGGCGATACTGTACTCTGTGGAATCACAGCCACCCACATCGCTGCAGGCCTTACAGCTGGCATGTGACACCAACTTTTGTGATACCTGATATTACAACTGATGGATGTTTTAGCACCTTTCTGAATCTGACACACAATTTGTTCCCAAACTTTACAGGATGTTCTGGTAAACAATTCCATTACTTTTTCCCTCTCTGTAGACACAAACCTTTCTGTGTGATGGAAATGGAGTTTGTGATGGAAGTTTGAAGAGTAGAAATCTGAAAGGCTATTCCTCTCCTAGACCTGTGAAATCCAACTTTTGGCCTCATAGCCAAACAACAGGTGATGTATTTGGATATTCATGTACTGTATTTTGGCGAAAGGAGATTATGCAGATAAGCTGCCTGTCTCTTAAAGATAATATCTCAGGGAATGGTTTAACGTTATACTTTAGTATAAACTTTATACTCTTTATGGTATCTCCCACAGGCCAGCTTGACCATTAGACAAATGGGACATTTTTCCCCAATGTACCAGCCTAGAGAGGTGGGGACAGAAGGAGCTGTAGCACATTATTTTCAGTACTGTTCCTCGCTTCTTCGGTCTGATTTTCCCATCTCTGCAGCTCTGACATGGCTCAGTCCTTTCCCTCCCACCTTGATGCTCGGCTCCTTGTCTTACTAATGACATCTGCTTCTATTTCTGCTCTCACTAGAAAATGCTCTCTAGTCTGGCCACTTTATGCCAAGCCAGATCATTGGTTCATCTAGCTCAGGACTGAACATTGACTAATAGCAGCTCTCCAGAACTTGAGACAGGGATTTTTCCCAATCCTGTTGGGAGATGCCAGGGATTGAACCTGTCATTTTTTATGCAAAGCTTTTGGTCTACCATTGAGGTATGGCCTGTTCCCACATTTAAGAAGAGTGGAAAAGATTGTGGTCCTTCCTTGAGAGCATGTTGACTTCCCACTTGTTATCAGTGTGATAACAGGAGAGGGAGGCATGGGATTACATATTTCCCATCAGAGGATTTCATGTACTACATAAAGCCAAGCTATTCAAGGTCATTGTCGGTATGTTCCATCACCATGTGAGGATAAGTTGTTCCATCACCATGTGAGGATAAGTTGATGGTTACCAAGGATAATCATTCCCTGGCTTCTAGTCATGATGACTATATGCTATCTCCAGCTTCAGAGCCAGTGTGCCTGAGAATACCAGTCACAGGGGAACAACAATGAGAGAGAGGTAAACTTTCATCTCCTGCTTATGGAGGTGATCCAAGAGGCATCTCTTGGGTGCTGGACTAGATAGGGCTTTCACCTGAACCAGCAAAGCTTTTTTTACACTCTTAAGGTCTCAAGCCCTTTCCAGTAGTAGCCCCTTGATTACGGAACTCTCCATTTGGTATCCTCCTCCCTCCTCTTTTTCAGGAAGTGGGTTAAAATGTTCTTCCTGACAGCTCTTTTTTTTGGGGGGGGGGGAATGTAGGTAGAGTATTTTCTACTGCTGTGGTCTGGTTTTTTTTAATTGTTGCAGTGTTTATGTGTTGTGAAATTATTGGTTTTCTATTGGATTTAGTTAATCAGATTTTTATAGGTTATAATTTTATGTATTGCTAGCCACCTTGGGTGCCCTTGCTGAGATGGAAAGGGAATAAATAAATGTTTAATAAGCCCTGATTTGCCGTCCAATGCATACTCCACAGGGTGCTACAGCTAATCTGTTACTGTATGATGATTCATGTGGGTGCAAACATGTTCTGCTGCATTCACACTTTACATTTTTAGGTGTACACCAAAACATCTGAAGTGGACACCTAAAAATGAACGTGTGAAGTGGCTTCTCATTAGCTGTTTCACAACTCTGGATCTCCATTTCACACCCAACACCAGACAGAATTAAAAACAACAACGAACAGAATTCTAAGTCCTGCAAACAAGGGCAACTAGAATAGCATATGTGAATTCAGTCAATTGCATAAGTTATCCCTCCCAGTCACTAAATGTGTGTTTTCAAGTCCTAGAACTTATACTTTTTCTTCCTAGTGTAGAATCCCAAATCCTCCCTATAAAAAGTCAGTTTCTGATAATGTTTTACCGGTACTTTAACATTATAGAAGAGAGTAAAGTGTCAAATCTCATTTAAATATCTTTTGTTCTATCATGAATGTTTTTTTTTTTTCAGACACAAAGAAAATACAATTCCATATCCTGCTTTCTGGTTTTATAGAGATGTGGGCCTTCCTCTTTAAAATATCTAGCTGTTGTTGCAATTTTCTTAGCTGGACTCAGCTGCTTCCAATATGGATGCTTCCACAGTTCAACACAGCTTATTTCACTCTGTTCACGTACTCCAGGTCAGGTGCTGAGGCATGGAGCTCAATCTATTTCACGCTGTTACAGGCTATTGCCCTTTTATAACAGGACTGAGGGTAGGTCATGAGATGGAGGATATTTTGCTGGGAATAACCCATACAAATATGTGAATAGACTAAGTAGCTTGGTTTCCTGCATGGCCAGCTGCTTAACCTTTTCCAACTCTACAATCACTTGCTTGTAGGCATCTACAGAAGGGAAATGATGATATCATGGAGCCTTAGCAAGAGCCACAAAAGCAGCCACCTCTCCTTAAGTACCTGGAAGCTACTGAAGATGCTAGAGAAGACCTTCTAAGTTGTGTACATAAGCTTCACAGTGCAGTTCTGTCTGGGACAGGACTGGCAGAACCATTGTTCCACCAGCACGGGGGGGGGGGGGAGTCACAAACGTGCCGTAAGGCATGCTTCTAGTCCCTGGCTTCTAGTCATGATGACTATATGCCATCTCTCTCTACACCCAGAGAGTAAGCAGCACTGAAGCCGGCACCTCTGCGGGACTGAGGCTGCTGCTGGCAGACACAGGTAAGGTGTGTGTGTGTGTGGGGGGGGGGCGTGGGGAGGGCGGAACGGGGCAGAACGGGAGGGGTGATTGGGTGGCCGGGCCCAAGGGAGGGATAATCAGTGATGCACTCCGCCGAATCCTATCCCTCTTCCTGGGCCTGGCCAGCATTACATGGGCCTACTGGATTTGCGCTGGCCATTTTGTCAATGCACATCTGACGATACCCATTGGGGAGGCTGGGCTGTTATTCGGGGTAAAGGAACAAAAATCACGAGGAGGCCTCTGCCTTTGCTGGCACTGGCTTGATCCTGGATAGGATCCAGTGCAGTGTGCTTTTGCACACTTGTGGCAGTCCTAGACAGAATTGGGCTGCCTGACAGTTGAAATGATGACCCCCTAGTAAGAGTCACATTCTAAACATTTTTACAAACTTTAGATTTAGGATTAATTGGTCTCAATGTGGTAATTGGACTTCTATATCTAAACTTCCAAATTTCTCTGTCCCAAAGGGATGATTCACATGACTGAAAATCACGTTGGCCATGCAGCAAGGTTAATTTACTGTACATTGCAGCTGAGCAAGCGTGTGATTGGTCATCATGTGACCAGATTGATGTTCAGCCTTCAATGACATGAATATATCTATTTCAGATCCATACCGGGACAGAGTGCTAGACCTTTAGGAGAAGGAATGTGGGCAGGTGTAGCTACTCTGTGTGATAATTGTGTAGTACCTGTGCATCCTGATTGGCTGGGAAGTTCCACTTCACTTACAATAAGGAGGCAATCAATCATGCTACTAGCTTTTGTCTTGGCAAAGTTAGTTAGATTTCAGCAAGCTGGTTACCTGCTTTAGGGTCACCTGTTTGATTGATAGAGAGTTTCTTTTCCCAAACAAGAGTATGTTGACTTATGTGATAATTTGAGGGAGGTGGTGATGATTACATTTGACCTCTTAGGCTTCAGCTGAAATTCAATTCAGATGACTGGTTATCTTTTTGTACGCCTCTGAACAAACTTGTGTGCTGCTATCATCACTAATGTTTCTTGTGTTGATTGTCCTTTCACTTTTACAAAGCACAGAATGCCTGGCTTGTTCTGTTGCTCCAGGCAGTTGAATCACGATGAGGAAACTGTACTTAAGTTCAGAACACAGAATGTACATGTAGGGTTTTCCCTGGATAATCTTTTTTACCCAATAAATGTTCAGGGGTTACATGTTTATTTGGGCAATCCAGATATCCCCTAAGGAAGCATTTCTGATGAGATACCACATTTCCCCAGTACATATTTTCTTAGTATGAAACTGTGATTTCCCTGCCATACCCCCAGCTAGTCTGTCCATCCTGATTATGAGTGCTGGGTAGAATATAATATCAGTGTCATGGACACTATTGCACAGAGTACATCACATCGAGAATAAGCACAATTCATATGCTCAAAGAGCTTCATAGATCTCCGTAATCCTTATGGCAACCTTTTTAAGGCAGGAAAGTATTATTATCCCATTTGCTTGTTTTCTTTTCTCTTTAAAATTTCTATCCTGTCTTTCTGCCAAATCTGGCCTTCAAGGAGACGGAGATCCCAGCATGAAACACCGTTCTCTCCCTCATGCTATTTTGTGAACTTAAAAATTGTTTTGTTTTCACGAAAAGTTTTGTAACGGCAGCAGCTTTTTTTTTTTTTTTTTAGCACGGGAGCATTTACCTAGCCCTTTATCCACAAAAAATGATGGGCATTAGCAATGACAGATGACTAACTTATCGTGTGGTTTCATGCCCATTGTGATAAATTACTGTCTCAGGCCTGTTCAGGACCCTGAGTGCCGGAGAGCATCACTGCTCCCCAGCCAGGTACAAGTGAGCTTCTGCTGACCTTCCTTACATTTTGCACGGGAGAGAATGGAACAAAATCAATTCCACAGAATAAGACATGGCTGAAACTAGGTTGTTGGTCACTGCTAGTTCTGGGTGCTTCTTAATCTCACACAGATATTGAGATTAATCTCCATTTTTTTAGGATAGAAAGTCATATTTTGAGTTTATTGACCAGAAAGCTATCCTCCCTTTTTTATGTCTGCTTTCAGTTCAGTGCACATTTTCTTTTTGTCTGTTGCCTGACAGGCGTCATTGGACTAAGAATGACAGATGTGGCTGTTTCTACATCTGAGGAAAATCCTAAAATTCAATCTCAAGATTGTCACGATGAGATAGGATAAATTTCCTGCCTTCTCCTCATCACAATTTGTAGTACCCAAGTGGATTGATTTCATACCATGTGGTGCTCTTGTTGCAATCTTTGTCATAGGAGCTAGATCACATCACAAGGAAAACTATACAGATTACATCCAAGTGTCTCACTAAGCCTATAAGGACAAAATCATTACACTGCATCTGTGCATGGGGGGGGGGGGGGAGATGTTTCCCAGATGGAAGTTCTTGTTAGCAGTTGAGATACGTTTGTTTAAAAGCTTATTTTTGTTTACAAAATCATGTAAATATTTAGTGACAGTTTTTTAAAATGTATGGGCAAAAATTGACAACAGTAGAAACTTCTGATTACTGTATAGTGGATCGAAGAATTCTTGTTTAATCAAATGCATATTCAAACCCATTTGAACGTTGGTCTCTGTCTGTCTGTTTTAAACAAAACAGTCAGTAGTGTATCTGGCATTTTTCCAAGGGGGCTGTGGGCGGACGACATGTCTTTTCGCCCCACTTGCCCTGCTCCCGGAATGGAGCAGGACTGGAGCCAAAAGGTTCCACGGCCCCCTTGGAAAAACGCTAGCTACGCCACTGCAATCGGTCACCTAAAATTCAGTTAAAACAACTCAATACAAATTAACATGTCTAACAGCAACCAGAGAAGAAATAAGAGGAAGGCAGAACAATAAAATCAAATAAGATGCCTGGAGAAACAGAAATGGCTTTGCCACGGGATGAAACACCAACAAAGTGAGGGGTAGAAGAGCCTCTCTGGGTAGGGTGCCATGGCAAAAATGTCATGTCATCATACATCCTTGCCGATGGAACCTCTGATGGCTAGGGACATGCAGCATACGAAGCTGTTGTATACTGCCCCCCTTTCACCCTAGCATAGTGTCTTTTCTGGTGGCTGTTTGCTGGTGTTCTTTTGCATCTTTTTTAGGTTGTGAGCCCTTTTGGGACAGGGAGCCATTTAATCATTTGATTTTGTCTGTAAACCGCTTTGTGAACTTTTTGTTGAAAAGCGGTATATAAATACTGTTACTATTATTATTATTATTATTATTAGTCGCAGACACTTATGTCAGCACTGTCCAAATTGACTGGTAGAAGTTTTTCAGGGTTTCAGATAGGGTTTTTTCCCAGTCCTCCTCAGAGATATCGGTGATTAAACCTGGGCCTTTAGAAAGTTTCGGCATGTAAACCAAAACTTAGTTGTAGGTGCTGTACAACTAAGCTATAGTATAGCCCATGGTGGTCCAACACGCGGCCTGCGTGCGTGCGTGCCCTTTCTAAGCATTCATAAGCACTAGTCTCTGGGAGGGTTTCTGGGTGGGAGAAATGGGGAAAAGAGATGGGCCACCCCAAAGGATCGGCATTTCTGCTTGGGCTGTGGTAGGAGCAAGAGCCACAATGCTTTTTCCCCCTTCAATTAGTACTCTAATCTTAAAAAAATAATAATTCCAGTGTGGGTCTTACAGCTCTGCATATGCAGTGGTCATTATTAATTAATTATTAATTATTCATTGTGCGGCCCCCGGCTTCCGTGTCAAAGTCCACATGCGGCCCTTCTTGAGCTACGAAAGGTTAGACCACCCTGGTATAACCCATTTCCGAATGTGAGAGAGTTTCAGTTTTCACCCTTAATCCAGACAAGAAAGCAGACTAAATGCCTTTGCAAGTGCAATGGACCCACTCTGCTCCTTAGTCCGCTGACTAGTGTTGCACCCCCATCCTATTGGGGCCTTGCGCTGCCAAAACTAGCATTCTGCAGTGAGAGGTCATTTACGTTGGTGTGAAAGCTGGACTGCTGTCGCGTGCTGCCGGGTCGCTGCTGCAAATGACGAGAGGCATGGTGCACACAGCAGCAACTCCAGGAAGCTCCACTGGCGCCAGTAAGTTTGCAGTGGGGGCGGACTGTGGGTTAGGTCAGAGAGTAAAAGGGTGTGTCGGGGGAGGAACCTGAGGTGTATTGGGGAAGGAGGGGGTGGATCCAACAGCTGTCACGTATGCTGGATCTTATCCCCTATTTTTCTACCTACCCTGCCCCTGGTTCTCCTCAAACCTGTGCCAGCAAAATGCCTGGTGTAGGTCCAAGGAGACCAATAGGCAATTGGGCAGCCTACTGAGGGGTAAGTTAAAATATTTATAGGTAAGTAGGTACTTACCACCTGCAGGCTGTCCGATCGCCCCCCTCCCCATCATGCAGCGTGTGCTCTGTTGGTGTGGCTGCGTGCTGTAACATCATGGGGATAGGATTGGGCAGTCAGTGATGTAGTCCAAATCTGGCAAGTTGTGACCATTTGTCCTACTGTGAGAGTTTGATCCATGCAACTACTTTGTGCTGAGACTATGCAAAGAGTTGATCCAAATGTTATGCCAGCCATGCGGAGGCTGATGAACAACATTTCTGGGGGCAGCTGGACGTGGCATGCAAATGCTGCGGCTGTCCATGTGGAGTACGTTTCAGTGACCTTGGCTTGGCAGTTTGAATCTATCGTAAGGCAATCCGTGGGATGTGCATGTCAAGGAAGTCAGAAGGATTTGGTGGACAACAACGGTCTTTGTGTCTCTTATGTATGCTTGTTGGGAGCACCTTTGTGCAGTCCAGGTCAGAAGGGCTGAGAAACAGAACAATAATTACTTCCACCTATGTATAGACAACAGGGAATATCCTTTTCAGACAACAGGGAATATCCTTTTCAGGACTCGATCAGAAGTTGTGCCTCTTCAGTCTACCGCATTCCACATTTTCAGGCCAGGAAACAGTGTAGTTGACAGCAAAACAATGAGCCAATCACTCTTACTGCAACTAGCCACAGTGGCCCAAAGCCACAGCAATGAAATACTGTATGATATTCTAACATAACAGACCATTTCAATTTAGCCGTTTCAACTCTTGACAACTTGAGTAGTGGTTATTTCTATGCTATTTCACTCTCTGTAAAGGGCCTTGCACCTGGGTAACACATGCTTTTAGGGAGTTGTGACTGAGAAGATATTGTATTATGTCAACGATCACATGACCGAGGACCTACAAGTTTCCATATCTGCAGTCTGTGCTGAGTTCTAGAATATGGCTACAGCCTTACCAAACAAAGAAGGAGAAATTAGACAACATCATCTTGAAACAGGTACAACTGAGCCATATGCTTACAGGGGTGATAAGGCCAAAGGTTTTTCATACCTGTACCTACCCCAAAGGTCAGCATACCTCTGGTGTCCCCTCAGTGAACAACTCCATCCCCTTCATTTTAAGATTAAAGTAATAGAAAATGAGTGACTGATTAAACTCAGAATGACACTTTTTGACATATGTTGGAAGGTTGCACAACAGTAAGCTGCATGTTGACTGTTCTTTGGGGAATTTAAAGAGTTCTGATGGACAGAACCATTCAGTGATGAAAAGAGAATTGCTGAAGAGAAAAAAAACCTCAGTGGTCAGTTCTGTCTAGCTAAAATCTGAAATGTTTTAATGATTTCCTTTGTGCAGTTGCAAGCGTGCAGTTGGGGATTGGTAGTTAATGATATTGGCTGTGATAGATCTGTAGCTAGAATTGACACAAGGTCTGATTTTTCCAACTCCCTTTACAGCCAGTGCCTTCAGTTATCTCTCCATAAAGAGGATGTAAAAGGATGCTGTTCTGAATTGGCAGCCCTTGGAGCGGCTTTAAGTGCTTGTAGCAAGTATGAGGGGCGAAATCCTGAAACAATATCATGAGATCCTTTTTGTAGTCAGAAATATTCAGCCAGCTGAACTGAACCATAAAGCTCAGCAAAGGACATATAGCTAATGCTAACTTGTGAAGGATCCGCATGATCTGCATGTATCATGTGGTATCTGCATTTGTGATCGCACAGCTATGTGTTCCATGAAAGTCGTATCGGTGTTTCACAAGTTAATTGGATGACCAGGGAAAGAAGGCAGGCAACAAGAAGGCCTCCGTAAAATATGAGGATGTGGGTCTCTTAAAACTATCTTCCTCCCTTATCACTGATTATGGTTCTCTTGCTTTAAACCTCTGTGCTGCCTGCCTGCCTCATTTTATCTTGGCTTCAAGCTCCTAACCATTTTACTTCATTCCTGGTTTAATTTTTTCCCCCCTATCATGTCTCATTCTTGCACTGTCTGCTTTGGGCAAAATTATCAACCCATTTACAGTTCATGTTAAGATGCTGTGACTGGTAGAGGTCCCAGTATGTAGACATAGGGAAATAAACCCTTAATAGGAAGGAAAACTATAGTTAGTCAGCTCAAGAGGATCTCTAGGTGATGCGGTTGCAGCAAATAGCTGCATTAAGGACAAATAGCGGGTGGGTGGGTGGGTGTGTTTTCAGCCAGAAGATGGTACAAAGGGAAAAAGTTAACCCTCCCACTTCTGACACACCTTATTCCCAACCAGAATCCAACCTCCATGGCTGTTTAAAAAAGAAATAAGAGGCACTTCCATTTTTAAGTACACTTCTTAAGCACACATTTATGTGCTAGTTTGACTCTTGGGGGCAAGGTGCATATTATTTTAAATGCATGTGTCAACTTGGTATTTTTCCTCTTTTCACGTAACTAGCATGCAGAGGCTGATGGAAGCCGTGGTGGGGGCAGCAGGGTTTTACACTTTGCTCCTGCTCTAGAGCCAGTCCAGATTGTGTGTCCCCTGCCCCTGTTTACATTGGGAAACAATTTCAATGGACTTTAACGGAAGCTTTTCCCCTCATTGTAAATGAGGCCTTGATCACGCAATCCAGATCAGAACTCCAGTGGGGGTAAAGCCTACCTAAAGCAGTTTCCATTGGGGTCATCTGTCCCCTCGATCCTATTTACAAAAAAGAAAAAATACCATGTCAGTGCAAACATTTGAAGTGACGTATGTTTTGACCCTTACAAGATCATCCAGTTTGTTGGGCTGACACCTAACTAGGCCACTGATATTCTCTTCCAGTGTATGTATTTTTTTTTTTTTTGCATCGGGGGTTCTTCTCAAATATTGTCATAGTGAGTCTTAGAACATTTGATGTAAATAGAGGAGTGTCTTTTGACAGACTCTTTTGAGTTGTGAAAGGATTAAACACGGTTTCTTGTCTTTCTTTTGCCTAGGGAAAAACACAGAGATGTTATCACAAAGGCAAGCTAAACAGAGAAAATTAAAAGCCAATGTGTGGCCCCCAAATGGGTGATGCCATTTTAAAAAAGATCTCCTGATCTTGTGAACTAAAATAGATTCAGTTTGACCACAAAGATGCAGGCTGTCTGGGGCCGAGAGAAATAGTTTCTTCTAAACTGATATAGTTCAACTTATTTCACAGTTTACTACATTTTAGGCTTGTGCTCTTTCGCTCCCCTTGCTTTACAGCCTTGTCAAACATTGTGCAGGAGAAAGAGGACATAAAATTGACACAGGAATAACAGTCTATAAAAATATCTGCAGACACTTTCAGGGACATCCAGAGGTTTTACCGAGACCACATTAAATTAAGATAAAATTTGAAAGAGAACAAAAATGACAAGATTTGGACAACAGTTAAGAGAGCAAGGCTTGTGGGAGCTACTGATGCACTTAGAAATCTTGCTGCTGGATTTTAAAGTGAGGTGTGGTATATCACAGCCAACACTTATTTTCATTATGATCTCATCCTCCTTCCAAAGAGCGTAGCATTATGGTCATCCCCTCCTTTTATCTTCCCAGCAACCCTGTTAGGTAGGTTAGGCTAAGATGTAACGATTGGCCAGGGAGGTTAACATTTCATACATCTGATGAAGTGGACTCTAGTCCATCATATCTTATGCTGAAATAAGATTTGTTCATCTTTAAAGTGCGAAAGACTCTTATTGTTGCTCTGCTCACTAGGATATGGATTTCAAAATGTATAATACTGGTTTTCAGCACAATCTTAAACATGGTTACTTGCAATAAAGTACCTTTTGAGTTTGATATGAACTGATTTCCTAGTAAGTATGCTTAGGGTTGCATCCTTCCATTGATGGGTGGCCACTGTGCAGTACAAGCAACAGGAGTCTGTGGCATGATAGGAGTTGGTCAGTGCATATGCTTAGCTACACCATAGAGTAAGGTCTGTGCTCCTGCTGGCCTCTCTAGCACTGTTCCCAGTTCAGTATGCTAGAGGCACCCCCCAAAAAACATGGAGGCTGAGGAGGGGCAACAGCTAAAGTGGAGTCATAAGGATGAGCTCAGGCCAGGAGCCCACTCTTTCCCCCCCCCCCCTTCTCCATAAATAGCAGGATATGTTTTCTCCAAATCAGATATATTAATCAGATATTCTTTGCTAAAGCTAAACACATACTGATGTCTAATCCCATTCAAAACTAGTATGGGTATAGCAACAGAAGACAGGGCGCAATAAAATTGCAGATTTAAACCTGCAGCAATACAGTTTTGTGAACAACTCATACACATTTTTCTTTTTCCCTTCAGGCTGTCAGGGAGGCAGTCTTGAGGCAGGGCTGGCCCTTGACTAAACTTGATGAACTGCCTAAAATGTACTTTTTTAAAAGCTGCACTTTCAATCTCTCTCTCTCTCTCTCTCTCTCTTGCACACACACTGTCTTGATACTGATTAACCTGACTACTGAACTGGGCAAAGGTAGTGACCAAGTGCTATCAGCTGGCCAATATCCTGCTCCTGTGTCCAGGTTTGGCGTCCCTTTCACTGCTGCCCCAGATGTACGTCGGCTCCCCGTTCTCCCCTCCCCACCTCCCTTCAACCCCCTGCACCAATTTAGCGGCACCAGTGGGCATCCGGAGCAGCAACCAGTCTGTGCCGAATGGCTTATTGCCTTGTGTGACAGCTGTAAATAACCTTATGCTGCTGGAACAAGTGTTTTCCGGTGGTGCAAGGCCCACTTAGGATTGGCCTGTGAGTAATCTTTAACCCTGTAGAACTAAATGCTATAATTCACCTGCTATTTCCCCCCTGATGAAGGCAATAAAGCTTCCTTTTGGGGGACAATCATTATTTATAACAATAACAATCTGTAACAATGCTGAAGAACAATTAAAATGGAACTGATCAGAACTTTAGGTACTATAGATTTCCTGAACTTGCAGCGCAATCCTCTCGGTACAGCGTTGGAGTGTACGCTCCACTGCTCTAAGCTGTTGGAAATGTGCCATAAAGCACGTTTGCGATGACTCTAGAGTACGGGCCACCAGCGCAGAGGCCGGCAGCCCTTACTCCATCTCCATTGCCCTCCGGACCCAGCACCCACTGGCAGAGGTATGTCCTGCAGCGGTGGGGCGGGGGAGGGCAGAATGGGGCAACGGGGTGGTGGTGGCCATTGGCTGTCCTGGGCTGGGGGAGGGCCAGGATATTGGTGGCACGCTCCGCTGATATACTCAGTCCGTCCTCGGGCCTGTCCAGCCTTACTCCCCCACGTTGGATGTACATAGATGGCGTACATCCGAGGAGGTCCATAGGGTTCCTGCCACCTTGCACCCGGGGAAGGGGATGAATGTCCCCTTCTCCTGAGGTGCTCTGGGCTGCACCGGGGCAGGCCAGGAACTGCACAGGATGCAGCGGCTGGCCGTTTAGGCCGGCTGCCGCATCTTACACAGGATTGTGCCATTAGTTGAGCAAAACAAGCCATTTTTTAAAAAATTGAAAAGTATTAGAAGTCTAGTGAGTGATGTTCTTAAATATCCAGTACTAAATAATTGTGTTGCTGATTTCCAGCATTCTATGACTGATCCTTCCCCTTCTGCAGTTATAATAGTCATGAACAAATTGGGATTCTGGTTTGAGTTCATGTGAATGAAAGTTCTGAAGCCGTTTACTATTTAACTATATACAAAAAGGGAAAACAATCTACTACATTAAGCAATTAATGGAAATTTATTTTATTTATTTACAATATTTCTATCCCGCCTTTCTCCCCAAAGGGACCCAAGGCGGCTTACACAAAAATAAAATACTAACATACAAAAAATACAAATAGATAATTACTTTTTAAACAGCAAAAAAAGTTAATAAAAACATCTAAAAATTGATTAAAAAATTACATTTAAAACAAGATCATAAAAACAGCAGCACCCCACCCGTACCAGCAAGATGTTAAAAAGGCAAAGGCTCAGAAGGCTTCTTTGAACAAGAAGGTTTTTAGGCCTCGCCGGAAAGTGTCCAAGGAGGAAGCAGTTCGTAAGTCAAAGGGGAGGGAATTCCATGAGGTTGGTGCCACTACTGTGAAGGCCCTATTTCTGGCCGCCGCCCCTCGCACCTCCCTGGGCGATGGCACCCGCAAAAGGGCCTTCTCTGATGATCTAAGGAGACGGGCCGGACTATATAGAAGTAAGCGGTCTCTCAAATATCCTGGCACTAAGCCGTATAGGGCTTTAAAGGTCAAAACCAGCACTTTGAATTGGGCCCGGAAACGAATCGGCAGCCAGTGCAGCTGTCGGAGGAGCGGCCCGACAGAGTCGAACCGCCTACCTCCAGTGACCACACGGGCCGCCGCATTCTGCACTAATTGCAGTTTCCGAACCATCTTCAAGGGCAGCCCCACGTAGAGCGCGTTACAATAATCTAGTCGCGACGTCACTGTGGCATGGATCACCGTGGTCAGGTCTGCACGATCCAGGTACGGTCGCAGCTGGCGCAGCAGCCGAAGCTGGGCAAAGGCCCCCTGGCCACAGCCGCCACCTGGAAATCCAGGAGCAACAGCGGATCCAGGCAGACCCCCAAGCTGCGGACCTGCTCCTTCAGAGGGAGTGCAACCCCATTCAGAGCAGGATGATACTCTAGTACCTGCATTGTGGATTTCTGGACCAGGAGAACCTCTGTCTTGTCCGGGTTTAGTTTCAGCTTGTTAGCCCTCATCCAGGTCCCAACCGCCTCCAGGCAGCGCTCCAGAACCTCAACAGCCACCCTGGAATCAGGTGGAAAGGAGAGATAGAGCTGGGTGTCATCAGCATATTGATAGCACCCCACTCCAAATCCCCGGATGACCTCTCCCAGCGGTTTCATGTAGATGTTAAATAGCATGGGGGACAGGATGGAACCCTGTGGCACCCCATACCTCAAGGGCCAGGGTGCCGAACAGGCATCCCCCAGCACCACCATCTGGGACCTATCTGCCAAGTAGGAGCGGAACCATCGCAGAACGGTGCCCCCAACCCCCAGCTTGGCCAGTCAGCCCAGAAGGACACCATGGTCGATGGTGTCGAAAGCCGCTGAGAGGTCCAGCAGAACCAACAGGGACGCACTCCCCCTGTCCAGTCCTCGGCGTAGATCATCCACCAAGGCGACCAAGGCCGTTTCAGTCCCAAAGCCCGGCCTGAAACTGGATTGAAAGGGATCTAGATAATCCGCTTCATCCAGGACCCTCTGGAGTTGAGACGCCACCACCCGCTCAATTACCTTGCCCAAAAATGGGAGGTTTGAAACTGGCCGGTAGTTGTCCATTATTGTGGAGTCAAGGGAGGGCTTCTTCAGAAGGGGTCGAACCACCGCCCACCTCAAAGCGAGCGGCAGCACCCCCTCCATCAAAGAAGAGTTAACCACCCTCCCCGTCCACTCGGCCAGCCCCTCCCGGGCCGATCTAATTAGCCAGGCAGGGCAAGGGTCGAGCAGGCAGTCAGCTGGCCTCACACTCCAAAGGACCCTGTCCACATCCTCAGGCTGTACAAGCTGAAAAGAATCCCACAATACTGGACCAGCAGATGCCAAGGGGACATCCTCAGATATTGTCAATGAGGCATCCAAGTCATGGCAAATCCGATCGATTTTATCTGCGAAATGTTTAGCAGACATGTCACAGCGGGCCACCGTGTGTTCCTCCTGATCTGTTGGAGGGGCCTGATGGAGTAGGCCTCTCACCACACGGTACAGCTCCGCTGGACGATTGCCTGCTGATGCAATGGTAGCAGAGAAGAAATTTCTCTTCGCTGCTACCACCGCCACAGAGTAGGCTCTATAATGGGCCCTATTCCGTGTCCGGTTGGACTCGGCACAAGTTTTCCGCCACCGTCGCTCAAGACATCTACCCTGTCGCTTCATCATTTGCAGCTCCTCAGTAAACCAAGGAGCCGCTCTGAGTCTGCGGCATGGCAAAGGTCGCTCAGGAGCGATCTCATCCACTGCCCTGGCCATTTCCCCATTCCAGAGGTCAACCAGGGCCTCAGACGAGTCACCAGTCTTGGCAGCAAGAAAATCCCCCAGAGCCCTCAGGAAACCTTCTGGATCCATCAGCCTCCGGTGGCGGACCATAGAATGTGGCCCCCCCTGCCTTTGCAGAGGAAGGAAGCTGCAACAAGCCTAAACCTTACCAGAAAGTGATCTGTCCATGACAACGGAGTGATCTTAATCTCCTCCACATCCAAATCACCGCCCCCTTGCTCAGCTGTAAACACCAGGTCCAATACATGTCCCGCCTCATGTGTCGGGGCCAAGATCTTCTGGGACAGGCCCATGGTTGTCATGGCGGCCATGAAATCCTGAGCCACACCAACCAACAGGGGCATCAGCATGAACATTAAAGTCCCCCAGCACTAATAAGCGGGGGGACTCCAACGCCACTGCCGAGATTACCCCAGTCAGCTCAGGCAGGGAGACTGTTGGGCAGCAAGGCAGGCGGTACACCAACAGAATCCCAATCCTGTCCAGCCCTCTCAACACAACATGGTGACATTCAAACCCAGTGAACTGCTGAACGGGGCACCTGGTAAGGGAGATGGATTCATGATAGACCATCGCAACTCCTCCTCCCCGTCCCTTCAACCGTGGCTGCTGCACCACCTGGAAACCTGGGGGACAAAGCTGGGAGAGGCATACCCCTCCTGCCTCATCCAACCAAGTTTCTGTGATGCATACCAGGTCAGCATTCTCATCCAGGACCAAGTCCCGGATGATATTGGTTTTATTATTTACCGACCTGGCATTCAAAAGCAGCAGCTTCAGGTTCAGGGAGTCACTGCCAAGAGTACCAGTCATCCACGAGTTGGGGGAAGGACCAGAAGGAGAGACAATCTGTCTATGATGGACCCTCCTTCTCCTGGAACAGCTTGTCTCACCCCCCCACCATATCTTCCCTGGCCCGTCACTACCTTGATAGTGGCACCCTTCCCCTCCCCCAAGCTCCCTCCTAAGATGAAACACATACTCACCCGGCGAGGCCACCCTTCTGAGCCTAGCCTGTCAGTTCAGCAAGGCCAATAAAAAGATAATAAAAGCTAGTTGACCCTAAAGCTGGGTGAATAGCTGGTATGGCGTATATAAAATGTTATCCATCCCTTATGCTGCTGCAATTACTGTGCTACTAGCATTTGGCTGACTGCAAAACATCCACAGTTTCCACTGTCCAAGCCAGCCAGAAAGGGGGGGTGATGTAAAAAGGCAGAGAGCCCCCAGGGCAAAACACTTGCACAAAACCAGCGGCTCCCTCAATTGGTAGATAGTGAACAGGTGACAGGTAGATGGTAAACAGGTAGATGGTCCCTCCTCTCACGTAGATGGTAAGCAGATGACAGGGCCAGCTGATCAGATCTAGGACATCCCGGCTTGATCCACTGGGCTAAGAGCCACGGGCCAAGAGCCCTTTGGCTCTTTCCCTTCGTCTCGCACCCTTCGGCTCCCTTCCCCTGGGCAAGCCAAAGGCTTTTTGCCTGCAGAGAAGGCTGGGCAGAGTCAACCTCCCTGGTGTTCCCAATCTCCAATCTCCACTCCCCAGCAGCTCCCTTCCCCTGGGCAAGCCAAAGGCTTTTTACCTGCAGAGAAGGCGGGGCAGAATCAACCTCCTTGGTGTTCCCAATCTCCACTCCCCAGCAGCTCCCTTCCCCTGGGCAAGCCAAAGATTCACCCATGTGTTGGAGGTGTGAAATGTGTTGGAGGTTTGCTATGATGAAATGTTTTTCATTTTTGTAAACTTACTTGGTTATCACAAGTTTTGAAGAACAGTTTTTGAAAAAAGAAAGAAAGATATGCTGGTGTTATGATATGCCTTCTGACCCAGTAATAGTCCTCTTGGGATACCTCAAGAAATAGTGGAACAAACTGATTTAGAATTTGTAACCTGCCTTTTGACAGCTTCCAAAATGTACATTGCTTTTAACTGGGGAAAAAAATCAAGAAGTGCCAAATATATTTTATTGGCATTTTAGAATCTGGAATGTGACTATTAAGGCAGTATTACAAAACAGCCACTGTGATGCAGTGGTTAGTGCATCAGACTAGGATCAGGAATATCCAAGTTCAAATCTCCACCGAGTCATGCAATTTCTTGGGGTTGTGTCCTAACTCTCACTTTCATTCCTTCAGTTTGCACAAGGGGTGGTGGTGGAATTTTTGCTGATCTCCCCTTAACCATGCAGCCATCTGTGTCCCATAAGTCTTTTTTTGAGGAACCCCAACTCTTCAGTGGTTTTGGGGGGATGCAAGCTAACTTCCACATATGCCCTTTAGGATACAACCTTAATTGGACCAATGGAACTTTCTCAGCCTAACCTAACTCCTCACAGGGTTGTTGTGAAGATACAGTGGGGGAGGACAGAACCTTGTATACAGCCCTGAGCTCCTTGGATCAAGGGTGGGATAAAAATTCATAAATTAACTAATTGCATATAGCTCTGAGAAGGGGGAAAATCTGATATTATAGAAAACATGTTCTTTGTGCCTTGTTGGAAAGATGATTATGGAGACAGTGTGTATCTATACACATGGATGGTGTTATTTGAAAAGCTCACAATGGCATAATAAGGTTTGGGATACTATCATAGTATGCAAGTATAGAAACCACCCCATCAAATTGGCATCAGCTGAGAGGCAGAAGTCAGACAATGTTCTTGAGCTGTGGTTTCCTTGGCTTACTACCCAGTCCTATTGAGCTCCCCCACTGCCGGAACTAGCATTCTGGTGATGGAACATGCTTTTTTACAGCATTGCAAATGCATGTAGCCATGCGGTTCTGGGTCACCACCGCAGACTGTGGGGCATATCCTTCATGTGGTGGCAGTGAGAAGCCCCACCGGAGCTTCCTGACATGCCCCCTTTGTCTCCTTGGACTTGCACCAGCTAAGAGCTGGCACAGGTCCAAGGAGACCCATTGGCGATCAAGGGGCTTATGGAGGGGTAAGGGAAAATATCTCCGAAGCCTCCCGATTGACCCCCCCCCCCAGAATGCAGTGCAGCGTATTTTGGTGCGGCTGCATGCTATGGCAGGGAAACGAATAGGATTGGGCTGTTAACATATAGCTGATATTTTTGTGGCCCATTTCATCAGTTTTGTGAGACTCTCTTTAATTCTTTATGAAGTGTGTCTCATGCTCTGTTTACTTTATCTGTCTGAAAATTTGTGAGACAAAAAGCTAACACCCAGTAACCTAAAAGTAGACATCCAATATTCTAGTCCCTTCAGGGATGAGCGTGTATAATATCGATCGTCCTAGACACTGAAGGATTTTATTTATTGGATGGGGGTGCAACATGGGGGAGCCTTATATTTCAAGGAAATTGCAGAGGTGTTGAGCTTTTTTGGGAAACGTTAGTGATGACAAGAGACAAAAGTCTGAGAGACACAAAGAAGGTTAGCAATGAGGAAGTTAGTGGGGAAGATGGACATAAAAAGAATAGAAAAAAAATTATTTTTGTAATCCTGAACCACTCTACTTTCTGGAAGCAATTTGTGAGCATTTTCTACTGTTTTCGTTGCACTGGGGTCAATGGAACTGTAGCAGTACAAATGGAAAGTGAGTTACAGCTCAATCCAACCCAACTTCTCTGGCTATTCCGGCCTAAGCTAGGCCATAGTTAGGCCGCTGCTATTCCTGAGTTAGGTAGTCTGGAATATCTTTGGCCCAGCACCAGCTCAGGATCAAGGCAAAACCAAAGCAGGCAGGCTCCCACGACTCGGTATCCGTCTCGCGCATGCGCCACACCCTTCCCACACTTGTCAGTGCTGATCGACTGCAGCTGCTGCAGTGTCCTTGGCAGCCTGGTTGGCAAGGGCCCAGGCGCAGGCACCGGCAGGCGCCCCGCGTCCGTAGCAACCCGGTTGCTAGGAGCCTGGGCGCAGGCGCTGGCACTCTGTTCGCACCCATCACGGGACGATCGCAGGACAGTCGCCGGAGGGTCGCAAAGACTGTGCCAACTACCACAGGCCACCCTGTGCCTCAGCCACCTGCTGGAGGGGAGAGTCCCTGCCCCCCCTGCAGCGGGCGTTGCCAACCCCATGCCATGGGGGGGTTGCACATGGGTGTCATATGGGGGAGCGGGGAACCTAATGGCGGCCGCCACGGTGCATGCGCGACGGGTGCCATTCGTGTGGTGCACAGGTGAACCCCGGTTGCCAAACGGGTGTGACCCAGGTGCGGCTGCCGCGAGCGGTCCCACTACGGGCGCCATAGCAGCTTTCAGTGTTTGGAAACCTGGGGCACCCCCCGACTCCCCCCCTCCGTGGCTTGGCGGTCTAGCTGCCCTTCTGCTGCGTTCCCCTGGGAAGGTATTGGCAGTCCCTGGATGAGATTCGTGCAGGGGCTTGACTGGTGGGGGCTGTTTGTGTGTGTGGGGCAATGCTTGTGTAACGTGTGGCACATGTGTTTCAAGGGGGCTCTGCCCAACGGGCGTCTTTATTGTTCTAGAACCAAAGCAGAGTTGCCCAGGGAAGGCTGCCATGGGTGGTCACTGGTCCAGCAGCCGATCTTAAAGCAGCAGCAGCAAACGCAGCCCAGGGACCTGGAGGCATGGGTTCTTCCCCTGTGGAACCTGGGCAGCAGCAAACGCAGCAGCAAACGCAGCCTGCAGGCCAAAAGGGGAGGGGAAACAATTACGGGAGCCAGAGGGCGGAACAGCAGCTGCTGAGGAAGGTTGCAGGGCTGGCTCCTTGGCATCTGGCAGCATCAAGGCAGGCAAACGTGGGGCTCCCTCCCTGCAGCCCCTGGGGTACTCCCAGGAAGGTAGGTGGTGGAGGATGTTTCTGGGAAGACAAAAAACAAAGGGGGGGTTAAAGTCGGCTTGTTGCCTGGTTGCAATAGATAGCCTTTGAGAACAAACGAGTGTGTTGGTGGCCGGGCAAAAGCCTGCAGGGAGAGATGAAAACACAGCTGTTAAGGGTTACACTCATGGCCTGGTTTGAGGTGTTTACCTGGACGTAAGGGGAGCATAATCCTGTAAGGAACAATGGTCAGAGAGAGAGAACACAACACAACTGTTGAACATTTCACACATGGCATGGCAATACACAAAAACTCACCTGGCAGTAGACCCTGTGGAGGCAAGGGGGAGAGAGAGAGCCAGCTGTTGTCTACAGGCAAAGTAACATTGGCGCAAACATGGAGGTTTCTGCTAACATGGCAGACAGGCAGATATCAGAGAACACATTGGCTACAGGCAGATATCAGAGAACATTTCAGCACAGACCCCCCTGCTCTTACCTGCTGGTGTTGTGGCCATAGCCAGGGGTTGCCTGTGGGGGGGGGGAGAAGCTGGGAGAGAGACATGGGTTAGCAAGAGCTTGCATGGAGACAGCTGCCCAGGCACAGCTGTTAACAGTGTGGCCGTAGCCAGCGAAGCTCTCTTTGCCCTTGAGGGGAGCAGAGAAGAGAAGTTCAGAGAAAACAGAAGAGAAGAGAAGAGAGAAGTGAGGTGTTTGTGAACTTTGGAGCCAAGAGCTCCCCTGCACCAAAGTCCCACTTTGTGGCTGTGGGGGACAGAGCCCCATGCCATGTGCTCTGAGAGAGAGGGAGAGTGGAGGTCTGGGGCTGGGCTTTTGTGGGAAAGAGGCTGGGTGCAGCTGGGTGCTGATTGGGTGCCTATCTTCGGCCGTATCCAGACATTGCTGCTGCTATTCCGACCTAACTGTGGCCCACTCGGGAGGTGGGGTGTTTGAAATTTTCGGGAGAGGGCTGGAGTGTGTAAGGTAAAATGGCGCGTATGGGTCTCCTCAAATTTAGGGCCACCTTTTTGGTCGACCTAAATTTTAGGTCCGTTTCGGAGCTCGAGGGGGCGTGTCGGAGCTCGCCAATGTCTGGATACGGACCTAAAATCGTGAACGCCCCTGTTACGCCCCTGACACGCCCACTCTTAGGCCAAACTTAGGACGGAATATCTCCGGGTGCCTGTTGTGCGCATTCGCGGCACATTTGGTCCATCCGTCCTAAACTTGTTCTACGTCCGTCACAAACTCGACGTAAATTCAGCCTAAATGGCGCTATTCCGTCCTAAATTCGACCTAAGGCGATTTAGGACGGAATAGCGCCGTTTAGGCCGGAATAAGCCTTGGGTTGGATTGGGCTGTTAATCTCAGAGGGGGATTATAACAAACCAATATAAAATCTCAACTGCTCTATGGGGAATCATATATGCACGTATATTTTGCCAATAGGTCAGGACCAATGTGCGTGATTGTTATTTATGTAGGGCCTCAAAGTGAGTTGTACATCTGATAGAAATATATGGAATGGCAAAATGTAGCAAGTCGAGCCTGCTCCAGAATTTATTTATTTTATGATGATTACAGTCCTATAACAGGGCTCATAGTAATGAATTTGAGCAGGCATACAGCACGTATATACTGCAAAGCACTTATGAATATTCATTCATATTGCTTGATTGGCCAGACATGTCTAACCTTTTGCATTCTGAGAAGGAAGTGGACCTCCTGTGCGAAAGACCTGCTAACAATGACCCACCGTGCTGTAATTGGGAACGGAGATATGAGGCAGTAAAAGCTGTTATTTAATAATGGCTCTGTGCAGGATGCCATTACCAAGTTTCCTTCAAGGGCTGTCCTTATCTGAATGAGAGCAAGTAGGAGAATTTGGGAGTTCTGCATTGAACTGCTACAGAGTGTTGCATATTAAATGTCTCTGTTCAGGTGACAGACTGACCCAATCTCCAAGCTGCTTGTACTGTTTCTTCTTTATTACGTTGTATGAGATGTTGTTGTTTTTTTATAAAGCATGCTTAGGGCATCCCATTATTGAGTGGGCTGCATGTTTTTAATGAGTGGATAAAATAAAAAAATTCCCTTGGGTTTGCAGTGCTCCCTCTGTTCATCCCCTTTTTGCAATAAGTATAGTTTGCTGCTGTGATATCTGCATTGGGAAAACTGTGGCTAGAGTTAATCAAAAATTGAAACCATTGTTTGGGTTTATAAGCCATGATTTCGAATAGGACTGACTGTGTCGAGGGCAAAATAGGTGTGGAGTTCTTTCTCCTATGCTTTCTACTTCACTCTTCTTACTGGCCAACCTGGGATTTATCAGGAAATTGGTGGACGTCCTGCTGCCACCACTCAAGACTAGGAAGTTCAGACAGAAAGAGGATGCCTTGGGAAATCCTGTCTCCCAGATAAAGAGCCCCTAAATCCCAGGGGTTCCCTTAAACCCAATATTTAGTGGTACTTGAGCAATGTGGTAGGTAAGTGAACAGACCAGACAGGCAAATCAGTAAAAAAAAATGAAGTTTATTAAGACTGGCCACCTCCTACATACCCAGCACTGGGCCATATCCAGGAGAGAAAGGACCCCCCCAGTCTGGAAATAGCTAGGAAGCACATTGGTTATTGCCTTGCAGCTCCTAAGAGCTTCCTTCCTCCTTCCTTAGATGTGGACATGGACCTGTGGTCTGAGCAGCCACATACAGTATATGCACTAAGGACTGCTGGAAGTCACTGTCTTTGGGTGTCTCCTGAACTTTGGGGGCTTGAGTTGAACTATTGATAGATGCTATCCTGGAATTACCGGTACTGCAAGAGGATGAATATAATTTGTATCTGCCATATTTTAATATGCATAACTTGATAGTTTTAAAATGCCAATTTGTGAAGGAGGAACTGAACTGTATTGTACTTCAGATCTTGTAGTACAGGGACTACACTAGTAAGGACTATACCTTTTTATTCTTATATTCTACAAGTAGGACTCTGTTGCTTGAGCAATAAGAGCATAAGATGATAGTTGAGTAGCTTTTATGGCACAGCAGGGATCTCATTCATCTACCAGAATAAGGTAGATATATACAGTACTGTATAATCAAGTTGTTCCTGATGACTTGATGCATTTCAGATACAACCATTATGCTCACTTAGTGACCATGCTTACAGAATAAATAACATTTGAGTCAGAGTTTGTCAGTAGCCATATTGGTTTTTACTTATCAGAACAGAATTATTTCCTTTTCAAGAATGGAACTAACCACTTTCAACTCAAAGATGTGCATAATGATGGATTCAGAGACAGTGATGCATATCTTCAACTACATTTCTTTCATAAGAACACTTCTAGAAGTTTCCTTTTCGTCTTACTTGGGCAGCCCAGCCCAGTCCTGTCTAGCAGGATGCAGTGGCGCACGTAAGGCGCCCACCGCATCCTAAGCAGGATTGGGCTTGCCCCGGTGCAGCTGGAGGCCTCCTCGGGGTAAAAGGACATTTGTCCCTTTACCCCAAGTAATGTGCCAGCTGCCCCAATGGGGTTACTCGGATGTGTGCCAGCTATTTTGCTGACGCAAGTCTGAGAGCACCGTGTAACGGTGAGCAGGCCCAGGAAGGGGGATAGGATATGGTGGATGAGGCTGCCGCCAATCCCTCCCCCTTCCTGGGCCCGGCCAACCAATCCCACTCTCCGGAACACCCTGATCTGACCTCCCCATGCCCCTCCGCTGCCCAGCGGGGAACTTACCTTCCCTGGCGGCCGCAGCATTGTCTCCGGCACGGAGAGAGTAGCACTGGTCTTGGCGCCAGTGCTGCTTATTCCCAGGGTGCCACAAACGTGATTTATGGCATGTATGCAACATCCTAGACCAGCGGAGCAGTGCTCCACTGGTCTAAAATGTAGACTGGATTGGGCTGTTAGACATCATCTGGTTGAATCTTAATCTTGTTCTGTTTTTTTCGGAAGTTTTGAATGAACAAGTGAGGTCAAATACAATCAACGTTGAAATTATATCTGCTATCAAAACAAGAGCTATATGATATGAGCCTAGTTCATCAGATCTTTCTACTAATTAATAGTAAGCATATGTTAATTCCTATTTTTGCTGCCTGGCAAGGAATTTTCTCCGTTTGATTAATTATAAGCACTAATCCATTTATCCTCAGATATCTGCCAAATGCTTTCCGTCTTGAAAAAAAAAGTGATACACATTTCCAACATACAAAATTTTCGATATATATTTGGTAAGTTCTGAGTTTTACAGCCCAACCCTAATCCCACCCCCTGCCATTGCAGCTAATGTTCCAATGTTGGGGAGTGCTTTATAGCCATTGCAAATGGCCTGCTGGAATTGTGCTCAGTGGTAGCTGCGCACACTAAGATCCTATTCCCCTTTCCCTGACCTGAAACCCCTCCTGGGACGGATGCCAGCTAAATAGCTGGTGTAGGTCCAAGGAGACCCATTGGCAACCAGGTGGCCTACGGGGAGGTAAGTAAGGAAAATCTTTACTTACCTCTCCTGGGCCATCTGGTGGCTCCGATAGCATGCAGTGCGCACTCCAGCATGCTATGGTTGCCAACCCCCATAGCATGCAGGGCACACTCCAGCAGCAGTGCTACATGCTATGGACTGGTGGGGGATTGGGCCCCAAGGAGACTTTGGAGACCTTAGGATTGGGCCCCAAGGAGACTTTGGAGACCTAAGATTTTGAATTCTAAGGTCAGTGCATTACTTTTGTATAATAAATTGCACTAAGTATTTCCTAGACGCTATGAGCTTTCAAATGGACATGTTATAGATGCAAACTGCTTAAGCAATGGAACAGGAAGAATATCCCTTTCTGTTTGTGCTACAAGATGATGTCTTTCCCTATCAGCATTTTGAATATTCATATCTAGGAGTAGGATAATGGAGGCCATTAATTTCTTCTGGGTGTAACTTATAATTAGAACTTCTCTAGTGTGTGAAAATACTTGTTGCCCTGAAAAAAACAAATAGGTGGGCATCTATTTTTGTGAAGGGTTGAGATATTTAACCAGACAATCACATCTGTTTTTTATAATTATCATCAAAATTAGTTAGGAAAACTAATTTGCTGTTGTATGAGAGGGAATTCATCTGCAATGATTGAAATCATCACACATGCAGAAGAAAACTCATTTTATGTTGAATAAATGGTTCTTTTATGTTCCTTCTTTAGCATCAATAGATGGCACAAGGATGGTATACAAAAGGGAACCAAGGCTTCAGGCTCTGATCAGGAAGGTGTTTTGTGATGTATTAATGGAATATCATAAATTATCAGATAATAAGTGTGATAATTGTTCTTATTTATCACTAGGATAACGTGTCTGATTCTCCTGTCATGCTTTCATTCAAGCCATCCCTGAGGAGTCAACATGTAACAAATGCAGTCAAAGGGTCATTTCAACAATTTTTAGTCATAATAGCATACTGATTATCTTCTAATTGAAAAATGTAAACTAGAGACACGTGAAGTAATGGAGGTGACCTCTCTATTTGAAACACAATGCAGGGAGTCATCGTGTGTCCTTTATTCTACAGCAGAAAACACAATTGTCCATAATATTAAGGGCTCAATCCAACCCAACTTCCCTGGCTATTGTGGCCTAAACTAGGCCATAGTTAGGCTGCTGCTATTCCTGAGTTAAGTAGTCTGGAATATCTGTTCCGCACATGCGCCACACCGTTCCCGCGCTTGTCAGTGCCGATTGACTGCAGCTGCTGCAGCGTCCCTGGCAGCCCGGTCAGCAAGGGCCCGGGCGCAGGCACTGGCAGCCGCCCCGCGTCCGTAGCAACCCGGTTGCTAGGGGCCTAGGCACAGGCGCCGGCACTCGCTCCGCGCCCATCACAGGACGGGCGCAGGGCAGCTGCCGGAGGGTCGCAAAGACTGTGCCAACTGCCACAGGGCACCCTGTGCATTAGCCACCTGCTGCAGGGGAGAGTGCCTGTTCCCTCCCACCTGCAGCAGGCGTTGCCACCCCTATGCCACGTTGAGGCTGCACATGGGATTCATGGGGGGGAGCGAGGGGGAGGGAAGGGAGGGGGGAAGGGAAAGCCCCACACAAGAGGGTCTTACCGTGTCTGTCGGCGGGTACTCTGTTGGGGCGTTCCTGGTTTGGAGCTGGCGGGGGGCGTCGCGCCCTTGGTTGCCTATGCCCCCGGTTGGCAGCTGGCACTGCCGGAGCAGGCGCAGCTGGTTCCGCAGCAGGGGCATTACCTGCAGCCATGGTGGCACGGACCGGGGGGCTGAGCACTCGCTCTGCGGCCTATAGCTCCCGGTCAAATGCAAGGCGTTCCCTCTGGACAGCGACCAGGTCCCTCACCACTGCAGTGAGGTTCCTGGTCTCTGCCGTCTGGTCCGCCTGCCCTGCCTGCCCCGCCTCCAGCAGAGGAGGAGCCAGACCATTTTTGATCCGGGGCCCAAACCCTTGACGCCCCCCCCCATAAAAACGCGCGGCCGTAATCCTTTACGCCCCACAGCGCAGCCGCGCAGCAAATTTTTGGGATTTTTTGATTTCAGTTTGGAAGCCTCCTTGTCCACTTTGTACCTCCTGTCTCCATTTCCAGCAGCACACATGATGAGGCATTCATAATGATGTGAATTTTGCTCTGCAGAATAAACTTGAAAGTGTTCCAAACATCAATTTTGTGAATTTTGCTCTGCAGAATAAACTTGAAAGTGTATTGCCCCTTAATGCCCTCTGGGGGGGTGAATCAGGACTCCTGGGCTGCTAGGCAAGGCTGCAATGCAAGGGGGGGGGAACTACAAAGCCCCGTTACTTCTAAAAAAACCTTTAAAAAACCCAGAAAAAAACAGGAAAAACAAAAGAAAAAACCGAAACCTAGGATGTCTCCCGCCCCTCCAGAGGACCTCTACGCCCCCCCCAGGAGCCTCTCCGCCCTTACGCCCTGGGGCCCACTGCCCCAGGGCCCCATATCAGCCTACGCCCCTGGCCTCCAGGCCCTCCAGCTGTTCTGACACACACTGGAGCCCTGCATTCAGCCCCCGGGACTCGTCCCGCTGCACAGCGAAGGCATCCAGAATCGCGGCCTGCCCGTCTTCGCCGGCTTCCAGGCATGCCTGCCACATCTGCCTAGCCTCGAGACGGGCCTGCTCCACGGCACTATATAACTCCCCCACGCTGCGGGGGAGCTGCCGAGCTGTGTGCAGCCCACGGGCATGGGGAAGGATGTCGGGCCCCCCAGCGCCACCTCAGCCACTGCATCCCCTTGCAATGCAACGGCCACTGGGAGGGCCTGCCCCTGATGTGGCGGGGAGGGTGCTGCTGCCCCCCTCACTGTCAGACCCCTCCTGCACATGCGCAGAAACAGCCAGCCGGGTTGAAAAGGAGTCGTGCGAGGTGAGCAAGTGCGCGCACCCACCCCCATCGCGCACGCTCACCTTGGCGTGACTCGGAGCATCCTGGTTGTGTTCCGAAGTTGAACTTTCTCCTCCAAGGCAGCCAACAACTTCCTCCTCCATGGCAAAACAAGGTAAGAGAGCTGCGTGGGGCATGGGGGGAGAATTCTAGTGGCGCGGGGGGGGGAATTCTAAGGGGAGTAAAATGTCAGCTGGTGTCTGGTTGCAGTAGCCTTTAGGACAAACCAGTGCGTAGGTAGCCAAATCCTGCAGGGAGAGAACAGAAAACACAGCTGATGATAGGTGTTACACTCATGGCACGGTGTGAGGTGCTTACCTGGACATGAGGAGAGCATGATCCTGCAAGGAACAAAGGTCAAAGAGAGAGAACACAACACAACTGTTGATGTACAAACATGGCAAGGCAATCAACACTCACCTGTCATGAGACCCTGTGGGGGCAAGGGTGTGAGAGAGAGAGAGAGAGAGAGAGTGAAAAAGCTGATGTGTACAGGCAAGTAACATTTACGCAACCATAGAATTTTCTGCTCACATAGCAACAGGCAGCTATCAGACAACACATTGCAGACGGCTATAAGACAACTCATTGCAGGCAGCTATAAGACAACACATTGCAGGCAGCTATAAGACAACACATTGGTAAAGAGGCAGATATCATATATGTTTGCAAACAGGCAGATGTAATACATTTTGGCAAACAGGCAGAGGTCAGAACACATGTCAGCACAGACCCTGCTCTTACCTTCTGTTGTTGTGGCCATAGCCAGGGGTTGCCTGTGGGGGGGAGAAGAAGCTGGGAGAAAGACATGGGTTACCAACAGTTTGCATAGAGACAGCTGCCCAGGCACAGCTGTTAACAGTTTGGCCGCAGCCAGGAAAGCTCCCTCTAGAGAAGAGAGAAGTAGGGTGTTTGTGAATTTTGGAGCCAAGTGCTCCCCTTCACCACCAAAGTCCCACTTTGTGGCTGTGGGGGACAGAGCCCCACGCCACGTGCTCTGAGAGAGAGGGAGAATGGAGGTCTGGGGCTGGGCTTTTGTGGGAAAGAGGCTGGGTGCTGATTGGGTGCCTATCTTCGGCCATATCCAGACATTGCTGCTGCTATTCCGGCCTAACTGTGGCCCAACTCTGGAGGTGGGGTGTTAGAACATTTCGGGAGAGGGCTGGAGTGGGTAAGAAAAAATGGCATCTATGGGACTCCTCAAATTTAGGTCTACCTTTTTGGTCACGTAAATTTTGGGTCCGTTTCGGAGCTTGAGAGGTGTGTGTGTCGGAGCTCGCTAATGTCTGGATACGGACCTAAAATCATGAACGCCCCCGTTACGTCCCTGACACGCCCACTCTTAGGCCGAACCTAGGACGGAATATCTCCTGCCGCCCGTTGTGCGCATGCGCGGCGTTTTTAGGCTACCCATCCTACGTCCATCACAAACTCGGCCTAAATTCGGCCTAAACAGCGCTATTCCGTCCTAAATCGGGCTGAGCCGATTTTATGACGGAATAGCGCCGTTTAGGCCTGAATAAGACTTAGGTTGGATTGGGCTGCCTGTCTCTTGAATTTTTTTTAGCACACATGCACGTGCGTGCATGCATGCATGTGCACGTGCATTCACACAAGCACATGGTATTTTGTCTCTAATACAAAGGGAACACTGTCTTTTCTTAAGAAGCAGACGTGTTGGTTATGGCCCAGTCTTATGGGTATACTGTGCTGTCGGAACCCACGTTCTGTTGGCGCAGCGTGCTTTACGGCTGTTGCAAATGGCGACATTTTGAGCAGCTGCTGCAAGCAGCGAGTGACTGCGGCCACATCCCAGCAACCTTCCCACGAGCCCCAGCTTCCCACAAGCCCAGCTTCCCACAAGCCCAGCTTCCCACGAGCCCCAGCAAGTTAGCATGGAGGAGTGGGTGGGGGCGGAGGGGGGTGGAACAGGGCAGGGAGGGGGTGGAATGGGGCAGAGACTGGAGTTGGGAGGAGGGCAGATTGAGGCCAGGAAGGGGGCAGCATCGGCAGCAGTGGTGTCACCAATATCCTGCCCTACTTCCTGGCCTTGATCTGCCTTCTCGAGTCCACTCAGACTTGCACCAGATTGTCATGGATGCTCAGACCTTGCAGTATGGTTTAAGTATCTATTCTGGGATTTTGTCTACTATGGTAGGGGATAATGTAGAAAGGAGAGTTTTGAGTAAGAACTCAAGTTCATTATGAACACTCATGGTAAATTATTGGGGAGTAGATGGATTCGAGAGGTGGAAGAAGGTTATGCTGTATGGGTTAGAAAGGTGTCAGGTACTGATACAGATGCAAGGTACTGATCTTCCTCCTATTATAATTAGACAACATAATTCTCATTGGAAGGAAAGGGGCTGCTTTATTTTTGCAAGGTATTTCTGTAATGCTCACTATGTGTGCAAAGACAATCTCCCAAGGAAACCACACGTGATCGCTGCCTAAAAGGGGAGCACTTCATTGCATATGACTTATGTTTCAAAAACAAAATCAAGTTCAGAGCAAAGATAATACTTGCATAGAAAGATGGCAAAGGCAGATATATCAAGGATCCAAAGCATACTTTACAGCCCCTTGGTTGTTTGAGCTTTTGAAAAATGAATGTTTGATAAATAAGAAGGATCTCTGTGTTATTGATCCAGGGAGGGAAGACCCATTAGCATCAAGATAAAACAAGTTGCCTTTGAATTCCATTCCCTGCCTTCCAAAGAACTTGTGCTTTATATTTAAGAACGGGGTTGAAAGTAAATGAATCTTGCAAAGGGAGACTTAAGGCTGATAGGCTTCTCTTTGAATCTGCTTAATACTAGTCAACCTATTTTGAAACGCCTCCTACTAGTAAGAGAACAATTTTCATACTAGTAAGAGAACAATTCTCAAAATTAAGGAACACATGACTATTAAATTAAATTGGAACCTTTCTAGGTGCATGAGTAAGTGGTTTTTCACATTCTTCAGTGTTATGGGTGCCAGGAGCCATGTTTTGTTTGTGGCTGCCCTGAGTGGTGAGCCACAAGGTCTGCAGTTTAGAGCACCTCCTGGTCAGTGAAGAGTTCTTAGGTTCTGGACTGGCCCTGCCCACCAATGCTGACCATTAGGCAAGAAATACTATACAGTGGACCCCTGCTATCCACGGATCCAGCATCCACGGATTTGTCTCAACATGGATACGGGGGTCACTGTGAAAACCTTTTTTAAAAAAAGGTTAAAAAGAGCATTCCTTACCTTTTCACTGGCAATCACTGCATTTGCAGGGCTGTAGACACTGAAATCACACGCCTACAACCTCTTCTGGGTAGCTCGACTTCCCCCCTCCCTTCCTCAAAGTCGCCTCGGAATGCACTGGGGCGAGCCTGGGGAAGGGAGGGAGGATGTAGAGCAACCCAGAAGAGGCTGTAGGAGCACGATTTCACTCTCTATAGCCCTGCAAACAGTGTGGTTTGCCAGCCGAAAGGTAAGGAATGCTACTTTAACCCCCTTTTCAGGTTTTTACAGTGTCCCCCATATCCGTGCTAAAGGGATTTCCCTTTACATGGATTTCAGTATCCGCGTGGGTGGGTGGATCCGGAATGGAACCCCCATGGATACTGAGGTTCAACTGTACAGTATAAGGTTTCCTGTCGAGGCTGGGATACTGTCTGGGTAACCGTCTTCTTTGCTCTGGTGTGTTTGAGCTTTTTTCCTCTGTCACCTGACTCATGGCTCCAAATTGGCAACTGCTGCCCATGGACCAGCTTTAACAGAAATGGGCCCAGTAAGCAGCCAAGACCAGTAAGCACATCAGCAAAGGGTACTCTTACTTTTTGCATTGCTAGATCAGTTTTCACTAAGCCACTATCTGCACAATTGTTACCAAGTTCAATAGGTATCTTGCCCAGGTACTGATTTTTCTGGAGTTTCTGCAGTATACAATTCTAGAGGATATATAGTATGATTGCTCCCACACCTCAGGTTGCAGCTGCCACTCACATTTAATAAATGTTCATGGTATCTTGTCAAGATAGATCAGTAGTTCCAAAATAAATGGTATCTCTGTCTTTCTCTGCTGTGTCACTGTGCTGGTTTACAGTTGAACTGAGCTCTGTGATTTAACTTACATGGAACAGTGTTATCTCTGTTTACTTTTATATCCACTTGGGCTTCATTTTGCTACTTATTTGCCCTTTCTTGCTTGCAAGTAAGTAAGAGCAATTAATCTGTGCTACATCCTTATTCTGAAGGGTCTTCCTTCTTTTAATTCACTTTTCTCGTGTGTATGAAAACACATGCTCCACTGGCTACTGTTATGAGGTAGATTTTATGTCCCAGGTTCAAGGGAGCGGGGAGGTAAATGATCCATTTTCTAATCATCAGTGTTTTTATAGGAACATAGAACCTTGGCATACTGAGACAAGCTGCTGGGCCATCTAGCTCCGTATGTCTTCACTGACTAGCAGCAGCTCTCCAGGGCTGGAGTCAAGGGTCTATCCCAGCCCTGCTTTCCATCTGTTGTAGAAGCTCTTTTAGTTTCTGATACTTTTGTCAGTTGTGTGCAAGCAAGGCTCAAGTGCCTGTATGAATCTAATTTATCTATAAAAACGAGCACATACGTAAGAAGCAAATGAACATATCTATGCTAGATCGAACACTCTGGCTGTAGTGGGACATGCAGTAAGCTTGAAAGGTAAAATGATGGGGTAGTTCTCTTAAAACAAATGTCTTGCTAGAAGCTATTCTGGTACTTTTGGGGGATCTAAAATATACGTGGGCCAGGACTGAGCCTTCTGTGGCAAGCAGTTAAAGCCACCCCCACTGTTCCCTAAACAAATCAATAGCTGGCTATTTAGAGGGACGGTTTATATGGAGAAATAAGGGTCAGTGGTGATGAACAGCAGTAGGTTCTGCCTCTGCTTAGTTTTAAATGCTACTTTAGCATTTGGACAAGGATACACAAGCTGTGCACACATGGGTGCCTTTGTGTAGCACCGATCACCCAGGCTTTACCCCCATCGCTGGTTGCAATATGATGTGACTCAGGGACAATGCCTTTCCTTGCAGGTTCTCTCCTTTCATTTGAATGGAGGTCAGAATTAAAGTTTAGATGGAGACAAGAATTCTGGGTTCAGGGACCCATCTCAAGTGAATAGTGAAGATCTGCTGGCATACTATGTATCGTTGCACAGACTTGATGCCTGTCCCATCACACCATGTTTGACTCTTACTGTAGATCCAGCAAAGATATATCAGGTAAGGGAATTCCTATATGGTCCTGCATGGTGATCTATGTAGTTTCTGATATGTGATATCATGAAACAAAATCCCTGAAGAACCTGGTATTTCTATGCTTGTCTGTTTGACAGTGTGTGAGAAGAGGATAAAATCTTTGTTCTTGTAGATGTTTGTACTCAAATAAATACCAGAAGAGCCAACGTTTGGTTAGCATGTGCAAAAAATGTAATTTTTAAAAATAAAATGTAGGAGGAAGAAAAAATGGTAAAAGAAAACAAGAAAATGAGGTGACCCTACCAACTTCAGTCCCGTAATACTTCTGGTGGTTTTTGCTTCAGTAAAATCTTTTTTCCGCTCTCAAAGCACTCTCGATCTTTCATCAAAGAGACTTCTAGGCCACTCCCAATGGGTTTATACAGACCTCACTGCTCTCTCCTTTTCTTTCACCAACCCTGTCCTTGTGTATCTTTCTTTAAATCTTTTATCCTTAGATTGCTACTATAGGAACTATGGATTACATAGTGGCAGCTCCAGATATCCCACAAAGTCCTTGCTTGTTCTAGCCCTGCAGTGGTTACAGTCAGAAGAAAATGATGTGATGAAAGAAATTTGAAAGGCACCGTTAGGCAGTCCTCAGGCAGACTTGCCATATTCCTCCCCTTTACAGCTTATTGCTTTCTGAATGATTCTTTTGACTGGCCATCAATCATCATATATTTGGAACTTTCAAGGGGTCCTGGAAATATCTGTTCCTTATGATAAAAGTAACCCATAGTAGCAACCAGACGAAAAAGAGAAAAAGGTGCTTTGGACTTGGAAGTGAAACAAATGCTTTGTTCCAGCTCCGTTTTTCTTTTCTTTCCTTTTTTTTTTTTTTGCTTGCCTGTCTTTCATTTTCAGAAAGATTTTTCCTCAGCAGGGCCCCACTGGTTAGCCTATAAAAGACCTCTCATGTGTGCTTAAGCTACAGTCAGAGCAAGTGAAGAGTTGGGTTTGAAGACAAATGGAGCCACATTCTGACACACAAAAGAACTCCAGGGAATGGGAGAGAAGTAAAGAAAGATGCTACTGTAGAATTCTTTTTCCAGTCTTGAAAAAACTGTAATCTTGTGATTTAAACACACACACACACACACACACACACACACACACACACACACACACACACACAGCTCCTTGTCTGGCTTATGATACAGACCTTAGGCCCCACAGGGTGAACTTTTCAAAGTTAGAGAAGGTTAGGGAGCTTTATGAATTGTAGCCAGCAGGCCTTGATTTTCTGTGTGCAGTGACAGTATGTGAGTTCTCTTGCATTAGTAGATTATTTTAACTGGTCCCTCATTCAGGGCTATGTTATGTGTTCCTCTCCCCTTCCCCAGAAATAGATACAACATGGCAGTAATAATTGCACACTTTGAACCCTGATTTTTCTTAGCTAATCAATACAGTGCTTGAGATATTTCTAACAAGTAAAAAGGATGGACCAAGTGAAAATAACTCTAACTTTCTCCCTCCTGCTTCAGGAGGAAAGTTCTTTCCCCGACAGGGTTGATTTGTTCCTTCTTTTTTTTTATTTTGCTTGGATTATTTCCATTTTAAGGACTCTTGCCCTCCGAAGTGAATCATCCTTGTAATTGAGCTGCAGGCTGTGAAACATTCCACCCTTTTTTGATTAGTTTGGACCACTGATCAGAGTCATTTCTTGAGAAGGTCTGCCAACTTTGGAGTGAGTCCCTTGGAGTTTCAAATGCTCCTGCACTTTTGATTAGCTCAAAGAAGGGGAGCTCTAATCACGGGATTGATGGAGTCTTTTGCTCCAACAGTAACACTGATGGTTCATTCTTGTCTGCCAGTTTACTGAAAAGTTGCAAATGCAGAAGTTTATATATAGTGGTGCAAAAGGAATGGTCTCAGATTAGTCAGACTTCAAAAGCTATATGAAGCACGAGGCAGGAAGCTGGCCTTTAGGAATGAAAAGCAACCAATTTTGATTCCTCAGATGACGGGAAATCAGTCATTCACAGCTGAGCTATAAGCTCAAATCCTTCTTTAGTGTACCTTGACCAGGATTAATTAATTTTTTACTACAGTTTACTACACTGTGTTTTGGCACTATAGCCAGGCAAAACTATTATGTAGTCCCCAATTACCATATGAACAATTCACCAAGTTAGTATTCCCTTAATATTGCCTTTTATTTTTCCTGTACTGTATACGGTATATGCTCAACATTTTCTCATTTTTAAAAATATCGCTCTTCTTTAAGGCTCATAACAACATAATCCAAAGTCGTGAATCTGGAGCAACTTCTGTTTTATTTTAGATATTTATATCCTGCTACTGCAGCCCAAAGGGCTGTCAGAGTAGCTGTTACAGAAGAGGGTTGAAATTACAAATACAACATTTAAAGGAAAGAGGAGGAGGATGGGGAATTAAGCATGGATGAATGAGACATTAATGTGATAACCTGTTTCAAACAAATTCTTATTGATTGACATGTTTATCTTAAAATTAATTAAATATATTAAAAACTGTATTCCCTTGCACAGGCAAAGATGCCCATACAGTAGTTGTTTTTCTGTTCAGGTTCCTAGGGGTATGTCCATCACACTCATTTTGATATATGAGAAGGAAGGTTCCCAATTATCTCTTCTTAAAGGTCTAGATAGTGGTTCTGTAGACTTTTGCCACAGTCCGGAAACCATCAGCCTATGGTTTTAAAACCATTTATGGATCCTATTAGATGGATAGCAGGAGAGACTGGCGTGATTCCTGAGGCCCAGACTTCCTCAGGCGTTAATTGAATACGTGTATTGTGTGTGTGTGTGTGTGGGGGGGCTGTAGCTCAGAACACAATTCAGCCCTTCGCATCTCCAAGTAGGACTGGGAAAGACCTTGCCTGAAATCTTGGAGAGCCACCACCAGGCAACATGGGTAATAGTAAGCTAAATGAACCAATGTTCTGATTGCATGTTCTGACTGTAAGGTAGATTGCAATGTTCCTCGACTCTTTCCCAGTCCCAACCTCTTCCTATAAGCAAAGATATGTTGGGCAGGAAGAAAGGAAAAAATTGAATAGGTGAACGATGGGGTAAAAGCCTTTATAGGCTACACGAAGGTGCCTGGGACACTCGGGGGGGAAAGGGACAGGAGTCCATAAGTGCTGCTTTCCTTAGTGCCTAAATGTCTCTCTATGGACTTTCATGGATTTACACTTTAGTACATAGTTTGAGGAAGAGGACTGACCCCACAAACCATTTAAGGCAATGTAAACTCAAATCGTTATCCAAATCAATTTTAATGTGACCAAAGGGAGATTTCTTTTCACAGCTTATTCAAACAGGCGAGCTTAAAAAAAATTGAACTGGTGAGCATGTGAACTCATGGCAGCTCAAAAATAACTTGTTAATGAAAAATCCTGTGAACTTGTCACTACTGTCATTAAGTAATAGAAAAAATGGCTTCCACTTTTAAAGTCCTTTTACTTACACCAAGTCACCAAATATCAAAGTTGTCTGTGGTTACACTATAGAAGTTATACAATGCTCATGCTTATCAGTTAAGAGTAACAGCGCAAGTCACCGTAACTCCCCATGCGATGATGTAGCGGCGCTGGCGTGGCCTCCACTGCATCCTGGAGGATAGTTTCGGCGTCTAGAGGCCTCCTCAGGGTAAGGGAACATTTGTTCCCTTGCTCCGGGGTAAGCCCCTGCGGCCCTGGTGGGTCAACTCAGACCTGCACGAGCTCAATAGCTGGCGCAAGTCTGAGTTGATCCGTGAAGGCAGATCAAGTCTGGGAAGGGTGTAAGGATTTGGTGTGTGCAGCCACTGCAGAACCCGCCCCGTCCCAGGGTTGATCCACCCTCCTCCTTACCACTGCATTCCGCCCACGCCCTGTGTCACCAGTTCCACACTTCCTGGTCCAGTGAGTACTGTGGTGGGGCGTGTTCCACAGCTGAATTTGCATGCTTTTTGTCGACCCTCCCCACCTGCAGGACCTTTGAAATGTAGTGGAACTGCTCCACATTTTCATACGTTTTTGGAGAGAGTTGTCTGGACTACCCTTTCTCCCCAAATATCAATGAAGGCTCTCAGCTCTCCCTCACTCATGAAGGATTCTTCAGACTGTGAGGAAAGCCCTGGTACATTCGGGTAGGGCTGGGATTGGGAAAGTTCCCCTGCCTGAAACCCTGGAGAGCAGCTGCCATTTGACAACACTGAGCTGCTCGATGGAAAAATGGACTGACTCAGTAGGCAGCTTCCCGTTTTGACCATTGTTGAAATACAAACTTTTCAAAAAGGAAGAATATTGCCCATGATACTCAGATGACCACTACTGCATCTCACATTTGTGATTATTATTTTTAAAAAAGCAATGCTCCAAATGATACTTATTTTGGGAATAACTTTGCGGAAATGTGCATGAAGTTAATTAGGTGTCCCCCCCTTTAAAGGCTTAGTAGGTCTAAGGAGTGCTGAATCTCTTTTATTTTCCCCTCCAATGTATAAATAGGCCTTTTTATCTTGTCTTTAATCAAGCCCTCTAAAGGGCTACTCTATAGATCTGAGTGAGGCATTGAAGGCTGGCAGGCTCACTCCTTTCTCCTCTCTTTTTGGGTAATGAATAGGGGTGTCGTCAGCTGCCTGCCTCGCGTCCATCACTGTCATGATTGGCAGTGTAACAGATAACAGGATGGATTCAAGGCCACCAAGGGACTGCAGTCTGACAGGACCTCATTCATCATTTCCCTTTTAGGGGGTCTCTGTGGAAGAACCAAAATCAAAGAAGTAATTGAGGTTCACAGAGACACATGGGGTTTGGGAGGACAGTTCTGCATTGCAAACAAACTCGAGCTGTCAAATATGTTTTGGAAATGAAGTATTTTGCCTGGATGCAATGAGTTAATTGTCATTTATTTTCCCATAGCGTGCAGAGGGCTTTGCAGATATTGACGACAGCACTTGCTTTCTCTTGTACCCCCAATGAAAACTGCAATTGCAACAGAATTTTTGTTGAGAAGATGCCTTTGAATGTAGAGCACAGGCTGTTCTTTCTAATCTGTTCTCTTCCATCTATTTCAGCTTGTGCGGTTGGTGAAGTCAGTATGGCGGCTTGATTTTTCTGTTGGCCATGTACTGCCTGAGTGAGCATCAGGATGGAAGATACAATAGGTATAAAGACTTCCTGTCTTTCTGGAATCAAGTAACGGGAGAATGAGTGCTGTCTTGGGCCAAGAGAGTCACGCTTCTTCCAGACATGAAAAAAGGAAGTGATTGCATTTAAGTTTTCGAATAAGTAACCCCCTTAATCTGATTTGGAACTGATGACAGGCGGTATAACTTAGAAAAGTGAACCCTGTATAAGCTCCTGAATTTGTCAGGGGAGCGCCCTGCTGACCATGTTTGACTCTCCTCTAACTTCCTGTTGACATGCTGTCTGTCAGCTGTAGAAAACCTCTGATTAGCCCCAGCACAGCTTCATTGTGGAACATGGAAGCAAATGGATTCTGCTGCCAAACATCTCTGTCCTGGGCTGGAACGTTCACTTGTGTGAATGTTCCAGCAATTTGTGTTCTTCCAATATATTAGACTGGACAATGCACAGTAAAATCTCTGCACCTAGTTCTATAAAGACCTCTGTCACAGGAGTTGTTTTGCTCCTGCTGTCCTTAATGTGTGGCAATGTGTCATGCTCCTCTCAGAGAATGCGGAGGCTTCATTTATAGTATGATTATCTGCAGCATGATTGCTGCATGAAATATGACCTGCTGACCTGCTCTGCAATGGTCACAGCAATCAGCATGACTCTGGAATAAGGAAGATATCAGGCTGTCCTGGCTTCTGGGGGTTACTGCAGACAGAGCTGAGACCAGGGCTGAAGCACCCAATCGGTCAACCTATGAAGCCCCCCGCCACTGTAGAAGCTGGCAGGCAGTGGTGGCACCACGTGTGTAACTGTGTGAGTTGTTCCATTACTGCCTTTTCCAGCCATCCCCATCTATAAATGACCTTTCTCAGAGGCCCCTGTAATCATGGATGACCCTCTGGAAAATCCATTTGCGCGGGGGGGGGGAAGATGATGGAAGAGTGACTTGCTCTGTCATTGTCTCTGACTGGCTGGATGCTCTTCGCTCAGCATCACTGGGGTGCAGAGAGAGAAGGTCCAGTCTGCCTCCATTTTCCCTTTCCCAGGTAGCCAGGAAATGTAAAAGGTAAGTGATTTGGAACTCTTCCCACAGCAGCACCCTGGTTATGCTGATGGAAGAGTGTTCAGACTGCCCTCCTTTTGCCTTTCTATGTGCATGTGTGCACCATGGATAGGTTGCAGGGCCCAGACAGGTTTTGGACCTGACTGTGGGTGTAGCTGACACTCTTTACGTCACTTTGAACCCTCCACAACATGAACATCACAAATCACTGACTTGGGCCTGGCAGGGGCCTCCTAAAATGGACTGCAGTTCTGTGGATCTTCAGTACTGTCTAGATCAGGGGTTCTCAACCAGTGGTACTAGTAACGCCAGTGGTACTTCGGCCAACTGCTGATGGTACTTGGACCGCTGGAACCCCGCTCTGATGCGGCACTTTTGAAAGCACATTTTTGCTCCCAAGAGACTCCTGCGTTTGGTCGAGCCTCTCAAGAACACTGAGAAGGGCCCTCCCACCTGCCCAGAGCCTCCTACCTGTGTTTTCTAGCCTCCGAAAACCTGGAAGTAACTGGCGATGACATCATTGCTAGTCACTTCCGGTGGTACGCAGCAGGAGAGTGGTGCCAGAGGTGGTACTCGGCCAGAAAGAACCCCTGGTCTAGATAGCAGCAGTTTGTGTGCAAAGATAGGAGGATGGGGGCAAAGTCACTAGGCTGATGCTGCACAGAAACACATCTCATACATCATACATACAGCAGAAGTGACTTCATAAATGTGTTGCTCCTGTAGAATGGATCAGGGCTTATCAGGGGAGCAGCCAGGGCTAAAACTGGAAGCCCTTGACCCTATGCATGGCTATTCTATGTGATGAGCTACTAGGGCTAAAGATTGTAGCATCTTCCTAGATAATAAACTGTTCCCAGGTAATAGAGTGACTCCGCCTACCCAGGCTGACCATTGGCTCTCCTCAACAGGAAATGCTACAGAGACTTCCTGTCGGGTTGTTGCCCAGGTAATAGCAATAGTGTTTTCTGGCTCTTTCTCTTGGCCCAGTTTCTGATTCTCACTTCTGGGCTTCTTGTTCTTGACTCTCACATGACAGCTATCTTTGGCTCATCTGTGACAGGAATGCCAGCCTGACCCCTAATGTCTGGGCCTTTGAGTCTTGCTCTCTCTGTGCCCCCAGCATAGCAGTGATTTTCTCCCATATTTATTAACAAATATTTAGGATGTCTTATTTTTCTGGATAAGTTATGGCTTTCCATGAGCAGAACTTGCCTTTCTGTATTGTTAATTTACTATTCAGCCAGACAGAAGTGTGCCATCAACATTTCTTACTGTAATTAATTGTGCCCTGACAGTAAATAGTTTTACAATGCATCTCAGCTCCTGCCAATTGATCATATAAATGAGCTGAACCATAATATTCTGATTGCCCTTATAAATTACTGACATTGTGGGAATTGGGAAGAAGGGATTGATCAATGATATAGAAAAAGGAGGGTTTTCAGGCCAAACTTTGCTGATTCAAAGTTTGATAAGACCTAAAGTTTGGGCAGCTCTGAGTCCAGAGTTTTGTTCAGAGAGCTCCTTGTACATTGATTTCCATGTGACTGTGGTGCTAAGTAGCCTAAAATTACTTTCAAGGGTTTCATATGGTGCAATGGGAACCTGTCAAGTGCAAGTTGTTGTGAAAAATTATGAGTTAAAGTGGGAAAAATGAGTGCCAGAGCAAGTTGGAGACAAATGAAGCTGCTGAAGGAATAAATGATAGGGAGATCCGGGGAGAACGTTGGAAAGAAATGCTAGTGTTGATGGTGAAGGACACAGAACCTTACTTAGGAGCTCCTGCAATCATGTTGTTAAATGAAGAATTCTCTTTGGACCAGCTGCTGCAGGGATGAAGTTATAAACAAGGACGCAGAGGCAATCAAGACAAATGATGTGGTCGTGATATATTGCTTTAATAGATGGCTATCCCGTTCAATTAGATGATCAGCAGTGGTGAAAATTAGCAATTTGCAGTTATAAAACATCCTGTAGTTCAGGAGGTTGTCATCTTTCTTAGGTTATGCTGGAGGCCTGGGAGCCACTGAGGTAATGCAAAAAGCCCACACTGGCTGTTTCCTGTGCCAACTCTGTTGCTCCCCAGGGTGCCATCCCTTCCACTGAGTGCAGTATTTGGGTAAAGTCATTTTGTCCACCTCTCTATTCAACTGCGTATAACGTTTGCTTATTTAAAATGATGTTATATGCTTGTCGTCATAGAGTCAGTCTAGATGTTGCTTTAAGAGGACGTTACAGTCCTGAGATTGGGACTCACCACAGTTTTTCTTTCACAGAAAGCAGCCAAAGGAACCCGCCGGGGGTGTGTGTCATCACGGCCTGTGGCCCCCAGGTAGGGGCGGTGTTACGCCGCCACTGGGAGGCCAGATTTGGACCATGACAGACGGAGATGGGGATATAACCCTTTCCCCCATGCCATTTGCTTGCTGAAAGGACACCCCCCCCCCCATGCACTGAGGCTGCTGTTTGTCCTGCTCAGGAAAATTATGCAAGTTGTGCCAATGAAGGCAAATAGCAGCTTGGGGGGATGGTCCATTTTCAGCTGGACAACAGCATGGGGAAAGGGTTAAGCCCCTTCCTCTGAAGTGTGGTCCTGATTTGAATTGGGCCCCCATGGTTGCATTTTGTGAAAGAAAAAGATGTGAGAAGTCCCAGTCTCTTTAATAGTGAGTGTTGGAACCTTTTAACATCTAGTTTAGCCCCTAGAGCCAAATGTTCTTCATAGGAGTTTGAATTGGTAAAAAAGAACAAACATAAACTGGTCTATGCACTCTTCCTACATTCTTACACAGTTAGATGGCTCCTTCACAGTTAGATGGCTCCTTAAGGTTTTGCAGTTATAAAACATTTTTATATTTCACGAGGTTGTCATCTTTCTTAGATTATGCTGGAGGCTTCGGAGCCACTGAAGTACTGTGAAATGCCCACACGGGCTGTTTCCTATGCCAACATTGTTGCCCCCTAAAAGGTGACAATGCTGCTGGTATGAGGAGAAACTGCTGCATGGTTTTGCAGCACGATAGCTTCTCATGTTATGCAGCAGTGTGGCTTATGCACTGCCAGAGTGACATGAAAAGGGGTGGTGGTGGTGGCTTTTTTTTTTTTTTAAATATACCTAACACAAAATTAGTTCTCTTGGTTAAAGAGAACAGAGTTTGGAAATGTATCGGAAAGTTTTGCTCAAGACTCATGGCTGGCTGATCACATGCTTTTCGTGGTGGACAAGTGTATAGTGTCCCCATTTCCAGAGCTGAAGCAGGATGGGGAAAAAAAAAAAGAGGCCTAGAGCTGTAGGGTGGCTCAATCTGGGCATTAAGCCTATTACCATGATGAGGAGAAAATGGAGTCACAATTATCGATAATTAGAACACCTTAGAGAAGAATATATTATCAGATAGAATTCTCACACAGAACTGTTGCAGACACAGATCTGAAACACATTAATTTGCAAACAATGCACACTAGTTATGATTGCCCAAGGTACAAAAATTGACCAGACAATGTAACAGAATATGCTTAAAGACTGCAGGTTAACACAATGTATACGGAAGACTTGAGGGTTTTGCAGGAAGACTTGACAGGAATTCAATATTGACCTCATTTCAAAAGAGAACTCTTCCTTAGACAATCCCTTCTTTGTACAATTATACCCTCAAACAATTAAATACTTTAACATCTTCTGCTCAGAAGCCTGGTTGAACCAAGATCTCTTCTTTTAGCCCAATTTTCTGTATTCATGAGGGTCAGCAACTTTCAATATCCTGTATATTTCATTGTCTGGTAGGAGACAAATTTCTAAATCATCAGAGCAGCAGTTGTGCAAGTGTACAGGAATCCTTAGGTTCTGTAGTTTGAGACAGAAAAGACTTGGCTCACCATGTGATACGTTCTCTCAAGATTTGCAAGTCTCACAGTGCTGTCTAGAAAGAAGATCGGTGGAGCGCCACTCCACTGGTCTAGGGTGTCACCTGGTGAGGAAGCCCCACCAACAAAGAGGCTGGCGCCAGTCTCCCTGCCCCAGATCCATAGGAGTGCCCGCCGGAGAAGGTAGGTTCCCCAATGGGTGGTGGGAGGGGCGCATTGAGGGTGGAATGGGGCGTTTTGGGGGGGGGATTGGTTGGCCGAGCCCGGGAAGGGGGAGGGATCAGAGGCGACAGAGATTGAGATTGAGAGAGATTGAGAGATTGAGATTCCTCTGTGGAAACATGGAATGATTAGACAGATAGGAAGAGAACTGTTTGAAGTCAGAATCTTGTGACTTGTCATGAAGAGAGTCAAATAACAGGCAGTGATCAACTGCATCAAAGGCAGTGGAGAGGTCAAGAAAGATGAGCCCGAACACGCTTTTTCTCCCTTCCCTGTTGGCCGGAACTCCCACCACCACCTCCTCCTCTTCGGAATTGTCCAAGTAGTGCCAGACGATTCTGAAGCTTGTGTGCTTTCCTGGCTGGCTGGCTGCATCTGCACAAGGCTCGTGCAGGTGCACGAGCCAGTATTCAGTCCCGGGCGTCCACGGAGGACGCAGCCTGTCGGCCGGGAAAGGCCAGGACAGACCCAGTTTCCGGGGCCGGCTGGGACGGACCCCAGAAAACAGGATTGTCCCGGCACATCTGGTAAGCCAGGTAGCCTGGAATGGTAGAAACAAATTCAAGATCAATAACCTTTTCACTCTAGCTAATTGTAAAAGCATTGAGAGGGAGGGTCGCTTAGACCTCCCGGCTGTGTTGTAGCAGTGGGCCAGAAGTGCGACAGAACACCACGGTTCAGAGTGTCCTGAAGTGAGTAGGGGCCCTGGATCATTACACACAGTTTTCAGATTGCTGGTATTATGGTCAAGATGTTTCCAAAATGGATATGTAATAGGCACATTTGGGACAGGCTTCATAGAGAATTCTGAGTAAAAGCTGAGTAGGGTTGCCAGTTTCTTCAGCTGTTTGCTTTGTTTCTGGGTGGATGGGCAGCAAAGGTTAATTTCAGACCATTTGAGGCTGCTGCTGGGCTCTACTCCTTCACTCATGGGCCCTGCCCCTTTACCAGATGTTTTCCTCCATTTTCAACTTCTGGCAATCTTGTGATATCAGGTCCCATCTCAAAATTTCAGGTTGTTGGAAGCTTCTGACCTGACAACCCTAAAACCAAGTCATGGAGTAGAAGGCAAAGGTCATATTCCAAGTTATATTTGTATGCAAATTTGCTGAAAATCTGTTTCCTATGAAACTATGTCTTGGGTCTGTATATAACATTTTATATAGTAAGTAAGATCAGAGTTAGCAGGATGCTAAATCACTCTTTGTGGCAATGGTGACATCACCAAGTACGTGAATTTCAGACTTGTATTTTATTAGAATAGTTCTTGATCTCCTTGAAGGATTTATAACCCATGCAGTATGCTTGTTCCATTGAGAACTGGCAGGGAACCCTCCTCTACCCATGATATATACATGGTAAAAATATACATTTACAAACAGCTTGATTTAAAAAAGCACTTTACTATCACTGTCTGACATTTAATGATAAAGTTTAATAATTGCTATGTATGACTGGCTTCCTGAGTCAGGCGACTCTGCTTGGATTGTCTTCCGTTGCACTTGGCTATATATTAAAATACAGGAGTGCTCTGGAGTGGAGGAGTGCTGGTTGGTTTGCTACAGTCAACAGCGTGTGGAAGAATTATTGCATGCTCAAGGTCACTTACAGCTTCCCATCATACAACGTGAATAGTGTCATTTGAAATCTTACATGGCGGTTTAACTTGCTAGAGCCAGGAGGGTAAAGACTCCATAATAGCATTTGTTTAACTTTATTCGTTGATTGTAATTGAATTCTGAAGCTAGGAAACATTCAGAGGATTTCCTCCCATGGTTGGCTCTCCAGTGAACCCCCAAACAAGCAATCCACTCTGATAATAAATGGCCTGGCAGGGGGAGGACCCTGCAGAGCTTTGACTGATTGTAGTGCAACTTTCCAATAATGACTGGTGATGTGACTGTTCATTTTGAGCGGTAGGAGTCATTTTACTTTCTTATAATATAAACACTTCTCCCAGAGTTGTTCATTTGAACAAGTTTTTGGCTGTAAATTAGTAGAATACTATCCTTCAGTGGTGGTTGGGGAGATTTGAGCATCAGGGAGTTTGATGATGAGAGAGCAAGAGCGAGACTGACTGACTGACTGACTGACTGACTATATGTGGATGTGATTTATTGGAATGGGAACATAGGACGGTGCTTTATATGGAATCGGAGTCTTGGTCCGTCTGCCTCAGTATTGTTTACATTGACTGGCAGTGGCTCACCAGGGTTTCAGGCAGGAATCCGGTGACGTAGCTAGCCTCTGGAGGGGTGGCACCCCGTGACACCCTCATGATGTCACAAGCCCTGCCCTTTGATCATGACATCACAAGCCCTGCCCCTCAGGCAGCTTTTCCGGCGAAAAAATGCCCCCCCAGCATTTTTTCACCGGAAAATGCCTACTAGGGGCCTGGGCGGGCGGGCAGGGATTCCTTTTCCCCCTGTGGCAGCAAAAAAGGGCCCCTTTTTCCGCTGCCATCGCCCTGCTGCCGAATTACCACCGAAGTGGCAGTTTGTACACCCCCCGCGTGCTGCCCGGGGGTAGACTGCCCCCCTGCCCCCACATTCCTATGCCACTGTAGGAATATTTCCTAGCTCTGTGTGCAAACATCAGGAGTTGAACCTGGAACCTTCTGCATGGAAAGCATTGTCCTACCTCTGAGGTTCCCCCCCCCCCTCATCTGCTGCTTTCTGGTTACGATGATACTCCAATGGGTGGGTTTACTAGACTTTGGGTGCAGGAACAGCTGAAATGGCAGATTTGATCCACCAGTAGTTCCATCAATTTACTTGTGAGGGCAGTCTGTTAGGGAACAGTAGATACATAAAAAAAGGAGCTTCAGGAACAGTAAAAAGAACAGAGGCAAAGATCAGTAGTAGGATAGGCTGATGGTTATGATGGCTACCACAAAGATCTAGGTGGTGGATCCATATCAACAGTTCTAGGAGCTTTAGTGGTATATCTCTGTAGTCGTGGTAGTACTTTGAATATTGGATCTTGCAGCAAGGTAATTTGTACGCTTTTACTCTGAATTCTGCATGGAGAGGTTCCCACATGCTAAAAATGTTCAGAGAATGCAAAACTCCTTACTATTAAATCACTTTCACGGTTTGCAGTGACAGCATAAAGAAGCGTAATGGCTGGCATCATAGTCTGCTTTGTGAAATAAAGCCTTAACTGGGAAATTTCTATTGTTCTATTTAAGCTATTACCAGTGGCAATATAGAAACAAATGGCATTATTTTACAAATGGCATTACTGTATTTCCTATCTGCTTCCTGTATTTATTATTAATGAGAATGAGCCTTCCTTTCCATGCGCAAATGTGATAAGTCCGTAAGGCATTGGAGCTGGTAAATAGAAAAACTGTTTTGAGCAGCCTCTTAGTATCTAAGAGGTATCTATGAGCATGTCTAGTACATATGCCTAAATCGAACACACAGGCTGCACATTTACGAAGTGGCTACATTTCTGCCCATGTAAAGGAGAATTACGACAGCAACTCATCTCTCCCCTCCCCCCCAGACATTTGCTTTATATGTTAGGGCATCTTCATGGGGGATCCTCATACATCTTGGGGGGGGCACAGAGAAAGCAGATATGCTGAAATATATTGAAACGTTCTTCTGAGAGCCTGTGGACATAAACACAGTTCTGAAGAAATAATTCCCATTGAATTTAGTGGGACTTACTACTTAAGACTGCACTGTAGCAGTGCAAGCCTATGCATGACTGCTCAGAAGTAAACCTCATTGAGTTCAGTGAAACTTACTCCCAAGTAAGTATGTATAATATTGCAGCTTAACATTGCAATCCTGTGCAGCTGTGGAATGTTCTGCCTCTCCAGGGTGTTGCAAGTGTGCCGTAAGGCATATTTCCGACACCCAGAGAGTAAGCAGCGCTGGTGGAGAGGCTGGTGCCACTCACTCTCTGCCTGACTGCAGCCACCGCTGGCAGATGGAGGTAAGTCCTGTGTCGGGTGGTGGGGAGGGCGGAATGGGGTGGAACAGGAGGGGTGATTAGCCCACCGGGCAAGGGATGGGTTGGATCCTCAGCGGCGCACTCCACCAAATTCTATCCCCTGTCCCGACCCTGACAAGCCCAACACGGGGTCCTCGAATTTGCACTGGCCATTTTGCTGACACACATCCAAGGAGAGTCATAGGTGCAGTTGGAACATCCCTTTCCCCCGAGGTGTGCTCCAGCTGCACCAGCGTTGGTCCGATTCTGCATAGGATCAGGTGCAGCGTGCCTTTGTACGCTGTGGCAGTCCTAGGCAGGACTGGGCTGCCTATCATTCTGCTCTCCATGGATGAATCACCAGATGTTTATAAATCCTGCAGTGGCAACAGAAGTAATTAAATGCTGGTTGAGTTGTTTCCTTTCTTTTTTTTTCTCATATATTTATATATGGTGTAGTGGTTTGGGAGTCGGACTTAGACCTGGAAGATCCAGGTTCAAATCCCCACTCAGCCATGAAGCTTCCTGGGTGACCTTGGGCCAGTCACTATCTCTCAGCCCCACCTACCTCACAGGGTTGTTATGAGGACAAAAAGGAGGGGAGGAAATATGTGCACCACTCTGAGCTCCTTGGAGGAAGGGCGGTATAAAAATGTGAAAAAATAAATAAAAATAAATAATAAAAACAATACATATTTCGTAAGGTTATAGCAAGCATGAAGCAATACATCCTACTAGCATACTATTCACTATTTTCTACATATAATACAAGTTGTTTCCTTTCTTGTATATCTTTCAGTTGGTCACTACCAGATGTTTTCCAAGGCTTAGAAAAATTGCTTATATTTGGGTGCTAAATCTCGGCATTATGCCATGTCACTTGTTCATTTATCAAATGTATAGACTTAGAAAGCTGAATTACTTTAGCCACTTATTCTGTCACTGTGGCATTTTTCCATCCAGGAGATGCACTTGCAGTGGCTGGATTACTGGACTTAGGTGATCTTGGTTCAAGTCTCCACTCAGCTATTGCATTCACTGGGTATCCTTGGACAAGTCACTCGTGCTCAATGGGTGGTTGTATAAAATGCCATTCTGAACTTCTGGGAGGAAAAGGATATGAATGCCACAGATCAACAAATAACTATGCAGACCACAATTTCCGGATGCTGTTTCAGGGAAAGGACATGAAACTGTGTGGGTAAGATATAAAAAATTTCCTTGTGTCAATGTATTTTGTGCACATAGCTAGATAAATGTAGAAATGTCTGCTCCCATATGCCTGTGGCCCTTCACTGGGTGCTTGGATGTTTATTGGGAAGGTGGTGATAGAGCCTTTTCTGCGGTGGCACCCCAGTTACAAAACTTGCTCTCCAGGGAACTTTGCCTAGTGCCAACCTTGATGTGTCTTACATGTTTGGTTAAAATGATTTTGCTCGCCCATGATGACTGGTGACTTTTGCTGTTACTGAATTTTAAATTTTGATTTTTAAAGTTATGGTTTTATTGTTGCTTTCCTTCAGTTTTTCTAGATTGACATTTATTAACTTGGTATTAGATTTGATTGTGTTCTTATGGTATTGATACATTGGAAACCACTTTTTGAGGGGTGTTTTTTAAATAAAAGGCAGAACACAAATGGTCTAAATAAAAATGAAAGAAATAATGCAGATAAATACAGCTAGAACTTGGGAAATTGCCTGTGTAGACATGCCACTTTGGTGTAATTAGTCAGGGCATGCCTGTGAACGCAAATACCGAGAATGCATCGTCTTAAGATAAAGATGGTAATTATGCAAGAACCTGGAAAGATATGCTTCTGCATACAACCACAAGTTGGATCACTATTACTCTAATATTTATGTAGGAGAAATATTTGTATATAGAGAAGGGGGACAAAATAAACTCTTTATCGGATATCATGAAAACCATCTGGTAGTCGGCTATCCATGTCTGTATCAGCTTGATTTAAGAAAATAATTTGTTTTTCTTCCCTTCCACCCCACTCCATACCAGCCTGAATGGCATGTGATCCATAGTTACAATGTGCTGTCAGCTGTGCCACCACACAATGAGATAATAAACACAAAGGCAGAAGATGAACTACTCTATACTACCTACTGTCCTTAATCTTTTAGACACAGACTGACAGCAGGACATTCAAGGACTGTCAAGTAGTTGACCCGCTGAATCAGAGTATGGCTGCAATGAATGACTTGTCCCTGGCTTAAAAATAGCTTTGGGCCCCTTAATTGCAAACCTGGAGGGCAGACACATTTTAATAAACAGTGACATCTACCTAGAAAAAGGGATTTCAGCTGAGATTTTGCAACCACATTGAACAGTAATGAATATGTCAATGGCTCTGTTACCAGGGCCGTCTTTAGGCTGATTGGACCGATTTGGTCCAATCAGGCCCCATGCTGGGGGGGGGGGAGCACAGTGGCAAGCCCAGCAGCTGCAGGAACACAAGGAGGCCCGCCGTGCTCAGAGCCTAAGGTGAAAGGCAGCCAATTGCAAGGAGGGGGGTATAAGGATTGCAAGGAAGAGGGGTGGCAGCAAAAAGACTAAGGGCAGCTGATTGTGATGAGGAAGGGTGCCAATTGGCTGCCCTTCACCTTCGGCTTGGAGTGCAGCGAAAAAAGTAGTAGCGTCCCAAGCTGAAAGGCAGTTGATCGCTGCTCCCGTCTCCTCCTCCAGGAGAACCCAGAAGTCACGTGATGCTGTGATGTCATGATGTTGCATGTCTAATTGGGCCCTGCAGCTCCTAGGACCGGCCCTGTCTGTTAACATAGTTCTTAAAAGTCATAAGGGAAAAAGTGAATGGCAGAATTTTAAGTCTAGGATATTTTGATTGGTTCTTCTGCACTGGTTCCTATTCAGACAAAGCTATCTTGAATAAAGTACCGGTAATTATTATGAAGAGCTCCTGAGGTAGTAGGCCAAGTTTAAATTGGTGTACATATTAAGGCTATATATGTGCTTGGATTAAAGCTTTTGGCTGAAAAATCTACCTATCAGCCTACAATCTCTGTGTTGCAGAATAAGATGGATCCCCCAGGAGTTGGAATCGCATAGAAGGAGTACAGTATACTGATAAACAGGAATGGGAGTAAACAGAAGGCAAGAAGATATAGCGGGATAGAGCAGTAGTAATGTGCCCATTGTCCAATGAGAGAAACTATGGACATTGATGTGTACAGAGATTTCTATTGTTTTTGGTAGCTCTCTTGCACCAAATCTCTAATTTAGGTGAATTTACCAGATTCTAAAACTGATTTTTAGAGAACATGACTGAAATGAGAAAAAAACAATAGTAAAACTCTGGCATGGATATAGATCTGACACCTACGTATTTCTAGATTGGGCATTCAGAAGTTGAGTTGAACAACATTTCTTTATACTTCTTTTTACATTTCTTTGCTGCTGGTCATTAATTTTTCCACCATACAGTATTTTCATAGAATCTTCACAATAATGAGGGACAGAAACTTGAAAAGAAGAGCTGGATTCTCAGGATTCCAACCACAGCTGATAGGCTGTACAGAAGTGCCTCACAGCAAGGGAAGCCTCTTGCTAAAGCCCCTTGCAGCAAATGAGGGGCTTGCTGATGTATGTTGCTATTGATTCAGAGTCGAATAGTTCCTTGTACACAAAAAAGTATAGTGGATGCATGAATAACTTGCATATCTAGTTTTATCTTCTGATGGGATGTCCAACAGGGGGATTTGTCTGTGCACCTGGTGCTGAGGTGAAGCGAGCTCCAGAATGATGTGGTTACAACTCTTATTATTTCTCATCTTTGGAGAATACATGAATTTCCTTTTTGGAGGTTACTTTTCAAGTGTAAAATATACAGTACAGTTGTGATGTATCCACTATTGCTGATTCCATGTAACGTCTTCAGCCATCCTGAGAGGCTAAAGGAAACATCACAAACCTTGAAAACGGGGATGGAGAATAGGTTTTGCTTCCAGGTGGATTTCAGTTTGCGCTACTAAGAGCGTTTACCAGTTTGTAAAATGTGTTGGCTTTAATGAGACTGGGAGCTGCTACTTAAGGTTCAGAACTGCAGCCAATGCCTGAATCTATAGCATAAACCTGGGGACTTAGATACTGGCATTTGACTCATTTCTAAGCAGGCATAAGGAGAAAATATACTTATATATTCTGTAAAGTGCTATGCTAATGAACCTGCTTGGCATTGCTTCCTGAATTAAACTAGAGGCAGTATCTTCTGAATGTGAAAGAGGTAACCTACTTTGAAAGTTGATACACATATCTGAACACTTAACCACTTGCAGTGAGTTCAATAGGATAGTTTAAGTGGTGGAGCTATAGCAACCCTTTGTGTTTGTCAGTTGACAGACTTGGGTGCTTGAAATCATGCAGGACATCTGAGCTGTAGTTCATTCCATTTTTTTGGGGGGGGAGGTCAATGAAAGGGAGGAGAGAAGAGGCGGCAGTGGAGCAAAGTGAAATACTGGCCTTCTGCAGGCTATTTGGAGCAGATGACATTAAAATGAATGTAATATCAATAGTATAATCAAGGCACATTGGATTACAACCGTGTGAGCATTCTTTCTCTTTTGCTTTATGACTCATTACCTATACAAATCTACCCTTCTATTCCTCCAGTGCTTGCTTTAGAAGGGCCCTCCCCACCAAGTGCTGGCGATGGTTTCCTTTTGCATGTTAATGCAATATTCTATTTCTAACTTGACTGGAATAGATTAGAGACTATGCAAAGTTCTCATTTCCGTCCTAATGTGATTCCAGCCGTGCAGGCAACTTGAAACACGTCTGAAATAGACCAGCTCCTGAGCATTTTTCATGCAGAATTCAATTTAAATAATTTCAAATACGTAGTGTCTGCTCTGTTTTCCGCCTTTTAGCTTTGATGGAATTTCCTTTCTTGCAGGAGTACTTGGAGGTTTGTTCTTTGGGGGAAATTAAACAAAGAAAAGCAAAGCAAAGGCAAAAGGAAAACCAATCTCGCTGTTTGCTTTAGTTTGCTAATTGTTTCAACCTTTCCCTCCCCTTCCCTTGAAAATGAGCCATGTTTTAATTGCTGTTGGAAAGTTTTTGTCTTGATGAGATGGGAGGCTTCAGTGCCTCTTTAAGAGATGCAAATGGGAAGTTCTAACTTTTTTTTTTTTCCTCCTCTCCCTTTTGGCTCCTGTTCCTTCCTGCACATCTGTGCAACTGAAACAGAGGTACAAAAGGAGAGACAAGAGACGAGCAGGGTGCATACTGAACACTTGACAAAGAAGCAGGCGCACTGCGCCTCTGCTGAAGCTCCAGCTCCCTTGTGCCTGGATGCCAGATGGTGTGCAGCACTGCAAAACTCGTAACAACCTGCATGTCAGGTAGGCATACTGATGTGAGCAGAGCGTTTCCAGCTTTATGTGCAGAGATGGGAGATAATCTCACAGGTGTTCAGAGCAAAGTTTTGAAGGGTGGATTTTGACGCACACTTGCCATCTCTACCTGACAGTTTGCCTACGCTTGAAGTTGCAACTTCACTTTCCATTCCTAGCAGACATAAATGGTGACATCGTCTGAAAACGGAATGTGCTCAACCACTCTGAGTGCATGGGAAACAAGGCAGAGTACAAATGTGGCAAGTAAACAAGCAAATAAAGTTGCACATCTACCAGTGACATGGGAGACTTACAGTGTAATCCTATGCACGTTGACTCAGAAAATTGTAGCCCAATCCTATTGGGCCTCTGCATCAGCAGAGCATGTGCTCTGCCAGCGCAGACTGTTGCAAACATGCCGTAAAGTACGTTGCAACAATGCGCCTGTTTGTAGCACTGGTGGGAAGGCCATATCCTTCCTGCTAATGTCATCGCTTCCAGGGACACTACCTTAGGGGGCAGATGGAGCGGGCAAAATGGAGCAGGGGAGGTCTGGCAGGGGTAGGGGGTGGGCAGATTGGGCTCAGGACGTGGTCAGGATCGGTGGTGCTGGTGTACAGTTTCCTATCCCCCTTCCCGGGCCTGATCTGTCAATATGGTGCAGCGCAAACCTGCGCCAGTTATTTAGCTAACGCAGGTCCAAGTTGCCCCATAGCGGTGGCTGGGGCTTTCCCCAGGGCAAGGGGACAAATGTCCCTTTACCCCAAGGAGACCCTCAGCCTGCTAAATTTTCCCACGGGCAGAGGTGAAACTAGACTGGAGCGGAGGCAAGTAGTTCTGCAAGACTCCGTTACACCGGAGTCAGCGGCCCCTCCCCTTTGGTGTTGGAGCCATTCCGGCATTGACAGGGGAGTGTCCTGCTTGTTGCCATTGCTGCCAGAATGGCTCCAACAGCAAGGGGGAGGGGCCGTTGAGTCCGGTGTAACGGAGTCTTGCAGAACTACTTGCCTCCGCTCCAGTATAGCTATGCCACTGCCCACGGGATGCAGCACAGCCTGTGTCGACACCGCTGCATCAACATGGGGAAGCTTGGGTAGGATTGGGCTGCCTGTCCCACTATTTTCATTGGGGGTTGCTACTAGGTAAGTGTGCATAGGATTGTGTTCCAAGTAATTCTATACCTTATTTTTTTAAAATAGCAGCCCTGGAAAGTTGCAAATTGTTTTGGGACCATGGCATGGGAGGGGGGGAGTTTTTCTTAAAAACTCTTTCTCCTTTGTGCTGCTTTCCTGATTTAACATTCCTCCCACCATATATATGCTCTGCTCTGCTGGGGAAAGCATACCGGTACCATAAGTTAGTGATACATTAGTGCAATACATTGTGTTAACCCTTAATTGAAAAACACTTTTCAGGTGCTGCGTTTTGTAACTGAACATGCACCTCTAAGGCTTGGCAAGTGTGGAAGTCCCCCTATAAAAAACTATACAATATATGATAAATGCATAACTCCAATGCTACTGAAATAATTGCTAAACAGCAGGTGAGGTGTGCAAAGGCTTCCTGGATTTTCAGTTCGGTACTTTAGCCCTTGTATATACCATGAAAAAAAAATCCTAATTCAAGAGACCCCGAGAATCGCACTGGACACATTAATGACTTGTAGCTACTGGCCTCGTCCTTCAGTTCTCAGAATAGACCAGAGCAGCGTATTGAGGCTTGACTTGGAATGTTAAGTCCTTTGCTGAGAGAGTTGCTATATCATCCCATCTGGACTCCAGAGGGAAAAGACCAATCAGTTTAGAGCTAAGATGCCTGAGTGGGAAAGTTCATGAGGTCCAGGAATGATTGACGCTGATAGATATTTCTCTCCACTTTGATGACATCTGAGCATTCCCTTAGCTCAGAGTAAATAAGGGTCATTGAAGAAGACTGCTTTTGTCAGATCATCTACTGGTTTGATAATGAACCCCAGCTCTCTGGAGGATTGGAGACTATATTTAGATAAGCTATTCCATTCATAAACCTGGTTTGCTGCAGCAGCCTATTTTTAGTAGCTGGGCAGGAAAACTTCCAAGGCTGTAGTATGGGGGAAAAAAAAAGTACCGGTAAGTAGAGCAGAATTAAAATCCATAGTTCAATAATTTCTGTAAATGCTGTTTACTGATCTGTCCACATGGGCAACTCGACCCTACAGGATTCCTTTAGCTGCAGCCGTGCAAACTGACCTGGATGGCTCTACCCTGCCTGCCAGTCAACTTACATCCTCACTACTAGTTATGCCCAGTGAACGTTTGTGCAAGGCCTTTCAACTTCAGTGGGTTTGAGTGCCCATGGAATACTTTTCAAGTTGGGTGAGTGTGCAGAGGGGACTCTTCCATACCTAATCAAATATGGCTTAGCTACCCTGTAAAGCACAGCAGTGCTTGCAACAGAGGCAAGAAGTATTGGGACAAGAGAATCAGTGGTAGTTGGTTATTGCCACCAATGTATGTGTGGCTTGTTGTATCTCCCCTCATGAGTGTCTTTCTGGGCCTTGCAAAGGGAAATCTTAGCACACCCATGAGAAGAGAATCCTAGATCATCCTCCTTACAAAAAAAAATCAACATTTTGTGAGGTTTTTGACAAAGGGATTTAATTAAAAATATTTATATCCCATTGTTTCCCCTCCTGCTTGGAAAGGTGCTCAAGTTGACTAACAATGCAATAAACTTATGCAATAAAATACAATAAAAATAAACTTAATACCAACAAAATAACAGCAAAAATTACATAGCTCAACACACATTTTGGTGCCTTAAAGGTTAGATCTATTTTTGGGTATATTTGGGGCACTGATTCCAAAATGGCATCATTTTTGCCCTATCAGCTCTAGTGTTGGAGATACGGCATAGCCACCTGATATGCTGATGGAAGCTGCACGAATCAGCACATCAGGTGGCTATGCCGTATCTCCAAAACTAGAGTTGATAGGGCAAAACTGATGCCATTTTTGGAATCAGCACCCCAAATATACCCAAAAATAGATCTAACTTCCAAAGCATCAGAAAAAAAATATCTTTTTTTGTTGGGCTGTGTTATATATGAATAAACAGAACAACCAAACTAACCACAAAGCAATACCAGGACAGTTTAACTAAAAAAAAATAACAGACCAACTCACCCTTAATCAACAAAAATATAGACCCCAACAGCTAAATGGAACAGAAGCATCTCTATGTACAGAGGCGTTGTTGGGGGGGCAGTGGGACCCCGGACAGGGGGGGTGTCAAGTGGCAGGGGGTGCACTTTGCTGCGCCACTGAAATTCGGCAGCGCCTCGGCACAAAAGCACCCCCGGCGTTTTTCCGGCCGTTTGTAGGTTGTATGGAGCACTGGGAGGGCAGGAGGATTGGAACTCCCACCCTTCCGGGCTCCGTACGGCCAAAAAACAGTTTAAAAAAACACCGCGAGGAGGTTGTTTTCGTGCTGCGCTGCCACAATTTGGCAGCGGTGCAGCGAAAGTGATGTCACCCCCTTCAGGGGCAAGGTTTGTGGCATCACGTGCGGGGTGTCGCATTGACGGCCCCCCCACTGGGGGTGTAGAGACACCTCTGTCTATATATACAACTGGATGGGGATGTTAGGCGGATGTCAACTTTCCCATTTAATCTCCAAGGAAGAAGATCACAAAATCTCTGGAAAGATGGCTGGAGCTATTAAGCAATGCTATTGTTTAACTGCAAAATGGAAGGCCTTTGTCAGATTTCCTACTACTGTTTCCCAGAATGCATTCTGAAAGAGTCTATTGTGGCAGAATGACATTTATCTCACCAGCATGATGGGATAATTGTGTGGTCTGTACACAGACATAGCTGTGAAACAGATAATCTTAGAATATAACAGAGGTGATTACCTTGGGAACGTTTACATAAATGGTATAGTTTCACATAGCCATTGAAAATGTACAACAGTGAAAGCAAAGATGATGATGGTATTGAACTGTGTAGTCCTGGTAGCATCTCTTCTTTATACCAACCAGTAACATTTGTCAGAACAATATGACATAGATCCTCCAGTAACACAGAATGGCACCCAGCAAGAGTGCCTTTGTCTCTGAACAGAATACAAATGATACAAGAATTGGATGCCAAAGGCCATTATCTTCATATTGATCCAAAATTTGGGGTGTTTGGAGTTATTCTTGGATTGTGTTGAAGACTTTGTCTTGGAGACTTTTACAGTGCTTCCTATACAGTATGTTTTTAAAAAATGCTCTGAGTGACACAGGACATGTTGCAAGCCCTAGGATCTAGTGCAACTCAGCCATGCTGGCAGAAGCACACTTGAACAACAGTGCAACTCCATGCTGACATGCTCCACCACCAGCGCACCTCCAGCCAGTGGAAGCTCCAAATGGGGCAGAGATGTAGATAGAATGTGGGAGTAACAGGGAGGAGCTGGTGGGAGCCATAATGTAAGCTCCCTCCAGATGACAGACATGCGCCAAATGTCAGTGTAACCTTATGCCAATGTTGAAGGTGACATATTTCTAAATGCACCCATAGAAATCAGCGGAGATCAAAAACCCATCCCAAACTCCCAATGTGCCCCACCCCCTCCACTATGCTATGACAGAGCATCAGATACAGAGTAAACTCTGCAAAAACCTTCAAAACGGATGGGAAAGGAGTGTATTTTGTATTTGGGCACTGGGGCCCAGGTACATAAAGTATGGAAATAGCCACTGTTCATGCCAGTGGGGAAAAAGTAAAGCCATGTGCCTTCTAGAGGATAGGAGGGCACACGACACTGGAAATCCAGTGTGACCAACACATGGGAATAATTCTTATGTATACCATACCTAATAAATGAAGAAGAAAAAACTGCATTCCTACTCTCTGAAAGGTTTTTTTTTTTTTACTGCAGCCAATTTACAGTAATTAATGCGATAAGGACAGCAGCTGTGGCCTTCTTTAATTTCTCATTCTTCGTACAGAGATAGAAAATGGATTATTTAGAGATAAATATAGCTTATAGCATTTTTTCCTGAGAATGTACCCTTCAGAAATATTAGATTTTTGTAGCATGACTGGACGTTGGTATGATGAAAGCAATTTGCCTTTGCCTCAGGGACCAATGCAGTGTGTGTTGAATGAAACTTATAATGTTGATTTATTTTAAAGAAAACAGGAAATATCTTTGATTCAGAGAGTCCACGGTGAACTGTCCTTGTAGAACCACAAACCCCATAACAAAGGTAGCTATGTATTCAAATGCAGAAGAATTGGCACATGTCTTTCAAAGAAATGAGGAAGGAGTAGGGTTTCTAGTGGAAAGTAAAAGAAGACATAGAATCACTCTCTTATTGAACGGCGAGTGTGATCTTGGTTTATAAAGGAAAGGAAGATGTATGAATGTGAACCTGTTCAGTCCCTCTTTCCAGAAGCAGTTCCAAATACGAGTCAAATATTATTCAGGAATAGTTGCAAGACTAAAAGAATATAGGGCACAATTCAGTTAAAGGTAGGCATTTTAATCCCATCAATTTCAATGAAACAGTAAAGCATTTCCTTCCGCTGAAATGTATAAATGCTTTACAGCACAATCCTATGCTTGTCTACTAAGAAGTAAGTTCCATTGTGTTTAATGGGGCTTTCTGCCAAGAACATTGATAGGATTGCTGCTTTTAGATTTGTTGGTTCATCATGCTCTTAATTTGGGAACTGATGATGTGTATAATTATGATTCCAAAATATAACCATTGTTCCCCTATTAATTTTTTTTTCTATTGAGTTCAAAAATCATCAGTTTTCCATGTCTATCAGATCTTACTCATTCAGACATTTGAAGGAGGTAGGATATTCCACTTCCAATATATAACTACTTAAAGTTTGGCTGATACAAGTAGATAAAAATCAGTATTTTTCTTCTTGTTTTATGTAAACATTTCAACAAACCAGCAATTTCCAGACACTGCAGATTTCAATTCCTTTTTTGTCCTTGATCCCACGAGCATGGCCACCATTTATAAAAAGACTGTGGGAATGAAATAAAATCCTAACATGTACAATGATTTTTGCCCACATATCTTACTGATGACGCAATCCTATTGAATTGCTACACTGGCGCAATGGCTACTGTGCCAGCGTAGGGTGTCACAAATGTGCTGTAAAGCACGTTTGTGACACTTGGAGAGTAGGCAACACTGGCGGGAAGGCCTGTGCCATTCCCCTAATGCTGGGCCCAGCAGACTGCGTCGCAGAGCTGCAGGTACAGTACATTCAGTTCCGCTCTGAACAGCACGAAGGCTGGGGAAGGGCAAAGACAGGAAGGGAAACATCTGGAGAATGACAAATGCAAATAGATCATTGTAAAAACTCCTACGGGGGGTTAGAAAAGTCTGCCTATGTAAACCACCTTGAATAAAGTCTGAGGGGAAATCTGACGACAAGAAAGGCGGTATATAAATATATATTATTATTCCTAATACAGGGGGCCCTCATCCATGGATTGGCCACCCACAGATTTGAATATCCATGGATGGTACCAGGGAAGAGGAAGACCCACTGGAGGAGGGGACGGTGCTACAATGCCTTATTTTGAAGCTTTTCTGGGGCCCGCTGGCTGCTTTCCACCTCGTGCATGCCTTGCAAAGTCTCTAAACTATAGAAAAAAGAAAAAAAACATGACCGGAAGCGACTTCCGGTTCACATCGTGACTGGAAGTTGCTTTCAGCCATGTTTCCCCCCTTGTAGTTTAGAGGCTTTGCAAGGCGCATAGGAGGTGGGAACCGGCTGGCAGGCCCTAGAAAAGCTTCAGAATAAGGTATTGTAGCACCGCCCCTGCCCCCCACCGCAGATTTCAGCATCCGTGGATTTTGGTATCTGTGGGGATTCCGGGAATGGGACTCCCGCGGATACCAAGGGCCAACTGTATTCTATTTCATTGTTTGCTTTTTAAAATAGAGTAGTCTCCCGTTAAGTGAACGAGCTTTAATAATGTCAGGTATTCAAAGCATAATACTCTCCTGCGGTTGGTCAACCATCTTTTCCAGTCTCAATAAGCTCTCTTAATTGTAAATTTCCCTGTAATTTAGTGTTCACTGTGAATATTGGGAAAACTGTCTGACTTAACATTCCTTTTAAAATATAGCTCCTGTTTTAGACTGTGACTTTAAATCTATGAAGCATTTGCTTTTCCTCATAATTTAAAGGAGCCTAGCATTGATCCAACTTGTGGAAAAGAATGCAGGTCAGTGGTGATATATTTGGGATGAATTTTCTTTGGATTTTTTTTTTTTGCCACATCAATAGCATAATAAGGGCATGTACAATTAATTGTTATAATATTTCTAGTTCTACTTGTGATCTGCAACAGAGCAGTGTGGGGTTGAACAACATCACCACAAGTACAGTTATAGGCATGCCATCCAAGGCAAGGAATATTCATTATCTTGGAGAGGGACTGCAGTAGCTCAGTGGCAGAGCACCTGCTTTGCATGCAGAAGGGCTTCAATCCCTGGCATCTCCAGGGAAGGCTGGGAAAGACTCCACCTGAAACCCTGGAGACGCCACTCTAGGGAGCCACTGCCGGTCAGTGTAGAACAGGGGTTCTCAAGCCCTTCCCGGCCAAGTACCACCTCTAGTGCCACTCTCCTGCTGTGTACCACCAGAAGTAACTGGTGATGACACCATCGCCAGTTACTTCCAGGTTTTCAGATTTTTGGAGGCCAGAAAACACAGGTAGGAGGCTCTGGGCAGGTGGGAGGGCCCTTCTCAGTTTTCCCAAGAGGCTTGGCCAAAGGCAGGAGCCTCTTGGGAGTGAAAATGCGTCGCGACGGTAGGAATGAAAGTGCCGCGACGGAGTGGGGTTCTGGTGGTCCGGCGGTCCGAGTACCACCAGCAGTTGGCCAAAGTACCACTGGTGGTACTAGTACCACTGGTTGAGAACTCCTGGTGTAGACAGTTCCAAGCTACACAGGCCCAATGGTTTGACTGGGTATAATAAGGCAGCTTCTCATGTTTCACCACAAACCCACTTTGGTCAATCTAGATGTGGCACCACAGATCCATGGTTAGGATCTACTGCATTTTCTTTTACTAATTAGCAGCCCAAAGCAGTTGCTTTGAAGACTTTGAAAGGGGCACTCTTTCAAAGTGAGGGTGCTTAACCCTTTCTTCCCGTTACCTTGCTCCAGTGTACCTTGCTCCCCTAAAGCTGCTATGAGCCACAGAGTGAAACAGTTTTACACTTTATTTGTAAATAAACAGGTAAAAAAACTGGTAGAACAGAACAGGTTAAAAAAAGTCACATTACCTCTTTTTTTCAGCGTTGTTGGGAGCCTGCCAGACGCTTCCCACCTCCTTTCCCTGTCTCCAAACCCATCAACAATCCTCCACAACAGCAAAAAGACACAGAGGACGAAAGAGGGAAAGTGCACAGGAAAAAAAAGGAGAGCTATAATAAACTTTATATATCGAAACATAAACAGTTCAATCTTGACTATAAAGATTAAGGAAAAGAGACCAGATGTCACCAAACTCCCTTCTGTTGTATCTTGGCGATGATAAACTGTCTGTTCCTTAATTTCTACTTCTAACATTTCTTCTAACCATGTTCCCATCTGTGATGTCAGACAAGATTTCCAGCGCTGGAAGATAAGGCATTTTGCAAATTGTTTCCCCTTGGCATCTTGTTCAGAGGGTCCAACTCATGGGTAAATATCCAAATGGATTGCTAAAAAGGCAGGACTACCAGCTCAAACAAAACGGACTTGCTTTATAACCTCCTACCACAAATATAGACTCACTGGGCTCAGCCACAGCTTATGTGAGAAGGATCTTAAATACTTTTAATATCCCAAACAGTTGGATTAAAAAGGAAATGTAGCATTGCACACACATTGTGGAACCAGTGTGGGGTTTTTGTGCGGTTTTGTAACCGCAGTACTAATTCGGCTGGATTGCCTTTTGAGAAAAGGTATCAAGCCGGAATCAAGATTGCTGGGAGAAATATCAACAACCTCAGATATGCAGACGATACCACCCTAATGACAGAAAGTGAAGAAGAACTAAAGAGCCTCTTGATGAGAGTGAAGGAGGAGAGTGCAAAAGTTGGCTTGAAACTCAACATTAATAAAACTAAGATCATGGCATCTGGTCCCATCGATTCTTTTTTGGGTTCCAAGATCACTGCAGACGGAGACAGCAGCCATGAAATTAAAAGACGCTTACTCCTTGGAAGGAAAGCTATGGCAAACTTAGACAGCATAATAAAAAGCAGAGATATCACCATGCCAACAAAAGTTTGTATAGTCAGGGTGATGGTGTTCCCAGTAGCAATGTATGGTTGCGAGAGTTGGACCATAAGGAAGGCTGAGCGTGAAGAATAGATGCTTTTGAACTGTGGTGCTGGAGAAGACTCCTGAGAGTCCCTTGGACTGCTAGGAGATCAAATCAGTCAATCCTAAATGAAATCAACCCTGACTGTTCCCTGGAAAGACAGGTACTGAGGCTAAAGTTCAAATATTTTGGCCTCCTAATGTGAAGAGAGGACTCTCTGGAGAAGACTCTGATGCTGGGAAAGACTGAAGGCAAAAGGAGAAGGGGAAGGCAAAGGATGAGATGGTTAGACAGCATCACCGATGCAACAAACATGAAAATGAGAGAACTCAGGAAGATAGTGGAGGACAGGAAGGCCTGGCGGGATATGGTTCATGGGATCACGAAGGGTCGGACACGACTTAACGACTGAACAACAACAAACATAATTTGGTTGTATTCCCGTTCAATGAGACATCAGATTAGTATTTCCTGGCTCCAGTTCTTAATGCAGACTGTGTCCATTTATTGCAAGGAGCTCTTGCATCCACCATTGACTTTATATAAACCTCCATATGGCAGACCTATGAAGTACCAAGATGTGTGCAGTTTTGCTTTTGGTCATTTCACACTGAAAATACAATTTGACTTGGCTGTCAGACAGGTGAAATCTGTCATATTCCTCCTATAGGACCTGAACTTGATCCAAATCAATAAATTCAAAAACATTAGCCCATAAAACTGCAGGCAAAGCTTTCAGCTTCAGTACAGGAAGGCTAAGATTCCAGGGATTTTGGTACCTTCTGTATTTTTGGCTGAACAGCCTGTTTCTGTGATTAGTACAGTTTATTGCTTTACCACAAAAGAAGTCTGAAAACCAACTCGGTAAAGGAGCAGATGGCTTTGCCACACCTTCCCAAAAAGGGCAGTTCCAACCAAAAATAGGACATTTGGCAGATCACTTGGATGGTTTCTATAATGTTTCTTTAGGACAAAGGTATACAATGGGGACACACTCGAGGGATGTGTACAATGCTACAACGCTGCCCAGATTAAACCAACATGTCGTTCCACATATCGTTTGCAATATAGTGTACATAGTCTGCCTTGACTGCAGAACTGACAACTGCTTAAAAGAAACGGCAAACCATATTACTCTTTTGTACTGACAAAAAGACAGTACCTTAAAGATCAGCTTATTTTTAGTTGAAAGGACAAAACTGTTGCAGCAACAGCAGCAGCATAAAACATATGAATTGGAACTAACGAGACTCACTGGCCAATCCTAGCTCCCATCGTTGGTGCTGATGCAGTCACGCTGGTGGAGTGTGCAGGATGGGGCAGGCTAAAAAATAAGGGATAGGATCTGGCGTGCATGTTTGTCACCGAAACCATTCCACTCTGGCCCACTCTCTGCCCCCTGCCCTCCCCCTTTCCACCCTGGAACACCCCCGAGCATCCCCCTCCCCACCCCTGCTGCCGACTTACCAGTGCTTGCAGAGCCACCCAGAGCTACTGCTGTATGCACTGTGCCTCTTGCCGATTGCAGCAGTGGCCCAACAGTGCGTGATAGCAGCCTGGCTTTTGCGCTGCTGCAAAGGACCTTGAGCTGCTGGAACACTAGTTACAGCAGCGCAAGGCCACAATAAGATTGGGGACTCACAGCACAATCCGACTTAACTTTTGTGCTGGTGTAACCAGCAGCGCAGCAGGAACGGGAGGTCCCAGAATGGAAAAAGGATTCAAATCTCCTTTGAATTCCTCTTTTGGAGGGGATTTGAATCCCTTTTCCGTTCTGGGGCCTCCCGTTCTCGCTGTGCCATTGGTTACAATGGCACAAAAGTTAAGTCGGATTGCACTGTCAGGCTGTAATCCTATGTGCACTAACTTGGAGGAAATCCCATTAAACACAGTGGGCCTTACTCCTGAGTATACATGCATAGGGTTGCTCTGTTAGGAGATGGAGCGGCTAGGATATTGGAATCTGGCAAACTGGGGTTTAAATCCTATACCAGTCTACGTTTTGTCCTGCCTCTTCCAGATAGAAACTCTCAACTTTAAAAAAAATTGCCTAGTTAAGCACTGAAGTGTCTGCTCTTCCGACATCACAAAAGGCCAGGTAACATAGCTAATGCATGAGTTAAATTTAAGAGTTTGGAAAGAAGGAAAGGCCAATGAACACAACATAGTAAATAAAACCAAACGGGGCTATCAAACCTCCAATCATGGGCGCACTTTTCATTTAGGCTTCCTAGTAAATAAAAGTAAATGAGCCCAACAAATCTCTTATAAATGCCTCTTTGCTTTTAGCTTTTAAAATACGAAGCAAAGAGAAAGAGGTGGGGGGGGGAGCAGGGGGCTTGGAATCCTAAGCAAGGCCCTTCTGGTTTTTCTAGCTATGCTGGATTTTTCAAAGAGATTACAAGTCCAAGATACAAGTTCAAGATTCAGACATCCATTCCATGCACCATTACCCATTTTAAAAATAGAAAGTCTATTATAACTGAATGGGCAAAGCACTGTGAGCTAATGGACAGTGTAACAGATTGTGGGCTATTGCACACTCTTCATACATAGAAAAGAATGCACTTCTTTGACAGGCCTTATGCTCATGGACGGGTATTTAATTTATAGTATATTCCCAGAGAAGAGGAGAAATTACTGACATATACTGATTTTTCTGTGGGAAGAATAGATTAAATAGGCCTGTGTGTATATGAGAGGAGAAATGCATGTCATTTTAAAAAAAATGTTTTTAAATGCCCATGCTAACTGGGCAAGAGGCAGTTTTTCAATTGGTTCTCCTCTTATATTTAGCAGGGGGAGAGTAACTGCCCCCCTTTCACCCCAGCACAGTGTATTTTCTGGTGGCTGTTTGCTGGTGTTCTTCCGCATCTTTTTAGATGGTGAGCCCTTTTGGGACAGGGAGCCATTTAATCATTTGATTTTGTCTGTAAACCGCTTTGTGAACTTTTTGTTGAAAAGTGGTATATAAATAATAATAATAATAATAATAATAATAATAATAATAATAATAATGTAACACATGGGGGCACAGAGAAGCTGACGTAAATATACTATAGCAAAATAATCAGTAGATTTATCCTGCTGTTCAATTAAGATAGCAAATCTACTGATGAAACAAATCATTCTTGTAAGACAGACGTTTTTGTTTTGGTAACATTATAATAGAATTTCAGGTAACCACATCACAGCTGACTGTGTAGCGCTTATAACTACTTAAGACAGTGGTTCCCAACCTTTTTAGCACTGGGACCCTCTTTTGTAGAATGACAATCTGTCGGGAACCCCCCAAGACCTAGGGCCAGAAGTGACAGGAAGTGATGTCATTGTTTTTTAAAAATAAATTACACTGTTTAATCACACTTTTAAAAATAAATCACAGTTGTACACAGTTGTTTAATACAACACAATTGTATTAAAATAAAGTTGTACTCATAAGCAGCCCCATGGGGGGGAGGGTGACCTAATATTAACAGAGATGCTAAAAGGCAAGCAGAAAGTAACACAAGGTGAGCAAAAAAGCCCCAAGAGAGCATCAGACACTTCTTTATCTGCAGTGGAGGGAGGGAAAGATGGAGCTGCTATCCAGTTGACATCCTGCAACCCCCGCAGAAACCGCTTCACGTGCCCCTTGGGGGTCCCAATCCCCAGGTTGGGAACCACTGACTTAAGATATCTGGTTGCCCGTCATTTTCTGTCACGCTGTTAAGCCCCCTAGAGTTACTTCTAGTGATGGTGGCAAATTGCGAATATGGAGTGGTGGTTGGAAACAAGCCCCCCGGTTCAGCAATACCCGAGCCATTAAAAGCCAAGCCCAAGTCCTTTGTGAATTTTGGCTCTTCTTGTAATGACTTAGCACCAGCCCTCTGTCTTTCCCTTCACCCTCCCCATGGTCTCCCGCTGCCTGGTGCAGGGCTTACCTCTGCCTGGTGGTGTGGAGTCCAGAGGGTGGCTTAGTAAATGGTATTGATCTCTGCGCCAGTGCTGCTTACATGCTGGGTGCTGCGAAAGTGCTTTACGGCACTTTTGCGACACCCTACGCCGGTGGAGAGGGAGCTCTGCTGGTGCAACATTAGGTAAGATTGAGCCCTGAGAAAGGTAATTCTTGTGTTCTGTCGGAGGGGGCTAGCCTTCCAATTGTGAGGGTTACACAGACGAGACTGAGAAAAGAGATGGCGTGGATGGAATCTTGCCTTGTATTCTATGATAGGCACTTTATCAAAAGGATCTTTGATTTTAGTACATAAGTTGCGTTGTCAATATTTCAACACAATCACGGGTCAAACTATGGTGCTATAACTGCCATTGTGTTTTCATCTTGCTTTTTAAAATAGCAGTTGCAGGAAACCCAATCCAGGTTAAGATTGTGGTGTGGGAGGGTAGAAAACCAGAAGTGGTCTAAAATCACCACTTTGTAGTGATCTGAAGCTCAGGGGGCCTGCACAGGGTAGCGCAGGCCTCCCCGAACCCTCTGGAGGGCTCCAGGACCCTCGGTAAGTCTGCAAATTGCGTTTAATTTTTTTTTTGCAGCAGCGATCCCCAGGATCGCTGCCGCCATGCTGTCCCCAGCCCTTAAGGGAGCAGGGGACAGCTTTTGGTTCCAATTGTGTGGCGCGACCCACCACTTTGAGAACCACTTGTATATAGGATTGCAGCCTTTGAGCCCAATCCTATGCATGTCTATGCAGAAGTCGCATTATAGTCAGCAGAGCTCACTCCCAAATAAGCGTGAAGAGGAATGCAGCTTTTCTCTCTTTGAAATGCCATTATTTAATTTCTAGAAGCAACTGACAGCCAAAATTACAACATTATCTTAACTGTAGGTTTAACAACTGTTATGTAACAGTGCCTACAAAGGCCACATCAATAGAAGAATCAAGAAGATCCCCATGATATGCATTCATTGCTGATGTAAGCCTGCAATTGTTGGCTTTGTTCCTTTGGATTAGAAATAAATGCAGACCTTCCTCTCTGCCTTGAATAGATCTGTAGAATGACATTTAATTGCCAGCTGCCTTTAAGCCTTGAGCTGGTCAACAGAGACACATCGCTATCGGGGATAATTTGTTCTTTATATATTTCTGTGGCATGATCTATATGGCTGTGCTGAAGAGGGTCCTTGTGGGTGTCAAGTGCCTCTAATGGAAATAAAGGGAGAAAAAAACCTTGAATAAAAGGCAGGTAAATAGATGTTTCTTTAAATGTAACTTTCAGTCTGCAACTAGACTTGGCCTTCAGGCCAAGACATAATGTCACTTCTGCAGGGACTGGGTGGGGGAGCAATGTGGTGGCAGGCAAACAGTTCAACCTTTTGAGTTATTTATTTATTGATTACAACTAATAGCGATTGTGCTGCTCTAAGAACTCCCCCCCCAATCTTGAAACCCTTGATTGTATAGTCTTTGATCTGTGTACCTAATGTCTTCATAGTGGCTTGCTTGCTTACCTTGATTCAACTTCTCTCTTTGCAGAGTCTTATCTAGAGAAAACAACTTATCTGGTGTATATTTGGGGGTCAGATCCAATATCAATTGATATTAGCACCTGATGTTCAATTACATTTAAAAGGTTGTAAGTCAGAACCTACAAGAATGCAAGTTCAGACTATTTCCTTAAACATATATAACGCTGCTTTATACAGAGCCAGAACATTGGCCCATCTAAGTCAATATTGCCTATATTGCCAGCAGGTCTCCAGGGATGAGTCTTTCCCAACCCTTCCTGGAGATGCTAGGGATTGAACCTGGGACCTTCTGCATGGAGCTTGCACTCTTATAACTGAGACTGTAACCTATACAGACTGTAACCTGAAATCACTGACCTATAGACCCATAAGTATGCCTGCATAGAAAGATGTCCCATTGAAATCAATTGAATAGTCCAATCTAGAGAAAGTGTAACACACTGGCAGCGCAATCCTGTGTAACTCTTGCACCGGTGTAACAGTAGATCCGCCGGTGTAAGTGCACTTATGCCAGTGTAACGTTGGCATTAGGACGCAGGATGGACACCAGCGTAACCCCCCTCAGACACCACGCATATGCAGTTCAGATGCAGGATGGATGCCAGCGCAACTCTGCCAGCGCAGGGGGCATTCCGGGGGTGCTCAAATGCCCCCGGAATGCCCCCTGCACTGATGGAGTTGCACTGACTTCTGTCCTGTGTCCGAACTGCACATGCGCGGTGTCTGTCCTGCATCCGTCGGCGTACGGCAAGTTACACTGGCATAAGTGCACTTACACTGGTGGATCTACTGTTACACCGGTGCAAGAGTTACACAGGATTGCACTGCAGATCCTATTGAAATCAATGGCACAAGTGCTTACGGTCCCCTGAGTTCAATTGGAACTCAGTATATAACTCTGTAGATTATATCTAGTGGGTATCATCAGACAAGGCCTCACACCAGGGTTTTGGTTCTGAGCTTTCACCCATAAGTGTAACCATTAGCATATATCCAGGCCACTGCCTATCCTATCCTTATCAATGCTGTTCCCCGTTTTTCCAGTCTCCCTCCTGGGCCCGATCCACCCACCCCTGTTCCGCCCTCCCCCTGCCCTGTTCCACCCCCTCCTTCCCCCACCCCGTTCCAACCCCTGCGTCAGACTTACCTGCTCCGGTGGGCCTGCATTGCTCCACCGGCATGTGGGGGAAGGCTCTGGCCGTCCTGCTGGCATGTCGGCTCTGCACTGCCACAAAGTACTTTGCGGCAGCCAGCACCGGTGGTAACAGCTTACCCTGTTAAAAAAAAAAATTAAACAGCTGCTAAGCAGCTTTCTTCCCTCCCCTCCTGCAAAAAAACAAACAAACAAAAAAAACACATGCCACTCCAGCCACCAGTCACCCTTAGGACTGCAGAGCTGAAGGAAGCGCCCTCTGCCAGCAGCCCAAGTGCCACTGGGAGGCTGCATCCCTGCCTCCTTGGAATACCATCATGGGGAGGGGAAGACCAGCCTGACCCCATTTGATGGTCAGAGAAGGGAGCTTGCTTCCCCCATCCCTGCAACAAATGCCAGCTGCCCTAGAGTGGCAGAACTAAAGGGAAGCACACTCTGGCCTTTGCCCTCTGCTGGTAGAGTAATGACTGTTATATGTTGTATATGTGGGGGTTTGATGGCTCTTTTTGTATTATTGCAAAGTATTGTCAGCTGCCATTTCATCAAAAGTACTGAATGGAGTATACATTCTCTGAATAAATAAACTCAATTACAATCCAAGCTAACATTTGGTTAAATGGTGTTAGAGAAGTGAAGGCTTATGATAATTCTGTGCAGAGGCATAAACTGCTAAAGTCCTAGGTGCAATTTTTTTTTTTAAAAAAAAAGGACAGAGAAAATATGGACAGAAAGTACAAGGTGACTTTTGAGGAGCTACAACTGACAATGAAATGCATTAGTCTTTGGAGTAATCACCCAGGGGAATTGGGCGTGTGTGTCTTGGGGAGCAAGTCACTGAGAGCTATGTTTCAAAAAGCATTCAAAGGCGCAGGTGAGAAAACGTTTCTGCACTTTCCTCTTGGGAAGTAAGTTACACGAAATGAACTTATATAGGAGGGATTTGCCATTTAGTTTTCTCTCGTTCCCTGACATCAGATCCATGGCGAGAGAGTATTGTGGAAATGGGGTTTGCGTGTCGCTCCCATCCCAAGAGGATGGATGTAGCGCTGGAGTGATCTCTGCTAATGCCAAGTGAGGCTGACTCAAAGTGCTGCATTTGTAGAGTTGGGTATTTGTAGCATATTCATCCTCTTGGGATAGTTGAGTAACAACAAACTCTTATTTCAGGAACATTTAACTCGATATTGTCAGGGCCAAACAACACATTACATGAAGTGTGTCATTAGAGCTTACTTTTTTTCTTAAATAGGAACTGCTTGCCTCCCCCATCCAGATTGGGGCTGTAGCATGAGAGGGGGGCTTTAACCCTTTGCCTGCAGATGGGGTCCTTCCATGGCTGCTATTTGTTCTGGAAGGAATGTTCCTATTGGCATTAATGGTAGCTCTTCATGTGAGACAAGTGGCAATCATAAGGGGGGGAGAGAAGGGTTAAAGGCACCCCTAATGCCGTAGTCCTAACCTGGATCAGACAACAGAAAGCGGGTGATACACATGTGCAATCACAGGGGAGGCTGCGACTATTTTCCGTGGACCACGAAGCTCCCCTGCTTCCCCTCACCACACGTCCTTGCTGTAATGTGCAGTTTGTCCTTGAGACCATCACACTTTGTTAATGGTCAGCAAATGTTATACATTTCAAAGACTTGGGGCAGGTTTGGATTCAGTCTGAAACTGGCCCCAAATGATCATGGATGTGTGCACTCGCATCCTGCTCTCTCTCTCTCTCCCCCCCCCGGTCTCTTCATGGTTAATTTTCCTAATCATGGGGAGGAGCACTGCTAAGCCTACTTTTAAACAAATGGTGAACTGTCTCCCCCCCACTGCAATTGGGAAAACTAACAAACAACAAACAAACAAACAGATGTGTGCGAAAGGACCAGGATGCGTACAGATGAGCATCCAGAATTGCAGGGAGGCCAGTTCTGGACTGCAAGTATCATCATACCAACTCACACCTGGTTGATAACTTGCTAATTTTAACATGGCTTCATCTTATAGTAGAGATACTAGAAGAGACTGCTCCCAGTATCCCTGAATGTGCTATGGGTTTACAAACCCACAGCACATTCAGGGGTACTGGGAGCAATTTCTGTTGTTCCTTGTAAAATAGCCAATGTCTCATCTATTTCCGCGTCATCTCGGTAGCTGAAAGAGCTTGTAATGTTGATTCTGTGCTTGGCAGGATGAACTGGACGTGAGGTTCTGTCAGTGCAGTAATGTGGCCAGCCAAAGAGAAGGCTATTTTTCAGTCGGGCTATGATTGCTTTCCCTTCTCCTCCATCACTGCTTCATCTGATGCTGATATAGCTGCAGCTGTTGCTTTAGCCAGTAGCATAAACAGCTTTGAAAAGGGTGAGGATGAAGATATACAGGACAGTTCTGCCACTGGCTGAAATGACAACCTTCACTGGCAGAGTCTGTATACTGTACCTCTTTCATCTGGCGTGGATTCTCTGGCTTGCCCATCTCTTGGAGAAATTAGTTGGTCACTGTTAACAGAGAGAAGGAGGGGTTAGATGAACCTGAAGGGGCAATATGTTTTTAAAGTTCATTCCTAAAATAATGTTACAAGATACACTGAGCTTCTGCCAAAAATGGCAGTTCTGTGGCAAGTTCCCTCCCTCCCCTTCATAACATCTGATACAACTTCCTCCATGTCCTGCTCCCATTATGCTGTGCATTTCCAGGGCTGGTTTGCTGATGAAGCAGTTGCCGGAGGCAGCAAATTGGCAGGGGGTACACTCTGTGGGCCACCCACTCACCCACTGTCACCATTGGCCTCCTCCTCCCTTGCACCTCCTCCTCCTCCTCCTGTGCTTTTAAAAAGACAGACAGAAGCAGATGTGGAACTGTGTGGAGGACAGGCAAATGGTGGCCTAGATTGTCTTTGGGGAGACACTCTAGGCCACCACACTCCTCTCCTGTAAAATGGAAATGTGATCTAGGGGGTCTCCTAGCCTAGGTGATCCCGGCCACCACTCACCTCCCTTCCACACACTTTTGTTCTCCCCTACCTTTTACAAATTGTGAGAGTGGAATGAGAGGGCAGCACTAACCCACCACTAGGGAAAGTAAAAGTGGGTTGTGTGCATGGGTGCACCACTGGGGGCAGCAGCTCGCTGCATTGTCCCATCCCTGCTTCACATCAGTGACTGTCATTGCTGGGAAAAGAAAAATGCACAGCATAGTGGTGTCACGGCATGGGTTAAGTTGTTGTACTAGATGTTACAGAGAAGGGAACTGAACAGTGGTTTTTGGTGGTAGCTCTAGGTTTCCACTTATTTTAAAAGGATGTCTAGGATCCAAACAGCTGGTGTGTGCCGAAGGAGTTGCTGATTCCCAGTGGGATTGTGGACTTCTGTGGAAAGCCCCATAGGTTTCTCACGTGTTTTGGCACAGAGTCTGGGGGAGACTGCTGTTCAAGTCCAAAGACCCCAGGAGTTCACGACATTAATTGCAAAAAACTGAGACAGAGTTGAAGGGAAATGTGAGCATCCGTTCTGCAAATGAGCCTTGGAGGGCACAGATTGCCAGGTGCAGACCCAATTTGTTAACTTAGCACCTGCTTAAATAGACAGAGCCTCTCTGCCATCTGTATTGTTCTCACATCAAAGTTTTGCTCTCAAAAGACTTGAGCTTCCCAAGGAAAGCCACTTGAAGATCATCTAGTCAAGTGCGCAGATACATTGGCAGTAAAATTACCCCATCTGGAGACAGTCTAGAAAAATGATCTTCAAGTGATAATAATAATAATTAAAAACCTGTCAGCTATTTCTCGGCTTCAATTGTCGTTGTCGGTGGGGTCCAGGCCCAGAAATGACAAGAGGCTGGAACAGAAGCCTTGTTCCAGTATTCTCACTATGATTTACTAAGTTCTTTTGTGTGTATGATTTGTGGGACTGCTACAGGCAAATCTTAACTATACCATATTTCTGTTAAAGGTCATATCGCTAATAGAAAAGGTGAGGAGGGTGTATGCGCAGAGAGCGAAAGAGTGAGAGACGCAAGTGTTCTGTTTTAACAGCTGTGCTGGCCAAGCAAAAACCTAAAATTATAGTGGGAATAATCATTAGTGCTCCCACTTTAGTATGAATCATCCTTATTAAAAGGCTTCCATTCCCAGTACTGTCAGATTCATTTGCCCTGTTGGAGTGAGCTATGCACAAGGAACCTGTCTCTCAGCTACACAGGGATAACATTGATTTATACTGAAATTATTCGTTTGGGGAGTTTTTTGTAAAACAAAATCCTTAAAATCATCCAGACCAGTCCGAAGGCACAGTTTATCATTTCTGATCTGTGCCATAGGATCATGTCAAGAAAGACTGAGCAGTGACTCTGAGGTCCAATTCACACATTACCTTTGCAGATTGGTCAAGTAGCTATCATCATCATCATCATCATCATCATCATCATCATCATCATCATCATCATCATCATCATCTGTATTTATATACTGCTTTTCAACAAAAAGTTCACAAAGTGGTTTACAGGCAAAATCAAATGATTAAATGTGAGCCCTTTTGGGACAGGGAGCCAAACTAAAAAAGATGCAGAACACCACCAGCAACAGCCACCAGAAAGGCACTGTACTGGGGTGAGTCTGGGGTGGGACAACTATGTTGTCCTGCAGTGTGGTGCGTTGAGCTTGGCCCATGTGCCCTCCTTCTTCGAACTCCGGGCGCCGACTGAGGGGCCAGGCTGCGTTGCTCTGGCCTCTCGGCCGACGCCCGGCCCACGTGACGCAGCCTGGCCAATCCCCGGCCGGGCCTCCGGCAGCAACTTCCTGCCTCCTCTGTGGGGGCAGGATAATTCTCCCTGCGCCGCTATAGTGGCGCAGGGGTTTTCTAATATTACTCAGATGGAATGGGACTAGATTGTGCCACAGTGGCTCTTACATTGCAGGGGTGGGATAGTAATGCCTGATACTGGGGCATTTCCAATAACCCCGAGCCACTTACAGTAGGTTCCAGAGGTGCTGGATTATCACTGTACTTGTGTTTTTTCTTTCTTTTTTAAATAGCTCAGTTGCCAAATTCAGTTCTGGTTGCATGACCCATCATTGACCATTGCCTTTTTGGAGTGAGTGCATTGGCACTGGTGGTGGGGGATAGGATTCAGGCCTTGGGCTTCAACAAAATGTGTGTTTTAGACTGCTTGTTCAAGACACCCTGGTACTATGCCCTCCTTAACATTCTGGTTCACCCACAAGCACACAATGGAGAACATAATGCCTGAGCATGCTCTTGAGCCCAATTCTAACCTCGTTTTTACATGCTTATGAATTGGAAGGAAGGGGTTTGAAGATAAAGTGGCAATTATCAGGATGTGTTCATACAAATCTGTGGTGCAGCTACATTTGGGATAATACACACAGTTCTGTGCATTCCATGTCATGAAAGATATCCTAGAATTGGAACAAGTAGACACAAGAGCAACCTCCATAACAATTGTTGTTGTTCAGTCGTTAAGTCATGTCCGACCCTTCGTGATCCCATGAACCATATCCCGCCAGGCCTTCCTGTCCTCCACTATCTTCCTGAGTTCGCTCATTTTCATGTTCGTTGCATCGGTGATGCTAACCATCTCATCCTTTGCCTACCCCTTCTTCTTTTGCCTTCAATTTTTCCCAGCATCAGAGTCTTCTCCAGAGAGTCCTCTCTTCGCATTAGGTGGCCAAAATATTTGAGTTTCAGCCTTAGTATCTGTCCTTCCAGGGAACAGTCAGGGTTGATTTCATTTAGGATTGACTGATTTGATCTCCTAGCAGTCCAAGGGACTCTCAGGAGTCTTCTCCAGCACCACAGTTCAAAAGCATCTATTCTTCGGCACTCAGCCTTCCTTATGGTCCAACTCTCGCAACCATACATTGCTACTGGGAACACCATCGCCCTGACTATGCGAACTTTTGTTGGCATGGTGATATCTCTGCTTTACACTCCCATAATACTAGAACCTGGGCTGCCCCAATGAAATTGATTGGCCGTTTGTTCAGAACGGAATGAAGGGAACATTCCCACATTGTGGGATATTGATGGCTTGTGCGATGGATTAAAAAAAATTAGTGAGACAAATCCATGTTTTATTGATAACTGGTAGCCATGATAGCCAAATGGAGCCTCCATATTTTGAGGCAGTTTGCCTTGTATCAGATGCTGGGTGGTATATGCACTGGGATGACTGTTGCCTTTATGTCTTGCTTGAGAAGCTTGCTTGAGGAGCTCTAGAAGCATCTGCCTGGCTACTCTTAAAAAAACAGATCGATTGAATTAGGTGGATACTTGGGCTGATACAGCAGGGAAGCTGTTCTTAAGTTTTTCAAAAAGCAAGATTGACAGCGCAATCCTGTGTAACCTTGCACCGGTGTAACGGCAGATGGACCGGTGTAACAGCAGATGCACTGGTGTAAGTGCAATTACACCAGTGCATCTGCTGTTACACCAGTGCAAGGTTACAGAGGATTGCGCTGTCAAAGAGGTCCATGAATACGTTACATTTATTTGGTAAACATAAATGAGTTTGGAAATCCAGGTCTCTCCAGTGTCTTGCATCTTTATTTATTCTCTATTCCTTTTCCTTTAATACGAACACATTATTCCTCTATTAATAAGAACATGACCTCTAATCATGTCATTCTGAAGAGAATGAAAAAAGGAGATATTTTCAAAGATGTTTCTTTGTTACTTGGGAATCAGGTGGCCAGGAGAGCTTTAGACCCCATAAACCTTGTACAATGCCTGCACAAAAATTCGGCAGGATGGCACTTGAATGAATAGTTCTAAGAATATTCATTTGTTTTCTGTGATTTGATTCTCTGATAAATAAGTTTGCCTTCCATTTATAGCTGAGACTCTATAGCCACTCGTGAAAGAGAAACATGCATTGTCTATTGTTGTTGTTGTTCAGTCGTTAAGTCGTGTCCGACCCTTCGTGATCCCATGAACCATATCCCGCCAGGCCTTCCTGTCCTCCACTATCTTCCTGAGTTCGCTCATTTTCATGTTCGTTGCATCGGTGATGCTGTCTAACCATCTCATCCTTGGCCTTCCCCTTCTCCTTTTGCCTTCAATCTTTCCCAGCATCAGAGTCTTCTCCAGAGAGTCCTCTCTTCGCATTAGGTGGCCAAAGTATTTGAGTTTCAGCCTTAGTACCTGTCCTTCCAGGGAACAGTCAGGGTTGATTTCATTTAGAGTTGACTGATTTGATCTCCTAGCAGTCCAAGGGACTCTCAGGAGTCTTCTCCAGCACCACAGTTCAAAAGCATCTATTCTTCGGCGCTCAGCCTTCCTTATGGTCCAACTCTCGCAACCATACATTGCTACTGGGAACACCATCGCCCTGACTATACGAACTTTGGTTGGCATGGTGATATCTCTGCTTTTTATTATGCTGTCTAAGTTTGCCATAGCATAATTAATTTCTGGGGTGTCATGGCCTGGTCTGTTCCCTGGGTCAAGACTGCAATTAATTAGTTTTCTTGAACTCAGAGCTTTTCAAATGAACTTTCCTATAATTATTTTAAAGGTTGTGTGGAAGGTTCAGTGCTGGATGTCAAACATAAATGTGAAACTGCGTTTGTTTTCAAATAGGGTTTCAGGAAACTGCCCAACACCTCGTTGCTTAAGAGAAGGTTTCATAATGATCATCAATAATCTAGGTGCAGACTGAAATAACAATGCTGTAAGCTGTCAGGATTGTCTGTTTGGACAAAGAGTGACCAGGACGGGACCTGTTCTGTGTTGGTGGCAGTTATTATGAGCTGTGCGGCATTTTGGAGGAAAAGACTGCCACATGTATGACTCCAGGGGGCAGCATTGCACCACGATTAGAAATCCTTCCTTGTAGTTCTCTAATAGAAATATGGAAAGAATGAGCAAAGCTTCCCCCTCCCCATCAAAAGCAAACCATTGGTCAGGATAAAGAGAATGAAAAGGCTTTGTTACACTGACCAGGCTTCAGCTATGATGGCTCACTGGGTTTAATATTAAAGAATTAGGGCATGCCACGGAGGTCCATCACGATACTTCTTGGGTGTGATTTCTGCTCCCATCTTTTTGCTTTCCTGGCTGGGTTTCTTGTCATATTCTACTCCCCTCCTTTCTGCTGAAACCAGGCAGCTGGGCTGTTCTCAACAACATGTTTAAAAGGCTAAAAGAGAAGTGATTTGTGCTCCCGATTCACCCTTTAAAACTGTCTAGCTATTGTGATGAGTGGAGCCTAAGACGCGTAGGAAAAATGGGGCAAGGCAGCTGAGAATTACTGAAGTTTTTTGTCTTTTCTCATGCCGAGTACAACGGTACTCCTCCCAGCTCCCTCACTGTGCAGCTGATTTGCTTGCATTTTGAAACTCTTCTCTTGTTGGCTTTGCACAGCGCTGCCTGCTCATGTTTCTCAGTCTCTAAGCACTGGTCAAGCAGGTGGAACTATTTTCCACTGCCCATTGGGTATGAGATGGATTCTGCCACCCCTCCAGTAGTACTACTCTATGCCTCACTTAAATGTCATGGAAGTAATCAATAGATTTTTATCCGACTCTTTCCCCTCCCAATAGGGAAGAGCTCAAGGCGGCTTGCGAACACCATAAAACAACAAGAACATTAAAACACAATGGAAAAACCAAAGAGAAAAAAAATAAACAAACCCATAATAACAAACAGCAGGGAGCCAATGTAATCCTATTCAGGGCAGCAGAACAAAATGACACCCTAAAAAGGTAGAAGAAAAAGATGAGTCTTCAGCTGCTGTTGGAATATAGGCAGAGACGGTGTCAATCTGATCTATAAAGGCAAGGTGTTCTGCGTACAAGTTGCCATCATAAAAAAGGCCTTTTTCACAAGTCACCACAATCTGAGCCTTCAATGGTATTGGAACATACAAGAGCCACCCCCCCACCCCCCACAGCTCACCTTGGGGCAGGCTATTTCATAATGTAGAGTTCAGGACTTTTTACAGGATCAACGTTGCTAACCGTGTAATGTTTTTTATTTTTTTTATTTTATTTTTCACATTTTTATACCGCCCTTCCTCCAAGGAGCTCAGAGTGGTGTACATATTTCCTCCCCTCCTTTTTGTCCTCACAACAACCCTGTGAGGTAGGTGGGGCTAAGAGATAGTGACTGGCCCAAGGTCACCCAGGAAGCTTCGTGGCTGAGCGGGGATATATATTTATGCCCATAACGCAGTTCAATGTTAGTTTGTTTGCCCTCCCAATAAGCCTGTGAAGTAGATAGCATGTATTTCTATTTTACAGATAAGGAACTGAGAGTGAGAGATACCAGTGCCTCAGCCAAGACTACCAGGTGGCCATGTGGTTGAGTGTCACGTTTACTCCAGATTCATTCCAAGCTTAATGCTCCTTCCACATTGGCACACTGGTAGGGACTGGAAAGACCTAACAGTGCACTGGCATGTGGTCTAACATTAACACCAGCCCAGGACAACTGTGCCCATTCTGGGGCGCATGGGTACTGCCATCTTGCTTACTGCTGTACATGCATTGTGGTCATATCATGCTTGCTTGGCTGTATACCACTGAAGGCTCAGATTGTGGTGACCTGTGAAAAAGGCCTTTTTCATGATAGCAACCTGTACGCGGAACACCTTGCCTTTATAGATCAGATTGACACCGTCTCTGCCTATGAGTCCATCCATAGGAGAAAAGTGTAACAAATATTTATGATGATGTGAGTGATCCTATAACTGAGCCACAGTAAATCCAATGAGGTGTCTGTACTGCCTTCCAGCTTGAGCCTATCGTGTGTCTTTTTGGATACAAAGAAAGCTTCATGAAGATTCCATCTGTTTGCAGTGGGTGGTGAGATCAAGGAAACCTGTAATTTTTGATGTGTTGCCTCTGTCCATCCTTAATTAGTGATAGTGTTAGAAATGCCTATGTTAGGAAATGGTTTATCTGAAAATCCTTAATGACAGGAAAGAAAATGGTGTGTGCAGTGTTGCTAATACCAGGTGTTCAGGCAAGTAGATGCAAATTCTATTCATGAGCTTTGTAGAAAAAAATGACACTATTTGTTTCTCAACTAGTAAAACACAGTTGAGATGTATGCGTTTTGCGTCCATTTTGATGATGGATGATGCTAAGGGGCCAAAGATGCTCACCCCTGTTTTTTTTTCCACTGCTCCTCACACTCTAGTGAGTTAAAATAACTGCATAACAAAATATAAAATAATCACAATAGTTTTAGTATTACATAAGGCTTATGCAATAATGAATTTCCAAACTTCTTGGCTTCCCTGAATTAACTCTTCTAGTGATGCCTCTAGCCAAGAGGAATAGAAATGTACATTTACAGCACAATCCATTCCTAACCAACTTTCCAGTGCCAGTGTAGCCGTGCCAACAGGGTGCACACTGCATTTTGCAGTGTAGAGAGGCAGTCATGGAGACCTCTTCAAGCTGAGGAAACATTTGTTCCCTTACCTCGGGGCTGCATTGCGGCTGCACTGGGTCTGGCGCAGGAAAGTTGGTTAAGATTTCGCCAGTTAGTTATGAATGAGATACTCAAGTTCAGTGTTGTGACTTTAGGGCTGCACCAAATGTTAATCTGCAGACATTTGGCGGGTGAACATTGTACTTTCAAAAAGGTACTGAAATGGTCCCTGTAAAATTTCCTGTTTTTACCTTTCTTTGGCACTGTTTGCAGCAGTTTGCAAGCATTGCTTTCTCAGGCTGCTGCTGTTTCATCCCATTTATTCCTCTGATCTTTCATTTCTTGAGTTATCCCAGCCAATCAGGGATCATGTTATAAGCATGATAACATCACTGAAGGCAAACAAGGCTGAGCTAGGATGACAGCTTTGCTTTCTGGACTGGTCACACAGGGTAACCCGAATCAATCAAGAGCATATCGCCTCTGCTCTAAGCTGGTTATAGATGCTTGCCATTAACAAAATAGGAGTGAGAGATCATACTGCTTCTTGGTTCTTCATCTGTCTGTACCTCTTGGCACCTTAGCTGTATGAGTTATTCAGGAAAACTGAAGCTTACATATCTGGTTCCTTATATCTGTTCATGCCATTCTAGGTACTAGTACTGTCCATTTGTATACTATACACCTACATTAGTATCTGCTACTTATTTGGATAACAGTGGTTGTGAACTCTTGATATATATAAATGGAGAACACCAAATGTCTCCTTTTCTCAATGTTTCCCGCACAACGAAGATTCAAGCAACAAAGACAATCTATTTTCTTTGGATAAGAGCACAGGAATGCATATGGCAGGGCAGAAAAAGCCTATATAAAGATTAATTACTTCAGCCTGTTGGATTTAACTTGACTGCACAAGGTGAGACAGTTCAATTATTTAATCATAGTGCTGTTTTCAGCTTCAGAGCCTAGGAATATTGTGATTGTGCTTCTGTTTCTGTTTAATTTATAAGAGTTTTTGTGTCTAACCCTCATTGCACTCTCTTAGGAGACCAAGAAGGAGTGATAACATTTTATTATGAGACGATGCTGCTTAACTAACACAGTATGAATCCCTCAATATGAAACAATGGATGGATTCCGAATTTTTGAATATACAGTACAGAACAATAATTATTATTTCAGTAACTTCTAGAAGTTTGAGTTGGTGCCCAAGTTCTGGCTGTGTAAGATAATGAAGACAGCAAAGATCTGAATTGTTTCTAAATGATTCTTGTTATCAAGCTGATACAATTTTCTCCTTCTGGTATCATTATAATATTATATCATAGGTTATAGTACTATAAAAGTATACATTAAGGCCCAGAATGGTACAGGCGCTGCTGCTGCTGCTGCTGCTGCTGCTTCTTCTTCTTCTTCTTCTTCTTCTTCTTCTTGTTTTTGTAGTAGAAACTATATGACACAATCTACTGCAAAAGCAAGACTAACCGCCAGAGGCAGACTCTAATCCAGTGGTTCCCAAACTAGGAAGTGCGGCTCCCAAGGGAGTGCCATGGAATCCTCTTGGAAAACAGTGTAATGCCAATTAGCAGGCATCAACTTACTGTAATGGGGAGCCATGGTCAATGGTCACCAATGGTCAAGGAAGCTGCAGGTCAATTTTTTTGGGGGAAAAACTGCTCTAATCCCTCTTCCTTCCTTTCCTGGACTGAAGATAGAAGACCAATTCATACATTACTAGCACAGGACTTGTTTCCTCCAGATCCAGTCCCATAGTGCTTCAGTAAAATCTGGATGAAGGAACCAGACAGGAGGATTGAATGATGTGAGCCCTTCCCATTGAAGTGTCACTTGCTCCTCATAGGCAGGATACATGATAGACAAATACCAAATTCTTTTGCCACACACTTTGTGATTTGACGTGTAGCCCAGCAATGAGGAGAAGCTTCTGAGTACTAGACTGTGGTTGCAGGAGTGGCGTGAGTGAATCTGCCACTTGAATTGGGGTAGATCCATCCCCTACTAGTATGCAGACTGACCCCCAGTTTAAAAAGAAATGTAGAAAAACCTTGCATGTGCATAAGCATGTACACAAACCCCACCACCAGTGTTGCTGCTGCCACTGCAGCTAACTTCTCCTCCTCCTCCTCCTCTCTCCTCCTCCTCCTTGCCCACCTGGCTGCTTAGGAAAGGGCAAGGACTGGAGGGGGGTGAGGTGAGGCACAGTGTGGAGCATGGTGATTTGGAGCCTTCCCTGCCTCCTTACCTTTAGCTCTGGCTCGACTCTCAGTGAGCAGATAAAAGGTTGGAGAGCTGATGAAGCGGCTTGAAGTGAGTGCTTCAGTCAGCCTCATGGCTAGGCCAGCCTTGTGTAGCTGCATCATGAACCAAAGTAAGGCCCACGCCCTATTGAGCCGTTATAAATCTGGGTATAGTATACCTGTGGTGGGGGGAAATGGGACTGTGCCAGTTAGCCCCATCCCTGTTCCAATGTGCCAATCCCTTAGCCATACCCCCAGGGTGTTCTCACCTTCAGGGCTTGTCTGCAGAGATGTCCGTTCTGAATGTGGAGACACCCAGGAGCCATGGCTAAGGAACATGAGGGCAAGGTTAACCTGAGCACTCTCATTTTCCCCCACCACAAGTGTACCCAAATTTGTAAGACCTGAATAGGGCTCTGGGTCATAAGTCCTGTAATCCCACAGGGTTTTGTTGGGAAATGCTTCATGTTGAAATCGGCTCTTCTGTAAACAGTCCATTTAAATTCTGAACACAGCACACTCCAAAGAAAGAGATTGTGGAATTTGCAACCAACTGAGAAGCTGCAGTTAAGCTTTGCAGCGTTTTCCTGAGTCATTATTATGAGGGAATAAATGAATGTTTTTGATCTGACAGTGAAAATTAGCCAAAACAAAAATAAAAAAATAAAAATAAATAAAAAACAACCCCGCCACTGCAGCTGTTCTTATGGAAATTGATGTCCAAGTCTCAGCAAGGTTAGGCTTTAAAAGAATTATTTTTGCGACTCTTCAGTCTAATAGAATCACCAGCAGACGTTCCCCATCTGTTTACCTGCAGCATTTTACCTGGAGGTTTTGGCATTTCAGTGAATCTGATGGATCAATCTATGTTCAACTTGGGGCATCGAGTCTTTTGCTGAATCTCAGTGGTAGGAAAGATAAACTAAAATCCTATTACTCAGCCCACTGTACTGTGATGGTAGTTTCCTTTGAGCCTCTTGGCAATATAGCATTTACTTTAAAACTGTATATCACATCAGAATCCATTGAAAGCCATTATTTGTCTGGCAGGATATTTATAAAAGGCAGCATTAGTTGCAGTTCTTAGTCAATATTTTTTTCCTTTTATTGATGCACAACAAGCCAGTCACTTTGAAATATTTAAATGTAATACTCCTCTTCAGGATATCATTAATATTTCTATCACTGCTAGACATGATGATTTGATGAAAATTGGTTCAGAAGAAACAGCAGGAACTGGGAGAAGCTGCTTCAACTTGCTGTTGAGGTAGGCATAATGTGAATATTGTCAAAAGGGCAGAATGTGGTTCCCTCTCCAAAGAAGCAAGTAAATTTAAAGCTGGAGGTACCCTTGATTATCACTGCCCTTTCCCTTGGGTCTAGAACCACATAAGAACATAAGAAGAGCCCTGCTGGATCAGGCCAAAGGCCCATCTAGTCCAGCTTCATGTATCACACAGTGGCCCTACCAGATGCCTCAAGGAGCACACACGACAACAAGATACTTGTATCCTGTCGCCACTCCCTTGCACCTGGCACAAAGAAAACCTACTCCTACAACCAGGAGGTTGCTTATCCCCATCATGGCTTGTAAGCTGTGATGGACTTTTCCTCCATAAATCTGTCCAATCCCCTTTTAAAGGCATCCAGGCCAGGTGCCATCACCACATCCTGTGGCAAGGAGTTCCACAGATGAATTACACGCTGGGTAAAGAAATATTTTCTTTTGTCTGTTCTAACTCTCCCTCTACTCAATTTGAGTGGATATCCCCTAGTTCTAGTGTTGTGTGAGAGGGAAAAGAACTTCTCTCTAACCACTCTCTCCATCCCATGCATAATTTTATACGTCTCAATCATGTCCCCCCTCAGCCGCCTTTTTTCTAGACTGAAGAGCCCCAAATGCTGTAGCCTTTCCTCATAAGGGAGATGCCCCAGCCCACTAATCATTTTGGTCGCTCTCCTCTGTACCTTTTCCAGTTCCACTATATCCTTTTTGAGATGCGGCGACCAGAACTGGACGCAATACTCCAGATGCGGCCTTCACATCGATTTGTACAACGGCATAATAATACTGGCCGTTTTATTCTCAATCCCTTTTTTTTAATGATTCCCAAGCATGGAATTGGCCTTCTTCACAGCCACCGCACACTGGGTCGACACTTTCATCGACCTGTCCACCAGTACCCCAAGATCTCTCTCCTGATCCGTCACAGAAAGCTCAGAACCCATGAGCGTGTATGTGAAGTTTTGATTTCTTGTCCCAAAGCTCATCTGCCATTTTGCTGCCTATTCTCCCAATTTGGAGAGATCCTTCTGGAGCTCTTCACAATCCCTGCTGGTGTTCACCACCCAGAAAAGTTTAGTGTCATCCGCAAACTTGGCCACCTCGCTGCTTATCCCCAACTCCAGGTCATTTATGAACAAGTTGAAAAGCACCGGTCCCAAGACCGATCCTTGGGGCACACCGCTTTTCACCTCTTGCCATTGTGAAAATTGCCCATTGACTCCCACTCGCTGTTTCCTAGTCTTCAACCAGTTCCTAATCCATAGGAGGACCTGCCCCCTTATTCCCTGACTATGGAGTTTTTTCAGAAGTCTTTCATGAACCACTTACCAGAATAGCTCTGCGATGGCACCTCCTTATTTCTCTCAAATCCCTCCTTTTTCACAAAGGCTTTGGTCCAGCTCCCTGGTCCTGATACTACAACAGAACTAAGTAAATGTACTTGATAAATAATCACACATCCTGCCCCAATCATTCCCTGCATTCACTTCCTCCCCATCTTCCATTGCCTTTGTGTTTCTTTTGCACTGTGAGACTCTGGCATAGGGACCTTATTGGCAGATTGCGGAAGACCTGTGTATGCCAAGCAGTTTGTGGTCTGCGTAGTTTCTTCCTGATGGTCAGTGTGTTCCTCCACTATTGGGTTAATTTTTGTGTTAAAGTGCTGAGTCACACTTCATTAGTTTGCACCCATTACTAAGGATACCTCCCTGCCTTAAGAGACCTCCTAGGCACTAAGCCAAGGTCACAGACCTGAATGAAGCAACATCTCCAGGGACTGCATCAGCTAACTTTTTCTCATGAATCTGTATAAAAGGGGGCTTGAGACACCATTCATTATGTATCAGGTGTGGCATGTGGTCAGCTGCAGATGGGCCACATTGCAAACTTGCCCACGAGAAGGACATTTCCAGTAGAAGGAGGCACCACTTCTGTTTGGAGGGACGTAAAAATGCTGCATTTCGTTTTATCTGTATGTGGGAAATTGTTGCTTGTGCAGGGTAATAAATCCCAGCTTCTCTCTGCTCCCCACTGTTCTGCTCTTTGTCTTCATATCTGAAAAGAACCTTTGCCCTTCTGGCAATACAGGACCTATCTTTTCATGCTGTGTAAGTGCCATGTATATGGATAGTACTGTAGAAAAATTCATTCATTAAGTACAGTAGTTCCGATTTTGAGTCAGTACACCAGACAGGCTTTGACACGTTTCAAGAACAGTTCAGAACACTAAAGAGATAATAATTATTATACCCATCTGTGACATGACCTCACAGAGTGGCCTTTGGGCATGTTACTTTCTCCTGCCTTTGGTTTATCTTAAATGGAAATGATAAATGTATTAGTTACTAATCTGTAAAATGGGAATAGGTCTGGAACACATAGGCTGTTTTACTGCAGAATGCAAAGAAGATTTTGCAGCCATTTGCAAACGAAAAGTACTATACTCATAATAAATACTAAACTGTAGCAGTCTATTTTGTCTTCACCTAATTAGTCACCAGAATCCTTCCCAGTCCTGTTGTGTTTCCACACAGATCCCCGTATAGTAAGAGAAGGCCATAGATAAATAATCCAGAACAAAATTTATATTCAAATGTAGAAAATTAAAGCCCTTAGAGGTGTACAGTCACCTTCAAGAATAATTTGTCTCTTATTATGGAGTTAAAAAAAAAACTTGCCCCTGAATTTATACTCTCACTTTTCTTGTATTAAAATTGAAGTTTCAGGTCTTGTTTGAAAGGTAACATTTACTTTTTTATTTATCTCCATTATAATATAATTTTAGACATGGCAAGTCATTTTTCATCAATGAAAGTGACAAAGTCATTTGTGCTTTACAATTTTTTTGCTATTAATCTGTTGCTGCTAGTGAAACTGGGGTTGATATGATTAACCTGTGCAATCATTTATCTCCCTACACAATTAATATGGAGCCTTAACTTTAGCTTTTGAATATTGATTTAGCCTCATAGGAAATGAATTAATGATCAACTATATCTATTGTAGTTATGATAAATATTTCCTACCTGCTCCTGTTATAAAAGCATTTGTATGCTGGATACTATATTCATTTACATAAGTTTCTGAAATTTTCAGGGGCAATATCTCAGATGTGTACTTCTATTCCCTGTTGTAGTTTCTCAAAATTATCCAAAATTTCTCAAAAATTCCACTAAAATTGAGTGGCGGGAAAGTTATAACAGACAAAAGAAAATATTTACCCAGCATGTAATTAAGCTGTGGAACTCTTTACCACATGATGTGGTGATGGCACCTGGTACCTTTTAAAAGGGGATTGTATATTTAAAGGGGATTGGACAGATTTATGGAGGAAAAGACCATCACAGGTTACAAGCCAGAGGAGTCACTACGGTGGGGGTGGTACCGTACGTTTTGCACCATCCTAATCCGTGCTAACTCTCCGGCACGAGGTGGCCCCACCCCCTCGCCATCGAAGCCATTCAGTGCAGCGAAGGCAATGGCAGGAGACTCCCTGCCCATTGCCTTCGCTGCATGGAATGACTGTGATGGTGAGGTGATGGGTCCACCTCATACTGGAGAGTTAGCGGGGATTAGCAGAGTGTGAAACTTATGGTACTGCCCCCACTGTAGCGACGCCTCTGTTACAAGCCACGATGGGTATATGCAACCTCCTGATTTAGAAGTAGCGTATCTCTGAATGCCAGATGCAAGAGAGTGGCAACAGGATACAGGTAACTTGTCTTTTGTGCTCCCTGAGGCATCTGGTGGGCCACTGTGAGACAGAAGAAGCTTGGCCTGATCCAGATCTCTTCTTATGTTCCCAGGAAACTTGTTTCCTGTCACAGCATCAGCTTCTGGTATAATAGTGACTGTAAATGCCTAGTTCTTGCATTACACATCTAATCTGGATTGCAAAGTTTACCCCATACTTGAGTACAGGGAAAACATGCCAGAGAAACAAACTCTCCCTTTAAACACCTGTCTGGTCTATGAAAGCTCAGCTAGAGCGCGTACCATAGATTAGATGCCACCAAGTCCAAGAGGATGCCAACATGGCTAACAAGCAGAGTAAAAAAACTATGAAAGCTAAGAACATTTGCTCTTTCCCCTCCCATTGTATTCTCACAACCAGGATTGGGCCATCCATGAGGTCAACTGGTTGCCTCAAGCAGCAGATTGGTGCAGGGCGCCTATCTCTGGCCACCTACTTGCTTCCACTGCACCTCCTTCTCCTTCCACTACCTGAATTGTAAAAGGAAGAGAGGGTCGGAGGGGAAGAGGAAATGAGAAAAGTGTTGAGTAAGAACATTGGAGAAGGGGAGGAGCCGAGGCTGGCACATCATCATAAGAACATAAGAACATAAGAAGAGCCCTGCTGGATCAGGCCAAAAGCCCATCTAGTCCAGCTTCCTGTGTCACACAGTGGCCCCACCAGATGCCTCAGGGAGCACACGAGACAACAAGATACCTGTGTCCAGTCGCCACTCCCTTGCACCTGGCACAGAGAAAACCCACTTCTAAAAAAAACCAGGAGGTTGCTTATGGCTTGTAACCTGTGATGGTCTTTTCCTCCATGAATTTGTCCAAACCCCTTTTAAAGGCATCTAGGCCAGGTGCCATCACCACATCCTGTGGCAAGGAGTTCCACAGATGAATCACACGCTGGGTAAAGAAATATTTTCTTTTATCTGTTCTAACTCTCCCTCCACTCAATTTTAGTGCGTGTCCCCTAGTTCTGGTGTTGTGTGAGAGGGAGAAGAATTTCCCTCTATCCACTCTCTCCATCCCATGCATAATTTTATAAGTCTCAATCATGTCCCCCCTCAGGCGCCTTTTTTCTAGGCTGAAAAGCCCCAGACGCTGTAGCCTTTCCTCGTAAGGGAGGTGCTCCAGCCCACAAATCATTCTGGTCGCTCTTTTCTGCACCTTTTCCAATTCAACTATATCCTTTTTGAGGTATGGTGACCAGAACTGGTCAGGTAAGGGGGGCCATATTTGGCATGCTGTTTCAGGCCTATGGAGGTCTTGGGCTGGCTGTGCTCATGACAACCCTCTATCAACTGCTAGAGGGGTAGCCATGTTACAGCCTGATCCTGCGTAATGATATGCGGCCAGCCTATGGGGCTGGCCACAGTATCCTGCGGTCTTCCCGGGCTGTGTTGGCGTGGCCTGGGAACACCTCAGGAGAAGGGGATGTTTGTCCCCTTCCCCGGGTGTAGGGCTGCCTGGCCCCAATGGGTCTCCTCAAATGTACGTTGGCTCTGGAGCCGACATACATCCGGGGCGTCGAGGTAAGGGCAGCCCAGGCCAGGAACGGACGCGTGATTTTGGCAGAGCTCACTGCCGATATCCCCGCCCCGGGACAGTCAATGGCCGCCCTCCCTCACCACCTGGCCCTCCCTCCCCCCCACCATTGCACTTACTGGTGCAGTACTTACCTGCACTGGTGGGTGCTGTTGTTTGGGGGGAGGCGGAGTAAGGGCTGCCGGTCTCCGCGCTGGTGGCCCTTATTCTCCGGGTGTCGAAAACACGCTTTACGGCTTGTTTACAACACCCAACGCCTGCAAAGCACACGCTCTGCAGGCGGAAATAGTGAGTCTGTTGCATCAAAAACAACAATTTAAAGACTAACTGATATATTTACGCATAGGCTTTCATGGACTGAGGTCCATTTCATCAGATGCATCAAGTGAAATATTTCACATGTAGTGGACTGTGAGGCTGAGAACTAGTGACTGGTCCCAGGTCACCCAGTGAGCTTCATGGCTCAGAAGATATTTGAATCCAGGACTCTCTGGTCAGAATCCACTGCTCTAACCATCATTTTGAGCTACCTCCTCACCTCTAACCATCATTTTGAGCTACCTCCTCACCCTTGTAATCTTTTCTGTGTTCCTCTGATCCATAATAGTTCTTCACTTTGAAAAAACCATTCTCCTTGTTGACTTTGTTCAGGACTAAAGGTTATGTTTTCCTTTTTCTCCTTCCACATCACAAAAGCTTATTTCAAGCTTGTCTTGGGTTTTTCCTTCCCTTCCTTCTTTAATTAGTGTTCCTTGGAGGTATAAACAGTAGCGCGATCAGAGAATCAAAGATATGCCATACTCAGCTTGTCATTAGAAGACTGGTCCAAACCTGAGCAGAAGTTGTAAAACAAGTTTCTTCTTAAATGGAACATATAGCATTGCAAACAGAGAGTGTATAAAATCACCTAAAGATTGCACAAAAGCAATGAATGAGTCTTTTTATGAAGAGAAGAGTTTGGCTCATCATGCCCATTATTTTTTTTTTTACAAAGACTGTACTGTAAATGTCGAAGTTTAAATTATCTGGTTGAAACTTTTCATAGAGTCACAGAGAGAAAACGTATGTAGGCTTCCAAATTTCTCCCTTCTCCTGTTCCATATTTTGGGTGGGAAGCAGTATTCGGAGTACCTTCACATGCTAACCAGATTGGTGGGATGGGTGTTTGCCCACCTCCATCCAACTACATGCCTTCACCCCTTCTTCTCCTTCCACTCTCTGAATTCAAAAAGGAAAAGGAGAATGGAGCGGAACCGGAAGTGTGAAAGAGAGGACAGCGATGGGCTCAGTGATAGCTTCAGAGGGCAGGCCCACCCAGGCATGAGCCAAAGGCCCATGACCTTCAAGGTCCCTTCCCCATCATTGACCAATGACCTAGCTTATCCTCAGGCAGTGGTTTCACCACTGGCGAGAAAGTAGGGTCCAACTGTATTGGCTGCTGGGGGAGGGAGGTAAGGGAAAGTGCTTGCCAGGGCACTTTCTTTTCTCTCTCTTCCCCAGCTACCAATGTGGCCTCTGTCTGGGAGCAAACTCAGGAGTGGGAAAGAAACTACCTCTGTCCATTGTCACTACCCTAACCAGATTGTGCCTCAAGGCCCAGCATACCTTGCCTCTGGGTGGAGACACTCTAGCCCACCACTCTCCTGTCCTCTCCACTTCCTCTTCTGCCCCATTCCTTTTATAAATCTAGGCAATGGAAGGAGGAATGGTGACTGGCATTCTACTTGTAAGGGGGGGGGAGGGAAGCATTTGGTGTCCCATCTCAGGTGCCAAGAGGTCTTAAACCAGTCCTAAGGAGCTACGTTCCTCTAATAATATGATAGACTTCTTCTGATTTTGATTTTGAATCAAAGTATAAAGATAACAAGAAAATAAAAACTTCATTGTTTTCCTTTTGAGGACTTATCTGTCTATGTTTCCAACCTCTGCGTGTGTGTGTGTGTGTGTGTGTGTGTGTGTGTGTGTGTGTATAGCTAGAACGTACTGAAGCAAACAGTTGAATGAACACTACGATGCAAGATCAATGTGTATAGTGCACCGAACCAAAGAAACTCAATATTTTGTTGTTGCTCTCTCTCTCTCTCTCTCTCTCTCTCTCTCTCTCTCTCTCTCTCTCTCTCTCTCTCCATTCGTCTTCAATCAACAGCAAAAAAAGGAAACGAGAAATAAGCAAAATGTATTTGTTATTCTCTCCTTGCGCTGCTCACAAATGGTATTCAATCCTTGAGAAAGCGTTAATATTTGTTGTTGTTATTAAGCTTCATTTCTTACAAAGAGAAGGAACTAAAGGATTTTCAGCATCATTTCTATAGTGCATTTGAAAGTGTGTTTAATTTCTTTTGATTTCTTAATTGGCACTTGTAAAAGCTGTAGATTGAGACTTGTTTTGATGGGCGGTAGTAGCATGCTGCAATAAAGAACCATCCCTGAAACAGAAATCTGCAATTTATGTTTTATAGCTACCTGTGGTAACCATATCTAATGGACAAGCATTTCTGTTTCCCACCCTATTCCTCAAAATAAAGCAATATCTGTGGACAGCCCACACTGGTTGCATAGTATATCCCTTCTCACAGTAGATAGAGGGAATTGCAGGCTGTATACAAATGATGCAGTCCACACGTTTAGAAACAATGAGGAACTTACTGCGAGGTAGTGGTTAGAGTGTCAGACTATGAAGACTGAAGGCTGATCTACACGACAGCGTCGCGGAATGTTTTTTAATCCGGCGGAGCCGCCGGACCTCCGCCCCACTGCCGCGTACTCCAAGTCGAGTGTTCTATTTTTTAGGGGGCGTGACGGCAGAGCTTGGAGGTGGCTCGCGGAGCTGCTGCAGCCTACCAATCACAGGAGAGGGGGGGGAGGGTGGCTGAATGCCAATGTGAACGACAACCAATCACCTTGGAGGTTACATCCACACAGCAAACACAGCAACTCCATTCCCGTCCTGTTTGCTGGGGATTTTTGAATGAAGCACTGGTCAGGGAGATATAGAGAAGCCTGGGAGCCCATGGCGACCCAGCAAACCCATTAACAGTGCAGATGAAGCTAGGTTACTTTTCGAATACTGTCTGGGAATGGGTGAAGATATTGGGGTCTGTGGAACAGTTGGACTCCTTTTAAATTTAAATTTTAAATTCATGCCCCCTTGCCTACAGTCACAACTCAATAACTTCTGTGCATGGATAAAGGTATGGATGCACGGGCAGAGTGCTTTGCATTCCCTCCCAAAAACAGCACTTATTTATTTATTTATTTATTCATTCATTTATTCTCTCTCCTTCTTGGCTCGCTAGTGCTGCCTGGCTGGGGCGTCCGCTCCTGACTTTCACCTTTTTGGTGCCGTGGTTAGCAAAAAAAGGCATCCTGGCAAACTGGCAATGGTGAACTGCGGGTGGGGAGGGAGCAGAGCAGAGACTGATACTCTGAAGGGCTTCCCCTGCTTTGCATTCCCTCCCCAAAAAAGCACTTATTAATTCATTCATTCATTCATTCATTCATTTATTTATTTATGGACTTCATATCCCGCCTTATCCTATGCGGAAGGCAAATGCCCAAGGCAGAGCGAGAGAGGAAATGGGCTGGGGTCACAGACGGTTCACAGCCGAGGTTTCGGCCAATCGTTGCGCGGTTGAGTTTAACCAATCACAACTGCGCTTTCTTAGGAAGGCGGGACAACATGAGGGGCAACAGGCTTGAAGACACTCCCCCGCTTCCAGCGCGGAGGCGCCAGGCAGAGGCGATGGCGGAGCCTCTGCCTGTCGTGTAGATCAGCCTTGAGGCTCAAAGCCCCACAGCGCAATCCAGGGTAATGATCCGGCTGGCGGCCCAGGGCCCTCTGCCGGATCCTATCCCTGTTCCAGGCCACGCTAGCGCGGCCTGGAGATCTACTCAGGGAAGGTCCGATGGGCCTCCTCGGACGTAAAAGGAGGCTGTGTAATGGCTGAATCGGCCCAGCGGGAGACGGGGATATGGCGGACACCATCCTCGCCCCCTCCCAGGCCGGCTCTGCCAACGGACCCCCTCCCTCGCCACCTGGACCGCCCCCGCCGGGGATCTCTTACCTTCCTCCGGCAGCCATGGGGATGTCCCGGCGGCGGAGTAAGGGCTACCAGCCTTGTGCCGGTGGCCCTTACTCAAAAGAAGTGCGCGTGCTCCGCCGTTCTAAAGTTCTGGAGGATTGCGCCAGCACTCAGCTATGATATTGGTATGATGTACGCAGTAATGGCAAAGTCTGAGCTGGTTCAGGGCGAAAAGATTCTGCTACTATTTATTCTTATTTAACAGATCGTTTTGGAGAGCCACTCCCACCGAATGATCCTGAGAACTAGCCCTGTTATTGAAGAAATCTAGCAACCTTTCATGATCATGGAAAGCATTATACAGACCCAAACAAAAGGCTGCTGCGCTAGACCTTTTTTTTTTTTTTTTTTAAAGCCACAGCTTTAAAGATGTCATAAATTGTGCCCAGATTGTCAGACGATATGCAGTAGGTTTTTTTTTTCCACAAAGGACTAAAAATAGCTCACGGCTCCGTTCTCTGAAAGGCTGCAGTGACAAGGGGCATTACGTCCTTCCTCCCACTTTGGAGTTTGTCATCCAAACTCTGTAAAAAGTGAGACATGAGTATTGTTCTTTCACAAGCCCCTGATTACATCTAGTTCAATTAATGTCATGTTAGGTCTGCTTGTGGTTTTGTCTGTGCATTAGTTTGTTCTGAGCATGCTCAAGTGGGCTTGGCAGAGTGCTCCTTTGCTGCTAGTGATTGTGAGATTGTATCTTGGTGAGGGAACATTTAGATGGCCCTGCATCTCTCTGCTGGGAAAAGCTTTTCAGCTTGCATTTTTTAAAGAATGTGTTGCAAGAAAGGCTGAGCTCACTTCTATCCACAGCAACTGAGAGTGTTTCCTTCCAAAGCCTTCATCCTACATTGTCGTATCTTGAAGGAAAGCAAAACAGAAGAGAGACAAGTTTATTCTCAGAGCTTGAGGGACAGATCTTGCATTAATCAGAATCTTCTGCTGTTTTGGTGTAAAAGAAGACCTGCTCACTGAATGGAGCAGTTGCTTCTTTGCATGTTTATAGGAGAGCTCACAAGACACCAGTCTTTCTTCCAGATCTGGACCTCTGAAAATGGCCAATACAGCCAGGCTGTAAAATATCAAGGAACAGCCAAATATGCCCTAAGTGTGGGAAGAGCCTTGTGAGTAAGATTTATACGGGCGGCTACAAAGGGCTGTTAACAAGCTTTCAAAGCAGCTCTTCATTGCAGTTCCCAAATGCTTTCACAGATCATAGATGGTTTTTGTGTAGGTGTGTTTTACAATAATGTATTCATAATGATTCCTTAAGGCTGCTTCAGACATTACTATTAGCCTCCATACCATAAAGAAAATCTCCATGTAGGAAGATAAAAAATTTCAACTCTGCTGTGACATGGTGTCCGTTTTTCATGTCATTCAGCAACCTATACTCAGAGCTGAAAAAATATGTTTACCAACGTTGTATTTTCTCCCACTTTGCAACAGATAAATCAGTGCTTGATTATTTTGCCCTCTTGCAAGCAATCCAAATGCATTTGTTCCAGCTAGAGATGGTGTGTAGAAACCATAACTTTGTTCTCCAAGTACTTCTAGACGTTATCCTTGTCTCTACCTTTTGTAAAAGATTGTTCTTCATAAGCTGTTTGGTTGTCTTAAAGGTAAAGGTGACCCCTGACAATTAAGTCCAGTCGTGTCTGACTCTAGGGTGTGGTGCTCATCCCCATTTCAAAGCCGAAGAGCCAGCGTTGTCCGAAGACACCTTCGTAGTCATGTGGCCGGCATGACTCTCCTTGCTGCAGCGCGTAGCATGCAGCTGGAACACAGAGCACTGTTTACTTTCCCGCAAGCGGTACCTATTTATCTACTCGCATTTAACATGCTTTGGAACTGCTAGGTTGGCAGGAGCTGGCCAAGCAACGAGAGCTCACCCCGTCGCGGATTTGTACTGCCGACCTTTTGATCGACAGCTCATGGTTCAGCGGTTTAACCCACTGCGCCACCCTCTCTCAACTCTCTTGCAGGTATTCAACTCTCTTGCAGAGTTGAGGGAGGTGGTGCATACTAGCGGAACCAGCATGTGCCAGGATCCTACCCCCTCTTTTCAAACCCACCTGCTCCTTTCTCTCCTTAGACGTACGGCAGCTATATAGCTGGCACCCCCCACCCCGCCAGAGCGCCTGCCGCGACGTGCTGACGTTGCCCCATCTGAGGGCGTGATGAGCTGCGTGAGCCCTTCCCGCTCGCAGCAGACAAGCCCAAGGCATCTCTCGGTCTTGGCCGGGGCACGGAGCAGAAGGCATGCCGGGATACCTTCTTTGTGGGCATTGCCACGGCCCTGGAGGCCCAGGGCTTCAGGCAGCGCACGGGCATGTCATGGCAGAGGCGGTTCCAGACTTCATGAGACCCCCCTTGTGCGTGCCGTTCCCACCCCCTCCTTCCCTTCTCTCCCCCGCTCACCCCCCCATGACTCCCACGTGCAGCCTCACTGTGGCTTGGGGGTGGCATCGCCTTCTGCAGGAGGGAGGGCAGTGGCACTCCCCCCTGCAGCAGGTGGCTAATGCCCAGGGTGCCCTGGGGCAGCTGGCACTGGCACAACCTCTGCCCTTCAGCTGACTGTTGCACGCCCAGTGCCTGCAGGCCCACTTGTGGCTGCCCATCTGCTGCGAACGCTGCAGCAGCTGTGGTAGGTACACACAGACGAGCTCAGGAGGGGGCTCTTCGCTTCCACAAGACTGACACCTCCCCACAGGGGCCTGCCTGCCTCTGTGGTAAGTGTTGCCTCGATCCTGGCCCACTGCTCTTGCCTCCTGCCTAACTCAGGCACAGTTGCAGCCTAACTCAGCCCTATTTTGGGCCTCAACTGTGCCTGTGTTGGGCTGGACTGAGGCCTTACAATCCCAGAATGGAAAGGGGATTCAAATCCCCCCTCCCCTCCAAAGCTTCCTGCCCTGCCCTCCTCCGCTGGTTACACCGGTGGTGTAAGTTGGATAGGATTGCGCTGTAAATGGTTGAATAGATATATCTGTTAAACATTGTAAAAAAACAGGCACTTTTGTCAGTATATTGGAGGGCTTTCACAGTTTCCCTTCCTGTAGCCCAAGTGCTCTTTCTCTGGAACAAGGTCTTCTACTTGGAAGAATCACTTCCTCCAGACCAAGGTAATTGTGGATTCTACCCTTTTTTCTTCAGGAACTTCTGAAGTTCACACCCTTTGGGTTTTTTTGGGTGGTGGTGGTGGTGGAAGTGATGCTTCCATAGCTATTGTCATCCTAAGCACTCTTAAAAATGCTTGTACAGCAAGTCCTAGGAACAAGCTATGTTCTTACCATTGAACTGCCTGCAGTATCCAAACTGTATTTGAATGCCCATCAATGGTTAAATGCTGATCCATGAAAAGTTGGGTTTAAGAGATTCAGATAAGATAATGTTGTTGAAAATTTACCCTCAGGACATCTGTACCTTGAAACTGGCACATTTACAGATTCGTTAGGAACTCCCATAAATAAATGGTGACAATTTTTGTGGTCACCTCATTCATTATTGCAACTGGAGGGTGGGGCTTACCATGTAAAATGACAGAATGGTAAGCTTTTTTTATTATACTGTTGAAGGTTGAAAAGGAGTGGCAGACCTCCTTTTCTGTCACCCTTCACCCTTGGTGATGGGCCGTTTTTCAAAAACAAACTCAGAGTGCAGAAGACAGTGCACTCTGATGGATGATGACAGTGCACAGATGGAAATTAGTAATGGTCTCAACACCTTTTGAGCTAGTGGCTTTTCATCAGGAGGCAAGACAGAAATAACTGAGGGCTGATAAGCTTTCTGGTGAAGAGCTTTTCAGGAGGGTTTTAGCTCCTTTGGGAGTGTCAGCCCGAAGTTATGTCATCACCCTGAGAGTTTCTACTTTTCCTACATTGCGGTGCTTTCCCCTTGTTTTTCTGCTTGGGATCTCCATCTTACCCTCACAATGCCCTGGGTATTGTGTTATTCAGGACATTGTGGTATAATATTGCTCTACTGCTCCTTTTCAACTTTGAATGGTTAAAAAGAAGAAGACAAAAGTGCTTTACAAATCCACTCAGAATCTGGTCTGTTTACTCAAATTTGGGGCTCTAATTTCTTTTAAAAAACTTTGTTTTAAAGCTGTGACAAGTATACTTTAAAGGTTGCATTATTTTTACCTGGCTCATGTCTTGCAAGGAGTGCAAGGTATGGAGATAGCAAAAGCTAAATCAAATGAGAACACCCAAATTGACCACAAAATGCTAGACGTTAGCATTTTCTCAACATTTTCTGCTGACAAGCCTCAGCTATCCTGGAAAGAAATACTAACACAAATCTGATTATAGGGTTCCGTCCATGCTGCAACAACTGGTTCATCTGAGGAAGACAGACTATGAATTGGTCATTGCAGTACCTCTTCCTTATCTACTGAGCCTGATATATGGATGAAGAGATAGTATAACAAGATTGTGAAGTGTCCGCTACCTGCTGCATCAGGGTATTTGTGCTTGTTTTAGGATATGATGAAATATTGTGACACAAGGCTGTGCCTATATGATTCAGGAGCTATTGAGGAGTTTGTTTGCTATGTGGCATTCTTCTCCCTTTATAAAGCTCCTAGAGAAGAATTGCAGGCTGACAGTTGCCGGATAGTTAATGCATTTGTTAAATGATGCAGATAAATATGTTGCTTTGACAGTGGCCCAGTTGCTTTTCCTGCATTGGAAATTGGAAAGGATTTTGTGGGAATGGGACTGTGGGAAACTGCAGGAAACATATAAAAGTTATGTTTCTTTTATTCCCCCCCCCTTTTTTCTTCTTCTTGGAACTAATCTGTCTTTGGGGAATGGGAGGGCTGTTACCGTTATGCCCTCGTTGTGGCTTTCGTGCCAGCATCTGGTTGGCTGTTGTGAGAAATACGATGCTATATTTGATGGACCTTTGGTCTGATCCAACTGGGCTCTTCTTCACATCCTGCCCCTGGAGCAGGCCATGTGGAGATAGCTTGGTTAGGCTTAAGTTAACCTCATGGTTGGCTCCAGAGGGAAATGATACTGGATGTCAGTAGGGCCACATAGAGACCAAGAAAGGTCCGCTGCCTCTATAGAGCCACCATTTCTACTTTGCATGGGGCACCAGAGGAAGTTGGAGGCAGTGTGGGGGGATTTTTGGTTCACCAGGCACCCTACTTCTTACAGATTAAATGGGTCTGCTGAGAGTTCCTTGTTCTCCGAGGATGTCCAAAATCCTGGATTCATACTTATTAGTCTCTTTCCTCCTATAACCATCTATATTATATGGCCTGGCTCAGGCACATGCTTTCCTCTTTCCTCAGGCACAGCAATCTTAAACTTCCTCTGCACTCAATGGATGAAGAAAACCTGGCATAGGCTTTCCTCTGTTCCCCATTACACTTGGGCAATAGACAAGACTAATGCAAGTACACCCACAATACCATTGTTGCATTGCCAGAACTAACAGCCCAATTCTGTCCTGGGCTGATCCCAGAGCTGGTGCAGCCTCTGCTGCATGCTATGAGCTGGCTGGGGACCAGGCAGCAACGTAGAGATAAATTAAAAAATGTTTTTAGTTACCTGCTCTGCCGCTGCCTTTTTCCAAATGGGCCTACCCAGATCTGCACCAGCTCTTTGGCTGGCATAAATCCAAGTGGGTCTAAGGGGGCTTGTTGAGCCCAGGCTGGAGGCATAAGATATCGGCACCACCGCTGCTGATATCCACCCCAGCTCATCTATGACACGCCCCTGGCTAGTCCCAATCCGCACCCCAATCCTCCCTTGGAATGCCCCGGAATGCTCCCTCCACCAACTTACCTGCTCTGGCAGAGGCTCTGGAGGTCATTGGTGCACACCCGCCACTGCCAGCCAATGGTGCTGGCAGCCCTGGCCCACATGCTGTTGCAGTGGCTGCTACATCAGCAGCCCAATCTTTGCTGCTATTCCGTCAGCATGAGGCCCTAATAGGATTGGTCCATAAGTCTGTTCAAGAAGACAGTGGGAAGGGAAACAGGCCCCCTCCCATGGGCTACTTAGTGTACCATCTCCAGAAGAACAGCCTGATTCCTGACCCCTCCTCCTATTATACTAGATAGGCATTTAGTAGCTTTTTTTGTTTGTAAAATGAAACGGCTTACTGATGCTTAACATTAATAGGATTTTGCTAACTCTAAAAATGACAGCTATGAAAGCCAAGGTGTACTTGCACTAATTTTAGAATTATGCTTCTGATTATGTGAAATGGTTCCTAAATTTGTTGTTTGCTATAAGCCTTCAGGTTAAAAATTTCATCAAATATATCCATTACTCTACTACTGCTGCTGCTCTTCAAGTGACTACTTAAAAGAACTCATTATCATCACCATTAATGGGAGCTAACAGCTACTACTGATACCTAAAAGAATTCATTATCGCCATGGAAAGCTGACTGACTGAGCAGTGATTACCTTGTATATCAGCCTCTTCACACAGGCTATTTCCTTTATATGTAAAGTAGCTGTGGCCCCTCTTTAGCAACGATGTGCCTACAATTGTGTGGGGAAAGTTTGTGTGAAACGGGAAGTATACAGATACAGCTCACGTTGATTTCCTTGATTGACAGCGCAATCCGATTTCCATGATTGACAGCGCAATCCTGGAAATAAAGGCCGGTGACAGAATGAGCGTTCCGTCACCGGAAGACGTCGCGAACATGCCGTAAAGCACATTCGTGACACCTCAGGAGTAAGGGAGGCTGGTGCAAGGCCGGCCTCCCTCACTCTGGTGCCGGATCTCCACGCAGACGGTGGCAGAAGGTAAGTGCTCTGTTTCCGGCTGCGTGGGCAGTCCGGCCGGGTGAGGGAAGGGGGCCATTGGCCTAGCTGGCCCCGGAGGGGGTGGGGGATGGCATTGGCTGGCTATGCCGTTACATGGCCTCCTCTACTTCCGCCAGCTATTTCGCTGGCGGAAATCCGAGGAGGCCGATAGGGCTGACCCAGGTTTACACTCGGGGAAGGGGACAAGTGTCCCCTTTCCCGAGTAGACCTCAGGCCTGCCAGTTGACGGGCAGCCTGTGCACAGGGCTGCTGGCCTGATCCTAAGTCAGGATTGCGCCCTGAATCTATTCTCACCTGTCCCATGACTGGCCCCTGACTTCTGCAGTATTCAGTAAATGGTGAGAATGGGGCTCGTGCAGATCTTTCCTCATGATTGAGAATCCTGATCAGGCAAGGTTCCTATTAATGCGGAAGACTCTCCATGTGTACATCTGTATGTGTACAGGAACCCCATTCTCACCTTTTGCTGAATATGCAAAGGTCCATATGGGACTCCGACTAGTGGACTCACAGAGGGCCTAGTTCGTATGTTCCCATCCCTGCCTCCATGCATTTACATATGAAACAGAAGTTGAGTATTGTGCTAATGTGTGGGTGCACGTTTCTTTAGCTATGTTCACCGGAAATGCTATAACTACTGTATTTCTTCGATTCTAAGATGCATGTTTTTTCCAAATTTAGCAATTCAACAAAGGGGGTGCGTCTTAGAATCGAAGGTGTGCAAATTGCACCCCAAAACGCCACCATTTCGCGAAAACCGGAAATGGCCGAAAACTGCTTTTTTCGCCAAACTGAAGAATGGGGAGGCCTGCAGAGGGTCGCACAGGCCCCCCTGAAGCCCCCACAAGCCCCGGTAATAAGTAAGGCGGTGGCGTTTTGGGGGTGCAATTTGAACATAATTTTTTCCCCAGGATTTTTTTCCTTACTGGTGGTAGCAAAAGTAAAGGTGCGCCTTAGACTCGATGGCGCCTTAGAATGGAAGAAATACGGGTATATCTATATACACCCACTTCACAGTAATGCTTCCCATATCATCATGAGAATATGCATGGCTGAAGAGGGGCTGTACCTACCCATATGAAAGGAAAGTTGCATGTGTAAACTGCCTTTGTTCTAATTGTGTTTATTCCTAAGGCCATATTGAGTTTAATAACTAGAGTGCTGTGAATTGAGGAGATTTCAGTTTTCTGTCAGGCTGTTTTAGTTGTCTGTTATGCTGGGACTGGTATTAAAGTTTGTATTAATTTTTTTCATTATTAATTAAAAAACCCTTTCTATTATTTTCACAGCCCTTTGTGTGTCATATCATAATTTCTTCAGACAATGTTTTATTTCCTCTTTCCTAATAGTCCCCGGATTTCACAGTGTGGAAATGCATTGCATTATTGCACAAAACAGAGGCTGGGACATATCTCGTCAGCATTTATGTTCAGTGTTTATAGAGACATTTGTCACACTTTATATTCCGAGAACTTGCATTCATCCAAGATTTTAAATCACACCAGTAATGATACTAACTGTTCGCTTGACTATAGGTTGAAATGAGCAGTAAGGGAGCAAGACTATTATGAAGAGTGGCATAAAATATACTTTAGGTTATTGTAGTACTGAAAATTTGAGATGTGAATTGACCAGACTGGCAGCACAATCCTATCCAACTTACACCACTGGTATAACCAGCAGAGGAGGGCAGGGCGGGAGGCTTTGGAGGGGAGAGGAGATTTAAATCCCCTTTGAATCCCGCAGTGGAGGGGATTTGAATCCCTTTTCTGTTCTGGGGCCTCCCGTTCTCGCTGCACTGCTGGTTATAGCAATGGTGTAAGTTGAATAGGTGGAACTGTGATGTTATTTCTGCTAGCATTGTCGGATACCTGGATCTCATGGAAAGAGGACCATGGTAAGGCTGCAAATTAATAGAACTGAATCAAAAGTTGTGTTTTTACAAACTGTTTCTGATCCAAATATGCAATGATGACTCAAAATTGCAAGGAAATGAGCATGGACAATGGTGCTACTGATGCCAGGCATGCTGACAGGTCAAGGTCAGTGCACCCGCCATCCATAAAAGTGCAACTACTCTGGAGAAATATCACATCTGGAAATGTCCCAGGTCATCTTAACAATAAGTTTTCACAGTTTTGCCATTTTCTCTTTCTATCATTACAATTAAAATTATCCGGGATTAAAGACCGCGGTCTGATAGAAACATGAGTACCTGATGTTTCACCCACATCTTTGGTGGGCATTCTCAAAGGGTTGTAAACACAACAACACCCTCAAACCATCCTCCTCAGTCAGGAGAAAGCCAGGCTATAAGTACTGGTATTAAGCTGAGTACTGGGCATGTGTCTTCAATTTTCTCGTTCTCGTTAGTCTCCTGCAGGCATTCTCATTCAGAGGACTGTCAAAATGCACAAAGTCTGGAGGATGAAGAGCCTACAAAACTCTAGATATTACACATGTAATTTCTGGGTTACACAATCTGACAATTTAGGAACATAATCTTACAGCACTGTGTAGTGAGACAAGTGTCAATAGGATTGCAGCCTTAGAGGCAGTTCAATGCTGTTGTGTTGCTTTTAAGTTCTAGCCAGTTGCCTTGGAGGGAATATTGATAAAGTAAAGGAAGGGCACTAGAGGCAGGTTTTATGACCTAGAGTACCTGCCTGATAATGGGAACCCTTGAAGAGGCTGTTCCAACCTAATTAAGATTTAAATCACGATATGCTTCTAGATAAAACAAGGTCTATTGGGGGCTGGATCATTGGCCACAGCTTGGAAGATAATACTCACTAGGTTGGTGGATATAGATAGGCAGGAGACCCTGGCAGCAGCACATAGAATCTGCTCCCCACTGAACTTTCAACTACTGATCAACTATGGCAGCAGACCTAGATATCTGCTCTTTTTAGACAGTTCTCAAGAAAGGCGAGCATTTACACTAGCACACTGTAATGCTCTGCCCTCTAAAGTTCTACTAGGCAGATTTAGAGGCCTGCCTGCTGAGGAATGCCGTTGCACTTGTAACTTAGGGGGGCTGGAATCCCTACCCCATATCTTGCTCCACTGTACCTGGTTTCAAGATTTGCGTGCCCAATTTCTTAAACCATTGCTGTCGGATATAATGTGTCAGTCAGAAAACGATGCTATCCAATATCTATTAGCAGGGAATGATGAGACACGTACCAGGCAGGTGGCCAAGTTTCTAAGTCTATTTGTTCAGAAACGCCTAACCATGCCGTTTTTTGACAACTAATCTGAGGACAATATATAGTTTTGATGTATGCACATAGGGGACTGTAGATCTTAAATGCTCTGAATGAAATTGATTTAGTTTTAGCTTTTTTAATTGTTTATTTTACTCTGCTCTGTGTTATGTTTTTTGTTTGTGCTTGTGTGTGTTTCATGATATGCCAATAAAGGTTATATATATATATATATAACAAGGTAGAGAAACAAAGTGACACTGATTTGGAGGGGTGTGTGGAGAGGGTGATGATGAAGGCAATAAAATTCTATCATTATGGTCTTCTCTCAGGTGGTGGGAGCCTTAGATGGGACTAAACTAGTCACATCATCACTGCCATATGGAGAAATCCATTTTAAGTCTTTGAGAGGACTGTTGGTGGTCATATCAGATGTGAATGTGCATCCAAATGTTATCTGATTCTCTGCCTCCAACACGCAGCAAAACTTTAGGACACTTCAACCTACCTCCAAGCCAACATCCTATGACCCACAGTGTGTGTGAAGTTCTTCCATACTTTAAACGCATACATTTTTTTAAATTCAAAGGTCTCTTTTGAAGTTTAGGAAAACAGACACAACAGGCAGAAGAACAGCTGGCAATGAGCACAATGAGTGACTAATTATCATCAACAACAGTTCTCACAGTATGACTAAAGCCAGGGGCTACATGCAGGAATCTGTGTAGTAAGTTAAAAAAAGATAATGGATATAAAATTCAACCTAAAAACACAAAATTGACAGAACAGTAAACCCTTTTGTAAGTGGAACATGCAAAAGCCAGATGGCAAATATTGTGCAAACAACCGTTCTCTCTTAATTCTCCAACAGTACACATGAGTAATTTCCTTTTTTTTGTTGAAAAGCAAAACCAGCTCATCTTACTAGTGTCATGTGAAACAAAATTGCACAATGATGGTAGTGGAACATTCCTGAAAATAGAGAAACGGACCATTCTGTAACTTCTTGACTTCACTGTTATAGAGAGAGTTTTTTGAACATCTATCAGTATTTTTGTCATTGTGGTTGGAGACAGGTGACAGTAGTCCTTTTAGAGTGTTGAAGTTGGTATGATAGCGGTATCATTGTCTGTGGCAGTTGCACACATCCCACTGTCTGGTAAACAGGCTTTATAGGTTTTTGTAGTCTTTCAAAAATGTGCAAAATCTATTTGACTGGAGAGAATAGTAGGACAGATGTACCAGTAATGTATACGCACTCCATGGAAGTAAAGTCTCTATCAAACCATGTTCAACTCTTAAAAAGTGTCATCTATCCCATGATGAGTATGCTTCTACTATGTAACATTCACCCAGCGCTTGGGGCTTGGGCAGTTTGGGGGAACCATGGCATGTTTCTGGATGAGACTAACAGTAAGGATGGAGGTGGACAGTAGTGTAGTTTATGTGGAGCGGCCACTGCAGGATGCCAGAGGCGTCACTGTAGCGTGGCCCGCAGGGCCGAGGGCCCCGGGTGACGCGCGCAGAAGGGTGACGCGCGTGCGTCACCCGGGAGGCTCCGTGCGTCACCTGGGAGGCTCCGAGGCCGGGAGAAGGCCTCGGAGCGTCCTCCCGGGCCTGCGCACCTGGCCCTTCTGAGGAAGGCCCGCTGCGCGGACATTATTTATAACGTGTTTAGCGCATGTGCAGACCGTTCCTGAGGGAAAAGGGCTGCCCTTTTCCCTCAGGAACGGTCTGCGCATGCGCTAAACATGTTATAAATAATGTTCGCGCAGCGGGCCTTCCTCAGAAGGCCCAGGACAGCCGGCCGGGGAAGACATCCCCGAGCCGGCTGCAACGATTGAGGGGGCGCCGGGAGCGGCGGCCTGTCGGGTGACCCCCCCAAATCGCAGCGCGGCAAGATTAGTAAAGGGGGTGTGTCCTGGGGGGAGGGGTCACTAGGGTGACGCGCGCGCCCGGCCCCGGGGCAGCGCGCTCCCTAGTGACGTCTCTGCAGGATGCTCTGGGCTCTAGATGAGGGGGGCGGCCTCCACTTGCCTCTTAGTGTTTTTGGCGGCAATCACCGCCAAAAACACTGCAAGCGGTGTGCAAAAGAGGGCCCTCCCGCCCGCCCTCAGTACTGTTTGGCTCCGAAATGGAGCTGTTCAGCAGTGACGGGGTGTAATCACCCCGTCCCGTGTGTGTGTGTTTGTGTGTGTGTGTGTGTGCGTGCGTGCGCGCGCGCGCGTGCGCGCGCGATGATAGTGGAGGGGGGCAAGAGAAAACTATGCTCCATTTCTATGTCTTGTGGTGGGATTCACAGAAGACCACCCTATAATGAGTACCCTTCTACCATATCTAGTTGGGAGTTCTTAACATTCAGATGACTGAACCAAATTTTGACTGGTGTATTAGCAGCAGTTCCTTGTATAATTTAGGGGAGATGATTGAGAAGGTCATTCCGCGAACCCTAATTACACAGAGCAGTAGTTTTCAACCTTTTCAGACATTTGGCCCATCTTTAATCACAGCAACATGAGATCCATTGCTTCTTTGTTAATTAAGTAAATATGGATTTTTTTAACTTATTTTCCTTTTAGAGTGACCATAGCCAAAAGGCAGGGATGCCTGTATTTTTAATGTATAAAAGAAGGAATTTTGGCCAGTGTAGCTTTGCATGGAGGGGTGACAAAGCTCCACAGCCAAACATCTTTTTCTACATCTCTATAAAAGATAAACGAACTCTGTTCTCCTTTGAATATAGCCATGATTGTTTCTCTCTTTCTTCTCTTTAAAAAGAACCCAAACAAACAAACTAAAAAATTGTGGTGTTGTCACTGGTACCATTTTGGTACCCATTTTAGGTGGAGATGTAACCAACTGTGGATTCTGACTCAGTTGGGTTGGACCAGTGATGTAGAGTATGCCCTGTGCTTAGCAAAAAGTTGGGGAATCTTCTGCTAATATTACAAAAGGTTATGTATATGAACAATAGTTTGTGTTTTCTGAAATATAACAGGTGTTTCCCAGCTTTTCTTGACTTGATGAGATGATAGTAACTTTCATATGTTCCAGAACAGACTTCTAAAGGGAATGTAGGCACCAGAGCTCTGACCTCCCATTGGACTTTACTGATTCCATATAAAAGACATAGCAAGGGGAGCTGCTCGCCCCAACCTTTAAACTTGTCTTGCAGCTGGAAAAGGTGAGTATCTTTCATTTCTTTTATCCTAAATTTAAGTCTATAGTGAAAGAGGTTTGTGTTTGAACTCGAACTTTTTTTTTTCTTGGAGCATTACAGAGAAACAATAGAACAGCACAGATATATTTGATGAAAAATATTAACAAGTGCCTAAAATCCTTAGGGGTTTACAGGCATGGTTAGAAAAACAGAAAACCTGTTTTTCTTCCACAGCAGGTAAAGTCCGACAGAAAATGAAAACAAAATAGGTACAAAGAGAGATTGATGCTGAAATCTCAAGATGTTTCCTGTAGGATAACATTTTAAAATGTTAAGTACGTTTTGCATATGTTTGGTATCAGGCCTGCTGTGGGTGAGGGAATGGGGCATATATTGGCTGCAGTGGCAGCACCGATATCCAGTGCCCCCTTCCTTGCCTCCACACTCCCCTTTGGCCCACTTGGACTTACTCCAGTCAAAGGGCTGGCCCAGATCTGAGTACGCCCATTGGGGATCATGGCGTGGCAGAGTAGGTAAGTAAAGAATTATTTTACTTCTCTGGCCCATAACATGTAGCAGAGTCCACCCCGGTACTGCTGCACACTATAGACCAACCAAGGATAGGATTGGACCAAAAATTAAGCATGGTGTGGAGTGATAAGTTTTGCTTCTCCTCTCCAAATACAGGAACCAGGGATCATACAATGAAACTGACTGGTGGAAAATTTAAGACAGATCAAAGGGGGTACTTTTCATACAGTGCATCATTAGTTTGTAGAATGTGTTGCTACAAGATGTGGTGATGGCCACTAGCTTGGATGGCTTTAGAAGAGGATTAGACAATCATAGAGGACAGGTCCATCAATTGCTACTAGTCATGAAGACTATGTGCTACCTCTGGGTACCAGTTTTAGGAGAGCAGTGCTGGCATGAGAAAAGTAAGCCTTTCTCTCCTCCTTGAGGACTTCCCCAAGACAGCCCATGGGCTATTATGGGAAACAGAACGCTGGACTAGATGGGTCTTTGACCTCATTCAGCAGGGCCAAGAATCTCCTTCTGATTCTTAAAGAATCTCCTTCTGTTATAGCTATTGCTAGTTCTTTCTTTCCCCCCTCTTTGCATGTTATTGACATTAAATAAAAATTGAGGATATTTTATGACAACAGTGTTGCAAAATATTTGGCATGATGCAGGTTTTGGGAAGGGATTAACAAACCTGAACTCCTGGATTTGCTACTAGCCCAGAGGACGAGGAACACTCAAGTATCAAACCAATGAGAAGCATGGAAAAAATAATAATGAAAGTATGAAAGTGCCAGACGTGTTTGCGTGATCAGCGTGCTGTGTAAAACAACTTTATACCAACAACATATCTAATAAAATGCTGTAATCTTTGGAAAATACAATAGAAAATATAGTTGCTGTAAAATAATTGCTTTTGATTGATTTTAGGCACACTTATTACTTGCTCTGTGGGTGTTCTGTCACTCGTAATATGAGCAGGACTTCCACAGAGAAATATCCTGGAGAGAACAAATTGTTCAGCCTCAGAGACCTGTTAAAACTTTGTTACTCTAGTCTTTCATGTGCCTTCTTTGCAGACTTGCTGACTTCTCTTTATTTGATTTTTTTTATTTTGGCTGACTCTCAATGGAACGTGAAAAAAACACCATTCTCCATCTTGGAAAAATTATTTCATAATTTATAGTGCTAGGAATAATTCCCATACCCTAACATTGAATATCATGATTACACAGGCACACTAGCTGGGATAAATACCTCTTTTGTTCGTAGTTGAAAGTAAGTGATGCGGGCTTCACAGAGATTACCCTGTTTTTTTTTTTTGCTCCCCTTGCCAAATTAAAGTTTCCTCCCTGCTTCTTGTGTATGTCTTATTATATGCTGGACAGCTTAACAACAGCACATTAATAGCCCAATCCCCCCCCCCATCTTACTCCATGCAGCTGCCCCAATGGAGCGTGTACTGCATGCAGTGGTGGTGGGGGCAATCAGATGGCCCACGAGAACATATTTTTTACTTACTGCCCAGTAGACCACCTAGTTGCCAATGGGTTTCTTTGGACCCATGTCAGCTATTTTGCTGGTGTAAGTCCGAGGAGAGGCGGGAGTGGATCTAGACTGGGAAAAGGGGATAGGATCTGGTGTATGTGATTGCCACCAAGATCCTTGAACTGCCTACTGGTTCGGCCCATTCCCTGCCTTGATCCTCTTCTGAACCACCCCCTCCACCACCTTACCTGTTCCAGCGTGGTGTCTGACATCCGCTGCCGTGCACGCAGGGCTTCCAGCCACCTGCGCCGGTGGCCCCCAAACACTGGCATCGCTGGAGGTGGGGCGGAAAGCTAAGTTTTGCAGCTTTCCGCCCCACCGTTACTCTCCTGCACGAGGCGCCCTGCACGAGGCGCCTTTCTCTCTGCTGACGGGCTCCTACAACGAGGGGGCGGGGCGTCTCATGCAGGAGAGTAACGGTGAAGCGGAAAGCTGCAGAACTTAGCTTTCTGCCCCACCTCCAGCGACGCCAGTGGCCCCGAAGTGCACTACAACAGCAGATTGTGAGATCTGCTGTCATAAATAACCCATAGGTTTGGGCCGTAAATGACCAAGTGATGACCACAACGCTGGAGTTAGCTGTCACCAATATGTTGATTGCATGAAGAGCTCTTCTTCTTCTTCTTCTTCTTCTTCTTCTTCTTCTTCTTCTTCTTCTTCTTCTTCTTCTTCTTCATCATCATTATATTATTATTATTATTATTCAACAATAATAGATTATTATTTTATTATTATTATTAATATCCCTGAGGTGCAATAGGAAGATGGTAACCCTCCTCAGTTGAGCAGAAGTCTACCAGAGTTGGCATCAAGCTCCTAGTCTCCTGCATGAGACGCCCCATTGTCTCCTGCATGAGACGCCCCGTTGAAACCAATCTGGAAGATTTTAAAAGGGCTGGCCATTGAACTCCTTGGCTTCTATGCTTAGTGACATTATGTCCTGTTGGGAAAAAAATCTCCATTAATAGCTTCAGTCAAGAGTTGGCCAACCTAGTTCTGAAGCCTGAGGGGCTGCAGTGCTACAATTATACTGGCCTGGCATCTGTTTGGTGCGAGTCTCAGCAGAGTCAAGCACCATTTAAAGACAAGGTGTTAGCTCTATGTATACATCCATGAAAAGCTAGTGAAATTCCAACAGGAGGGAGCTGAAGTTTTAAAGGACCTAATTAAATAAACCCTATATTTTGGATGTAAAATCGCAGTGGTTATTATTTCCATTATTTCCAGCTGCTATAGTAGACCTGAATTTTCTCACATTCTTCAGCCAGTCTCTGGGTAGGACCTCATTAAGTTTCTTTTTCTTTTTTAATCTCACAAAGGTTTACAGTAGTAAGGTTTGCCTGTGTGAAATATTTTAACGTATTTGTTTTCATTTTTCTTCTTCTTTACTTTAGGGGTCAAAGCAGTTTTTTGTCATTTATCTGAGCTGCTATAACTGATTATATGCTCCATTTAAAATCCTCACTATTAGAGAATCCCAATATGATCACAGCAGGTTCTTTCGACAGACTTCATACCCCTGGGTATTTGCTCTAATCTATTCCTGAAGACTTGGAGATTTTTCTCATTATTTAGTAAAAACCGCCACCATATTCTCAGGGAGCACTTTGCAGTCCAGGATAATTCTGCGTACTCAGGAAACTCTTTCTTCTGTGTCCCTGTTAGGAAAGAAAGAGAGGGACTTGCCAAGAACACCAAGCAGAGGGTGCTACCCCTGAAGATGCTTTCCACAGCTGAAAGTGAAACATTGGGATCAAATCCTACATCTAGTCCGTGGCTCAAGAACTCGAGCAATATTTTATATTATATTTTAGATTCACCCAGCCACGAAAGCCTTAGTGTGTTTGTAGAGAGAGTTCTGTTACTAGAAAGGATTGGCTAGTTCAGAATGTTCTAATCTATGCTCAAGCAATTAATTGGTTGACAGCCCAATCCTATCAGGGCCTTACTCTGATGGATTGTGTGACCTGTCAGCGTAAGGCCTGGGCCAATGACAGGAATGTCACTCCTCCGTTCAGTGGGCGTGGCACAGGCAACAATGGCCTACTGAAATCCTCTGTCCCCCATCATAGCTCATAAGTTGGTGGTAGTGGGGGAAGATTGGGGGAATATCGTGGGCAGACTGGGGTGAGAAGTGGGCCAGGCTAGGGTGGGAGAGGGCAGGAGGGGAGGATTTGGGCTGCAGCGATGTATGCCAAGATCCTATCCCCCCTCAGGCCTTGACCTGTCCCCAGAAATCTCCTTATGCCAGCAAAACAGTTGGCATAAGTCCAAGAAGACCCATTGGAGACCAGGCACTCTACAGGGAAGTAAGTAAAAAAGCTTTTTACTTACCCCTCCTGGGCTGTCAGGTGCCTCCCTTATTCTACTTTATTCCACTTTGGTTCCTCTCTACTGGGTAGTGGCTGTCTTAAGGGAGCAGTATAGGCATAAAACTGCTTTAAGATTGTCTTTCTTTGTATACAGCAGTTGCTTATTGAAACCTTTTTTAAAATGTCTAGTAAAAACTGGTTCCTGACCAAGAGAGGAGGCTCCGGATGCCACCGTGTTTGAGACGGGCTGGGGCGTGGCCTGGCCCCCTAGGCATTGCCTGGTACTTGCCAGTACTTCCAAAAGCCGGGTGCGCTGCAGGCAAGCTGGAAGAGCTGCCTTGCGGGTGTGGAGGAGCAGGTGTCCAGGTGCTCTGCTGGTGTGGAGGAGCGGGTGCATTATACCACAGGTGATGTGGCTGGGTCTTAAAATAAGACTATCCTAAGATAGAGGGCTGCTTTTTTGGAGGTGGACTTTAAAAAGAACTTCCACTTGGTGGCAGTGCAGAAGACCACAGAAGGATAGAGACCAGAAGGGGTGGCGATGCTCTAGCCTCCCACATTTCCTCTTCTGCTCCATTCTCCTCTTCCTTTATGAATACACAGAGCTGGAGGAGGGGAGTAGCAGAGGCAGGGAGCACCAGGGGGAAGGTGCCTCTACCAGTCTGCCACTTGAGGCAACATGAAGTTCGGCCTCATGGATGGGATGGCCCAACTAAGCATAAACAACTGAATCTAATGGCAAACGTGCTGTGCTACCACACTGCAACACTACACAGGTATTTCATTTGGGACAAACTTCATTTAGATTAGCTTACTTTTTTTTGCTGAATTGTCCTTGTTAAAGTTGGCCATTGGTTTGAAGCATCTGCTCTATGTGAAAAGTTGCTGTCGTCAGTAGGAATGCACCTCAAAGTCTATTAAGGCCCTAGAAGAGAGTGCATTTCTGAAATGCCATGTTTGCTTACAGTGATAACTCTAGTGGCAAGGAATGTTGAATTTGGTGTCATTTGGAAACTATTATGCTGCATCTGTATAAAAGCAATTATTCTAAATACAAGATGCTGGATTCACATACATTAAAGTTAGCAACTTCAGGAGATTTGTGTTGACTTCAACAATGAAGCTGGTTGACCTTTTCATCCACAGTTGTCCCTTTCAAAGTTGGAGTCACTGCCATTTTGGCAAGCTGTTCTCTCCCATCTTGTTATCTCTTCCTCTTAGATATGCTGAGTTGCACAGTAGTTCTGTTTGCCTCATAAACACAAAGTATTGCCCACACTGTTATACCTTTTTAAATGAAACGGAATTGACATCCATTGTATGCTTTGTGTCTGTGGCCTAGTTCATACATGTACCCAAACAGCAACAGTAAGTCACATAATGTAAACTGTGACATAGGCATTCCACATAGATGCTTACACATGTAATTGTTTTGAGAATATGGAAATGCAAAACAGTGGGCTTAGGGATGATCTAAACAGCCACCATCTTTTCTCTGCCCCATTTGCAGGAGGTGAAACTGGGGAGCATTTTGGCAATTTAGTGAAGAGCCTGCCTGTGAGGAAGAGTCATATGCAGACCTCTGTGCTGCTGTGAGAATGCTGGGATGACGTGTCAGCTGCCGGAAGAGCTTGTCAATGCTGGGTGCTGTTGACTCTGAGGAGCCCGATGGACTGGTGCTATAACTGTGGTGGTAAATACAGCTGACAGTAAGCTGGGAGGAGGGCTGAATCGGGTATAAAGGAGAAATGAGGGCAAGGGGGAAATGGAAGACAGCAACAAGGAGGGAGGTGAGTAACCGTGGAGGAGGTAGAATCAGGGAGGGTGTGGGGAGGGCTGGCTGGCTGGGGTGGCAGGGGAAGGGGCCATTGGCTGGCTAGGCCTGGGAGGGGGTGGGATTATCGGTGGCACTCTGCACCAATATCCCAACCCCCTTCCTAGTTTGGGTCAGCCTTACACAGTCTCCCCAGTTGTGCGCCAGCTAAATAGCATCCGAGGAGGCCCATTGGGGCCACCGGGGCTTACACCAGGGGAAGGGGCCCAAGGTGAGCCCCGGCCATGCCAGTGCGGGCCACATCCTGCTTAGGATGCAGCGGCCAGCCATTTAGACTGGCTGGTGCATCTTAGGCAGGATCGGACTGGCAGTGAAACTGTTTCCCCAAATTCACTTTGCATGCTACCTAACCAAAGTAAGTGTCTCTGATTTTGCTCTTCTCATTTTGTCCTGTAACAGCAGTTTAACACATGCTTCATTTGCAAACTGTTAATGCCACTTTGTTTGAGTAACCTGTTTCTGAGATAAATTCTATTTGCTTAGCCATCCTTGCCATAGGAATGACCTGGGAAGGCTTACTTTTCCCAGGGCAAGGAGGAGCTGCATGTGATGATAACTCTTGCATGTGGTCTGTACATGCAAGCATTCTCACATGTGGTCCCCCAGCTTTTTATACAAATGCATAGATCCTTGTAGTGACCCCTGAACTTTGCACTTGCCCTAGACCCCATAAACCCTCTGAATGACCCTAAAGTTGGATGTATAGAGAAGGGCTGAGCATGTGCCAGGTAAGTGTCCAAATCAGATCTACAATATTGCCCTTGCTGTGGCATTGACATTTTGCACAGATAAATTATTACATGCAGATGCGATCAATGATCGCTTGATTTCTGAACTTCCATTACTTATTTCATATGTGTGCACTGGCTTTATTGAAAGTATGTTGTGTTTGAAATTATGTGAAGAGAGATGGAATTTCTGTCCTTGAAGCCCTGAGGCCCCCTGGTATAGTTTGCCTCTCCAGGTTTGACCAGCACAGCACACCACTGTACTCAAGGCTGACTCCAGGCTTCAGGGGAACCTTGTCAAATTGCCCTCCATGGGTTCCCTCTTTACCTGAGTGGACCCCAATCTGTCATTATCACATGAAGGCTCTGGGCACAGAGGTGGTCACCACTGAGACCTTCTGAGGGCCCTGGGCCCTCAGCAACTGCCCAACCATGGTGCTTCCTGTATTATGGCCCTGTATGGCCCTGCCTGTATTAATCCTTGTCTCAAAAAACTCTGAGACAACCATTGCCAACAAAGAGGAAAACCATGAGATGAAGTCATGAGACCATTTGACCCACAGGGATTATATGCTGTCAGTTAGCTGCTAAATACTGTTTAATTTCTGTATATACACATGATAAGTAAAGAACAGACCCCCCCATAGGTGTCGTTTGAAAGTTTGGCGAGTGTGTGTTTGTTCTAGGCCTGTCTCAAGTCAGAAGTCACATTACAGTATGGTTCTACACATGCATTTTTATGTGGTCAAATATTTATCTAAAGCCACACTTTTCACTTGAGCTCTCAGGAGGGATACTGATCTGAATCTTCACAAGGAAAACACTGGGGTGCATGTATCCCAAGTTGAGGGTCAATAAAACACTTCCAAAAATTACTATAGGTAAAGTTGTGATGAATTGGCTTGCTGTGCTGAAGAGGGAGTGAGCCACAGGACTGGAACAGGATTAAAACGTTAGTTTATGCAGCTGTGAAAATGGAAAGTATGCCATTGGGCCTGGAGCATTTCATTTCCTTCTTAAGGTTTGGAAATCAGGACTGTACACAGTATTCCAAATGTGGCTTCACCATAGATTTGTACTGAGGCATTATGGTATTAGCAGTATTAATTTATTTCCTAAAGATGCCCGGTGTGAGATTTGCCTTCTTCACAGCTGCTGTACACTGGGTCAATATTTTCTTTGAGCTATCCACCATGAACTCAAGATCTCTTTCCTGAATCATCACTGATAGGTCAGATCCCATTAGTATATATATAGGAAGTTGGCTTTGTTTACCCCAATGTGCATCAATTTACATTAATTGACATTGAACTGCATTTGTCATTTGGTTGCCCATTCATCCTGATGAGAGAGATCCTTTTGGAGCATTTCACAATTTGCTTTGTTTTGTTTTACCACCCTGAATAGTTTGGTGTCATCTGCAGTCTTGACCACCTCACTCTTTACCCCACTTTGTACATTCCTCTACTGTGAAAATTGCCCATTTATTCCTACTCTCTGCTTCCTTTCTTTAACCAGTTACAATCCATAAAAGGACCTGTCTGCTAAGTTTATTCAAGAGTCTTTTTGAAAGTACAAGTACACAGTATCAACTGGATCGTCTTTACCCACATGCCTATTGACGCTCTCAAAGAACTAGAAGGTTAGTGAGACAGCATTTATCTTTGGGGAAGCCATACTGATTCGCACTGATTAAGGCTCATTCTTCTATATGGTTAATAATTATCTTTAACTATCTTCTCAATCACTCCTAGACATTAAATAATTAAGATAATTATTAATCTTATCTTGTTTGTATGATATGAAATAGAGATCTAATAAATGAATCATCAAATATATTGATTTTTTTAAAAAAATCTCTCAAATAGAAGTAATCTTTTTTTTTTTTACATTTCAAACCGATATAAAACCAAGCCAAAATGAAGCCCAGAACTAGTTATAACATGCTATGATTAAAGAAACTATTGGAAGGGAGATACATTATTTGCACTGTAGTTATGAATGAGGTGGGAAGTTTTTTCAATACGACCTTCATTTTAAAGATGCTTTAATATAAGATGCCAGAATGCTCTTGTGGTTGTACTTGTGTCTGATTTTTAAACACGGTGCTGTCTGGGCAAGATCTTGGATTCCATCTCAAGAGTGACCCTGTGGTACCCTTTCCATCTAATTTAGCTGATACTTTCATTAAATTGAGGCATGTGCTTTTGCAATGGGCTCTGTATATCAGAAACAAGGAACTTTTGTTTAATCTGGACTCATGCAGTACAAAAATTGGGGTCAGTTCTGCTTTCAAATAATATTGACTGAAATAGTTTGACATATGGATGACTTACTGCTTTTGACTTACTGGTCTGAGCCATTTGACAAGTTACAAATCCAACACGGAAGATCCTTCCATATATTTGCCAGGAATTAATGCAAGATTTACATGTAGGTCATAACGTGAAACACAGCCCAATCCTACCTAAATCCCTGCATGGCGCTGCAGAGGTGCCAGTGCAGCTTCCACTGCACCCTGTGGGGGATTCTGGCTTATGAAGGTCTCCTCGGCAGTGGCGTCACTAGACGCGCGTCACCCTGGTGCGGGGACGCGCGTCACCCCCCCAGGGGCGCGACGTTATGGGCGCGGGGGGAGGGGGCCATCCGGCTCCCCCCCTGCATCGCGTCGCCCCCCTCCGGACGCTCCGAGGCCGGCCCGGGAGCCGGCCTCGGAGCGTCCGACCCCATCGGCGCTCCAGGGCCTTCTGAACGAAGGCCCAGGCAGCGCGTCAATCCGGGTATTTTCTGGATTTTCGCGCATGCGCAGACCCGTTTTGAGGGCTTTTTGCCCTCAAAACGGGTCTGGGCATGCGCGAAAATCCGGGAAATACCCGGATTGACGCGCTGCCTGGGCCTTCGTTCAGAAGGCCCTGGAGCGCCGACGGGGTCGGACGCTCCGAGGCCGGCTCCCGGGCCGGCCTCGGAGCGTCCGGAGGGCGACGCGCGTCACGGAGGTGACGCGCGAGGGGGTGCGCGCGTCACCTCCTGGCGGCCCGCCCCCCCGCCACGCCCCAGTGACGCCCATGCTCCTCGGGGTAAGGGGACATTTGTCCCTTTGCCTCGGGGTAAGTCCCAGCAGCCACTATGGGGCAACTCAGATCTGTGACCAGCTCAATTGCTCCATGAAGGTGGATTAGGCCCGGGAAGGGGCCTTGGATTCAGCATGTGCTGCCACCAACCCTGCCCCCCTCCCAGGCCTGATCTGCCCTCCTCCTTGTCCCATCACTGCCCTGTTCTGCTCACCCTTCCACCGTTCCACCCTCCCCCCAACGTGTTCACCCACCTCCCCTCCTTCTCTCAACACCTGCATGGACTTACCTGCTCCAGTGGGTGTCTGTGGGTCCGCTGGTGCGCAGGAGGCCACTGCAGCCTCCCTGCCAGCAGTCCTGCAGCATGCGCCAGTGGAGGCTGCTTTTTGACAGCCGTAAAGCAGGTTTATTCCCTTACCTCAGGACTGCATTGTGGCTGCATCGGTGCTGGAAAGTTGGATAGGATTGGGCCCTAGCTTTTCTATTGTTTGTTTAACCTTGTTTTTTTTAAAAAAAAAAATAAACATGCAAATTTTGTATAGGAAGATATTTTCTTAAGGTTAAAATCTCCTTGCTATACTTTTAACAGTTCAGGTATCCAATCCAATCTATTGATCAAAAGAATTGCTGAAATTCCTAAGCCAAGACCAGAGATATGAAAAGAGAAATTTCACTGAGGCAATTTGAATATTTCTTATTTCTCAGCTGGCAGAGAAAATACACACGTGCATTTTAAGAGCAATGGCAACTTTAGCAGCTGGAAATAGGGAACCAACAGGCTTTTCATGGCACTGACTTGGCCATCCAGTTAAAAGCCATTTCCTTGTTGGCTTGGTGTTTATTCTGTCATTACTACCTGTACAGTTACAGAATATCACTTATAGAGCAATCCTAAGCATTTCTGTTAATAATTAGATCCACTAAGTTCAGTAGAACTTACTCCCAGGTAAGTGTACAAAAAATTGCAGCATAGATCGTCCCAGTCTGTAAGCATAGCTAGGTAATACCTTCAAGAGAGAAGAAGGGGCTCCTTAATTTGTCACACTGAATTGTTAGGGCTTCTTCACTATATGGCTTCCCTGAGTAGATTGAAATTTTGCCTGGTTACAGATTCTGGCTCTTGATTTATTATCTCATCCTGACTCCTGGTTTATTCTGTAGTTTTGGCTTGACTCATGGCCCAACTTCTGGCTAGTGAACCCTAGGCAGTAACTTTTGGTTCCTGCCTATAGGGCTGGCCCAGAACCTCCTGACACCTGAGGCAGCATGCCAAATGCTGTCCCGTCCCCCCATACTCTTTGATGTGCCAGCCTCTGCTCCTCCCAATTTTCCAGTGCTCAAGCTCAGCAATCTCCTCTCTTTCACATTTCCTCTTCCTCTCGCTGTCCTCTCTTCCTTTTCCAATCCATGGAGTGTAAAGAGAAGGAGGAACAGTGGAGGCAAGTTGTGGACAGAGATAGGTGCCCCCCATCAGGTGATTGCTTCAGTTGGCCTCATGGATGGGCCGGCCCTGGCTGCCAATGTCTCATATCTGACAAGCCTAACCTGAAGGGAAAAAAAATGAGATATTGCTGATACTGATACTGCTGTCAGTACACCTGGTAAGTATACCAAAGATAAATACCCCTGCTATCCCTGCTAACTGGGCAAGAGGCACTTTTTCAATTGGTGCTCTGTTTGTATCTAGCGGGGGAGAGCAACTGCTCCCCTTTCACCCCAGCACAGTGTCTATTCTGGTGGCTGTTTGCTGGTGGTGTTCTGCATCTTTTAAAGATTGTGAGCCCTTTTGGGACAGGGAGCCATTTAATCATTTGATTTTGTCTGTAAACCGCTTTGTGAACTTTTTGTTGAAAAGCAGTATATAAATACTGTTTAATAATAATAATAATAATAATAATAATAATAATAATACATATATTATTATTATTATTATTATTATTATTATTATTATTATTATTATTATTATTATTATTTCCAGCTCTGGACTTGTCATTCTGTTTCTCTAAAAACTGTTATATTAACTCATGAAAGTCTTCTCATTGCTGAGAAGTGACTCATCATAGAAAAAAAGTAGTACAGGAAGTGGTTTACCAGTTAAGTGGTTTCTTGGGGTGATTATAAATAATGGAAATGTTAGGGGTTTTCCCCCCAGTCCTGGTAACTTCCTCCTTCAGTTGCCTGCTATTCATTTGGATTAAAAAAGTTGATTTAAATGGGAGAACATCTTTATGGGGTAATAGCCTCTTGTGTCTACAAGAAATATCCATTGATTTCAAAGCAGGAGACATTGATTGCATGACAATGTTTTCTCACAAGGAGGCTGTGAAATCATCTTAATTTCTGTTAGGACAAATGGATTGTATAGATCTAGTATTTTTTTGTTATGTGGTTTTCTTAGTGTATGTGCTGATAAGTGCAATATTCTGGTTTATAGCCAGAGAACAGAATACTGGACTGATGTTCCTTGACAATGGAGTGCCACACATGGCACTGTTGGAGCATTTCTGGCCTTGAACTCACTTGATAAGAAATTCTGGGCTATCACTTTGACTATCGTACACATCCTGTGTAACCTTGCACCGGTGTAACAGCAGATGCACTGGTGTAAGTGCAATTACACTGGCATAAGTGCACTTACACCGGTGCATCTACTGTTACACCAGTGCAAGGTTACACAGGGTTGCGCTGCAAGTGATTAAAAAGCAGGTACATTTTTTCAACGTTTATTGATATATCATTTATACCACATCTTTATGATCCCCAAAGTGGCTTACAACCACAATAGAAAGAATAGAAACACAAGCCAGGAGCCTCTTGATTCCCAGGCCAATGCCTCCACTTCTAGACCCTGGGAAACCAGTCATTGGACCAGAATTCTTTTTCAGGCAGGGAGCAGGAGGTGAGCTCCCTGCAGCTGCTCCATTCTCTTACCTATGGTGGAGGCCAGGCTGATCTTTCCCTAGCCCTGGTTTCATCCTGAGAGGCAGGGGGTGCAAGCTCCCAGGGCCCTTAGTCATCTGGCTGATGGCAGAGGATGCCTCCAGTTCTTGGACAACTGGCAGTTGGAAGAGTTCATTTCAGGTGGGGGGGGGGAGACGAGGTCTCTGCAGCTGTTCTATTCTCTGACCAGTGTTGGGTGTCAGGCTGATATCAGACATAACAGTTCTGTCCCTTGTTGGCTGGCAATGGATAGAAATTGGAAAGAAAAAGTAGAAAAACCACGTGAGGACATCACCCATATATGTGATTATCTCTGCTGCCGTTTCTCAGTTAATTCTTACCCCCAAATCTTATCTTTTAGAGTCATGGGTTGCAGAACAATGATGGTGATAAATGTTAACAGTTCATTAAAACTTCGATTAAACCTTAAAGATTAATGGAGACTCATCACCTTCTATGACTGTTAAAATAGTGATGCACCTGCCAAAATCGGCTTTGGCCCAAGTGGATCTCACAGGTTGACGATAACAAATTGCTGTATAAAATGTATAGTGGCAGAGTGCTGCGTTTTTCATGTGTTGCATTATTACCCGTCATTGTGTCTTATTAGTTTTGAAAGAAGGTGGTCACTATGCACATTTGGGCCATGACCTTGATTAACAGCCAGATGTCAAGCAGCCTGGCCAGCTCTATGAAAATCAGAGAACCATAAATGTAGTAGCTGGATCTGAGGTTAAATTTTTCTGACGTTTTAAAATTGTCGAAAGGCATCATAATTAATTATACAGATTTTGTCCTCTAAAGAAAGCTTTGCCTCAAGCTCGCTTACAGCAACACACATATGCGCGTGCGCGCACGTGCATGCACACACACACACACATACACACACAGCAAGGTCGAATGCACCCCCAAACTTCTCAGGAGGGGCCTGGCGATGTCACAATGCTGGGTCTGGTCTGGTGATGTGACAAGACTATCAACCCTTGGAAAATCTGGTATTGGGACGGGACAGGTCCCAGCACTAAAGAGGCGGAGCCTACAGTGATTCAAAAATGACATGAGATTAACCTTTTGCTGCCAATTGACTTGAGAAAAAGATGGACAAACAGGGTCATTTTGGGCAATGGGACACCCCCCTCCTTACCTTCCCAGTGACTACAGTACTTAAATCTTGAGAGAAAGATGGAAGAGAAGCCCAATCCAGGAAGCTCCATCAGCTCCTTAAGGGCCACCGATGTCCTAAGACAGCTCCCTCTATTTAATATTTCGAAACTTGTTGTTTTCAGTAATTTTAAATTGTAAACCACCTTGAATGCTTTTACAGAAAGGATGTGGGCCTTCTCTGTGGTTGTGCCCTGATTGTGGAACTTCTCCCCCCTCCTCCTGAGGCCCACCTGGCTTCTTCTGTTCTGATCTTCTGGAAGATGACCCTCCTTTGCCAGGCATATGGCCTGGTGTAACAACTTTGGGATAGTTTTTACTCTCTTCTTTGAGGGCTGAACTCTATTGCAACTAGTCAGTTCATTTTTATGTTTATTTTATCTTGATTGTTTTAATTGTCTGTTATGTCTTTCTGTAATGTTAGTTTGTTGTTAGCAGCCCTGAGCAGGTAGTATTAGCACATCTTTTAATAAATAAGCAGGGATGTGGATCAAGTCTCTGACTCCAATTTTCGAGCCAAGTCCCAAGTCTCTGGGTCCAAGTCTCAAGTCAAGTCTCAAGTTCCTTGATTGTAGTGGAATTAACAGGTAAGAGGCCATGGCTTTTTTTTTTTTTTTTAGAAAAATAGTAAAATAAGAACCAGGAAACTTGGTCAAAATGTAGTAAACTGTATTGATTAAAAGTGTTAGCAAACACAACACACGTTAAGAACCTTAAGTAATTCAAGTTTAAAAATTAAAACCATCATCTAAACAGCGACGTTTCGCTCCAATTTCATAGAGCATTTTCAAGCTAACCCTCATATAGTGGGGAGATGTTAACGGTATCTAGTCAGAACGTTATATGAGAAAGGATGAGAAAACCTCGTAACCAACCTTACAATGCTTAATCAGGTGTGCGGGGAGGAAATTGAAGGCATCCAACTGTCATTAACCAAGCCCCAGGCAATACGTATCGAGCATAATTAACCTCAAGTAACCCACGGTTACTATTATCAGGACTGGAGTTTTTTAAAGGGACCAGACCTTCTGCAACAGAACAAATAACTACAGAAAGGAAGGAAGGAAGGTCAGGATCCAAAGCACTGAATGGAAAGCTTTTGTGTGCTCAGTAAGTAAGGCTTCAGAGCCCCTTCCCTTTGGGTCCAGGCCCTGTTACATTTGGCAGCCTTCTCCAAAACCCAGGGAACATTCAGAAGCAGCCTCTGATGCAGTGAAAGATGTGGCTGTCAGAACACAATCTGGAACAAATTATCTGAAAAATCAATCAATAGGCTACAATCCTATCTGTACTTACTTGGGAGTAAGTCCCATTGAACTTGATGGGACTTACTTCTGCATAGACGTGCATAGATAAGGCTGTTATTTTACCAACTTTTCAAGTGTGGTTATTCTTCTGCGCCATATGATTAATGCCATGTGAACTAACATTTTGAAACGGACCTTCCCTTTTTTATCAGCTGGTCTGCTAGGAAACCACCTCCTGAACACATCACCCCATCTTGCCAGAACTGTTTTGCCTAAATCTTCTTGTTGAAACTGCCCACACTATCTGTCTGTAAGTCATTTCCGTAGTGTCAGCAGCAGCAGACAGTGAGAGATTGTTGTAACAAAACAGGTATCCAAGATAGAGGTGTGACTGCACATTTTTCTGACCTTGAGATTATAGAAGAGAATGAACCCCCTTCCTGACATGGAAATTATATCCATATGGTAATTATGTCCTATATGAAGTGTACTTAAAAATATTTTCTTTTGTCACAGTTATATATTTTTTTTATTTGAAAGGACCGTTAACTGCTCTGATTTTGGGCTTAAATATGTGCCTGTTTTAAAAACTCAGTTCTATACAATTATTTCAGTGGTTTTCAGATAGCTAAGCTTCATGTTTCAGAGTATCAGGAACCAAATTATTTTGGTTAAGTTCTCAGCTTTGTATTTGTAAAATGGGCTTTTCTGGTTTATTTTTGAAGGCAAAGAATTCTGAGACTGTAATAATATGAGTCGGGCAGCCAGATCCTGACTACGGAACCGGCGATGGAACAAGTGTTCCATCGCCAGAAGCTGTCGCAAATGTACCGTAAGGCACGTTTGCGAAGTCTCGCGAGTAAGTCCATGCGGCCGCCGGAGGAAGGTAAGTCTCCGGTGGCCGCCACATGGGCGATCTGGGCGGCGAGGGAGGGGGGCCATTGGCTGAGCCGGCCTGGAAGGGGGCGGGGATGGCGTCCACCATATCCCCACCCCCGCTGGGCCAGCTCGGCCGTTACACAGCCTCCTCCTGGCGGAAATTCGAGGAGGCCGATTGGGACTGCCCTGGTTTACATCTGGGGAAGGGGACGAACGTCCCCTTTCCCGAGTAGACCTCCAGGCCACAGCAACGCGGCCTGGAGTGGGGATTGGATCCAGCGGGCAGCCCCGGGTCGCCAGCCGGATCCTTATATAGGATTTCACTCTCAAGCAATACCTTGGTGGGCAAAACTCCACAGGTCTTCTAAGAAACATGATTTAGCAGTATGATGTTGTAGAAATGGGAACTGAGAAGGAATTATCAGGAGAAGAAAAGGGGACTTTTAGATTGCTTGTTCCTTCCTTCTTCCCCAAATGAACTGATCATCTGTTGGAGAAGATGAACTCAGAGAAAATGCAACTCCTGCTTCTATAATATTGGTTGCAAAAGGGAGGCCCAAACAAAACATTTTACACACACGGATGGTCCATGGACAGACGGACATATACTGTATGTGGATGGATTCACAAGTATCAGAATCACTAGATATTACAATTATCTAGTCTGATTTGCTTTGCACAATTGGATAGTGAATTTTGTCTAGTTTTCTCTGCAACAAGTTTAGTAATGTTGCATGATTTTAAGGAATAATAATGTTTTATTTCTGAAATCTACTCTATACTTTATCTGTTGTGATAACTTTTGGGTAGAAACCAGGTTGTGCTCTTCATCTTTCCTTTGAGGTTTGTACTGTATGTATTCTGAAACTAAATTCTATACCTTCAGGTTTTATTGAATCCCATTAAATGGCTTGTAAGCTCATTAGGCTGTGATCTTGTACTTGCGAGCACTTGCGAGCTAATTGATTTCAGACTGAGTTGCAATTATATTTTTGCAGCATTTATCCATAGAAAAATTGCACTCCATGGTTTGACAAGTATGTCCTTTGACACTGCATTTGGAGAAATCTGGAGTTTATTATGGGATAAAATAAAATCCTTGCCAGAGTCGTGGCAACCTGGTTGGGGAGCATTTCAGGTCAACAACTAAATTAACCTGGGCATTAAGCCCGACCCACACCCCACGAGTTCCGCCACGTCCTGGACGTGTGCGGAACTCGCGCAGCTGTGTGGCCTCCATTTTTAGAGATCGCATCAGAACGCGGGAGACCTGTGCTCTCCTGAGTTCCGGTGCGATCAGAATTGTATCATGGCCAAGATTTTGAGGGGGCGGGACACGGAGCTACTTTTGTCAGCAGTCAGATTAGAGGGGGTTTCAGCCAATTGGATCGTACTTATGTTTCATCCAATCAGCGATTAGAATGTGGGACAATCAGGAAGGACTAATTGCAGGACGACACTGGTGGAGAGCAGGGCAGCACTTGGAGGTGGGTGGCCAGGCACCTACGCTCGCACGCCTCCACGCCGGAACTTGTGCGGTGTGGGTCGGCCTTTATGGTAACCTTGTATCTCTTCACAATGTGCCAAAATGTGTTCTTGGCCAGGTCATTCTGTAGCCTGCTTTTTTGGTGCATTTTAAGAGTGCAGGTACTATCGGACTGGAAGTGTCTAATGCTCAGGACAGTATTAGGTGTGGTAGGGGGGTGGTACCAGCTGCTTCTCTGTTGAACAAATGGACCAGGGAAAGGAATATGAAATAAGAGCAGAATTCTTAATGCATAATGTTCACTTCCATACAAACACACCATGGATGTTTCCCATCTATTCTCCTCACTGTGTTTCTCCTCATCGTGCTGGTTATGTTCTCTTCCTAATTAGTTGATTGCAAAGACAAAAATCCCTTTGTTTCTAAAGGAAGAGCTTTCTCTGATCATCCAGATTGTTGACGTTATGGAACAAGGTAGTCATTATGATAACAAAGGCTCCACTTTATGATAACAAAGGCTCCACCATCAGAAACTGATGGATTAAAAACTCAATAAGTAGTTAGGGTGCAGAAATAAAAAGAACTATACGACATCCTAAGTAAGGGACATTTAAATTGTAATGCTCATTGAAGTAAATGGACTCTTCAGGTGCCTTCAGACAAACATATTTCTTGCAGCATGAGCTTTTGTAGACAAGATCAGACGCTTGTGCGGACAGACAAGGTGTTGAGTAGATGCAGAAACAGCAAGAAGAAATCCATGGGAGACAAAATCTGTTTTGCAAGGTGAGAATAAAGAGAAAAGAACACAACTTGATGAACATGCTGCTATACACTGAGTCAAACCATAGGTCCATTTAGGTCAGTATTGTTGAAAAGACTGGTGCTTCAGTGTGTCTTTAGGGTTTCCGAGAGAACTCTTTCCCAGCCCTGCCTGACGATGACAAGGATTTGAACCTGGAATCTTTTGCATGCAAAGCAGGTGCTCTTTCACTGATTTCTGACCTTTAATCTGAGCCCTTAAATTTGAAACCAAGATCAAACCATGTAGAGTTGCACATATTTTTTTGTTTTTGTTTCTGACATTTCATTCAACATGTGGAGGAACAGGGTGCAGTCCCACTTCGTTCTCCAAGCATTGGTGTATACCGGGGGGTGAAGAACTTATGAGCAGCCCTTCTGTGTAAGTCAACATAGGGAATCAATATGTAGATGATAAATAGAAATGGATAGAATTTAGGATTGGGCTGTTAAGCCCTAGCTGACTGTGACAAAGGTAGACATGTGTGAGAAAGTGCATCTGCCACACAGCTATGAAGTAGGAGAGATGCCTACTTGCAGCCCTACCTGGAGATACTGGGAACAGAACCTGAGACCTTTTGGATGCAAAGTAGATACTCTACTCCTGAAATATGGCTCTATCCCCCCCCCCCCAATGTAGAGATACAGTGCACAATCTAATCAATTGAAGGCTTTGAGCCCACTGATGTCAGTGGAGCCCAAATGTCACTTGATGGCATATTCGCACAGGTGGGATAATAGTTATTTGTAGGGAGACATAGTCTGATAACCCCAATCAGCAGTGCCTTAAATGTGAGAGTTTTTAAAGACACTGCATATCCTACAAATATGTAACAAGGAAATCCAGGGATACCTCCTAGTCCCAGTGCTAGAGACAATGATTGATAGTCAAAGTGAGATCATCTTGTTAGGTGGATGATGATCCAGGGGAAGAGGTCACCAGCACTTACATATGTATATAACATCCATCACTTTCTATGCCCTCTTTATACTTTTAACATAGTAAACTCTTGCCTATACAAGCTCATACAACATTAACAGTGCAATCCTGTGCAAGTATTTGCGGGCAGCCTAAATGGCCAGCTGCTGCATCCTGTGCAAATTGCGGCCCATGCCAGTGTGGCCTGGGATCACCTCGGGGGAAGGGGACATTCCTCCCCTTCCCCCGGTGTATGCGGCCCAGTGTATGCCCAGAGCTGTTGGATGCACGACAGCTCTGAAGCAGGCATGTATTTGGGGAGGCCGTGTAAGACTGGCCCAGGCTGCAACGGGGCATAGGATATCAGAGCAACTCAGCGCCAATATCCCTGCCCCCTCTCAGGCCGACCCGGCCAATGGCCCCCTCCCTTGTCGCCCCTGCCTGCCCTCCCCCCACCCCTGCACCTACCGGCACGGGACCTACCTATGGCAGCCGCCGCAGGTCCGGCTCAGCGGCTCAGCGAGGCTGGTGCCGCTTAATCACAAGGAGCCACAAATGTGCTTTATGGCATGTTTGCGACTCCTTAGGCTGGTGGAGCACTTGCCCCACCGGCCTAAAGATAGGCAGGATCGGGCTGCCCGTTAGTAAACCTCAATTAATTTAGACTTTAAGGTGGCACATTGTTCTTGATCTTTCTTGAAGCAAAATCTAGCTACTCTTTCTTCTATAACATGTAATGTCTTTTTATGTATTCATTCGTATTTATGCACCGTCATTGCTATAACCACAATTCTATCTAACTCTTAGGATTGACTGCTGATGCTGTGTTATGATGCATAGGAAAAAGGCCACCAGTCCTTCAACTCCTTTGTATTTAGCTCCTTAGATCTCTGGTGTCAGCTCCCATGCTTTCAACAGGGATGTCAGTAGGTGGAGCGAAGTGTAGGGAAGATTGAATTTGTTCACTGCCTGGACATCTCTGATAAGGCCATCATTTGCTTCTCTTGCAGAGACAATCTGTCAGTTGTCTGATGCAGACCTTGCTCAGGGCCTAGCTCCTGCCACCCATGGAGAATACACACAATTACTAGGTAAATGCTCATACCCTTCCATCCTTTGCTGCTGGGAAAAGAGTCTTCATGGAACTTTATCCTTCTGCTGCATCTTTTTTTGTTTTTGTCTCTGCATCTTCTAGATTTGGCTAACATACACAGTGCATCCTCTCCTGTTTGCCAAAGGGTGAATCTCTTTAATAATCATTGATTTCTGTTGAACCTGCAACCTTTTCCCCATCCTAAATTACTCTCATTAATGACTTACATAGTTTTCTCACATGGCATCTCTCTCTCTCTCTCTCTCTCTCTCTCTCTCTCTCTGACCAGATGAGAGGAAGTTAATTTTCACTTGAATGATTCCAGGATCAGACTGATGGAGCGTGTAGCAGCAACACTGGCTGCAAAGCCATCAGTTATCTTGTCAGGCTGCCTTCAGTCACTCCTGATGCTGTTGGAAGTTTAGCAACTGCTGGTGCCGGCTCCATTTTACTGCAGTCCAGATGGAGGCTTAATGCAAAGAGCAGGGAGCGTTTGAATGGGAACCAAGGCCATTCATGACCTGGCCTGCCCCTTCCTGTGGAGCCCTATGGATCCCTGCCATGTGAACCAGACTTCTCTCCCATTCATCTCCATCCTCCCCCTTTATTCCTTCCATAGAACAATGGCTCAAATTAGTTTACACAGATGTGTGCTTGTGACGCAGGGGAAGGCTCCTTTGTACCCTCTCACGTTTGGGCCGTGTAGCTTAAAGACTGCAGCTTTGCAGAACTGGGTTTTGTTTTTGTTTTTGATGGGCAGCCACTAGGATAAAAGGGGGCACAGAAGGAATAAATGACACATGGCATAATTAGCACTTCTCTAGTTTGCAGCTCGTTTGTTGTCTATGCTGAAATAAATATTTGATTTCCACCATTTTAAATATTCATCATACTGCATAAAAATGGCAAATAGCGTAACAAAATACCCAAGCCATGAATATTAAGCTTTGACATCGGCAATAGTTCATTCCTTTGGTGAACGGCTACTAAATTTAGTTAAGCAGCAAAAAGGAATTCGCCATGTAAGAAGCACCAGCTAACTCTTAGTTATTCAGTAAGAATGACAGAACAGATTTATATTTTATGCAGGCAAAGCGCATGCTGCATGTTGACTGGGATTTGCCAGAGTGGATGTCACAAAGTGTGACGGGAATATCCATGTATATCTGTGGTCATTTGATGTAGCTCAGTGGTAGTGTGCGTGCTTTGACTATAGAAGGCCCCAAGTTCATTCTCTAGTTTCTTCAAGTAGGGCCAGGAAAAACTGCTGGTTGGAAACCTCAGCAAGCTACTGCCCACCAAGAGGGACAATGCTGAGCTAGGTGCAGGGGTGGCATCAGGGACTGACTGACCACATTGGGCCCTAAGGCAGTGGTTCTCAAACTTTTTAACACCGGGACCCACTTTTTAAAATGACCCACCTAGACTTAAAAAAAAAGGTGACTTTATTAGATTTTATGCTTTTATGTAATTATAAAAGGATAAAAGTGTCTTAAATAGACAAACACACATGTGCAGGAATCTTGTGCAGTTGGCATATGATACACCACAATAGAACTTGGCGTTCAAGAATGATGAGAGAGACAGAGATATAGGCACAACACTCTAATATGTATTATGGAAATAAATATACAATAAGAGGGAGGGTGATCAAATGTGAAGTGCAGTAAAATAACTCAATTGCTAAATACATTAATAGCCCAATCCTATCCCAGTCCGACAGGTATGGTGCAGGGCTGCCGACGCAGTATCTGCTGCATCCTTCACACTGGCAGGAGACCAGGTCAGCTGGGAGAGGTAAGTAAAGAAAAATTTTACTTACCTCCTTGGCCGCTGCCTGGTCCCCTATGGGTCTCCTCAATGCTATGTCGGCTCTTTTGCAGGCATAGCTCTGAGTGAGGAGCCTTGTGGGGGGCGTGTCCAATCTGGGCCAGGAGTTTCAGATACAGCAGACGTCAGTACCACTGTGATCCACCCTGTCCCACCCCAAATCCGCCTGTGATCTGTCCCACACCAGGTCAGTGCATAAAGCCAAAATCACGTATAGTCAACTCCCTTAAAGCCAACAGATACATACTTTCTCTTTAAGAACCAAAAGCACAGTATGAGAGACACACAGAGACCTGAGGGAACAGCAGCTACATTCTCCTGCTCCAAGGCATAACAGAGTAAGTGGCATTGCAAGCAGAATCACCTGCACTATTTAAATGGTTGTTTTTCTCTGACTTTTTTGGGGGGGGAGGGGCGAGCATGTATACTTGAATTCCCACGAGTCTATAATGTATAAGATGCGGCCCGACTGTATTGTTTATGTGAAACTTGGTTTCCTCTTTTCATACACAGTGGTTGCATTTATGCAGGGGTGTAATGTGGGTGGGGCCTGTGGGGAGGGTGCAATTTTCTCTTGCCATCCCCCACGCCCCCACCTCACTTATGGTTCCCACCTCCGTGCGCCACGTCTCCTCCTCACAATCGGCTGGAGGAGAGGGGGCGCATGGAGGCAGACAGGCGATTGGCTGCCCTAGCTTTTGGGTCGGAGCGCTCCCAGCGCAATGAGCCTAAAGTGATAAGGCCGAGACAGACCAAGCCCGTGGTTCGGGCGGAGCGTGCGTCGCTCCGGCTGCGTTGCCGCACCGGACGCACGCTAGGGGGCTGGATGGGACGTTTGCATGTCCCACCAGATCGCAGCCGCAGCGAGGATCGAGCAGCGAGGATCGAGCAGCGAGTGAGGGGGGGAGAGAAGGAGGGAGATATCCCCCTTCTCTCCCCCCCCCTCTTTCGCTCACTCGCTGCTCGATCCTCGCTGCGGATCTTCCCTCAGAAGAGGTCAGGACTAGTGGGGATGATTGCATTTTGGAGACCATTTGCTTGCTTGCTTGCGTAGTTCAACAGGAAAGCTGAAGAGAGAGGCATGGAGTCTAGAGGTCAGAGATAAGCCGAGAAGGAACTCGCTGGGAAACCACTGACATACGAACCCTAACCTGTTGACTAGTGGGGACTGCACAGAAGAGAAACGCTTGTGTGTGTGTGTGTGTGTGTTTACTAAAGCCACGATATAAATGGCAGTAACTATCGCAACTTGCGATAGTTACTGCCATTTATATTGTAGATTTAGTAAACCCACACACACACACTAGCGAGGGGGGAGAGAAGAGGTGAGGGGACCTGACGCTCGAAAGTTTGAAAAACAAAGCGCTCACTAAGCGAGGAGAAAAATGGCTGCTTTATGAAAACATTCTGCCCCTCTTTCCCTTTGATTGACGTTGGCTTTCTTTCCTTTGATTGGCTCTGGCCGCTCTGTGTCCTGCCCCCAGGGGGCTGGGACACGGACGGAACGGGACGAACGTGGCCAGCGCTGGGATTGGGGCAGCTGACGCGTTTACGCGCCGGGGGCTGCCGACGTCTGACGACGACAGCCGGGAGCAGCAACGGAGCCATGACAGACTGAGAAAACGCGCCCGCAGCACGGACGCGCACGGACGCGCACGGAGCACCGGAGCTGGTCTGTCACCGGCTATAGTCTATCACCTCCCACCTCCACGCGCTGCGTCTCCTCCTTGTGATTGGCTGGAGGGTGTGTGTGGAGGCAGACAGATGATCGGCTGCCAAGCTTTTGGGTTGGAGTGCTCTGAGCGCAACGAGCCAAAAGTAAGAGCAGCTGATCACCTCCCGCGCCGAGTCTCCTCCTTGCAATCAGCTGGAGGGGGGCGCGTGGAAGCAGACAGGCGATTGGCTGCTGAAGCTTTTGGGTCAGAGTGCTCTGAGCGCAACGAGCCAAAAGCGAGGGCAGCTGATTGCCTCCCTGCGAACCCAGAAGTGGCGGGACGTCACATGATGTGATGTCACGTGGGCTACCGAAATGCTTCCTTGCCCCAGGTGCTGCCCGGGGCAGTTACGCTTCCGCATTTATGAAAAACTACCAGACATTGGCCTGATATTTAACCAGTAGCCGTGAACCTTTTGTAATATAATTTCTTTCTGAGCATTATGTAGTCATTTCTTGCACGGCCCTTGTGTCTTTTAACTTTTCCTGTCGTAGTTTCCTTCCATTACTTGTCCACGTAATCCTTTTTTTCCTTGCATTAATAGCCAATGTTACCATCCACGTAACTTTTTTCCTGCTTTCTGTCTTGTTAGTCAGCCATGTTTTTGACCTCCTGCCCTGACTTTTCCTGGAGGAAAATGTCAATGGACAAACTTGTAACCTATTTTAGTGACCTTTAAAAATGCTGTTGATTTTCCCCCCGACCCTCGATAATTTATAGCTACTGTCGCTCAGCAAAGTGCAGAGAACACAAAGGTGAGTATAATTAAGGCTACAGGCAGATCCTTGAGATGCTGAGCAGGGTCATAACTCTGACTTGAACTGGAATTTCAAATGAAGAAAATCCTGTAAATCCAGTAGTCGAAAGAGCAAAACAGAAGCAAGGTGCGGGGGGGGGGGGAGCTCTTGAGCAAAGAAATTCAGCTAACGAACCAACCTTTTTCTCCAGACAACGGTTCAGACTTGACAACTAGTATGTTGTTTATGGCACCTGGTAAGCATCACTGAATGTTTACATTTATTCTTTCTAATGGATGTTTAAATGTATTGCCTGATGATCATCAGTAGTTTCTTTTAAGGCTGCTGCCAGCTCACTTGGAATCAAGATCAGGATAATAAGATGAGGATTTGGGCGGCTAAGCTTTTTCAAATGCTTCCCTTGAGTCTGCTTTGAAATCTTTCATGTGTTTGTCTTAGGCAGAAACATAGATACAGATACTTGTGTTGCTGTTTCCGTAATCTCTTGGCCAAAAAGTGAACTTATGATTCATACATTTCCATCTTTCCATCTGATTGTATTCCATTCCATTGAACGTGTGCTGTTGTCCTCCCCCTGCCCCCCCCCTCCAGTCACAATACTAGAAATTATGCAGTATTATGGCTGGAGAGTGTGCAAGTTAATCTGCATTCAAAAGTGGTCCCACTCTGCAGCAGGGTAAAGCAAGTCATTTCAGGATACAAATTTGGGGAAGATTTATGGCACAATCCTGTCTAAACATTAGACCGGGCGGAGCGGCACCCGCTCAAATATAGCAAAACAGCCAGCAAAATAGCTGGCGCACATTCAAGCTGTGCGCTGGGGCTCTACTGGGGGTGGGGATGAACATCCCCTTCCCTCGAGGAGTGCTCCAGCCGTGCTGGTGCTGGGTCCTGTCTGGATAGGATTCAGCACGGGCTCTACGTCCGCACTGCAGCCTAGCTAGACAGGATTGGGCATCCTGAGTCATCTCCCATCTTGCTCACTTACGCTATTCTTGCCAGCAGCAAGACACCATTGATTTTCCCCAAAGTGGCCTCTTTTCCCAGGTGAGAAAGAATGACCAAGAATGCCAGTGATCTCTTATCTTTATTTTATGGTCTTGTAAATCTGCAGAGCAGAATCTTGCTTGCTTTTCCCAGACTCTTTCTTTTGTTAAGAGTAGCTCTTTGCCCATTTCAATCCCTAAATGTATGATGCATTACATAATTCCCTCCTCCTCCTAAAAAAACACCCCCCCCCCCCTATTAGCACGATCTCCTCATGTCTTTGCCCTTTACCTTTAAACATGCTTTGCAGCCTTGATGTTGTGTTCCCTGGAGTTGTCATACTACCTTTGTAGAATGGACATGTTATACTATGTTAGTGATATACTAACAGTGCAAACCTTTACATCAGTGTTTTTCAAAGTGTGCTCCTAGGAGCCCTGGGGCTCCCTGAGACTCCTTCAGGGGCTCCATGAGCACACCATAAGTGGCCACCATCTACCCCCTGCTTGGTTTACTCATCTGTCCCTCCCGCCTCCCCTGTCAGTGGCTCTCCTAATCCCCCTCTTGTTTTGTCTCTTCCTTGGTATTTGGCGTTGGGTTCAGTGCTGCACTGCTCTGCACATGTGCCAGCACTCTGGGGCTCCCTGAGACTCCACACATGCACCGGTGGGGCTCCCCAAGACTCCTTTTAGGAGTGATAAAGGGCTCCAGAGGAGAACTGCTGCTGTACTACATGCTCACTTGGAAGTAAGTCCCACTGTGTTTAGTGGGTCTTGCTCTCAGGTAAGTGTGTATAAGATTGCAGCCTAATCAAAATATATTGAATTCCCTCCCCCCCCCCCCCAAACTTCAGTATAATTATCTTCACTGATCCGGGAAGTGGTGTGCTCTTTGTTCTGTATTCACACTGTCCAGTAACTCAGTGCCATCAGGAGGTTGCATCACAAATGATGTCTTTATAATTGACACCTGAAATTATTTCCTTGTATGTGATGTGGACTCCTCTCATATGACTGCAGGCTTCTGATATTACTGGGTGGCATGGCAAGGAACCATGTTTCAGCAGTGTGGACACTACTAAAGGCACTATGAAGATGACTTTGTTGCTGCTACTGAGATATGCAGGAATTTGGGATTTCTTGTATTGTACCATTTCAATCTACAAGGTGGGAGAACTACATGTTTCAATGGAAGAGCTCCTTGCACATGGTAATCTAGCATGTCAGTGAGAGAGGTTTTTGGATACCTTTCTCTTTAACCGAGAGCCTTCTCCGTTGTGATGATGCCCCAACTGTAGAACTCCTTCAGTTCACCTGCTGCTGATTCTGTTCTCTTTATTGTGACAAGTAAAAAACTTTTTATTTGCCCAGACATTTTAGACTATGGTTTTATGCTGCTTTATTGGATTGATTTCTCTTCTCTGCTTTTTAATTGTTTTTATAGATGCAATATTGTGTACAGTATATGCATTTTATGACTTAGTGCATGGGTTCTCAACCTTTGGAGGCCCAGGTACCCCCTATCACGGTCCAATTTTCTGAAGTACCCCCCTGCTAATTAATTGCTAATTAATTGGATTAATCAATCAATTAATTAGCTAATTCATTAAATAAAAAGCACTAAAACAATTCTAAATGTGAAAAAATGTCTTACTTAACTCTGTGTGTGTGTGTGTGTGTGTGTGTGTGTGTGTGTGAGAGAGAGAGAGAGAGAGAGAGAGAGAGAGACAGACAGACAGACAGACAGACAGACAGACATTGGGGATTGCATTTAAGTTCTAATTAACAAGTAATTAACTATTGATTGATACTGATAAGGGGCAGGCTCTGGTGTACGCCCTGCCGTTGGTCCGCGTACCCCTAGGGGTACTCGTACCACAGGTTGAGAACCTCTGACTTAGTGCAAGCCACTTGAGAGCCTGCCTCTGAGCAATAAATACTAAAGATATCATAAATAACACAAACAACATGATGGATTACTAGGTACTGGGAGGAGGGTTTTTTTCTGCAATTCAAGCAGCATAAAGCCCACCTTCAGTCTAGTCTGCTGCAGTCTAGTAAGGACTGTACCACATTTCGGTGCATTTGACTGGGTCCTATGTGGTCATTGAATGGTTTGCATAATACAGTTCAATTAAAAAGCAACTAAAATACATCAGACACACTTCCTGTTTATAGCAATTAAAAATCTAGAAGTACTGTAATTAGTAAATGTTAAGAATGAAAGATACAATGTTTTATGAAAAGCATAAGATTAATATCAATAACTGTAGAAGTGTGGGCTTTTGTTATTTATTTGTAATAAACAATGCTGCCTTTAGAGGTAGGTTGTCAGACAAATGGGCCAACAACTCTCCAAGGACTATACTCTGAAAATGAGATGGCTGAAGTTGTGCACAGATTTTTGGCCTAGTCATGCAAAAATAACATTTCTCTGCCACTAAGATTCTCTCTTATCTCTTGGGAGAGAGTGACAACATCCGTGCCTTCAATTATTTTCACTCCCGGTTTGCAAAGTTGATGCAGTTGCTTCACACAAATTGATAGGTGCTTCAACATTTCTGTAGTGTTCCTGGATCTTATTACTGAAGCCATTATATGGTGGAAATACTTTGAAATGTGATACTTGTGATTCTTTGTAAAAGAATCTCTGTTGTACCTGATTGGTGCACTTGGAATTTCCCTTGTGAAACAACACTGGAACAAAGCAGCAACCAGGATCCAAAGAATCATGTGACTAGAGCTACATGCAGAGCAACTCACTACATGATTCATGTTCCTACTTGTTTCATGCTGTGAACAATGTTAAATGATGCGGCAGGATGGTGGGGAACTCACCGCAGGGATCCCCTTTTAACTGAGCTCTGAGATGCAGGCCCTGAGCTCATAGGTAATGAATGGCGAATGTGTAAAGTAAGAGGGGTGTTCTTGAGATGGAGGGCTAAGTTTGGTCGTATTGTCAAAATTAATATTTTCCAGTTCAGAAATACAAATCCCAGTGGTTTATAATGCTCATCTTAAATAGGAGGGGAACATTATAGTCTCTAAAGACTCAGAGTTTCCGTCTGCATCCCTTCTAGCCACTTGCTCACCACTAAACTTTTTATCCCCTCACTTTTTTTTACGACTCTGACTGTAGTTGAATGAAGGGAGAGAGAGAGAGAGAGAGAGAGAGAGAGAGAGTGTTTCCCCTCTACATCTGATATACTGCTGCCTGTGAGTCAGAAACACTAAGACATGTCATTTTCCTTGTACTATTTATTACACTTACTGTATATCATGCCTTTCTTTCACAATATAAGTCAAGGTGGCATACTTGGTGTTCCCAGGTGTCATAGGTGAGGTGGTGGCAAGGGTGAATTGGGGTGGAGATCGGGTCAGGCTGGGGAATGGGTTGGGGGTGGATCTTGACGGCAGCAGCGTCCGTGAGATCTGGAGCCTCCGTTCTGGACCCCACATGCCCCCTTCAACCTAACAGATTTATGTCAGCAAAGTAGCTGCTATAGATCTGAGTAGGCCCATTGGAGCCAGGGAGCAGCAGAGGAGGTGACTAAAAATGTCTTCTCCCTGCCACCTTGGTCCCCAGCTGACCCGCGGGATGCAACGAAGGCTACGTCAGCATCCCTGCATTGCACAGGCTGGCTGAGGACAGGATTGGACCCTCTGCTTCCACGCCCTATTTCACACCTGATTGGGGGAGTTTGTCCCATCTGCAGTTATACTGAAGACAAAGAAGAAACATCTGGTTGGACCAAGCTCCAGGGTCACCAGCTGACCTTTTCACAAAGCAGAGTTTTGGAGCCACCCACACTGTGGCCATTTCTTCCAAGCGCGTCTGCTGGCCACCCCCTCTTCCGCCTGTGCTTCCTTTCCAGTTTGTTTTTTCCACTGCTCACGTAGCTCACTTGCTGTCAGTGCTGCCATTTGTAGACCCTTGGCTGCCCTGTGCATAGCAATATTTCCACAAAGTAACCTCCCAAAAATGATAAAAAAACAAAATACATTCTCAATAAACACACAAAACGTTGTCAAGCTTAATGATAGGATGACCAAGAAGAAAATCTCACACCCCGTCCATATTTTTTCATTCTAACAGTTACCTAATTAACAGACTGATTCTTGACTCCCTGAAAAATTCATTCATTATGTAGAGACCTGGGAGCCTTGGAGCAAATGTACTTGGGATTTTATTTATGGGGAAACAAGTTGAATATGTATGAGGTTTAATATTCAGGCTTAATGATAAAAACATAATTATTGCATCCATGTTAGTAACAGAACTACACATTTTTTGTTCTTGTCACCTTGGGATATAGTATACAGAGTATACAGTATGACCCCCATATCCATGGAGGCTAGGGTTCCCCCCCCCGCGGATACCGGGAAACCGTGGATAGGGGTGAATGCTATCCCCTGCGGGCCCCGTGCCCATTACCTTATTTATAAGTCTAGTGCTGGTGCCAAGCAAGCACGTCTCTTTCTTAAACAAAATGCTATAAGCCAGCAGGCTGGATTATAGTATAGAGCAGACAAGCAGCCTGCATACTAGGCAGACTCCCGAACATTAAACAGGAGGCCGGAGCCTCTCTTGTATGTAGGATGCTTGCCTGCACTGTGCTATAAGCCAGCCTGCTGGCTTATAGTGTTTTGTTTAAGGAAGAGACGTACTTGCTTGGCGCCAGCGCTAGACTCAACTAAGGTAATGGGCGCGGGGGGCACAGGGATAAGTGAGTCAGCAGATAGCGGATCTGCAGATACAGGAGCCCCCTGTACAAATAATGCATGATGGGGAACTATGGAGGTAGGTTCTGCCTGACTTTTGTACTTTCAGCAAAAGGTCTGGGCAAAACCTATGCTTGTACAACTCTAATCAGAATTTCCACAGAGCATGTGGAAGTCAGGTCGGGCACGTTGCTGCGGTGGTCCCCATCCCCTCTCTGTGCATTCACTGTCTGAACAGGATTTATGATTCCTGCATGACTGTCAGGGTGGCATCCATGCATTCCATGATAAAATGTATAGGTTTTAAAAAAATATTTTGTAAGTATATGATGATTGACTCTCAACAACACTTTACCAATCAAGTATTTTGTGCAACTGCTGGCATTGCCCAGTCTCCACGAAGTAGAAAAGAGTCTTCCGTCCAGTTTTGTCTAGTTACTGTAATCAGCTTTTCAGTGTTCTTCACCTGGAAAAATAAAAGGTTTTAAAAATATGTTCACTGTGTAACTTTCATGCCTTTCTTTCAGGTTGCCTAGAAGAGTGAATCTTAAAATATACAAAAGAGATTGCCATACTTCTAGCCTCACTGAAGAAAAGCTGTAAAGTAGGTCAATAAAGCATGTTGAGACAATTATACTGCAGTCCAAATGCCACGAATTCCTGGAAGTGAAGGACTGGCAGGCATAGACAACAAATATATTTTCTTGTAAAGATTGTAGGCTAGAATGAAGCCAACACTTTCTGCCTCCGAGCTCTCTCTCCCCTGTGTAGTGAACAGGCCCCTTCTCTTAAATGTTGACTTCATATTGTCCCTATGTCAGTAGTTCCCAACCTGAGGGTCGGGACCCCCAAGGGGGTTGCGAAGCAGTTTCTGGGGGGGTTGTGGGATGTTGGCTGAATGGCCGCACCCAAGATGGTGGCTCACTCCTCCCCTCCACACACACACTGCAAAGAAAGAAGTGTCTGATGCTCTTTTGGGGCTTGTTTGCTCACCTTGTGTTACTTTCTGCTTGCCCTTTAGCATCTCTGTTAATATTAGCTCACCCTTCCCCAAATGGTGCTGCTTATTTTGAATACTTTAAAAAAATAAATAAAAATAAAGTGTGATTTATTAAACACTGTAATTTATTAAAAACAATGACATCACTTCCGGTCCTAGTTTTTAGGGGCGTCCCGACAGATTGTCATTCTACAAAAGGTGTCCTGGTGCTAAAAAGGTTGGGAACCACTGCTATAAGTGAACCATAATTCCACTGACTTTGCTATGTAAGCTTTGGGAACTTTTGTTTTGTTTTGTTGAAAAGTGGTGTATTCTGTGCGTGTACTGTACACACACACACACACACACACACACACACACACACACACACACACGTTTACGTTAGAGTGGTGAGCTGTTCCCCTTTCTCATTTGGCATGCATAATATAAAATGTAAATATTTAAAATAAAAATATATTAAGCATAATAAAAGAGAGAGAGAGAGAGAGAGAGAGAGAGAGAGAGAGAGAGAGAGAGAGAGAGAGAGAGAGAATAATAAATGTGGATATACTGATGCTGGTTTAGGAGTCAGCCTGTCACCTTCCCCATTGTGTGACTGCTCCTTTGCAAATACCAAAGGTAGGCTTTACCAAGGATGTGTAGTGTGGGTGCCAGCTTGCCTGGTATTGCCGAGGGGAACTAAGCCTGGGCCAACCCCTTCTCCCCACATACCTGCTGAGTGTAGCTCACACCTGAGCATTGGTCCAAGTCTGTTATGTTTAAACCAGTCTGTCAGAGCTTGGAGTATCATAGTCAGCAGTGTTGGAGGCATGAGGATTCCTGCCAGAACAAGGAAATGACTAATGCTGTCCAGAAGGGGCAGGGTTAATTCCTGGACTGCCTTATGCCTCTGGTTCCAGAAGGTCTTGATTGTAAGTAAACTTGCCAGCTATAAATGTCCTCTTTTCCACCCAACACATGAGCAGTCTAACCTAACTCCATTTTGGTCCCTGGCTGGCTGGCATTCCTGGGAGCCAGGCAGGACTTTGCTCTGCTGAACTCTTAGGAGAGGTCATGCTAATTAAGGGTCATTAAAAGGAAGGAAGTTTGGAGCCTGTCCAATCTTTTCAGATTCCTATGCCAGGAAGTCTCTCACATCAATGACCAGAGCAGCACACACTCTGCCATGCCTTTTGTCTCTCAGGAACTTTTCCAATTGGGGTGCAATCAAGCTTTTGTGTGCTCCTGGAAAGACACACTCAAGCACAATCAAGTCCAGGAAACTATGCTGCATACCCAAATAGAAAGTCCAAACTCCTTTGTCCATCCAGAAATGCTTTTGTTTCCTTTGTGCAAAGTTCTATAACCACCCCTGCTCTGGAAGCAGAACTTTGTCACTTCTCCACCCTTGGAGGTGTCCACACTGAGCATTTTTTGTCACTTCTGAACTCTCTGGAAGTGTCTATGCTGAGTGTTTTGAAGCTTCTTTCTCCATAGAAGCCTCCTCCATTTGGGGTGATCTCTTTCCCCAGCAGAGATGTCCACACTGCGGGCCTGGCTCCCCCGGCCGCTCGTGCCATGCGGCATTGCGTGGGGCGGAACTTTCCTCTCCAGGTGGTCCCATTTCTATGCCAACCGTGCCAAGTGTTGGATCCTGCCGCCTCCCTTATTTGTCTGGGGCGCCATCTGGCGGAGTCGGTGGGTCAGGCCCCGGACATTTTGTAATTTGTTTTTCATTACTCTGTGCCTTAATGTCATGATGGGATTCTTTATTTCCATGGATTTTGCCTAGTATTGTGGCCACAATCCAGCCCAGCACAAAATTAGGTGTCCTTTAAATCCACAGAGTTTAAATAGAACTTAACTTTATCAACATTTATGATGGATTGTGGTCTGCTTCTTTGAGAATATATCTCTGTATGGTAAAAAATAAAATAGTTCATGGCTTGTGTGAACTGTGCAGTGGATTTAGAAGGTCTGGCATAATTATTTAGCTTTGGTGAGATTGCTGCTGGCGTCAGCTGTCTGCGTTGCACTTACATTTCATATTAGCACACAATGGAGTTTCCTAGGGCTATGAAAACTATTGGCTAGGTGACATGAGGTCACACACTAGTAAGAAAATGGGTGCTGAAAGAAATGTGCTAAAGACTTCTCAGTCAAAAGCATGGAATGCCAACATTCGTATTGCTTTGCTTCAGGAACAGAAATAAGGAGCTGTTAATGTTGTTGTTGCTGTGTCACTATAAGCAGCATGGCTCAATGTGCAACAATTGTTTCTCAGATTCACCTCCTCTATATCAAAAAATAAAAAAGGACTTGAGCATTTATTTCGTTACATTAAGTAGTAGTGATTAACACATACGGGAACTGGCCCAGGACTTGTCTCCTCTCCCACCTTACTGTGCATGTTAACTGGCCATTACCTGTCTGTGCTGTGCACACTTCTCATGTGCAGATCCAACCATCTGACTTCTGCCACAGCACCCTGGCATGTTGGATATTCTGTTACACTATTTACACTGCCTTCATTAACACCAGGAATGGGGGTAGACTCCTTCATGGATCATTGCCTTGTGGTGGCGAAGGGGCTTGCGTAACTCAATGAAGCCATGAGCTATGCCGTGCAGGGACACCCAAGACGGACAGGTCGTAGCAGAGAGTTCTGACTAAAAGTGATCCACTGGAGAAGGAAATGGCAACCCACTCCAGTAACCTTGCCAAGAAAATCCCATGAACAGTACCAAAAGGCTAAAAGATATGATGCCGGAAGATGAGACCCTCAGGTCGGAAGGTGTCCAATATGCTACTGAGGAAGAGCAGAGGACTATTCCAAGTAGACCCAGAAAGAATGAAGCGGTTGGGCCAAAGCCAATAGGACGTCCAGCTGTGGATGTGTCTGAGGTTGAAAGGAAAATCCAATGCTGCAAGGAGCAATACTGCTTAGGAACATGGAATGTGAGGTCTATGAATCAAGGCAAGCTGGATGTGGTCAAAAATGAGATGATAAGACTGAACATTGACATCTTGGGAATCAGCGAACTAAAATGGACGGGCATGGGCGAATTTAAGTCAGGTGACCATCATATCTACTACTGTGGGCATGAATCCCTTAGAAGAAATGGAGTAGCCCTCATAGTCAATAAAAGAGTGGGAACGGCAGTACTGGGGTGCAACCTCAAAAACGACAGAATGATTTCAGTTCGAATCCAAGGCAAACCATTCAACATTACAGTAATCCAAGTGTATGCCCCAACCCCTGATGCCGAAGAAGATGAAGTTGACCAGTTCTATGAAGACCTACAACATCTTCTAGAACTAGCACCCAAAAAAGATGTCCTTTACATCATAGGAGACTGGAATGCTAAAGTAGGAAATCAAGAAATAAACGGAACAGGCAAGTTTGGCCTTGGAGCGCAAAATGAAGCAGGGCAAAGGCTAACGGAGTTCTGTCAAGAGAACATGCTGGTCATAGCAAACACTCTTTTCCAACAACACAAGCGGCGACTCTACACATGGACATCACCAGATGGTCAGTACCGAAACCAGATAGATTATGTGCTTTGCAGCCAAAGATGGAGAAGCTCTATACAATCAGTAAAAACAAGACCTGGAGCTGACTGTGGCTCAGATCATGAGCTTCTTATTGCAAAATTCAGGCTTAAACTGAAGAATGTAGGGAACACCACTAGACCAGTCAGATATGACCTAAACCATATCCCTTCTGAGTATACAGTGGAGGTGAAGAATAGATTTAGGGCATTAGACCTGGTAGACAGAGTGCCTGAAGAACTATGGACGGAAGTTCGTAACATTGTACAGGAGGCAGCAACTAAAACCATCCCAAAGAAAAAGAAATGCAAGAAAGCAAAGTGGCTGTCAGATGAGGCTTTACAAATAGCTGTGGAAAGAAGGAATGCGAAAAGCAAGGGTGAAAGGGAAAGATATAAACAACTGATTGCAGATTTCCAGAGAATAGCAAGGAGAGATAAGCAGGCCTTCTTAAATGAACAATGCAAGGAAATCGAGGAAAACAACAGAATGGGGAGGATTAGAGATCTCTTCAAGAAAACTGGAGATATAAAGGGAATGTTTTGTGCAAAGATGGGCATGATAAAGGACAAAAAAGGCAGGGACCTAACAGAAGCAGAAGAGATTAAGAAGAGATGGCAAGAATACACAGAAGAACTATACAAGAAAGATCTTAATGTTCCTGATGACCACAGTGGTGTGGTCTCTGATCCAGAGCCGGACATCCTAGAGAGTGAAGTCAAGTGGGCCTTAGGTAGCATTACTAATAACAAAGCTAGTGGAGATGATAATATCCCAGCTGAGCTATTTAAAATCCTAAATGATGATGCTGTGAAAGTGCTGCACTCAATATGCCAACAAATTTGGAAAACTCAGCAGTGGCCAAAGGATTGGAAAAGGTCAGTTTACGTTCCAATTCCAAAGAAGGGCAGTGCCAAAGAGTGTTCAGACTATCGCACAATTGCACTCATTTCACATGCTAGCAAGGTTATGCTCAAAATCCTACAAGCTAGGCTTCAGCAGTACGTGGTCCGAGAACTACCAGACGTACAAGCTGGGTTTCGAAGAGGCAGAGGAACTAGAGATCAAATGGCCAACATGCGCTGGATCATGGAGAAAGCACGAGAGTTCCAAAAAAACAAACACACCTACTTCTGCTTCATTGACTACGCAAAAGCCTTTGACTGTGTGGATCACAACAAACTGTAGCAAATTCTCAAAGAGATGGGGGTACCAGACCACCTTACCTGTCTCCTGAGAAACCTGTATGCGGGTCAAGAAGCAACAGTTCGAACCGGCCATGGAACAACCGATTGGTTCAAAATTGGGAAGGGAGTACGGCAAGGCTGTATATTTTCACCCTGCTTATTTAACTTATATGCAGAGTACATTATGAGAAATGCAGGGCTGAATGAATCGCAAGCCGGAATCAAGATTGCCGGGAGAAACCTCAGATATGCAGACGATACCACCCTAATGGCAGAAAGTGAAGAAGAACTAAAGAGCCTCTTGATGAGAGTGAAGGAGGAGAGTGCAAAAGTTGGCTTGAAACTCAACATTAATAAAACTAAGATCATGGCATCTGGTCCCATCAATTCCTGGCAAATAGAAGGGGCAGAAATGGAAGCAGTAACAGATTTTACTTTTTTGGGTTCCAAGATCACTGCAGATGGAGACAGCAGCCATGAAATTAAAAGACGCTTACTCCTTGGAAGGAAAGCTATGGCAAATTTAGATAGCATAATAAAAAGCAGAGGTATCACCATGCCAACAAAAGTACGTACAGTCAGGGCGATGGTGTTCCCAGTAGCAATGTATGGTTGTGAGAGTTGGACCATAAGGAAGGCTGAGTGCCGAAGAATAGATGCTTTTGAACTGTGGTGCTGGAGAAGACTCCTGAGAGTCCCTTGGACTGCTAGGAGATCAAATCAGTCAATCCTAAATGAAATCAACCCTGACTGTTCCCTGGAAGGACAGGTACTAAGGCTGAATCTCAAATATTTTGGCCAGCTAATGCGAAGAGAGGACTCTCTGGAGAAGACTCTGATGCTGGGAAAGATTGAAGGCAAAAGGAGAAGGGGAAGGCAAAGGATGAGATGGTTAGACAGCATCACCGATGCAACGAACATGAAAATGAGCAAACTCAGGAAGATAGTGGAGGACAGGAAGGCCTAGCGGGATATGGTTCATGGGATCACGAAGGGTCGGACACGTCTTAACGACTGAACAACAACAACAACATGGGGGTAGAGTGGGAGAAACTGGAGGGCAAGGCGACACAAATGGACAAGGTTCCAGGAGATACCACACTCCTTTTGGCAGCTTTCCATATCTCACTGGAGAGGCCAAATCACATTCAGAGAACCATGGCTTTCAGAGTCTGCACCATCCCATTCATGGAAGGGTTCTCTTCTCTCATCCATTACAATTTACAGTACATGTTATGCAAGAGTCTTGACAACTTGCAAGGGTAGTTTATAACTTTGGTCTGTTTTCTCTGCATTTTGCTTATATAGTCTTTTCCTGGTGCTATTTTTACCACCTGTCAGTGCATTCACGGGTCCATTGGGACTCCTTTATAAACTGCACTAGTTTGGGGGTAATAAGCAAACTGTGCTACTTGAATTTGAATATGAGTGTCCTTAAGTCATTAATAAAGAGAGCGAGCCACACTGTTTCTCTTATATTTCCCTTGGGCACATTACTGCTTAGCATTGTCTTTGCTTAAAATTGGCCTCTTCAGTCTCTAAACCTATGATAGGACTTCATCTTTCTCCTCTGCATTCCCAGGGCTCTTTAAGTGGATGATATGAGGTGGTTTAAATAAAGGCATGAAAATTTAAATTAACTGTATGCACGGGTGCCTAGTCCCTTGGGGACTTATTCTAATTTAAGACTGGGTAATGGTAGAGAGAAGGAGTAGTTTAATACTTTACATAGGGTTCCTTTGCCAGTATTTACAGTCTAATCCTATCCATTGGCCTCTGCCAGCAGAAGTGCCAGGATTCAGGCAGAAGTGTCTGGATCCTGGCACGCATTGCGCAGCATCTTCGCACTTGTCGATGCTGCTGGTGAGCGCAACATGGTTGCCAGTGCAATCGCTGATGGATGTGTGTGCTCGCTGGGGGCAAAGACACTGTCTGCTGGCACCAGGTGAGTTGGCAGTGGGGTGCGGGGCTGGCAGTGGGAAGGATGGAGTGGGAGGAATGGGGGCATTATTGGGCAGGGAAGGGGGATGCTCCCATTGGCTGATGAAGAGGAGGAGTTGCTGTTTGCTGCCACTGGTAAGCTTGAGGGGCGCAACACAGGACTTGCCCCGGAGATAAATACTCTGTGACGTTCCATAGGATTGGCAGTGCTGCAGGTCAGGAGATTAATGTTTGGATCTGCGAATATTTCCTTTTGCTTTGATGCAGTACTGAAAGCCTTCTCAAAGTACTGCCAAACTGACTATAAACGTTCTCAATCCCAGTTTCTGATCGCTATATCTCATACTCTGGAGAAGCTGCATCAAGCCCTAAGGATCTTGGGCTGCCTGAGTCTACCCTGGGATCTGAGCCCTGATAGAAAGATGGAGCTTAAAAATAATCCAAGTCCTATGGTGGCCTTTGGACTCACCATCTGGCTGTGTTTGAAGTACTGATGTATAATTCTTGCTGTCAAGAAACTCCACACTTTTTTTTTTGTTCTTAGAGATCTTTGTGCACCAGAAAGAATACGTGGAGTTGTCTAAAAGGTGTAAGACAGAAGAGAAAGGGTCAGAAGGGTGTGCAAGATAGGAAATATATAGCTGACTATGGGATTCTTTCTTTTATGATGTCAATGGAACTTCAAGAATTGTTTTCCAACCTTGTGAATGTTGTTCTAATTTTTCCCTGCTGATTCAACTGTGAGATAAGCTTTGATATATCTATTTACTCTCGTTTAAAAGTATAATTATCCATTTAACATTTGTGTTTTTTCTCCTTATTTATAACACTGTCTTGAAATGGAGCGGCTGCACTGCAGGGAAGTTACGTTGGATTGGGCTGTTAGAGGCATATATACTCATGCAAGTAAGTTGTAAACATCATAACAACAGCTGCCTCTGGCATAATCCTTCTCACATTTGTTCTAATTACAGCACAATCCTCCCTAACTTTCTTGCTCCAGCAGCCTAAAGCACCACAAACGTGCTGTAAAGCACGTTTGCGACGACTTGGGAGTAAGCAGTGCTAGCACTGAGGCTGGCACCACTCACTCCGCCACATAACTCACCGGATTCTGGCCACCGCAGGTAAGTCCCTTGCTGATTGGTTGCCAGCATTGCCTTTGCCACCAGAATGACTCCAGGAATGAGTGGGAGGTGCCGCATTACACCAGTTTGCAAGGTGTGGTGCAGCGCCTTGCACCACTTACGGTGTTGCACCCCCTCCAGGAACGCCACTGGAATGGCGTTCTTTGTTAGTAGCTGTGTGAGGAAACTTTGCCATGAAATTATTATTCAGTGATCAAAGTTGTTTTTCCCTGGCAACATTTCGATATCTATGAAAATTCAAATGATGAGGAGAAAGAATGACATTGTATTCCCACTAACTTGAAAATGTGTGTGTTGCAGTTCAGTTTCATCCAGCGGTTAGAATGGAAATGGAATAGCATCCATGTTCCACAAGAATTTCTACCATTATCATTTCCTGTAGCTCAGTACTTGGGTTGACTGGTGAAATATGGTTCTCTCATGCTTTTAACTCTTAAATAAAAAGCACAGTCTCATCAGTTGAATGGTTTCTTCCATCACCCCAGTATTATGAAGAAGCTGCAACAGCTGAAACTCTGTTCAGTTATTATTACAGACACAGAATCCAGGCATTGAGTCCAGAATTCTTATTCTGTTTCATCCTCAGGATGGGCAAGTGCAAGCATGGGCCTAGGTGTTGGTGGAGTTGTCTGGGCTATTCCTTTTCAGCGAAAGGAAGCAGCAAAAAGAACAGAGTAAAGGTTATTGCAGATTATCATAGCAGGCTGGTTACAGAAATACTTCATAAGAGGAGATATCGCTGCTGGAATGAAACACTGGATGAGTGCCTGTGGGGTATTTATGAGGTACTTCATCCATATTCAAGCAATATATTACTAGCCTAGTTGAATGCTCCTATTTCTGATAAGTCAGTGTCTTTTGTAGGTTTTAATTAATGAGGTCAATGAAAGCTTGTTTTCAAATGGCACTGCAGAAGGAGTTTCAACATTCATTCTATCAAGCTAGCTTGGAGGCTTGCCAGGCCCTTCATCCTTGGAAAGTTCCTTAAGTGAACACATCTTTCTTGCACAGCATGTTTGACCCTGTAAACAAAAGCCACATCCCGGGAGCTTCCTGACTTGATGACAGAAAAGAAGCGTCTCCAACCATAGCTCACCAACTCCATTGCCAAAATCAATCAGGGAGTCCATGCTAATGAAGCAACTGGCCTGCGGAGGTTGTCACAAGTTCTTTGCTATGGCATCCATTAGGGCGGCTGGGTATGAACAATCAAAGGCCATCAAGCCACAAAAGAGGGTGCCTTGATTGGCTCACCCCACAAAAGATTCCACAGGATTCTATGAGAAGAAAAAATATAAAAAGCAGAGCCTCAGGCTTTTAGTCTCTTGCTTGTCTGTCTGCCTTGCTGCTGTTGTGGTTTTTCATTTGACCTATGTGAAGCATTCCCATTGCAACCTCTACACAAGAACCACTGTGTTAAGTCAGCACCCAGGACTGGTAACCAACCGCTTCCCTTTTCCCATTCCAACCTTTTCCTAGGGCAACCAAAAGCTTGGTTGTCAGTGCAGGCCAGATAGCCAGGCTTTGCAGGCTGCTTAGCAATGCACCATCCACCTGGCTGTCTTGCCCTGTGTCCCTCTTCGAGTCAGCTACTGCAACAGTCTAGCCTCTTGGCTTGCTTCAAAGCCCTTTTCAGCCTTTTATATCCTTCTCTTGGACAGGAGAATTGCTTGGACTTAGCATTTTTTGTCTGCAGTCAAATTGACAAGATGCTTAGTTAGACGTACCATACATCCTGGAATGCCCGGGACCCTCCTGGATTTCGGGCTTGGTTCCCGGCATCCCGGGAGGTATGGCACCATCCCGGATTGTCGCCGCCACCATTTTTAAAATGAGGTAACTTAGCGGGCGCCGGCATGTTGGTTCGCAAAATCTCGTGAGATCCAAGATGTCTGCGCCCAAATCTCGTGAGGGCATAATGCCCTCACAAGATTTGGGCGCCGACATCTTGGATCTCACGAGATTTGTTGTGCTCGTTAGGAAGGTTTGTCCAGAGGGTGACTAGCCCTCCTGCTGCAAGGAAGTGAACTGACTTCAGGGCAAGCCATGAATCCTATCGGCCCAATCCTATCGAGGCCCAATCCTATCGAGGGCCTGTGCTGGCAGAACATGTGTTCTGCAAGTGCGTGTTGCCACAAAAGGCCATAAAGCACTTTGCAGCAGCGCACGGCCCAGGCACACCAGCGGAAAGGCATGTTTTCCCCATGGGTGCATGTTAACACGTGTCTGAAAAGCACATCTGGTAACATACCTCCACTGGCGTCACCGCAGGGGGGCGGAGCTCTAAGTTCCACCGCGATCCAACCCTCCGTTACATGGGTGAATGAAGCGGCCCCGCCCCCTCGTCTTTGGAACCATTCAAGGCGGTGAAAACAACGCACAGGGAGGCTCCTGTGCGTTGTTTTCACCGCCTTGAATGGTTCAGAAGGTGAGGGGGCGGGGCCGCTTCGTTCACCCGTGTAGCAGAGGGTCGTATTGCATCGGAACTTAGAGCTCCGCCCCCCCTGCAGTGACGCCAGTGCATACCACAAGATGTGGTGATGGCCAGTAGCTTAGAACTAATATACACATAACATAAAGGATATATCTGCCGACGTGATAAATGAGGTGCACTACATCCCTTGCATCCCGTCCCTTGCACTACATCTCCCAAGATCCTTTGCAGCCAAGCAGCCTTCCTATTCGTACATGAGGCTGCCATCTTTTCTATCTTCGAGCTTGCAGTTGAAACTTCTAACGTAGCGAGCAGGCTGGAGGGAGAAAAAAACACATGACCCAAGTGCGCTGGAAGGAGGGGAAAAAACAGCTCTCCAGCGCTTCTAGTGCTGGAAGCTGAAAAACAAACGCAGCCATAGATAGTCAGCTAAAGGAAGTACCAACACTTTAAGAAATTATCATAGAGATAATACATCTCTATGATAATTTCTTAAAGTGTTGGTACTTCCTTTAGCTGACTATCTATGGCTGTGTTTGTTTTTCAGCTTCCAGCACTAGGAGCGCTAGAAGATTCTGTAAGAGCAGCCAATCTGGAAGCTGCAGAAGGTGCAGAAGGTGTTCAGGTGTTCCAAGCTGCAGAAGGTGTTCAGGATAACTCCCACCTGATTGTAGTACAAATGATCAGACAGAATGCCACAAGAGACCTGGCACACACCAGAGCAGGTGGATTGCTGAAACGGAAAGCAGCAAAACTAACATGCCTCTTGCATATGGCAAACCATGCAGATGATCAAAGTATAATGTGAAAAGAGAAAAAAATCACCAGGTAACTGTACAGCATAGTGACTGTCTCTATTGGTTTTTTTTTTTTGATGGCTTTAAAAAGGGGATATTAATGATATTAGACAAATTTGTGGAGACAAATCTGGGGATTAGACAAATCGCTACTAATTTTGACGGTTACATGCAGTTTCCAGGTTCAGAGGCAGTAGTTGCAAGTGATCAATGGTGGGAGAGAGGGGGGTGCCATCGTAGGCTCCCCAGAGGCATCTGGTTAGGCATTATGGGAAGCAGGGTGGTGAACTAGATGGGCCTTTGGCCTATTCCAGCAGGGCTCTTCTCTTCCTTTGTTCTTAAGAGAGAGTTTGAGATTGAATCACAGACATTACATGGAAGGAAGTGTCAGTGAAATCATATACAGTAAGTTATTTTCACATAATGTGTTTTAACTTTAGAGATTGCCAGGCTATTGCTGTATGAGTGTGGAATTGCTCTCTATCCTATATTTTCTAGGGCTTTCCTACTCTAATGTTAAATGGCTAAAAAGGAACAAGAATTTCTATTCCATATCAGTGATATATAATATAGAGCTTCTTCGGTAGATTTCTTTTCCCGGGTTCTTGTGCCCCCCGCCCCGCCCAGTTCAGCTGCCATCGAGAGATCTCTTAAATAAATCATGAGAAAAATATTGGTTCTGTGATCAGAGTCCTATAAAGTAATTGTGAGACCTGATGTGATGGCCACATGAGACTGTGTCATGATGATGCTAGGCCTTGAAATGGTGCTTCCATTACAGACAACTCATAAGAAAAGTCTCACTCAGGTGAACTGACTGGACTGGAACATGGACGTGAGTGTTATTTTTCTCCTGAGTTCATTGCTTTATGCTGCATTTAAGCCCAACAACTGAAAGCAACTGAAAGTAGGCAGCTCAGCTGCTTTATAGCATCTAAACTCACGGTGCATTGATTTGAAATATGAGGATTTTTTCTTTTCTTTTCTTGTGTGGTAGAAAGACGCTTCCCCTACAACTTTATCATGTAAGAATGTTGAAAAACTTTATTTGTGTTTGCCAAGCTAGAAATGCCAAGCAAAGTGTTTCATCTTGCATTGCTCTCGAATCAGTTACTTGGGCTAGCATTTGTACTGGATGGCTTGGGTAGGACAGGCTTATTATCCTTATCCATGATGAGGCCATACATAAGAGTTATTCTCTGTCATGGTGTTTTGGTATTTAAGAGGAAGGGGAGTCTCCATCATATTTACCCCACAACAACTAGAAATGCAAGCACCAGACATTTTTGCTGTGTTGCTCTCACTCCTTGTTGCCTGTGGCCATTTATGTTCAAGACAGTGCATATAATATACATAAAATGGCTTCTGTAAGGTACTACTGTGGTACATTGGCAGCCTATAATGTACACACACACATTTATTAATAATAATAATAACAACACAAACATGGCAGGGGAAAAAAGCAGGATGATGCTCCAGGGCGGCAGGGGACTCCACAGGCTTTGAACCAGCCTTGAGAACAGCTTGGAGCTTTCAGTGTAAAGCATCCTAATTTGAGCTACTTTGCATCTTACCAGAGCTGTAAGAATCCTGACCAAATGCCAAGCAATAAATTCTTGTATGGGCATGCCAATTATGTCTGAGCAATTGAAGTACCTTATCTATCTAATTTATCTAGTCTAGTATAGTCTCTAGTTAATAATCTTTCATTTTATCTGATCTACCTGCTTGCTTGGGAAATGCTATTATTTGCATGTCTTATAGTTTCCTAATGAGAAGCTTTCTCAGGAGAGGTTTCTTAAAAAGACAACACCCGAAAAGATTAAATACATATTTCCATTTAACTATGTTGACTGGGTGGCAGGAGATTATCTGTTCAGTTCATGTGCCACATTGGGGTCGCCTCCGGCTAATCTCCAGCTGTATTTGGTTGTGGTTCTGCCTCTGATCAGCGCTCTGTTTCCCCGCGCTTTTTGGTTTTAAATCTGTGCCATTCTGCTGCTCACCTTGTCATCTTTCAGTCCTTGGGACTGCACCTTGAGAAAGTTCCTGGCTTTTGGAACGAAATGTTGGTATTCTCACCAACTAGCCTTGGATTTTTCAAATGTACTTTTCGATTGCTCCTTTTAAAAGGGTATAACCTTTTGATCTGTGATCCAGTATTTTTAATACGTTTGCAATAGTTAAACTTGGCTGTTTTGATTACATGGCATCTTTACTCATAAATCCTGCTTCTTGTAAAATGTTAAAACAATGTTCTAGAATTTTGTGCCCCCCTTTTCCCCCTCACACAATTACAAATTCCAGCGGGCAAATTCGAATTTTTCTATTACCACCTGCACGTGAGCTACATGAGTATAAAATTTCATTTTCTCAGGTTTTTGGGAAGATACTTGAGAGTATTATGACATTACTCTATATGTATCTTGAAAAATGTATAATTGTGAAATTTTTGATGTTTTCTTAGCACATGTTTTTCCTGGAAAAATATTCTCAGTAACATCCAAAACTTTATCTTTAATGGTACATCAAAGACATTGGAGGGTTCTTCTAACTTTTCACATTCTAGCCACCCAGGATGTAGAATCATTGGATGAAAAAGGTTAGCGTAAAACTATATACACAAGCATGTGTATGATCAATCCTTGTGTCTACATGTCCCACCCCAACCTGCACATGTTGATTGTGTCGTATGAATGGACAAGTTCTATGCACACAAACGTGTCTGCATGATCTGTACCCTGGATTTTTTCAGACTGTAGGTTTGTATATATAGAAATGATATGTGCATATAGCTTGTACATGAATGCACTCTGTTTGCAAGACATGAACAACATGTGGAGGTTTGTGAGGCAATCTGTGCACTCCTTCATGTGCTGATTGTTTGTGAGTGTATTTGTCTTTCAAACTTAGGATCTCTCCAGATAACAACCCCAATCCAGAGAAAGATTGTCAAATCCTGTTGAAATCAATGGAACTTAGGTACAACTAATTTCTATTGTAAGTGGTGTATGGAGGGGCACCATCAGGATTGGAACCATGGTGGGAGCAAAATGGTAACCCCACCCCAGCCCCTAGTGCAATGTTGCTTGTTTCATGCACTCCCTGCACAGGTTTTTTAAAAGCAAACAACAACAACAACAACAAAAAACCAAAACCAAAAAACCCCCCAAAAAACAGGCCAACACATGTGTTCTGTGTAACATGTAGTTTGAACCTACGTATTGTGGGAAACTTAAAGCTTCTCTTTCTAAGGAAGTTAACATCATGCTAAAGAACAGACAAATGTGAACCTCCAAAACAAGTCAACAAGTAAAACTAATTCTGTTTATTAATTTTTTTTAACATAATCTCATAATTAAATGTAGGCTTACCCATTTTGAGATGTTGGGGTTGATTTGGAAAATATGAAAGTATGCTTGGGAATATCGTGGAGTAGGGCTGGCTTTCTATCTTCTTTTTGTGGTTTCATGCTAGCAATTTAGCTCCAGAGTTGCATCATACATAACACTACAACTTAAAGATCAATTTCATGTTACATTTATTATACGTAGAAAAAGTTGCTTGCTCAGAGCATTCTCATTGCTTCTTCCCATATGTGTTTGTGGAGAGAGGAAAAACATAAGCCTCTTTTGCTCATCATTCACATTCTTCCTCAATGTCTATTTGTTTTTATACAGTTCTCTTAAAGCAAAGTGTTCTTATGCCCTTATACCCTAACGTCAAGAATAGTATCAGACCACATGATATTAGTTGTTTTTGGGTCGGCCCCTTCTGTGATCTGAGATCCATTCAAATTTTATTTTCACTTAACCAGCATTGGCACCAAGCACCCTTGGGCAGCTGCTGAGGGCTCACTGCTCTCAAGGATCCACTTCTGATTCTTGCTCTGTCCTCTTGGAGAGAGCTAGGCCCAATCAGCACTTGGCAGCCACCAACAATATGGGTTCACCTTCCCTTATTATTTTGGCAGGTTGGGTATCTTTCATTCTCAATGACTGGCTAGCAGCAGCAGCAGCAGCAGCAGCAACAACAGTATTCTAAGGCAGGGGTTCTCAAACTTTGGAGGTCTGGGTACCCCCTATCATGGTCCAATTTTCTGAATTAATTTTCTGCTAATTAATTGGATTAATCAATTAATTAATTAAGTAATTGATCGTTAAATAAAAAGTACTAAAAAATTTAAATATGAAAAATGTCTTATTTAACTCTGTGTGTGTGAGAGTGAGTGAGTGAGTGAGTGAGTGAGTGAGAGAGAGAGAGAGAGAGAGAGAGATATCATGCAAGGATCTCTTTTTTTCTCCAAGTCACACTTCCCAAAATCAGCTCCTTCCTCCCACACCCCACCAAAGTACATTTTCCAAAGTACAAACATAAGCCCAAAACCAAAATCAGAGAGACAGATGGGCTCCGAAAATAATTAAAATTTAAAATCCATGTTAATTAACACTTAATTAGCTGCTGATGGGGCAGATAAGGGGCAGGGCTTGGCGTACCCCCAGCAAGTGGTCCGCGTACCCCTAGGGGTACCCGTACCACAGGTTGCGAACCCCTGTTCTAAGGCATTATTGGGGGGGCATGTCACATGGCAACACCACTGTTGCTGCTGCCATCCTGATGACAATGAAAACAGTCTGCTGCCATTGGAGGGTTCTACTCAGGCAGGAGAGGACCGTTAGAAGTCACCTTGCCAATGACCTCATCAAATCTGCAGTTGGCCCTGTACCAGACCAAGCTTCATATCTGTGGCAGCTGTACAACAGATGCATGGCCACATCCAAAATGGTGGTAACTGGTGTCCTTCTGCATGAAGTCACATGTGCATGGCACAGAGCCTAGACATTTCTGGTAGTTTTGAGATGGTGGCTTTCATGAAGTCAGGCTTGCTCATTATTCATCACAAAAGTAAACAAGTATGATATCAGGGACTCGGGGAAAATCCTTTGGTGGATCAGAAACTCACAATATACAATTTGAAAAGCCAACGTTGTAGGAATTTGTGCAATTGCATTAGCTCGTGTGTGTGTGTGTGTGTGTGTGTGTGTGTGTGTGTGTGTGTGTGTGTGTGTTTGCATTCCTGCATTGCAATCTTGATGCATAATTCCTTTACAGTCACACTCATATCCAATTAGAATTATGATTGTGGCAAATTAAATAACATGCCTGCACAATTAATTAAGTTATGGACTTCTGATGATGGCTTCTTCAGGCCCTGCTATTTCTTCAGCAGCAATAAGACATGCTTGTAGAAAGAGATATTTTGAGAAGGAAATGTCAGCCTAAAGGCAGTAGACATAGTACCTACTTATTTTTAATGATTAGCACTTGGTGTCCCAGGATGATCCTGGCAGGCAATAAATAATAAATAATAATAAAGAAACAGTGGACTTTAAAAACAAAACAAAAATCTATGATTGCCTTTCAGTCTCCCAAGAGAGTAGCATAGAGGCAGAGTCTACAACCATGGCTACAGCTGTACAAGCTTGTATCCCTTGTACAGGGTCATAGTTCCTTTCTTCCCCACTTTCTGATTTAGGATTACAGCACTAACGAAGCCATGACAAAAGCCGATCAAGTCTCCTTCTCAGTGTCGAACTGCACATATATTTGTATAGTTTGCTATACAGTACCTTCCTGTCTGTGCTGTAGGTTGATATTTTGGGGAACCATTTGTTCCTCTTTACAGATTAACACGTAAGGAATTGTTCCTATTTGCTCATCAGCTGGTAAGGGTGGCTAGCCCTTCAGTAGCAGACTGGAAGTTAGAACATCTCATGACATCAGTGCAAATGTTTAAAGAACACTGTAAACAAGGGAGCTAGTTGTACCTACCTTTGAGATATAATAACTCATGGAGTTCACATACAGCAGCATCAAAGATGAAACATGCTGTGTAATGACACAACACAAAACACAGGACATTAAATTCAGCCTCGGTTTGATTTGTCTAATTTCTAGATACAAATGAACACACTTGGTCTTAACTTCTTAAATCAGCGATAGGCAACTGGAGACCTAAGTGGGGACCAGAACCAACACCTAAAGGCTTCCCATGTGGATCCTAAATAGTCCTGATATCTGTGATCCTCCCCAGCATGACGTTTAACAGCTTGGGACCAGAGTATTTTAAGAATTGCTTCCACCCATATAAATCTGCCCAACCTTTTGATTGTCTTCTGAGGTCCTGTGCTTGGACCTCCCTCAGTATAATTTTGGTTTTGATAGTTGCAGCAATTAATCCCCCTTTGTCCCCAGCTTCCTTATGTAAATCTGATTGTCCCTTCTTGCCCCTTTTGCCCACTCTTGACAGCTGTCCAAGGTGTACATATAACTACAACAGTCATTTTGACCCGAGTGAAGGAATATTTTCATTACTGAAGAATCCCGTAAAAAAGCAAACCTACACCCGCAGAAACCAAATACATGTGAGTATTATCAAATGATAGGAGTAAGAGACACCATTTGTCTGAATTGGCTGAGTTGCTAGGCAACATGGGTTAGCACAGAGGTTGACTTGCACTCATTTATGTAAATATATGAGATCTTTTTTTTTTTAAAATGTTGCTTTAGCTTCAAACAAAAACAAGTAAACATCCCAAAAAAGATTGCACATAACCTTAGCTTTTGACAGTTAGGATAAAAATACTTGGATAGAAACCAAAAATGACAGATTATCTTTGATCTGTTTCGTTCCCTTTACAAGCTGCACGACTCTGTGTTTTAAAACATAGACATTTGGTTCTCACTAGGAGTCGATTTAAATATTTGGGAGTGTGCTATAGTAACTTGTTAACTACGGATTGGACAGGAGTCCTTTGTTTGATGAAAGTTGCTCACAGGTTAGTTGTGCAACATCCTGCTACCGTGGAGAAGGAAAGTGCTGAGTCATGGCAGAGAGACTTTGTCAATGGCTGATGCAAACTTAGAGAATTTGCATCATCATTCAGCAAGCATAACTTGGTATGACAGGAGCTTATATACAAAACCATGCGGAAGCCGAACTGGCTTCCAGTGATAGAGCAGCACCAAGGTAGCCGTGTGAAAGGGCAGGTGTTCCTGCTATTTAGATAGCAGTGAAAACTAAAAGACACCTGAAGAGTTTTATACCTGTTGGCACAAGTGGGTTGAAAGGCTACAGGCAGTGAATGTGTGTGTGTGTAAAAAAGCAATTAGTCAGACAAAGGCAGAACGAGGAACGAAAGCCCTGAACTGCCTGCAGAGACTTTAAAACATTTCTTCCTTGGAGTGTGTTGGCAGCACTGAAGCATGTTTAGGAAGCCTCCTGTATCGACAGTTTCTAATGGCAGCTATCTGCAGGGGCAATCTAATGGCAGGCTGCCCTCTAAATGCAGTGCTAAGGCAGCCCAGGAAGACAAAGTGGTGCTGAAGAAAAAGGTAACTTTACTGAGAGGGGTCTCCATTATAATTGGCACTATCATTGGAGCAGGAATCTTCATCTCTCCCAAACCAATCCTCCAAAACACAGGGAGTGTGGGAATGTCCTTGATTGTCTGGACCGTATGTGGCGTCATTTCACTTTTTGGTAAGTTTGTGAAAGTTTATAATTGATCCTTGGGGGCAGTCAGCAGATTTTTTTTTAAAAAAAATGTTTGATGCTGGATATCAAAAGCCTGGTGTTGTACACTCATTGAACTAATACCACTCCAGTATTGGGAAGTTTATTTTTACTTCTTGGCAAGGACTGTAAACCATACAGATTGTCTCACAAAACTCTGCTCAACAGTCTTCTAAGGGCTTTTTCAGATAAATGGCATTCCTTATGGCTCCCCGAAGGGACAGGAGAGAGGAGTCTCCTTTATCGCATCATAACATTTGCCGTTTATATATTGGCTTTCTGTTTGAGCTCTGAGAACAAGTTGCAGCAGGCTCTCAGAGCACCGGCAGCTGGGGATATGAGCTACTGAGTTTGAACGCCTGTGAAATGTATATACCTAGCCTGACTCAGTTCCCCATTGGTTGGATTCCACTTTGAATGGAGTAAACATCCGTTGGGCTATTGTTGGCAAGAAGAGGGGAGTGGTCTGGGAAGACTCAGGTGGTTGGAAAAAAATAGATTCCGAGGCTTTAGGTCTGTGTGGAATTACTGTATGCTGACTTGGAATCCATGCTTGAAGAAGGGGGTGGCAGAGGGGGGTCCGGCCTTTGTATCTTTTGTGATGGCCCCATTAGTTCCTATTTTTAAATGGCTGTAGGGTGGGAGCATAATTTGGCTAACATCTGGAGGACTCAGGAATGGGGCTTGTGAAGTTCAGTAAGGGTTCCCAACCTTCTCTTCCCCCCCCCCATATAATTCATGCACTACATAGTACCCTGCACCTTTGATGCTAACAGCACAATCCTGTGCATGTCTAGTCAGAAGTAAGCCCTATTGGGTTTAATGGGACTTACTCCCTGGTAAGTGTGTATAGGATTGCAGCCTGTGTTTGCAGCCTCTTTGTTGGGAGCAAGGAACTCTGTCCATGCTTAGGGGAAGTATCATCATTAATATCAGGGCTCAGTGCTGGAACTACAGATACAATAATAAAGTAGGTTCTGCATCTTTCACATTATTAAGAGACCTATTAGGAGCCAATGTTGATAGTTGACCTAATGCAGTTTTTAATTTACAAAATTGTATTGTTTAACCCCCCCTCCCCCCCACAACTTTCAGCTTTCCTCCAATATTTTTCGACTATATAAGAACACAAAGAATCACATTCAGACTGGGCATATTCTTTAGCCTTCAATCTGTCAAACAAAAGGCTCTTTGATGACCTTAATAAATTAATCTCAAAGAAGCTGAGACCCTACATGGCTATTGGCCCACATAGCTATTCGCCCAAACTATTTATTTCCTGGAATTAGGAATCAAATCTTTGTGTAAGAAGTGAATGGTGCCCTGGGTAAATTCAGTGTGCACTTAAAAGATCAGAGACTAGGCTTCAGCCGCCCTTGCCAAACATACAGCTGGGCAAAGTCAAAATTGATTTTGATCAGAAGCTGAATGTATTGTTCCTGAGCCAACAATAATCTACAGGGACATTTGAAGGGTCAGCTTCACATCTAATAATAACCTAACTTGCAGTACAAAAGATTTGTACTCCATTTGTTTCCATTTCATGCTACTTTCTAATTGAACTTACTATGAATTTATTAAGAGTATTTATTTGAATACCTTGCTTCAGCAACAACAACAAAAGTTCACAGAATGGTTTACAGCAAGCAAATAAGTAAATCAATGGTTCTCTATCCTCAAAGGGCTCACAATCTAAAAAGATGCAGAAGAGACACTAGCAAAGAGCCAGTGGAGAAGACACTATGCTGGGATGAAGAGGGACAGTTGCTCTCCCCCTGCTAAATAAGGGGAGCACCACTATAAAAAGTGCCTCTCTGCCTAGTGGGTAGGGATTAACTTCAACATGTACAAGTTATGTGGTTGAAATAACAGGGGGAAAAAAGTACTCTTCTGAAATTTGTAACATTTTACATTTACAGTTTGTGCTAAATTATCCTAAAAAAGGATTGGCCGGTACAGGGTGCCCTAATGTACAGTTGTGGCTACAGCATGATTGCCAGTGCTTTCCAGCTGTTCTGTGTTCTATTTTCTTCCTCATGGACTCTGCAAGAGGAGATCCAGAAACAGAATTCTAAACAGAATTTTGAATACTTTTTTAAAAAATACAGATTGCTGTGTAACTCTTAAATGTAGTCAGTTAACAGCCCAATCCTATCCTTTCCCCCCACCATCGCATGCAGCTGTGCCAAAGCAGGATGCGCTGCATACTACGGGGGGGGGGGAGCAATTGGAAGGCTTGGGAGAGGTAAGGGAAAATATTTTCCCTCACCCCTCCGTAAGCCCCTCGATTGCCAATGGGTCTCCTTGGACCTGCACCAGCTCTTCAGCTGGTGGAAGTCCGAGGAGACAGAGGGTGCGTGCCAGCTGGCTCTGGGGGGGATAGCATCTGGTGCATGTTGCTCATGCTGGGTGCCACCCCCTCCTGCCTCTGACATGCCCCTCCCTCCGATCCATCCCGTTCTGCCCACACCCATGCCCTGTTCTGCTTGCCTCACCGACTTACCAACATTGGCGGGGCTCCTCTTTGCTGCTGCTGTTGACAGGGTCCTCCCTGTCATCTGCGTTGGCGGCCCAGAAGCATGCAGCTCCGTGTGCTCCAGTACAGCGTTTCCGAAATGTAAAGCACATTCCGCCACCAGAATGCTAGTTCCGGCGGCGTTTGTGCCGGATAGGATTGGGTTGTGCGCCAATATCTTATGCCCTGTTGCAGCCCAGGCGGCCTCCATGGTTGTGTGCCAGTTCCAGAGCTGGTGTGCATCTGAGGAGGTCCATTTGGGCCCACGCCGCTTACACTGGGGGAAGGGGACAAATGTCATCTTCCCCCGAGGTGACCCCGGACCACACCGGTGCAGCCTGCAATGGGTTGCATCTTAGGCAGGATTGGACTGTTAGTTAAGGAGTCATTAATTTAAAAGGAGGACTTTCTGGTAGGAGTGCCAACTTCTTCAAGAAAAACGTGCTTGCACGTATTTGCATATGTTAATGTCAATACAGTAATTATTTGTACAAATGGAGTAGTCGCAAACGTGCTGTAAAGCACGTTGGCGGATTACTTTAGAGCCAGGAAGGCCGGCACAAGGTTGGCCTTCCCAGCTCCGCCGGCCGAGGACTCGCCGCCGGCAGACCCAAGCACGGTAGAATCCGGCAGACGGCTGGGAGGGTCGGCGGACGCGGGGGAGGGACGGCGGAGCCGGGAGGGCGGCCATAGGCCCAGTCACCCCGGGAGGGGGAGGCGGCATGGCCTCCGCCATATCCCGGTCCCCGTTGCGTGACTGGGCCGTTACACGGCCTCCTCCGATTTCCGCCAGCAAAGTTTTTACCATTGCTTCCGTTAGGTATAGATTGTACCTTATGTAAAAAGAAAAAAGAAAAAAAAGAATGGTAACCAAATTAATATAATTGGTAAGGGAGAATATCTGAAAGAGCCCCTACTGAATCAGACCAAAGTTTCATCTAATTCAGCATCCCGTTTCTCACAGCCCAATCCTGCATAAAGATCGGGCGGGCGGCCCAGGCCACTCGCCAGATCCTGAGCTCTGCCGTGGGCAGGTACCCGCGCGGCAGTCGGCGGGGGACGGGATATTGGCGAAGCTATCCCCCTCCCTGACCAGCTGGGCCTATGGCCAGCCTCCCTTCCCGCCTGAACCACCCCTCCGTCGGCTGGATCCCTACCTGTATAGCCATTATGACTAACAGGTGTTTTTCCAAGCCTCAGTGACTCTTCCTTTTTCAACCTATGTTGAATATTGGCAGCAACTGATTGTGTGCAGAAGCTTTCAGCACCTTTGATCAACCCTGTAAAAGAACATAGCCAGTCACAGGCATTCTGGAGTCTGGTTGCAAGGGGACTCGTATACACAGCCAGTTGTCATGCTGTGATTCAAAATGTATTGTCAGATGATATGTCAAATGCAGTTTGCAAATCCTCCAAAGTGGATTTCCTTATGTGTTTCCAAAGAGTTCATGTGAACCAGTTTTAGTACTAGTTAATGGATGTGACACCCCGTGGAGTCAAGATATCCCTGCGGGGGCTAGAAACACCTAGGAGTGGCGATTGTTTTGTTCCAAAACACAAGGACACAGCTGAGGAGTCTGGAGGTGAGGGAGACTGGCTGGGGGAGAAGGGCCTTAAATGTGGACTTTGGGAAAACACTAGGGACAAAGGGAGCTTGAAAGGACAGGACTGGAGAGAGGCAAAAGTGAGGTGAGAGGTGGGAAAGAAGTAGTACAAGGTCTGAGAGCTGGGCAAAGGGTACCCCTGCTGCCTGGCTATGTGTGGCCCCTGGGCAGGGGCTGCCAAGCGATTGCAGATCCCTTTTCTCTGGAAGGGTGCCCACAGGTGTCAAAACTGACCAGAAGAGCCCCAAGGCAACCCCATGGGCCCTATAGCTGGGACCAAAAGATCCTCACTGTAACTAACGCTACCCATGGGTGAAGAAACTCCCTGTGAAGCACTGTAGTGAAGGAACTGGGAGAACATTGCAGAACTGTGGGATGGAGGGTGAACTGTAGAAGTATTTAGGGCTCACCAAGGCCAGCATCCTCGGTGACCCTGGGCCAGTTACTATCTCTCAGCCTAACCTACCTCACAGGGTTGTTGTGAGGACAAAAGGAGGGAAGGAACAGCACCCTGAGCTCTTTGGAGGAAGGACGGTATAAAAACAAACAAACGAATACATAAAAAACTGTTTGCCAACTCCTCAATAAAAGGCATTGATTGCTTCACCCATGACTCCTTTCAGTCATTCCTATCCCCTTGAGCTCCCAGCCCAACATAGCCTACCCCATATGGCTTCACCCCCTGGGATGAGGCCGAGTGGAAGGGGTCCGCTACAACAGGTTTCAGGGAAAAATTATTGGATATAAGCAAATGTCATTTGGCTATATGTATGTTGGCAAATTTAATGAATTGAAAACACACTTATTGACAACAAATAAATATAAATATCTGACTTACAGACATTTCATGCAATTATATCAACTATATTCTCATAGGTGCTCTCTGTTATGCTGAGCTGGGAACAAGTATCAAGAAATCTGGTGGACACTATATATACATCCTGGAAGCCTTTGGCCCACTACCTGCTTTTGTAAGAGTCTGGGTAGAATTTCTCATCATACGGTAAGTAAGCTCTGCTTACCTTTTTTAAAAAAAATCTTTTGATAGGCTTTTGAAGGCAAAGAACACATTTAAATATGAGGTGGGCAGTCATAGTCAAGTCTCTTATGTTTCTTACAGTGCAATCCTGTGTAACCTTGCACCTGTGTAACAGTAGATGCACCGGTGTAACAACAGATGCACCAGTGCAAGGTTACACCAGTGCAAGGTTACACAGGATTGCGCTGCCAAGCTGTGTTCCTGCTTAGTAAGATTTTACATTCTTGGGTCACAAAACAAAACTCTAAAATGCAACATATAGCCCAATCCTATCAGGGCCTTATGCTGAGGGATCTCGCGATCCATCTGCGTAAACCTGGACTCAGTTTCACATGAGCTGCTCTGAGAGTAGGTGGCTCCTTGCCAATGGCGCAGGAGCTGGGATGTCGTGTTCTAGCAGCAGCAGGTTCGGGGGAGGATCGTGGGTGGTTCAGGGCAGGGAATGGGCCAGGCTAGGAGGAGGTGGAAGCAGGAGGTTGTCGGTGATAGCGGTGTACGCCAAGACTCTAAGCTCCTTTCCTGGCCAGGACCCGCCCCCAGGAGTCTCCTCAGACTTATGCCAGCAAAAAAGTTGGCATATGATCGAGAACCCCTTGGAGGCCAGGTGGCCTATTGGTAGGGAAGTAAAAAAATACTTTTACTTTTTACCTCTCCTGGGCTGCGTGGTCATCTCCACCCCCATAGCATGCAGTGTGCGGTCTGTCTGTGGTACTTCACGGTCTGGGTTGGCAGGGGATAGGATTGGGCTGTTAAAAAAAATACTTGGATCTAGAAAGCTTACAGGGAACATCAATAATATTTTTAAATTAAGTCAAACTATAATTATTGTTTACACCAAACCCAGGCTTGCATTTCCTCAGTCCTAAATTTACTGCATACTCATTTCAATGGAACTTGCTAACCACACTTGAGTGAATCCCCTGATATGCCCACAAGAGACACATACACAGGTTTGCATGGAGTTTTTCCCTTCTTTCCAGTTGAGCAGTCCCTTTTTTTCCCCACAGAACATTTGGTTCAGTGATTTGAGTCATGTGCTCTTGTCAGTCAGAAAGAAAATGAAAGTTGCAAATACACATTGATTATGTGTGTGCAGATCATGGCCAATACTATGTGTAGGATCAGCATATTGGTATGTTTTGTGTTGTCTACCTGGACAATATTGACCTTGTGGCAGTATGTTCCCATCCTGGTTCAGTGTCACCGGAGACCAGACAAAGATAATCCTGATTTCTCTGATAAAGGAGTAAAGCTGGAATACGTGTCGTGACTTGGTGATTCCCAGGGGTTGGGTCTGTCAGACTGTGGGAGCTGTGTGGGTGGGTTGCGAGGCTGTAGGTGGGAGGGCAGTGCATTTGGAATAACACACCAAAAGTGAAAGACGATTGAGAGGTGTCCCTGCTCAGAGCCTGTTCATGTAGGTCTGCTAAAGAATGCTAAGCTTCACTAGTGGGTTCTACAGTGTGAAAACCTGTGTATTACTGGAATTGTATTCTGTAGCCCTGGGTTTAAAGACGATTGAGAGGTGTCCCTGCTCAGAGCCTGTTCATGTAGGTCTGCTAAAGAATGCTAAGCTTCACTAGTGGGTTCTACAATGTGAAAACCTGTGTATTACTGGAATTGTATTCTGTAGCCCTGGGTGATCTATTATGCTTCCTCTACCATTTTATTTCCTGTGTGGAAAAGAAGTACAGCTGGCTAAACAGGTTCAACACAATTAAAGTTTTTTTTTCTTGGAAATATTCCATTCTTAAAGTCTCAGCTGCACATTTATAGCACTGCAAAATATAATTCGCACTGCTTCTCAAATATCAAATAATATCAGTGTTCAGTTGTGGGAGTGACTCTGTTTTAGTATGCCACTGGTGTTTTAAAAAGCTATCACATCGAAGGAAACAAATACAGTTTAAGCGGCTGGTTTGTTTGTGTGTGGGTAGTTCAGCCTCTTGCTTTATTTACCTTACCTCTGTGTCTGATGAGATTGTGTTACGGAAGGTAATTCACCCAACTGGAAAAAACATTCTCGTTTCCTCTTTTCCCTCAACCCACACAGTTAATTTAGTTGAATATATTGCTACATACATAATGTGCTGTGGCAATGAATGGGTTGGGTAAAAACCACAGTCGTGCTAAGTCACTATGAGTTTGATTTTTTTTTCAAATGCGTCACTTTTCCCACAACATTGTGAGAGCACGGCATAGATTACCAAACCCCACCCCTAAAATGTTCTTGCAAGAAATGTTCTTGAGTTCATCATAGAGTGCTGCAACATGTTCTCTCTTCCTGCAGCTTTTCATGCATATTTAGAGAGTTGAGATAGATTTCCAGGATTCAAACAGGCCTGGTGACATTGACCCAGACAAGAAGTAAAAGTGAGGTTTATATGAAAATATTATGAATTGAGAAAAACCACAGCAGCACTGTGGCGAGAGACAATAGTTCAGTGGTAGAGTACGAGCTTTGCATGTGGAAAGTCCCATGCTCGATTTCTGGCATTTTCAGTTAGGACTGGGAAAGCCCTCGTCTGAAATCCTGGAGAGTCCCTGCTAAGTGTAGACAGGTGGGCTTCCACCTGTTTGTGTTGGGTTCCAGCTCATGACATGGGATCCATCTTCAAGACTCCATCAGGTGGAGAGTGGGTGAGTGACCCCAGTTTCCCTCCTTTTCCTGCCCAGTGATGGTCAATCAGCATGTGCTGCTAAGTTTCAATCTGCCGTTCTTTTCTTCCAGGCTAGAGGTGATGCTGAAGTTCTCTGGGTTTGGGTTCAGAAATGAATTTGAAAAGTTCTAAATACCCCTCCATTCTTCAAAGGAGGACAGACTCTCAAAACTCAGCCAGAGCTCAAAAATGCTTAGTCCCACCTCATCAGTCCTCCCCACCAGCCTCCTACCCCCTCCCCAAACACACACTTTACTTACCCCTGGTGCAGTGTGTGTGGAGGGTGGTGGCTGCTTTCTTACAGCCCATTCTAACCCAACTCCTCTCCAAGTCAGGCATAAGTGTGGCCTAAGTGCAGCCTAAGTTAGGCAGAAGTTATGCCTGAGGTAGGTCAGAGTTATGCCTGAGTTAGGCAGGCTGCAGTTTCTGTGGCCCAGCACCACCCCAGGATCCAGGCAACACTTACCTCCCAGGCAGGCAGGCTCTTCTCCAGGCTCTGTGTCTGGCTCGGGCATGTGCAGGCCTCTGTCTGCATGTGTCAGCGTCCATCCATGGCAGCTGCCGCAGGGTCTGTCGCAGCCCGGTCGCAAAGGGGCTGACCGCAGGCATGGGGGTTGCGCCAGTCATGTGGTGGGCGCAGGGCAGGTGACAGGTGAACGAGGTGCCTGAGCCCAGCCGCCACAGGGCACCCTGTGCATAAGCCACCTGCTGCAGGGGAGAGTGGACGTCCCCTCCCACCTGCAGAAGGCGATGCCACCCCCAAGCCACGTTGAGGCTGCACTGGGGGGTGAGCGGGGGAGGGAAGGGAAGAGGAGGGGGGTGGGAACGTCACACACAAGGGGGGTCTCATGAGGTCTGGAACTGCCTCTGACATGACTCGCCCGTGCGCTGCCTGAAGCCCTGGGCCTCCAAGGCCGGGGCAATGCCCACAAAGAAGGCATCCCGGCGTGCCTGCTGCTCTGTGCCCCGGCCAAGACCAAGAGATGCCTTGGGCTTGTCTGCTGCGAGCGTGAAGGGCTCACGCAGCTCATCACACCCCCAGATGGGGCGACGACGGCGCCTCGCGGCAGGCGCTCTGGCAGGGTGGGGGGTGGCCAGCAGCCATCATCAGGGAGTGGGAGGGGAGGCAGACACACAGGCAGGCAGACAGGGGGTGCTGGGGAGGGGCATGGGTGGGTCAGAGACAGACAGACAGACAACAAGGCTGGTGGGAGACAGATTCCGAGAGTGGGGTCTGCAGAGACCGATAGGGACACAGGGGGCGCTCCGCAGATGAAGGTGATGCATAAACAGGCGCCTCTTATGCAGACAGACTTTGGGCGGAAGTGGCTGCATTACGGGCGGACCTTCGATGGAGGCGCCTGCATTACGGGCGGACCTTCGACGGAGGCGCCTGCATTATGGGCGGACCTTCGATGGAGGCGCCTGCATTACGGGCGGACCTTCGACGGAGGCGCCTGCATTACGGGCGGATGCCCTGGCTGTCACTGTTTGCCTGCCTGAGAGGCCCCCCAACTCCCCCCTCCCCTCTGTGCCATGGGGGTCTGGCAGCCCCCCTGCTGTGTTCTCCCAGGGAAGGCCGTGGCAGTCCCTGGATGGGACTCAGGTAGGGGCTTCAGTGTTGGGGGCTGTCTGTGTGTGTGGGGCAATGCTTGTGTAAACACTGGGCACATATGTTTCACTGGGGCTCTGCCCGAGGGGCGTCTTTATTGTTCTGGAACGTTAGCAGAGATGGCCAGGCGAGGCTGCCAGGGGTAGTCACAGCAGCCAATCTGAAAGCAGCAGCAGCAGCACACCTGCCCCATGGACCTGGAGATGCAGGCTCTTCCCCTGTGGAACCACAGCCTGCTCCATAGAAAGGGGAGGGGCAGCAAGTAGTACAGCCAGGGAGGTGGAGCAGCAGCAGCGCCGGCAGCTGAGGAGGGTTGCAGGGCTGGCTCTCTGACCTCTGGCAGCAGCGAGGCAGAGGACCGTGGGGCAACCAGACTGCAGCCCCAGGGGTGCTCCCAGGAAGGTCGGTGGTAGTGGACGTTCCTGGGGAGACAAAAAACAAGGGGGAGTTACATGTCAGCTGGTGCGTGGAAGCAATCGCCAGTGAAGAAATGCCAGTGTGTCGGTTGCAAAAGCCTGCAGGGAGAGAAATAAAACACAGCTGAGAGGTGTGACACACATAGCATGGTCTGGGCTGCTTACCTGGGTGTAAGGAGAGCATGATCCTGTAAGGGGAAAGGGTCAAAGAGAGAGGGACAACAACACAACTTGGGGGTCACTACCATGGCAAACCTAGCACTACTGACCTGTCAGTTGATCCTGTGGAGAAAAGGGGGGGGGGACAGCTGGTGTCTACATAAGGCTAACAGTTCCACACTTGTGGCAGTGTCTGCTCACATGACTACAGGCAGCTATCAGACACAACAGTGCTAAAGAGGCATGTATCCTATATATCATGGCAGGCTATGCAGGCAGCTATGAGACAAGACATTGGTAAAGAGGCATATCATGGCAGGCTATGCAGGCAGCTATGAGACAAGACATTGGTAGAGAGGCATGTCATGGCAGGCTATGCAGGCAGCTATGAGACAACACATTGGTAGAGAGGCATGTCATGGCAGGCTATGCAGGCAGCTATGAGACAACACATTGGTAAAGAGGCATGTATCCTTCCTATATTTCTAAATACAAAGAGGCAGCAGTCAGACCACATGTCAGCACAAACCCTGCTCTTACCTGCTCTTACCTGCTGGTGTTGTTGCCTGTGGGGGGGGGAAGAGGGGCTGGGAGAAAGACATGGGTTAGCAAACACTTGCATGGAGGCAGCTGTCCAGGCACAGCTGTAAACAGGTTGGCCACAGCCAGAACAGCCCTCTCTGCCCTAGAGGGAGGCAGAGAGGAGAAGAAAGAAGTGGGGTGTTTGTGAATTTTGCCCTCCACCGACAAAGTCCCACTTTGTGGCTGTGGGGGACAGAACCCCACACCATCTGCTCAGAGAGAGAGAGAGAGACTGGAGGTCTGGGGCTGGGCTTTTGTGGAAATGAGGCTGGGTGGGGCTGGGTGCTGATAAGCTCCCTATCTTAGGCATAACTCTGTCGGTTTCCAGACCTAGCAGGCCCAACTCCGTCCTAACTCTGACCTAACTCAGGAGTAGGGTGTTAGAAATTTTCACGAGAGGGCTGGCTTTGGTAAGGTAAAATGGCTCCTATGGGTCTCCTCGAATTTGGGTCCACCTTTTTGGTCGACCTAAATTTTGTGTCAGCATTTGTGTTGGAGGGGGCGTGTCTGTGCTCACCAGGGTCTGGAATCCGACGTTAATTGGTCTCCGCCCCCGTTACACCCACGTTCCGCCCATGGTCCGCCCACTTTTAGGTCGACTTTAGGTCTTAGTTGTGACGGCGTCGGTGGTGCGCATGTGCGCCTTTTTTAGTCCATTCTTAGTCCGTCGGTCGTAAGTTTGACCTAACTTCGCCCTAACTTCGCCCTAAATGGTCGCGTTCCAGACCTAACTTCGACCTAAACGACTTAGGCTGACTTTAGGTCTGACTTGGGCTGCTTAGCACTTGGGTTGGAATGGGCTGTCAGTCTCTTCTTGCCCTGGCTTCATTCAAGTCTGCGGCATGAAGGTTTGTTTTCTTTCCCTCCAAACAGAAGGAAAGAAAGGTGAAGGGACCGATGGGAGCTGTAGTCATGTTAAGCTATCATCGGCTATTTGCGAATCTATGTTTTGTGTATAAAGGCCAGTGGGCCATTTGTCATATACCAGGGGTGGCCAAACTGTGGCTCCTGAGCCACATGTAGCTCTTTGACATATACAGGTAGGCCCCCATATCCACTGATTTGCTATCCACGGTTTCAGTTATCCACGGATCGTGGGGGAACCCCCCCCCCCAGGCTTTTACTTTTTCCCCAGTAAGCTTCGTTTCTTCCTTAAAGAAACAGGAGAAGCAGCCTCTGGCTGCTTATTACAGGCAAGTTAACAGAAACCTTGCAGAGCCTCTCTAGGACTTAGTCTCGTTCTACTTGCCTGCAATGGAGGCTGCTTCTCTGTTTGTTTTAAGGAAGAAACAAAGCTTGCTGAAAGAAAAATAAGAGCTGGGGGGTGGCAAGCATGCCTGCCTGCAGGGGAGGCAGGGTGGGGGAGCCCTCAGGAAACCATAGAGGGGGTGTTTGCTCTTATCCACAGTTTCAAGTATCCACGGAGGGGCCTGGAACATATCCCCAGCGGATATGGGGGCCCACCTGTAATGTGCGGCTCTTGGAAAGATGTTGGCTGATCTCCTTTTTGCATCACACTTAATATAAAAGGCAAATAAGAAATTTTCAACCATTAAAATTATTTACCAGGTATAAACTGAGAGTCCACTGGATGAAAACTTAAAGTTTTAATGTTCATGGTGAGTAATTATATTTAAGAATTTAAATGCTTCTTAAATATTGTGACTCTCAAACATCTGAAGTTTATTGTATGTGGCTCTTACGTTAAGCATGTTTGGCCACCCCTGTCATATACAGTGTATTTGATAAGCCACAGACTTCATGTAGGACTGTATAAATAGCCTCCATGTTCTATTTGTAAAGTAACCATTTTTCTGCCTTTCTTTCTCTCTCTACTATAGCCCTGCTGCCACAGCAGTGATATCCCTGGCATTCGGACGCTACATTCTGGAGCCATTTTTTATGCAGTGTGAAATCCCAGATGTTGCTGTTAAACTTATTACAGCTGTGGGAATCAGTAAGTATTGGGTTTCAGGGGAAAGGCAGGATGAGGCAGAGGCTAAAGCATGAGAAAATTAGAATAAATTCTGCATTTCATAAGTTCCCTTAATGCAGTCATATGAATTACTGTGCTTGATGACCAATTTAATGCAAATTAAATATAAGCGTGTACATAATCTAATTGAATTATTCCTGTAGATACCTCACAGTGAATACTATGCTTCTGGAACTATAAAATATGTTGATGAATTTATGTTTGTCATGCTGTATAGGGAGGTTGTAAGAAGGGTCCCATGTCAATATGGTTTCCTGTGTAAGTATGGTATTAAGATTTTGCTTATGACCCTGCTCAATTATCTGTACTTGGAGATTACTGGTATCGTTTGTAGATTATGGATCCTGAGTCCTTTCTGTGGCCTTAGATACCTCTCTCACAGCGCAATCCTACCCAGCTCCTCCACTGGTGCAGCAGTGGTGGAGGACAGAACGGGAGACTTTGGAAAGGAATCCCCTTCAGTTTAAATTCCCTTTCCCTCCCAAAGCCTCCTGTTTTCCCTCTACCACTGCTGCGCCAGTGGAGGAGCTGCGTAGGGTTGTGCTGCTAATCTGTTGTTTGTTGGTCCAGTGTGAGAACTGACTGGTACCTCACTGTTTTCCCTGAGTGACATTTCTCTCCTGTGCAATTAAACTCCTGACTCCAGCCTCAGTAATTATGCAGAGACTTGATGTAGTTGTGGGGCTGAATATGAAAAAGCTGACTGTAACTGACTCCAGTCAAGACTGAAATATTAATGTTTGCAGTTCCTGTATCATGGAGAGTGCATGAACATCTGTCACGTTGAGATTGGGCTTCTGTAGGAAACATATTGCATAAGTGTCCCAAAGTCAGCCTCTCTCTTCCTGTAGGTTGCCAAGCACAATTGCATCATCTCTTTGATTTATAGGCCTGAGCCTGAATATATCTAAAAAATCCCCTCATTCTCCATATCCTATTATAAGTACGCTTACCAGATCGCCGACCGGGACGGAGCTTCTTGCCCTTAAGGGGCGGGGCGGGGTGGGGGGGGGAGGGGAGGGGGCCAGAACGCGCACGTTCTGGCCCCTCCCCCCACCCCGCCCCTTAAGGGCAAGAAGCTCCGTCCCGGTCGGCGATCTGGTAAGCGTAATTATAAGCCCATGTGGCTTCAGCTTGGTGTCATAATTGCAAAAATAAAACACACAAATGCCTACATTTTCAGACTGTTCTTCAACAAATGCACAGTGGCTTCGCTCCGGTAGGGGCAGGGCCGTAAGTATCGCTCCGTCCTAGACCCTTTACCGAGCGAGCAGGAGGTGGCCCCGCCCCCTCACTGTTGGAGCCATTGCCGTGCGGAGAAAGCAGCAGGCAAGAGACCCTGCCTGCTGCTTTCTCCGCAGGGGAAAGGCTCCGACAGTGAGGGGGCGGGGCCGCCTCCTGCTCACTCGGTAAAGGGTCTAGGACGGAGCGATACTTACGGCCCTGCCCCTACCGGAGCGACGCCACTGCAAATGCATTTGTCTTTTAAGAGACGATATGTAAAACTTATTACAGACATAGATGTCACATGGAACCAGGCTTGAATCCTGGTTTCCATGACATCTAATTTCGGGTTCATACACCTCCTCCTCTCTCACATGTGACAGGCTGAATGGCCTTACTTCCTATTTTAGTTTAAAACAAGCCAGGATCTGTCATGATGTCTGAACCAGGTGACCCTGGCTAACTTTCTAACCAAAGTTTTTGACTAAACCAGGATCAGAAATGATACTCACAGCGCAATCCTATTGTCCGACTAGGCCAGCGTAGAGGCCTCTATGCCATTCCAAGGTGTCACGAACGTCCCGTAAAGCACGTTTGCAGCACCCTGGGAGTAAGGCCTGCCAGACAGGTAAGCCCTGCACCAAGCGGTGCGGGGAGTGGAACAGGGCTGGAGGAGGGCGGGGCAGGGTGTAACGGGGTGGAGGGTGGGCAGATTGGGGCTGGGAGGGGGGGGGAAGGATTGGCAGAGAAGGCCTCTGCCATATCCTTTCTTCCTTCCCAGGCCTGGAAGCCCTACATGGGGCTTCTTGGGCCTGCGCCAGCGACTTAGCTGGTGCAGATCTGAGTAGCCCCATTGAGCAGGTTGCGGCTTAACACGGGGTAAGAGGGCAAATGTCCTCTTACCATGAGGAGACCTCCAGCCTGCTCAATCCTAGTGCTGAATACACCATTGTCCATGTGGCTCCGCTGCACCAGCACTGGATATACAGAATTGGGCTGTCAGTTGGTTTATATTAAAACTTTGTTTGGATTGTCCAGTTTGGAAGTCATGCCAGATCTTGCTTATTCTAACCCAGGATAGGAAGAATAATCATGCTTGGGTGGGGAAGAGGGAGCACATGTGTCCAAGGCTAGGAAATGATTTACAAAACTAGGATTCTGATCCTAACCAGAACATCAAGTTAGGAAAAGGAAAAGGACAAATACACAGATTCTCTTTCTTCCATTTTTCACTTGCTGCCCAGATAGCATATTAGTTATAGAAGTCTTAATACTGCTAAAATGCTGTAATAATATATTGTATTGACCTATTGTATAAACAGGTTTTTGAAACAAACAACCAGGCCAGATATTAGAAAGGAAATTAAAGATATCAAAAACCAGTGATGCAAGACAATTCCAGTTGGCAAGCAAATACACTCATTTGACATTTTCTTCGGTTGTATTGACCTTGAACTTCTAGCTTCCCAAACAAACAAGTTATTTGCAGATGTTCTTCTCCACCAGGGGAAAAACAGGGAAAGAATCAATACCTGACTGCATTTCTTTCTCTCTTAATTATGTTAAAACTCAAAGCTCTATCTGAGTAATTAAATTAAGGTTATGAGTTTTAGTGGCTGACACCAAAAATATTTCATGGGACGGTAACCATAAAATGGATGCTTGAAAATGGCAAGGCCTCCGAGACAGAATTGGAACTTGGGGGCAGGAAATTCCATTATACATACTGTATTTTTCTCTGTGTTTGCAATTTGAGCCCAATCAGTGGGATTTCATCATTAATTTGACGGGAAATTCTTGAGATAGTGCCAATATTTTATACCGTAATTAGAATGAAATGATCAGTAGTGCAGGAGGGTGGAGTTCTCCCCAAATACTGACCCCTGCAATGGGAGAAAGGAGTTAACTGCAAATTATTGCCTTGAGGCCCAAATGGGAGGTTGTTCTGGGCAAATAGGATGAATCGCTGCTTCAGTGAAACTAGAGATTTTTTTAGGGAGTCTTTGAGTGTAAGCCATACTGCTGTCAAGAGAGACACTGAAAGACATGGGTGAGGGAATAATTACAGTCAGGTGAGCTGGGGTGATTCAAGGAAGTTGGGCATGCTACAAACTGCAGGGGAAACAATTTGCCCTTGGAGAACAAAAACACCTGAAGCCTACAATGGTAATATGTCAGTCCCGCCCTTGGCACACATGCAAGAGCCACCTGTCAACTCTCCTAGCTAACAACGCAGCCACATTTACTTGAATTGGAAGCATGGACAGAGGGTTCTCTATGGATCACTTGCTAAATGAGGGTAATAGTTTGGGAATGGAAATAAATGAAAGACTTGCAGTACAGTCTTACGCATATCTACTCAGAAGTATGATAAGTCCCATTGTGTTCAGTGGGGCTTACTCTCAGGAAAGTGTGTAGGATTGCAACCCTAGTTTAAATGATAGCAGTGAGAGGCATACTGTAGTACACTTTTAACTACCCTGGACTTAAGTCTTTTCTGGAATTGCAGAGTGACTGGGTGATGCATGGAACTATATATTTTAAGATAATTGGGCATCCGTACATTTGTCTGTTGCATTCATCTGTTATTAATTTAACACTATTTGTATACTATTCTTCAACCAAAAGTTCACAAAGCAGTTTACATAGCAAGACAGATGGGAAAAAATGGTTCCATATTCCAGAAAGCTCACAATCTTAAAATTGAGAGAGAGAGAGAGAGAGAGAGAGAGAGAGAGAGAGAGAGAGAGAGAGAACACAAGATAGATGCCAGCAAACATTGCCTGGAGTCTTGTTGTTCAGGCATTGGTCTCGCCTGGATTTTCCTTCACGGGGCTAACAGCAGCTTTGAAGAAGGCCGTGATTTAGAGAACATGGCACAAGCAGAAATGGTGAAACACTCCCTCCCTCTGTAAATTAAATTAAATTAAATTAAATTAAAATTAAAGTAAAGTAAATTAGTAATAGAGCAAGTAAATTAAAATAGAGCAAGGATTTGTATTCATTCTTGAGTTTGTATTAAATAGAGCAAGGATTTGTATTCACTCTTGAGTTTTAAACTCAGGCCGATTAGCAAGTGTGAAAACTGGTGCACTTTTGTGTAATGTGACAAATATTGATCCAAATGCCTTTTGTTTTGGCCTTAGGAAATGTGCATCACATTGCTTTGCTTTCAGAGTGGAGCAGTGAGTTGGGATGTTGGGCAAGGTTTTGTGGGTATTATACAGCAGAGATTTCTAGATCTAGGTTTGAAATTTCTCCATCTGGGCATGAGGAGAAACCTCTACTTGTACATTTGAATGTCTAATCCAGGGGTTCTCAACCTCTTCCCGGCCAAGTACCACCTCCGGCACCATTCTACTGCTGTGTACCACCGGAAGTGATTGGCAATTACATCATCATCAGTTACTCCTGGGTTTTTGGAGGCTCTGGGTGGGTGAGAGGGTCCTTCTCAGCATTCCCGAGAGGCTCAGCCAAAGGCGGGAGCCTCTCGGGAGCAAAAACGTGGTGCCAAAAGCACCACGTCAAAGCAAGGTTCCAGTGGTCTGGCAGTCCGAGTATCACCTGTGGTTGGCCGAAGTACCGCTGGTGGTACGAGTACCACTGGTTGAGAAACCCTGGTCTAATTTTAAGCAAATATATGTTTTCTTTGGCCTGGCTACTAACAGATCTCTAAATGGGGAATTTACTCATTAGCACCCCCTTGTATACTTTAAATGACAGGCTGGTTTACAAATGGATTCTTTCTGTTCTGTCTTGTGCCAGTCTTAGATGTTGGTAAGAAGTTGGTACTGCTGCTGCTTCTAAAATATTCCTTTATGGTTTTCAGCATTGAGCACTCCGTTTATTATGAAGGAAAGGCAGGATATAAATCATTTAAATAAGTAAGATTGGCTGAGCAATATAACCCTTGGACAGCCCTCCAAAAGGCTCTGGTGAGCCCCAAATGCCAAATGGCACTTTTGAAGGTGAGAATGGTAGAATGTACCCCAGCCCTTCCTCCTTGTTCCCCACTCCCTTTTATCTGCCGTTGCTGCCCCCCATACAATGCCCCCACATGCTCCTCATCTTAGCTAGCCACCCCCCACCATTAGAAAAGAGCAGCAGGGTGATGATGACTGGCAAAAGGAAATGGGAGAAGGTAGAAGTGGAGCATGGCATGGCGCGGACTGTAGTGATGGCACATGAAGCGCCACTGAAGATGGTAGGGAATGGGGTGGGGGTGACAGACAAATTGGGATGGTGGTGAGTGATCCTTGTGCACCACAGAAAATAAAAATGTAAAATTGCAGGGGTGGAGCAGTGGAGCTTCAAGGTGGGACCCAGGCAGTGAAAAGACTTGGGCTGAGCCTTAGTAACTCCACAGATCTTTCTCATCCAGTGATCTTTTCTGTGATACCTGCTTTTCCTCGCACGATGCTGCCTACCTCTGCCTTTGGGCCTTGTTACGAAAGCTACCATTAACGCTAAGAAGATTGAGCAAACGGCCCAGGTGGCTGACCACACAGACATAGCGACAAAAAGAGAACCTGTGTGTTGTAATAATAAATTAAATCTTCATTTTTTCCTTCTTCTTCATGTCAAAACTACAAAGCCACAACAGAACAGCCACAACAAAAAGGCTGGCAGTCTCAGGACTGGTCTGAACATGGTAACACTTGTAGCGAAACTTTGCTTTTAATGCTGATAAACTGTGCCCATGCAGAATGGGGCTGGATTATTCATTGCAATAAGCATGACTCACTTAAGAAGTGATATATATATCCCGCCTTTTCCTATGCCAAAAGGCAAATGCCTAAGGCGGCTTACAACAAAGGTTAAAATACATAATTTAAAATACATAAAATAAATTTAAACAATACATAACCATACACAAATTTAAAAACAATAAAATCCACTAGGGGAGGGGGCGACAGTGTGGAGCAGAGAAGCAGCTTGGCAGAGCATCTTGAGACACAGGATGCAGACCACAACCCATCACCCAAACGCTAGACGAAATAAAAATGCTTTATATGTCATTCATTGTCCTGGTCAGGCTACTGGATGCTATGTGAAATTTTGTCATTCATTCACAGAGCTCAGATTTTCACTAGCTATCTAACAGAAAAATCTTATACCATTTTTTCTGCAAGGCAGGTATTTATATTACAATAAAAACCTTGTGGCCAATATGTACTCATAGAAACAAAGATGATGATGATGATTTATTAAATTTATACCCCACTTTTCCCCCACATAGGGGGGGGACCCAAAGCCAGAGTGCGGTGAAGGCGATAGGCAGGGAGTCTCCTGCCCGTTGCCTTCGCCGCACTGAATGGCTGCGACAGCGAGGGGGCGGGGCCACCTCATACCGGAGAGTTAGCGGGGATTAGCAAGGTGTGAAACTTACGGTACCGCCCCCACCGTAGTGACGCCTCTGCCCAAAGCGGCTTACAATAAAAACAAACCATAAAATTCAAGATTAATACATGAAAATCATAAAACCGTGAATATATACCATAATATAAAAATGCTTAAAAAGACATTAATACAATCTAAAAAACAGAGAGGAATAAAACAGAGAGGAATAAAAGCAACAGTAAAGGGCTCTTATGAGAGAGGGCTGGCCCTCTAAAATGTTAGGCTGGGCGGTAACTTTAGAGGGCTTGTGTAAAAAGAAATGTTTTCAGGCCCCGCCGGAAGACCTCTAAGGAGGGGAGCAGTTCGTAAATTTAGAGGGAGGGAATTCCATAAGGTCGGTGCCACTACTGAGAAGGTGCTCAAGTCGCCCATTTATCTCTGAATTGCACAATGGTGTTCAAGTCTGAGTAGTTGAACTCTACTTAGGTGTTTGCTTTTTAGCTTTTGGCAGATACTTCCTGCCAGCTGAGAGATCCGTCTTGCCATAAAATTATTATACATTTTAAAAAATTGCTAATCAGACAATTTACAGTTGGACCTGCCGCCTGCTGAGTTTCTGTTTCTGCTCCAGCCACCTGACCCTCCTGTCACCGTAGTCCTCCTACCTATCTTAGCTTCTGACATTCTGTAACCAAAGGTGCACAGTTCACTCGGTTGTAGGTAGTGACGGAGCAGAGCGCGTCTCCCTCCAGTAGAAGCCGAAGCGCTCCGACACTGGATGGAGCTCCCTGCGCCTGCGTGGAGGCAGGAAGAACAAGTTGCCACCGCGGTAATGGACTGAGTGGGAAGCCGAGGTTTTGCTCCTCCGTCTTCTTGCCTTTTCCAGGCTGCACGGGGTGGAATCAGGAAGATGTTGGCGTGGAGGGGTTGACTAGGCAATGAGGAACACACAACTCAGATATGGTTGGAGCTTCTCCAGAGCCTGAAAGCTGGTGGGAACACATAGTGTGTGTATGTGTGTGTGTGTGTGTGTGTGTGTGTGTGTGTGTGAGAGAGAGAGAGAGAGAGAGAGAGAGAGAGAGAGAGCATGAGGAGGAGGGGCCAGATGAATTCACCCACTTGCCTACTAGAACAGTGATGGCGAACCTATGACACGCATGTCACAGGTGATAAGCGAGGTCATTTTGGGTGACACGCCAGCATTTTCCCCAGGACCCCGACACACCTTACATTTTCGCAAACATTTTACAGGCTTGTCGTGAACATTTAGGGCATGGATTTTGGCAGACCTCTTTCAAATTACAGGTGGGCCCCCATATCCACTGATTCGCTATCCACGGTTTCAGTTATCCACGGATCGTGAGGGAAACCCCCCCCCCCAGGCTTTTACTTTTTTCCCAGTAAGCTTCGTTTCTTCCTTAAAGAAACAGGAGAAGCAGCCTCTGGCTGCTTATTACAGGCAAGTAGAACGAGACTAAGTACTAGAGAGGCTCTGCAAGGTTAACAGAAACCTTGCAGAGCCTCTCTAGGACTTAGTCTCGTTCTACTTGCCTGCAATGGAGGCTGCTTCTCTGTTTGTTTTAAGGAAGAAACAAAGCTTGCTGAAAGAAAAATAAGAGCGGGGGGGGGGGCAAGCATGCCTGCCTGCAGGGGAGGCAGGGTGGGGGGGGCCCTCAGGAAACCATGGAGGGGGTGTTCGCTCTTATCCACGGTTTCAAGTATCCACGGAGGGGCCTGGAACATATCCCCAGCAGATATGGGGGCCCACCTGTATTATCTAGTAAAACTCAGCAACAAAAAAGTCACTAATTGATGTTAAATAAAACGCAATGTGTTCTATAGTTGTTTTCCGTTCAGTTCAATTCAAAATTACTATTAAAAGTAGCAATAGTCAAAGACAAGTACTATTAAAAGTTGCGGGGGGGGGGGGGGGTGACACACCAGCCGAATCAAGTTAGGCATTTTCAAAAATTTTGACACACCAAGCCCAAATGGTTCGCCATCACTGTACTAGAAGCAGCCGAGCACAGTTGCCTCTCTGTCCAAAGGAGCAAAAAATGGTAGGTGACTGCATTGCTTTCCCCATCCTCTTTCCTCTCTCCTTCCTCTTTTGTCTGAATTCCTGCTTCTCTCCCTCCCTTTCTTCACACAGTTTCATGTGTAAGCAACATTCTACTGTTCGGTGGGTTTACTCATGAATAAACTGCATAAGATTGCAGTCTTAAACTTTCTGTTTCCCCTGTTTTTGTAAATCCATCCGTCTCCTCTTAATTTAATCTTTCCCATTGCTTTCACACCCATTATCTCTTTTTTCCCCCTCTTCTCTTCTCAACGTTCTGTATCTTCTCTTGCAACCCCCTTTTTCCTGCTACAGTGCGTCGGATCCAGGTGTTACTCAGACATAAGGCTTTTGAGTTCCGTGGGACTTTAAGTATTTATAGGGTTCCAGCTCTAAATTTATTCTTCTGTGCTGTATCATCAGCCCCTCTTTCACTTCTTTGCCTCCACCTTTAATGAGGCTGCCTCTCAGAGTTCTGCTACCAGTGTGAGAGTGTGTTTCAGCATTTCTGCTTGTGCCATGTTCTAAATCACGGCCCTCTCCAAAGCTGCTGTTAGGCCCGTGAAGAAAAACCCAGGCCAGACCAATGCCTGAATAACAAGACTCCAGGCTCCTGCACTACAGAATTTACTACTACACCACAGGTTGTTGATATGAAGGATGTCTGCTCCTGCTAATTAGGCAAAGAAACCCTTTTTAATGTGGTGGCATAAAAGGCTCCAAGTTTCGAGTTGAGTCTTTCAAGTCTTTTACAATCACCAAGTCAACTCCGTGTCAAGTCATTGACACGACTCGAGTCTGAGTCAATAGACTCAAGTCTACATCACTGGTGGCGATCTTATTTTTAGTAAGGGCAGACCAACTGTATGCATTCCAGCATAGTGCCCTCCCAGTGGCTCTTTGCTGGTGTCTCCCTTGTGACAATTATTTTCAAATAATTATGAGCATGACAAGTGTAACCATATTCTTATTCTTTGCTATATAAACCACTTAGTGAGCATTTTTTTTGGTTGAAAAATAGTACCGTATCAATGTTCATCTAAATAATAAAAAATGACAATAGCACATTAAATTAAAACTGCAATCTCAAACACACTTGTCTGGGTGTAAGCTCCACTGAACAATTTGGAATTTACTTACCCTTACACCCCCCAAAGAAAGCACTCCAGGCAAAGGCATGTTGGATAAAATTGTCACTTTATTGATAACAAAATAACCTGCAAAATAACCTGCAGAAGGACTCAACTAGGGCGTACTAAAAACCACCCCAGGCGTGCGGGCCTAATTGGGGGAAACGGCACTAGCCGTCTACTTCCCCCACCCCAATCATTGGCGTAACATCCCAACTCCAGGCTCCCTCGGTCATGACCAGGGGAGCCTATCACCGCCAACCCCTAAGCGTTGAGCCAGCGGAAGCGCTCAGATTCCCACAGGCAAAGCCATGCAGTAGTCTTCGCGTATTCCAGCCAGGGGGCTTGCCAGCCAGCTTCAGCAAACCGGTCCAGTATTGCGAGAGCGGTACTGGTTCACCTCCTGACCTTGCTGAACTCAGAATGGACGCCGACCCCCCTTTATCCTATCTACCCAAAACCCGCACGCCCCCTGCCACACGGGAGGGTTAGCCTAGCGCTTAACCCCCCCCGCCCCACTGGACCACAAAACTTAACAAAGCCTTCTGCAGGTCTACTAAAAATCGATCAGCCCCCCACTCAGTCAGATGCACACCATCGCTTCGAAACAGCTCCACTGCATCCTCCTTGATGCCCGGGTGAGCGATAACAGCTCCACCACTTACTTCTGAGTAAACATGATTAGGATTGCACCATGATGAATCATTGTCAAAGTGAGATTAAATTAGGCCTAGGTTAATTCATCCTTTGGACTGGGAAGGTAATAGGAAGACTAGCTGGTGAGATGAATAAAGAGGATCATGTACTGGCACGTACTTAACAGTAGAGGTTGGTGACCAAAGGTTCCTCTGCAAACTTGCATAGATATAAACATGTGATTTAAAATGTATGATCTACAAAATGAGAAAGAGGCAGTATGTAGCTCTGTGCTAATATTTTTAATGTTCAGATTTACAGCCTCTTACTTTTGGGAAACTAGATCTGTCACTTCTAACCAGGACATAAATGCAAGGAATTTATGTTTGCTAATCTCCAAACTCTTGATTATGCCATCTAGGCTTTAAATTTGAAAATGAAATAGTCTGTGTGACTTTTTTTTCCAGTTACACTGGTGTACACTCTAGACAGAAACATTGACAGGAGAAAAGAATGGTTCTGGTATAGCAAGAAAATAAGCATTATTTTCTATCTTTGTCCATTCATACAGCATTCTATTTACAGATTCTGTTACTCATTTTTATGTATATATTTTCTCCCTTGCAGGCTAGCCATTTTGTATGTATGTGTCATCCTGGGTTTTCTGAAGTGTCAGTGTTGATATCTTTCTTAGGGTGTATAGTCAGATTGTGCAAAGGAACAAGTTCACATGCTGCTCTATTCTGATATGGGAACTAATCTGTGTGTTGGGAAAAAATGGTACTTAATAAAATGTTTGCATAGCAGTACAAGAATAATTTTGATTGAACAAAGACTGCGGAACCACTTACTGTTAATTACAGGCTGTGCCTGAAAGTCTCATTTAACATTCAGTTCTTGTCCCCGAGGAATCCTGGGAATTATAGAGAAGGGCAGGGAACTCTAATAGGGAGTTATCAGCACTCTCACCAAACAATGGTTTAATTTTCCAGGTTTCAGTGGAGGAAGCCCTTATAGCTCCACTGGTGTGAAACTGATACACTATGTTTGTAATGTAAAGAATAGCCCTTTTTTGACACGCTTGCTGCATGTGGGCCAGACAGTAGTCCTTTCCAGAGTTGTCCAGGTCAAAATCAGCGTGTCTGTGGGGACAAATGGCAGCATGTTCATTCCCCAGCCAGGGCCAGCCCAAGACTCTGCTGCACCTAATGTGGTACACGAAATGCCCTCCCCTTCTCAGCCTTCTGTTCCCTGGATTCCCAAAAGGAGAGGGGAATGGAGGGGAGAGTGCTCTAGCCTTCTCTTCTGCTCTTCTGCTCTCTTCCTTTTGGAATCTAGGGAGCAGAAGGCTCAGGAAAAGTGGCACCCCACCAATCTGCTGCCAGAGGCGACTGCCTCAGTCTACCTCATGATGGGCCAGCCCTGCACCCAGCCTTTGCATGTTCTTTAGAAAGAATGCATATAGAAAGCTCTTGAGTACAGCTGTAAACACAGGGGCTCTCCTCACATGACTGTGTGTGCCCACTGTACATATGTTCTCTATGAACACCACTATATAATGTCACTCCCCCCCTCAATCTTCATTTTGCCCTAGATTATTTATTTATTTATTTTTCACATTTTTATACCGCCCTTCCTCCAAGGAGCTCAGAGTGGTGTACATATTTTCTCTCCTCCTTTTTGTCCTCACAACAACCCTGTGAGGTAGGTGGGACTGAGAGATAGTGACTGGCCCAAGGTTACCCAGGAAGCTTCGTGGCTAAGCGGGGATTTGAACCTGGATCTTCCAGGTCTAAGTCCGACTCCCAAACCACTACACCATCCTTGCACCTGAAAAAGGCTACAGCTACAGCAGAGGTGAGGCTAGCGGTTATGCCGCCCGGAGCTAGGGGTGTTGGCCGCCCTGAGGGTGGCCAACACCCCCCTAGCTCCGGGCAGCATAACCGCCCTGCCCGCCCAACCCCCCGGGTGCCCGCCTCCCTCCCGACTTACTTCTCCGGGTCCGCGTGACTCCGGAGGCCGGGAGGGAGCGTCCGATCATCATGCCGGCTCAGCCTATACTGCCCAGGCCTGAGCCGGCGATTTTGCACATGCGCACAATGCATGTTGTCTCGCGGAGCCTCTGGGGGCCGGGTGGGCGGCCTCCCGCTGCCCTGTATCGCTCGCCGTGTAGCTGGAATTTCCAGCTACACGGCGGGCGAGACAGGGCGGGTGGGCGGAGGGCGGGTGGCAACTCAGGGCGGCGCGGCGTTCCGCCCGAGCCTGAGTTGCCGCCTGGAGCCATTGCTCCCTCCGCTCCACCCTAAATATGACTCTGAGCTACAGTCCTTAAATGGTGGATCTTCAAGTGTTGGGACTGCTTACATAAGAACATAAGACGAGCCCTGCTGGATCAGGCCAAAGGCCCATCTAGTCCAGCTTCCTGTATCACACAGTGGCCCCACCAGATGCCTCAGGGAGCACACAGCCAACAAGATAACCTGTTTCGTGCTGCCACTCCCCAGCACCTGGCACAGAGAAAACCTACTTTTAAAGCCAGGAGGTTGCTTATGGTTTGTAACCTGTGATGGTCTTTTCCTCCATGAATCTGTCCAAACCCCTTTTAAAGGCATCTAGGCCAGGTGCCATCACCACATCCTGTGGCAAGGAGTTCCACAGATGGCTTACACACTGGGTAAATGAATATTTTCTTTTGTCCGTTCTAACTCTCCCTCCACTCAATTTTAGTGCATGTCCCCTGGTTCTGGTGTTGTGCGAGAGGGAGAAGAATTTCCCTCTATCCACTCTCTCCATCCCATGCATAATTTTATACGTCTCAATCATGTCCCCCCTCAGGCGCTTTTTTTCTAGGCTGAAAAGCCCCAGACGCTGTAGCCTTTCCTCATAAGGGAGGTGCTCCAGCCCACGAATCATTCTGGTCGCTCCTTTCTGCACCTTTTCCAATTCAATTATATCCTTTTTATTTAACTGCTGGGAGGTTTCTTATCATAAGAACATAAGAAGAGCCTTGCTGGATCAGGCCAAAGGCCCATCTAGTCCAGCTTCCTGTATCTCACAGTGGCCCCACCAGATGCCTCAGGGAGCACAAGACAACAAGATAATCTGTTTCCTGCTGTCACTCCCTTGCACCTGGCACAGAGAAAACCTACTTCTAAAGCCAGGAGGTTGCTTATGGCTTGTAACCTGGGATGGTCTTTTCCTCCATTAATCTATCCAAACCCCTTTTAAAGGCATCTAGGCCAGGTGCCATCACTACATCTTGTGGCAGGGAGCACGGGCGTCACTGGGGCGTGGTGGGGGGACGGGCCGCCAGGGGGTGACGCGCGTCATGGGGTGACGCGCGCACCCCCTCGCGCGTCACCTCCGTGACGCGCGTCGCCCTCCGGACGCTCCGAGGCCGGCCCGGGAGCCGGCCTCGGAGCATCCGACCCCGTCGGCGCTCCAGGGCCTTCTGAACGAAGGCCCAGGCAGCGCGTCAATCCGGGTATTTCCCGGATTTTCGCGCATGCCCAGACCCGTTTTGAGAGCAAAAAGCCCTCAAAACGGGTCTGCGCATGCGCGAAAATCCGGAAAATACCCGGATTGACGCGCTGCCTGGGCCTTCGTTCAGAAGGCCCTGGAGCGCCGACGGGGTCGGACGCTCCGAGGCCGGCTCCCGGGCCGGCCTCGGAGCGTCCAGAGGGGAGCGACGCGATGCGGGGGGGGAGCCGGATGGCCCCCTCCCCCCGCGCCTATAACGTCGCGCCCCTGGGGGGGGTGACGCGCGTCCCCACACCAGGGTGACGCGCGTCTAGTGACGCCAGTGGCAGGGAGTTCTATAGATGAATTACACGTTGGGTGAAGAAATATTTTATCTATCCCTACCAATTAAGAAGGCATTACTCCAGGGGAAACTGCAGACAACCTTTAGGAGGATACAGAGGTTTAGGACTAATCGGAGGAAATTAATGTGCATATTGAGCTTAAGGGCAATGTTTTGTAGGGCCATAACTGTGAGGATTTGAAGCTTTGATAATTTTATTCAGGCTTTAATTTTTCATATGACATACAAATCTACAGTTAAATCAAACAAAGATCACCACTGAATGGGGTTGTGAAATTAATTTTCAGTTCAAAGGCAGAGTTATACCAGTCCATCAATTATCAATGCCTAGCAGTTCTGCCAGTAAGGGGGGAAACTTTAATATCTTCTGTTGAACGCTTGCAAAAAAGATTTATGGCTGGAACAATTGGGGGGGGGGAGAGGGAGAGAGAGAGAGAGAGAGAGAGAGAGAGAGAGAGAAGACTCTTTTAGGAAAGGCAAAGTGTGGGACGACAAAAATGGTAAGTTGCAAGGAGGATAGCAAAGGAAATGCATAAAAGGGACATTCTGCAAATGCCCGAAATACGTGGTGGTGGAAGCTCTCCCTTGATGGAGGTTATGGTGTTTTGGATGGATGAACTGCATTTCCCTTTAACGGCTCTCTCTCTTTTCTCCTTCCAGCCACTGTGATGGTCCTGAATAGCATGAGTGTCAGCTGGAGTGCCCGCATCCAGATTTTCCTAACCTTTTGCAAGCTTGTAGCAATTTTGATAATTATAGTCCCTGGAGTTATGCAGCTAATTAAAGGTATGAACTGAAAAGTAAATGCTATTTTAAGTGCTTTTATCTCCCCCTTCCCACCCTTGCCCCTATCAAATAGTGCTTATGTCTGCAAAATCTCTTAATTAGTCTCTGCTTGTTCAACTTAAGCGCCACACTGTCATGTAACTAACTGGAAGTGGAACTATGCTGAGAAGAACTTATATTTACAGCAGCCTGCTGATGAGAGCACATTTAGGTTGGATCCATAATTTTTAAGCGAAGGACCAATTAATTGCTCCTCTCAGCACAAAATGTATTGGGAGGGTAAACACTTTGGAAAGGGACTTCAAGCCGCTTGTGGTGGCAGAACACCAAGCACATAGTTCTGTTGAGATTCTGTTGAGAAAAATGAGATTCCTCATGGTTCCAATTTGGACTTCTCACCTTCATGGCTACTTTTTGTTAAGAAATAGGCATGACCAGCCTTAAGGATGCTAATTCAAATACGTTTACAGCCCAGCCCTAACTATCTGGCGGGCAGTCTAGGGCCGCCTGCTGGATCCTATCCCCATTCTGGGCTACTCTGGAGCAGCCTGGAGGTCTACTTGGGGAAATGTTTCTCCCCTTCCCCCGGTGTAAACCGGGGAAGGCCCAATGGGCCTCCTCGGATTTCCACCAGCGAAATAGGAGGTTGTGTAATGGCCGTGCCGGCCCAAATGGGGACGGGGATTTGGCAGACGCCATCCCCGCCCCCTCCCGGGCCGGCTCGGGCAATGACCCTCCCTCCGTCGCCACCCAGACTGTCCCCGCACCCGCCAGGGATCTCTTATCTGCCTCCGGTGGCCCTGGGGATGTCCTGGTGGCAGAGTGAGGGCAGACGGCCTTGCACCAGCTGCCTTTACTCCCAAGTAATTGCTTTACGGCATGTTTGCGATGGCTTTTGCGGCAGAGCACTTGCTCCGCCGCCGTAAGTTTTGCTAGGATTGCACTGTTAATGTAATTTGTAGCTTGACCCAGTGAGAGAGAGAGAGAGAGAGAGAGAGAGAGAAATTTAATAATTCAATAAAAAGATGATGAAAGGTTCATGAGGATGTCATGCATCTTCTTTCATTAGAACTATGTACATACACATATTTTTTTAGTTTAGCAAATCACGTTGCAGAATTAGTATTTACTTTTACATTGAACATTGAGAGCTCATTGCTATATCATTTGGAATGTTGGATGCAGGCTTTTTGGGACTTACTTGGCCCTGGTGGGTTACAAATAGCACCCCTGTATGCAGGGCTGGCCCATCCATGAGGCCATCTGAAACGGTTGCATGAGGTGTCAGACTGGTGGGGAGTAACTTTCTCTGCCTACCTACTTGCCACCACTGCTCCTCCTTCTCGTTCCAGTCCTCGGATTGGAAAAGGAAGAGGGTGACGGAGAGGAAGAGTGCTAGTGAGCACTCCTAGTGCTAGGAGAGATAGCGCATTGGAGAATGGGAGGAGCAGACACTGGCACATCATTGGGGAAGGGCCAACTCCATTTGGCATAGCCACTTCAGGCATCAGGAGATCATGGGCCAGCCCTCCCTATCTATAATCTCATGTAACTTTGGGCAAAACAAATCCTATAGGGGAAACGTCCTTAAAAGTACCAGTGACAATACCAAGCCATATCAGATAAGCCAGTTTTAAAAAACAGAATTCAAATCAGAGAGAGAAAATTATTACAGGACTGGACAGTTTTCCAAGTCCACAATCTTCAGTGAGATTTACTGCCAGTGAGTGTGGATAGGATTATGCTGTTAGAGCATTATCAATAGCGAAAGATACTTCTCACTGTAAAGAAAATGTAAGAAAAGCTGAAATCTGGTCCAAGAGTACATAGCAGCTGTGTGTGTCTCAGGAGTGAGTTCAAATAGTTTCAGAAACCCTGGTGTCTCACATCTGAAACACCACTTCACCAGCTACAGTTAACCCCCCCCCCCCAAACAGATATTTCCATGTCTCTGATTCAGTTCAGTGTTCCCTGACTGATTAAGTTTTCTCTCAAGTTGTTCATCTTCCTCTCAAGCTGACACTCCCTCTGATTGGCGCTCACTCTCAAAGCCTCTCTCAGCCTTCTAGGCCCTTCAGTCAGATACTTAACTATTTTTTGTATGACTGGCTTTGGGTGTCCTAAAAAAAAGTATGCAAGCACCAGCAATCCTTACATGATATGTGAATACACTGTACACTAGAAAAGACGACACCCCATGGTCCATCCCAATTATGCTCCACTTCCGTACTTTTCAGTATGACTGTGACTCCCTTATTAAACAGGTATTCACTGCTATAATGCAATATCCCCTATGTTTTTGTGGACTGATATTTTATCTCATACAGGTTGATTAACCTTTATCCAGACATCCAAAATCCAGACTATTCCGAAATCCAGACATTTGGGGGGGCTATGACTTAACACACACACACACACACACACACACACACACACACACACACACACACACACACACACACACACACCCTTTTCCCAGCACCTGGCTAGCATAGCACAAGGCATGCTGGGGCACAACATTATTAAAAATATTGTATAAAATTACTTTCAGGCTATGTGTATTAGGTGTATATGAGACATAAATGAATTTCGTGTTTAGACTTGGGTCCCATCCCCAAGATATCTCATTATATTTATTCAAATATCCCAAAATACAGACAACTTCCCATCCCAAGCAGTCCGGATAAGGGATACTCAACCTATAATATCCTTTCTTCCAACAATTGTTTCAATACTTCACTATTGACGCTTGTTAACACTATGTGTGTTCTTGAGCTTAAAACAAAGAGGGGCGAAGATCATGAGTGCTCTATGAGCGCATACATCATTTAGTGCCTGGGACTAGTTTGGATGATCTTATGGAGGACCAAATGCAAACAAGATGAGGAAACAATCAGAATTTAGCTACTGGTGGTTAGAAAAGTGATAAGATCAGCAGTCTTAAAGTTTCTTTGAAAGTCACAGATACGGCCATTCCTTGAACAGCCTTCCTTACCCTTCCTATATATTTGTCTCTTCGCACAGTAGGTTAGTAGCAGGGAGAGTAATATACCTTTGCTTGAAGAACATTGCTAGAATATCAAACAATGCGTAAGCAATCCCCATAGCAAATTTTCTGACAATTTTCTTTTTTTATGTTATGCTGGATATAGTTCTAAACAAACCTATGTTTCTTTTATTGCAACTTCTGAATGTGTGAAAGCAGCAATATTGTGCATTCTTGAGATATGAATGTACATGTGCCCATAGGGAAGGAATTGTTTTGTCAATAAGCTTTTCTTAAAATTAGCAAGAACTGCTTTCAAAACAATCTTTAGAGGAAATTAGGGCTGGAGGGTAAATATTCCGAACAGCTGGTGGCAAACACAGGCACGCAGCCTATTCTTATGTGTGTGTAGCCACCTCCTGGGCACTATTTCCAAAATGTTTACCGTTACATGTTTGTTGTGATGGTTATATAGAAGCTTTGCTTTATACAGTGGGGTTCCTGTCACTGCAAATCATGTGATTTATGACACCTGCAAAATTTAGCTATTAGCTTGTATTCAAAAAACATATTGTTCCTTAGAAAAATCCTAGTATTTATTTTATTCATTCACCTTTATATGCCAACCTTCCAAGGTGCTTGGAACAGTGTACGTGACTCTTCCTCCTCCTTTTATCCTCACAACAATCCTGTGAGGTAGGTTAGATTGAGAGGTAGGGACCAGCCCAAGGTCATCCAATGAGCTTCAGAGATTTGAATCCCGATCTTCGTGGTCCAAGTTGCCATACAGTGCCATACATCAATATAGCATATAGAGCAAGAATAGGAAGAAAGGGTGTTATCCGAATGATTACTCTTGACATTTGTTTATTGAATATGCCCCCTTTGTATTCAACATTTCAGTATTCGTTCCTTCTCTATTACTACATGGCACATGATAGTTCATCTATGACAATTATTACAAATTTGTAGTCACTGGAAGGAATACAGTCAGAACTATCAGGCAACAAGAATGGGGGGGGGGAATTAAACATCAGGTTATCTTCTGATATATTTACCGCTATTTACTTGATGTCTTCTTTTTCTAAAGTGGTGCTGAATTGGAGCTCTTTTTGGAAATGGATTAATCTCAGTCTTGTGGATATTTATGCTTACAGTGTGCTTAATCTTACATCCTTAATAAGTAGTATGAATTAAATAAAAAACAATATCTGCTTTTCAGGTGAAACTCAGCACTTTAAAGATGCATTTGTGGGGAATGCAGCCGGTGTGAAAGGATTGCCCCTTGCTTTTTATGCAGGAATGTATGCCTACTCAGGCTGGTAAGTTGTGAAGTGAGTTGGAATTACGTTGACAGGTTGTTTGATCATTATGGCCAGTACGCCATTAGCAGCGCAATCCTATCCAACTTACACCACTGTTGTAGCCAGCGGTGCAGCAAGAACGGGAGGCCCCAGAACAGAGAGGGGATTTAAATCCCCTACAAAGGGAGATTCAAAGGGGATTTAAATCTCCCTTCCACTCCAAAGGCTCCTTCCCTGCCTTCCCCTGCTGGTTACACCGGTAGTGTAAGTTGGGTAGGATTGCGCTGTAAATCCAGCCAAACCGTTGCCCTTGTTTATATTGGAATGCAAGAGGAGTCTTGGTATGGCTTAAATTTATGATCCTACTGTAAGTTATATTTACTATCATATGCCTCACAGTTTTCTGATTATTGTTCATATACTCTAAGCCAGTGGTCTTCAACCTTTTTCATGCCACGACCCCAATAAATAAATAAATAAACAAACAAAATTTGAGTCTGGGGACCCATCATTGATCCTGATCTGCCCATCCCTGCTCCTGTCGCCGCCCCCCACACCGGCACCAGCAGCCTTGTTCTGCTGAGCTTGCCTGGTCTGCACCACCAGCAGCAGGGTAATTCTGGAACAGGTGAGCTGAGCCACGGTTCCCCACTGCCCCCCCCAGCAAATCGAAAGAGGGGAGGAGGGGGATGAAATCCCTGTGGAAGCCCTCCCAACATTATCCCCCCAACAGTCATTTTGGTTCCCATAAGTTGCCGCGATCCCACAAATGAGATTTTGCGACCCCATTGGGGTCCTGACCCCAAAGTTGAAGAACAACAAGTGCTCTAAGCTAAGCTTTGCTTGAGGCCTAAACTACAAAATCAAAGAAGGGAAGGTACCAGTCCAAACACAAAAGAAGAGTAGACCTCAAAGGTGCACTGAGTATAATTTATTGGTCTGAGCTTTTCAAGTCATGTGACTCTTCTGGGGCAACTGGTTTGGTCCATTCAGTGGATAACTGAATGATATGAATGAACCATTCATTTATTTATTTAACTATGTAAACCGCTTTGTGAACTACTTTTGTTGAAAAGCAGTATATAAGTATTAATAATATTAATAATAATACAGGTATCCTCTGCTTAACGATGGGGATACGTTCTGGAAAATCCATCATATAGTGAAACCGTCATTAAGCGAGTCCTCAATGTAACACAGTGGAGTTGTAATAGGGAAATGAATGGTAAACACAGTGTACATTATGAGTGTAACACAAAGCACAACAAGATTTCTACCTGTCAATGGAGGTAGAAACACACACACAAACACAGAGAGTTAAAGACATTTTTTTTTTGCATTTAAAATACAGTACTGTAGCTTTAATTCTTTGTTTACACTTTGGGAACCTCCGTCATATATGCGGATCATGCAGATCGTCATTAAGCGGGGGACACCTGTAGTAACTAAGCAATTGAAAGGATCACTAAGGCAATCCTAAACAGTGAGCTTTTGAGTCCTGAAAAGCTGTTAATCAGGTACAGTACATGATAAGCAAAAGGATGGGGAGGAGAGAGCACATTGTAGGAGCCCCAACAGTCTGCAGCTTGTAAAATCCAAAGATGGAGTTTAAGATTGCAGTTTAGGACTTGCAGACTTGGAACAGCCTCTGAAAAGTGTGAGATGGCTTTCAGTATACATATAGGGCTACTTAAACAAACAAACAAAAAAGAAGTATGCAAGTTAACTGGGTTCAGTGCCCAATGCTAGCTTGAAACTTGCAGGTTTCCCAGATTTGCCCTCCCTGTAGTCTTTTTGCTTGCCTTCTCTCTGTTGAAGGACTGTAAAACTTGAAAGCTCACTGCTTGACACTGTGCTCCTTGGTTCTAAACTAGAACTACTTTGAAGAGTGGATTTTTCCTCTCTTGGACCAACATGGTCACATCCAGTTTTGTGAATGCTGTATACAGTATATACTGCAATAATATGTTGTTTTAAACTTTGTGGTTTTTTTTGGTAGGTTTTACCTCAATTTTGTTACTGAAGAAGTGGAGAACCCTGAAAGGCATGTACCTTCCCTTCCTCTCACCCTCCACCTCAGCTTTAAAATATGCACAGTATCTTCTTGCTGTTGCAAGGAGAAAAATATTCCATTCCCTATTCAAATGATCTTGCATGCTGGTCAGGTTGCTTTTCCCCTGCAGATTCAATATCTATTTGAATGTGTTGTTGCTTGAAGTTTTGCTATTTTTGACTTGGGTTGACCTGAGTAGGTGTGCAGCTTCCCTGTGCACAGAAAGCGAAAAAGAAAGTAGCTCTCCAGGGCTCTGATTCTCCCCTTCAGCATATGAGTAATTCCCTGTGGAATCATTTGGTGGACGTCACTGACATATCCCTGAGGGAGGATCAGGCTCTGAATGCAGCATTATGTGACAGATTTTTGACTGTTTAAATATTGATTCAAGCTGCTAATTATATACTGTGTATAGGGCAGCTCAATCATAATGTTATCTCGCCACACTAAGGCTAATTTAAAGACGACAAGGCCATGTGGCAGAAACGTACCGATGTTCTCTGCAATGTCGTTTCTGCCTCATTTAAAAGACTGTTTATATCTGCTTGAATATTCACATGTGCTGTTAGCGCAGGACAGTGATCTGTGTCCCGGAAGGATGTGTCACTGGTGTGTTAACCCTGACACAAACCGCCCAGTCCATGCAGTAAACGTGTCTTTGACTGAGACAGCACCTGCATGGAGTACTGCGCGGGAAGTGTTTTCTGCGTTTGCTTGACATGTTTAAATCAGATTGTGCAGAGTCGTTCTGAAATCTCGCTATGCTTACAGCTTGCTAATGCCAGCACAGTGGAATTGGACTCCTTTGGCCCTCCAGTTGTTGTAAATGACCATAGGATTGTGCTGTCAAGAGTGGTCAATTCACATTATGCACCTCTCCAAGGATAACTGATTTCCATACTGCCTCATCACATTTAAATTGGGCCTTAGTAATATATCTAACCTTTTATCTGGCTGTTACAGTCTAGTTGAACATGTACACCTATCTGGACTGGTTTCTGTTTAACTAATTTTTAACAAACTAATAGCTTGCATTTCAATTTCAAGTTTGTATAGCAATCTAATAGTTGCGATTAAGGTGTCTGTGCCAATGTGCGGACCCCTGTGGCTGCCCTGTTGGAGCTCTGCAGCGTTTCTGGACACACAGCAATGACGTCATACGTCATGGCAGGACTTTCAGGAATGCTGAGCTCCAAGCTGTGGCAAGCTTGGATTCCCAGAGCTTTGAGTGTCGCGGCCATGCAGCTTAAAAGGAACACTGGTTACATGCTATTGAAATGATGCATGAATACAGGTTCTCAATTAAGCCCAGTCTCAATTAAGCCCAGAGAAAAGGAGTGATCATCTCCCCTAATGACCATGAACCCTTGGTCTATCTATTAAAAGGTGACTCATGCAAGACCTCTAAAATATCACAAAGTAGAGAGTTCACCAGAATTCTTCTTCAGGCTAGAATAGATATTCAGCAAAAGCAATGAGGGAAGGGAATGAAAAATATGTGTCAGGGAATGGTGGAAGAGCTCCAGTGTCTGCTGTTCATAAGAGTCTTAAGATGAAGTACAGGAGCTGTTTTGCAGGCTTAATTAGATTAGCTAGGTACAAGCAGATTGCAGGTTGCACCAAGAGCTACTTTGGCAGAGAAGTATGGATATATTTGCTTTGAAAATATAAAGCTGAATTAGATGAGATCATGGGCTGTGCTGACCCCCCCCCCATTGCTCCTTCTCATTGTAAATAGACGTGGCATGGAGCAGGGAGACTGCATACTGTGCTGTTTGTAAGTACTGTAGAGGGAAGGGAAGGCAGGCTCCGAATTGCCTCTCCCTGCCTCATTTGTGCTTCGTAAACACCCATACATGGGGAGAGGTTATCTGGAGCTGAGGCAACTTTTTTTCCTTCTCGCTCCAGCAGCACTGCCGGGAGAAGGGGGCTGCCACTGCTTCGATCCTCTTCCAAATTGCTCCCAGCAAATCAGAAGAGGATCAGAGCACCCAGTGGAGCAGCAGGCTAGAGAGGGCAGCAAGCAGATGGACTGGGGGCTCTTCCATTCACCACTCCTCTAAGGGTGCCAAGGATACCACTCCATGCGGCCATATTGGGTCACTTCATGAAAGGTTGGCCGGCCCTTGATAAGATGTTAAACATGTCACTTTCTCGTGTGTGTGTGTGTGTGTGTGTGTGTGTGTGTGTGTGTGTGTGTGTGTGTGATGATCTATGAGATAGTTACAAGTGTCCCTGCCTAACGACGTCCCTCCTAGCGACCCCCCAGATATATGACAGGGGGTCCTTAGGCAGAATGTTGGAGGTGCCATGCACCTCTCCGGTGGCCTGTCCACCGGAAGTGAGCAGCACCAAACAGGCCAGACCTCTGGAGAGGCCTTGAACTCCAGAACTCTGTTAACAATGACACCCCCCCCCCCTTAACGATGGTGTTTGGGGAATGCAGACTGCCGTTAAGTGGGGGACACCTGTATAGTGGTGATCCAGGTATTTTTTCTTTTTAAAAAAGTTGTGGCATAAGTGTGTGTGAGGTCTATGGCACTGGTGTGTGTGTGTGTGTGTGTGTGTGTGTGTGTGTGTGTGTGTGTGTGTGTGTGTGTGTGTGTGTGTGTGTGTGTGTGTGTGGTTAATCTTCTACATCCCAAGCCATTGTCCTGATTAAAATTCCCCCCCCATTGCATTTACGGTGGTGGTTTTCAGTGAGAAAACGGTTAAAGCCCTCTGGGTAGGCCCTCCATTCAACTGCTGTTTTAAAGCAAAAAACACATATACAGGAGACAATGACATGTTTAATGTCCCATGTAGTTTGTCCCTAACAGCCAGCAGCAAATCTCTTCGGAAATGAAACTTGTTTTCTTGTTGAATATAAAATACAATGGATACAATGTTCCCTTTTAGTTGATAATTATGTTGAAATCTAGATTGTGCTGAGTTGCATTGTTTGATCCTAATTAGGAGGTATTTGTCAAAGAGGAAAAAATGATGGGCGGTTAATTCTTTCATTAGCCAACTTGAACACTTTTCAACACGCTCAGAAATCTTGTTTAGGATTCAGCAGTGGGCAGGGTGAGCACCAGGGTCTGTTGGGGCCCTATAGCCCAGTTCTGGGCTCCCTTACTTGCAAATGTTCTCCACCCCACCCCATTTGTTTCTCCCTCTCCCCCACTCACCATTCCCTACCTCTTTTGTCTCTCCCTCTCTAGGTCACCCTGTTTGTCTCACCCCACTCCCTGGTTTGGCTTGACTCACCCTTTCTGTCTCCTTAGCTTACCTAGGAGCTGGCTGGATGGTGGGCTGTCAAATGGAAACACTTCCTCCCCCTCCCATCCTTTGATGTTCCCAAGGAGTGAATCGCTACCTGTGGATTACTGGCCACATTGACCACTGAGGATGGGAGGATGATGTGCCCAGGGCATTTCTTCCTCCTGTGCCTCACCAGGGACCCATAAGGGTTGTTCCCAGGGGTTCTTAGAGGGCCCCTGGGAGAACCTCATTGACAAACATGTGTGTTGTGCCAGCCATGAGCAGATTGGCAGGGCTCCAGGAGGATTGAGCTTCCTCCTGTGGCTGGGTAAGCCCACCTTCTGACACAGGCACTGGGCATAGACAGCCAGGCCAGCACTGTGTCTCTATGTTATTTTGGAGTTCTGCTACCAATGTTTGAGGGAGGCTTAGTCCATGTCAGCTTTCTGTTTGTGAAAAATAGGTTCTCAAAGGGCCAACCATAGTTGTGTTTAACTTTGCTCCAGTGTATTTCTGTTTTGTAATGAACCACAGCTATTGGAACCTGCAATCTTGGGTGAAAGATTGGTGCGGGAGTGGTGCTGCTCGACTCTTTCCTTCGGACTGTGTTTCTGCTTAGAATTCTGCTTCTTCTGCTGCTTTTCTCCTCATGGGAAAATATACCAGTTCCCGCAAAGCTGAAAGTGTATTCAGAGTGCAATTTGGCCCTGACTGAAATTGTATGTGCCACAGCTCAATACACATTGTGTTGGTTTCTGATGACTTGCAAAACTGCAGCTTCTGTTAATGACAGAGGAACCAGATGGTCCATTTTGTACAAGCAGGGAATTGTCATACTCGTAGAGCAAAAACAGCTGCTACCAGTTGGGAGGACTGGTGGTGTCACAAGTCAGCCAGACTGGTAACAGCCAAAGGACCACATGTATAAGAGAAGAGGCATACTTGAGGGGGGAGAGGAGAGCTATGGAATTTCTCCTACAGCAGGAGCAATAGCCTCATTGACCAGAGTGCTCCTCGGATGCTCCGTTTGAAACTTTTGAAAGGATTTTAGCTGAGAAGAAACATCAGGCTTAGCAGAAGACAAACTGAGAAATTTGCCTAGCCCTAGGGGCATGTGTTCGTGTCTAGGTCATCATCTTTCCCAAGCAAGAAATAGTATGTAACTCATGTTACATTAAGGCTACATTCCTATGCAAATTTACCTGGGATTAAGTCCTGTTCTACACAATGGGACTTACTTCTGACTAAACATGCATAGGCTAGCACTCTAAAATATTTATTTGGGATATTTTTCTACTTTTTACATTTGCTTTAAAGCTATTGCATCATATTCTAAAAGTTTGCAATGAAATAAGGTAGATTTTTAGTGGCGTAATCGTGTTCAACTTTACCCTGGTAGGACTATAGTTCTGCTGGGATAAGGTGTCGCAATTGTGCTGTTTGCGGCACCAGGTGAGTAAGCGACGCCAAGGTCGGCGCCACTCAGTCTTCCTGCGGCTGGAGGAAGGTAAGTCCTGCGCCAGGAGGGTGGGCCGGGGTGGCAGGGGAGGGGGTGATTGGGCCGCTGGGCCCGGGAGAGGAGCAGGGATATCTGCAGTGTGCTCTGCCAATATCCAAAGCCCCTTCCCGAGCCCGGCCGGCCTTACATGATCTCCCTGGATTTGTGCTGGCCATTTTGCTGGCACACATCCGAGGAGGCCCATAGGGACCGCTGAGGCTCTCCCTGGGGGAAAGGGACAAACATCCCTTTCCCCCGAGGCAACCTCCAGCCCCACCGGTACAGGCCTGATCCTGGTTAGGATCCAGCGCAGCATGCGTAGCACGCTGTAACGAATCTTACGCAGGATTGGGCTGCAGGAGAAGAAACCTGATGAAGAACTGTAAAGTTGATTCTCCCCCCCCCCCCCGGTTATATTCTTAATGGGGTGTAGCTATGGGGAAGTGTCATGTCAAACTCCTGCACTTTAAAATGACGCTGTTGTCACCTGTCGGCTCAGGAGGTGGGTGACAGTGCCGAGCTTTGCCCCAGGACCTCCACCAATCTGCCCCCGGAACTGAGAGTAGTTGTGTATGCTGACCTTTAATTTTTCTCACCTTTTTTTCTTTCTGCTGAATCAGACTTGGGCCTTGTCCATGCAATTTACTGTAGTCTCAACTATCTGTAGCTATAGGTTGCCTGTTTATTCTTTCTGACAACGTGTGCAAACGTTACTGTGCTCGGCTAACCCCCATAAGTAACTGTTCACATGAGTGCTCGACTAGTGTAAAGTGTTATGATGTTTTAAGTGGGGACTCGCAGAAGATTACTCTTCCGTGATTAGAAAAATGGCAAGATAGTGTGTTACTAATTGGAGGAGAAATCTCTGTGATCATCTGAGATTCTTTACTTTAGGGAGGCACTAATTGTAACAAACACATGCTTGGGGGGGGGGGAGAAAGGTAACATCTGCACCAGCACTAGTTTTTTTTTTTACTAAAAGTAGACCAGCTCACATTTCAGCAAGAAGGGTATCTACACATGTAAATTGCTGTTTCTCTCTTGTAGGAAAGCCATTCAAGTATACTATAATCATTATTCCTGTTCATAATACTGTACTGTTACGGGGAAAATAACATAGAAGCCACGGTGTTTAATTCTGCATTTGAGAATGCATTCTCCATATGAGGTAGAAATGCACAAGAAAAATTCCTCAAGATTATTTAATAACTATTAGAATATAATCAGGCTATTCCAGTTACTACCTGCAATGCAAACCGGAGCCTTTGTACTGGCAGTAAATCAGATATTGGTTTCGTTATAGAGCCTTTAAATAGAACCAATTAAATCAAACAATGGGTATTGGTTTTTAATTCACTTTCTACATGCACTAATGGGGAGATGGAGTCTAAAAGATTCTGGCAGGAACTCCGTAACCAACTAGAAAAAATAAGTGCTTGCCTAACCCAAGTGGTAAAAAGGAGCTTGATGAGATAACAGCTTTGTTCCAACACCCGCTAAAATCAAAGGCAATCTTTTTATTGACTTAATTCATTTTTGGATGAGGCCTCTGTTGAACAACTGGAGATGGACAGCCTGACTATTTGAACAGGCGGGTTTGAAGACTCACACAGCCACAGGCATTTGCAAACATGTGGTTGTATAACTATCATGTTTGCTTTGCTGTGTGGGCTTTATTTGAATCTGCAGTAGTTAACATTGTACAGGTTTGCTACAGAAATTCTTTGTATGGTGGAATTTAAACTGAGAATTGTTCCTATTGCCGTGAACAGGATCAGGTTTGTAATTCTTCCAGATGTGTAATTTGTAATTATTTTGTAAAGAGCTGTAGATGCAAATTACTGCCTGGAAGAAGGAAGTGTATAATGATTCCTTCTGTCTTGTGCCGTGCCAAAGTAAATGTTTTGCTTCAAAATCAGTCACAGTTGTATGTTTCCAGGTGCACTTCACCATGTAGAATAACTGGCAGCTGGTATTCCTATAATCAGTTCATGCTCAAACAGTGATAATTAACCTTCTGCAACATGTAGGGTCAAAGTGTGTCTGAAAAGAACTGCATGGTGAACACAGATATTTGCACCTAGAAATAGTAAATCACTCTATGGCAGGGGTTCTCAACCTTTGGAGACCTGGGTACCCCCTATCATGGTCCAATTTTCTGAAGTACCCCCTGCTAATTAACTGCTAATTACCGTATTGGTCTGAGTATAAGACTCACTTTTTTCTCCTAATTTAAGTTTTTAAACTAGGGGTGCGTCTTATAATCAGGCTGTTGCAATTTAATGCCAGTGATTTAATTACATTTTTTTAATAGCGCCAAACTTTAAGGGTGCGTCTTATAATCAGGTGCGTCTTATACTCGGGACAATACGGGGTAATTGGATTAATCAATTAATTAATTAGGTAATTAATTGTTAAGTAAAAAAGTACTAAAACAATTTTAAATATGAAAAAGTGTCTTATTTAACTGTGTGTGTGGGGAGGGAAGAGACACACACACACATGCAAGGATCTCTTTTTTCCTCCAAGTCACACTTCCCAAAATCAGCTCTTCTCTCCCCCACCCCACCAAAGTACATTTTCCAAAGTACAAAAATAAGCCCAAGACCAAAATCAGAGAGAGAGAAGGGCTCCGAAAATAATTACAATTTAAAATCCATGTTAATTAACACGTAATTAGCTGCTGATGGGGCAGATAACGGGCAGGGCTTGGCGTACCCCTAGCAAGAGGCCCGCGTACCCCTAGGGGTACCCATACCACAGGTTGAGAACCTCTGCTCAATGGCACAGGGATATGGTGAATCAAGAAATTTGGCAAAGGGCTCTATTGAATTATTTTGACAAACATTTCTTTAGCTTTTTTTTAGCCTGCTGTAGCCCGCTGTTCTTATTTGACTTGGAGCAATACTATGAAAAAAGTTGTGTGTGATTTGTTTGTTTTGTTTTACTGCTGGAAAACGAGGCTGATAGATAGTTGCAAGGGGTCAACTTTTAAATCCATGACTGGACAAAGGTTTAATGCAGTATCTTTGCATCACCAGCACTGTATACATCAGAGTACATATGCTTTTGCTGAAACCTTTTTTAAAGTTCTACTGTCAAACCAATCCTATTTGACAAGGAGTTGTGTTTTTTTCTAGCTTATATTTTAGAACGTGGTCCTACCTATGTTACAAGAAATATACGAGAGGGATTGTTCCCCTTTAAGTTTGTTTTATGGAGGGCAGAGTTGAAACTGTCGCTGGGTTTTTCTTCTGCACTGTAAAAGAATCTTCAGCAAACATCAAGGGAAATGTATGGCAGAAATATTTCAGTTTCTAAATGCTGATTTCAGAATAATAACCCAAATACTTTCTTCAAACCTGAAGTCACTGTGTACATTTCTTTCTTTTTTTTTTGGAACGCTAGTGCAAATGTAATTCCTGGGGCAAAGGAACAGTGTAGTATAGCTTTGCTGTTTCTGGCAAATTGCTATTTGTTTTGCCTGTTATAGGCAATTATTCACAGTAAAAATGGGATAAACTGGAGTGCAATTATGTAGTTAATATACAAAACATTTTTCTGTAATGGTGCAGAAAATTTTGATCATTTTGAATTCACGTTAATGTTCAAGTATAGACTAGTTGAGATTTACAGCCCAATCTTAACATTCCCTGCCCTGGGCCATGTAGTGTGGACTGCGTGGCCCACCGTGAATCCTATCCCAGGCAGCAGCAGTCTGGCTGTCCCCTTACCTTGGGTACACCCCTAGCCACCACAGTGGGGCTACTTGGTTCAACGCCAGCTCTTTAACTGGTGTAGAACCTGGCAGCCCTGTGTTGGGAAAGAAGGCCTGGTAGGGGGGATAGGATATGGCGCGCTGCGGCATCTCCGATCCTGCTCCTTCCCAATTATGCCCTTTCCCCACCTTCCCCCAGCCCCTGCAGTGTTCCGAGCGGTACTGACCCGCTCTGTGGCACAGTCTGCTGGGCCTGGTGCAGGTCTCCTGCTGCTGCTGGCTACTCTCCGGGTGTCGCAACACACTTTATGGACTTTAGGCACTTTAGTGTGTGCTGCGCTGACCTAGCGCTCCAATAGTATTGCGCTGTTAATAAAGGACTTAGGCTGCAATTCTATACATACTTACCTGGGAGTAGGTTCCATTGAACTGAGTGGGATGTACTTCTGAGTAGACATGCATAGGATTGGGCTGTTACAGTGCAATTCTGTGACTGTTCGCTCCCATTGTCTTTAATCCAATGCATATTTATTTATTTATTTTTCACATTTTTATACCGTCCTTCCTCCAAGGAGCTCAGAGTGGTGTACATATTTCCTCCCCTCCTTTTGTCCTCACAACAACCCTGTGAGGTAGGTGGGGCTGAGAGATAGTGACTGGCCCAAGGTCACCCAGGAAGCTTCGTGGCTGAGCGGGGATTTGAACCTGGATCTTCCAGGTCCAAGTCCGACTCCCAAACCACTACACCATCCTGGCTCGTGCTTGAGAGCTAGTGCCATTACTTTTTGTAGGACTTACTTCTTTGTAAATATGTACAAGACTGCACTGAAAATACATCAATTAAGATAGCATAATAAAATTAATGATCAACTTTATTAATATTTAACATCCATTTTTGCACAAAATTTTAAAACAGTGTTTTAATCTGGATAACATGGAATTGTGATATGAGATGTTAAACTTGGAAACTTCAACCAAGTGTTCCAAATATTTAGTATTGGGGACTAGCCTCCAATGTTGTTGACATGAAAGGATGAAAGTGTAGGAAGACCCAAAGGCAAAATTCTTTGGTACTCAGAATAGCTAAAACCTCCGGAAACATGTTCTCAGAAGCGCCTTTGATATTGTATAGCCTTGATAGCATTTGTGGCAAAATGTGTACGGAAAGTTATTCCTTGTTTAAACACGAAATGGGTGTTTTGAAAATTTGAAGATGTTCTGTTTCCATTTGTTAAATAAGTTTAGGACATCCAGGCAATCTATCATTGTTGAAAAAGTTTCACAGAGCAAATAATGTATTATTGAGATGTATAGTGTTTGTAAGCCTACTTTCAGATTGATAAATCATTTCGAGTGCCTGTTGGAATACCGAGAATGAATTGCTTTGGTATGACCTTGGGGTCTGAGATTAGTCAGTTTGTCTATTAGACTTTTCCAGTGTTCTTTTCACTTCATTTATTCCTTCTGTTCTTCAGAGCCAAGACAGCAGACTTAGAACAAGTTGCCAGGGCTTGATATCATCAGTCATTTTGGAAAGCAGGGTTATCGGAACAGCCTGAATAATCATTGTGGTTTTTTAATATCGGGTTTAAATAATCTGAGTGTCATATTTAATTAATACACTGTCTGCTTCCAATTTATATTAATTAATGGCTGAAAGTCACAACATCTTGAGTCAATGAGAAATGAGAAGAAGTGTAATACTGGAGATATTTCCAGACTTAAGGAAGGTGATGTAGACACAGATAAATGAGAGGCGAAGAGCTTCCCAAATGTCAACGCGCTTCCAAGACATTGGTGGATTCCAGCCGTTTAAGTTTGGGCACACTGCATGATGCTCTATCACTTCTGCTTGAATCAATAACTCATACGATACTTTAAATATCAAGTCTGATGGGTCTAGCTTTTCAAAGACACTTTGCGCAACTGCACCGGCTGTCTTGAAAAGTGGACAGTGACAGAATAGGAGCTGTTGGGTGCTCAGCATTTTTAGAAACAACCTTTACTTGGGATAAAGAATGGTAACAGATCTTCATGTTTTGGAGTTGACGTCCTGAGAAGTTTAATTGTGTCTTCTTTTGAAAATATGGCCTGTCGTGATGGGGTACAAGTAAACTGAATTTACCAGTAGGGTTCACAATAGTATTACGGCACTCTAACCTCTGTGATATCTTCTTGTAGCCATGTCAGTTGAGTGGAGATGGGGATGGAGCAAACTGGTGGTGGTGGTGGTGGTGGCTTGCCCAAGTATACTGACTACCCCTGAATCCCAGTCTCTCATATGTAGGCTTACCAGATCTCCAACCGGGACAGAGTGCTAGACCTTTAGGAGAAGGAATGTGGGCAGGTGTAGCTTGTTAAATCTTAGAGCACAATCCTAGGCATGTCTACTCAGAAACAAGCCCCATTGTGTTCAGTGGGACTTTGCTTCTGAGTAGACATGCCTAGGATTGTGCTCTAATGGGACTCTTCCCATAAACGATGCTAGTCTGTATATGTTAGAATGAGATTGCCTGAAGAGAGGGAAATATGCTGCCTATTATTCCTGAGTCTTTATGTTTTTTTTTCTCTCTCTGTTGTCCTCAGATGAGACGACCCTCTGCTGCAATTGCTCCTGCAACAGTACAAACTTAGGTGTACACTTGTTTAGGTGATAACCCAAGAATGGGGCTGTAGCTCAAGGGTAGGGTATGTGCTTTGCATGCAGAAGCTCCCATGTTTAAGCCCTGACCTCTCCTGGTAGGGCTGGGAAAGATTCTGCTTACAACCCTAAATAGACTCTGCCATTCAGTGTAAACAATATTGAGCTGGCTGGACCAAGAATCTGATTTGTTGCAATGGAACGTACTGTAATGCAGAATGAGTCTTCTGGCTTGGCTCTCACAGAGGGGTGTTCACCTTCTGTTGCTAGTTTAGGGCCAGTTTTGGATATTGTTCAGCTACTGATGCTGGGAAAGATTGAAGGCAAAAGGAGAAGGGGAAGGCAAAGGATGAGATGGTTAGACAGCATCACCGATGCAACGAACATGAAAATGAGCGAACTCAGGAAGATAGTGGAGGACAGGAAGGCCTGGCAGGATATGGTTCATGGGATCACGAAGGGTCGGACACGACTTAACGACTGAACAACAACTGCTCAGTATTTAAGTGAGTTTCTTCTCCTGTTCTTATATAGGTTATACTCCTTTGTAGATTCGTAAGGAGAATTTGTCAGATACTGCCACTTCCAGCCAAATCCTGTGTAAGGACCGCCTGCCGGATCCTTACACAGGATTTGGGTGTCCAGACTGCCATGTAGCAGGCTGGAGGGTCTACTCAGGGAAGGCGACGTTCATCCCCTTCCCCGGGTGTACACTGGGGCCGGCCCTATCGGCCTCCTTGGATTTCCGCCAGCTAAATAGCTAAATTCTGCCTCCTGGGCCGGCTCGCCTCATCGCCCAGACCACCCACGCAGCTGCCAGGGGGAGCCTTACCTGCCTCCAGCAGCCACATCCTTGGTCCGGCGACCGAGTAAAGGAGGCCAGCCTCCCTTACTCTAAAGGAGGCGCAAATGTGTCTTACGGCACGTTGCGACGGCTTCTGGCACCGGAGTGCTCGCTCAGGTGCCGGACGTTTGGGCTGGATCTCGCCCTTCCTCTTTAGGTATCTGCTTTTGTATCCTTGCACAGCTGAAGCAACTGAAATGGCAACTTAAGTTGTAGTAGCTAATAGTGTTGGCAGCAAAGCCGTAGAACTACAGTGTAGGACAGGACTAAATGTTCCTCTAATGAAGGTCTTTGCATTAAGACAGGACCATAGTGAGCCACAAACAGGCAGCAGAAACGTTACACAAAAGTGCCTGCAGAGGAAATAGCTCCGGGTGGCTCATTCATTTTTCAGGCCAAACAACCAAAACACCACCACCCCTTAAACACCCAGAGTATCAAAAAACCAAATGAATTATTTTGGATTTTTTTCCTTGGCTCAGACATGTCAACCTAACAGATTTTGCACATGAGTGAAACCCATTCATTTAATGTTCACAAGGAACACTTCTCCATACTGCCTTTTACTTTCTTATTTACCATTTCCACTCAATGCACAAATATAAAAATAAAGATCTGAGGTCATGATCTAAGGTTAAGTACTTATCTAGGTCTTATTGATTTCAGTGGGAGAGTTAAGTGTGTGTGTGTATATATATATAAACACATTTCTTAGGCAGTTTTGACATATATTACCATTTGTCAAAAAGGAAATGTTACTGTTGTCGAATATGCAAGAAACATAGCTGGAAATAGCATGAATTATGAACTGCTGCTTAACAAGCAAAATTATTTATTTCTTTTGCAATCACATTTAATTCTTTGAGTTAAGAGAACAATCTATTTTTTATGTTACTGCCTTAATATAAGGGGCATTTCCATATATAATGTGTTAAATCTTCATGCTACCTATGAAGTGTCATCAAATTACATTTTTTTCTTTTTAACCTCTTACGGAGACTGCAGTGTCTTGTGTTAACGATAAAAATCTTTTTGTGATCAAAATCTTTTTGGCATTATTCTGCTTTACATATGCATAAAAATACATTTAGCTCAAAGTCAATTTGTTCGTTCTTTTAAGGCCACTGTGCCAGAAATGGTAGGATTATATTGTAATATTTTATCTCCAGATAATCAAAGGTGACATATATTAATCCCGCAAATGCTTTCCAAAGTTCATTTGCTCATGTAAATGTAGAAGGTGTCCGGCTACTTTAAAATGTAATTGAAGGGCAAGTCTGTCTTTATTTCCTCTCACATCTGGAAATATTTTTCATTTTTAAGATCGTGATCATGATAGACTGTGTCTAATAACTGGCTTTAACACAGCAAAACTAGGCCTGACTTCTGTTGTGTAAGTGGCATGCTTGTTTTTTCTCATGTACAGGAGGTCTTGATCTTGCTCAGTAATGTGGTGGCAGGTGTGTGTGTGTGTGTGTGTGTGTGGGGGGGTGTTAGAGTACCTTCACTATGGTCCTGATCTAGATTTGGCCCCCACATATGCTAATTGTGTGGAAGAGAAGAGAAGTTTCCATTGGCTCCAGTGAGAGTTTTTTCCTGGGCAAACAGCATGCATGGAGGGCCCCCCACAAGGTAGGCTTCTTAGGCTGTAATCCTATCCACACTTTCCTGGAAGTAAGGCCCATTAAACCCAGTTGGACTTACTTCTGAGTAAACATGCAAATAGTTGCCCTCTTAAAGCCCTGCTATTCCCCACCACAGCTCCGGTCTGCATCGGGCTCTCCTGTGCACGTGCTTTACATTAGAAAAAATAAGTATACCAGGGTCAGTGACGTGAGTCTAAAGTCCAGTTTCGTCCTTACAGTCCTTAATTTTTACAAGTCCTCCTGTTAATCATAAGAAGAAGACTACATGTATTTGTATACTGCTTTTCGACAAAAAGTTTGCAAAGCAGTTTGCATAGCAGAAGGAAAGAGAAAATGGATCCCTGTTTCAAAAAGGGCTCACAATCTAAAAGAAGCACAAGGAAGATACCAACAACAGTCACTGAGAGGAATGCTGTGGTGTGGTGGATCGAGCAGGGCAGTTGCTTCCCTCCTGCTAAATATAAGAGATGCACACAGAAGTGTTCTGAATGCCTGTATGTTAAGCACACCAACGAACTAGGCTACAAAAGCACTCTTTCTTCCACTCTCCACAGTCCGCATGCATGGAGGTTGTGATTACTCTAGGACCTGCCTATCTATTTAACCCATTGCAAACTCCCAGCACAAGGTGTGCTAGCCTTCTGTCAGCACAATTCTGCTCCGAGTGTTCCGGTGCCGGGAGACGTCGCAAACGTGCCAGAAAGCATGTTTGTGATGACTCGTGAGCAAGGGAGGCCGGTGCAGAGGTCGGCCTCCCTTGCTCCGGTGACGGAGCACCCCTGCGGCCACCGCCAAACCCAGGTAAGGATCCGGTGGGCGGGGTGTGTGTGTTTTGCCAGGCCGGGGAGGGGGGCCATTGGCCCAGCCGGTGCGGGAGAGGGCGGGGGATGGCTTAGGCCATATTCCGGCCCCCGCAGGGCGGCTAGGCTGGTACATGGCCTCCTCCTACATCTTGTTTGCGGAAATCTGAAGAGGCCGGTCCGGCTGGCTGGCATTTACACTCAGGGAAGGGGACGAGCATCCCCTTCCCCGAGTAGACTTCCAGCCCGGTGGCAGCCAAGCCACCGGTGCTCAGGATCCGACGGGCGGCCCTGGGCCACCGGCCGGATCCTTACGTAGGATTGTGCTGTGTGTTATATAGGGAATGGAATAGGCCACTAGATCAGAGGTTCCAATTAAACTGGGAATCTATTCTACACCATGATGAACATAATGGTTAATGCAACGGTGGTCACATTAAACCTTGTTCTAGTTCCTTGACACCCGAAACCTAAAGATGTGATCTATTTTTGTTAAAGACTGCAGCATTTTCTAAACCACATGATATCAAGGAAGTTTAGACACTGTACTAAAGTTTAGACACTGTACTAAGTTTAGACATTCTGTACTATATTAACCAGAAAGAGAATCTGCCCAATGAAATACACAAAGAAGACTATTTTAGTATTTCCTGTCTAAATAACACAATGATCAGTATTAATGATTGCAAACTCATGCTTTTTAGTTGAGCGCATTGAAATTCAGTGGGTGTATTTTTAGGGGACTTATTCGCTAAGATGAAAGTATTTCTTTTCAAACAGAATTCATGCATGTTTTTTGCCCGGCAAATTGGTTGGTGGCTGAACGCTAGCAATACTGATTTATATATTTATTTAGGATATTTATATCCTACCCATCCACCCCCACAGCAGCCACCAGGACAGCTCACAGCAGTTAAAACGGTAATACAAATTAAAACAAAACCTAAGAACATAAGAAGAGCCCTGCTGGATCAGGCCAAAGGCCCATCTAGTCCAGCTTCCTGTATCGCACAGTGGCCCCACCAGATGCCTCAGGGAGCACACAAGACAACAAGATACCTGTGTCCAGTCGCCACTCCCTTGCACCTGGCACAGAGAAAACCTACTCCTACAACCAGGAGGTTGCTTTTCCCCATCATGGCTTGTAAGCTGTGATGGACTTCTCCTCCATAAATCTGTCCAATCCCCTTTTAAAGGCATCCAGGCCAGGTGCCATCACCACATCCTGTGGCAAGGAGTTCCACAGATGAATTACACGCTGGGTAAAGAAATATTTTCTTTTGTCTGTTTTAATACTCCCTCCACTCAATATGAGTGGATGTCCCCTAGTTCTAGTGTTGTGTGCGAGGGAAAAGAACTTCTCAATATCCACTCTCTCCATTCCATGCATAATTTTATACGTCTCAATCATGTCCCCCCTCAGGAGCCTTTTTTCTAGACTGAAGAGCCCCATACGCTGTAGCCTTTCCTCATAAGGGAGATGCCCCAGCCCACTAATCATTTTGGTCACTCTCCTCTGCACCTTTTCCAGTTCCACTATATCCTTTTTGAGATGCGGCGACCAGAACTGGACGCAATACTCCAGATGCAGCCTTACCATCGATTTGTACAACGGCATAATAATATTGGCCGTCTTATTATCAATCCCTTTTTTAATGATTCCAAGCATGGAATTGGCCTTCTTCACAGCCGCCGCACACTGGGTCAACACTTTCATCGAGCTGTCCACCAGCACCCCAAGATCTCTCTCCTGATCCATCACAGAAAGCTCAGAACCCATGAGCGTGTATGTGAAGTTTTGCTTTCTTGCCCCAATATGCATCACTTTACACTTACTTACATTGAAGTGCATCTGCCATTTTGTTGCCCATTCTCCCAGTTTGGAGAGATCCTTCTGGAGCTCTTCACAATCCCTGCTGGTCTTCACCACCCGGAAAAGTTTAGTGTCATCCGCAAACTTGGCCACCTCGCTGCTTATCCCCAACTCCAGGTCATTTATGAACAGGTTGAAAAGCACCGGTCCCAAGACCGATCCTTGGGGTACACCGCTTTTCACCTATCGCCATTGTGAAAATTGCCCATTGACTCCCACTCGCTGTTTCCTAGTCTTCAACCAGTTCCTAGTCTTCAACCAGTTCCAACCAGGACCTGCCCCCTTATTCCCTGACTATGGAGTTTTTTCAAGAGCCTTTGATGAGGGACCATGTCAAACGCCTTCTGAAAATCCAGATATATAATATCCACAGGTTCTCCCACATCCACATGCCTGTTGACCTTTTTAAATAATTCTAAAAGGTTTGTGAGGCAAGACTTCCCCTTGCAGAAGCCATGCTGAGTCTCCCTCAGCAAAGCTTGTTCTTCTATATGTTTTCCGATTTTATCCTTGATGAGGCTTTCCACCATCTTCCCTGGAACAGATGTTAGGCTGACCGGCCTGTAGTTTCATGGGTCACCTCTCTTTCCATTTTTAAAGAGTGGCGTGACATTAGCTATCTTCTAATCCTCTTGCACAGTGGCCGTTTTAAGGGACAAGTTGCATATTTTTGTCAAGATATCAGCAACTTCATTTTTGAGTTCCTTAAGCACTCTTGGGTGAATGCCATCTGAGCCCGGTGACTTATTGATCTTTAATTTGTCAATTAAGTCTAAGATGTCTTCTCTTTTAACCTCTATTTCACTTAATTCTTTAGTCAGGAGTGGCTGTTCGGGCAGCGGTATTAAAACCTGTTTAAAACAAGACAAGTTAAAACAGTAACAATTTAAAAGAGTACAGCAATAGGAACATTTTAAAAGAGGCTAACATGAGGCTAACATTAATGATCTGTTAGCATTTCCTTTACAGCCACCTATCTTTAGAACTTTATTCATAATCCTGAATAATGATTTACCGATAAACTTGTTCTGCATGTTGGCATCTGAATATTAACTGGCCTTTTATTTTTTTTTAAAAAGATTCAGCTTTTGTGTTTCAGTCCTTGCGTACTACTTGCACAATGGAGGTAGAAGAAACCAGTGGTAGTTATACTACTGTAGTAAGCAGATGGAAGTGGTAACAACTTAGTGCCAATGGCAGCAACTACAGTAATTATAGCAGATTGTGTAAACCAGATGGGAAAGCTTGATGGGGCAATTAGCATTTGAAAACAAGGAAACCAACATCCGGGAAAAGTTGTGTGTTTGGGTGGGTGGGTGAGTTTTTGCTTTCCCCACTTGCTGCGTGGGAGCCATTTTTCAGTGGTGTGGTCCTGCTTGCTTGGGAACATCCTGCATGATCTGCCCTGTCCATAATATCTAGGGTATGGCTGTGCCCTGGCTGCTGTTCGCATGCAATATCCTGGCTGTGTGAGGTTGCATCACAGGCATTCCCAGGGCTGTGTGTGAAAGGCAATACGGATATGTCTTAAAACAGGCCTGTACGACTTGTTACTGAGCAAACTGAATGCAGCCCAAGCTTCCATGCCTGCTGGCCCGGGGCGTTTGCTAAACATCAGGCTGCCTGAAATTTCAAGAAGTATATGTGTTTATCAAGCACTTGGCCAGCCCTGGTTTGTGCTTGATGGGCTAGATTCAGCTTGGTGTATCACAATTTGAGCAGACCTGCCTTATATCAGTAGCTCTTAGCTTGTAATATTTGTAGCAATGACAGGTTTTTCCTCCTCCAGTGTACTTTGTTTCTGTTTTGCTTCTTCCTTTTTCAGCTTTCTCTTTCTGGGCTTGTTGGGAAACATGTCCATGCAGAGAGTCATTTGCTGTAATGTCATATCATGGGAAATGGAAATTATCTTCAGTTGCAGCTTTAAGGCATTATTAATCTCAGCCACTGGAGGATACTTTCTGAACAACCTATCTGATTTTTTCTTTTTGAATTGGTTTTCTGAGAAAAGAGCTGAAAAGCACTTTAAAATCAGATGACTTCCTCACCTTCTGTTTGCAGCTTCAACAGCATTGTCTCTGTATTTTAATGTAAAAATTACAAAAGGGTAGACTCTCTTTAGCAGAAAGCTCGCCTCTGTACAGCTATCAGTGACAAAGGCTGAGTGGTAATGCCTATCTTGATTGTCGTGTCACATTGTCAGTCCATACTCAGCCTGAAGAATGGCTGCATGACTAGTCGGTTCAAATTTAGTCATTTCAGTGATAACAAGTTCATACAAAATAAAACTATTTGGTAATAGTGTACGATTAACGCTGCCCAAACTGCATTCCGCAGGGGTCACATTCTGCAGATTTAATTTATCCGAATAACAGTTAAGTGGACGTGCACCCACAAAGTTCTGTCTTGCTTTGGCCACAGCTAGTACAAAAGGGACCACTTTCTGGCTGAACTTCTTTTTATTGGCAAGCAAAAAGATTCACGTTTTCTAAGTCCGGCCAATACTTGCAATCCTTCAGAAGCTCAGGGGAGAATTTTATCTTCACACTGTCCCTGATGGGACAGCCAACCGAATAGTGCAGCAAATAATCCCTTTTCCCACCACCACAGATATAAACACTGCCTATTACAAGGAATAAATTTGCTGTGTTCCATTTAGCACTGCAGCGGGCATCAACTGGAATCCGAGGAGAGTCCACCTTTCCTCAGAGTGTACTCATCTGAAGCATTTAGATAATTTTCAAATTAAAACATACAGTAGCAGGACGCAGTCTATCCATCTACTTTTTTTTTAAACTCCTGACTGGTAGCTGAAGTGGTGCATCCAAGAAAATAGTTCACTGCAAAAACCATACAAATTGGTGGCTGAGTTGATATTCCTATTCAGGGTGTTATGTCACAGTGCCAGTCTTCAGTCCACACTCATAGCACAATCCTATCCAACTTACACCGCAGCGAGAACGGGCGGTCCCAGAAAAGAAAGGGGATTCAAATCCCCTTTGAATCCTCCTTTGGAGGGGATTTGAATCCCCTTTCCGTTCTGGGGCCTCCTGTTCTCGCTGGATAAGTTGGATAGGATTGCGCTGTCAGTCTGAACTGCGAGCTGCATGAATATTGCAGAGGAGCTGTTTACTCGATTAAAGAAGGATATTATTACCAACAAACGCTAAAGCTGTTAGCATGCATGCATGCACATATATAATCACTCTGAAAGCTACGATTACATTGCTCCCACACCTGATAAAGACACGAGGCAATAAATTGGGTTGAAATGGGTCACAGCTTTATCGAAGTTATAATTTGCGGCATGGTTTCCTAACTACCAACAGCTCCTCTCCCTTGGCAGAGCGGACTCTGTATGAACACCAGGATGCTGCAGTCCCTATCCCTGGGTGAATCCACTTCTTTGCCAGAGCAGCATGCCACCAACATAATGGTCCCACTCCCCTACTGCTTTCGGACAAGCACCAACCCAAGCTAAGCAGCCTTTGAGGATGTGAATGCAGGTGCAGCCAGGTGACCTGACCACTCTCCTGTTACCATCAGTGTTTTTTTTAAAACACATGTTACAGGCTCACATGAGGGATGAAGCAGTCATGTGCAGGGATCCTACGTCAAAGTTTATGGCACATCTGTGTGATGCTTTAATGAAAAATGACTGAGGCAAGGTTAAGGTGCACCAAAGTTTACTTGAGAAGTGCTCAAATACCAAAACAAGGGGTTTGAACTAAGACTCGCTTATTTTATGTGGGGATCCGAGCACTAACACGCGTACAGGATGGAGCCCAAAGGTAAGCAAAGAAGGAGAGAGGAACGCCTTAGAAGGAGGAGGGGCCGAGCAAAGAAGGGGAAGATGTGAGGGGAGTAGGCAGATTAGTTGGGCTTCCCAGGGGAAGGATCCAGGGAAGTGGCTAGGGTCATAAACCGTTAAATCTGTTCTAGCAGGATTTAAAGCTAGAAAGATTCATTTCCATTTTGGCAGCGTAAAACAGCATTTACATTTAAGCAGTAAACAAGTTCTGTTTAAATCTGGAGCTTTCAATTCTGGGGGGGGGGGAGGGAGGGGAGGCTGCAGTTGTGCCCTCCACTGCTCATCAAGGTAAGGACAGAAATTTTCTCCTCCTCCTGTAACAGTTGAGGAGGGGAGGCTGTGAAATGCACATGTGGACGACCAACTGCAACGCTACATAAATCTCTAAAGTTTCCATGTATTGTATCCATATTCCTAATTAGCTCCTTTGGAAGAAATGCTTGCCAGGTTGACATGGATTGTGTACCTCATTATGTTGTTAAGTTACACCTGAAGGGGGAAAAAATAGTCCTGGATTTTGAGAATATCCATATGAAAAGGAGTTCAGCGTTGCATTCTTAGGTTTTACACTGCAGCACAGAGCTTCCTGCAGGACAAGTGGCTTCATATTTTACCACCTGAAAGCCCATAGCCAGGCTGCTCTCTCTCTCTCTTTCTCTCTCTCATAAACAGTGAAGGCTAAATTCCTCTGTCAGCTGCGCTGAGACAATTGCAGATACATCGTTTTTACCTTGACTGTTGTGAAACTCTCTTGGAATCTTTCTTATTCTTGATAATAAGCTGGAGAATCCCTTGTGAATTTCTAGTGTGGCATTGGACCAAATGCCCTCTAGGTTGTCAGTAACCATTTAGAAGCACAGAATTCCCTAATGGGAAGATGCAGAAGGTTCAGAAGATCTGGAATATATCTCTAAATTGAATCAGGAGTAATTGTAGGTGAGAGATTGTGATGAACTTGGGCTCTTTTGGGGAAACATCCTTGGATATGTGTGTGAATTTAGAATGCCAGGGAGAATGCAGGGAGCTGATCTGTGAAAAATTCTACTGTTGGAGAGAAGGAGTGGTAGATAAGGTGGCTTTCCAGTAATTTCCAATGAGTGATTTAAGAAGTGCATTGTAATCTAATACAGTGTATCTCCTTCTGGAGAAGTTATGTTTGGAATCTGGAAGAATATGAGATTGAAATAAACATCACCACCCATTTGCATCTTTTCCATTGTTCATTGTTTATAAACTGAAGTTGGGAAACAAGAAGTAGAACTGTTTGTGGCAAAAGTATAACTTTTATCCATCTTTATCATCGTGGATATATTTGATAAGTTTAGCGAATTGGCTCAAATATTTCAGTGTAATTTTGTTGATTTTAAGACACCTGTTGTAGAAGTGTAGGCTGGCCAGGTGCAATGGAAGACCTGCACTTTTAATAGATGTATAGAAAAGGGAAATCTGGCAGGTGTGTCGTTTGTGATATGGGCTGAGAACAACTGCACCTGCTGGAATATAAAATTCTCTCTTATAAGCAACTGTTAAAGGTACAGAGTCCTGTCTTCTGTGTATCTGCTTACCATATACGTGATGTGAGAAAAAATGTGCTCCCCTTCCTTTTTCTGAGAAGAAGTCCTCTTCTTTTCCTCCTGTTCCTGCTCTTTAGAGTAAAAAAAAAAGCTCAATACACTACAGTGTTTCAGGGAACAATGTTAAATGTCCTATAACTCAGTTAATATTGGTTTATATTTTATTAAAATTATTTGTAATGGTTTACCAAAGGAAAAAATCATAGCTATGGAGGGCTGACCTCAGGATTAGGCATCATTATAAAGTAAGTTATGCATCAGTGGGAATAGTCAGGAAGTAACCTCTCAGGTCTGCACTACCTGCAACTCCAACTTTCAACATTTAATTTTTTTTTTACTATATCTATCCCCTTCTCGCTATTCCCATCTATATTTCTTTTTCCTTCCCCTCAGTTTCTTCCTTACACTCTCTTTCATGCTCGCACACTCTCTCGCACTCTCAGCGCATTAAAACAATAACCATAACAAAATAGTGGTGCTGGTATATTACAGCACCTGTAAGTCAGCTGTGGATCATCATGACTCACAAGTTGAAGAACACTGATTTATGGCATAATCCTCACTAACTTTAGACCAGCGGAGTTTTCGCTTACATGGCCTCTCCGAATGTATGCCTGGTCTGGACCTGGCGTACATCCAAGGAGGCCCATAGACCCCAGGCTTGCTTATACCTGGGGAAGGAGACAAATGTCCCCTTCTCCCGAGGTGCTGCCTAGCAGCCCTGGGGCAGCCCACAATGGGCTTAGGATACAGTGGCTGGCCCTTTAGACCGGCCGTATATCTTTACACAGGATTGGGCTGTTAGAGCAATAAAGTTGTGCACTGATGAAAAACAGCCTACATGCTATCTTGATCTGCTTCAGAGAGCAGGCAAAGTAATGTGTTCAGTTCTGGGCTGGACAGCATGGAACCCTCAAAACGATTTCCTGTGGCCCGTCATCCCTACTTTGACATGATGGTCAGCCTTACCAAGAATCCCAGTTCAGTCATGTCTCCCACAGACTATTCAGTTTTGACTGTGCTCCTAATATATGTTATCTCAGGATGATGAACTCTAGGTGGCAGAGTTGACTGCCAAAATCAGATCTTGGTTATTGCAGCAGACATTCTGATGTGTTGCTGAGAAATTTGTGCAAGCTTGTCAACCACTGAATTGTTTGTAGATGAAATTATTCATTGTAGTTTTGTTATGAATAGACTAAGAGCCAACTCTCTATAACGTGTATGTTTCAAGAGATCAGCATATATATGATAAGTTTTGAAGTACCCCTTCAGCATAAAAATACGGAAATCCTGATCTTAGATCTGAGCCAGAAATCCCACAGTTCTCTGTGTGTGTGTGTTTGTGTGTGTTACAGCCCAATCCTATTCAGACACTGTGCCAATGTAATACAGATGCTGTGCAGTGATGTAGTCCTGAAAAACAAAAAGTGTTCATATGAGTGTATGTCTAGCAGTACCAATGGTTGGAGCCCGGGGAGCAGAAACTCCCTGCTCTTAGATTTTGCAAAAGGAAGGGATGGTTAGGCAACACCGTTGATAGAAGACACATGTTTGATCATCCTTAAGGGTTAGAAAAGGGGGGAGAGAGAGAGAGAGAGAGAGAGAGAGAGAGAGAGAGAGAGAGAGAGAGAGAGAGAGAGAGAGAGATGCAGCCTGGGTCCCCCCTCCCTGCTTACCTGCTTGTGGTTCATTGTCCTTCCCTTGGTGAGGCAGAGGTTCCACTTGGGTGGTTTTTTTTTCGTGTAGAAGGGTAGAATACTTATTCCAGGGTAGAATACCTGCAATAAAAGTTAAGAATTAACAAAATATCTTGTCATACATGTTGTGAGGGACAGGGGTTTGTCCAGTATGCTCCCTTTGTGCGCCAAGTGCCCTTTCACCATGGTTCCCATCACCAAAGTTCCCCCGATAGACTAGAGAGGTATGCTGTGCATCTTTTCATCTACGAGGTGGTCTCTCTGGAAGGGGCTTCAATACTGGGGTTGGTGTGCTGTGATTAGCTGCCAAATGTAGTCTGTATCCTATGTTATGTGGTTAGGAAGTGTGAGGTGGCAGGAGGTGCATTTTTTTTTGCTGTTTTTCCCTTCCCCATTGTTCCTTGGGGGTTCCTTACACCCTATTTCGACCTCACCACTGGCAGAGTTGCGCTGGTGTCCCAGTGACGTTAAACCTACACTGACACAGCATTTTTCCAACGTTGCACCAGCATCTGTGGCATGTCTGTCAGCAGGCGGACTTCATTGCTAGCGGGGCTGTCTTTGCGCTATGCCGGCATATCTCAAGGATACGATTGACCTGCAGACCATGCTTCTTTGTATGAAGAACAATTGCACAGATATAACAGAGCAGGACTAAGGTCTCTTCAGACATTATAAACATAGACAGTGTCCATGCGATGGGGAGAAGTATTCCTCTGTTGGCAAGCTCTGCCCTCTGCTGGGGCTCCAGCATTCTTCATCATAGGGCTTTAGGAGTACATTGGCGCGGCTTTCCAGTGTTCTCTTGCTCCCTCCCCATCACATGGGCACCTTCCACAGTCAAGACATCTGAAGTAGGCTATAGGCTGCTCTATAGCAGGGGTGGCTAAACTTGCTTAATATAAGAGCCAGATACGATAAACTTCAGATGTTTCAGAGCAGCAAGAGAGATGTTTCAGAGCTGCAATATTTAGGAAGCATTTAAATTCTTAAATATATTTACTCAGTATGAACATTAAACTTATGTTTTAATCCAATGGACTCTAAGTTTATACCCAGTAGATAATAAATAAAGCTTGAAAAATTCTTATTTACCTCTTATATTAATTGTGATGCAAAAAGGAGCTCAGCCAACATATTTCTGAGAGCCACACATTATATGTCAAAGAACCGCATGTGGCTCGTGAGCCGCAGCTTGGCTACCCGTGTTCTATAGACTAGTCACTAGAACTGTCTACTGACCTGCAAAGCACCAGAAGCAAAGGAACTAAAATATGAAGCTGGAAACCCCTTTACATAATATTTCAGCTGTCTTCAGTTGGTATTCTCTGCATTACACTTGATTATGTATCATGCTTTGCCTGAACATATTCAAGGATATATTTAGAATTTTGGAGTTGTTATATGTTTTGAAATTAGTTGAGTGTTTCTGGCAAGGCTCTTTAACTTTCTTTCAAGTTTCTCTAACTAGAAGGTTGACCACATTTTTTACACATGCACGCACACACGCATACACACACACACACACACACACACACACACACACACACACACACACACACACACACACACACACACACACACACACACCCCCTAGTCTTTGGGAAGGGGATTTATTTTTGTGTTGGATGAACTTCTTTACTGCAATGCAGTGTTGTGAAGAAATGTTGCTTTAATTTCATTTGAGACCTCTTCTAATGCTAACTAATAAAATGCCACTCTAGGCATTGCTGGGTGCTATTTTTCTCATTTAAAATGCCTTCAGTGTAGCTGCCTTTTCTTGGTAAATGATGTTTCTGTTTCCATGGAGTCTTGTTACCAGTAGATGACAGTAGAATTTTAGTGACATTCAGTTTTTGGTACAAAACGTGCCATTTCAAAGTGTGTGAAACTTTTCAAAAAGCAAACAAACAGACATCACCTTACTTTTAACTCTTTCATGCATTCTCCTTGCCTGTTCGTAGTCCTCATTTTATATAGAGAGCATCATCTGAACATATGCCACTTCATACAGAAGAAGATGGTTCCCTGTTTATCCTTGCATGATACGATTTCAATTCATCTTGCAGCATCAAATTGCCACTTTATGATTCTTGTCATTGTGAAAGCCCCTCCATAATAATTAAGTTTCAAATAATAAATCAGAACAAGATTCCTTTTTCCCCCATTTGTGAACCCAGGCTAGTGTTCTTTAGAGCCATCAAAACAAACTATTAAAGGACAGTGGTGCCGTCCTTTAAAAAAAGGCTCAGATGCAAGAAACTCTTTCCCTCACTTTAGTAAACCTCATCTGTACAAAATATTTTGTAGTCACAAAGCTCTTTCTGAGTCTCAGTAGCTCATTTTTAGAATAAGCAGCTTGTCCACCTCGTCTATTACATTGCTGGAGTTTGGGGTTTTGCTCTTTGCATGCGTTTAAAACAGATGCTCTCAGTAAACTAGACCTGCAAAACTGCCTACGTTACCAGCTCATCTGCAGTCAAAGGGTTGAAATAATTACAGTGGCAAGGAATTGAAATCTGACAGGCTCGTTTATTTCTAAATGAGATCATCTTCCCTTCACTGTGTTCTCCCATCTTTCTCCTGGCTGTGATATTATTGATATGCGGCATTCAGTCTCTCTTGGCTCTGCTTTCCAGTGCTGTGAGACCCAATCTGTTCTTTCCCGAGTTCAGATGCCCTTATTTCTACCTCTAAGGTCCACATGAGTGAATGCCAGTTCATTGCCTAGTGCTGTTCATATGAGACTGCCAGTAAGTTTGATATTAAACTTCAGTAAGTTTCTATTTTTTCCCTTCTCCCTACTAAAATGATTTTGGCTGAGGGCACTGTAATTCTTGCTCATAAATCAGGTGCTCAGAGATTTAATCATTCCAAATTCACATGAGAATCTAGTGCAATAAAATATTTCTCCTTCTGTTCATTCTTTCTTTCACCTTTTCTTTTTTTGTGATTGTGCCACCGTACTTTTAAGACTTGGAAACATTTTCATGAATATGTGTCTGTGTAGAATAGCTACAGCTGATTAATCCAGTTTGGATTAATTATATGAATGTTATGGATTTTTTTTTAATGCATCTTTAAGAAATGATTTGGAAAGCTGCCATTATAGATTTTTCCTTTAATATGTGGTTTTATTCCAGCCTTCCCGTGTAATGCATTCCATATGCCACTGAAGGCAAAATGTTGATTCTAACAGCCTAATCCTGTCTAGCAGGACATGGTGGTGCACATAAGGTGCCTGCCGCATCCTATGCAGGATTGGGCCTGCCCCAGTGCAGTTGGCGGCCTCCTTGACAGTTGTCCCTTTACCCCAAGTAACGAACCAGCTGCCCCCAATGGGCCTCTTCAAATGAATTGACTGTGCATCCTAAAATGTTTCCCAGGATCTTCCATAACACAAAAGTGTAATTTAAGTGATCCATTGATCACCTGGAAGTGGGGAGCGAGATCAGACACAACCACCAATTGTTCAGCTTTACGAGAGCATAGATCCTACCTACAAACAACTGCCGTGTGTGTGTGTGTTTCCACACAACTGGGAACTCTGGAGAAAGTGACGCATAGTGTCCATGAGTAACCATGAGTAGTGGATTGGGAAACATAACACCTGGATCAGCCCAGTATGTTCTTTGCCATTATCCAAAAAGGCTGAAGCAAAGGGTAAAACAGGTTTCATTCCGTGACAGATTGGACGAGTTCCTTCAAGGCCATAAACATCCATTGTAGTTCAAAACTCACTGAGGCTAGGAATGAAACATATTGACAGTCACTGAAGGAAAAGCGAAATATTTTCCTTCTCACACTGTTATAATAACCAACAAAATAATCAGTTATGGCCTAAGGATACTAGACTGAAAATTATTGAATATGTATACATTAGCATTTCATTTGTGCATACAGGGTCAGCAGCATTGGAAAATAAGTTTTGAAAATGCACAGTACGTGCCTTCTCAACTTGTTTATTTGTGCTAAATTATCCTGGGGCGGTGGTGGTGGCTCATTGTCCTTCATGTTTCATTTAATCTTCTGTTACAAAAGGTAAGAAACAAAGGAGACTTCTTGAGATTGAAGAGAATGCGGTGGCAAGTACGGTATCTACTGTAACTGCTTCTACAGTATTATAATAATACTCCTTTTTAAAGAATATAGAAGAAGAGAGTTTAGGTTAACAGAAAGCCATCTCAGTTCGTCTGTAACATTAGCCATGTAGAATTATGGACTGAAATTCTATGTACAGACAAAAAAGCATGCGTTAAAAAGAGCTTAACCCTCTTCAAATGACCCCTCCATGAGTTTAGGGAATGTTTGGAGGGGGCAACAGAACTGTGTAGGCTGCCCCTGCCCTCCAACAATGATGTGCCCACTGGCCATACCTAGGGTGCCCATATCCAAAAAGGGACAGGGTGCCTGTACCTTTTACCATTGGAATTTGGGCAGATGCAGCTCATCTGGCGTAGTGGGGAGAGCTGCTGCCTTCAAAGCCTGAACACCCGTGAATTTGATAAGTTCGAGACACGCCGCCGGCAAAAAGCTGTGAAAGCCTCCAGGAGGAGAGATAAGAGCTTCCAGCTGCGTCGGTTGAGTGTGGGAGGCGCCAGCCAGCAGAAAAAAGTCAGACTGTAAAAGGATACTACCTGGAAAGTAGCTGTTCATGAAAGATTGGACATTTATATATATTGTAAAAAAAACTCAAGGGGGGTTAGGACAGCCTGCCCATGTACACCGCCTTGGATTAAAGTCGGAGGAGAAATCCAATGACCGAAAAAGGCGGTATATAAATACTGTATATCATCATCATCATCATCATCATCATCATCATCATCATCATCATGGAAGGGTTCAACAAGCTACACCTGCCCAAATTCCCTCTTCTTACAGTGGTTAAAGGCATAGGCACCTTGTTCCTTATTGGATATGGGCACCCTAGCCATGGAAAAGGTCAGTTTACGTTCCAATTCCAAAGAAGGGCAGTGCCAAAGAGTGCTCAAACTATCGCACAATTGCACTCATTTCACATGCTAGCAAGGTTATGCTCAAAATCATACAAGCTAGGCTTCAGCAGTACGTGGACCGAGAACTACTGGAAGTACAAGCTGGTTTTCGAAGAGGCAGAGGAACTAGAGATCAAATTGCCAACATGCGCTGGATCATGGAGAAAGCACGAGAGTTCCAAAAAAACACCTACTTCTGCTTCATTGACTACGCAAAAGCCTTTGATTGTGTGGATCACAACAAGCTGTGGCAAATTCTTAAAGAGATGGGGGTACCAAACCACCTTACCTGTCTCCTGAGAAACCTGTATGCGGGTCAAGAAGCAACAGTTCGAACCGGCCATGGAACAACCGATTGGTTCAAAATCGGGAAGGGAGTACGGCAAGGCTGTATATTGTCACCCTGCCTATTTAACTTATATGCAGAGTACATTATGAGAAATGCAGGGCTGAATGAATCGCAAGCCGGAATCAAGATTGCCGGGAGAAACATCAACAACCTCAGATATGCAGACGATACCACCCTAATGGCAGAAAGTGAAGAAGAACTAAAGAGCCTCTTGATGAGAGTGAAAGAGGAGAGGGCAAAAGTTGGCTTGAAACTCAACATTAATAAAACTAAGATCATGGCATCTGGTCCCATCAATTCCTGGCAAATAGAAGGGGCAGAAATGGAAGCAGTAACAGATTTTACTTTTTTGGGTTCCAAGATCACTGCAGACGGAGACAGCAGCCATGAAATTAAAAGACGCTTACTCCTTGGAAGGAAAGCTATGGCAAACTTAGACAGCATAATAAAAAGCAGAGATTTTTTGGTTTTTTTGAACACATGAACCATATCCCGCCAGGCCTTCCTGTCCTCCACTATCTTCCTGAGTTCGCTCATTTTCATGTTCGTTGCATCGGTGATGCTGTCTAACCATCTCATCCTTTGCCTTCCCCTTCTCCTTTTGCCTTCAGTTTTTCCCAGCATCAGAGTCTTCTCCAGAGAGTCATCTCTTCGCATTAGGTGGCCAAAATATTTGAGTTTCAGCCTTAGTACCTGTCCTTCCAGGGAACAGTCAGGGTTGATTTCATTTAGGATTGACTGATTTGATCTCCTAGCAGTCCAAGGGACTCTCAGGAGTCTTCTCCAGCACCACAGTTCAAAAGCATCTATTCTTCGGCGCTCAGCCTTCCTTATGGTCCAACTCTCGCAACCATACATTGCTACTGGGAACACCATCGCCCTGACTATACAAACAATTATGCAGAATAATACAGTTAGCTTATACCACTTCTGCTGCTGACAGCACCAAGACAAAAGTGGAAGAACTCCAGTGTTTGGTATGTCCAGTGCCTCCCCAAGAGGCCTACACGGATGCTATCTGATAACGGATGCTATCTGATGCTAACGGATGCTATTTGATGCCTGTTCAGCTGCTGGGAGCACCATATTCAGCAGTAAGCAACTCCTGATGGCCACGGTGGGTGTGTAGCACCTTCTAGGACAGTCTACACCAGTGGTGGCCAACCTTTCAACATGAATGCTGGCCCTTTAAATGGTTGCATAGGTGAGGGCATTTCAGCAGGTGCAGCTGCTTTAGCAGCACCATCAACACTTGCAGCTGCCCAGATTCTGTCTTCTACACAACTCTTAAGAGCACAGTAGCCCTAATGGTGCAAGGTTGGCCACCCCTGGTCTACACTGATAATGGGCTCAAGGCTTTCTTATATATGCCTACTACACCTAATAATAGCTATTACTATATTTATACTCCCATTGCTTAATAAGAGAGGAAAACATGTTAGGGGAAGAAACCATCAAACAAGCTGGGCTCTTCAATTGCATGTGCTGGACCTTGAAACAATGCCCAGTGCTTTCCAAGCTGAGACAAGCAGGGGCAGGAAGAAGACTCAGCAGACTATGCGGTCACTTTCAGGGGCGTAGACCTTGCCTGGGAACACTAACAAGACTTCGAGGATGCACCCAATTAAGGAATAAGAATAAGATAAACAGTGTTTTTCAGAAGCTTCTACCAAGCAATGGAAATATACCGGAGCAGTCTGCTACAGTAGCTTTAACCCTTAAAGGGCCCAAGGAGGTCGAAAGGGGCACCTGAACACCACTAACTCCTCGAGATAACTTCTGCAATACAACACTACGGTGGCTTTCTGATGAGCGCCTCAGCCATTGGGAGCTCTGTCCATGAAAAGATGTTTCGGAAGGAGCGTTCCACTTGCGAAAGAGGTCCTTGCAAGAATGGAATGCTTCTTCCATTCACGGAGGAAGCTTTTGTTTGTGGAAGGAGTTTCCAACAGCAGAAGTGCTTGTCGGGATGCCACCCCTTATTTTCTAACTAAAATGTTGTAGAAAAAAGTTTGGAATGCCTCCGATGGTTAATTTTTGACATAGTGAAGTTGTAACTGGTTTAGAACTACAGAATATGGAAATCTGACTTCATTTACTGTCATTTTAGCTATGTGAAAGAGCTTAAGACGCTTGCTGATTAAGGTTTACTCAGCTGTGACATTAACTTCTGGCCATTACTGCAGAACTCAAATGACACTGAGCTAAGTTATTTTGGGTTTGTTTTATTTTGACATGCTAGATTGATTCAATAATTTTTTAGTGGGTAATCAGCCCAAACCTGCTTAATTTAAAAACAGGAACGAAAACCCTAGTACTTAATGGGTATGGGGCCATTGCCTTACATAAGCAATGAACATTAACAATTTTCTTCTTGTCTGAATTATATACTGTGCCGGTTTGGATTATATTTTACTCCCTAGACCTGCCCCATGCAATAATGGATGTGCATGCTCCGACTGTACACATATCCTGGCCCTTCCCTTGCTTCCCTGTTAATTTGATTGATCACATGAGAGGGCACTTTGTCCAAACAACTCCTTTATGTGCGAGGGGTGATTCAGACGAACACTCCCCCCATGATTAGGGAAATAATCCGAACAAGAAGTCAGGGGGTAGGATGCAAGCTCAGCATGAGCATTATTACGTGGGACCAGGTAGGTATCTGCTACCTAATTTTATGACTCCTTAGGCTTCTTTACCTAACAGCTCAATCCTATCCAACTTACACCACCAGTGTAACCAGCAGTGCAGCGAGAACGGGAGGCCCCAGAATGGAAAGGGGATTCAAATCCCCTCCAAAGGGGGATTCAAAGGGGATTTAAATCTCCCCTCCCCTCCGAAGCCTCCTACCCCACCCTCCCCTGGTGGTGTAAGTTGGATAGGATTGCGCTGTTAGTCTTGCATTGAGATAATATTAGATACTGTGTGCTCAGAGCATATTTACATAAGAGGGGGTTGAACAAATAATTGTGCATTTTTCATATTTAATTGATATTTTCAGTATTTTCTATTTCTGCTTTGTATTTTGTAGCACTTAATCTCTGCTACAAAAAGAATCCTGTTGGTTTTTATTCACTGTATTTTACCTTGAGCACAAATTTATGGGGGAAAGTGGACTACTTATTGCATGGTTTTATGGAATGTTTTTGCAGAGAGTTCCCTCAGCTAGATTGGCCTGGTGAAAATGAGGACTAAATGGATCCCTGCAGATTTTGACATACTCGCTGAAACGTTTTGTAATATCATTGCGCTTCTGTAACACTGGAGAAGCAAACTGCAAGGAAGAGGTGTGCAAGCTAATACATGGTGCTAGGTTGCTCATCTCACAGTGCAATTTTATTTTGAATGTTGCAACAGCCACTCAAGAGCTGGAAGCTTGGTTCATTCCCCCCCCCCCTCGTTACCATGTAACATCTGAAAGAACCCATGGTAAGGAATGTGGACGCAATATATTCTGTTCCTTGTAAACTCTGTTGAACACAATAACTGTGCAAGTGTAATTTCCAGTCTAGAGTGGCCTCTGTTCCAAACCCTTGTGTGGCTGTAAAGATTGCTTAGGCTGGGATATGAACTGCAGACCTTTGGGGATGTTCATAACCTGACTTTATTGCAGTTGATTTTCTCATCCTCTGATTTTCTTGTTCTCCTTACTTTCTCCCCAACATATTTCTGTGGTTAATATCTAAAGTGCTGGTCGTAGGTTGTGCAGCAAGCAGAACAACCCCCTAAAGCCAGTGCATATACCTGTAGTTTGGTAAAATTTCATAGGCATTGACTATATGATTCTGTTTGGGTTGACCTACCAGTCTCAACTCCCTAGACTTTTTCATATGATGCTTTGTGAGAATATCAATGATTTTTTGTTGTTGCTTGTTTGACTTTCCAGGTCTGTTGGTGGAACTGCCGCAGTTCCACCTTGTAATTAGCAAGCCGGGGCTATAGCTTCACAGTGCAATCCAGATAAAGTTCAACATCCTTCAGCCCTATTTGAAATCAATGAACTTTATAGCTACGCGCTGAAATCAATGGGACCTATGACACTTAACGTTCTCTGGATTGCGCTCTGTGTGAAATTCCTGCTGTTTCACTGTTTCTCAACTATCTACCTTCTGCAACAAGAATAGGCTGTTTACGTTCCTGAGGCATTTTGGCTTTCTTCGTTCTCGCCCCCTGCCCCGTCTTTGTTTTTGTGTTGCTTTAGACAAGATATGTGTGCCTTTTTCATGTTAGTGTAAATTCACAACCTCTAAAGGAGTCCTTCCTTCTGTACATGCAGTTCTTTTCCCATTTCCAGGAAGAAATGTATCAGTAATTGGTTAATGAGTTATCCCACAATTAGTAATGGAAAGTGATTAGTAAGCATTTCAGCTTATATAGTAGGAATTAGTATATATGGGAAGTACACGTGCCATGCTATTTTACTGTAGAATACCCAATTTACAGCTCGGAGGCAGATAATGGTATCTTTTTAAAGGTGCTAGAGGACGTTTTAACGCACAAGCTGAAATGTGAGCTAATGCATTGCACAGTGATTGAAAAGAAAGTATAGCTCTTCAGCTGAAAATGAATAAGGATTGGATGGCTCATCCTTTAAATCACGAAGCTTGGAATTCTTTGTTGCTTTTCCCCCCCTTGTCTAAGTTTGTCACTGCAAGCTGCCAGCTAACAAGTAACACTTGCTGGTGTTGCATGCTAATGGACTGCAGCCCCCCTAAGGGCCTGATTGTGTTGGGAGGGGGGGAAAGCAGATGAAGCACTGCTTTTACATTAAAGCATTCAGACCTCAGCGGTCACAAAACCTCTTATTCTGCTCAAGGCTTCTGGGAACATGGAGAGTCCCAGTCTTTCAGCAGAGTAATGAATGGCACTTGCTGACTAGTTATGTTTTTTTTGCTGTCAGCAGGGGTTAGAACTGTTCAGCATAATGAGCCCAGGACTCTGCGTGCCAAATACACACAGGTCTGCAAGCGCTTTGGTTGGTTTGGAAGTTCACTTTTATTTTTAGAGGAAGCAGTATTAAGATATGTACCAGAGGTGCCCTGTAGTGCCTTACTCTAAAGGCTGATCAGTGCTGTAAATGCAGAGCAGAGAGCCTTAGATCAAGGGTCTGCTAATGTGAACTCAAGAGAGACCAAACAAGTGATACTGCCCAGCAAATGAAAGGAAATACTAGAAAGGGATTCTTTAGGGTCATTCATCACATGGCTCCCCCCCCCTCCAAATACAATAATTCAAGGGATAGTATTTGCATCGAAGATGGTGTCAAGATGGCTTTCTTCCCAGAACTCTTGCTTGGGGTGACTGACATTTGCAGTCCAGTGGACTCCACTTATTAAATTTATTAGGTAGCCTCAGACATCATAAAAGTTTGATTCGATAGTCAACACATAGCTGACCACCCAAAACCTTCACTGAAGATGGTTTGATAGCAATAATAGTTCTGTGTCCTTGTGATTGCTGTTTGAGATCCTCTTGGCGTTGGATGAAAGGCCTCACTTCAGAGATGATCCTCCCCTCTTGCATGGTTCCAAGGCGGTGGGCACAGGCACAGGATATCCTGTGTTTCACATCGTGTTTCTCTGCCAGTCCCTTCACTTGCTCTTCTTCTCTGCTCTTGGGTAAAACCAGAGTCTTGCTGTAGGAAGTTGAGGGAGGGAAAGGTGGGTAAAGGGACTGGTGGAAGAATGGGCAGCATTGCATCCTCTACCACTGCCTTAGAACTAAAAATAGATAAGTTGGATTGTCTGTGCAGTCACTCCATACTGTCATGATTGACTATTATATAAATCATAATGGATTTTTTTTTTAATTTCAGTGTTTTCCTACATTAACGCTTTCAGCCAGTACCAAACTGTAAATGTGAATCTCAGATATTATTAACATGGGACTTTTTCAGCCCATTCCAACCCAACTCCTCCGCAAGTCTGGCATAAGAGTGGCCTAAGTTCAGCATAAGTTCGACATAAGTTATGTCTGAGTTATGTCAGAGGTATGCCTGAGTTAGGCAGGCTGCAGTTTCTGTGGCCCAGCACCACCCCAGGATCCAAGCAACACTTACCTCCCAGGCAGGCAGGCTCTCCAGGCTCAGTGTCTGGCTCAGGCATGTGCAGGCCTCTGTCTGCATGTGTCAGCGTCCATCCATGGCAGCTGCCGCAGTGTCTGTCGCAGCCCGGTCGCAAAGGGGCCGGCCGCAGGCATGGGGGAAGCGCCAGTCATGTGGTGGGCGTAGGGCAGGTGACAGGTGAGCGAGGTGCTTGAGCCAGCCGCCACAAGGCACCCTGTGCATCAGCCACCTGCTGCAGGGGAGAGTGGCCGTCCCCCCCTCCTGCAGAAGGTGTAGCCACCCCCATGCCACGTTGAGGCTGCACGTGGGAGTCATGGGGGGGAGCGGGGGAGGGAAGGGTAGGAGGGGGTGGGAACGTCACACACAAGGGGGGTCGCATGATGTCTGGAACTGCCTCTGACATGACTCGCAGGTGCGGTGCCTGAAGCCCTGGGCCTCCAGGGCCGGGGCAATGCCCACAAAGAAGGCATCCCGGCATGCTTTCTGCTCTGTGCCCCGGCCAAGACCGAGAGATGCCATGGGCTTGTCTGCTGCGAGCGGGAAGGGCTCACGCAGCTCATCACACCCCCAGATGGGGCGAAGACGGCGCCTCACGGCAGGCGCTCTGGCGGGGTGGGGGGTTGCCAGCCTCCATCATCAGGAAGTGGGAGGGGAGGCAGACACACAGGCAGGCAGACAGGGGGTGCTGGGGAGGGGCGCGGGTGGGTCAGAGACAGACAGACAGAGAGACAGACAAGGCTGGTGGGAGAGAGAATTCCGAGAGAGGGGTCTGCAGAGACCAATAGGGACACAGGGGTCGCTCCGCAGATAAAGGCGATGCAGAAACAGGCGCCTCTTATGCAGACGGACTTTGGGCGGAAGCCACACAAAAACGGGCAGACCTTCGGCGGAAGCGCCGTCATTACGGGCGGACCTTCGGCGGAAGCGGCTTTCTGACGGGCGGACCTTCGGCGGAAGCGGCTTTGTGACGGGCGGACGTCCTGGCTGGCGAAATCCCCAGTTGCTGAGCGGCCACTACACAGACGCAGCGGCCACAAGTGGCCCCGCTATGGGCTCTGTGGCGCCTGTCACTGTTTGCCTGCCTGAGAGGCCCCCCCAACTCCCCCTCCCCTCTGTTCCATGGGGGTCTGGCAGCCCCCCCTGCTGTGTTCTCCCAGGGAAGGAAGTGGCAGTCCCTGGATGGGAATCATGCAGGGGCTTCAGTGCTGGGGGTTGTCTGTGTGTGGGGGCAATGCTTGTGTAACACTGAGCACATATGTTTCACTGGGGCTCTGCCCGAGGGGCGTCTTTATTGTTCTGGAACGTTAGCAGAGAACGTTAGCCCCCCACACACAGACAGCCCCCAGCACTGAAGCCCCTGCATGATTCCCATCCAGGGACTGCCATTTCCTTCCCTGGGCGAACACAGCAGGGGGGGCTGCCAGACCCCCATGGCACAGAGGGGAGGGGGAGTTGGGGGGGGCCTCTCAGGCAGGCAAACAGTGACAGGCGCCACAGAGCTTGTGTAATGCTTGTGTAACATTGGGCACATATGTTTCACTGGGGCTCTGCCCGAGGGGCGTCTTTATTGTTCTGGAACGTTAGCAGAGATGGCCAGGCGAGGCTGCCAGGGGTAGTCACAGCAGCCAATCTGAAAGCAGCAGCAGCACACGCGCCCCATGGACCTGGAGATGCAAGCTCTTCCCCTGTGGAACCACAGCCTGCTCCATAGAAAGGGGAGGGCAGCAAGTATGACAGCCAGGGAGGTGGAGCAGCAGCGCCGGCAGCTGAGGAGGGTTGCAGGGCTGGCTCCCTGACCTCTGGCAGCATCGAGGCAGACGACAGTGGGGCACTCTGCCTGCAGCCCTAGGGGTGCTCCCAGGAAGGTAGGTGGTAGTGGACATTCCTGGGGAGAAAAAAAACCAAGGGGGAGTTACATGTCAGCTGGTGTGTGGTAGCAGTCGCCATTGAAGACAAGCCAGTGTGTCTGTTGCAAAAGCCTGCATGGAGAGAACAGATTTCACAGCTGATAGGTGTGACACACATAGCATGGTCTGAGCTGCTTACCTGGGTGTAAGGAGAGCATGATCCTGTAAGGGGAAAGGGTCAAAGAGAGAGACAACAACTCAACGTGTGGGTCACAACCATGGCAAACCTAGCAATACTGACCTGTCAGTAGACCCTGTGGAGAAAAGGGGGGGGGAACAGCTGGTGTCTACATAAGGCTAACAGTTCCACACTTGTGGTGTTGTCTGCTCACATGACTACAGGCAGCAATCAGACACAACAGTGGTAAAGAGGCATGTATCCTATATATCATAGCAGGCAAAGCAGGCAGATATCAGACAACACATTGGTAAAGAGGCATATCATAACAGGCAAAGCAGGCAGATATCAGACAACACATTGGTAAAGAGGCATATCATAGCAGGCAAAGCAGGCAGATATCAGACAACACATTGGTAAAGAGGCATATCATAGCAGGCAAAGCAGGCAGATATCAGACAACACATTGTTAAAGAGGCATATCATAGCAGGCAAAGCAGGAAGATATCAGACAACACATTGGTAAATAAGCATTTCAGAGAAGGCATTGCAGGCAGACATGAGAGGGCACATTGGTAAAGAGGCATGTATCATATATTTCTATATGCAAAGAGGCAGCAGTCAGACCACATGTCAAGACATTCCCTGCTCTTACCTGCACTTACCTGCTGGTGTTGTTGCCTGTGGGGGGGAGGGGCTGGGAGAAAAACATGGGTTAGCAAATGCTTGCAAGGAGACAGCTGCCCAGACACAGCTGTAAACAGTTTGGCCACAGCCAGAACAGCCCTCTCTGCCCTTGAGGGGGGCAGAGAGAAGAGAAGAGAGAAGTGGGGTGTTTGTGAATTTTGCCCTCCACCGACAAAGTCCCACTTTGTGGCTGCTGGGGGACAGAACCCCACGCCACGTGCTCAGAGAGAGAGAGAGAGAGAGAGAGGGAGACCGGGGGCCTGGGGCTGGGCTTTTGTGGGAATGAGGCTGGGTGGGGCTGGGTGCTGATAGGCTCCCTATCTTTGGCATAACTCTGTCCGTTTCCAGACCCAGCAGGCACAACTCCGACATAACTCTGACCTAAGTCAGGAGTAGGGTGTTAGAACTTTTCAGGAGCGGGCTGGAGTGGGTAAGTTAAAATGGCTCCTATGGGTCTCCTCGAATTTGTGTCCACCTTTTTGGTCGACCTAAAATTTGTGTCAGCATTTGTGTTGGAGGGGGCGTGTCTGTGCTCGCCAGGGTCTGGAATCCGATGTTAATTGGTTTCTGCCCCCGTTACGCCCACGGTCCGCCCACTTTTATGTCGACTTTAGGTCCGACTTATGCCAGCGCCGGTGGTGCGCATGCGCGTCCGTTCTTAGTCCGTCGGTCGTAACTTCGCTCTAACTTCGCCCTAACTTCGCCCTAAATGGTCGCATTCCAGACATAACTTCGCCCTAAACGACTTAGGCTGACTTTAGGTCTGACTTGTGCTGCTTAGCCCTTGGGTTGGAATGGGCTGCCCGAGTACCATCTGAAACTAGCTGGATTAGACCTTTGGGTCTCTTCTCAAAGTAGCTTATACTGCATATTTGTCATGTCCCATGTGCTATAGGCACTTTATCTGTGTGCCCTGCCACTTAGCTTCCGTATCATCACGGATACGTTCCAGTACATTCAGGCTAAGGTTGTGGACGGTTGCTTGAAAGTATGAAGTCAACCATGTGCCCATTGGACGCTTGCCCATCTTGACTGCTTAAGGCAGCAAGAGGTGCCTTCCTGTTTGGGTGGCGGAGATAGGGCATGCCTTATTAGGAGATGATCTTGTTCCATCTGTTCAAAAGTAGGTGATAGATCATTGCTGAAGAAGCCTCAACTGTGCCGCCCTTAATAACTATCAGCCGGCTTTAAACATGGCATTTTGGGGCAAGATGATTGAGCAAGTGGTGGGATCTCAGGTCTGGCCAGGGCCAGGCTATTTTGCACCCTAGGCAAGGCTAACTGAAAGAAATGTTTCAAAAGACTTGGAAGTGTTATTGATAATGCATATGAAGTACTATTAAAGTATCAAACGCTTTACAGCTCAATTCTGTCTAACTCTGCGCCCTGCAATGCAGCGGGGCCGGTGCATCCTCCGCTGCATCCAGAGCATAGACCAGGCAGCTGGGAGATCACCTCGGAGGAAAGGAATGTTTGTTCCCTTCCCCTGGTGTAAGCCCCAGCTACCTGAATGGGTCTCCTCGGATATGTGCCAGGTACTTTGCAGGCACAAATCCAGGAGGCCCGTGTGACGGCGGCCAGGCCCGGGAAGGGGGATAGGATTCAGTGGAGTGTGCCACCAACAATCCCTCCTCCAGCCCAGGCCTGGTTGACCAATCCCTTCCCCCCGGAACGCCCCAATCTGCCCTCCCCATGCCCCCTTCGCAGCCTAGCAGAGACTGTACCTGCTCCGGCGGGCACAGCTCCGGATCTGGGGTAAGTAGAGCGATGCCAGCTTTGGCACCAGCGCTGCCTGCTTGCTGGGTGCCGCAAACATGCTTCACAGCACATTTGTGACAACTTAGACCGGCAGAGCGGTGCTCCGCCGGTCTAAATTGTAGACAGGATTGGGCAGTTAGAGTGATTTATCCCAGCACCAGCCCATGTCCTTCCCTAGTATTTAAAAAATATGGCAACAATATGGCCACTGCTCAAAATTCCTAACCATGGTACTATCCTATGGGGAGTGGAGGGGGGGGGAGCTACAGCTGGCATGAGCTGTTGTCTTTGCAAGTATATCTGAAGCAGAATTTGTATCCTGTTTGATTTATGCAGTTAAGATGACTTTTATCACTGAGATAGAAATAAGCTCATATTACCTTAAAATGCTTAATATTTGCATACAATGAAGTGTTTTGTAACAAGATTTACTCAGTATACAAAAGTACCATTCATGATGGAAGCTCAGTGACATAAATCAAATGTCTTTCCTAGCCAGATTGCTTCAGTTTTAGAGTGCAGATGGATAATAGTAAATTTCATTCTGTCTTTCAGAAATGTTCCACTTGCCATTTGCACTTCAATGGTTATTGTCACAGTTGGCTATGTGTTGACAAACGTGGCCTATTTCACAACAATCAGCCCTGAGGAACTGCTCAGCTCCAAGGCAGTGGCAGTGGTAAGTCATGAATATATAATACCAGTGAGTAAAAAGTTCAGAATAAGTTCCTTGATCATGGTGGAAAATATAATTGATTGATTCCTTAAATGTATGGGATTAATCCCAGTTAAAGGACAAGATCCTTTAATATGAAGAGCATTAATTTTAGTGATGATTCACAATTATATAAAAGCTGCAAGGGGTACCAGCTCACTGATTAGGACCCCTTATTGTATAATGTAGAATATTGTACCCAGTATAATGTAGATCAGGGGTTCTTCAACCAGTGGTACTCGTACTACCAGTGGTACTTCGGCCAACTGCTGGTGGTACTCTGAGCACCAGAACCCTGCCTCGACGCGGCACTTTGAGCGTCACGTTTTCACTCCTGAGAGGCTCTGGCTGAGCCTCTCTGGAACGCTGGGCCCTCCCACCTGCCCAGAGCCTCCTACCTGTGTTTTCTGGCCTCCAAAAACCCAGAAGTAACTGGTGTTTATCTGGAAGCCAGTCACTTCCAGCAGGAGAGTGGCGCCGGAAGTGGTACTCGGCAGGGAAGGGGTTGAGAACCCCTGATGAAGATGGTTATTCTTGCTACATTTTCTACTAACAAAGTTGATTCCTATTTCCCTCTTTTTCACCAGACATTTGCTGAACGTTTACTAGGAAATTTTTCTTTAGCTGTCCCCATTTTTGTTGCACTTTCCTGCTTTGGATCTATGAATGGTGGTATCTTTGCTATCTCCAGGTGAGTCGATGTAATCATAAATGTGGATAAGGGTAAAGCCAATGAACCAGGAGACAGTATGTAAAAACTAGACTCATTTGTTCAAAGGGGGCAAATTAGCAACCGCTTAATAATGGCATAAGTATGTAGAGAGTTTTGCACGTCCTCTCTCCTTGACTTTGATGTCTTGTGATTAATAACACTGAACACAATCCAATGGCAAATGAAATGGAAGCTGGACAGTGACAGAGCTGTGTTCTTGTAGAAGCCTTGTTCATTTCTGTGGGGCTTAAACAGAAGTTCCTGCTGGATTGTTCCCACTGTGTGTAATGCCTCCATGACGATTGCTTCATATAAATGAAAGGACATATGTTGAGCATTGCTTATTTCTGAAGTTTGACAAAGATGGAGGCTGAGGACCCATATTAAAAGTCTTGTTTCCTTGGCTTCTATATTGGTTTTCTCATCTGACTTCCAATCAGAACTTCTGACACTTGTCTTAAATAGGAACAAACAGTACTGCTGAGGATAACTTTGAATGTGTACTACATCTCTGGTGAGTTGCTTCCATTCATCTTGGTAATGAGTGTCTTTACAAGCTGTCCAAATTTATTTTCCCACCAGGATGTTCTACGTTGCCTCCCGTGAGGGTCACCTTCCGGAAATTCTCTCCATGATTCACGTCCGCAAGCACACTCCTCTACCAGCTGTCATTGTTTTGGTAAGTTATACAAACAAATGTCCCTGTGCAAGGCTGCATAGCACCAGCCTCCACTGGAGGATTCAAATACAACTTAAATACTTCTCAAATCTCCGTTATTTATTTCCATTTCATGGGTTGGCTGTGTTTGGAGAAGGGGTGGGGAGTAATTACAGCAGTGATCTATTCTAGAGACTCCTCCTCTGACTCGCTGTTAGTGGCGTTTAACTCTCTTAGGCTGGCACCTAAATCACACCTCATTACGCTTTACATGAAAGGTTGAAAGAGAATGATTAGTTAAGTCCCTCTCAATGGAATGAATCTTTCTAGATAGGGATGCAAAGTCATAACATTCTTCATGAAGGCTGCACACTAGTGTGCGATCTGAGAAGACCCTGAAGTCTCATTAGAAGTACCTTGCAGAGAAAAATGAAAACAACAATAACAGATGATAGAGCATTACCACCCTCTTCAGGGCAATGATTATGGGACTATAAAATAATGGTTCTTTTCTGATTTCTTTGCTTTTTCTTCATGTATGATTTGGAGAATCCAAGCCATCAACCAGGCATACTTACTTGGGAGTACATGTGATTTAGAATCTAGAATTGATGTGATTTAGGCTGCAGTCCTATGCACATTTAGAGGCCAGCGGGTGGCGCAGCGGGTTAAAACCGCTGAACCATAAGCTGTCGATCGAAAGGTCGGCAGTTCGATTCCCGCAACGGGGTGAGCGCTCGTTGCTTGGCCAGCTCCTGCCAACCTAGCAGTTCCAAAGCATGTCAATGTGAATAGATAAATAGGTACTGCTTGCGGGAAGGTAAACAGCGCTCCGTGTTCCAGCTGCATGCTACACGCTGCGGCAAGGAGAGTCATGCCGGCCACATGACCACAGAGGCGTCTTCGGACAACGCTGGCTCTTCGGCTTTGAAATGGAGATGAGCACCACACCCTAGAGTCGGACACGACTGGACTTAATTGTCAGGGGATACCTTTACCTTTAAGCCCCACTTAATACAGTGGGACTTACTTTGGAATGGGCATTCATAGGATTGCATTGTTACTCTCAAATAAACTTGTTTAGGATTGGAACATATATTTTTTTCTGATCTTGTTGAAGTAACATGACACAAGCAAATGTTTACAGTGTGATCCACATATAATTTACAAAACTGCAACTGAGAATGCTCTATTATTCCCATACCGCAAAAATATACTTACCACTGGCACCATAGTAGTAACCCTATTTTCTAAGTTTCTATGTATGTTGCTTAGGATTAAAGTTGCACAGTGTCCCCAAAGATAGATAGATAGATACTGTTGATCGATCGATCTTTGGGAGATCCAGTGTGCATATAGCTCACCTATGTGCAGAAAGAGCCACTGGATAGGGGGAAGTCAAACATCTCAGGCTGGCTGGAACAGAAAGAGATTAGAAAATAAATAGCTTTCCCTAGCCCCTCAAGCTTAATTTGAAATCAGATTTTATGTTTGCTAAATTCTTTTACAAGTTTCACTATCTTAAATATTAATAAAATATCAAGACTAATTTGCTTTCCACTGCTACCCCAAAGATTGTTGCTTTAATTTTGAAAAAAAAATACAAGATAGTGTCTGTGAGCTGCTAGTTGGCCACTCTGTTCTAAATAATTCCTCTTTAATGTGCGTGTGGTCTAGTTTCATTCCTGCATTTGGTGAAACCTGCATTCCAGAGGTGTGATATTCATGCAGCAGATAAAGGGCTATGGCAAGAGGAGCCAGGGGACAAATATGAGGAGGTATAATAAGCAATAATAATTGAAATGACAAGATCCTCATGCTTCACATTTCTTTTGCAGCATCCTCTGACTATGATCATGCTCTTCATCGGTAATCTCGACAGCCTCTTGAACTTCCTCAGTTTTGCCAGGTGGCTTTTTATAGGATTGGCAGTCACTGGTATGATTTATCTCCGATATAAACGCCCTGATATGCCTCGTCCTTTCAAGGTAAGCTTAATAATGTGACTGATTTACATTAAATACATTTCTCCAATGTTTACACCACCTCTTGTTCCTGCCCCAAATTTGTAGGAATACTGATGGAATACTGATTCCTTTGGCAAAATTTTAATCAATATTAAATGATAGTTTAAAAGCATTGCAATAAACAGATAAACACAAACCTCACAGACAGAAGTAAAATTATGCCACTGGCAATACTGCTTGATGAGCATTTCCATTAGCTCAAATTCCTACGTACAAATGGTTGTCATTGATCAAATAGTGTGGTACTGTTTGGTTTGTTCCTTCCCATGAATGCTTTAAGCTCAGCTCAGTGAGTTAAACCGCTGAACCATGAGCTGTCGATCAAAAGGTCGGCAGTTCGAATCCGCGACGGGGTGAGCTCTCGTTGCTTGGCCAGCTCCTAACCTAGCAGTTCCAAAGCATGTTAATGCGAGTAGATAAATAGGTACCGCTTGCGGGAAGGTAAACAGCGCTCCGTGTTCCAGCCGCATGCTATGGGCTACGGCAAGGAGAGTCATGCCGGCCACATGACCACGGAGGCGTCTTCGGACAATGCTGGCTCTTTGGCTTTGAAATGGGGATGAGCACCACACCCTAGAGTCGGACACGACTGGACTTAATTGTCAGGGGTCACCTTTACCTTTACATTCATTTATATGGCATCCCAAACTCTGCAGAGTCATTCAAGGACTGCCTTTCCCCCATACAACCTTGTCCATTCTGTAGGGTCATCTCCTCAAGTCTTGTTCTAAGAAATTAAGTGGGTGGTGATCAAGCATTAGGCTTTTTCACTGCTGGTGCCTCACTTGTGGAGCACCTTCCCCAGAAATATTCATTCAGTTCAGTGACAACTCTACTAGCTTTCAGGCACTAAGTTGAAACTGTTTTATTCTCTTGAGCATTTGAAAGATAATTGTGTTTATGCTGTTCTTTCCTGTTGCTAATTTTTTTAGAATTTGAATGTCCTGTATTGGAGTTTTAGATAGTTTATTTGAATTTTATTGTTAATGGCTTATTGTTGAGAACCGCATTGAATGTTTGATAGCACAAAGGGGGAAGATATATATTATGCCTCTGTAGTATGTAGCAGATTCTTATGCCAAAACTGTATAAGCTCTTATCAACAAATGGCCCCTCATTATCATGTGCCCCCCTTTTGGGATTTAGGTAGCCCGAACAAATTTCCAAAGGGCTTAATCATATCTATAATGACCTTGATTTTTTTTAACCAATATTTCACCAGTGGAAATTTACATTCTCACAGTTCCACTATACATGCATAAAACTGTATTATAAATTTGGTAGGTTAAAAACAGAGTATTAGGACCCAACACATTCCCCTTCAAGACCTCTAGTTAAGAACAAATCGTTAACATAACTGTTTGTCTGTCGTGACCAACAAAACTTTTGCATCGATGTAAAAGCAAATCTGTTTTGGATCCAGTCCATTGAAAATGCACATGCCACGTAAGGTAGATCTGAGTAAGCAAAGTAGTACCCACAGTCACGCCCATGTGTGCAAGATCCATCAGGGCACCAAGTTTTTTTTTTTTTTTTTTTTGCAATTTCTAGGTTCAGCATACCCCTGTAGCAGATGTTTTTTAAAACTGAGTACAATGAAAATGTGGATCTTATTGCAGTGAGCAGTGCTGCTGATTAAATCAGCAGTAAGGGTATTTGTGTGGGTTAATCACTCTTATAAATCGAATTTGTAGAAGTTCCTATGCCCACCCTTCCATTCAAGTAAGCTCCACTGATCTAAGTGGCTCTTACTTGAATGGAAGGGTGTGCTTAGGATTATGCCCTGGACAAATAAAGTAGAAACAATACTCAGTATAAGACAGTAACTTACAGCACAATCCTGTGCATGACTACTTGGAAGTAAGTTCCATTGTGTTCAGTGTGGCTTACTTCCAAAAACGTGTGTATAGGATTGCAGGCTTGGAATGCTCCAAACTATCTCTCAACTGCACCCACTAGCCACCTAGCAGCATCAACAGATTTTCCCTAAAGAGTGACATAAACAAAACATCCCTCTTGAAAGCAAAAACTGTTAATCTCACATTGCTGGTTTTCTGTCACTTTAGAAACACCATTGAGATAATGTTTATCAGTTGGGTTGACAGAAGTACAGAAGTATCCAAGTAAATGATGGTTGCATAATGCTATCAGGCACCTCTACCCATGACCAAAATGGTGTTTCATTTGGCAATCTTCTGCCAGATTATTTATTTACCTGGGGGGGGGGGGGAATCAATAGTTACTCAATTGTTTTAAAAGGTAACCAGAAACTTGGGTGCCTTATTCCATCGTAACATTGATTCCAATAGGCAATTATCAAATATCCCATCTTTGCCACAGTTGCTTCCGTCTTCTAATATAGCAAAGGACTGGGAGAGGGAATTAGTATTAGAGAATGCATTTTTAGGGCTTTTGGTTTAAAGGCTTTGTGGTGGAAGAGGGCATGCATGGAAAGTGAGGGTGAAGGGCAAAACAGTCACAACACTTAGTTAGCCACAGCCCTTTCACCCTTCTCTCTCCCCGGGTTGGTCTGGGGCAGTGGTTCCCAAACTGGGAGGCGCGGCTCCCAGGGGAGCCGCTGAAGCTAGCCAGGGGAGCCGCAGAGTGCCACGGAATCCTTTCTTAAAACAGTGAATCCTCTCATAAAATCGTGTAACGTCAATTGGCAGGCATCAACGTAATGTAATAGGGAGCCGCGGCCAATGGTCAAGGGAGCCACAGGTCAAAAAAGTTTGGGAATCACTGGTCTAGGGGAATCTGGGGATTAGGTAGATCTATGCTACCACCATTGAGGCTAAGAAGTCAGAGAGAGGCTACATTGGAAAGCTTCTCTCCTTGAACTGAAAAGGGATTCCAGGAGGAACTGAGCAATCTGTGGAAGCATGGCCAACCCACTCCCTATGCACTGGCATTGCTAAAGGTGGGGCAGAATGATAAGTCTTGCACAGCGGTAAACACTCCGTTCCATGGTGGTCCCACCTACTTGCTGTCAGAACCAGTCAAGCGGCGAAGGCAACGCGCAGGAGACTCCCTGCATGTTGCCTTCACTGCTTGGACTGGTTCCGACGGTGAGTGGGCGGGGCCACCATGGAACAGAGCGGTTACGGCTGTGCAAGACTTGCCATTCTGCCCCACCTCTAGCAACACCACTGTCCCTATGAACCAAGATCAGGCAGGTAATCAACTACAATGAAATGAGTTTATTAAAGGACTAATAAACAAAGCAAAGTAAAACAAATGGGGAGGGGATGCAGAGGATTAAAAAAATAAGATTCATATTGTTACCAAAATTGCCTTTGCAATTAGGGGAATAGCTTTAAATATGGCAATTTGGCATGTTCTGGGATCTTTACCTGTGTATACCAGAGTTGGGCTTTTGCAGAATTCCCTTTTAAATAATATTGAGGACACACGTAGTTAATTTCAATATTTACTAAATAGTTCAAGCAGAATCATACACAAAATACAATCACATACATCATACAGTTCTAGGAATTCAGCTGGAAAAGACAGAGACTTTCACATTAGCAGGATTCCCTTTGAAGTGTTGGGGGTAATCGTCACCTTTTCCTGGAGAGGAGTTGTCCTTTGGCTGCAGCAATATCGGGAGGGGGAGAGAGAGAGAGAGAGAGAGAGAGAAAAGGAGGAGTAGTGGAGGTTTTGGGCTCCAACCAGCAGAGCACAAGGAGAGGAGGGAGATACAAATGGCTCTGAGGCTCTGCACAGCAAGGTTCAGAAACCTACAGAGTGGCTTACTGAGGAATAAGGAAGCAAGATAGCAAGAGGGAAGGAGGCAGAGAGAGAGAGAGAGAGAGAGAGAGAGAGAGAGAGAGAGAGAGAGAGAGAGAGAGATGAAGCACAGAGCTCACCAGAATTCAGAATGCAAGAAGGGGCTCTACCTTTTATAAAGGTAAAGGTATGCCCTGACAATTAAGTCCAGTCGTGTCCGACTCTAGGGTGTGGTGCTCATCTCCATTTCAAAGCCGAAGAGCAAGCGTTGTCCGAAGACGCCTCTGTGGTCATGTGGCCGGCATGACTCTCCTTGCCGCAGCGCGTAGCATGCAGCTGGAACACGGAGCGCTGTTTACCTTCCCGCAAGCGGTACCTATTTATCTACTCGCATCGACATGCTTTGGAACTGCTAGGTTGGCAGGAGCTACCTTTTATAGGGCCAAACATATCCTGGGGGCACTAAGAGCACATGGGGGAAGAAAAGGAGGAGGATACCTTAGGCACATGGGAAAATGGGAGGAGGGGGAAATGGGAGGAATGTGCCTTGAATGGGCCTCCAGTACACTCAAGGTAAAAACTATAGATAAACAATGGGGCAGAGGAGAAGGGTGATCGGTTTTGATTGCCCAGCCATTTCAGAGCTGGCTTGAGACAAAGCAGGCTCCCCAGAGTCTGGATGGGCCATTCCAGGTGGTCTCCTGTCCTCGGAACATATTTAGCATAACAGTGGGGGGGAATGCAGAGTTGTTTGTGAGAGCTTGACCACATGGCGAAATGGAGTCTGCTGACAAAGCCAAGTCTCTGCAATGTCCTCTGTATTGTCTTCTCCCAGAAACGTATCAGTGTGGGGGGGGGGGATGCAGAGTAGAGTCAGTGAGAACTTCTTGGACACATGGCAAAAATGGAGGCTGTTGCTTAGGTTTTTCCCTCATGGCTTCTTGGGGAGACCTTTCTTCAGCATGGCTCATGGCAGGAACACAAGCGACAGGACCCTCGCATTGTGTCATAATACAGTCCAGTCTGGCACATGTTCATCCAAAGTCACAGCTCACAGGATCTCAAAAACCCTCATGGCAATAAACAGTTTTCATTTTAAAAGTCATTTCGCAACAATTTTAGACATAAAATAGGACCAAGACAGGTAGTTTGCAAAAAGTTGCCATACAGCTCAGAAGAAACGTGGATAATGAAAAAAACGTCCCTGGACTCAAATTACTGGATACTATTCCCTGTCCTTAACTACTCACACTGTCCAGGGGAAGGGTAGAAGATCTGGTTCCTGCATTCCTTTGAGGAGTTGGTAAGCCCGTTGTTAATGCCTAGGCATGACACTTCAGTGATGAACCAGAGGCAACATGTATGTGACCTTAAAAAGCCTGATGATCCAAGGTAATTTGATTGGCTGAGTTACCTAATCACAGGACTTGTCTGGGATGCCAGGTGACCTTTCTGTAATGATGCTGCATTTGAAATGGACAATGGGTACTGCAGAAAAATGCCTCACAGCCTTTAGGATGCTGACACGTCTCAGAAGCCTCTGAGGGTTAGAAGTGTCCACAACTAGAGAAAAATAAGCAAAAATTGGGTAAACTGTTAAAGGATTGCATAAAAGTGCATTTAATTTGCTTTCCATAGTTGCATTTGGAATGCTTGTCCTGAAACCTGCATTGCTGCCAAAGGTTTAGTATGCTGATATGTGCTATCCAGTTTACATGTCATTAGACATTAAATACTAGTGGCTATTGCAATAATGTCTTTTTGTGCATCTTACAGGTGCCACTCTTTATTCCTGCCCTGTTTTCCTTCACCTGCTTCTTCATGGTTGCACTGTCACTTTATGCTGACCCTGTCAGTACTGGCATTGGCTTTGCAATAACACTGACTGGGGTCCCAGCCTACTACCTCTTTATCATATGGGACAAGAAGCCAAGGTGGTTTAGAAGACTCCAAGGTAAGTGAATATTGATAGGGAATTGTTGCTTTGTTTGTCTGTACATAGTAGGTCCATCTTGAAAGCTGAGAGTTTGGGATTTTGTTTTGCTCTTGTCACCTCTATTCTCACTGAGATAGTAAAGAATCTTCCTTTTTGTTTTAATGTATTAAGTCTTCTGTTAGTTAAAATAAATTAGGGTCCCGTTCCGTCCCCCGCCTTTCCTGACCAGTCACCTCTCCCCACTCAAAAAGTAGAGGAAATGTTTTGCAATAGGTTGGGAAGCTGTAGTTTGACAAGAGCAGAAAAAAATGTTAAGTCTTGCACCACCAAGAGCTGCACCAAAACTTAAGTCTTGCAACAAGATCACTCACAATTCACATTTCTGAAAAACTCACAATTCATATTCCTGAAAAAAATCTATTTCAAGTAATTGAATCTTCCCTGGAATTCCATTCCCATTTTTAATCTTATTTTCTACCAGTTAAGAATGGCTTTATAGTGGTCGTATGAATATAGTTCCGATTGCATATTTACTAGTCAAACCAGCTTATCAGTTGTAGCTGTGATTTGCGAACACAAGACCAAAAGCCTACTGAAAAGGTCCTCTGCATTAACTGCCCCCCATAGGATGCCTCGGTAGCCATTTTGGCGCCACTGCATCGGCGGGGTGGGGAAAGGATAAGATTGGGCCGTCAGTTTAGTGCTCACAAGATAGAGAATTTCACAGTTACAATAGTATAGAATAAGACTTTGCTTCAGAATTGCCCCTATTGAAGTGAGCATTACAAGTTGTGAATGATTTTGCTACTCAGTGCAAAATCAAGTATAAGAACCTGTCCCTCTTAAGATTTTAATAACCATGACAAAAATGAATTATTGGTTGCTGGCTGATATGCTGTCATCTCTCTATTATTTTGCAGATTAACAGTTTTCTTACAGCAGTGGTATAAATAAAAGGAATTTAGAATAAAAATGCATGATGTCGGAATAATCCTCTTGCTATTAAAATTGATGTCTGTAGTAATGTCTTTTTCTCAGTCTGGGAGAAAAGGCAGAGGAAGAGGCATCATCTTTCACTTGCCAGTCAGGAGGATTTCCAAAGAGTTTGTATCCTAGCTTCATGATTCTGTGTGGCCACAGGATGCCAGTATTGAACCATTTTACTCAAGCAAAAAGAAAATGCTCCCTTCTAGACACTCATTGGAGAGGCCTGATTTCTGCTGGTTGTGATAATGCAGCTGATTGTTCTAACCCTGTGGAAACCACTGAATTCTCAAGCAGGAGAAAATCCCAATACCTATACATGAGACCGACGTGAATTACAAACTTAGCTTAGATAATGTTAACAGACACGGCTTCGTGGGTTTAACAGTAGAGGTGTGTACAGGGACGGCATGACCTTGGTTGCCACCTGCCGCCTCTGCTGTGGTGCATGGGGCAAAAAAGCTCTGACTGCGCTCCTCGCATAGTTTTCGAAAACCTAGAAATGGAGCACTTCTGGTTTTATTGAAAGGGACCATGCAAATGAAGAAGCTCCTTTGTGTGTGCCGTCCGTGTAAATAGAACTGGAAGTGCCACATTTCTAGGTTTGCAAAAACGGTGCGAGGATCATGGTTAGGAGGCAGATGATCTGCTGCTCCCTGCTTGAGTGAGCAGGAAATGGATCGATGTGGCTTGTGTTTCCAGCAGGCTGGAGGGAGGAGGCGGCAGACTTCAGCGTGAATGGTGTGCTGAATCCGCTGCTCCTCCCACCACCTGCCCTGATGCAAGCCCCGTTAGATATCCTGAGGGTTGGGCCACCCCTGGGTATGTACATTTTTTTTCTCATTTTGTTACCTATTGTTTTCAGTATTTAAAGAATGATTTGTTTTGTTACTTATTCTGTTTTTTTTTCTCCATTTTGTTACTCATTTGCCCTGGAACAACCCCCCCCTTTCTTGTATTAATAACTGCTACCACCTGTGGCAATGGTAAGCAATGGAGGTTCTCTGTGCAGCTGCTTTGTGGTGACTAACATCCCCCCCCCACACACACACTATACAACAGATGCAGCATCAGTCAGGGGCATGGCAGGAAAGAAAGTGGTGGCTGTCAGTGGGGCCACCTGCTTTTGTCATGACCACAATTATACTGATGCAGTGTCAATATTTTGCTGGAAAATAAAATGGTGGCCACCAGAAGGCAATTGCACAGAGGATCTTTGCTGTCTACAGGACAGCAAGCTGCTTATAGCGACGAAGCAGGTAAGCAGCCTGCGTGCTAGAAAGTCGCCGTTAAACAGGAAGCAAGAAGCTTCCTACTTCCTGTTTAACGGAGACTTTCTAGCACGCAGGCTGCTTGCCTGCTTCGTCGCTATATAAGCAGCTTGCTGCTTATAGCATTTTGGTGAATCAAGAAGCCCCCTGACCTGGCGCCAGCGATATCAGCTGCTAAAGGAAAGGTAATGGGTGTGTGTGTGGTGTGTGTCTGGTTGGGCCGCCCAGTATCCACAGGGGATAGCATTCCCCCTAACCACTGGTTCCCAGTATCCGCGGGGAGGCAGGAACCTATGCCCCGTGGATACTGGGGCCCTACTGTATTATCCTCCCTGTACATAGATCTATTTAGGCAACAACATTTTGCAGGTGCTAGTGAGTCAGCATTTGATTTGAGATCTGTGTCCCAGGGCCTGGCATTTTCAAGTTCTTTCTCCACACACAGGATTTTATATGTGTGCATTCAATCACATTGTTATAGGCATATCGAGTTATTTTTCTAGGAGGTCACTTCACAGAAGCTTTCAAAAACTCTCTTATATGTTTACCCTTTACAGACAAGACAACTTTAATGTTGCAAATAATCTTGGAAGTTGTTCCAGCAGAGGAGACTCCAAGAACTTGAACTTCAATAGCTGGAAAAAGCTGTGTTGACCACCCAGTTTCTTCATCTGTCAAGGAAAAGAGTATTGTTACCGTTCTGAGGAAGTTTGGAGAAATGACACAAGCATCAATTTTGCATTTATATCTGATAATGGACTGCAGATGGAACTGTTTTATGATTTCATACATTTTTAAGTATGGGTATCTGCTCCTATAGAAACAAGCCACAGTCTTGAAGGAAGGTACATGACCTTTGTGGAACAAAGTCCACTTTCTTTTATGAGAATAGAGTCAATGTGATATGAGGTTTCCTTTGTGATATTGTATTTTACTAGGGATCCAATTTTGAACATTGATGATTTTTTTAAAAAATTGTATATACAAGACTATTTGTTTTAAAAATGTTGAGAATAGTTAGAAATAATAGAAGGGATAACTTGTATTCTTTGCGTTAGACCTGAAAAAAGACAGGAGTAAACCAAAAAAGTATCAATACCAATTCATTTACCCTCTTCTAATACATACCATTCTGTTTCATTGATAACCACTTCTATATAGGAACATGAACACTCCATTTACCTTCATAGTTGTTGGTGGGATGAATGGAAATCCTGAGATTTTGGATGTGTAAAGCTAAAGAGCCACAGAGAGTAATTGAACCTTGCATCGTTACAGTAGCATACTGTCCGGGGCAGGTTTGTGCAGGTGGGCGGGGGCTGACAGAGGTGGCTGATTGGCTGCCTCCTGCGTACCCGCCCCCTGAAATGGCAGCTTCACTGGGTCTTGGCAGTGGGTCTGCCCTGTCATTATGTTAAATACACTGGGTTGTTATGAGAAACTGAATTATTGGTGACAAATTTTGCTGGTTTGTTTCCAGTTGTGGGCTCAGCTCTACTATGCCTTATCTATGTTCATTTCTATGTTTGCCCCCCCCCTTTGTGTCCAAAAATGGTCATGCTTGCTATTTCCCTGACCTTTCTGTTGTATGAGCCAAACATCCTGCGATAGCTCATTCCACCACAGCTAAGGGGAGGTATGGTGGAGGATTCAGCACCTTTGCCCCTTGTGCGCCTCTTACTTAGACCTTCACTCTCTGCTTAATATGTGAATGGGGCAGACACACAAAAAGAAATCTGTGTCTACCACCACCATGCCCAGCTGGCCCATAGTTGAATACTTGGAATGTGTTGATGGTGAAGGGAAAGACAGCTACTTCTCTGACCACCACATTTAGGAGATACATTTCCCAAATGACAAAAACCAATGGCTTCTCCATGTTTTCTAACAGGTTCATAGTAGTCAGGCTTACCAGGTCGTCGCCGGAACGGGAGCAGTCTACCCTTAAGGGGGCGGGGCGTGGGGGGGCCAGAACGCGACACGTTCTGCCCCCCCCACGCCCTGCCCCCTTAAGGGTAGACCGCTTCCATCCCGGCGACGATCTGGTAAGCCTGATAGTAGTTGTTGTCTATTATGTTTGCTTTTCCCCTAGTTTGATGTTCAGGGAAAAATAAACACTGTTTTTAACTTCTTTTGCATATAGTAATCTTAAGTGTTAATTGAAGTTGGCAGTTATTCAATTTGACACTCTACTGATGAGGTTGACAGCCTTCCGTTGAATTTCTTCTTTTATCCCAGGTTTTTTTTTAAAAATTGTTTGTTTCTTTTTGGAGTTTGAAGCCTAACAATAAGAGAAACTGTTTTAGACATCACTACATTTTTACTAGGATTAGTGGTACCTTTGCCAGGCTCTGTTTCTTTAGAGAAATTGCCTCCTTCATTAATTGTACAATTGTATATTTGCATGCGGTAAATAATTTGTAAAGTAAGAGGGTGACTTTTAGAAAGGTGCTTGGGAGACTTATCGTTCTAATTAATAATTCTATCGCATAAATATTTTCTATCATATTCATAATATAAAGCTATATTAATGGGGCACCCACTGTATTATTAAACAAGGAGAGCTTGTGGAGCTGCAGAAAGCCCAGAGAGTAAACAGCATTGCATGTAAAACAAATCTTGAATTTGGATAGTGCTAGACAATATACAAAGGAGAGCTTTCCTCCTGAGGACTAATAGCAATTAGGGGAGAGAAATTTGCTTGAGAACTGTAGCATCTAGGGAGAGGGTTAAATACACCTTTCCTGTGTGCTGCAGTCCTGATCTATCCTATTCCCCCTCAACTGCTATTTTTTTTTAAACGATGGAAGCCCTAATGACTCATTTAGCATCTCATGTGATTTGATTTTTAGAGGTGGGAATCCAGGCCAGCTCCTGGTTGGGGGGGGATTGGCAAACTATCCTCCATAGATACCTTCCTATGTGGGTGAGCCTCTATAAGGTTTGTGGTGTGGCTTACCTTGGTTGATTGGATTAGGAGGTAATGACAGAGTGACTCTCTTGGTTGAGAGAGTCACACTGCTACCACTGCACAAAGGCTACGGGCACATAGACAGTCTCAGGTACCAGCGGTGATATTCCCTTCTGAAAGTTCTGGGCCCTTTGTTGGTGATGTGAAATTCTAATGCCAGCCCTGGCTGAAACTCTACAATCCCTAAATAGATATGAGGTTGGCACAACTCATGTCTTAGAAGACTTAGAAGATCGGTTGGGCCACACAGCTGTAATGCAGGACTGGGAGAAGAGGTGGGTGGGGAGCAATAACGAATCCTCTGTCCATGTCCCTGAACTTTTACCCTCTAGCCATGTCTTCTAAATGAGCTTACTTGCAGTCTCGGTGCAACACAGCTGAGTGTCAGGATTCTGAACCAGTCCTATATGTATGGAAACATTTTTCAGGCATGCTATACAATTAATTCAAATTCTCCTTCTGCTTCATCACATCTGCATTCATAATATTCCTGAATGCAATAAACAGGCTATGGTGTTGAAAAAACCATTCTAAATACTTGGTGTTCTCATGGGTGAATATAAGACAATATTTGAATGAAGACATTTTTAATTATAACACTATTATAATAGAGAAAATTGGAACAAAACTTCCACACTATATTTTTGTAAATATATAGAAATACTTTATTTTTTATAGACAGTGTTTTTCAGTATTTGTACATAGCAAGTGATGTTTTTTGGTACTGTAGATAACATCTCCTCCTCAAAACCACATTGTGGTTTTCAAATGTACTTGGCATAAATGTAAAATAGTATACAGTATTGTTTTAAATTTCCGTTACTGAAAAGTAATTTACTCTCTACAAACACAATTTGCAATCTAGTTAAACTAGGGAACACAATCCCATTGAACTCAAGTGGGATTTAAGCAAAATACTTTATTTTTTAACTGAGTTATTGGTTTGACTGTACTGATCAATAGCACAGTCTGAGTTTTCCTTAATTTGAGATATTGCATACGTACCAAGCAACGCTGGTTCAAGACAAGGTTCTCTTTATGAACTTTCCATTTACTGTCAGTAAAGATGGTTAGGGCGCACACTTCCTTTTATGTCAGTTTCATGCTATTCTGCACTACGCAGCCTGACAGTGGGGCTTTTGCTTAAAGAGTTTTAGGCAATATAAAGTAGTTCCTTGAAAGGCAATATTTATTTGGAGTTATCTTCTGAAGCCTTGTTTGTTCATGCTCCTCCTCGGATATTGCAAATACACGGAGAGTGAGTGGGGCTACACCTTGATGGCCTTCCATGATACTGGTCTGTCCAATGGCTCTACTCTCTAACCATACATTAGTAGTACACTGGAGACAGGCACTCACAGTGCAATCCTGCCTAAAGATCTGCGGGCGGCCCTAGGGCCTCTTGCTGGATCCTATCCTTGTTCTAGGCCGATCATGAGCGGCCCAGAGGTCTCCTTGAGGGAAGGGTATGTTCGTCCCCTTCCCCCGGTGTAGTGCTGGGAGGCCCCAATGGGCCTTCTCGGACTTCCACCAGCTCTCGAGCTGGCGTACGTCTGAGGCAGCTGTGTAATGGCCAAGTCGGCCCGGGAACGGGACGGGGATGCGACTTCCGCCATCCCCACCTCCTCCCGGGCCGACTTGGCTGACCACTGCCCTCCCTCGCCAGCCAGCCTGCCCTTGCCTCCGCCGGTGGGAGACTTTCCTTCCCCGGTGGTGGCTGTGACCGTGGTCGATCTGACCTTCACGCCGGCGGCCCTTATTCAAAAGCATTCGCAAACGTGCTTCATGGCACGTTTGCGACACTTTCAAATGGTGGAGCGCACACTCCGCCGTTCGAAAGTTACGGAGGATTGCGCTCTTATGCATGTACACCTGTTTCACATAGGTGATTCTATGGACAGAATATATGCGTATGGCTTTATGCATGTGGGTGCTCTTTTTAGATCTGCCACTAACCGTGAGGAGAGGCAGACAGAGCCCTGTTTGTGTCTCCATGTATTTTCTATAACACGTGGAACAATATGTATGAAGGGGTTTGCATAACTGGTGTACATGGTAAAAAAATGTGGTAAACCACTACAACAAGCGTTCTATCTCATGGGGAAGGCTGCCCAATTTTATAATGGATAGGCAGTTAGTTACTAATTTTGTGTGAAGGAATTACGCCGGATCTATAGAGAGGAATTTAATCAATTAATTAATCTGTCTCATGCCACATATAGGTATAACTATTGCCTCTGAAGACAGTCAAACTTAGTCTAGGATAGTGCTTGAAACCCCAGTTTTGATTAAAATTGCAGTAGGCTCCTTGAGTTTAAAGAAGCAAATGGCCAAGATGGAATTTTCTGGAAAGCTGAGTTAAAAACATCTGTTAATGCAAGTGTGAGATTTCTGCCTCACATTTCTGATTTAAATATTATAACCTCAGGGATGGAAACATTGTGTTTTAGAAATTCCCATCGTTTTTGTTTTCCTGCTCTTTGCTTCACTGGGAGCTCATGGGGGTGGGTAAGAAGCTTTAGCAACCAATGTCTATCTGCTCTCAGCCATTATATTGTCTAATGGGATTCCAAAATACACTGCAGAAAGTTGCCAGTAGCAAGCTTTGCTTGCTAATTATGATATCAAGCTGAAACAGTGCATATGTATAGAACAATAAATTCTGAGCCAGGCAGATAAGTGGAATAGCACTAAAAGTGCTCTTTTAAATGTATCAAGGAAACAAAAATCCACAGAGAAAAGAGAATTCTTATTGAAGTGTCAAACTGACAGTACTGAAATGTGATGTTTTAATATATACAGGGATTGAATTGCATGGCCTGTGCTATACCTGGAAAAGGTACTGTAAGAAGCATGTGTTACTTTTCTGTGGAAAACAGGGGTAACATATTTAGTTGGGGGTTAATTCACTTGTTATGTTGTTAAAAGCAAAGCACTGTAGATGTGTGCTCACATCAGAGAGCTTGTCAATTCAGTTGACTGTCAAGGGCCTTCCACATTCTCTTTGGGAATCTCAGCAGCCATTCTGTTCAGGGCTGGCCTGTCTATGAGGCTGCTTGATGTTGGCAAATGCTTCCGCAATGCTTTCAGATGCACGCCAGAGTCAACAGAGCTGGTCGTGGGCCTCAGCATGACCCGGAAGCAGCTTCCCAGAGCGTGACAGGGCCAATGGAGTGGTCTGTGGTAGGTGAAATCCATAGTTGGGGAGACTGCAGATGACAAGGACCCACTGTTGTGTGTCTGATTCATTTGTTAGAGCACTGAACTGGTTGCCCATGAGCAAATCACTGCAACTGTGTCTGAGTTCCCCATCTGTAAAATGGGGATAAAGTGAACATTTTCACAGGTTTGCTATGAGTGCGTGACATAGGAACTGTAACATACTGTGCACATTTTTCAGTGTTCCATCAAAACAGAACAATGAGTAGTGTTTTGCTCAACATCCTAGATGTGTACACAAACTATCATTTTCAAACTTGTTCACCTATATACTTGCTTAGGTCAGGTTTTTGAACATTGCCTGTGATTTGTACCACATTGCTTCTCCCTTAAGAAAAATGTTTTGGCGAAATCTCCACCAACCCTTTTCCTTAATCTTTTAGTACTCTGACTGCTGCTGAACTTTCTAGGTAACTGTTATAGGCCGTGATCCAATTTTGTTCTTTGCACATGCCTAAGGTGCTTCATGTATGCACAGATGAGTTGCCAACAATTACCCCTTCTACCTGTATATCAGTGATGCAACGTTCATGTTACATCAATCAGACATTGCTCTAAAGGATGCCCGAGTCTGAAGAATAGCTTTTTGAGGTGCACCAGGGGCTGCAGTGGCAAGGAGGACCTGCACAGCCTTGGTGCATGTGTGATGTTTCACGCTGAGAGCCCAATGCTATCCTTCACAGCCCGCCGATGCAGCAGCGCCAAAATGGCAGCTGTTGCATCCTGTGCAGGGGTGGGGGGACGGGACCGGAAGGCTTCCTCATGGTCCGCAATGGGTCTCCTCGGACCTACGCTAGCAAGTTTGCTAGCGTAAATCCAAGGAGAGAAAAGCGGCAGGGAGGCTGCAGAGAAGGGGGATAGGATGTGGCACGGGCCTTCTGCAACAGATCCTCCCTGCCTTGTTCTGCCCCCTCCCTATCCTCTCCCGCCTTACCTTTCTCGCGTGTGTCCGGACGTCCTCTGGTGCAACTGGGAAGGCGGAAGCCTTCCTGCCGGCGTCCCCAATTTGGCAGCACTGATCAGCACGCTTTTCGGGGAGGCGTTTGAGACTGGTGCTGATTGCTTTACGGCAGTCAGCACCAGCGTAGGAGACGTGCCCCCATCGGGTGGCGCACATAGGATTGGGCTGTGAGTCTTGGATTTTTGCCATATGGTGCAAGTATAGCAAGAATGTGTCTTCATAAGAAACATTTTAGTCCTGTTAAGTATGTCATAGCTCTGTATGAAATGGGAATATGTTTGATGTAGAGATTACATTACATGTAACTGCTCAGTACTGTATAAAATAACTGCTTTTTTTGTACATACCATAAGCTGAATTCTTACCAACATACCATAAGCTGGAGGTATAAAACCTGCCTTTGGTTTTATACCTCCATCATAACAAGGCCGGACGAATAAGTTCCAGTTCTGTCAATTTGGCAGCAATAATTCCATTGACATAGACAAGACCTTAGCTTCTGGTTTCAGCAGCAGTATTGGAATGATGAACATTAAACTAGCAGTGAGGAAAAGTATGCTGTGTTCACTGATTCATGTTTCAAATTGCAGATTCATGTGAGGATAGCAATAACCACAGTGGTAGGTAGCACGGATAATTTGTACAAGATTGCCAAACTGAAGAAAGTATTATTTCCAGCGCAAGAGAGTGGCTTTGTTACAAGCCATGGGTGATAGCCATTGAGGTTTCCAGAGAGACAGGTCATTTTGCTTTTCCTTCCCGTACATCCTAATGATTCTCTCAGAAGTTAGCCACACAACCATGTCTCTGTGGTTTTGACTCATACCTCCCTACCGATCCCCCATGACTACAGACCAAGGCTTCCCTAAGAATCACTGAACCTCATCCTCCCTGCTCATCCCTTGCCTCCTATGTGAACAGATTAATCTCCATATGATTCTCCTCCTTAGCATCTGCCTCCTCTCTCTAGGGTCACAGAAAGGGGTTTTCATGTATTTCTTTCCCTCTCTAGAGCAAGGCCAGTCTTGTCAGATTCAGAGAATGGTGCTCTTCTCTGTCTCCCCTTGCAGAGCATGTCTGCAGCCATATCTCCCCGCCGCCTCTTTCTTCTCTCAGTGCTAGTCAGTAGTGAAAACAGGTATTTCTATAAAGCGTCTGTCTGTACTATTGAAAATGTATTGATCTGTTGTTTTCACTTCGACTTGCTTGTCCCCATCTCTAATATTGTAATTAATCCGCAATAAACCTCAGTTCAGTTACTCTTGATGCCTGCCTCTTTTTTAACCCCTTAAGTGCCAATAAACAGTATGGGTTGTGGCATGAGCCAATGATAACAGATAACCTCACGCGCGTATGCATGTTAGTACATGTGTCCTAGAGCACATGTGATAACAATTCTTACATTCAATAAGAACATTTCAAAGTGTTTCTCTTAAGAAGCCACTGATTGGAATCTGCATAGAAGCCTCTGTAGGAGAACAAGAACAGAAAGTGAACATTTATCTTAAGTACATATATGTACTAGTATAATGAAATATCAATGGCCAGGTAATAGTCTTTGCAATTTCTAATCTAAGGATGGACTAGTATCATTCACTGGATAAACAGATGGATGAAGCATTCTCTGTGACCCTGCCTGGACCCATTTCCTAGGCATATAACTGTATAATAAATATGCAATTAGGTTTTATTGCATTGCTGTTTGATTGCTGGCATTGATGCCTGCTCCAGAATTAAATACTTGAAACATTGTGCAGCTATAAATTCTAATAGAGTGACTGGAATAGGAATTATGGAGTCGGACATTTTCTGCGTCTTCATCTTTGGGTGATTTGCTCCATTGTAGTTTGGAGAAAGTGCTGAAGGCACAGCCATTTACATATGTACAAAAGAGAAGTTGGTGCAATATAATGTTATAGGTCGAATTCAGTTTACTCCACAACAAGCTCCGTGTAGCCATTCAAAGTAATGTATGTTGCATTCTGTATTGAGGGGAAAGGCAATAGCAAAGTTGTAATTAAGGGTAAGGAGCTGGTAGAGATGTGGCAGAGGTGGTGGTGAAAGGATCATTATGAGTATGATATACAAACAGCGGGTCTCCATGCAGCCATCACCAATACATACACCAATACACCTGTACCATGTGGCAAAACACTTTTGAAGCCAAATTACTAAAGCAGTTATGAAATGGGAACAAAGGGAAAAAAAGGTACAAAGATGGACTGAGCAGGTCGGAGCTCTTAAGTGCACCGAACAAGTGAATTGTGACCCTGCACAAGTTTTGTATTGCACTTTGAAATGTATTTACATTCTACCTGGAATGTTTTTTATTGGCTTCCTGTCATGCAGTTTATGTGGATCTAAAGGTGCACATTTAAAAATGTGGTTAGCCTGTTCAAGTGAGTTACGAAGAAATTCATTCTTGTTTGAAAATAATAAACATAATAGTACACGAGTATGCCTATTTTTAAATGCAGAATATGTATTGCATGCGAATGAGGAAAGAAAAGTAGATGTGGAAAATGGGAAACAGCCGTATCAACAGGGTATATCCATGCATGCATTGTCATTGGTGTAAAAGAGCTCCACCAAAAACATGTTTGTACCAGTTACGTGGATTATCTGCTCCCTTCCACAGTTTTAAGGTCCCTCTCTAGAGGCACTGGCAGTTGCTAGGGAAGAAACCTGCTCTCTGTTCACTTGTTTGCTTTGACTGGCTTAAGTGGCAGCCAGTGGGCCTTCCCACTACCCTTTGTTACAGCACAATCCTATCCAACTTATACCACCGGTGTAACCAGCGGTGCAGCGAGAACAGGAGGCCACAGAATGGAAAGAGGATTTCCAAAGGGGATTTAAATCTCCCCTCCCCTCTAAAGCTTCCTGCCCTGCCCTCCCCTGCTGGTTACACCGGTGGTGTAAGTTGGATAGGATTGCGATGTTAATTTGCTTGTTTTTGCAGTAGTTTTGACTTCTGTGGTCTCCATCCTGCATTTTTTACATTTTACATTACATTTACATTATCTTCCGTCACGGAACCTAGGCCGTTTCCTATACAAGCAGTGATCAGACCCAGACTTGCTTAGTTTGCATCATGTATCTATGGACCATGCTGTAGATTTTAAAACAGAGCGTGGGCGCTACTTCTGGGCAGGCAGAATTTCAGTCCAGGGGAACAGAGGAAAAGCCAAAGAAGATGTGTGGGTGCAGAGGAAAAAGTTGAATTTTTCACTAATTGAAAAAGCAACACTTAGCCAGCTCTTTGGTTGCGAATGTCTAGCTGATATGTTTTTCAAGCCAACTGTATTTTGGATATCCTGCCACCTGAAGCCTTCAAGATCTGAACTGACCATTTGGGAAAATGCAGAAAGATAAAAGTGGAAGAGCAAATTATTTTCCTCTTTTCCCACATCTGTGTGGATTCCACTGAGAATGTATGGATGCTTATAAGCCACATCGGTAGATATGACATTGTTCCAGAAAGTAATGGAAAAATGTCTGCCTGCACCATATGTTAAAAATTGCTGTTATTTTCTGAAATACCCTTGTATATTATTTTATGCCTGGAATAAAAGTTTTTTCTCTTAATTACTCAATTTCAAGAATAACTACGCACTCCTCTTCACACAAATGGGAACATGGAGCATGTGAAAGGATAAAATGAATTTTATCTTTGATATGCTGCTCTTAATCTTTTTTTTAACTATTGTTTTATATTGTGACAAATTGCAGATTGTTTATTTGTACAGAACCTATGATTTTTCCCCCCAAATGGTGTCTGACAACCATCTGGCAGTGTGTTTATTTTTTTACCTTTCATTGTTCAAGTTAAAATGAACGAAATCAGAAGCATATATTACACAGGTAATATATGGGAGTTTCTAGGCTCCATCTGCAAATACAGCGCAATCCACCGTAGAGATCCAGCCGGCAGCCCATACCCGTTCCGGGTCGCGCTGGTGCGTCCTGGAGGTCTACTCGGGAAAGGGGACGTTTGTCTCCTTCCCCCAGTGTAAATCGGGGACGGCCCGATGGGCCTCCTCGGATTTCCGCCAGCTAAATAGCTGACGGAAGTAAGAGGAGGCCTTTTAATGGCCGAGCTGGCCTGGCGGGGGCCGGCGATATGGCGGACACCATCCCTTCCCCCTCGCAGGCCGGCTCGTCCAATGGCCCCCCTCCCTCACCGCTCGGGTCACCTATGTGGCCGCTGGTGGGAGCCTTACCTTCCTCCGGCGGTTGCGTGGAAGTCCTGGCGACAGAGTGAGGGTGGTTGGCCTTGCGTCTGCCTCCCTTACTCGCCTTATGGCACATTTGCAACGGCTTACTTGCTCCCTTACTTGCGCCGGCCTCCCTTATTCGACTTACGGCATGTTTGCGACGGCTTCCAGCAACAGAACACTCGTTCCGTCGCCGTTTAGTTGCGTAAGATTGCGCTCCCAGGGTCAATGCACCTGTCCTGTTAAAAGTGTGTGCTAGTCCATTTGAGGGTTTTTTTTTTTTTTAAATAGCATTAGGGATGACATCTAAAATTGTATGAAACCATGGAGGGTAAAGTGGTGTTAAGAATACAACGGGCCAGCACACAGATTTAATTAACATGCGTCTTGGCCCTTTATTGTTGATGATAAACAAATTATGCTATTGCCTAATTAGTTCAGTAATTTTAGAAAACAGAGTGAATTCAGAGGATCCAAACCAGCACAATGCATTTGAGCATCTAAATGTGAAAAATACTGTATAAGTACACTTGCCATACGTCCCAGAATGCCTGGGACAATTCCAAATTTTGGGCTTGGATCCCGGCATCCCGGGTGGTATGGCCGCGATCCCGGAATTACCGCCGTCGCCGCCATGTTGAAAATAGAGTTACTTACTCGGGCGCCGGCATGTTGGCTCACAAAATCTTGTGAGATCAAAGATGTCGGCACCCAAATCTCGTGAGGGCAACATGGCGGCAGCGGCAGCGGCGGCGAGTGAGCGGGTGAGTAGGCCGTTCGCCCACTGTCTCACTGGCTCGGAGCCAGTGAGTCAGCGGGCGAACGAGAGACTGCCTGGGGTCGTGCGAACCTCCGGGAGGCTCGCGCGGGCCCAGGCAGTCTCTCTCCGGATCAGCAGCACGACGAGGATGCAGCAGCAGCACGGATCCCGGCAGCATGACGAAGACTCTAGGAGCAGCACTGCTGGAGCAGCACTGCCGACGATGGTGGGGTAAGTTTTAATTAATTATTTAACTTAAATAAATAAAAAAATCGCTTCGGTTTTGAAAATTAAATTGCTTTCTATAATTATTTACTTATTTACCATATTTTTCGCTCCATAAGACGCACTTCCCCCCCCAAACAAAAAAGGGGGAAAAAAGCATACGTCTTATGGAGCGAATAATAAAAAAGTAAAGAAAAAAGGCTTACCAGGGCTTCAGGGAGGACTGCAGAGGCTCGTGCTGGCCTTCCCGATCTTCATTTAATCAAAAAACGGCCATTTTCGGCCACTTCCGGTTTTCGTCAAAACCGGAAGTGGCCGAAAATGGCCGTTTTTTGACAAAATGAAGATCGGGAAGGCCTGCAGGAGCCTCTGCAGGCCTCCCTGAAGCCCCGGTAAGTGTATTTTGCTTACATTTTTTATTATTTTTATTTTTATTTTTATTTAAAAAAACCTTTTTTCCCCTATTTTTTGCTCCATAGGATGCATGTGTCCTATGGTCCGATGCATCCTATGGAGCTAAAAATACGGTAGTTCGTAGGCTAAATAAATAAATAAAATTTTTGAACGTGCTTCACGCGGCAATAGGGGGCGCTTCACACCCCCTATATTTTTAAATAAATAAATAGAAATTGTGGATGCGCTTTGTATTTTTCTATGTATTTTATTTTTTAATTAATTATTTAATTAATTTTCCAATTATTTAATTATTTAATGGGGGGGGGTCCCGGTTGAAGGTCAGGAAAATATGGCAAGCCTATGTATAAGCATGCACATAAACATTGTATGTGGCTGTGTTTGTCCAGTAAGAGAAAAATCCACAATCAAAAAACAGATAGGCAGAATAGCTGTCACACATAAATAGACTTGACAATACACATTAGAGAGACTACACAGGAATAAAATAACGAAGCTCTATACTTCTTAGTCTAGACGTTGTTCCTTAGCTAACTATTACAGAAATCTCACCCGAAGCAGTCTTGCCTCACCCCTGAGAAAGGATGAGCTCAGAGGCGTCACTAGGACGCGCGTCACCTCAAGGCGGGGTGGCGCGCATCACCCTAGTGACGCCCCCGAGTTTCCTCCCCTATATAATGTTCGGCGTGGCCATAGGCCACGCAGCAATTTGGGGGGGGTGACCCGGCTGCACCCTGCCCGGGTGCCCCCCCGCCCCTTCGCGTCGCCCTCCGGACGCTCGAGGCCGGCCCGGGAGCCGGCCTCGGAGCATCCGGCCCGGCCGGCACTCCAGTTACTCGCGAAACAAGTAAAAGTACCCGTATTAATGCATCAATACGGAGTATTAATGCATCAATACGGCCAGCACCCGTATTGATGCATTAATACTCCATATTAATGCATCAATACGGGTACTTTTACTTGTTTCGCGCATGCGCAGACCAGTTTCGTCTCTGTGCATGCGCGAAAACAGTAAAATATCAGTATTGACGCATCGGGCCTTCAGAAGGCCCTGGAGCGCTGACTCCAAATCGAACTTAAATCAGAGGTGACGCGCGCGGGGGGTACCTCACGGGAGTGACGCCACTGGATGGGCTCAGCCCACAAGGCTAAAGTGAAAAGGCCTACATGATGTTCCATCAGCACAGCATACCAGCAAGACGAAGTATCACATATGATGGGTAGAGAGCAAATGCCGAAGAGGAGAGAGAAGGGGGCCAGACAGCAAGGCATTTTTATACATTTCTGAACCCCATTTGATGGGGAGGTCAATGACCCAATAATGGCCAGCGCCGGCAACTTCCTTCTGAAAATGACTTAGCATTTTTACTCCCCTTGTCACTCAAAGGGTTGACACAGGTGTTTTCATTAACGAGCTGAGAAAACTCCCAGGTTATCTCTGTTCCCATGCAGATAAAGCTTTCCCAGCATGCATCAGCCTGGCCACAGCTGAACACAGGGCAGCAATCTTGTGGGAATTTAGCTGGTTTCTAATCACCGGGGAAAAAGACAAACCCTGCTAGAAATGAATCCCATAGACAGGCAGAAATTTGCCTTTTTTCGTTACAGGGCCAACCAAAAGTGATGGAATAAAAACAAATAAAAACACCAGTGAGCTTTTAAATGCTATCCAATTCATCATCGGACAGATGGTAAGTAAAACGACAGCTGGGACAGATTGGAAGGGAAAAGGGGGGGCATTTTCAAGAAGTCCCAACAGTCTGCAGTCGTTAAAAGCTAAAGATGGAGTTTGGGACACTCTGGACTTAAATCGGCCTATGAAAAGTGTAAAGATGGTTTCTGTGCATACATAATGCTGCATAGACAAAGAAGTTAAAAAAATGGACGAATCCCCTCATATTCTGGAAAGAGGCCATATAGGAGTAAACTTAGTTCAGTCTCCAGTGTTAACTTGAAAGACACAGGTTCTTCCCAAGACAGAGATCCAGATAAAACACTTCTCCCTCTCCATTCCTCCACTCAAAAACCACACCTTCCCCCATACTGGTTTATTAAACACACAGCTAACTTACCTTGCAGAGATTTTTCCTAGAGGAGACATATGACAAAAGTTACCAGCTTCATATTGTAGGATTCATAACCTGTTTTCTTCCCTTTCTTAAGCTGTATACAAAGGCCAAAGTAGATAAGATTTAAGTATTCAGGTACCTGTTTGTTTTGGGAGGAGAGTTTCATTGGGAAAATGGAGGTATTTGTTTAAGCTCCCTCCCATAGTGCCATTGCCCATGGGTTAAATCTGAATTAGAACTAGTAGGGACAAGAGCAAAATGGGTTTGAGGCTGCAATCCTGTACACACCTTCCTGGGAGTAAACTCTATTGAATACAATGGGACTTCCTTCTGAGTAGACATGCACAGGCTTGTGCTGTGAGTATGTGTATATGTCCTATCATAAACTAGAAGGCACGAGAAAAGATTCTTTCTAATTTATCAACAGCGCAATCCAACTTAACTAATACAATACAAAAGGTATTATAAATGTTGCTCCCAGGCTGCTTCCTCCCCACCCCCCAAAGGTTGAAATAATTTCTTGACACTTACAGTGCAATCCAACTTAACTTTTGTGCCGGTTTAACCAACGGTGCAGCGAGAACGGGAGGCCCCAGAATGGAAAAAGGATTCAAATTCCCTTTAAATTCGTCTTTTGGAGGGGATTTGAATCCCTTTTCCGTTCTGGGGCCTCCCGTTCTCGCTGTGCCGTTGGTTAAACCGGCACAAAAGTTAAGTTGGATTGCACTGTAAGTGTCAAGAAATTATTTCAACCTTTGGGGGGTGGGGAGGAAGCAGCCTGGGAGCAACATTTATAATACCTTTTGGTGATTTTGCACTAAATCTCACTGATTCAGTACCTATTGTACAAGAAAAGGTTTATGGTGCGGGGGGGGGGGGTTAGTACTGGGAATTATTACCTTGTATAGCCTGCACTAAATATGTTGTGCACCTAAGTACAGATCTTTACACTTCAAGACTAGCCATTTGGCCTCTTTTATGAATACTAAGCTCACAAAAATTCAGAATCAATAAAAACAATTTCTGTAGGGAAAGAAGAAATGTTATTAGGGAAGCTGACATATGTTTTTGCATTAAAGTGTCTCTTTTTCTAGATTGTATGGATATTTCAGAAGCACAACTGCCAACATTCAAAAATAAAACAAAATCCTCTGATGTGTTATAAAACTTATTTCTGTAGCAGAGCAGAATATGAGAGAGAGAGAGAGAGAGAGAGAGAGAATGAGAGAGAGAGAGAGAGAGAGAGAGAGAGAGAGAGAGATAAAATGGTTTCCTGGTGAAGTAAATGTACAGTCGGACCTTTTTTATCCACGGATTTGACTCAACACGGATAGCAAAACTGTGGAAGAGGGAGTCCAACCGCACCACCTTACCTCTTTTTTCAGCATTGTCGGGGGTCTGCCAGCCACTTCCAGCCTCATGTAAATGTCCAAACTGCTGATAAATGCAGCCGGGAGTCTCTGGTGCCATTTACAGGTTGCTTCCAGTAGTGGCTTTTGTTTTTTCAGTCACTTTAAACAAACTCAGGAGGGGGGAAAACGGCGAAGATGCTAGAAAAAAGGTAATGTGGCACCACTCCTGACCCCCCCCCCAGATTTCATATAGCATTGATTTTCTTATCCACTGTGGTTCCAGGAACAGGACCCCAATGGATAAAAATGTCTGACTGTACAACTAACAACATTGCATGCACTAATTCTGGGCTGAAGCCTACGCTCTCTACAGGGAATGAGTACTGACATTGCAGCCAGAGCATTTCAAGTAACCCCCCCCCTAATATCAATGGAGCTGCGCATAAGTGTCTGCTGTGGTTACTGAGATGCTGCTGCTGCTGCTGTAGTATGTGATATTTCACCCAGTGGTAAAATTAGTCAGGTTTGAGTTCTTGCATAATAATTCTTGCATAATAGTGTGAAACTAGATCTGCAGTACCAACTATAAGGTCACAAAGAAGTTAGCAATCTTTGTAGTTTGTCAAAACTCTTCATCAGGCTGGATGTTGATCACAACAACAAAAATGAAAAGATGCGGGGGGAGGGGGTAGAGAAGAGAAAACAGTGTTGCTAGACAAGGTGAAAAAGCCCATGTCTGTAACCTGTAATTGTCTTAAAATGGAATGAATTATGCCAATCTAGCTGGTCCTGATAAATAAACCTACAGTATTACCTTCCTGCTACTTTTGGGTTTGTTGAATGGATTATTATTAACAGTATTTATATACCTCTTTTCAACAAAAATTTCACAAAGCAGTTTACAGACAAAATCAAATGACTGAATGGCTCCCTGTCCCAAAAGGGCTCACAATCTAAAAAAGATGCAGAAGAACACCAGCAAACAGCCACCAGAAAAGAGACTGTGCTGGGGGGAAAGGGGGCAGTTGCTCTCCCCCTGCTACATATAAGAGGAGCACCAACTGAAAAAGTGCCTCTTGCCCAGTTAGCAGGGGATCAAAGGTTACTTGAAAAGCTGCAGACCTGCAATGAAGTGCAGTCCACGTATTATTCCAGTTTACCATCTATGCCTGTACTAGGATAGAAAATGTTAACTGGTTTTGGCAATGACTACGGAGGTTTATGCAATCATTTTTCACATGTAGAAAATCACCAAGTTGTGTAAAGGCTCCCTTGATTGCATTTTCTTCTAAATGCACCCCCTTGTGGCTAGGTTTTATCTCCATGTTCTCAGCTGCTTTCAAAAATAAGGGCAGCTTCTGACAGCTTGAAGCATGTTATAGTTGCATCTCTGTGTGCTGTTCCCATCACCCAGATTATTACTTATTTATTTATTTTTTCACATTTTTATACCACCCTTCCTCCAAGGAGCTCAGAGTGGTGTACATATTTCCTCCCCTCCTTTTTGTCCTCACAACAACCCTGTGAGGTAGGTGGGGCTGAGAGATAGTGACTGGCCCAAGGTCACCCAGGAAGCTTCGTGGCTGAGCGGGGATTTGAACCTGGATCTTCTAGGTCTAAGTCCGACTCCCAAACCACTACACCATCCTGGCTCATAATGTGCTACATAATGTACTCCTGCACGTCTTCTCTGTGTACACCATACAGAAGAACATGTGCAAAGCATCAGAGAACAACATTATGGCGAACTGATCCTAAACTAATTAAAAGGCAGTGACTCTAAATCTGCTATAAAAATCTCTTTGTTATGTTGTTGATAAAATAATGGTTGTGAAGGCCTTCAAAGAGTCTTGATCAGTAGCACAAAGCTTCACAGAAACCCCTCATGGCAATTGTTCAAAAGCCAAAAAGCAGGTTACCACCTGTACAATCAGATATAATCCAGGATATGTGAGCATCACCGTGAATTTATTGTTGGGATTACGCTTGGGGCTACCTGTATATTTCAGTAAGCAGAGGTTTGACTGATTTCTTACCTGAGGAGAACGTTAGCTTATTTGACTGATGTGGTTTTATGAACTTTGTGAATATAAAAGTGTTCCCTTGTTCCAAATTCTGATTTCTAAGACAAAATGAAACCTGATTAGCTGAATTGCCCATTTTAGGAAAGCACCCAGCATCAGATTCAGCGAGTTCTTTCCTGGCTGAAATCCATGTTGTGGAAACTAGGCCCACCCATGGTCCCTTGGTGAAGGCAAGCATCTAAACATCGCCGCAGTGCCTGAAATAAACCGAAACAGGGCACTGCGAGTGGGCATAAGACCCAGTATAAAGACGAGTTGCATTGCCTCACATTTTGGCACCCTTCTAACAAGATCAAGGGATCTCATTCTAGTAACAGTGCTCTGTGAGGTAAACTTAATTATGGATTTTACATTAACATCCTATTTTGTAGAAACTCATTCTCTTCATTAACAAAACATAGCCCTGATTTGTATCATGGTGTTGCTGCTGTTTTGATTTATGAGTCTGCTATTGTAGGAATTGATTACTGCAACTCTGTTTGAACTGGTTTTGCTATAAATAACTATGTGCCACATTTAATAGGTTTTCCAAACAACAATTCATGTTCAGCTGATATGGGTCAGGGAACCTAGTAATATTTCTTCATTTTTTTCCCCTGGCCTTCCTCACATCCATGTTTACTAGCCGATAATGGTTAATGTCTTCTGTAGAGTTGCCAGTTGCTGTTTCTGTCAGACAACTTCAGTATCATTTTAATTGACTTGCTAAATAGCTTCTTTTCTTGTTCTCTACCACAAAGGGTTCTGGGTGTTTCTGAAGGTAGCATTTAGCTCATGTTGGCAGAAATGTTTCTTCACAAAGAATCGCACCTGAGACCATCGATGTAGTCCTCCCGGAGTGGGGTGGAGATATGGATCAAGTCTCTGACTCCAAGTCTCGAGACAAGTCCAAAGTCTCTGGGTCCAAGTCTCAAGTCAAGTCCAAAGTCTTTGCCCCCAAGTTGCAAGTCTTCGGTTGCGAGTTGTGAGTTCCTGTCTATTTAATGGGGGGAACTGGTTTAAACCTGAATAAAATTGGACTTGGTGTAAAAAGCTCCAAGTCTCGAGTCGAGTCTTTTACAATCACCGAGTCAAGTCATTGATACGACTTGAGTCCGACTTGAGTCCGAGTCAATAGACTCAAGTCTACATCACTGAGTGTGGGTGTGGGGAAATTGCCTCTTTGGTAGTTTCAGAAGGGTCAGAATGCTGGAGGAGTGCTCTGAGGCCAGCTCGAGTGCCCTGCACATGCATGGAGACTTGAGCAAGGACAAGACTGAAGCGGCAGTGGCCGTCTCTCTGTGCACCTTGTGCAAAGCTTGGTGCTTCTACAGCACAAGGCGTTCGTAGAGGAGAGGCAGCACAAGCAGAGCCATCTCTTGGGTAGGGCAACTGGGGCGACGGCCCTGGGCCCCACACTTTCATGACCAACACATGGCCATAATAGAGGGGCTGAAGGACTGGTTGAGTTGGGCCTGCACCCTTCTAGGGACGGCTCTGAGATGAGCCATGAGTGAGCTAAGCGTTCTCTGTTCTGTGCTTAAAGGGACAAGACTCATTTCCTCCCCTGGATTTGGCAGCCTTACGCCTGTAAAGCACCAACTTCCCTCTCCTCCCCTCTTCTCTCCTGGCTTTTCACCTTCCATCATCCACATTATGATTTCATTGCCCACACTCCCAGCTTCTGCATCTTCGGAGGAGGGCAGGGCAACAATCTGATCTTTTAGCCTCAGGGCTAAAGAGAGAGAAGGTGAGGCTTCTTCATCCTCTTGCCCTTGTTAGCCTGCACTAGCTGGGAACTTCAGCAGACAAGGGAATGAGATTGGAGCAAGAACATTTCTCAGACAGTCGGGACTCCAAAGCCTGAAAGCTGGAAGGGACAAATACTTGGTGTGTGTGTGTGTGTGTGTGTGTGTGTGTGTGTGTGTGTGTGTGTGTGTGTGTGTGTGTGTGTGTGTGTGTGTGTCAGAGAGAGATCATGAAGAGTGTGTATATACATGTGCGAAAAATAACAGAATATGGGGTAGGTAGACTAAGGAATGTGTGCGAGTGAGAGAAAGCAAGGATGGATGAGCTTGAAGCACTGCTGCAGCAGTAGCTGTGTGTAACACAATGAGAAAAGTTTTGTTCTTTAAGAAAAAAAGCCTTCCACTGAAGGCATCACCACCAGTAAGCCCCTGAAGCAAACAAGGAACAGTTTTGGCAGATGGGTAAGGTTTTGGACTTTTCCAGAGAGGCTCACTCAGCATCAAATCTGTTGACTTTTTGGTGCCAAAGGAAGACTTTTTTATTTGCCCAGGTCCTTAAGCATGTCCACGGGCCTCTCTGCCGGTTTTATTAGTCTTAGTGATTTTTTACTGCTTTCTACTGTTCTATTGTCTTGTTTTTGTTTTAGGCTTTTTATTATTTAAAGTTTATTGAACCGTTTTTGTTATATGCAACCAGTAGCTAAATAATAACCCATATGCCATCCTAGCCCACCCCATAATAACCTAAACAAGAAAATAAAAGAAAGATAGGAGGGGGTGGGTGGAGAGAGCAGAGTGAAGGAATTGTGAAATGCAGGAAGGAGGGGTAAAGCCTGTTAATCACATTATGGAGTCAAATCACACACATGTGAGTATTTAGTCAGAGCCATAATGATCTATAAAAGGAGAACAAGTATTATTATATTTTTCTTTTATGGCTTTCCTGTTGTAGGCAATTTTCTCTTTAACACATAGGTTCAACATTTTAGCCACCCTTGTGGTTTCATGATTAAATGTTGTTTGATGCTTACGTTTAATATTGTACTTTGTTATAATATTTTTTGTCACTCTGAAAGCTATGAACAACAAATGCATTTTAAACATATGCAAAAGCCCCTTCCTTCCAGGCCAGGAGTCCTCTGGAGAAGAACTCTGTCATCTGTCTCTGTACAGGAGGACCTTTAGACATAAAGGGCCCCAAGGCTTGAAGTGGTGACGATTCAGCAAATATCTAAGTAAAGGTTTGCTATATATATGCAGATTGTGTAGAAATAGTGAAGACAGATGACTCTATGTTTTCCTGCCTAGTTTGTACTACGAACACAGAGGGAACAGAAGTGGTTCTCACTTCTCTCAGACCTACTGTACCAACTCCAGTCTACAGTGATCCAGTTAGAAATCCCTTTCTCTTTGCTAGCTTTGTAAACAGTGTTTATACTCCTGGCCCAGCCCCAAGTTGTCAAGAAACACTGCTTTCTCCTCTTGGTCCTAATATCCACACTACCTTGCTGTCTCTAGTAGGGTTGACTTGGGCTATCAGAACCAGCACCAGGAGTTGGCATTGCTGAGGAGCTGCCCAGGGCTCTCAAAAATGCTACTGTTAATCCCTGGGGCCACCTCTCTGCCCATAGCCAGCATCTGGTGGTGATGGGGTGATTCTCTTGGGTCCCAGACATGAGGACGCCCATGCAGGGCAGTTTTGTCAAGTATCACATGAAACCTGGAGTCATTGCTGCAGGTTAGTTAACTACTGCAGCCCTCAACACTTTCCCATGATAATATATTGGTCTGTAATCATCAATATTGATCTGCAGTATCCCTGTCTCTTATAGGCAGGGATGTGGATCAAGTCTCTGACTCCAAGTCTCGAGTCAAGTCCCAAGTCTTTGCCCCCAAGTCCCAAGTCTTTGGTTGTGAGTTGCAAGTCCCTATCTATTTTACATGATTTTACAAAAGTCCCTATCTATTTTACACAAGCCCTCTTTTTACACAAGTTACTGCCCAGCCTAACATTTTAGAGGTCCAGCCCTCTCTCATAAGAGCTATTTACTAATCCTCTATTTTATTCCTCCATTTTTTAGATTATATTAATGTTATTTAAGTTTTTATATTATATATTCACTGTTTTTATGATCTCTATGTATTAATTTTGTATTTTATGATTTTTATTGTAAGTGGCTTTGGGTCCCCCCTATGGAGAAAAAAAGCGGGGTATAAATTTAATAAATAATATTTAATGGGGAAAACAGGTTTAAACCTGAATAAAATTTGACTTGTCATAAAAGGCTCCAAGTCTCGAGTAGAGTCTTTCGAGTCTTTTACAATCGCCAAGTCAAGTAATTGACGTGTCTTGAGTCCGACTTGAGTCCGAGTCAGTAGACTCAAGTCTACATCACTGCTTATAGGGCCTCTGTCATACATGTCACAGGAAGTTCAACATCTCCATAGTGGCCTCTGGAATACTAATGTTCAGATTTAATAATAAAACACATTGGCTTGGATGAAGTATTTGAAGAGTAGTGCTGTTTTCTTTCACGGAGTTGAATATATCCCCCCCCCCAAAAAAATGGAGCAAGTATTTCTATGCTAATAAGGAGTTCAGTGATGTTTTTTGAGATGATAAATGTTGTCGCTGTACATGTTTCTTTCAGTCAAATGTATAGGATTCCAGACATTCTCACTAACAAGGCCGGTTGTGACTTGTTTGTCATGGTCCTGCCTAAGGCGCTACCTGCATTAAGCAGGTTTCTGAAAGGGTTTACTCACACTTTATGGCTGGTTTAATGGCATGGCTAGTGTGTTCTTCAACCAGGGTTCTTAATCTGACTCTCATTATAGCTCAACTGCATGAAACGATATGAAGCTCCAAGCTAGATGAATAGGTATTACATCTGCAAAATGAGCACTGTATTGAACTCTGGTCTTCTCCCTGGTACAGCACAACGAAGCTGTAGAGATGACTTATGAGGCAATTCGACTATATTAATTTAGATGACACGCTCTTCCTTCAGAAATACCCAAGGCACTCTTCTGCCCACACTGCAAGTACATCTTGCTGATTCAGCACAAGGGCTGCTCTTCATTTCGCGGCCATAAATTTTAAGCAGCAGCAGGCAGCAACACACATAGGTAGGGTCAAGGTTAATGATGGTTTTTAAACCGGGCGTTGTGTTGTCATGTTGGATTGCCCTTTTGATGTCTGCTGGGGTGAAGAGCATTAATTGCTAGTCTGTCATGTCCTTTAATTAACTACAACACATCCTCTGTTAAAGTAATGCTCAGGCTCAAGAAAGATTCCTCAAGAAACCTCAAAGTGTCGTGTAGAGACAGTTAAAATCACTGGCAGCTGATATTCAGTGTTCCTCATGTTTGCTTTGAAAATCAGAGGTTTGCAGATTTCAGAAAACAGACATCGATTTCAGATAGATTTCAGGTGTATATGTATGAGTTCCGTAATGGAATAGGAGGCCTTCCTCCTTCTCCAGTTAGAAAAGACTATGGATACTGAACTAAGGGCTACTGAAAGCACTTGCCCCTGTTAGCATTCTATAATGTTTAAAAGGTTGATAATTATAATCTGTTGGTCCACGTTAGGAAGAACATGGAAGCTGTCTTATACTGAGCCAGACCATGGGTTTCTCAGTGTTGCAACACAAATTGTCAACAGCTCTTCAGGCAGAAACTGAACTGTGATCTTCTGTACGGTATGTGGTCGTCCACTGAGCCACTCTCCTTCCCCAGCAGCAACTATCCCAGTGGACAAATGGGCAAAAATAGATAGTACTCACCCTTTATGGCGCCTCTTAAAAATTAATTTAAAAAATGGTATATAGTTTCATTTTATTTTTGTACGTTGCTTTGGACAATTAAAAAAGGTTATTCATAAATTCTTGAAATAAATAAGGGGACTAATGGTCCAATCCTACCCTCCACCATCTTCCACTATGCAGCTGTGCTGATGAAGCATGCTGCATGCAATAGTGGGAGGGCAATCAGATGGCCAGTGAGAGGTGAGTAAAAATATTTTACTTTTTTTAGGCTGCCTGGTCGTCAATGGGTCTCCATGGACATATGTCAGCTATTTTGCTGGTGTGTGTCCGAGGAGTGGAAGGGGGTGAGTCTGGGCATAGGATCTGGCGTGTGTGATCCAACCTCTCTTGCCCCTGAACCACCATTAAGACAATTAAGTCCAGTCGTGTCCGACTGTAGGGTATGATGTTCATCCCCATTTCAAAGCCGAAGAGCCAGCGTTGTCCGAAGACGCCTCCGTGGTCATGTGGCCGGCATGACTCTCCTTGCTGCAGCGCGTAGCATGCGGCTGGAACACAGAGCGCTGTTTACCTTTCCGCAAGCGGTACCTATTTATCTACTCGCATTAACATGCTTTGGAACTGCTAGGTTGGCAGGAGCTGTCCAAACAACAAGAGCTCACCCTGTCACGGATTCGAATTGCCAACCTTTCGATTGACAGCTCATGGTTCAGCGGTTTAACCCACTGCGCCACCCGCTGGCCTATACTGACCCTTACCACAGGATTTTCTTCAATTAATTGCACGCACTAAATTTCCAGTAGAACTCGGCATAGTGCATGCTAGTTGACCAATTCCAGTTCCCAGTCATGGGCTGTGATAAAGAAGCTGTGATAAAGTTGTATTGCTTTGCTCTGCCAATTCCATGGCTTCAAGGCATAATGAGAAGAGTGACGCATGAAAGCTTCTGTGGAAGAAAACTTGCCTTTTGTACAGAGCACAAGCTGAGGCTGAAGGAGATAGTCGCTTTAAATCTATAATTTCTTCCCAGGTGGGGAATATGTGGCTGCTACACCTGTTTCAATTGATTTTTCCCTTTTTATTAGATGTTCCAGTAAGAGATCTCCTCTCTTACTCTCGCCTTGTATGGCTTATCTCTCTGTCTAGTTTTATAATGGCATTTGCTCTCCGATGTGTTCTTCAAACCTGTGCTTGTAGGACAGATGGCTTTTTCCAAGGTTTAAAACTCTCTGTAACACAGATGTCCTATTCTGTTGCTTTGGTATGAGAATTTCAGCCAGCATGTTGTCCACTGAACATTAGAGAAGTGCAGTGAATGTAAAGTGGTGCAGAGCAGTTATGAGGAACATGTAATGCTTATCGCTTGTGTGAACAGAAGATTGTTGGGCCACAATGTCAGGGATTCTAGGGCATGACCTAGGCACCCTAGCCTATATGAGTCAGCAGGCTTTAGATTCATGTACCGTTTTTAGGCCTCAGAACTCTCTTCATAAACAGAGGGGAATCAGAATATGTATTACTATTATTAAGATATATGCACACACACACACACCAATGAGAGGTGAGTAAAAATATTTCACTTTTTTTAGGGGTGTGTGTGTGTGTGTGTGTGCGTGCGTGTGTGCGTGCATGCGCGCGCGCGCATGTTTATAAAGTGAGTACAGTATTACTAATATAGCTCCATTAATGTACATGGCATGTTACACAGAATGAGAAGACTGGCAACTGAAACAGTTGCCTCAGGTAGCAGATTGGCAGCAGGTGCCCACTTCTGTCTGCCTTCCTGCTTCCACTGATTTCCCCCCCCCCCATTTCCTAGATTGGAAAAGAAATAGGTGGACAGAGCAGAAGTGTGGACGAGAGAAGAGCAACTGGCTATAATATTGGAGGAGCAGAAGCTGGCTCATCACCAGGTCAGAGGGGGAGCATTGGGCATGCTGCCACAGGGTCAAGCAGGACTTGTACCACCAGCCCTGGGTCCAGCCCACTTGGAACTGGGATTTATATTATATCTTCTCCAGCACCATGCCCTCTCTGCGATTCCCTGGTCTTTTCCCCAGGAAAAAGTAAGCTTTATCATGAGAAAGAAGAAGGGAGTAACAAGAAATTGGGGGTTTCTGTCTACCTCCATGGAACCACTAGTTCTTGTTTGGGTTTGGAGATGTTACGGGACTTGACACTTGTAAAAATGTAGGGAGAGGAGATTTATACAGAATTACACAGTGGGAAGTATGAAAAACTACTTTGAGGAGAGTTCAACAAAAGCATACATTTAATTTGTATCAATGAACAATACGGTAAGTCTATTTCAGATGCATGAAGTCTGCAATCCTGTACACCTGGAGTAAATGCCCAATCCTATCATCCCCCACACTATAGGAAACAGGTTATCTTGTTGTGTTGTGCTCCCTGAGGCATCTGGTGGGGCCACTGTGTGATACCTGCGCCAGCTATATAGAAGGGGGCCCATATCCGTGGATCCGCTATCTGTGGATTCACTTATCCAATGTTCGCCGGGGGACCCCCCCCTGCACCATTCCGCACTTATTACCTTAGGTGCCCAGTGCTGGCACCCTGCAAGAGTGTCTTTCCACCAAAATGCTATAAGCCATCATGCTGGCTTATAGCATAGAGCAGGTGTTTTTGTTTACCTTCTTACTGTCTCAGACTCAGGTGTGGTAAACAAAGGACCCTACCTGTCAAAGGCGCCAAAGGGAAAAACTTGCCTTATCCATTCTTCATTTCATGTCCTGCCTGCCGCCTCTTGTATACCTGCTAGAGTTGCTAAGGTGATGGCTTCCTGCTTCCCTCCCCTGGGGTAACTTGTCTGTCAAGGGTTATGTGACATGAGATAGAGGACTTACAAGAAATGACGATCCGTTGCTCATTGAGGGTTAAGTTTCACTTCCCCAGGCAATCTAACATCACTAGTACAGAGGTAGCAAGAGAATGTTATCTTGAGCAGGCTAAACAACTCAGAAATAAAGCACTGAGAGCAAGCCTTCGCCCAGGTTTTTTTTTATTAGACTCTCCCTAGAATGAATAAAAATTGTGTTAGCAATTTATGAAAGTCACTATCATCATCATCATCATCATCATCATCATCATCATCATCATCATCATCATCATCATCATCACACATGAATGGTGGCATACATGGACACATATAGTCACATGGGCAACCTGGACAGATATCTGCTCCTAAGAAGCTTACAATCTTAAAAAAAAAAGATAATGGGAAAAACAATGGAGCAAAGGAGAAAAATGAAGATGCCATTAGATCTACTTAGAGTTTGGCTAAGGAAAGGGGCAGACCACTTGCTTTGCATGCAGAAGGTCCTAGGTTTAGTTTCTGGCACCTCCAGTGATACCTGACAACCTTTTTCTTTGTTTTATTTTGATGTGTGATGCACAATCCGTCTGAATACATGTATATATGGTGCTGAGTGCCTACCAGGAGAGCACGGCCCAAGCCTGTCCTGTGCTTTGTTGGACTGTTGGCAAGAGACCTCAGGTCTCAAGGAAGGTCACTCTTCTAATTTGTCAGAGCAGCCCTGCCCCCATTCCTGCAGGCTGGCTCGGAAGAAGCCTTGCCCGACTTCCATTTCTTAGAAAATGCCATAAGTGGCCACACCTTCTTTGCACAGCACATTTGAAGAGAAGCCACATTCTGGGAGCTTCCTGGTTGAAAGTAAACAAAGTCATCAGCCATGCAAAAGAAGGGTCCCCAACCCTAGCTGCCCTCACCCAACTCTATCAAATCCATCTGCCCTCACCCAACTCTATCTATTCAATCAAAGAGTCCATGCTAAAGAAGCCACTAGCCTCCAGAATTAGCTACAGCATCCTTGGTCAGGTGCAAAACAATAGGAGCCCCCATTGAGGGCAGGTGTCCCCCGTTTAACTACAGATCACTCAACGACAATCTGTTTATATAACAGAGGTCCCCTGTAAAAAAAAAAAAAGAGCAAAGGATTTAAAAAGACGAGTCTTTTAAATCCCAAGCTCTTCAGCTGTTCCGCGCTAGATAATGGCTTGGATATTCAGCTCTGTGGCTTTAAGCACAGCGCTGAACATCCAAATCTTTATTTGGCGCGAAACAGCTGATGAGCTCACCTTCAAACATCTGGCGGGTCACTTAAAATGAGAGGGCAATGTGGATTGGGCCAGTGGAGGGAGCAAGGAGCTAAATCCTCCCATATCATGGTCTCTAAATCCATATTAAGCCCCCTTCCCAACTTGCTGTTTAAGGGAAAAATAACCCCAGCACACAAGGATCAGTGATGCAATGTGTAGTTTAGCCATAAGTCCTATAGTACAGCCCCAACCATAATATTCAGGGAATGAACCATGCGATTGTGGCTTGTGCACATTGGACTTCATGCTGATGTGCCCACCTTTTGTAGCTGTGCTAGGATGATGGAGGTAGGGAGGGCAGGTATGCCGTTCCTTCGATCCACATGATGGGCCAAATAGTACAAACCAGCTACGTGCTAAGCCTCTTCTCATTTTCAATGTGGCTTCTTTTGAAGAAAGAAACTTGAAACATATTTCTGTAAAAGAGAATAAGAGAAAACTGATCAGACTGTCTTATAACTCCCCAGTGGGAGATGGACTTGAAAAGTGTGCTGTTTGTTCTGTAGCAGCGTGAATGAGAGGAGAGAAGGAACATGGCATATGTAGAGCACAGAGCTGTCTTGCAGCTTTGCCACTTGCTAGGTAGTCCCTGTTGATTCCAACATGGTACTGCCTGTCTTACAGGTAGTAGGACCTTCATGGTAGGACTGGTAGCAAGGAAGTTGGACACTGAATGCCAAAAGGTAAAAAGAATGTCAGAAGGTATTGCCAAAAGCTAAAAGATAGCTACATTGGCAGCAACAAAAACACTGCTAGAAAAACACAAGCTGACTTGTGGTTCAAGATGCTCACTATTTTAGGAGCTTGGAGATTTGTCTATCCCTTTGGGACCATTTTACAGTAATGCTGTTGGTATAGTTACCTATCTACTGCTATCTAAGCACTATCACAAGGAACACAGGAAGTTTCTTCTACTGAGTCAGACCAGTGGTCTACCTAGCTCAGTATTGTCAACCAGAGGTTTAGTGGTAAATTTTGAAGTGTAGGAGCTGATCCTGTCCCCACTGTAGCCCTGCCCTGCCACACCCTACCATGAGTAGACAACAAAGACATCAGCGTTAAAACTCTTTATTAGATGGTTTCTTATTTCTACTTATTTCTTTCTTATTTCTACTGTCATTTCTACCGTGAAGTTTATTGAGTGACATCTTTAAATAAAGTATATTGTATCCCAAAGCTGAGCCCAGAGCGGGCAAAAGTGGCAGAATGATTTTTTTTTTCTTCTACAAGGCCGAGACTCTGCTCGGGAATCTTCGGTTCAACCGGGAAGTTTTTGAGCTTGTAGTCTTGGTCTTGCGCACTTGTGCAAGATGAAGAATACACTCAGGCCCCGCTGTGGCTTGGATGCTTACAGGCCTGCTTTGGGCTGCACATCACCCCCTCCTGGCATGTCACCTGGTGCGGTCTGCACCCTCCACCCCCCCCTAGTGATGCCACTGCACTGAGCTACAACATTGCCCACCATATACTATTATGGTGCAGTGGTTTGACTAGGACTAGGAAGTGACAGATTTAAATCCCCACTCAGGCATGACCCTGACTGGGTGACTTTGAGCTGGTCACCGTCTCTCAGCTAACCTGTTGCGATTAGGCTGAGTGATGGCTGATAAAAGGTGGTGGTGAGGGAATCTGTGCACACTCACTGCCCTGTGCACCTTGGAGGAAGGCAGGGATAAAAATGGCATAAATCATCATATGATTTGGGAAAATTTTTTTTATCCAAGTATTTTATAACACGGGCCAGTGGGTAGTGCAGTGGGTTAAACCGCTGAACCATGAGCTGTCGATCGAAAGGTCAGCAGTTTGAATCCGCGACGGGGTGAGCTCTCATTGCTTGGCCAGCTCCTGCCAACCTAGCAGGTCCAAAGCATGTTAATAAATAGGTACCGCTTGCGGGAAGATAAACAGCGCTCCGTGTTCCAGCTGCATGCTACGCGCTGTGGCAAGGAGAGTCATGCCGGCCACATGACCACGGAGGCGTCTTCGGACAACGCTGGCTCTTCGGCTTTGAAATGGGGATGAGCACCACACCCTAGAGTCGGACACGACTGGACTTAATTGTCAGGGGTCACCTTTACCTTTTTATTTTATAACACGAAAGGCAATGATGGTTAATAATGACCTCACGTTTATGACTTCATTTTATTCATGTGTTCATTTTATTCATTTGTGTTTCAATGGCTTTGACCTGAGAGTCTGTACAGAGAGACTGTACGCCTTGTACACTCATAGGCTCATAGCAAATATATACTTAAATGTGGTGGTGGAAAAGGGATCAGCAAGTCTATCACTACCCAGCATATGTACATTTATTGTATTCTCGAAAACAAACCCTATTGTCTGAATGGGGCAGCATATTGTCTAGAACCAGTATCGTGATTTTGGTTTGAGCAGTATCGTGACTTTGCTTACATTTAAAATGTCCAGGTTTTGTAAGCAATGCCCCTGAAATATCTCAAAACTTGTTTTATTTATGTTTTTAATATATTTATACCCCGCTTTTCCCCCACACTGTGGGCACCCACCTATGTTTTGTGAGATATTCCTAATACCAGTGGATTGTCATCAGTTTTAAACACTTTAGGAAACAATGTATTTATGATCTATGTATTTATGTCTGCGGATCTATCAGTGCTTGTCTTGTGCCCCTGGCCTCCATTATAGCATTACCGCTTTGCGCATCGATCATTTTCTATTATATCCCCACTGGTTCTGTCAGCAATAATTTAACCTGTAGCATTCCTGGTAACATTTTACATGGTGAATATATCTGAATGACAGAATAAGAAATGTACGCATATCATGCTCTAAGACCCAAATAATAGAAGGCCATACGGTAGTGGAAAAATTCCAATATACTGTATATGAATGAGATGGCTAGAATACTGTCAACATTATTAGTGTCTAAAAATGGGATAGTATAATTCTAGCTTACTGGAAAACAATTGAATGGATCTAAGAGATACCTATTGTCTGATGAAATAATTTATAGACTTTAATTGTAGGAAAGACAGCTTTTGCTTCAAAGAGCCTATTGCCAAGCTGTCCCTCCTGTTCTATCTGTAAGCAAAGGGGAGAGCAAATAACAGATGGAGCATTCCTTACTGCCAGCCATATATGTGCATGAAATATAGTCCAATCTACTTCCACTGTGTTATGTTTAGGACTGCACAAGATCAGAAAAAGGATAGGTGGAAGACAAGATGAATGACTACCTCCAATCAGAGATGCGTGGCTTCTACTAAGATTGGTGCTATAGTTTTAGAATTGGTAATAACTATATGCGTTTGGAAGCCTGAAAACTAGCTTCTGCAGACACATGAAGATTGGGATTTATTATGTGCTGGCAAAATAGCTTTCATTATGATGTGCAGAAAATATATGGAGGCAAAAGATTCTATTTTGCAAGGACCTCTGGACTGTACCATGTCTCTCCCCGTATTCTGTGCATGGAGATGCGTTGCTGCAGCTGTCTCTGGATTCCTCCTTTTGAGCAAGGTTGTCTCAGATTGTGTTGGTACCCAAGATGTACAGGAATACATGGAGGCGGGGGTGGGTGGGTGAGTGCACTGGCAAGCCCTGCCCATGCCTCCAACGCACCCCCAAACCCTCAAACAGCGACTCTCCCCATGGACAGCATTTGTTTGCCCCGTTTCTCCCCATGATAGAAAATGCTGAATTCAGACGCTGCCCATGGGGAGAGTAGATGGCAGGACTTCAGGATTGTATTGGCGGTGGGAGCCATGCTTGCTAGTATGCTCACGCTGCCCCTCTCAGGCATTCCTGTGTGTGCTGGGGTGGGATAACACCTGAAAAGCACTTCTAGCAAGACCAAAAACACAATCGGAGACATGCTTGATGGTGTCCCTCGTTATGGGGAGTATCCTAATCATGGGGACGAATTGCACAAATGCTATAAGTGTGGTGGAGGAATGGAGCTATGGAGCGCGTTGACTTGTTGCACAGTCCGATTCTGTGACTATCTGGGGACCCAGGTTCACAGTGCCTGGTAGATTTTATGTTTATGTTGGTTCTGAAGAAATCCCCCCTACAAGTGTGCCTGCCCCATCTAGCAAGGAATGGTGGCTATGGCCCTGCATTATCTTCATGTATAAATATCAAAGAAAACTATTATAATATTCTATTTTGTTGGTATCTGATCCTAGTATGATATTATAAAATTTGTAGGAATGAATGTGAGCAATAGTGATGTTTACAGTCAAATGCTAATTTCCCCCCACGTTTGGTGGACTGACCACCAGGAGATGGTTTGGAATCTTATTTTGGTTCTAAGCAAATGGCATGTGGAATGGAAATATTGGATAGATAAAACACAAAGACTTTCCCAAACCGACTGAGTTTGTTCAACTGAGAGATGGCAAAAAATGAATAGATAAATTTCAAATGGCTTGATTCTGTATTGAGACGATAAAGAGCAAGTATAATTTGGGCATTCACAGGGGCGTCGCGACGACGCGCGACACCCCTGAGCGGGGACGCGCGTCACCCTTAAGGGGGAGGCTCCGCCCCCGCGCGTGACGTCACGCGCAGGAGCGGAGTGCCCTCCCCGCTCCGTTTTTGGCTCATTTTAGAGCCAAACGGACCCAGGGGAGGGCGGGCGGGCCCACCTTCACTGCAAAAATGTGAGTGAGGGGCATCGCGCGTCACCCCCATACGCACGACGCCCCCCGGCGGCCCGCCCCCCCGCCACCCCCCGTCAACGCTAGTGGGCATTCATTCATACAGGGAATTTGCCTTCGTGACATGGGTTGAATCTTTGCTACTGTTGTTTTATCAGACTAATTTTTTTCAAGCACAGCATGGATGGCTGGGGGTTCAATGCTTTTTCTGTCTGCACAGCTCCCCCTGCAAAACACTTGATTTTCTTTAGGTGTGTCCCACCCCAGTAGGGATTACTTCAGGTCTTGGAGTTCCACCTGCACAACAGCAGCTATGGAAAGCAGGGAGTTCATTGTTTTTAACTGTGTCAACGTTTTTACTTCTATCATTTCTCAGACAGGAATTTTAAAATACATATTAAATTATTGCTGTGGTTAAATTTACTAGGATTGTACTAACTTCATTCAACGATGTGAAAATCTGCCTTCTTGATTACACATTAATATAGAGACATGCTTTAAATGGTCACTTTAGTATATCCCCTGAATATCCTCAGAGGAAGAGTCCTTGCTCTGGTGAAAAGGAAACTGTGGATGCTGCCTATGGACATTCTGGGCTCAGTGTACCGTCTCCTAATAGCCTGTGCTCCGTATTCTTATGACATTGTAGGCCACAAGGTGGCATCATTGGTACAGCCTGTAACCCCTACAGTTTATAGAATCAGATGCGTAGAGCAGTACTGTTCTCTTGCCAGATGGTTGAAAGGGAATGGGAATGCATCCTAAGGGACTCTTCACAAACCTTTCCTGTTCAGGAAGCTACTGGAGGAGACAGTTGCTTGGAGTAGCGATATTTTATATGAACTGTCTAATCCTGAGTGACAGGTTGACATAGGGCTCTCATTGTTTTATTGCCCTGATAAGTTTAATTGACTTATTAGGGTATACAGATTTACTGCCTGTGACAGAAAATCTTAGACTTTCAGACGGGTAAGAAAGATTCTAATGCTGGTAGAAGGACAAACCCTTGCAGAAAGTGGGGGCAAGCACTGGTTGAGAGACAAGGAAAAGGACTTTCTTGCTAGTCACCTTCTTGACTAATGTGTTTCTGAGATTTGGTTTATTGGGGTTGGGTTCACTGCTCCTAGCTTCCGCACCCAGAAGGGTTTGTTGGCAAGGGAGGTTGGGCTGTTATTGGTGTGGATTTTCAGGGAGAAATAGTGAAGGGGGAAAATAGTATACACTGTATGCTCTCTCTCTCTCTCTCTCTCTCTCTCTCTCTCTCTCTCTCTCTCTCTCTCTCTCTCTCTGTGTGTGTGTGTGTGTGTGTGTGTGTGTGTGTGTGTGTGTGTGTGTGTGTGTGTGTGTGTGTGTGAGAGAGAGAGAGAGAGAGAGAGAGAGAGAGAGATATGCAAGGATCTCTTTTTTTTCTCTGTCACACTTCCCAAAATCAGCTCCTCTCTCCCCGACCCCACCAAAGTACATTTTCCAAAGTACAAAAATAAGCCCAAAACCAAAATCAGAGAGACAGAAGTGCTCCGAAAATAATTAAAATTTAAAATCCATGTTAATTAACACTTAATTAGCTGCTGATAGGGCAGATAAGGGGCAGGGCTTGGCGTACCCCCAGCAAGAGGTCCGCGTACCCCTAGGGGTACCCATACCACAGCTTGAGAACCCCTGGTATACAGTATGCATGTGCTGACATACCTTAGTGGTCAAGTACTGTCAACTATTCAAGAGCCAAGGCTGACAGATCACACCTGATTGTTAAAGCACTAAACTGATGATAAATGCAGTACACATCCAAACTGGAGAGCTACCCATAGTCCTTGTTAATTCAAATCACAATCACATCCACACGGATGAGTTTCAGTTCCTCAACTTTCATTTGCAATTGTTCTTCATGTTATGATTATAGTTACCTGAAGAAGAAAGACAAATGGCTTAGGGCAGGCCTTGATTGCCCCCAAATTGAATGCTGCTGAGCAGCTTTGTCTAGTGGCCAAGCTGGGGCTAAAACAGGCTCCCGCTTGGGCTGCTTGCTAGAGAGCAGAACCTAGTTGCCTAGAACCACAGTGCATGCTTGGTGGTATATGTTTGACTATGTAGGTAAATTATGCAGATCTAGTCTAGCGAAGTTAAATCATCCCCCTTTATTTTACTTATATTACCATTGTAATGCCAGAATAGTATCCATACACTTCCGTATACAGTAATATGAACTGGCCCATTTGGCCCATGTAAACCATAGACTTCTGGCAGCAGCGTCCCTTCCTCATCCAGAGCTCCTGCCAAAGCCCACAACGATCCCTTGCAGGGTTTGCAAGAGGCTCTCAATGAAGAGGGGAGATGCTGTCAGAGTCAGGAGCTTCTGGTCCTTGTTGATGTCCTTTTGGTGGCTGCACGGGAGCATCTCAGACTTTGAAAGGGGCTCCAGAGGAGGAAAGGAAGATGCAGCTCGCCCACCTCCCCACCACAGCTTCAGCAGTCAGCGTCGCTCTCCTCATCTTCCTGGAGGTGGGAGTGGAGGTGGGAGTGGAGGAGAGTGCTACAGGGAAATGTTACCCACTTTTTCTCTTACCCTTACACCCCGGAAAGGAATACGCCAGACAACGTTTCTTTGGTACGAATGGTCACTTTATTTATAATTAAGAAGACCTGCAAAGGCAAAACTTAACTAGGGGCATCTAACCACCCCCTTTTGACGTGCGGATACTGGTCGGGGGAAAATAGTGTTCGCTATTTACCTCCCCCTACTTTATCTGGCGTGGACACCCAGGCTCCAGGCCCCTTCGGTCACTGCCCGATGGGGCCTATCACGGCCAACCCCGAAAGGTGAAGACAGCTGAGCAGTGCAGGTGACCATACTGGCTACGCCATTGATGGTACCTCCCTGCTCGGATCAGGTGGTTTGCCAGCCAGCCTCACCGACCCGAGGGTAACAGTGTCGTGATGAGTGGTCCTGACTTACCACCTGACCTTGCCGAACTCCAGGTGGACGCCGATTCCCTATCAACCTACCTATCCAATTCCGCACGCCACCTGCCACATCGGGTGACCAGCCTAGCGCTTGATCACCCAGCCCCACTGGACCAAACACAAAAACAAAGCCTGTTGCAGGTCTTCCAGAAACAAGTCCGCCCCGGCAGGGGAAAGGTGAACGCCGTCACCGCGGAACAACCAGGCTGCATCATGCCGGATGCGTGGGTGTGGGATGATTGCTCCCTCACACGCACGCACCACCCATCCCAGGTAAGCATTCACCTTGCGGCGGGTCAAATCCACCGCCCAGGGATGTATTGCCCCCCGCCAGACCCTTTGTGGTAGCATGTTGGACCAGAGGAGGCGAACTCCCGGGATCCATGCCCTGATGGTGTGTATGTCCCTGCGGATCTGTAGCCTCAAGGCCTTGGAAGACCTCTGGCACAGATCATTCTCACCGAGATGTAGCAGCAAGAGCTGGGGCGGGGGGTGGATGTCCAGGAATTGCAGCAAGAGAGGCAGAAGCTGGCCGCAGAGTAATCCCCGTCTGGCGGCCCACCAGACAGACGCGACGCTGCCTAGCCCCAGTTGGTCGCCGCAGATGGAAGCGGTGGCCCTCTTCCGTGCCCAGAACAAGATGGAGTGTCCAAGCAGGAGAATCCGTGCCGGAGCGGGGCTATAAACATCTAAAGAAACAGAACAAGAGGTGAGTCCTCAAACAATTGCAACCAAAGGACAACATAACAAGCATGCAAACAGGCCAAGCACCGTCCAGTGCTATAACCTCCCCCTCTCTGGGTTGCAGGCCCCCACCGAGCCCCCAGGCATGCAGCGGGGGGAGGGGCCGACACCATGGCCAAACCGGGCTCCACCGCCCTGCCATCAGCGCCTAATATAACTCTTGTAGGCCCCGGACTGCCATCTGCCTATCCGCTGGATGTCGGTCGCCGGGAGCCCCAGAGCGGCCGCGGCCGAGGCCCACCAATTCGGAAGGAGTGGAGGCCGAACTCTCCTTGCTCCAGACCCAGCAGGGACAAAGCCCTGCTCAAGATTGCCCTAAATTGAAATAGGGTCAATGGGGAGGCGTCGGCATGCCGAAACAGCCAACCCGCCTGGCTGCCTCGAAGCTGTAGGTAAGCGTCGAGCGCAGTCACCGGGCAGAGGGGGAGCCCCGGCACCCTGCGCAGGTAAACCACCTGCCCCTTGGCTCGCTGGTCCGTCTTGGACCGGCGGAGGGAAAGCCGGGCGCCGGATGGCGCGAACCTCAGATCCTGAAATTGTAACGCCCTCCCTGACGTGTCCTTTCTGGAACACGCCAAGACTTCACTAGGGCGGAAGGCACCGAAGAACAGTACGAAAGCCACTGCTCTAAAGAGGACCGCCTCGTAATCTGACTCACAGCATCCTGCAAAGGCAGTACTCAGACCTTGTAAGATAGCCGGAGTAATCGGGCGCCGCCAATCAGGGGGTGCCGGGACCACCCTCCGCAGGCCTTCCAGGGTTTTCCGGACCCTAAAGTCCCCCGTAAGTTCCCCATAACCGGAGGCTTTGGAATAGAAGGCAATGGCTGCCAGGTACACCGCGATCGAGCGGACCGCCAGTCCGCTGTCCCACAGGTGTAGTATAAAGCAAATGAGGTGGTCTGCTGGCACCGGCCATAGGTCTGGCAGGGGAAAGTCTGACCTAAAATCCCTAAAGGCTCTGACCTTACCGGCATAGCTGGTGCGAGAAGACGGGGCCAAGGCCAACCACATCAGGTGGGTGGCTCGGGCAAGCCCAGCTGCCACAGCCACTGAGGCATCACCTCTGGTTCCAGGCGGGCTTCGGGCGCCAACTCCCGGAAACGCTCCCCCTGGAAACGAGATAAAGCATCCGCTATGGAATTAGCCAGGCCCGCAACATGCTGTGCCCGGAACAAAGCGTTTATCCTCAAGCATTGGAGGACAAAGGCCCTGACAAGCCGCATCACCCGATGCGAGTGAGAGGTTTGCTGGTTGATAACAAAGACGACCGCTTGGTTATCACACCAGAAACGGATCGTGGCGTTCCTGAAATCATCCGCCCAGATGTGTGTGGCCACCACAATGGGAAACAATTCCAAAAACGTCAGATCACGCACCAGGGCGCTGTCTGCCCAGGCCGGGGGCCAAGGTGCCGCGCACCAGCGGCCCCTAAAACAAATCCCAAAACCGGCGCCTCCCGCCGCGTCTGAATGGACTTCCAGCGTGGCATTCAGAAGACGCTCCGTGCGCCAGAAGGAAATCCCATTAAACTCCCGCAGGAAAACCAGCCACATGCGCAAATCCTCGCGCATGGAGCTGGAGATCCTGATTTTGAAGTGCGGCCGCCGTGCCCCCACCATGGCGTCACATAGACGCCGGAGGAAGGCCCGGCCTGGGGCGACCACCCTGCAAGCAAAGTTTAAGTGACCCACCAAAACTTGCAGTTCCCGTAGGGACAATTTACGCGCCCCTACGGCCTGCTCGAGAAGCCCCGCCAACCTGCCCAGCTTGTCTGCTGGCAGGCGACAGCATTCTTCCTCGGAGTCCAGTTCCACTCCCAGGAAGGTCAGCTTCGCAGCGGGTCCCTCCAATTTGTGTTGCGCCAAGGGGACGCCTAACTCCCGGCAGAGCTGAATGAACGTGTCTAACAGCTTCCGGCATTCCTGGGACCCTTTTCTTCCCATGAAAAGAAAGTCGTCCAAGTAATGCGCGGCCGACCTAATTCCGGCTCGCTCCTTGGTGACATGTTCCAGCATCGTGGAGAATGCCTCAAAAAGCGAGCACGATAAAGATAAGCCCATCGGGAGATTCCGATCAAAGTAATATTTGCCCTCAAATTGGATGCCCAGCAGACAGAAGTCGTCTGGGTGGATGGGTAAGAGGCGGAAAGCGGATTCGATGTCCGCTTTCGCCATCAGAGCCCCTTTTCCCCGGCCGCGCAAGATTGCGATAGCCGCATCCAGGGACGTATATTTTACTGAGGCCAATTCCTCCGGAATTCCGTCGTTGACGGAGGCACCGTGCGGGAAAGAAAGGTGGTGTATCAGTCTGTATTGACCACGAACTTTCTTAGGCACTATTCCCAGTGGGGACACTATCAAATTGGGGATGGGGAGGGTCTCAAACGAACCAGCTATTCTCCCCGCCGCCAACTCTTTCCCCAGTTTGGCGCGTACAGTCTCCTCCATACCCGTGACGGACTTAAGGTTCTCCGCCCACGAAGGGTGTGTCGGGTGAGGGGATGGAATCCGAAAACCTTCGGTAAAACCGGCAGCTAGGAGCTGTGCGGCTTTCCGGTCAGGATAGTCGCGCAGTATCCGTAGCAGGGGGCCAAGCCTAATCGGCGTTGGCCCCTTTTCCTTGCTGGCCGGCACCGGAACCGGAGCCCCCGCCCTTTCTGTCCCCTTGCTGTCCCCGTCTGCCGGGTCTCTGACCCGACAGGCGAGCACATCCCTTAAGGGCGTGCTTGGCCCCACAAAGGGCACAGGCATGCGTAAACGAGCACCCTTGCCTGCCACAGCGCCCTGCTGTGTTGTACTCGAAACAGGGCCGCGGGGGTTGAACCCACTGATTGCCAGTGCCTGTTTTGGCCTGGCCACCCTGTGCACGAGCAATCAGGTGCCCGCTGTCGGATCTGTCGCCCTTGGTGGCCCCGCCTGGAACCACCGTGTGGTTCCAGATCTCCCACTGGGGGGCGCGCCAATCTACAGCGGGGTCGTGGGCTGAGCGCAGGCGTACGCCCTCGTCATAAGCCAGCCAACCGGCTCCGCCGTACTCCCTGGAAGCCTTGTGGACAGTGTCCAAATGCTTTATCAGGGCCTGAGCTTTTTTGGGGTGCATTTGAAGCACCACCGCCATATAAATGGAGTAGCCCGATAACCAGTTCGCCCAAGTTCTATCCACCTTTCGCCGGCGGACGACGTCCTGGTCCCTGAGGGGTTCCCCCACCCGTTGAGCAGGCTCAGGCTCCTTCTGGAGGAGGCTGAACATGTCCACGTACTCGCCTCGCCATATTTTTTCCTTCACGGAAAGTGCGAGATGCCAGCCGAGGGGCCAACCCATGTCGCCGTAAGCCCGGCGCGGCAGGTCGTCCTCCGGCACCGGGGGGAATCCCGAGGTTGCAGGAAGCGCCGGCAACCATCCGGCGGGCTCTTGTGCCCCGCCGTGCTGCGTCCAGGGAGGCCAAGGTGGTTGGGCAGAAGTCTCTGGTGGGGCTGTGTAGGAGCCCTGGCCTAGGTTGGTCGGAGCGGCAGGCTGAGCACCCGCTTCCGGGCCGCCCATGCGAGTTAGCAAGCTCGAAAACAGAGCAAACCAGGCCGCATTGCTGGCCCCACCGGACCCCATTGGACCACCCCAGACTTCCCCCAGACCCATGGAAGAAAGCGGCGAAGCCTCACCTGCCACCGCCGCTTCTAAATCGAATGGCGGGTCCTCTGGTTCCACAAAACTGGAAGGGGCAGTAGCTCCAGCTGCGGGGAACGCCTGTGCCACCCCTGCAGCGTGGGGAGTAGGGGCCCTGGACCTGGAAGCGGATGAAAGTACCATTTTAGAGCCCCGCCCTTTACGGGCGGAGCGTCGAGTGGGCTCGGGAGCCGCTGAAGTGTTACCCCCGTCACCTAAACCCGCGTCCCTCTCCGCCTTTTCACGTTCCAGAGCCTCCAAACGCGCAATTACCGCGTTATATCTGGCGGCAGCATCATCCTCGTCCGAGGATGACTCTGGAGGTGGGTTGTGGGCTGGTCTTTTGGGGGCCCGCCCCCCATGTTTCTGCCTTTTCTTGGCCATACTGCCCAAAGGGGTGTGTGTGTCTTGCTTATACAGGTATCGCCCAGTGGGGAGGGCTGTGTGCCCCGCTCCCCACGACTGTCGCTGCTCCCGTGACGAGGAGAAAGAAAGCTGCTCGGGGGGGGGGCCGCACCACCTCCGATGAGCAGAATCGCTGCAGCTGCGCTGCAGTGTAGTGTAAGCAACAGGGGGGGTCAGCCCCTCACGATGAGAACCGCGTTCCAGTCCCTCGTTGGTTCGGCCACCCCCTGGGGAGCGGGCCGAACTCTCCGTCGGAGCGCTAACGCTCAAGCTGCAGGCCGGGTTCGTCAGGCCTAGTTGCCTGTGAAGCCGACAGGAGTGGACGCCAGGCCGACTCGCTGGAGCTCGGTCTGCTGCGTCCACCTCTGTTGGTTCCCGAACGCCGACTGAGGGAGCCGCAATAACGCTGAGCTCCCTCGTGTCGGCTCCCGGGTCACGTGATCCGGGCCAGCCAATCAGCTGGCCCGAATCACGGAGCGGAGAACGTCGCTGGGCGCACCCCCCCGGGAGCAGAGCAAACGCTCCCGGGACGCGAGGTGCGTCCCAAGAGGCTTCTGGAACGATAGGAGCAATAACAGTGCCTAGGAAGCAATGCACCAAAGGGGGGGTGAATGCAATGAGGATGGTGAGAGGACAGGTGAGGTGGTGCCTGCCAGGGGTGGGAGGCAGCACCTGCCTCCTCTTTGCCTCCTGGGGCAACCGCTTCACTTGACCTTGTGCCTGTTTTATTTTTTAATATATACTTTAATTACGATAATCTACAAGACATAATATTTCAGAAAATATAGCAAGTGCGAAGCAGTCCTCTCTCATGCTTGTTTTTGTAACCACGGGTCATGGAGGAAATCTTGACTAATCAAAAGGGTCAGGAAATCCAGACACGTGAGTGTCAGAGCATACGAAACTGCTAAAACACATTGACGTATTTGTCAGTCAGAACTACAGCAAAAGCATCCCTCGTCCTGAAACTGGTCAAAGATCTGAGTGCGTTCCAAATGAATGCATATAATTCCTCAAGGCTTTGTGAGTGACACAATTACTTGCAAAGTGGTGACAAAGTACCCACCTCTGCCTTCTCCATTGCTCTAAGGCAGTGGTTCTCAAACTGGTGGGTTGTGACCCACCAGGAAATCTGGATGCAGTTGCTACCCCCTTAAGGGTGGTGGTGATGTTGGCGACGTACTGTTGCTGGCGGGAAAACGTTTTTTCAACTTAACCGGGGTCGTACCAGCCCTCCAGAGGGTGGGGGGGGCTGTGACCCGATCTGAAACGTGGGGAGGCCCCTGGTAAGTAAAAAAAGAAGAAAAAACGAGCCTTTTTTCCCAACAGTAGTGGGATCCCAGGAGGGCTGCTGTTGGCCCACCCCTGCAAGGTCTTACAACTTCCCCTACTCTTGGGGAGAACTTTGAGAACTGCTGCTCTAAGGGTTGATAGTCTCATCAGGCCCTTTGTTACATCACCAGGCCCCACCTCAGGAAACTCAGGTCCTCGGATGCTTCCAATCTAGCAACCCTACTTAGCTGCCCATCCAGGGCTGGCCCAAGACCTCCTGATGCCTGAGGCAGCATACCAAATGCTCCCCCCCTTTTACCTGATGATGGGCCAGCCTCTGCTCCTCCCAGTCTCCAATATTTATTTATTTATTTATTTACAGTATTTTTATCTCGACTTTCTCCCCAAAGGGACCCAAGGCGGCTTACAACAGAAAAAAAAATACATACAAAAAACACAATATAAAAAAATCACATTTTAAAACAGTAAAAACAATTAATAAAAATTAATAAAAACAGTGTCTAAAAACAATTTAAAAGATCATGGCTTCAATCAGAGCAGGAGCATAAAAACAGCAGCACACCCACCTGTACCAGCGAGATGTTAAAAAAGGCAGGGGCCCAGAAGGCTTCCTTGAACAAGAAGGTTTTTAGGCCTCGCTGGAAAGTGTCCAAGGAGGGAGCAGTTCGTAGGTCAAAGGGGAGGGAATTCCATAAGGTTGGTGCCACTACTGAGAAGGCCCTGTTTCTGGCCGCCGCCCCTCGGACCTCCTTGGGGGACGGCACCCACAAAAGGGCCTTCTCTGATGATCTGAGGAGATGAGCCGGACTATATAGAAGTAGGTGGTCTCTCAAATATCCAATACTGTAGCTCAGCATTCTCCTCCACATTTCCTCTTCTTTCTTATTCTTCTTCATCGCCCTCCTATTCCAATGCAGGGAATGGAAAGAGAAGGAGGGATAGTGGAGGCAAATAGGTATACAGAGATGGGCGCCCCCCACCCCCGTGGCAACGTGACAGCCTGGATGTGGAGGGGCAAAGTGACATCGCCACCGGAAGCGGTAAAACAGTAACGAAGGACCGGGCGGGCAGTTTTTCACGCCACGTTTTCACAGCGCTTTCCCTCCTCATTGCTGCGTATACGGCGGGGTTGTCACCTCCCTGTTTGCTGCCCAGGGCAGACTGCCCCCCCCACCCCAGCATTTCAATGCCTCTGGCGCCCCCACTAATTAGTTCCCTGAGGCAACCACTTCAGTTGGCCTCATGGATGGGCCAGCCCTGCTGCCACCTCATATTTTGTTTTGGTAAAGATGTGAGATTTCCCTCTCCCTCTTCTTGATGACAACTCACTGGGATGGCCTCTTCCTACCTCCTGCCCCACCTCCAGACTATTTAGTTTGCCAGTACGGCAGCCTATCTGAACACTATCCTTATACCACAACAATATATTTCTCTTTGTTTCAGTGGCTTGAGAAATTTAGCACAAGAAATAGCCGTAGCTGATGGTAGATGCACCAACCTTATAAAAACTGCTGGCTGGACACTAACGTTATAATTAAACGTGGGCAATCTTCACTGCAGATGTCTTGGCAATGTTGGTCCACTAGGGGGTAGCCCAATGCAAAGCGACTGAATCAGTATTTTAGCTTTAAAGGATCATGAAATTCTCAGACCTAGGGTTTGTAGGGAGGTTTGCCAGTTAACTCCTGTATCTGACATGATGCTTTGTGTCTCTCTTGATGGACCAAAACTTTTGTTTCTCAAACTTCCACAATATAATTAATAAACATGACAACTGGATAGAACTTGGCACAACGCCTTATTCTCATCCAGCACACTGTCACACAGGGGTAATTGTAGTTATTTACATTTGGCATCCAGCTCACCAAACTAGCAACATAGTAATTTTTTTATTTTTTATTTTTTTGGTTTGGCTAGGAATGTAGAGGCTATTAAATTAAACAGGTTAATGTGGCTACAGCATTTCAACCCCCCCCCCGCTATCCCCACTGCCGTAGTAAATCTGCCACCTGTTTATTTCCATGAAAATTCAATTACAGCACCACCAGTTTATTCTTCTTATGTGAGCAATTAACTGCAGGATGTTCTCAGCTCAAAGAAATTCCTGGTCTCCTACTCCCTCTGTGAAATTAGTTATTTTGTTGCTTCTGTTCTGTGGACTGGTAGTATCCCGCTCAGTGGATTGGCCAGTCTCACACATGATTGCAAAATGAAAGGGCAGTTTCTACTTCCAGTCCTTGGGAGGTCTGTGGCAGAGCAGACAAGATTTCCTAGCTCAGGGTTGTTCTGAGCTGGTGACACCTGGCCGGCATTGTTCTTGCTTTTCTGGATTAAATGGGAAGCATATTTTACCTGATTCAATGAGCAAGCGTTTGCCTTGCAATAGCTTAATGGTAGAGCTTATATTCTGCATGCGGAAGGTCCCTGGTTTCATCATCCATGCATTTTCAGATACGGCTGGGAAAGACCTCCAGTGAAATCCTGGAAAGGTGCTTCCAGTCAGTGTAGATGATACTGACCTAAACAGACCAACGATCAACATCTGATAATAATAATAATACACAGTATTTATATACCGCCTTTCTTGGTCATTGAATTTCTCCTCCGACTTTAATCCAAGGCGGTGTACATGGGCAGGCTGTCCTAACCCCCCTTGTTTTTTTTTTTACAATATATATATAAATGTCCAATCTTTCATGAACAGATACTTTCCAGGTGGTATCCTTTTTACAGTCTGACAATTCTGGCTCCTCCCACACTCGACCGACGCAGCTGGGAGCTCTTATCTCTCCTCCTGGAGGCTTTCACAGCTTTTTGCCGGCGGCGTGTCTCGAACTTATCAAGTTCACCAGGCTTTGAAGGCAGCAGCTCTCCCAACTACGCCAGACTCTTCTGCCCGATAGAGCAGGTACTTCATTTCAAATATTTGGGGGTTGTTTTTCACTCAAGTGGCTCTAGGAAAGCACATGCTGAACATGTTGCCCTAAATGAACAGAAAAGTGCTAATGCCATTCTGCATTTTATGCGCACTAAAGGGGAACAGTTTTTCCCGGCAGCTCTTAATCTTTTCAAGGCTAAGACTTTGGCCCAGATGCTATACGGGGCACAGTTGGGCTCTTTTCCCAATACGGTGAAATTGGAGCGGGTTCAATCTAAGTTTATTAGATCAGCTCTTGGGGTTCCCAGAGGGGTCTCAAATGCTCTTCTGCGCTTGGAGACAGGTCAGATTAGAATGGAAGCTCGAGTGTGGTTGGTTATATTCTCATATTGGTTAAAACTTATCTTCTGTCCATTGGGACTTATTCCTCTTATTTTACAAGATGTATTTGAATCTGGATGGATCAAGGGGGTTGATGTAAAACTGCCCACCTTGGGGGCCTTTCTAGGTCGTATTTGATTGATTGGTTTGGGATTGGATCAGGCGGGAGCTATTATCAAACAACGGATTATTGATAGTGAGCTCCAATTAGACCTTAGTATGGTAAAAGTGTTTTGTATCAAGGAAGATCTTAGATATTTAGTTGCCCCTGCTCCATATTTAGGTCAGCTGGAGTTGCCTAGCCACAGACGAGCATTCACGTTAGCCCGCTGTGGGGGGTTGTCCTCTGCAGTTCTAGAGGGCCGGTATAAGAGGATTCCATATGCAGAACGATTATGTCCTTGTGAGGCCAACCAAATTGAATCAATAGAGCATGTTTTGTTGGACTGCAGTTTTTATAGGGAGATCTGGGCGATCCATATCTCTTCAATAGTGGAAGGGCTGGTGACAATCTCTAGAAGTGATTGTAAAGCTTATCTCCTGTCAGACTCGTACCCTCTAGTCACCCTTGGGGTGGCTAAGTTTCTGGCAGCTATAATAAACATCAGGAGGAAGAAGGTTGAGGGAGGTGTATGAGTTAGATTCAGTTTTTGAGACTATTTGAGATTGATATTAATGTTCTAATTTTAATTATAATCAATGGCTATAATATATTTTAAATTTATATTTGTATCTGTTCTTTACTTTTGTGCTGGTCAATGACTGTAATAAAGGACTGACCGACTGACCGACCGACTGACTGACTGACTGACTGACCGACTGACCAACAATCTGTTTCAACATAAGGCAGCTTCCTATGGTTCAACTGTGGGGTATGCCAGTGATAGTGAACATTGTTACTCGGACCCCACTTTGCTCTTTGCATAGTGCGTTCTGGGCAATACTGATCTTTCTAGGATTCAGTTTGCCTACCAGCTGTAGCATCAGGGAATTCAATGTTTCCTTCCTCTCAGGGGCGTCACTAGACTGCACTGGGTGTCACCCCAGGAAGGGGTGACACCAAAGTGACTTTTTATTCCTGCGTTTCTCAAAGTTCTCCCCACGAGGCAGGGAGAATTTGAGTGCTTGCAGGGGCGGGGCCAGCAGTAGCTAACTTTTGGATTGCCGTCGCTGAAAAAGTGTCCAAAAACATGACATGGCACGGGCCACCGCTTCCTTGCCTGGCCTACTGACTGCAGAGCTTTCAATGTGCCTTGCGCCTTCAGCACCTGCGCGGCCGGCCAAGGCTCTGACACTGGCCATACATCTTGCATTGCTGGGGGTCTATGGTGCCCGCATGGCTGGCTGTGAGTCTGGTGGCAACGACATTTTCAGTGATCCCAGCTCTTGGAGCAGATGGAGGAAGATGGGTGGGCCTGTTGACTTGGGCGCTGTTGCAACCCAGAACAATATCCACTATAATAAAAAACAAAAATGCAACAGCAATAAAATGTTTTCAAAACCCTTCAGAGCAAAAACAGCAGAAAAAAAACACATCAAGGAGTGTCCCTACTTTCATCTGTCAAATGGGGGATGGTATGCACTTCCTTTTGCCAAAACCATCTCCGAAACTTCTCACATCTCATGCCTTCCTGAATATTTCCCATAGAAATGCAATATGTAGCAAGCTCTTTCTGACCCTAGAAATGTGCCATGGCAGAGAACTGCATACAGGTGGCCCCCCCATATCCATGGATTCGCTATCCACGGTTTCAGTTATCCACGGTTTCAGTTATCCACGGATCGCGGGGACCCCCCAGGTTTTTGCTTTTTTCCCAGTAAGCTTTGTTTCTTCCTTAAACAAACAGGAGAAGCAGCCTCTGGCTGCTTATTGCAGGCAAGTAGAATGAGACTAAGTCCTAGAGAGGCTCTGCAAGGTTAACAGAAACCTTGCAGAGCCTCTCTAGGGCTTAGTCTCATTCTACTTGCCTGCAATGGAGGCTGCTTCTCTGTTTTAAGAAAGAAACAAAGCTTGCTGAAAGAAAATAAGAGCTGGGGGGGGGAGCATGCCTGCCTGCAGCGGAGGCAGGGCGGGGGGGCCTCAGGAAACCATGGAGGGGGTGTTCGCTCTTATCCACGGTTTCAAGTATCCACTGAGGGGCCTGGAACATATCCCCAGCGGATATGGGGGGGGGAGTACTGTACAATGTGAAGGAGCATCAAAACAGGCCTCTTCAAAGAAACACTCCTTATTTCTACTACTTTCTCTCAAGGCCAAGATGCATGTTTATTCTGGGGTGAGAAAAAAAACACGATGACTCAATCAATGTATTTTTTCCCTTGATTTCAAGTATTTCTTCTGATGGAGTGACTTGCCAGGTTTTCACGTGGGCACTGTTTCCACTCAGAGAACTCCCCAGATGGAAATAGGCCATAAAGGCATGGTGTGTGGGCTTTACTACCACAAAAACGAACAAGCAGAACAGCCCCAGGCTCTGTGACTTTTGTGTGATGTGTTAGAATGTGGTTGTCTTGATTAAAGGAATGAGTGAAAAGTAGTTCTTTGAAACTGTAAGAAACATGCAAAAGCTTGAGTAAAGAATGAAGTGGTTCTGGAGTTGGACTTAGACCTGAAAGATCCAGGTTCAAATCCCTGCTCACCCGATCCACAAAGCTTCCTGGGTGACCTTGGGCAAGTCACTATCTCTCTCAGCCTCATCTACCTCACAGGGTTGTTGCGAAGACAAAAGGAGTGGAGGAATGATGTACACCGCTCTTTGTACACAGCTCCTTGGAGGAAAGGTGGTATAAAAATGTGAAAAATAAAACAAACAAATATAACCATTCCAAAATATGGGAAGATTTTTTTTTTTGCTGCTGAGTGTCATTCAGAATAGAACTTGAGTGACCTTATTGGACATTTATTTATTTGAAATATGTATATCTTGCATTTTCTTTCCTGCTAGGGAGGCGTTCAAGGTGGCTAAAAACACATTATTATTATTTTTAAAAAGTAACTCGTATAACAAAGCAAGAGCAAACATGCCTTTAGCTGCAGGAACTACAGTGGGAGTAATGGAGGTAGCCTTATACCCAGGGCCAAGAGTTTCAAATTTTGAGTGCCCCTGCAGAGAAGGCCCTGTCAGGCATCACCACTAAATGCACCTCTGCCAAGGGTGAGAAATGGAAGAAGCCTCTCTCAGATGATCTCACGGGATGTGCAGTTCCATATGGGAGGAGGCTGTCCAAGCACTCTGGCCTCAAATCACTTAGGGCAGTGTTTCTCAACTGGTAGTATACCAGTGGTATGTCAGTGGTATGCACGGCACCCGCAGGCACCCACTTCGTATTATGGAGACCGTGGCGCAACTCGGCGGGCAGAGTTCCAGAGCGTGGGTTTTGCATGCTTGAAAAAGCCCTCCCACCTGTCCTGAACCTCTTACCGGTGTTTGCAGAGTCGCACTGTGATTTCCAAATTAGAAGTAACAGGCAATAACGTCATTGTCAGTTACTTCCGGTGGTACATGGAAAATCCACGGCGTGGGAAGTGGTATGTTGCGCCAGGACATTGAGAAACTCTGACTTTTAGGGCACTGAATAATCACTTAAGGCATTCAAACCAGCACCTTGCAATGCACCTGAAACACAATGGCAACCAACCCAGCTGATGAAGCAAAGGCGCAATGTGCATATACATATATAGACCAACAAACTGTGCATGGGGCCCTAGAAGGTCACTACATATGGAGGGGAAATATTTGTGGTTTTTGAAATTAACAAGTTTTTCAGTAGAGTGAGAAAGCATTTTTGACACCTATCCTAGAAATAAGGGATAGACTTTGGAAAGGTTGTTGGCCAGCAACAGACCTTTCAGTCATTCTCTGCTCCCAGCCCCATGTTGTAGCACAACTTTGCAGTACCGTGAAGGTTTTTGAAGGTAACATTTCTCAGTGTTAAACATTCCAAATAAATAAGTGAATGGTTTTTCAGTGCCTGCTGCTTGAGAAGGTACCTCCCGGTCTGCACTGTGTAATAAAAAGAATACTATATTAACTTTGTATGAATGCTGTCCCTCCTGGGATCTTCACAAAAACTCCTGTAGATGTTTATCTTGTATGATGTGATCCCATTGAGCAGCTCTTTAAATAAACTAAGTGTGGCTTATGTAGTTGTAGTGAGAATCTGCCTGGTGGCTATTTTGATGTAAACACCTTTGTGTCTAAACACTGATGGCTCAGGGATTCTGAATTTTGCATCTCCATAGGAAAATGCCAGATACAATTGTTCTTACCTTTTCGGTTCATGCCACATCTGTTGTAAATCTTCTTTACTGGCTTTCTCTTCTCAGCTTGGTAAAGATGTTGCAAACACCTCTGACAGTCTCCATAATACACTCTTGTTGTTATCATTGGCCTAGGAAGAGAAAGGCGGAAACTGACAGTTTTGTGCACTGATTAGGACAAAGTTTCAGATAATAGTAGGGCTGGGTGTCTCCCATTGGCTCTGGTTCAGAAATACTTTAGTTGGACTGGTTTATTTTCAATCAGGAGCCACCATGCCGCATTTTGCTGAGGCCTGGCCTTAGGGCTTAAAACAGTGATGGCGAACCATTTGGGCTTGGTGTGTCAAAGATTTTGAAAATGCCTAACTTGACTCTGCTGGTGTGTCACCCCCCCCCCCAACTTTTAATAGTACTTTGACTATTGCTACTTTTAATAGTAATTTTGAATTGAACTGAACTGAAAACAACTATAGAACACATTGCATTTTATTTAACATCAATTAGTGACTTTTTTGCGAAAATATAAGGTGTGTCGAGGCCAAAATGACCTTGCGTGTCACCTGTGACACGCTTGTCATAGGTTCGCCATCACGGGCTTATGCCAATGTTGTTGTTGTTCAGTCGTTAAGTCATGTCTGACCCTTCGTGATCCCATAAACCATATCCCGCCAGGCCTTCCTGTCCTCCACTATCTTCCTGAGTTCGCTCATTTTCATGTTTGTTGCATCGGTGATGCTGTCTAACCATCTCATCCTTTGCCTTCCCCTTCTCCTTTTGCCTTCAATTTTTCCCAGCATCAGAGTCTTCTCCAGAGCTCTCTTCGCATTAGGTGGCCAAAATATTTGAGTTTCAGCCTTAGTACCTGTCCTTCCAGGGAACAGTCAGGGTTGATTTCATTTAGGATTGACTGATTTGATCTCCTAGCAGTCCAAGGGACTCTCAGGAGTCTTCTCCAGCACCACAGTTCGAAAGCATCTATTTTTCGGCGCTCAGCCTTCCTTATGGTCCAACTCTCGCAACCATACATTGCTACTGGGAACACCATCGCCCTGACTATACGAACTTTTGTTGGCATGGTGATATCTCAGCTTTTTATTATGCTATCTAAATTTGCCATAGCTTTCCTTCCAAGGAGTAAGCGTCTTTTAATTTCATGGCTGCTGTCTCCGTCTGCAGTGATCTTGGAACCCAAAAAAGTAAAATCTGTTACTGCTTCCATTTCTGCCCCTTCTATTTGCCAGGAATTGATGGGACCAGATGCCATGATCTTAGTTTTATTAATGTTGAGTTTCAAGCCAACTTTTGCACTCTCCTCTTTCACTCTCATCAAGAGGCTCTTTAGTTCTTCTTCACTTTCTGCCATTAGGGTGGTATCGTCTGCATATCTGAGGTTGTTGATGTTTCTCCCGGCAATCTTGATTCCGGCTTGCGATTCATTCAGCCCTGCATTTCTCATAATGTACTCTGCATATAAGTTAAATAGGCAGGGTGACAATATACAGCCTTGCCGTACTCCCTTCCCGATTTTGAACTAATCGGTTGTTCCATGGCCGGTTCGAACTGTTGCTTCTTGACCCGCATACAGGTTTCTCAGGAGACAGGTAAGGTGGTTTGGTACCCCCATCTCTTTAAGAATTTGCCACAGCTTGTTGTGATCCACACAATCAAAGGCTTTTGCGTAGTCAATGAAGCAGAAGTAGGTGTTTTTTTGGAACTCTCGTGCTTTCTCCATGGTCCAGCGCATGTTGGCAATTTGATCTCTAGTTCCTCTGCCTCTTCGAAAACCAGCTTGTACTTCCAGTAGTTCTCGGTCCACGTACTGCTGAAGCCTAGCTTGTATGATTTTGAGCATAACCTTGCTAGCATGTGAAATGAGTGCAATTGTGCGAAAGTTTGAACACTCTTTGGCACTGCCCTTCTTTGGAATTGGAACGTAAACTGACCTTTTCCAATCCTTTGGCCACTGAATTTTGCAATAAGAAGCTCATGATCTGAGCCACAGTCAGCTCCAGGTCTTGTTTTTACTGATTGTATAGAGCTTCTCCATCTTTGGCTGCAAAGCACACAATCTATCTGGTTTCGGTATTGACCATCTGGTGATGTCCATGTGTAGAGTCGCCTCTTGTGTTGTTGGAAAAGAGTGTTTGCTATGACCAGCGTGTTCTCTTGACAGAACTCCGTTAGCCTTTGCCCTGCTTCATTTTGCGCTCCAAGGCCAAACTTGCCTGTTGTTCCGTTTATTTCTTGATTTCCTACTTTAACATTCCAGTCTCCTATGATGTAAAGGACATCTTTTTTGGGTGCTAGTTCTAGAAGGTGTTGTAGGTCTTCATAGAACCGGTCCACTTCATCTTCTTTGGCATCAGTGGTTGGGGCATACACTTGGATTACTGTGATGTTGAATGGTTTGCCTTGGATTCGAACTGAAATCATTCTGTCGTTTTTGAGGTTGCACCCCAGTACTGCCTTTCCCACTCTTTTAATGACTATGAGGGCTACTCCATTTCTTCTAACGGATTCATGCCCACAGTAGTAGATATGATGGTCACCTGACTTAAATTCGCCCATGCCCGTCCATTTTAGTTCGCTGATTCCCAAGATGTCAATGTTCAATCTTATCATCTCATTTTTGACCACATCCAGCTTGCCTTGATTCATAGACCTCACATTCTATGTTCCTAAGCAGTATTGCTCCTTGCAGCATTGGATTTTCCTTTCAACCTCAGACACATCCACAGCTGGACGTCCTATTGGCTTTGGCCCAACCGCTTCATTCTTTCTGGGTCTACTTGGAATAGTCGTCCGCTCTTCCTCAGTAGCATATTGGACACCTTCCGACCTGAGGGTCTCATCTTCCAGCGTCATATCTTTTAGCCTTTTGGTACTGTTCATGGGATTTTCTTGGCAAGGTTACTGGAGTGGGTTGCCATTTCCTTCTCCAGTGGATCACTTTTAGTCAGAACTCTCTGCTACGACCTGTCCGTCTTGGGTGTCCCTGCACGGCATAGCTCATGGCTTCATTGAGTTACGCAAGCCCCTTCACCATGACAAGGCAATGATCCATGAAGGAGATGCCAATGTTGACAAAGGAGATGCCTCATTTTCTTGGGTGCAGCAGCAACTGTACACTTTGCTTGCCGAGCCCCTAATCTGTGTGTATCCGTTTAGGCTGATGATGTGCTCAAGTAGTGGGTTGGACCATACTTCCCATCTGACCGGTCCAGCTCATTAAATGAAATGCACATATCCTTGCCCCTGCTCCTGCTTCCTCTGCTTTATCTAGAAGTCTACTAAATTGTGGGGCAGGGGAGAACTGTTTTTCTAAACCACTCCCCTACAAGCGGTGCTAAATTGCTTAGGTTTTGTGGCACATGTATGGAGGCAGTCTGGACAAACCACTCTCCATGTCATTAGAGGGGTTTACGAAGGAGTGAGGGGAAGGGCCAGGATGTGTTTGCGCACAACATTTAATACATGGCTTGGAACTTTCTGCATGAAAAAGAAAAACAACAACAACATAATGATCTGTGGATTTGATGAATAAGGACAAATGTAATAAGTTTAAAGAATTTGAAGGGGAGCTTATGGTGAATAAAATAGGGGCGATAATCTGGAAGGATTGGATGAAGGAACCGTAAGCTGGAGATTGATCGAGTTATTGTTATTTTTTTGCTTTGAGTTAAGAGAGGGAAATTGTAAAGATATGTTATTATTTACTTCTCTGTATTTCTTTTCTTTTTTACTCTCTCTTTTCTTTCTCTTTTTTCTTTTTTATTGCTTTTATATTCCTATTTTTATAGCTATATTTTTATGTATTTTTATTGTATTTGTGTTTTTTTATAAATAAATATATTTTTTAAAAATTACCGGTAATACATGGAGCCGATTGGACGGGATAAATTCAGCGGCTGCACTGGCTGCCCATTCGTTTCCGGGCCCAATTCAAGGTGCTGGTAATGACCTTTAAAGCCCTTCACGGTTCGGGTCCAGGATATCTGAGGGACCGACTTCTCCCATACATTCCGGCCCGCTCTCTTAGGTCATCTGAGGGGGCTCTCCTGCGGGTACCACCTCTATCGCAAGTTAGGGGAGTGGCAACACGTGGGCAAGCCTTCTCTGCTGTGGCGCCACAACTGTGGAACTCCCTGCCAGGGGATCTGAGAACCACCCCCTCCCTCATGACTTTTCGGCGAGGGCTCAAAGTGTTTTTGTTTCGTCTAGCGTTGTAGTCTGTCTCCTGTATCTCAAGATGCTCTGCCATGCTGCTTCTCTGCTCCATACTGTCACCCCCCCAGTGGATTTTATTGTTTTTAAAATTTGCTTATGTATCATTATGTATTTTATGTATTTTAAATTATGTATTTTAATCTGTTGTAAGCCGCCTTCGGCATAGGAAAAGGCGGGATATATTTTTTTAAATAAATAAATATAATCCCAACCAGTCCTAGGTTGGTATTCTGTGCTTGTCTCATGAGAGTGAATGCAGGGGGCTCATAGAACATGTTCTGGACTTGTGGCAAAGTATGTGATTTCCCTCCGGACTCCTTCCCCACATCCTCAGGGCACACTACAGAGATCATTGCTGGATTGTAGTTATTTACAGGTACTGGTCAAGTGTGAAAAGACAAAAAACCATGAAGATTTTCCTACCAGCATATAGTACCTGCATATTTGGCCTGTGGGGCAATCTTTGGGAAAAGGGATTTGAACAGGAAAAGTGGTCCAGAGCAAAGGGTTCATGTCCCTTTCCCGCAGCCCCAACTGCAACCACTCCCACCGCTGCATTTGCTGTTTTAAAGGCTGTGGGAGATCCAATCTCAAATCTCTCTCTGTCTTTTCAGGTCTGGATCCAAGATCAAGCCTAACATGAATTTTAGTATGTACTATATGGCAAGTGGCCATATACTATATGGTGCAGTGGGTTAAACCGCTGAACCATGAGCTGTCGATTGAAAAGTCGGCAGTTCGAATCCGCGACGGGGTGAGCTCTTGTTGCTTGGCCAGCTCCTGCCAACCTAGCAGTTCCAAAGCATGTTAATGCGAGTAGATAAATAGGTACTGCTTGCGGGAAGGTAAGCAGCACTCCGTGTTCCAGCCACGTGCAAGTGCTGCAGCAAGGAGAGTCATGCCGGCCACATGACCATTGAGGCGTCTTCGGACAACGCTGGCTCTTCGGCTTTGAAATGGGGATGAGCACCACACCCTAGAGTCGGACACGACTGGACTTAATTGTCAGGGGTCACCTTTACCTTTACCTATATGGCAATATGACTAGGGCCATGAATCATGAATTACTTTGAACATATATTAGATTGCATTGGTACATTGACGCTTGTTGTTTTTCTTTTCTAAACATCCCCTTCCCCTGAAAATTAAGACAATTTCCCTTTTCCTATGTTTAATTAACTTTTAACCTATTCTCTTTTTTGCTAGAGCTATTTGAGTTTTTTTTAAAGAGAGCCTTTAAGATCTCATCAAACCCAATAGATTAGAACTCTCCTATGATTATTACTGAGACGAAATGCTTATGTAGCTTGGATGAGCCAAGCAAGCAGCACAGTCAGAAGGTCTTGATGATGCTGTAAAATAAATAAGTTACAGGATTTGGCAACTGAAACTGAAAATAGGATAGGGAGGAATCAAAGATGACTGCAAAGGTTCAATGCCTCGGGGACTGGTGATGTTACAGTATTTCCAGCTGTACAGTAGAAATGTGGGAAGGTAAAGATTTGTGTGGGGGAAAAAAGCCTAGAATCTCTGCCTTCTTCACATTCAACTTGAGGCATAGGCAGGGCATCTGGGAGGAAAAACCAGAGAGACTGAGAAGCAGCATTAGAAAGAAGGATGCAAGTCAAGTGCTACAAATGTGGATCTTGGGAGTGTCCAAAAGGAATGACACTGCTCTGTGAAAATAGGGTATTCAAGGGCTTAGCCCCTTTAGTGAGCAGAAAGGTCCTCATCAGGTGAAGGAATGAGCCAACAAAGAAGACAGAAAAGGAGAGAGAGAGAGAGAGAGAGAGAGAGAGAGAGAGAGAGAGAGAGAGAGAGAGAGAGAGAGAGAGAGAGAGAGAGAGAGAGAGAACTAGGGTCACCCAGACCAAACATGCAGTTATTCTGTGGGGAAAATATCTGCGAGTTGCATCTGTGTGTTCCCACCACATGTTTTGAAAGTCCACCACATGAAAGTCCAGGGCTTTCTTCATGGCATAAGCTGTGCTAGTCCCTCCTCCCAAACTGCTGCCAATCATCCTCTGGCAGACTTTCTGTATCTGCATGCATCCCAGCAGCACTTGCCAGTTGGAACACCCCCACCCCCCAAAAGTTTTGCCTTCTAAGGTATTGGTCTTGCCAGTGACTGCTGTATTCATGTGCTGTTTGTTTTCTATGCCAGAGTGCATGGTGGGCATAGGGTTGTATCCCAAAGCAGGCATGTGGGGGGTCAGTCACACAAGCAGCCACTATTCACAACCTCACTCAGAAAAATACGTAAAAACTCATGTGAAAGTCTCCAAACTCACAGAATAAGAGGTGAAAAAGTGAGAAAGAGGTACTTGGATAGTCTTTGGTGTAAAAATTCGTGGATGTCTCACAGATAAGGAAACCCATGTGAGTTTTGCAGCTGTTATTCTGTGGGAAATGCTCATTTCCATGTGGATTTTTGCATGTTTGATCTTGGTCTAGGAAACTGTAGTGTTTTTAAAGCTCAGAAGATGATCATGAGCATGATGACAATAACACTGTGTAATAACATTTGAAAAATGTCACGTTTAGTTGAATATTTTGATGTATCTTTATTAATTTTGATGTGAGGATTAAAAAAAAATGCTGCTATTTTTGTCAATAGTTCAGCCACAATTTATGCTACTTGGGGAGAGCTTGCAAACTCTTGTCGTGGCCACGTCCACCCTGTTGTAAAGGTGAATGACAGCACAGCATTGTAAAGTTGAATGACAGCATTTAAATACCAACACTAACTTAAAATATCTAAAAATGTTTTGATGGCGTTTCAGTTGGCGTTTAACATTTTATTTGCATTAACCTGCTTAATTTTATCTCATTGATCAAAGGAAATTGGGCAAAATTTCAGAGTCACACAATACTTTTCACCGGGTGCAACACTGAAACACAAACCTGATTGGAGATAAAACCAAACAATTGCCTCATTAGTATTAATGAAGTAATATATCTAAAAGGACTCTGGGGTCAAATTTTAACCTAATGGCATAATGTACTGTACTGTTTCAAGTTCCATTAAAATTTAAAATGGTTACAGCTGTGATTATTTTTTTTCAGCTACTAAAGTCTGTTCTGTCCTTCAGGTCTAATATAAGCATCTCCCCAAACTAGTTGACATGGAAAACCCTGCAGTAGGCTTCATGACCAAGGAGGATTTTTCAGTGGTAGTGGCTACAATTTTATATTGTCACTAAATAGTGTTGTGTTAGATTGGAGAGAGCCAATAATATGAGGTTGGCAGACTTGGTAGAAAGACTTGGCAGACTTGGTACAGAGAGAATAAAGGGATCTAAAAGAATCTCCATTTAAAGTGGGGTAGCTGCATATGCATACTTTCCGCATTGCTTCTAGACCATTTAACACAGTTGCAAAATATAGATTTGAATAGGACAGCCACCCTGTACATGTTTACTCAGAAGTCTCACTGTAGGCATGGCATCAGGAATTGACCAGGCTGGACAATGGCGAATGTTCCACTCTCATCAGAGGTCCCACTTGGCTGGGCAAAATTCTAAACCCTCAGTATTGGTGGCAGTGATAATGTCCAATGAACCATTATGAGGTCTTTTGGCCCCCAGCAACTTGTCACCAGCACTGTTCTACCAAGTCAATGGAACGCAGTATATCTGCTGTGTTTGCGTTGTGGGTTTGCTGAACTGCAGAGTCCACGACACCATCCTATGATAAATCTTAACACTACAATGATGATTTTACTTTTTTAAATATTTATTTAACTTTTATCTCAATCTGATGCTGGGGCTTGCAGCGGTCTCCCATCTAAGGGAATAACCAGGTCAACACCAGGTGCTTCCCGAACTTTCACTGTGCCTGACATTACAGTGATGATTGATATGTACTGTTGGTATTCTGGGCAGGTGGAGGTGCACACTGCTGTTGCACCTAATATGTGATAAATAGGTGGCCTGTAGAATGATAAATTAAAATGTTTGCTATAGAGCTATCATAGATGTCTTCTAGAGGGGTACCCATGTTAGTCTGTTGAAGCACAGACAACAAAGAATCTTGTAGCAGCATAACAACTAATCCATTTACAGCGCAATCCTATCCAACTTACACCACTGGTGTAACCAGTGGAGCAACGAGAACGGGAGGCTCCAGAATGGAAAGGGGATTCAAATCCCCTTCAAAGGGGAATTCAAAGGGGTTTTAAATATCCCCTCCCCTCCAAAGCCTCCCACCCTCCCCTCCCCCACTGGTTACACCGGTGGTGTAAGTTGGATAGGATTGCGCTGTTATTATAGTATATGTTTTCATGGCCTAGAGTCCACTTTGACAGATACAAGCATAGTTCTCACCAAGCAAATTCACTTTTCTTCCAACAAGTCTTAGTTCACAGTGCCAGACAGACACGACTTAAATAGGAAGAATGAAAGTATGTGGATGTGACACTGATGACTCAAGACCGAAAACGTATTTAATTAGATTTGGTTGACGAATGTTGCACCCTCTAATGAATTATGAGTCATTTTATGGCTAATGATCAAGACATGGAAAATGTGCAGACTAAATGCATATGCTTGTGTGTGCTTTGTTATTTCACTGTGTCCTTCCTGGGCAGAACTCAATTTCTTCGTATTCATTGACCAACATTTTCCAGTGGAGAAAGCCAGTTTTGTGTGTTTGTATAAAATTAGTTTAATAAGAAATGTTTAGAATAATCATGCATACATATATTCGACTGCACTTGTTAACTAATCCCAGGTGGTGGTGTTTGTTGTTGCTGTGCTTCATAGTGTGATGGTTGGTTGATTTTTTTCATGACTAATACAACACAGTTTTTCTCATCTAGCTCGCTGTTTTCTGTTCACTTCAGCTCAGCATGTTTCAATTTCCGCATGCTCCATTGGTGTTAGTATGCGATGACGGTTCTGTAGTCCAAATGAAATGCATTTGTGGAGGTTCATTTCAGTCCCTTGTATACAAAAGCACACATTAAAACCAGTGCAACAACTATTACTAATTGGCAATTTTTGTGGGCAATTTGCACAAAGATGTTGCGGACTGGCTGTGCATGAAGACTATGCTCTGTCAAGGTCACACTGTGGAAAACTTTGGCTGTTAAAAGACTGCACTGGAACAGAATGTCAGGAGGACAATGACTTTCATTCACTTGGACAACAGCTTTGGACAACAGACTCTTACAGTCAAAGGTGGAAGAAACAATATTTGCTGATTTACTTGTGAATGGTTAGCATTCCTCCTTGGTGCTTCTTCATGCACTGTACCCCCTGTAGCCTTTGCCATCACACATTCTCACGAATCTACAGTATATTACAGGTTGGTTACCCCTTATCCGGACATCCAAAATCCAAACTATTCCAAAATCCAGACACTTTGGGGGCCATGACTTAAAAAACAACACCACCTTTTCCAGCACCTGGCTGGCATAGCACAAGGCATGCTGGGGCACAAAATTATTAAAAAACATTATATAAAATTACCTTCAGGCTATGTGTATAAGGTGTATATGAGACATAAATGAATTTTGTGTTTAGACATGGGTCCCATGCGGCGCTGCGGCGCTCGCTGCCGCTGTCGAGGGCAGCAAAAAGAAGAAAGCGGCCTGCAAAGGAGCCGCTGCCGGGAACGTGGGGGCGGGCAGGAGTGCAGCAAACGCCTCCCCCAGCCCCCGGAAGCCTCGGCAGTGGCGCTGTGGCTCATTATAACTGGGCACAGTTATAATGTACAGTATAAGATTCAGCCTCCCCTGATCACCCAGACACATGTTGTTGTTCAGTCGTTAAGTCGTGTCCGACCCTTCGTGATCCCATGAACCATATCCCGCCAGGCCTTCCTATCCTCCACTATCTTCCTGAGTTCGCTCATTTTCATGTTCGTTGCATCGGTGATGCTGTCTAACCATCTCATCCTTGGCCTTCCCCTTCTCCTTTTGCCTTCAGTCTTTCCCAGCATCAGAGTCTTCTCCAGAGAGTCCTCTCTTCGCATTAGGTGGCCAAAATATTTGAGTTTCAGCCTTAGTACCTGTCCTTCCAGGGAACAGTCAGGGTTGACTTCATTTAGGATTGACTGATTTGATCTCCTAGCAGTCCAAGGGACTCTCAGGAGTCTTCTCCAGCACCACAGTTCAAAAGCATCTATTCTTCGGCGCTCAGCCTTCCTTATGGTCCAGCTCTCGCAACCATACATTGCTACTGGGAACACCATCGCCCTGACTATACGAACTTTTGTTGGTATGGTGATATCTTTGCTTTTTATTATGCTATCTAAATTTGCCATAGCTTTCCTTCCAAGGAGTAAGCGTCTTTTAATTTCATGGCTGCTGTCTCCGTCTGCAGTGATCTTGGAACCCAAAAAAGTAAAATCTGTTACTGCTTCCATTTCTGCCCCTTCTATTTGCCAGGAATTGATGGGACCAGATGCCATGATCTTAGTTTTATTAATGTTGAGTTTCAAGCCAACTTTTGCACTCTCCTCTTTCACTCTCATCAAGAGGCTCTTTAGTTCTTCTTCACTTTCTGCCATTAGAGTGGTATCGTCTGCATATCTGAGGTTGTTGATGTTTCTCCCGGCAATCTTGATTCCGGCTTGCGATTCATTCAGCCCTGCATTTCTCATAATGTACTCTGCATATAAGTTAAATAGGCAGGGTGACAATATACAGCCTTGCCGTACTCCCTTCCCAATTTTGAACCAATCAGTTGTTCCATGGCCGGTTCGAACTGTTGCTTCTTGACCCGCATACAGGTTTCTCAGGAGACAGGTAAGGTGGTCTGGTATCCCCATCTCTTTAAGAACTTGCCACAGTTTGTTGTGATCCACACAATCAAAGGCTTTTGCGTAGTCAATGAAGCAGAAGTAGGTGTTTTTTTGGAACTCTCGTGCTTTCTCCATGATCCAGCGCATGTTGGCAATTTGATCTCTAGTTCCTCTGCCTCTTCGAAACCCAGCTTGTACATCCGGTAGTTCTCGGTCCACGTACTGCTGAAGCCTAGCTTGTAGAATTTTGAGCATAACCTTGCTAGCATGTGAAATGAGTGCAATTGTGCGATAGTTTGAACACTCTTTGGCACTGCCCTTCTTTGGAATTGGAACGTAAACTGACCTTTTCCAATCCTTTGGCCACTGCTGAGTTTTCCAAATTTGTTGGCATATTGAGTGCAGCACTTTCACAGCATCATCATTTAGGATTTTAAGTAGCTCAGCTGGGATATTATCATCTCCGCTAGCTTTGTTGTTAGTAATGCTATCTAAGGCCCACTTGACTTCGCTCTCTAGGATGTCCGGCTCTGGGTCAGTGACCACACCAGCGTGGTCATCAGGAACATTAAGATCTTTCTTGTATAGTTCTTCTGTGTATTCTTGCCATCTCTTCTTAATCTCTTCTGCTTCTGTCAGGTCTCTGCCTTTTTTATCCTTTATCATGCCCATCTTTGCACAAAATGTTCCCTTGATATCTCCAATTTTCTTGAAGAGATCTCTAGTCCTCCCCATTCTGTTGTTTTCCTCGATTTCCTTGCATTGTTCATTTAAGAAGGCCTTCTTATCTCTCCTTGCTATTCTCTGGAAATCTGCATTCAGTTGTTTATATCTTTCCCTTTCACCTTTGCTTTTCGCATTCCTTCTTTCCACAGCTATTTGTAAAGCCTCATCTGACAGCCACTTTGCTTTCTTGCATTTCTTTTTCTTTGGGATGGTTTTAGTTGCTGCCTCCTGTACAATGTTACGAACTTCCGTCCATAGTTCTTCAGGCACTCTGTCTACCAGGTCTAATGCCCTAAACCTATTCTTCACCTCCACTGTATACTCATAAGGGATATGGTTTAGGTCATATCTGACTGGTCTAGTGGTGTTCCCTACATTCTTCAATTTAAGCCTGAATTTTGCAAGAAGAAGCTCATGATCTGAACCACAGTCAGCTCCAGGTCTTGTTTTTACTGATTGTATAGAGCTTCTCCATCTTTGGCTGCAAAGCACATAATCTATCTGGTTTCGGTATTGACCATCTGGTGATGTCCATGTGTAGAGTCGCCTCTTGTGTTGTTGGAAAACCCAGACACATAGCTTCAGGTTATTTCCTAATTCAATACTGTGTTTGGAATTCCAGGTTTCAATAGCGGCCAGAACGGTCTCCACAAACTCTCTAGTGTCTAGTAAGAAGGTTTCAGTTACTTCAGTAAGATATAGAGATTGAAAATATTATTAATGCCTAATCACTAGATTACTTCAATGAATTCTAGATGGGGTTTCTCTTTAAGACTGGCTGGAAGCTTATGTTTGTCCAGTTCTCTCTTAATTGGAATGATATGGCAAGAATTTATTGGTCTGAGTATAAGACTCACTTTTTTCTCCTAATTTAAGTTTTTAAACTAGGGGTGCGTCTTATAATCAGGCTGTTGCAATTTAATGCCAGTGATTTAATTAATTTTTTTTTAATAACACCAAACTTTAAGGGTGCGTCTTATAATCAGGTGCGTCTTATACTCGGGGCAATACGGTATTATGGCAATGCTCCAAATAACATCTACGTCTTTCAGATGCAATTAAGATTGATGGCTTTTAACCTATGAGTATGTCCATTGGTTCCAGCTATTTTTTTAAAGTGGGAATGAGCAAAGTGTGTGCTCGTTGAAATATATGGAATTTACAAGTACTTCACTGTGGCTGGATTGTGTCCCAAGTAAGTGTCCTATGATCAAGGACAGGAAAGTTTGCTCCCGATAGAAAAGTAAGTTGTTAAACCAAACATCATCAGGAAATAGCTACTGTGTTATGTACGCATGTATATCCAAGCCCAGTCAAGGTCAATGGCATTCGACTTTCCTTATGTTCTAAGACAAGTATTAAAACAGCTGTTCTGTCTGGAATGCAGCAGAAATGTAACAGTACAGAAATGTCACCTCTGCAGTACTGTCTGCAGACAGCTGTGCTTACTTAATTTCTCTGAAACCCTCATCCATGCTTCCATTTCCTTTAAACCAGACATTAGAACCCCCTTGTCTCTGAATTTCCCTCCGTATGCTCTATTTCAGAAATAGCTAATCTGCCAACCAATTATACATAGTTTCCCTTTCCTGCCTGGGACCTGGAACACTCCACTGTCCCCTAAAAGTACCTCCTTATCCCCTCCCCTGAGTTTGGCTTAATGAGCATAGCAGTAGTACTGGTCTGGATAACGGAAATCAAATCAGAAGCTACTGGTCAGAACTGAAAGCTTCCAATTTGTACTTGTTGGTAGGACTGAGTTTATCAGGCTTTTCCCACCCTTTGGCATACATCATCATAAGAACATAAGAAGAGCCCTGCTGGATCAGCCCAGTGGCATTGCTACGCCGCCGCCCCCCCGGTGATGTCACCACCGGATGTGACGTCACTGCTGCTGCCACTGCAACTTGCTTCAGAGACACTGGGTGGGAGGGTGGGCCAAACGCATCGTCTTCTCCGCTGCCCGCTGTTCCCGCTGCCAAAATGGTGCGGTTGTCACCCTCCCCGCTGCTTTGTCACCCCCTACTTGTCGTCTGGGGGGCCACCCCCTTGCAACACTTCCAGATCAGGCTAAGGCCCCCTCTAGTCCAGCTTCCTGTATCTCACAGTAGCCCACCAGATGCTTCTAGGAGCAGACAGACAACAAGATACCTGTACTCCCTTGCACCTGGCACTCCAAGTAATACACTGCTGAGGACTGGGGAGAGACTTCTGGTTTTCATTCTGATTTTCCTTACCTATAAAATGGAAGCAAAAGTGTCTCTGTACTCTTAAATGATTACAGTCCCTGAAGACATTTTGGAAAAAGACAATAACTTAGTCACAATATATGTCTTCCAGGTTGTGTCTGTTTGGCAGAAGATTATTGTTATTAGACATTTTTAATCCCAGCCATCTTCCAAGGTGTTCAGGGTGCTATTGTACAGGTTCTCTCCCAAGCCATTTTATCCTCACAACAACCCTGTGAGCTAGCCTAGACTAGGCAGAAAGAGAGCAGTAATCATAGACTATCTGTCTTTTCAGCTGTGCTTTTCATTGATAACTGCCTCCCCTTTATAAGTTTCCAAAGACATACATATGTACAGTATGTATATCATATGATAGTATTTGATGGGATGGAGAGAGTGGATAGAGAGAAGTTCTTTTCCCTGACACACAACACTAGAACTAGGGGACATCCACTCAAATTGAGTGGAGGGAGTATTAAAACAGACAAAAGAAAATATTTCTTTACCCAGCGTGTAATTCATCTGTGGAACTCCTTGCCACAGGATGTGGTGATGGCACCTGGCCTGGATGCTTTTAAAAGGGGATTGGACAGATTTATGGAGGAGAAGTCCATCACAGCTTACAAGCCATGATGGGGAAAAGCAACCTCCTGGTTGTAGGAGTAGGTTTTCTCTGTGCCAGGTGCAAGGGAGTGGCGACTGGACACAGGTATCTTGTTGTCTTGTGTGCTCCCTGAGGCATCTGGTGGGGCCACTGTGTGATACAGGAAGCTGGACTAGATGGGCCTTTGGCCTGATCCAGCAGGGCTCTTCTTGTGTTCTTATGTTCTTATGATGGTTAGCATGCAATAGTATTTAACATTAGATAGCTTACATAAAATGGAATTATTTATTCATGCAATGCTTGTAATGAGCAGCGATCATCATTTTACTGGAATATTAACATTTGGGTGAAGCGAGCTCATTAACATGTAGCATGAACAGCAGCTTTGCTTTTAGATCAATATTCAGTTAACTACTTCCTGCAGAGCTAGCTTCTAATTGTTTTATCATTTAGCAGATCACACTTGAACTGTGCATGGAATTATAACAATATTGCTTAATGAGATTATCGTTTCTTTCCTCTTGTTAACCCTAATACATGTGCATTCCAAACCATCACCCTAATACATGAACTTTCCAAATAATAATAAAAAGGCACAGCATAATTTCACTGTTAAATTGCTCATAAAGACCTAACATGTGGAATCCATAAGCATTTTGTATACTCATATGAAACATGAGTTTCCAGTGCCACAGTGCTCAAAGTGTAAACCTTTCCAAAGGAGCTCAGCTCACAGTTACTAGAGTCAGAGAATCTTACTCTTGACTTTCCAGTCCTCTTTGTGGGTGTGCATGCCTTAATTTAGATTATGAATGGCCTTTCCATGGAGTGGCTGTGATTCCTGACAGGTTAGTTAGGACACAAAGTAAATATGGACGTGGGCAAGTTTATAGTTGGGCAAAAGGGCATCGTAATTAAACACCCAGATATAGTTTCAGTATTTATAAAATAATAATGTTATCATTATTAATATAGACCCTACCCCAGGCAGCTGTGTCATGCACAATGCGGCACTGACAGGTTACAAGTAGGTGGGGGGAGAATTAAGTGGGATTATTGTGTTTCTTAAAGCAAGCATTGCACAGTGGGAGGCCTCAGGTTTTAAGACTGGAGTGCCAAAAATTGTAACAACCTGCCACAGAAACAACAACAATTGATTACAGAAAGTGCACTCAGTTATTACAGGGCCTTTTAAAGACAACCATGGTGTTTTCTGCAGTTACAAAGGTCAACACCCAAGCCATGCTATGGGTAGACTATAATTTATCTTAATTATTGCATTCTACGGTCTATTTATACTTCCCAAAGTGCAGGCGTGTGAGTTTGATCCCTCCTCCCTCTTAGCCTTTGCCACATAATTGCCAAAATATCTTCTACTCCAGTCACAGTACAGGTTGAAGAAAAGAATAATTCCATCTTGACCCTTTCATGCCATCTTTTTCGTTGGCAAATCCCTGTTCCTTCAAAATTCCTGTTCGTATTAATGAAGCTTGTGATGGAGCGCAAATCATTTGTTCTGATTATTATCTCTTAAAAATTGATTGGGAGATCTGCAGTTAAACTTTCTTAGACTGAAAAATATATAGCAACAATAGTTAGGTATACAGGACAGTGACTGATATTAAATTAGAACATTAGTCCAGACATTATTGTGTAAACTAATTGGCAGTGACTCTCCAGGTTTTCAGGTAAGTGCTTTTCCGAGCCCTACCTGAAGGTGCCAGAAATTGACAGTGGGAACTTCTGCATGGAAAGCTGAGCTATTGTTCCTCTAAAACATACTATAATATGAAAAATATAATTGACAACTGAAGAATGTTTAGTACCAATTCCAGGGCTCATGACTCACCAACCCTAGTTCCAAATTTGCTGAAAAATACTGTAATTAGAGAAGTTTTATTATTATTGTTTAAGCAATGTCCTTTATTGTTCTACAAGTTCCCTCCCACCCACATTCCAGGCCTCTTGAATTCTGGTTTAATTGGAAGGATTTCTAAAGTTAATGACAGAAAGAACGTGCGCAGTTTGCTAGTGTTCCTTCAGTTTGTTTGCATCTTTCTACCCCTCTATATTACTAAATTGTATTGGGACATTGCAAAAATAAATAAATAAATAAATCCCACAATTTCATATGATAGTGCATAAACATTTTGTTTCGGCCCAATCCTAATATGGCCTGTGCAAATTAGCATTCCTGCAACATAAGGTCCTTTACGGCTGTCGCAAAATGTGACAAGCCATTTTGCGCAACCAGCCCACCACCGCAAGTGGTGAGCGGCCATGGCACTGTGCCAGCAGTTCAGCCACGCACGTCCCCTGGTGCTAATAAGTCAGCACAGGGAGTGGACAAAACAGGTCGGGAAGGGGAGGAATGGGGAGGAGATAGGGGTGGAGAGGAAGGCAGATTGAGGCTAAAGGGGGTGTTATTGGTGCCAGCAGTGCTGCTGATATCCTATCCCCCTTCTTGCCTAGATCTGCCTTTCCAGGTCCATTTAGACTTGCACCAGCTAAATCGATGGTGCATGTTCGAGTAGATCTATACAGGTGGCAGAGGTTTACAAATGTTTCCTTACCCGGATGAGACCTCAGGGCCTGCTCCCCCCACAAGATGCAGCACTCAATCCAGTGGCGCGGCTGCATCAACGGCGTGTGTGTGTGTGTGTGTGTGTGTGTGTGTGTGTGTGTGTGTGTGTGTGTGAGAGAGAGAGAGAGAGAGAGAGAGAGAGAGAGAGGATTGGGCTGCCTGTGTTGTAGTTTATCGTATGCTTCTGCACATTGGTAAAATACCATACAAAAAGAATATTTTCAAGCTCTTGGAACGAGATCACATTCAAGATCAATTATTTTGCAGTGCTTTATCAATATGCAGCATGTGCACCGATACAGAAGGAGAGGGTGGACAGACTTTAGGCTTCCAGTAGCTCCTTTTTTATCAGAGCCTTGGGAGCTGCAAACAGACATTGCTGCTTGGGGAGGCAGTGGGCCAGATAATGACATCTTGGAGCCAGTTGCAAAATGGTGGCTTGTACAGTAACTTACGTTTTTGGATTGTTTTTACACACATGGACACACAGTAGATCACTCTACCCTATATTTCCCCCAAGCTCCAAGCAAGTCATTTTATATTGGCATTACATTTAGAAAACATGCATTGTGAAGAATTGGTTATTTCTTAATGTACTTTGCCTGTTTGTGACAGATTTCTGATTGAATATTCATGAAACATTCCCTTCAGAAATTCAGAATGATGGCTTTGACATCTAGGTGGAAAGGAAATCAGGAGATTTTTGTTTTATTAATAATCATCCCCCCCAAAGAGTAAATTTTTATTCTAAGCAAATGTCCCACTGGTATTTAAATAGGAATTCCAGCCAAAGCACACCAGGAAAGGCTATAATTTTGAGATTCTTGCTTATCTTCTTATGGTAAAACACTCTTCTCTACAGACTTACCATAAGTTGAGAGACCAAAACAGCTAAATTCTTACATGTATAGGGAATTTATTTATTTTCCATTGCGGGATTGGGGTAGGTAACTATCAGCAGTGGCATAGCCAGACCAGGGTAGTGGCAAGTAGTTCTGCAAGACTCCATTACACCGGAGTCAGCGGCCCCTCCCCCTTACCATTAAAGCCATTACAGCGGCGACGGGGGAGTGTCCCATGCGTTGTCTTCACTGCCGGAATGGCTCTGACGGCAAGGGCAAAGGGCCGCTGATTCCGGTATAACGGGCTCTTGCAGAACTATTTGCCTCCACTCCGGTCTAGCTATGCCATTGACTATCAGCTAATAGAATTACTGTTTTTAAGAATATTTGTATACCAGTTTTCAACAAGAACAATTCACAAAGCGGTTTACATTGCAAAGGAATGAAAAGATGTTGCCCTGTCGGACTGTCCAAAAGGGACTCACAATAAAGACGCAAGAGAGATGGTGAGATGTTCTTCCTCTGCTGTATAAGGCCAACCCTCCCATTAGCGCGGGATCCAGATGGCACTTGAGGGAGCGGGCAGCAGAATGCCCTGCAGCTCCTTGCCTTCCCATTCTTCATGGGGTGCTCTTTCCTTTGCTGCTGTCCTGCGTCATTTTCATTGCCAGCTCTTGCCCCAGCCAGCCACCTCCTGTTCCTGCTGTTTGAAAAGAGTAGCAGGTAAAGGTGCAAAAGGATGCCAGCCATAGTGGCAGTGCTGGAGTCAAAATGAGGCTATTTCCTAAAAGACAGAGCCAGACTCAATTTTAGTATGCCTGACAACTTATGATGCTTTGTTATGATGCATATACTGTATGTTTAAGGAAGGCTGAGCGCCGAAGAATAGATGCTTTCGAACTGTGGTGCTGGAGAAGACTCCTGAGAGTCCCTTGGACTGCTAGGAGATCAAATCAGTCAATCCTAAATGAAATCAACCCTGACTGTTCCCTGGAAGGACAGGTACTGAGGCTGAAGCTCAAATATTTTGGCCACCTAATGCGAAGAGAGGACTCTCTGGAGTAGACTCTGATGCTGGGAAAGATTGAAGGCAAAAGGAGAAGGGGACGGCAAAGGATGAGATGGTTAGACAGCATCACCGATGCAACGAACATGAAAATGAGCGAACTCAGGAAGATAGTGGAGGACAGGAAGGCCTGGCGGGATATGGTTCATGGGATCACGAAGGGTCGGACATGACTTAACGACTGAACAACAACAACAAATTAAGGCATATTGATTATCAATTGCTAGGCTTACGGCCCAATCCTATCCCCAGCTGGCTGGCGTGCAGGATTTAGGGCTGTGGACGGCCTCCCCACCCCATCCCGTGCCCACCTCCACTACTGGTTCATTCCTGCCCCTCCCTCCCCATTGCCCAGCACCCTCCACCCTTCCCACCCCTGCCGTCAACCGCCTGCTTTTTCTGAGCTTTTTTTCCTTTTTGCTCCTCTAAAGATAAAATAAAGATTACAACTAGACAGTAAACAAAAAGGTATTCTTATCCCCTTCAAGTCTTTAATTTTAACACATTTTCACATATAATTTGTGAAATTGCTGAAAATGTGACATTTTGCAGTGAGGTACTGCTATGCATGTCAGAAACATTTTCCTGCTAGCAGAGCTTCCTTGATTTTTTGTTCTTTCAGTCTTGATAATGTCATCCCACAAACTGAAAGGAAAGGAGAATGAAATCACTTCTGAACCACTCAAAGAGGTTTATGCTATTTCCCATGAAAGATAATGAATTATCCACATGCTAACTGTTTCAGAAGCTCAAATGAAATAATAAGCTGTGAAACCTGTAGGGTGCAGCTCTTCTACCCTCCTTCATGTAGCAATAGTTTAAACAGCCCATGATAATTCAGGATAAGAGGAGGAGGTCACAAGGTGACCTCTTAGACTTTTATACTATGGGAAACTTTTCTCCAAACTCAAACAGCCCGAATAGCGCATGCTATGCTGCTCCAAAGCAATGCATACGTGCCATAAAGCACGTTTGCAACAACTATCTGCCAGTGCGGAGGTCGGCAGCCCTTACTCTGCCACCCTCCGGACCCGGCACCCACTGGTGGAGGTACGTCCTGCACCAGTCGGTGCAGGGCAGGGGAAGGGAGGGCCGGGTGGCGAGGGAGGGGGCCATAGGCCAAAACGGGCTGGGAGAGCAGTGTGCTCTGCTGATATCCTAGGCCCTTTCCTAGCCCGGTTCAGACTTACCCTGCTACTTTGGATGTACATCAGCTTCAGAGCTGGCGGACGTCCAAGGGGGCCCATGCATAGGGCCCCAGCCGGCTCGCACCCAGGGAAGGGGACGGATGGCCCCTTCTCCTGAGGTGCTCCCAGGCTGCCCCAGGGCAGCCCGGGAATTGGATAGGATGCGGCATCCGGCCCTTTAGGCTGGCTGGCGCATCTTACACAGGAGTGTGCCAAAAATTACAGCCCATGTGGAATTTTCCTATAATGAGTTAACACAAATTCTATTTTGAATCTGTAATCACAAAACTACTCTGAAGGGCTTTATTTAAAGAGCAGAGTACTTCTGTAAGCTTCCAACACAGGCCTTTCAATCTTACTCAATCAGTGCTATATTAATTGATGGAAAAATTATAACACGACTAAGTTGAAAAAGTAGGTTTTCCTTATGCTACAGAAAACTGCAATATGTCAATACATATTTTCCTTCTGACAGTTGCTTAGACCAGAGGTTCCCAACCTGTGACCACAAACTGGTGGTATGTGGGCTGCCGGCGGCGAAGTTGGTGGCCACCATCTTGACCATGTGGCACCTCGCCAGAGTCCAAAAAGCAGCGGCTCGAGTGTGTGGACTTCTACTGCAGAGAATGGCCCTCCTGCCTGTCCTTGCGTTTTAGTTTGCATTTCTGAGTTCTGGCGCGGCAGTAAGTGCCAGTGACGTCATCGATGCCACACCCCCGCCAGCAACATGGAGGGCTGGAAGCCCGCGAAAGTGGTTCCAGGCGGCAAAAGGTTGGGAACCTCTGGCTTCGATGATCTGATGCTCTTTTACAGCAGTGTATATATGCCAGAACACCAGAGGAGGTAATAGTAACAAGAAGCCCATAAAATAAATAACAGCTCTTTTGGAGATCCTCCAGGTTGTATCTTAAGGTTTTGTTGCTTCTGAAGGAGTCTTCCACCTATGGAAGTCCTTCTACAGGAGGAAGGACACATTATGATGGTATAGACCTGTCTGTTTTCTCATGAAGGAACTTAAAACCTAAAAATTGGAAATCACTATTATCAGCTGTTCAGGTTTCCTGGAATATGATCAAATCAAACTGAGAAATAAGTTGGATAAAGTCAGACACTTATCAATACTCAAATTTTCAAAAACCCATAAAACTATAAGCAGCTTGTCATAGGATCATAGAACAATAAGAGGTGGAAGGGGTCTTCAAGGCCATCTAGTCCAACCCCATGCTAGAAGCAGGAAAAATCTGACTTTAAATTTTGCTTTAAATGTTTCCTTGGAGTGACTTTATAATTCTTATCCTCTGCCTGATCTGGTCAAATGGTATCGTGACCTCTATATTTTTTGTCTCACGAACTCTATTCAATAGTGCCCTGTCATTCTCCCTTTTCTCGGTGTCATTTCGCTTAGTGCCATCCTGATGAGCCCCTTTATATTCTCCACTAGTATACAGACTTCAGAATTGCTCTCTCAACATAACCTCCTCCTTTAGGGCATGACTGCAACACTGATTTACCAAAGCCAGACACCAAAGACAAGGCGAATCAGTCGTTCCAGACAGAGAAGACTAACAAGACAAACTAGATATGATGTTCTCTATGGTCTGAAGTGCACTCTTGAGCCCTCAGTCAATAGAAAGTGTTGCTGCACTATAAAACACTTGAGACATTTCAGCAGCTGTATATGTGATTTCTTAGGGCTAAATGAGAAGCGATGGCAGCAGAATTGTGCATTTAAATCCTGATTCGCCCCAGTCACAAAAAAGAGAGTGGTGAGGGTCTGATTCTCTTTGCAGGAGGGGTGCATAGGCAGGGGGTTTAAAACCTTCCCTCAGGACCAGCTGCAGACCAAATGGCATCCCAGAAAAGGAGTGTTTTTTCTGCCCTCTCATTTGTTCAACATTTGAATATCTTATTTTTATTGCATTTGAAGCTCTCTTTACAATTTACTGCGGCTGCAATCCTATACACACTTACCAGGGAGTAAGTCCCATCAAATTTAATTGGTCTCTACTTCTAAGTAGACATGCATAGGATTGTGCTCTCTGTATCATCTACACTCATGAGTTAACTTTGTCCTATCAGATGATACATGTGCATGCACAGATCTTCGCAGTTGTATTTGCATGGATCTTGATGTATTCTAATCCCATGTCTGAAGTTTCCAAAGGTCAGCTTGAATTTGGTGGCAAGAGCAAAATCAGGGCCCTGAAACCAGTGAGGAAGATGGGGGGGGGGAGGGATATGTATTCAGAAACTTTCAGGGAAGAAATCCAGCCCTGTCTGAATCCCTGGAGATCATCTTGCTGTCGACCAAGGAGTCTCAGTAAAAGGTAGGTTCTTATGTGCTTTTTTTTTTTGTCAACTGAGTTCGAATAATGGGAATGAGTTTAGCAAGGGGAAAGTACTTGGAAGAAAGAGGCTGTGGGTGAGGAAAGTAAACCCTACTAATTGGGCAATGAGACAATTTTTAAGTGGTGGTTCTTTTCTTTTTAAGTGGTGGACAATTTTTAAGTGGTAGCAGGGGGAGAGAAACTGTACCTATTCATTCCAGCCTATGGTGTTTCCCAGCGGCTGTGTACATATGGGAACTTCCATTGGGAAGACTTCCTTGTATCTTCCTTTTTGGTAAGCAAATGACTTGCACAAGTCTTTTTGTTGAAAAAATGGTATATAATAAGGATAATGATTTTATTGTTTATTAATTATGATTGATGGAGAGAGCACTGTTCTCTTCATTTGCATGCCATTTTTTATTTTAAACATCAGATCCCCCACACATCTATCTTGCTTTTGACATGACTAGGGCAGATCTGGCTTTAAACAAATGGGCTTGCTGTCACCATGTCTACTTTGGCCCTTAAAGCACCAGCTTCCCAAACTCTTTGGGGTTTTCTAAAGCTGAGTGCAGAATTAAAAAGACAGACTGGTGACTGAATGCCCTGAAGCTAAGCAGCATCTCAATTATGTGCCACAGTGCCCTTTAGTTTAGTTAAATGTTGAACAAATTCCCTGCAGGATGGCTGCGGAATCCCAAGCAAGTGTTAAGTTCCCACTGTCAGGCAGTAATCTGTTAATTTTAGCCCAAATTACTCAGGCCAGACAGCTCAGAGCTAATGAAAATGGTCCCTTGGTTTTTCCCTATAGCACGTCTGGATCTTTTTCATTTAGCCAAAAGAGATTCAAGAATAAACGAATTTAAATAAACGGATTTCCAAATATCTCAGGGTGGAAAATAATGCATGTGCACATGATAGCAGGCAGTCTGCCCTGCAGGCAAACCTGGCGATCAAATGTTGCCGGTTTAATTCTTTTCGAAAGCTCTGCATTTGAATTAGAGCAAAAATCACTTTGGCTAAGGGCTATTTCTAATGTAAATTATCCACCTTGCTTTCTTTGTTTCCTCATTTCCATTTGCCAGTGTGAACATCCAAATGTACATCCATGGAAAGTTGAAGGGCAAAATATGCTGGTCTCATAAAAATATTGGTATGAATGGTTTTGGTATTCAGCTACATATAGTAGTAGCATTACTTCAAAATGCTTCACTTTGGATGGAGAGCTACCCATCCAACACGTAGCTGTTGTTGGTGTCTGGGACCTAATTTAAGGAGTAGCCCAGAATTTTGAGAAGCTTTAGAACAGGGGTTCTCAACTCCTTCCCGGCCGAGTACCACCTCTGCTCTCCTGCTGCATACCACCGGAAGTGATGACATCATCGCCAGTTACATCCAGGCTTTTGGGTTCTCGGAGGCCAGAAAATGCAGGTAGGAGACTCAGGGTGGACAGGAGGGCCCTTCTCAGTGTTCCCAAGAGGCTTGGCCAAAGGCAGGAGCCTCTCAGGAGCAAAAATGCGGCACCAAAAGTGCCACGTTGGAGCAGGGTTCTGGTGGTCTGGCAGTTCGAGTACCATCAGTATCCAAAGTACTACTACTGGTGGTCATAGTACCACAGGTTGAGAACCCCTGCTTCCTCTCTCATTTCTGTCCAGCAGTTTTTGACTGTGTTTGAAAGACAGTGCGGTTCTGATTTTTCCATTTCCAAAAGGATACTGGAGCTGTAAAAGGTGTTGGAAATGGCAACCAAAATGATTAGTTGGAATACCTTCTTTTTGAGGAGAGACTGAAAGTTTTTGTTTAGAACAGCGTTTCTCAAAGTGTGCTCTGAGGAGTCTTGGGGCTCCCTTTGTTCCCTTCAGGGGCTCCATGAGCACACCATAAGTTGCCATGATCTGCCTCTTGTCCTGTTTGTTCATCCTTCCCTCCTGCTTCCCCTGTTTGTGGCTCTCATTCCTCATTCCCCTCTTGTTCTGGCTCTTTGCGGGTATTCAGCATTGAGTTCAGTGCTGTACCACTCCATGCATGTGCTGGCGCTTTGGGGCTCCCATAGACTCCATTCATGTGCAAGCAGGGTTCCCCAAGACTCCATTTAGGAATGTTATGGATCCAGAGATCAAAAAGTTTGAGAACTGCTGGTTAAGAAGAAAGATAACTGGGGTAGGGAGGCATAGATTAGAGCAGTGGCTCCCAAACTGGGAGGCGCGGCTCCCAGGGGAGCCATGGAAACTAGCCAGAGGAGCCGCGGAGTGCCACAGAATCCTCTCGGAAAACAATGCAATGCCAGTTGGCAGGCATCAACATAATGTAATGGGGAACTGCGGCCAATGGTCACCAATGGTCAAGGAAACCGCAGGTTGAAAAAGTTTGGGAAACACTGGATTAGAGGTTTGTAAAATTATACCTAGTGTGGAGAAAGTGAAGAAATTTTTTTTTCTCCCTCTCTCATAATACTGAAACTTGGGGTCATCCAATTGCAATACCTGGGAGTCAGCACCATGGAACAAAATGGGAGTTACTTCTGAGTAAACTTGTATAGGATTGAGCTCTAAGTATCTGACTCTGTATAAGGCAGCATCCTATGGTTGGTGTTCATAAGGTACCCCTCTTTTAAAAATTTGCCTTTCTTTCTTACACCCCAAACCTGCTATACAATGAGCTCTTGAAGTCCAAACTGAATGGTCATTGCCTTACATGGCAAGCAGCTTATAGATAGCCACTCATTGCAGAAGCTTCCAGTTTTACCATGCTCTTGCATGTATGTATGTATGTATGTATGTATGTATGTATGTATGTATGTATGTATGTATGTATGGCACATACTGAGCAGCAGTGTGGCAAAATCTTTGGATCAACATGATGAAGAGCTGCATGCAAGAGTCAACAACCCCACAGTCTGGATGTCAAGCAGTTGCCATGTGACCGCCTGATTTGATTGTGTGGCTATAATTGCATTTCTCGCATGCATAAGCATCACGAATGCCTTCTGGTATTGTGCTTTTAGGGTCAATACAATATTGCATGACATTATATTACACTGGGCTTTGGTTATACCTTCCAATAGTCAATGAAAAGTTTAAGAGCAACTATTCCAGCTGCCCAAATAGCAGAGCTATGTATAATTTACACTCAACTTCTAGGAGAATAATTGGAGCATTCAGTGGGTACTTTTGAATATGAGTTTTCTTGCAAGCAGTGAAGGGCAGCCTTTGTCTATAGCTTTCTTTCTCCATCCTCTGTGTTTTGAGCAATCATTAACTCACAGCATCCGTAAACTACCTGTGGGTATTTAAAATATTTATTAAATTCTCCAGCAATATGATGAAAAAAAAATCCTCCTTGCAGAGACAGTCTGAATCTGCCCACTGCTAAACAAGTCCTTAAAGAATCGAATGTGAGTCATCATCACCCTGACAATAAAACTTGCTATTTTGCAAAGAGCTGTGTGCTTCCTTCTGTAAGTAGCAATTAAATGAATTGGCCCACTCGTGTGTGGGCTGTTTCTCTTGCCCTAAATGTCGCCAGGTAGTTCATTGCAACCAAACTCTGATCAACTTGAAAGGGAATAGAATATCAGTGTTCTTTACAGCAATCTGTGACAGTTGTTTCAGCTTGCAGGAGGAGGATAAAATGAAACTACAGTATTTATGCTACTGCTTGGCACGGATGGACTGATACATAGGTTGCAGAGCCATTACCTTCAAGTGACAAGTGATGCCCGTCTAATGGAAAATTGTACGACATTAGCCTTTCAAATAAACCCAAGATCTGTTGTTGGAAGTCAAAAGTAATCTCTTTTATTTGAGGTTTGATCTCACTGTAAGTTCCAAATGACAAACATAATCATATTTTTGTCTCTGTCAGATGCAACATGCCTTGCTCAAGACAAGAGTTTCTGTCCATAACACACCCTGGCCCATCTTCCTGTTTGCAAAATGTGTAAGTTTTTCATCATTGTGCTTCACACCTGATTATTGCATTTCCTTTGCAGCTTGCATCAGAGGGTGAGTGCTTCTCTGTTCTGCTCTGCTCTGTCATCTGCTACCAGGTTATCCTGGTGGGCATTATGGGGGCTTCTTAGGGTAGCCTTGCTGCAGCTTTAAGAATCAGCAGTAGCAGCAGCAACAGCCAAAACACATGAGCTGGACTGAGAGAACTGCTATTATCCAGTGATGTAGACTTGAGTCTTTTGACTCGGTCGAGTCAGACTCAAGTTGCGTCAATGACTTGACTTGGACTTGACTCGGCAATTGTAAAAGACTTGAAAGACTCAACTCGAGACTTGAAGCCTTTTATAACAAGTCGAATTTTATTCAGATTTTGACCTGTTTTCCCCATTAAATAGATAGGGACTCGCAACTTGCAACCAAAGACTCGGGACTTGGGGGCAAAGACTTGGGACTTGACTTGAGACTTGGAGTCATAGACTTGATCCAGATCCCTGCCACGCCACCCCAGGACTAGCGTGCCTCTCTGAGTGTTGTTTTGGGGTCCCCGCACCAACAGGTCCAGCAAAACCAACCTCGGTAAGTTGGCAGCACTGCACCAACAGTGTGCCCAGTCAACCTTAGCCCCACTGCACCAACCGTGGGCTAGGCAATCTTAGGTTAAACAGCTCCAACTGTTTGGGTACGTCCAGATAACGGGCCAAGCGTCCGGCAAGGGTAAGATCCGTCCAATCCAATAAACACACCAGATGTAAAAATATATAAGTGTTTATTTAAGCTATGCCAGCATAGAATAGAAGGCAGAATTACTGCATATATACATATATATCATATTGACAGACACAAACATTAAGGTGATAAAATAACAAATCACTAAACTTCTACCACTGAACTGTTTTCCCTCACTCACCCAAGAAAGTACTCTGAGGATGAACCGACCAGGCCCAAGCCCCACAAGCACGTAGGCGAGGACCATAATGCTGTTAAGGCATGATGTTGTCCATAGTGTTGCATGCAGCACGGAGCTCACACGCAGATGACTCTCACAAAGAGACGGCTACCAAGAGAACTGCCCCCACCCCCTTGGGGTCTCATACTTATACCCTTTAGGGTCTGCGAAGATGGACGTACAGAATTGTCCAATGGAGGGGGGGGGAGGCAGGACATCCGGATAGCAGTGACTCCGCAATTCACTGGAAAATTCCCGTGGAAGCAACCCAGCAGGTGCCAATTAAGATTTTGATTAGTCGGCTTGGTCTCAGGCTGATAACGCCCTTTGTTTTACATTCCACCCTTGCTTATCTCCTGAGACCAAGACACTGCCTCTCTCAAGGACGAACACTAAAACCGAAACTGTCAGGTCCCAGCTTTCAAAGTAGAGAGACACAAAGTTGCTTTTTCGCTACACCCGGATTAGGCACTAACATGTATACTTAAATTAATTCTTACAATTACTTATACCCTGCGTAATTGCAGAGTAATTATCTTCTTATGCTCTTACATCAACTAACCTAATACTATCCTTAGCTAAAAACGGCCTCCATTTCTTACCATTTAAATCTAAAAACAAATTATCCTACTCAACGAAGAAGAATCTTGATGCTTTTTAAAAATTTAATGTGAACTGCTTTGAGGTGCCTTGACCTGAAAGGTGGTATACAAAGGTTTTCAGTAAATAAGCAGTTGCAGTTTAAATTAGGTATTGAAAGTGTTCCGATATTTAATCTGGATAGTGTTCTAGCTAGTGTCAAGTTTTGTTTTTTAAAACAAACATTAACCTAAAAAGAACAACATTTCACCCACTCCTTTTCCTTGTGAATTATCCACCATTATCCATCCATCCATCTTTTGGGACAACCCCCCCCCCCGCATGTCTCATCCTAGGAGGGTACATCTCTTGCCTAAACTAATAGAATGTTCACATCCTATGTCACATCTTAAGGAAGACTGCTTTGTCTTTATTTTTCATGAGGTATCTGGGAATAAACGTTACAAGGTTCTAATGTATTTGTGTCATAAATCAAACATTTCGCTGGTGGATAAACGAGCACTTAAAAAAGTGACACAGGTAAGAGTTCATGAGCCTAACGCCTGAATGACAATACCTCCTTATAATGTGAACTGCAATTCATTAACTCACATACAATGTAATCCAGTGTAAGGATCCGGCCGGTGGCCCGGGCTCGCCCGCCAGGTCCTGCGCCCAGGCTGCCCGTTGACCAGCGGGCCGGAGGTCTACTCGGGGAGGGGACGCTCATTCCCCTCCCCGGGTGTAAATCAGGGCCGGCCCTATCGGCGTCCTTGGATTTCCGCCAGTTAAATAGCTGGCGGAAGTAGAGGAGGCCGTGTAACGGCGTAGCCGACCCGGCAGGGATGGGGATATGGTGGGAGCCCTCCGAGGCTGACTAGGTCAATGGCCCCCCTCCCTCGCCCACCGGATCCTGACCTACCTCCTCCAGCGGCTGCCCGGGTGTTCCGGCGATGGAGCAAGGGAGGCCGGCCTCTGTGTTGGCCTCCCTTGCTCCCGAGTAGTCGTAAATGTGCTTTCCATGTGTGTGTGGGCAGAGACGATCACTCTGTTTTGCCGGCAGGAGCAGCAGCGATGGGTTTGGCCCACCCTCCCGCCGTGTATCTCCGTCGGGATGTGCCGTGGCGGTGGTGGTGGTGTCACCTCTGGTAGTGACATCACGGGGGCCACATATCAATGCCACTGTGCCAGCGGTGCCTGTGCTCGTGTCTCCAGCGGTGTGAGTTAAGCTTAGTGCCTATTCACTCTGCTGAATGCTTCCTGGCAATACAGCACTATGTGGGCGAGGTCTGTGTACGCAATTTTTATCAATTGAAACAAGCACTCTTCTTTCACATCTAGGATTCTTTTACTTTGATAAATATTATTGTTCCAGACAGGGCGTCCTTTCAATACAATTTTAATGTAGTGTTCTGTTCAATGTGAGACCTAGTTTTAAGAGTCCGTTGTTATAGATTTCCTTTAAGCAATTCATTATGGCACACAGAGTTTCTCAACAACTGTGGAATTTCTTATTGCTTTCCCAACATTTCCCATTAGCGATATGCTCCTTTGCCATTTTAAATTAGGGTCTCACTGGCCCATCCATCCTTTTTCAACTACCTTCATGCAGTGAATGAGATTAGAAAGCTTATGGTAAGTGAACTCATTGAATTTTTCTTTTCCCATCAAGCTATTTCCCATCCTTAGCTCCCATCCTGTCATAGTTATGTCAGTTACTACCAACAGGTGAAGGTAACAAAGCTAAATGGAAAAACAAGTCTGTAAGCAGATGAGAAAAGTACCAGTAACATGCAATAGGCATACCAGAGCAAATTGGCCAAGCGAAAGAAAGAGAGAATGAGTAGAGGCAAGTAACGTTTTTTCACCGCAATGCCACCGGGGGCAGGACTTGTGACATCACGTGCAGGGGTCGGGTTTGTGACATCACGGGGGTGCTGCACCCCCCGCTGAGGCTAGCTACGCTGCTGCATGTAAGTCTGTTCTCCAGGGAAATTATGGGCTGCAGTGGGTTAAACCACTGAACCATGAGCTGTCAATTGAAAGGTTGGCAGTTCGAATCCGTGCGACGGCTCCTAGCAGTTCGAAAGCAAGAAATTGCAAGTAGATTAATAGGTACCGCGTTAGCGGGACGGTAACAGCGTTCCATGCGCCTCGGTGTTGAGTCATGCTGGCCACATGACCATGGAAACGTCTTCGGACAGCGCTGGCTCTTCGGCTTTGAAATGGAGATGAGCACCGCTCCCTAGAGTCGGACACGACTGGACTTAATTGTCAAGGGATACCTTTACCTTTACCTTTATACATACTTAGCTTCACCATCATCACTTGACAAGTAGTGGCCTTGACCACAGTCACAGGTTTCCTATGGAGGCATTTAACCCACTATCTTATCTTACAAAGGTAAGATACGGCTAACAATAATTTAGTACCAAACTTTCTGGTGGAAATTCTTGGAAAGCAAAGAATTCTGTGTTTATTTGTTCACTTGTAGGTTAAATTCAAATGTAACTTTTAGGTTTACATTCACTGATCACTCACACAGAAAAGAGAAGCAAAGGGGGGGGGGGAGCACAGCCACAGAGGTTTGCAGTGGCTCCCCTGTGTAGGCATGGGTCTTGGAAGATGCCCAACAGATCTCTAGTGTTTACCCTGCCTCCCCGTTACAATTTTTCATAGACACCTATACAACTATAAATAATAAGTTATTTACTATAGTGGATTTAACCATGCTGAACTCTGTGTTTGATAGGATTGCAGCTATTATCCTGAAAAAAAAAAGTCTTACTCCAAAAGAAATAATCATAATCTATTCTAGGGTTAGTGGGTTTGAAGAAGACATCTGATGTAGTGAATGATAAAGGCAGCTACTTCATATAAATAGGTTAAAGAATCTCTCAATAATAATTTGGACATTCTTTATTTTCCTAATTAAAAACTAATTTTCATTGTCTAAAGCTGCAATCCTATACACGCTTAACTGGGAGTAAGTCCCATTAAAATCAGAGAGACTTACCTCTGGATAAACATGCATAGGGTTGCACTGTAAATTTCAATATATTATTAATATTTGAAGACACATTATTCCTACTTATTTTGCAATAACTATGGTAACATCTGGAGTAACTGTCAACCCAAATGAAACAAGCATTCATGAGTGATTGTGCTTTGTTTTAACCAGACAGTGCCCTCGGTGTAGATTTGCAAAGGCTGTGGAAAAATATAAGTACATCATTGTATATTTATGTAGGTATTAGACTTGAGACACCATTTCTCCCTCAAAATGAATTTATAATTTGAATGTAAACCTACACGTGAACAAGTAAACTCAGAATTCTTTGCACTGTAATATGCTATTAGAACTGGAATTTGGAGAATTAAAACTAAACAAAGTCAAGAGATACGAAGGTTGAACATCTGTCCCACACTTGTTTGCCCAGCTTATAAGTTTGCCTTTGGACATACCTTAGTCTTTAGGAGAGATGAATGACAGGTTTAGACAGGTGCAGATAATCAAAGGCATCCTAAGTAGTACAATTGTAGAAAGAACTTTGGGACTTTTTATCTACCTTACTAGAAAAAAGCTTTATTAAATGGAGTGCTTTCAAGGGTCAAACTGAGCCAAATGTTCTACCTTTGTTCTTGTATTATTTCGTTTATTTTACATTTTCATTACTGATAATTAGTATTGAAATAATTATAAATGTAGGACACGAAATTGCATGTGAGAAACTTAAAAAAAAAAAAGAGAGACTAAGTACAATCCTATGAATTTCTACTCAGAAGTAAGCCCCACTGAGTTCAATACAACATTCTCACAAATAGGATTGTAGCCTGCAACACTTTTCAAATTTTGAGTTTTGGCATGGATTTTGAGTAGGGCTACTACTTTACTAGATTAACTGGTTAGACTGATTAACAGTCCAATCCTATGCAGGATTGGGCTGCCAGCTGGAGCACTTTGCGACAATGGAGTGGAGTTCCGCTGTCACAAAATGGCCACCGAAAGCACGCAGAGTGCTCCATTGGTGGCCATTTTGGGAGCGCTGCTGCAAGAGATGGCGGTGCTCCCTGTCCGTTGCTGAACCCTGTTGTGGCCACCGGAGCAGGTAAAGCAGTAGCGGGCACGGGCGAAACTGGGCAGGGAGGGGGGAGGAATGGAGTCAGTATGCTGTGGATCCAGCGGCGATGGTGCATGCTGGATCCTATCCCTTCCATCAGCAGCTTCCCCGCCCCCATTCTCTCCTCAGATTTGCGCCATCTACAGGGCTGGTGCAGGTCCAAGTAGATCCATTGTGGAGTGAGAGGCTTATGGAGCAGTAAAGGGATTTAATTCTTCTTTCCTCTCCGAAGCCTCCTGATCCATCCCCCTCTGCTAGATACAGCGTGTTCCTTTTGGGTGCGGCTGCACCAGCGGGGACAGGGGGAAGGATAGGATTGGGCTGTAAAAAGAAATTAAACTGACTAAGAGGATGCCCTAATTAATTGGATAGCAGAATTTTAAGTGTGTGTGTATTTGTAATTTTGATTGTGAGCAGCACTTATCAAGAGTGGACCAAGCCGATGTGGTACCTTAGGCAGTATCACATTCTGCTGCCTACCTGACACCAGAGGCGTCACTAGGGTGCGCGCGTCACCCCATAGCGGGGTGCGCGCGTCACCCTAGTGAGCCTCCCTCGTATACCCCACTCTTACAAATCTTCAAGCTGTTTGGTTTAGAATTGCCTGAGTGCTTTTAAAAGTCACGATGGTCGTCCCTTTGACTGAGCCACACAACGTGTGCAAAAAGTAGCTTAGGAATCCAAGCTGCTGCAACTTCTGTGAAGTCTGACACACATTTCAGAATGCCAGAAATCCAACTGCGGCCAATGATGTTTGCGTCTTTCATGAGAGAAAACTCATCTCAACAGAACTGCTGGATATTTCGGTGCTTGTAAACCATGTTAGTGCAAGGTTGCTGGGGACCCTGTCCTGGACCCCCCATGGAACCCCCACCTGCCCCTTGATGGCACATTAGGCACTATCAGGAGGTATGGTTCAGTTGGTAGAGCGGCCGTCTCATATGCTTGAAGATCTCAAGGATGGCATTTCGGGATGGCATGTCACTGATAAGCTGCAGAGCCTCTGTGAGGGAGAGAACCTGCAGCTGCACCTTGAGTGGAAGTCAAGGTTGCCAGTCAGTTGAAGCGTGGTGAGGCAAGCGCCAGAGAGAGGCTGGACTGTGAAGGAAACCACCTAGAATGAAGGGTTCTATGAAAGACTAGAACATATTGTATTGTAAAAACCCCTTGGGGTTTAGAAAAGCCTGGCTATGTAAACCGCCTTTGAATTAGAGGAGAAATCCGATGACCAAAGAAAAGGTGATATATAAATGGTGGTGGTGGTGGTGGTGGTTAATAATATCATCATCATCATCATCATCATCATCATCATCACTGCTCTGGTACTGATGGTTTATCACTGTCCAGGTGGGTCCTCTAGGCACAGGCCTTTAGCCAGAGCCTGACCATGTCGAATCCTGACACCATTCCTGCTTATAGGATGGGCTGCTGCGTCTCCAGAGGCAGGAAGCAAACAGGAAGAGCGTGGCCGGGGCCAGGGCATAAAATTCCCTTGGCTCCGCCCATGCCCCGCCTCTGTATGCCTCCATGGGGGGGGAGCAACCCCCGCTCATGTGCCTTTCGAGCAGCAAAACAAACCACCGCGCCCTGTGCTGATAGCGCAGCCCGGCCTAATTCTATGAATTCATATGAATGCCTTTCTGAAGGGACTTCTTTAAAAGCAAGAACAACTTTCCCTATTCTGTCTAATTCCCACCCTCAGACTTCTTGGTTGCATTTTCTACTGCTCACCCTATAGCCACTCAGTCACCACATATAACTGATAGTTATGTCTTAAAATAGTGAAGCTAATTCAATTCCCCCAAACTGTGTAGTGCACAGCACTTAGCCGAGATGTGCTTACTCAGGAAATCAGCTTAATCAGGATGCCTCCTGGGGAACTGATCTAAGACAAATGATACTTAATGACAATGACTGGTGATTTATAGGGATAGTAATTCTGCTTAACTGCAGTTCTTTCTTGTGATTTAGTAGTGCTTCAGTTTTTGTGTGTCCCAGTCTCATTTCTGATGATTGCTTTCATTCTAACAAGTGCTGTTAGTTCCACTTTATTTGTGGCCCCATTGGGGGCGGAGGGAGAAAAGAGTGTGTTTCTGTTCCATGCTTGATAAAAATAAGTAATAGTCCAGCAGATGATGACACAGACCTTGCTTCTAAAGCTCCCCACACTGACTCAACCAATGCCCCCCAAAACCTGAGCACCCCAAATATGGATCTGGCTCTCTCTATATCCACACCCATTCTGTGAATGAGACAACTCATTTCTCCAGTCCATCAGCATTGTAGCTGGACAATAAGTAAGTCCAGCTATAGGGGAGGCTATGTAATCAAACACTGATGAGTGTAGCTGGTCATTGTACCAAAAGCCCCCCAATGAAAACACGAGGCAACGTACTTTGGATTATTAACAGTGCCCAAATATATTCAAAATAATATATATAGCTAATTCAACCCCCCTGAAACATAAATAACTCCTGACACTCATTTATTGCAAGTTCGAGACAGGTAACTATTGTCTTCCCCCCTTTCTAAGTGAGTTCACCCTGACTTTAAGCACTATCTGTTGACAATCCTTACTTCTCAGTGTCAACCCCTGGAAATAATGGGGTCAAGTCATCTGATTTGGACCATCCATCCCAAACTGGGCAGCCTTTGAGGATGGCCTTGCAACCCTAGTTGAGGGCCCCCAGCCTAAGTCAGGCAGCTTTTAGAGATCAGTTCTATGCCTCCCTCTAACTAATAGATTACCTTTTAAGGGACACACCAGTCTCTGTTCTTAAAATCCCTTCCTGTACTATTCCTGCCACATGGGCAGAGGCCAGCCTGGCCTTTAGCAACGTCTCACACCACCCACCACCAAAGAGCAGCACAGGCCCTGCTGCAGGTCACCCTAAAAGAAAGTTGTACCCCGAGGGTATAAATGCACCTCATCACTCCAATATAACTCAGGCAGAGACTGAACAATGTCTGGGTGAGCGCTAGTTGTTCCCTGCCAGGCCATTAGCTCCCATCCCATGTTCTTATTAGCTATTTGTCTCACCTTTTGGGACTCTTTCAAAGTTACCAGCTCCACCACACACAGCCCCTCACACTTTGCAATCCGGTTTCAACCCCAATACTATCCCCTGCTTCTTGTCCACCCCACTGCCTCATTTCTCCTTCCTCTCCAGAGCTGCAGACCTGGTGGAAAGGGATTAAGCAATATTTCTTTAACTGCCCTCCAGAGGTAAAGAAAATATTTCTTTACCCAGCATGTAACTGGTTTGTGGAACTCCTTGCCACAGGAGGTGGTGATGGCACCTGGCCTGGATGCCTTTAAAAGGGGATTGGACAGATTTATGGAGGAAAAGTCCATCACAGCTTACAAGCCATGATGGGGATAAGCAACCTCCTGGTTGTAGGAGTAGGTTTTCTTTGTGCCAGGTGCAAGGGAGTGGCGACAGGATACAGGTATCTTGTTGTCTTGTGCTCCCTGAGGCATCTGGTGGGGCCACTGTGTGATACAGGAAGCTGGACTAGATGGGCCTTTGGCCTGATCCAGCAGAGCTCTTCTTATGTTCTTATGTAGGTTTGCCCCTGTCATACCACCCTCGTCATGCCTCCTTTCTGGCCTTCTCCCAAGCCTCCCATTAATTGAACTCATATCAAAGGGAAAGAGGGCTTGGGCACCTTATAACTGGGAGGGTGTTAATGGGGACGGGGATGGGCAGGGTCTGGGAAAGGGGTGGGTTCAGCGACAGCAGCGGCCTCTGACTACTTACCCCCTTCCCGAACGCCACCCCACGGCATGGGTCCAAGTGTACCTCTGCCAGTGATTTTGCTAGCATAAGTCTGAGTAGACCTCCCCACACCACAGAGGCTTAAAGCTGTATTAGACCGCAGGCGTCTCACTTCGTCGCGTCCCGGAGTCGATTCTGATTGGCCCAAGGCATTGCTCCTTGTCTCGCCCCCACAACACTGAACGTGGCCTCTCATTGGCCGAAGGTCGTTCTGGTGCGTTCCAAGTTGAATAAATCAAGCTTTGGCTAATGAGAGGCTGCGTTTGGCATTGTGGGGGTGGGACGGGGAGCAATGTCTCAGGCCAATCAAAATCGACTCCGGGACACGACGAAGCAAGACGCCTCCAGTGTGAGGCCAGCTTTACGCCCAGTTTAGGGAATGATTGTTCCTTTACCCAGAGGAGACCTCCAGAACCGCCCATCTGCAGGATGCAGAGGTAGCCATTTCAGCACCACTGCATAGGCGCGTCCGTGTGCGTATGAATAGGATTGGGCTGTTCATCATTTGAAGAAATTAGGGGCCAAAATTCAAGATCATCTTCCACTTCATTTTTGAAGACTCTGAATGCATGGTATTTTTAAGTGAATATTCAAGTGAATATTTTTTAAGTAACTATCAAAAGTATACTATATCTATATTATCTTAGCATGTTAAATATAGAAGAAAATGGGAACGCAACTTGGAAATTACTTTGTCAGAGGACGATTGGAGTTATATGTGTAGAACAGAGAAGAATTGTGCCTTTTTTTAGATTGTGAACCCTTTGAGGACAGGGAACCATTTATTGATTTATTTTGCAACTGCTTTGCGAACTAATTAAAAGCAGTATATAAATATTACCGTAAAAAGTAAATAAAATAATAATAATAATAATAATAATAATAATAATAATAATAATAATAATATAGAATGTATGGGCACCCTAAGGCTGCAATCCTATACACATTTACCTGTAAGCTCCACCTAATATTGTGGGACTCACTTGTGCATTGTATAGGATTGCAAAGTAAATAGATAAACATACTTAACAAGATCATATTCCATAGGTATCATACTCTTTGAGAAGCAAAACAATAGCATATAGTACTGCCAGCCAAATACACATCTTGGAGATGCCAGAGTGAAGAAGCTTTCTACACATAAGGTGGGAATGTAAAATAATTAAGAACTACTGGAAAGAAATAATGAGTATTCATGAAGTAAATGGGGATACTTTTTGCACTCCAGGATGTTGTCCTAAATGACAACATTTAGGAAGATTTGTAAATTTGTTTTTGCTAAACAAAACTTAAAAGTTTGGAAGAGGAGTGTGTGTGTGTGTGGTGGGGAGGTGTTAATCTGGACTGGGACCACAGTGTCAAGAGAGAGGGGATTTTAAAACTTTGCATTATTTCCAATAGGTTCTCTTCTGGGGAAAACAGCACCAGGAGCCTGATCTAGAGTAGAACCTCGATGGGGGAAATATTAACGATATGCCTCCCCCATGCCACTGTCTCAATTCAAATTTGGCCCAGTGCAGATGCTGATAATGTGTTGAACATAATGTGTATTACCTGTGCAACCTCCCCCCCTCCCAAATAATGCACGCCACACCAAGGTCCAGGTTAAGGGCCACTTTTTATTAACTATTTAACACAAACAGCAACGATACCTGCAGCAGAAATCTAACTGGCTTCTATCCCCAGTGTGCGGGTTTCTAAGATGGGGGAAATGGCACCTAGCCGTCTACTTCCCCTGTAATCTCATATCGGGCATGACATCCTGGCTCAAGGCTCAAGTGCTGGTCTATCACTGCCAACCCCTAAGGGTTGAGGTGGCTGGGTAGCGCAGGCCTCCCCAGGAACTCCTGAAAGCGGTCTTTGCTACCCCAACCCAAGGGCTTGCCAGCCAGCCTCACTGACCCGGGTAGGCATCCTCTGAGCGGTCCTGGCTCACCCTTTGGCCTTGCCTACCTCATGATGTATACCAAGGTCCCTCCCTCGCTACCCTACCCACACGCTTACCTGCCAATTTAATTACCGGGTAATTTAATTGAAACACCTCTCCCTCTCAGCGCAGTATGGGGTAGGCAAAAAAACCCCAGCCAAAAGCCAATCAGGCTGAGGGAAAAAATTCCTACCCGGTCCCCAAAGGATGGCCAGCTAGTCTCATACTGTAACCGGGAGGGAGGGTTGGGGCTTCGGCTCCCTGAGCGCGACTGAGGGGAGAGCCGTTGCACGCTGGCTTTTCCCCTCAGCCCCGCCCCGGCCCAGCTCGGCAGTCAATCAGCTGCCTAGGCCCCAGATCTCGCTCCGGCGAGCGTGGGCGGGGGCAAGGCAATTGCGCCGACCCGCCGGCGGGCGGGTCAGCGTCAGTTTGGCCCTGAGTGGTAAAGATAGGGTGTTCAGTAACTGTATAGACGAACAGGAATAAGGACAATTTTGTCAACTACTCCATGAAAACAACAGTTAGCACAGCTTTCTCCTTATATTAGTACACAGCCTGCAAAATAGCCTAAGACAGAATGCTAGTCATTTCTGAGTTTAAATAGATTAGGCTTGTTTGTGTCAACTCATGTGTTATCCTTTGATTTAAATCGTGTGAGGTTGTTATCCAAGCTGAAAAGCAAAGAACCTTCCACAAAACCTCCAAAACCTTATGGTAGCCGTGGCCGTATATGTTGAGTGTAAGCCAGCAGGAAAGTTTTATAACTAAGTTAAGTACCCCGGAGAGATGACATTTCTAATGGAAACACTGGCAGCCCCCTAAGTATGGCAGTATGAGCAGGCGCCGTTATTATAAACGAGAGACATGATACAGGCCCACAAGGTTAATTAATAGCAAGAGCTAAGTAAAATATAGACGCAACATCCCACTGAGAGCATGACTCAATGGAACAAAATTGTCATAAAACACAAGGAACGTCTATTTAGGAAAGAGCTGTGTGAAACGGCTGGTAAAATAAATCACAGACTCGTACTACAGCTTGCAGAAGTTACTGCTGCTTCTCTTAAATTATGCGGCATGAATGTACGAACCATTTTTGGCAATGTGAAAGCACTTGGTAAAATAGAACATGCCATGATGAAATACAAAGGGCAGATTGCCAAACATGTGCTTAATATGCTCCTGGGCATCGTGGACGAGCTCTTGGGCTCTACAAAATACTTTCATCTCATTCAGGATGCAGAATGACTTGAAAAAGCAAGTAACCTTGCAAGTAATATCAGGCAAAGTTATGTTATTTGTCCCCTGAATACTTAACAGGAGTTATTGGGAGCAAGGGGGCATATTCAGGGTAGTGTATTTCAGGTGAGTTAGTACCTTCAATCACTCTATTGTGCTAACAATCATTTATTTTATTTATTTATTTACATTATTTTTACCTCGCCTTTCTCCCCAAAGGGACCCAAGGCGGCTTACAACAAAAAAGGAAATACAATTCAACAGCTACAGTCAGAGGCGTCGCTGTGGCGTGGCGGGGCGTGCGGGGGGCCCCGGGTGACGTGCGCACACGCTGCGCAGAAATGTGACACACGTACAGCGCGCGTTGCCTTCTCTGCGCACGCGTGTCACCTGGAGGCCTCCCGCCCGCCTCGCCAGGCCGGGCCGGGCGCCCCCTCAATCGGGAGAGCCGGCTCGGGGACGTCTTCCCCGGCCGGCTTCCCGGGGCCTTCTGAGGAAGGCCTGCTGCGCGAACGTTATTTATAACGTTCATTTGCGCATGGGCAGACTCAGTAACAGACTCCGAGCCGGCTCTCCCGATTGAGGGGGTGCCTGGAGCGGCGATCCGTCGGGCGCTCCCCCCCATCACGGCGCGGCCTATGGCCACGCCAAGATTAAGAGAGGGGGTGTGTCGGGGGGGAGTGCTCACTAGGGTGTCGCGCGCCCCCGCCCTGGGGCAGAGCGCGCCCTAGTGAAGCCTCTGACTACAGTACAAAAGTCACATTTTAAAACAGTAAAAAAACAGTTAACGAAATTAATACAACAACATCTAAAAATTAATTTTAAAAGATCATCATTACAATTAAAACAAGAGCATAAAAAGAGCATAAAAAGCAGCAGCGTCCCAGCTGTACCAGCAGGATGTTAAAAAAAAAAGGCAGGGCTCAGAAGGCTTCCTTGAACAGGAAGGTTTTTAGGCCTCGCCGGAAAGTGGCCAAGGAGGGAGCAGTTCGTAAATCAAAAGGGAGGGAATTCCATAAGGTTGGTGCCACTACTGAGAAGGCCCTATTTCTGGCCACCGCCCCTCGCACCTCCCTGGGCGACGGCACCCGCAAAAGGGCCTTCTCTGATGACCTAAGGAGACAAGCCGGACTATATAGAAGTAGGCAGTCTCTAAAATATCCTGGAACCAAGCCGTATAGGGCTTTAAAGGTCAAAACCAGCACTTGAATTGGGCCCGGAAACAAATCGGCAGCCAGTGCAGCTGTCGGAGGAGCGGCCTGACAGAGTCGAACCGCCTACCTCCAATGACCACACGGGCTGCCACATTCTGCACTAATTGCAGTTTCCAAACCGTCTTCAAGGGCAGCCCTACGTAGAGCGCATTACAATAATCTAATCGCGACATCACCGTGGCATGGATCACCGTGGTCAGGTCTGCATGATCCGAGTACGGTCGCAGCTGGCATACCAGCCGAAGCTGGGCAAAGGCCCCCCTGGCCACAGCCGCCACCTGGGAATCCAGGATCAGCTGCGAATCCAGGCGGACCCCCAAGGTGCAGACCTGCTCCTTCAGAGGGAGTGCAATCCCCTTCAGAGCAGGACGATACTCTACTACCTGCATCGTGGATTTCCGGAACAGGAGAACCTCTGTCTTGTCCGGGTTTAATTTCAGCTTATTAGCCCACATCCAGGTCCCAACCGCCTCCAGGCAGCGCTCCAGAACCTCAACAGCCACCCTGGAATCAGGTGGAAAGGAGAGATAGAGCTGGGTGTCATCAGCATATTGATAGCACCCAACTCCAAATCCCCGGATGGCCTCTCCCAGCGGTTTCATGTAGATGTTAAAATAGCATGGGGGACAAGATGGAACCCTGTGGCACCCCACACCTCAAGGGCCAGGATGCCAAACAGGCATCCCCCAGCACCACCATCTGGGACCTATCTGCTAAGTAGGAGCGGAACCACCGCAGAACGGTGCCCCCGACCCCCAACTCGGCCAGTCGGCCCAGAAGGACACCATGGTTGATGGTGTTGAAAGCCGCTGAGAGGTCCAGCAGAACCAACAGGGACGCACTCCCCCTGTCCAGTCCTCGGCGTAGGTCATTCACCAAGGCGACCAAAGCTGTTTCCGTCCCAAAGCCCGGCCTGAAACCAGATTGAAAGGGATCTAGATAATCAATCACCCTTTCAATGCTTTCCTTTCCTGTGAAGCAGGAACACGACACCTCCCCAAATTAATAGGAATGCCTTGAATATCTATGAGTTGTGCAAGTGTTAACAGTCAGCCAGTTGAGAATATTATTGTTGGTTATAAGGTGGCAAGTGGATGCATAAGTTGATACACAGTAAAGAGCCAAGCTAGATGTTACACGAAATGCGTAATGTGGCCGGGGGGGGGGGGGAGTTGTTTAAGAATAGCAGCTGGGGCCCCCTGCGAAATGGAGTGGAACCACAGTGTGGGGGATGGGGGGGTCTTTAGGATTTTCTCCCATTGTGGTTCTGCTCCCAACACACCTCCCCCTACACACTACTTTAAATAGAAAAACGCTTCCATTGACTTTCAATAGAAGTTTTGTTTCTGTTCAAAATTCTTGGGAGCAAAACTGCGGGGGCTACAAAGTCTTAAATGCCCTCTCCCACCACTGCTGTTCCATACTCTGTTATGACCCCCCTGGCTGATATTTTTAAGCAAACAAATCTCTGGGCCACATTACATATTTCATGTAATGTGCTTTTTCTGCTGGGCTCTTGGGCAAGCTATAGTTTTGGTTCCTCACATGCATGGACCATGGTTGCATGCTACTCATCTATGGTATAGTTTCCCCCTCTCCCCCTGTATTCTCTGTGCTTCTTCTTCCCACAGATTACCTGGCTGGTTGCTGGGTAAGTGGAATGGGAGGGACAGGGAGAGAAGCCCTACACAAGACCTACTCAGGCACTTCTTCCTCCCATAGTGTAGACACTGTGTAGCATTTCAGCTGATACTTCATCTCAGTCATTAATCAACAAAACCATTTAGACACATGCCTGTTTTTCAAGCACCATTGTTCAGTTGATGTTTCAAACTATAAAAGCAGGTACGCATAAATTATTGTTGATATCTAATTATGGAATTCATCCCAATAGTCAAGAATTTATTTGATTCCAGCTGCATTTCTACCAAATAAATCTGTTCCTTGGGCGATATTCATGTGCAACAGGTGCATGGTAGTTTTATTTTGAGTCATAACTTCTGCCTGTTAAACATGATTAATGAATGCCCAGGTTGCATGATCACAAACACATGTTTCTCTACAGAGATGCAGCTCATTATAATTTTATGAGCATAGAAGCATTTCTGGGTGAGTCAAATATTCATCATTTTAGCAGAACTATTGGAAGTGATGATCATTGCAATATTCTCTTCATCGCTTCCTATGGTAATTAACTATGTATTCTCCAAGCTTCATTAAATCAGGAATTTTGGAATACCCTCATATGGGCGATCTACAGCACAATCCTGTACATGTTTACTCAGAAATAAGTTCCATTGCATTAAGTGGAGCTTACTCTCAGGTGTATAGGATTGCAGACCTGGCGGACATTCAAGGACACCTATTGCTGTGGCTGTGGCTACCCAAGGGAAGGAGACAAAAGTCTCCTCCCCTTCTCCCGTGCGCTCCAGCTGCACTGATCCCAGGCCCTTCCTGCCTTGGATGTGGGGCGGGCATGTTGCCCACTCCACATCCAAGGTAGACAGGATTGCACTGTAAGTTATACAACTTCATAAATGTGAAGACTTGTTGTAGCATCAGAGAACAGTGGAATCAAATGCATGTTCCACATGTTTTGGCCTCACTTAGTAACCAGCCACTATTGGGGACACTCCAGACCCATTCTATCCCCCAAATCCTGTAGCTCCCATAAAGAACTTGAGTAAGAGGTGAAGTCACATGCCTTTCTTGTCCGAAACCCAGCATGAAGTGACCCCTTCTTACCCCAAGACCCCTCTCACCCCACGTTCTCCGAAATGCTGAGATAATTTGTGGGTGGGGTCTTTTCTCTCAGCTCTTATCAGACTTTGAAGAAGATAAGAAGCAACATGGATTGTGTCTTTGCTTTCCACTTTCCCTAACACCTGGTGCAATGTGCTGGTCCCACTGGCTATGCTGCCACTAGTAGTTGCCCTTACCCTCAGAGGAGCTACTTTCCCTGCTCAAAGGAGAATCTTTTTGCTTTGTTTTCCTGTTACCTGGATCCTGAAGCTGGACATCCTAGCCTAGGTGCATAGAAGGACAATATCTACAAGCCTGCCCAGCAGATTAAGAACTGGTAATCTGCCCCTCCTCTCTTTTCTCTTTGAGACTCTTAACAACCCTCTCTCCTATCTAAGAGCTGCCATTCTTGGTGTTTAAAGTCTCCTGCTAATCATCTTTTTCTGGCTGGCTGGCTGGCTGAGGAGGAAACTCAGTGCAGCTGCAGCCTGACTTTCCTTCTTGCTCCCTTCTTCCTTCATTTAACTCCTTCCTGTCCAAAGTGAAGCGATTTACAAATATTTCTTTCACCCGCAACCACGGCAAATCTCTGTGTAATTGATCTCTTAAGTAAAGTAAGCGTGCCTTTCCACTTGTTTTTCTGTACTATTTAATAAATTCTATCTTCTTTAAAAAGCTCTGTCTCATGGTTACTGGAAGCCTAATTAGAGGCACTTTGAGGTTGCTTGTTCTATTATCTATGTTGTCAACAATCCCAAAACTGTCAGGAACTGCTAAATTTAACCTCTCTCTCTAATAGTATTGCTAACTTCCCCACTTTGAGTTTAATCGTGGGCCAGGTAGATCTGGAACTGAGATGTGCATGATGCATGTAGGAATAGACACATGTGTGTGTGAATGAGCACTGTTGGCAACAGGAGAGAGTGCCCTGCTAAAAGTACCCTAATGAATTCATGGTAGAAGTGGGATTCAAACTGGATAAGTCCTGATCCACAGCCCAGTGCCTTCACCAGTATGCTACGACAGCTCCCTGATCAATATTTGTAATTCTTCCATGCTTGTTCTTATAAATGCTCCTCCGATATGATGAAAAACAAAACCATGCATTTTCTCCATTAAAATGTTTCTGACATTGGCGTTGCCTCTATAGGGTTTTGTAATTTGGGAGAGATTCTGTATTCAGATTACCATAGGATCTCATGGTTCAGACGTTTCCATCTATGATCTGTGAGAAGGGTGGGAAGGAAGCATGTTACTAGTATTATCCTCCTTCAAATCAGGGTGTCTGTCTTATTTGTCTATGAAACCGAGAGATATATAAAGTTCCATGTGCATTATAAGGCTACAATAATAAGACTAGCAGTAACATCATTGTCATCACATTGGTCTCACTGATGTAATTGGGAATCAGGAATTGACTCACTAACATTAGAGATCTCAATTCTCCTTGTCAGGTAACTGCATCATTGCAAGACCAGACATTGTCCCATTCATACATCTATGCAAATTAACTGACAGGTTTAAAAACCTTCTTTTATTTTATTTGAGAAGTCTTAAATTTTGTACTGGTTTTATTTTCTTCTTCTTCTAACACAGTTGGAATGTGATTCTCTTGGCATTAAACCAGATTCTAAAGGCCCACAATACCGCAGTGGCAACCAAATAGATGCATGGCTCAATAATATGACTGGCAAATCAATATGTGGAAAGACGACCTGGTCCTAATCCCAGTGAACAAAACAAAGCAAAAGTCTTGTGATCTATAGCCACTGAACAAATTCGTTTAAGAAAGGGATTAACTGGCTTGATAACCAACCTAATGGTTTGTGGTTCAATTTATAGTAGAAACTCACAAAAGAAAGCAATTCCAATACTAATGAACACTGGACAAAATCCAGATAATTTAAAATGGAGAACTGAGTAATAAACAGGAGGGAAGGCCATGTCAGTGGTGTGGGGAGATTTGTCCTCTTTCTAAGCCAGTGGTATTCAGGGTGTAGTAAATTGTGCTCAACACCAAAGACTCCACCATCAGCATTTAGTGAGGAAAAGAAACTATTCCAATTTCTTTGATAGATGATTTTATTGAGCGGTGTCATCGAGCATTGCTTTATGGACTGGCCTGGATATAGCCCTCCTGCCCCATGAGGTTGGAAGGCTGATTTTGTTCAAAAGTATTTCAGTCTTAGAAAGCACTGTGGAATAGTCGTCCATCATTTTCAGTACACAAAGCAGTCGCCAACCATATTATGCACATAATTGTTCCAGGTACTGTATTGCTTTGTTTAACCTGCATATGGTGGAAGATTAAACACACAATGAATTGTTGACCATAGAGGTCGAATGAACAACCCCCCCCCCCAGGCCAGCCCATCAGCTCCACTGGGCAGGTTGCAGCAACAGCCAGAGATTCTGTCACCTTCTAGCGCTACAGATGGAATCCTGCTGGGCCTGCCACATCCACAATAGCAGTGAGCACACCTGGCAGAAGAAAGGGAAGAGGTTGACCAGGTGGGCCCTCAGAAGGGCCCCACCTGGCTGACTCCTGACAGGTGTCACAGCCATGACAGAGAGCAAAGCATGCCCTTGCTTGGTGAACATGACAATGCAGAGGAGGTCCACCCCATGCCTGCAGCATGCATTTTTACACCATGCCCCTAGGCTTATAGTTACTCAAGCCAGTGACGTAGACTTGAGTCTATTGACTTGGACTTGAGTTGGACTCAAATCGCGTCAATGATTTGACTCGGACTTGACTCAGCGATTGTAAAAGACTCGAAATACTCGATTCGAGACTTGGAGCCTTTTACGACAAGTCGAATTTTATTCAGGGTTAAACCCGTTTTCCCCATTAAATAGATAGGGACTTGCAAGCAAATACTCGGGACTTGGGAGCAAAGACTTGGGACTTGACTTGAGACTTGAAGTCAGAGACTTGATCCACATCCCTGACTCATCCCTGAGCGGAGGCAAGTAGTTCTGCAAGACTCCATTACACCGGAGTCAGCGGCCCCTCCCCCTTGCTGTTGGAGCCATTCTGGCAGCAATAGCAACATGCAGGACACTCCCCTGTCGCTGCCGGAATGGCTCCAACAGCAAAGGGGAGGGGCAGTTGACTCCGGTGTAACGGAGTCTTGCAGAACTACTTGCCTCCGCTCCACTCTAGTTACACCACTGGCTATTTGTCTTGCTTATTTCTTTTAGCAAACTATTGACTACTTTCAGACAAGTCCAGCATTGTCAAGCTATTGTTTATGCAAGTTGTCTTTTGCAAGTATGATTTGAGAGACAGATTCTTAACAATGTTCATCCCTTCCCCCCCATTTTTAACCCAATTCATGAAACCTGATAATGAAATGACAGAGAGAAACCATGAACAGAAAACTATTCACATTGCTATGAATGGTACCCCCCTCCATGTATCCTTTTGTCTCACTAATCACTTGGTGATATACTTGGGTGGAGTATAGTATATTTTAATAGAGACCTGATGTTTTGTGGAAGAGCTACAAAAAGTAATTGGTGCATTTGCAGGTGATTATACATTTTCCACTTCACTTTTTTAATCACAAAAGCCATTTATTTAGGAGCATAGCCCAATGCCTTCTTCTCTCCCTCTGTTATTGTACTAATTGTCATCCATATGTGGTAAATGGCATCTGTAAAGAACATGAGAGATTAACCTTAATCAGTTTGGAAACCTGGGTAGAAAAAAATCACGGTGAACTAGTGGATGAGCCCTCCAGTGCTTTGTCAAAACAACACACTGCTTCATAAATGCAAATGAGGACCACACTTGGGAAGTGGAGCCTGGGGACCTTTGTACAAGAAGAGGATGCACTTTATTATTAGTATTATTTTCAACTTTTTGTAGTCTATCGTACTCATGCAGGCCTAGTCTTCAAAATAGTTTGGGGAGTGCTTTTCTCTTGCTACTTGAACACATTCTTTTTTTAAGCAGGCCTGTAGCCAACCTTCATTACAAGGGGCTGCCATCAGAGGCATCGCTCTGGTAGGGGCGGGGCTGTAAGTTTTGCTCAGTCGGAGTCCCGTTTACCGAACGAGCAGGAGGCGGCCCCGCCCCCTCACTGTCAGAGCCATTCCCCTGCGGAGAAAGCAGCAGGCAAGAGACCCTGCCTGCTGCTTTCTCCGCAGGGGAATGGCTCTGACAATGAGGGGGCGGGGCCGCCTCCTGCTCGTTCGGTAAATGGGACTCCGACTGAGCAAAACTTACAGCCCCGCCCCTACCGGAGCGACGCCTCTGGCTGCCATAGTTTTCAAGAGGAGCATCAAAGAAATATCCATGCTCAGGCTCCTCTCTCTCTCTCTCTCTCTCTCTCTCTCTCTCTCTCTCTCTCTCTCTCTCTCTCTGCGGCAGCAGGAAAGTTAGGAGGATGGATTCTTTCCCTCTTCTTCATCTTTTGTCTCTTCCTCTTTCTGTCCCACTTGCTTGGAATGTTGGAACATTTTGCTGTTTAAGGGGGGAGTCACTGCCATGGTCAGACTCCCTGAGAAAACTACATTTCCCAGCATCATTGCCACATACTTCCGGTGGTACTTGGTATAGCAGTGGCCCGAGAAGTGGTATGCCATGCTGAGAGAGTTGAGAACCCCTGGTGTACTGGTTTGGGAGTTGGACTTAGACCTGGAAGATCTCAGCCTGCTCAGCCATGTAGCATCATGGGTGACCTTGCTTGGGCCAGTCACTATCTCTCAACCTCACCTACTTCTCAGGGTTGTTGTGAGGACAAAAGGAGGGGAGTAACTATGTATGCCACCCTGAGCTCCTTGGAGGAAGGGCGGTATAAAAATGTGAAATGTAAAGTGAAAATAAATATTCTGAACTGAGGAATTTCAAAGCTTGACAAGATCTCTGTTGGTCTGCATATTTTACTACAGGTTGAATATCCTTTATCCAGACTGCTTGGGACGGGAAGTTGTCTGGATTTTGGATTTGTCTGGATTTTGGGATATTTGCATAAATATAATGAGATATTGTGGGGGTTGGGACCCAAGTATACAAAATTCATTTATGTCTCATATACACCTTATACACATAGCCTGAAGGTAATTTTATACAATATTGTTTAATAATTTTATTTATTTATTTATTAAAAAAATATATCCCGCCTTTTCCTATGCTGAAAGGCAAATGCCCAAGGCGGCTTACAACAAGATTAAAATACATAATTTAAAATAATACATAAAATAAATTTATGCAATACATAACCATACATAACAAATTTAAAAACAATAAAATCAACTAGAGGGGGTGGCGACAGAATGGAGCAGAGAAGCAGCATGGCAGAGCATCTTGAGACACAGGAGGCAGACCATGACCTATCACCCAAACGCTAGACGAAACAAAAATGTTTTGAGCCCTCGCCGAAACGTCATGAGGGAGGGGGTGGTTCTCAGATCCCCTGGCAGGGAGTTCCACAGTTGTGGCGCCACAGCAGAGAAGGCTTGCCCACTTGTTGCCACTCCCCTAACTTGCGATAGAGGTGGCACTTGCAGGAGAGCCCCCTCAGATGACCTAAGAGAGCAGGCCGGAATGTATGGGCGAAGGCGGTCCCTCAGATATCCTAATTTTGTGCCCCAGCATGCCATGCGCTATGCCAGCCAGGTGCTGGAAAACCTTTTTTTTTAAGTCATAGTCCCCAAAATGTCTGGATTTTGGATGTCCGGATAATGGGTAACTGACCTGTATATAATGCAAAATAACATATGGGCATCATTGAACTCTTGACTGGCTTATGTGAACAGGGTCTCAGATTGTCTTTACCCTGTAGAAAGTGTTTGCTGAATGTACCTGTGGAAATGTACCTACAATCCATTTTGATTTTCTTTTCTTGTCTGCGTTGGTTTTTTTAATTTTTATTGGTCTGAAAAATGTCTTTTGTGCTTATTTCGTGAAGTGGTTACAATCCTGATGTGATTCCATAATGCAAAATGATATCAATAAGAATGTGCTTGTTCCCTTCACCAGAGGAACAATAGGAAAGTGAGACATGGTGGATTTGGAGAAGGGACTTGGAGACAAGCAGGTTTCCCATCATACTGGCATTTGCGTCTTCAGGGAGCAGCAAAATGAGGACAGCATAGATGTATTGGAATAAATCCCATCCCGCTCCAAATGTCTAAGAGACTTTGAGCATCATTCTAACTCTAAGTTAAGTTGGTAGTAACTGTCGTTTGATTTTCTTGGAATTATTTTGAACGTCAAGGAGAGTTAAAGAAGCCAATATTTGTGTTGAAAACTGAGTCAATAAAGATGGGACTTTATTTTTCACATGTCTGAGCGTGTTAGTGATTCCTTATATATGATCCGCCTAAGCCTGGTCCCTGTAGAAACATGTCAGAGAAGGAGAACAAGCCGACAAGTACTTCTTTGAGTCTCTGTGATCAGTTATATTTCTTACATTTTTCTGTAGTACTTACTGCACAATGCCTCATTCGCAAATACTGTATATTACCGTATTGGTCTGAGTATAAGACTCACTTTTTTCTCCTAATTTAAGTTTTTAAACTAGGGGTGCGTCTTATAATCAGGCTGTTGCAATTTAATGCCAGTGATTTAATTAATTTTTTTTAATAGCAGCAAACTTTAAGGGTGCGTCTTATAATCAGTTGCGTCTTATACTCGGCACAATACGGGGTATATCTTTGCAGCACTTGAGTTTTATATGCATTCATAGGTATATATGCAGCTTTCAGGCAGGGGTTAAATTGATGCATCCACATCCTCCTCCTCCTCCTCTCACGAGCAATTGGACATAGGTGTTCTCTTATTTTAATTATTAGTTTTAGACATTTGTAGCCTACCTTCTGTATTTCCGGATATTTCCAGAGCAGCCGTTCCAAAAACATCTTAACAGTGCAAACCTGTCTACTTTTAGACTGGTAGAGCGATCTTTCCACTGGTCTAAGGTGTTGCAAACATGCTGGAAAGCATGTTTGCAGCACCCAGAGAGTAAGCGGTGCCGGCAGAGAGGCCTGTGCCACTCTGCCGGTGCTGCAGGATAGATGGACGCCGTAGCGGAGATGGAGAGGTAGGTGCCTGCAGCACGGCGGAGGGGTGGGATTGGTTGGCTAGGCCCAGGAAGGGGAAGGGATCGGCAGCGGCCTCCTCCGCTATATCCTATCCCCCTTCCCAGGCCTGTTGGGCCTTACACAGGATGGGGCCTGCTGGTGCAGGCCCCGTCCTGCATAGGATGCAGCGGGAACCTTATTTGCACTGCCACGTCCTGCTAGACAGGATTGGGCTGCCCGTTTAATAACAATACAAACTCACAGTGATGGCATCCTGTGCTTATGACAGCAGCCATATTTCCCCAAATTCCTCAGAATAATGCAACCTGGGAGAAAAAAAAATCAGTGGCTGCAGGAACAATTTCAGGGAGGAACTCTGGTACTACTTTCACATTTTAAACAAGAGTTAGTTTAAAGACAGAAAATAAAATCACCTGCTCTTCCACACTACAAAGTGTACCCCCTTGCACCTGGTCACAACTCACAAAAACAAAATGGGGGATTGCAAAACAGAGGGACAGCCCAATCCCATCCAGTGCCAGGACATTTGTCCCCTTACCCTGGGAAAAGCCCCAGCCTGCGCAATGGGGCTACTCATATCTGCACGAGCTTAATAGCTGGCACAAAATCGAGAAGCCTCATGGATGCAGAAAAGGCCTGGGATGGGGCATAGAATTTGGCATGCACCAGTGCCGCCAATCCCACCCCTCTCCTGGTCCTGCCCCATCTCTACCTTCCCCAAGCCCCCACACTGCTCGGAGCAGATCTTATTCTGATACAGCGCTGGCAGGACGGTGCAGGCCTTCCTGCCAGCGCTCCCCCCTCTCCAGGTCGCACTATGCTTTACAGTATGTTTGCAACACCCTAGGCCAGTGCATTACACACTACGCTGACCTACTGGGACCATAGGATGTGCCATGTCAGTTAGTGATGAGCTGAATGCAATTAATGGCAAATGACTACTGTAAAGTGCCAGGAACTCTTAAGAATAGGACGAGGAACACAGAATTGTCTTAACAAAATGCATGGTTTGATCCTGAGATTCTTCCTCTGCAGATGGCTACAAACATTCCCTTAGGATCCTCTTTAATCCAGGGCATTCTAAATATTGACCTGGATTAAGGAATGGCTTAATTCAAAACATAACAAATATTGACATGAAAATGTGTTCAAGTGAAAATGGCTTGCAACAAGGGTTACATCAGAAAACAGAGACAAAGCTAGTTTTCTTGAATGCTCCTATTCTGTATAAAACAGCCAGTGTGTACGTTGGAGAGAATGCAAGCAACTTTGCCTGCCAAGTGTTGGGCAAACAAGCCACAATGAGATGCCAACAGGGTCCACCACCAACCGGGGGTGGGGCACTGGCGTTGCTAGAGGTGGGGTGGAATGGTACGTCTTGCACAGCGGTAACCGCTCCATTCCATGGTGGCCCTGCCCACTCACCATCGGAACCAGTTGAGCAGCTCAGACTGGTTCCGACAGCGAGTGGGTGGGGCCACCATGGAATGGAGCGGTTACCGCTGTGCAAGACTTAGGTTTCCGCCCCACCTCTAGCAACACCAGTGGGGGGGGTGGCTGCAGTTCATCTGGAAACGTTCTGCAGGATGACACTATGCAAATACAATGCTAGCCAAGATGTATTAGTTCTTTGCTGCCATTGTTGCCATAAACTACACTTCAAAATTATTATTATTATTATTATTATTATTATTATTATTATTATTATTATTAACAACAGTATTTATATACTGCTTTTCAAGAAAAAGTTTACAAAGCGGTTTACAGACAAAATCAAATGATTAAATGGCTCTCTCTCCCAAAAGGGCTCACAATCTAAAAATGATGCAGAAGAACACCAGCAACAGCCACCAGAAAAGACACTGTGTTGGGGTGAAAGGGGGGGCAGTTGCTCTCCCCCTGCTAAATAGAAGAGGAGCACCAATTGAAAAAGTGCCTCTTGCCCAGTTAGCAGGGGCCAGTTAACATGCCCTGTGTATGGTCTGATTGTTGTAGAGTTTTTCGCCACTGCCAGTCGTCTTCCTAGCTGTTTCAACACCCCCAGCTCCTCTATGCACCAGGGAACCAACAGGAGCATTCCTAGGGTTTGCGTCACCTGGTGCGGGAGGTCAGTGTGTCACCCCCCATGATGGACCTCCTCCCATGCAGTGGGTGGGCCATGCATCATCACCCCGCCCTCTGCATCATTGCCCCGCCTCCCGCATAATCAAAACCACACCTTTTAATTACAATATTATATGCACAGTCTAGATGTATGTTTGCAGCTGAACCAATCAGATCCTGCCCATTAGGAGAGGGCACCCCAAGGACAAGTGTGTGATCAGCTTGCCTAAAGTTAGGTGTTTGTGTTTGTATAAAGTTTTGCTCTGGAGTCTTCCACTGAGTTTTGTGCTTTAATAAATAATACCAGGGTAATACACATTGTGATAATGACTGTAGTAACTAATACAGATGAGAACACTAATGGTAGAGGTATATTTTCTTTTGTGGATTATGTTGTACAGGCCAAAATTTATAATAGGTAGATATTAATATTTCCTTGGAACTCAGGATCTCAGGCTGAAATATTCATTTTGGAATTCACAATAAACACCAAAAAACCCCTAAGTGTATGCAGGTATCCGATCTGCAGCATTTTGTTTTTTGTTTTTTACAGCCATAATTACAGGGTAGGAATTTATGGCAACAATATCTCACTATATTATCAAAATGGTAAAAGTGAAACATGACCTGTATACAATTTTATGGCAATTAAACTGAGAACGGACAGCCATATAAATAAGTAAGATGAATCTGAAAATAGCACCATGCTGAGTTCATTGCCATTATTTTATTACTGGCTAACAAGATAATCCAGCAGTACAAAAATATATATAAAATTGGGAGCACTGTCTTCATTTTTTTTCTGACTGATAAATGACACTATTACTTGAATAAATACACACATTTTTTAAAAAATGACCTAAAACGCTACAGGGTTTGGGGGGGCTAAAGACCTGGCAGGATGGCTGTGGAGCTCTGAAGCAATAATCTGTTTTCAATGAAGTCAGCTGCTGTTACCATATCTGTCATTCTGTACTGTTGGATGAAATCTAGTGGAAATGATGGTGGCAAAAACATGAATTGGTCTTGTTGAGAATGAAGATGTCCAAAGGCAGACCAAGGGGCATAGCCATCTCATTCATCGATCTGACAGTGGGAAACCAAATGCTGGAGCAAGTATACAGATGTTTCACTTGATGATGTCTCCTTGGCAGAAATCTGAGGAGGACGATAGGGCCGGCCCCGGTTTACCTCCGGCCTGCTGCATGGCAGTCCCTGGCAAGAATGGGATCCAGCGGGTGGCCCTGGGCCGCCTGCCGGATCCTTACACAAGATTTTGCTGTGAATTGCATAGCTGATTGTTATGATTGGTTGTTGCACAATGGAATTAATGTGCTCCCACTTTCCCAAGTGGTGAGAAGTCAAGGGGCAGCACTAGAGGGTTTCATTTCCACTAGGGAAGAGAGAGAGAGAGAGAGAGAGAGAGAGAGAGAGAGAGAGAGAGAGAGAGAGAGAGAGAGAGAGAGAGAGAGAGCATCAGTGGTATCTAGTACTACCTGTTTACAGGTGGGCCTCCATATCCGCTGGGGATATGTTCCAGGCCCCTCCGTGGATACTTGAAACCGTGGATAAGAGCGAACACCCCCTCCATGGTTTCCTGAGGGGCCCCCCACCCTGCCTCCCCTGCTTGCCCCCCCGCTCTTATTTTTCTTTCAGCAAGCTTTGTTTCTTCCTTAAAACAAACAGAGAAGCAGCCTCCATTGCAGGCAAGTAGAACGAGACTAAGTCCTAGAGAGGCTCTGCAAGGTTTCTGTTAATCTAGGACTTATTCTCATTCTACTTGCCTGTAATCTTCTCCTGTTTCTTTAAGGAAGAAACAAAGCTTACTGGGAAAAAAGTAAAAGCCTGGAGGGATCCCCACAATCCGTGGATAACTGAAACCGTGGATAGCGAATCAGTGGATATGGGGGCCCACCTGTATTTACAAATATACTAGTAGGCATAATGGAGGTAAACCTACAAATGGAAGTAGGCTACCCAACCACTGATACCGCTTTTAATTCCCAAAACAACACTGTGCAAGTCCTCCTCTCCCCACTGATAGTCCCCAAAGCTGTCTCCAGTCCAGGTATGCTCACAATTCTCTCTGTCTCTGCCAAGGTTTGACCTACTATTACTTTCAGTTCTGGCAGAATACAGATCTGGCAAGTAGATTGACCATAAGGAACACATCTCAGAAATATGTTTATTTTAAGTTTTACATTTTTTAAAAAAGAGCAAGTGTTTTAAGTGTTACAATTTTTTTTGCAAGAGCAATGGCCTTCAGGCTGTGCCCTAATTTTTAGCTAAAGATTCCCAGCGCTGTCATGGCATCCAGATTCAAACTGCTAACTTGTTTCTTTTTCTCCCTTCCTAAACTCTGGCCAATGTGACATTCCAAAGGATGGGAAAGATCCCAAACCATTAACAGCCCAATCCAAATTAACAGTTTCAACAGTCAGACAGAAGTTCTGCTGCCAGAAATGGCCATATGGTGATGCACGCAACGCAACGCTGGTCGCCATTTTGTAACCACTACCACAAACAGTGCTAGTGTTGGTGGCCTGCTGCCACTACCAGTTACCTGCAGGAGTGCAGGTGAGCTGGCATGGGGGCTGGGCAGTGGAAGGAACAGGGTGGGGAGGGGGAGGAATGGGTAGTGTCTGGCCAGGGAGGGGGAGGGTGGAAAGTGGAATGAGGGAGGGACAGGGTGGTTTCCAGCAGCACTGTAATGTGCTGGTATCCTATTCTTGTTTCCCTCCGTTACACTCCTTGGACTTGCGTTTAGCAAAATAGCTGGCATAGATCTGAGGAGACCCATTGGGGAAGTGGAGGCTTACCCCAAGGTAAGGGAATGAATGTTCTCTCACCTTGAGGAGGCCTCCATGACTGCCCCCCCCCCGGCAGGATGTAGCACATGCCCTGTTGTTGTGACTGCATCAGTTAGTTATTAGGATTGTTATTTAGGGGGAGTTATTTAGGATTGGGTCTTAAAAACCATGCACCTCTTGCTGTTAAGTCACTCAAGTTCAGAGCACTAAGCTCCATGGCAGCTTAGTTTTACAGAGAAAATGTACAGCTACTGAAGCTTTTACATAGAATCTTAACTGATGGGGCAATGCAGGGCTTCGTGCGAAGAATGTGAGAATTGAGGCAGCTTGTAAGTACAAGCCACTCAAACAGCTCTGGCTCCACTGCAGTTGTTTATCCCTGTCATTAGTCAAGTTCGCTCACTCATAGCTTTGGAAAGCAGAAGCAGAACTGCCAATTTTTTAGCTTGTAAACCTGTGGAGAGAGTCTTAATCTTTTGTAACACATGTGCAGGACTTACAGCCCAATTCTATGCATGTCTACTCAGAATTGAAGTCCCATTGAGGTCAAGGGGACTTCCTCCCAGGTACATGTGTATAGGATTACAGCCTTAATGATCTGCAGTACTAGATATTAATAGTAATCAGTGGATATCTGCAAACATTCATAATGGAAATCCAAGATCTTACTTTGGCAAAGGGGAACTGAATCAATTGCTGGGGCTGGGGAAATGGAGCTCTCAGAGTTTCCAGTTCCCTTTTCTCTTTGCTGGGGGAGACTGAGGCACCAAGGATGCAGGAGCTGATCAACTGAGCTCAATTCTCCCTCCCCTCAGGGTCATCAGAGGTTGCCTAGACCAGGCACTTGCAGCCTGAGGACCCACCAGACAGTCCACCTGGCCAGGCCAAACCCGCGTGGCAGTGGTAGCACGCAATGCACCATTGGGCAATGTCAAGAAGGCAGCTGGAGCCAGGAAGTCAAAATCTAACCCTCTTTACTCATTCTTGGAAGTACATTATCAGGTGTATAGTGGCACAATTGAGGAAGAGGACTAGAGTATCTTCCAGATCCTCCTCTGGCTCAAGCCCCAAAGTCCTGGATCCTAACAGGAAGTTTGTTGCTCTGGGCTTTGTTAAGCGAACGGCCTGGTACCACTGCGTAAGTTCCCATTGGATCAGCTCTTTGGGACCCAGCTGGCTGTGGTTTTCTGGACCCCCTGAAGCCTGTGGCCACCATCAGGGATTTGTCTACCCTGCTGCTTCCCAGGTGGGGATTGTTGAGCCAGTCCTCCAGCTCCGGTTCCCTGCCAGCTGCATCCTCTCACAACCAGTGTTGCAGCCTGTTAACCCTTAGAGGGGAAGGAGACACCTGGTACTCCTGAAAGGTCCCTAACAGTCTGGTGCCAGTCTGGTGTGTGTGTGTGTGTGTGTGTGTGTGTGTGTGTGTGTGTGTGTGTGTGTGTGTGTGTGTGAGAGAGAGAGAGAGAGAGAGAGAGAGAGAGAGAGAGAGAGAGAGAGAGAGAGAGAGAGAGTAGGATAATTGACTCAGAAAATGCATTATTCAGTCTACTCTATAGGCATTCAATTGAAAGTCAAACAGAGCCCTGAAAACACAGGGTTTCCCTGGCGTGAACAAATTCCCTACATGTGTACAGTGGAACAGGTATAGCTGACTGTGCCCAACCGTAAGCTGAATGTGTGCATGTAGGACTGGGATGAGGATAGCTTGCATGGTCCTGCTCCTCCACATGCATTCGGTCTACATGCTTTGAAGGTCTACAAGGGACTTAAGGGTTCCAGTTAATCAGCAGGTTAATTTGTGCACTCAGCTATGGGTTCCCTGATCCAAATGTAAGTCTAGGATCAAGACCCGTAATATATGATTAATATTCAGTGCCATCCCCTGTGCTTTTCAAAGGCAATATCTTTTCCCTCTGCTTCACCAAAGTTGAAGGCCAAAATCGCACTTTCCAGTTTCCTTTATTAAGAGTGACTTTCACTGCAGATCCAAATTTACCACAGCACATTACAAAGTTGCCATTCTCTATTTGTTTTTATTAGTGTAAATTAGTTACATCAAGGTAAATCATGATGCTGGCTTACAGAATACATTCGCGCAGGAGAGAAATCAATATCTTTCTAATGGCCTGTTAACTCCTTATTACTTGTTCAATGTCTTTAATTTTGAAATTTTGTTGCGTTTCCACCCTTGATGGTTTAAAGTGGCCCACAAAACCTTCAAATGTTGTTTTAATTCATGTGCATCTAATGTTAGTTGGAGGACAAAGCAGTTTTTCCTTATGAGCCCGTAATGGAATTGATGGTAGATATCGTAGACTCATTGCCACCTTCGGTTGAATGTTATCCCTACATACAAAAACATTGAGCAGTTTAAAATGGAAATGTGATGTAGAAAAAAAAAAATCAGGTAGCTGACTGAAGGGAGGATCTAACAGAGGAAAGTGTATTTAACTGCATAGGAGGAAGGGAGCAGGGCAAGCGAGCCATGCTGACTTTCTTGGAAGAAGGGGCACTTAGAGGGAGATGCGGCCCACAAGGTTAGCTGATAAGCCTGCACTGGGTTAGCAGCTTTGGTAGCACTCTGGGGGATAGAGATAGAGAGCATGCTGGAAAGAAAATGGCTTTGCAGGGTATTACCAGTAGCGTAGCTAGGCCGGCCCCCTCGTGACATCGCATGTGGATGTGACGTCACTCGCTCTGCCCCGAGTGACGTCAGCCAGAGCCAAATGTCTCTCGGGGGCAGGGCGGGAGGGAGGAAGCCCCATCAAATGGTGTTCTGAGGCAGTGGACGGCTTCTGCTGCCTCCTCCGAGCTGTTCCGCCACCTTCGCTGCCTTTGCCGCTGCCTCTGCGTTCTCCGGTGCCACCATTTTGTCACCCCCAGAGCCAGTAAGACGCCCCCCGCGTGCCGCCCACGTGCCGGCTGACAAGGCGGTTCTTCGTTGGAGGCTGCAATGGGGCTGGCTTCACTCAGCACCAGCAGGTTAAAGTTCCATAAACCAATGACAAGGCAGGGTAGCGGACCGGAACAAAGAACAGACCAAACAATGAACAAGTCAGAGAACAAACAATTTGAGGTTCTGAGCCCAGGGTTTATACATTTTTGCCCCATAGAATCCTATGGGATTCTAGGTGTGGTGACTCAATCAGGAGACCCTCTATTTCTGGTTGAGGACCCCTGCTGGGTTTTACCTTTGTTTTTCCCACCCAGTTGAGGATGAGGTAAGTAGTTTGAGGTCTGTTGACTTGTGCCTGGATTGAGCTTAATCACGGGATTGGTGAGGACCATTGGAGGTGTGAAACCTTTGGTTTTTTTCCTTTTGAATTTATGGATCTCTGGGTATGGTCTATGGGATCTAGGCCATGATCACAAGGTAGCAAATATGTTGTCCCAGCAAGTTTTGGAACTGGTACTCTTCATCTGAATTTTGGAGGTGTGAAAACTCCATTTGAATTTAAGGGGTAAACAAGTCTCCATTCAATTTCGGAGCATTGAACTCCATGGATACGGGGCGTGTGCGATTATATGGTTCAACCAAAAGTGTGGCCTTCCTGGCCTGAGGATCTGTGGCCTTTTGCCATTAGTCCTGTAAATAGCCATGTTACTGGTTTGACCCTTTGCTCTCCAGGGAGACACCTAGCATCAAGTACATGTGCATAGATTTGTGTCTCCTGCACACCCTGAATGAAAGGAAATTAACAAGAATAAAATATTGACCATGTAGCATAAGCCCCAGTGCAATGGATCTTGCTTCTGAGTAGACATGCACAGGATTGCACTGTAAATCTCTTTCCAAGCCTGTTTAAACTTTTATCCAAAGATATCAACGAGTTTTTTCTTGTTCGATATGTTGATACGTGCATCTGTCTCTAATCTATGTTTTGTACATATGTGGTAATAGTTGGTGGTGTGAAGGAGATCATTTTGAACTCTGAGTTTAATTTTTAAAATGGAAATGATGATAAAAGTATCTTTTAGATTAAATCATAGAGGAGTATGCTAATATTGGAATCGGCTTTCTTCTTGAAGCACTTTTCTCGTACCATTAAGAAACTCTTTGAAATTAAATGCTGGTTGAAATAGCAGTTCTAAAATATGGGGGTTTAATACCATAAGGCTTCGTAGTGGCCATCTGAGGATTTGAACTCCTTTGAAAAAGACAGCTGGATTTATTCCTGGATGTGTGTTGCAGAAGTTGTGTGTGTGTGTGTGTGTGTGTGTGTGTGTGTGTGTGTGTGTGTGTGTGCACGCGCTCGTGCGCGCACGTGCTCATTTCCACATAGTTGAAGGTCATTTTGAGAGGGAGGCCAGAAAGTTGATAGGAAGTACAAACAAACAGAGATTGGTAGGGGCATATGTAAAAAGAGTCCAAAATTTTGTAAGCCGCCTTGATAATTGTGTAAGCCGCCTTGATTGCCCTTATCGGGACAAAGGCAGGCTAGAAATTCTTTAAATAAATAAATAAATAAATAAATAAATACTCCATTCTACCTTCATTGAAAAGAAAGCCCAGTCAATACTGTGTGATGCTGGGTCAGGCTCCCCCCCACACACACACTCTCACCCTAGCTTGCCTCAGGTCGTTGTTGTGAGAATAAAAGAGTGAGACCATGTATTTCAGTGGCCTTCAACTCATTGAAAGCTGGACCCACCTCAAATTGCAACTTGCAACTTGGGACCACCTTCAACAAGTCAGCTGGAGAGGAGATGGGTGAATGAAGGGCCATGGTTGGGTCTTCTTTTTCTGCCCAAAGGCAGGCAATCAGTGTGTGTTGCTATTGTGTTATTCTGCCCCTTCTTTCCTTCCTGGTCATTTAGAAGGAGAGGGAGGACATTAACACTCCTCTCTCTCTCTCTCTCTCTCTCTCTCTCTCTCTCTCTCTCTTCTTTTAAATGTGTAAATAGCATTCACGAGGGCCCTGGTGAGGGCAGGAGGTTTGACTCAGTGGTAGATCTGCCGCCTTGTAACGCCTGAAGAGATTTGAGGACGCCAGCTCGAGACAACCGGAATTATCCGAGAGCTGTCAACATGCCTGTGACGATCTGCAGAAGCCCTCCGTGAGAGCGAGGAAAAGCTGTCAGATAACACTCTGAGTGAGAGGCAGGGTGCCATCAAGCCGAGTGTGGAAGGAAAATGCCAGAGATAAGCCAGACCAGAAGGTCACCATCTGGAATGAAGACGTTCTATGAAAGATTAGAACTTTATATTGTAAACCCCCCTTTTTTTGGGGGGGAGGTAGAATTGCCTGCCTATGTACACCGCTTTGAATTAGAGTCAGAGGAGAAATCCGATGACCAAGAAAGGCGGTATATAAATACCGGTATTATTATTATTATCAGGAACATTGCATGGGTTTTTTTTAACCCTTCACTTCTGCCACAGTCCTGATTTGGCTAACAGGAGGAGCATTGGACCAGTAATATTGGTGGTGGTGGTGGTGGTGGTGGTGGTGGTGGTGGTGGTGTGTGTGTGTGTGTGTGTGTGTGTGTGTGTGTGTGTGTGTGTGTGTGAATTTTGCAGCACCCCCACTTTTTTGAGACAGAAGCTGCCCCTGATAAGAGATGCCATTCCTCTGAGCTGAAAGCCAAAACCTATTGACATTTTGGCTCAGCTGTAAAATTACCTCATTTAATTAAAACGTTATGATTTGCTCCAACGCTGTGGGAAGATAAAATTTCTTATAGCATACTAAAGAGGTTATGATGTGAACCTTGGGAAATAGCATTTGACATGAAAATGTTTATACATGGAGCATCTGAACAGTTAATGTATTTCAAAACTCATATCCCTGATTGGCTTTCGGCAAATATCAAATGTGTACTGTGTTACTGCAAAGAAACATTTTCTGTTCATGCAGGAAATCTACCAATATGTACCAAACCCTATTATAAAAAGCACCCCATGCACACTGGATGTAACTACTGAAGCAATCCTGGAGATTTTAACAAGGCCTCCCTGTTTTAATGCTATTACACCATTATGTCACAGGGAAAAAATCTCAAGGCAGATCACAGTACTGCATAACAAAATTGCCGTTATATAATGCTCTGGAACAGGTGATTAGTAAAAGCAACAATGTGTTTTTAAGCATGTGCACATTGCCTTTCCCTCACTACTGAGTAGTCACAAGACAGACCATAAGTCTACCTCCCAGCTGAGTTGCTTTAAATTCTAGTAGGATTTGGCTTCAGAATTCTCATTTTAAGAATTAAATCTCAGTGCCTGAATTTTTTTTCCACACAAATTGAAAATAAAATGTGATCATTGAGATTTATTATGCTTATGCAATTAAAATAATCAAGTGGAAAAACTGGGGAAAAGATTAACAGTCTGCAGTGCAGATCACCAATCTGAATCAGCTTCCATTAAATAATAGCTGACCTTACTGGAATGAGCCAGATGTTGGTATCACATATTTTTTTGTCATTATTTATGAGCTCTGTCCTCATTCTCTCATAAGTACTTACCCAGAGCCTTCTGTTTACTAGTAAGCTAGGCTCCCTAGATAAGAACATAAATAAATTAGTCATAGGTTTTAAAGTCTCACAAAAGCTTAGCTGTACGACAATTGGATTCTCAATATGGTTTTATGATTTTGTTACATTGAAAGCGCATTGCCAGTCTTTGGTCTAAGACTTTGGTCTAAACCACCAGACATCAATAGATTGACATGCTTCAAACTCAAAATAACAAGTATGTTCTCATTGTAGGGGATGACAATCATGATTACGTAGGTCTGCCTCACCATGCCTTTCCTTATTGTTTCTTTCCCAGTAATCCTCAACAGCAATCTTGGCTGCTCACTCTACATAGCAAATAATTGGGTGGGCAGCTGTGTAAGATGAATCAATCCAACAATATTGAATGGAAGGAGGGGAACGCAACGGAGGCAGTCTGGATCAGTACAGATTTCTCTGGCAGGAAGAGACCCACTGCGCTGCACGTGTCGCATGAGAGCCAAATCTCGCACCCATTTCTGTTTGTATGGCTGGAGTGTCAAGCATCGAGCTAGTTCCGTGATCCAAAGAGAAGGCAAAATTTGTGCTTAGGAATGTAAGCCCCAGCTCAGCTGTAGATACTGCACAGTCGGTAGGCTGTTGGAAACAAGCTGCCCACAACACTGAAACACCACCAAGGCCTCGACAAGCTAATTTGCTATATAAAAAGTTGGGAGTGGGTGGGGTGGGGAGGAAAAACAGCTCTGCCAGACAGTATTTCAAAAATGGTAGTGTGCGAGGAGTTCCGAACATCATAAGAACATAAGAACGTAAGAAGATCAGGCCAAAGGCCCATCTAGTCCAGCTTCCTGTATCTCACAGTGGCCCCACCAGATGCCTCCGAGAGTACACAGCCAACAAGATAACCTGTTTCCTGTTGTCACTCCCTTGCACCTGGCACAGAGAAAACCTATTTCTAAAGCCAGGAGGTTGCTTATGGCTTGTAACCTGTGATGGTCTTTTCCTCCATGAATCTATTCAATCCCCTTTTAAAGGCATCTAGGCCAGGTGCCATCACCACATCCTGTGGCAAGGAGTTCCACAGATTAATTACACACTGGGTGAAGAAATGTTTTCTTTTGTCTGTTCTAACTCTCCCTCCACTCAATTTTAGTGCATGTCCCCTGGTTCTGGTGTTGTGCGAGAGGGAGAAGAATTTCCCTCTATCCACTCTCTCCATCCCATGCATAATTTTATACGTCTCAATCATGTCCCCCATCAGGCGCCTTTTCTTCTAGACTGAAGATCCCAATACACAGTAGCCTTTCCTCGTAAGGGAGGTGCTTCAGCCCACTAATCATTTTGGTCATTCTTTTCTGCACCTTTTCCAATTCAACTATAACATTTTTGAGGTTTGGTGACCAGAACTGTACACAATACTCCAGATGTTGCCTTACCATCAATTTCTACAAATGCATAATAATATTGACCATTTTATTCTCAATTCCTTTTTTAATGATCCCAAGCATGGAATTGACCTTCTTTACAGCTGCAGCACACTCGTTGTACACTTTCATCGAGCTGTCCACCATCACTCCAAGATCTCTTTCCTGATCTGTCAAAGACAGCTCAGAACCCGTTAGCGTACAGCAAGTCCTCACTTAAAGTAGTTTCATTTAAAGTTGTTTCATTTTAAAGTTGATGGGAAAATGCCATAGGAACATTTACGTTTATCAATTAGCCTATGTAAAATTGGTTTCATTATTTCGCTTAAAGTTGCAGTTTCCAAGAAAAACCTATCGACAACTTTAAGTGAGGACTTGCTGTATATGTGAAGTTTTCTTGCCCCAAATGTGCATCACTTTACACTTACTTACATTGAAGTGCATCTGCCATTTTGCTGCCCATTCTCCCAGTTTGGAGAGATCCTTCTGGTGCTCTTCACAATCCTTGCTGGTCTTCACCACCCGGAAAAGTTAAGTGTCATCTGCAAACTTGGCTACCTCGCTGCTTATCCCCAACTCCAGGTCATTTATGAACAAGTTGAAAAGCACCGGTCCCAAGACCCACTTCCCCACATCAGGCATTTGTTGTACCCAGAGAATATAATATCTGATAGGGTAATTGACACACTTGGAGAGCAGACAGAGGTACAGGCAGTCCCTAATTTACATAAGGGTTCTGTTCTGGACACAAGTTGAGTTTTGCGCAGGTCCGAAGTAGGCTGTGCAAGAGGAGCAACCTACACTTGTCACTCTAAGCTCATAACTTGCTTAGTTCTGTAAACTGGGATTGTTCCCAGCATGCTCCACGTTTCCTCTTTCATTTAAAGAGCCCAGATGAGATCACTGCATTCAAGCTAACCCCTTCGCATGGGCTCTATAAATGAGAGGAGCGATCCCAGCTTGCAGAGAAAAGTGAGTGCCAAATTTTCCAGAGCGTTAAAGAGCAGTGAGTGGGGAGTGTGGGTGGCTCCTCTTGCATGGTCCAGACTTGGCAAAAAGTCAAAATTATGTCAGTCGAGGCTTACGTAAGTCAGGGGTTGCCTATGCCTATAAAAACATAGTGGCAGAAAACTGAGTGGCTGTCTTTCTTTGTGCAGATGAATTTTCTAAAGAGAGTTTTCAAAACATTGAAGAAAACAAGGGTTGAGGGAAAGATTTTTTTTTTTAAACCCTCTAAACTTTTAACCAAATGTATTCAGCTGCAGGGCAATTTCTGAACAATGTGTAAGAAGTACAGATGGCTTGTGTTGGGGGAAAAATGTAAAAGATGGCATGCAAAACCTTCATGGTTAAATGAAGACGCACATGAATCTTCTATAGCTGACAAATCATGGCAGTCATGCTTGAATAACAGAAAGATGGCACCACAAGCCAATTACACCTGGAGAGCCAAATGTAATAAAAGAGCAAAAGGTGTATACAAAAATCAAACAGCTGAAAAAGAAACAATATTCGGGCAATTAAGCACATAAAAGCAAGACAGTTGAAGGGCTGAATGCCTCTGCTGTTTTGGAAATTGTCTCTCAATAAAACTAATTTAATAAAACCTTCTGTCAGATGTGATCCAGCGATGAGGGATATTGTAATGGAAAAGACAGCGGGATCTTGCTGGTGGTATTATGCTACTCCTGATACGAGAGCATTATTTTATTTTTACAAAGTTTTATACTTACAGCCCAGAAGAAATGAGAGCAAAGGAGTTAACGTTTTAAATAGCTATTTTCAAGACACGGAGAACAATTTAAATAGCAAGCAGAAGTATGCCCATAGTATTTAGCTTAATGGACAAGTCAGAAATTATAGGCTAGCTATTATTTGCTTTAGAAGGCAGGCATTTCTCAGCTCAAAGAATTTATTTTCTTTTGTATTTTCCATTAGCTTTAATAGGAGACTTCACTTACAAAGAGCAGGAGTGGGGCGGATGGCAAAGACGTCAAACATTTGACTACCATTTTGAAGATATATATAAACTAGGAGTGAAATGAATATTTAACATGGACTTAGTGCTCACGTAAAAATAATGTTTTATTTGCGCAGCTTGAGAAGCTAATAAAAGCAGCATTTCAGTATCTCGTCGTATCAGTGGTGTGATGTGGGATCACTCTTGGGATGGTGAACAGGGTGTTGGATATTTAATCCGCTTCTCCTCTTTACACCCACAGAAGACTGCTTGCTAGCTTACTTGGCTAGATAAAACACACAAGGCACAGGCAGATTGAAGTTGCAAAAAGAAAACAGTTTACTTACAGTTTCATGTTCATTTGTACAGCTTCTGATTAAGATCAGAGGATACACTAAACTTAAAGGACAGAACCCCTCTACAACCGGGGCTCTCTGCGTGGGAGCATGGTGGAAGATGGCCGCTGGGCTCCAGAGGAGCTTGGCATCATCTCACCTAGTCTGGCATCAGGATAGAAGTGACTGAGTGAGAAGGGTGAAGAAGAAGGAAACTGGGTCTGGGGCCACGCCCCTTCCTTAAGACAATGAGGGGTCAAAGACAAGAGGGTCTACCTAGGATCAAACAACACACACACACACACACACACACACACACACACACACACACACGTGTCCAGCATACGGAATTTGCCCACTTTTCCAACACAGGGTACTGACTACAGCTCATCACACTCTTCCTCACCCACCGCTGGACTTTCGCCAGCACGGTTGGGATGATGTACAGTAACTGTACCCCATATGTTGGACTGGCTGGTCACAGTGTCTGTTCCACAGTTGCCCTGTTCAGAAGTTATCCCCCATGCATTCCAGTACATGTGGCAGGGAACAGCATGAGCACACAATCAAGCCCTGCATCAGCTGTTGAAACACTCATGAAAACCTGCCCTCTCTCCCCCCATGATCAGCATTTGTCTGTTGTGGTGAGGGCAGGGGTAAGGTTGCATGTTCCAGGGGAAACATTAAGACAAAAAATTATCATGGGGAGGGTGGGAGACAGGCAGCAGTGGAGGGCCGCCTGGGGTGGGGGTGGGGCGGTAGGCCCCCGGGCAGCACGTGGGGGTGAAAAGCGTGCCACGGTGGTGTTCGAAAAACGACCATGTGGTGTTCGAAAAACGACCATATGAGTGATCCACCCGCCTGCCCGGGCGCCTAGGAGCTCTATTCTAGTGAAAAAAGTGCCAGGGGACATTACTCACTGCAACACGGTGGGGGTGGGGATGCCACCGGCGAGGCGGGGCTTGTGCCGTTGCACACAGGGGTGGGGGTGCTGGAGAGGCTAGCTATGCTTCTGGAGGCAGGGCTTCATGAGTGCATTGTCAGTGGGGCTGGGGCTGGGGCTGGTCTGCATTCTCACATAAGAATATATAGGGGATAACTTTCTATACATGGGTAGTGACTTGCTACATTGTGTCAGCACTAGGGAAGGACCCAAAGATCAGTGGCAGGGCACAGATTTGCCGGGATAAGGTCTCAAATTCAATGTGCTGCATGTCCAGTTGAAATAAATTGTGGGTAGGCAGCTTTGTTCACTAGGAATGTGAAAACATCCCCCCCCCCAGAATATCACAGGGCAGGAGTCCACCCAATCTGCCATGTGGTGCAACTTCATGCTCAAAATATAACAACCTCCCCCCCCCCCGAGTAAAAAGCAGCACCCAGAACAGCAGGAACATTCAGGATATGGACTTAGTGCTCACGTAAAAATAATTTCCGCAGCTTGGGAATTACACCGGGAGAGCCAAATGTAATAAAAGAGCAAAAGGTGTATACAAAAATCAAACAGCTGAAAAAGAAACAATATTCGTGCAATTAAGCACATAAAAGCAAGACAGTTGAAGGGCATCATCATCATCTAAAGCATCATCATCTGTATGGGTAGTACCATCTGGAATGTCCCACAAGACTGCATTGCAGATAGTGCAGTGGATTGTTGGGGGGGGGGGAGGTTCAGCTTTGGTGAAACCACCCAGAGTGATACCAAAGGGCTTCCTTGGGTCGCCTTGGGTCCCGTGGGGAGAAAGGCGGGATAGAAATATGGTAAATAAAAATAAATAAATTCCTTAGTCTTTTGCCTCCAACTCTTTCTTCATTATTGTATAGCCTACCTTTCTTCCATCATGAAACTCAATACAGTACATAGGGTTCCCAGACAGCCCCCCCCCCCAACCCGGACACTGACTAGATCCAGAATTTCAGCAAAGTCACTGTATCATGTGCCTTCAAATGCTGCCTTGGGACCAAGGGAATTGTATAGCATCCTTAGCACAAAATGGTGCATCTGATCACTCACATAGCATATAGGAGGAGATAGGATCACACTGTGAAATAGTTTTTCTGCATAATTCACCTTATTACTGCCTAAAGAGTCTTTTTGAAAAGACAGTTTCGGCGATGCAGGTTTAAAAGAAAAATGTGAAAATGTAACAAATGACAAGCACACCTTTGCAAGTCCATAACAGATCTGAAAAACATTTAAGCACTGGGGGTATTGGAAATGATAGCTGGATGGGCTTATTTTAACATCAAAGAAAGAAAGCCCGACTATTCACAACAGGGAAAACGTTAACTTGAATAGCATAAAATTCCATAAATATTTACTGAAAGAGAATCTAAATTGAGATATTAGTATTTGGCAATTTATGTATTTTTGCAGAACCTGAAAGTTTTGTGATCTTAGCGATTGCTGTTTTGAAAATGGCTAATGGAGCCATCCTTTTCTCCTTCATAATGAGTCTGTGCCTATGGGAGGGAATTGCTCAATATCAAAAATCAAGGAATCCTGGTGGAAACTTTTCCATCTGCTCCTTTTTTTCCATGCAAAAACCACACAAAAGCTACACATTTGATAAAAAGGTAAAGGTATCCCCTGACAATTAAGTCCAGTCGTGTCCGACTCTAGGGTGTGGTGCTCATCTCCATTTCAAAGCCGAAGAGCCAGCGTTGTCCGAAGACGCCTCCGTGGTCATGTGGCCGGCATGACTCTCCTTGCCGCAGCGCGTAGCATGCAGCTGGAACACGGAGCGCTGTTTACCTTCCCGCAAGCGGTACCTATTTATCTACTCGCATTAACATGCTTTGGAACTGCTAGGTTGGCAGGAGCTGGCCAAGCAACGAGCGCTCACCCCGTCGCGGGGATCGAACTGCCGACCTTTCGATCGACAGCTTATGGTTCAGCGGTTTAACCCGCTTAATCCAAAATGCTTTCCTCAGTGTATCATTCCTGACATGGGGCTATCACATTTAGCCAGCACTCCAACACTAGTATTTTGTCCCTGAGAAAATGGGATTGTGCCCATTCTGATTGTAAGGCCTGGGTTCTCACCAAAGGTTCCCATCTTCCAAAGGAAAGCAGTTCCTTCTGTCAGAGGAAGAAAACCTTTGGATACAACCCCTTTTGTGCAATAATGATCTGGCTACAGAGGTTTCATGGACAGCACTTGCACACATTCTGTGTAGGCCTTGCACCAAATTCCAAGGGGGCCCTGGGTGGGATGACACATCATCGCCCACCCCCTGTCACCAGAACAGAGTGGGATCGGAGCTAAACCATTTGGTTCTGGTCCCGACTGGTGGCGGGAGGAGGGGCAATGACGCATCATCCTGCCCAGGACCCCCTTGGAAAAATGCCAGCTATGCTACTGGTCAGACCTTTCATTAGTTTTCATTAACTCTGAATTGGCAGCAGGTCTCCAGGGTTTCAGGCAGTGGTTTTCCCAGCCCTGCCAAGGAAGGGACCGAACCTGGGATCTTCTGCATGCAGACCAGGCACTCTTCCACTGAGCTACAATCAGTAGCGTTGCTGGAGGTGGGGTGGAACGCTAAGTTCCGCACCGCGCTGACCCTCCGTTACTCACCGGCACGAGGCGGCCCTGCCCCCTCACCTTCGGAGCTATTCAGTGGGGTGAAGGCAATACGCAGGGAATGGGTCCGAAGGCGAGGGGGCGGGGCTGCCTCATGCCGGTGAGTAACGGAGGGTCAGCGCGGTGCGGAACTTAGCGTTCCACCCCACCTCCAGCGACGCCACTGGCTACAATTCCATTCTCTCCCATGTGTTTATTTTTCCATGGTTTTCTTTTAAAATGTGTCTGGTTCCACTATCCAATTAAACTCAATAAGGATTCAGATTGCATGGTTGAAGAAATTGCCAAATGTTGCAAATCATCACCTACGTCCTATACCCGCCAGAAGCATGCTGGGTAGTCATGATCCTAAACTGAAACACTCCTAGGCCACACCCCATGCATATTCAATGCAGAGGCAAATGCAGACCAAGAGGAGAGTTTCTCCCCACATTCTGGAAGCCTGGCCACACAAGGGTCTAAATTGCATTTAATGCTTGCCTCTGCACATAAACATGAAATGTGTATTGGGCTCAGAATGTGGTCAAGGAGCATGTTGGTGTGAAACAAGGAGTGAACATATCTCACTCCCTGTGATCAGTAGATGTGGGGATAATAGCATAGGGTTGCAAGTTTAGCCATGGCTAACTATAGCTTGTTACAGATAAAAAATGATGAATGCTAAATGAGAAAAATGGCTAATTAACATGTGTAACTTGTTATACATACCACTTTTACTGTTACTATAATAGACACAACAGTTTGACTGTTAACTGTTCCCTATGAACACATATCTCACAATACACCAGTCCCAAAGCATCGTATTTTGATGCCTTAAAAAAAAAGGTTAGTCATGGAAAAAGCACATGAATTACCAATTATTCATAGCTGTGTTTCATGTCTGAAGTGCCATATTTCCACATTAGAGGAATGAAAGGTTGAAAAGCACAAGTTTCTTTTCTCACAGTACGATTTCCAACTAGTTCTGAACTAGTCAGGCATGGCAAGTTCATTATTGAAGTGGAGGGGGGAAATTCTAGCTGATGAAATTGCTTTCTGGAGGAAAAAGTAATAAGCTTCCACTGTTCATATTATGACGATTTTAGAAAGAGGGCAGTTGACTATCACTGCTTCCCTTTGCAAAATACAAGGCAGTCACTACCTTCAAATCATGATAGTTAAAAAGCAAATGAATGAGCAATGTTGGCAATGTCATATAGGGAATTGGGATTTAATAATATTTAAAATTAGGATAGTACTTTCTGGGTATGCAAACTGCTTTACATGTATTACCTTGATAGAGTCCTGACAAAAACCCTGTAGGTAAATATTATTATCCCCATATTGCAAATACGGAGCTGAGGTTGAGAGGGAGTGGCTTGCCCAAGGCCACCTAGTGAGTTCATGGTGGAGGTAAGACGTCAGCCCAATCCTACTAAGATCTGGCTGGCGGCCCATGGCCGTCTGCCAGATCCTGTGCACTGGCAGACAGCGTGGCTGCCGGGCGGGAGGTCTACTCAGGGAAGGAGATGCTCATCTCCTTCCCCGAATGTAAAGGCCAGCCGCCCGGATCGGCCTCCGTGTAAAGAAAAGGCCATGTAAAGCTTTGGTGCCCGGCTTGGGTCAGGATATGGCCGATGGCCATCCCCGTCCCTCCCGGGCCGCAGGGGCCAATGGCCATCCTCCCTCGGGTGGCCGGACCAAGATGGCGGCGCCCAAATCTCGTGAGGGCACATGAGGCAGTACTGCCTCATGCCCTCATGGGATTTGGGTGCTGCCATCTTGGATCTCATAAGATTTCGCGAGATCCAAGATGGCGCTGCCTAGAAAAAAGGTAAGTTTTGACACTTTGAAATCGGCGGCAGCGGAGGCTTCCACCGGTCCCGGAAAGCCCAGGACCGATCCGGGACCGGAGCCCGGAACCCAGGACAGTCCCGGGCGTTCCGGGACAAATGGTAAGCCTACCCTACCAATGCAGCCATCTGCAACAGTTTTGGACATCTGTACCTCTGGGAGCTAGTGTATGTGTTTTGAAAAGGCAAGGAAGTAGGGAAGTGGGAGTGGTTATTAAAAACGCAATTAACATGCTTTGATGTAGTGTCAGAAGGTGGAACCAGATACTTGCTAGAAAGTTCCAAAGATATTTCCATAAACCACAGAAAGATGAACAGTTTCAATCATTTTAAAATTCATGCAGGAAACCTACCAGACGTGACCCTGAGACATGTCATGTTTTCATGTTCCAGGCACCTCCACACAATTTCTTAGAGTGTGGTTGGGCTGATTTTGCTGCTGCTTTTAGTTTCTTGAAAACTGTAGACCAAAGAATGCCAGCATCTTGGAACTTTTCCATTGCTGTAGGCAGAGATCCCAAAAACATTTCATAAAATCGTACATAGTCATGTTGTTCTGTTAGAAGGAGAAAAAAAATCCTCAATCCAAAGCAGGGTGACGGCTTTACTAAGACCAACCAAAAAGTAACAGAATATCAAACAACAATCTTTCCAGTCCTGCAGGACTCTTAAGACAGATGGTAAGCAAAAGCACAGGACAGGGGGAGAGAAAAAACATTTTGTAAGAGGCCCAGCACTCCTCAATTTGTAAAATCTAAAGATAGAGTTTTGAGGCTTTCTTGCAGGCTTGAATCAGCCTCTGAAAGGTGTGAGCCAATTTCAATATACACACAAGGCTGCATAGGTAGGCTTGCCAGATCTTCAACCGGGACAGAGTGCTAGACCTTTAGGAGAAGGAATGTGGGCAGGTGTAGCTTGTTAAGTCCTAGAACACAATCCTAGGCATGTCTACTCAGAAGCAAGCCCCATTGTGTTCAATGGGGCTTGCTTCTGAGTAGACATGCCTAGGATTGTGCTCTAAGGGTTTAACAAACTACACCTGCCCACATTCCTTCTCCTAAAGGTCTAGCACTCTGTCCCGGTTGGAGATCTGGTAAGCCTATGCATAGGCCAAAGAAATATCAAAAGAAAAAAAAAGTTGAAGCCCTGTTTCAGGAAATATAAAAGCTGTCATTTAACTCTGTCCAGTCTTCAGTACAAACTCAACTCACAGATTTCTTTCCAGGCATTGACCAGGAAAAATCAGATCAGAGTAACTATACATTCTCAAAGCAAGAGATACATTTAGACATTACACTACTAGACAGTCAAAAAGCTGCCAAAAGGCAATTGCGCTGACTCCAAGCCGGTGCTGAGGCCTGTGCTGGCCCCTGCAGGCCAGATCCTGAGGGGTAAGCTGTGGCTGGGCTGTGAGGCGCAGGAATGGGGGAGGGCTTTCAGGGGCTTTTCGGGCCGGGGGTGGGCGGGGGGAGGGCCGATTGGGCCTGGGAGGGGGGTGAGATCAGCAGCAGTAGCGTTCACTGTATCCTATCCCCCTCTCAGGCCTATTTCTCTCGACACAGGCAGCCTTGATTTGCGCCACCAAAATGGCAGGTGCAGATCCAAGGAGGCCTGTTGCGAGGACTGGGGCTTTATCCGGCATAGCTAGATCGCTGAGCAGAGTGTAGGATAGGATTGGGCTGTCAGATGCATTAATCAAAGCAGGGGGCACACCATCCCTCAAAAGTAGAGCCACATTTTCTGGTGGTCAGACCTTCCATGCTTCAAAATCCCACTGCTTGATGGTCAATTGTGATATTTACAAAACCATAAAATCACATAATTGTAGGTGGTTACTTTGGAGTCACTGCGGAAGAAAAAAATATCCAAAGTCAGATCATGCCTTTATTAGGACCAAAACAGATTTACAGCACAAGCCTATGCATGTTTACTCAGAAATAAGTCCCACTGTGATCAATGGGCTTACTGCCTGCCAGGCAAGCATGTACATATAGAATTGCAGCATGAATCTATTTAAAATAGATTTAAAACTTGAGCTGGCAAAGAAACATGGGCAGTCTGATCCTGCCATTTCCCGATCCTGAAATGGCCGGTCACTGCATCCTAGACAGGATGCAGCTTGTGCTGCTGTGGCGAGGGCTCGCCTTGGGGGAAGGGGACATTCATCCCCTTCTCTTGGTGTAAGCGCCGGAGGCCCCAATGGGACTCCTCGGATGCGCGCCAGCTCTTTAGCTGACGCATGTCTGGAGAGGCCGTGTAAGGCCAGCCCGGCCTAGGAAGGGGGTTGGGATATCGGCGCAACCCAGTGCCGATATCCCTGCCCCCTCCCAGGCTGACCCAGCCAATTGCCCCCTCCCCTACCACCTGGCCCGCCCTCCTCCTGCTGACCGGCAAAGGCCTTACCTGAGTTGTCGTGTGCGGGAAGAGGAGGGCGACAGAGTGAGTGGCGCCAGTGCTGCATACTCCTGAGGAGCCACAAAAGTGCCGTAAGGTGGTGCGCTCGCTACGCCGACCTAATTCTGTGCAGGATTGTGCAGTAAGTCTAAGTTAACTGGGTTTTTTTGAAATTAATATGCCATTCGGTTACCCACGCCTATAAAAGCCCTTAAAACATATATACTCTTGAAAATTGGTGTTGTATGTGACATTTTAAATTCTTCAGCCACCTGCTGAGTGTATTTCTGTTGGATAATATCCTGATGGATATTGTCTTCTTTATTAAGATCTTTTAATCTGATGCACCCCAAATGTCTATCATATGGAGTCTCTATGAAATTGTTCCCTTTGGTAGGCGTCTCCAGCTGGCAAGTCATTTGTGTGAACTGAAATGCAAATTGGAAGATTGGTCCCACACCACCACTATCCCTTCTTCGACTCTTCATTCTTCAAGGAATTGCAGCGGTGTGGAGAAAATCTACCAATCCATGTTGTGAACCACTGCACAGACAGCCCCCAAGAGCAAGAATGCACAGTTGTTTCCATGTGGCAGCCATATTGAGTTCACACCAGCCCTTGAAACAACTGTAGTTTACCATGTAGAAACGAAAGCATGACTGACTGCAGCAGGTTCTCTCATTTGTTATTCACGCTTTCTATCATGCATTAAGCGGATAAAATGCTTGGTTTTCACCTGGGAAGGGCTTTGTAGTTGAAGCCTGGCTTTGTTTCTAGCAAGATTTGTATGTAGCTATGATTTCCAGTCAGATTATTAGTTGTTCTTGGTGTGTATATTTGAATGGCTGCCTCTCCTAATCCAAGTAATCCTGGTCTCTGAAGAGATTACTCTAAACTCATCTGTAAATGCTTCGTTCTGTCCTTGCTTCATTGACTTCGAATGTGTATTCTTCCACATTTTTTTAAAAATAAATTATTTAATCAATTTGGAAAAACCTTGGCTTGATTAAAGCAACATCTCAGAGCTCTCTTTGAAGTGGATCGTTTTTCGCTAGTAATAAGCAGATCAAGTCTATTTGGCAAGACTATTTGAGACTATTGTGATTTTTAAAAGAGGCTTACAGCAAAGACAACTTCACATGTTTCACTTGTCAGCAGATTGTGGGCATTTTCTCCCCTTCTTGATGTGGAGCCCTCTGAGCCCCCTATATCTCTCAGTCCATTTATGTTTCTTACACCCCTGTATCTCTGCTCCAAATAACTTTTTATGTTGGTTATGCTTGACTACTTTATCAAAGATGGGCCATCTCATCTTTCAGTTTCAGTTTTTCCTATTTGCAAAATGGGACAAGTGTTGTCAGAATGTATTCTAGATCAGGGGTTCTCAGCCAATGGGTCTCGTACCAGCAGTGGTACTTCGGCTGACTGCTGGTGGTACTTGGACTGCCGGAACCCCGCTCCGAAGCAGCACTTTTGCGCCTTTGGAAAGCAGCACTTTCTCCTGCCTTTGGCCAAGCCTCTCAGGAATGCTGAGAAGGGCCCTTCCACTTGCCCAGAGCCTCTTACCTGTGTTTCCTTGCCTCCGAAAACCTGGAAGTAACTGGCAATGATGTCACCACCAGTCATTTCCAGTGGTACGCAGCAAGAGAGTGGCGCCGAAGGTGGGACTCTGACAGAAAGATGTTGAGAACTCCTGTTCTAGATGCTTCAATCCTTATCCTTAATAATATGTTACACGTGTAGTAAACATGTGACTGTGCAGCCTTTGAATTCTCACCTATTTAAATTATCTGAGACTGTACTGCATGCACAGTTCCTACTTTCTGCTTGTGCCCTTGTAAATTTAGATTGTGATAGGTTAGTGTTGGTGGCTTGAAATCACGTGAAGATGGTGCACACTTGGTGCAAGAGACTTGTAAGCACATGCAGTGCTGTATGCCTCAGGTCAACAGAGCTTTTTGTGTGGGCTCCAGCCCCAGATCTGGTAGTAATTCCTGGGTTCTTCCTCAGACTTCACCTTGAGAACTCTAATGGAAGGATTGCACTCCCCTTGAAGTAGCAGGTCTGCAGCAAACCGGCATGGAGCGCAGCACAGGGGTTACATGCGGTCATCGAGGAACTCACCGCATCCGCTTTCAATTAGGTAATTGACTGCTTCCCGCGCTTTTAACTTTCACTGTATTTAAAGCCCTGTGTGTTCAGAACAAGGTCAGGAACAACTTCTGAGCATTAGCTGAGTTCTCTCTGCTTTTGAGAAAATCCAAAGGGTCTGGATGAAACATCAAGCAAGCCAAGAAGAAAAAAGGACTTTGTTTTCATCACTTTGTCTGCTTTGGAGAGTCCGCTTGGATCGCCCGCTTTCCATACCGGTAGGATCAAAGCTACAGGAATCTCAACGGACTAGTGTAAGAACTCGCTTTATTTCTTCTAGTCTAAGAGCTGATTTCACATGGCAAAACCCCCCATAAATATCACTTCTCTATGCATAGCAACGTGCCATGAAAATCTACACATGTATCTGCAGCACGAGCATGCTGCTGAACCTGGCATTGCTCCTGGATACCCATGTTTTGGATATGGCTAGGATTGCCTTTGCCACTGTTATCCACACATTAGTGACGTCAAGATGGGATTGCTAGAACACACTGTATATGGGACTGCCCATCAAGACTGCCCAGAAGTTTCAGTTGGTTCAAAATGTGGCATCCAGATTGGTAGGGGTCATCATGACCATGTCACACCACTATTGTATGATCCACACTGGCTGCCGATTCAATTCACAATTCAAGACTCAAGGTCTTTGCAGCCTTGCAGCCTTGAAGGACCATCTCTCCCTGTTTGAATCTGCCCATCCCATGACATCATCTGGAGGTGACTGGCATTTATGGAGACACAGTTGACAGTGGCATATGAGAGGGCCTTATTTGTTGTGGCTATCACTGTGCGGAACTCCCTAATGGAGGTTGCCGATAAGACCCCCACCCTGCCCATCTTTTCTGTTCTGCCAGGTGTTGGGGACCAATGAGGTACACCCAGCGTGACCAGATGCGATGGAGGACAAGGTGCCTATACCTTTAACCATTGTATAGAAGAGGGAATTTTGGCAGGTGCAGCTTTTTGCACCCTTCCATGATGAGCTGCACCTGCCAGAATTCCTTCTTTACATTGGTTAAAGGCATAGGCACGTTGTCCTCCATTGCATCTGGTCACCCTGGCTACACCCAGGTGCTGCTGTTTTCTGTTTTTAAATTGTGTTTTGTAAAACTGACTTTCATGTTGCATTAAATGCTGTGAGTTGCCTTGAATCTTCCTGGTGGAGGAGAAAGGCAGCATATAAACATTTTTATGAATCAATAAATACATTCCTAAATCCCAGCACCAGGCCTGGCCCATGCGCCAAAGTGTGTGTGTGTGTGTGTGTGTGTGTGTGTGTGTGTGTGTGTGTGTGTGTGTTAATTTCAAGCCTTAAGCAGGAGGGTTGGGTAATTCCTGTCTTGTTCTTTGCACAGAAAACTCCATATTTGTGGGACGATGAGGAGGAATCCCTTGTTCTTTCTACTCCTGAAAAAGAGCTGGCTGTTGCAAATATGCCATAAAGTTGTGTTCTGTCACATGAGGTACTTTGTTCAATCATTTGATATTCAGTCAGCTCTGCAAAGAAGTAAACACTGGAAATAAAATGCAAATACTTAAGGATTAATAGCAAAATTCGGTTGCTCAATAGATGGCATATTTTGCCGAAGAAAAACGACCTTGCGTCAGACACCTGCCATAGGGAATGTGTTCATTTATTTAAAGTCACTACAAAAAAACAGACAAAAAAAACCATTACACCAAATGTAAAGCTCTGAGGTTTTATGATTATTATTCTTATGTAGATACACCTTAGGGTATGTAAGATTTCAAATAAAATGTCAAAAGTCATTTGGCACAGAAAACATCATAACTTATGTGACTGCCCTGTGCAGAAAGTGGAATAATTTTGTATGCCATTGTTTCCAAGAGGTGAAAATGGTAATGCTTCATTGTAGTTTTCACAAGTTAGCAAAATTCAGCAAAAATGAGCAAAACAACACTCCTGCACACAAGACAGGGAATGAATTTGGAACCCTAAATATAAAAGAATGCAATGAATACAAGTCAGAATGGTGCTGAATGTTAAAGCTGAATCGATTCATGATCACACTTTGACTTGGATCAGACTGATATAGAGGTTTGTTTGTTTATTACAATATTGCTATCCCATCTGTTTTGGCCCAATCTTATTGGGCCCTGCCGTCAGTGGAACGTGGTGTTAACTGCTGTAAAGCGCCCGTAAAGTGCACTCTGGCAGCATGCTGAGTAGCATACTGCCCAAGTGCTGGCGGGAAGGTCAGAGCCTTCCTGCCCACATTGGGGGATTGCTGACCACCCACTGGAGCAGGTTAGCAAGTAGGGGAGGCGGGAAGGGTTGCGGGTGGGTGGAATGGGGTGAGGAGGGGGTGAAACTGGGTGGCAAAGGGGCTGTCTATAAAGGACATTCAAGGTGGCTTCTAATGCTAAAATAAAATACAGATACAGTGGCGTCATGAGCTGGCGCATCACCCCGTGTGGGGTCGGCGGCCGACTCAGCGCGTCAAACTCCACCCCCCCACTGGTGCATCACCCCCACCCACCTACCCAGGCACGTCAACCCCCCAGAGTTGTGTCACCCCCAGAGCTGCGTCACCCCCCCCCCGTACTCACCCCCATCCCGGTGTGTCACACCTGCAGCCGGCAAGCTGAGCCACGTCTTCCTCGGCAGCTCGGCTGCTATCTGAATAGGCCGGCAAGGCTTCAAGCGGTGCATGCACACAACGCTGCTCAAAGCCTTGCCCTCAGAAGGGCCGAAGGAAGACCCGATTGGGATGCAGCCGGCCAGTTGGTAAAAGGCTGCCCTTTGGGTGGCGAGTGGGCGCTTTGCGCCCACACACAAAAAAATTAATCAGGAAAATTAATTAATTAATGATTCCAGGTGTGTGTGTGTGTGTGTGTGTGTGTGAGTTTTGAACTGGGAAAATATGGTAACCCTAACATAAAGTGAACAAAAGGGCAACAACAACAACAACAAAATAGACTCTGGGGGATGAAAAGGAGCTTCATATCTGGCTGGCTATTCTCCCCACATCGTATACAAGCTTGTAAAATATAGATACTTGTTCATTATCATTACTGCAGCACAGTGGGCCTCTTTAGAGAAAACACAGCATAAGCCCTGTGGGCCCACCTCTTGACATGTGAGCACACACACCTGAGCATGCACCAGCTATTTCGGTGTCCCCTATCTGGCCAGAAACTGTGCAAGCGATGGGAGAGAGAAGGACCAGTTCCCCCAATGCCACCTCTAGTGGGCTGTGCGTAAGAACCATAATAATACAGCTATACATATATATAATCCACCCAAAATATATATTTGGTTGAGGTAGCTAGAGGAAAAAATAAGTCTAAAATAATCTGTTGTCATAGTAAAAGTATTTTCCTGCAATTGGACATATGAAGACCATGTGCCAGTATGGCTAAGAAGTTGTGCTGAGGACCCAGGCACTAGTTTTATTGGCCCTTTGCGGACTTTTGATCAGATCCCTCGAGCTGTACAGCTGGTCAGGCCACCTGTTCTTGGCATTGAGGGACTGTAATTAAGTCCAGGCACAAACGTGATCCTGCACATGCTCTCTGTAGGAGAAGCCTCAATAGGATGCGTATTTATCAGGCAGATGTTTGCATCCTGCACACCAAACAAGCTAAAAAAAGACACACAAACACTTTTAAAGGGAGACTTTACCCTGAAGCTTTCATATCACAAACTGCACCAATATAGCTATTAAGAATTTAACACCAAAGGCTTCTTATTTTATTAATGATGCTTAAAAAGTTTTACAAGTTCTTCAAACGGAAGCAGGGGTGACAGCTCAAGAGAGATATTAAAAAACTTTGCAATACATGCATCACATAGAAAATATGTGTTTGTAGCTGTTACATTTACAGCACATTACATATGAAATATTCACCCTCTTCCTGTTTAATTATTCACTGGACTGCAGCTGCTAGGAAAAAAAATAAACTCCATCCTGTTATGTTTAGAAACACAAGCCCTCCAAAACACATGCAGTCTAACAATGTATTGTTTCCAAAAAAATAAATAAAATCCGAACAATTTGCAGTTTTTCTGGGTACTTCTGAGTAGACGTGCATAGAATCGTGCTGCAAGTGTTGTTAGGAATGACAGTTTTGCTTCCAGCTGATTGAAGAAGAACAATTCCATGCTGTACTGGAATTACCTACATCTTCTCTTATTTCCAAATCCTGAAGGAAGATAGCAGAAAATTACAAAGTGCCTATATGCATGGTCTACTCTAGTCATTTTAATGATTTCCAAATATATGTCGTTTTGCTTACTCGTACTTGCATTTTGTTCTTCTGCAACTTTCTTTTACTTCCCCGCCAAAGTGAGGAACAATGGGGCTGACATTTCTCAGGACTGAATGTTTTAGAAACTTCTCACCCTTTCTGTTTTATTATACAGGAACAGTGCAGTTTTACCAAACCATTCTACCTCCGGGCAGTTCTTTATTGTTCAAATTTCCTCACCCTGCTAGAACGCTTTACTTGAGACTAATCCTATGACTATTTACCTCTGCATTTCAGCTTTAATAAGTCAAAACTCTGACCTGATATAAAAGAACCGGTTGCCATAAGTTTACTTTTTGCCTCAACTCCTTTGCTCAAAAACCCCTGATTTGCCGGGTAGAGGAAATAAACAAGAGTGAGATTAAATGGGTCTCAGCTTTATTAAAGGAACAAGGACTAGCTACTATAACCAGGCCTAGCCAAAGCTAGGCTTACCAGATCTCCAAACGGGACAGAGCGCTAGACCTTTAGGAGAAGGAATGTGGGCAGATGTATTATTATTATTATTATTATTATTATTATTATTATTATTATTATTATTATTATTATTATTATTATTAACAGTATTTATATACTGCTTTTCAACAGGTGTAGCTTGTTAAACCCTTATAGCACAATCCTAGACATGTCTACTCAGAAGCAAGCCTCACTGAACACAATAGGGCTTGCTTCTGAGTAGACATGTCTAGGATTGTGCTTTAAGAGTTTATCAAGCTACACCTGCCCACATTCCTTCTCCTAAAGGTCTAGCGCTCTGTCCCGGTTGGAGATCTGGTAAGCCTAGCCAAAGCTAAAGTGACACCCAAATTTGCCACCTTTCTTTCGCATATATGTCAGTGTACATGCACCTGAACCTTCCTCTGCCTCTGCCTCCACCTCTACCGCTCCACCTCTACCGCTGCCTCCTCAGGGTCTGCCTGGCTGCTTCATCAAAACTGTCCTGCTCCCAGTACACCCCTGCCCAGCCTGCTTTGAAGAGGGGCAATCATGGTGGCGGAGCAATCCTGTTTTGATTGCTCTCTTGATGTTTGAATCATTTATTCCAGGGGTTCTCAACCTCTTCCTGGCTGAGCAACACCTCCAATGCCGAGTAACACTCTCCTGCTGTGTACCACTGGAAGTGACTAGTGATGACATTATCACCAGTTACTGCTAGGTTTTCAGGTTTTCGGAGGCCAGAAAATGCAGGTAGGTGGTTCTAGGTGGGTGAAAGGGCCCTTCTCAGCACTCCCGGGAGGCTCAGCCAAAGGGTTACCATTTTCTTGGGAGCGAAAATGCGTTGCCAAAAGTGCCGCGTTGCAGCAAGATTTCAGTGGTCCAGCCATTCGAGTACCACCAGCAGTTGGCCGAAGCACCACTGGTTGAGAACTCCGACGTATTCCTCTGGTTTATTTTTTACCAACAAGACACCTGATTGATTGATGGCTGGAAGCACTGAGGAAAACAAGAAACAAGTGAATGCCATGCTCAAATACCAGCTGTCACCACTGTAAATAAAGTCTCACTGCCCTTACACCTCTCCTGTGCTATTTCCTTGTGCCATTTTCCTGCCCCAGGTTCTACATCTTGCAAGATCAGAAGCCAAACCCCAAATGTCCTGAAAGTTTGGTCAGTGTAGACCTGGAGCCTCACAGAGGGAGGCCCACAAAGGCTGCCTTTTCCTTGTCACATTGCAAGCTTCCTTCTTTTTGCAGCTTTTGCATGAAGAATTTCTATATTGAATTCAATGCGCTTCAGGGCCCCTAACTCTGTGTTGGATTACAGCCTTTTCTTGTATTCCAAGGTCTTCTTTCAGTCGCCCGCCCCTTTTCCATTTCTGGAACTAAAGAATTAGTATGTATGATCACAGGTTTCAAGGGCAAAAACTGGGCATGGATAATCATAAAAAGGACTTTTGAAAACATGGTTCTTAAATATTTTTCATTGTGAAACTAATGAGGTTTATTCATTAAAGCTGCCTTTCCCAGCAAATTTGTGAAGTATTGTCAAGTGTGAAGCTACAGATTATACATGGTTCTTTGGTCTTGTTGAAAATATTTTTAGAGATATTTTCCTGTGTTGCAGCATTAGCAGACTTCAAATGCTTCTTGTCATCATATGTGCCATTATATGGTCTAGATCTCGACTCTAGAGTCCTGTTCAGATGAAACAGTAACTGTGGACACTGTGCACAGTTGTTGCATGAACAAAAATATGCAGACAACCCACATAGACTGGCTGCTATCTTGTAGCACTGCCTCCTGCTCTCCCACTGGAACACGCTTGTATGTTTGTGCAATATGTGGCAATAGCCACTAGTTGAGATGACTTTTAAAGGAGATTAGAACAATTCATGGAGGACAAGTACCACTGAGTACTAGTCATGATGGCTAGATGCTCCTTCCAGGATCAGAAGCCGTGTACTTTTCAATGGGGAGCAATGGCGGGAGAAGGGTATGTCTTCATCTCCTGCTTGTAGGCTACCCAGAGGCAACTGGTGGGCTGATGAAGTCAACAGGATGTTTTGGGCCTTTGACCTGATCCAGCCTGATCTGGAGAGGCAATGCCCACAAGACCTGAAATGATGAAACTGCAGTGTTCCAGACTGCATGGATATTGTCTTCCCAGGGAGAATATTTGCCTCATCAGACAAATGCTCTCCTTAGGGAGAGTGGGGACAGGGCTACAAGTGTGGCAGTAGAGTGTGTAACTTGCTGAAACATATTCATTCATGCTGTAACTGTGGACACCACCATTTTGTCTCAACAGGGCTTGGGTGGCATTTCCGATTTGCCATTGTCTTCCTGTTACATGACAATAAAATGGTGTTCAGCATTCTGAGTCAAGTCTTTGGGCCTTCTCATAACATGGTGCAGTGCTAGTGCCAGGTTGCTAGGTGCCCATGGGCCCTACAGTGCCCCCCCTGATGTCGCACACTACCCCTCGATGGTGCATTGGGCACTACCTATGTCACTGATACTGACAGGTCAGGACTCATTCCAGCTGTGTGGACTCTCTGATGGGCATAGGCCCTCGGTAAGCACTCCACTTGGCCAACCTCTGGTGCCACCCCCTGAACTTGTGTCAGAAATAAAACCTAAGTCCACAAATTAATTGATGGAGTAGCATGGAAAGAAGCCATTCCCATATCTCTGTAATAACATGGTCTTTACTTTCAACCAACTGTGCCTGTGGTGGAGGCATAGGATCCAAAATGTGGAGCTAAAATAAAACAGCTGTAACTGGCAACATAGGTTTGGAAAGGCTTGATTGGATATTTCTCCATGGAAGATGGGGCTGCTTCATGGTGGTCTCATACATTCCTTAAATTTAATGCAATTCAAGCAGCTCTCCATCATCATGTCAAGGTACTTCTTCACAATATGTTTCATATTTTCTGCCTCATACATCAAACTATAGAATATTATCCATAAAGCACAGCTGTCATTGTGCAAAATTTTTAGCAAAGTTCTCATTTTTATCTGACATCTAGAAATACCTAAAGTAATAAAAAAAAATCTTTATTGCATATTTCCTTTCGTGCTCATTCTATCCCTGTCAGTCTACATACAGCATAGCAAAGTGACGGTTTAGAAAAACACCTTATTGGATTTTCTGCAATGGCAGGCATGAAACCCCACTTTTTATGCCATATTATTTTAGAATAGAAACCATATAACTAGAAAATCTGAAAACACTGACCTGTCAGCCAGATACCCTCTCATTGTCTCATGTACTTAAGGTGCTGCTGTGACTTCTGTCATAGGTGGAAGGGTATTATTGAGCCAGTAAGTCCAGGGGTTAATGGTTGCAGCTATCAAGCATGCATTGCTTGCTAGAAATTCTTGCATGTGCTGGATCCCTGCATACTGGATGCTTTTCATGTGCAGCCATTGCTATGTGCAAGAATAAGCTTTTTGCATTTCTCCACAAGCTGTGTAATGGCTACACTGGTCTGCAGGCTGCCAAGGGTGTGATGTTCATCAGAATGGCACAAATGGATGAAGATTATTTTTAGAGGATAATACAGCATAAGTTACAATCAGGAAGGGCAAGCTGAATGCTAGGTGTGGTAGAATTAAGAACAAGAAAAAAAATTACTTGAATTGAAGGACAGGCGTTGACCCTTGGTATTCTTTCCAGGGATTTCCCTTTGCCTATGCAGTTCTGCAAAGTGGTGACTCACAGGGCAGGCCAAGCTCCTGGGAAAATAAAGAAAGATCTCAATTGTCTCTAGATTAAGGTCTGCAGACCAGATATTGCTTATCCCTGCTTGAAATCTTACAAAGGACTAGGTGTTAGTTTCAAGGCGTAACCCTCTTTTTTGGGACTTGGAGAATCATTTCTTCACCAAACAGAACTGATACACTTGAAAACAGGCATACTGTACACGTTTCTCTATAAATTGTGACCAATGTTCTGCAGTGATGTAGACTTGAGTCTATTGACTCGGACTCGAGTCGGACTCGAGTCGCGTCAATGACTTGACTCGGACTTGACTCGGCGATTGTAAAAGACTCGAAAGACTCGACTTGAGACTTGGAGCCTTTTACGACAAGTCAAATTTTATTCAGGTTTAAACCCATTTTCCCCATTAAAAGGATAGGGACTTACAACCCGCAAACAGACTCAGGACTTGGGGGCAAAGACTTGGGACTTGATTTGAGACTTGGATTCAGTGACTTGATCCACATCCCTGACATCTGCATATATGTTTCATAGCCTCTCACATAAATATGATCAAATAAAAAAATTTGCCAATGTTATATGACTCAATATAGGCTAACCAGATCTCCAACCAGGACAGAGTGCTAGACCTTTAGGAGAAGGAATGTGGGCAGGTGTAGCTTGTTAAACCTTAGAGCACAATCCTAGGCGTATCTACTCAGAAGCAAGCCTCACTGAACACAATGGGGCTTGCTTCTGAGTAGACATGCCTAGGATTGTGCTCTAAGGTTTAACAAGCTACACCTGCCCACATTCCTTCTCCTAAAGGTCTAGCACTCTGTCCCGGTTGGAGATCTGGTAAGCCTAACTCAATATGATGCTGTGACTAACTGCACAATCCCATGCATGTCTACTCAGAAGTAATTCCCATTGTGCTCAATGGGGCTTACTTCCAGGAAAGTGTTATAGGTTTGCAGCCAATAAGCTGAAAAAGTAGTTTTTGTTCTGTTTGTCTCCAGCAACTTTCAATAGCAGAACTGTGAAGATGCCCCAGGAAAAGTGAGGATAAGAACATCAGTGTTTTTCACCTCCCTCCCTCCCTCCTGGCTCCAGTAACTGAATGACAATAATTGAATGACTATAAGTAATTGAAACTGGATCAAAATCCACAATGACAAAAGTGTCTCATTTTCCTTTTCACAACTTCTGGAAGTGTTCTTAATCAACCTCCCTGAGTTGATTAAGCTTTTCTTCATCAACCACCCTTCAACCTAATCAAGTATAGCTTCAATAGCTTTAAGAGAACTACATGTCGTATAAAAGCTTTTTTGCCTGAGTATCTGCTTGCTACCCAGAATGCAGATTCACACTCGAGTTAGATTGTGTTTGGCAGCTGCAATTCAAACCTTTAACCTCTCCAAAGATGAAGAGAATACCAAATAAATTGAATGCACTTGATGAACTGGATAATATGCAGTAAATATCAAATACTATTTTGAGAATCCGCAAGTTGTATGAAAAAGTAGGTTTTAAATGGGAGCTATTGACTTCTTCTTTTAATAAAAAAGCCCCCAGTTTGAAACAGCTGGCAATTTTTGTCATTTATTCCTTTTGTTTTGGAAAAAATAGGAAGAAATATACATTTGCTAGGGAACAGTGCCAGAATCAAACCTGATCAGTAAAAACCTAGGTTTGTGCATGATTTTAAAACTGGTCTCCTCCGTGATGCCTCTGCTAATGCTAATGGATGATATGGTGTCAACGTTACCATCCTTGCGTTGCAATTCACATGAATGGATTGTGGGCAACTTATTTGACTATCATTGTTATTGGATGGTTGGCTTAGGAAGTAAGAATGTTTATCTCTGGTCCTTAAAGCACCTAAAAATCTACACTTGCTAAATCTTATAGAGGAGCAATGAGACTGTGCCTTTAAGAAGTCAGTGTGGCATAGGTACTTTGCATATCTTTTGAATAGATATCTCTCAACCACAGGGGTGGGCCAGGTTGTGCACTGGCCGAGGACTCATGCCCATCAGAGGGTCCACCTACCAAGTCACCAAGTCAACCTCAGTACCCACAATACAGTCGGTAGTGACAGTGGGTGAGGGGTACCATGGGGGCCCCAGTGCTGGGGTGCAGCACCCAGGGGCCCAGCAACCTGGTGCTGATGCTGCTCAAAGAACAACAATGACCAAAGAATCGGGTCTTGAATTGAAGTAATCTCTTCAAATCCAAGTTCAATTGATTCCACAGTTCACTTCCGTTTTATTAAAAAAAGTTGCTCCTTGATAGTCCTCTGTGTACAGTATTTATTTCAAGAAGGTCTAACCATTCTACCACCATATGGTATTGTAGTCATATATCCCTTCCTCAACTACTGTAGAACAGGCACTCCAAGAAGCATCATCACCAAGGTAGGAAAGGAACCTGCTTGTGTACCCTGGAGAGAGACCATATCTCAGTGCTAGAGCACATGCTTTGCATGCAGATGGTTCCAGGGTAGCACATGAAGGAAAAAGCCCCTGCCTGAGGTCCTGGAGTATCACCATCTGTAAGAGTACATAAGAACATAAGAAGAGTCCTGCTGGATCAGGCCAAAAGCCCATAAGAACATAAGAAGAGCCCTGCTGGATCAGGCCAAAGCCCATCTAGTCCACCTTCCTGTGTCACACAGTGGCCCCACCAGATGCCTCAGGGAGCACACAAGACAACAAGATACCTGTGTCCAGTCGCCACTCCCATGTCCCCCCTCAAGCGCCTTTTTTCTAGTCCAGCTTCCTGTATCACACAGTGGCCTCACCAGATGCCTCAGGGAGCACAAGACAACAAGATAACCTGTTTCCCGTTGTCACTCCCTTGCACCTGGCACAGAGAAAACCCACTTCTAAAACCAGGAGGTTGCTTATGGCTTGTAACCTGTGATGGTCTTTTCCTCCATGAATCTGTCCAAACCCCTTTTAAAGGCATCTAGGCCAGGTGCCATCACCACATCCTGTGGCAAAGAGTTCCACAGATGAATTACACGCTGGGTAAAGAAATATTTTCTTTTGTCTGTTCTAACTCTCCCTCCACTCAATTTTAGTGCCTAATTAGAATAGACAAGACTGAACTAAATAGACCAGGGTTTCTCAATGTTGGCAGTGCAATGTACCACCTACATGGCAGCCACCGGATGACATCATCGGCACTTACTTTCATCTTCCTGCCACACCAGAGGCCCCACAAAGGTAAGGCAGGAGACCAGGACGGGCGGGAGGGCCTTTTTCGAGCCCTGGGAACCCACAGCTCGAGGTCTCTGGCTCTGGGCTCCTGGGCTCCGGTGACCTTGAGCAGCCAGTTCCTGGGCTCCGGTGCAGGGCGGTATATGCGCCCTGGTGGTCGCCATCTTGGCTGCCAGGGCTCCATGTACCACCAGCTGAGAACCTCTGAAATAGACCAATGTTTGAACTTGTTATACGGCCACTTCATATGTTCAGCCTGATGGATCACTTAAAGATGCAGAATCTCTCGTAGGAACTGAACAAGTTAAATAGCAACAGGTTCAGAGAGTTTATGGGGTAGTACATTTTCAAGGAATGAGCCCAATATCTGCTAAACAGCACTGAGGAATTGCCTGTCTAATATTAGCAATGCAAATATGGAGCGTTCCTTCAAACCGAAGGAATAAAACCTGCCATTGTTTCAAAGTTAATTAGACTAAAGAGACAATAAATTATGTCTTATTAAAACGTAAAAGATCTGTGACAAATTGTACTAATTGCATTTTCTTATATCTGAAGAGGTCAGGCTACTTAATAAGCATGTTGTTAATGGAAGACAAATGTAGTTTTATGCGCTTGATAGGAATATTATAAATTACATTATTTATAACTCCTGTGGAACACTTAATAATTCTAAGCTTTAAATTAAACTCCTCATTAGCAGCACAGAGTCATGGAAGTAGGCTGTAAAAACCTGCTGCCAATGTAATATTAATTTGGAGGTCTGGTCCATTCCGGTTGTGAAGTGATAGTATTTCAGAACGATGTGAATAAGAGAAAACTTTGAATTTACTACCCCTTTCCCCCAACAACGAATAATGGAACATTCTTTTAAAAATTGATTTTAAAAAAACACACCCAATATAACAATGAAATAGAATCCCCCAATCCGATTATGGTTTAACTAAAGATTATGAACAACTGGTAAATGAGCAGCAGGAAATTAAAATCAGAAACTATTTTCCCTTCAGTTGCCCGGAGGGCCGAATATTAACCTCTTGTGCATACCTTGCACAAAGGCTTAGGGATAGAGCTTGGTGGACAGGAAATTGCATCAGCCAGAAAGTGTGTTACATCGCTGGAACGTGCATTCTGGCAGTGTAACTGGGGATAGGATTGGGCCATCAGCCATCTGGTGCAATGCTTGACCTCCATTGGGCAGAACTACTTTTTACAACACAGCCTCTAAAAATGGGAACCCCATATTCTTTATACCTTTGTTCCATCCAGTGGAGGACTACTGCCTAAGATTTTCCAGGCATTTGGGAGGGAGGTATAAATCAATACATGTGGCTTTGCCAAGGGTGGTTTGAAATGACAGCTCCAATGTTTGGCCACATTCACCCTCCATAATATTTACTGTAGTTCAACGTTCCCTTTTCTCCTGACATTGTGTGCATTACTCTTTGCATCAACAGAAACCAATGATGTGAAACAGGGGTAGGGAAACATACATCATGATAATATCAGGGTCAGCTGAACTAGATCTTAAGAAGGGGAGGATCAATGGAGGTTCCACTTTCAGTGGCAGCTCCACTGAGTCTTTCTGCCAGTGATGTCATCATGCAACACTTGGGAAAATTCAGGGTTCTTGCAAGTGGTTGAAACATGATCTAAACTCCCTGTCCTCAGAGATAAATTTACTCGGAGTCAAAATTTTGCAGCATGCATATTTTTTTTGCACATGTTTATTTGTTCAGGTTTGTGAAAATTAAAGTAAAAAATACTGATCATTTCTTCATACAGCATGTGAAGACACTGAACACTTCCTGGTTCCCACATGGATAATGTGGTGCATAAGCTGTTCATGTTCAATATACAAACAGAGTGATAGAAAAATTATTTACAGAAGAAATGTGTTTGATATTAGAAACTCAGTAAGACAGATACACAGGAGGAACACAGAAAACCAAATATAACTTGAAAGCTGTTATACTCTAAATACCCCCATAGGGACGGAAAAAGCTGGATTCCACCTCTTTCCCAGGATGCTAAACTGCATGGATATCCGGGCAGGGCTGTGGAGACCCCATCCAAGTGCTCTGTGCTCATTTGGCTTGGAAGGCAAGCCATTTTTCTTTGTTGCCAAAGCGATTCAGTTGGTCACTTCCACCCTCTATTTGTATTTGTCATTGTGACCTCACGACACTTTCTGTGGAGCATAGCAAGAGTGAGCGAGTGAAGGAGACAATTGTCAGAACTCTAAGGATATATGTATAGTATTTCACTTTACGAGAAACCTGAGCATTGCACTTTTGGAAAATACGTCAAAAGGCATGAAAAATAATTGGAGTCTGCTGCAATGGTTTCTGAAAAGATTTCAGCCAGCTGAGGTCTGGTGATTTCAGATTTAACAAATCCAGTTGGCACCTAGGCAGGTTTCTTTGTATTGGACTCAGTGTACGTTTCAGCTATTAAATGGAGAACCTAGAGAGGGGATGCCAAGAATGCTATGAACAGACATAAGTCCCTCCAAGTCATTCAAGCAGTGCCATATAGCTACAGCAATGGGATGGCAACATTTCTCCATTACATTGGTTGCGTAGCTGACAAAGCAGGTTTGTAGTTTGGGTGATTTGCCTAATGCCGCAGCTGACACAGGAATCTTTGTTAATGCTGTCATACAAAGAAATAGCGATGACGTGTTTAAGGATGAATCTGAGATATTGTGTGGAACATTCTTGTGCAACTGTAAGTCCTCTATGCCAAGATATGCCATTCATTTAGGACCGTGGTGCACGTTTGTGCATGCATGCACGCACATTAACATACACCCCCAAACACTCAGCAAAAATATTCTACAATCGCAGTTCATAATTTCCTCGAGACAATTGCAATTCAGTCTATGAAACAGCAAGGCCAGTATTCTAGGAATATTTATGACATGTCAATGGATGCAGTATCCATCTTTTCACAAGCAAGACACTGGCTTCTTTCTTTAAAAAGGACCCATGGGCTTGTCCTTCCACCTCTCCTGTCCACTTTTTCTTTGTTTTCCTTCCTTTAGTCCCCATTCTTCAAATACCAATCTTCTAGTTAAAAATTATGCTTCATGAATCATGATGAGCTACTTCCTGCCTTATCCTTGATATTAGCCAGGCTTCTTTTCTTTCTCCCTTTAAAATCCCTTTTTCTTTTTTTTTTCTTTCTTGCTGATACATCGTTTGTTCTCTTTTTATTCTCCAGTTTTCACTTTTGGTTTTGTTTTCTTCTTGGAAACTGATGAACCTCTCATTCCTCTCTTACTTCCTTCTATCTTGTGTTCCTCAAAAAAATGTGGGCTGTGCCACTGCACTGTTAATATTTTTTTAAAATAATTTATGACATGTAGTACATTTCAGGTGTTTTAGAATGATTCCATGATGATTTTGATAGTTTTTCATTTCTAAAGACATTTCCTTTGATGGTTTATTTTAATACAGTGAGTACTTTCATATTTATAATCATGTCTACTTGCAAAGAAGATGAGGCCATAGCTTACATGCAAAAGGACCCACATTCAGTCCCTCTACAAATCTTCATCTGTATGCAGATATTTCCTGAAAGGACATACTGTATAAGAAAGGAGCCCCAGATATAGGGGTGATATCGCACCTACAGTGCATGTAGAAGATCTCAGGTTCAGTCCTTGTAATCTTCAGGTAGGATTGGGATACATAAAGTCACATTCAGCTCTTCCAGAATGAGCTATTATGAGAACTCTGCAGACAAATCTAAACTAAGGCCTTTCGAGTCTTAGGTGTGAATTCTTGAACTATGGATTAGCAAGTCCACTCCTCACACTGTGTGGGTAATGTCATTATAGAGCTCAGTCACTAGGTGGCACTGGAGTTAGTTGTATGGAGGATAGAGTTGAACATTTCCTCTTCCTGTCCCTTTCTTATCTCAATAAGACACTCCAGCTGGTGTTCTGCATACTGAGTATGACCTTTGATAATCAAGTTAAAATTGTCAGGGTTTTCTGACTGTTTATTAAAAGAATAAAAACATGGCCGAGTTTTATTCTTTTAATAAACGATCAGAAATCCTGACATTATCGATTATCTATGCCGACCGCGAAAATCTAAAGACCTATATGTCCTTTGAGTTTTGCACAACACGCCACTTAAATCTACATTGGTTTAAATCCAAAAACTCATTTGGGTTGTAGGTTGAAGTAGATCAGGATGAACTAGTTCGTTGATCTTTCAGTGTGTCAGAGTTTGGTTTTTTAGCGCATTTTGTGGGGACTCGTATTTTGAAAATGTGCTTCTTTTAAATATTTCTCAGCTGAATCTTTCTAAAATTCATGGACTGTAGGTGTTGCCAGAATGAAATTAATCCAATGCCTCTTCAAGCCTAGTATCATTTATCTGTGTTTTCTTGTGTCTTGCTTCACCGCTCATGCTTTTTGCAATATACTCTTCTTGATTAAAGGGAGAGGCTAAAATAATCTTTCTGATTAGTTCAAATAGACAAGAGTAATGTCTAATTCTGTTTAAAAAATAAATCTATTGATATATTTTGCAATGGTCTGATGGTGTCAGAAGATGAATTATGGTTATTAACTGCAAATGTACCCATGGAGAATGTAAAATATTGAGAGAGAGAGAGAGAGAGAGAGAGAGAGAGAGAGAGAGAGAGAGAGAACAGATAACCAAAGAGGTCATAAAATGACGCATTTTCTGATTATTCATGTAAAATTGGTGTGTTCTCAATCATCAATAAAATATTTTATTTTAATCATCTAATCACACTTTTAAATTATCTGTTCTGCAAGGCAGTTAATTAAACATTTGCTTAATTTAGAACACACTGGTCGCCATCCAGCAAAGAGTTATGGTTGCTTAAGCTCCATTGATTTCAATGAGCCTTACATGTGCATAACTATGCATCGGATGGTGACTATAATCCAGAATCTTCCAGAAATGTCTTGGCTGTAAGCTTCATTGGAAAGAACAGAAGTCCTGCAATCCATCCATTTTAAAGGCAGAACTCCCCCAACTGACTGTGTTCATTGGCTTTGAAGAGATATTGATTGCAAAACACACCTGACAAATTATAACCCAGGGGACATATAATGGCGTTTAATGAAATCTCAGCTTTTATCTAGGGACTTACAAATGCATTTGTATCATCATGTATACCAAACTGTAGCCCAGACTCTCACATTCTAGTCAGGCTTTTGAACTGCCACCTGACTTGTGTACCTGTTTGACATGAAAATTTTCTCTGGCCCCACCTGAAGAACATTCCAAAATAAAATGACCCAGTTTTTAGTACCGTATTTCTTTGTACAGCCTTGAATGATCATGTTACAATATTTGTCCCCTACAACTAGGAAGAGAAACTTTAAGAAATAACTGTCCAGTCCTCGTAATTTCATACTTAAACTATGCTAGAAGAGATCTCTTACAGTACAAGCCTATGCAGATTTACTCAGAGGTAAGTACCATTGTGTTTTATGAGCTTACTCTCAGGCATAGGATTCAATATTTATTTTATGTATTGAATAAAAATATCTACCCTATAGTTTAGTGCAGCATTTCTCAAACTGTGGATCCTGCAGAGCCTCAAATGAAAACATGGTGATGGAAAGATCAGATAACTAATTGCCTCAAGTCCTGAGGCTATTAAAAAACCCAGACAGCTGCTAATTGACCTGCAAGGAGCTGAGCTCCTGCAGTTTGCAAGCTTGTGTAAATCTAGGGAGATAAATGATTGAGCGTCTTTTTATGGTGGCTTTTTTTCCCCCAAGTCTGTCAATGACAGGTAGTGGGAGCAGATGAAGGTTGGGTCACATAACTAAGCCCCTCAAGCCTTGAGGCTATTCATTAGGGCTGCCTCATGATGAAAAATGGATTGAGTTTTTTGCAAATAAATAAATAAAATATTGCTTGTAAATAAATAGTAAATAAAAATATTACTTCTTTCTAGATCACTTTTTTAAAGTCTTGCAAAGCTAGGTGGGTCCTAATACAGTGTCATTTTAAAAAGTGGGTCCCGGTGCTAAAACGTTTGGGAACCACTGGTTTAGTGTCTAATGGCAAACCCTACCATGGAATAAGAATCCTATTCAGACTCTGCCAAGAGCCTAAAGTAACTCAGGGCGTTTTCATTTCCAGGATGAACGAAATGCAGTTAATAGCATGGGTATGCTGTTGCAGTTGCGTCCTGTTACGCTTACTGCTGGTCTTGAGCTGTTAAAATCTGAGTTCTTTTTGAAGTATTGCACTGGCAGACATTACTGTTAATTAGTCCAGCTTTCAACAGAACATTATTGTCAGGCACAAGTGACTTTAGTACAAGATACAGAGATTCCCAAGACAGCATTTTCCCTCCTTAATTGACCTACATGACAACAAAGGAAAAATGAAAGCCTCAGAAACACCCGTGAGGCACCTCCCTTTTTGAAGAACACCATCAATGTAAAACATTTAGAGAAGCTTCCATGAACATCGGTTGCTGGTCCCAAAGAAAGTTTTGCAGCAGAAAGCTGAACTAAGAATGAGTGGCAAACTACCACAGAAAGTATTGTTGAAGTTTCACAGTTGTGAAGTGAAGGCAGAGAAAGTTCTTTGCTCAACAGAATATACTGTAAGTTCCTCTTCAAGATGTGAATCAGGTGCACTGCATGGTAAGTACAAGCTGAAGTACGTAGTCACACACTGTCCTGCCTGTGTTTGAAAGCTTGACTGTTTTTGTCAGACCCAGCCAGGTGGTTTCTCCAGTTCTTGGTATGCTGCCATATAATACCAGTGGGGTCAACAGTCCACTGCCCCAAAGAATCATCACACTTGCATCGACCCAAATTAACTTTAATGGGAGTGCTTGTGTGCATGCCCGTGTGTGTGTTTTCTATTTTATCTCAATTGACATGGACAGATATTTTTAAGGCTGCAATCCTGTATATATTTACCTGGGAGTAAGTTCCATTAAACTCAAGAAGACTTATATCTAAGTAGTTAGCCCTAGGATCGCAAAGTAAATTGTTGACATCCACCCAGATCCAGTGATGCTTGGTCCTACCTGCAAGAGATTATCTATTTTGAATGATGCATTCAACCCATGCATACATCCCTTTGCATCCATAGAAATGGATTTCTATTTCCCACTATCCAATTGAAAGGGATCCTATCCCCCCCCCAAATGCAGGACCTCCATGTTTAACATTAGAGCAAGGGTTCCCAATCCCAGCTGGTGCCATACCAGCTCTGGCACCGGCCTCCATCAAAGTACCACTGGAAGTAGGCAGTGATGACATCATTGACGCTTACGGAAACCATAGGCCACACTGGAGACTGGAGACCACAGGTAAGAGGCTCCGGGTGGGCCTGTGGGCCATTTTAAGTGCTCCCGAGAGGCTTGGTCAAAGGCAGGAGCCTCTTGGGAGAGAAAATGCGGTTCCAAAAGCGCTGTGTTTTCATGGGGTTGTGGGAGTTCCGGTGGGTTTTCTGGGGCCCCAGCAGTCCAAGTACCACCAGAGGTACCCAAAATTACTACTGGTGGTATGCATACCACCAGTTGAGAACCCCTGCATTAGAGTATATGTGCAGCTCTGAATTGGACAGACAACCTATACAATTCAACCCAGTTTCTTCCAAATACTTTGTAAATAACTTTAATTAGAATGCTGAAAAGTAAGTGTTTCAAAGTACATCCATGTACTTGTATTTCAAATCTCATAGATTTCCACTTACAGAACCTCACTAAGATGTTGGTTTGTGCATGATTTCTTTTGTCATCATGGAACCAGCTTTCTACTACAGAAAACAAATGTCAATGTCTCAGATAAAGGACTCTGCACTTTTAAGTGAAGTGAACAGTACTTCATCTGATAAGTGTTTTAGAAAGTATCAGCACAGTCCTATGAATGTTTTCTCATGTTCCACTTACTTCAATATAATTTACTCCCAGATAAGTATGAATAGGATTGCAACTCTGTATATTTAGCAACCACAGAGAGTCATCAAGGTTGGTAGAGGACCCTTATTAATACATAATATTTAATGTACTTTATCTCAGTAATTTTTACAACAGCCCTATATAGGCCTGGCAAATGGGGCACTGATTGGGGTGCAATCGGTGAATAGTACTTTTTTATGGTGAAAAAAGATGGCCGCTGTAAAGTACTCTGAGCTACTATTGCTAAAGAAAGCCTTTTTCGGATTCTTGTGGGGGCTTAATTTGGTGGCAGGAGCTCAGAACTCTCTTTGATGGCCGCCATCTTGTTTACCAGTAATGCAGTGCTCTCGGTTCTGTTGCTACATGACTGTGACATAACAACATGGGTGGGGGCATATTATTTTAAAAAATGACAGCTGCCAAAGAGTGTTCTAGAACGCTGCCATGCCCACCTCTAACGTAAGCCTTTACTAGTCCTTGGGGGCCCATTAAGATACTTGGCCAAAAGCTCCCATGAACCTTGAGCAAACCCTGATCCATTACAATAGTCTGGTATTATTTCCCCCATATTACAGATAGGGCACTGAAACACAGAGAATGAAAATAGAGATGAAGTATGTATTCAGTGAATACATACAACAAGAAACGAATCAAGAAGGAAACACTGTATTTTCAACTCACCCCAACAAGTTAATGGGCAAGTTGCAAAAGGGAATCTAGTTGTTTTAATGGCTGGGAAAACGGAAGGGAAGAGACATGATTCAATAGCTGTTGCATAATGCTATGATATGTCTTAACCGCATGATTTAAAAGCTTTTTTAAGTAGCTTATTGTCTATTGCCATGTGCAACAAAGCAAATGTGGTGGGACAGTGGCCAGTGAAGGTGAATCTATTATTGCTCTTCTTACTGTATTACATTATTGATAAACCCCAAAGAAACAAAACTTGAAAAGACTTTTCGAATGTCAGGTCTTTCTTCCTTTCCTCTCATGAAGCACATTTGGTTTTAAATGGTCAACAAGGCCATTTTAGCCTGACCTAAATGCCATGGACTAACCAGCATCTAGATCCATGATGGTGAACCTATGACACGTGTGTTTCCCCCAGGGCCCCGACACACCTTACATTTTTGCAAACGTTTTACAGGCTTGTCTTGAACATGTAGGGCAGGATTTTGGCAGACCTCTTTGAAATTATTATCTAGTAAAACTCAGCAACAAAAAAGTCACTAATTGATGTTAAATAAAATGCAATGTGTTCTATAGTTGTTTTCAGTTCAGTTCAATTCAAAATTACTATTACAAGTAGCAATAGTCTAAGTACTATTAAAAGTTTGGGGGGTGGGGGCGACACACCAGCAGAGTCAAGTTAGGCATTTTCAATTTTTTTGACACACCAAGCCCAAATGGTTCGCCATCACTGATCTAGATTCTAGCATGCTAGATTCTAGCATGATCCCATACATTGATATTCCGTTGTTGTTGTTGTTGTTGTTGTTCACTTACAAAGTGCCTAATGTACTTTTCTAAAAGTTCACAAGATCTGGATTCTATGTAGGTCAATAGATAGATGAGAATACTATTACCGGTAATTTTATCATGAGCTACCAAGTAACATACAGTGAAAAAGAGCTAAGAACTTTAACTTACTGACAGCCCAATCCTATTCCCCACGACATAGGCTATTCAGCACTGTATCCAATCCTGGAAAGGATGCACCTGGGGGTCTACTCTGGGTAAGTGGGCATTTGCATTGCCCGCTTACCCCGGGTAAATCCCCAGCCACCGTAATGGGACTACTCAGTTCTCCACCAGTTCTTTAGCTGGCATAGAATAGAGCAAACCTGTGTTGGGGCTCGAGGCCTGGGAGGGAGGATAGGATACACCAGCATTTCTCAAAGTTCTCCCCATGAGGTGGGGAGAACTCTGTTTGCGGGATTGTCACCAAAAAAGCCCCCCAAAACAGCTGGTTTTGTACTTACTGGGGCTTCGGGGGGGCTTCGGGGAGGCCTGTGCGACCCTCTGCAGGCCTCCCTGATCTTCGGATTGCCGAACAACAGTGATTTTCGGGCTCTTCCAGTTTTCATAAAAACCAGAAGCACCCCAGAATCGCCATTTTTCAGAAACCCCCAAGCCCCCCAAGCCCCAGTAAGTACAAACACAGCTGTTTCAGGGGCTTTTTTGGCACCGCCGCTGCTGCCATGCTGTCCCCACCCCTTAAGGGGGCAGGGGACAGCTTTCAGTTCCTAGGGTGGGTCGAGACCCACAGTTTGAGAACCACTAGGATACGGCATCCGACAAGAACGCTGGTCCCACCCCCTCCCAGGGCCAATACACCCCCTGCCCTGTTACACCCCTCTCCACCCTCCCCAGCGCTACTTGGAGCAGGACATACCCACTCCATGGCGCTGGGTCCAGCATTGTCTGGCAGGCAGGCAGCACACGCCTTGGCACTGGTGCCGCCTACTCACTGTGTGTCACAATGCACTTTATGACACGTTTGCGATACCCAGAGCTGGCACTGAGGTGCCAGAGGTCAGTAGAATTGCGCCGTGAACTTTGTATAATGGCCGTTCTACTGTATTGGAATAAAAAATACTTTTCTTGGAAGTGTCAATATCCTATTTTATTTTGGGTGGTTGACACTGGCACAGACTTGAGGCTATAAGACTGACTATAACATATGTCATCACAGAGAGAGAGAGAGAGAGAGAGAGAGAGAGAGAGAGAGAGAGAGAGAGAGAGAGAGAGAGAGCACAACAGTCTTTTCACACTTGGAATGAACACAACTTTAACCCCAACCTTCAGGATATTGGGTATGTTTTAATACGTGCTTTGGAATGGAAGAATATACCACACAGCATGGTAGCTTTTCATGTAATATGTAATTCTTTTTCCCTCACAGGCTGACACTGCCCAGACAGACAGAAGACAAGAGTGACTCAAGTTGTTCTGCTGCGAATGGAAGCTTGCCATCTTTAGCTTACAGGTCAGTAAAGGAAAACCATTTTTATTCAATAGTCATCATTCTCCTTTGATGAACTATACAGAAAGAACTTCTACTGAGAAACTGGCCACTCATATATATGAGGATATATATTCAGGATATATATATTTGATCCTGAAATGGTGGTGAAAGATATTAGATGATCTGAGAACTCTGTCTTTAATTTTAAAAAGGCCAATAGCCTAAAAAGATTGTTTCTGTAAATCATAGATGATGTTTTGAAAATTCAGGTTTCAACGACATTATACCAGAAAACTGCAACACAAAAATGCTGTTTTAGTTTTGATGCCTGACAATAGCTTATGTCTTACCAGCCATAAGTGCCCTGAACTTTGATTTAATAGGATGCATCCAGGTAATTGTTTAGAGATTTTAAACTTTGTTTTTACTCTTAAGGTTTTTAATGTCTTGAAAATGCATTTTCCCCCACTATTGATTTTATCCGCTTCCATTTGGCAGTATTGATTTGTTTCCCTGTCATTTAAATGGAACAAACCCCAGTCTGGCTTGTTTTTATTTAACAACTTCCATTTATTCAACCTTCTGATACTTTCTCTCTCTGTTTTTTTTCTTTTTACTGCAGCAGCATCTTTGGATGATGTTAGCACAGCTCTGAGAGCAGCGCTTGATAGTTTGCTGATGAAATCAGAAAAGAGACGCTATATATTACTTTTATGTTGCTAAGAAGAGCCCAGGCAGCTCTCCTTTTTTCTTCCATTGCCTCACTCTCAGCACTTCTGTTAGGAAGAGAACAAGAATCCAGTTTTAATGAAAAAATGGAACATTGAGGCATCTTGAGGAGCCGCTATCACAGGACGAGCAAATTCACCCAATTGGTAATATTGCCCATAGGTTGCAGCACTCAGAACGTTACAGCCCAATTCTATGCTTGATTAACGACAACGGAACTCATGTTCCACTGTCGTAAATCAGGGATGTGTGGTTTGGGGCGAGAAGTAAGGCAACCCCACCCCCTCCTACTCTACTGAAAATCGCCACAGCTGGCCTTTGAAATGCGCTCGCGCACTGCCCACTGCACTCGAGTAGGAAGGGGCGGGGTTGCCTCCCCTGTGACGGAGGCCCCTCACGTCCTTGTCATAAATACAGTGGTGCTGCTATACATGACGTGCTGCTGTGAAGTATGAGGGGGCTGGCGGTGGAAGCACCCGGAGGTTCCCCACCCATGCCAACAGCCCACTCGGGTCACACCAGAGGAGGTACGGTGGTGGAGGGGGGTGAGTTGTGGGCGGGGCGGGGAGGAGGACGTTCGGGGAGGCTCAGGGTGGATGGGGGAGGCAGGGAATGGGCGGTAAAGGAAAGATCTCTGTGGTAAAAGCACATGCCAGATCCTAACCCCAATTTTCAACCCGCCCTGCCCCGTTCCTCTCCTTGGATTCACACCATCAAAATAGCTGGTGTGGTTCTGAGGAGACCCATAAGCGATTAGGCAGCCAACCAGGAAGTAAGTAAAAAAGTTTTTAATTACCTCTCACTGATTGGCTGATCACCCCCACACCATAGCATGCAGTGTGTGCTCTGGCTGCATGAAACGGCTGCATGGGGGATGGATTGGTGGGCTCTTAGTCCCTGTTGGAGTGGAACCTTCTTGCTAGCCTCCTTTCCCTTCAAAAACATTACAGAAAGTGGGCTGAAAAATGCTACAGTAGAGTCTGCCCATAGGCTGTAGCGTATCATAATGATGCAGGGCCTAGGAATCCAATCTGAAATCCAGATCAATGTTTAGATGTCAAAAGGATGTAATAATATCTACAATCACATCAAAATGTGTGTGTGTGTGTGTGTGTGTGTGTGTGTGTGTGTGTGTGTGTGTGTGTGTGTGTGTGTCTTATTAACACCTTGGTCATGCAGAGGGAGGAAAGTCATAAGTGAAGGAACTGACACCTATGTCAAACATACATGTGTAGGAGTATGCGCATATGGAGCGTAATGCAGTGGAACAATGGAAGGTTCCTAATGCATCCATTCCACTTTGAAACAAATAATTTGGAACTCCCAAATCTAGCGAGAAATATGGATGAGGGGAGCTTTGGAAGCATTTTAAGTACTTTGTTGTGGTCTTTGGTCAGGCCGATGGAGCTAATAGTCTCTTCAATGTTTATTTCAGATTTCCTTTTCCACATTCTCATGTTCGCATACATTTTAAAATAATCAATACAGGCTGCCCTTAATAGCCTCTCTGGCACTCCAACAAACCAGTATATACGAGATGACAGAAATGCAATAAGACTTTTCTCAGGACCTTCCATTGGTAGTGTCATTTCCTTAATAATATTTTTTTTTGCCATTTTGTGACAGCAAAGCGACTGTAGACCCAAAGGATTCTTCTTGATGTGTGTTTCCTATGATGTAACCAATTCCAAAGCAAATCATGCAACCACTATATTAATCAAACTATGGTATTTGACTGGATAAATGAGTTTTTACATCTTGGCATTTTTTTATTTTAGGATTTTATGAACAACAAATACACATTTTGAATGGTTTACTGAATATTGCTCGAGGTTGGATGTATCCATTTCCAGCTGTAAAATAGTTAAGGATTGAGGTAATCAAGGTTAGCAAAGTTAAAGATCCAACTTCAGTAATGGAAATGAATTCTCAAAACTCAATGCATAAACATAAAATGAAAGAAATGACTAGTTTCAGCCCTAAATATAATATTATGTTATTACTACTGTATGGTGGTGATGAAGACTGGCAGATAGCCTGTTATTCACAGCATGCCAAGAATTCATTATGCTAAGTGTTGTTCTCTGCCAAGTACGTTTGGACTGGAAAAGGTTCAACGATACTGTATACATTATCTTAAACTGCCACCTCAATGCCACTGAAACATATGATATTCTAAAGTTGCAAAATTCACGTGCGAGTACCGTACATGGAATAAAATACTTGATTTCATTAGATGTTATCTGGACACACCTAATCATGGAGGAAAAGTAAATGCAAAAAGACTATGGTCAGACTAATATTTGACACCACAAAAATAGCCAGTGATCCAAGTCCTGTATTACATTATGTGTTGTGGTCATGCCTTTTCATAACCTTTCCATAGCATAATATACACTTTATACTGCCACTATCCAAATATATCCCCATTGTGAAGTATAAGAAAAGATTTCTAATGCATCTGATGAAGCAGACTCCTGTCTTTTCCAAGTGTGAAAAGACTATTGTGGTGTGTGTATGTATCTGTGTGTGGGTGTGTATGACATATGTTATAGTCAGTCTTATAGCCTCAAGTCTGTGCCAGTGTCAACCACCCAAAATAGAATAGGATATTGACACTTCCAAGAAAAGTATTTTTTTATTCCAATACAGTAGAACAGCCATTATCTAAACGCTTATGGCACAATTCTACTGACCTCTGGCACCGGTGCTGTGGCCTCAGTGCCAGCTCTAGGTGTCGCAAACATGTCATAAAGTGCATTGTGACACCCAGCGAGTAGGCGGCGCCAGTGCCAAGGCGTGTGCTGCCTGCCTGCCAGACAATGCTGGACCAGTGGCTATCCTGGGGGGGGCCTGCTGCTGCCACGCCCCCACGTGACCCACCGGGCGTGACGTCAGCTTGACGTGTGTGCCCAGCGTGGCTCCATCCCACCCCCGCCGTTCTACTTTCTATTTTGGAGCCGTTCGAGCTCGAGGACGTGCGGGAGGACCCAATACCAAGACAAGCGCGGCGGAGGAAAGGCATCCCGGAGGTAAGTACACCCTTTCGCCGCCACGTCCGGCCCCCGCCCTGGGGCCCACGGCCCCCCACCCCAACGACGCTTCTGTGCTGGACCCAGCACCATAAACTGGGTATGTCCTGCTCCAGGTAGCGCTGGGGAAGGTGGAGAGGGGCGTAACAGGGCAATGGGTGTATTGGCCCAGGGAGGGGGTGGGACCAGTGTCCTTGTCGGATGCCGTATCCCAGTGGTTCTCAAACTGTGGGTCGCGACCCACCATAGGAGCCGAAAGCTTAAGGGGCGGGGACAGCATGGCAGCAGTGGCAGTGACAAAAAATCCCCTGATGCAAAGCTCACTTGCTTAGCCAACCAGCGATTTTTTCCATAAACAATTCCCCATGTTCTGGTCTGATCACGTAGTGAAACTCTGCCAAACAGGAATATGGAATGTCAGTGTGGAGATTCACTTGGACCACGGCAAGAGGCTTCTGAACACTTGAATGCATCATGAGGATTAAACCATTTTTACCAGTATCCAAGAGGGGCTATAACCTTTGAAGTGCCCCTGACACTGTAGGGTTTTAATCTGCCTTCATGTGGAACACTGCTAGATTGTTCAATGGCCTTTTATTACCCATTTTGGTTAAAGCATGTGCTTGATTATGCTACTTGGTTCACATAACCATCCTTGAAAATGCTCTTGGAGTCAGCCGCAAAAATGAATCAGAGCTCTTTGATCTAATATCTCCCTCTCTTCACACTAGCGTGCTAATTGAAACAGTGGTTTGGTATTATTTATACTAGGAGAAATGTGTGTAGGAGGGACCATCTTCCTGATGTAAATGAAACAGCAGAAGAAAAGCTTTTACAACCTTGAACGTTTCCAATGAGAAAATGGATAACTTTTTCAGATATTGTAGGCAATGACATTTTAACAGAGAAGCAGCTGTTATACAACAGGTTTATAATGCATTTCAAAGAGACCTTTCAATGTAGCCAGGATGTTTTGGGCTCACTGTGTCTTCCTGTGACAAATCCACTGGAAAGATTTGCCATTAGGGATCTTGGGGGTCTGCATTTCAAAGAAACTATTGGGCAAGGATTATTATTCCCTTGGCTCTGTTGCATCTCACAGTCCTCTCTTACTTGCGGTGAGATTTACAATGAAATAATGAACAACAGATCCATACGGCTCCTGGGTCTGGTGTTCGTGGAGTGAAAATTGCAGCTTGTTTGAATGAATAGCATTCTCAGTTCATTGATAATCACCTATTTATTTTATCCTTTTTGAGCATGGTAGTTTGTCATGAAAGGAACAAAATGTAGCCCTCTGCAAAATAAAATAAAGAAGAAACCGAGAAATCTATATCAGAATAAGACGACTTGCTCCATGTGGATTCCCCCCCCCCCTCACATAAAGCTGAATTAGTGAAGTGGGACTTTTGATTGCATAAGATAAAGGATTGCATTCAAAGGACATGAATCAAGCACCATTGAAATCAATTAGACACATTTAGGCTAGCTTAGTTATGGCCCAATCCTATCCTTGGCTGGCCCATAGTGTTCAGCGATGCTGAAGCAACCTCTGCAGCATGCTATGGGCCGGCTGGGGATCATAACATGGTAGAGAAGTAAGTAAAATAATGTTTTACAGTGGGCCCTCGCTAACTGCGGGGTAATCTGTTCTGGACACACACATGTGCGCGCATGCGCGCGCGCGGATAGCAAGGATCCATGGACCGGGGTCCATGTCAAAAACGTAGTAAAAAAAAGGTAAAAAACGCAGGTGTGTGTTTTTTACCCTTTAGAAGCAAACCATGCCATTTGAAGCCTCTGCAGGGCCTCTTGAAGCTTATCGATCCACTTCCGGGTCATGCAAAGGCTCTTCCCCCCTCCCAGTCTTGCCCCAGGATCACAGTGCCAGCTGTGCATGCCAAGATCCTACTCCCCCTTCCTGGCCCGGACCCACCCCGAGGAGTCTCCTCAGACTTAGTTGGAAGGTTACCAGAAGGTCATCTAGTCCAACCCTTGCCTATAGCAGGAAATTCTCCTGCTATAGGCCTGTTGAGCCTCTGCTTGAAGCCAAAGAGCTGGCGCAGTTCCAAGGAGATACATTGGAGACCAGGCAGCTTACCGAAAAGTAAGTAAAAAAGATTTTTATTTACTTCTCCTGTGTTACACCCATTGCATGCAGCGCATACTCTGTCAACAATACTCTGCATGTTCTGGGCTGGCAGGGATAGGATTGGGTCCTAAAATAGTTCCGTTCTACATTTAAGTTGTTTGCAGGCTACTGTTAAAGTACATCTACACATTACCCTTGATATAGGGTGCCGGTGAAAAGTCAAGTTCTCTCCACTGAAGCGAGTAGATATATTGTGACGAACAGTGAACATAAGGAGAGTGGAAAGGTTTGAATCACAGGGAGAAATGCTCCACAAAGTAAGGCAAAGAGCATTGGCCTAGTTTGTTACATGCTCAATACTTTATTCCTATTTATTTCTGCTTTAATCCAAAGCATGCAGGAGACACACATTTAAGCACATGTACTTGGTGCTGACCAGACAAGTAACATGACTATTGTGTTGGTGGCAAGAGGCCACAGTTCCAGAGGCGTCGCTCCGGTAGGGGCGGGGCTGTAAGTATCGCTGCGGTCATAGTCTCTTTACCGAGCGAGGAGGAGGCAGCCCCGCCCCCTCACTGTCCGAGCCAGTCCCCTGTGGAGAAAGCAGCAGGCAGGGTCTCTTCCCTGCCGGTTTCTCCGTAGGGGACTGGCTCGGACCGTGAGGGGGCGGGGCTGCCTCCTCCTCGCTCGGCAAAGAGACTATGAACGCAGCGATACTTACAGCCCCGCCCCTACCGGAGCGACGCTTCTGCACAGTTCTACAGGACAGAAAGGCCACATTTCTGATCTCTCATTTGGACCATTAAGGACCCCCTCCTTAATCCAAGGAATTCACCTCTCCAGACGTGAAGAGAACCTGTTTGTTGCTTAAATGTTCATGCAGTTTTCACACTTCCCAAATGGAGAAGAAGCTTTCAGCTCTGAATCCTGCTGGAACAGGAAATTTATGGGTATATGACCCTAGCCACTCCCCTTGGGCTCCTGAGCTTGGGAAAAACAACTTTTGTAAGACAAAGAAAAGTTTCACACCTCCAGCAGTCCTCGCTAGCCTCACGATGAAGCTTAATTTAGGAAATGATCCAATGGCCATCCAACCAGCTACCTCATCTTCAACTGGGTGGCAGGACAACGGCAGACTCCATCAGGGATCCCTGATGGAGTCATCCCACCTTAGAATCCCATAAGATTTTATGAGGCAAAAACCTATATAAATGCTTGACTTTAGAGAGTCATGATGTTCACTCCATTGTCTTTACCCTGCCTTGCTGAGTGTGGGAGGGCGGCCATTGGCTGAGCTGGCCTGGGAGGGGGCGGGAATGTCGGCGGCAGAATCCCCGTCCCCATTCTCGGCTCGGTGGCCCTTACCCCTCCGCCACAGATGTACGTTGGCTCAAGAGCCGGCGTACCTCTGAGGAGGCCCATTGGGGCCAGGCAGTCCTGTACCTGGGGAAGGGGATGAATGTCTGGAGACCCCGGGCTGCGACGAAGTAGCCTGGGAATGGCTGAGGATCCTGTGACCGGCCCTATCAGAAACGGCCATTAAGGATTGGGCTGTTAAGGTTTTTCTATCTTTCTACAGTTTGGCTGGAGGCCTGAGATCAGCCCCAGGCCTCCTTTACCAAACAAACTCCCTTGACCAATTAAACAGGTACCCCAGAGCAGAGGCATGGAAAGACTGGAGCGAGCGGAGCAGCGGCTCCGGGCGGCTCCTCGGCCCCGGGCGGCGCTGCTCCGCTTGCTCCAGTCTTTCCACGGAGCGCGCACGCCCTCCCGGTGACGCGGGCGGGCGCTCCGAGGCCTTCTCCCCCGGCCTCGGAGCCAGAGAAAGCCCCAGAGCGTCCACCACGACCGGTGGCCAGGGCTTTCTGAAGGCGGCCGACTGCCGCGCTGCACTATTTATCCTTGTTTTGCACATGTGCAGAATGTTTTAACGTTCTGCGCATGTGCAAAACAAGGATAAATAGCATGGCGCGGCAGTCGGCCGCCTTCAGAAAGCCCTGGCCACCGGTCGTGGTGGACGCTCCGGGGCTTTCTCCAGCTCCGAGGCCAGGGGAGAAGGCCTCGGAGTGCCCTCGTAAGCCGGGTCACCCCCCGCCCCCAGAGTGGCGACCCCCCCGGGGCGCCGCCCCCCAGGCGGCGCAGCAACAAATGCTCCAGGCAGCACTCGCTGCTGGTACGCCTCTGCCCCAGAGGGCCTGTGGCATCAGTCAAGAGAGGTGTCTGATGGGAGAGACTAGCTCCCCATCCCCATCACAAGTGGGTGAAGTGCTTTCACGGCCTGTTCTTAGGCTCATCCTTTGTCTGTAGCTCTCAGCTCAGTCTACAGAGAGCTATTCCCAACTCCAGCCTTTTGCTGCAGTCTGAACCATCTACTGCTACATACAAACTGCAGACCTCAAGGCTCAGGAGACTGATTTATCCACACCAAGCAGAATTTAATAGGGGTATGTAGAATATGCACATTGCACATGTCTTTACTTCAGGTTTGGAAGGAACGGTTCAAGGTTATTTTGTTCACCTCTCCCTCCAGTTTGTTTTCCTTCATATAGGTTTATTAATAACATAAAGGATTGCCTTAGCATAGCAAGAAAGTCAAAAATTCCCAAAGGTTATAATGTGATGTAATGATATGAGAAATTTGGCATCTCTGGACAAAACTGTGCTCCACAAGTGTGTTAACACAAACATGATTAATACAATTTGGGGGAAAGGGGGTTGGAACAAACGAACGTATTTTATCATGATGTTGGCCCTCACTCTGAACTCTTTTGATGCCTGTCCTGCTCCCTCCTTCCCAATTCCTTTATGTTGTTTCATTTTGGGGCAACAACTATTTTTATTTTTTTATTTTCATGGGCAGCACCTCCTTTTTATAAAAAAAAATCAAAAAATCAAAGGGTTGCTTTCAGGAGGAAATTAACAGTCCAATCCACATACTCCAGAGTATCTCTGTGTACATGCAATGATAGCCCCACTGGCATAGATGTCAGACTGCTGATGAACATGCCACAGATGCTGGCATAATGCCATAAAAAGCCACAGCAGTGCAGCTCAGTCATCACTTGGACATATCTGTCGTTATTACATTCTTGCATGGTCAATATATCATTATTCTGAAGGCGCCCCTCCCACTTCATCCCTAGAAAGGCAAGTTAATAGAAGGAGGAGGGTAGTCAAGGGCTGTAGCAAGCTATTCTTGGTCCTTCTATTATGTCCTGTGTGTTCATGTGAATTACCTTCTTTTTTCACGTGTAAGAAAATTAACCATCAAAGTATGAGAACTGTAAATGCATAGAAATATGTGCCAGGCAACACGAGCGGAATACACAAAATGAAATAATGATGCCTCTTGCTGGGACAATAACAACGATTTGGTTTTCCAATATGTATAGTTCTTTTTTATTCCCTTTTCAAGCCTGCACTGTCAATATTGCACTTGCTGGGAATGTATTAATGCTTATGTTTTAAATATTTATGAGAATACAAAAAATACCCCCACAAACGGCGGGCCTCGTGAGAATGGAGCTTAATGGAGCCAGTTTAGCACAATTTGAATAATCGCCATAGATGTGCAACGATACACAAAAATTTTGAGTCTGTACTTGGTAAATAAACAAGCAATTGTATTCTAAAAACGTTTTGAGGCGATCATTGTATACTGCAGAATGCAAGGAGAGACAGGAAACACGAATGCTTCAAGCTTTATTTCCCCCCTGCTTCTCTTTTGAAATAGAACTTGTGCTTCTCTTTTTCTGGTGAGATGCCCAGTACAGGGTCATGGTTGCGCATCTCACCAGCGAGAGAGATACAAAATGTCTATTTGGGTGGCACAGACAATGGCAGACAGTGGAAATCACAAGTCACTATAGTTTTCTTGAATGATCACAAGTGGTTCTAAAGCACAAGTTCTAAAAGTTCTAAAAGTGCAAAAACTCCAGCCATCCTGAGAGTCACACTTGATAGTCTGAGATCCTGTGCTGTAATCCCAGGTACATGGTGGTGAACCATGATTATTCAGAAGCCAGGAGACACTTGAGAGCACTCTTGTTATCATCATCCTTTTCCGTTTGCTAATAGGAGGAGAACCATTCTGCAACTTGACGTCCTCTATGGACAGTGTGGTTAGCCCTGCTCAAGCCTTCCAGCAGGAATGGGAGAAAGGAATGGAGATAAAGTGACCTGTCCTCCCTCTCTAACACTTTGCCATAAATAAGGTAAGTGGCACCAACCACTGCTGCCAAGGGGAACTGTCCCTGTACCATCCAACCTTGCTTGGGGTGCTTGCTGTCTACCCATTGGCTTCTGTCCAACTAGACTGCTGGTTAGCTTAGCTCCTCCACTAAGCCTCAGGTCTGCTTCCTGCAATTGTGACCTGCTCCATATTTGATATCCTGATGATCGCTACCACTGTGGAGCATTCCAAGGTGCCAGTCACAGAGAGAACCTCTTTCCATGTTCAGTGTTTGCCATTGCAGACAAATGTTGATCATGGGGAGTGTGTGGTTGGGGGTGAAGCTAAGTATGTGTGTCATCTCCATGGGGAAATGAACATCTGAGCAGAGGTCAAATCTCTGCTCAAGGTTAAGCACATTCTGAATCATATAAGTTGTTTCCAATAAGTGTCCATCAGCATGATAACCAGACATCTGCAGAGTTATTTATTGCACGTGGTACAAAGTCATACCATTGGCATAGCCATTTCTATTATTGTTTTCCTTTTCAGATTAGGAAATAGCCTAATAATCAAGAATACCTTACCACCAGGATCCTTGGCATATCACTTGGAAGGAAACTTCTTTAAACTCAGTGGGTTGTAGCCTAAGTAAGCTAGTCATGACTACCTTGTCTTGACGTTAATGGTGCTTAGTCATCATGACTACCTTTCGAAGTGAGACTTAACATAATGGACAGAATAATGGGCAGCAAGTGTTGATCACTACATGAAAAGCAATGAAATGGGTCCTATGGCCCAATCCTATGCCAGCTGGGCACCAGTGTAATGTGCGTTGCACCGGCAGAGGCTGCTTTACAGCAGTCTCAGGTAAGGTGGAACGGGGCGGGAGAGGGAAGAATGGGGAGAGGTGGGTGGAACAGGGCAGCGACAGGGGTGGGCAGGAGGGCAGATCAGGCCCTGGAGGGGGCCGAGCCTGGCATCAGCAGCAGTGCACGCTGAATCCTGACCCCCTTCCCAGGCTTGATCCACCTTCCTAGGTCAATGTGGCGCAGGTCCACGTTGACCCACCAGGCCCGCAAGGGATTACCTCGGGGCAAGGGACCAAATGTTCCCTTACCCCAACTCCCACGCCAGGACTGCTGCATCGCCATGCAGGGAGTTATGCTGCCCATTGTGGCTAACAAGCCCTGTTAATTTCAGTGGACCTGCTGAAGTCACACAACTAACTTTTGCTGCCTTGTGTCTAAAGCATTTAGGATCTGAAATAATTTATAAACATTGGCATTGTTTATTTTCTCCAAAATTAACACGCCTGTTGTTGTGTAGGACAAAACAGAATAAAGAAGCAAGCAACCCCCCTCTAATCATGTACATGGGCTAAGGGGAAGAGCCTCAGTGTTGGGACAGAGGAAGTGTATATTTCACCAGCAGATACTGGGGCAACCAGCTAAATAAGAATGAAATTAATGTGTCCATTTTGATCCTCCAGCAGAGCAATGTAGCCATATGGCCAATGGTGTCAGATATTTCTCTATACATCTTTTTTCTGCTTTGACCACCAGAGAGCACTGGAAAGAGAAATGCAAGCAGTGTGCAATTACTTCTTTCTATACTGTCTTGGAAGAAAGACTGATTTTAAGGGAAGAATGAACAGAGCTCTTCGCAAGTGAGTTAATCTTGCATAGAAAAAAAACAAGTTAAGCGTGAATTTTTCAGTGGGTGAATTTATCGCTCATCATGATCAATAGTGATACACCATTTATAAGACATGCGTCTTACCTTCTGAATGCTGAAGGAACTCAGGCAAACAGAACCTTGTATTTAAACGAATCTCTTAGTCTCCTTGATGCTTTGGAGGACAATGCTGCAATTATGCAACAAACAACATTTGCTATCCACTTTAAATTTAGTTTCATTTTACAGCTGTAGCCACCAAATTGCTTACTCAAAAATAGGTCCTTTGAATTCAATACGTTAAACTCAGACATAGTGGCGTGCAATTTGTTTTAATCCTAACTACGTGTTGCAATAACTTTTATGATAGTGGTTATTAGTATTTTTGTTATACAAGATGCATTAGATGCCTTTCTGAAGATATCAAAGTGGCATACAAAGATCGATAAAATAATCATATTGAAGGATCCTTTAAAACAACGTAACTAAAAGTCTCTTAAAATCATCAGTAACGACGCAACCATCTAAATGATAAACAGAAAATGCAGGCAGTCAATATGAAGGTTAACTAAGGGCCTCCTAACCCTATGGGTGTTTGGTATGTGTTCTATCAGTGGAAGACCTTCTCCATCAGCATTGCGGATGCAGTGACAACGTGTGCAATAGGGCTACCAGCGTGAATGCCTGGCGACCTTGTGTGTGTCACTGGAGCGCCAAGCCACCGCCAGAGGAGGTACATTGGCGCTGGGGGTGGGCAGTGGGTGGGGAAGGAGAGCAACAAGCCATTTTAGGGGAGGAACTGGGGGGCATGTCAAGGGAGGGAGGTGGTGGATTCCGCAGCAAGATCTTCTCCCCTATTTTTCATCCTGGCCTGCTCTCCTTGGACTTACACCTGGCTTATGCCTGGCTCCCCTTGGGCTTACGCCAGCTATATAGGTCCAAGAAAACCCATAGGCCGTCAGTGGACCTATGCAGTGGTAAGGGAGAAATATTATCCCTTACTGCTCACAGACGTCCTGATCATGCTTCCCCCCCCCCCATAGCATGCAGCATAAGCCTCCATAGCGTGGCTGCATGCTTCAGCAAGGTGGGGGATAGGCTTGGGCAGTAAGCCTTTATAACCAATGAGGTCTTAAAATAATGGAAAGTGTACAAGAAACATGCTTGGCAGATTTCTTCAAGAGCAGTATTCCACAGAATAGAAAGCACATACTGAAAATGTTTACCTCACAAATGGAAGGTATGTGGAACAAAGCCATAACCCTAGATCTATGAAAAATTCAGATGGGAAGGTCATCTTAAGTCTTGCTGGATTAGGCCAAGGGCCTATCTAGTCTAGCTTCCTGTATCTCACAGTGGCCCACCAGATGCACACAAGACAACAAGATACCTGTATCCTGTCTCTAATCCCTGGCATCTGGCATTGAGATAGCCTACTACTAAAACCAAGAGGTTGCATATACCTATCATGGCTTGTAACCTGTGATGGACCTTTCCTCCATAAATCTGTCCAAGCCCCTTCCCGGGTTCAATCCACCTTCAAAGGTCCACACAGACGTGTACCAGCAATATTACTGGCACAGGTCTGAGTAGACCCACCAAGCTGGCAGGGGTTTACTGCAGGGAAAGGGGACAAATGTTCCCTTGCCCCAAGGAGGCCTCCAGAGGCTGAAAATCCCTTGCAGGATGCATTTGGCAGCATTGCATCGCCGTGTGGGGAGTTATGGTGGATTGGGCTGTCAATCATATCATCTCGCAGGCACCTTCTTTCTAGACTGGAGCCCCAAAGTCTGCAGCCATTCCTCATACAGGAGATGCCCCAGCCCACTGATCATTTTGGTCACTTTCTTCTGCACCTTTGATATATGGCGACCAGAATGTGATTTCTTGCCCCAATGTGCACCAATTTACACTTTATAATGTGCATCACTTTACACAAAAGTGTATCTGCCATTTTGCTGCCCATTCACCCAGTTTGGAGAGATCCGTTTGGGGCTCTTCACAATCCATTCTAGTCTTCACCACCCAGAAACGTTTAGTGTCATCCACAAACTTGGCCACCTTGCTCCTTATCCCCAACTCCAGGTAGTTTATCTGAAAAATGCTGCTCCCATGACTAATCCTTGGGGTACACCAGTTTTTACCTCTCTCCATTGTGAAAATTGCCCATTTACACCCACTCTCTGTTTCCTAATCCAAACGGGGACCTTCCCTTTTACTCCCTGACTGTTGAGTTTTCTCAGGAGCCTTTGGTGAGAGACTGTGTCAAACGCCTTCTGAAAATCCAGATATATGATATCAACAAGTTCACCCACATGCCTGTTTACCTTTTCAAAGAACTGTAAAAGATTGGTGAGGCAAAACATACCCATACAGAGGCCATGCTGACTCTCCCTCAGCAAAGCTTGTTCTTCTATATGTCCCAAGATTTCATCCTTGATAAGGCTTTCCATCATCTTACATGGAACAAATTATAGGCTGACCAGCGTGTAGTTTCCCATTTCCCATCTCCCTCCCTTTTTTAAGAGATTGGCATGACATTAGCTATTTCACAGTAGCTATTTTGGCTGTTTCAAGGGACAAGTTGCAAATTTTAGTCAGATCAGTCATTTCACACTTGAGTTCCTTAAGAACGCTTGGGTGGATGCCATCTGGGCCCGGCGACTTGTTAATCTTTAGTTTGTCAATACGTTCTGAAATGTCCTCTCTCTTAAACTCGACTTAATTCTTTGGCCACCTTTCCGGGGGGGGGGGGGAGAGATTCCTCAGACAGTGGTATCTGCCTGCACTCTTCTGCCATGAAGACAAATGCAAAGAACTCATTTAATTTCTCTGCAATCTCTGGTCCTCTTTTATCTCCCCTTCCCCACCCTCACCATCCAGCAAGCCAACTGGCTCTCTAGCACAGTGGTGGCCAACCCATGCCATGACATGTGCCACATTTTATGTAGATAATCTTGGGCGTGCCACTTAAATAAATAAATAAATCTAAGGTAATGAAAATATTTAAAGCACAGTGACAGCGCAAGAAGAATAAGGCGCAGTGGGGTGCAGAGACCTCCTCTAGTGTCACAGGCTTGGAAAGGTGTGCTGGGGTCAAGAAAGAGAGAGGGACTTCAGCGCTCGGCTTGAGCAGGAATAGCAGTGAGTGCCACTTTAAAAGTCTTGGCGTGCCCTAAATGGCACCCGTGCCGTGGGTTGGGCCACCTATGCTCTAGCAGGTTTCCTGCTTCTAACATATTTGAAAAAGCTTTTAGTACTTCCCTTAACATTGTTGGCCATGTGTTCCTCAGAGTCTTTCTTGGCCTCCTGTATTGCCTTCTTACATTTCAGGGTTTGTGTTCCAAGGTCTTTGAGGGTTTTGAAGATAAACAGTGTGCACATGCATGCGCACACATGCGCGCACACACAGAGAGAGTTGTGGAATTGAGATTTGATGTGTGATGGAGCCTGGTACTCAGGCTTTGCCCTCAAGCAATGTCTGGTCTGGGATTGGACATAAGGCAGGTAACTGTTAATGATGAAGGAAAAGGAAATGTTCTTGAATGAAGATGCTTCATTGGAGCTTGGCATAACCACAAATGAGAGAGAGAGAGAGGGGGGGGTTGACTTGATCGGGAGACAGAGGGGTTGGGGCTTACCATATAGCAGTGATTCTCAAACGTTTTAGCATCGGGACCCATTTTTTAAAATGACACTCTTTCGGGACCCACCTAGCATTACGAGATGCACAAACATTTATCTCCCTATATTTAAACAAGCTTGCAAACTGCAGGAACTCATCTCCTTGCAAACTGTAGGAGCTCAGCAGGTTTGCAGGGTAATTAGCAACTATTTTGCAGTATGCAGGAGCTCAGTTATTTGAAGGGCAATTAGCAGCTATCTGATTCTTGAATAGTCTCAGGGCTTGTGGTAATTACTGATCTGATCTTTCCATCATCCGGGACCCACCAGAAATCAAGCCGTGGCCCACCAAGTGGGTCCCGACCCACAGTTTGAAAAACACTGCCCTATAGTATGGCAGAGCAACAGGCTTTCTTTTTTGCTTTTTGAAAGTTGACCAGGAACATCAATGATTTTTCTGGTGATTGCGTCCTGGGAGGCACAATGTTTTTCCTTACAGTACCTGGAGTGCCTCAGCATCTGGGGCACTGTGGGAAAAAATACATGGTGGTTGCCAGGGGGCAGCTGCTGGGAGGAGCTCTGATGTTCCTTTTCAATCCTGCTGCTTTGTCATGCTATAAGATAAGCCCCACCCCAGCCTCTTCATTACAAAAATGAATGTGGCCCGAAGGATGCAAATATGACATTCCAGTCACCCAGGCTACTTAGGCAATTGTTTGATGATACATATAAACTTATCTGAATGGACCCAACTCAGTTCAATGTTCCATTCAGTCTGAAATGTCCCCACAGCTAAGCATGATCACCTCCTTTTTGTCTGGAGTTACCTTGAGTTTTTTTCACACTGCAGAGGCTTCACCCCAGTTTACATATATCATCCATGCTTGCAACTCATTCTTTGCCTGCATAAACAGCAAAAAACGTGCTTCAGGGATCATAAACAGCATTCATATAACCTTTCTCTTCAAGTATGAGAAAACAATAGTTCAGGGGTGGCCAACCTTCCACCATCAGGGCTTCTGTGTTCTTAAGAGCTGTGTAGAAGACAGAATCTTGGCAGCGGCAAGTGCTGATGGTGCTGCTAAAGCAGCTGCACCTGCTGAAATGCCCTCATCTATACAACCATTAAAGGTCCAGGAGCATTCATGTTGAAAGGTTGGCCACCCCTACAATAGTTGTTTTCTTGTGTAATTTCAGGTGAACTAAAAGGTCCTCCTCGCAATGTCATCCACGCACTGCTTTCAATGAACAAGGATACATATAGCAATAGTTGGCCTACAAATGTAGGTATTATGTTGCCCTGGAGGTTCTCCAAAACCAAAGCCTCACAAATTACATCAATAAATCAGATTTTCTGTCTTTTCTGTCTCCGTCCTGTCTCCTTATTGGAACAGTAAACAGACTTGCAAACCTCAAAGAAGAGGCGGAGGGCAGAAATACGAATTTGTTGTGACTACAACATAGGATCCTATGCTTTGTCATGTCAACATAAGAACATTAACTGTGCCTTATGGGCTCTCACTGAGCAGTCACTGTGAAATTGGTGAAGTCTGAAGCTCTAGCTTTAAAATCCTTCATGTCTGGCATGAGTTGGTATAATAATTCTTTTTTTTTTTCAAATATGGATGAAGAATAGAGGCATAAAGTTTTCACTTATTGTGGAATTACTATGGAATTAAGAGGAGAATTCTCTCCCCCTCCCCCCCCCAGTTTATACGATCCATGTTTAAGGTCCAGTCCGGCTTCAGCAAGCTTGGTTCTTTCTGTTTGTTGCCTTTTTAAATGCTATATTTTCTTCTAAGCTCAAGTTTGATAGTAATTTGTGGTTTCAAGCAGTGAAATAATGGATTTTTTGTTACCTATAAAGCCCGATTGTTTACAGTGCAGGGAGAAGACATCACAATTAGTTTCCTGTGGTTTGATTCAGCAACTTGGACTCTGCTGTTAAACTCTGGCTTCTTATGTAAACATGTCTGGCAGTGGTCCTCCAGAACTGCACAGCTGCATAAAGTGGCTTGCATCGCAGATCGTGAAGGGTCAGGTCATCCTGCTCCCTAACTGCTTTTTCTGTAGGTTTACTATAATGATGCTATGCTTTTCCAGGCACTCAGTGCTTGTGCAGATAAAATACTATCTAAACATAAGCAAGGTAAGCAGTGGTAAGGAACAGGTGTGGCCTGGAGGATAAGCTGGTGTTCTGCCTGAAGAAGCTAAGCAGGGTCAGCCTCGGTTCTCGCTTGGATGGGAGATGGCAGCTGCTGATGGACTTCGCAAAGACACTGAGATGGCACCTTGAGAGGGTGGTATGCAGAGGAGTCTGCTAGAGAGATAACATCTAGACAACCATCCGAGGGTGAACTCTGAAGCTTGGAAATGCAGAGCACAAGCCAGAAGGAGGGCTGCACTTGGAAGGGAAAACATCTTGAGTATGGAAGGTTCTGTATATGGATAGAACAATAGTGTAAAAATCCTTATCAGGTCTAGGATAGCCTATGTAAACTATCTTGAATAAATCTGATGTGAAACCTGATGTTGAGAAAGGCGGTATATAAATACAGAAAATAAATAAATAAAATATGGGCACACATGACCATGATCGCATGGTCAAATCTCCATGTGCTCAAATCCTACCTTCCTTCCTTAAATATATTTTGGTGTTACTTCTGACCACTGATAACCACAATAAAGAGCATTGTAAACCTCAGTTTGGAAACCAGGTTTAAACCTGCCAGTAACGTCACCATTAGATAAGCGTAATATTCAACCAGGTTAGAGATGGCATTCAGATATGTTGGGGTGAGTTGTGGGAAGAGTGCAAAAGGAGGCCACCTATGAAATGCAAAGCAGTGATTCATTCCCGCTCATACCGACTTTTGAAAGTAGCATCTCACCAGGCCCTTGGATGTCTTTGCTTTCCTACATATTAGTAGTAGTCTTGTCCCCAAGGGGCTCCCAATCTTAATGGAAAAAAGGTTTTTTGGGATTAAAAGATAGAAAATAAGCTTAAAAAATGAGAGAGAGAGAGAGAGAGAGAGAGAGAGAGAGAGAGAGAGAGAGAGAGAGAGAGGGAGAGAGATTGAAAACATAATTCTCCTCCTGCCCCTTGCGGGACTGTTGGTGTTTCAGTGGCCTTATGTGAGGCAGAGGAAGGGCACATCCATACTTAATAAAACCAATTTAGCACAGTTTGCTCAAGAAGAATGACTACTAATGATTATTTCTGCAATCAATTCAGTGACTGTGTTCTGAAGTCATTATCTTTGTTGGCCATAGGCTGAACTCCTTTTCCTTCCCCCTTATCCAAGCAAATGTCAACTCTTGTCATTTCTTCAATATCTTCAAGATCTCCTTTTTTGTTTTCATTGCTAAAAGCCCACTTTGTATTGGCCTTTCCTCAGGCAACATCTGTCCCTGTAGTAGAGTACTAGGAACTCTTAAAAATGGGACTAGGTAGACAGAACGGTCTTAACAAAACACAGTTTATTGTTGAGGCTCTTTCTCTGCAGATGGTCACAGATTGCCATCTACTCCTTTTTAGAATCCTTCCAGCTCCTTTACAAATACATGTCTTGGAATGGACTTTAAGTCTGTGACCAACCCCGGGCACACCAAATCCTGGCCATCACAAACAAAACAATCAATGACATAAATCAAAACACATAAATCAAGAATGCTTCACTAACCTCATCCTTCTCTCCCATCATGATAACCTCTCTTCTTAAAGGTTTATACTGTTTCTCTGCCATTCTGTGAATCAAATCCAAGACTCCACTCCTCGGGGCCACTCCAGCTCATACGGTGCCTTCATGCGCATTAGAAAAAGCAGTGGTGTCATTATGCGCCCCCTGTGATGTCACTACCAGAAGTGATGTCACCGCCACCACGCTGCACACCCAATCGGAGACACAGGGCAAGAGGATGGGCCAAACACATTGCCATCTCCGCTGCTGCTCCTGCCACCAAAGCGGTGCAGTTGTCGTCACCGCCACCCACTTTGTTGCCCCCCACGTGTCGCCCAGGGTAGATCCTCCCGGTGATATTTCTGAGAAAAAGGCACCTAATTCCCCCCAGGCGGAAGTGATGTTCCACCAGAATGCTCCTTCTTCCCTCCAGTCAGATGTCTGAATGCCCCCCTTAGATGTGACACCCTCGTGTCGTGCACAACCTGACCACTGCACGCCCTGTTGCTCCTGACCATCTGAGCTCTCAATCTGTCTGCACCTTGCTCTCTTTTGTCTTCCCTTTCCATCTTGTTTACAAAAATTCCAGTGATCCTGTTGTTCTCTTGTTCTTTTTTGCTACCCGGGGCAAACTCTTGGACTGAAACATTCACAACATTTTCTTCAATAAGACTCTCCTGAAGAAGACCCATTTCAGCAAAACCATTTCTGGACTATCTTACAGTGTCTGCAGTTTCCCTTCCACCTGATTTGTCCCTACTTCTTCTCTCCTATTCGTTTTTAATTATAAATTCCTGGCGTCTACTCTCATCCCTTTCTTCACCATCTAGTGCAGATCAGAATTCTCTGAGCAGCGACTGCCTCCCATTTACATTCTGTACAGTGTCTAGAACACAACTGGTGCTCAGTGCACTCTGGATTGTCAAAAACATCATGACAGTGACCTTTGGGTCCGAGGCTGTGCTCTCCAGCCAGGTGTGCGCTGTAGCATCTTGATTTTGACAAATTAAGCTCTACTTGCGCTGGTGGGTCAAAGAGTCAACTTCTCTTTGACATTTTCACATTGCTGCCTCATGACTATTTTTGGAAAGCCTTCTTCCTTGCAGTTGTCAATATATACCGTACCTCATATCTAATGGCGAGCACAGAGGAAATCCCTTGTCATCTTAAAACTGGCAGACACTAAGCTCTTCACCTATTGTCCTTCCCTTCTCTTGACAATATACTCTGAAATGTATCTTTCCTCATCCCACAAGGATGCATGTTATCTGGTGCAGGCAGTAGATCATGCACCGCTCAAGGCAATGGTTTAATATTTGTGCATCCATTTGTACAATTCTAGATACAACAATACCTTCTCCTGTAGCTTCAGCCCAATCCGAGCCATTCATTTTTCTTTCTTTCTCTCTTATAGCTGCTACATTGCATTATTCCAACTCCGCTCCTTTATTTTCTTACCTCACTTTGAATTATTTCTTCTTCCTGTGCTCTTCCTGCTGTGCCCCAGGGTTCCTCTGTAAGAGACATGCCGTACCTATCTCTGGCTGTTTATTTATTTATTTATTTATCATTTTGATTCCGTCTTTGACTGGGTAGTTCCACGATGGCTAACAAGAGTATAAGAGCATAAAAAACAATCCACCTACTACAATTTGCAGTAAAAACAGATCCAACAATTTGAAAAAAATAATCAGAGACTGTCCAAAATACAATATTCTAACTGCTGCAGCAATTAACTTCCTAGTCCCCCGAAACCTGGTATAACAGGTGCATCTTGAGGGCTTTTTAAAAAGCAAAGACAGAGGGGGGCACTCAGACTCCCCAAGGCACAGAGCTCCATATCTGAGGGGAATATCATTCAGAAAGTTCTGCCTCCACTGTGCATACCAATCAAGCTTTGCTCACTGACAATAGAGACGTTCCTAAGGTGGGGGCAGTACTGTAAGTTGTGCTCCATCCTAGTCCCTGTTTACAAGCCGGCACGAGGTGGCCCCGCCCCCTCGCCGTTAGAGCCATTCCGTGCAGAGAAGGCAACAGGCAGGAGACTAGGATGGGGCGCAACTTATAGTACCACCCCCACCGTAGGAACACCTCTGACAACACAGAACAGGGCTTCTCCTGAAAATCTACTTAATAGGTAATGTATAGGACAGAAGGTGATTCTGAAGGTACAGTACCAAGGCCCAAACCATAGCAGCCTATAAAGGTCACAACTGGCACTGTAAATTGGACCCAGAAACAGATGCTTACTCTGCTTACGCTCTTTGCAAAAACGATCCCAACATGATGTGGGATGAATGTGTGTTAGACTCAGTCTTTGCAGGTGCTGAGATCCTTCAGATCTCACAGAATTAGATTAGTTACGTCCTGATTTCTTGTTACTAGGGCTGTCACGTGATTGAAGAAATCTTATCTGATTCATTGCTGATGAAAGACTGCCTTGCTTATCTGCTTGTATATACTTGTGAGCTATGTAAATAGACTTTGGTGGTGGAAACTACCGTGTCTGTGTCATTCTTCGCTGCGGACAAGGACTGGGGAGGCTGCACGCCATAAATTTTCTGCGTACTCTGACACCATGTATGAGTCTTATTTGATGACAGAGCAGAGATCGGGGTGGGAGGAGGGTGGATTAAGGCTGGGAAGGGGCGGTATCTGCAGCAGTGGTGCCGCTGATATATCCTATCCCCTTTTTGGCCTCGATCCAACTTCCTGGGTCCACTCAGAGTTGTGCCAGCTATATAGCTTGCAGGTCCCAGTAGACCCAGCGGGTCAGCAAGTGCTTACTCTGGGGCAAGGGAAGAAATGTTCCCTTACCTCAAGGAGAACTTTGCAGCCCCAAACTCCTCCACGGAATGCAGCTTGTGCCCCATATATTTCTCCATCGCCGCACAGGGAGTTATGTAGGATTGGGCTGCCCGTCTCCTGCTCAATTGAGTTCTTTTTCATCTAGATTTGCAAGAGGCTTCTTTCCCTTTCTTGCACTATTTCAGGGGCTCATTTTGGATCTCAGCTGTCCAAGCAACCAGGGGATTGAGCCTCCACTACATCTAGCTGGTCCACACAACTATTAGGGACAATTGGCTTTCTCAGTTCATGGCAGGGGAACACGTTCTTGCCCTTTCCCACATAAAACTCTCTGTGAACTTGATTGTGTACTACAATCACAAACCAAGATTGTAGGAATAAGAGGTGGCCAAAGTCCCCTCCATACCTGAGGTAACATAGACCGCCTGCTGCCACATATTTTGGGGTGTACATGCATGTCTGCATGCACCCCCCTGTTTCTGGCTTCTCTTCCCACGTACTCTCCAGGGGGGCAGGCAGAAAGAGGTAGGTGTAACTGCAGTTCCTCCCAGGTTGCTAGCTGACACTCTCAGTCCTAGCAGGAGAAGCAGCTACCACCACCACTGCCTGGGGAGTGGTTAGGAAAAGGAGCAATGGGCTCAACTGAGGCTGGGCGAGTGGTGAATTGGATGGGTGGGTGGCGTGGAGTACATTTGGGGCAACGCTGCCTGACTGCCACCTCTCACCATATCGCTGCCTGAGGTAGCTGCTCTTGGGCTGACTGGCGCTGATATGCCACTCATTCCGCTTTGTTTGGGGTTAAAAGTCATCCCTTTACTGCTAGACAAGTATGATTGTCTGTAACTCTTCACTTTTGGTTGCACAATCTGTGCTTTTAAATATTAAATGACACCTGACTAAAAAGATCTGCTTTGGGAAGTTTTGCGTAAAGCAAGATCCCCTTTCCCTTAGCCTGGATTACAGTCCGTAATGCAACCATCCTAAGTATTAGCTCTGACTTCTCTCCCTCACAGTTCCATAGAAGTTTCACTGTTCTGTTTTGATGACTTCACCTTTCCTATCAGTCAAGGACACAATAAGCAGTTCATTCATCCTCCCATTCTCTTTTTTATACATGAAAATGTTGCACTGTAACTACCACGCAGATGGCCTTTATCTCTCCGGCTTCACAAGCATTTGTTCAAGGTTGTGTAACCTTGTTAAAAGGATCACAACCATGAGGAACCCTCAGAATAGAATGCATTTTCAATTACTGTGTTATCCCCAAATTTCCGAGCAGCCTCTTTTACTGTTTGTCTCATTATTCACTCTGCATGTACTTTGCTGAATGGGCTACTTTTTCATGCTTCCAGAGTAGTTTGCTTTAGAAGAATGAATATTCACAGCAAAGCAATCTCTCACCGAAGCCCTTCCACATCTCAATACGTAGCACTTCGCAAATGGAGGTTTAAGCAAACTCTCATAAACAAGATATATTTCTCCATCTTCACTGAAGTTGGCAAAGGATCCCACGATCTGCAAAGGATGCATCATAGAAGGAGACAATATTAATCCTTCACATTTTCACTTCCTATCTCTTGGCTCAGTTACTGTGGTAGATGTGCCATTTAGTTTAAAGTGCTTCCCTTTAAAGTTATGTCACAGATAAAGTTTCCTACAGGGCAGTGTGAGGATTTTATTTTGTTCACTCATTGCATTGTTGGAGATAAAATTATCAGATGCTTCTGTTGTACACTGCTTCTTTAAGAACCAAATCCAAAAAGCCTCAGGATGAAACAGGCCATGTGAGAGAACTGGGGAAAAAAATTCAGTTCTGCAGCAGAATCTTGTGTGTGTAGTTGGACCTGTATTGTCTGAATGATCCTAGATCCAATAACTAGTCCTCAGCTAAGCTGTACTTAAAAACAAAACAAAACACCAATCTGACAGTGCAATCCTATGCATATTTACTCAGAAGTAAGCCGCAGAAGCAAGTCAATGGGACTTGCTCCCACTAAGGCAGTGGTTCCCTAAATGGAGCATCGCGACGCCCCAGCCTGGAACAAAGGGTTGCTATGCACTTAAGGGGCCTGGCAACCAACGGTGACGACAACGGCGCGCCCGGGATTGTGCCGCTGCCGCCACCGCCACACCCGGGATCGCGCCGCCGCGCCCGGGATCACCCTTTTTACCTTCATTGGTGGGCAGTGGGTGTCCCTCGGGGGGTGTGGGGAGCCTGCGGACCCCTCCGCAGGCCTCCCCAAGCGTTGGAGCAGTGCTCCGACGCGATCACAACTCACTTCCGGTTTTACGCGAAACCGGAAGTGAGTTGCGATTGCGTCAGAGCGCTGCTCCGACACTAGGGGAGGCCTGCGGAGGGGTCCGCAGGCTCCCCGCACCCCCCCGAGGGACACCCACTGCCCACCAATGAAGGTAAAAAGGGCGATCCCGGGCGTGGCGGTGGCGGCGGCGGCGCGATCCCGGGCGCGTCATCACTACCCCTGGGAAGGCCCCGCTGCTACTTACAGCAGCGTAGGGCCTTCCCAGGAGTTTGGGAACCTCTGCACTAAGGGTACATATAGGATTGCAGCCTAAGTTTTATGCATTGTGTTTTTCCATTGAGTTGTTAGCAATAAATAGTTGAGTTATTAGGAGATGTATAGTGTATGCTCCTGTTCCAGATATACAATAGTCTCCATCTGGCATCACAGAAGGCAAAGCTGCCACTACATGTGTGCGCCATTAACCTAAATGTGATCTACAACCTGCATCTATGCATAAAAACACAGGACTGTGCAATTGTGCTGTGCATGATTGTGCAACTTATTGTTGTGATGATGGCACTATTGTACACAGTATTCACTTTACTGTAGAAAATATGTTGTTTATGTATTTATTTAAGATATTTATATCCTGCTTTTCCAGCACAAAAGGCAGCTCACTATTAACAGCTGATTTTGCTATAATTTTCACTGATCCTTCCAACACAGGACTGCAATGCAAAAGTCTTTAAATTTGCTTAAAATGGCACTCCAATGAATTGTGCAATGCATTTTTTTAAAAAGCTAATTCCTTCCCCATAAGCACACACAAACATGACAGATGAGTAACATCTTAGGAGAGACATTCCCCCTTCACCAGGGGTAGGGAACCTTTTCCCCGCGGAGGACCATTAAAATATTTAAATTTTGTTTGCGGGCCGGCCGCCAGGCCGCCCGCCATTTTTAATTAATTATTTAATTTAGGGCCCCCACCCCCCCATCGGCCTCCGGAGGCTCCGCGCTCACCGTCCGAAACCTCCGAAGGCCGGGAGAGGGCCCCTGCACGTCCTCCTCGCTTGCCGGTCGGCCCGTTCTGACCAAGCCCTCGTCGGCGATTTTGCACATGCGCACAAGGCCAATGAGGGCAGCTTGCGCTCATCGGCCTTGTACGCATGTGCAAAATCGCCAACGAGGGCCTGGTCAGAACGGGCCGAGCCGGCGGCCCGGGAGGATGTGCAAAGGCCCTCTCCCGGCCTCCGGAGGCTCCGCGCGGACCCGGCGGAGCCTCCGGGAGCCGGTTGGGCGGCCTCCCGGCAATCTCCCCGGGGGCCGGAGCCAATGGCCATGCGGTCCGGATCCGGCCCGCGGGCCAGAGGTTCCCCTCCCCTGCCCTTCACTCTCATGCCGTTGGAAATGACTCATCTTAAGAAGATGATTTAGTACAGAGGTTCTCAACCTGTGATACGGGTACCCCTAGGGGTACGCGGAACTCTTGCTGGGGGTATGCCAAGCCCTGCCCCTTATCTGCCCCATCAGCAAGTAATTAAGTGTTAATTAATATGGATTTTATTTTTTTAAATTTTCGGAGCCTTTCTGTCTCTCTGATTTTGGTTTTGGGCTTATTTTTGTACTTTGGAAAATGTACCTTTAGTGGGGTGGGGGAAGGAGGAGCTGATTTTGGGAAGTGTGACTTGGAGGAAAAAATAGACAGACAGGATTCCCCCCCCCCCCTATCACGGTCCAATTTTCTGAAGTACCCCCTGCCAATTAACTGTTAATTAACTGTCTGTCTGTCTGTCTGTCTGTCTGTCTGTCTGTCTGTCTCTCTCTCTCTCTCACACACACACACACACACACAGAGTTAAATAAGACATTTTTTCACATTTAAAATTGTTTTAGTACTTTTTTATTTAACGATTAATTGCCTAATTAATTCATTGATTAATCCAATTAATTAGCAGTTAATTAGCAGGGGGTACATCAGAAATTGGACCATGATAGGGGGTACCCGGGCCTCCAAAGGTTGAGAACCCCTGATTTAGTATATTTATTTACTGCTTTTCAACACAAAAAAAGTTCTCAAAGTGGTGTACATAGAGATGCTCTGTCCCAAGGGGGCTTAAGGTCTTTAAAAGGACACACGGGTGATATCAACAAACAGTCACTGGGAGAGATATTGTGCTAGAATGAGTAGGGACAGCCCTTGATGGCCCCTGAAGCAACATATTAATGTTACTATCTAGAAATTATGATTTACCTTTTTCGTAAAAATGGTTTTATTCATATGTAAACATATGTAGGTTTACAGCACAATCCTACCTAACTCCCCATGCTGCAATGCAGAGGCACCAAGAGGGGAGTTTTGGCCTCCAGAGGCCCCCTCCAGGGAAGGGAACATTTGTTCTCTTCCCCCAGGGTAAGCTCCTGCTGGCCCGGTGGGTCAACTCGGACCCTGCAATATCGCTGGTGCAAGTCCACGTGGATCTGTGAAGGTGGATCAGGCCCGGGAAGGAGAATAGGATTTAGTGGGTGCCGCTGCTGCCAAACCCAGCCCCTTCCTGGGCCCAGTCCACCCTCCTCCCTGTGGGGGCACACTGCTTCCGGAACTGAGAGGGCTTAGGCTGGCCTTGATCCTATTCATATCCAAATCCACTCAGTAGTAAGTCCCATTTATTTAGATGGAGGTAAGTGTGTATAGAATGTAGTCAGAATCATGAACTCATTGCAAAGACTTTTGTAGTACAAAGATGTTTTCTAAAGGGTTGTAAGTGGAGGCTATTGGGGTATTGCTGAAAATAGCAATTCTGGATTCTGGCTGCCATTGCTCTCTTATATGTGCAGCTGCTTGCAGATTTTTGTTTTCCAGATTTAATGAGTTGCTCCAAGCCATTTGTAACTACTTCTGCATCATGATTGCTCTGTCTATGCTGGCCCACAAAGTGTGAGATGTAGGACTGGAGGAAGGAGATGTGTGTTTGTGGAAGATGCTTTGTGGCCATAGAAAAAGGCAAGTGGCACTTGGCAATCCGGCCCACCCTTCTTCCATCTCTTTGATTGTTTCAAGGTGAATGCTTGGAGAGGGCTACAGGTCGTGATGGCTATGCACTACCTCCAGGTTCAGCAGCAGTATGCCTCTGAATACCAGCTGCAGGCAAGCAATGGCGGGAGACAAATATGCCTCCTGCTGCTGCTTATGAGCTTCGCAGACGAAGCTGGTGGGACCCTGTGGGAAGCAGAATGTTGGTCCTTGGCCTGATCCAGCAGGGCTCTTCTTATGTTCTTATGAGATCTTGATCTATTCCAAAGTTGTTTAATGCAAGGACAGCATTACACTTTTCCTTGAAAGCGAATAGGAAAGAAAGCTCAACAGCCTCCATCTTATAACCCTTATAAGTTAACCCTTATAATAAGTTATAACCCTTATAAGTTAAAAAGAAATCTTTAACTTAAATCTACCTCTCTAGTAGTTGGCAACCATAGTTTCTTGTCCTATTTCCAGTGCTGCTCCCTCTTATTTCACTGAGATCATTTTCAACATTTGAAAACTATCATCAAATTCCTTCTTCCCATTAATCTTGCTTGGGTTTTTTTCCCCTAGACTAAACATTCATATTCCACCAGACTTTTGTATTTGCCTTCTCTAGACCGTTATCATCTTTGCAGCTCTCCTTGGAATCCTTTTCAAGACCCCATGATCCTTCTTGATCCCATGTCTCTATTTATTTCTAGCATTTATAACCTCCCTGTCCACCAATTGTTGTTGACACATATCTGTTTTTGTTGATGACTCAGGCTTCTCTCACCCAGGCTTGTTGCACCCAGCAAAAGTCTGCAGTGAGTGAGTAACTGGTCCCTCTTATACCATTGATAGCGAGTGTTTAGAGTTGCTTCTAAGCTAGTTTTGGGTGCATTTACAGCATTGTTCAAAACCTTATCACAAGGACAGTCTCTGAATAATGAGTCATTAATTACAAGGACAAAGGGGAGATGGTTATGTGTCTTCTGGCCTTTAGCCAAGGGCTCTACTTCCCAGCTGTTCAGAAATGCCTCTTGGAACCTAATCCATCTTCAAAGTAACATGAGTCAGCTGGATGAGAGGAGGAACAGTGCAGTGAATAAAGCCAGCAATTTAAAACTTCGTTCTAGGGCAATACTTTCTGCATGAAGAGTCTTCTTTGAATTCGTATACAGTACGCAAAATAAAATGCAACAGCTTTGCTGAAAATCTTGGATGGTGTTTCATCTCCAACCCACTCTGGCTAAAGGACTGTGTAAATATTAACAAAGACAGGACTGATCCTGATTAGTGGAATCTGTCATGTTTCATAGCAGCACCTTCCTCCTGTAATTCCATGATTTGATGTGGCATCTTTTAAAGGGAAAAAATTAGTGGACTTCCTATACAAAGTGGTTTGGAAGTGGATACCTGTTGCTCGTGTAATTTTCCTTTTACCAATGTGCTTTCTGACTTTTTGGCAAGTGCTAATTCAGAACTTTATGGATGTGCTATTTAGGATCGGTTACTCTCTGAATCAAGGAAGAGATTTTGGCTCCATCGATTAAGCTTTATAGCCCATTTTAACATGGGCAGAGCAATCCTGCCTAAGGATCCGGCGGGTGGCCCAGGCCACCGGCCGGATCTTGTGCTCCGCCGCGGCCAGGTTGCCACTCGACCGGAGGTCTACTCGGGGAAGGGGACTATATATAAATATGAGTAGATTTGCTTAAAACATCAGTAACTTCAAGGTTTGTTTGTATATTATGCTTTTCCTTTGTAACTTTTATTTCCATGGTATTTTATTTTACTTTGCCCTTTTTCTCCACCTCTTTTAGCTGTCTGCAGACATTACATTCATTTTCCAGGTCAGAAGAAAGCACTTCACTGTCTATTGACAGCAACAGGGTAGATTGCTGTAGAGATTGGCAAGAACAATCCAATAAAGAATCCCCGAATCAGTCACTCAGAGGACTATTGAGATTCAGACGGTAACATTCAGAAAGGAGAAATCTCCGAGAGTACCCTCTGGTGCCAAGAAAGAAAGAAAGAAAGAAAGAAAGAAAGAAAGAAAGAAAGAAAGAAAGAAAGAAAGAAAGAAAGAAAGAAAGAAAGAAAGAAAGAAAGAAAGAAAGAAAGAAAGAAAGAAAGAAAGAAAGAAAGAAAGAAAGAAAGAAAGAAAGAAAGAAAGAAAGAAAGAAAGAAAGAAAGAAAGAAAGAAAGAAAGAAAGAAAGAAAGAAAGAAAGAAAGAAAGAAAGAAAGAAAGAAAGAAAGAAAGAAAGAAAGAAAGAAAGAAAGAAAGAAAGAAAGAAAGATCAATATTGCCAAATACTGTAATGAGTCTGGAGAAGTCTTCCCGCAATGTTTTCCATGGACAATGTCTGGATTTCTCCAACACCCCAGACTCTCACCAAGCTTTTCTCTCCTAAATATTTTTCTTGGCCAATCTGCCCAGTAACAGATATATTCAACGTATCTGCCAGTGCAATGTCCTGGAACAGCTGGCATAGCATCAGGTTTTGTGGTGCTGTGCTAAGTCACCAATCAGCACTTCAGTCAATACTAAGGCATTATTTGTTAGTGTATCTGATCATCACTTTAGGCGTAATCTGATTTCCAATCAAGTCTTAGCTTTTCCAAAGATATCGGCATGGGTATAATTTTGCATGCTTGTCCTTGATCCAGAAATTGGCTCTGCTCAAGAACTTTTTAAAAATAATTTTGTTATTTTTGGCCTTCTGAGAGCCACAGGAGAAGACTGTTCCAGTTCTTGCACAGGGAAAACTAAACAACGATTTAAGTTTAAAGACTTGTGCCTAGCATCTGATCATCTTCACTGAGGAGAGGTGAATAAGCAAATATGGGCAATTTTAAATACATCTGTGAAACAAAGCACACTATGCATCCTATAGAATTTCCCCATGCTTATTGCATGAAGGAATGTACTGGTATGCCAAAACACCTAGTGGGCTGTAGGTACCTCTTAAATTTCAATATGCAATTCTTCTTCTGCATAGCCAATAATTCCTGGCAGCTAGCTGTTTTGCTGTACCCCCTTCCCAAGCAGTTTTGAAAGTACAGATTTCACAAATGTCAGTATGCATGCCTGGAGCATGGCAGCCATGATTGGACTGAGCCAACGCTTGGCAACCATGTCGATGACAGCCCTTTTCTGATGGCCTGCTCAGTAACTGACAAGTGCTGTAAAATATGTACATAAAAGGGTTATGGTGGAGAAGGAAACTTGGAAATGAAATTATGAAACTTGCCTTCCTGACTCTGCAGGCAGACTGAAACCATAACTGAGAATTGTCATACTGGGTAATCTAGGACAGAACTTGTGTGTGAAATGGTTCATTATTCAGAAAGAAAAAAGTATCAAGAAAGACTGTGGGTGGAAAGATAGAAGAACAAAAGAAAGAAGCCTAAGACCACAAGCTTTACGTCCATACGGAAGTAACGAAACAAAGCTGGAACTTGCAGACTTAAGTTGTCCAGGGACAATGGTACAGATCTAGAATTTATTTTTTCTTGCTTTTTCACAATTGTCTCCTGGATTGGGGGAGAAAATGTTTTGAGATGCGTCCATCTGCTGTGTTCCATTTACTGTATATGTGTGGTTGTGGGGGGGGGGGGGACAGGGACGACGACCAGAAGAAGATGACAATGAGGTACCTAGGCAATGTGGAACACACTTGTGGTTCTGACTTTGATATGACTTTTCTTTCCTTAGTTATGGTGAACCCTCCCAAGAAAATAGCAAAAAAGCCAGCGCTGCCTCTGCAAGCAATCATAATGAGGAAACTGAAGGCAGTAGGGTAGCTGGCAGGGGACCCACTGCCCCACGTGTGGCAGCAGCAGTAGCGTCACTAGGACGCGCGTCACCCTGGGGCGGGGGACTCGCGTCACCCTAGTGACGCTATGCGGCGCAGGGGGGTGACCTGGCTCCCCCCCCGCGTCGCATCGCCCTTCGGACGCTCCGAGGCCGGCCCGGGAGCCGGCCTCGGAGCGTCTGACCCCGTCGGTGCTCCAGGGCCTTCTGAAAGAAGGCCCAGGCAGCGCGTTCATCCGGGTATTTTCCGGATTTTCGTGCATGCGCAGACCGTTTTGAGGGCAAAAAGCCCTCAAAACGGTCTTTGCGGTCTTATCCGGAAAATACCTGGATAAACGCGCTGCCTGGGCCTTCCTTCTGGAGCGCTGATGGGGTCGGACGCTCCGAGGCCGGCTCCCGGGCCGGCCTCGGAGTGTCCGAAGGGTGTTGCGCGTCACGGAGGCGACGCGCGCAGGGTGCGCGCGTCACCCCTGTGGCGCGCGTCACCCGGGGGCGCCCCGCCGCCCCGCCTCGCACCAGCGACACCAGTGGGCAGCAGTGTGGCCATTTTCCAGCATCTCTGCTGGCGAGGGGGCACTCTGCCAGGCGGCGGCATGTGATTTGGCCCCTCCCACCCACCCTCTCTGTATAGCTCTAAACTGAGCCATTTCAGAAGCCAGGGCGAAGCGCAAGTGGGGGGGAGTTGCACAGGTGTGTGGTGTGTGTGTGTGTCGCAAGGCATTGTGATGTCACCCTGGCCCTGGGCAGCAGCTGGGCTGGCAACGCCGCTGGCTGAAGGAAGGGGCAGTAAGGTGATCCTGTTCTGATTGCTCGCTTTCTTGTTGGTGATCACTTCCACAAGCAATCACCACAAGCCCATTTGGCTCTGCAAGCCGAGGCAAGAAGGTTAGGGAGGCAAGAAGGAGAAGCAGGTGGAGCCCCCAGCTCATCCTTCCTCTTACCTTTTGGGCTGTCCACTGCTGCCATTCCCCCCATGCTCCTTGCCCAGCCTGTTGAAACAAACCGGATGGCTGGAGCATGGTGGGAGCACTCCGAGCATGCCACACCCTCCTGTTTGTTTCAGCAGGCCAGCGGAGAGCAAAGGGAAAGAGGCATCAGCAGACAGATGGCCCACCCAGTAAGTAAAAGGAGGGAGGGGGAAGGTTCTGGACCCTTGGCTGCATGCTGCTCCTCTCCCCTTTCCTTGCCTGCCCAGGTGAGGCAACTAAGCAACCGAGTAGGCGAGGAAGGGGGGGGGAGCATATGCACCATGTGACATTCTTTTTGTCTTTTTTTAAGCACAGGGGCAGTGGATCTCCACAGATTCAAGCGGTATATCTGCTCAGTCTGCTCTTGAACTAGAGCATCAGAGACACTCTTCCCCACCCCTCTCCTCCTCCACACTTCCTCCTTGCTCTGTTTTTCTCTTCCTTCTCAAATTCAGAGAGCAGGAGGAGAAGGAGTGGTAGAGGTGACTGGGCAGAGGCAGGCTTCCCTTGCCAATCTGCCACCATCTAAGTCTCCCACTTCAGCCCCAAACCTTCCTTCACCAGATCAGCCCCACTCGGAAGTGGATCTGACTGAAATCAGTTTGATTTGTTGTCATTTGATTTGGAGGTAGAAGGCCACGGTGTGACTAAATTCGTTCTCTGCCTGCCAATCCTTGGCATCAATTGAGGGCCAGATTTGTACAATATATCCCAGATGTTGAAGTGTGAGTTTCATTGCATGAAACTTGCAGCAAACTGGAGAACACATGGTATGAAATGTGCTGCAGGTCAACCTTGCCTTATTCCTGCTCAAGGCCAATTCTGGTTGTACATGAATACCCCAAGATGTTCTTTTCTTTCGCTGAATCCTTAATTAACATAAGCTTGGGGAGCTCTGTAACGTTACAAATAAGAGTGGTACTCATTCTTCTTCACCCTGCCAAAAGGTCAAATAAACGTAGTTTCCAATTAGAAAGTCGACTGAATGATTCAGTAAGGGAATAAAACACGTGACTTTCTTTGGATGCTGAGATGCTGCACGTCTTCGGCTGAAGAAAGGGCTGTTTTAAAGAATGGCGAAAAGAACAGCAGACTTCAGAGTCGGGATGATGATGCCTGAAAGGAAGTGTCTGGATAATGTGACAGATGATCTTAACCTCGATTAATGTGCTTTAATTGGATTAAGCTATATGAAAGGCCTCTTTTTCTCTCTCTCTCTTTCAACACCTTCAGGGCCCTTCGCTGTACAATGTGAGCATACAAAACATCTGGCAAAAGGGCACTTATCCAGCCTTATAGACATATGCTGTGCATCCTGACACTAAGTTCACATAAGCAGGGCTTATCTCCAGTGACATGGCCCTTGGGCTGCCAGAGTGTGGTGGCCATCAACAGATAATTGGGCAGTTAGAAGATTTGCTGCAGCGTTGGGAAAACGAAAGCCATTTCCATCTGATGGTGCTCTTTCACCAGCGCTGGAAACTGTCATCTCACATAAATATTCTCCATACTATTCAAAATAGTGACATGTATGACAAAGGGTCAGGTTCTACTCTTTGTCTTAGAAGCACTGAGCAGTCATTTACTCTGGGTTGCGGAAACCAGGAACAATATTGAAGTCTTGTGGTATGAGCCCTGTCTTCCCTTGTCCTCCGACCCCATCTCTCCACATTCCTCTCCAGGCATCTCGTCCTCTTTCGCCATCCTTTTCTGCTCCCCACCATTCTCTCCCTTTATCTCTGTCCTTCCATTTTCTGCCCTTTCCTCCTTCTCTTGCCCCAAGGTCCTGACTTTTGTGGCTACATGCTTTTCTAAACCCCATACCCTGTTGTTCAGCTGGCTGTCCCGGGCCCCCTCAGAGACTATCATTTCTGCTGTCATTGCTGGCTGTGTTGGAGCTGGCTGGAGGCCGGATTCAGCCATACATGGGCCACCCACCCACACTGGATATGCCAGGACACCACACGTTCAGAATAATCACTCATCTTGTTTCAGACGTCCACCTTTTGTACTTTCCAACACATATACAACAATGGGGAAGTTGGGCACACAGTATTTATTTATTTATTACATTTATAACTCAACTGTCTTCCACCATGGAACTCATCGTGGCATACACAGAGCTCCCAGATGGTTTCCCATGCAGGCACTAACCAGATCCAAACCTCCTTAACTTCAGCATGGTAAATGCATCATGTGCCTTCATTCTGTGCCCTTGTACATGTATGGAGAACACTGAAATTCCCACCAGTAGGGGGAGCCATAACCTAACTTGCTGCTAGTTTAAAGGCTTGTGGGTTGCTCTCTCCTACTTTGACTAGACCTCTCATTAGTTTCTTTGCCCTGTGTTGTTCTCCCTGGGTAACGATGGCTGCAGTTCTTTCATTGTTGTAGTAAAGTTCTTACCAAAACTCAGCTTTGCTGTGTGTAGGACTGATTGATTCCCACTGCTCTGCTAACACCAAAGACCTGCCAAGACCTGCTGCAAAATTCTAATGGAGAAAGAGCATCTTTAAATGCTTATAACATTATACATGTATATTAGACTGTATATCAAAAGGGCTCTAATTGGCTGTTTCCTCTTCTTCTCTTTCTGGTTTCTTTTGACTGACCTCAGCCTGCTATTCTCATTGACCTCTAAAATGTTGCAGAAATCCAGTGACAGCCTGCTTCTGGCTAAAACTCCTTTCGTAGCTCAACTACAACGCACCACGTGAAAACTTATGTAAGGCCGCAAATCAGGAATCTTGACATGCATGTTTTTGCCCTGTAACAGTTCACTATGTCATAAATCTGTTTTTAAATGGGAGCAGTCTATGAATATGTTAGCAGCCCTTTGCAGAGAAAATATATAGGATCCAAGCTGATACATGGAAACTGCCATTTGGATTTTTTAAAAAAATTAAATTACTTGCATTTTATCTTGATGAGAAGGCTTGCTGCATGTTTGCTTTTTGACATTGACTCCAGGCTGATTCACACATACCAGTATTTATTTACAACATTTCTAGGGCACAATCCAATCCTACCTATGCCACCATTGTAACCAGCAGTGCAGCGAAAACAGGGGGCCCCAGAACGGAAAGGGGATTCAAATCCCATACAAAAGGGGAATTCAAAGGGGATTTGAATCCCCTTTCCATTCTGGGGCCTCCCATTTTCGCTGCACCGCTAGCTACAACGGCGGCGTAAGTAGGATTGGATTGTGCCCCTAGTCTATTTTGCTATTTTAAAAATATGCAAAGTAGCATAACAATAGAAATAATTAAGTTAATAGTAACAGAATTAAAGCAATTGTAGATTTAAGCCATGCTGAAAGAGTGGTTAAAACAGCACTAAAAACAAATGCTTCCAAGAGGCCTGGGAGACTAAAAAGGTGTTCACCTGTCACTTGTTACTATGTTCATAGAGACATGTGAATATGGTGAAGGGTGACTGCTAGGAGGGCATGTGACTCAGACCAGAATGCATGTTCCCATTGACCAGGATTGGTGCTATGAGAGTATCAGATTCAGAAACCTCTTGTAAAAGGTATTTTTCCCTATGACAGTACAAATCCCAAATCTCCTTGGCTACAGGAAAATTCCAGAACAACTGCACCTTGCGTTGCCATCCTATTTGAGCTTGTATGACAAAGGCATAATCTTTGGAGCATCCTGTTCTTGAGACAAAACTGAAAGGCCTCAAAGGAAATCCGCCAGCTCTTCCTCACCAACCCCATTGCCAATCCACTCAGCCCCACGTTAGCGGGGCTCCATGGACAATCAGAAGGGTGTTCACCCAAGTCGTTCTAGGACTGGCAGAAAAGAAAGAAAACCACCTGAGAATGGGGGGTGGTCCATCAAGGTCCATTTAGGAATAAGAATTCATCTGAGGTGTGCTTACCCACTAAAGGTCCACCAGAACCCTATAAAGAGTATGACTACAGACTCCACATGGTTCTCAGTTCTCACCTCAGAATCCAGAAGGCGTGTTGGAATTGTACCCACTGTGCTATGTCATGCACTTGACACCCATGCCAACATTCCCCATGCCATCAGGCAACTGGGGCAGGTAAATGGCTTCCTCGCTTTTTTCTCATTCCTTCTTTGTGTCTCTTCCTCCCTCTTCCATTTTCTCTCCTGAAAATCTCAGGCAAGCCTGCACCTAGCACTTGCTAGATTCCCTCCCTATATTGTTCCCCTTGTCCTGTTAATTGTGCTTTCCCACACTTGTCCCTGCAAGTTTGCTGGGCACCCTTGCTTTGCTATAGGCATGGGTCCACGTTGACCCACTGGGTTTGCCAAGGAGGGGTATAAATGTTTCCTTACATTTACAGGGGAACGAGGAGGTCTCTCGAGGATGAAATTCCCCCTAGAATTCAGAGGAGCACGCACCAGCGCCGCTGCAATTCTGCAACGCAATTCTGCGTTGACCAGGGAAGTCAGATCAGACTCAGGAGGGGGTGAGGATTCAGTGTGCGCTGCTGCCGAACCCACCCCTCCCAAACCTGATCTTCCCTCCTCCCCGCCCCGTCACTGCCCTGGGTGTTCTGCCACCCCCATCCCATTCTACACCCTGAATGGTCTTTCCTGCTCTGGTAGATCTTTGGCCATCTGCCGGTATGCAGGAGGCCACTCTGGGCTCCCCACCAGTGGCCCAGCAGTAAGTGCCGGCAGAGGCTGTTTTCTGACTGCCGTAAAGCAGCTTCCACCAGCACAACACACATTACCCTGATGCCCAGCCCGCATAGGATTCGTTCATAAGTATTGTTTCATAAGTATGCTTTGCCGAAAAAGCTATTTACTATTGAGAAAACCCAATGGAATTCACTGGGATTTACTTCTGGGTAAGCATGCTTGGCACTGCATGGCATGGAAGCTAAACAAAGATGTGAGATTTTTTTTTTAATCACCATCTTAGTCTGACCCTGCACAATTTACCATACAAGAAAATCTCTTTAGGAGAATTAGCTTTCTAGAGAGAAAGAATTCATTCAAACATAATTTTATCTTTAAATGTCATTCCCCAGTTGCCTTTTATTGTTTGTTAAAGAGATTAAAATCAAGCTGCGGAAAAATTCGGTTTTCCTTTTTCCATGGTGTTATTAGTGATGCTTATATGCTCCTTGAAAGAAAGAAAGAAAGAAAGAAAGAAAGAAAGAAAGAAAGAAAGAAAGAAAGAAAGAAAGAAAGAAAAGAGACAGGGCATCCGAATGCTGTCCTATCTGTTTTGTAGTTAAAAGCCAACCATATGGGGACTGGCTGTAGGCAACATCCTCCAAGCTGGCAGGCTGATGGCTGTCCGTTCATCTGCACCTTGTATTTTCCTGTGGAGAATCCACTCTCTTGCCATGCATTGCAGACTGACTGGCTCCAGACTTTCATAAACCTTCTATGCATTTCTAACCAGGAGGGAGGACAAAACACCCAGTGGTTAGGCACTGTTTCTCAGCCAAATGCAATTACATTAGGGAAGAATGCAAAAGTTACATGAACATTGTTTTTGTTGTGGATGAAAGAGGACGTTTCTTTTCCCCCCTCACCATCTGGCAGTGCAATCCTAACCAACTTTCCAGTGCCAGTGCAACTGCAATGCAGGCCTGAGGTAAGGGAAGAAATGTTCCCTCACCTTGAAGAAGCCCCCATGACTGCCCCTGCAATGCAAAATGCAGTGTGTGTCCTGTTGGGATGGCTACACCGGGGTTGGAAAGTTGGTTAGGATTGCGCTGTTAATATGATACTGGGAAATACAGATTATTCTGCCTCTTCTACTATCAATATCAACAGTATTTGGTTTACAAAACGCTTTTGACAGGGGGGGAGGAACTGATAAAAGGTGCCTGAAGTTCAGTGTGATAAAGGTGCTTAGGAAGGAGCTCTTGCAAGACAAAGGATGTACTCACAATGAAATGTACATTAATGGAAAGAGGCTGTGCAGAAATCAATGGTGCTTGCTTTCCATTTTATGTGTATGATTGGGATAAAAGGATTGTTTCCTCCAAAGAACAAAGCATTAGCTGTGAGGGGTGCTCATCATTAATAGCAATTAACAGGCATTTTTCCATTCTTCTTGACACCATAAAAAAGTGTTGCATTTTTTCCTTTTAGTATCTTCCTGTTATATTATTACTTCAGAGAGAGAGAGAGAGAGAGAGAGAGAGAGAGAGAGAGAGAGAGAGAGAGAGAGAGAGAGAGAGAGAGAGAGGAGTTTGCATAGAAAAATCCATCTTTCCTTTCTTCTAGATTCCAGTCTTTCTTCTAGATTCTAGATTACACACACACACACACACACACACACACACACACACACACACACACACACACACAGAGAGAGAGAGAGAGAGAGAGAGAGAGAGAGAGAGAGAGAGAGAGAGAGAGTGAAATAATGTCCTTCCCTCATACTGTCTCCAGCATGCAGACCCTATACCAGTGGTTCTCATACTTTTCAGCACCAGGGCCCACTTTTTAAAATGGCACTCTATTGGGACCCACTTAGCTCAAACATTTATCTCCCTATATTTACACAAGCTTGCAAACTGCAGGAGCTCTGCTGTTTGCAGGATAAATAATTAGCAGCTATCTTGCAAACTGCAGGAACTCAGCTCTTTGAAGGGCAATGAGCAACTATCTGATTTTTAATAGCCTCAGGGCTTGTGGCAATTACTGTACTTATCTGATCTTTACATCACCTGGAACTGACCAGAAATCAGGTCGCAACCCATCAAGTGGGTCCCGACCCACAGTTTGAGAAATACTGCCCTATACCATTCACTTGTTTTCCATCCTTCCTAACAGATATCCCACAAATCCTAACCCCAAACTGTACCCTTTCTACTTCCCACCCACCCCATATTCTATTACTCCTACAGATCATACCTGATCTCCACACTTACATTCCCTCCTGCCGTACAAGATTCTAACCCTCAACTCCATTTTCTTTCCTTCCTACTTAGGGATATTACCAGGTTCCTTTCTTGCCAAAATTCGCAGTGGAGCACATGGTTCCAATTCCAATACCCTCCAGTTCTTCAACAGATTGCCTTTTATAAGATACAGACATATCTGTGGATTCTACACATTCTGTTTGATTGCAAAAAAACGTGGATGTAAATGTGTACTTTACAATGTATTATTGTGCCAGCTATTGGTTAGCAAATATATGAACATACTTGAAAAATCCATATTTGTATATGGTGCTTTTTTTCTCCACTGGTGGAAGAAAAATCTGAGGATTTCTAACAGAAGAAAGCAGAAAGGATATTAAGGAAATGGTGTGAAATTCAGATGGAACAGAAATAGAAAGATCAATCCATTTCTACTCTTAGCTCAGATCTGACTTCTCTCACAGATCCTAACTTCCAGTTCCACACTCTCCTCTTCCAACTATAGGCATGCGTTGCTTAATGACAAGGATACGTCATTAGGTGATTTTGTAATTGTGCGAGCATCATAGAATGTACTTACACAAACTTAGATGGTATAGCCTACAACAGGAGTTACCAACCTGTGGTGCACTGGTGGCACATGGGCCGCTGCCAGCCAAGATGGCGGCCGCCATCTCGGCCATGTGTCACTGCATTGGAGGCCAAAAATCGTCACCTCGAGATCTGCTGAGGTGGCAGAGCTCAAGCGCATGGACTCTAGGTTTTAGGGATGGCCCTCCTGCCCTCCCCTGTGCCTTACCTGCCTTTTCCAAGCTCCGGAGCAGCCGCAAACCAATGGTACGCAGTCAGCCGGAGGCCTACGTAGGTGCCCACAAGTACAATACAACATAAAATTGTGAGAAGATGAAACAGAAATAAAGGCATAATGCAACGCTGCCAATCTTTAAAAGCAAAAAAGAAGGAAAAAATAGCTGATCCATAGACAATGGTGGTGCATATCATTTTGTACAGCTCTTTTGATATTGCTCTCTGCTTTTCATTTTCCCATTCAGCACAGCACAATGTGGCCAAAATGATACTGTAGGGCACATATTTAGTGTGGGTAAACTCCTCTAAAATGTACTGTAGTGCAGAGTGAACATTCTTAGTTAAGAAGTTTTGGTCTGGGAATTTAGGAAAATGAGAAAACCTGGATGGGACTAAGGGTGATTTCGAACGGGGTAGAAAAAATGTTTGAGAAACTTTTGTGGCCCACTTATTTTTATTTATTTTTCACATTTTTATACCGCCCTTCCTCCAAGGAGCTCAGAGTGGTGTACATATTTCCTCCCCTCCTTTTTGTCCTCACAACAACCCTGTGAGGTAGGTGGGGCTGAGAGATAGTGACTGGCCCAAGGTCACCCAGGAAGCTTCGTGGCTGAGCGGGGATTTGAACCTGGATCTTCCAGGTCTAAGTCCAACTCTAAGTCCTACTGGTTCCTGCTGGCTGCTGAGAATTTCTCCCTAGAATGCCTCATGAGTGTAGTGTAGTATCATGATGTAGTGTCATTCCAAGGAAAAAGTCTGAAAAATTTCTGAGAATTGCTCGAATTGGTCTCCATTGTCGACACCTGAGAATGTGGCAAAGAAAGGGGGAGAGGCATTTCAGCTCTTGTAAAACTCACAGTCTAGAGATGAAAGGTTTTAGCAAGATGAGGAAATGGGCTGTGCAAAGCATGATTTTTTTCCCCTTCAGTGAATAATTAAACATTGGGTCTGTTTTGTCTGTAATTGGTTCAAGGTGGTCTCTCGCAGTATAAATACTTAAGTGTGACCACCTCTGTGAAGAAAAAAGGGAGTCTACAATATGTGCTGGAGTCTGCAGAAACAACGCTATGGAAATTAAAATCTGAACATGGATAAAAATTTATTGCTCCCATTGAGGCGCGTTGAGACAAAAATCAGATGTTTTCCAAAAGCAGCACATTAAACATTCCTGAGGCTTTTTGAATGTATTCCAACGTCTTTCCTCACGATCTGTCTCCTTGTTGCATTCTCCTTGTGCAGTGTAGCACACCTTCTGGAAACGGACAAGAACAACAGCTGGTTCCAATTATCATAACTGCAGTATGGTTACAAGAACAAATGGCCAGATTTTCTATTTAGATCCATGGCTTAATGTAAGAATGATTGAGCACTTGATGGAGATGTTTGGGCCTCTGTTTAGACATTTGTTTCTCTTTAGACTTCTTGGTATGTCTCAGCTGACCTTCTATCATTCATCTTTGGCCTGATTTGAACATGCAGCAGAATGCCATGGGGCTGGTTCAGACAACATTTTTAACCCCAAGCCAGCCCTATGTGGTCAAGGACATGCACAGTCATGGACTATGATATGAACATGCTGATCCCTCCACTCATGTCCAGGGGAATTCAGGGCACTTTCTTTAATTGTGTATGGGAGGGATATTCGTCTGACCTGCTCCCTCCATGTGATTCAAGGAAATGTCCCAAATTCTCCTGGACATGAGGGAATGAGCCAGGACACACACATGTTGTGAATGCACACATTCTTTATCCCAGGGAGCCAGTTTGCTGTTAAAAACGTAATCTGATCCACTCCATGGTTGACTTCTGAGGTGGTAAAATGGATCTCTTCTAGATAAAGAGGGGAATCTTAGTTTTGAATGCTTCCCAATGTAAAACAATTCTTCTGCATGTAGAAAACCTACTGCCCAATCCTATCCCCCCCCCCACTGGTGTCAATGCTGCCTCACTGGCGGAGCGTGTGCTGCATCCAGTGGGGGGGGGGGACCGGCAGCCAGCATGATGTAAGTAAAAAAAATTACTTGCTCCCCCCCCCCCAGTAGTCTGTCCTTTTGACTACTGGACTCCTTGATATACACCAGCTATTTTGCTGGTTTATGTCCAAGGAGAGAAAAGGGGCAGGGCTATCAAGATTCACACCTCCTTCCCCTGCCCTCCCTGATAGATGCAAAATTTCCCCCTGCCCTCCCTGCCCACGACATGTCTACACTGACAACTTACCAATGCCTATGGAGACCTGTGGAGCCACTGCTGTGCATGCTGCGCCACTGCCCATTTGCAGCAGTGGCCCCGAAGTGCACGATGGCGGCCCGAAGTAGTTTTTTCCCAAATTTGCTCTGCCACTAATCGAAATGTTCATATTTAATGTCATATTTGAAGAAAAGAATGTCAGATCTCACCAAAGGTTCCCCAGAAGTCACTCTCAGCACACGGAAAATTTAACATGGGTGCAGACAATACGAAATAATTTACGCGGAAAATATGAGGTTCCTGCTTTTATCCAAATCAGCTCCATTCACTCTGTTTTTTTAGTGGTTGCTGTTTTGTTCTTTAAAAATATCTAGAGTACATAATAAGTGAAAAGGGGTCTTTGTAGTGTTTAATAGATAGAACCGATATATACCATTTTGAAAAAGGAATTAAAAAAATCCTTTAGAAAAAAATATACAGTATTTGAATAATGGTATAAGTTGAAACACCCTTGGTATTACAAATGCACATTTTTCTTTGGAGTAGGCAACTGGAAAACATCCTGCATTGGGGACTGAGATGACCTTTAACTAAGTCACCAACTCATGGCTCTTGCACTTCATTAAGATGAAACCGTGCTCTGTGCTGTCCTTGGTAAAGGTCACGTGGGACTAAATGTCAGACCTTTTCAATCTGTTCACCTGCAGTTTTAGCCTCTTGCACTTACTGAGATTGTCTTGACTCATTTAGTGTTTCAAGGAATCTGGATCCTGTGTGTCCCAGGGAGCTTTGAGCTAATTTGTACCTAATCAATGAGATACTGAGCATGGAACAGCATTCTGGCACACTTATACTCAAAGGGCAGTTGTGACTGTACCATTGTGCTGCAGTCACTTTGCTCCTTTAAAAAAAAGTTAATGAAAAGAACATTTCCCCCCCCCCAAAAAAAAATACTGCCCTTCTACCAACATTATAGGTATACATTGTCCCATACCTCCGTGTATAAGGTGTGGCAGGAAATCCCTGACACCCCATTGGGTACTGGTGCTGATGGGGGTGGGCTTTTTGCAGCTGATTGCACAATATGCCCTCTCCAGCTCATTGTGCTCTGCACCTGTTGAGACTCCTTACCACCCATCAGTTGAAACATTATGAGGCTAGCTGGTTCCCATTTGGAGCTGAGTAGGAATTCCTTTTGCAACCAAGCTGGTGAGGAGTTACTTTGCCTACCCCAGACTGTTCTAAGAGCTCAATTCCCTCCTGCCTCTGACACTCCCTCCTCCACCACTGCTACCTTTCCTGGTCTGGTAGGCATGGGTGGGGTCTGTTGGCACAGTTGTGATGCTGTGCGCTCTATCAGCAGCCAACTCTATTCCACTGTCATAAACCCTTCCACACAATAGCCCAATCCTGAATAGGATTGGGCTGTGAGAGTATAGTGTATCTAGCCAGGTCTATCACACTACAGGGCAGAGAGTAGGAAGAGAGATTGATGTGCATCCTAAGGCAAGCAAGATTCATGGGGGAACCAGAACTAATCTCAAGAAGCTGCCTGACTTGGGGATGTGGGGTGGTAATGCTTGAGACTTGTTTGCAAAGGTTGCCCAAGCAGTCCAGCTTGGGGGAGGTAGTGCAGTTCAGCTTCCTCAACCCCTTTGGAGAGTGGTGTAGAGAAGCGGGGAACATCAACACATGATCTACACAGCTTTGAGTCAGAATAGAAATGCTCCAAAGGGGAATAGATAGTAGCAGACTGTCTCCTCCAATTTAGGTGCCCATACTAAAGCAGGGAGATTGAATTCACTGAGGGATTGACAGTATTTTCTTGATAAGCATTGATTGCAATAATGTGGCTTAATTTTAATTCAAACCTTGCTTCATGTACTCACTGGAGGCTATACAGGCAAAGTCAATTAAGAGGGGATGCATTGTAATGCTTCTGTGGGACAACCTGCTTCTTAACTTTTCATGGGGTACACTGTTGTGCCTTGAGAGTCAGGAGTGAATTCATTTGTGCATTGTGTAAAAAAAAAAAAAAGACCATCTAAACTTAGAAAACACGGGATTTATGGGTATTAGAGCCATGTTAAAAAATTAAAGTATACCAAAGCCAAAATGCAATTAAAAACAATTTAATCCAGGTTACCAAAAGCTGTAAACATAGCAACCTTGGACAGTTCTCTTGTAATCACACAGGCAAAATTGACCGATGTTTCGTCTTATTCTTAAGACATTTTCTAGGTAGTGACAGCGTGGCTGTTAGGATGACACTGAAAACCAACCGACAGAACGGAACTTTAAAGGAAAACACTAGACAGAACTCTACAGCAACTAGCCGGGGTCAGAAGCGTCACTAGGACGCGCGTCACCCCGAGGCAGGGTGACACTCCGGCGTCGCCCTACGGATGCTCCGAGGCCGGCTCGGCAGATTTTCGCACATGCACAGAGACCGTTTTGAGGGCTTCTTGCCCTCAAAACGGTCTGTGCATGCGCGAAAAATCTAAAAATACCCATATTAACACGCTGCATAGGCCTTCTTTCAGAAGGCCCTGGAGCGCCGGCGGGGTCGGACGCTCCGAGGCCGGCTCCCGGGCCGGCCTCGGAGCGTCCGGAGGGTGACGCGTGTCACGGAGGTGACGCGCGCGGGTGTGTGCGTGTCACCCCGTGGCGCGCGTCACCCCCTGGCAGCTCGCCCCCCCGCCACGCTCCAGTGGCGCCAGTGGCCGGGGTCGGTGGGTAGGTGCATCTTTAGGCTTACCATAGTCCCGGAATCGAGCGCCGCCCGCTCTGCAAAAGACACGAGACTCTCCCAGAAGTGCACCGTGGCAGGTCAACGTGGTCGCCTCATTTACCGGAAGTGCCAGAAGCCGCAGCTTGCATTGGCCCACCGCGGTGCACTTCTGGGAGAGGCTCATGTTTTTTGCAGGCCGCGGCGGCGCTCGGTTCCGGGACTATGGTAAGCCTATGTATCTTACCATAGGGAAGGGGGTGCTTTCACTCACTGCTCTGCTCCCCCCCCCTATTCCAACAAAAAGGACCTAGGTGTCTAAGTATCTGATGAATTATGCCTTTCACAGACATCTTTTGGTAGACAAGCAGTGAAAGTCTAGCTCTACCTTTGGCAAGGCCTTTTCTTTGGCTTTGCCTCTTTTTCAGTTGCATAATTCTGCCTTACAGATCCCACTGCAGGGCCTAGTGTTACAGTTCATTGGCCTGGCTAGAGCTCTGCCAAAGGTTTTTAATTCCACTAATTGAGATAGATTTGATTCATCAGCACAAAATTAAAGGGAGAGGACATTTTGGAATCATTGGTGACTTTGGTCATGTTCACGGTTAAAAAAGGGATGAAACTGAAGATAACACATCATAAATCTGTGAGATCCTGTCTATTGTATGATTGAACTAAACACCTGCACCTGGAAAAACTCCTGGCAGAAAGCTCTGTTCTATTGCTTAATGAAATAAAAGATTACAAGCTCCATCTTTAAGTCAGAATTGTACTGATGCTAGAGCTCTTCTAGCCTACTTCCTGATCTCTCTTGGGCCATAAAGAAAAATGAAATCTTAGGGTGTTTAAATCATAAAGCTTAAATTGGTCATTAAAACTGTAAAATCTCACATATGTCACAAAGAGAACACGAACTGGTTAAAAAGATTTTTTCCCTGTCATTTGTAGTGATGTCACTAAGGGTCCAATCTTATCCCCTCTCCCTGCCACTGAAACTAGCTTTCTGGGGGAGGGGCGTGCTTTTACAGGAGGGGAGTTGCACGCTTCCGGAATGCCGTTAGAGGGGCCGGAGCAGCCCTGCATGCAGTGATGGGAAATGGAGTGCCCGCTGAAGAAGGTAGGTTGATGCAGAGGGCGGAATGGGTGGTGGAATACAACAGATGGGGGAGGGTGGAGGAAGGGATGGAGGTGGTAGGGGGTGGCACCTGGTGCAGGAGACTTGCACCGGATGCTATCCCCTCTGAAAGCAGCCAGCATCCCCCTTTTTTCTCCTCAGACCTGCGCCAGCTAAAGAGTTGATCTGTGCTGGTGGACCAGCACCGCTTATCCCTCCTCCAAAGCCCAATCCGCCCACTCCCATCACCGCCCTCCTTCTGCCCTGTTCCACCCCCTCTCCGCCCTCCCCCTGTCCCTGCACTGGATGGTGCTGGACTTACCTTGTCCAGTGGCTGTCCCTGCATCTGCTGGAATCATCAGGAAGGCTCTGGCCTTTCTACTGGCATGGCAAGGCCCTGCATTGTCGCAAAGCTCTTTATGGTACTTTTGCGACAGCGCGTGCTAGCAGAACTTGCATTCTGCTGGCACAAGAGCTAGGTAGGATGGGGCTAAAAATTTAATCTTTCCTGTATAACAGTCAATTGCTGGCAGGAATAAAAGAAATATACAGTGGGAGCTTCTTAAGCTTGTCTTGGTGCTAGTTCATTTGAAATATGTGATAAGAAAAGGTATCTGAAACATTAATTGAATTTTCCTCTAAAAGGAATGATGTGTTTATAGCATTTCAGAGATCACTCATTTTTGTGATTCTCTGCAACATTTCCCTGTACAGTAGGTCTCAGGTTGACCTGCATCCCGTTGAAACCCATCACCGTAAATAAGAGGCTTTATTCTACCTGGTCTTTTACTTTGTGGAGCATCAACAGAAATCCACTAAACAGATTTGTGATACTTTAAAAAAATAGAATGAATGACAAGCAACCAATGCTGCATTTTTCACTCCTGTGACATGATGTGACCTCTTCTCTTCAACCTCCATGCAGACAGCCTGTCTGAAGCAACAGTCAATCTGACAACTTGTCATTCACTGAGACAGAATATTTTGCTTGAAAATTTGACTAAGGGCTCCATAGCCTCAGGCATGGCCTAGCTGAGCAACTGTTAGTGCCTGTTTTAGACTTTGCATTTCATAGGGAGGTTTTTTTTGTCACACAAATCAGCTTTATGCCAGAAAGTTATATAATATTTAAGGGAGCAATGGTATAAAAATTCCTCTGATCTACTAAAGAAAAAACACTTCTGTGTAAGTATTGTATGTGATAGTTTTGAATGCAAAAAAGGACGTGTCCTTCACAAAACGTGATTTTTCTACTAACAGACATTCATTCTTTTTACAAATGCATGCTTGACATATTTTCAAGGCAATTAAAAGATGCTTAACATGTTCAATGTCCATGTAGAGGATGTTAACAGATGCCTACAGAACACTATCGTGGGTCAAGCTCTTGCTTTAATTTCACTCTGAGACCTTTGCTTCACATTCCATATTAGACGCTAAAAAATAGCATTGCACTTGTTTCAAGTCTGCAGTGTAACGAGAGCTATTGCCTTTCATAAGGAAGCTGCTATACCCCCCCCAATTAGTCCCTTGAACCTAATCAGACCTTTTAAAATTTAATTCTACACCACAAGCTACAGATTCAAAGCTAGTGATGAACACATTTCAGTATCCAGTTTTTCAGATGCTGTTTATTTATTTATTTACAGTATTTCTATCCCACCTTTCTCCCCGAAGGGGCCCAAGGCGGTTTCAATATTTAGAAGTTGATAGGACAAATTCCAGAGGTAGTCATGTGACAGCCCAATCCTATCATTTTCCCCGTGATACCATGCAGTGCAGAGCACTCCATCGGCAGCCATTTTGGGAGCACGGCCACAAGGATAGGATTGGGCTTTAATTCTATCTATGAATTGAAGGGCCATTCTTGGGATTAGACATATCAATGCATTAGGGCTGAGCTGCTTTCTGCAAATATTTTTGGCAGTGTTGAACACCTTCCTCAAGAAAAAAAAACCTCAGAATTCCTTATGCAAACACTAGCTTCTTCATTTAATCCTCACTGTCAGTTGTCCTCACTTGCCCTCAGTGATGTTGAGGCTAAATCTAATTGGCTATATAATGCCATCCCAATCACTGTGTGATCTCTTACTGTGCGATGATGATTACCTACATGACAAATCCAGGAAACAGGAGAAAGCAGGTTTCTGCACTTCTATTCTTAGCTAGATGGGGAACAGACAGTGGGCACAAGCTGCAAGCATATGCTACATGTGCCACCATTACCTTCTCTGATCCATCATCTGGGGTTGTGCAAATGGAGGTCAATCAAAAAGACGTATATTTTACCTGTTGGTTGTTCAGGATAAAGAGAGAGGAAACCAGATTCATTTCCCTCTGCCGTTGCGCCTCTTCACTGGCAAACAACTGATTGTCACATGGGCTCTTTCAAAAAGGTTCCTCAACACTGTGATTGTATCAATCATAGAAACAGGGAAAATAATTGGCAGTTCTTTAAAACCTTACTCAATCAGTTAATATTCATTTTCATAAAAGTTGGTTACCAAAAAATGTTTGACATTTTCCCTACTTCTCCAAAACCTACCTGAGGCTCTCTTGACTGTTATTCTTCAAAGGAAGAAGGTCCAGCAAGCAACTATTATTGGATAAAATTCACATTAAAAAGGAAGAGTGGAAACACCAGTAGTAAAATGGCCAAAGGTAGTTGTGAGAAAAACAGATGAAAAAAAAGTGTGCCTAGGTTGTATGATGAACAAGTTAACAGACCAGCTCATTGTTTTGTTTATCCCTTAAGCTGAATATGAACTTTTATCTAAGATTTAAAACATGACCAATTTTTTTTTAAAACCCACATAGCCTGCTGAAAACTTTCAATAAGCAAGGATATTTATTATGCTCCATCTGAGCAAAGTCATATGAAATTAATAGAAGCCAGAACGGAAGTTTCTAGTGTTGCCTAGGAAGAACTAGAAAGTACCATCAAGAGAAACTAGTTCGGATTAGTCAAAACTAGAAGCTCCAAGTGGTGTTTGAGTTTTGTAGTATTGCCTAGTCAGAACGAGAAACTATATTTGTTGGGCACAATTAGTTCTGACTGGGAAAAACGAGAAGCTCTAGACGTTTCCAAGGTAAGCAAAAATGGGTTTTTCCTAGTGGGAACTAGTTCTTCTCATGAGGCATGGTACATTCTAGTTTTGACTAGGCAATACTAGAAATCTCTATCGTATCACCATCTGGAGCTTTGTGTTTTTACTAGTGGGAACTAGTTTTTCTTGCCAGGCATGGGAGTTTCTAGTTTTGACTAGGCAATACTAGAAACCTCCTACTCTGTCAGGAGCGTCATGTTTTTATTAGTCAGAACTAGTAATTTCTGACAGCCTTTCGGTGAGGGCTAAAAACACTTTTTAAATTTTGTTTAGCTTTTAATTGATGGGTTTTGAGTTGGGCTTCCTGTACCTGCACTGAGGTTTAACTTTCCAAATTGCAAAACAGGCAAAATGGCTCATATTAATACTTCTTAAAATTAATCATTGAAAAGTATCTTTGATTTTTTTTTGAAAAGTAATAGTAACAGCCATTTTAGACAGGTGGAGCACCAGTCTCAGGTGTCACAAACGTGCCATAAGGCACATTTGCGTCACCTGGCGAGGAGGTGGCACCGGTGCAGAGGCCGGTGCTGCTCTCCCCACCCTGCCGGGGAAGTGAATTCCCTGCCTGGCAGCAGAAGGGTCATGGGGAGGGTGGAACAGGCTATTCTGGGGGGTGGGGTGGGATTGGTCGGCCAGGCCCGGGAAGAGGGAGGGATCGGCAGTGGCCTCCTCCTATCCCCCTTCCTGGACCTGGCCACTGTTACATTGGGCTCTCGGATTTTTGTCGGCAAAATAGCTGATGCACATACAAGTAGCCCCATCGGGGTGGCTGGGGTTTTACCTGGGAGAAGGGAACAAATAGTGACCTCCCAGCAGCCTGTCCCATGCCCTGGATGTGGCGGAGGCTGCACCGGCTTCACTGCATTGCAGGGTGCTGGGTTAGACAGGATTGCGCCATAAGCTTTTGTTACTAGGAATAAAATCTTTCTCCCTCCCCTTTATTTGATAGATACGTGGTACCACAATCACTTTGCATTTCAGAAGGTTCAAGTTCAATTCCTGGCATTTCAAGTTAAAAATATTTCCACAGGGTTGGGACAGACCTTGAAGAGCTGCTATCAGTTGGATTGCATAGGACTGGGCTGGATGAACCAATGATCTCAGTATAAGGCAGCTTTCATATATTTCGCAATGCTTTCTACCACCAAAATAAGATTGGAAACTATGTTGGCCTGCCGACATCTCATAAGCAAACAATAGCAATGAAAAGATAAATAGTTTTGGTTGAGTTCTGTTAATTCTGGTTTATAGCTCCCTAAATCTGTGTCTTGGATTTTTATACACAGTTTAAACTCTTCCCATGTCTACATCATGGTTTAATTTGGTTTTCTTTCTCTGCTTAGATTTCACAGATGATGGATCCTGTTTTCAGGCAGACTTTAATAGTAGCTTTTTAATAGTATTTCCCCCTTTATTTTTTACCTAGTTTTACTTTGATGCTTTTTTCATGCTTTTGTTGTTTTATACTTGGGTGGTCATTCTTTTGATAGCTCCAATGGACAAAAATGTGTGGCTTTACTTTTCAACTATCTTTAATGCCCACAGAGGAAGTATACTCTTTTAAAATCACCATTACATGTTTATTTTTCTCAGACTCATTTATAATTCGTAATAATATAATGTAAACTGAGCTCCTGGCTGAACACATTTTTTTTAAAAAAATGTGTATGGGTTAGGCAAAACCTAGAACCATCTCCTGAATTTATCCAGACACAGGGATGTCCATAAGAGAAGCATAAAAAAGGTAAAGGTATCCCCTGACAATTAAGTCCAGTCGTGTCCGACTCTAGGGTGTGGTGCTCATCTCCATTTCAAAGCCGAAGAGCCAGCGTTGTCCGAAGACACCTCCGTGGTCATGTGGCCGGCATGACTCTCCTTGCCGCAGCGCGTAGCATGCAGCTGGAACACAGAGCGCTGTTTACCGTCCCGCAAGCGGTACCTATTTATCTACTCGCATTGACATGCTTTGGAACTGCTAGGTTGGCAGGAGCTGGCCAAGCAACAAGCGCTCACCCCATCACGGGAATCGAACTGCCAACCTTTCGATCGACAGCTCATGGTTCAGCGGTTTAACCCAAATCAAGCAACATTCCAGTTCAGTCCTGTTGTCTTCAACAATGGACAAATTCACAAGCGAAGCCATATAGGCACAGCAATCCCCTTTGCTTGTCCCCAGCATCTGGCAATCAGAGGTAGACCATGTCTTCGTATAAGTTGTAGTATTGATAGACTTATTCTCATATCACCAGATATGGAAGGATTAATATGTCCCTCTCTGACAGATACAACAAAGACCCTTGTGAAATCTTAAAGATGAATATCTTTATTGTGGCACAAGTTCCATAAGCCAGAACCTTTTTTTCCCACATGCAGGAAGCATATGTAAGCATATATATATATATATATATATATATATATATATATATATATATATATATATATATATATATATATATATATATATACTCCCAATAATTTAGAATGCTAGACACCAGCTGGGAATAAACACCATCCACAGCTGTAGAATGTCTGAAAAGGGACAGAGAGAATAGGGAAATAAATGTTTCCAAAGAGAAATCAAAAGGTCTCCTTCTCTCTCTCCATATCTTCCCACTTAGGTGATCATTTCCTGCATTTGGTGACATCGGCCAGAGCCCATGAAAACTCATGCCACCATCATGTTGTTTTCAAGACTCTTGAACTCTTGACTGTTTTTCTTCCTAAAAGAGAGTAACACCTTAATTCTATTGAGCGCTGTCGCAGTGGAGCATGCTTTACGGCATCGCAAGCACCATTCCAAAAGCTCACATAACCTTGCACTTGCCGTGTGCCAGATGCCTGAGAAACCTCCCAACATGCCCCCTTTGTCTCCCTCTGGAACCTCTTACCCCCTCTGGAGCCTCCCAACAGGCCCCCTTTGTCTCCTCAGACTTGTACCCGCTAAAGAGCTGGGGCAGGTCCAAGGAGACCCATTGGCAATCGAGGGGCTTATGGAGGGGTAAGGGAAAATATTTTCCCTTTCCTCTCCCAAGCCTCCCGATTGGCCCTTCCACATGACAGCCCAATCCTGCATAGGATCAGACTAAGGCAACACTTGTACTAGTAGCCAACTTCATATTTGACAACAAATCAAATGTGATGATCTAGGAAGCACAGGAGTCCTTTTTTGCCCAGATAAGGTAAGGTACTGGTGAGAATTTGATTGGGAAATCTCACTAGATTCAAGATGACAAGTGAGCTTCACTGACTGGTCTCTGATCATCCTTGGTTATTACATTGTATTTCATCACCTGCCAACTTGTTGAGAAATGGCTTTATCCTGCCATCAAAATTATGTTCAGTTATTAGAAAGTGCACACAACTGTACCCTTGCTGTTTGGACTGAATTTAATACAGAGGACTAAATGTAGATGTTGCAAGCAATTGTTACTGAATTGTTCCGTGCTGGTGCTGATATGTCTAAGCAAGTTACATTCCTAGGTAGGAGATGCGAGTTGACACTATTATCAGAAGCGAACAAAAATGACCTTTACTTCTACACAGATAAAGTTTGGATTTAAAGAGGGGAAAAATACCAGAAAGACTTAGAAACATGACCTATATCCTGCACAGACATCCTGGCTTTCTAAAAATTTGTGTTGGAACCTTTCATCCAAAATCCACTTCACCTTCAGAAAGAGCCTACCTCTAGGTCTCTGTGAAGCTGACTACTCCCTTCAGAACTATATGCCTTGAAATTGTCTGAATACCAGAAGCAGTACATTTTAATTCACCTAAGAGTCAGAACCCAAAATATCTCAACTGGCTTGAAATGTAAAAGCCTTACAAGGTCCAAGACTCTAATTGCCCTTTAGACCTATGGGCTATAACACATTTCTCTGAGTGATTTGAAGGGACCTAGAGATGCTTCAAAACTCTTAGCCCAATCCTATCCCCCGCCAGTCCATAGCATGTAGCAATGCTGTGTGTTGCATGCTGTGGTTGGGGGGAGCAATCAGACGGCCAATGAAAGGTCAGTAAAAATATCATTTATTTACCTCCTGGTAGGATGCCTGACCACTAATGGGTTTCTCAGACAAAACCAGCTATTTTGCTGGTGTAAGTCTGAGGAGAGGATGGATGTGGGTCCAGGCAGGCAAAGGGGAATAGGATCTGGCATTCGCAACTGCTGCTGCGATCCACTCCCTCCCGCCCTCGATCCACCCCCTAGCTTGGCTCACTCCCAGGGCCCAGGGCCGCCCACCAGATCCTGGCCTGAGACTGCCCACCAAGCGGCAGGCCAGAGGTCTACTCGGTGAAGGAGACGCTTGTGCCCTTGTGTAAACCGGGGTGGCCGTATAGTCCTCCTCGGATTTCCGCCAGCTAAATAGCTGGTGGAAGTAGAGGGGGCCATGTAATGGCCTAGCTGGGCCAGCGGAGACGGGGATATGGCAGGAGCCATCTCCCACCCCCTCCCGGGCTGGCTTGGCCAATGCCCCCCCTCCCTCACCCGCCGAACCGCCTCTGCGCCTGCCAGATCCGGACTCACCTCCTCCGGCAGCCACCCGGGAGTTCCGGCAATGGAGTGAAGGCGGCTGGCCTCTGCGCTGGTGGCCCTTACTCCCAAGTAGTTGCAAACGTGCTTTCCGGCACGTTTGTGACTGCTTCTGGTGACGGAGTGCCCTCTCCGGTGCCGGTAAGTTAGTGTGGATTGCGCTCAAAGCCAGATACCATCCTTCCACTCCATTAACCACTTTGTCCTCAGCAGTCTGAAAAATGCACAAGATTAAAGTGTTTTCTGAGGGGCTATGTAGACATGACTAAATATGATGTTTGGCTGTTTGGTAAATATCAGCAATGGAGGCACTGGCGTCGCTTCGGTTGGGGCAGGGCTGTAAGTATCACTCTGGTCGTAGTCTCTTTACCGAGGGAGCAGGAGGCAGCCCCGCCCCCTCACTGTCGGAGCCAGTCCCCTGCAGAGAAAGCAGCAGGCAAGAGACCCTGCCTGCTGCTTTCTCTGCAGGGGACTGGCTCCGACAGTGAGGGGGCGGGGCTGCCTCCTGCTCCCTCGGTAAAGAGACTACGACCGGAGCGATACTTACAGCCCCGCCCCAACCGAAGCGACGCCAGTGCCTCCATTGCTGATATTTACCAAACTGAATGGAGGGGCTCCAATATGGAGGAATTCAATATAAAGGGAGGAAAGTTATAACCCGTTGTTCCTGTCATGATCCTGATCTGGATCAGGGCCCCCCCCCCGTGCCTGCTATTTGCCCCAAAGGGCTGGTGCTATTGATGCCAATGGCTGACTCCCTCAAGGGCCAAATAGCAAATAGCAACCATTGAGGCCCCCGATCCAGATTGACACTGCAGCAGGGATAACGGATTATTATATTCCTCCATGCCATGGTCCTAATCTGGATTGGGGCCCCCACACCTGTTTTTTTTCCCCCCGATTAAAAATAAAACTATGCAGGACAAAATAACATACTCAAACAGCACAATCCTCTGCATGTCTATCCAGAAACAAGTACCATTTTGTTCAATGGAACTTACTCCCAGGAAAGTGTGCATAAGATTGCAGCACCAGTCACATTTCATGTGGTCATGAAAGCAACACTCAGTGCATGCATCCCCAACAGCTTTTTCTCCCTCAGGGTAAACATACACTTGGAACCTTAATGGGGGGAAACCAGTCTTCGAGGAAATTTGGAGTGGAAAAGTGGCCAGTGGGAAAAGACATAAATAGCCCTCCTCACTCACTTCTCTTTGCCCTGTCCTGAAGCAGTTGTCCTGGAAAAAAAGAGCTGCTGGATTGTGGTTACATCTGTTCATGGGCACTGTGTACTTAAATCATCAAGGAATACTGCAGACAGAGAGATTAATTTAAGAACAAGCCTCATTTTTCACCCCAAAGAAAATTCAGTGAGGCAGTAAATTCTTCCCAGGTCTTGAGAATTGTTGCATCTTCCCTCAAGGAAATACCCTTTAATCATTTCTCTTAGGTTCCTTGGGTATTCATGGTGTTTCAGGACAAGGAAATGAGCTTGGGGAGTTATAATTTCAATATTAGATCAACTGCTCTTACTGCCCAATTCTATCCCCCGCCATGTTATAGCATGCAGCTGTGCTAATGGAGCATGCACTGCATTCATAAATAACAAATATTTTTATTTACATCCTAGTGGGCTGCCTGATTGCCTACGGGTCTCCTCGGACCCACATCAGCTATTTTTCTGGCGCAAGTCTGAGGAGAGCCAGGGGCGGGACAAATTAGAGGAGAAGATCCAGTGTGCACAACTGTTGCCGGATTCATCTTCTCCTTCTCCACCCCCCCCCCCCCAGTTCCTTCCCCAACATGCCCAAGGCCTGCCCCTGCCACCAACCTACTGGTGCGGAGACTCATGAAGCTGCTGCTGCTGCATGCTCCCAGGGCCTCTCATTGTTTGCGGCAGCAGCTCAGAAGTACGCGATAGTGGCCCGGCGTTTGATCCACCATAAAGGAACTTGCGCTGCCAGCACTCTAGTTTCAGCAGCGCAAGACTCCAATTAGAAACCTAGCTGGCCAGCTCTTCGTGCTAACCTAAGAATCCAGGCAGAGGATATATTCAGGCAGAGGATGAGGCCCAGGCCTTTCTTAAACTAATAAACCAGGAGGCTAGTTAATAAGAACACAAGAAGAGCCCTGCTGGATCAGGCCAAAAGCCCATCTAGTCCAGCTTCCTGTATCACACATTGTTAATGTATCACACATTGTTAATGGTTCTTAACAACCATTGATGGTCTTAAATGGGGACTCTCAGGACCTGAGAGGAGGGGCTGAGGTGTGAGCATCCAATGATATTGCTCCCTTTGTGTGGTCAGCGAGAAAGCCAAAGACCACATGGGTTGTAGATTCTGGACAGCGACAGAATTTGATCTGAGAGTCTGCTCTGCAGTGGAAGCTATGAAAAGGAACTGGCAGCTTGCAACTGCAGACGTATTTAGAAGACACCTGTAGCTGCTGTTGCTTGAGGAGCATGTGCCACTTAACTCCATTTAACACTCAAACTTGCATATTTCTCCTGAATCCAGGTAACACTGGGGAGTATGGTGTCTTTGACTAAAGTGGGGGTTCAGAACAACTCATGATTAATACTTTAATATCTACATTATGGTGGCATTCCTGATTATATGGTTATTATTTCCAAAACTATAGCATGCCATGATTTCTTACTATAGGAACTGATGTGCTTCACAATTTCATAAGTTGTATTTTTTTATATAAACCTTCCTCCTCCAACAGTTAATTGTCTGCTAGGCTTCTTTGCCATTGCTGAGCCAAAGGTACCTTATTACAGAAATGCTGATGCAGTCTAAGCAGGGTACATTTGCAGTGGAGGAAAACAGTGGTTTTGTTTCTATGGTAAGGCTTTTTCTTTTAATCAAGGACATAGAACCTTGCAGAGATGATGTTGGTGTGGATACATGTTGACAACTCAGCTCTTTTCCCTGAGCAGAGCAAGAGTACAAGTCTGTAAACAGCCGCCTTGGCAACAGAGGTGGGAGCCAGGGTGCCTCTCAAATAACATGCCTTCGATCAGCTCCTCTCGCTCGCCCTCCCCATCTTTGCCTAGTCTTTTCTTTTGACAACTGCCTCATTCTGACAAGCACACGTCTTACAGTGTACGAATGGAGGCCTGAGATTTGGGCAGGTTTACACTTCATTATCAACAAGTCCACGTCATTAAGGAGGGAAAGTGGCTTTTATGTGACCACTGCAACCCCCCTTGTGTTAACACTTGGGATTTAGTGATAAATGGCAATATTCACAGCAGGCTGCTGCGCTGATTTTCAGACAGACCCCCAAACAACTAATCTCTTGCTGACCAACATGCAACTCAGGAACCGCTGAACACGCTTCAGTTCAAAGCACCCGCAGATTTGCTATTCACACTTTTTCCTTGAGCTTGGCTACATTCGTGATTGTCAAGCAGTGCTTGGAGCCAGTAATTGGCTTTTTTGAGTGAGTTGGAAGTCAAGTGTGTGTTATTTTTAAGAAATAATAATGCTGCAAATGGAAAAGTTAGTTTGGAAAATGAGTTTTGCTGATGTGCATCCACTGCTGGGTTAAACGGCATGCGGTATCTGGGCTCAGTTGCAACCCAAAACTTTTTAACCCCTTACATACAGCATGGCCACACAATCCCTGTGCAAGCTTAAATGGCTTCTGTCCCAAATCCACGCAATTTCATGCAAAGGTAGACTTAGCAGATCTCCAACCGGAACAGAGTGCTAGACCTTTAGGAGAAGGAATGTGGGCAGGTGTAGCTTGTTAAACCTTAGAGCACAATCCTAGGCATGTCTACTCAGAAGCAAGCCCCACTGAACACAATGGGGCCCGGGCCTCCAAAGATTGAGAACCCCTGGTATAAACAAACGCTACTGACTTTTTAAGAATTCAGAAGAACATTAAAATCTTTGCTGTTCTCTATAAAACCTGCAATGTGGAGTTATGTGTATGTTGAAATGTGTTGTCGTGTGCATTTGACAAGACTAGAGTACATTATCGTAGCATAAGGCCCTCTTAGGCGTGGGTCCACTTGGTGCCCTCTTAGGTGCGGGTCCACTTGGTGCAATTGGTTTAAAGCCGGCCCTGTGCATGGGCATAGTGGACTTCATGCCAGCTGGCAGAGCTCAAGGAAGGAACCCTTTTACGTTGGGAGGTCAAGAGGCAGAAGACTCAGATCTTTACTCTTGTCTTCTATGACCTGTGGGGGTGTGTCCCTCCCTTGCTTCCTCTCTCCATCTCTCTCCTGGCCTCCCAACATGCAGGAACAGTGTATTAATGTCACAGCTAATGTTCATGCCAGAACTAGATTGCAATATGCTCAATATTGCAATATGCTCAATGAACTTAAATTCAAAATTTTCATTGTTCTTTCATTTATTTATTTGTTTTGTTTTTAAATTGTCTTCAATTTTTCTTGCCATTCCTACATCTCTCACTTCTCATTTTACTTTGTTATTTGGGTATTGCTATGGAAGGGTGAATGTTCTCACATTTATGCTGTCGGTGATACATTCTAATGGAAATTCTTTTACACACTTCTCAAAAGTTTAGGGACTGTTCTTTTACCCAAAGGTGCACCTTAAGCCACCTTAAAGTGAATTATTGTGTACTTAGGCAAAAGTGCCTTAAAATGCAGCGAACATGTCTTGTGATCCATTACATGTCCCATATAACGAAGCAATAACACATCACCACCATTAGCAAATGTCAATAGCAGGAGCATGAAAAAGCAATTAGGAGACCATTACAAGATACTTTATATACTTGCATATTTAGTAAATATTTCAGCTACAAGGTTTACCTTTTTAAATTGCTGAGAATCAAGAATAGGTAATCTACAGTGAAATCTACAGGGAAGTGTCCTAATATTAATATGTGTTGTGTGTGTGTGACAAGGGAGTCAGTGTGGAAAACAGATGGATTGACTCTACTTCTATAGTTTCAGAGAAAGGAAGCCAAGGGCTCCTTCACAGATGTCAATACAGTACACATACACTATATATGCAGAGCTCCTCTAGACTGACCAAGGAAGCATCTTCTATCTAGCCCAACATCCTGTTCTGAGAGTGGCCAAACAGATGCTTCTAGTAGCCCAATCCTTACGAAAGTTTTGAAAAAGCTTTCAGTAGCACGCAGACTTGTGCACTGCCAAAGCGCCTGTGAGAAGGGCAGAGCCTTCATGCGCATGCCAGAGCAGCCACCAGGAAGAACTGATGCAAGTAAGGTGGTGGGGAAGGTGGAATGGGGTGGTGGGAGGATGGAACGAGCAGGAGAGGGTGGAACAAGGAGGCGATGGGGAGTGTGGAATGGGTGGCGATGGGGGCAGGGGCAGGGTGGATTTGGTACGTGAAGGGGAAAGGTTTGGTAGCAGCGGAGGCCGCCAAATCCTAAACCCTTCCTGGACCCAATCCTGCGGCCTGGGTCAACGCAGACCCACACCAGCTATTTCACTAGCGCAGGTCCGAGTAGATCTCTCTGCACCATGGAATGATTGTTCCCTTACACAGAGGAGACCTCCACGACTGCCTCCCTACTACTACTACTACTACTACTACTACTACTACTACTACTACTACTACTACTATTAATAGTGACTTAAAAAGTTCACAATATTATTTATTTTATCACACTTCTATACCGCCCTTCCTCCAAGGAGCTCAGAGTGGTGTACATATTTCCTCCCCTCATAAGAACATAAGAACATAAGAAGAGCCCTGCTGGATCAGGCCAAAAGCCCATCTAGTCCAGCTTCCTGTGTCACACAGTGGCCCCACCAGATGCCTCAGGGAGCACACAAGACAACAAGATACCTGTGTCCAGTCACCACTCCCTTGCACCTGGCACAGAGAAAACCCACTTCTAAAACCAGGAGGTTGCTTATGGCTTGTAACCTGTGATGGTCTTTTCCTCCATGAATCTGTCCAATCCCCTTTTAAAGGCATCTAGGCCAGATGCCATCACCACATCCTGTGGCAAGGAGTTCCACAGATGAATTACATGCTGGGTAAAGAAATATTTTCTTTTGTCTGTTCTAACTCTCCCTCCACGCAATTTTAGTGCATGTCCCCTGGTTCTGGTGTTGTGCGAGAGGGAGAAGAATTTCCCTCTATCCACTCTCTCCATCCCATGCATAATTTTATACGTCTCAATCATGTCCCCCCTCAGGCGCCTTTTTTCTAGGCTGAAAAGCCCCAGACGCTGTAGCCTTTCCTCATAAGGGAGGTGCTCCAGCCCACGAATCATTCTGGTCGCTCTTTTCTGCACCTTTTCCAATTCAACTATATCCTTTTTGAGGTGTGGTGACCAGAACTGGACACAATACTCCAGATGTGGCCTTACTATCGATTTGTACAAAGGCAGAATGATATTGGCCGTTTTATTCTCAATCCCTTTTTTAATGATCCCAAGCATGGAATTGGCCTTCTTCACAGCCGCCGCACACTGGGTCGACACTTTCATCGACCTGTCCACCAGCACCCCAAGATCTCTCTCTTGATCCATCACAGACAACTCAGAACCCATTAGCGTATATGTGAAATTTTGGTTTCTTGCCCCAACGTGCATCACTTTGCACTTACTTACATTGAAGCGCATCTGCCATTTTGGTGCCCATTGTCCCAGTTTGGAGAGGTCCTTCTGGAGCTCTTCACAATTCCTGCTGGTCTTCACCACCCGGAAAAGTTTAGTGTCATCTGCAAACTTGGCCACCTCACTGCCTATCCCCGACTCCAGGTCAGTTATGAATAAGTTGAAAAGCACCAGTCCCAAGACCGATCCTTGGGGCACACCGCTTTTCACCTCTCGCCATTGTGAAAATTGCCCATTGACTCCCACTCGCTGTTTCCTGGTCTTCAACCAGTTCCTAATCCACAAGAGGACCTGCCCTCTTATTCCCTGACTGTGGAGTTTTCTCAGGAGCCTTTCATGAGGGACCGTGTCAAACGCCTTCTGAAAATCCAGATATATAATATCCACGGGTTCGCTCGCATCCACATGCCTGTTGACCTTTTCAAAAAATTCTAACAGGTTTGTGAGGCAAGACTTCCCCTCGCAGAAGCCATGCTGACTCTCCCTCAGCAGAGCTTGTTCTTCTATGTATTTTAAGATTTTATCCTTAATGAGACTTTCCACCATCTTCCCTGGAACAGATGTTAGGCTGACCGGCCTGTAGTTTCCCGGGTCCCCCCTCCTTCCTTTTTTAAAGATTGGCGTGACATTAGCTATCCTCCAATCCTCTGGCACAGTGGCCGTTTTAAGGGACAAGTTGTATATTTGGGTCAAGAGGTCGGCAACTTCATTCTTGAGTTCCTTCAGAACTCTTGGGTGGATGCCGTCCAGGCCTGGTGATTTATTGATCTTTATTTTGTCGATTAAGTCTGAGATGTCTTCTCTTTTAACCTCTATTTGGTTTAATTCTTTAGTCAGGGGAGGCCGTTCAGGCAGCGGTATTTGCCCGAGGTCTTCTGCTGTGAAGACAGATGCAAAGAACTCGTTTAATTTCTCTGCAGTCTCCAAGTCCCCTTTTATCACCCCTTTCTCTCCCTCACCATCCAGCGGACCAACTGTTTCCCTGGCAGGTTTCCTGCTTCTAACATATTTGAAGAAGCTTTTTTTATTCCTTTTTATGTTGCCTGCCATACGTTCCTCAAAGTCTTGCTTGGCCTCCCGTATCATCTTTTTACATTTCTTTTGCCACAGTTTGTGCTCCTGTTTATTTTCCTCACTAGGGCAAGACTTCCATTTACGGAAGGAAGCTTCTCTCCTTTTCCCTTCTTTTTGTCCTCACAACAACCCTGTGAGGTAGGTGGGGCTGAGAGATAGTGACTGGCCCAAGGTCACCCAGGAAGCTTCGTGGCTGAGCGGGGATTTGAACCTGGATCTTCCAGGTCTAAGTCCGACTCCCAAACCACTACACCATCCTGGCTCCCAATACAATACTGTTTACATAACAAAATAAACTAAATAACCTCTACTGCAGTTCGTCAAAGTGTGCTCCTAGGAGCCATGGTGCTACCTGAGACCCCTTCAGGGGTTTCACAAGCACATCATAAGTGGCCACCATCTGCCCTCTTCCTGATTTGCTTGTCTCTTCCTCTGGCCTCCCTTGTCCGTGGCTCTCCTTCCTCGTTCGGGCTTGACACAGCTCCATTCCACGTATGCACCAGTGTTCTGGGGCTCCTTGTGTCTCTGCACATGTGCTGGCGGGGCTCCCTAAGAGTCCTTTTAGTAGTGTAAAGAGCTCCAGGTACCAAAAGGTTTGAGAACCACTGTTCTAGTGGGCTCCATGCCTAACTATTCCAAGAGGCATAACTTATTCTAGCAATATCTCTTGGTTGTGATTGCAATGTGGGTAGTTGACGTCATTCATTATTATAAGGCAGATATCACCTGTGTTAGGGCCAACAATACAGGGACATGTGGTGCAGGCACGGCAGGTTAGGCAACCCTGCCCCCTCATAGTTCACAGAAATGAGCCGCAGTCTAAACATAAGATTGTATGCGCTACTCACTTACTCAGGTGCAAGTGGGTAGCGTGCACACACAAACTCACAGTTAGGCTGTGGTTCTTTTATCACATGTGTGTATTGCATAGTATATACATGCAGCAAACTGAATACTTGTTTCATCCCTTCATGTGAAGAACCAGAGAGATGGCCAAACATGTAGGTACTCATGAAGAATAATTTTATTCTATAGGTGTATGGCAATGTGCTATTTAACCTAATGAACTTGAACTTGAACATGAAGAATAATAATTAATGGTGCCTCTATGCACATTACATGCTATTTTAGAAGAATTTTCAGTAAAAAAGCTGACTGGAAAAAGCATGTACTCGAAATGCCCTAACCTCACAGATCCGTGATCCGTGATGAGTCAAATCTGTGGATCCTGAACCCACGGAAATAAAGGGTCCACTGTACTGTACTCATTGACTGAATACTGATTTTGGAACATCTCATGTTAGGAGGAATGCAACTAAAAGGTGAGCCTTCACATGAAAGTCTAGGTTTGGTTTGGTGCAGAGACAGCTTCCCATACGGTGTCTTGGTCCCCATTTCTATGTAGGATCAGTGGTCCCTGATTTCAGGAAGATGGAGGGAAACAATGGGTGGAATTCTAAGCATCAGTGCCAAATATGGGATCCTGAAATTCTGCACCAACTTTTTAACTACTATTGAGCCTTCAGACCTAAGATTCATAGTGTCCCAAAGGTCTTATCCAATGCAGATATGCACAGTCCAAATACAAAACTAAGCCCTCTAAGTCCACAAGACAAGTCTGTAATCTTCATACACACATTTGCTTCTGTACAGAGGTTTTACTGTGACCAAGTATCAGGTCCAATTTTAAACCTGATGCAAGGAGTGCACAGAGAAACCACTCATGCGATATTTCACACACCCAGTTTCATGTTTAAATTGGGCTTTCAACCAGGACATGTGTAGCATGAGAACCCCAACATGATCTCGTGCTAACACTGGATTGCTGTATACCAGGGGCGGGGAACCGTTTTTCTGTGAAGGGCCACGATATTTGTTCGCTATTTTTTATTTATTTTTGCACAATCACCCCCGGTCTGTTTTGCACCCCCCCAATCGGCCTCCGGAGGCTCTGCGCTCACCCTCCAACGATGACGGCGGCTCCACGCATCACCCCTGGAGGCGAGAGAACCTCGGCGCCTCCTCCTCAGCCGGTGGCTTGGCCACTTCTGAGTAGGCCCTCGGCAGCGTTTTCGCACATGCGCACAACGCCGCTGAGGGCAAGAGGCTGCCTTCTTGCCCTCAGCGGCGTTGTGTGCATGTGCAAAAACACCACTTTCGCACATGCGCACAAGGGGCTCGTCAGAAGGGGCTGAGCCGCCAGCCGAGGAGGAGGCGCCAAGGTCCTCTCCCGGCCTCTGGGGGTGACGCACAGAGCCGGCAGTGGCCTCAGAGGCCAACTGCGGAGCCTCCGGAGGCCGATGCGGCGGCCTCCCGGTAAGCTCTCGGCGGGCCAGACCAGATGACCTTGAGGGCCTTAAACACCCCGCGGGCCTGAGGTTCCCCATGCCTGCTGTATACACAGGCAAGGTGGCCTGGTTGAAATGATGTGTCCTATGCGCTGCACTGCTAAGCATTTGGTACTTGCCTCAACTCCGTTTTTAAATGAAGCTTTAATCTTTAGGATTTGTGGGCAAGTCACTTTAAAACTATTCAAGTCAAGATTAATCTTATGTCTTTGTCATAAGCTGGTCCACTGCAGTTTGCCAGGGGGGGGGATGCATTTGAAGCAGTTAAACAATTTGTGCTAGATGTCCTGAGAATCTCAGAAAAAGTTATTTGTTTACAACTTTAAAAAAAGTGGCTGAAATTCATAGGCAGCTACATGAGGGACCCTCACAATTTTCCATACATTCAGATCTGGTATGTAGTTTTGTTTATAGCAGGAAGTGGGACTTGAGAAGCAGAACAAAAAGAGAACTGTACTGCCAGATGAGGTTTTGTTTAGGCAGCGTTCAGCTCCTTGCCGCAGTCTGATCATTTACAGATGGCTCACGTGGGACGGACTGCTATGAGATCCTAGGGCTGAACAGAATGCAGCTTCCAAGCCACTCCATGCAAAGGCCTTACTACAGCTCAGTTAATCTAAACAATGAGAAGGAAGTCAGTTATTTAATGCCATACGCCTAATGCTCTGCAGAAAGAAACTCCACCCTCTGAGACCAAAGCTGGAGACGGAGGCTTTGCAAGGAATTCAATAAGGCCCAAGCAGTTTTACAGCATGAGATCATTGCTCTGAAGATTAATAGTTAAAAGTTAAGGTTATTTGGTTCTTCGACCTTCTTTTAAAATTGCAGCGCTGCTAAGTTTGAAATCCCAGGATCATGCCTGGAGTTGAAACCAACAATACTTTTCAAGGTTGTTACAACTAAAAAGGCTACAATAATAATAATAATAATAATAATAATAATAATAATAATAATAATACAGATAGTAAATTATATATCTATGCAGAATGCAAAAAACAAACAAACAAATTAAGGAAAAAGTTTGCATTTTGGAATGATTAGAAGATATTGTTCTGCAGACATTTTAACAATGAATCATTGCATCAAAAGGACCTAAGAGGTAGCCAGAAGATAATTGTGTTAAAGTTAACTGCTTACAGTTGGAAAAGATTTCAGTTGCATTTTTTTTCTTTATATGAAATAAAAAAAACTGGCTTGTCAGAACTGACTCTTGTGACTTATCAGCTCAAGAGACAGGAAGCAACTTTGTAAAGTAAGTATTATTAGCTCCATGTATGGTCTGAGGCTGAGAGGCTCGTTTAAGACCACCTAGAAAGTTCTTTAAAGAAGTGAGATTTGAACTAGGGAAGCCTTGATTTACAGCTCAGTCTCTTAACCAACACACTGTATCAATTCTCAACCTAACCAGGTGCAGACACCTGGGGGGGAGGGAGGATTGCCCATCCAAGGCAATGACACAAAGATGTCCAGGCTCTTACTTTGGTAGGTCTACACACTGTTAGAGTGAAGTTCCATGTTCAATGTTGCATGTACCAGGTAGTACGGGTAATGATGCCATGTAGAAAAGAGAAGCCAGGATAAAAATAGATTTCTTACACCATTGTTCAATGTTTATTTACAGGTCAAAGTCATATTCAATTGTTTCCCTTTCCTTATCTCATGCATTCATATACCTATGTTTTTTTCTTCAGAGATGTGGGACATTCTAACTGGAGTTAAATCAGGGGGCTGGAGTACGATCAGTTGTACTGTGCATTATGGCTTTGTAGTTATGTAGGAACATGTACATTTCCTGTTTGTAGCTTTTGCCTTCAGCTGTTGAGGCTCCTATAATTCTGTCAGTGATTCTCATGAAACTTCCTTCATCTCCAGTTGCTTTGGGCCAGACAGGTGTATTTGTCCTGTGAACAAATCCTGGCGAATTTCCAGCTGCACAAATTCTCCTTCTTGGAAAGGCAGCCTGTATGTCTGGGATTTTCAAGCTAGAAAATATTTTACCCCATTTGAGGATGACTGTGAATGTGGATTTCTTGATCTGTATTTCACAGTATCAGGGGTACTCATCAATCACAATCAGTACATAACAGGGATGTGGATCAAGTCTGACTCCAAGTCTCAAGTCCCATGTCTCCGGGTCCAAGTCTCAAGTAAAGTTCCAAGTCTTTGGAGGAGGAGGTGGCAGCAGTGGTAAGGCGAGAGAAGTAAGGCCTCTCAGTGTGCAGTGCTGCTATCACAACTGCCTCCTCCAGTGGTAGGCTTACCAGATCTCCAACCGGGACAGAATGCTAGACCTTTAGGAGAAGGAATGTGGGCAGGTGTAGCTTGTTAAGCCTTACAGCACAATCCTAGGCATGTCTACTCAGAAGCAAGCCCCATTGTGTTTAGTGGGACTTGCTTCTGAGTAGACATGCCTAGGATTGTGCTGTAAGGGTTTAACAAGCTACACCTGCCCACATTCCTTCTCCTAAAGGTCTAGCACTCTGTCCCAGTTGGAGATCTGGTAAGCCTATCCAGTGGCCAGTGAAGAAAATGCTGGGAGCCCAGTATTCCTTCTGCATCCATTGCAGGAAGCAACAGTGGCACTGGATGCCGAGGGAGAGTGATAAATGAAGCAGGCAGGGGTCAGGGCCAGGGTCAGTCACTCTCCCTTTTATTCCAATTAATGACACCGCCAACAATACTGTAATAAATAATGTCACTTTAAGAGCTTGGAGGGTGTGGGGAGAAGAAGAGCATGCAGGCCCAGCAAAGACAACATCTAAATATCAGGGATGCCCCTTTAAGAGCTCAGAGGAGAAAGCAGAGCAAGCAGGAAGAGGGCTATGGCAGTAAAGGATGTAAGTCTGGGCAATTTTTATGTCTAGTTTGTCAAAAAGTTTAGATCAAGTCAAGTAGGTTATGTTTTTGTGATTCTGAAATTACACACTATAGTTCTTGGCAGTGTGTTATATAGCCTGAGAAGGTATGTGATGACTAATAAAGTCAGACATGACTAGGTCCCATTGAAAGTAATGGTATGTGTTAGTCACAACTAATTTGTCTCTTTGGTTTCAGTGGTACCTAGTCATGACGAACTTTCTTAGGGTACAACTCAATGTTATCCAGGTATCTTAGCCTCAGAAGATAATTATTTTCATGTATTCAACATAGGAGCTATGCAACATGACCTGGCCATTTTTTTAACCCCCCCAAACAGACGATAAAGGAATGGGATGTTAATATTTCAGTTTGTCAGGACTGGCAGATCCAATTTAAAGCTGGCACAGAAGACTGCAAATAATGGCCTGCTGAGGAAAGGTGACAGATTATTTCATGCACTGTTTCATGTGCAGTCTAAAAGCATACTGTGAGCTCTGGCTACAACTCTAAAGAGGGAAGTACATCTTATGGCAATATCAAGCTAACACAGAAAGAAACCGGGGGGGGGGGGAGATAGATAGAGATGCACAGCTTTGACTTCATGTCCTCAGTCATTGTTTACAATGGAGACAGAGAAAAGCCTTGTAATACTATGTATGTATGTATGTATGTGTATCTATATCTATATATACCTACACACAGTATAAAGTCCCCCCCACTGCCTAATCATCCAATCCTCAACATGCAGTTCAAATACTTTAATGTAGTTTTGAAACCATGCATTGAGGCATGATTAAGTAATGGTGCACCAGAAAGGGGAAGATTTGTGCACCCATGCATGTGAGAGGACTTTCAGATATATTATGGGCCACACAAATGGGCCAGTTTGAAAAGTGTGTGCAGTATATATTTGTGTATAGGCAGTGTGGTATAGCAGCTAGAGTAGCAAACCCTAGAACGTCAGCCTAGGGCTAATGGCAAACCAAATTGCTGTTCAGCACTTAAATTTGGTGGGTGCCCCAGGTCACTTACCACCATTCTGGTCAACCCATTTCACAGGGTAGCTGTGAGGATAAAAGCAAGGGGTGAAGACAACCCAGATGCTTCTCTCAGGTCCCTGGATGAAGGATGGGATAAAACAGGGGTGTCCAGTCTTCCACCATTAGGGCCTCTGCGTTCTTTAGAATTGTGTAGAAGACAGAATCTTGGCAGCTGCAGGTGCTGATGGTGCTTGCTAAAGCAGCTGCACCTGCTGAAATGCCTTCACCTATACAACCATTAAAGGGCCAGGAGTATTCATGTTGAAAGGTTGGCCACCCCTGGGATAAAAAAAGTGTGGGTGTGCATGCATGGATAGCTAAATACAGTTGACCTGCATTATCTATAGAGTTCCGTTCCGAGCCCCCCCCCCCCCGGATACCGCAAAACCATGGATGCTGGGGACCACTTTTCAAAACGTTTTAAAAAGTAAAAAAGTAAGAAAATGACCTTCCCTACCTTTGTGCCACAAAATTGCTCCATTTGCAGGGCTGCAGGGTAGTCTTCTGCAGTCCGGAAGCCACTTCTGGCTTATGTGACTGCCTCCCTTTGCCCTGGCTTGCCCTGCGGGTTGCATTCTGGGGTGACTAGCCAAGGTGATGGGAGGGGGATTGCGTGATCTGGAAGTGGCTTTTGGGAGCGCCAGATAATGCCCTCCAGCTCTGCAGCTGGTGCAGTTTGCTGCGCAAAGATAAAGGAACACGTTTTAAAAACTTGTTTTTCTTTTTTAAATTGGACTCAGTATTCATGGTCATCTGTGAATAGTGAGATCCGTGGATGGCAAACCCGTGGATGACCTCCTGTATGCACATGAAAGCCCATAATGTTTTTGCTTACATTTTATAGATGCTTATAACTGCTGTATTATTTTAATGTCCTGTTATGCTGTTAGCCACCTTAACAGAAAGGCATGATTAAGAACATATAAATTGAAACATTTATTACATAAACAGTAACAATTAACTAGGAATGCTAACGTTGCTATACTAACCAAAACTCTTTAAAATATCCAGTGATGAAGCAGAAAAAGCTGTATGCAGTTCACTCTTCCACACTGGCACACTCAAGCTGTGATACAGGCATTGTTTATCATTCGTATCTTTCCACCCTCTGTCATTTTATAGCACATATCCACAGCCCACCATTTCCTATCAGTGCCTTAAAAGACTAGCCTCTCACCCTGAAACTGAGGATGAAATAGCTTGGAAACTGCCATTAGGCAGAATAAGTTGTAAAACTCGTGGTTTTGATGAGGAGGAAGATCTTTGGCTTGTCACAAAGGTATGCTTAATTAGGACAAAACAAAATGGAATAGCCCAGTGTTTCTCAAACCGTGGGTCAGGACCCACTTGGTGGGTTGTGACCTGATTTCTGGTGGGTCCCAGGTGATGGAACGATTAGATAATTGCCACAAGCCCTGAGGCTATTCAAAAATTAGATAGCTACTAATTGCCCTTCAAAGAGCTGAGCTCCTGTAGTTTGCAAGATAGCTGCTAATTACCCTGCAAGCAGCTGAGCTCTTTACTTGTAAATAAATAAATATATTTATTTCTATATCACCTTTTTTAAGTCTCATAAAGCTAGGTGGGTCCTGATAGAGTGTCATTTTAAAAAGTGGGTCCTGGTGCTAAAAAGTTTGAGAACCACTGGAATAGCCCATTTTGTGGGGCTATTCCACTTTAAACATGGAACAGCCTGAACTGAGAGACAGGCAAATATTTTGTCGATAGTTTTACTGGATGATTTCAGCTCAGCATTGTAGGAAGATGAAAAAGGCAGGCATACAGGAAACCAGTGACTAGCCATCGCTGCTCCTCTGAAAGCCTCTTTAAGTAATTAGCTTCATCTCATTTAAACCGAATGTGGAATATTACCTCAGAACAGCTGCCATAACCCAATGTCAGCCTCACAGCTGTCTGGGTAACGCAGCAATCTTTCTCACAATCTTATAGGGCAGTAAAATAAAACATCCATGCCCCAAGATGCATACTTTTGGATGAAAACCATCTGTTTAGCTTCACTTCCTTTTGAGCTTCTTGCATACAGACTCGTATACCTAAAGTTACAAACTAGCAAAGGAAGAGGAAGTCGTTGTCAGTAATCCAAACTGTGGATGAGATGCATAGTTTTGCCTGTGGGCCACAGGGGAACAAGCGTCTCCTGTGGCGTTTGCTTTGAAATAAGCCAGTGGAAAGAAACGTTCTCAGGGAAGCTCCGTCTGGGGCAGAGTTCAGGCTGCAAAGATAGAGGACTGGTTACAACTTCCGGAAGATATAAAAGCATGTTGGACAATTGGTCTGTTTTCAGTGAAAGCTTGTGAACATCTCCTCTTGGGAAGTCACATCACAAATGCCACAGACAGAACACTTCATTTGTAAACCACCCTGCATTCAGTTACAGAACCTCTTTCAGAGTTAGGAGATCTTGCAAGTGCCAAACAAGTCTTTCTTTCAAATGTTTTTGTAGGTCAGCTGCTCTTTATATTTGCTCAATATGGGAACCATATTGGAGCTCAATATGGGAGCTCTGGAACCCTCCCCTCCCTAGTAAATTTAAAAAAACAACCTTTTTTTCATTACCGAGATCGGTGGCGATCGGAAGGGGTTCCGAGGACCCAACAGCAACATCTGACCACTGTCAGGCTGCATCGAATCTCCGCCCGCTTAAGGTGGTAGGAGTTTTCAAATGCAAAACCTGGGGGGTCACAACCCCCCATATTGGGAACCACTGACTTAGAAGGAGAAGGGGCAGAGCAAAGAGGGGGGAACTATGAGGGGAGAAGGGATGCAGAGAGATAAGCTGGGATTTCCAGGGGAATGCAAGGGAAGAAAGGAAAAGTTTCAGTGTTCAGAAAGGGGAGAGAATGGGCGGATGAGGAGAGGATTAGTGGGGATGAAGAGAAAAGCATATAGGATGCAGCTGGGATCAGCTTTCTGTATCCTGAACCAAGGGTTCCAGGCAAGGGGTGAGCCTAGAAACAGGCTGTGAAAGCCTTGAGTTGGGCGAGTTGTGTCTCCTACCAAATAAACAAACTTGACCAATGCTCAAGCCTCTGGAGGAAATCCATAGAATATCCCACAGAAAAATCCCTATTTTGGAGAACTTGAGGTAATGGTCATGAATCCTCTCCTATGGGACCTCAGACCAGAGGCTGATCTTGGGCCTCCCAAAAAAACAGGACAAAAAGCCGAGGAAGCTTTCACTCACTCTCACACACACAAAACAGAAAAGAATGACGGACTGGTGCTGATAGCGCCGGTCCGAAGCTTTGCCACAGCCTCACCTAAGCAAGCAAGGAAGGAGAAAGGGGAGTGCAGGGGGATGGCGAGCCACCTTGGGGGTGGGGTTACAGGGAGGCGGGGCGAACCAGGCTTACCTGGCTGTACGGAGCCCCTGGCCTCATTCCAACTTCCTGTGAGCAGCTGACAAGACCTGCCCCGTGCCAGTTTCGTGCTTCATTAGACTGACTCATCTTTTAAACCTTTTAAGGTCGGGTAAGGTGAATGGGACAAGGGGGTTTGGATTCCCTTTTTGGGCTTTATGCCAGGTTACTCACATTTTGGGGAAATTGGGGGCCCCTTTCGCCAGGATTTGTTGCATAGACCCCCTTTGGGAGCCTGCAGGATAAGCGTTTGTTTATTATGGACATTTTCATAACGTAGCTCTAACGAGCCGGGAACCCTTTCTTGTGTGGTCCACGATTCTCCCAGGGGATTTTTGAGCGTGCTGGGGCGAAAGGGGGTAGCCTCAGGCAGATCGCAGGCCCCTTACTCGGCTAGCAACGGGTTATTCCCAACTGGGACGAGATGCTACACCGGGGCTTTCTATCGTTTCTATCGTTACGTCTCCTGACCTTCTTAAAATGGCGGATCCTGTGTGTCCCTTTTTGCATTGCCCATTGTTCTTCGGCCTTCCCAAGATGGCGGCGCCCATAGGAGCCACGTGGAAGATTTAAGATGGCGGCGCCCTACGGGCTGCATGGACAGGGAAAGAAGGCTGCCCCCTCGGAACACAGGCAGGGAGATCGCAGTTTGGAACTGGCCCACCTTGTGCCTGGCTCACGCAGCGATCAACAGCTGCTAAGCGCCGGTTCACGAGCTCCTCCAGCTCTCGGTGCATCCTCCTCCCCCTTTTCATCTCGGCACAGCCAGTCGCTTGGGGGGGGGAAGCAGCGCGCAGGCTCGGAATCAGCTGGGCCCGGCAGCAGCTCCGCCCAGCTGCCGTGATCGGCCCGCTCCTTCCACATGCAAATGAAAGCTCCCGCTAGGCTGTCGCCCCTTGTGGCAGGTTAGAACGGGCACGAAGGCCCCCAGTAAGTATGTTTAGGTGCACCCCAGGGCAGCAAAGGCAGAAATGCCCCAAGTAACACCCCACAGCCGCCACCCAGTGCTGTGACCGGTGCTGGGCAGGCCTTGACCCAAACCTGGCAGCCAGCGCTAGACGCTAACCAGCTCTGTGCTGGCCTAAGGGATCTTGCTGTCCTGGCCCCTGCAAGGGGCTGATGGTAGAGGCCTGCTATCATACCGGCCTTGAGTCTGGGTAACACCGGCCGGCCTTCAAGCCTACATGAGATTAGCTTTAACCCTGCCTTGATTCCTGCTGGTCTCTTAACCTTTCTCTTCCTGTTAATTACTTAATAAAAGTGGCCCTTTCACCCATATATCTGACTTGCGTGTTTAATGGTGAGTGCGTTGGCAAAGAGACAATCACTAAGTGTGCAGGCAGTTCAACTTCACATGAAACGACAAGATAGTAGGAATTTGGTGGGTGTTTGGTGAGACTTCACCGTGGACCAAGGTTAACATTCCTGTTTCTGCAAGGCTTGAGAGCATTCAGTTGCAGGGCTTGCAACAGGCAAAGGGCCCACTGAGATGGTCTCCCAGGGCAAAGAGGGGTCCAAAGATGGAAAGAGGGAAGTGGCCCACAAGGTTAGCTTACCAGCCCGTGCTAGCTTCAGCAGCTTCAGTAGTGTCCATGGTGCTAGAAGGAAAGAAGGCTAGAAAGGAAAGGGTGTTGTGGGGTGTTTTTCAATCCTGGGTGTCTGTTGGCATGGTGGTTCTCAAATGGAGGATGGGATGAAGGTGACTTGATGCAGCACTGGCAGGTTAATGATCCAGAATATATAGCAAGGCAAGAAAGAGCAAACACTGAAGAACAAGATGCCCAGTGGAATGACCAGCGTGAGGCTCTAAAGCCAAGGGTTTTATAGGTTTCTGTCCCATAGAATCCTATGGGATTCTTAGGTGGGGGGGGGACTCAATCAGAATGTCCTCTATTGCTAGTCAAGGACCTCTGCTAGGTTCTGCCTTTGTTTGCTCATCCAGTTGAAGTAGCTGTAACTAGTTGGATAGCCATTGGGTTGTTTTCTAGATTGGAGCTCAACCATGAGTTTGGTGAAGACTGTTGGAGGTGTGAAACTTTGCCTTTGTTTTACAAAAATTGTTTTTCCCAACATCAGGAGTCCAGGGTTATGGTCATAAGACACCAAATGTGCTGTTCCCGCTGAATTTGGAGCTGGAAGGTTTCATCTGCATTTTAGAGGCACGAAAACTTCATTTGATTTTAAGGAGTAAACAAGTCTCCATTCACATTTGAAGCGTTAGTCTCCATGGACCAATGAAAGAGATGGGGATGATCACATGTTCAATGAAAAATGTGGCCTTCCTGGCCTTTGAATCTGTGGCTGCTTGCCATCAGTCCTGTACAATAAGCTAATGGGTTCTGAGTTGTCTGTGACGGATCAAGAGAGAGATCTTGGGGTGCTGGTGGACAGGTCGATGAAAGTGTCGACCCAGTGTGCGGCGGCTGTGAAGAAGGCCAATTCCATGCTTGGGATCATTAAAAAAGGGATTGAGAATAAAACGGCCAATATCATTCTGCCTTTGTACAAATCGATGGTAAGGCCACATCTGGAGTATTGTGTCCAGTTCTGGTCACCACACCTCAAAAAGGATATAGTTGAATTGGAAAAGGTGCAGAAAAGAGCGACCAGAATGATTCGTGGGCTGGAGCACCTCCCTTATGAGGAAAGGCTACAGCGTCTGGGGCTTTTCAGCCTAGAAAAAAGGCGCCTGAGGGGGGACATGATTGAGACGTATAAAATTATGCATGGGATGGAGAGAGTGGATAGAGGGAAATTCTTCTCCCTCTCGCACAACACCAGAACCAGGGGACATGCACTAAAGTTGAGTGGAGGGAGAGTTAGAACGGACAAAAGAAAATATTTCTTTACCCAGCGTGTAATTCATCTGTGGAACTCCTTGCCACAGGATGTGGTGATGGCACCTGGCCTAGATGCCTTTAAAAGGGGTTTGGACAGATTCATGGAGGAAAAGACCATCACAGGTTACAAGCCATAAGCAACCTCCTGGTTTTAGAAGTAGGCTATCTCTGAATGCCAGGTGCAGGGGAGTGGCAACAGGATACAGGTTATCTTGTTGTCTCTGCCATGCATTCACTAGTTGGACTTAGGCAAGCCATGCTCTTTCCACATCCCATATTCTGCAATAAATACTGACCCACTTTGCAGGGTTGTTGTAAGGAGTATTGGGATACCATCTGTGGAATGCATTCCAAATTCTCAAGCTACATGTTATTAATGACAGGAAAGCACAAGGTACAATAGCAGAGAGGGAAGAAAGGGTCGGGAGAGTTCGATGTCTTGTTTTCCAACTGTGGCATGCTATTCATCTCGCAACCGAATGCACTGCACTTTTCTGCACTGCTCCAAGAGATTGCTAGTAGACAATGAAGTGGTTGCCATAGCAATAATGACAAATCTTAAACTTTTAATACTGCCTACACAGTTGACTACACCATGCTTAGGAAGGGGGAAAGAAACCTTCAGCAAAAACCACGCTGGCTCACCCAATTGAATGTCATTAAGGCCATGTTCAACACGTAAAATATTGATGACTTGCAGAATCTTTCATCCTAATGGATGTCAAGGCACACTGATACTGTACAGGGAAGATCGCATCACTTGCACGTAAACGTCTCTGAAGGGAAAAGGGCCAGCTAGATACTACAAGGATGAAGTCAAGCTGGAATATTTTAACTAGGAAATCAAGGAAGACAACTATAATACTTTATTTGCCCCGAGACAGTGAAGTTCATGCAGAGAAGATTAGGCCAAGAACTGGAGCCAAGAATGGGAACTTCTGTCAAGCAGACAATGTTTGCAATAATCTGCCTGTGATTTATAACCCACTCCTAAATGTTTTTACTCATAGGTAAATCCCACTGAATCAATTCTTAGTAAGGGCCAAGTTACACATTAAATGTAGTTCTATAATTCTTTTTCCTAACATTTTTTTTCCTGAGGAAAAGCGACCAAGAGAAACTGGGAAACTTGGCGAACCAGTGTGTGCGTAGGGGGAGTGAAATTGCCCCCAGCTGCTTTTCTCCCACAGGGAAAAAAAAATACAAGTCTTTCTTATGTGTGCTCCCACCCTGAGGCATCTGGTAGGCCACTGTGAGATACAGGAAGCTGGACTAGATGGGCCTTTGGCCTCATCCAGCAGGGCTCTTCTTATGTTCCTCATGGTGTGAAAGCACTCTGGGAGTTATTTTTATCAAACAGCTGCCGAGGAAAGCATTAAGTAGTCCTCCCTTCATGCTGATCTGCAGATATCAGTCCACATAGCTCTTTTAAAAACCCGTTGGTAAAAGGAAACACGGGACTATATGTAACATGTAGTTTGGCCTTGAATGTGCTTAGGATTGCATTGCTGACATACTCCTGCAGTTTTCGATTCCATGTGATCTTTGAAAGGGGAAACTACAGGTAGCTCTAAATTGTAACGTTTGGGTGCTAGTAGTGACTATCCTTCATAACTCTAATCCAGTGCTACCCGAACTGGGGCGTCGCGATGCCCCAGCCAGGAACAAAGGGTTGTTACATGCCTTAAGGGGCGTGGCAACCCGTGGTGATGACGATGGCGCGTCCGGGATTGCGCCGCCACCGCCACGGACGATAAGGTCCGTTTTACCTGCATTGGTGGGCAGTGGATGTCCGGCGGTGTGTGTGTGGAGCCTGCAGACTCATCCGCAGGCCTCCCCAAGCATCGGAGCAGCGCTCCAACGCAATTGCAACCCACTTCCGGTTTCGCGTAAAAAGGGAAGTGGGTTGCGATTGCGGCGGAGCGCTGCTCCGACGCTTGGGGAGGCCTGCGGAGGGGTCCGCAGGCTTCCCACACACCCCGCCGGACATCCACTGCCCACCAATGCAGGTAAAACGGACCTTTTCGTCCGCGGCAGTGGCGGCGGCAGCGCGATCCCGGACGCGTCGTCGCGATCCCTGGGAAGGCCCACTGCCACTTAGAGCAGCGACGGGCCTTCCCAGGAGTTAGAGAACCACTGCTCTAATCCAATAGCCCAATCCTGTGTAATTCTTGCACCGGTGTAACAGTAGATCCCCCGGTGTAAGAGCACTTATGCCAGTGTAACTTGCCATACGCCGGCTGGCTGCTTATTGTAGGCAAGTAGACTAAGTCCTAGAGAGGCTCTGCAAGGTTAACATAAACCTTGGAGAGCCTCTGTAGGATTTAGTCTCGTTCTACTTGCCTGCAATGGAGGCTGCTTCTCTGTTTGTTTTAAGGAAGAAACAAAGCTTGCTGAAAGAAAAATAAGAGCTGGGGGGGCACGCACGCCTGCCCTCAGGGGAGGCAGGGTGGGGGCCCTCAGGAAACCATGGAGGGGGTGTTCGCTCTTATACACGGTTTCAAGTATCCACAGAGGGGCCTGGAACATATCCCCAGCGGATATGGGGGGAGTACTGTACAGTGTACAATTAATGCAACGATGGATTTCCACAGTTATATTATGCACTCATGCATAATTTCATTTAAGCTGAAATTAAATCCGGACAAGACAGAGGTTTTCCTGGTTCGGAAATCCACAATGCAGGTGCTAGAGTACTGTCCTGCCCTGAATGGGGTTACACTCCCTCTGAAGGAGCAGGTCCGCAGCTTGGGGGTTCGCCGGGATCCACAGCTGCTCCTCTGATGGCTGCACTGGCTGCCAATTCGTTTCCGGTCCAATTCAAAGTGCTGGTTTTGACCTTTAAAGCCCTATACGGCCTGGGGCCAGGATATTTGAGAGACCGCCTATTTCTATATAGTCCAGCTCGTCTCCTTAGGTCATCGGAGAAGGCCCTTTTGCGGGTACCATCGCCCAGGGAGGTGCAAGGGGCGGCGGCTAGAAATAGGGCCTTTTCAGTAGTGGCACCAACCTTATGGAATTCCCTCCCTTTTGACTTACGAACTGCTCCCTCCTTGGAGACTTTCCGGCGAGGCCTGAAAACTTTCTTGTTCAAAGAAGCCTTCTGAGTCTCGGCCTTTTTTTAACATCCAGCGGTTACAGGTGTGGTGCTGCTGTCCTTATACTCTTGTTTCTTAAATTGTAATAATGGTCTTTTTATCGTTTTTAGATTGTTGTTTATGAGTTTTTAATTAACAGTTTTATTGCTTTTAAAGGTGATTGTTTTTTGTAATTGTTTTTTCCTGTTTTTGTAAGCCACCTTGGGTCCCTTTGGGGAGAAAGGTGGGATAAAAATATTGTAAATAAATAAATAACCACATACATACATAGTTACAGTAGAGAGGAGGACTGAAGTGTAGTGCCAAAGACCTCATGGGAAAAGTGGGTTTTAAGAAAGGGTTTTAAGAAAGCAACCCAAGAAACATCTTGCAGGTGTCTGGGTGTCAGTTCGAAGCATAAGAGGAGTCAAAGGACAAAGGGAGGAGTTAGGGGCATGATATAAGAAGGCCATGGATGGTTTTGAAAGTGAGGGTAAGGAGCTTGTGCTGGATCCAGGAGTAGACAGGGAGCCAGTGAAAGGATTTAAGGCCTTTGAGTTTAATGTGGCTTAGTCCCAGATAAAGGTGTATAGGATTGCCGCCTTGATTACCTGGGTGGAAACATTCTTGCCCATTTGGGTCACCTGGCAACAGATAAAAAGACTGTTACCTGCCCAGTATGATGCAGTTCTTTTATTCTTAACAGTAATATTTAAAGCAAAATATTTGTTATTGCCCCCATGGCCATTTCATGACTGAAGGACAGTACAATCCATTCACTATAATTGTATCGAAACTGTTTTACAGGTACCGCCTTACCTCTAAGGCACATGGCAGAGTGGCACAGCGCAGAGCTCGGCAACCCCAAAGTTCAGCAATAATGTGGTGACGTCATCACCGAACATCTGGAGAGAGAACATCACAATGAGTTGCGATGCTTCCCAGCTGCAAAACAGGTCTGCACAACCCTAGAGGGCACAGTGGTCTATTCAACCAACGTCTGCTTTAATTCTGACTGCAGAACAGTGCTGCATGGACGCAGAAACATTTCTAAACTGAGTAGTTACCCTAGAGTACGTATTATGGATAGCAAATCTCATTACTGTCTAATCTCGCTTCTTATATTAGCTAGCATATGAATGCACTGGTGGAGAAATTGGGAAAAGGTAAAGCTAGGAACAGTTTTCTACATACTGGGCTCCACCAGGGTATGCAGGAGAATCATATTCTGTTTTTGTTTTGTTTTTTCAAATGAGGCCCCCAATTGAAAACTGTTGTGACACAGAGTGCCGCCTATTTGCACTAGCTCAGCCATTAACAGAACACAATATGCAGAGTTGAGTCCACACAGCTAGTGACTGCTGTCAATTAGGATAAAGGGAAGCAAATAACCTGTGGCCCAAGAAGGGGAACTGACCTGCAAGCCCCCTCACAGCATCCTTGTAAGCTGTGGGGAAGATTATGAGGGATGGACAAGGGATTGAATTGTGCTGGCTCACATAACTTCCTCAGCCAACCTGTCCTTGCTCAACCTCATCTAACACAGTCCCACTGGCTGCTCTTGTCCTCCTGCTCTAAAGAAGTTCAGGGCATGTCGGCATGAGGACCTTTCGCCAGGTGGGAACTATGTCCTGCTCTTCCTTTCCAGTTAGAAGCCACATCCCTTGAGCCTTTGTCAATAGTTCATTATTACAAAGTTTTATTTCATGGAGCACATAATTGTCTGGACATTCATGGAGCACATAATTGCCTGAGCACATAATTGCCTAGACACTGTCTCAAGGGTGTACTCAACCTTTTCGGGCAGCATACCACCTCCAAGGCTGCCACCGCACTGCATATCACTGGAAGTAAGTGGCGATGACGTCATCACCACTTACTTCTGGGTTTTTGGCTGTGCCGGAGCCCTGAAAAGATTGGTAAGAGGATAAGGGAAGGCGGGAGGTTTTTTTCCCAGAACGGGAGACCCACACGCTTCAGCTCTGCTGGCTTACCGTCCTTTTCAGGGCTCCAGCGTGGTGCAGCAGCGATGGCAGCCGCCATCTTGCTGCCCGAGTACCAGCGTACCACCAGCCCGCGGTTCACGTACCACTAGTGGTACGCGTACCACAGGTTGGGAACTTCTGCTATAGACCCTTTAATATCACCCTGGTGTTGTTTTAACTATTCCAATAGTAACTTTTCTTGGCAACTGAACATAATGACTACCAAGACAGTAAACACTGGGTAGTACATCTCAAATTGTTCTCATAATTGTTTCTGACTCTTCATGGCTTAATGAGCTGGCATTCTGTTTCCTATAAGAACACAAAGAAGAGAGCCCTTGAACAACATGTTTGGCACCATTTCAGTGGGGATGAATATCAAAGGAAGTTGTTTGTCTTTTCCTTTCTTAATTATTTGCTCACCCCACTTCTGCATACACACACACCGTAAGAAAACAAGACAAGGAGAAATATGTGCAAGGGTCATTTGAAGACCCTTTAAAAAAGTAAAAAAGCACATTTATATTTTATATCGTGTCCCCTTATCACTAAAGAAAAAGCACAAAATTAAAGAATTCCCTATAGACAGTCCGCTTGGTAGTACCGCTTTAATAATTAAACTGTATCTCTCTCTTTTTTCCTTCTTTTAAGAGATGTTGATGTACGATGCTTTCATCCTTTAGGAATGCATTAGCCTGGCTGAGAGAATTTCACAGAAAGCACTTTGATAATACAATATCAGCAATATTGTTTTCATTGTTAGGTCCCTTTTTACCCAGTTAGCATCAAAATCTCAGAAGATGATCGAACAACACTTGAGAGGCATGCTCCTAAGAATGTTGCACTTTTAGAAATGCTAGGATAAGGGAAAGGAAAACCAAGGAAGAAGTTGCAGGGTTTTATTACTGCGTTTTTTGCTTAATTCTTGTCGGCTGATGTGGAACGCTGGGCACCAAAAATCAATTTTTTGTGCATGAAGCTTTAGGCATAACGAGTTTGTTGCTGAATAATAGAACCGATCTTTCTGTTTTTCAAAATAAAATACCTCCAACACAGTGATCTGAATGTTGTTGTGCCAGTGTATGCATGATACAAACTTCCCAGGGCTTGCAGAAGCAAAATGAACAGCTCAATGCTTTCCTGAGCTGGCCCATAGCATGCAGCGGCACTGACGCAGCCCCCACTGCATGCTATGGGCTGGTGGGGACCAGGCAGCGATGGAGAGGTGGTCCCCAGTAGGCCTCCTTGGGCCTGCACTAGCTCTTTGGTTGGTGTAAATCTGAGTCGGTCCAGGCATGTGTGTCAAGGCCGGGCTGGGGGCACAGGATATTGGTGGAGCTGCTGCTACCAAGATCCACCCCTAGGCCACCCTTGACACACCCCTGGCCAGCACAGATCCCTGCCCTGTTCCTTTCTCTGAATGCCCCCTCCACTGACTTACCTGCTCCGGTGAAATCTGGGTGCTCTGTGGGCATGCATCTGGGGCTGCCAGCCATTCACACTGGTGGCCCTAGCCTGTGCGCCATTGCTGTGGCTGCTGCGCTGGCTCATGGCCTTGAGCGGATGGAATGCAAGTTCCATCAGCATAAGGCTCGGATAGGATTGGGTTGTAACTTATCTTCTTGTTTCGACCTGCAAAGTGGGGACTCACTTTGTGTCACATGATAGATATCATACAGTAGTAGTGCCTTATATTCGGTGAGAACCTTGGTCCATCTCACTCTGTACTATCTCTACACCGTCTGGAAGCAGAGTTTCAGAGACCTTTCTCAGTCCTAACTGGAGATTCCAGGGTTTGAATCTGGGGTCTGTTCATGTCCAGAACATGTGTTCTATGGTCCCTCCCTTTTTGATTAGATGAAATATGTGAATTCACTTCCCATTTTCAAGTGGTAATTCATGAGGATATGGACCCAAATGACATGTTATGCCAGAAGTCCATGATTAGATCCCTTCCTTGACTCAATTTGTGTTGTACGTTTCTGTGATTCTATCCTTAGACGGTTCTCTTATTAGTCATTTTTTTCAGTGTTCCCATACAGTGAAGTTTTTCCTCTTTTTTCCCCCTCTCTCCACTGGGGCCCCTGACAACCAGGCGTGCATTTTTAGGACTAATGGATTCATGGGTTCATTATACTGATTGCCAGTAGCACTGACTGTTTCACACTTCTTCACCTTAACCTCTGCAAGATGTCCTGTCCTGGTTATTGTAGAAAGTCACACTTTCAATGATGTAGTCCATCTGGTAAATGAGCAAACCAAGGAGACGGGGTGCCATGTGAAAGTTGTTTTCTGTTAAGTGATTTGTTGGGTCACATGGAAAATTAGACACCTAAATTTAAATTTTGGTGCACGAGACTTTATGCACACAAATCCCATTATCTAGTAATGGGATTTGTGTACATGCCTTCAATGCCCTGTATTGAAAATGTCTTTCCTGCAGGGTGGACTAAATACATCATGTGGACTGAATATGAATGAATAGTGCTACTGTTGGCTTCATCCCCAGGCTTGTCATGTGATCTCTATCACTTGTCCACACAGCAGAGCAATGTATACATTTTTTCACCTTTGGTTACAATCCTTAGTAGAATGTTGTCTGTGTTGCCTGTTTCACAACAGCAGCTCCTTGAAAATAAAATGATTTTAAATTCTTAAGGAAAGCTTGTTCAAAATATAACTTTTAAAGTCTGGATCTTGTCTACATTCCATGCCTGGAAGTATCATTGCCGCACCACTTCATATTGATCAGTTTGCACAAGGCTATGATTTTGGTTATAGTTGTTCAGTTATTTTATGCTATTATTATGGTATTAATAACTCTCCTGCCCACATTTCAAGACTCAACAAGGATAATCTCTATTTGTGATTTACATTCACCAAAAAAAAACTACCCCCAAAACTAAACAACATGGATGGAAGTAAAGACGTTGCAAGCATTCTACCCTGGAGTTTGATATACAGGTGGGCCCCCATATCCGCTGGGGACATGTTCCAGGCCCCTCCGTGGATACTTGAAACAGTGGATAAGAGCGAACACCCCCTCCATGGTTTCCTGAGGGCCCCCTTACCCTGCCTCCCCTGCAGGCAGGCATGCTTGCCCCCCCCCCCCAGCTCTTATTTTTCTTTCAGCAAGCTTTGTTTCTTCCTTAAAACAAACAGAGAAGCAGCCTCCATTGCAGGCAAGTAGAACGAGACTAAGTCGTAGAGAGGCTCTGCAAGGTTTCTGTTAACCTTGCAGAGCCTCTCTAGGACTTAGTCTCGTTCTACTTGCCTGTAATAAGCAGCCAGAGGCTGCTTTTCCTGTTTCTTTGAGGAAGAAACAAAGCTTACTGGGAAAAAGTAAAAGCCTGGGGGGGGGGTCCCCCACGATCCGTGGATAACTGAATCCATGGATAGCAAATCAGTGGATATGGGGGACCACCTGTACTGAATTCATCTGCTGGAATATTTGTGAGAAGAATCAAAATAAGCACAAAAGTACCCACAAAAAATTGAACGTTTGAAAGCCAATGGACTTCTTGCAAAGATTCTTTTTCATTCAAACCTTTGAGAGTGGTCGTGGGCATTTTCCAGTCTTTGCGAGTAATAACATGGATGATTTGCAAAGCTCAAGCTTTTGTGGACATATGCTTGAAACGTGCACAAAAGCCTGACTAGATTTCATATTGAACATAGGGATGTTTGTGCATTACTACATGGAATTATCTTCAGAGATGCAAATGATGACATGATGCAGACAAAAAGGAAAATCATATATGTCATATTACATCACGCATTGTTCCTGGCAATGTTATCAGCCAAGATTTTTCCTCAGCATTGTACTAGTTCTATTTTGACCTGATTCAAAGGTTGCTATAGCAGGTGGAGTCATACTATAATATTGCATGACTCTCCTGAAGACTCATTAACAAAAACCACCACCACCACAAGTTGTTCTGCCTCTCAATCATTTTCCAGAAAGTAACACTGTCTTCCTCAAGGAAACCACTTCACTTGCATCACATTCCAAGCTACAAGAAAAAGTAAATAAGAGACAACCTTTTGGACTTAATAAAAATTGATTCAGATAGCAACTTTTTATTTATGTATTTTATTGCAGTCTATATACTGCCTTTCTCATAGACTCAAGGTGGTTTACATAGGCAGACCGACCATAAACCCCTATTTTTTCAAATTGGAGTGTTTACAATGTCATTCTATGAGAGTTAAGTCAACTGTCTTAAGTTGCAAGATGAGACTGGGTTTTTTTTTTCCCCCGGGTTCCATTTTGTATTCCCAATAAACCTATGTTCTTTGTTCTGATTAAAACAAACCTGCCAAGTCCCTTAACTGAAAGAGCAATCAGCCTCCTGTCTATATAAGCCTGATTTAGCCACAGAGCTATCCAGAGAAGGCTAGAGCCTGTTGTGTAATGACATGGGGGGATGTGTGGGTGAGAAAGAGAAGTGAAGCAAGGAAGCAACCAAGATGCTTCTCCCCCATCTCCCTCCTCAGGTAGCTCCAGAGACGTTTCTGTGCTAGGGGCAGTACTGTAAGTTGCGCCCCGTCCTAGTCCCCATTTACAACCAGGAATTAGGAGGCCCCGCCCCCCTCACCGTCTGAGCCATTCCATGCAGTGAAGGCAACGGGCAACTTACATTACCGCCCCTACCGTAGAAACGCCTCTGGGTAGCTCAACACAGAGAGTGGTCAGTTGACAGACTGACATAGAAGGGTCGAAACCTTGTATGGTACCCTCACTCATGGCTATAAGGACAGTTCCAACCTACCACATGTATGGCTTTGGCATGTTGTATATGTGGTTTGATGTGAGCTGAGGGTGAAAAGTACTGAGTTATGGATGTGAACGTGGTCCTTCACGGCACAACCCTGGAGGTGGACTGTCTGAAGCCCATGCAGAGTGAACACATTCAAAGCAAAGTGAAACAACATGGTATATGGAGGAACCATCTCCAGATTAGGTGCCTATCATAAGGTAACCAAGATTTTTTTTAATCTATTTGATGGCAAGGAAACAAGAATTGAATTGCAATCACATTTGAATTAATTCTGAAACGAGTAGGTTTCTATTTCATTACCTTGGGAACAAAATTCCTGTCCTAACTTGTTCAGCAAATGGTATAGCTGATAGGTTGGAGAATTGTTTTAGCTCAATTTCCATTTCAGCTGTACTGAAGTGTTGTACGCCTGGGAATAGCCAAGGCAATATCACTGTCCCGGTCATTACATTAGGCGGAGATAGCTGAATTTATTTGGTAATGATGACAATCCGTACAGCTGCAATACAGGCAGCCTAAATCTCTTGTGTCCATTTTATTTCCTGAGATTACAACATTACTATTAACTAGTGTTTCCTCATAGCAAATAATCTATTCCTGAATAAAGCAACTGAAAATACTTGCTACATAGCTAAAGTTCCGATAGTGCTATCTAACTTTCATTTAGTACTAATAAAGGACCACACAAGTACATAACACGAGCATACAAGAGTTCGAAAGTACATACCGTATTGTCCCGAGTATAAGACGCACCTGATTATAAGACACACCCTTAAAGTTTGGTGCTATTAAAAATTTTTAATTAAATCACTGGCATTAAATTGCAACAGCCTGATTATAAAACGCACCCCTAGTTTAAAAACTTAAATTAGGAGAAAAAAGTGAGTCTTATACTCAGACCAATATGGTAATACACAAAAGTGTGCAATACTTTGTAGAAAATGGGTTTTAAATTTTTCCTGATCTCTGGCACGACTCATGCAGGGATCACATATCCCAGGAGGTCTCCACATCGTGTGGTCTGGTATGGGAGGAGTTCCATGGGGGTGACACCATGAGATCTTGTCCTGGGTGTAACCAGCCCTAGTGACACCCCTGAATTTAAGCAGAATGTGATCCGAGAATGAGGAAGGTGGAAAACAGGTTGATGCTTCTACACTTCATTCCCCTCATTCCTGGATGTGAGTGTGGCTACCACATCTGTGATTGAGGACTATGCTTCTTGAATAAGCTCCTTGATGTTACTTTTGTGTGTGCTGTGTTATGTCTATTATCCATTCTTTTATGCCTTAAGAATAAAGTGTTACTTAAATTTATTTTGTTTCTTGAGTGGTATAAATTTAGTTGTCTAAATTATACCACTCTGGACTCACAGTATGCAGATGTTCATACTTCGAGATTCCAGAGTAGCTTAAGGTTGTTCAACACACTGGAAGTGTGAATGCCTTTTCTTTAGGAGGCAAACTGGGACAATACAATGGCCTTAACATCTAGAAGCCTAGAGGCTATTTCCCCAATGTTGAATGCATGCTGAAAACTACATGGAAGTATTGGAAGGTTGCACTTAAACTCAAAAGAAGATTGAGGCCTGAATGTTTTGTTAAGCCGTCTTTCTGCTTTATCTCATAAATGCATTTGAAACCTCAGATCTTCAGGGGGAATAAAGGACCATCCAAGTTGCCAAGCAGTAAGAGATAAGATGAAGTTGGGAAGACAAACCCTTTTAGTAATGGCACAGGCCATGTAAACAGATGTGGTTGCAATGAATAGAGGGGACTGAATAGCTGCATTGTTCCTTCTTTGATTTCTGTTGAGACTCCTCAACATGAGTCTGACTGGCAGATGACGGCTTATATACAGCATAGAGACACAAGCAGCTTATGTTAGCTCTATTGAATCCAAAAGAGATGGCCTCAGCCAAAAGAGGCAAGTAGAATACTATGAATGATGCAGAAATGACTGATACTTTCTCTGACCTACGCAACTTGTGACCTGTCCCTTTGAATGTCATCCATCGGTCATCATCGGTCCACCAATCCAGTAGCTCAATAATTTTTTTTTTGCTTTTTTTTTTAAAAAAACTTATGATTGATAAACTTGAACTGAAGTGAATTGAACTGTTTTTGCTACCTTCGAGAAATGTTAAACCAGAGGATTTTAATGCACCTTGAATTCCACAATATAGTGCTGTTGGGTTCAGCTTGCTGGGCTACAAGTCGTGTAGGTCTGCTCTGTACAAGAGATATTTCCACACCTTGCGTACTATCTGTAGTTCTGATTTTCCCATCCGAAGGAAGGATACAGCAGAAGTTGAAGGATACAGAGAAGAGCAATCAAGGTTATAAGAAACATGGAAGACCTTTTTACAAGGAAAGTCAACAAAAGATCACGTTTCTTGCTTTTCCAAAGAATCTATCTGGTTCTGTACAGAACTTTCCTGTACTTTCACTTCAGTACCTTAGTAAAACTGCAAAAAATAAAATAAAAATCAATTGAGAAAAAAATGTGTACCTTTGGGGCATGGAGGATGCAAAGTTAATGCTCCTCTTAGTTTTATCCTTCAGATGGGCATCATCTGGCATAGTCTAAACACGTCAATTTACGTGTAATGCAGGATGGATGTGCTTTCATCCTATAAAATCTTAATCTATATGTGGATATGTCCTATAGAGAAAATATTATTTATGTAATGGACTGGGAAAAGAGGAACAGGAACAGTAGTTTGCTACACATAAAAGTAGGAGTAGTCAGCAAAATAAAATATTCTGCTCATTCTTAGCACAACTGACCTCTGAAACTGGAGAAGTCATGGTCAATAGCATAACTGTTTCAAAAAGTGTTAGAGAGATTAATGGAAATTAATGGTCCAGTCCTACCTTCTCCAAAGTGAAGAAGAACTCAAGAGCCTCTTGATGAGAGTGAAAGAGGAGAGTGCAAAAGTCAGCTTGAAACTCAACATTAATAAAACTAAGATCATGGCATCTGGGCCCATCAATTCCTGGCAAATAGAAGGGGCAGAAATGGAAGCAGTAACAGATTTTACTTTTTTGGGTTCCAAGATCACTGCAGACGGAGACAGCAGCCATGAAATTAAAAGACGCTTACTCCTTGGAAGGAAAGCTATGGCAAACTTAGACAGCATAATAAAAAGCAGAGATATCGCCATACCAACAAAAGTTCGTATAGTCAGGGCGATGGTGTTCCCAGTAGCAATATATGGTTGCGAGAGTTGGACCATAAGGAAGGCTGAGCGCCAAAGAATAGATGCTTTTGAACTGTGGTGCTGGAGAAGACTCCTGAGAGTCCCTTGGACTGCTAGGAGATCAAATCAGTCAATCCTAAATGAAATCAACCCTGACTGTTCCCTGGAAGGACAGTTATTAAGGCTGAAACTCAAATATTTTGGCCACCTAATGCGAAGAGAGAACTCTCTGGAGAAGACTCTGATGCTGGGAAAGATTGAAGGCAAAAGGAGAAGGGGAAGGCAAAGGATGAGATGGTTAGACAGCATCACCGATGCAACGAACATGAAAATGAGCGAACTCAGGAACATAGTGGAGGATAGGAAGGCCTGGCGGGACATGGTTTATGGGATCACGAAGGGTCGGACACGACTTAACGACTGAACAACAACCACCTACTTTCTCCAGCTGATGGCGGTGCACCTCTTCTGCTGGCACTGAGTGCCATAAAGCAGTCAGCACCCATTGTAAAAGATGCTCTGGCAGTGCGCAAAGCTGTGCGCTGCTGGAGCGCCAGCGTGAAGACTGGAGCCTTCCCCACACTCTAGAGCAGCGCAACGATGGCAACAATGGAAGTAAGGTGAGGGGAGGTGGTAGGGGTGCGGGAGGAAGGAATGGGGTGGGGGAGAGTGGAATGGGGTGGTGATGAGGCAGGGGATGGGTGGTTCAGGTCTGGGAAAGGGGTGGGTTTGGCGCCGAATCCTAACCCCCTTCGTGGACCCAATCCCATGGTGCAGGTCCACGTGGACCTGCACCAGCTATTTAGCTAGCACAGGTCTGAGTAGACCCCTTTGCACCACAGAGGCTTACCCCCAGGTGAGGAAATGATTGTTCTCTTACCAAGAGGAGACCTCCGCAATTCCCCCTCTGCAGAATGTAGCAGTAGCCATTTTGGCGCAGCTGCATCAGCAGGTGGGAAAGAATAAGATTGGGCCCTAAAACTATCAGAATACTCGTTCTAATGCTTAAGAAGGCCCTTATGTATTTGTTTAACATGCTTATACCTCACTCTTCACCTCCCATCTGGGGTGTGCCAGTTTTCAGCATCTTAAAAATGAAATTACAGTATAGCAATAAAAACATTAAAATACAGAACCTAAAAACTAAAACAGCCAATAGTAAACAAATAATATAACATTCTTATGCATTAAATGCAAGGAGTTGATTACTCTTTTAGCACCTTGTGCTATTTATATTCTTTTTTAAAAAATCTCCCGCATCAGGATCATTATACTTGTTGGGAGTTAGTAGAGTGGGATGGATGGGATAGATAGAGCTTTTTCTCATGAACGTTCAGGGCCAAATTATACAACACCCCAACACAGGCTTGTTTTAAATCTGTGCAGTCATTTTCCATCTGCCCAGATGAAAGGCATTCCCGATGAACTGGTTATCCACCATAAGTCCAGATTGCCATTGAGCTCATGATAATTTGTTAGTCCCTCAGCTCATCATAGGAGCTTTTCACACATAAGAATACTCCCCCACCCACCCAAGGCTGAGGTCAAACTTGTATGGAGGTTCTGTTGGTGTGAACCAGGCCAGACTTCCCATCCTCATAATGAAAACTGTGTTGGCTTTATGTACACTACACATACGGAGGTCCTGGTTCACACATCTAGCTGCATGGGAGCTGCCTCATTTTTGAACAAGACTGGTAAATTGCTCAGAAGACCACTTCACCATATGCCCCTTTAAACCAGGCAGATGGAAAATGGCCATAGAATTGTAATTGAGCTCCGTTTTGGATCATGTGAAATACTTTTGATGCTAGTGTGAAAATGAACAGCCTTTACAAAACCAATCTGATTGCTAGGAATATAAATACAGACAAAACCTAACATCATTGCTCATCCCACCAATGCGCTTTTTTGATCAGAATGTTCTTATGTGTATCAAATGCTTCTGGTACCCTGATTCTAAAGCAAGTGCCATCAATTTTCACTAATTTTCACGTAAACAGGTTCGCATTACAGCCAAATTATACATAGCCGTTAAGACAGCTCGTCACATTTAAGAGTGTGAAGCTAAGGAGTAGCTAAGAGGTAGGATTGTGTAACCAATGTCCAGACTACACTTTAAATGTACAATGTTAAGTTTCTTGCCCTTCTTGTTTTAAAACAGGCTGCCATCCTGAAGAATATTGAGCAGATTGTGGTCTATTGTGGATGTTTTCAGGCAAGCAACTCCTGAGGTACAGCACACGTGTTCATTGATTTATATCACGGGAGATCTTATTGTTGGGCTCTCTGAAAAGGTCACAGAGATACCAGCAGTTGGAAGTTTGCCCAGCTTTGCACAAATAGCCCCAGGAAGAGAATATCTGATTTTGCCTTTCTTTTTTCTTTTGGTAAAAGACTTTAGCAGGCTGAAAATCTGCTTAACCTTATGCTGCATCTCCATTTCCACTAAACTGCTAAGTGTTCTAAATTGCAAGCCAACAAGCGAGCTCCTCTGAAATTTAGAGGACCACATTTTCCTATACACACCCTTTCTCTTACACCCTTTCTTTTCTTTTTGCAGTCTTACCATAATGTAGTGAAACAAAAGTGTCCCTTACAAAGGCGACAGATTTTACAGCTGTGACATTTAGTTCAATATCATGTTGATTTGGCCTATATATATATATATAATGTTAGAGAACTTTCCCGGTGAAGAAGCGACACTTAACCGAACATGAGTGAGAATGTGTGAGAGTACATATGCACACAGTTGTGTGATCTCTCTCATGCTGAGATATACCGTATACACTGTGTAAAACTGGCTTGTTCTGATGCCTACGTTACAAAGGATAAAGAAGGGCAGCTTTTCCATGGAGCATTTAGTTAGCACTCCATCTGAGGAGACACAGATCTACACTTAGAATTTTTTTGTCTGCATAGGATTTTATGCCCTGATATCTAGAGCACTGCCAACTGACAGATAAGTCAGACCGGGTTTGTGCAGCTTGCCAGGAAGACTGTCTGTGATTTTGTTTGTTTTGGTGGAGTGAGGACGGGAATGACAAGTGATGGTAAGGAAATGGGGTGCTGTAATTCAATGTCTCGTTCTGCCCCACACACAGTGCGTTCCATGTTGTTAATAGCTCTAATAGGATTTTGGCATAGGGCCAGAGAGAGAGAGAGAGAGAGAGAGAGAGAGAGAGAGAGAGAGAGAGAGAGAGAGATGCGCTGAAGACAGAACTCCTGCCTATTTTAAAACTCTAACGCAATGTCAGGGCTATCAGGCATCTCTTTAGTCCTCTCTGACAGGGCTAGAGGCACTTTTCTATACATGAATGTGTCTCATGCATTCATGAGCTTCTTTGACACCACAGCCTCTTTTGTGAAGAGCCAGATCATTGCTCTACCCTTCTCTCAGCTGCCATATGGTGCAGTGGAAACAGGCTTACAAAGGGGGAGTGAGAGGCAGAGAGACCGAGAGAAGAAAGAAATCAAACTATAGCAGATGAAATTGATTTATTTTCTGAGCAAACGGGGGCACATGAGTGAGGTTGGGTGGAAGGAGGGGGAGGCCCAGGAATATAAAGCTCTCCACAGAGCAGGCAAGCAGGCTGTTCATGTGACAGCCGTGCTGTGGTCATTCTCTAAAGGGAGAAACTTGAAAATAAGCATACTCATTTTTGTTATCTTAGTAAGACTGTCTGAGAAAGACTTGTAGCTCCAGTGGCTTGACAGTGGTCTCTATCACTTCAGTTCAGTCAGTTCTGAGAGAGAGAGAGAGAGAGAGAGAGAGAGAGAGAGAGAGAGAGAGGTACACACTATGTGATGTCCCATATGTGCATAACTGGCTACTTCAGAAGATTCCAGAAGGTTCCTGTATCCAATGGGAAAGACATACTGTCAGTGGAAAACGTGAGCAATCTGTACCGCCCAGTCAGCATTTGTCCACAGTTGTAGAGGAGGAGAAGCAGCATTGGCCCATCAGCCATGACTATATTTGAGCAGCTTAACTACTTTTTGAAATACTATGGAAGACGGGTTGTTCCTTTAATGCAGATGTTGCTCTTTTGCCACCATATCAAACAGCTATTGACAAAAGGAGTTGGTTACCAGTGATGGTCTGTCAGTGGGTAGACTAGGAACAGCCACTCTGTATCAGACTAACATGCAGCATTTAGGTCTACGGTCAGATTCCCCAACCCTGGCACCAGACATTTACAGTCACACGGACAATGAATATTGGCAATTTCTCCTGAGGAAAGAACTGAACTCGGTGTTGGATCTTCTGGTCTCCTTTTGACTCATGTGGCACATGGGCTGATGTGTGGAACTCCTCGCACACTACCATTTTTGAAATACTGTCTGGCAGAGCTGTTTTTCCTCCCCACCCCACCCACTCCCAACTTTTTATAAAGCAAATTAGCTTGTCGAGGCCTTGGTGGTGTTTCAGTGTTGTGGGCAGCTTGTTTCCAACAGACTACCGACTGCGCAATATCTACAGCTGAGCTGGGGCTTAAATTCCTAAGCACAAATTTTTCCTTCTCTTTGGATCACGGAACTAGCTCGATGCTCGACACTCCAGCCATACAAACAGAAATGGGTGCGAGATTTGGCTCTCATGCGACACATGCAGCACAGTAGGTCTCTTCCTGCCAGAGAAATCTGTACTGATCCAGACTGCCTCTGTTGCATTCCCCTCCTTCCATTCAATATTGTTGGATTGATTCGTCTTACGCAGCTGCCCACCCAATTATTTGCTATGTAGAGTGAGCAGCCAAGATTGCTGTTGTGGATTTTTCCTGCTGTAATGATAGCCCAGTCCGCAGGGTTAGCCTGGGCCATGGAACTCGTTCCTTATCGGTCTTGCAAAGTACAGTGGAGCAGCGTTTCCGCTGCCCTCCTTTCAGTTGCCAAAACAGACTGACCCGTGCCAGCAGTGCTACTTCTTTTGGCTCATTTTCAAGAATTATTTTAAAGGAAGTCGGGAAAAATGCATTATACAAATTCTCCATGGAAAACACGTGCCTAAGATTATATTTCCCTCTGTCGCACACGCCAGCATTTAATTAAAACAGAAGACAATGGAAAGATCCATTGCAGCTTAGCTAGTCAAGCCATCTTCCACTGGGTTCTGTAGTTTTCATTTTGCATGGACGTTAAATGATCACTGCACTTACATTCTATTTTGCTTTTAAAAACCAAGCACTCTACCATACCCCATGTATCTCTGAAGCTGCTGATGGTAGCCAAACAGTAAGAGCCAAAAGGTCGTTTTTAATAAATTAAGACTTTGTGATTTATACAAACTAAACATGCCCATTATTTATTTATGTGTTCATTTATTCATACATATCCCACTTTTCTATAACAATGTATACCCAAAGGTGCATGCAATCAGAATAATACAACAATCAGATAAACAATTAAAACAATAAGACACAGAAAAAGCACTGTAATGAGTCCTATAATTAAATATACATTTTCAAACAATCTATGTACATTTTGAACGGTCATGGTGTTCTTGCTGAGCATGGACTTTGTTGGACATGACTTTATGCCTTCACAACCTCTACAAGGTTCTATCAAGCTTTTCCTTAAAAACCACTAAGCGTCGTCGTCCCCATTCATCATTTCAGTGAGCGTGTTCTCCAATTTTATTTTAGCTTTTGAGTGATAGCATCCAACAGCCCAATGCGCCATAACTCCCTGCATGGCAATGCAGTAGCACCAACTTTCCCTGCCAGATGGTGGAGATGCTTGAGGAAGGCGGAATGGGGCATTCTGGGAGGAAGGGATTGGTCGGCCCGGCCCAGGAAGGGGGAGGGATCATCGGCGGTGGCTCTGCTGAAATCCTATCCCTCTTCCCGGGCCTGGCTGTTGTTACACAGCAAAATAGTTAGCTCACATTCGAGTAGACCCATTGGGGCAGCTGGGGCTCTACTAGGGGTAAGGAGAGAATTGTGCTCCAGCCACGCCAGTGCAGGGTCCTCGCTAGACATGATGCAGCATGGGCTCTATTCCCGTTAGACAGGATTGGGCTGTTAGTTACAGAGGGGAAATGTGAGACCTGCAACCATAAAGGACAGTCCGTAGTGCAGAGGCTGATTCAAAGAAGGGGCATCACCTGATTGTCTGACCACCAGGCAGGCGTTCCCACCCTGACTGCAAGCCACGGTGACCTTATCACCATCAACCCCGAAAGGGGGAGAGGCAGCCAGACTGCAGAAGCATATCCCAAGCTGGAATGCATTTGAGGTGGTTCCCACCAGGCCAGGGACTATCAGCCTCTCACTCTGGCAAGCAACTCAGTAGTGGAAAGTGGGTTCCTGCCCTGACTTCACCAACCTCAGGGTGTACACCAAGTCTGTCTTGCAGAGAAACCTTCATGACCTTCACTACCATCAAGCCTTCATGACCTGCACTAACCTGCAAGGCAAAAGTGACCAGGTGAATAAGGCAAGGGAAAAGAACCAGCTCCCCCACACAGTTTGAGGTAGGCGAAAAAACTACATGCCAACAGCCAATCAGATGGACAGAAAAAATCCTATCTGGTCCCTCAACAGCGGCCAGCCACGCCCAGACCATAATATCGGGAGGGTGTGCAGGGATACAAAACAACATGCAGAATGGCTGCGGGTTGGAGGCCTGGCTGGCTATGTAGGCTAGAACACACCTCATCCGCGCCCCCGGCCATGATGAATTTAAATGATAAAGTCTTGTGCAAAGACACTAGTGGACGCTGGGCCGTTACTCTGGGTAAGGGGACAAACACCCCCATATTCTGAGGAGACCTCCCAGCTCACTACTCTCCAGCACAGGATACAGCGTGGTCCTAGCAGTCACGCTACACCAGTGCTGGATAGGATTGTGCTGCCCATCTCTAAAGTATGAATGAATGAATGAATGAGTGTGTGTGTGTGTGTGTGTGTGTGTGTGTGTGTGTGTGTGTGTGAATACAATAGAAAGCAGTTTCAAACCAAACCAAATGGTTGTGGTGTGTGGGTGGGTGTGCACAACCATATTTTATGCAGGATGTGTAAAATCAAAGAATGTGGAAAGACTTGCATATTTCCCAAGCATACAATGTAACTTATGCAGACCTTGTAAAAATGTGAAAGCCTTACAAAAGAAGCAAAACCTTGGGAAAAAATGTTTGGACTGCACATACCAAATGGTTAATAAAGGAACATTTATTATGCCAAAAAAAAAAGTTCATACAGAGACATCCCAAGGAAAGAGATTCACATAACCTCCTGGAAGTTAGTTCTCTATTGTTAAACTGTCTGTATAGTTAAGATACTTTTCCTAACATTGAAGCTATTTCATCTGGTTTTATCTTTTGGTAGATATACTGAAAAGAGAAAGATGGCCAGATTATGTAAGGCAATCAACTGGAGGATCCAGGTATCTTTTTTTCTTGCTATAATTAGAATGAATTTCCTCATCTAAGCAAAGGAGAAGCTACACAAAACCAAGGATGTGTGGTGTGGGCGGGGGCAGGTGAGGCAACCCTGTCCACTCATAGTTCCTGGTAAGGTGCCACAGCCTGACCAGGGGGTTGCACTGATAAGCAGGTAGCACGTATGCACAATCCTCCAGTTAGGCTGCTGCGCTTTACCAGGAACTACAAGGGGGCCGGGTTGCCTCACCTGCTGCGCCCGCACCGCATGTCCCTGCACAAAACGTACTATTTGACTACAAACGATGACTGGGTATCAAATGTGGTGTTCAATATATAATTCCTGTTTTTTTCTCTTGATTATATGACTTTTAACATGTACCGTGAGTCAGATCAGTGGCCCTTCTGGTTCAGTCCAATCCCATCTGCCTTGACACTGATATTCAGGCTTTCAGGCTTCCCAGGTTTGCCTACCAGAGACCTTTGGATGCTTGGAGATGCCAGACTGAATTGGTTGAATCAACTAGCTTCACAGGACTTGGAGTTTTAGCTGGATATTTATGTACCAGTTTGTGTTCAAGCTCCACCATATAGAGTTCTGCTTTGTTGAAGTCTTGGCACTATGTAGCATACTGTTGTCATGATCATAAATGGAACATATAATTGCATATTAAAAAATTGCTTCCAGTCTCTCTTTGGTTCAGACCAGAAACTTCAACTACTTCTACCTGTAGAGATCCTCGCAGTGCTTACCATCTCTGCTAGCTCAGCTTACCTTTCAGAGGCATCGCTACGATGGGGGCGGTACTGTAAGTTCCGCGCCGTCCTAGTTCCCGTTTACGCCCTGGTACGAGGTGGCCCCGCCCCCTTGCCGTCAGAGCCATTCAGTGCAGCAAAGGCAACGGGCAGGGAGTCTCCCGCCCGTTGCCTTCGCCACACTGAATGGCTCCGACAGCAAGAGGGTGGGGGCCACCTCGTACCGGGGAGTAAACGGGGACTAGGACGGTGTGGAACTTACAGTACCGCCCCCACCGTAGCGACACTTCTGTTACCCTTCATGCCTTTCCTAGGCCAAATATTGGGGTCTAGGGTATTTTGATCAAATTTTGGAACTTGTGTGTTTTTTGAAACTTGGATGACATTAATGTTGGTCAGAAAATTGAGTTCCTTTCCTTCAGGTCATACAGAAAGGAGAATTAGCATGAACAGTTGGAGGGAGGTGGGGAAGAAAAGAATTTGGCATTTCCTGTCAAAAAGAATGAAATGTATTTTTTTTCTGTATTCTAGAGGGCAAAGCCTTGAAATGTGAAATCGTTTGGTTTGCAATGGTAAGTAGCTAAATTGTAACATACCACTATTCTGATTTCACCTGCATATTTTTGCATCTGTTAAATTACATTTATTCCAGCAGTGATAAATATTGCAGAAAGGCAAAGGAGAATAAGGTTCTTCACACTATTTTTAGATACACATTGCTTCTTATAGGCAAATAAGAAAGAGTTTCTGAGTTTGCCCTTCTTTGAAGGGCATTTTCTTCTAAGAGGCAGTGCTACAAATATTACATTTTACTGTACAGTATTGAGTTCAATAGAAGTGAATTAATGAGCATGTCTGTGGAATTGCAGGCGGCATAAATAATAATCAAAATCATAATCTCAATTCTGCAAATTAGGAAAGGCTTGTGGGATTCATCCATCCTTGTCATCCAGGTTTGCAAAAATAAAGGCCACTGATATATATATATTTAAAAACATGTCCAAGTAAATGAATTGTCCCAAATCCTATACAGTATGAGAAGGATTTCTGATTCTGTGTACCCAATCTGTAACAATGACATTGATTCCCTGGTACCTTGGGCATGGTTTGTTCTTTACAATGCCATGTTGACTATTGATTAATATGCTTTGGCGGGTATATATGCCAGCTCTCCAGGGATTCAGGTGGGATTCTTTCCTTCCCAGCCGTACCTGAAGGTACCATGGATTAAACCTGGGACCCTGCATGCAAAGCAGGCATTCAGCACTGAACTACAGCTTCTTCCCATGTCCCTCTTCAAATTGGTGATCATTGCATTCCCCACAGAATTACCTGCGTAGAGAATGGCTGCAGGAGGCCTGGGCACTGCGAAGCAGCCTGAGGAGGCACGACCCTTCTGGCCTACCTGATGGGGGATGGATCCCCATTTTTGATCATGACAGAAGTTTAGAACATCGGACATACCATAATGCACACAATACATACTGTATGTGAACACTGAGTCACCCTCCTTCCCATCTCAACGCTTCCTTCTTCAGTCCCTCAGAGGAATTGGGGAGCAAAGAGAAAGAGAGAGAGAGAGAGAGAGAGAGAGAGAGAGAGAGAGAGAGAGAGAGAGAGAGGAGTTTCATTTAGTGGAATCAAATGTCTGGCAAGAAACCCTGTAAAGAATTCATTTCCTGCCACATTATTTATGTGTCCTGTTCTCTGTCTGTTTCTCTCTCTCTCTCCTTCCTTTCCCCTCACTTTTTCTCTCACCCCACCCCCACTTTTCTCATCCACGCTGACTTCTATCTGCCTTCACCCCAGCTTCCTGCCTTATGTTTACTTTCTATTTTCATATCCATGGGAATGGAATTTGTTCTTCAGCAATCAGGCCTGTATCCCTCCTGCTGCTGATACTTCTGGGGTTGCTACCACCTTCAATCAAACTGTTGCTACAGTGACTTAATTAAAAGATGCATCAAACAAATGTTTGACTTCCAGGTCTGGTTTTTGTGTTGTGTTGTGTTGTGTTGTGTGTGTGCGTGCGCACAAACGCACATACTATAGACTCTTACAGAAAAATCTATTTTTAATATACTTTATATTTAACAGCCAACATTAGAAGAGGGTAACAATCTCACGAAATTACCATTCAGTGTGCAAAGATGATACAAAGCAATGAAAAACTGAAATGGTTAACTATTATCTCTGCAAGAATTGATGTCATTGTTACACAACTCAGCAGCTGCTACTGCAGATAAGGACACCTTTGTGGGTTTTTTTTTTTTCATGGACTGCTAGTAAATGTTTGAATTTCTTCTGGATAGACCAAAAACTGGGCCTCGTCTATACTTTGAGATGATATTTGGGGACACAATCTAGCATGTTTACTTGCAAGTACATCCCACTGTGTTGAGTAGGAATTATTCCCAAGTAAGTGTGCATAGAATTGCAGCTTACACCCCACTGAAGTCAATGGACTTAAATTATTCCCAGTCTTTGTTTACAAGGGACTAACAACCCAATCCTATCCAACCCCCCCACACACACACACACACAGTGGTGCAGCTGCGCTGAAAACGAGTGCGCTGTCTTCAGTGGGGGGTGGATCGGGAGGCTTCGGAAGGAAAAGGGGATTTAAATCCCCTTATCCATTCATAAGCCTCCCACTCCACAATGGGTCTCCTCGGACCTGTTTCAGAAATTTAGTTGGTACAAGTCCGAGGAGAGAAAAGGAGCGGGTAGGCTCGAAAAAGGGGGAATAGGATCTGGTGCCCACCATCACTGCCAGATCTATCCCCTCCCGAAGTTTCCCTGCCCCATTCCTCCACCTTCCCAACCAGTTTTGTCCACTCTCCACCCCCTCCCCACCCCACCGCTGACTTATCTGCTCCAGTGGGTCCAGGGAGGTCTGCTCATGGATGACGAGCACTCCTGCCTCTTGTGCTCCGTTGACAGCCACTGTCATGGCCACTGCAGCAGCCATGATTGTAAATGGCTGTGCACATGACATTTATATGTATTTAGCTTATGGTGCAATCCTGTTCTTTGGTTGGGCGGAACAATGAGCATTCCGCCGCCTGAATTAGTCGCAAATGTGCCGTAAAGCACATTTGCGACTGCTTTCGAGCAGGGAAGGCTGGTGCAAGGCTCCGTCCTCCGACGGAGCCCTCGTCCAGCCGCCGGACCCAGGTAAGATAAGATCCAGCAGACGGGGGGAAGGTCGGCGAAGCCGGGAGGGCGGCCATAGGCCCAGCTGCCCCCGGCAGGGGTGGGGGCATGGCTTCTGCCATATCCCGGCCCCCTCCAGGCAGCTGAGCCATTACACGGCCTCCCTGACTTCCGTCAGCAAAATAGCTGGCAGAATTCTGAGGAGGCCGATCAGCCCCAGTCCCGGTTACACTCAGGGAAGGGCACGAGTGTCCTCTTCCCCGAGTAGATTTACCGCTGCACGGGTGCCTGCCCGCGACGGTGCATGGGATCCAGTGGGCGGCCTCGGCCGCCCGGTGGATCCTTAGGCAGGATTGGGCTGCCCGTTACAGTAGGCATTATAGGGGGTAGTTCCAAAGGCTTCATGGAAAAAGTGGATTATTTCAATCATGGTATTTACGGTATTATATGTTGCAAACATTAGTGCATGTTATTCATAAAATACAGATGGCAATCTAATGGGTCATGGTGGAGATCTTCTATGACCCTCTCATTTTAGAGATATAGAACCTCAATTCACCAAATATCTTTTTAAATAAAACTCTGTATGTAGCCACAGTGTCTGTTTGATTAATCTGTTATGTACAGTGTAAGGAAAGAGAAGGAGGGAGCCAGCCCTTTTTCTACTCATTTTGAGGTCTGCTGTTTCTTACTGTCTTTGATGCTTCTTTGGCTGCTTTGCAACTTTGATCATTTCGGCTCATTACAACATCCACCTCAAGTTACACTTCAAAGAACCTGAGTCCTGCAAACTACTCTGTTATTGGATTGGGAAAATGGAGGAAATGTCAATTGCTATCTCAAGTCACAGCTACGTTACTTCAGTCATTTAATAAATAACATTTGCAAAATGGAAAATGTACCCTGTGACTTATAACATTAACAGTAGAGTGTTGCTGCATCCTATCTAGAGAGGACCCTGCACCGGCACGGCTAAGCACTCCTCTGGGGAAGGCGACGTTTGTCCCCTTACACCAAGTAGAACCCCAGCTGCCCAGATGGGTCTACTTGAAAGTGCACCAGCCATCACTCCAGATGTAGCCTTACCATCGATTTGTACAATGGCATAATAATATTGGCCGTTTTATTCTCAATCCCTTTTTTAATCATCCCGAGCATGAAATTGGCCATACTCTTACTCCTAGGGTGCAGCAAATGTGCTTTAGTTGCCTGGAACAAATGTAGAGAGGACTGTGCCATAACTACATTAAATTAAAAAAAAACATTTAAAATTTGTGAGATTAAAAAAATAAACAGATTTTTCTTGTTCTCAAAAAGAAAGATATGACATGAGTTATGCTACCTTTTTTGTTGCTTTGGGGTGGGTTTTTAAGGGAATTTGTTTTAGATATATAGTCAGTGCTGGTGTCAGTTTCATGGGAGCACATGGCCAAATGCTGTTGTATGTCCCTTATCAGTGTGGCAGAAAGAACAACTATGCTGGTGGCTGTCATCTTTGTAAACCTACAACACAATCTTCCCACCACTCTGTCACTGGACACAATGGTGTGGGAATTGCATTATAGGTAAAGATGATGGCTACCAGTGCAGTTGCCCAAGGGTATTCTGAGCCATTGCTACTGCTAAGGTTAGCCTCCAAAAGGATTTGGGGGAGACGTACCTTCGTGGGAGCAGCAGCAGCTTGGAGCACCTCTCGGCATTCATGCTGGCAGCTGCCAACATTTTCCATGTGCCTCACAGAGATCCGCTGTGATGGATCCTTGGGTGGCCTTTAGCTCTCAACCAGTGCCCATAAGCTAGCCTTTGATGTGCATCCTCTATACAATGTTTGTCTTTTGCTATATGTACCTAATATTTGGGTGCATTGGGCTAGGATTACATCTTTCTTTTTTAAATGACAGTGATTTTTCCCCAATGTATTTTTCCAGTTTTTCAAATAGCCCAATGAGTCACTTCAGAGATAATCATACCTGTAGCCGTCAGATTTCTAAGTACCCTGACTGAGAAGCCCTGTGCAGACGTTCAGTCTGGGTAGATTTGATCAGAATGATGTCCACTCACTGCCCCCTCCCTTTGCTGTACCTGACAATCACATGCTCAATGTTGGATCTTTACAATAACAATACATTGTGTGTAGGATCTGTAGGATCAATTTGCACACAGGCTCAAGGCAGTCAAGACCTCAAGAGCATGAAGGTCAAGTGTGTTAAGGTAGGTGGGACAAACAGACCATCCTGACTTCTACACAGCACTACACAGCATAGAGGTTAATCCAGATAAAATGCCTGCATAAGACTTTACTCAGCTATGCTGAACTTCTGTTCTTGTTCATTTTTTACCCTCCTTTTCAATGTCATATGCAATTCAGGCAGCCCAATCCTGTTGAAAAGATTCGCCAGGCAGCCAAGGCTGCCCGCCGGATCCTGAGCTCCGCCGCGGGCAGCCTGCAGCAAGCCGCCCATGGCGGAAAGTCTACTCAGGGAAGGGGATGCTCGTCCCCTTCCCCAAGTGTAACAGCGGCTGGGGCCGATAGACCTCCTCAGAATTCCACCAGCTATTTTGCTGGCGGAAGTTGGAGGAGGCCATGTAACGGCTCAGCCGATCGGCGGGGGTCAGGATTCGGCCAAGGCTGATCTCCTCCCCTATCGGCCCCTGCCGTTTGCTCCCAAACCGCCCCCCCACTCCGCTGGATCCTTACCTGGGTCTGGCGGTCGGTGGGTGCTGGTCCGGGCAGCGGAGCAGGGCAGGCCAGCCTTGCGCCAGCTTTCCCTGCTCGTGAGTCGTTGCAAAAGTGCTTTACGGCACTTTCGCGATATCTTTGGCCGGCGGAACACTCGTTATTTTGGGTCGGAAGGCAGCAATCCAGCCTCCCACCTCCTCATGTTATTCCTTCCTTGTGCAGTTCCTTTAAACAAAAAGGAAGTGCAGGACTCCCAGCAGTTTCCCAACTTCCTGATTTGTTTAAAGGGACCTTATAAGGAAGGAGCAACATGAGGAGGTAGGGGGTTGGATCGCCAACTTCTATAGTTTTTGAGGAGGACACATTCACAGTTCACGGGCAACATCAGTAGGGGCTTCAGGTCAGGTAGTGGATCATCTTGAGCTGTCCCTGTTTCTGTTTAACAAAACTGATTGCTGACTACAACAATAATCAGCAGAATATTTTGCCTATGTTAGAGAGACGTGGATAGGGCAACTCTACCATGCACACAGATGGCACTTCATCAGTGAATTAATCAATAATACCCTGATATAATAGCTTCAAAGAGATGAGCCTGGGACCTCTAAATAAAACTCTCAGGGAAAACGGAAATCTCACTGCTACAAACTTACTTCATTAACATCAAGTCTTCTGAAGTCCATCATGCATTTACAACATGCAGATGCTTTCAGCTAGGATAAACTATGGATCCCAAGAGTCATGTTGCTCAGAGAAAATAAATACAATGAACTATGTAAAGTCAATGCAAAGGATCTAGCTTAATTACTGTTGAAAGAAGCAGGGAAGTAAGTTTTTCCAACTGCTTTTCATTTGGGACAGAAAACTCCTGAAGTGGGACACAGTATCTTTTAGAACAGTGGATACAGTACTTAAGATCAATTCGAAGACAAACAGTAGCGTTGGGCCACCTAGGGTGGGGGGGGGCAGTGGACCCCCAGGTGGCACACAGGGGGAGCGACAGCCACGCAATGGCTGTCTTGTAAAGGTTCGAGCAGGCGGGTGGCAGCGAGAAAAACCATTACGTTTTTTGTCCCTCCCTCCCGCCCGGAGCCTTATGTTTAATTTGAGCGGCCAGCAATGTCGGGGTGTGTGTGCCGCTGCACTTTGGCCCCAACTCCCGGGAACCATGGCTACACTGCTGAAGACAAAGGATGATGTTTTATATGGAAGACTTGTATGGAGAAAGGGGAGAAGCCTGCACTCTGACTTCTGCGAACCACTGACAGTGATGATAGTGATGGCTTCCCCTGTAGCACAGCTTAAAAAAACCATTTGAGTATCTACTATATTAGAATTGAGCTGAGAGCTCTTAAAATCTCTTTTGCCCAAAGCTGGGGGGAGGGGGAGTTATGGGGAGGGGAGAAATTTCCTGAAAGTATATTCCTCCCACTCAACTTTTTTTTAACTGCCATATCTTTTTGTGAAATATGGACTCTTCATCTGGGTAGAGTGTCTCTAAGGGTCCAATCCGAATGGCCCACTGCACTTCCGGAACTTGCGTCTAGTGGAGCAGCGTGATTTATGATTGTCGCAAAAGGTGGCCTGGCCGCCACCACAAGCAGCAAGCAGTCAGGTCCACACAACAGTAGCCCACTCATGAACCCGGCACTGGTAAGTCAGTGCGGGGGTGGGAGGCACGGTTGGGCATAACGGGGAGAGGGACAAGGAGTCTTGGACGAGGAGGGAGTATTTTTAGGGCGGGAAGGGGCAGTATTGGCGACAGTGGTGCCGCTGATATCCTATCCCCCTTCCCAGCCTCGGTCCACCAACATGGGTCCACTTGGACTTGCCCAAGCAAAGTAGCTGGCACAGATTCGAGTAGACCCATCAGGGCAGCTGAAGCTTGCCCCGGGGCAAGGGAACACATGTTCCCTAACTTTGAGGAGACCTCTGGGACCTGAAACTCCCCCGCAGGATGCAGCATGTGCCCCATTGGCATGGCTACATAGGTGTAGGGGGAGTTAGGTAGGATTGGACTGTCAAAATCTGAGAGGGCGTTTTATCTACAGCTCATGTTCATTCAATGGAAGATTTTTTTAAAAATTCCTTTAACTTTTTATTATGATTGATCTGGGTAAAACCTAATGAGTATTTTATAAAGTGTTCATGTTTTGCGTATGACAGACATTGACTGTGTTTGGTTCTTTATACGTATCCTTTAATCCCCTGATGAAGATCCTGTGAGCTCAAAATGCATTGGGTCCTTTATTACTTTTCAGTAAACTGCACCTACACCTTGAGACTCTTTTGTTGTTCAGTTCCCACATGTTTCTATTTCACCTGGTTGCATGTATGACTTCAGCCCTAGATAAAACACTCTGTCTTTAAAGACGAGGATTTATTCTCAACATATACTGTTGCGAATTTAAACCAAAAATGATGTCCCTAGAGGTACTCCTGATTGGCACAGACATGTGAAACATCTTGTATATGGCTCTCTAAAAGCCTCTTCTGTGAATATGGATGGAGTAGACTTGATTGAAAGGATGAGGTATATTTTACTGTGCTGTGGGACTGTCGTGTTTAACTGGGTTTTACTATTTGGTGTTGATGTGTGCTGTTGAATGACAGCCAGGCAGAAAACTGTGACAGAGGCTATTGAATGTTGCTGTGAATGAGAAAAGACAGAAATCAGAGGTGGGAAAAGTGTCTTTGCAAAAGGAACAGACATGAATAAACTGATTCTAGCTGGTTGTGTGAGTGAACATTGATAGACTATAGAATGCGCTGGCTATGGCTGCATATCAAGGTCGTGCAGTGTGGGCACAGCAGGTGAGGCCGCCTCATATAGTAGTTTCTAGTAAAGCAGCGCGGCCTAATCAGGGAACATGCGCTACCTGCTTACTCAAGTGCAAGCAGGTAGCATGCACGCACAATCCCCCTATGAGGGGGCAAGGATCAGGGGCGTTAGCTGACTGGGGGCCGGGGGGCGGTGGGCCCCAGGGCATAAGGGCGGAAGGCTGTCCAGGGGGGCGGGAGGCTCCGGAAAAAAGCGGGAAAAAATTGAATTTTTCCCGCTTTTTTTCGGCGATTTTCGGCGATTTTTTAAAGGATTTTTAAAGTGTGTATGCTTTTACCTGGACTTTAGTGAAATTGGACGGCTCCCACGACGATTTCAAGCCTTCTCCCGGGGGCGCAGCGTCTCCGTTCAGCCGCTCACTTGGTGCGGCACTTGCTGCGCCCCCAGAAGCAATCTCCGTAGTTTGCGCATGCGCAAAACCACGGAGTCTCCAGGGACGTTCTGGGCATGCGCAAACTACTTCCTGGAGCGTCCCTGGAGACTCCGTGGTTTTGCGCATGCGCAAACTACGGAGATTGCTTCTGGGGGCGCAGCAAGTGCCGCACCAAGTGAGCGGCTGAACGGAGACGCTGCGCCCCCGGGAGAAGGCTTGAAATCGTCGTGGGAGCCGTCCAATTTCACTAAAGTCCAGGTAAAAGCATACACACTTTAAAAATCCTTTAAAAAATCGCCGAAAATCGCCGAAAATCGGCAAAAAAAGCGGGTTAAACTAATTAGCATAAATTATGCTAATTAGTTTTGGGGGCGTCGAGGATGCCGCCCCCCCTGCCAGATCGGCTGGCTCCGCCACTGGCAAGGATGCCTCACCTGCTGCATATAGTGCAGTTATACATGTGCTTGTTCTGACGTGGCTTTTATTCATGTTCAGATGTTTAAAAAGACCTATAAAATGTATACCCACAGTTACAGTGGGTGTTGTTGTTGTTCAGTCATTAAGTCATGTCCGACCCTTTGTGATCCCATGAACCATATCCCGCCAGGCCTTCCTGTCCTCCACTATCTTACTGAGTTTGCTCATTTTCATGTTCGTTGCATCGGTGATGCTGTCTAACCATCTCATCCTTTGCCTTCCCCTTCTCCTTTTGCCTTCAATCTTTCCCAGCATCAGAGTCTTCTCCAGAGAGTCCTCTCTTCGCATTAGGTGGCCAAAATATTTGAGCTTCAGCCTCAGTATCTGTCCTTCCAGGGAACAGTCAGGGTTGATTTCATTTAGGATTGACTGATTTGATCTCCTAGCAGTCCAAGGGACTCTCAGGAGTCTTCTCCAGCACCACTGTTCGAAAGCGTCTATTCTTCGGCGCTCAGCCTTCCTTATGGTACAACTCTCACAACCATACATTGCTACTGGGAACACCACCGCCCTGACTATACGAACTTCTGTTGGCATGGTGATATCTCTGCTTTTTATTATGCTATCTAAATTTGCCATAGCTTTCCTTCCAAGGAATAAGCGTCTTTTAATTACATGGCTGCTGTCTCTGTCTGCAGTGATCTTGGAACCCAAAAAAAGTAAAATCCTATCCACATGATACACTGGTGGATCTTGCAGTCCATCAGCACTGGCTGCCATTGCTGCAGCTAATCTGATTGTCTGCAGCTTGGCAGCCAGTAAACCCCATGCTGGCAGTGGTGGGTCACAGACCAGTCATTGGGGCAGGTAAGATGGTGGGGGTGGATTGGGATGGGGATTGAGGCACGGATCAGGCAAAGCTGAGGCAGAACTCGGCGGCTGTGGTGTCCACGGGATCCTATGCCCCCATGGCAAGGATCTGAGTAGACCCTTTTGGGTCCAAGGAGTGACAGAGGAGGTAGGTAAAAAATATTTACTTCTCCCAGATTGCCTGGTCCCCAGCCGGCCAGCGGGATTTCAGCGTCCCTGCATCATGCAGGCTGGCCCTGGATAGGCGTGGTCAGTAAGAAAGAGAACTACAAATTAGGGCTGCCCTGGCTTAAATCTTGCCACTGCTGCCATGAACGCGCTAAGCGGCCTTGGCAAGCTTCTCTCTCTCTCTCTCTCTCTCTCTCTCTCTCTCTCTCTCTCTCAGCCTCAACAGCAGTATGGGGAAAAGAACTATTTACTGGGTAGTTGTAAGGATTCAATCTAGACTAGAGCAGGGGTTCTCAACCTGTGGTACAAGTACCCCTAGGGGTACGCGGACCAATGGCAGGTGGCACGCCAGAGCCTGCCCCTTATCAGCAGCAATCAGTAGTTAATTACTTGTTAATTAGAACTTAAATGCAATCCCCCGTCTGTCTGTCTGTCTGTCTGTCTGTCTGTCACACACACACACACACACACACACACACACACACACACAGAGAGAGAGAGAGAGAGAGAGAGAGAGAGAGAGAGAGTTAAGTAAGACATTTTTAACATTTAAATTTTAGTACTTTTTATTTAATGATTAATTAGCTAATTAATTGATTGATTAATCCAATTAATTAGCAAATAATTAGCAGGGGGTACTTCAAAAAATTGGACCATGATAGGGGTACCTGGGCCTCCAAAGGTTGAGAACCCCTGGACTATAGAATACATATGAATTATGAAGCACTTTGCACACTTAAAAAACACTATACAAATGTTAAGAACGCAAGTGTTACTGTAATCTAGCATGCATGGGAAATGGGGCTTTCTGGTTACCCAAATGTGCCAGTTAACACTTAACATGTTAACAGTTAACATGTGCTGATACTGTCAGATAGCACAAGCACAAGTAGGGTCAATTGCGATTTCATTTCCCACCATGCAATGGTATGTCATTCTCAAATAAGGGCATATTCTCACAGTCATTTTGTATTTGTTGAGATTACCTTTCAGCGGTTATACAAATGTGGCAATTAAATGCTGACTACTACTAAGAGAGCCTGCCAGTTCCCTTGGTCACCATCACCCCTAGGCCTCACGGCTCTTTCTACACCATAGTGTTAAAAGTTGTATTCTAGTTTTATAGAACTACCAAACTGTGAAACCGGGTAATGCTGCAAAGTTGAAAACTCCTGTGAACTTTCAGCTTCAAGTCCAATAAGCGAGCAGAAACTTTTCAGACAGCATACAACAAGTAAAACCTTTTTGGTGAAGTATCATAATATATTCTAGGAAGAATAGGGAAGTTCGGTATCTGAAATGAGCTGTCATAGGCACAATGCTGATAATGCTTATCTGACTTCCTGTTGCTCACACCAATTCAGATAACCTTCATAGCTCTGTTATATGGTAAGATAAATGGTAAACAAAATTAACGACTTCTGAGAAAGTCAGCAAGTTTGAATCATTTGCATGCCAGAGTAGTCAACCATATACAAATAAAGTAGTGGTTTTAAGCATGTATTTCACAGTGCTAATACTTCCACCACATACTTCCAAAAGTGGGAGCTTCTCAAACTGTGAAAGTTTCATTTATTGTTGTTTTTTATTCAGGTTAACAGTAAGCTCTCTAAAGAGTAGCTATTTATCCAGAATTTATCCAAATCTTTTGAGATGTTATCGTACATAGCCTAATGCCTCCTTAGTTCAAATAGATTCCTTCAGCCTTCAGATACAAAGCACTCTAACCAAAAAGCAATTTATTTTCTGAATCCTTCGTACGTTTTTTCCCCTTTAGCAACTAGAACAAGTGTTAGTTTATGTGTGGAGATCTCATTTATCACACATTTATTTTTAATCAACACCAAGCAACCAGTACCCTCCTTGGATTCTGTCTTTAGAAAGGGATATTCATTTACAAGTTTACTTTGCTGGTTGTTGCCTAGCCCCTTGGCCAAGAAATCTATCAAAATGTCACCATGCTGTAATCTTTACAATCCATTTTTTTTGATATTCCAACCCCCCCCCCCCCAACTTTAATGGTATTGCTGTCTACTGTAGCATTGCCATAGAATTAAAGTTTTGTGTCTCCATTGTCTAGGACTTTGTTTTCTTCAGTAATACTTAAGCAAATAATTAATTTGGTCCATCAACAATGATTCATACATCTATTGTCAACATTCTATACCACCTTCAGCGATGATTATTTCTTGTGTATTGAACTGCCCAGTTCAGACAACAAATTAGAACTGGATGGAGATAAGGGCAAAAACTAAAGATAGATTTAAATTCATATGTTTGTATAGCTGTAGCTCGTCCCCTTCCCCGAGTGTAAACCAGGGCAGGCCCTATCGGCCTCCTCGGATTTCTGCCAGCGAAATCGCTGGTGGAAGTAGGAGGAGGCCGTGGCCACCATCCCCCGCCCCCTCCTGGGCCGCCTGGGCCAATGGGCCCCTCCCCCACCCGGCGAACCACCCTCCCGACCGCTGGATCCTTACCTGGGTCTGGCGTCAGCCAGCGGGGCACTCCATCGACAGAGCAGGGGAGCTGCTCTCAAGTCATCGCAAACGTGCTTTACGGCACGATTGCGATGGCTTCGGGTGACAGAACGCTCATTCCATCACCCACCCGCTCCATAGGATTGCGCTATGAGTCTTTTCCAAAGAAGCCAGAGGACATTCCTAAAATTATGGCACCAACAACACGCTCCCTTACTACATTGAATCGGGGGTGGGGGGATGAACTTTCCATGCTGCATACAGTAATTCTGTGTGCTCTTATGGTTAATGTGCCATTGCAACACAATCGAAGGATTTCTATTTTGATATGCTATGCACAATAACCTAAAGAATTCCTGTTTCCAGATAACAATGCAAAAATCAATTCACATTCATTCTGCATCATCTAGCTTCTGTTTTATATGGATTTATTTTTTCATAGTCTGCAAAATGACCTCATTTAAATTCAGGCTGCTATTGGGTACATAGCGGGTATGAACAAAAACGAAATACCAAAAAATGTTATATGGTTGTTTACTATGCCTGTCAATCACACATATTTTTTCTCTCTGTATTATCAGACATAGCAATTGAAACGTTATGCATGATGATGAGCAGCAAGCATTTTAATGTACAACTTTGAGGGAAAAAAATCAAGGATGAAGAAATCTATATTTCTGTTTGTTTTTCTTTCTCAAATTATTTTTAAAGTATATACCAAATGAAAAAATAGGCAATACTCTGTATTTCTGCAAATCTTGAGGACAAGATTGCATTGCATTGCAAATTACTTGAGTTTGTTTCAACTACAGCTCTCTAAATCTGCTTGTGTTGTTTCAAAGCTCAGACATTAAAGAGTTCAGATTGAGAGCTGAAAGCTGTAGCATAATCTTGACCAAAGTCAACCCATAAACACACATGTTAAACTAATGGTTTAATCCTGTCTGCATGTGTTGGCTGCTCTGCTGCTCCTTTGTCTTGCAAACGTGCCTTAAGGCCGGACTCTTTGCCGGACAGAGGACGCTGCTGGCGGACACAGGTAAGTCCTGTGCCTGTTGGCGTGGGTGTGTGGAACAGGTGTGGGGATTGGGCCACTGGGCCTGGGGGGGGGGGAGCGATCCTTAGTGGCATGCTCCACAGAATTCTATCCCCTGTCCCGGGCCTAGCGAGCCCTACACGAGCTCCTTGGATTTGTGCTGGCCATTTTGCTGGTGCACATCTGAGGAGACCCATACCATAGGGGCAGCTGGGGCATTACCCTGGGGAAAGAGACAAAGGTCCCTTTCCCCTGAGGTGGCCTCCAGCTGCACCGATGCTGGCCCAATTCCCGATAGGATCTGGCTCAGCTTGCTTTTTGCACGCTGCAGCATTACTAGACAGGACTGGGCTGTAAGTTTTCAACAACTGGGCTGTTGTTAAGAATACAGCAAAACAGAGAAAACAAAGCCTCCAGGTTCACAGGATCCAAATGCAATTGAGTTCTGCACATGTGCGGAGCTGACCTTGAAAGCTTCCACATCTTTGTCAAGCATTCTGACCCTGTTCTCATGTGGGAGAAGCCCTGCAAATACCATCAGAGTGCCACCTTTCAGCAGCACCACTTCTGCCAAGGCTCTGGGTTTGAGAGACAGAACGAGGCTTCAGAAGGGAAGGAATGCTATCGGAGAAAGTGCAGACCAAGTGTGAGGTACCTCTGGAGGGCGATGCCCAAGGTGGAGGCCTCGTCGTCCTCTGAACCCGCGCTGCTAGCCCCTGAGGAGTCCAGCGCGCCGTCTCAGCCTCTGCCTGTGATAAAGATACAAGGGTGGAGGGGAAGGGTAGGGAGGGGGAAGGGCCTCAGAGGATCTGGGGAGGGCGCAGGTTCGTTGCACCTTCTGGCACCTCTCCCGTCTGTGAGTTCTTTGTGGGACAGGGCTGTAAAGTCTGCGTCTCGAGGCTTTGGCTCGCTCTGCCTAGCCTTCTCATCATCGGCCCTTGTGAGGTTTAAATAAGGAGAGAGAGAGTGAGGGTGGAGTCTCTGAGGGACCAGGGTAGCCATTCAGTGTTTGGGAGCTGTTGATTTTGCCCTCGCTACAGCTGATGCTCAGGGGAGGCTTCTGACAGCGGGGGCGGGGCCTGGCCCGTCCGGGGCGGGCCGCCCCCGCTGTGGTCGGCTCTCCCTTAATCCCTTTTCCTTCTTCTTTTGCAGCTGATGACGTTGCAGCCCCTACGAGACGAGGAGCACCCTTCAGTGACGCAGGTAAGTCGTTGGTGGGGAGTGGGGGTTTGCCCTTGTAGGCCCGTTTGCCTTGTGGGCTGGGGTTGCCTTTTCCTGGGCTCGTAAGGCCCATCTTCGGCCCGCGGGAGTCGTCGCGGCCTCCAGGAGGGTGGGGCCGAACTCCGGGTGAGGCCCCCCGCCCGTCCGGGGCCGCAGCGACTGCCGTCGAGCCCGGCTCCGGCCCGAGGGTGTCGGCGCGGCCTCTGGGAGGGCAGGTGCGAAGTCCGGGGGAGGCAGCCCGCTCGTCCGAGGCTGCGTCGGCTGCTGCCGAACCCGGACACCAAGAAAGGTGAGAGGGGGAGGTGCTGCCGAGGTTCTGGGAGAGCCCAATTATCACATGGTTGGCCTTTTTAGCAGTGCCACATCTGCCAAGGCATCACTTTGCAGAGCACCTCTCGGCTGCTGTGCTCTGAAGTGGCGCCTCTGCAGAAGTGGCACTGCTGAAAGGGCCAACCATGTGATAATTGGGTCCTCCCATTTCTTGAAAATATGATCAAGATTTGCACATTTTCTCTTCTGTCATTTGTAGCTAATAAGTTCCTACATGAGAACAAAGTACTTATTTCTGACCATCATCGGCTTAATAACATCACTTCCCGGATGTCACTTCCAGCCCTCAGCAGACACCATGAATGCTATTTGTCCTACTGTATGAATCAGGTTTGACACCCCGGCTCTGGTTTGTTGTTAGTTTCTACAAAAAAATATTAAAAATAGTCGTTAGTAGGTTAGTTAGCCCTGCCTCACTGTGTGGCAAGCAGGGTCACCATTAAAAATCGCTGCCATAGTGGGGTAAAACTCCTCTCCACTGAGGCAATTTACAGCACCTTTGTGACAACCTGGACTGGCGAAGCGGCCATACTGCCGATCAAAAACTGGAGAGGATTGTGCAGTTAAACTGGCAAAATATGGTAAATGCTGGGAACGAATGTTTTCAAAAGACTGTTAAGCGTTTGACATGCCTTATGGACATTTACTTAATATACCTTGTTTGCAAGCGGTCCATACAAACCATCCTTTCTTATTCTGCACTTGCTGGAAGATACAGAAACAATTTACCACATTTGTATGAACAAACTTGAAAGCTGATTGTGGCAATGCTAACAAAAAGGCTTTTAAAGTCTGAATTGGATGTCAAAGCAAGTTTTATGAGTGCATTTTTGTATTCTTCAGGCGACTTGAAATGTATGCACACAAAACGTATAAACCTTGCTTGTAAATGTATGAGCAGGTATTTTTATGTGAGGATGCATAAAATGCATTGCTGGTTCTCATGAGAACTACCTTCATATGGAGTAACTAAAAGGCCCATAAATAAGTCTCCTCTTGAAATTTCACCTCCAAATTTACCTTTTCAACATCCACACATTTTCTCTTAATTTATGTGCTTTCTCTGAACAGAGATGGAAAAATAGAATGGTAACTTGCAGAACCCCACAAGGAAAGCTTAAGAATATTTGCCTATCATCACCCTTTGGAGCTACTTTGACAAAGGGTGAATAGAGCTTTCAAGACTGGATTCCTGGTCCCAACAGAGGCATCACTACTGTTTATTTCACCCAGTGCAAGAACTCAGTGCATCACCCCTATGCACCGTCCCAGTCACCAACACTTCATGAGCAGTTTTGATTACTAAGCTATTAGGTTGGCAAATGCAATGATTCTAAAAAAAATTAAAAAATTAAAAGTGCTAGATATTTTACTTATACAAGTCTTGAAATCTATTTCTATGGCTGCAATCGTATACACACTTTCCTGGGAGTAAGTTCTATTGACTGTAATAGGCCTTATTTCTGCATAGACATCTGCATAGACATGCATTGTATGTTATCCTCTGTAGTTGCCACAATGGGAGAGGGCACAATCTATACAGTTGAAACTAACAACTAGGAGTAAAGACAGACTCTCTCTCTCTCCCTCTCTCTCTCTCTCTCTCTCTCTCTCTCTCTCTCTCTCTCTCTCTCTCTCTCTCTCACTCTCACTCTCTCTGTCTCTCTCTGAGTGGATGTGTGAGTCTGTTTTCCTCTTAGGTTTGCAGTTGCATGACAGATGTCTACTAAAATTTAGTGACTAAATCAAACACTTGTTTAGTCTTCTCCCCGTGCTGCAGGAACACTGACTGCCTTTCTTTAATTTTTAAAGCTGCACAAGTACAATCAGTTCTTTTAATCTATTTAATTAGTTCTTTTTAATCAAACATCAGTTGCCTTATTTGAAGGCATGAAAAGATTTATATCATTTTATTTATGTATTCATTACGTTTATACCCTGCTTTTCAGTCAAGTTTGTAAACTGGATTGGAAATGGGGTTGGAGACATCACCACGTCACCATCAGTGTCCTTCGTAGGTAGAGCCAGAGCCATGAGTTGGACTGAGGCGGTAGCATAGCTGGACTCGTGACAGTGAGGCAGTGGGCGGGGTGACGTGTCATCACCCTGCCCGCCCCTGGAATGGCCTTGATCCATTTGTCTTCGGTTCAGGGCCATTCAAGTGGCGGGGCAGGTGGGGGCAATGACATGTTGCCCCGCCCATCACCCCACTGGCACGAGTCTAGTTACGCTACTGGACTGAGGACATTTGCTTCCGGCAGCGGATTAGTGAGGGCAGCGGGGTTCATCACCACCTTGGTCTGCCTCCGCCTCCTGCCTGCCTGCCCCCCTCTGTAGACAGCCCACCTGCCTGCCTGAATACCAGTTGCTGGTGAGAATCAATGGCAGAGGGTTGCTGACCATGCTCTGCTTGTCAGCTTCCCAGAGGCATCTGGTTGACCACTGTAAGGCTGCAACTGATGATAGATTCTTGGTCTGATTCTTGGGCAGCTCTTATGTTAACTGTTTTTACATCTTGTCTGGTTAAAAAAGCAGCAAACCCGCCTCTGCCAGTCTCACAGCAGTGTGTTTATACACACCCTCACAATACCTCTACCATGACCACATGTTTGTGGAATGTGCATGTCAATGCTCTCAAATGACTTGCATGTTTTGATGGACACACAAGCCTTGCAACAGTTGCTGGCACAGGAAAGGGCGTTTCAACAGCAACAACGGCCACACTTATAATGGCCCTCCTTTGAGGGAACACTCTATGACTCCTAGTTCATTTAATTGCATCTGAACTATAAAGAGTCTTGCAGGGTGAAAAACTTCAGCTTTAACCTCTTCATAGGAGTCCTACAGTGGTTTTATGTGGATCCTCTGAGTAAAGAATAATGTGCCTTGAAAAAGCAACTCAGTATCTGAGATTCTACTTGTGAGAGTTGTTCATGCTAAGCTTGTTTATTGCACATGAAATTACTTTCTGTTCTGCTCTATTCCCAATTGCAAATAAATCTTTCAAATCTCAAAACAATTGAATGCTTTTAAACAACTCCACTAACAGAGATGAAGCCTTAGAGCACTTTGGGTCTCGCTGTCTCCCAGTTTGTTAACAAATGCCAGAAGAAATACATAGGTGAGCTACTTCACTAAGTGCTTTCTTAAAAGCTGCCTTTCTTCAAAGTGACCAAGAATTGATCACTGGGATTCTATGGGTGGAAGTTAATCTTGAAAGTGTGTGTGTGTGTGTTTGTGTGTGTGTGTGCGCGCACACACACATGCATGCGCACACATATATTTTCAATACACAGTTGAATTCTGTAGTGGACAGTCCAATCCAGTCTAGGGCTTATGGCGGCGGATCTTGCTGTAAGTCCCGGTCAGGCATCACAAAAGGCACACCACTGTTGTGTTGGACTGCTGGTGCAAATGGCAGGAGGCTCCATTCTTGCGCCAACAGCTCACCTAGGCTGCACCAGAACAGGTAAGGTGGTGGTGGGGCAGTTCATGGGTAGTTTGGGGGAGGATCGGGGAGAAGCAGGGTGGGCAGGGGACAGATTGAGGGTGTGAGAGGGGGTGGAACTCGGCAGTCAAACACGTTGGGATCTTATCCCCCTTTTTCTCAAATAGCTGGCAAGGAGACCCATTGGCGGCTAGGCAGCTTATGCATCCCTGTCTCCCAGAGCTTCTCCACTCTCAGTTGCCCACTCTTGAGGTTGCTTTTCCCTAAAAGTGTCTACTGGCATTTTGTTATACTGTCCTGTATAACATGTAGTTCTACCCTGAGAGAAGTGTATCTCATCAGGCTAAGAGCTTTTTGTACCACTGTTCTTGCTACACACTACAATTGTAAAAATTTTATAGGTAATATTACAGCAATCTTAGCCTCAGAAAGGAGGTTCTCAGGACTAACACACACATTGCCCACTCAATGATGCACCACTGAACATGGTAACTTTAACAACCACTGCGTTTGAAGCAATTAATTGCACAATCAAGCAGTTAATAAAAATACACTATAGTAGTAGGTGGCACTTTGGGAAACAACTGTGCTTTGTACAAATGCATCAGGCAGACATTCATCAGGCATATCTCTAGCAAAGTAGTGGAAACATTCACCTGTTGAATTTCTGCCTGGACGCATCTTTCCCCAGTCCAAATGTCACAGTGAAAGACCCAATCAAACCGTGCATGTATGGAGCCTAACTTGTAAATCCTGCCCAATATAGGTGACTGTACAAAGTCTTTACTGCTAACATGGTGCGGAAATTGAATTAATTCCCTTCATTTATTTATTTTTATTTATTTTTCACATTTTTATACCACCCTTCCTCCAAGGAGCTCAGAGTGGTGTACATATTTCCTCCCCTCCTTTTTGTCCTCACAACAACCCTGTGAGGTAGGTGGGGCTGAGAGATAGTGACTGGCCCAAGGTCACCCAGGAAGCTTCGTGGCTGAGCGGGGATTTGAACCTGGATCTTCCAGGTCTAAGTCCGACTCCCAAACCACTACACCATTTCCGATTTCCCATTTTGGGAGGGCCCAAGAGAAAATTGTAAGCACTTCAATACTACTGACTCATCTTAGATCCAAGGGTTGCTTTTTAAATATATATTTGAATGGTCAGGATCATGGTCAGGATCATTTGAACCTCTGGATCAGTGCGGTAAGCCAGGGAGAGGTCAATGCATGCACAACCCTACCTAGAGCACTGTTTTACTCCACCTTGGACTTTTGGGGAAAGCTGACTTTTTTGATTTGTGACATGAAAGCCTCCAGTGACGGAATGAGAGCCTGCTTTACGAACTGAACCAGTTGCACTTTCTTTAAAGGTGCAGAATTTTCAGGCAAGAATACAGTACCGTCATTTGTAAGTTCCTCCATGCTTCTCTGTGCCTTTCTGTCCACCTATTTGCCTCCACTGCCCCTCCTTCCAGCAGCGTCACTGCAGGGGGGTGGAGGGCTTTCGTCGGCCGGAATGGCTCCAAAGGCGAGGGGGCGGGGCCGCTTTCTCCTGTCGTGTAACGGAGGCTCAGAGCCCGGCGGAACTTGGAGCTCCGCCCCCCCCTGCAGTGATGCTGCTGCCTCCTCTTTCTACTTACCTAGATTGGAAAGAAAGAGGCGGACAGAGAGGAAGAGGAAATGTGGAGGGGAGGAGAGTGCTGAGCTACAACACTGGGGAGTGGGAGGAGCAGAGGCTGGCACATCATCGGATAAAGCTAAGTAGGCAGTATTTGGCGTGCTACATCCGGTGACAGGAGGTCCTGGGCTGGCCCAGCTTGGAAGCATGGCTGCCTCACCTAGTAAGGAAGGCTGTCGATGGCCCTGCTCTGGAAGAAGAGAATTCAAAGTTGAAGACTGATCTCAGAGAAAGTGCCTCTCTTTTAGCAAACAGAAGGAAGAACCACCCAGAGATTGCTTTTGGCTGACCGCAAAGATGGTGCGGGGCACAGCGCAAATGGCAGTCTTTAATGGTATCGAGCCATTCATTTCAACATGAGTAGTCCTATTTTTTCCCCCAGGCCTCGGTCTTCTTTTTATGTCATTGTCAGTTTAATACCAATGAAAACCTTTCTTTATCTGAGATAATCGCAAACAGTCAAGCTTGTTCTCATTCTTGTATCTTCTAGTGGCTGGGAAACAGATTTGCAACAATACATGGATGCAATGAATTAGAGAAGACATTTTTAGAGCAGCAGCATCATTATTTTTTTTGTCCTACAGTACACTCTCTACCAAGATAAGTCAAATATATTGCAAGAGTTTTGTATAAATTTCGTAAGCCTTTCCGACCCACTCATTTTCTCTCTCGCACTCCTTGCACAATTCTCTCCCAACCCCATCCCCCGTCTCTATGATTGCAACCAGGAAACTTCTTTACCAGTCTGCAGGCTCTGAGGAGGGGTTGGCAGGCAGCTGTTCTTAACATGACAATTTCACAGCCTGTTGTTCACAAGGGGCACCATAGCTCCTAAACTAAATCCCTCCTCCTGAAGCTTGCTAAGCCTATCAACCCAATGATACGAGGAAGATTCCTTAGTCTTAGCTTGCCACGTGAAGATCCCTTCCACATTTTACCCTGAAAGAGAGCTGCTCTCATACAAAGGTTTACAGCCAAACTGCTTGCATGCTTTTTTTTCCAAATGGAAGCACCTGAAACAAAGCGCAGGGGAATCAGGGAGTAAGTAGCCTGAAGCAGCAATGGTCGAGGGGGGGGGGACCTGACACAGAGGCAGCAATCTAGAAGTGAACGAACACTATGTCCAACTCACAAAAAGCACAATCCTATGCATGTCTACTTAGAAGCAAGTCCAACTGAGTTCAATGGGACTCAGTCCCAGGAGGGCAGCCCAATCCTATGTAAGGATACCCGGCCAGCCTAAAGGGCCAGCTGCGGTATCCTGTGACACTCATCCCCTTCCCCGAGTGTAAGGCGGCCCAGGCCCTATGGACGTACTTGAATGTACGCCAGCTCTGAAGCTGGTGGACATTCAAGGCTGGGATGTAATGCCAAACAGGCCTGGGAAAGTGCTCGGGGTATCGGCGGAGCTCGCTGCCAATATCCCCGCCCTCTCCCTGCCCGGTTCAGCCAATGGCCACCCCCCCTCGCTGCCCGGTTCACCCTCCCCCCACCCCTGCATGGGTCAGTGCAGGGTTTATCTTGCCCAGCTGGTGAGGGGACAGTCCACCCAGCGGGCGTGGGGGCGCATGGGAGCAGGGCTTACCTTGCTCAGCGGGCGCGGGGACAGGGAGTGAGGGCTGCCAGACTTCATGCCTGCAGTCCTTACTCAAAAGTAGTCATAAATGCACTTTATGGAGCGTTTGCGACAGCTTAGAGTGGTGAAGCAGAGGCGTCGCTCCGGTAGGGGCCCTACCGTAAGTTTCGCCCCGTCCTAGTCCCATTTACCAAGCCGGCAGGAGGCGGCCCCGCCCCCTCACTGTCGGAGCTATTCTGTGCAGAGAAAGCAGCAGGCAAGAGACTCCCTGTCCGTTGCTTTCTCTGCACAGGAATGGCTCCGACAGTGAGGAGGCGAGACCGCCTTCTGCTGGCTTGGTAAATGGGACTAGGATGGGGCGAAACTTACGGTAGGGCCTCTACTGGAGCGACGCCTCTGCAGTGGAGCACGCGCTCCACAGCTCTAAGTTTATAGTGGATTGCGCTGTAAGTGCGCAAAGGACTGCAGCCAAGGTGTCCTTAGGCAAGCGATATTCTCTCAGCCTCAGTGCTATACCACATACCTCAATGCCGCACCATAATATGGGGATAATGTGGACCTACCTGAGGTATATCATGTATTCCTTTGTGTCTGCCACAGTCATGTTTAGTTTGGCCTTCATAAATGGGGGAGACTCAGAAGAATCCTCTCCCCTGTGATATCCTGCCCACAGCTGTTTGCTTCACCCAAATAAACCCCGACCCTAAGGGAATTTTCCATTTCAAGGGTGATAGCACAGAAAGTAAGGGGTACTTCACACAGATACATAAAGCATAAAGACGTTTCTCTACTAGGAGCAAATTAAATAGCTGCAAGCCCCATTAACAATGCAGCACAACAAAAGCAGTTAAGATCACAGTTACTCACAAGTTTGCCAAAAAGAATTAACACTCACACAACTACTTCAAATGCAGCCGGTGTCTGAAAAACATTTCAAGACCAACTTATTGCTCCTTTATGTTGTGTTCTTTTGATTGTCTCTCCAGCTTTTGCTAAAGAAGTTAAATAAAGGCTTCCAAATCCGCTAGAAGTTCTCAATTCACCATATGTTTTTCTCCAAGGAAATTATTGCTTTTAAATCTGCCATTCATCTCATACACACAGGAACAATGTGGATTTTCAGGTCAAGAAGATAGTATTTTTTTTAAGTAATCAACAATGTGATGTAGAAAAGTTTAGTTTGAAAAGTACAGTAACCAAATGTATACATGACTTGACTGTAAATCAGAATAAGTAGGTAGCTGTCTGCAGGGTACGAAAAAAAAACTTTCTTCACAGTATTTGTAGCAAGGCCATACCTGTGTAAGTATGCCTACGTTTGTGCCAAGTAATGCCCTTTTATCGGTTGAGCACAGCTCCAGTTCCAAGAATTGGGTCATTTTATATAAAGTAAAAACCAAGATTTTACAGAATGCTTATAAGACACAAACCATTCAATCAATGTTTTCATTTGGCAAGTGGAACAAATTTATTTTATTTTATTTTTCACATTTTTATACCGCCCTTCCTCCAAGGAGCTCAGAGTGGTGTACATATTTCCTCCCCTCCTTTTTTTTGTCCTCACAACAACCCTGTGAGGTAGGTGTAAATGTAGCCACATGTGGAATATTGTATACATTTCTGGTCACCACATTTCAAAAATAATATTGTACAGTGGCAAAGGTTCAAAGAGGGCAATCAAAATCATCAGGGGGCTGGAGCACCATCCTTATAAGGAAAAGCTGAAGTGTTTGGAAAATTTGCATCTAGAAAAAAAAGGCAACTTAGGGAGACAGGATTTACAGCCCAATCCTGTGTACGATATGATGGCCGGCCTAAAGAGTCAGCCACCATATCCTATCCAGGTCCTGGGCTGCCCTGGGGCAGCCCAGGTGCACCTCTAGGGAAGGGGATGATCGTCCCCTTCCCCAAGTGTAAGTGACTAGAGGCCCAATGGACCTCCTTGAATGTATGCGAGCTCCGTAGCTCGCGTACATTCGCACCCTTCGTGTAAGGCCAGACTGGGCCTGGAGAGGGCTTTCGATATCAGCGTATCTTGCAGCTGATATCCCCGCCCTCTCCAGGCACAAGGCGGCCAATGGCAACCCTGGTCCGCCCTCCCCTGCCCCGGCCGGTGTAGGCCTTATCTGCTCCAGCGAGCACGGGGACGGTGGGGATGCAGAGTAAGGGCCACCGACCTCTGCACCGGCGGTCCTTACTCACCGGGTGCCGTAAATGCACTTTATGGCGTGTTTACAACACCCTGCACAAGGGGAGCATACGCTCCCCTGGCGCAACCTTACACAGCGCTGTAAAGCTTATAAAAATACTCATGATGTGGAGAGTGTGGAAAGAGACAAGATTTCTGTCCTGTGCTGTCTACAATACTAGAACCATAGGGATCACCCAATGAAACTGATTAACATGAGATTTAAGATCCACAAAAGGGAGCAATTTTTCCCAGTGCAAAATTAGCCTATGAAATCCACTGCCACAATTGGTTATGGGCACTAGCTTAATTAATCTTTAAAAAAAGGCTTACAGCCTGTTCCAACGCAAGGGCTAAGCAGCACAAGTCAGACATAAACTCAGCATAAGTCGCTTATGTCGAAGTTATGTTTGGAATGCGACCATTTACGGCGAAGTTAGGTCGAAGTTGTGTCTGATTGCTGCCTGTACTCATGTGAGCAAACACTGCCACAAGTGTGGAACTGTTAGCCTTATGGAGACACCAGCTGTTCCCCCCCCCTTGTCTCCACAGGGTCTACTGACAGGTCAGTAGTGCTAGGTTTGCCATGGTTGTGACCCCCAAGTTGTGTCGTTGTCTCTCTCTTTGACCCTTTCCCCTTACAGGATCATGCTCACCTTACAACCAGGTAAGCAGCTCAGACCATGCTATGTGTGTCACACCTTTCAGCTGTGTTTTACTTCTCTCCCTGCAGGCTTCTGCAACCGACACACTGGCTTGTCTTCAATGGCGACTGCTTCCACACACCAGCTGACATGTAACTCCCCCTTGTTTTTTGTCTCCCCAGGAATGTCCACTACCACCGACCTTCCTGGGAGCACCCCTGGGCCTGCAGTCTGGTTGCCCCACTGTCTTCTGCCTCGATGCTGCCAGAGGTCAGGGAGCCAGCCCTGCAACCCTCCTCAGCTGCTGCTGCTGCTCCACCTCCCTGGCTGTCCTACTTGCTGCCCCTCCCCTTTCTATGGAGCAGGCTGTGGTTCCACAGGGGAAGAGCCTGCATCTCCAGGTCCGTGGGGCAGGTGTGCTGCTGCTGCTGCTTTCAGATTGGTTGCTGTGACTACCCCTGGCAGCCTCGCCTGGCCATCTCTGCTAACGTTCCAGAACAATAAAGACGCCCCTCGGGCAGAGCCCCAGTGAAACATATGTGCCCAGTGTTTACACAAGCATTGCCCCACACACAAAGACAGCCCCCAGCACTGAAGTCCCTACATGAGTCCCATCCAGGGACTGCCACGGCCTTCCCTGGGAGAACACAGCAGGGGGGCTGCCAGACCCCCATGGCACAGAGGGGAGGGGGGAGTTGGGGGGGCCTCTCAGGCAGGCAAACAGTGACAGCCAGGGCGTCCGCCCGTAATGAAGGCGCTTCCGCCGAAGGTCCGCCCGTAATGCAGGCGCTTCCGTCGAAGGTCCGCACGTAATGCAGGCGCTTCCGTCGAAGGTCCGCCCGTAATGCAGGCGCTTCTGCCCAAAGTCCGTCTGCATAAGAGGCGCCTGTTTATGCATCACCTTCATCTGCGGAGCGCCCCCTGTGTCCCTATCGGTCTCTGCAGACCCCTCTCTCGGAATCTGTCTCCCACCAGCCTTGTTGTCTGTCTGTCTGTCTCTGACCCACCCGTGCCCCTCCCCAGCACCCCCTGTCTGCCTGCCTGTGTGTCTGCCTCCCCTCCCACTCCCTGATGATGGAGGCTGGCCACCCCCCACCCCGCCAGAGCGCCTGCCGTGAGGCGCCGTTGTCGCCCCATCTGGGGGTGTGATGAGCTGCATGAGCCCTTCCCGCTCGCAGCAGACAAGCCCAAGGCATCTCTCGGTCTTGGCCGGGGCACAGAGCAGAAGGCACGCTGGGATGCCTTCTTTGTGGGCATTGCCCCGGCCCTGGAGGCCCAGGGCTTCAGGCAGCGCACAGGCGAGTCATGTCAGAGGCAGTTCCAGACAGCATGCAACCCCCTTGTGTGTGACGTTCCCACCGCCCTCCTACCCTTCCCTCCCCCGCTCCCCCCCCCATGACTCCAACATGCAGCCTCAACGTGGCATGGGGGTGGCATCGCCTTCTGCAGGAGGGCGGGGACGGCCACTCTCCCCTGCAGCAGGTGGCTGATGCACAGGGTGCCCTGTGGCGGCTGGCAAGGGGACCTCGCTCACCTGTCACCTGCCCTGCGCCCACCACATGACTGGCACAACCCCCATGCCTGCGGCCGGCCCCTTTGCGACCGGGCTGCAGCAGACCCTATGGCAGCTGCCATGGATAGACGCTGACACATGCAGACAGAGGCCTGCACATGCCCGAGCCAGACACGGAGCCTGGAGAGCCTGCCTGCCTGGGACGTAAGTGTTGCCTGGATCCTGGAGTGGTGCTGGGCCAAAGAAACTGCAACCTGCCTAACTCAGGCATAACTCTGACATAACTCAGACATAACTTATGTCGAACTTATGCTGAACTTAGGCCACTCTTATGCCAGACTTGTGGAGGAGTTGGGTTGGAATGGGCTGTTAGACATATGAATGAGTTCAAGTCTATCAATGGCTTCTAGTCATGATGTTTATATGCCTCCGAATACCAGTTGCAGGGGAGCAATGACAGGAGAAGGGTGTGCCTTCCTTTCCTGCTTGTGGGCTTCCAGAGGCAGCTGTTGGGTCACTATGGGGAAACACAATGCTGGACTCGATGGGGCTTTAGCCTGATTCAGCAGGGCTTTTCTTATGGGCATTGCACCACCACCATATCTTCTCCTGAGAAGTTGCCATCATGGTCAAACAGATAGGTGAAGTAAAGTGATGGGAAGTAAAGCACAGGGTTTCTACTGTACAACAGGCTTCCCTTCTCCTCACACTGTGAGGCCACCGCCCTTACTAATGGATCTGGCATAGCTCAAGGTCTTCTACTCTATTCACCTTTCTCTGGTAACTTCCTTTGTTTATTGTATCTTCCATGGTGATCAGGATCAGATCAGGATTAATGTAGGCATAACATCCATGGAGGTGGAGAATTCACTGGCATAGTGGGCGGCCCTCATGCAATGCACAAGCACAGTCCCCTGCCTCATACTAGCATGTTGTTGTTCAGTCGTTAAGTCGTGTCCGACCCTTCGTGATCCCATGAACCACATCCCGCCAGGCCTTCCTGTCCTCCACTATCTTCCTGAGTTTGCTCATTTTCATGTTCGTTGCATCGGTGATGCTGTCTAAGCACCTCATCCTTTGCCTTCCCCTTCTACTTTTGCCTTCAATGTTTCCCAGCATCAGAGTCTTCTCCAGAGAGTTCTCTCTTCGCATTAGGTGGCCAAAATATTTGAGCTTCAGCCTCAGTACCTGTCCTTCCAGGGAACAGTCAGGGTTGATTTCATTTAGGATTGACTGATTTGATCTCCTAGCAGTCCAAGGGACTCTCAGGAGTCTTCTCCAGCACCACAATTCGAAAGCATCTATTCTTCGGCGCTCAGCCTTCCTTATGGTCCAACTCTCGCAACCATACATTGCTACTGGGAACACCATTGCCCTGACTATACGAACTTTTGTTGGCATGGTGCTATCTCTGCTTTTTATTATGCTGTCTAAGTTTGCCATAGCTTTCCTTCCAAGGAGTAAGCGTCTTTTAATTTCATGGCTGCTGTCTCCGTCTGCAGTGATCTTGGAACCCAAAAAAGTAAAATCTGTTACTGCTTCCATTTCTGCCCCTTCTATTTGCCAGGAATTGATGGGACCAGATGCCATGATCTTAGTTTTATTAATGTTGAGTTTCAAGCTGACTTTTGCACTTTCCTCTTTCACCCTCATCAAGAGGCTCTTTAGTTCTTCTTCACTTTCTGCCATTAGGGTGGTATCGTCTGCATATCTGAGGTTGTTGATATTTCTCCCGGCAATCTTGATTCCGGCTTGCGATTCATTCAGCCCTACATTTCTCATAATGTACTCTGCATATAAGTTAAATAGGCAGGGTGACAATATACAGCCTTGCCATACTCCCTTCCCAATTTTGAACCAATCGGTTGTTCCATGGCCGGTTCGAACTGTTGCTTCTTGACGCGCATACAGGTTTCTCAGGAGACAGGTAAGGTGGTCTGGTACCCCCATCTCTTTAAGAATTTGCCACAGTTTGTTGTGATCCACACAATCAAAGGCTTTTGCGTAGTCAATGAAGCAGAAGTAGGGTTTTTTTTTGAACTCTCGTGCTTTCTCCATGATCCAGCACGTTGGCAATTTGATCTCTAGTTCCTCTGCCTCTTCGAAACCCAGCTCGTACTTCCGGTAGTTCTCGGTCCACGTACTGCTGAAGCCTAGCTTGTAGGATTTTGAGCATAACCTTGCTAGCATGTGAAATGAGTGCAATTGTACGGTAGTTTGAACACTCTTTGGCACTGCCCTTCTTTGGAATTGGAACGTAAACTGACCTTTTCCAATCCTTTGGCCACTGCTGAGTTTTCCAAATTTGTTGGCATATTGAGTGCAGCACTTTCACAGCAGCATAAGAACATAAGAACATAAGAACATAAGAAGAGCCCTGCTGGATCAGGCCAAAAGCCCATCTAGTCCAGCTTCCTGTGTCACACAGTGGCCCCACCAGATGCCTCAGGGAGCACACGAGACAACAAGATACCTGTGTCCAGTCACCACTCCCTTCGCACCTGGCACAGAGAAAACCCAGTCGCACCTGGCACAGAGAAAACCCACTTCTAAAAACCAGGAGGTTGCTTATGGCTTGTAACCTGTGATGGTCTTTTCCTCCATGAATTTGTCCAAACCCCTTTTAAAGGCATCTAGGCCAGGTGCCATCACCACATCCTGTGGCAAGGAGTTCCACAGATGAATCACACGCTGGGTAAAGAAATATTTTCTTTTGTCTGTTCTAACTCTCCCTCCACTCAATTTTAGTGTGTGTCCCCTGGTTCTGGTGTTGTGCGAGAGGGAAAAGAATTTCCCTCTATCCACTCTCTCCATCCCATGCATAATTTTATAAGTCTCAATCATGTCCCCCCTCAGGCGCCTTTTTTCTAGGCTGAAAAGCCCCAGACGCTGTAGCCTTTCCTCGTAAGGGAGGTGCTCCAGCCCACGAATCATTCTGGTCGCTCTTTTCTGCACCTTTTCCAATTCAATTATATCCTTTTTGAGGTATGGTGACCAGAACTGGACACAATACTCCAGATGTGGCCTTACCATCGATTTGTACAAAGGCATAATGATATTGGCCGTTTTATTCTCAATCCCCTTTTTAATGATCCCGAGCATGGAATTGGCCTTCTTCACAGCCGCCGCACACTGGGTCGACACTTTCATCGACCTGTCCACCAGGACCCCAAGATCTCTCTCTTGATCCGTCACAGACAACTCAGAACCCATCAGCGTATATGTAAAATTTTGGTTTCTTGCCCCAATGTGCATCACTTTGCACTTACTTACATTGAAGCGCATCTGCCATTTTGCTGCCCATTCTCCCAGTTTGGAGAGATCCTTCTGGAGCTCTTCACAATCCCTGCTGGTCTTTACCACCCGGAAAAGTTTAGTGTCATCCGCAAACTTGGCCACCTCACTGCCTATCCCCAAATCCAGGTCATTTATGAATAAGTTGAAAAGCACCGGTCCCAAGACCGATCCTTGGGGCACACCGCTTTTCACCTCTCGCCATTGTGAAAATTGCCCATTGACTCCCACTCGCTGTTTCCTGGTCTTCAACCAGTTCCTAATCCACAAGAGGACCTGCCCTCTTATTCCCTGACTGTGGAGTTTTCGCAGGAGCCTTTCATGAGGGACCGTGTCAAATGCCTTCTGAAAATCCAGATATATAATATCCACGGGTTGGCTCGCATCCACATGCCTGTTGACCTTTTCAAAAAATTCTAACAGGTTTGTGAGGCAAGACTTCCCCTTGCAGAAGCCATGCTGACTCTCCCTCAGCATCATTTTGGATTTTAAGTAGCTCAGCTGGGATATTATCATCTCTGCTAGCTTTGTTGTTAGTAATGCTACCTAAGGCCCACTTGACTTCACTCTCTAGGATGTCCGGCTCTGGGTCAGTGACCACACCAGCGTGGTCATCAGGAACATTAAGATCTTTCTTGTATAGTTCTTCTATGTATTCTTGCCATCTCTTCTTAATCTCTTCTGCTTCTGTTAGGTCTCTGCCTTTTTTGTCCTTTATCATGCCCATCTTTGCACAAAACGTTCCCTTGATATCTCCAATTTTCTTGAAGAGATCTCTAGTCCTCCCCATTCTGTTGTTTTCCTCGATTTCCTTGCATTGTTCATTTAAGAAGGCCTTCTTATCTCTCCTTGCTATTCTCTGGAAATCTGCATTCAGATGTTTATATCTTTCCCTTTCACCCTTGCTTTTTGCATTTCTTCTGTCCACAGCTATTTGTAAAGCCTCATCTGACAGCCACTTTGCTTTCTTGCATTTCTTTTTCTTTGGGATGGTTTTAGTTGCTGCCTCCTGTACAATGTTACGAACTTCCGTCCCTAGTTCTTCAGGCACTCTGTCTACCAGGTCTAATGCTCTAAATCTATTCTTCACCTCCACTGTATACTCATAAGGGATTTGGTTTAGGTCATATCTGACTGGTCTAGTGGTGTTCCCTACATTCTTCAATTTAAGCCTGAATTTTGCAATAAGAAGCTCATGATCTGAGCCACATTCAGCTCCAGGTCTTGTTTTTACTGATTGAATAGAGCTTCTCCATCTTTGGCTGCAAAGCACATAATCTATCTAGTTTCAGTATTGACCATCTGGTGATGTCCATGTGTAGAGTCATCTCTTGTGTTGTTGGAAAAGAGTGTTTTCTATGACCAGCGTGTTCTCTTGACAGAACTCCGTTAGCCTTTGCCCTGCTTCATTTTGCGCTCCAAGGCCAAACTTGCCTGTTGTTTCATTTATTTCTTGATTTCCTACTTTAGCATTCCAGTCTCCTATGATGTAAAGGACATCTTTTTTGGGTTCTAGTTCTAGAAGGTGTTGTAGGTCTTCATAGAACCGATCAACTTCATCTTCTTCGGCATCAGTGGTTGGGGCATACACTTGGATTACTGTGATGTTGAATGGTTTGCCTTGGATTTGAACTGAAATCATTCTGTCGTTTTTGAGGTTGCACCCCAGTACTGCCTTTCCCACTCTTTTATTGACTATGAGGGCTACTCCATTTCTTCTAAGGGATTCATGCCCACAGTAGTAGATATGATGGTCACCTGACTTCAATTCGCCCATTTCCGTCCATTTTAGTTCGCTGATTCCCACGATGTCAATGTTCAATCTTATCATCTCATTTTTGACCACATCCAGCTTGCCTTGATTCATAGACCTCACATTCCATGTTCCTAAGCAGTATTGCTCATTGCAGCATTGGATTTTCCTTTCACCCTCAGACACATCCACAGCTGAACGTCCTATTGGCTTTAGCCCAGCCGCTTCATCCTTTCTGGGGCTATTTGGAGTAGTCCTCCGCTCTTCCTCAGTAGCATATTGGACATCTTCCGACCTGAGGGTCTCATCTTCCGGTGTCATATCTTTTAGCCTTTTGGTACTGTTCATGGGATTTTCTTGGCAAGGTTACTGGAGTGGGTTGCCATTTCCTTCTCCAGTGGATCACTTTTAGTCAGAACTCTCCGCTATGACCTGTCCGTCTTGGGTGGCCCTGCACGGCATAGCTCATGGCTTCATTGAGTTACGCAAGCCCCTTTGCCACGACAAGGCAATGATCCATGAAGGAGCATACCAGCATAGCTTCATATTATTTATTTTTCACATTTTTATACCACCCTTTCTCCAAGGAGCTCAGAGTGGTGTACATATTTCCTCCCCTCCTTTTTGTCCTCACAACAACCCTGTGAGGTAGGTGGGGCTGAGAGATAGTGACTGGCCCAAGGTCACCCTGGAAGCTTCGTGGCTGAGCAGGGATTTGAACCTGGATCTTCCAGGTCTATGTCCGACTCCTAAACCACTACACCAGTGGTGGCCAACCTTTAAGCATGAATGCTGGCCCTTTAAATGGTTGTCTAGGTGAGGGCATTTCAGCAGGTGCAGCTGCTTTAGCAGCACCATCAGCAACTGCAGCTGCCAAGATTCTGTCTTCTGCACAACTCTTAAGAACACAGAGGCCCTAATGGTGGAAGGTTGGCCACCCCTGCACTACACCATCCTGGCTGTGTGGTAGAGGGGCTGAGAGACAGAGCTGTGAGTCAGGACTCTCCTAGTTTGAATCTCACCTCTTCCATGAACTCGCTCGGTGACTTGAGGCAAGCCTCTCCCTCAGCCTCAGCTGCCGGAATTACAGGGTTGTTGTTGTTGTTGTTGTTGTTGTTGTTGTTGTTGTTGTTGTTGTTGTTGTTGTTGTTGTTGTTGTTGTTGTTGTCAGCATTATATCAAGAGAATACTTGTGAAGTGTTCTGGCACTCAGAAATTATCATCTGTTCCTAAAAATAAAATTGCATGTGCAACCTCATGGCATCAAAAAGTACTCTGTGTTTATTATATCGAGTCAGGGTTAACTCTGTGAGTGCAGAACCCCTTCCACAGTCACGCTTTTGTCTTTTAAATTGGGTATTGATCACAATTAAGATACATGGATGGGAGAGAAATTACAGTGTTCCCAGCTCTATCTTTGTCAACGTTCACTTGTCATCCATAGATACCAAGAGGAGGTTCTTTACAGGCTTCCAAACCTTTCTCTGCGTAACACTGTTAATGATTCCTTTCTTAAGAATAATGTTTCACATAATTTGAAAGCTTCAGATCTTATGGGCAGACTAGTCTCTTTGCTTGCTGCCTTTCTCGTGGTTATAAAAATGCCATCTAGGAAAGCTATTGAAGCAAAATTGTCTAATCGGAAAGATATATTCACACTGACAGGCTGCCTGGCTATACAAAATGTCATCGAGTAGAACCGTAATGATAATCCAGTTTAATATATTTCCTTTTTAGGTTTGGCTCCTTCTGAAATGGTAACATCAAAGACAGGCTGAAGACAGATAATAGAAACATTGCATTAGAAAGACATGAAGTTGGAAGGGCCCCCTGAGTGATATAGACCAAGCCAAAATGCCCATTAAAATATATACTACGAAGGCAGAGTAAAAATATTCAGATTCAATGGCAGCTCTGTTGTGTGTATGCACCATGTTACAAAATAATGTACAAAATGGTATTGTTCTTGTGCAGAAAGCAAATTATTCAAAATTGTTTAATTTGCATGAAATATTTAAATAACATGCAAATATTTGGAAAGCAGGGTAAAGGAATCAAGTTGTGACACCTGGATCAGTTAAGGCGCGCGCGCGCGCGCGCGCACACACACACACACACACACACACACACACACACACACACAGAGAGAGAGAGAGAGAGAGAGAGAGAGAGAGAGAGAGAGAGAGACTTTGTGAGGCACTGCAATACACGGGACAGAAGCCTTGCCTCTTGAGTAATAGCAAGTCTTGCCCAATTCACCTTTCATTTTGCCTCCAGTCCAAAAGATAAACCAGTCACCAGCCAGCACAGAACTAGGAGGTACTGTTCAGTTCAAAGTTATTTCCATATCAGATGTAAGCCATAACAGAAATGCAAAATGTAACACCGGAAACAGCAGAAGGCATGTATGTCAATCATTTCAGTAGGCAAGAGGTAGGCCAACTAACTTGTTTTAATCACAACAGTCATAGTAAGGCGTACGGTAAATGCATGATCATGGGGCTAGAAACTTGCTTCTGCTAAAAAAAAGTATTTATTTGTGAGCACAGTACGTTAAAGTCTGCTCTGTATGTTGTTATTCACTAGAAAGCATGGATATGTAGGTTATGCGCTGCTTTGCCAAACTTAAAGATCTCCATTAGAATACTATATATACCATTAGTGATAGAGATCCAACACCTTTCCTAGACCATTTTGTCCATTACTTGCAGATACTGGGTTTAATTAGATCCTGCATAATAGAACAACGCTCATGAAAAGGAATTTTCTCTCCTTCTTCCCTACAGCAGTCTCCTGAACTCATCAAAAAAATCACTTTGAGATTTGTAGGATGTTCATGAACAAGGTAGGACTAAGCTCAGGAGAAAGGGGAAAACTCAAAAAAATTGAACGGTGCTTCACTTGAGGAACATTTGTCCTCCTGATTTCCAGCAATTCCCATCTCCTACCTGCAGCTCCTTGTGCCCCATCTCATCCTTTTCCTGAGTCTCCTGACTCTCAAGAGATGGTTTTCGGAACGTGGGAAAGTTCCCTTGCAAAAACATCTTCAGCTCATACAAGGTCTGAATCCAAACCACTGGCTGGAGAGTTATACAAGTTTAGTATGTCAGTCACTTCATTAAGCACAAACAGCTTGGACCTTCTTCTGTTCTTGAGAGCTGTTCTTGAGATCTGGCAACCCCAGTGACTCACATAAACAAATAAAGTCAAGTTGTATGCACTCTTGAGGAAATGGATCTATGCCAGATCAGGTTTGTAGACATCTCAAAAGCCAAAAAAAAAAAAAAAAAAAAGCAAGCAAGCAAAAACAGCAAGTTATTTTAAAGAAAACTAACACAACCATAGGATGTTGCAAGAATGCAGGGTCTCTCTCTGATTTGTTTGGGTCTTGCTTGGAGCCAGCTTTTTATCTGTCTGCTTTCCTGCTGTATCAGTCCTGAGTAGGAACTAAGCAGGTTCACAGGAAGTGTATCCCATTGGTTTTCTCACAAGAACTCATTTTCTATACTATCAGGTTTGTCCAAGCTGGCTTCACCCAGCAGCTACTGCAAACTGTGTTTGCCATTATGAGGTTGCCTGGGGCTGAGCCACAACACACAGTCAACTCTTAATTAGTCCTTATACTTGAGAATATGGGCTCTAATACAGTAACAATAAAACAGATAAAGAAATCCTTAAGGGAGAGTATCACCAAAGAACAAAGTTTCTGATAAGCCAGAAATAGCCAGTGACGTTTCCTGATCAACAGTAGTAAGACTGATTTTGTTCAAATCTTTTGTTTACTTCTTTAATAGTTGTGCATGGAGTTCATTCAGACGATTGAATGCTTTAAAAGCCTTATATTTTGTTTCAGATTCAAATGTAAAGGCTTTCTTTTAGCCACACTCATTTCAACTTCCTTATCTATTCTAAATAAATGAGGCAAAACATCAACTAAGTTTGATGCAATATACTGTACAAGTACTGTAATCATTCATCTTTTATTTCCTTTTTGGTATACAGTAGCACTTCTTGTTTTCTTTTTGCTATTTTCATCTCAAGATGCATTTTGTTATATGTCAAACTACCTGACGCATGGGCTTCATTACGTTTCCTTACATTCGTCAACCACCACAATATATGGTTCTTTAGGGCAGATCCAGCTGTTATGCAGAAGTAGAGACAGTGACTACACAAGGGTCTTGCAGATTCATGCTCCCTGGACTAACTCATGTGGAAGAGGGCAGGTTTGCCTACCCTGATTTCAAGGGATGGCAACATAGGATTGTGCTGACAACTCAGGTGCAGCCAATTAAAGGCAACTGAATGACTCAACCATTTAAGGGAGCCACACAGCTTGCCCAAAGTCTCGTTTCCAAATGCTGCAACATCCCACCCACCAGGGGTGTAACTTGGGCTGGGCCTGACGGGCAGTGCTGCTAACCTGGAAGTGACGTTACATGACGTCATGTGCCGTCACTTCCAGGGCGCAATAATCTCCCATGCCCCGGGTGGCACAGGAGCTCGTGACGGCCCTGCCACCCACCTTAAAACAGGGCAGGAGAGGCCAGTTACTAACTGGGGCTCAGAGGAATGTGGGGTTCCTATTCCTAAATTGGCTAAAGAAAGAAACCCCTTTGATTTTATTTATTCTCCCAGGCTTGTATATTGCTTTTTTCCTGAAGGACCCAAGACAGTTTACACAATGAAAGAACAATGTAAAACAACAACACAATAACAAAAATAGTATTAATAATAAAAATAACTGCCCAATCCTATGCTGACCCTCACCAGTGGTACTGGGCTCTGTGCTGTTGCAAATGTGCCATAAAGCACGTTGCAACAACATGGAGGCCAGTCCCGCTGGCATGGAGGCAAGTGCTGGAGGACCTCTGCTGGTGAGGGAGCAGCGCCCGCCGGAGGCAGGTGAGCTCCGTGGTCGCTGGTGGGGGGCAGGGGAGGTTGGCGTTTAGGTGGAGAGGAGGCATTTGGGGCTGGGAGAGGGTGGGGAGTAGGGCGGATCAGTCCCGGGAGGGGGGCCGGTTCGGAGTAGGAGGCCCCTGCTGAATCCTATCCCTGGCCTGTGCCGGAAATCCCGATATGGGGCTGCTCGAAGCTGCACTGGCCATTTAGCTGGTGCGCCTACAAGTAGCTCCACAGGGGCTGCTGGGGTTGACACGGGGGAAGGGGACAACTGTCCCCTTCCCTCAAGGAGACCTCCATCCCCGCACTGGATACAGCGAAGCCTGCCCCAGCACCACTGCATTGAGCACAGGGCTTTGGATAGGATTGGGCTGTAAATCACAACAAACAGCAATAGTAGTCATCCAGCAACAAAATGAAAAAGTTCCCTACTCTGCTCATGTCAGGTTTTTTTTTTTTAATGGTCTACAATTAGACTGAATACTGTAAATAAATAAATAAATAAACTGGCAGGTTCAATGGGGATTGGAAGGGTCAATGAAAGAAATGGAGACAACGCTAAGCACTTGAAGCAGCAAAGTGGTGAAGGGAGAGTTATACAAACCACCACCACCCCAACACTGCTTACAGGCTCAACAAGAGAACCTGGGGAAGGGAGCCCATTCTTGAGCTCTGACAGCTTCATTAGCCCACGGCCTACTGACTCAGGGTCAGCTGATGGTGCTTAAAGGGTCTTATTGGCAAACAGGGGATGTGGGCAGTGAAGAAACATCAATTGTATTACTGATCTTGGAGCTAGGGTAGGGTTGCCCATTCACAGTGAGTTGTGACAATTCTTGTTCCATCCTAGCTTCACCTTAATAGCAAGTATGCCATAATGGCAAATCAGACTTGTATGTTAAATAACATTGTGGTTCATATTAAAACACATCTACTGTTCATTTCAGGGTTGCAGGACAACCGCTTTTCATGCACAGTGCTTCTCAAACTTTTTAGCACCAGGACCCACTTTTTAAAATGACACTCTATCGGGACCCACCTAGCTTTATGAGACTTAAAAAAAAGTGTCTAGAAATAAATATATTTATTTATTTACAAGTAAAGAGCTCAGCTGTTTGCAGGGTAATTAGCAGCTATCATGCAAATAGCTGCTCAGCTAGGAGCTCAGCTCTTTGAAGGGCAATTAGCAGCTATCTGATTTTTGAATAGCCTCAGGGTTTGTGGAAATTACTTACTGATCTTTTCATGACCTGGGACCCACTAGAAATCAGGTTGCAACCCACAAAGTAGGTCCCGACCCACAGTTTGAGAAACACTGTTCTAGCAGAATGTCTAACGGGAAAGCTCATGTGTCTTCCTAGTAGTCAGATACATGTGGTCCAGATATAGGTGCAATTCATCTCCTCTCTCTCTCTCTCTCTCTCTCTCTCTCTCTCTCTCTCTCTCTCTCTGTGGGGGTGGCATACAAGGCCTGCCTTTGGATATTAGTCTGGAAATGCATGCTGAAGTCACTGATGTATTTCTGCTATCATTACTTTGAGGGGAATCATCTAAAGTCACCCAGAGTGAAAGAATATTTTTTTTATATCCCTTGAAGGGTTCTGCTTTCAAGATTGCTAGAATCACAAGTTTTAACCTAAAAGAGTTCCAGCTTTTGTTTTGACCTTGCTTGAATACTCTGTACACTGTAGATTTAGAAAAAGATCAACTCTCTTTCACATTGGGCAACTATTGTTGCTTGTCATACGAGAAAAACCTTATCTAGGTCACATAGCTGGAGCTCAAACAACCGTTCCACTGGTTCATAATATTTTATAGGTAATTTCATTTGACTTTATGATAACAGAATTTCCTCCCAATGAATATCAGTCATGAACAATCATCCCAAACTAGGTGGAAGTACTTCTCGAATGTGATACATAAAAATGCAGACGTGAAATACTGATTTGTCAAGAAGACACAGAGCATGAAGTGTGTGTCTCACCAAACTAATGAAAGTTATTTTTCTTAAGAATATCACAGTAAGAGAAGTATAAGGGGACAAACTAGCACTCTTCTATGAATGCAAAATGCCATGAAATGTGGTCACATCTGCTAGCTAAAAGGACTAGACATAAATCTTTTACATAATAAAAAACAGAAAATGTAGCATATACATCTTCTTACATATATCATTGAGACCGAAAATGTAGATATTTCATCTATTTTCAGTACAGCAGGCATTAGATTTTGGACTTTAAATACCTTTTTACATGGTTGAACTATGTGCAATCAGCAATGCTCACTCAACAATACACAAACTTGTTTTGTATATGCTTAGTATAGGAAAGGTTGACCTTTAAATATGACACCAGAAGGCAGACAGAACCACTAATGAAATCAAATGAGTACAGACACCTGGGAACGATTAGCTTTAGTTAAACTGATAGTTTATTAAATAACTATAGTTTAGCATCAATCAATCAATCAATCAATCAATCTACAATTACATATTAGATATCCTAAAAACTCACAATATAAGCTGTAATTATTTTAATTGGGTATCAAATTATTGCTTCCGTTTATTCTCTGATTGCTTATAATCAAATATGATATATATATGTGTCTGTATTTTGTCTATATATCAGAGTGTCATATATGTATATGAATACACCTGATAAAAATACTTCTGTGCAAACAGAACTTCAGGGTCAGAATTTGTGCTTGGATTGACCTACTTGGATTGGCCTCATAGTGTTGGCCTTTGATTGGCCTGCTCATCATAACGTTGGGAGAAGTGCAATGAAAATAAATCTATCATGCTGTCATCTTAATCTCACATCTTTATGGCTTGGACACTATACTGACATCATCATAATCAGCTGGAAGACTTCTAGCGTTGCTGCCTCACATTGATTTGTAACAGAAAATGGCAAGGCAGGATCCCTAACAAAGAGGTTTTTGAAAGGTGTCATATCTCAGTATCTGTAGCAATATGAGCATTCTTGTTAGGGCTTAGCTTCACTGAGTTTGGCATGTGGTCAGTATGAAGTCTCCTGCATCTGAAATAGTGCCCTGTAGTCAACAGAGCATGGGAGAGAATTCCACGAGTCAACCTAAAAGACTGTCTTATCCCTTACGTCCCACCACGAGCTTTAAGACAAGCTGAAGCACTCTGCTGGGGCTGCGACCATTATTAGCTCCATTGGGTAGGCACAATGACTAGAGCTTTTTTGGTTGTAGTGACCTAATTCTGGAACGCATTGCTTAGGGATATTTATTTGACCATGTCATTGTCCTCCTTTAAGGAACTAGTAAACTCTATGTCCTTTAGGATGGCTTCTTCCATCATGTGCAAATGTCTGGAGTAAGAAGCTGTGCCCCGTATTCCAGTGGCTTTAGTATAAGGACATAAGAAAAGTCTTCCTGGGATCAGACCAAAGGTCCATTTAGTTCAGTATCCTGTTTCCCACAGTGCTCCTACAGCTGTCTCTGGGAAGTCTACCAGCAAGGGAAAAAGGTATACTTCTCTCTTGCCATTGTTCCCCTGCAACTTATATTCAGAGCCATACTGTCTCTGAACCTGGAGGTGGTGCATAGCCATAATGACTAGTAGCCATTAATTTGTTCAGTCCCCTTTTAAAGGCATCCAAACTAGTAGCCATCACTACATCTTGTAGCAACAAATTCCACAGACTAACGGTGCGATCCTGTGTAAAAGAAGCCCCGGGGCAAAGCACGCTGCCAAACCAGGGCAGGGAGTTGCGCAAGTGCCGTAAAGCACTTGTGCGACACCTGGAGAGTAAGTAGTGCAGGCGCTGCGGCCGGCGCTGCGGCTGGCGCTGCTTGCCCCACCGTCTCCCTGGCACTGTGGCCGCCGGACTGGGTATGTTCTATGCTGGTCGGGGCAGGGGCGGGGGGCTGGAGGACCGGGCGGCAAGTGAGGGCGGTGATACGGGGATACCAGGAGCTGAGATTCCCGGTATCCTGAGCTCCCTCCAGGCCCCACGTATGCCAACACGGGCGGCGCGAATGTTCGCGAACTCCGGAGTTCGCGTACATTTAAGGAGGCCCTCCCGCAGCTTACATGGGGGAAGGGGATGATCATCCCCTTCTCCCGAGTTGTTCCCGGACTGCCCCGGGGCAGCCGGGGAACTCGATAGGATAGATAATTGCATTGATAGATAATTTTATGTATTTTGTATTGTATTTGATGTTTTGTAAGCCACTTTGACAATGGACTAGGAAGCAGGGTAGAAATGGAATTATTAATAACAACAACCTAATTTGGATACAAAGATATTTTGGTGGCCAACGCTGAAGCATGCGTGATAGTTGTCAACACTCGCAAGGTTGCTACATTGGAAAGACTGAGATGGAAAGGTCTGTGTCATAAGGCCTTTTTCTGTATTGGAAAGTGATGTGTGTAGTTCCAATGTGTCATGAAGCCAATACAGTGAAAGCCATCTGTCACACAAATAGATACGCTTGTAATATATGCAGTTGTGTCTGGCAGTTTAGAATTGGACTTCTTTCAATTGTGACAAGCCATATAAAACCTAAAGACTTGAGATGATTGTCACTATATATCAGTTTGTTATAGAGATGGGAAAATAATATTATTTTGATTCTTGTCTAATGAAGTATTTCATAATATAAAGTATAACAGATGAAGACAAGACACTTTATACTAATATAAAGTATAAAAGATGAAGACAAGAATGAGTGAAGTATTTCAGTGTAGGAATGAGTGAGCTACTTTTGTAAGGGATTCTTTTTGGTCATTTTCTTCCAGAAATAGGAAAAGTTTGCAAGTGATGAATACCTGATTCACGATCAGGTATTCAGCACTTGCAAACTTTCTGGCAGAAAATGACCAAAAAGAATCCCTTGGTCACCTGGCAGGTGGCGTGAGGGTAGGGTAGGTAAGGCTTGATAGGGATCGGCATGCACTGTGAGCTCGGCAAGATCAGGAAGTGAGCCCAGACCGCTCATTAATGACGCTTGTGCGGTTCGGTGAGGCAGGTTGGCAAGCTTCCTGGCTGGAGCAGGTGAGGCCCATCAATGACTTGGCTAGCATGGGTCTCAAAAGCGTGCTCCGCTGTCTCAGCCCTTTGGGGTTGGCTATGAGAGTTTCCCCAGGTAGCTGTCCTGGGGGACCTGGAGCCGGGGTGTTTGACGTCCAAACAAGCAGGGGGAGGAAGATGGCTAGGCCCATTTCCCCTGACCAGGCCCCGCACGCCTCGGGGGTGGATTAGTCCACATAGTCCAGTGAAGGTGGATTGAACCCAAGAAGGGGGTTATGTTTAGGTGGGCGCTGCTGATGCTGAAACTGCCCCTTCCCAGTCCTGATCTAACCTCCTTCCCGCCCCATCACCACTCCATTCCACCCACCTGCCACCTCCCTCCCACCCCTTGATTGATCTTACCTGGGGCGACGGATATCTGTTGTCGGCTGCCACGTGAAGCCACTGGTTCCAGCAGTGGCCGGCCTGCGTGTTCCACCATGCTGCCTTTTGCAACAGCCAGAAAGTGGCTAGCGCTGCTGGAACGCTTGTCCCGGTGGTACTGGTGCCAATAGGATTGGGGTCTAAGCTTCCTTGATGGACCAATCTTAGAAGAAAGGTAGGGGAGTTGGTTTTTTAAAATGAACATAAACCATAAACGCTATACAATGGTTGGTAGCTAACATTTGTAGATTAGCTTGTGTAAAATGGGACAATGGACAGCCCTACATGTTTCCTAGTTTCCATACACACCCCACAAACAATGTACCTTGACCACCACTCTGGCATTATGTTGGTATCTTTTTACACACCATTTATATTTATTTAGTAATTTATTTAGCTTCATAAATGGACTATGTGGTGAAGGAGAAGCTCTGCAAACTCTTTGCCTCAGGCTTCAATTTTATTTATTTAGACTTTATCTCTCCAGTCTCCACTACTGAAGGTCAGTGTATCATAAAAGAAATACATAATGAACATTTTAACACCACTTGAAGACGACTAATTCCTATAATGTAATGATACTAAACCAAGGCAACAAAAGAATAAATTCAGCCCTTCTATCAAGTATTGGAAAATTGTAGGCAGCAAGCAAGAGAGCATGGGAAAGGTCAATATAAAAGCCGGAGCAAGAAACAGTGAGATATAAGGGTATTGGGTATAGAAATCAAATACCAAGAAGAAGAACAGCAAACTTCAAAAACAAATAGTACATGACGAACGCGGATTGATTTCAAAAGAAGTAATTCAGAGGCCAATGTTTTATCAAATAACATTTTGTCACAGCTCAGAACGATTTCTGGAAGCACTAATGCCTGACACTAATGTCACCTTTTCATGCTTGTTTCCCCCACAACAATTTTTGAAGATATGGCAGCACTCCATGCCTTATAGCAGGGACGGGCAACCTATGGCTCATGGACTGGATAAGGCCCGTCGCCAAGGTCATCTGTCCCACGTTGTGCTTGGCTTGGGAGGCAGGGAATGGCAGAGTATATTGCCCAGGCTCATATAGTCCTTTTCCACAGAAACTCCACAAGCCTGAGCAGGCAGATCTGCCATTCCCCATCCAGCACATGGCAAATTGGGCGGGAGACCTTGCCTCCCAAGCTGAGCTCTGCAGTGCCACTTCCGTGATGACATCATCACCGAACGTCCAGCCCCTTTGCTGAAAAGGTTGCCAAACCCTGCCTTATGGGCTTCTGGAGTCTGAAGTGTGTTAGCTGCTTCATGTGTTACCTACTTAAAACATGACGATAATCAGACAAATCGGTACAGAATCTGAAAATCGGGGACAGATTCTTTTTATTCATGTTCACAAGACCTTAGTAAAACATATCTGCTGAAGATCTGCTTCTGCAGTCTCTCAATGCAATCACACTTGTCCATTAAGCATTCTTCAAGGCCTACATCTTTTCTGGAAATTTCCTGCTTTATCTTAGGCCACCACACCAAACTTATTAATCATTGTTTGAAATAGACCCCATATTCGTTTCTTGACTATCTCATGCAGATTGTAAAGTGCAGTACTATGCAAGAAGAAGAGCCATCTAGCTTGGGAGGGAATGTCTAACTTTTTGAGTGGCAGGCAGCCCAATCCTGTGTAAGAATACCTGGCTAGCCTAAAGAGCCGGCCGCGGTATCCTGTGGATGTCCTGGGCTGCCCCGGGCCAGCCCAGGAGCACCTCAGGGGAAGGATACTCTGAGGGGAAGGGGATGCTCGGGGGTAGGGGGTGGTCAGGGGAAGAGGGTTCCCCTCTGAAGCTGGCGTACATTCAAGGCCCAGGTGTAACGCCAAACCGGGCCAGGAAATGGCTCGGGATATAAGCAGAGCTCGCTGCCAATATCCCTGTCCTCTCTCTGCCTGGTTCAGCCAATGGCCGCCCTCCCTCACTACCCAGTTTGCCCTTCCTCTGCCCTGCACCGGCTGGTGCGGGGCTTACGTTGCCCGACGGGCATGGGGACGGTCCGCTGGGGGAGTAAGTGCTGCCGACCTTCATGCCTTACTCTGAAGTAGCATCCCTTACTCTGAAGTAGCTGCTTTATGGCGTGTTTATGACAGCTTAGATCAGCGGAGCACTCTACGGTGGATTGCGCCACAAGGGTGTAACTGAGATCTTGGGGACCAGGAAGGAACACTGGCTTACAAATCCTGTCTCTGTGCTTTTCATCCATTCACGTATGAAATTTCTCATCCTCCTGCTCCCTACCATATATTTTACTGTGGTAAAAGATGGGAAATTTTCATTATAGAGCTTATAAAGAAGGGCTTAAACCAGGCTGTGGTATGTGCTTCACTGGTATTCATATATCACTTCTTGTGAGCTTTTATCAGATGACTGAGACTGACTTTTCTTTTATTCCACTTGTATTCTTCTAGAATAAAAAGGAATCTTTATTTTAAATATGCAGTATACCTACTTGACTGAAAGTAAGGAAGTCTTTTATAGTTTTACAAGTTTGGGTGGCAATAATGTTTTATTAATATTTGTAAACGATAAAAGTACTGCATTTTGACACACACAATTGGCTGCAATTAAAAATGGTGAAGGCATTATGACAGAGGCAGTTTGTGTGTATCTGCAGATGTGTGCATAAATTGAATGAACAAAGCTAGTAATATTGATTCTCCTCAATTTCCATGAAACCCATTTCACATTATTTTGCCTGTTGGAAAAAAATCTTCCACATATAATATCCTGGCTGTGCAATTTGAATGTCAAAATAGCTCACACGTATTTAATACTTTTCAAGTACTGAGGTACTAAAGCATGATCTTGAAGCATAAGCAGTTAAAATGTGTTAAAATGTGTTCTCGTGTCGTAAATATATAAAACATAACATTATAAAACAACACTATACATTTACAAAGAGATGCCCAACACCCAGCAGAGCTTTGGTAGTCCTATTACAAGTGTTGTTCTTCAACAACATGATAGAGCATTTTCTTTGTGCTGAGAAATACAGGGATTAAAAAAAATGCCCCCCCCCATTTAGTTGAGACTTTTAGTCAAAGGCGTCGCTACGGTAGGGGCAGTACCGTAAGTTGCGCCCCGTCCTAGTCCCATTTACAAGCCGGCAGGTGGTGGCCCCGCCCCCTCACCGTCGGAGCCATTCCATGCGGAGAAGGCAGTGGGCAGGGAGTCTCCGGAATGTCAGGGAATGGCTCCATTTATCTCCAATAAAGATGGACCTTTTGAGAAGTTTTTATGATTGTCTAGCCTTGTCATCACATAGAAAAGGGGCCAGAAGTCAGTGGTTTGGGGTTTTTTTGACACTGTCATTTTGGTTCATTCATTACAGCCCCCCCTCCCCGAATGAAATAAAAGCAAGAACTTTGGCATCTTTTTTTTAGGTCAGGGGCTACCCTTGCTCATTGAGTGGAACTGAAATCTTTCAGTGGCACAGAAACACCTGTATTCACCTGTTCTCCCTAACGCACTAGAATCTCAAAGACACAGAAGCCAGCATCAAAATGGAAAAAAATCAAGCCACATTCAAGTCATTTCCTGAGAATAATGAACAAGCACATCGCTAAAGCGAGGCGGGGGGGTGTGGCGGACCGCCGGAGGCTCCGAGGCTGGGAGAAGGCCTCGGAGCGACCTCCCCGGCCAACGCTCCAGGGCCTTCTAACGAAGGCCCAATTGGGCGATATGTAATTTGGAATGTTTTTCGCGCATGCGCAGAATGTTTCTCGTTGTGCTCATGCGCGAAAAACGTTATAAATTACGTATCGCCGCATTGGGCCTCGTCATTAGGCCTCGGACAGCCGGCCGGTGCGGATGTGTGGAGCCGGCCGGCCAGGAGGGGTAGGCGGCGCGAAAATTTTTGAGGGGGGAACAGGGGGGGTCACTAGGGCGAACCTAGTGATGCTGCTGATAATGAAGCAAAGGCACTGGAAGCTTTAGAAATTGTATACGGTGCATATTCTCCAACACAGGTTTTCTCACTATGTATTGGTGAGGAAAGGCTCAGAACGTTGGTTCAGTTTTTCACAAAGTACACACATGAGAACAACTATGCATTCTCAATCAAGAAGAAGGAAATGAGACAGTTTATTGGTATTCTGTTACTGACAGGATATCACCCCCACCCCAGACCAAATTCTACTGGAGTAGACAGCCTGACAAAGGAATTCCATTTGTCAGAGATGCCATGTCCAGATCCAGGTTCCAAAATATCGACCAATTTCTTCACCTGTCAGACAATAGTCAGCTGGACAATGGGGACGATTTTTCAAAAGTTCGCCCCTTTCTTGATTCACTAAATCAAATGTTTCTGCAGTTTGGGGTGTTTCTCTTACAAACTGTCAATTAATGAACAAATGATGCCTTACTTTGGGAAACATTTAGGTAAGATGTTTATGCATACAGTTGAGGTGCCTCCTGAAGCTACCCAACTGATGAGGCGCCTCAAAAAGGATATAGTTGAATTGGAAACAATGCAGAAAAGAGCAACCAAAATGATTCGTGGGCTGGGGCATCTCCCTTATGAGGAAAGGCTACAGTGTTTGGGGCTTTTCAGTCTAGAAAAAAGGCGCCTGAGGGGGGACATGATTGAGACATATAAAATTATGCATGGGATGGAGATAGTGGATAGAGGGAAATTCTTCTCCCTCTCGTACAGAACCAGGGGACATGCACTAAATTGAGTGGAGGGAGAGTTAGAACGGACAAAAGAAAATATTTGTAGGAGTAGGTTTTCCTCTCCTACTTGTAGGAGTAGGTTTTTTCTGTGCCAGGTGCAAGGGAGTGGTGACTGGACACAGGTAAATTGTTGTGTTGTGTGCTCCCTGAGGCATCTGGTGGGGCCACTGTGTGATACAGGAAGCTGGACTAGATGGGCCTTTGGCCTGATCCAGCAGGGCTCTTCTTATGTTCTTATGTTCTTATATTTCTTCACCCAGCATGCAATTAATTTGTGGAACTCCTTGCCACAGGATGTGGTGATGGCACCTGGTCTGGATGCGTTTAAAAGGGGTTTGGATAGATTCATGGAGGAAAAGTCCATCACAGGTTACAAACCATAAGCAACCTCCTGGTTTTAGAAGTAGGTTTTCTCTGTGCCAGGTGCAAGGGAGTGACAGCAGGAAACAGGTTATCTTGTTGGCTGTGTGCTCCCTGAGGCGTCTGGTGGGGCCACTGTGAGATACAAGAAGCAGGACTAGATGGGCCTTTGGCCTGATCCAGCAGGACTGTTCTTATGTGCCTCAGGCCAAATTCCTTGGCCTGCACAGCTGACATGACTCAAAAACTGAATGTACCTCAGTGAAACAGGATTGCAACCAGACAAGCCCAAAAACACACACAAGGGAAGGAAACAAGGGACAGGCGGCAGGTGTGCATGTATCTGACTGACTCAGGTGTGGGTGAGAAGTCCCTTGTCCCCTTGAGGATGGGGTTGTGGGGGAGAGATGGAGAGTGAGATGGGCAACTTGTTGCTGCTGGATCTGTCTTGTCTGTCATTATTTAGTCCTGTTCTTTCTTGTTGTAGCCAATAGGCTGAAATTCTATAGACTTTCCTGGAAGTAAGGAGTAAGCCCTGTTGACCAATGGGACCTCCTTCTGTGTAGACACGCATAGGTGTGTGCTGTGAATCCTTTTCTGTGAAACTGTAATGTTCCAAAGTAAGTGGAACATTACTGTGATATGTGACAGCTCCAACGCAAGTCAATGGAACCCCTCACAGTCATCCTATAGCAAACAAAATGCATTATCATTTTTCAGGTATATGAAACACCTGGATTTTTTTCTGGTGACATCAATCTCTCACTTGAGGTCCCCTGACAAGGATTCCACAAAAATACCCGGAAGATTTTGTGTTTTTTCTATCCGTGGTCCCCAATGAGCTGAGAAGAGAAAGCTGAATCTCAGTATTGGTACATTCTTCCCCTTGTTTTCCCCCGCCTGAGAGCTCACCGTAGCCAAGAGAAGCTTCTGCCTTCCACCTATCAAGGCTCCGTCAGACATGAGAGGGCACCAATGAACAGGTAGCTTTTTGCTGCATTAACAGTTCTCCCGATTGGGGCCATTAGCTGCTGGGTTGATCTATCTATTGCTAACAATAGTTCAGATGGAATTTTATATCAGGATTAATTGCAATACAGACGTTATCTCAGCAAACAACAGATGTTCGTATGTAAACATTAGGTAAATGACAAAATCTCTCCTGAGAATAAACCACTGTGGACAATGTTAATGATATCATGCAGTTTGTTTGTCCTTGAAAGCTTTCTTTTCTTTCTCTTTTTAAAGAATTGTCCATGGTTCTCCCAAACATCTAGAAGCCTAGTAAAAATGCATCCCTTTCTGCAAAATCATTTTCGTATAAAGAGGATAAGTGACAACTTAATTATAAGTTAATCTCAGTTTTTATTCAAAGTGCTGTGAAATCCCATCATTAAATCTGTTCAGAAGCAGATGTTATTCACTTTTTTTATTGACACAATATTTCCTCATTTTATTATTCCGCGTTTCAGCTTTTACAAAAGAAATCAGTGATAATCAAGAAATGCACTGGTTAACAATTCAAGCTCACAGCAGCAAAATGTGCTTTATGTAGAGTAGCTCTTGATAAGACTTTAGAAGCTTCAGCTCATACAAAGTCTGAGTCACTTTTTGACAACAGATGACTCAGACAACTCAATTGGACTGCATCCAATTGTCTCCTAGGCAGTGGCGTCACTGGGAGGTGGCAGACCGCCTCAGGTGACGTGCTGGGAGAGGGTGACGCGACCGCTTCCGCCCAGTAAGTTTTTTGTTGCGGCTGAGGGGCAGCCATGTCTTCGACTTCTCTTCCCGATTGCGGGGAAAACCAAAGACACTGGCGTGTGCCAGTCTGCTAGCGGTTGCGTCTTCAGCTTCTCTTCTCTGCAATCAAGGAAGAGAAGCCAAAGACGTGATCACCCCAGTCTGTCAATGGTTGCGTCTTTGGCTTTTCTTCTCCATGATTAAGGAAGTGAAGCCAAAGACACGGCCGCCCCAGTCCATACCTCCTGCCTTGTGCTGCTCCAGAAGTGACGTCACTTCCAGGCCGAAGTGACGTTACTTCCGGGTGTCACCAGGCAGGCACCCATCCTTGCTGCCCCAGGTGGCAAAGGGTCTTGGTATGCCCCTGCTCCTAGGCTCAATTCAAGGTGATGGCAATGAGCTACTAAGCCCCAAAGATCCTTGGCCTGCTTATTGGGGATATCCTCTACCGTAATATTCTATCACAGTGATAGTAACCAGGAAAAACGTTAAAGTTCAATGCACCCAAACTGAATGACAAGAACATTCAGAGAGGCTTTCTAAGTAGCTGGCTCTACAATATGGAACTACCTTCCACTAGAGATTCATCAAAACCCTGTCCAGGTTCATTCTGGGGGCAGTGCGTGTCTTTTTAATCCAAAACCAGCTTTTGGTGAAGACAGCAGGACAAATAGCACAAACTGGACAATTGGAGTAATTATTGCTATTCACAGGTTTGCGATTAACATGTTGTCACCTACTTTGCTTCTGTAACTGGGCAGGGTATAGGTATAAATAAAGTAGTGCATGAAACACGAAAACCTGGTGGCTGGTTTGGATTGCATGTGTACATATAAACCAGGACACTCTTTGCGGGGGCAGTCTTTGCGGGGGCAGGGCAGGGTGATGTTGGAGGCAGCGCTCCAGGGTAGCACCTGCCCCAACTGAGAAATGCTATTTGCAACATACCTGGTTGTCCTCCTGCCAGCTCCCCAAAGGGTCTGGGGGGCTTGCAGCCACCTCTGCAGGCCTCTCCAAGGCTCTACAAGTAGCTGATCGCGTGCTGAACAAGCCTATCAACCATATTAATGGGCTTAACCTCACATGGCTTTTGGCCCAAACAGTTGCATCACAATAGCTACATATCCAAATGTATCAGACATGTGTAAAGATATACGTTTTAACTACATATTGAACTTTCTTTAATGGAAATTCTCCATATGCCATACTACATGGGCTTGACTTATTCTACATTTGCTTAATGGTTTTATTGCAGGCAGATTTTTTTTTAATAAGGGCCATGTAACTTTTTTTCTTATAAAAAGAGAGTGGGTTGATAGTTTTCTGCTTAAGTAAAAAAGCACTCAGCAACAAAAATGCTAAATATTTTATAATTATAAAGTCATACAAAGTAAGTTTAGAGTGATTCAGCCACGAATTTATTGATGTCATATTCAATTACCTGTTTAGAATTTCAAAAAAGAATTTCTAGTTCAGGACGTTAAAGGTCAGTACATTCACGTAACCAAGCTGATGTCTAGTATAGATGTAGCGAAAGTACGACAATCTTAATATAATACTTTAGTAAGTACTAGTCACAGACATATTTCTCAAAGGCATTAATATGAAAAGCTTCATTGCATTACAGTGAACCTTTTCCAAAAATTGTCTTTCATTCTTGAAATTGAGTATTTTCTGATACAAGTGGTTTCCACTTTTATAGACTCTGGGTGGGAATGGGCTCAATTTCATTCACAGTATTATGGAGTTGATAGGGTCCCCCCCCCTCTCTTTTAACTATGGTATCAATCAGACTCAAAATCTCTCAGATGCTTCCATTTTTACTGAAATGACGTTGGAAGGCGAGGCCACAAATAATCTCTGTGCATTGTTTATGAGCTTGCTTCTCTTTTCACTAAATCACAAAAATGGCCAGAGTTTCACAGTGGGAAAAGCAATACATGCCTTTCATTTGAACTAACGGGGCTTTAATAAAGCCGCCATATAAATAATATATAGTCGACACCTTTCATAAAGCGTAGATGCAATGCACTGCTTCTGATAGGGGTTAGGCAAATTAATTTTGATGACGGCTGCTTCGAACTTTCATTCTCTCTAATTAAAGATATGACATGAAGCACAAGAGTGGCTGTTTCAGGAGTGATCTATACCTGGTACTGCTTCGAGCTGGTGGAATTGTGCCAAAAAGAACTTTGGATATGTAGCTGGAAAAGTTCTGCAAATAAGTATGCAGACCTCTGCAAGCTGTGGTGCCTATTGGGGACAGCCCTTAAACTGGCACATATTGATGCACATATCCAGGCTAGAGTGCTAAAAAATTCTTATGTTTAGCATTAACGTGATTGATTGCTTGTCACTTGCCATTTCTGTTACAGCAAATCCTCACTTAAAGTTGTTTCATTATAAGTCGTTTCGTTCTTGAGGAAAAAAAAATCAATTCTTGGCCAGGGCCACTGTCTGTGTGGAGCAGTGGTATAGGAACACTGTCCTCCGTCGTGACACTGACGTCACTCACCACGTCCCCGAGTGATGTCAGCCGGAGCCCAAAGTCCCTCGGGGGCTGGGCAGGAGGGCGGGGCACATCACAAACGCGGCTCAGAGGCAGCAGGAGGATTCTGCAGGCTCCTCTGAGCCGTTCCGCCACCTGGATCACCACCATGTTCTCTGCTGCTGCTGCCTGGATCACCGCTACCACCATATTGTCGCTCCCGCCGGCGATATGATGTCCCCCACCTGCTGCCAGGGGGCGATCCTCCCCAACCTTTCCTACGCCTCTGGTGTGGAGTTTGAACATTCTCCCTATGTCTCCGTAAGTTTTCTCTTGCCCGGAAAACTCACATTTATTTCAGTGTTTATTATTAGAAGTGTTTTGGGTTTTTATTTAGAAGTTTGGTGATGTTTTTGTGACCAGAAATATGTCTATGTATATCAACTAGTCTACGGCAGTGTTTCTCAAACTGTGGGTTGGGACCCACTTGGTGGGTCGCGACCCGATTTCTGGTGGGTCCCAGGTGATGGAAAATCATATAATTGCCACAAGCCCTGAGGCTATTCAAAAATCAGATAGCTGCTAATTGCCCTTCAAAGAGCTAAGATCCTGTAGCTTGCAAGATAGCTGCTAATTGCTCTGCAAGGAGCTGAGCTCCTGCAGTTTGCAAGCTTGTGTAAATAAAGGGAGATAAATGTTTGAGCGTCTCATAAAGCTAGGTGGGTCCCGATAGAGTGTCATTTTAAAAAGTGGATCCCGGTGCTAAAACATTTGAGAACCACTGGTCTATGGTAAATTGGTTTCGTTTTAAGTCGTTCCACTTAAAGTTGCCGTTTCCAAGAATCTATCAACAACTTTAAGTGAGGACTTGCTGTATTTTGCAATTGTATTTGCACATTGTTGAAATACAAATGCAAAAATAAAAAAATGGACTTATTGGGATGTGGGGCAATTTTCCTAACTTTGGAAATTCCTATTTGGTGGTAACCTGCTGGAGTGGGGTTTCTAAAGCTCCCCCCCCCCAGCAACCTAGCGGCCACAAATAGTGATAGATGGATCTCTGATAGACAATGGTTTTGCACATCATTACACGTTTTCTCCTCCTAGCAGAGAAGCACTGCTGTAGTGCTTCTTTGAACTGCCAATATAGAGCAACACCTTCTGATAGCAGTGGCTCTGGAAAAGCACTCTTCAGCCCTATTTTAGTTCTAAAGTTGTGAAACATACAGATTTGTCATGCTGTATTTCCCTGAGTCACTCCCTGGAAGGTTCAAACAGTGACGAGAGCCATCTCCACCAGCTCACGAACTTGTGCAGCCAGAAGCTCAGCCTCAGGTAACAAGCTTACAACTTCCTCAAACAAAATTCTGAAGTGCTTGAGGGGAGAGCACTTGAAATCATGATTTATGGGAAGTATCGATCTTTTGTTCAGTTCAGATACAGCTGGAAAGTAAAGATAAAGATTTACATATCCAACTAAAATGCATCCACATATAATATGCCTCAGTAAGATCGCAAACAACATTCAAATGCATGCAGTATACCATAGTGCTAGGCTTTGCAGCCTAATTGTTTGCAAAAAAGTAAAGAAATACAGCCCCCCCGGCTATCCGCGGATTCACTTATCCGCAGATAGCAGATGCCCCCCGCGCATGCAGGGGGCGGGGGGCCCTCAGAAAACCGTGGAAGGAGCATTACCCCTATCCACGGTTTTCACGTATCTGCTGGTGGGCCTGGAACGTATCCCCCACAGATACAGGGGCCCTACTGTAATTATTGTACTGTGCTAAGCAAAGAAAAATACTGTTTAGTTTTCAGTGGAGACTGCTTAGGTTCAACAACATTTTCATTTAAGCAGAATAAAGACCTGTTCCTGAGTCCATCTGGGTGTGTAGGGACCACATGAAAAGCCAACGCATTGGCTTTCAACCCTGTGGTGAACAGCAGGATGCACCTGCTGCCCATTTTTGGTCCTGGGAATGGGTCTTAATTCTCTTGTCAGAAATCTGCATGTACCTGTTTCTGTTTATCTGAGTATCTGAGTTTATCTGAGTATCTGTTTACTACTTGCCACATTTTATGAAAGTTCCCCATAAATAACTATTGGAAAACTATTTTCATGCTCTGTGCTCCTGATTGCAGACTCTGGGCACAGGTCCTAGAAGTTAAACATTCCTAAGGGTGAAATAGGTTATTTAACCATATGCTTTCCAGTTGCACATTCCCACAGTGGCGTCACTGGAGGTGGGGCAGAACGCTAAATTCCGCTAAAAAAATAAATAAATAAATTCCGCACCATGCTAACCCTCCGTTACTCACTGGCATGAGGTGGCCCTGCCAGAGGCGTCGCTGGAGCGCGGCGGGAAGGGCGGACTGCCTGGGGGCGACGCGCGCAATGGGTGACGCGTGGTCGCGCGCTTGCACCCGCGCGTCGTGCGCAGGCGGTCCTCCCTTCCCGCCGCGCGCCAGCGATGCCTCGGAGCGTCCGCCCTCGGCGGAGCTCCAAGGCCTTCTGAGGGAAACCCGATGCGCGACGTCATATTTACAAGGTTTAGCGCATGCGCAGAACGTTTGAGGGCAAATTTGCCCTCAGAAACGTACTGCGCATGCGCAAAACCTTATAAATATGACATCACGCATCGGGCCTCCCTCAGAAGGCCTTGGAGCGTCCGCCAAGGGTGGATGCTCCGAGGCCTCCTCCTGCCCAAGACAGCCGGCCGGCGAAGATGTCTCCAGAGCCAGCAGCAGCGGAGGCTCCGCTGCTGTCGGCTCCGGAGACATCCTCGCCGGCCGGCTGTCGGGCGGCATGGGGGTCATTAGGGCGACCCTCGCACAGGGCGGCGTGCGCCTTAGTCATGCCGTTGGGCCCTGCCCCCTCACCTTCAGAGCCATTCAGTGGGGCAAAGGCAACGTGCAAGGAGTCTCCTGTGCATTGCCTTCGCCCCACTGAATGGTTCTGAAGGCGAGGGGGCGAGGCAGCCTCGTGCCGATGAGTAACAGAAGGTCAGCGCAATGCGGAACTTAGCGTTCCGCCCCATCTCCAGAAGTCTTGTATGCTCCCTGAGGCATCTGGTGGGGCCACTGTGAGATACAGGAACATGGACTAGATGGGCCTTTGGCCTCATCCAGCAGGGCTCTTCTTAGGTTCTTATAAAAATTCAATATTTACTATACTTGCTGTTGTCATTACTATCATTATTTTATTGTAACCTTTTATACAGCATCATCAGTGTGAATGGTACTTGGAATACAAGAAGACAGGAACCTGTCCTGAGGAGCTTACAAGCTAAAATTTGACACAAGAGAGATATTCTGGGCCTAAACAGAGAGGATGGGGACTAAGATGTTGTGCCAGAGGCTTCATGGAAAAGGTTGGATTTAATGGGGGATTAAGACTCTGATGCTGGGAAAAATTGAAGGCAAAAGGAGAAGGGGAAGGCCAAGGATGAGATGGTTAGACAGCATCACCGATGCAACAAACATGAAAATGAGCGAACTCAGGAAGATAGTGGAGGACAGGAAGGCCTGGCGGGATATGGTTCATGGGATCACGAAGGGTCGGACACGACTTAACGACTGAACAACAACAACAATGGGGGATTAAATAAGAAGTAAGAGAGATGGAAATAAGGAAGTAAGAGAGATGACATCACATAGGCTTCTGAGAGGCTGTTCCAGACTTAAGGAGCAGTAAGGGGGGAGGGAGTAGTGTCATTTGCAAAAGCGAGAGTCCTTCAGATAGGTGAGGTTGGTGGAGCTGAAGCATCAGAGTTCATGGGCACGGATGTATCAGAAGTGGAGTGATAGCCCAATAGGAGTGATAGCCCAATTCTAACCAACTTTCCAGTACCAATGCAGCTGCAATGAAGCCTTGAGGTAAGGGAACAAACATTCTTTTACCCTGAGGAAGCCTCCATGACTGCCCCACCCCCAGCCAGCACATATTGCAACATGCGCCCTGCTGGCAAGGCTGCATCATCCCTGGAAAGTTGGTTAGGATTGGGCTGTAACTATAAGAGGGGCTAGCCAAGGCCATGTTGGACTTTAAAGATAAGGACAAGGAACGTGGTCTGAATCTGGAGTGGACAGAAATTATATTCATATATGTATATAACTATATACCAGGGATATGAAGCAAGTATCTGGGTCCAAGTCTCGAGTCATGTCCCAAGTCTCTGGGTCCAAGTCTCAAGTCAAGTCCCAAGTCTTTGCCTCCAAGTCGCGAGTCTTTGGTTGCGAGTTGCGAGTCCCTATCTATTTAATGGGGAAAACGGATTTAAACCTGAATAAAATTTGACTTGTCGTAAAAGGTTCCAAGTCTCGAGTCGAGTCTTTCGAGTCTTTTACAATCGCCAAGTCAAGTCCGAGTCAAGTCATTGACGCGACTGACTTGAGTCTAAGTCAATAAACTCAAGTCTACATCACTGCTATATACTATAATTAGCAAGACAGTAAGCAGTCCACTAATGATTCCAATAAGAAGCCAGACTTGTGAAGAAACAGTCTTCATCTCCGATCTCTCACTTTGCAGAGTGGGTCAACAGGACCTAGATTATTTTTCCATACTCATTCAGTAACTACAAAAAAAGCTAAAAAATTGCCAACATTGGCATTGTGTCACTGATTAATATCAGAGACATAGTCCATTTTAACTAATTAGCATTAAAACAGAAATCAGATTATCAATAATAATTTGCAATAATCTAGTAGAGAATCACTTTTTGCAGCAAAAACAAGTAATTGTGATTTGAGTACTGGGAAAATGCAATATCCAAGCAATAGAATGACTGTCTTTTGCGAGGACATCTGGCTTGTCTTAATAAGGCATGCGTGACAAATGTGCTTGCATTGCTTCCCATATCTCTAGAGCTATCATTTGTACAAGTTCTGAAATCAGTGAGATCTGAGTGTTTAAGTGACTACTTTCTTTGAAATGGTCACATTCCATTTGGTCAGAAAAGAAAAGTTATTAACGTGCCATTTTAATTCAGCATGAGTGATATTAACTGCAGTTTTATGAATATCTGTCAAGAGATTCGACACTTAAAGCACAGCTGTTCCTTCCAGAGATTGTTTCTGACAGTTATGTAATTTATCATGGATTAGTCAAAGCTGCTGAATAGGGACTGTCGAAGGAATACGTCTTACTGCCATCTTTTAATTCTGTATTTTTAAAAATCACTTTGCTTAATATATTCTCTGCACTGCCTGAGAATGCTGTTGGAAAATTAGAATCTGGTTCTGAGAACATAATATATGGATGGGTATTCTGTTGATTTCAACTGAATTTATTTTCCTGCAATGCATGTGAAGCAGTGAAGCATTAAATTTGTGGTCACAGTGTTATGAGAATACAAGTGAGGAAAAGTCCACGTTCCTAGGAAAAGACACATGATTCCACAGTTGTACCGCCCTGGAAAAATACTAACAGATGCTTACAAAGGGTCATATATAATTGCCTCAAAAAGCAGAATAGCTCAAAGTGACTTGCACAGTGGGATAATTATAAAAGCCATTATTACTATTAGCATTGACTTTTGGCATATAGCACTGTATTTTTGGAAACTGATTTTTGAGGCTGCTAAAAGTAACTTTTATTATCAGTTCAGCCTTGGTGATGGGAGTTGTTCTCTCTGAGTGCTCCATTTTTCACAGGAAAAAAAATCTCTGTGATTTGAAGTAGAGGAGCTCTCTGTTCAAATGAATGATAATGAGAACTGTCAAAGAGGCAGTAAAATTGAATCCCTGGCCTTTGCTGCTGGGCTGAGAGCTGCAGGAGTTAATTGTGTGAATGGTAATGAGAGTGAGCAGGCGGCAGATGCTCGCGTGCCTTTACAATCCAAATCCCACCAACAAATTCCTCCCACAGAAACTTTAAGGGATATCTTGGCACCCTGGAGATGGGGATAGGCCTCGTCCCAGCCACTTGCCACCTGCTAGATCTATTGTTTAAGTTTAAAACTCTCTCTCTCTCTCTCTCTCTCTCTCTCTCTCTCTCTCTCTCTCTCTCTCTCTCTCTCTCCTCTCTCTCTCTCTCTCACACACACACACACACACACACACACAACCTGTTTCAATGACAAAGTGGTTTGCTGTCTCTTGCAATGACTTTATGGCAGCAGGTTTACCATACTTTGAAGCTATGGACAATGGAATGAACTTCTGATTCTTTAAGGAAGAACATTTGTACCAAGTACTAACAACCTAGGATTGCCAGATGTTCTGTGAACGTAACGTATTCTGCAGATAAGCCCTTCTTGCTTTTCTCTCTTTATGATTCCCACCCAGCCTGTTTCTTCAATCAGGTTTATGTTTCCTACATACTGTACAGTATTTCTGCATGAAACTGAAACATGTTCCAGCCCCCCAGGAAAAAAAGACAGTGAAACAAAACAAAACAAGTATGAAATATATCTATTGAGATGCAGTATAAATAAAAGGTAAAGGTATCCCCTGACAATTAAGTCCAGTCGTGTCCGACTCTAGGGTGTGGTGCTCATCTCCATTTCAAAGCCGAAGAGCCAGAGTTGTCCGAAGACGCCTCCGTGGTCATGTGGCCGGCATGACTCTCCTTGCCGCAGCGCGTAGCATGCAGCTGGAACACGGAGCGCTGTTTACCTTCCCGCAAGCGGTACCTATTTATCTACTCACATTGACTCACATTGACATGCTTTGGAACTGCTAGGTTGGCAGGAGCTGGCCAAGCAACGAGCGCTCACCCCGTTGCGGGAATCGAACTGCCGACCTTTCGATTGACAGCTTATGGTTCAGCGGTTTAACCCGCTGCGCCACCCGCTGGCAGTACAAATACTTATTCCCAAATAAAATAATCAGATCTGCTGCTTATTAACAAAACAGAACAGGATAATTACCGTATTACTACTATTATTATTCCTGAAATACTTTTGGGTGATTCTGAAGGGGAGAGGATGGGTTGGAAAGGGGTGTTTATCCACAATCACCTTTATATCACTATCTTTGGGACAGAATCTTTCCTTTGCATGAAATGATTCTATTAATCCAGTGTCTGTTGTGGCCCCAACTCATTACACAGCTATATTCCTCTCTTCCCAAATCAGACGGAAGATGCCAGAGATACTTGAAGTTTATTTCCCTACTGCATACAACCTCTCTGTGCTATTGTTTTTGAGGTGTTAGGGCTGCAACACTATACTGTATACCATTACTTCGGCATAACTGAGGTAAGTTATGGTAATAACCCAATCCTATCCTCTCCCACCCAGGGCCATGCAGTGTGGGCCACTTAGCCCATGCTGAATCCAATGTGGGGAAGGAGGTGGCTAGAGGTCCACTCATGGTAAGGAGACATTCATCCCCTTACCCTGGGGACCCCAGCTGCCGCAATGGGACTACTTGGTTCTTGGCCAGCTCTTTAGCTGGTGCAGAACTGTGAAGTCCCATGTAGGCAGAAAGGGCCTGGGAGGGGGGATAGAGTATGGTGCATTGCAGCATCGCCGATCCCACTCCCCTCATGGGCCCGATCCACCCACCCCCACTCTCCCCCTGCTTTACCAAACATGCTGATGAATCATGTGCTCAAGATAAACATCTTTTGGCCAATTATCTGTATGCATCTTAAAAATACATGTAAAAAATGTGGCACCACCAGGATTGCATATATGCACGTGATTTTAACTGATTGGAAGAACTATAAAATGCTTACTATGAAATGCCTATAATAGTTTGTTTCTTTTCCATAGTAAACCTCAGAAAGCTGAAAAAATGGGAAGGAAATCTAAAATGTTTTTGGGATTGAGGTGCGTAGAGAGAAGATCTGTGTTTCTTATAAAACTTAAATTCTCTTCTCCAACTCCTGTGATATTTCATTGGATGTGAAGGTCATATATGCATAGATTTCCTTGACAGTGTCTCTGAAACTTACAGCGCAATCCTGTCTACAATTAAGCCAGCGGAGCAATCACTCCGCTGGTTTACGGTGTCACAATTGTGCCAGAAAGCATGTTTGCAGCATCCGACAAGTACGTGGCACTGGCGGAGAGGCTTGAGTGCCACAGCAGAGAGGTAAGTCTCCCCCCAGCAGCAGAGGGGCGTGGCAAGGGTAGAACGGGAATTCCGGGATGGGGGGTAGGATTAGTCAGCCAAGCCCGGGGCGGGAGAGGGATTGTCATTGGCACACTCTACCAAATCTTATCCCCTTTCTTGGGCCTGGTCAGTGTTATGCAGTAGACTTTTCATTGATAAATATTATACAAAGATACTTTCACCAGGTTCAAACCAGCCATGCAACTGATTCCAAGTATCTTAGGAGATTTTGAAATTCAGTGTTTTGAATTTCCGCGTGCTACATGGAAAACTTCATTTGAAACAGAGTGGAGTCTCTCCAAAAGCCTAAAATGAGCCCTGCTGGATTAGACCTGAAGTCCGTGTAGTCTAGCATCTGGCTTCTCACAATAGCCAACCAGATGTCTCACAATAGCCAACCAGATGTCTCCAAGGTACCCACAAACAGTTTCTGATATGTCAATGGAGTCTGCTGTCCAAGTGGAAAAAATCCAAAAGCCCTACTAGGCACACTCAAGGCTTGACTGCCACTGAACATGGAGGAACTTAAAGGTCATTTTCAAAAAGCTTTCAAAAAAGGCATTCACAGAGAGTGTGTTTGAGCATGTAGCTTCCCAGTGTTTCTTATCAGCAGATCACTCTAGTGGTGTGATCTCTAGACTTTGAGTTTCATAGAGATTTTGTTAGGATTTACGGTGACATTCAGATGACAATTTAAAGTTAACTTTGCTTTCAGTCTCCAGTCTTTTAAATCTTACTCAGCCAGACCAGTTAATTTAGGAAGTATCTCATAGGAAGGGAATAAATTATAGTTCTCCTAATTGAGTGCATTTGTCAGGCTACCAAATTGATATTAAGGAATACTCAATAAACTATGAAATGGGTGAAATGGCAGTCATGCACAACAATGCTTTCAACTGAATTTTTGAGACTGATGAAATAAGGCAGCATAGGAAGGGAAAAGGGACCATAACATTTTCTTAACAGGGCTTGCTTCACTAAACATTCTGGACTATGAACTAGCAACATATTTTTTATATTCCAAGTGCCTCTTCAAATATTCTGGTCATTTTATTAAAATAATTGCTTCCAAACACAGACATTGCTATGCTTAAAAGCATAATCCTACTTTTGAAAGTAATCAGAGAAAAAAGAAGTCGGAAAGATTATATTCCACTCTATTCCAGGACAGAAAATAAACAAATACAATTACCGTGGAAACTAGAGAGATCAAATAATGAAATGCTGTTCATGTTCTATTCAACTACATTTACAGTGAACTATGTTTACTTTCCAGGTTTTCCCATATGCGTGAAAATGGAGCAAAGGGAACCTACACCTATTAAAAAAAAGTTGCTGAAATCAAGCTAAGCTATGAAGCAGAAAACCACAATCAAAACGCATATGACCGGAGCACACAAGAACACAACTGCCTCTTCTACAGTTTCCAGGTTCATTTCCGGTTGTGGAAGTGCTATCATACATCTTACTTCTCGGCTAAACGTCAGACTCGGGAGGCTTACAGGAAGCCGAACTGCTCCCTGCATCCTGCCCCCAGGTCACAGTATAAGTCAGAGTGTTTCATCCCTCAAATAACAGACATGAGGAAATCACATTACAGAGTGCCATTGCACTCCTGACTTTCTACAATTATCTTGCATGCCAACTAGCATGCCTTTGTGGTTGTTGCAGATAGACTTCATAAGAAGCAAGTCGCTGGTTGTACTAATATCCAAATTGGCTGCTGGATGATGGGAGAAATATATGGATTCGCAAATGTAGCATGGCATTGATGCATCACTTTTTTCCTCACCAGTACCCTAAGAGGCAACAGTAGTCCCTGATTAATCTTCATTGTTGACTTTATTGAAGGTGGGGAAAAGACAATATCTTTTTCCCAAGGCAGAATGGGCTGTTGCCTAGTAATCTACACCTCCCATTTCTTAGACCTTCTCCATTTCCCAAACCTTACTTCTTCTAGGGGAAGGCACAACATCAATTTTACAAGTGGACAGAACCACAGTCATTCTGGCAGTTTATCATATCTCATAAATGTAAAGATCAGTTCACAAGAAACAGTATATCATGTGGCAAAAGTATTTATTTCTAAACAGAGCTAGCAGAGCTATCATTCAAAATGTTCAGTTCATAGTGGCATTCCCTGGGATTACCTTTTCAATATGTTGTGGCATGACCACTATGTGGTCAAGATATCAGTTGGTCACCTGAATCATCCTGAGATAGTCAATCAACAGCCACAGCAACAACAGTGTACCACAGCAGACATGAACTGTAAAGTCTGCAGAAAGGTCTTGAACCACAATCACTTTTGTCAGTCACTCATACAAAACTTGAACCCTGTGTTTCCCTGGAAGATAATACTGTACTAGCCTTCTAATCCTACCCTAACAGCCCAATCCTATCCCCCACCACTAGCGCCAATGCAGTCGTGCAAAACCATGCGTGCTGCATCCTATGGAGGGGCAATCAAACAGCCTGCAGGAGTTGAGTGAAAATATTTTGCACTTACCTCCTACCTCCTGGTAGGCTGCCCAACCTCCAATGGGTCTCCTCAGACAAACACTACCTGTTTTGGTGGCAGGGAGGTTTTGAAAAGATAAGATACAATCTGGCGTGTGCCATTGTCACTGGATCCACTGCCTCCCACCTCCTCCAAATCTGATTGGACTTGGGAAGGCAGATCGAGGCTGGGAAAGGGGATAGGATATCAGCGACACCGCTACCACCGACACCGCACCCTTCTCGGCCTTGATCCACACACCGTCCCCACCTTGATCCACCCCACCTTCTCCCTGCCCCAGTTCCTCCCCCCTCCCTGTCCAGAAATGCCCCCGTCCTCTCATTCCCTCCCCACCCATGGCCCACCTCCACCACTGACTTACCAGATCCAGTGGCTCCAGGGAGGCTGCTGCTGCTGCATGGCCAGTGACGCTGCTTCTAGCAGCAGCCTGGTCATACACTACAGAGCATCACATTTTGCCGTAAGAGCATCATGTAAGTTGGGATGCGCTGCCAAAATGCGAGTTCTGGCAATGTAGCCTAATAGGACTGGGCTGTTTATCTAGCTACTGATCACATTATGAGAGTGATTCTACCACATTTCCAGTGATATTATGTTCCCGGATCATCTACTTGTTACTGTACCGAAAACAACCAATTCCTGAAATAAAAACAAACAGAACCAGACTTCTACACATTAGATTATGTACCTGAAGCCACATTTCCAAGGCTGGGTTAAGAGCTACCAGCACTTTCACAAACCAGATTTGCAAGGTTTTTTCTAAACTTTAAGTTTAATAGCGCCCTCAGAATTACAGAACGAAAATTTGGGTTTTTTCTTTTCTGACTGCACATTCAGATGCATTGTTTTCAATGGATATGATAGTATGGTTCATAAAAGCACAACTTCTTAAAATTGCACAGAATTTTGTCGGTTTGCAATGGCTAATTCTTGCCCCTTCTATTTTTGTAAATACCACAAGTAGTTAGAACCATGGAGAGGTGTATTCCGTGCCAAACTTGGGCAAAGCCACAAAACACTGATTTAATTTTGAAGCATATCCTTGAAAACAAAGTATGCAGCCAGCCACAGAAGACTAATTAGACAATGAAAGTACCCAATAGAATGGTAGCAATTACTCCTGAACCTAGATCCCAAGGCTGACAGCCCAATCCTGTGTAACTCTTGTACTGGTGTAACAGTAGATCTACCAGTGTAAGTGCACTTATGCCAGTGTAACTTGCCGTACGCTGGCGGATGCAGGACGGAGACCGGTGTAACCCCCCTCGGATGCCGCGCATGCACAGTTCGGATGCAGGACAGATACCAGCGCAACTCCACTGGTGCAGGGGACATTCCGGTGGCACCAGAAATCCCCCGGAATGCCCCCTGCTCTGGCGGCATCCGTCCTGCATCCGAACTATGCATGCTTGGCATCCAAGGGGGATTACACCGGTCTCTGTCCTGCGTACGGCAAGTTACACTTGTGTAGGTGCATTTAAACTGGTGGATCTACTGTTACACCAGTGCAAGAGTTACACAGGATTGGGCCATAGAAAACATAATGTGGAAATAAAGTCAAGGGTGGATCAAATCCAATCAACATTGAAAATGCCAGTTAGGTTCTGTTCTGTAAACAGGGTGAAAGTAAAAGGTAGTGTCATCCAAGTTGATCCTCCTGCTCTAAGACATACCTAAAATATCCTGCCTGTCAAATATCTTCTTGGCAAACCATTATGTGGATATGGTGTAACTACACCTCTCACGTATTCTAACGGCCAGCCCACTTTACAAAAAATGCCTTTGAAGGATTGAGGAGGTTGCCATATAGCAATGGTCAGGATTTTGCAAAGCCAATAACTGAAATGTGAGAAAGTGATAATCAATGTGGAATTTTATTTCAAAACAGAGAATATTTGAGGAGTGCATGTGGCCACATGTGTTCTAAAGGACCTTTGCCATCAGGATTCTTGCAGCAGGGCCAGCCCAGCGATGAGGCCAACTGAAGTGCTTGGTTTGAGCCAGAGGCGTCACTACGGTGGGGGCGGTACCATAAGTTGCGCCCCGTCCTAGTCCCCGTTTACAAGCCGGCACGAGGCGACCCTGCCCCCTCGCCGTCGGAGCCATTCCATGTGGAGAAGGCAGCGGGCAGGGAGCAGACGGGGCGCAACTTACGGTACCGCCCCCATAGTGCCGCCGCCTCTGGTTTGAGCAGTGAGTCAAGTTGCTCACTTCCTCCCTCTGTCCCACCACCCACAGCCACTTCAATCAGCTCTCTTGCTGGGTGGACAAGGAGAAGTGCAATGCAGTGATTAGGCTCCCACCCATGTCTCTGCCCCCTTCAGGTCTGGTGTAGCCTTCTCACCACACAGTGAGGAATGATGATAGCGTCTGGGCTCATATTTCTGTATAATAACAAAGCAGATCAAAGTATCTTGTTGTGAATCGAAAACTTGCAATGGTTCTGGGATTTTTTATTTCTTTAAAGAAGAAACAGAAAATCAGGTAATATATTAAACTATATCAGGCTTGCAAAATCAACCTGCCAGTAAGTGCAACATTTTTTTTGACAAGCGAGTTAAATATTAGTTTTTTCATTATCATCAATCATCAGAAGAAAGGGTGGGTGAGCAGATTTTCTGCTGGGTGAGTAAATTTTCATGGCAGTTTTGCAAGGCTGCGATATACAGTATGTATACATACATATCAACTTAAAGTATTCACACATGCTAGGGACTGCACTGAGATCTTTAATCAATTTCTAGCAGTTATAATCTCTCTTTTTGTATAGCTACAAAAAAAGGCAAAGGGTGGTTGATTGTAACGGAGGTGCTTTTTCCTTTTCTGTCACATTCCTCTCTGGGAGGAAGTGAAAGGTGTTTGAACTTGAATGTGGGAAAGGGGGCACTTTGAAGTGGAGATTCTCTTCCTCAGGAAGGTGAGTAACAGGTGAGTGTAAAAGTTGTTCCCCCTTTTTGAAGTCAGAATGGATGGTCAGAAGTCAGCTCTTCCTAGTAAAATAGCTGGCAATTTGGAGATACCAACATTTGGGGAGTTACTGCCCTATGAGCAAACGGGAATTATCCTTCAGTTGGCCATTATCTGATTGGCTGCCAAGGCACAAGGACATAAATCATGTGCTGTCATGTGGATCTTTGCCAGATACCTGTGGAATGGGGTATATATGTGTCTTGCAAACGGTGGGCGGATTATAACTCTGCAAAAAGTCGGGTCCAGTTGATTTAAGTGTACCTCCCAGGTATAAAGCTGGGAGGAGTGAGTGTAGCCTGCTCTTGGCCACACATGCAAGCGGGACACTCAGTCTATTTGAACAACAACCCTGCATGGCAGTACTCGAAACCAACCAAATGTAGTAATTAGCTGGATTTGTTTTCTGCTGCCTTAAAATGTATGTAATCTCATTTATGCTTTGGAAGCCTCCTTTGATGGCACCAGAAACCCAGAGTGGAGGTTTTTCCTCTACTCACTAATCAAAAGCATCTTTAATAAAACTTTAACTGAATTGCTTGTACGTGCTTGTTTATTGACCAGAGAAATTTGGGGCCCAGAGGAACCACGTTGATCAAGGTGAGTTTTTTAGTCCCCCTTTCCTTCCTTTCTGCTCATTGTCATAGTCCTAAGAGGTGGAGGGGCGCATGCAAGAAGGAGTGGGGAAGCAGACCAAGGTGGAAGTGGGTGAAGGTTAGGTGTATAAGTGTGGGGCTGGCAGGTACTGCAGCGCCCATTGCCCAGAGCCTTTGTAAAACCCTCCTTCCCCCTCAGGGGACTATTATGACAGTGATGATAAGGGGGATACCAAAAACCCTTTAGAGCAGGAATTCTTCATTTACAACAAATACTTCCAAAACTACATGTTGTTTGGTGTGCCAAACAGACTAATCAGAGATAGGGGTGCTACTGAGCCATATGTAACTTTCAAAAGTTCATATATGACTTCTAGTCAATTCAATGAAGTAGAGTTAAAGCCTGTGTACTAGAGGTGGAACACAAATGTACAGTCAGTCCTCGGTATCCGCGGGGGTTCTGTTCTGGATCCCCTCACGGATACCGTGAATCCACATATAATCAAATGCACTGTAGAAAACTGTTAAAAAGTTTTTTAAAAGCCCCCAAATCACTGTTCCTGCTTTTGTGCTGGCAAACCGAGGGTTCCATGCTATGATCGTTCTCATAATTGCTGCCTTCCCAAAAGGAAAAGGGGGCAGTGTTCACTGGAAGTGGGCAAGTTTGAAAGTGAATGTTTGACATTCTGTGTTGCCTTGCATTGAAACCAAACTAAAGGACAAAATAAGTCAGGCAAGCTTACATTTGCCAGGTAGCAGCTCTAGCCCATGCTTCTTGACTACGGCATATATGATTATCTTGAAGCAACAAGGTTTCCTTTTTATAATTTAGATTTCTTTTCTAAATCCCAACCGCTTGTGGTGGCTACAGCTCAGTTTATCCTTACACTAAGGGAACTTGCCAAACACTGCCCAGAATGCTTCAGATGTGATGGTTAGGGCTTATATTTGAAGCTGGGCTTCTCACATATAGTACAAGCCAAATTCTCTGGTTTTTATACCATATTGGCCCTTATATTTCTACTCTTGCTCTTTAGGGTGAAGGACTTATTCTACATTTACCTGTTAGTAAGTGGTGGCTTAGTGGTTAAGACGCTGAACTGCAGACTGGAAGGTTGGTAGGACAGCAATTCGAGACCTCAGTACCAAGTGACGGAGTGAGCTCCTGTCTCCTGTCCCAGCTCCTGCCAACCTAGCAGTTTGAAAGTAAGAAATTGCAAGTAGTAGATAAATAGGTACCGCTTCGGTGGGAAGGTAACTGCGTTCCGCTCATCATGCAGGTCACATGACCATGAAAGCGTCTTCGGACAGTGCTGGCTCTTCAGCCTTAGAAACGCAGATGAGTACCACACCCTAGAGTTGGACAAGACTGGCTTTCGAGCAGGGGATACCTTTACCGTTACCTAATTCCTTTAATACACCTGTTCCTTTCTTACATAGGAGGGAGACTGTCATTTACCAGGGTCTTGGCCTTCTCCATTATGATGGAAATATTCTCTTAAAATGTAATTCTGACTTGGCAAGTCATGTCTTTCACATTCATTATAAAGGTGTCAAATCACATCTCATCTCAGGATATCTTGTTTCCTAGAGCATGGAATGACATGCTATAATGTGATGTGACATAAGGCAACACACCAGGTGCAAAGCAAAATATGAATTCATATTTTAAAAATAAAACAAAGTTTCTTAATGTCATTATTTGGTGCCATTGACTTCATGTGTTGAAAGCCTATTTTCCTGGGGGAAATGATCTAATTGCTGAGTTTCTTGCTTTTCTTTTTTTAAAGTCTAAAGTTGAAGGCCTCTACTTGTGTGCCTAAAGGTTGGTTGGTAAGTTTTGAAATAATACCGTCTGCTTTAGAAGCATGCTCCAAACCGCTCCTTTGAGAAATGAGGCAAACTTTAATGTGTACATTGTGTAAATGTGAAGCTATATTTGGTTAAGAGCAAAGTTTTAATTAAGCTCTTGGTCTGGATAATGGTGGCTTCAGAAGTGTTTCTCAGAATCAGCTTGTTTGTTTCCTCCAGGTAGGGTTCTTCAGATTTGGAGGGGAGGGAAGAAAAGAAATGTCTGAGGAGAAGAATTCTGAGGTAAATGGAAGCATATTATAGTAGAGGTAACCAAGATTACCCTCCAGGAGGTTAGCAGCACTTCACTCACGTGCCTGACAACAACTCACAATGCCACTCTGCTCAAGAAATGTCTGCTGGCTGCATGTGTAACTCTTTCCTTTCTTTGTGACTAAAGCCTACCATGTCAAAGGTGGACTGGGGTTTAAAACTCTTTCAGTGGATATGGGAGGAAGCCAGGCTAGAAAACGCTTCAACTGTTTGTAAGCAGTTCACTGATAATATTCTAGAACATTCTAAAGCGTCTCCAGAGAGATTCATTTTTTAAAATATTTTTCTTTGGCCTTGCTTCTTGGTCATGATAAACCTGCTATTCTTTAACAGGAGTTCTTACAATCTCATTCATACTATTAGTTCAGAATTCAGAAGTTCCATATATTTGGTGACACTGAGATAACATCAGCTATTACCACGTACATGGGCGGACCTTTCATAATAACGTGACGGATAAACTTTCAAAGAGTAAAGCTGCGCTCTGGGAGGTGTCTACAGGTATATTTTGCTGCCTAGGTGCACACACAGGTGCCCCAAACCCAAACTCAGAAACAATGGAATATAATAAAGAATGACTCTGTGGAAGATGCAGAAGACAAGAGTAATAAATGCTGTAACACTAAGCAACATCCCTACATTTGCTGAACTATTATTCATAAGAACATGTTCCTGTTGGATATATATTAATTTACATCCCATTTTAAATATTTCAGCACTCAGCTCTGAAATTATTTTTTTCTCCATGAATTATTCATTTGATGCTCTTTAAAAGGGCGACAGCTTCATTCCCAACAACATAATACTATTAATTGACATTAAAAAGGGCCTTAGAAAAACAATTCTCCAATTATGATCAGAAAAGAAATTGCACTTGGAGTTTTAAAAAAAATGTTTTAGGAAGATTTATCAGAGCTGCAAGAAAAACTGTTCGTGAGCTAATGGAATTAGGTTATCTTTGAATTCTCTCCACCCCAACTTAGAATGGACACTAATTCCTTTCTTTGCTCTTTTGGTGTTTGCAAAGGGGTTCACTAAAGCCTGAATTGATATAATTATTGGCTTGGATTGTTAGAGATTTAGGCCAGATGGCTATGAGTTTCTAAAGTCCCAGTTGCTTGTGTTAGCTTTTTGAGTTTGCCTATAGGGTTTGGGGATCAGAATTTTGAAAGGGCTGCAAACTTGTAGAACAGTATTATTCACGGGGGCAGAGTGTTCATCGGCGTGATCCACTACTAAATACATTCATTATAGGCATTTCTATTCTACACAATTTGCCACACGGCGCTGGTTTCTGAAAAAGAAGAAGAAGAGACAATGGCATATAAAATGCTTTAGAATGCTTAAGAAGAAGGAGATTCACACCGAGACTCCTCTGCTTTCTTACTTTACCACAAGAAGCTTCTTAGTGAGTTTAGTTGAATTCTGCCGAGACTAAAAAGAGGAGGGAAAAACAGAGTTTTACTTATTACATTTGGGGCATGGTTGCAGGGAATGGGGCAATGCAATGAGGAGAGAGAGAAATTAAATGAAAAACAAGCAATGGAAAGATTATGGGCAGAGCAAATAAACCTGTGGATAAAGACATCAAAGAAATAATGTCAAGAAAATGGAAGTGCAGCAAGAATGTGTCTGTAATACTGACCTTAAAGGAAAACGAAGAGAAGGGGAAGAGAAAGCACATCATAAATTATTATCCTTGAAATGAAAAGTATCTGTTTTTGAGACCTGGAAGCAAGATGAAGCTCACATAATAATCGATAGTATTTCTGATATCCAACCCTCTCTCACTGTGATAATTGCACAGTCTTGAATATTATTTAAAATTAGAGTACAATATAGCCACAGCATGCACACCTGTATGCATTTGTGACATGCAGTGCCCACCTGCAAGCATATCTAGGACTGCCAACTCTTGAATGACAAATTTATGATATCTGGTTGGAGCCCCAGGATGGAGCCCCAAGAGAGTTGGGATGGAGCATTCTGGCGTTAAGGGGCAACACCTTCACCAGAGGATGAAGCCCAAATGGTAAAAGGACCGAGCCTTGTGCTGAGCTGTGGAACCCGGTATTCTGCCCAGAGGAATTATCTGGAAGGCAGAGGCGGAGCCAGAGGCGTCACGAGCCAGCACATCACCCTGGGCGAGGGGTCACCTGGCTCGGCGTGTCACCCCACCCCACACAACCGTGTCACCCACCCCCACAGCTGCGTCAACCCCCCTCAGCTGCGTCACCCACCCACCCCACCCCCCAGTACTCACCCCATGTGCCGGGAAAGGATGACACACTGGCAGGCCGAGCCACGTCTTCTTTGGCAGCTCGGACTCTTCTCTAAGTAGGCCCAGCAAGGCTTCATGTGGTGCATGCACACAATGCTGCTTGAAGCTTTGTCCTCAGAAGAGCCGAACAAAGATGTGATTGCATCTTCGTCCAGCCCTTCTGAGGGCAAAGCTTCAAGCAGCATTGTGTGCATGCACCACATGAAGCCTTGCTGGGCCTATTTAGAAGCGGCCAAGCCGCCGAAGAAGATGTGATTCGGCGTGCCGACGCGTCACCCTCTCCCGGGGGTGATGCGCCGGGAGGGGTGACGCGCCAGGAGGGTGACTCCTGGCACGTCTCCCTCCTGGCATGTCATCCCCTCCTGGCGCGTCACCCCCGGCATCCCACCCCCCCGCCACGCACCAGTGATGGTACTGGGCGGAGCTAGGGTCTAGTGCCTAGGGTTTTCTGATTTACAGTGCAATCCTGCGTAAGTAATCCGCCTGCAGAGTGCACTCTTCACGTTTATGGCACCCAGAGAGTAAGGCCTGCTGGCACGGACTCCAGCAAGCCTCTCTCTGCGACGGAAAGGACCTGCACCCACTGGAGGACGGTAAGAGTTGCTCCGACAGGAGCAGGGTCAGGCCGGTGGCAAGGGAGGGCAGCACTTGGCCAAGCCAGCCTGGGAGGGGGCGGGGATGTCGGCCGTGGCATCCCCGACCCCATTCCCAGGCTCAGTGGCCGTTACACAGCTGCCTCAGATTTCCGCCAGCTCGAAAACTGGCGGGCATCCAAGGAGGCCCATCGGGGCCTTCCAGCCCTACACCGGGGGTAGGGGACAAATGTCCCCTTCCCCCAAGGAGACCCTGAGCCACGCTGGAGCAGCCTGGGAAGGGCTTAGGATCCTGCAGCTGGCCCTATGTTCTGGCCGTGGATCTTTGCGCAGGATTGCGCTGTTAGATTGGGCCATGACATTGGTGCAATGGGTGCATTAGTGCAATTCCAGCACATCAGGGTTCCAATCTAAAATCTCCCCAAAGCTCTTTTTTGCAAAAACAACAACAACAACAACAACAATAATAATAATAAATCATTGTAAGTTCCAAATACAGAGTGGCTAAAAGAAAACAAAGTTAGTGCCAAAGACATATTTCTCAGGAGGAAGGCTGAAAAGGTTCTGTTCACAATCAACACCTACGCAACTTCACAATGTGGGAGTTACTCAAAGCAGGGTTCCACAAGGTGACCTCAAGAAATAAGGCAGATACATGCAGTGGTATAGCTGGGGGGTCGGTGGGGTGGAGCCCCCAGGGGGGCAGGCCACCCAGTCAGGGGGTGGGGGGCGACAAAAAGGCTACTGCTGCAGTGGGAAACGTTTAAGATTTAAAAAGATACTAGATTAGCCATGCCTCCCCACCCATGCCTCCCCACCATTACCGTTGCTGTGTTTCAAGTCTGTGTCTTGCTTTAACACAGCGGTGGGGAACCTCCAGCCCCAGGGCCGGATCAGACCCCCGAGGCAATCCGGTCCGGCCCCCAGAGAGATTGCCGGGAGGCCGCCCAACCGGCCCCTGGAGGCTCCGCCGGGTCCGCGCGTCACCTCCGGAGGCCGGGAGAGGGCCTTTGCATGTCCTCCCTGGCCGCCGCCTCGACCCCTTCTCACCAGGCAGTTGGCCATTTTGCACATGCATACCACGCCGATGAGGGCAAGCTCTTGCCCTCTTGCCCTCATCGGCATGGTACGCCGGAGGTGATGTGCGGACCCGGCGGCGACTTCGGACGGTGAGCGCAGAGCCTCCGGAGGCCGATGGGGGGCAGGGGCAAAAATTAAATAAATAAATAAAAATGGCGGCCGGCCTTATGGCCGGCCCTCAAGCAAATTTCTAATATTTAAAATGGCCCTCGCCAGGGAAAAGGTTCCCCGCCCCATCTGCTTCTGTGATTTAGCTAGCACAGAAGCAGACAAGACGACTGAATGGTAGAGAGGCTTGGCTGAATTATCAGGAAGCAGTGTCAGTTCTTGCTTCCTGTTATTTCAGCCAAGCCTCTCTACCATTTAGTTGACTTGTATGCTTAAGACACAGGCTTGAAACACAACAAAGGTAATTACAGGGACGATGATGCAGGGGGGCTTCTTGAAACTTGACACTTCTCTTTTCTCTCCCCAGGCAGCAGTGACTTTAGGCATATCTGCTATTCCTCACACCTAACTTGTGTCACTTTCACCAAACCTCTGGCACTTCAGACTCTCATCTGAAGAAGAATAGGAGATAGCTTCTGGAAGGAAGCTGGAGTCCTTCTCTGGTTCCTGTTACCCCATAAACTTTCTCCCCACCCTCACATACTAACTCTCCTAGTCTCCGAGAGGCTAGAACAAGATCATACAAGTCTAATGGCGCAATCCTGCCTAACTATAGACTGGTGGGCCTAGCGCTCCACCGGTCTAGGGTGTCGTAAACGTGCCATAAGGCACGTTTTTGGCACCCGTAGAGTAAGCGGCAGAGGCTGGAGCCACTCACTCCACTGCGTAACTCACCCTTGCTAACTGGGCAAGAGGCACTTTTTCAATTGGTGCTCCTCTTATATTTAGCAGGGGGAGAGTAACTGCCCCCTTTCCCCCCAGCACAGTCTCTTTTCTGGTGGCTGTTTGCTGGTGATGTTCTGATCTTTTTTAGATTGTGAGCCCTTTTGGGACAGGGAGCCATTTAATCATTTGATTTTGTCTGTAAACCGCTTTGTGAACTTTTTGTTGAAAAGCAGTATATAAATACTGTTGTTAATAATAATAATAATAATAATAATAATAATAATAATAATAATAATAATAATAATAATAATAATAATCCATCTTTTGCCACCGGAGGTAAGTCCCGTGCCAGTCGGTGGGAGGGCAGGATTGGGCGGTGAGGGAGGGGAGCCATTGATCGGCCTGGGCTAAGAGGGGGCATGGATATCAACCCTAATATCCTAGGCCCCTTCTAAGCCCTCGCTATCCTGCCACCTCCTCCGCGAATGTACGCCAGGTCTAGACCTGGCATGCATTTGAGGAGGCCCATTGGCCCCAGGCCCCTTCATCCGAGGTGCAGCCTAGCAACCCCAGGGCAGGCCACAATCCGGATAGGATACAGGCTGTCAATCATTTTAGGGATGTGCTAATAAAAAAGATAGCAGGCAAAGACAGGGTTCCTTTTTTTACCTTTTAAATGTAAGGCCTATCTCCTATGAAAAAATGTGATTTTTAAAAAATTGAAGGTTGTTCTGCCAGTACCAATACAGACCATTGTTTCCATGTTGCAGGAGGGGGGTGACGGAGGAGGGCATAAGACAGCCCTGCAATGTAGTCCACTGTTAATATTACAGGCTAGAGACTGCTTTGCATCTCTAGTCAAAAAGGCCCCTCCAAGACACGGAACCCGGAAGTCATGTGATATCACATGTTGTCGTGAGTCACTGTCCCGTACAGGAGGGTGTCAAATATGTATGGGCCCCAGGTGCTAAATGGCCTAGTTATGCTGCTGGATACATGTGGGACTGGGAGCAGGAGGTCCTGATCCCAAACCATTTAACACTTCATAAGTCAAAACCAGCACCTTGAACTATGCCCGGAAACGAACTAGAAACTAATGAAGTTCTTTTAACTCTGGTGAAATATGTATGTACTCTATACATAGAAACCTGGATGGAAACACGTTTTTAACAGTGGCCATGTTTTGAACTCATGAAGAGTTGCAGAGTCAATGACATTGGCTCCACCTACCAATCCATGCCTGACCCAAGATATAAGGTCATGGCTCCTTAACGCCACCTTCTCAATGAGGACAGCAGGCTCTGCTAGAGTTCTCCCCCTTCTGAATCTCACTTTCTCACTCCTGCTCCAACAGAATCTGCAGAGCTAATAGATTGGGATGGGCAAGATCTATTAATTGGGGCTGTAGTGGGGATGGGGCCATGGCTCCATGGCAGAACATCAGCTTTGCATGGAAAAGATCCCAGGTTGAAGCCCTGGCAGCATCTCCAGGTAAGATTGGGAAAGACACTTGTCCAACACCCTGGAGAGCCACTGCCAGTCAGACTACACAATACAAAGTGATGTGAACTAATTAGCCTTACCAGCGTCCCAGAATCGAGGCTGGCTTCGGCCTAGAGCGGACCCGAGCTGCTCCCAAGTGTGCACCACGGCTGCCCAATGGGGTTCCGGCTTCCGGAACGTCTGGTCAACGACGCGATGGAAGCCGGAACCCCATTGGGCAACCACGGTGCACACTTGGGAGCAGCTTGGGTCCACTCTAGGCTGAAGCCAGACTTGATTCCGGGATGCTGGTAGGGCTAGAACTAATGGTCTTATGCAGTATATAAGCACTCAGGGTGAAAGGCACCCTGAATGTGTTGCCCCCTCACTCCCACCATCTGCCACTGATGCAAGGTGCTTCATGGCTGGGCTGACTCTACGACTACCACCACTACCCTTTAACACAAACATGCACCGTAAACCTGGTACTTGGACTGGCCTCTAAAGGGGAGACAAAATGAATGGATGGATCTTCCTATAGAGCAGGGGTCCCCAAACGTTCAAGGTCATACCACTCAGTTGTGCTGTTATGGTGGGCTAGAGAGGATCAATTAAGGAAAATAATATAAATCGACTTGAAGAATTTCCACAATAGGAAAAACAAATATTTGCAGTTGAGGGACTGCTCTCTCTCTCTCTCTCTCTCTCTCTCTCTCTCTCTCTCTCTCTCTCTCTCTCTCTCTCTCAGCTGGGCTCAGTGAGGCTGCAATCCTACACACTTCCCAGAGAGTAAGTGCCATTGAATTCAATGGAACTTACTTCTGAGGAGACATGCATAGGGATTGTGCAGTGAGTGACCCAACCCAGCAGTCGCTTCATCCAGCAGCAGGAAAAAGGTGCATGGTGGCAGGCTGTGGTGGCGGGGGGGGGGGAGGAGAGAAGAGAAAGGAGTGGGGGGCTGCCCCCTTTTCCTTAGCAGGCTGGTGAAAATGGGGTAGTGGGCTAGATGTGGCCCACCATGGTCCACAGATCATAGCTTGAGGACCCCTGTTCTAAAGTCCGCTTGAGGAGAGATGAAGGCCTAGAGTCAGAGCAGACTCTAGATGATGGAGGACCTTGTCAGAGCCCAAACGAGGGGGAAGAGAAATGGATATATTTGACCAGGGTGCTGCAGGAAGCCTTGACTTGGCTATTCAAACCAAATCCTTTACCCTGTGCTGAAGCTAAATTGTTAGCAGATCATGCTGAAGAATGTTTAAATATGCAAACTTATTTTCATTTATGTGGTGTCCAAGATCTATTGCTCTTTACAAAAGATATAGACAGGAGATGTTTGAAGTGATCTCTAGTTTGGCCCTCATTTGAGTGCATAATAAAGGGTGAATTTTAGGATTGTGGCCAAATGGAAATCTTTAGAGACTGCCTGTTGCCTACCGTAAATGATAGATGGCGCTAAAGAATAAAACTGTAATGGGTAAAATCCTGCTCCATTAAAACCAAAACCATAGGTGGACTATGCCAATTAAGGCTGCAGACCTATATACATTTACCTGGGAGTAAGTCCCATTGAAAGCACTGGGACTTACTTCTGAGTAGGCATGCATAAGGACTGCACCGCCACCGCTTATTGCTGTCCATAGGGTCCCCTAGTAGACTATTTACCCTATATGATGCTAACTTTACTTGAAACCAGATTTTACATGGATAAAGAATGCTTTAGCGTGATCTATCATGCTAAAAGCAAAGGCTTTTAAAATGAAGATGAAAGGGAGCTTCTGAAGAACTACAAGGAAGACAGAAAGAGAAAAGCACACAGAAAGCAAAAGCCTGTGCATCCATATGGGTGCCAAGTGCTACGTGTACTTTCATCAGAAGCCAGCAAAAGGACAAGGCTATGCAAGCATTTTCCTTGACTTGAAGATGAAGGGAAGTAAATTATTAGAAATAAAAGGATTATTGTGGGAAAAGAAAAGATGGCTAAAAAATCAGTCTCCATTTCCTCAAAAGGAGGGGGGGTCAGAAGGGGAACTTTTTTACTAAACAAAATCACACAAAATATTTGGCTTTGTTAAATAAACTTTCAAGGAGATATGTTGGGCTATTGTGGAAATATTAAAATTACACACACACACACACACACACACACACACACACACACACACACTTACAAAACACCAACTCACCAAAACACAGAAAAGAGAAAACTCCCCACCTCAATAGACATCATCATAAAAAAAAAAAAGAGAACAAAAGTTTATTTAAAGTTGTCCCTCAGTCTTTTGTCTCCTTTTTTGTTGTGGCACACTCACAGTAAGTGAATGGGGAGGAGGAGGAGGAGCTGCCCCCCTTCCTTCTCTTAGCTCCTTTGGGGGGGGGTATTCGTGTGACTTCACTGTCCTTTGATTTGGAAGCAAGCTGATTGGCTGGAAGCAATTCAACACATGCAGCCGGGCAAAAGCTTTGTCTGAGTTGAAGTGAAGTTACACAGATTTTTAGACGGGAGTCAGCAATCAAGGGTGTTTAGTCGGCAGCGGAGCAGGGAGCAAGGCGGAGGATCTCTTCGGGAGAGAGAGAAAGAGAGAGAGAGAGAGAGAGAGAGAGAGAGAGAGAGAGACCACGCCGGGCAGAATCACCAGCTCCTTTTTCGTCACTCAGAGTGGATACTAGTAACTGCAGCGGGAGGAAGCCCTGATGTTACAAAGCTTTTGGCAGAGAGAGGAGCGGCAACACAGACTCGGGCTTTTCTGTAGGATGGATGTATATGGGAGTCCTGCCACGAGCTGTATGTATGCCCTCCACTTTCTTGCTTTCTTTTCCTTCTGAGCTGCTAGGATACTGAAAGTTTGAGCTGCTGTAGAAGAAGGAGGACGGACGGGCTCTAGGTTTTGTGAGAACCAAATGTACGCAGGGCTTGAGGTACCAAAAAGAAGTTGAGAAGAATTGCTTCGGAACTTGTCGGGAGGAAGGGATTGCAGAGGCTGGGCAGGAAAATGCACTTTATCTCCGTGTTTGCACTGGCGACGATCATGGCTTGCTCTCGAGGCGCAGCGGGCAAAAATTTGAAATACAGGATTTATGAGGAGCAGAGAGTTGGCTCGGTCATCGCAAGGCTCTCGGAAGATGTGGCGGACGTGCTGTACAGGCTGCCGAAGCCTTCTTCGGTCCGCTTCCGAGCCATGCAGAGGGGGAACTCTCCCTTGCTTGTGGTCCGAGAGGATAACGGAGAGATCAGCATCGGAGCGAAGATCGACCGGGAGCAACTCTGCCAGAAGAACTTAAACTGCTCGATAGAGTTTGATGTGATCACCCTGCCGACCGAGCATCTTCAGCTTTTCCACGTCGAGGTGGAAGTGCTGGATATTAACGACAACTCCCCTCAGTTCTCCCGAGCCCTGATCCCGATTGAAATCTCGGAGAGTGCAGCTGTGGGCACCCGGATTCCTTTGGACAGTGCTTTCGATCCAGATGTGGGGGACAACTCCCTGTACACGTACTCTCTGTCTGCCAACGATTTTTTTACCATTGAAGTCCGAACAAGGACTGACGGGGCCAAATATGCAGAGCTGATTGTGGTGAGTGAATTGGACCGGGAGCTGAAATCCAGCTACGAGCTCCAACTCACTGCCTCGGACAATGGGGTGCCTCAGCGCAGTGGGTCCTCCATCCTAAAAATCAGTATTTCTGACTCCAATGATAACAGCCCCGTTTTTGAGCAACAGACCTATATTATTCAGCTGTTTGAAAATTCACGTGTGGGGACCTTGCTCATTGACCTCAACGCCACTGATCCAGATGAGGGGGCCAACGGGAAAGTTGTCTACTCTTTCAGCAGTCACGTGTCTTCCAAAATTATCGAGACTTTTAAAATGGACTCTGAAAGGGGGCAGCTGACCCTTCTAAAACCAGTGGACTATGAAACCACCAAATCCTATGAGATCGATGCTCAGGCCCAGGACCTGGGTCCAAATTCCATTCCAGCACACTGCAAAATCATCATTAAAGTTGTTGATGTGAATGACAATAAGCCTGATATCAACTTAAATCTGATGTCTCCTGGGAAGGAGGAGATTGCCTATATTTCTGAAAAGGCTTCCATAGAGACGTTTGTGGCCCTTGTTAGGGTGCAAGACAAAGACTCTGGACTTAATGGAGAGGTTGTGTGCAAATTTCATGGGCATGGCCACTTTAAACTTCAAAAGACCTATGAAAACAACTACTTCATTTTAACAAATACCACTCTGGACCGAGAAAAGCGATCTGAATACAGCTTGACTGTAATAGCAGAAGACCGGGGGACACCAAGTCTCTCCACAGTGAAACATTTTACTGTCCAGGTTATTGATGAAAATGACAACCCACCACAATTCCAGACTAATAGATATGAAATTGTCATTTTGGAAAATAACTCTCCTGGTGCCTATATCACTTCTGTCACAGCAACAGATCCAGATCTAGGAGATAATGGACAGGTGACCTACACTATCTTGGAGAGCTTTATTTTGGGAAGTTCCATAACCACTTATGTTACCATTGATCCCTCCAATGGAGCAATCTATGCACTTAGAACCTTTGACCATGAAGAAGTAAACCAGATTGCCTTTGTGGTTCAAGCTAGAGATGGAGGGAGTCAGCAGCTTGCCAGCAATACAACAGTTGTGCTAACCATTATTGATGAAAATGACAATGCCCCTGTAATTGTGGGACCAGTACTACACAACAATACAGCAGAGATTTCGGTCCCCAAAGAAGCTGAAAGTAACTACCATGTTACTAGGATAAAAGCCATAGATAGAGACTCAGGAATGAACTCAGAGTTAAGCTGCTCATTAGCAAGTAGTAGTGAAGACAACCTCTTCATAATGGACCCCCAAACATGTGACATCTATCTCAATGCTAGCATTGAATCTGCTAAGTCAACAGAATGGGAACTTTCTGTAGTTGTTCAGGACAAAGGAAGTCCACAACTAAGTACCAAAGCACTTCTGAAATGCAGTGTTTTTAAATATGTTTATCTGCCTTTAGCAACAGATGCCACTTACATTAGCCAACCCCCTCTAGATGTTTCCATGATCACAATTATCTCCTTAGGGGCAATATGTGCAGTGTTGCTAGTCATCATGGTAGTCTTTGCTACAAGGTGCAATCGGGAGAAAAAGGACACCAGGTCCTATAATTGTCGTGTTGCAGAATCCACCTACCAGCATCATCCCAAAAGGCCATCAAGACAAATTCACAAAGGGGACATTACACTTGTGCCTACTGTTAATGGTACTTTGCCAATAAGATCTCACCACAAAGCTTCACCTTCATCATCTCCAACTCTAGAAAGAGGACAAATGAGCAGTCGGCAAAGCCATCACAGCCACCAGTCTTTAAATAGTCTGGTGACCATCTCATCAAATCACGTGCCGGAGAACTTCTCTCTTGAGCTCACCCATGCTACTCCTGCTGTTGAGGTAAGGTCATATACTGTACTCTCCGGAGCATTGGTTCACACATGCAAGCCCTTCCTAAACTATTTCACACAGTAACTATTCCCTACCTGGAATGCAACACCCCAACTATTTTGTGTGAGTGCTGCTCACACTTGTATGTTCACTGTCTGCTTATGCTTTTGGAAGCCAAGAAATAATGCAGATTCTTAGTAGTACCTGTTCCCTTTACTGTATATGCACACAGTGAAATCCACATGTGTGTGAGTTTTACATTGTTATATAGAAATGATATCTGTGTAGGTAATGTGCAGCATGTTAAGTGATCCTTAGTATAGGTCCTTACCTGTATATATGAATATACAGGTTTTAACACAAACCACTGAAGCATCTACAATTCCTTCATAGGCATTGCTGCTACACTGCAATGTCAATTGCATTTAAACAGCATGACTATTAATTGCATTAATGCTATTATTAACCTCAAATCTTTGTTTCCTGCTTTATTTGGCATATTTTACATAAATATATTTGATGGACTCTGCTTTATTCTCTCAACTCTTTATTTAGATGTTTTAATAATGCACTTACATATACAAATGGCACAAAACAATGAGGGAGTAGATTAGAAACCCTGGTTCAGTTTAAACTACAGCTGTTCTAGCAGCTTGTGTTAACTGTGCATGCAAATCTGTTAATGAATGTGTTTTAAGGCCCTGAGCCATAGCTCAAAGCACTTCAGTGGAAACTGATTTTTAGTCCTACTGCTTTCAATCGAACTAAATCCATTCACATCCAAGTAGTTCTGCTTAACTAGGCTGAGGATAAGATTGGATCCCGAAGCTTAGAAACAGGCTGAACTATATTGGTGAAATGCCATTAAGGGTTTCCTATGGAAGGATTGTATTATGTACATCTTTAGCCTATATCTTATCTTTTTACAACATGGGTAGGTTCAAATAGATTGCTTTAAAAATCAATTAAAGGAAGAAAACATGCTTTCTCTTCAGGAAAAAGATGGTTATTATTTCAAGAAATCAGTCTTTTTGTATTTTTCTTAGCAGGTTTCTCAACTTCTCTCAATGCTTCATCAAGGCCAGTATCAGCCAAGGCCAAGTTTTCGGGGAAACAAATATTCCAGGAGCTACAGGTAAGAGTTTTAGTTAGATCAATGTTGAAAGCAGTTTTACCTGAGGAGGAGAGTGCATGGCACATGAGCCAATAAAGCATAATTCAATCAACATGTCACTTCTGTTTTATCGCAGGTATGCCCTTCAAGATATGGATAAGTTCAGCTTGAAAGACAGTGGCCGTGGCGACAGCGAAGCGGGAGACAGTGATTATGATTTGGGGAGAGATTCTCCAATTGACAGACTTCTGGGAGAAGGATTCAGTGACCTTTTCCTTACAGATGGGAGAATTCCTGCAGGTAAGAATGCAATGAAAGTTGAATGGTTTATTTACAGTGCTCCCTGACAGTCACACGGAGGCAGGTTCACATGGAGGGAAAACAAATGCTTTACTTTTCAGATTTTCTCCTCTGTCTTCATCCTCTGTTTGTACAGACTTGTAGTCAGTTCCCCACTCCCTGCCAAGCAGTTACAGCTGGTGCCTTCAAAGATGGTACTGAAAACCTGGTCAAACTAGAAATACACCACTGCTGGTAACACCTGTAGCCCCCTTGCCTGGTTCTTTAAATCATCCTTAACAAACAAACAAACAAACAAACAAACAGAGTTTGTCTTTTTTTATGCCAAACTAGCCCCACGTGGTAAAGGACATGCATACCTGTCCACTCTCTTCTTGTCTCAAGGAATTGGAGCCTTTTCTGTCTGATCTACTCCTCTATGCAATTAAACACCCCAAACGGGTAGTTCTTTCTCTCAATTGCTGTAATGGGTGGAGCCATGTTAGTGTAGTACCATGAGTGGCAATTGGAGGATATATATGATCAGTGTGTAGTTGAGGGGGAGCAGAGCTCCAAGGGTTCTCCGAGAGCAGGAGGGGTGATGTCATCAGCAGGAAATAGGGTGTGGTTAGGGTGTGAACACTATCATAATGTTCATTATGCAGGTTCTACATGCTTAATGCATTGGGTTGTATCCCAATGCTTTGCCTGGAGGAAGGAGTTCTTCCTTCTAAGGAAGACTCTTTCCTTCATTCAAAGGAAATCTGAGGATAGTCCCTTATACTGAAACATGTAGTTCCATAGGAAAAGCTGCATGATGCTGAATTTATTTTCAGTTGGCAGAACCTGTCTTCACTGAAAGAAAAAACAATGCATGCTTAGGCCAAACATGTTATTAGTTAGAACTAGGCTTACCAGATCTCCAACCGGGACAGAGTGCTAGACCTTTAGGAGAAGGAATGTGGGCAGGTGTAGCTTGTTAAACCTTAGAGCACAATCCTAGGCATGTCTACTCAGAAGCATTCCCACTGAACACAATGGGGCTTGCTTCTGAGTAGACATGCCTAGGATTGTGCTCTAGGACTTAACAAGCTGCACCTGCCCATGTTCTTTCTCATAAAGGTCTAGCAATCTGACCCAGTTGGAGATCTGGTAAGCCTAGTACTTCCAAATTTATTCTACTGTGTGGCAACTGGATAAACAGGTTATTTTAGGTACTATCCCCATGGGGAAACCCACTCTTGTAACATATTTGCTTTAAGGGTCAAATATAAAAGGGAGAGTTGTTCCTCTGAACTGTTGAGAGGGGAAACTTCAGATGCCTCCAGTTTTGTGGTGCAGTTTCTTCTGTAGAATAGCCATCCTTTTCTTGGGCTGTTTGATTCTGTGGTGGCAGGTGGTGGGAGTAAAAGTGAAAAGGTAGAGCCATTATTCATATTGAGATGTAACAATCATTTCTTCAAACATTAAGTAATGGGATGTGTTTTCTATAATTACCATTTGCTCACAGCAGAACAATCAAAGCAAATTGAGGACATTAACATACAGCTCAATGTTTATGCCTTGTTGTACTGGCAGTTGCTCAGTCAATTATAAAAGCCAACACACATTTTGGTGCCTTAAACGTAAAACCTATTCTTGGGTATATTGGGGGCGCTGATTCCCAAAATGGCATCATTGTTGCCCTATCAGCTCTAATTTTGGAGATACGGCATAGCCATCTTATATGCTGATTCAAGCAGCTCCCTTGTGAGGAAGTTGATGCCATGGATTACTCAGAAGTAAGTCCCACTGTATTCAGTGTTATCCGTATCATCCTGGGCCAGATCCACTGGCGTCGCTTGAGGTGGGGCGGAAAGCTAAGTTCTGCAGCTTTCCGCCCCACCGTTACTCTCGGGTATGAGGCGCCCCACCCCCTCGTCATAGGAGCCCATCAGTGGAGAGAAAGCAACGCGCAGAAGAGTCCCTGCGCGTTGCTTTCTCTCCACTGTTGGGCTCCTATCACGAGGGGGTGGGGCGCCTCATACCGGAAAGTAACGGTGGGGCGGAAAGCTGCAGAACATAGCTTTCCGCCCCACCTCAAGCGATGCCAGTGGCCAGATCTGATATTTTTATGCCAAACCAGCCCCATGTGGTAAAGGACATGCATACCTGTCCGCCAGCGGCATCATGAGCCAGCTCATCGCATCACCCCCACAGCTGCGTCAACGCCCCCCACAACCACATCAACCCCCACGTGCCGGGAGAGGGTGACGCGCCGGCAGGCCAAGCGGTGTCTTCGGCGGCGGCTCGGACTCTTCTAAGTAGGCCCGGCAAGGCTTCAAGCGGTGCATGCACACAACGCCGCTTGAAGCTTTGCCCTCAGAAGGGTCAAACGAAGATGCAATCGCTTCTTCGTTCAGCCCTTCTGAGGGCAAAGCTTCTGCTTGAAGCCTTGACAGGCCTACTTAGAAGCAGCCGAGCCACTGAAGAAGATGCAACTTGGCCTGCTGGCGCGTCACCCTCTCCCGGGGTGACGCGGCGGGAGGGGGTGACGCACCGGGACTCCTGGCGCATCACCCTCCTGGCACGTCACCCCCTCCCGCCACTTCACCCCTGGCATCCGCCCCACCCCCCCCACCATGCAGCAGTAACGCCACTGCTGTCCGCTCTCTTCCTATCTCAAGGAATTGGAGCATTTTCTGTCTGATCTACTCCTCTATGCAATTAAATACCCTAAATTTCCCTGGGGTGGGGAGCAGCCAGGATGTGTTAGCTCTATGAGTGTGCATGTCATTTACTACAAGGGACCAGTTCAGGGTTAAAAATATCATCTGAACCAGCCCATAGATAGAGGGCTTCACCTTTTACTTCAGTTGACTATTTTGGTCATTGTTTCAGCATTGACAGATTTTGTGCAACCTTGCTCTTCAAACTTTTAGGAACACAGGATCTTCCTTGTTCTAAGTCAGACCAATGGCCCAACTAGTCCACGCTGACTGGTAGTGGGTTTCCAGGAGGAGTATTTCCTAGCTGTACCAGAATATGCCAGGGATTGAACCTGGGACTCTCCATCTGCAGTGTTCTACCACTGAGCTGTGGTCCTTCCCCAATGTGTGTGTAGTAACCTAGCCCAAATATTTTGCTAGTCATCCAAGCCAATACTTTAAACACCCCAACTCTTTGTACATACAGGCTTTTTTTGAAACCTGCCAATAAACTACTCATTTGCTACATCCATTGTAACAGGAACTGGACCCTAGGCACCTTGGCTTCTGCCAAGAACAAATGGAATCCAGCACAAGTCTGGAGGGTTGCAGCTATCTTTAACTGCCAATAAAATAAAATAAAAATGATTGGGTGTATAACATCTGATCCCACTCATGGAGCTCTGGATTCTTCTGAATAGGTCAGATCTGTTGAGTCATCTTTATACGGCTGCTTAAAGTTGGAAGCAACAGATGTCAGTCTGTTGAATGCACTTCCACTAGGAAACAATGGCCCACATAGGAAACCATGCCCTTCCTGTCATGCTAACCAAAGCTCCTGATTCAAACTTGCTAGCTGGTTGAAAACTTTGGTTCTCAGGAGACCCAGTCTTCGGTCATCTACTGATTTGTAAATCCTCAAAAACTTATTAAGAGAATTTCATTCAATAACTCTGATATCAAAGCATGGCAGTAATATGGAAAGAGACATCTAAAAGCATGGCAGAGTATGTATTGGCTACTTTCCAAGGCATTTCTTTTTGGGGATTATAATGTATGTTCACAGGACTTCCACCGCACTTAGAATATATGTGTGCCTTTGCCCACAGCAAAACATGGCCCAGTCTGGGTAAGGCTTTAAAGATTCAGACTTTTGTCTTGAACTGCACCCAGAAATGTAAATGAATATTAACCTCTCATTTTTATTTTGGTTATTATAGCAATGAGGTTGTGCACTGAGGAATGCAGAGTTCTGGGACACTCTGACCAGTGCTGGATGCCACCTCTGCCCTCTCCTTCTTCTGATTATAGAAGTAATATGTTTATCCCTGGAGAAGAGTTTCAGCCACAGCAAAGCCAGCCGCCACCGCCGCAACAGCAGCAGGTGTTAGAAGATGATACTCAGACTGTTGAATCATCTGAAAAGAAAAAGAGCTTCTCAACCTTTGGCAAAGATAGTCAGAATGAGGAAGAAGCAGGTGACATGTGTACCTCATCTCTGCTCTCGGAAATGAACAGCGTTTTCCAGCGCCTGTTGCCTCCATCCTTAGACGCCTACACAGAATGCAATGAAATGGAGCCCTCCAGCTCACTTGAGCGCAGAAAAGGACATCTACCTGCCAAGACTGTGAGCTATCCGCAAGGGGTGGCGGCATGGGCAGCTAGCACACATTTCCAAAACCCTGCAAACAACACTGGGCTTACTTTGGGAGCTCACTCCGGTGCCCAGCCATCTTCAAAATGGCTGCCTGCTATGGAGGAAATCCCAGAGAATTATGAAGAAGATGACTTTGACAATGTGCTTAACCACCTCAGCGATGGTAAACATGAACTAATGGATGCCAGTGAGCTGGTAGCAGAAATTAACAAGCTGCTACAAGATGTCCGGCAGAACTAGAGGGTTTTGTTTCATAGCCTATTAATTTTCCGTATTTATGGAAAACTGAGGGAAGAGAACCCAGAATGAAAAGAACTGGCATTGCCAATTAGTTGCATTTATCATAAATGTGTCTGTGTATGTTGAATATTAAAATACTGTATTTTCATATGTACACAATGCAAGTGTGATTATCTTTAACTGTATTTTAAAAATACATTTGTACCTTATATTTATGTGTAATTTAACAAATAAATTTTATTTTTGTACTCCCATGGCAAGCATGTTTTCCTACATATAAGCACCTGGCACCGTTTGTGTCTGACATTCAGTATTCTTGCCACAAAAGTGTATAAAAACGGAAAAAAAAAATTAAGGGATGCCATTTTCAATGGGTTCCCCCCTCCCAAAATTAAATGTTTATGCTACAAAATCAAATCAAATGAAACCTTATCCAAATGTTAGTTTCAATAACTGATCTAACATCTTGTTGCAATGTTTCATTCTTATAATAAAGAGTTGTCAACTCCCTCGAAGCCTAGAAGTTCTTTTTATTTTCAGGTTGAGAAAACTCATTCTCCCATATAATTAAAGAGCAAGCGAGATTCACTATAATACAAATCAGGAGTCTAACTCCCAACTGTGCAAATAATCCCTAGATGAAACGACAGCTGTTTCATATTTGATGTCACTTTCAGATGGTATTTATAAGGCCCTTTTGGAGAAGTCCACAGAACTAGCCTATTCATAGCATCCCAAACCTAAAACCACAACCACTGTCATTTTTCGTATCTGTTAAGTCATTGTAATATACGCAGTAATGAAAATATGCAAGTATCCTTTGACTAGCTCTGAGGCAGAGTTTAAATACAAACAGTAAGGAGTCGACAATGAGATGAAAGTTGAAAACTGGCAACACTATTTCATACGTATATATCTTGATTGCTGGTCACTCCATGCTTAAATAAGGATTATGGTTTCAATTACATAGCCTCTTACAATACCCATTGAATATGTATAATTCCTTCACATAACAATTTGTACCAGTGGTTGGTTTGTGTAGAATTTGCAGATAATGATGGTCCTAAGATTGCCAACTGGCTATAAAAAAAATCCCAGCCTGGCTGATTTCAATCCCTCTGGTGCCAGGTGAGGGAAATGAAAGGCTTGGCAAGACCTAACATCAGGGCCGGCCTTACCATGAAGCAACCTGAAATAGTCACCTTGAGGGGTGGTGAATGGGCGAGCCCCCAGCCCATCTGTACATTGCCCTCCCCAGCCTGCCACTCCACTGGGGGCTTGCTGAGAGTCAGAAGGGAATTGTGGCAGTGGCGGACCCCTTCTGGAGGGAGAAGGGGGGAAGGAAAAAAAATGGCCACAGCTTGAAATTGCTTCTCCCCACTGACCTGGTGCTTACGAAGCACCAAGTGGGCAGGGAGAGGAAATTTGGAGCCACCTTGGCCCCCTTCCCTTCCCGTACCACAAGCTTGGCATGCAACCGCCTTCTCCGTACTGCTTCCATTCAAATGAAAACAATGCATTCAGGGTTCCCAACATCCACCGCTTCTATTCATTTGAATCAGAAGTGGCATGGAGGAGGGAGCCTGCGTGCCAAACTCATGGTAAGTTCAGAGAAGGTAAGGGGGGGCACCTCTTTCCCTCCTCCCTAACCACAGGAGGGCTTGTTCCTCCTGCCTGCTTGTCCAATTCCCCCATAGATAAGGCAAGGAGGTGGGCGGCTAAGTGAGCAAATGACTGAATGGGAGGAGGAACAATCATATGGATGTCTACTTAGAAGTAAGCGCCATCGAGTTCAGTGGGACTTACACCTGGGTTGCAAGGTATAGGATTGCAACCTAACAGTGCAATCCTGTGTAACCTTGCACCGGTGTAACAGTAGATGCACCAGTGTAAGTGCACTTATGCCAGTGTAAGTGCACTTACACCGGTGCATCTGCTGTTACACTGGTGCAAGGTTACACAGGGTTGCACTGTTGAAGAGATACCATCAGGTGTCATTTCAGTCTGAAAGGACTTTTGGAAATCCATTTTGGGATCTGAATCTCTCCATAAATGTGGGGATTGCTGCACTGTTTGTTTACCATGATGAATGTTTTAGAAAATTAGTGGCATAAGAACTGGAGCAGCCATGCTCTTCCTTAGGAACTAAGGTTTTCTTTTCATTTCCTTGCCAAATACAGCAATGTTTGCATCAGCTTTTCGTTGATTTTTTTATCATATGTGAAGAATAATCATCCACACCTTTAAAGCAATTAGACCTCTTGTCAAGATTTGTGTATCTGATTCCTAGTGACACTGCGTGTGTGTGAATACAGTATTAGTGTTGTGGAACGGTTAGATGTGAAGTATATTTGGCAAAGTTTTGGATGCCTTGGAATGCTTAAATGTGTATCTAACATTTGAGGTGTTTGTTGGTAACACACACTGGTCTTCTGAAAGTGTCAAACTGTAATTCTCCTCCTATTTGCAATTATGTTCTAAGAGCCAGCAATTAGGAGATGACAAAGTGCAGTGGTTATGAGATGGCACTGGGAATCAAGAGCTCCCTAGTTCGAATCTTGCCTGTGCCATGAACGTGCTAGGTGGCCAAGGGCAAGCTATTCCCTCTCAGCCTCATCTGCAAGTTGGGGATCATATTTGCTTACCGTACAGAGTTGGTGTAAGGATAACAATGAGACATAAAGTGTTTTGGAAAGTACTATACAAATGCAAAACATTATACAGTAATGAGGTAGTAAGGTTTTTTTTTAGTAACTTTTTTTAGTAGTAACTTTTGTGGCCTTAATCACAGGGATGAGCACAGCAGTCAGTAGCTAACGTTGCACCTCGACCTAACCATGGTGGGTTGCTCTGAAAAACAGGTAGGAATTTGGAAAGAACTTCTGCACAGGGCAGGCTCAAGTCAGAGTAAATTATGATGGCGTACTTTCATTTGCTACAAAAATGTCCATCCAGGGGACCAAGTGCGTGCGTGCATGTGTGTGTGTGGCAGGCAGCAAGATGTCTTGGGCTGGCCCTGCCTAACATGCTTGTTTTCTACATGCAGGAATTTGAACAAACATTAAATCATATTACCCACCCACCCTGGAAGTCTGAAAGGTTACAGCCTAGATTGGTACTGTACCTCAGTGAGAACTAGGCCTGTAGTTGGCCTTAAGTCACTGAGCTGTTGCAGAGTTTCATTTGGTTTGTAGCTCAATGGCAGAGACGGTGATATGCAGAAGATCCCAGGTTCAATCTCTGGCATCTCCAGGCAAGGTTGAAAAAGACCCTTGTCTGAAACCCTTGAGCATCACTGCTGATCAGTGGGGACAATACTGAGCTAGGTGGGCAATGTGCGGCTTCCTAAGTTTCTAACAGTAGGTCTTGATGTATTTGGCTTCCTTTCCTCCTTAGGCCTAATTTGAGTCCAGTGTCTCAGCTTGACTGTAAGAAACTAACAGCACAATCCTAACCAACCCTAGCTGTTGCAAATGTGCTGTTGCGCAATATCATATTGTGATAGCGCACCAGAAACCAGCATCGGCAGGAAGGCCTGCGCTATCCCGCCAGTGGAAAGAGGAACACACACCAGAGCAGGTAAGCTGTTCTAGGGGGCAGAATGGGCCTGGGGGAGGGGAGGGCAGGGGCGAATGAGACAAGGGGCAGTGATAGGGTAGGGGTGGCCAGATTGGGCCCAGGAGTGGGGGCAGGATTGGCAGAGCTAGCGCATGTGGCATCCTACCCACTTCCTGTGCCTGATCCACCGACACAGATCAACTTGGACTTGCAGCAGTCATATGCTGCTTAGACCCATTGCGGGGGCTGGGGCTTTCCCTGGGACAAGGGGACAAATATTCCCTTACCTCGAGGAGACTTCCCACCTCCTGAATTTCCCTGCAGGATGCAGCATAGCCCGCACTGGCACCGGTGCATCAGTGCGGGGAAAATTCGGTAGGATTGGGTTGCCCCTGCGGTATTCAAACTGGCTACATTAAATAGAATATGGGTAGTCCCCGAGTTACAGACACTTGACTTATGGACATCTTGGCTTATGGATAGCCGTGTCTGCACTTTTGCGCAGGTGTGGTCCGCCCGGCCTTGTACTTTTGTGCAGGCGGATAGCGCTGTTTTGACTTACATCAGTTCCAACGTTTGGACAAACGTCCGGAATGGAACCAGAACGTAAGTTGGGAGTTGCTGTATACAACCAAGTACATAGTTGGCAATGTGTCTAACTGCCAAAAAGGGGAATTGTCTGAAAAGAAATTGTTCTACAGTCTTCTCATACTTTATACTTTATTGGCATACTGCTCTTGTTTTTTTCAGCCCACATTCTCCTATGGGTTGCTGAGTTACGCAGTAGAATTCAGGGTGCCAGACTTTGATATTCTTATCCTTGTGCAATACAGCCTCACTCTAATACCAGAGTCAGAGAAACCAATCATGTGCTTCTCAGCAGAACCAGGTATGTAAGAAGTCATCCTCTGCAAAGAGGTGATAGAGGAAAATATCAGGACTAAAAGGTCCCCCCCCTCATTCTGGGCTTTAAAGCAATTTTTCTAAACTAGTATCAGTGCAGAGATAAGCATGTGAATGCTGCTGACTTGTAGGAGGAGAAGGGATAACCAAACCCTTATTGGGAACTAAATGGGATTGGAAAAGTTATCCAGCCACCAAAAGGGAAAGTAGAAGAAAACATTTTAGCAAATTATATAGGTAGCAGGAGGTTCAATATGAGATGCAGGAGCTGCAGTTGAGCTGTGACTGAGCAAATTACATTTGAATGAATTTCAATAAATATAGGAGGCTTTTAAATGGCATTTGGGAGGTAGGCAAGGAATTGCTAAGTGACGGAAGAAATGGCAGTGTTTTATTTTCAGATGCATGGTGCTTTGAAGCAGATTTAGTGGCAGGAGAATGGCATAACAGCAGCAAGGGTGCAATGACACCTCTATACTATGTGAAAGGTAGGTAAGAAGAAACCTCAGGAGGATCAAAAAGCAAGAAAAGAGGATGACAGCAACTTACGGCACAATCCTGCGCAAGTATGCGCATCTGGTTCAAATGGCCGGCAGCTGCATCCTGTGTAGATTGCGACCCATGCCGGCGTGGGCCCCAATGAGCCTCCTCGGATGCACACCTCCTCGGATGTGTAAGGCTGGCCCGGACTGGAAAGGGGCATAGGATATTGGCGCAACTCAGCGCCGATATCCCCGCCCCCCTCCCAGCCCAGGCTGGCCAATGGTCCCTTCCCTCATCACCCCTGATGGCACTTCCCCCGGCCCTGCGCTGACTGGTGTGGGACCTACTTGTGGCGGCCAGTGCCGAGTCAGTCCTCCGGCGGCTGAGTGAGTGGCACTGGCCTCTGTGCCGGCACCACATACTCACATGGAACTGCAAACAAGCTCTTATGATCCATCAACTCCCAAATGCCTTGTAAAAAGTTGACTTATCATTTAAAGCTCATTTTGCTTTAGAAACGTTTTCCTCCATCCTCCTCCCTTAGTGGCACTTCTTTTCCAATCTTTCCCTAGAAAAGTGAATGCTGAATACATATCTGCTTATACATGTCCTGCTTATTTTTTTTTTCTAGATATGGTCACACTGGATTTTTCTTTTTTAATGTTCTTTTCTTGTCATCTGACATTCAGCTTGGCTGATCGTTTGCATGGTTTTTGTCTGCTTCTGGTATCTACATACCCATATTGCACACAGTACACATATATACAGACTTCCTGTTATATCTATACAATCTTCTATCTCATTACAGCCTTACTCCATTCATAACATCTGTTCCTTTATTTCCGTGATCAAATTGTGGCCTCAACATGTAGTGGTCTCAATATGAGACTGAAGAAAAATAGCCATTGTAGAAGAAAAATAACTAAAGCAAAGTAGAAAAGAGGCAGTATGCCATTCCTCCACACCACACCCAAGAAGTGTCTCATAATGATAACATGCTGTCAATGTTGGGAGCATCCCATCAAACCAAAAGTGGAATGCTCTCAACTTAGATTGGGAGCATTCCACTTCTATTTTGAATGATGTTTCTAACATTGCCAGCATGCTATCATTATGAGATGTTTCTATGGTGTGGTGTGGAGGAATGGCACACTGCTCTTTTCCAGCTTGCCCAAGCTATGTTTCCTCAACAGTATATTTTTGTGAACTTTAGCATGCAACACGTTCCTTGTTTTGGTTGCAGCAACTGAGCGTGACTAAGGGCCCCAAGGGAACATTTGTTTCTTTGCCCCAGGGAAAGCCTCCGCTGCGCCGATGGGTCTATTCGGATCTGTACCAACTACTTTGCTGGAGCAAGTCCGAGTGGACCCGGGGAGGTGGATCGAGGCTGGTAAAGGGGGATAGAATATTGGTAGCGCTGCCGCCGCCGATACCACCCTCTTTCCAGATTCGACACCTCCCTCCCCACCCTGGTCTCCACCTCGTTCCTCCTCCACACCTTCCCATTCCTCCCATGCCCGCCCACCCTCCTGCGCTGATTTACTGGTGCTGGGGCTTCTCCAGTGGCCACTGATGCATGGCTGCAGCCGCTTGCTACTTGTGGCAACAGCCCAGCTGTGTGGATTGGCAGGTCGTGCTGTGCAACCACTGTAAAGCTCACTGTGCTCCCGGAACACATGTTCCGGTGGCGCAGAGGCCCAACAGGATTAGGAAGTTAATTGCATATGCCCCTTTATCGTCTACACCAGGGGTGGCCAACCTTCCACCATTAGGGCTTCTGTGTTCTTAAGAGTTGTGTAGAAGACAGAATCTTGGCAGCTGCAAGTGCTGATGGGGCTGCTAAAGCAGCTGCACCTGCTGAAGTGCCGGCACCTATACAACCATTAAAGGGCCAAGAGGTTGAAAGGTTGGCCACCACTGATCTACACTATTAAGGGCAGTTCAACCATTCTGTCCACCAAGTGAGTATGTGGCAGGGGGGACTGTGTGTTGGGTGGGAGGCAGATGTACACACCTTTGCTCCTCATGCATGGTGAACCAGTGAGCTGGCCAGAAATACAGAAGCTCCTGAGAAATAGGCACACATGGCCTAAAATTCAGGGGAAGAAGAGCTTTTCCTACCTTAATGGTGTCCCTGACATTGTCCACTGAAAAAAACAGGATTTTCGAAGCTGAATTTCAGGTGCTTCAATTCTGACATATGCCAATACACCTATACACAAGAAAGCAAGCAGGGTTGACTACAGAATTCTCATATATGTGATGAAATACCCCAAATTATGACTGCCTGCCCTGAAGTAGTGCCACTAGAACTCAGACTAAACTTTAATTTCTAGAGCCTTTGATAAGTGCTTTCCCTTCCCCTATAAACCTAGCTTTCCCAAGAAGAGAAAATACCATAAATGCCTTCAGACTTAAAAAATTGTATTGGATAAATTCAATTTTCACAGGCCACTGGGGATTAGCAACCTGTTTTAAATTTAAAATCCTTAAATCAGCTTATGCCCCCCAGTCAGTTTGTATGGCTAGTCTGAACTATTTAAAAACCATTTTTAACAAAAAGGGCTTTCCGGCAAAAAGAAATCTAGACAAATTTCCTCAGAACTGCCGTGTGCCAAAGTGACAACAATATGAGTTCTCGTGGAAGTGAATTCTATCCCATTGGGTCTAATGGCAACTGTGATGTGTAGCACCCCCAGGGTCATATCAAGTAACGTGACCAGTTTCACAGCTTGTAAGGTCTGCAGGAACATGAACAATTGTTTACTTAGATATCTGGTTTGCCACATAAACAGAAATGTTGCTATAACTGTACACCTTATGGTATATGTATATATAAAAACCCTGTTTTGTAGTAATCACAGGAATATCTATATTTACTTCTTGCATAGCTTAGGCTTTCTGGGAATTGCAGAGGATGTGGTATTGCTAAAATTAAGTATTTTTGTCCAGGCATGAATGCACTCCCAAGTGAACTTATCTAGTGTCCACTCGTGGTCTGATACAGGATGTGAGTAAGCCAATTGACACTGCAGTTGTTAGTGTGGTCCCCATGTTTTCCACAAACAAAGGCACTGGCTCAGATGATGATGTTTATGGAACCAAAATTTGCCATCTGTAAGGTGCCAGAGGTCTCAAGCCAGAACCTCTGGCAGCAGAGCTTTAGGCATCTCACTCCCTGCACCACCACAGCAGCTTCCAGGCAAACTATTGGTCAGCTCTCTGCTGCACTTAGCACCCCCTGTATGGCCAGAACAGGTAATATAGCTTTTGATCCCAGGTGGCTTGATGAACAAATGGGGGTTGGGCTGGCTCCTTATAGCAGTTGCTCCAGACTAACAGCCCAAGCCTATCCTCAAGATAAAGGTAAAGGTGACCTGCCCTGACAATTAAGTCCAGACGTGTCCGACTCTAGGGATATACCAGCATATTTCCATGTACACCAGCATAATGACAGCACCACTTGTGCAGAAGTCTGCTTGCCACGTTACCACAGACAGTGGTGCAACACCAGAAAAATGCCACACCAACATAGCTCAGAAGTCACTCAGATGCTGGCACAACTCTAATGGAGGAGAGGCCAAAATGAGGAGGAGACTGAGGTGTGACAATCAGAGGCATAACAAGCTCCAGTGCCGCCTGGGGCAAGGCTGTGCCCCCGGAAGTGAAATCACATGATATCACTTCCGGGTTCGGGTGCTATCGGCTGCCCTTGTGTTTGGCTCAAGGGCTGCCAATTGCCTGCTGCCTCCACACACCGTCCCTTCTCCTCACTACTGTGAGGAGAAAGAGCAGCGCGCAGAGGCGGGAAAACTCAGCAGCCCTTGTGTTTGGCTTGGAGTGCTCCGAGCTGAATGTGAGGGCAGCCATTAGGTGGTGGAGCCTGAGGGTTGCGCCCTCTCGTGCTGTTGCGCCTGGGGCAGCTGCCCCCCAGGCCCTACTCTAGTTACGCCCCTGGTGACAAGGGAGGGACAAGGACGAGTCGATTCATGCCATATCCTAATCCCCCTTAAGGTGACATACATGTCAGACATAAAATTGCACCTTCCATTACTACCCCACCCACTTTCTTATGATGGAGCATACTCCATGGGGTGACAGGCTGTGTTGGGGTTTCCATGTATGCTGGGGGAGTTACTGGGAAGGGCTGCACCAGTGTTACTGGGGGTACACTTGCACGGCATTGCCTGGATGGGTTTAGGGTATGATTGATGTTGCACGGGCATCAGTGCGCCACTGGCACAGTGTCCGAACAGGATTGGGTCATTAGTCTGAGCAACACCACTTCATCCAACTATGGCCTTGCCTGTATAAACCAGTTCTTGGCCACAAGCCCATAGTGTTTTCATGTGGACTTGGAAGGGATGCTGATTTCTCCTTCTAGCTTTAGCTGTCCCTATACTGGGCCAGTTTAGACAATACATTCTGACCAGCCTTCTCTCCATGTGATAAAATGAGTGTGTCATGAGCACACATATCCTGCTCCCTCTCCTCACATGGCTTTGCCACCTATTCGTGTGTGTGTGTGTGTGTGTGTGTGTGTGTGTGTGTGTGTGTGTGTGAGAGAGAGAGAGAGAGAGAGAGAGATAGAGAGAGAGAGAGAGAGAGAGATTCAAACTGGTAGTATTTAAATTGTGCATGGGGTGCAGAGCACAAGAAGAAGGGGCAGGACAAGTCACTCATGGCATGCTCACTCCCTTTCTTGTAGGAAAAGGGGAACCAGTCAGAAAATATTATCTGAAGTGCACCACTGAGACTGCTGCAGAGCCCCTCAATCCTTCAAGAGAATATTTTGGGAGGAGACTTAAGAGAATGCAGTGGGCATGGGAAGAGAAAGTAAGACCATGTGTTCAAGGAGAACTAGTGGTTTTGCAGTTAGCCCGCCCTAATGGGGGGCACGCGATGATGCATTTCGTGTCATCGCCCTGCCCCCTGCACTCCCAGAAGGCTTCATTTCAAGTCTTCCAGGACTCAAGGCGGGTGGGACAACCCAAAAATGTGCCGTATTCAGCGCATTTATGCTCCAAGGCTGCAAATGCAGCCCTCCAGCTGCAAAAAAGCAGCCACGGAGCACAAAAATCCCACTGCGAGACCGCGGCTGTCACCCAGGGGCACAGAATCCCCCCGGCCCTCCCTTAGTGACGCCACTGCACTGCATGTGGATGTAGTCCACATCCTAGTGCTCTTATCTGAACAGATTTGAGCTGCAATCTTGTAATACTTTCCTGGGAATAAACTCCACTGAATACAATGGGACTTACTTCTGAGTAAACATGCATAGGGTTGTGCTGTTGGTGTTTTACTAATGACACTGATATGGCTTGGTCCCATGCCCAGTCACACGTACAACCTACATGTTCCATCGTGTGTGAATTGCTCCCATATTTTCCACATCTACCGCTCTCATCTTGTGTGGATCAATGTGATTTTTTTCAGGGTTCTGTTTTAAAGGATTACTCTGTCCAGCTGGGTTCCATCAGGACTGGAATGCCATAGACATTGCCCCAGTTGGAGATTGGGGATATTTTCACAAGACAATTACAAGCAGTATCTCCTTGTAATTGCTTGATTACAGTTTGACAATCCCTTTGGATTTAATCAATAAGGATGCATGCAATCAGAACTGCCAATGAAGAAGTGTTTCATTTGGAAGGCTTTTCAACGTATTCCACTTATTCCTTCGGTTAGGGCCTATCAATACACATTTCACAGTACAAGAAGAACAAAACAAACAACTACAGTAACCTGTGCTGAAAATTTCTCAGCTTTTTTATTTAAATAAAAATAACAAGTTTGAAGTAGAAAATCTTATGAAATCCCATTTCCTTCCCAGCTTTTTTCAACCCACAGAGAATAGTAGATCCCTTCAAAGGTTGGAATCATTTAAAATCCCTTGCCTACCTTGCTTTGTGTTATGGCTAAGCTCATACAGCTATGGGACATACTTTAGAAGATGAGTCCAAACCTTTTGAGCAAGACTGAAAAATGGTCGGATTTTGGAAAGAAGGCTTCCACTTCAACCTTAGCAATAAGAGGATGAATGGAGATTAAGCAGGCAAATAGCTGCAAGAATATGTTTAGCGTTTTTAGAGTAGTTTGAAGTGGTGTACCATGGTAGCAATGTGTAGCTGTGATGATACACAAAGAAGGCCTTGTGCCAACATAGCTGCAGTGGGGGGGGGGAGAGAGAGTTGTGCTCTGTAAGTGGGGCAAGTCCGTCCTGCTTTGCTGCCTGCTAGTTATGACCACAGTTGTGCTGATTTGCTGGTGGCTGAAACAGTGGTGGCAGAGACGTCGTGGCACTGGGGGTGGTTGGGGCAGTGGGCCCCAGGGCGCGCGCCTTCTCCAGGATTCACAGCCGTTCTCGCATCTTCTTCGCGAGAATGGCTGCATGTTTTGGCCCTCCCACCCTCCCAGGCGCCGTTTGGCTCCAAAAAGGAGCCAAATAGCGCCGGGGGAGGGTGTTTCTGCACCGCGGAGGCGCACTACGCCGACGTCACACGCCCCAGGGGGTGGGGCGGCAGCGGCCCCCACCCCACGGGGGTCTACATTTGCCACTGAGTGGTGGTGGTGGCTGCCACTGGGGTAGAAGGTGGTACAGGAGAAGGAGGATATTCCTTTCAAGCCACACCATTGATTTGGATCAGTTCTGCTCCTGTCATGTTGCTACTCCATCCACTTTCCACTCAGTTCTTTATTGTGTGAAAGCTCTGAGGCCATGAGGATCCATTTGGTGATAATGGCATAGCCGTGCTGGTTATGATCCTGAACCTTTGTGCGGGCTTGGTTCCATTCTCAGGGCCAGTACAAAGTTAGGAGAATAAACTTTCACTGCATGTTACCTGGAGTAGGGTGGGCACATTTGCCTCTGTTGGTTGCTCCCACACCACTCTGGGTAACGAACCACTCACCCAGGCCCCCCACATAAACATGCACACACACACCCCAAATCATGAGGAAGGCCCTTTCCTTTGGTGCAGTCCCATGGCTGTGGTACGTGTGTGTGAGAAAACTACAAGTCCAAGGACAGGGAATCCGTTCCCATGCGACTCAATATGCATGAATAGTTATATAGTATAGTGCTGGCACATCACCTAATGGAATGGCAGTGTACCTAAGCACACCCTAAGCACATGGGTAGAATGTGTACCGCTAGTTTACACAAAAACAATGAGGGTCAAACCTATGTCGTTGTAGGACTACTTCAGATATGAGGGTTAAATTGGATCTCAGTGGCAGGATAGGGAGCTTGGCAAAGAATTGGAAATGTTCAGTCTCTGTAAGCTCTTGAGAGAGGAATCTGTTTGAATTCAGTGTATCATCCTCAGGACTGTCTGCTGCTTGGTTAGAAGCCAAACGTATGGTGACTGCTCAGTGGGCAGGAATCCTCAAGCTGGCAGAGGGATCATTGCTAAACTCCGCCAGCTCATCTGCCCATTTCTGTGGCCGCGTTCAGGGGAAGAATTATGTTTGAGCACGCTCACATCCCTCCCCTTTCTTTGGCTTAATGCCTAATCACATTCAATCTTTTTTCCTCAATCCCAAGATTTTTGGAGCTCAGACTCGGACAGGGAGAAGACAAATTGCCTTTGGATAGAGCCCATCTCACAACTTTTGCAAAGAACAGAGACGGTGGGATCTGTATTTTGACATTGTCCTCAGTAATGGTCTTTTTCCCCCTTCTTCTTTTAACTGAAAGCAATGCATTATTATTATCTCTCCACAGGATCAGTTCATATTCAGTGAATGCCTGCTGGACTTTGGGAATGAAAACGGATTCTGTCAGTTTTGAATCTGGAGCTTTCAGTTGCATTGTGTGTCTCCCCTGTGAAACCTGGCCAAACAGAAAGGTCTGAGCAAGAACGAAATGTGGCCCAGGCTGGTTCTCAGAGGCTGCACAAACAAATGCCAGTGGGAGGCAAATGCAAACAAATTTGAGTGCAGGAGGATCTGTCTGATGGGTCACGTTGGGTTCAAATCTGTAATGGGAGAGGAATGTCACCCTGGTGAACTGCTTATGAGAATATTGTTCCACTATCATTTCTCTCTAGAGAATGTGTCTGCAAAATTCTTCTGTTTTAATTTGAAAGAGCTGCTTGCTGTGCATGGATTAGGTTGCATTAAATAGGAAATGATAGGCATTGTTGAGGCAACTTGGAACCAGAGAGGTTCCAACTTGGGAAAAAATGAGATAGAACAGATTATACTCCCCTCGCTCATGTACAGATAAAATGCAAAATGGTCATTTCCAGAGAATAGGCTCTGCCTCACAGAATGACAGATCATGCAGATCACCTTCCAGATGTCAAAGTGGACAGTGCTGATAGGTAATTATCAGCCCAATTTTATCTGGGCCTTGAGCTGTAGGAACTCGCATTCCGGCAATGCAAGATCTTTTGCGGCAGTGCAAAACCCAGGCCACCATTGCGTGCTTCTGGGCTGCTGCCACAAATGAGAAGAGGCATGGCATGCACAGGAGCAGCTCCCAGAAGCTCTACCATGCTCGGTAAGTTGGTGGTGGGGGCAGGAAGAGGGAAGATTGGGTGAATTTTGGGATGGGGAGGGAGAAGGCCTGGGGTCATGTTGGGGGAGAGAGGGGTGGCTCCCAACAGCACCATGGTGCGGCAGGATCCTATTGCCTCTTTTCGAACCCGCCCCTCCCCGTCTTTCTCCTTGGATAGGATTGTACTGTAATATATCTTTTCAATTTACATATTTTTATATCCTTCCTTTCCATTTTTTATACATTTGTTTTAAACTATTGGAAACCCATTCCAAATAATTTGGGTGAGCTACATCCTTAAATGAAGCATAACATGTTTCAAAGCAGAAATAAGGAACAGAAGAAGAAAACACTCCAATGAAGAAATTTAAAGTGTTGTTGTATAGTCTTCGTGAGACGTAGCTGTGGGCTGTGTGCACCATGACGAGTCCCTGCACTTCACAACTTACCACAGCACCAATGCGGAGGCCTCCTAAGACCAGCAGGTAAAGGGGGCAGCCGAAAAGGTAAGGGGGCTGGGCTTCATCTGGCCCTGTAATTTCAAGCACTGGTGTGCAAAGTAAACCAAAGTACGTCAAAGTACAAAGTACGACAAGGATTTATAGCTCAGTGAATCATAAGGTAAATGCACACATATCAATTTAATTGAGACAAGGTTACACATTTACAATAAAGCACCTGTCACTATTCTGAGGTCAATTGCTGGAAGGCAAAAGAGGGGGCTAGCCACACCTAGGCAGTTTCCAGGTCATCTCTCTCTCTCTCTCTCTCTCTCTGGAGTAGTAGGATTAATAGCAATCCTGCATTGCCTGTTCTCTATTTTTTATCACTTTCTTTCTCAGTTGTGTCCTACATCCTTTCAGCTACTCCCTCACTAAGACCATGGGTAGGCACTTTCTATCTGAGGGGTGCTTACTCATAACATCCAAAGGGTGAATTCTTACAGGCACTGTCTTACAATGTCTAAGTATTAAGTGATAGAATTAGGAAAATCATGGCATGAAGCTCTTGCTGGACTATACCACTTCAGAATGGGGTGGTATAATTGACGGCCCAATCCTATCTGCATTCTGACAGCGCAAGGCCCTTTGAGTGGTGCAAAAGCTGGGATGGTGTCACACGCTTCTGGGCCACTGCTGCAAATGGCCAGAGGTGGGGCATGCACGCCAGTAGCTCCTGGAGGTTCTGCTGCTCTTGGTAAGTTGGTGGCAGAGGCGTGTTGTGGGAATGGAGGGGGAGGGCAGGGGGTGTTTAAGAGCAAGTCCGTAAAAGGAAAGAGTACATAATGGCGAAGGCATGGAAGGGTAAAGAAGGAGGAGAAGGGCTGTAGTGAAATTATGTGAGTTTCCCAGAGAGACCTGGGGTTAGAGAATTGGCAGTTTTAGGATGTATTGAAGGAAGGGGAGAGGGGGAATTGAAGAAAAAAGAAAGGAGAAAGGTCTCTATGGTTCAGAACACAGCGCAGGGCCATAGCTGGAAAGCAGTTCTCTGTAGCCTGAAGCAAGAGCTATAGGTAAGTGGTGAGCCCTTCAGTGGGCTGTGGGATTTACTTCTGAATAACATGCATAGGATTGTGCTGTTAGTCTCTTCCACTGGATAAACGCTGCTAACCAGCACCACAGCTGCTCGGGGGGGGGGCACCTTGGACCTCCTAGTAGTTTGAGTACAGTACTCCCTCCATATCTGCTGGGGATATGTTCCAGGACCCTCTGTGGATACTTGAAACCGTGGATAAGAGCGAACCCCCCTTCCATGGTTTCCTGAGGGCCCCCCGCCCTGCCTCCCCTGCTGGCAGGCGTGCGTGCCCCCCCCCCCCGCTCTTATTTTGCTTTCAGCAAGCTTTGTTTCTTCCTTAAAACAAACAGAGAAGCAGCCTCCATTGCAGGCAAGTAGAAAGAGACTAAGGGCTCAGTCCAGCCTAACTCAGGCACAGTTGAGGCCCAATTGTGGCCCAATTGTGGCCCAAACTAGGACCGAGTTAGGCTGCAACTGTGCCTGAGTTAGGCTGGAGGCAACAGCATTGGGCCAGGATCGCGGCAAAACTTACCGCAGAGGCAGGCAGGCTCCTGTGGGGAGCTGTCAGTCTTGTGGAAGCGAAGAGCCCCCTCCTCAGCCCGTCTGCGTGCACCTACCACAGCTGCTGCAGCAGTCGCAGCAGATGGGCTGCCACAGGCGGGCCTGCAGGCACTGCGCGTTTGACAGTCAGCTGAAGGGCAGAGGTTGTGCCAGTGCCAGCTGCCCCAGGGCACCCTGGGCATCAGCCACCTGCCGCAGGGGGGAGTGCGACTGCCCTCCCTCCTGCAGACTGCGATGCCACCCCCAAGCCACGGTGAGGCTGCACGTGGGAGTCATGGGGGGGTGAGCAGGGGAGAGAAGGGAAGGAGGGGGTGGGAACGGCACGCACAAGGGGGGGGGTCTCATGAGGTCTGGAACCGCCTCCGCCAGGACATGCCCGTGCGCTGCCTGAAGCCCTGGGCCTCAAGGGCCGTGGCAATGCCCACAAAGAAGGCATCCCAGCATGCCTTCTGCTCCGTGCCCCGGCCAAGACCGAGAGATGCCGTGGGCTTGTCTGCTGCGAGCGGGAAGGGCTCACGCAGCTCATCACACCCCCAGATGGGGCAACGTCGGCACCTTGCGGCAGGCGCTCTGGCGGCATGGGGGGTGCCAGCGTCCATCATCAGGGAGTGGGAGGGGAGGCAGGCACACTGACAGGGGGTGCTGGGGAGGGGCACGGGTGGGTCAGAAACAGACAGACAACACGGCTGGTGGGAGAGGGATACAGGGAGAGGGGTCTGCAGAGACCGATAGGGGCACAGGGGGCACTTCGCAGATGGAGGCAATGCAGGAACGGGCGCCTCTCATGCAGACGGACCGAGGGCAGACACGGACGCCGTTGATGGGTGGAAACGGACGCCGGTGACGGGCGGACAGAGGGCGGAAACGGACGCCGGTGACGGGCGGACACGGATGCCGGTGATGGGCGGACCGAGGGTGGGTGAGAGCCCCGGTTGCTGAAAGGGCTCTTCACGGACGTGGCGGACGTGCGCCATAGTGCCCGTCAGTGTTTGCCTGCCTGACAGGCCCCCCAACTCCCCCCTCCCCTCTGGTCCCAGAGGGTCCGGCAGCCCCCCTGCTGTGTTCTCCCAGGGATGGCTGTGGCGGACCCTGGGTGGGATTCATGCAGAGGCTTGTGTGCTGGGGCCTGCCTGTTTGGGTGTGTGGGGCAGTGCTTGTGCAACATTGGGGACATGTGTTTCCAGGGGCATCTTTATTGTTCTGGAACAGTGGCAGAGATGGCCGGGCGTGGCTGCCAGGGGTAGGCACAGCAGCCTCTAGGACCACAGCAGCAGCATCAGGCAAGCCCCATGGACCTGGAGATGCGGGCTCTTCCCCTGTGGAACCACGGCCTGCTCCATAGAAAGGGGAGGGACAGCAAGTAGGCAGCCAGGGCGGTGGGGCAGCAGCAGCAGCTGAGGTGGGTTGCAGGGCAGGCTCCCAGACCTCTCTGGCAGCATCAAGGCAGGTGACCGTGGGGCAACCAGACTGCAGGCCCAGGGGTGCTCCCCGGACGGTTTGTGGTAGTGGGCATTCCTGGGGGGACGAACAACATGGGGGTGTTCCATGGCAGCTGCTGCGTGGTAGCAATCGCCATTGAAGAGGAGCCAGTGTGCCAGTTGCAAAGGTCTGCAGGGAGAGAAATCAAACACAGCTGAGTGGTGTGAGACACATAGCCTGGTCTGCGCTCCTTCCCTGGGTGTACGGTGAGCATGATCCTGTAAGGGAAAGGGGTCAAAGAGAGAGAAGACAACACAACTTGGGGGTCACAACCATGGCAATCATAGCAATACTGACCTGTCGGTAGACCCTGTGGAGAAAAGAGGGGGGGGAACAGCTGGTGTCTACATATGGGTTACAGTTCCACACTCATGGCATTGTGTGCTCACATTAATACAGGCAGCTATGAGACAAGACATTGGTATAGAGGCATATCATGGCAGGCTATGCAGGCAGCTATGAGACAAGACATTGGTATAGAGGCATATCATGGCAGGCTATGCAGGCAGCTATGAGACAAGACATTGGTATAGAGGCATATCATGGCAGGCTATGCAGGCAGCTATGAGACAAGACATTGGTATAGAGGCATGTATCCTACCTATATTTCTCTATGCAAAGAGGCAGACGTCAGACCACATGTCAGCACAAACCCTGCACTTACCTGCTGGTGTTGTTGCCTGTATGGGGGGGGGAGAGAGGGGCTGGGAGAAAGACATGGGTTAGCAAACACTTGCATGGAGACAGCTGCCCAGGCACAGCAGTAAACAGTTTGGCCACAGGCAGAACAGCCCTCTCTGCCCTAGAGGGGGGCAGAGAGGAGAGAGGAGAAGAGAGAAGTGGGGTGTTAGAAAAGTTTTCAAAGTCCCACTTTGTGGCTGCTGGGGGACAGAACCCCACGCCACGTGCTCAGAGAGAGAGAGAGAGAGAGTGGAGGGCTGGGGCTGGGCTTTTGTGGGAAAGAGGCTGGGTGGGGCTGGGTGCTGATAGGGTAACTATTTGGGTCCATGTCCAGAGTTAGGCCACACCTGTTCGGTCCTAACTCAGGCCCAACTCGGGCCCAGGGTGTTAGAACTTTTCAGGAGAGGGCTGGTGTGGGTAAGGTAAAATGGCTCCTATGGGTCTCCTCACATTTGGGTCCACCCTTTTTGCTGGCCCAAATTTTGGGCCTGAGTTGGGCTCGAGGGGGCGTGTCAGTGGCTCTCCAGTGTCTGGAACCGGACCAAAATTCGTAACCGCCCCCGTCACACCCCCGACACGCCCCCAACACACCCACTTTTAGGCTGCAATTGTGCCTGAATTGTGCAGTTGTGCCTGAATTGTACCGCAGTTGCCTTGGGCTGGACCGGGCTGCAATTCAGTCCCAATTGCAGCCCAACTCAGGCACAATTCAGGCACAACTCGGGCCTAAAGCACTTGGGCTGCAATTGTGCCTGAATTGTACCGCAGTTGCCTTGGGCTGGACTGGGCTGTAAGTCCTACAGAGGCTCTGCAAGGTTTCTGTTAACTTACCTGCAATAAGCAGCCAGAGGCTACTTCTCCTATTTGTTTAAGGAAGAAACGAAGCTTACTGGGAAAAAAGTAAAAGCCTGGAGGGGGGGGGTCCCTGCGAACCGTGGATAACTGAAACCGTGGATAGCGAATCCGTGGATATGGGAGCCCACCTGTAGTTGGAATAGTGGTTAGGGGAGTTTGTCTGGGAAGGACACCTGGGGTTGATCCCGAGTCTCCACTAAAACAGTTCCAAAAATAGATTCACTCACACATACAATATTCACAGAGAAATGAGGAAAATCACAAGCACTAAGTGTGTCATCTGTTTGACTTCACACGAGACAGACAAGGAAAAATAGAAGGGACTTTGTGGATCTATAGCAAGGCTGTGCCAAAGACCAAGATTACTGGCCCATATCTCTGGGATTGAGCATGAATCATTGCAGGAGCCATGTGGCATGGGTGCCAAGACTGTGCAAATCTCCTGATCAATGTCAGGGTTTAAAGGTAGACAAGAGGGCTTTGAGCTAGCCCCCAAAACCTGGCAGTAGCCTGGATACACTTCAGGGAGGAAAGCAGGGCAAGAGAATCAGACCCACGTTCCTGGCGAGAAGGGGCACATTGCAAGGCAGCTCACAAAGGTTGGCTGTTAGCCTGCACTGGCACAGTGGCTTCAGTTGTGCTCCAGGAGAGAAGCAGGGAGAAAGGCTGGAAATGAGAGGGAAGAAAGGGGTGACTGATCCTGGGTGCCAGCTTGGCATAGTGGTCGAGACTTGGCATGGTGGGTTGCTGCTGGAATGGGGCTGGCTGTGTGCAGCACCAGCAGATCAAACATGTGACAGTCCAACAGCAAGGCAGGATGGAGGTGAGGACAAAAGACATAAGGCTCTAGTCACCGATGGATTCCTATGGGATCTTTTGTGGAGTGATCTCATCAAGGGACTTTTCTTTGTAATTTGGTGGTCCTTGATTGCTTTTTCCCTGGACCTAAATGGATGATCCTTTGGCTTCTGCAACTGGCTGAGTGTATGGTACCTAACTCAGGAGGTCCACTGACATGATAGCTAACTTAATTATTTTCTTTGCTGAATATATGAACACTCAATATTGTTTATTTCCTTAGGATACATTTGCATGATGCTTCTGCAATACATCATGTGCTTTAGTGCTACAGTGGGACTTCAGAAAGTTGTACCTCTGGGATCAATGGTGCTGTAGCATGGGAAAAAAACTGATGCTGACATTGCTTCTGCTCTTACATGAACTGTAGTCATGAAGGTGGCGAGCATTCAATGTGCTCAGAGACAGTTGCGTTGCTAGCATAGGCTGGAGGGGGGGGCAATGACGCGTCTCATGTCATCACCCCACCCCCTGAACTCCTGGAAGGTTTCATTTCAAGCCTTACAGGACACAGGGCGGGTGGGAGAGCCCACAAAATGTGCCAATTTTGGCACGTTTATGCTCCGCGGTTGCAAATGCAACCCTCCAGCTGCAAAAAGCAGCTGTGGAGAACAAAAATCCTCCCGCGGCTCCTCCTTGCAAGGATACTGTGGTTGTCACCCAGGGGCGTTGCATCCCCCCGCCCCCCCATAGCGACACCATTGCTCCGAGAACAATGTAAACAATGTGGATTGAATGCACTCAAGGGTCTCTAGCCCAAATCCAGTACTCTATGCAATATATCACACTGGATCTCAATATTTTACAGGTGTATAAATGAGTAAAAACAAATGTGGGATAGCACTTAAATAATCTATCCATCGGGTTATGGGAAGATTGGAGTGTCTCATCACTGTCATTCCAAGGTAGAGTTTTCTATGACAAATATCCTTGTATATCACCCGCTGGGGCACTGTACTTATGTAGCCATGTTAATGTTCACTCATTATGTGATGATTATGTGTTATTCCAGAGACTGGTAATGTAGTAATCTAGAAACTGAAAAGACGCTGCTGGAATTCAAATAATATATTGCAGAGCAATAGAATAGTAAATCCATTTTAGCAACGTATTTTATTATCTTAGTAAAATAGATTTGAAGGAGTTAAATTTAGTTCAATCTCATAATATGTTGTAGGTTTTTCTTTCACCAGGGTGGCTCCAAAATGAGGGCACTCCACAAAGCAGACACTTCTCAGCATGCTGTTCTGACTGAGAAGAACGGTTGTTGCACTGAGAAATCCCTTTACATAAAAATATGCAAATCAGCTTTGAGGAAGGTCTGGTGCAAGCTGTCTCTAAAGGGAGTGTTATTGTTGTCTTCCAAGGGGTTTCTATGGGCTTGGAAATGGAGAAAAGTGCATTTGTTTGTTTGCATTTGTTATGTTTAAGGCAACTGGTACAAAGTAGGTCAGATGCCAAAAATAAAAGCAGAAAGACTGTGGTAGGAGGAATGCAAAAGACTGCAAAGGAGAAAAAAACACCAATGAAGGCCTAGCTGCCAGCCTCTGTTTTGACTTAAGCCCCAAAGTGACTCTGATTACATCATTTATAACAAGGGCTCCCAAAGCTAGTCTTTCTTTCTTTCTTTCTTTCTTTCTTTCTTTCTTTCTTTCTTTCTTTCTTTCTTTCTTTCTTTCTTTCTTTCTTTCTTTCTTTCTTTCTTTCTTTCTTTCTTTCTTTGCCTTCTGATCGCCCCTCCCGCCATTAGATACAATGCACACTCCGTCAATATGGCTGCATCAGCCCCAAAGGTGTGGGGTAGGATTGGGCAGTTACAGGCACAGAATTATAGCCCCACATGCACTGGTTGAGCAGTCCATCAAACCACAATTTGGTGCATGCTGACTCCCCAAGCAGAATCTCTTCTTCTCCTCCATCTTTCATGACGTCACTTCCATCTGCTTTGTAATAAGGATGATAACAGGAAATATTTTAATAGACTTAAATAGATTTGACAGTGATATTGCTAACCAAGGTGTATGGGGTTGGGAAGAAGTTAGGCTGCGGTCAAGAGGTGGATGACACAACCATTTCTGTCTACTGGTTACTAGAACAGTAGAACTGATCTGAGAAAGGCACTTCTGTTCTCAAGATCACTTACAGTTTGACTTTAATGATTAAGACAACCTGAGCATGCATTTTGCTTTCAATTTACAAAGCACATTAGTGGATCATGGAGTCCACTAGAAAATATAGGGTACTAGTAATGAGGGTTCTAGAAAAAGAGAAAAGTAGTCTTTACAAGGCTAAAATCAGCCTACCAGTATCTGTTGTACACACTCATTTCTGTTCTCCTACTAATGTCATATCTAGTCAAACAGGTTTTCAGGTTCTACAACAAAACTGTTTGACCGGAGATGACCAAAAAAAAAAGTCAACAAGAGTTGACATAGCAAAAGGAATGAGAGCATGGTTCTCTGTCCCCAAGGGGCTCACACGGGAGATACCAGCAAACAGACCCTAGAAAAGATGATATGCTGGGTTGCATATGAATATTTATTTATTTATTTATTTATTTATTTATTTATTTATTTATAAGGTTTGTGCCTTGCCCTTTCTCCCTAATATTCATTTATACCTGCCCTTTCTCCCTTACAATATTCATTAAAATACTATAAAGATAAAAGCCAGCATACATACTAAAAATATACTGCATATCATTCAAAAGGTTTAAAAGACATGAAATGCAAATATAAAATGATGTGTTTTTCCTTATAGTTTTAAATAGCCAGTGTCACTGTATCAGTGTAACAACAACACAATCACTTTAGGGTCAATCTAGACACGTTTCTAACTGCATAATACAACTTGGCGGGTGGGAGATAATTTTATTGATAAATGACATGCTGGGAGGTCATCATCATGATCAAAACCATGATAGGGACAAAGTCCTAAAGCCCCCCCCCTACCCACTCCTGCAGTGGTTCCACCCCATTTCACAGCCGTTCCCCAATGCTATTTATCGATAAAACTAATCCCTGCATTACATGATGGGAAGAGCACCCAGCTTGAACCTCAAACCACAGTCTAGAGAATGACAAGAAGATGGAATTCCAAGACGTCCTAGCTTGAAATAGCACTGGCACTGTAATGGTTTTTCAGTAGGATCCAAAGAAGGGATTAACCAGCATTGTTTTCATTTTTGGATCATTACATTTACAGTTGCATCTCTAAACAGCAAACTTGTTTCCACAAATTGAGCATTCCCATAACAACATTCATGGTCACACCCAAATAAACAGTTGACTGACCTAAGGCGTGGCTTTATTTTTTTCAGGACCTTGGAACTGGCAAGGGTTTTGTTCAAAGCCAATTCACACAGTATTACCTATGAAAGAAAAAGAAAAGAAAAAAACTACTCCAAATGGCCAATAGATATGGATGAGCTAAAAATACTTCCACAGAACAAAACCAAATCTCATAGGTCTGCTCCACTTGCAAATGCATGTCAAAATGGGTAATGGATGGCTATGAATCACAATTCCATGAAATCCAAAGGATTTTCACACATAGGCATCCACCACTCTGTTCCCATCTGGATATGTTGCTGCACGGATAGCCATAGTCTTTTTGTCTCCTGCTTATTTGTATACCAAATAGGATATGTAACCGGACCTTAAGCAGCCCAATCCAAGAATAATTTTGGACTCCCAAAAGTACTCTTAGCATCCTCTAACTTTCTGATGAATTCAGCTAGAGAAAAACGTCTTTCGATAACGACCAGCCATGAGCACTTTGACAATTGCAGAAACAAAGGAAGGAGCACATAGATTGCTAAAGTTAAACTGAAGGACACAGAATGCAAATTTTGTCTGGGCCTCAGCAAACAGATGGTGACAATGAAAAGTCTGTGACTATACATAAAAAGACACAAAGAAAGAGACAAGAAGAAGGGAGCAACATAGTTGTGCCCATTTACTTTCTTGAGCACATCAGAATTTTGTATTTAGTGGCCTTACTTTTGAAAGCAATGCCAGTATTAGAACATGATTTAGCAAATTGAAAATATGGTCCAAAATGCCTTTCCTGGGTGACATACCAATTCTTAATGCATTATTATTATTATTATTATTATTATTATTATTATTATTATTATTATTATTATTATTATTATTATTATTATTAACAGTATTTATATACCGCTTTTCAACAAAAAGTTCACAAAGCGGTTTGCAGACAAAATCAAATGATTAAATGGCTCCCTGTCCCCAAAGGGCTCACACTGATTTCTTCACTTCAACCAAGTGATTTAGAACAGAAATGCAGCCTAAGGTAGATAATTAGGCATTTAAGGATAGATTTCTGTCATGACTGAAGCACCTCTACAAATGATTCTTTTAGCCTTCCTGCATTTCTTAGGATTTTAAGTGTACAAAGTTTTGATTAATAAGGCATTTTACATTTAACTACCATTTTTCTGGGAATATATTTCATTTCTCTTACTGGTTTTAAAATCCCAGTATTCAGTTAATAAGTTAAGGATTTTATTAAACAGCTGGTCCCCCATTTAATCTGAGATTCAACCTATAAACACTCAGTTGATTTTATATCTATATAAAAAGATATATACATACTGTGATACACAAACACACACACACACACACACACACACACACACACACACACACACACACACAGAGAGAGAGGAGTTTTCCTTTGGGTAGGTTAGTATTAGCGCACACCACTTTCCACTTGAAAGTACTGAAACAGGTCGCTGAAAGTGGCTGAAACAGGTTGTTTTAGTGTTAGTCCAAGTTAACCCTCATGGAATGATGTTACCCAGTTCAATGAATGTCTACCCAACTGTGTAGACATGGCCCACTGAGGAGTAAAGTCTTCATAGGTAAAGGTATCCCTTGACAATTAAGTCCAGTCGTGTCCGACTCTAGGGAGCAGTGCTCATCTCCGTTTCAAAGCCGAAGAGCCAGCGCTGTCCGAAGACGTTTCCATGGTCATGTGGCCAGCATGACTCAACACCGAGGCGCATGGAACGCTGTTACCGTCCCACTGACGCGGAACCTATTAATCTACTTGCAATTTCTTGCTTTCGAACTGCTAGGTTGGCAGGAGCCGTCGCACGGATTCGAACTGCCGACCTTTCGATCGACAGCTCATGGTTCAGTGGTTTAACCCACTGCATAGCCCTCTATAAATAGCACACCTGAAGAAGTAACCAGTGGCTGGCAAGTGAGTGAGGCTCTATGCCAACCTTTCCACATACATCTGCTGAATTCAGGTAGAATTTAGTGAGAAAAGGGTTTATATGCCTTTCTGAGGGATACAACTAGCTGGCACACCTAAGGAAATGAATGGGAATGAGCTGCATGTTGTGGACCCAGTGAAAATCACCCCCTCCCTCCACAAGCTGTTTGCCCCAGGAGGGAAGCTTCCATTGACATTGATAGCAGCTTTCCTTCTAGGAGGAGACAGAGAAGCTTCAGGGGAACAGTTTTTCATTGGGCTGTTTTATGAAAAGGTTAAAGAAATCTCCCACTGGACCTTATCACCCCCCCTCCCTCCACAGATGCTATTTAAGAAAATAAGAGAAGGGCAACCCATGCCATTAATGTCACATTATAGTTTGACCCTTCGCTACTATCCCCAGAGCCTTTAAGATCAAATGCAATAGTATGCAGGACAATTGTGCTCAATTCTTTGTTTGTCTGAGTTAGGAGCAGCAATGCCAGTAGGCTATGAAGAGGGGGGAAGTCTGGGGGCTTTGGCCCACCACTCTTCATTCACTTCTTTTAAAGTGGGCCTTTGTCAAAATTAGCTGCTGAGCAGGAGCCTAAGCCAACAGGGCCACAACACCAGGGCACTACGAATGTAAATGCTTCTGTGTTATATTGATTGCAGTGAAAGAGCTAAGCATGTGCTTAAGCCTTTCCTATTGGAATCAGTAAGCATTAAAAGTGCTTAAGCTCAGTCAGAATGTGCCTTTTACTAATATTTTACCTAAGGTAGCAAAACTCTAAAACTAGCCCTGCCACACATCCTTATTTTGAGAAAGAGAGAAAAATGTATGATTTTTGTTGGACTCAATTATTTCTTGGCATTACTTTCAGGAGGAACTGAAACACTTGCAATACACCATCCCTGTTTAAGTCATTGCAGCAGCATGAGATGGAAAAATGCATATGAGATCATCTAGTCCAAGCAGCAGAACTCTTAGAGGAAACAGGGAGTGGAGAGTACAGCTCATGTCAGTCCTCAGTGTCCCTTCTGGCAGTATCCAAAAGTTGCACTAATAGACTCTGAAGGGAGCCTCACCCAGACGTTCTCCGCTTGAGGGAGGTTATCCTTGATGGTGTGGGTATTTTGAGGATAAAGGAAAACAAAAATAAAATAAAATAATCCGACTCCATGAAGAGGACGCTAAATAACTTCTGGAGAGATGTGGAAAGTGTTGCTAGTTAGATGGGAAAACTCCCACGTTGCTAACTGGAAAAAGATAAATGAAGGTAAAGTAGCAGAAGAAGGTAGTTGAAACAGGCCTTCAGTTCTCTTCTGCATCTGTGTTTGTACGGAACACACACAAAAAAATCATTCGTTCATTGTTCTGCCTTACAATCTACTAGGAGACTGAAAAGCTGGAAAGTTGGAACAGGGTGAGTGAGTGAGAGACTGAGTTCAGATGTGGCGTTTAGATGCAATCTGATGTGAATAAGTGCCAAGGGTAAGGATACTTGACAGTAATTTGGATGCGTTGCCAATGTAAATATAATGGGGCTTGAGCTCTTTTGACTCTGTTGTCAAAAAAATAGCAAGATACACATACAAAGCCTTCAGAGTTTAATGAAAAGGACAAAACGTCCCTTAAAGACCTTCAAGTTAAAAATAGCCAAGTTTGAAACCAAACAATATTTTTCTTCGTTCTCCTCTGTAATCCATTTTTTTTCCAGCGACATTCCTTTCAACCACTAGAAGCAGAGTCAGGTCACATGATGAAGAAAATCGAGACTAGATTATTTCCAAAGGCTTAAATAAAACTGCAAAACTGAATGCAGAACCAGGGCTGCTTCCAGACTTAACGTTTAATGTGAATTTGCAACTGCCTATACACTCATTGCGCCAGAGCATCTAGATGATGTCATTTGGAGAACATGTCTTCACTTCTGTTTTCTCAGTGGTTTTCCCATGTGATTTTTTTTACTTCAGAAAGTCTGATTTTTTTTTTTTGTAAGGAATAGATGAACCACACACAGTCACTACTGGTTCTGCACTTTTGCTATGGACTTTAGGGGATGTGGTTTTTACATATACAGTGACATTTCCAGCGGGAAAGTTTTATCTCTGGGAGATATTATCTATCTATGCCACTGCTGTTCAGCACTTGAGCGCAATTTTCTCTCTTTTCAATTAGCCATTTTTCTGATGCATGGTATTTAATCATTTTCTGGTGGCCCTGTTGCTGTTTTTAATAACATTAGATGCATTATCATTCAATTGGCTTTAAAAATAAAAAAAAAATAACTTATATTTCAACATGGCACAAAAGAGTCCCCCCCCTAAAGAAGGGGAAAAAAACATCACTCACCAGCAGCTGTTACATCCACTAGTGTGGATGAAATAAAGAGAATTTGGAATGCAGAAAACCCAAGTGTGGAAGACCCACTGCAATTACAGATGTGTCATGGAACAGAGAAATAATGATTTGACATCCAAATAAACCCCTAGGTGGTTTATAGTGGAAGCACCCTAGGACTAGAAAAGAAGAATCCACATTGTGAGTTTGGTGCGAGTTCTGTGTGAGTTGGCAAACAGCTCAGAAACCATCTGTTTTTAAAAAGGCAAAAACTCGGTTCAATTCAGTCCTCCTCTCTTTGTTGCAAGTGTTTGCCAAGGTTCCTTTCTGAAAAAAGCACAGTCGCAGGCATCTGGAGCCCTGCTTTTCTAGTAAACAAAATATGTTGCTCATTTTGGAACCATGGGACAGGGCACAGAAAGGATTGCATACCGTATGAAAGAGTGAATGGAGAGAAGGGTCTTGTCCTTTTGAACCTACTAGATACAGTATAGACAGACTCTCAAGCGAATAATAAGCCCATCTCTGAGGTAAGACCTCCAGTCTAGCTTCAGGAAATGTGACAATGTTCAGAGGTAAAAACACTACTGTTGTGGAGAAATTCTAATCATTCTTTTCCAGAGCTTCACCGTTCAGCACAAGCTTTCGAAAACAGCACTTCAAAAATAAACCAATGTTTAAGCAAAACCTTTTCTATGCCCCCCATTTTCTAAAGGCGCAATTTATTTTTCATAAGTTTGCTTGCCTTCCATTTTTCTTCCTTTTTCTATTTTTTAGAAAAAATCTGCATTGAGGAGATACATGAATTTATTTATATTTCAATTCTGAACTGAAAGTATTTGCAGTATTTTTCACCACATACCCGCAGCATGAGTAGCAGCAGAATTTAGATTTTAAACATCTTCTTGGTTAAAAAGGTAAAGGTGACCCCTGACAATTAAGTCCAGTCATGTCCGACTCTAGGGTGTGGTGCTCATCCCCATTTCAAAGCCGAAGAGCCAGCATTGTCCGAAGACGCCTCCATGGTCATGTGGTCGGCATGACTCTCCTTGCCGCAGCGTGTAGCATGCGGCTGGAACACGGAGCGCTGTTTACCTTCCCACAAGCGGTACCTATTTATCTACTCATATTAACATGCTTTGGAACTGCTAGATTGGCAGGAGCTGGCCAAGCAACGAGAGCTCACCGCATCGCGGATTCGAACTGCCGACCTTTTGATCGACAGCTCATGGTTCAGTGGTTTAACCCACTGCACCATCCACTGGCCTATCTTCTTGGTTACTGGTGCATAAATGATATTGTCTCTGTTAACTAGGCAAAGAAACCAACCACCTTTATAAGTGGTGGTTCTTTTATATCCCACTTGCTCCCAGACCCATTCTGGAAACGAATGCAACACACAGTGCATTGCCTTCACCACTGGAATGGCTCCAGGAGTGGGTGGAAAGGGTCGGGTTACACCGGTTTGCAAGGCACGGTACAGCGTCTTGCACCACTTATGGTGTTGCACCCCCATCAGGAATGCCACTGCTGATGGGGGGAGAAAAACCCTCATTATTCAGCCCAGCAGAGTGTCCTTCCAATGGCTGTTTGCTTTTGTATCTCATGTGTCTTTCTTTCAGGTTGTGAGTCCCTTGAAACCAGCAGAACATTTCCTCATTCCTTCCTTGTTCTCATTTGTTTTGCTATGTAAACCACATACTACTCAGAAGTAAGTTCCATTGCAGCCTTTGTGAACTTTTTTGTTAAATGGCAATGTTTAAAATTCATCATCATTGTATAAATACAATAATAAATAAATTATATTTTATAACATATACATTTTATATTTTATTATATTGTAATATAGTGTATTAATAAATTATAAAATAATAATAAATTGAAGATGATGTTAAAGATCTTCAATAATAAATTGAAGATGAATCAAAACTTCAAATATACAGTAATGGGTTCTCAGCTGTCCGTGACAGATCAGGAGAGAGATCTTGGGGTGCTGGTGGACAGGATGATGAAAGTGTCGACCTAGTGTGCGGTGGCTGTGAAGAAGGCCAATTCCATGCTTGTGATCAATAAAAAAGGGATTGAGAATAAAACAGTCAATATCATTATGCCCTTGTACAAACTGATGGTAAGGCCACATCTGGAGTATTGTGTCTAGTTCTGGTCACCACACCTCAAAAAAGATATAGTTGAATTGGAAAAGGTGCAGAAAAGAGCGACCAAAATGATTTGTGGGCTGGAGCACCTCCCTTATGAGGAAAGGCTACAGCGTTTGGGGCTTTTCAGTCTAGAAAAAAGTCGCCTGAGGGGGGACATGATTGAGACGTATAAAATTATGCATGGGATGGAGAGAGTGGATAGAGGAAAGTTCTTCTCCCTCTTGCACAACACCAGAACCAGGGGCAGTGGCGTCATTAGGGTGGGGGTGGGGGGGCCATGGGCTCCCAGGCGCAGGGGTGTCGAGATCAGAGGGAGTCACTGCCGCTGCCGCATTTCGGCAGCGCTGCGGCGGCAGTGCACTCACTCCGAAGCTCGACACGCTCCCAAGCTCGACGGGGGCAAAAGCAGCCGGGGGAGGGTGCATATGGGGGGTGTTCTTCTTTGTTACCATGTTTGTGCACCTCCCCCACTGGGTGGCGGGAGGACAGATGCGTCCTTCCCGGCTGGCCGGCAGTATCAAATGCGAGGCTGGAGAGGCTGCGCCTGCGCAAACTTGCTGCAGCCTCTCTAGCTCCCTTAGTCTCGCTGGCTGGAGGACTCAAGCTGAGAGCTTAATTTTTTTTTTTAAGAAAACAAAAGCAGCAATCACTTTGAAACGGCATTCAGCAACACAATTTTGAACATTCAAAACCCAGTCAGAAGGTTGGCAATCTGGATGCAATTAAGAAAAGGTCAAAAATGTCGGGCTTGGAATTTGAAGGCCAAGGATAGCAAGCCGTGAGTCAGAGGTGGGGCAGCATTAGGATGTGAGAGCCAAAATGGGAAATGAAGATGCAAGTTCAGGAAACAGCAAGGAGGGCTGGATAAAAATGCAGTGCTTCTGAATAGACAGACAGATAATCAGGAGTATAGAAAGTTAAGGAGGTAAGGAAAAGACTGGAAGCGAACACAAAGATGAGAGCAGGTAGGAGGATATGCAGGTTATAGTGGCATCTCATCACTCGATTCAGGAAGAGCTTGTTTTTCAATCTCTGTATATAATATCATAAGAACATAAGAAGAGACCAAGGGGCTATCTAGTCCAGCTTCCTGGATCTCACATTAGCCCACCAGTTGCCTCAGGGTCCATGAGCTTACAGACAACAAGATACCAGTATACTGATGCCACTTCCTGCATCTGGCATTCAGAGATAGCAGGCTACCTCTGAAACCAGGGGGTTGCATAGTCGCCATGGCTTGTAACCTGTGGTGGACTTTTCCTCCATAAATCTGTCCAATGCCCTTTTAAAGGGCAAGACGTCTGGCTCCGGGCAGGACGTCTGGCTCAGTTGGTAGAGCGACTGTCTCATATATGCCTGAAGATCTGTTGTTGTTGTTCAGTCGTTAAGTCGTGTCCGACCCTTCGTGATCCCATGAACCATATCCCGCCAGGCCTTCCTGTCCTCCACTATCTTCCTGAGTTCGCTCATTTTCATGTTCGTTGCATCGGTGATGCTGTCTAACCATCTCATCCTTTGCCTTCCCCTTCTCCTTTTGCCTTCAATTTTTCCCAGCATCAGAGTCTTCTCCAGAGAGTCCTCTCTTCGCATTAGGTGGCCAAAATATTTGAGTTTCAGCCTTAGTATCTGTCCTTCCAGGGAACAGTCAGGCTTGATTTCATTTAGGATTGACTGATTTGATCTCCTAGCAGTCCAAGGGACTCTCAGGAGTCTTCTCCAGCACCACAGTTCAAAAGCATCTATTCTTCGGTGCTCAGCCTTTCTTATGGTCCAACTCTCGCAATCATACATTGCTACTGGGAACACCATCGCCCTGACTATGCGAACTTTTGTTGGCATGGTGATATCTCTGCTTTTTATTATGCTGTCTAAGTTTGCCATAGCTTTCCTTCCAAGGAGTAAGCGTCTTTTAATTTCATGGCTGCTGTCTCCGTCTGCAGTGATCTTGGAGCCCAGAAAAGTAAAATCTGTTACTGCTTCCATTTCTGCCCCTTCTATTTGCCAGGAATTGATGGGCCCAGATGCCATGATCTTAGTTTTATTAATGTTGAGTTTCAAGCCAACTTTTGCACTCTACTCTTTCACCCTCATCAAGAGGCTCTTTAGTTCTTCTTCACTTTCTGCCATTAGGGTGGTATCGTCTGCATATCTGAGGTTGTTGATATTTCTCCCGGCAATCTTGATTCCGGCTTGCGATTCATTCAGCCCTGCATTTCTCATAATGTACTCTGCATATAAGTTAAATAAGCAGGGTGACAATATACAGCCTTGCCGGACTCCCTTCCCAATTTTGAACCAGTCGGTTGTTCCATGGCCGGTCCGAACTGTTGCTTCTTGATCCGCATACAGGTTTCTCAGGAGACAGGTAAGGTGGTCTGGTACCCCCATCTCTTTAAGAATTTGCCACAGTTTGTTGTGATCCACACAATCAAAGGCTTTTGCGTAGTCAATGAAGCAGAAGTAGGTGGTTTTTTGGAACTCTTGGGCTTTCTCCATGATCCAGTGCATGTTGGCAATTTGATCTCTAGTTCCTCTGCCTCTTCGAAACCCAGCTTGTACGTCCGGTAGTTCTCGGTCCACGTACTGCTGAAGCCTAGCTTGTAGGATTTTGAGCATAACCTTGCTAGCATGTGAAATGAGTGCAATTGTGCGATAGTTTGAGCACTCTTTGGCACTCCCCTTCTTTGGAATTGGAACGTAAACTGACCTTTTCCAATCCTTTGGCCACTGCTGAGTTTTCCAAATTTGTTGGCATATTGAGTGCAGCACTTTCACAGCATCATCATTTAGGATTTTAAGTAGCTCAGCTGGGATATTATCATCTCCACTAGCTTTGTTGTTAGTGATGCTACCTAAGGCCCACTTGACTTCACTCTCTAGGATGTCCGGCTCTGGGTCAGTGACCACACCAGCGTGGTCATCAGGAACATTAAGATCTTTCTTGTATAGTTCTTCTGTGTATTCTTGCCATCTCTTCTTAATCTCTTCTGCTTCTGTTAGGTCTCTGCCTTTTTTGTCCTTTATCATGCCCATCTTTGCACAAAACGTTCCCTTGATATCTCCAATTTTCTTGAAGAGATCTCTAGTCCTCCCCATTCTGTTGTTTTCCTCGATTTCCTTGCATTGTTCATTTAAGAAGGCCTTCTTATCTCTCCTTGCTATTCTCTGGAACTCTGCATTCAGTTGTTTATATCTTTCCCTTTCACCCTTGCTTTTTGCATTCCTTCTTTCCACAGCTATTTGAAAGCCTCATCTGACAGCCACTTTGCTTTCTTGCATTTCTTTTTCTTTGGGATGGTTTTCGTTGCTGCCTCCTGTACAATGTTACGAACTTCCGTCCATAGTTCTTCAGGCACTCTGTCTACCAGGTCTAATGCCCTAAATCTATTCTTCACCTCCACTGTATACTCATAAGGGATATGGTTTAGGTCATATCTGACTGGTCTAGTGGTGTTCCCTACATTCTTCAGTTTAAGCCTGAATTTTGCAATAAGAAGCTCATGATCTGAGCCACAGTCAGCTCCAGGTCTTGTTTTTACTGACTGTATAGAGCTTCTCCATCTTTGGCTACAAAGCACATAATCTATCTGGTTTCGGTATTGACCATCTGGTGATGTCCATGTGTAGAGTCGCTTCTTGTGTTGTTGGAAAAGAGTGTTTGCTATGACCAGCGTGTTCTCTTGACAGAACTCCGTTAGCCTTTGCCCTGCTTCATTTTGCGCTCCAAGGCCAAACTTGCCTGTTGTTCCGTTTATTTCTTGATTTCCTACTTTAGCATTCCAGTCTCCTATGATGTAAAGGACATCTTTTTTGGGTGCTAGTTCTAGAAGGTGTTGTAGGTCTTCATAGAACCGGTCAACTTCATCTTCTTCGGCATCAGTGGTTGGGGCATACACTTGGATTACTGTAATGTTGAATGGTTTGCCTTGGATTCGAACTGAAATCATTCTGTCGTTTTTGAGGTTGCACCCCAGTACTGCCTTTCCCACTCTTTTATTGACTATGAGGGCTACTCCATTTCTTCTAAGGGATTCATGCCCACAGTAGTAGATATGATGGTCACCTGACTTAAATTCGCCCATGCCCGTCCATTTTAGTTCGCTGATTCCCAAGATGTCAATGTTCAATCTTATCATCTCATTTTTGACCACATCCAGCTTGCCTTGATTCATAGACCTCACATTCCATGTTCCTAAGCAGTATTGCTCCTTGCAGCATTGGATTTTCCTTTCAACCTCAGACACATCCACAGTTGGACGTCCTATTGGCTTTGGCCCAACCGCTTCACTCTTTCTGGGTCTACTTGGAATAGTCCTCCGCTCTTCCTCAGTAGCATATTGGACACCTTCCGACCTGAGGGTCTCATCTTCCGGCGTCATATCTTTTAGCCTTTTGGTACTGTTCATGGGATTTTCTTGGCAAGGTTACTGGAGTGGGTTGCCATTTCCTTCTCCAGTGGATCACTTTTAGTCAGAACTCTCTGCTACGACCTGTCCGTCTTGGGTGTCCCTGCATGGCATAGCTCATGGCTTCATTGAGTTACGCAAGCCCCTTCGCCACGACAAGGCAATGATCCATGAAGGAGCTGAAGATCTGAACCTGAACCAAATTCACTTATTTGTGTGGAGCAGGATTGCCACCTACCTCTCTGTATTCACGGTCAGTTCTCTCTATTTGCGCCTGTTTGCTACAGCATCTGTAGGCATTCTAGGTCTCTGCAAGGCTCTTGAAGCCATTTGCGGTGGCCATTTTGAGCCCTATCTCTGCCACTCTTCCCTGAATCCGGCAGACATTAGGACCTCTCGGCAGCCACCCTGACACTATTTGGGCCCATTAGAACTCTCTGTAGGCTCGTGAAGCCATTCGCAGTGGCCATTTTCATCCCTATCTACATCATTCTCACGCTATCCACACCATTCTAAAGGTACTGGGAAGCTTTGAGCTTGGGGAAGGGCTGTAACTCAATGGGAGAGCTCCTGTTTGCGTTCAGAAAAGGTCCCAGGTTTTGTTACTGGCAGCATTTCCAGGTAGAAATGAGAAAGACCCCTCTTAGTCTTTGTGCTTATTTTAGAAATCCATGCTAAGCAGAAACAGTGGAGTGAAGCTAATTCTGGCATGGAGATACAGTGAGTGATAAGCAGAGAGAGAGAGAGAGAGAGAGAGAGAGAGAGAGAGAGAGAGAGAGAGAGAGAGTACTGTATATTAGCAGTGTATCATTGATAGATTCTGTAGACTGGTATTGTGCAAAACTGTTGAGTGGCACAGTGTATGTGGAGGGGCAGGGTAGACTGGGCAACATGGTTGGCACTGTAACCATTCATAACCATAACTAAGGCACTGTAACCATTCATTGATTTATTTTACTATGTAAATCACTTTGTGAATTAATCTTGTTGAAAAGCGGTATATAAGTATTCACCATCACCATAAACTGTCCTGTCCGTGCAACTCTATGCATCCTCTGTTTGGCAGTTACTAGATATTACTACTATTGCAACGGACAGGCAAGATAGAAGTGTCCCATTGTCAATCTTTCAATGCTGTTTATTTATTGTTTTTTTTTTGTTTATTGTAAGCATTTTTACACCACTTTTCATGCAAATCCTAGGAAGTGATTTATACAAAAGCAATAAACGTCAACAAAAAGCTATCCAACAAAACAGCAAAGCCCCACATCAGACACACTTTCAAGCGCCAGAGCTTTTCAGATCGGATAAGATGGTTTTGTCTCCTCTCACCACCCTTCAGTGCAGGTCTTAGGGTAGCCCTGTTGTTGTGAGGTTGCCCTCGGTGCCCCTCCTCTGCCCAATGTCAGGGTCAGGATCATAAAGGCCTAAAATAATGACAAATTTGTAAGACACTAATCCAAAACTCACTCCCTGATGAGTGGATCATATAACAATACTGTGAGCATTACTGTCATGCCAGATCAGAAGAGGGAGGCATCAAGTCTTCCCTTACGTTGTGCCTTTTTGACAATGGCTAATAACAGATTATTCAGATGTCACTACGAAAAATAAGATCATGTCACTGATAGGAAATAAATTGCCCACAAGGGAAAGGTCTTGCTAAGAGTCTCCAGTAGTTCTTGCCTTATGCCCTTGAAGCTGACAATTGATAACCCCTGCTTTTAAAAGAATGTTTGGGGAAGATTCTCTTATAAATGCTTCATTCTTTCTTGATCCTGGCATTTAAGCCATATGCTCTACAAGTTTCATCATCAAGATGTCACAAACGGTTCTCTTCTGTTTAACATATTTGTATTTTTCCCCTCTTTCATATACAATTGGGGCAGTTATTCTTATGTTTGGAGTGAGTTACATGAATTCTGAGAAGATATTGTTCTCCTGCTCTAGGGTCCATGTGTATTATGCTTATCATTATCATTATCATTATCATTATCATTATTATTATTATTAATAATAATAATAATAATAATAATAATAATAATAACAACAGTATTTATATATCGCTTTTCAACAAAAAGTTCACAAAGCGGTTTACAGACAAAATCAAATGATTAAATGGCTCCCTATCCCATCTTGGTTCCATTAGGGCAGTGGTTCCCAAACTGTGAGCCGTGGCTCCCTAGTGAGCCACGGAAACCAGCCAGGGGAGCCGCGGAATGCCACGGAATCCTTTCGGAAAACAGTGCAATGACAATTGACAGGCATCAACATAACGTAATGGGGAGCCATGGACAATGGTCACCAATGGTCAAGAGAGCCACAGATAGAAAAAGTTTGGGAACCACTGCATTAGGTGATTATGAATGTGAATGCTGACATGCAGCCAATATTTGACCAGCCACATACTAATGAATTGGTATGTGGAATTCAACTCCTACTACTTCCCTAGTTTCTCTACCCCTCCCCTTCCCTACCCCATCCACATTGCCCAGTTCCCTGAATCCTCATCCCCATCCTATCAATCCCACACATCCTGTCACTAGACCTTGTGTGTGGCTTTTCATCAGCCTATCTGGCTTCTTCGCACTTCAGCCCTCTGCCCATTTTCCTATAATGCTGCCTTCTGCTGAGTCAAACTACTGATCCGTCTAGGTCAGTACTGTCTACTCTGACTAGCAGTGGCTTTCCAGGGTTTCAGACAGGAGTCTTTCCCAGCCATACCTAAAGACACCAAAGACACTTCTGTCTGCAAAGCATGCACTCACAAACAGAACGACAACCACTCCACTGCTTCTTAGACTGGTGCCTACTCTGCCCCCTTCCTACAGCCTCAGCATAACGTGAGCTACATACTGTTGCTCAGGTAGCCCCTTAAGAAGATGAAGCCCCTAGGCAAATTTCTCAGTTTTCTTCCTGCTGAGCCTGATGCTTCTTTTTTGCTAACCACAGATGCCCAACCATTATGCCACTGGAAAGCACCCCGCACTGTTGGAATGCAAGTTCTGGCAGAGCAGGGCAACCATAGGATTGGGCCAGTAGAGTAGTTGTGACCCTAAATTGATAGGGTGGCTATCAATTTGGAAGGGAAAAGGGATCACTGCCAAATAAAGTGGTTTCTATGCACTTGGGGGACTCCCTAAATACACAGAACTGTATATATTTGTAAAGTTAAAAAAAAGATAAACCCACCAAAACAGGCTTGTGAGCTTATAGGATCTACGAAATATTGAGGAGAGAGAGATAAGAATATACTAGGGTAACTCATGTCATTGTCTGGACAGGGAACTGCCCTTCTTTAGGCTCCCCCAGGGTGGAACTGGGAGAAAACAATGGAAAGAGACAGAATCGTAGCATAGCTGTCATTGTGTATCTAAACCAAAGGTAACAACACAGTTCTTCTTTTGTAGGAATTTCTTTTAAGATCTTTAAACGTTTTAAAAATTGCCCTGAAATGCCAATACTATCCATTGTAGCAGATGGAAACAAGAGCAAAACCAGTTCTTTGGAAGGGGAGGGGGGTGTCAATGCATAAGCATGTATGAGGTAGCTGTGTTAGGATGCTAGTGAGGGATTCTAAATGCAGTTGGAGAAAGGACTGACTCTCTCTATATGTCCCCTCCACTGCCTGGCAAATTTGATGGACTCTTAATCACTCCTAATCACTTGTGCTAGATTCAGGGCTGGTTTCATGTCACAGTTGCCGATGCTGTGCTAACTGAACAGAGTGGGGGCTATGTATGTCCCACAGCAAAAAGTCACCTAGACCCCAATGTGTACTGTATTAATTAAAATATGAAAAAGAGGAATCCCATGAAGAATTGCTTGTTAATCTCTCCTCTTTTGATGTCAAGTGTGTCTGCTGAGAACACTCATAGAGGTGGAAGGAAAATAAAGTTGGCGCCCTTCTCAGTTAAACTTGAACACCAAAGAGCCCCCAACTTGTAGTTCTTGAGCATGAATGGATGATAAATTCTCGGCAACGTTACATTGTTGCTAGAGGTCAAAATATATTTCCCGTGATTAATGATTGAAGTATGTATATTGGCTCTTTATTGTCAGCACATTACTGGGGTCACTTCATAATTTAAATACCAGTAGAGACTAAAGAAGTCTTTCAGCAAAGCATACATTAAGTCCTCTTGCTTAATTTTGGCCCAAGGGCTCAACCCTGCAGACATGCCTGATCATAGGGGAGTCTGTTTTCTTTATTCACACCCACACACACATCACACTTCCCACTCTAAATGGGACTGAACTTTACATTCAGGATGGAAAATCTCCTCCATACAGAGAACTTGATCTTACTTCCTCTGCTGCTAAGCTGAGCTAAAGGCTTTCAGTTTTGTGGTGTTTTTTTTTTTTTAAACTTAACTTTGATGCAAAGTTTTCTTTCGAGATTCAGCAAAAGGGAACATCACAATTGCCCTCTGGTGCATTGTTCCTCTCTTTTATAGCACAAGTGGTTCATTAAAGATTTAAATAAAGTGGTCTCAAGGCTGTCTGTACTAAGAAAATGCCAGCTGTGCAATATTTTTTAAATATTTTAATTAAATAAAAGGGGGGGGGAAGCAATCAATTCCTTAATAAAGTTGGTGAAAGCTGTCACTTCTGAATCGAGAGCTTCTCAACCAAATTTATATCAGTCTAAGATTACAGGCTTTGATAAAATGAAGTAAATCCTTTTTAAAAAGAAGCCACTTGCTGGCTTTATGGTTTGTAAGTGATACATGAAATTTACTAACAATGCCCTGCAGTGATTTTTTTTTTTTACAAATGATGAAACAGACTGCACTGTAAAAACCATTATGTCGTATTAAAACCAGTGTATGTTTTGTCTTTTGGACTACCATCCATATGGGACTACATTATACTAAAGAGTTCTCCTAAGTGTGATAATTTTGATATTATACATTACGGTGTTATATGAACTAAAATCTGTCAGTGCCCATTACTCTTTCCTACATCAGTGCTATTGTTGTCGTCATCATCATCATTATCATCATCATCATCAAGCACATTTATATTGATTTAACAATTTTATCCAGCACTTGCATTTCAGTATTAAATACAGTCTGGGTATGAGACTCTCAGTGAGCCCTTAAGAAAACGATGCCTAGATATGAGTTAGTGCATCTCATCACGGATGTGGATGTTTGCATGTTTGGACATTTCCTCAAAGTGCTAGTTGTAGTCATCAAAAATCTAGCCTAACCATCTTCCTTTTTTTCTCTCTCTGTGTGTGTGTGTGTGTGTGTGTGTGTGTGTGTGTGTGTGTGTGTGTGTGTGTGAGAGAGAGAGAGAGAGAGAGAGAGAGAGAGAGAGAGAGAGAGAGAGAGTGTGTGTGTGTGTGTGTGGTTGATGCTTCTCCCCTCCAAACCTGGCAAATTTACACTGACACATTTTTATGATGTATTTGTTGCTGCTACGGTTGAACAATGAGAACGACGAGAAAGAAGTTATCCTGAAATGGGATTGTAGATAGTGCGTTCAATGTCCTTTAAACCCTTTAAAACAGAATCCTTTTGTCAAATCGTGTGAGCAATGGCTCTTTAACATTCTAAACCTGCTATGGCTGCTGGAGCAGTTTATCGTGAGAGAATAGAAAAGAGCCTCTGGCATATCAGGAAAGAAGGGGGGGGGGAAGAGAAAGAGAAAAAAAAAACACCCAAGGCTCACAGACAGTGTATTGTGCAACTAGGGCTTAAAGAGACTGCCGTTAGGTATATTTCATAATATGAAAAGACAGCCTGATTTTGGCCCCCTCGCCTAGTGGGATCAGTCCTGTCAGTGCCATTTATTTGCAATCCCCCGTGATTTCTGTATCCCACAACCCTTTTGCATAAAAATGAACCATAAAGGCAGTCAAAACACCTGCTTTACTGACAGGCCCGATTAATGCTTTGATTTATTTCTCAAAGTGAGAGCTGGTCTGCTGTTCCCGGGGCCTCGGGCTGGCGGATAATTCATCAGCGTTTGAAGGTCTTCTTTTCTGTGTCGCTGGACTTCAGCTGTGGGTGTCTTTGTACCTGCCTGTAAGTTCTGTTAACCCCAAGAACACCCAACCCAGCTGGAAGCTGGGGGAGTTTTAATCAATATTGGTTCAAGCATCACAGTTCAAGTTATTAAGTGACAGTAAATTACTAGACTAATTTGAGAGGCCCACAGCGTACCCAAGGCTGCATTTCTCAGCATTCAGCCTAGAGCTTGAGTCCCTTGGGAGAAGCCGTAGCAGATGGAAAGGAATATTATCATTCCCTACAAATTTACTCTTTCCCATCGCTGAAAAACCTGACATTTGACATCGATCTTGTACAATACAGTGAGGACCCTGCATCCCAAGTGAGAGAAGAAAAAATTATACCCACATACATATATACACACCCACACACATGCAGGATGCATGCATGCACGCACACACAGAAACAGTTTGTTTTCAAGAGCTTGCTCTATAACAGGCAATTACATTCACCCCAGAGACCTCCAGCTTAGCAGACCAGTGGCCTAATCCTATCCAACGTCTTGTGTGTGCAGTGGCGCTGGCGCCAGTGGTGAAATGAGACAAAATGGCACCTGGGATAAGGCAGTATGCGCCCCCCCCCCAGCACTCTGAACCTGGAAGTGAGTGGCGATAACGTCACTGCCTACTCACTTCCGGGTTCAGATGCCTGCCTAAACGTAGCAGTAAGAAGCCCGGGGTGCATGCAAGGGCTTTTCCCAGTGCATGGTTTTCACTCCGTTCCACCCCTGTTCTGGCAGGTCTCCGTTGATCCACTGGCACATGTGGGAAGGCTCCAGCTTTCCTATGGCACTCCAGCAGCACGCGTTGCTGGAGCATGCTTTACGGCTGCTTTGCAGCAGCTGGTGCTGGCGCAACACACATTCTGCCAGTGTGGCAGCCCTTTAGGTTTGGACTGTAAGTGCAGGGTATGGATAGCAAAGCGGTAAAGGTTCAAAATGTGCCAACAATCAAAGGAAGAAGTTAGGTACCTTTGCTGAGAAGCATAATTGGCACTGGCTTTTCAAAGTGAAAGACAACACAGTGTTTGAAAGTATGCCCCTTTGAAATCAATTGTACTAGAGAGATGGTCTGTGGGGTATAGTGGTTAGTGTGTTGGAGCAGAACTGCTGGGACTCAGGTTCAATCCCCACTCAGCTATTGAACTATCATCTCTCAGCCTAACCTAACCCAGAGGGATGATGTGGAGCATACCATATATGCCACTCACAGTTCCTTGGAGGAACCATCTGGAAACTGCAATCCGTTGAGGGAGTTTTGAAAGAGAGACACATGGGATTTAAGTGTCCTTCCTACTGGAAAGCTCTCTCTCTCTCTCTCTCTCTCTCTCTCTCTCTCTCTCTCTCTCTCTCTCTCTCTCTCTCTCTCTCTTTAAGTTTTAATAAAACTGGTCTATTGGTGGGGAACCCCAGTTGAGACCTGACCATGTGGGGAGGGGAAAACTCACTCTTGCCTCACTTGTCAGAGAGTCAGGATTTGATAGGGTTTCCTGTTGAGTGCATACCAGTGGTGGCCAACCCGTGGCACGCCATGTGCCACATTTTATGTAGATAATCTTGAGCGTGCCACTTAAATAAATAAATAAATCTAAGCCAATGAAAATATTTAAAGCACAGTGACAGTGCAAGAAGAATAAGGCGCAGTGGGGTGTAGAGACCTCCTCTAGTGTCACAGGCTTGGAAAGGTGCGCTGAGGTCGAGAAAGAGAGAGGGACTTCAGCGCTCGGCTCGAGCAGGAACAGCAGTGCGTGCCACTTCAAAAGGCTCGGCGTGCCACTAAGTGGCACCCGTGCCGTGGGTTGGCCACCTATGACATATACCAAGGTTTCTTGTAGTGTAATGTGTGAAACAGCTGCCAGAATTGGAATGCTGTTTGTAACAGTGCATGGGATATGATAGAGATGGCTCAGGCACAGTTTGAACGGTATAGACAACATAGAAAAATACTTAATAGAATCTAACCTAGATGAATGCCTGATGGGAGCCCACATGCTTAGATATTATCAGTGATATTATCAATGTATCATATGCCTTATAGATAAAAGCAATAATGTGTATATCTAGTCGGATTAATCGCCACTGACAGGGTGAGTGCTGCCCCCCTACTGCCCCCCGGACGTGCTGCCCGGAGGTGGACCGTCCCCCACCCCTCCATTACTACGGCACTGATACTCAGACCTGCACCAACTCTTTGGCTGGCACAACCCCAAGTGGACTCGGGGACGTGCATTGAGGTTGGGAAAGGCATTATTAGGATATTGGCAGAGCCACTCTCGCCAGTATCTGCCCCATCCCACCCTTCCCATTCCCCTTTCCACCCTCGACACACACCCTCACCTCCCTGGTCCCTGCCCCAGAGGCGTCGCTCCGGTAGGGGCAGGGCCGTAAGTATCGCTCCGTCCTAGTCCCTTTACCAAGCGAGCAGGAGGCGGCCCCGCCCCCTCACTGTCGAAGCCATTCCCGTGCGGAGAAAGCAGCAGGCAAGAGACCCTGCCTGCTGCTTTCTCCGCAGGGGAAAGGCTCCAACAGTGAGGGGGCGGGTCCGCCTCCTGCTTGCTCGGTAAAGGGACTAGGACGGAGCGATACTTATGGCCCCGCCCCTACCGGAGCGACTCCTTTGCCCTGCCCCATTCATCCCCCTCCCTACTGTGTTCCGCCCACATTCCACCAAAAGCACAAGACATTAGAAAACTTACTGAAGGACAATTTAACTCTGGTGCATTTTTATGTTAACCACAGACCTGAGCAACTGGTGACTCAGATGCAGAGGCCTTGTACAGGGGATGGGATGCACCATTTATTCTTAGGAGATATTGAGCATGCACAATAGTGCACTGCTTAGCACAGTGTATGAGGCTGGAAATACTTATTACCTTGGCAAGAAAATGGTCCCAAATCCATGTTTGTTAGGTGAGGGACATTTTCAGGGGCAAATCAGTGGGTTACAGTGAGATACTTCTCCCCACAACTTCTCCTTCTGGTCTCAGAGTCCAACTGGAGCAAACTGTGTGTGTGTGTGTGTGTGTGTGTGTGTGTGTGTGTGTGTGTGTGTGTGTGTGTGTGTGTGTGAGAGAGAGAGAGAGAGAGAGAAGGGTTTTATATATATACACACACACACACACACACACACACACACACACACACACACACACACACACACACACACACACCGTGTTTCCCCGAAAATAAGACAGTGTCTTATATTAATTTTCCCAACCTGTGGCGCGACCCTTCCCCCTGGCACTTCCTGAGACCCCCCTCTCAGCACTTACTTGGACCGATTAAAGCTTCGTCCTTTCCTGAGGGTGCAAGGCTCCTCAAGGCCTGGAAGACCTGCACTTGAGGTCTCCACCATAGAGACGACATGCTAGAAAGGCCTGCAAGGAGGCTGCAACCTTGCAGAGTCTCTCTAGCACGTCGTCTCCATGGTGGAGGACTCGAGTGTAGGCCTTCCTCGGAAAAGAATGAAGCTTAAATCGGGCAAAGTAAGTGCCGGGGGGGGGGTCGCAGGGGGTGGGGGGGTTGTGTCCGTCTGGCTGATGATCCTAGCTAGGTCTTACTTTCGGGGAGGACATATATTGACGAGTGCCAGCAAAAATCATGCAAAAATGATGGTAGGTCTTACTTTCAGGGGAGGTCTTATTTTCGGGGAAACGGTGTGTGTGTGTGTGTGTGTAAGGTAAAGGTAAAGGTATCCCTTGACAATTAAGTCTAGTCGTGTCCGACTCTAGGGAGTGGTGCTCATCTCCGTTTCAAAGCCGAAGAGCCAGCGCTGTCCGAAGACGTTTCCATGGTCATGTGGCCGGCATGCCTCAACACCGAGGTGCATAGAACATTGTTACCGTCCCGCTGACGTGGTACCTGACGCATGGAACGCTGTTACTGTCCCGCTGATGCATGGTTCAGTGGTTAAACCACTGAACCATGAGCTGTCGATCGAAAGGTCGGCCCTATATATATATATCCCGCAATAATGCTACATCATGGGACATATGGCGGCAAGGTGGCCGGTGTGCAACAGCACTCCAGCCAGGAGCTGTTTGTAAAAAATAAGACCGTGTTTATTTTTATTTTTTAAAATGATAACAACAAAAATGAATGGCAGGTTCTGTCGGTGGTTTATGCAGTCATGGCCCCTTGCACCAGAATGCTGAATGTGTGGCTGCCAGGAAGTTTGGGCAGCGGAGGTGTTGCCTTAGGGGCAGAGTGAGCAGGCAAAGCTCCTCTCCTCTTCATGCATTCAGTAAATGCCGAAAGAATAACGTGACAACAGACATTACTTTCACTGCACATTGTTTGGGCCACTTATTTGTGGTGGCTGGTAGGTGAGGCTCCTGTGTGACTGTACCCGAACCCTTTCCGGGCCGAGTACCACCTCTCATGCCACTCTCCTGTTGCATACCACCGGAAGTAACTGATGATGACATCATCGTCCGTTACTTCCGGGTTCCCAGGTTTTTGGAGGCCAGAAAACTCAGGTAGGAGACTCTGGTCCGATGAGAGGACCCTTCTCAGCATTCCTGAGACACTAGGCCAAAGGCAGGAGCCTCTTGGGAGCGAAAACACACTGCCAAAAGCACTGCGTTGGAGCGGGGTCCGAGTACCACGAGCAGTCAGCTGAAGTACCACTGGTGGTACAAGTACCGCTGATTGAGAAACCATGGTTTAAGACCACAGCAAGATCAGTGAGCGTGTTTTGTGGGTGCTTTGTTTGCAGCAATTACAGTTCAACCTAATGTAAGGATACTCTTAGAACTTACCCCAGAAAACGATCCTGTCAAAAGGAGCAACAGAACCCAATGGCATTGCTAGCCCTAAATCTATAGGGGGCACATCCTGTAATTGGCGCCCCCTCCCTTTCGCACCCTGTTCACTCCCCGGCACCGCGATTGGGGGGGCAATTCAGTGAATTATTTATTTATTTCCCCCCTGGGCGCAGCAGAATTCCCCCCCGGGCGCCGCTTTTCCCGCGCGGGGGGGGGCAAAAGCAGCGACTCCGACGGTCCAACGACAGCAGCAGAAGCGAGGCTGGGCCTCCAACAACTTCCAAGTCCAACTCCAGGTCGCCACCCTCCTCCTTGCCCCACTCAGACCCAGAGAAGCAGAGAAGATGAAGAAGAGGCGGCGGCGGCACTGGAGGCGCAGGCCTGGCGGCGGTGGCAGCAACAGCAACACCAGCTCCGGGGACTCCTCCTGGGGTAACGGGGAGGCACTGCCGCTCTGCAATGCATGGCCGGCGAAGGAGGCTCGCGGAGGAGAAGAGGGCGGCGGGCTCTGGCTACCCGGCCCTAGGCGACGTTGCTGTGCTGCAACGGCGGCGACTCCGTCTCTGGCGGCTGTGGCGGCCTCCTCCTCCTTCGCTTCTTCCTCCTCTGCTTCTTGCAGTTGCAGGGCTGGTGAGGCGGTAGCGGCCTGGGCGCTGCTGCCGCCTCCGCCATGGCCCCCACTCGCCTCAGCACTTATTTCATGGCTTCCCCGACCCCGAGGTGAGCGCGCGCGATGGGGTGGGTGGGCACACGCTCACCTCGCGTGACTCCTTTTCAACCCGGCTGTTAAACAGCCAGGTTGAAAAGGAGTCGCGCTGAGCGCGCGCGGGGCCACCGGAGCCTCCGGTCGGCCAACTCGGACTCGGGCAGTCCGAGTCGGCCAACTTGGACTCGGCGCCCCCCTGGACTCTGCGCCCCCCAGAAGCTGGCGCCGGGGGCCCTGTGCCACAGGGCCCCCCATCTAACGACGCCGCTGACAGAACCTTAGAACATGGTTTGGTTTTGCTTGCCTTTTTGCCTCCTCTGTACGGTTTAATTCGACGCGGCTCTTGCTTTAAAGTGCAAGGAAAACAGCAGCACGTATTCAATAATTCATGCTCTCTAATTAAACCCTGCTGATTGTGTGGCTAAATGGAATTTTTCCTTTGCAGAGAATGTGTTATTAACGTTTGGTATGATATAATGATAATTCGTCAAGAACCTATGTTGGAGTCAGCAGGTTTGCATGTGCTGCTTACCCAAAAGTTGTGAACATGCAAAGATACAACTTCAGCGTGGGTTACATTTGGTCGCTGGCTAATTTGATGCAATATCTGCAGCATACAGTAGTTATATATATTTGAGAAAAAATAGGCAAGGCATGATCCATTTCCTCCCACAGCAAGAGCACCCTGCACACATGGCTCTGGGGAGGAATGGGCCAGTGGATGACTCTGGGGGAGGTACATATTGGCCTCTTATTTCTGCTGATTCCTGTGCATGTTGCAGTGAGCTTCTGCAGTAGGAGGAATGGGCACAATAGTTTCCGCCTTACAGAGATCCCTTCCCATATGAGTAGCTCCATGAACTCCATTGGAAGGTTAGATAATAATGCCCCTAGTCTCTAATTCTTAAATTACTGGTTTTAAAGAACACCTTTCTTCTCTTCCAGGTCTTCTGTTTTCTGGATTTATCTGTGCTGATGTAAGAGTTAAGGCAAGCTTATCACTAACCAGAAGAGTCCATCTAATGTTTGATTCTAATGTTTGATTCTAAAGTCCATCTAATGTTTGATAGCTGCCTTGGGCATTTGCCTCGGCATAGGATAAGGAAGGATATAATTTTTTTAAATAAATAATAAATAAATTCTTAGTACTGTACATTTCAGTTTTGCCAACAAACAAGCCTTTTGCAGACATTTGCTTTCCTGTGGAAAGCGAACCAATGAGGGCTTATTAGGAACATGTGCTAGTCCCACCCGCTGATGATACATGCATGGTAGCCCAGACCCACCCTCTAGTGTTCAGCATTTGTCTCTGTAGAGACAAATGCAGAACATGCAGAGGGCCAGATTTGGGGCTAGTCTGCGCATTCCAGACAAACCACTCACGTGTTTGTTCTCCATGAAGAGTGAATGCCTCAAAAGGGCTACAGAAGCTGCCCATTCCCTCTAGTGTAATCTGTTCTCTGCCACATTAAAACAGACAAAAATATTGCAGCGGTGTGGAGAACATAACCTGATACGTGAATCATGTGGAATGATTTAAAACAGCCTCCAGATAGTAGTCCTAATGTGTAAACCAGCCCTCTGACTACAAAAGCCAACCCAAATAAAAAGGTCATTCACTTTTAGGTGGCACATCTCCAAATATCAGCATTACTCCAGTACCTTGGTCTCAAGCTTGTGTGGATCTCTGTGTGTGAGCACATCAAATTTCCCACTTGCTTATGGAACCACTGGAATCTATTTTTGGTTTCAGTGAAAAACCCACTGCTCAAAATGTGACTAGTCTTGGGTGCAGCATACTGGGTCCATGGCTGAATAAGCCACATTTTGTCATGAATGGAGACACAGTTACCAACTGTGACCAACATGTGTCAACGGGTGCATTCTGGATACTGTGGCCCTACAGCGCCCACGGCACCTTGCAACACCCACTAGGTGCATCCTGGAATGTGAGGAGCTCTGTCCAAGGCTAGAATGAGGGGAAGGAAGCTCTGTCCAAGGCTAGAATGAGGGGAAGGAAGGAAGAGCTGAGAAGGTAGTAGGTGGAGGCAGAGTGAAGGACATTACGATAAAATGGGACAGCAGACTGTTGTAAAGCCTGCTAGAGGTATTTTTTTTTAAGTTGTAAATACAAATTCAGAGTTTGTGCATGATGAAATCCTCTTTCTTTCATGAACCGAAGTGGGAGTTTTGTTATATATGCTGCTAACTGTTCACAAGGAATTTGTCGTGACTGAAGAAAGCTAATCATTTTGGCCTGTTCCTCATGCTTCCTGTTGCTTAAGGAACACAATATTGGTGGCAGCCACGGGGGGTGGGGGAGGAGGAGGGAACATCAGGAGACTTGGGAGAGGTGAGGAAAATTATTTTCCCTTACCTCCCTGTAAGCCCCTCAACAGACTATAGGACTCCTCGGCCTGCACCATTTTCTTAGCTGAAACAAGTTTGAGGAGAGAAAGGGGGCGTGCCAGCTGCTATCAGAGGAGATAGCATCTAGTACAAGTTGCCCGTGCCAGGTGCCACCCTTTCCGCCTTCGTCATGCCCTCCCCTGTTCCACCCCAATCTGCCCTTCCCCTCCCTGTTCCACCTCCTTCACCAACCTACCTGGTTCGGCAGGCACTCCGTGTGTTGCCACCAAGCACAGAGCTACTCCGGCCTCACTGCCAGCGGGCCGGCAGCACATGGCTCTGCGCTCTGCCAGTAAGTCAGTTGTGATGGCTGTAAAGCACATTCCACCATCGAAACGCTAGTTCCGGCAGCGGCCCGCTTATATGGGATGAGTCATAAATAATTGCATTAAATTATGTCCAAAATTCTGTCCAAAAAAAAAAGTCTTCAGAGTAATTTATGATGTACAACTTGACGTAACATTTATGACTTTATTATTTATTTTTTCACATTTTTATACAGCCCTTTCTTCAAGGAGCTCAGGGTATACATGGTTTCCTTCCTCCTTTTGTCCTTAGAACAGTGGTTCCCAAACGTTTTTGACTCGCGGCTCCCTTGACCACCCTCACCGTTAGCCATGACTCCCCATTACAATGCACGGAAGAAACAGGCACTCTTTACATGCTCAGAGGCACCCTTTCTTTTCCCAAAACGAGCCCTAAAGTGGATTTTCCATGCTCATGCTGAGCAGCAGCTAAGCCAGGAGTGCACAGGGTGGGGTTGGGATGCTGCCCTCCCTCCATTGGCAGGCTTGGGCACTGATGTCGTCTGTGTTAGTCCTGTGTTAGTCCTATTCATGGCAAGAGAAACATCAAAGCATGGGAGGGAGGTCTTTTTTTCCATTGGTCATGCCCCACCCCAGTTGCATGAGAGAGAAAGCTCCTTTAGGTAGCATCTTGGCAAGTTGAAAAACAGATTCTTATACTGCCTGGCAGTTTCCAAGGGGGAGGGGGTCCCAGCAAATACAGTGGGGAACTAACTTAGAGGTGGGTCAGAAAGGAAGAAGGAGAGAAATTCTAATGATTAATCAACCAAACTAAACATAGAAATCAAAGACTGTAAAGCAGAACCTGCTCTGCACCATTTTCAATTGCAGGTCTTGCATTTGTTTTGTGTTCTTAAAAACATTCAACAGAAAGAAAATACTTTATCTGCAAACCTGCAATGTCTGAATGAAACCTGAATGAAAATACTTTATCTGCAAACCTGCAATTGCAAACCTGCAATGAGAGAAACGGGATGCTGTCTTGCTGTCTCCAGGAGCTTGCAGCTTGAGTACTTAGCTTATCAATTGAGTTGTTAATTGTTCTTTAACATAAGATAAGCAAGGGCTTCACTCACGCTGTGGTTAAAAACAAGACGTGGAAAAGCTGCCTACAAACCTGAAGTGTTTTGAAGTGAACTTTGAGTGACCCGATGTGAAGAGGCAGCTTTTCCCGATCTTTGTTTTTGCACTCTCTCTTGCAAGCAAGAATATGTGTTAATTAAAAGACTAACGGACACCCCTGGCTGCTTTCCATGATGCACTTGGGAGTTGTGCCTCCCAGTTTGGGAACCTCTGCCTTAGAACAACCCTGTGAAGTAGATTAGGAAATAGTGGGCTGAGAGATAGTGACTGGCCCAAGGTCACCCAGGAAGCTTCGTGCCTGAGCAGGGATTTGAACCTGGATCTTCCAGGTCTAAGTTCAACACCAGAACCACTATATCCTGGCTGTCTCCAGCACTTTTCATTTAAATTTCATGAACAGCAGCATTCTTTGAAATATTTATAACATACAGATTGATAAGTTTCATTACAATTCAGATTTACACAAGGAATGTTGATCTTGCATTGGTTGTTTTAATTTGACCAGCATATTACACCAAACTTGCTTTCCACTGGAACTTTTCTTCACACATAGAAACTCTGACACATACAGGTGTATGGCATTGATACTTGTTGGTACAATGATACAAGACATTGACAGGGCAATCCTAACCAACTTTCCAGCTGCAATGCAGCCCCAAGGTAAGGGAACAAATGTTCCCTCACCTTAAAGAGGCCTCCATGACTGCCCCTACACTGCAAAATGCACTGTACGCCTTGTTGGCACAGCTACACCAGCGCTGGAAAGTTGGTTAGGATTGCGCTGTTAATGATTACAGGAATAAAAAGCTAGTACATTTGGCATTTCTTTGAAGATTTCCCTGCACAATGTCATAGGATTGTCCCATCACAATAGTTAACAATCAGAGCTCTGTGCTAGCAGGAATGCCTCTGTCTCTGTAGAGAAGGTAGAACTGGTTACCTGGCTGTGAGCCAAACACAGGTTACCCGCAGCTACCAGAAATGGGAAACTAGGACCCAGGGGAAGGTGAGCCATCATCGAATCTCTTGGTGGATTGGGCAGGCTGTGGCATTATAGTATTGCATATATCTCATATCCCTAAGTAATAACCAATTCCTGTGACACCACCTCTTGGGTTTGGTTTCGTTTGGGCAGAGGACTATGGCAGCAGTGGCAGGAGTCAGGGAGAGATGCATGCATATGCTGTGTTTGGCACCCCAATCTACAAGTGGGAGCATCCCGCAGAGTTGTCTGCCTCGTTGCAAGGCTTAAGGGATGCTTCTATTTGCCAATGGGGAGGAGGAGGTAGTGCCTGCTGACAATAAGCTTTTGGGGATACGGTGCAGGGTAGCCTGCAGCAACTGAGTTCTGGCACTACCTCTCCCTGTAGTTGCAAGGGCCTGCCATCCTTTTTAGGCTCCAGTACAAACCTCATTTGGCCACAAGTTCAAATAAAATATCCCTCAGATCTTGGGGAGGATGAAATTCTCAACCAGTGGTACTTGTACCACCAGTGGTACTTCGGCTGACTGCTGGTGGTACTCGGACAGCCGAACAACTGGAACCCCACTCCAATGCAGCACTTTCGGTGGTGTGTTCTCGCTCCCAAGAGGCACTTGTCTTTGGCCAAACCTCTCAGGAATGCTACCTGCATTTTCTGGCCTCCAAAACCTGCAAACCTGGAAGTAACTGGCAATGATGTCATCACCAGTCACTTACGGTGGTACGCAGCAGGAGAGTGGGGCCGGGAAGGGGTTGAGAGCCCCTTTCTTAACTATTAGTTTCCATAAACTGATCACTTGGGCTACTAACCAGTAGCCTGCTTAATGGAATGGCCAACCAGTAGCTGCAACTATGTACCAAGACTGTATCTAGGCCAGAGATGAGATAAGACTTCAGTTAAAGGCTCTGAAGACTTTGCTTGCCAGTTCTGAAGAGAGCGGATGGAACCACCTCTCACTGAAGCCATTTTTATTAGCGCTTTGGGCAGGAGGGTTTAGTCATCTTCACAATCCCTTCTGAGTCAGAGATGCATTCGCCAGTACAGTATTGAAAGGAAAAGGGAATCCCCTGCTTATAGAGAGCTCAGTGTGTGCATCAGGGCCGAGGCGTCATTCCCAGTATTTAATCCGTGGGCTCTCCGATATCTAGAGGATAGCCTTGCATATAGAACAATTAGGAAAACATATATTTTATTTATTCTCGGAGGAATTGAAAAGGTCAATAAACTTTAAACTTATTAATAGGAAGTGCCACAACGGATAGCCTAATACAAAAATAATTAAGAGTACCATATGCTTCTATAACATTCCAAGACACTCTCAGACATCAGGGATCAATAAACTCAAAACACAAGTATATATGTTTTATTACATGCAGCATGGAAAATGGCCCTTTTCAAGAAGACATTCCTGTTCTTTTATTGTTTTTTTTCCCCATCTTTTACTATAGGATATAAATTGCACTGGCAAAAGTTTCCCACTTTAAGATGTTGGCCTCTCTCTGTTCCCACAAGCCAAATGACAACTGATGTTATTTAATAAGAGCACGCTTACATTTTTTTTTTCCAAAGCCATGTAGCCTATTATGGATTTCTCATGGAGAGGGGGCTTGGGTTTAATAGAACTAAAGAGGAATGCTAAAAATATTGTTTCTTCTTCTCCCACTCTTCCTCTGCACAGGAAAACGTTCTTATAGGTCTTAATTAGAAACATATTTTTGGAGTGGGAAGCTGCAAAGTGTAATGTTAGCCAGCTGAGGAACAGAGACAAGCTTCTTTGCACTGTCTACAATCTGATGAAACAACAAAGCTCCAGGAATGAATTATTCAAGGCCATGCTTAAACTGTTCAGTCCTACTGATATGGGCCTTGAAAAACCTGGAATCCATTTTGTAAACCTCTCCAACTTCTTCTTATTGGAATTTGTTTTTCATGAGCTGCCCATGAGTGTATAGAAGAGAAAGTATTTTATGCTCATTTATGCATTAGTAACAGAGTTATCATTTTCTGTAAGTATTCCTACCATCAAATCTTCCTTTTAGGGAAACCTTCTATCTACCTCTGACATGTCAACGTAGTGGGCAGCCCAATTCTATCTTGTGCTTACGGCCGCTGTTGTACATTGTGGGACCACTGGCACAAATGGCCAGAGGCCCCGCCCATGCACCAATGGCTCACCCAGGCCACACTGGAGCAGGTAAGGTGGTGGCAGGGATGGGTCATGGACAGTTAGAGGATGGAGCAGGGCAGGGAGCAGGGTGGGTAAGAGGAGGTTTGAGGGTGGGAGGGGGTGGATCTCAGCAGCAATCACACATGCCGGGATCCTATCCCCCTTTTCCAAACATGCCCTCTGCTGCTCCTCAGACATACACCAGCTAAATGGCTGGCGTAGGTCTGAGGAGACCCGTTGGTGGCCAGGCAGCTTATAGGGAGATAAGTAAAAATATATATATTTACTTACCTCTCCTGGGCTATGGTCACACCCCCACCATAGGATGCAATGTGCGCTCTACTGGCGCCACTGTATCACATAGGCTGGTGGGGGATAGGATTGAGGCATAAATTCCATACATTTACAGACTAATCCTATCCTCCCCACCCCCCACTGGTGCAGCCATACCCAAAATGGGTGTGCTGTAACAGGGGGGGGGATTCAGGAAGCTTTGAAGGCGGAAGGGGATTTAAATCCCCTTACACCTCATTAAGCCTCCTGCTCCATAATGGGTCTCCTCAGAACTCTGCTAGCAATTTCACTAGCACATGTCTGAGGAGAGAAAGAGGGTGGGGAGGCTGCAGAAAAGGGGGATAGGATCTGGCACATACCATCATTGCCAGATCTACTCCTTCCTCAGCCTCTTTGTTCCATCCCTCTCCCTGCCCAGTTTTTTCCCCTCCCTGCCGTTGTTCCACCCTCCCCCTCCCGCCTTCCCTGCCATCTTACCTTCATCGGAAGGCGGCTGGGGATCCACTGGTGGGGGCAGGAAGGCTACTCAGCATGGTGACAGAACACCTTTTATGGTGCTTTACAGTAGTCAGTACCAGCTGAACTCACGTTTCATTGCTGTCTGGCCCCAATAAGATTGGGCCATTAATGACCCAAGCATGAGTGAAACTAATGAGGCTGAGGGAGGACATGTCTTACCATACCATACCATACTTGTTTTTTTTTCTTTCCTTACCATACTTGTTGCTCATCCCCAGATAATAAAATTATAGGTTTATTAAAACTTTGTATTTAGATATACATTAAATTTTACTGCTTTGTGTTCTTCCCTCTTTTCTGCCAGTTTATCTTTGGCTAAACTTGTGTTCAAGTTTATCATCAATCAAGCAGGTTCAGAGGGAATATAAGTCAAAATATATTGGACAGGTTTAGATTTCCCTGATAAAATCTATTCAAGAGACACTTTTAATCTAGGATGTGTACTGGACCAGACCAGAAGACCCCACTTTTATACAGATTCTGTAATATGGGTTGTAATATATTGTAATGTCAATGTTTAGATGTTAAATCATCTTTATTTGGAGAACTGGGGCTAGCTTCTATTGTTACCTGATCTTAAGTAGATAGTATATCTGGAAAAGTATCTTGTGAGATAATCTGAAAACTGGATTTTGACACCAACCTGTATGTTACATGCAAATGTATATTAAGATAGTCTTTTTTTTTCCCTTTGGTGAAAAAGGAGCATATGATTGGGAATGGGGAAACAGAAGGCTATTTGCTTTAAGCTATAAATCAACCCTTGTGCTTTTATCCTGAGAGGTCCTAAATATTTGTTTACCCTCAGTAGTCAGTTAGAACCCCACTGGAAGTGGGGAATAGCTGAAGTGGAGACATGTCAGGCAAGGAAAGGGTTAAGCAACCTCTCACCACTTACAATGTCCAAATTGCCCCTCCAGAAAGGGATTTTATTTTTTGGAAGAAAAAGAGGGTGTTTGAAATTGTGTGGCACTCATTTGCATGCAATGCTTAGTTCACCTTCAGAAAGTGAAAGGCATGCAGGTTAACCAACAAGTTCTCAGTGAAGTACAGTAGAAAGTTTAAAAAGCTGGATGATTTATTTACATCAGAGGCATACAGCAGAACACTTTGACAGGTATATGGATTTTTGTTTTTTAAGACGAGCCAACCGATGGAAGGGGGTCAGAGACAATTCCTCATCACGCATCATTGCATGTGGAATGAACATGTAGTGTAGAACGTTGTGAGAAACCCTTGAAGGCTGTCATGCTTTTTCAGAGATCAAGACTTTCCTTTCAGGGTTTTGTTCAATTTGCCGTATTTTTATGTCCCTTTAGAATTATTGATTAGAGATATGAAGGTTACAATAAGGAGACACAGAAACAAATAGCATGTAGTTTTCATCTTTGTTTAAAACTTTTCTTTTTTTTCTTGATGGTGAAGACAAGGGGAAAAACTTGAGTCAACTTATCAGGTATTATTAAGATTGGACTAGATAGTTTGTTATATTGTTCATTCCACTGTAGACGTTTATGGGAGCCAAATTACAAAAGATATCATAAGAAGCAGTCCTAAACCACACACACAATTTGCTCCTGACGTTTCCACATTAATAAACACCTAGAGGGGGGAAATTGTATTGCACCCTCCCCCAGGCAGTACCCGTTCAGAAATCAGTAAGCTTGCCTGTCTACAAGTGAAACCTGTGGAGGCTCTCATTTCACAACATGCATATACAGAGACTACACGTATGTGTACAGTTTTACTTCTCAAGTAGATTCTATTGAGACCTTTGATGCGGTAGAGTAGACAGTGAGCACAATTCCAAAGCATTTCAACATCAGAATGGTCCCATATAGAAGATGGGAAGATGTAGGTGGCTGCATGGCTTGTCTTGGACTTGCTCTAGGTCAGGGGTTCCCAACCTTTGTTGCCAGGTGTACCCCTATGGCACGGTCAAATTTTTTGAAGTACCCCTGCGATAATTAATTAGCATTAATTAATTAATTGAATAATTGAATAAATAAATAAATTGTACGTCAGGTCTACTTGAATATTAGGTTTACTTATGTGCCACCAATGAGCCCTGCCAGCTTATCCCTACACACACACACACACACACACACACACACACTACAGCCCTGCCAGCCAAAAGGATCACTGTCTCACTGTGCCAAAAGGATCACTGTCTCACCTTTAAACAGCTAAAAACACTCTGTTTTGCTGCTTACAATCACTTCCTGGTTACTCGATTTCCCCCCTCCCTTGGTCAAGCTTGCCCCAGTGCATTCTGGGACGAGCTTGGGAAAGGGGGGTGGAAATTGAGCAACCAGGAAGTTATTGTAAGCAGCAAAATGGAGTGTTATTTAGCTTTTTAAAGGTGAGGCAGCGATCCTTTTGGCAGCCAAAACGTATGAAAAATCTTGTGCTTGGGGAAGGGAGAGGCCAAGTTGTGGAGGTTCCGTGGAGGAGGTGGAGGCTGGGCTGCTCCATCTGACCTGCTCCGACTGGGCTTGGGGAAGGTCTCTGCCAGGGGGTCTCTGCCTGAAAGGCTCAGTTCTGCCTGAAAGGCTCCGGTTGAGCTGCTGGAAGCAGCTACAGCTGCTGGAGGCCATGGGAGCCTGAAATGTGGCGTGGAATACAAAATATTCAAAATAACGGTACTGCGACGATCAGCGGCTGATCGCAGCTGATAAGGGGCAGCCTCTGGTGTACCCCCACCTGTCGGTCCGCATACCCCTAGGGGTACATGTACCGCGGGTTGGGAACGCCTGCTCTAGGTCTTCCCACTGGATATTCTCCTACCAATAAAAACTGATTCAAATAATTCTGCCTTTTTCAGAGAGTTCTGTGATTTATATGACTTTTCTTAATATAATCCACTGTTAAAAAAAAATAAAAGCCATCTAGGAACAGATGCTTACACATATTTTTTTTCCCCTTAAACACCTTGAAATATGTTCTCTATAGCTCTATGGCTGCCAACTGAATAATGGCAGACTACAACAGGTGGAAAAACAATCAACGTGTTCAACCCAGCGGGGCTTTTCCACACACTCTTCATGCAATAAGTACAGTTGTTACTGCCTTTGTTGCATGAGATACAGATGTCTTCCTCTAAGGTAGCACTTCTTTTCAGCAGATATTGCATTTCTGAGGATGCAGAATGCATTACCTATTGATGGTGGCCCGCCAGGTATCCCAGGAAAGTTCACAAGGAAGGCATGATGGAGATATCTCTTCCCTGTAATTACTTTCTAGCCTGTGGTTGTCAGAGCAACATTGCCTATGAGAATGAACGCTGCATTTCAGAGCCACTCTCAGATGTATTCTGCTATTTAACTTTCCAACATTTGGCAACATTGTGCACAGGATTGGATAAAAGGACATGGGAATTCTCTGCTACACTGATGCAACAGCATCCAGTTGATGAGCAACTCTTGTTCCTCTGCCAGAGTTCACACACAGAGGCAGGGCTTCGAGTTTCCTCCATATAGTCTCTAATTGTCCCCAGGCAACCATCATTCAACACATCCCTGCTGCATGTGATACAGAAACTACTCCTTTGTCTTGTGATCAAGAACGTCAGAGTCTCCACACTGGGAAAATTCCAGCAACAGCAGCAAGCATGTCTAAGTGTTACTCTATAAACCCAGATGTTACTGTTCAATGCACCTAATGCTGAGGGGTACAACCATATGAAATAGAAGTAGTAAACTGTCTGCAATGATTCCAGTTTGCATTGGAATAGGATGCCAACTTGCACCACTGATCCACTCCTCCATGCAAACAAAACATGTTTGCTTTGTTCTTTCTTTTGATAACAGGACATGCTCAACAAGCTATTGTCTGCCCCTATTGTTGGCCATTAAGTGGAATGGTGTTGTTCAGTAATCTCAGGCCCCAATCCTATTGAGTCCTTGCACTATCAGAACTAACATTCTGGCAGCGCAAGGCCCATTACAGCAGCATACAGCAGTGGCTCCAGAGGCCTCCACTGGTCCCGGTAAGTTGACAGCGGAGTATGGTGTGGTTGGGGAGGGGGAGGGCAAGGGGAGTTTCAGGGTGGATTGGGGAAGGGCATGGGTGGGAAGGGGGAGAAAGGGGTGAATCCCAGTGGCACTGGCATGCTTCAGATCCTATCCTCTCTTTCACAGGCCACCCCACCCCTTTTTTCTCCTTGGCCATATGCCAGCAAAATGGCTGGTGAAGGTCCAATTGGGTGAGGTAGAGATTCCAAGTAACCCCTTCTTAAAGTAAAGGTATCCCCTGACAATTAAGTCCAGTCGTGTCCGACTCTAGGGTGTAGTGCTCATCTCCATTTCAAAGCCGAAGAGCCAGCGTTGTCCGAAGACGCCTCCGTGGTCATGTGGCCGGCATGACTCTCCTTGCCGCAGCGCGTAGCATGCAGCTGGAACACGGAGCGCTGTTTACCTTCCCGCAAGCGGTACCTATTTATCTACTCGCATTGACATGCTTTGGAACTGCTAGGTTGGCAGGAGCTGGCCAAGCAACGAGCGCTCACCCTGTCGCGGGAATCGAACTGCCGACCTTTCGATCGACAGCTTATGGTTCAGCGGTTTAACCCGCTGCGCCACCCGCTGGCCTAACCCCTTCTTATATGGCTTAAATAATATGGGGGTGTGGGTAGGATGTGGGTGCCCTCATGTGGTGGGTGGAAGTACTGTATACTCTGAACTGGCCCAATTTTTGTTGAAATGAAATCAGGATTTTGAAATGAGTCTGTGCTTAAGCATGAAAGGAACAAAGAAAGGGCTGATGGGAAGTAGTATGGAGTTATAACTATGTCTTTAATATCATCATCAGAATATAAAATGCTGTGGAACAAAAGATCAGTACATCTTTTTGCAGATGTACTGATCTTTCACAAGTGCCAATGGAAGCTTCCTTCCTGTGGCTAGGTGCAGCTTCCCCTCTCCCTGTATTACAGTTCTGATCCTGATCTCTGTATTTATTTAATACAGTGTGTGTGTGTGTGTGTGTGTGTGTGTGTGTGTGTGTGTGTGTGTGTGTGTGTGTGTGTGTTTGAAGCACAAATGATGAATCAACATCACATCTGGCTTGATTCTTAACACTGTAAGAACTAAGGAAAGCCGGTATTCAGGAAAATTCAACAAAGCTAAAATTATGTGCAGAATTGAGTCACTGTTGAATCCAAGAACAATGCTGGTTCTAGGACTTAAGACCTTAACATTTGGGTTCCCAAAGAAGCAGCTTTGAAGTAAGCAAGGTGCTAAACTTAGAGAACATCTGATGTAACTATGTCACATGCCCCGAACCATCCCTGGTCAAAGAAAAAGTTGGACACGTAGGTTGTAGCAGATTTTGGAATGTGTTCTGAGTCTAACTCAAGCCAGACAGGAGAGCCAGACAGCCTTCGCATCAGGCACACAGTTATACTCGCATGGTCTACACATCATCAAATAAGGCACAATGGTCCAGTGTTCAGGACAAAGCAAAAATGTTATTGCAAATAGTAAAAGTTTTGTAAGAAGAAAAATATGCCTGCAAGACAGTTTCACATTAGGGAGTTCAGCTGTGCTCCACAGACTTTGGCATGCCAAATAAAAATTCCACAATGTGTAATAATAATTCAACATTGCTGCATACCCTTGAGCCTTCATAGCAATCAGTGTTAAATTGTACTCGCTTTGTAGATGTGTATTCATGAGAGCTTGTTCTCCACGTTCACTATGATTTTCTTCCCTCCTGGTATTGCTTACTCTGCAGCACTGTAATGTTTCAAGCATGAGTTAACTTCTCTTTGAATTTAACTAGATAATAAGAAAACCTGCTCATAAAAATTATATACCATCATTGATTTTTTTTCAACAGCCAAGTGACTAGGCATTGGAAAATTGGGTAATATGGAATATAAATTATTCTGTCTTCAAGTCTACATGGTGCCCAGTTGGACTAGTCTAGTCCTTGACATTAATGGGATCACATGGGAGTAAGTGTCCATTACATCGATCAAAGTTAAAAAATAACACTGCCTTACTACAAAACTAAAGATACAAGTATCTTCTTATCTATGGGCAACATGGCTGTGTTGTTTCTCTTGACTTTCCCAAAAATAATAGCCAGCAAATCGCCTGCAAAACTTGTGACTCACTAAACAAGCACCAACTATGTACAACAGTCCATCCATCCATAAATCTTCAGGTTTTGTTCCCTTTCTGGAACTGAAGCATACAATAAAACCAGCACCTCACTGTCTATGATAAATAACTGATGGGCAATGTTTCGTTTGGTGGGGCAAAAGTCATTCAGATCTCTAATGACAATAGCTAACACCCCTGTAAAGTAAGTATTAGAGCAGGGAGTGAGGAGTGGCTTGCCTAAAGACCACCAATTTTTCATGGAATAATACTTGTAGAAAATCCCGTTGATAAAATGGATTTACGTTTAGTTTACTTATGTAAGCTGCTTTGAATCTATTGAGAAAGGCAGTATATAAATATAATAAATAAATAAAAATAGATAGATTGTTGAGTTCATGGCAGAGGCAAGATTAAAACCAGGAACCTCATAACTTGCAGCTCACAGCCCAATCCTATGCTGGCCTCCGCTGGCGGTACTGGGCTCCACGCTGTCGCAAACGTGCCATAAAGCACGTTGCAACAACGTGAAGGCCAGTCCTGCTGGCATGGAAGGAGCGGGACCTGCCAGGGCAGGTAAGCTCTGTACCGGGCAGCAGGGAGGCAGGGGCAAGGCAGCAGGGAGACTGGCAGGCGGCATTCTGGGGCAGGGGGAGGACAGGGAGGAGGACGGTTCAGGCCAAGGAGGGGGCGGGCTCGGTGAAGGACGCCTCCACCAAACCTATTCCTCATCCTAAGCTTGAAATGGGGAGTGCTAGGTCATGGGGAATGATAGGGAAATGGGGAATGCTAGGACAGCCCCCACATGGGGCTGCTAGGAGCTGTGCCGGCCATTTAAGTGGCGTGCCTCCACGTAGCCCCATAGGGGCTGCTGGGACTCAACACGGGGGAAGGGGACAATTGTCCCCTTCCCTCAAGGAGACCTCCAGCCCTGCGCTGGATACAGCGGAGACTGCTCTGGCACCGCTGCATCCGAGCATGGGGCCTGGAATAGGACTGGGCTGTCAGTCTCTTAACCCTTTCAGTAAACCAGCTTATTCATCACTAACAGATGAATTAAGGGGTGTGAATTAGTCGTAAGTTGCTCTGCCCAAGTTGATCCAGCAGCTAGGCAGGATGTGTTGCTAAAGGCCCAACCTTTATAGAGGGCCTATGGCAGAGGATCTCCTCTTATGGTGCTGTAAATGTCATACTGCCTTTATTGGAACTGCCGGCACAAACACCTCAGGCTCTGGAGGGGCTTAGGACCTCACAGTCCTCTTCTTTAGAAGGAGTTTTTTTTCCTCATGTGAACATCCCTGGAGTATACAAAACATGTTCTATAGTTTTGTAGTTGTATTGTAGTGTTATGATTTTTTGTGGTGATATTTTGGATTTATTTTTTTAATGTTTTAAATTCAGTTTATGAACTTTATGTGCTTTTCTGTTGCATTGTGTGTTTTGAAAGGACACTCTGAGGACGTTATTAGGAGGCAGAGAAGAAACTGAATAAACAACAGCAGGCTTTTTAAAAAGTTCATATACAAAAAGTATAGAATACCAATGAAATTATTTGGTGTCATTTATGTGGGAAATCATTTTGTTGATGTTTCATGCATATAACGTACATCATTTTCAGCGTAATATTGTCTAACAATAGACTGGTGGAGCGATCTTTCCTCCAGTTTAGAGCAGGGGTTCTCAACCAGTGGTACTAGTACCACCAGTGGTACTTCGGCCGACTGCTGGTGGTACTTGGACAGCCAGACCACCGGAACCCCACTCCGATGCAGCGTTTTTGGTGGCGTGTTTTTGCTTCCGAGAGGCTCCTGCCTTTGGCCAAAGCTCTCAGGAACACTGAGAAGGGTCTTCCCACCCGCCCAGAGCCTCTTACCTGTTTTTTTCTGGCCTCTGAAAACCTGAAAACCTAGAAGTAACTGGCGATGATGTCATTGCTAGTCACTTCTGATGGTACGCAGCAAGAGAGTGGTGCCGGTGGTGGTACTTGTCCGGGAAGGGGTTGAGAACCTCTGGTCTAGAGTGTTGCGAACATGCCATAAAGCAGGGCAGGAGGTCTGGCTCAGTGGTAGAGCTGCCATCTCATATGCCTGAATATCTGAGGACGTCAGTTTGAGACACTCGGAAGTATCCGTGAGCTGTTGAGAGCTATCGACACACCGCTGACAATCTGCAGACGTCCTCAGTGGGAGAGAGGAAAAATGCAGAGCACTCTGAGTGAGACAGAGTTGCCGACAGTCGAGCATAACAGGCGAATGTCAGAGAGAAGCAGACTGTGAAGGAAACCACCTGGAATGAAAGCATTCTATGCAAAACTAGAACATTGTATTGTAAATAAAAGAAACCTTTGGAGAGTTAAATAGCTTGCCTATGTGAACCACCTAGAATTAAAGTCAGAGGAGAAATCTGATGACCAAGAAAAGGCAGTATATAAATACTGGTATTATTATAAGGCACATTTGCGGCACCTGGTGAGTAAGCGGCTCTGGCAGAGAGGCTTGTGCCACTCCTCCAGCACCACAGAGAAAAAAGCGCCGCAGTGGGAAAGTGAGTCCCTGCCGGGCAGCGGAGGGGTGTGGGGAGGGCGTAATGGGCATTCCGGGGTGGGTGGGATTGGTCGGCCGGACCTGGGAAAGGGGAGGGATCGGTGGCCGCCTCTTCAGCCATATCCTATCCCCCTTCCTGGGCCTGGCCACCATTACTGAGCTCTCAGGCTTGCACCAGCAAAATAGCTGGTGCACATCCAAATAGCCCCATTGGGGCAGCTGGCACATTACACAGGGTAGAAGGACTGGGACAAGCCCAATCCTGGATAGGATGCAGTGGATGCCTTATGTGTGCCACCACATCCTACTAGACAGGATTGGGCTTTTTTTGTGTGTGTTTTGTGTGTACCTTTTTTATTGGTTTGTGGCATGGAGTTAGAGACTGATTAATCAAGTTTCTAGCACTATTTGTGTAACATGCCACTTCACAATATCCCCGCCATTAACTGCTAAGGATCAACTCGGACTTAAAATATCTTGCTTGATATGTTTTCCTAAGTTGTTCAAATAGTCACAAGTTGAAATTAAATCTGTTTGTCCAAGAAAAAAACGAATTGGGATATTTAACCAATAAGGCTTTAATTAGCCTGTTAGCCCACACCTGGAACCAATATAGCACCCTCCTCACTCCACTGATACAGAATAGCCTTCAACAGAGTTTCCCAAATCATCCCATGAAAGGTAACTGCAGGAGAATTTATTGCTTGCTGTGCTATCAGCCATTCAATTAATTTCCCAGGCAGATGTTCATTATTCACTTCTCCTAGGGCAGATTTTTAACGGTTTCACATACGAAAACATTCTGTCACCAACTCCTGCCTCATGACTTGTTGTTCCTCAAGTTCCCACAATGAGACTAGTAAGTAAGCGATTTCATTTCCTTCCTTATAATCCGCCTCCTTATAATCCTTCCTTATAATCCGACCCATACTCTGAGGTCATCAGTGGGGGCCCTGTTAACCGTGCCGCCATTGATGGAAATGAGGGGGATGGCGGCGCGGAATAGGGCCTTCTCGGCAGTGGTGCCCCAACTATGGAATTCCCTCCCCCTGGAATTAAGAACGGCTCCCTCCTTAGAGACCTTTCGGCGGGGCCTCAAGACGTTTTTATTCAGGCTGTTCGAAGGCTGATGTGGTGGGCTGGCTTTTTATTAAATGTAATTATAAGGTGACCCACTGGGGTTTGTTGTTTTAATTGTTTTAATTACCTGTTTAAATTATTTTTATTGTATTGTATTGTATTATGTATTTTAATATGTTTTAATTGTAAGCCGCCTTGATTGCCCTGATTGGGAGAAAGGCAGGGTAAAAATTCTTTAAATAAATTTCAAGAAACATCCTTCTTTGAGCAAAAATAGATGCCACTGTAGTTTGGTAACCTGCGCAACTAGTGTTTCTAACAAATGTTCGACATAAGATCGGGACACCCAACTCCACATTTAGGAAAAATGCAAACTGTGATTGATTTTCCTGTTCACAAAAGAATGCTTGAAATCTTTCCTCATCCAGTCTTTCACAGCTTCACAAATGGGTGACATGAAACCTGTTAGTTTCAGGGGTAAGCTAGTGGCGGTAATTTTGATGCTGGCTCTCGGTCTCCTCAGGAGAAGATGATGCCAAAGCCACCTTCTTCTTGAGACACCAAAGCTTTGCTCATTGTTCCAGTATCACCAATTGGTGATACTGGACTCCTTTGAAATCAATTCTATAAAGTACCCCCGGATCTCCATTGGAACGTGTATAGTTGGAAGACTTTACTTTCAGCATCATCTGGAAATCCTTCTCTATTCCAATTATATTCCACCTTTTTTCTCTTACCCAGAATTTACCATAGCTGGCCCAGAAGTGATCAAGCTGTACCCAGCCCATGCCTCTTATTGAGAGGTTCTTAGTCATTACTTGAGAATGAGTCTTGAGATACACCAACCTCATAAAGGTTACAAAAGCATAGAAGTGAGGCTAAATTGGCCCTATGCTACGTAGCTAATTAGTCCCTATCCTATTGTTGTTGTTGTTGTTGTTGTTGTTGTTCAGTCATTAAGTTGTGTCCGATCTTGGATTCGGTTGCTCATTGCAGCATTGGATTTTCCTTTCACCCTCAGACACATCCACAGATAAACGTCCTATTGGCTTTAGCCCAGCCGCTTCATCCTTTCTGGGGCTATTTGGAATAGTCCTCCGCTCTTCCTAAGTAGCATATTGGACACCTTCCGACCTGAGGGTCTCATCTTCCGGCGTCATATCTTTTAGCCTTTTGGTACTGTTCATGGGATTTTCTTGGCAAGGTTACTGGAGTGGGTTGCCATTTCCTTCTCCAGTGGATCACTTTTAGTCAGAACTCTCCGCTATGACCTGTCCGTCTTGGGTGTCCCTGCACGGCATAGCTCATGGCTTCATTGAGTTACGCAAGCCCCTTCGCCACGACAAGGCAATTATCCATGAAGGAGTGATAACCACCTTCCCACCCTGATAATGCTGGGCAGCTGCAGCAGGTCATTGCCTTTAGCCCGTGTTTTCATGGGAAACAGCCCAGCAGGGAAAGCTGACAGTTTCAAGAGTGGACACAGAGAAGATGCTAACAGGCCTTTTAAGATGGCCGCCAGACCCCTGAAATGGCTGCCGGGCTATACAGATACAACAGACATACTGTACGTAACATACTCCCTTTATTAAAAAAGCAAGAAATACAGTTATGGATCACATAACTAATTTTACAATATTTCCAAGTCATAGTAAAAATACTTGTTTATAATCACCAACTTATAAAAAGGTTTGGTCATAGTTGAGACAGTACTCAATTCGAAAATATTGATTCAAGTATTTATTTTTCAATCCATTATCCCACTTATACTCAACTTATGGCCCAATCCTATACTGGGCGTATTGTGGCGGATCTCATGACCCGGGCTGGTGGCACAGCCAGCCACTCCACCATTCAACAGGCTGTGGCTGCCAATGCAAATGGCCAGCGGCTGCACATGGGCAACAGCGGCCCGCTGAACCTCCTCGCCCATCATTGCTGGTAAGTCAGCAGCAGGGAAAGATCAGGGGAGGATCATGGGCGGATTGGGAAAGGGAGCAGGCAGAGCAGGGAGTGGACCAGAGGAGGGAGGGGAAAGGTTTTGGTGGCAGCCACACACACCAAGTTCGTATTCCCCTTCCCAGCCTCCTGGACCCGTCACTAGGAGTCTCCTTGGAATTATGCCAGCAAAAGAGCTGACATAGGTCCAATGAGACTCATTAGAGGCCAGGCGGCATATGGAGAGGTAAAAAATATTTTACTTACATCTCCAGGGCCATCTGGTCTCTCCTCATAGCATGCAGTGCATGCTCTGTCAACAGTGCTGCATGGTTTGGGCTGGTGGGTGGAGAGGATAGGATTGGCTGTTGGACTGGATATTTTACTGGTCTTCCTGAGAATGGTTGAAACTGAAGCTGAACTGATTTTGGTCTGGTCAGTACTTGGATGGGAGACTGACCAGGATCCCTCTGTATCTTGGTAACTCAAATCTTGAGTTCCATCATGGAAGTGTCACAAGTCATGTTGTTTTAATTTTTAGATAGCTGTTAGATAGATGTCACAGGGTGCTCTTTGTGTGTGTGCATGTGTGCAAGAAAAGATGGCTGAGGTTCTGACATAGCTGAATACTACATACTCTCCAGCTTCAAGCAAAACGGAGCTTCAATGGATGTGTGCTGATGCCCTCCAGAAAGAAGACTAGAAAGACTAGAAAGAAGACTTCCAGTTGTGAGAAGCTGAACACAGCGCATGTAAACAGTTCCAATGCCCAGGGACTGCTGGAGAAACATCTGTTGAGATGGGTACTCAACAGAAAGAAGAACAAACTGTGCTGAACAGAAGGCCTTGTACAAATGGGCCAGCTCCACCTTCATGGGAAGAGGAAGAGATAATGGGAAGGTGGTCCAGGAGGAGCAGTGAGCCAGTGAAAAGAGGTTAAAAGGGAGCCAAAAAGAACAGCATGGCAGGGATTGCTGACCAAGACAGAGGCAGCACGTGCACACCAGAACTCCAGCCACAAAGACCATGCACTACATTAGAGTTGGCCACTCTGGTTGTATTCCTGAGTGAATATAGGGAATATAAAGCGTATTTTTATTTCATGGCTGCTGTCTCCGTCTGCAGTGATCTTGGAACCCAGAAAAGTAAAATCTGTTACTACTTTCATTTCTGCCCCTTCTTTTTGCCAGGAATTGATGGGATCAGATGCCATGATCTTAGTTTTATTAATGTTGAGTTTCAAGCCAACTTTTGCACTCTCCTCTTTCACTCTCATCAAGAGGCTCTTTAGTTCTTCTTCACTTTCTGCCATTAGGGTGGTATCGTCTGCATATCTGAGGTTGTTTCTCCCAGCAATCTTGATTCCGGCTTGCGATTCATTCAGTCCTGCATTTCTCATAATGTACTCTGCATATAAGTTAAATAAGCAGGGTGACAATATACAGCCTTGCCATACTGCCTTCCCAATTTTGAACCAATCGGTTGTTCCATGGCCGGTGGTGACAGCAGCCATGAAATTAAAAGACGCTTACTCCTTGAAAGGAAAGCTATGGCAAATTTAGATAGCATAATAAAAAGCAGAGATATCACCATGCCAACAAAAGTTCGTATAGTCAGGGCCATGGTGTTCCCAGTAGCAATGTATGGTTGCGAGAGTTGGACCATAAGGAAGGCTGAGCGCCGAAGAATAGATGCTTTCGAACTGTGGTGCTGGAGAAGACTCCTGAGAGTCCCTTGGACTGCTAGGAGATCAAATCAGTCAATTCTAAATGAAATCAAGCCTGACTGTTCCCTGGAAGGACAGGTACTGAGGCTGAAACTCAAATATTTTGGCCACCTAATGCGAAGAGAGGACTCTCTGGAGAAGACTCTGATGCTGGGAAAGATTGAAGGCAAAAGGAGAAGGGGAAGGCCAAGGATGAGATGGTTAGACAGCATCACCGATGCAACGAACATGAAAATGAGCAAACTCAGGAAGATAGTGGAGGACAGGAAGGCCTGGCGGGATGTGGTTCATGGGATCACGAAGTGTTGAACACGACTTAACGACTGAACAACAACAACAAGGTGGTTATCAGAGTGAAGTAATGAGAAGGTGGGTTCCTCAGTGCTTTTCCCAAAACATGTTTACTGTCTATTGGCCCCAGCTGTGCGCCCTAATTAATGACACCTGCTCATTAGTGTTGGGAACATAGAGATATAGTGGTGAGAACATAGAGATCTAACCCACCATATATCACCTTGCTGTTAATTAACCAGCTTTTGTTATGAAAGTAGCTACACCTGATTTGCCTTGCTGCCAGTTGCCTAAGTATAAAATCCTGTGTGTAGTTTGAACCCTTGCTCCCAGATCATGTCATGGACGCTAGCGAGCAACGTCGTCTGTGAAGTCACCTGGGGAAAAATGCCTCTCTAGGTGCTTTATGCTTTAAACTCTGAAGTAAAGCTCTTGTTTCTTAGCGTTTTTCTTCCTCGGAACCAAAAAGAACATCCTTGAGCCCACACCTAGGGGGCGGGGCCAGAACAGTATCATATATAAGCTTATATCATATATAAATGATTCATATCCTGCCTATCCCTCCCTCTGTGTGTGTGTGTGTGTGTGTGTGTGTGTGTGTTATTCGAATTTATTTGTGTATACTATGTTTATTTTAGAAGATTATATATTTTACGGCCCAATCCTAACTAGCCTTTGCAGAGGCATAAAGGCATATGTAATAGTGTGCATGCCTTTATGATGTTGCAAATGGCCATTTTGGGGATGCCACCACAAATGGCGGTGGCAGCCCTGGCACACCGTTGCAGTGGGCAATCTGCACTGAGGTAGGTAAGCCATCGCGGGAGGTGGGCGATGGGTGGGCGATGGGCAGAACAGTGGTGGTGGGCGATGGAGGTGGGCGATGGGCAGAACAGTGTGAGGAGGGGGGGTTCCCAACGGCAGTGACTTGTGCTGGATCAGAACCCTGTTTCCTCTTTCCTCCCAGCTCCCTTACTCTCCTCAGACCTGCACCAGCTAAATGGCTGGCACAGATCTGAGGAGACCCATTCAGGCAGTGGAGGCTTACCCCTGGGTAAGAGAATGATGAACTCCCATAGGACGCTCCTTTGGTGCGGCTGCATCGGCGAGGGGGGGAGGGGCTAGTTAGGATTGGGCTGTTAGTTTTATATAATTTAAACTACAATATGTCTTTGAAACACAGCTTTTCACTCTTTATCCTCTTCACTGCTTCTGGTAAGTATCAGTTTCATTACCTTTAGCTCACATAAATGGCTTATTTCATTGCACTGGTTAATCTTTCGTTGGGATTTGATTTTAGCCATTTTTTTGTTTTTATTTTTACTGCAAAACAAATTGTGATGGATGCAGCAGGCCAAAATTTGCTACTGGTGCCATTTGCTCTGAATGCACATGTTGTACAGGAACTTTCTAGCAGACATAATTACATTTCAATGACTTGGGATTCGGTCCCAATTTCAGATGGAATTTTCTACTGGACAGAGTTCACAGTGAGTGGGCCTGTGTTATCCTGTAGCAATACTGAATTATCATTTATTCAAGTGAGCCTTCACATACGCAGGTCACTTCAGGATATTTTTATGCTAGGAGCCAGATGGAAAATGTCTTTTTTCAGAATCAACTGTAACTAATTTGTTCTTTTCAATAGTACCCCCAAAATGATTACCAACAGTTTGCAATATGATTGCTTTCATGGTTCATTGCATCTGCATTTTCAGAAAAATCCACTTCTGTTTTCAGATGCCTCACACAAAAGTTGAATAAAATTCTGGAGTTACAGTATAGAATTTTTTGATGAAAGATTTGACTTGGTAGGGACTTACTTTCATTTGATGGACAAGGACACAATTTGCATACACGAGTTCCTGGCATCACATGTGATCAGTGCAGTTGACAGTGAAATTTCAAAAAAGTGAAATTCGAAGAGAATTTTTGGAATTTTCCAAAGATAATTATCTGACAATTTTCAAGGGAAGCTGAACAAGTTCTGGAAGAAGTAAATATTCTCAAAAGTTTTCTGCGCATCCCTTGTGATCAGTGGAGTTAAAAAGATTTCAGGTAACAGGACTGCTTGACATCTTGGAGAGCCTCTATCAGGGTAGATAATAAGCTAGGTATACCAATGGTTTGACTCCTTTTAAGTTAGCATTATGTGGATAAGTGACTTCACTGATTATCCAGGCTATTCCCTGACCAATTTTTAAAAATGATTGTACAGGTCACAGGGTGCTCCCCCCCCTTCTGGAACTCATTGGTATCAGTGTGCTTCCCCCCCCTCTCCCCCCCTTTAGCCAGATCCATGTTCATTCCTTTTTTGTCCGGTATCAAAAATGTCCTCAGAAGGTAAGTGGGGAGAAGGTTTACAAGCAACCTCTTCCTCCTCCTGCAGCAGCTATGGGGATGGCTTCTTCGGGTGTGTCAGCCTGCCAGGGTAGCTATATAGAGCTAGCTTCTACCTTCAACTTCTCCTCCAGCTCTCCTCTGGAGTTAGCCTCCTCTCATTCTTGGCCAGGGCCTTTTTATCCTGGGAAAACTCCTGGATCAGTCCCCGAAAGCTGCCCCACCATTCTCCCAGTCTCAACCCCCCCCCCCCTCAATTCAGGGCTTCCTAGTTCCACCTGGGTGATAAATTTGCTCGCCTGTCACCTTGCCTTAGTTGCAGTCTGCGGTGCTGGTCTGGCTGTCACTTCAGTGACTCCACCCCTCCTCCTGTTGTGCCGGCTGGCTCTTGTCCTGTCAAAGCTGTTTGATGCCCAGCACCACTGGGGAAGACATCACAATGGCTGGTGCTGCTATGCACTCCCCACTCAGCCCTGAAAGTGCTGCTGCTGCAGCCTTGGCCATGCCCATCCCAGCCCATGGCGCATCGAATCCACTGCCCGCTGCCTCGGCCTTGGCCCTCTAGAGCAGAATCCTGCCTAGCGGAGGTTCTGAGAGGAACACATCCATTCCACCCATTACTATCACGTAATTCCAGTCATTGTAGCAATCTTGCTACTTCTCTTTGTTATAGTTTGTGATAATGCAGTACATTTTGCTGCAATCCAGCAGTGGCAATTTATAACAAATGGGTTGCTGCTGGGAGCAGGCTCTGTGTAGTTGTGATTTAAACTGATGACTTGTGAATCGGGTCTGATTTCAAACCAGTTGTGCACACAGAATAAGGCAGTCACCAATTAGTTGGAAGGGCAGCCCCCTCAGGTTTCATCATGGCAGTGAAAGACTAAAGTGAGATTTTCATTCACTCCATTGAATTGAAAAGAAATGCTAAAGACTCATGGCATAAAATGGTATGAGCTGCTTTGACTCCCTTGCATGGCAATCATTAGGGAAGTACAAATCACCATTGTGATGATGTTACATCCTTGTGGCAAGTTACGAACTCGAATAAGCACTGAGGCATTGTTGATTTAAATGCCCATGACAAGAAGTCAGACTTTACTTTCCAAAGACATTTGCAGGACAGGAATGCTGAATCATTATCACTATTTTTCATCCTTGGGAAGTAACCAGATTTGAATGTTTCCATGCCATTTTGCTCAATGCATAGGCGAGGATATACTATACTGATTCATAAGAACATAAGAACATAAGAAGAGCCCTGCTGGATCAGGCCAAAAGCCCATCTAGTCCAGCTTCCTGTGTCACACAGTGGCCCCACCAGATGCCTCAGGGAGCACACGAGACAACAAGATACCTGTGTCCAGTCGCCACTCCCTTGCACCTGGCACAGAGAAAACCCACTTCTAAAAACCAGGAGGTTGCTTATGGCTTGTAACCTGTGATGGTCTTTTCCTCCATTAATTTGTCCAAACCCCTTTTAAAGGCATCTAGGCCAGGTGCCATCACCACATCCTGTGGCAAGGAGTTCCACAGATGAATCACACGCTGGGTAAAGAAATATTTTCTTTTGTCTGTTCTAACTCTCCCTCCACTCAATTTTAGTGTGTGTCCCCTGGTTCTGGTGTTGTGCGAGAGGGAAAAGAATTTCCCTCTATCCACTCTCTCCATCCCATGCATAATTTTATAAGTCTCAATCATGTCCCCCCTCAGGCACCTTTTTTCTAGGCTGAAAAGCCCCAGACGCTGTAGCCTTTCCTCGTAAGGGAGGTGCTCCAGCCCACGAATCATTCTGGTCGCTCTTTTCTGCACCTTTTCCAATTCAACTATATCCTTTTTGAGGTATGGTGACCAGAACTGGACACAATACTCCAGATGTGGCCTTACCATCGATTTGTACAAAGGCATAATGATATTGGCCGTTTTATTCTCAATCCCCTTTTTAATGATCCCGAGCATGGAATTGGCCTTCTTCACAGCCGCCGCACACTGGATCGACACTTTCATCGACCTGTCCACCAGGACCCCAAGATCTCTCTCTTGATCCGTCACAGACAACTCAGAACCCATCAGCGTATATGTGAAATTTTGGTTTCTTGCCCCAATGTGCATCACTTTGCACTTACTTACATTGAAGCGCATCTGCCATTTTGCTGCCCATTCTCCCAGTTTGGAGAGATCCTTCTGGAGCTCTTCACAATCCCTGCTGGTCTTTACCACCCGGAAAAGTTTAGTGTCATCCGCAAACTTGGCCACCTCACTGCCTATCCCCAACTCCAGGTCATTTATGAATAAGTTGAAAAGCACCGGTCCCAAGACCGATCCTTGGGGCACACCGCTTTTCACCTCTCGCCATTGTGAAAATTGCCCATTGACTCCCACTCGCTGTTTCCTGGTCTTCAACCAGTTCCTAATCCACAAGAGGACCTGCCCTCTTATTCCCTGACTGTGGAGTTTTCGCAGGAGCCTTTCATGAGGGACCGTGTCAAACGCCTTCTGAAAATCCAGATATATAATATCCACGGGTTCGCTCGCATCCACATGCCTGTTGACCTTTTCAAAAAATTCTAACAGGTTTGTGAGGCAAGACTTCCCCTTGCAAAAGCCATGCTGACTCTCCCTCAGCAGAGCTTGTTCTTCTATGTATTTTAAGATTTTATCCTTAATGAGACTTTCCACCATCTTCCCTGAAACAGATGTTAGGCTGACCGGCCTGTAGTTTCCCGGGTCCCCCCTCCTTCCTTTTTTAAAGATTGGTGTGACATTAGCTATCCTCCAATCCTCTGGCACATTGGCCGTTTTAAGGGACAAGTTGCATATTTGGGTCAAGAGGTCAGCAACTTCATTCTTGAGTTCCTTCAGAACTCTTGGGTGGATGCCATCCGGGCCTGGTGATTTATTGATCTTTATTTTGTCAATTAAGTCTGAGACATCTTCTCTTTTAACCTCTATTTGACTTAATTCTTTAGTCAGGGGAGACCGTTCCGGCAGTGGTATTTGCCCGAGGTCTTCTGCCGTGAAGACAGATGCAAAGAACTCATTTAATTTCTCTGCAGTCTCCAAGTCCCCTTTTATCACCCCTTTCTCTCCCTCACCATCCAGCGGACCCACCGTTTCCCTGGCAGGTTTCCTGCTTCTAACATATTTGAAGAAGCTTTTATTATTCCCTTTTATGTTGCCTGCCATACGTTCCTCAAAGTCTTGCTTGGCCTCCCGTATCATCTTTTTACATTTCTTTTGCCACAGTTTGTGCTCCTGTTTATTTTCCTCATTAGGGCAAGACTTCCATTTACGGAAGGAAGCTTCCTTGCCTTTTATAGCCTCCTTAACTGTGCTTGTTAGCCATGCCGGCATCCTCCTGGACTTGGTCGAGCCCTTCCTCCTTTGTGGGATACACTCCCGCTGGGCCTCTATGACTGTTGTTTTAAACAGCCTCCATGCACTCTGGAGCGATTGGACTCTTTTTACCTTCCCTTTCAGCTTTTTCTTAACTAGTCTTCTCATTTTGGGGAAGTCTGCCCTTCGGAAGTCAAGGGTTTTCGTGTCAGATTTGCTCGGCACTCTCCCTCCGACATGCATGGCGAAACGGATCGCAGCATGGTCACTGTTCCCCAACGGTTCGGTAACATTTACCTCCCTGACCAGATCTTGAGTGCCACACAATATCAAGTCCAGAGTCACCTGTCCTCTGGTCGGTTCCGTGACAAGCTGCTCTAAGGCACAGTCATTTAACATATCTAGAAATCCAGTCTCTCTTTCATGACCTGAGCATGAATTGACCCAGTCGATGTGAGGATAATTGAAGTCCCCCATGACTACAACCCTGTCTCTTGTTGACACCTCCCTGATTTGCTTCCTCATTTCAAGATCCCCTTCAGGTTTTTGATCTGGAGGACGGTAGCATGCCCCTACTATTACATCACTCTTTGAGCCTGGTAATCTAACCCACAGTGATTCTACGGAGGAGTCAGAGCCCCCCTCCAGCTCTACTCTGGTGGATTTTACCCCCTCTTTGACATAGATGGCCACCCCACCTCCAACACGCCCCTCTCTGTCCCTCCTATAGAGTTTATATCCTGGAATTGCAGTATCCCACTGGTTCTCCGCATTCCACCAGGTTTCTGTTATACCTACTATGTCAATGTTTTCCCTAGCCACCAAACATTCCAGTTCTCCCATCTTTGCCCGTAGACTTCGGGCATTTGCATAAAAGCACTTATATACCTGGTCCCCCAAGAAGGGCTGCATGTTTGCCCCCTTATTCCTGCAGCCTTCTGTCTTGCTAGACTGGCTGTCATGTCCCATCACGCTACCACTCCCAATTCTTACTCTGTTATTACTTGACTGTTCCCCATCCTCTGCACCCTCATTCCCGAGGGATGAGGAGTCCCAAACCGGATGCCCCTCGGCTCCTGTCGGCTTTCCCCCAGGAGTCAGTTTAAAAGCTGCTCTGCCACCTTCTTAATGTTACGCGCCAGCAGTCTGGTTCCGTTTTGGTTCAAGTGAAGCCCGTCCCTCTTGTACAGGCCTGGCTTGTCCCAAAACGTTCCCCAGTGCCTAACAAACTTAAACCCCTCCTCCTGACACCAGTGTCTCATCCACGCATTGAGACCCCTGAGCTCCACCTGCCTAGCTGGCCCTGCGCGTGGAACAGGTAGCACTTCTGAGAACGCTACCTTTGGGGTCCTGGATTTGAGCTTCCTACCTAGCAACCTAAATTTGGCCTCCAGGACCGCCCGGCTACATTTCCCCACGTCGTTGGTGCCAACATGCACCACAACCGCTACCTCCTCCCCAGCACTCTCTACCAGCCTATCTAGACGAGAGGTGATGTCCGCAACCTTCGCACCAGGTAGGCAAGTCACCGTGCGGTCCTCACATCCGTCACAGACCCCCCTTTCTATGTTCCTGACTATAGAGTCACCCACTACAAGAAGCCCCCTCCTCAGAGGAGTATCCATAGTGCGACTGGATACGGGCCCATCACCTGAAGAAGGGGTCCCCACTGGGGGATTGTTTCCCTCTTTTCCAGAGCAATGTCCTCCAGCCCTGAGACTCCCTTTCCTGGCAGCTGAGGCGCTGGCCAACTGAGGGTAGGACGATGCCTCCACGTCCCTAGAAGTCTCACCCTGGTACCTCTCTACCTGTCTCTGCTTCTCCAGGTCAGCAACCGTGGCTTCAAGGGAGCGAACCCGTTCCCTGAGAGCCTGGAGCTCTTTGCACCGAGCACACACCCATGACTTCTGCCCAAGAGGCAGATAGTCATACATGTGACACTCAGTGCAAAACACTGGATAGCCCCCACCCTTCTGCTGGCTGTCTGACTGCATAGCTTTTGAGTGTAAGTTATGGATTTATCAAAGTTTGGGTACCTTAATGTTGCTGGAGCTCTCCTCTATTCAAGGGACGTGCCGGGCAGTGTGTGGGGCCTGGCTTCCTCGCCCCGCTGCTGAACTCGCCCAGCTGCTTAACTCGCTGTGTCTTTTTTTTATCTTGCCACTTCGTTCCCGTGAGGCCACTCGCTGCTCGTGAGTGATTCGCTCTATGTAGGAATGTTCCCTCTATCATTAGCTCTACAATATATCCTGTCTTGTAGAAAGATGAGTATTTTAGATGTATCTCCAAAGAAACCTTCTTTGCTCTTAGTCTGATCCTCTTGTGCTATGCACAGAGTTCACAAAGAAGATACTATTGTGGTGTGTGGTTTTTCCTGTATTAACACTGTTCTTGTGCTATGCTGCAAAGCAAAGTCAGTGTTCAGCCGTCATTTTCCTGCCACTTGCTATGCATAAGGATGAGGGATCAGAGTACAACATGAGAGTCATCATGTCGTTTGTAAAGATTTGGGACATTAACAGCCGAATCCTGTCTAGCAGGATTCAGGGCACACATAGGGCGCCCACTGCATCCTATGCAGGATTGGGCCTTCCTCGGCACAGCTAGCCTCCATGAAGGAAAATTTGTCCCTTTAACCCGAGAAATGCGCCAGCCGCCCCAATGGGCCTCCTCGAATGTACGGCAGCAATTTTACTGGCGTACATTTGAGGGGATTGGATTGGTAACTGACTCACAGCCCAATTCTATTCCACGGCAATGCAGCGGGACCGTGCGACCCACTCTGTATCCTACATGGGATTCAGCAGGCCAGAGGTGTCTTTGAGGTAAGGGGACATTCATCCCCTTGCCCCGGAGAAAGCCCCAGGCACAGCAATGGGTCTCTTCAGACTTGTGCTAGCTAAATTGCTGGAGCAAGTCTGAGGCAATCCATGTTGGCATATCAGGCCTGGGATGGCGGTAGGGTATGGCGCACATCAGCACCGCCGATCCCACCACCCTCTCAGGGTTAATCTGCCCACCTCCACCCCCATTGTCAACCTCCCCCACCCCATTATGTTCCCTCCCCACCTTTCCGTGCCCTTTCTTCACCCCTGTGCTGCCCGATGGGCGCTTACCTGCTCCACCGCACGTCACAGCCTGCACTGGCAGTGGTGGGGAAGTGCAGGCCTTTGCACTGGCACGCCTACTTCCTGCACTATCGCAACGTGCTTTCAGCACATTTGTGACAGCTAGCACCAGCACAGTGCAAGGATAGGATTGTGCCATCAGTGGATGTGTTGCAGTATGAATCTGTGTTGACCTAGCACCTGTGTGCAAACAACTTGGACCTGTCTAACAGCAACAAATGGCAGTGCAATTGAGGTGAGCTGGAAGTTGAGAAGTGGGGGGGGGCTTTTTGCAGAAGTCTGTGGTGCTGGCCAAGGTAAAAAGATTTCATTGAGCAATTCTGCCTAGAGCGTGTGTGTCTGAGTGCATCTGATCCCTGAAAATGACCCTGTGCACAACACTTTTCCAGGAATGGAGTAAAAGCTAAGTAATTGCATGGGTTGGATTATATGATCCCTTCCAACACCATGATTAACTGAGTGCTGTGCTGGTAGATGTTTTCTGTAGTTGTGAAATCAATCTTACCCACTGCTGTTTGCTTTGTCTGTGAGCAACAATTTTACAGAATATGAAAAATGCATACTATGTGGCACATTTCCACCATCTGGTTCCTTACCATGCGGTTTGCATTTGCAATCTCCGTTTCCATTGTTCAACCAGTGGTCTGTGCTCATACTTTTGTCTTGTAACACATTAGCCCATGTGGACTGCAGTGGTTTTATTCACACCTCATAAAAATAAAGTTTTGCAAAGGTGCTCCATTCCTTGAGTTTGAAACTTGCTGGCATCGTAACGTGAGGTCGAAATAAACCAGCCCACATCAAAACACTAACTTCAGGGCTAAAAAAAAATATTGAGGTAAGAAAAGTGTGTGTGTGTGTGTGTGTGTGTGTGTGTGTGTGTGTGTGTGTGTGTAAAAATAGATATATAGGAACATAGAACACTACTTTATACTGAGTCAGACCATTTGTTCCATATAGTTCAGCATTGTCAATACTGACTGGCATCAACTTCCCAGGGGTTTAGACAGAAATTTTTCTCTGTCCTACCTATGGATGCCAGGGATTGGACATGGGACTTTCCACATGCAAAACAAGTGATCTATCACTTGTCAATGGCACCTCCCTAATATAAGAACTGTTTTAACATAAATGTTTTTCCAAGGGAGACAATAGTCACCCCCAAATCAGCACACTGTGGATTTGCAAAAGTAGTTCTGCTTAGAGTGATATCTGAAAGTTGTCACTTATTATGATGATTTGGTTTAAATGTGTAATTTTCATTAATAAACATAAATGTTCAGTCTTCATTAACTTGAAACACAAATAGTGAACAAACTCAAATTAAGCAGTTCAACTAGGTATGCTGGAAAGCAGGGGCTCTTTGTGAGGAGAGGTTTACTCCTGTCTCTGATGTTTGGCTCCATTACCCAAAGCTTAGACCGTAACTATGCTTCCATTAGCACAATGGCCCTGTTCCCAGTTGGCTGAGAATTAAAGATATATTAGGGTATAGCTAGCACAGGGCTTGCATGCTTTTACAGGCAGTATAATAGCCCACCCAGTAAAAGAAGAACTTGTCCCACTAGCCTATTTATATGAAATTGTGAAACATTGAGGGCACAATCCAGCCATAATTAAGAATCTTAAGGGCGTATTGATTTCAATGGGAAAAGCTTTTGTGTGTGCTTAAGTCCCCAGTGATATCAATGGAAATGCAGTGTGATTAATGGCCCAATCCTATCTGTGGTACGCTGGCGGACCATGAGGTCCACTAATGTACTACATGGGCCACTGTTGGGGCAGCCGCTCTACCATTCTGTGGAGCGCTGCCATCTGTGCAAGGCCTAGAAGGTCATGTGCTGCTGATAGCACCCTGCAGGTCAGCTCTCAGTGGGTCTCTGCTGCTGGTGGTGGTGGTAGATTGGAGGTTGAACGGGACAGATCCTGGCAGCAGTGGCATGCAGCAGATCTGAAATTTCTGTCCTGGCCAGACACACCTGCAGAAGTTTCTATGCCAACAAAAGAGCTGGCAGGGCGTTTTGAGTCATAGTGGACCAAGGAGCAGCCAAAGAGGTAAGTAATTTTTTGCTTTACTTGCCTCTCCCAGCCGGCCTAATCCCCAGCTGGCCTGCAGGATACAGCAGTAATTGCGTCAGCATCTCTGCACCATGCAAGCCTGCCCAGGATAGGATGGGGTCGTAACTTTCTTTGCATCATGACATAATACATTATTTGAATGAACAAGAGGCACCCAAAATGCTACTGTGCCATTTGATTTTAGATCTCTCAAGACAGGACTACATATTCTGCCACAACTGCATGATTTCAGAGCTCAAATGCTACTTCTTGGCAAATGGGGGTCAAAAGGACCCCAATTTGAAGTGAAGAAAAAGCAGGTAAGGAGAAGGCACTTAATTCTTCTCATTGTTACCCAACACATGCACATGGTCATGGGTGCACACTAAGAGGAGTATGTGACCCAGACAGATTGCATTTTCCCATTGGACAGGATTGGTGCTAAGAGAGCTCCACTCCCAGAAGCCTCTTGCAAAAGGCAAATTCCTCACCAACCCTTTGCCAATCCAGTGAGAGCCATTTGTTAATTGCGTGTTAAGCAGAAAAGTGTTCAACATGTTCTCCTAGGACTGGGCACAAAAGAAATGAAAGTGTAAGTGTCCATCCCTTGTGAATTGGGGATGATCCACCCAAGGACCATAAGGAAAAAAGGTAACAGGTCTGGGGCTGGGAGAATAGCAACTGGTGGGAGGAGTTGGGGGGGAAGTAGTTGGGGAAGGAATGGATCAGGTGTCCTCTTCCTGCTTTTCCACTGGTAATGGCACCCTTCCAGGGTTGATTTGCAGAGGGAAAGCAGCTAGTAGACACTGAAGTCATGAGCCTAGAGAGAATACGGAGCACTACCTTATTTGAATCTTCAGAATGCAGGCATGGCCTCTCCTCTCCTTGCCCACACATGATGCTTCCTGAAAATGCCTGGATATGAGAACATATGGAGAAATCTGACCTGGGCTGTGTACAGATACTTAGCAATGGCTGGTAGCAATATGTGCTATTCAAAGAGATGAAGTGAGCTTAACTAAAAATTATTCTTGAATCTGATATCTGCCTTTGGAGCAAGGGCAGTCCAAGCTATGATCTTCTTTCACAGAGTTGCTAATTGATCATTTATAATACTTCTACAGGTTAAGAGTATTTACCTTGCTTAAAGCAGTTGTAATTTAAATGCCTACTATTGGCAAAATGTGCTTTTAACTAAAATGCTGAGCTGCACTGAATAATATTTTTCCCAAATACTATTAGATCAAAAGGTTTAGCTTTTTAGCACATGCTTGTTCTTCTAATGTATTATGTGATCTGAAATTATTTTAATGCTGCCTTCCACACTTAATGGTTTTTGTGTTTTATTTACATTTGCACGAAGGGATGTGGCGAAAGGAAATTCATTTTGCAAGAACTTTTATGGATTTCTGGCATTTAATTGTGCTAATTTCCTACTTATCTTCTGAGATAAATGGAACCAAAAGGAAATGGATCTTAATTGCCAATGTTACTAAGATGATTGCTCTAAGTGGCTTTGCCGGGTGTACCGCAGAGGCACCTTGACACATTTCTGTTCCTTTGAAGGCCTTAAATTATTTGGAATGGAGAGCTGTTCTTTTTGAACTGGCATATTGTAAGTTATATATACAGTACTGTGATGGGTGGCCTTCCACTTTTCTGTGTTCAAAATTGGGGGAAATACTAGATATTGAGAACATTGACATCCATGAAAAGCTGCAGTTTGGTGACTAAACAGAGCACCACGAGAAAATGATCAGCAGCTTGAGGGTTGATAAGTGTTCTAAATAAGATCAGAACATAATGCAAGAAGAGTTCTTCTGGACCCGATCAAAGGTCCACCATGTTCAACATCCCATTCCCCACAGTGGCCAACCAGATACTTCTGGGAAGAAACCAACAAGCAGGACATGAAGGCAACCGACCTCTTCAATGGTTGTTCCCGTGCAAATGGTGTTCAGAGGCATATTGCTGCCTCTGAACCTAGAGGTAGTATGTAGCCATCATACCTAGTAGATACCTAGGTAGATTTGTCCTGCATGATTTTTTCGAATCTCCTTTTAAAACCATATAAGCTAGTGGCCATCACCACATCTTGTGGCAATGAATTCAGTAAATTTATTACGGTACTGCAGATGAACTCATTGCCATTATTGTAGTGGTAGACAGTTGACATATGTAAGTTTCTCCATCGTCCGCCCCAGCAGGACTGCCGCAAAAGGCGTGCACTCCACGTGGTATCTGAGTCCTCCCTGGTCCCAGGGAAAGAGGGGTAGAAACAAAGAGGAGGGGTTGCTGGCCCAACAATTGGGACCCCCCAACTAGGCCTCAGAGTGCAGCCATGGGGAAGGAGTCACTTTATGTTCCTCCTCGCTCCTTCCCTGGGCTTGCCCCAGTCCCAGGGGAGCAGACAGAAAGCAGCCCTCAGGTAACCTGTCCAGAGACCTCTCATCATCAGTGCCTGAATGTCTTATGAAGCCCTGAGCCCTCCGTCTCTCTCTCATCCCCACCCTCAGCTCCACCTGGTCCAGCCCTGGGGTTAAAGGGCCAACATTGCCCCAGAGTAGGGAACCCCTCATTCTGTGCGGAGCAGCCAACTCTATGCCTTGATGGCCTGGGGGACAGTGGAAGAACCAAATGTCAGCTGTAGCATGTAGAAACCATGAGTTAGCTGTACGGTGCTGGTGGTTGCTCCCCCAGGGTTGTGATGGGATAACTGAGGTCCCTAAGATGGTGGGGCGAATCTGGAAATGGACAACATATAGTAAAGAAGACACAGTATTTAAGTTTTACATGTTTTATTCTTCAAGCCTTTTTTGTTGTTGTTATGCCTAAGATTGATGTTAATTCAGATTTCTTCCATATGTGATTCACACAGCCCCATCAAAAGGTTTTCTGTGGTTAGGAATCAATGGACATTAAGATTTTGACTATAGAGAACAAACTCTCTTGAATGAAAATGCCTCTAGAAGGAAGAAGGAAAGGTTGGGCAAAGAAAGCATTTGCCGAAATTAAGGGGCCAAAAAGACAGCAAAAAGACAGCTCACTTTTGTCTTCATAAAAGTATTCTAGGATACAAAAGAAGCATATTTGCTGCATGGAAACTGTGTGGCTATGAATTATTTACAACTTCCTTTTTGCTGCTTGGTTTAATTTACAAATAATGTTATTTAAAAACAGCTTTCAAGATCTAAGGAATCAGTCTCATTTTTTGTAATTTGGGGATGCTAGAAAAATTTATTATGGCATTCATTGTATTGTTCTTTTTTTGTTTTTAATCACTGGAAATATCTGCAGAAAATATTTTGGAATGATTTATTATCTGATACTCAGGAAGAGATCCTGAGTATCAGATAATAGGTCAGATCCTCGTCTGTCACTCTTACAAAGCAATGTAAGCCAGAGAATCGTTTCATACAGCTACAGCATGATTACCATAATCTCCAAAGAGAAGACATGCTAAATCTGTTATTCAAAATAATAGTTATTTGAGTGCCATTATAACTACAATATCCAAGAAGGAATGGCAGGGAATAGACCACTGCGATAAATGGAAACTGATAGACTTGTCTTTCTTTCCTGCAGTCAAGAAGTGAAATAGAAACGTATGGCAGGTTTTTATCATGTAAATAGGAATGTTAGATATATAGTGTGCACACAGGTATTCCGCTATTAGCATATAAGAACTCTGTGGCATGTAGTTGTGTCTGCATTGAACAGCAAGTCCAACCTAGCATGGCCCTACCTAGCATGGACCAGGTATATGGATCAAGTCTCTGACTCCATGTCTCGAGTCAAGTCCCAAATCTCTGGATCCAAGTCTCAAGTCAAGTTCTAAGTCTTTGCCCCCAAGTCCTGAGTCTTTGGTTGCAAGTTGCGAGTCCCTATCTATTTAATGGGGAAAATAGGTTTAAACCTGAATAAAATTCGACGTTGTAAAAGGCTCCAAGTCTCAAGTCAAGTCTTTCGAGTCTTTCACAATTGCCGAGTCAAGTCCGAGTCGAGTCATTGACATGACTTGAGTCCGACTTGTCCAAGTCAATAGAGTCCCAAGTCTACATCACTGGCATGGACCACCTGTGGAAGCTAACATGAGATGAACACAGTGACAGCCTATGATCTACCAAGTGGTAACTCATTGTAGGACTACAACCAAGTGATGGGGCAGTTACATATTAGCCCTCTCCAGATGTTCCCATGAGAGATAATGCATGAGGGACGTATCTAGGACATGCCACTTAGCCCTCACCCTTGCCAATGATGCACGTGCTCCCCCCCCACTCCCCGTGCAGCTTCTTCCCATGATGGGAACCTGAAACGTTCCAGGGTAGACCATTTTCAGAAATGATGGGAGGGTAGGGGGGAGTCTCTATTGTGGCTTTCTTGCAAGTATGACATTACTTATCACATTGGCATGTAATGAGGGAAAGTCAAATATTGATTTGGATAGTACTTCCTTTAAAGGTGGCTATCTGGTGATTGTACACTTTCCTCTACCTGTGAATGGGTGCAATTCTAAAGCAAACATATTATCCATTGTTGCTTGTCTTTATTGCTCTTTGGGAATATTCATAATATCCAGGTCCTGAGAGCAATGCCTCCCCTGGAAAATGATGACATTTTTATGATTATGAAAATACTACAGTCTGTCTGCACCTGCATAATGCAGTGTGATGTGCTATCATCACACAAGTACAGGAAATAAATCCACCATTTAAATGCAGGGTTGCCACGTTTGGACCAACCTCTGTAACTGTGCTAGCTTCATCCAAAGATATTGTCCTGCTCTACAAAAGTTGTATAAGACAATCCATTAAAAAAAAGTTAGAATTCAAATATTTTAGGACACGGTAATTGCTATCCAACTTTGCTATGTAAATGATTAGAAAACTTGATTTTATTAAAAGGCAGTACTGTCTCTATGTAAAAAGTGTAAATAAATAAATAAATAAATAAATAAATAAATAAGTTGTGCAATCCAGCTCATTAATAGAAAAATGGGTATGGATTATTTTGTTGTCGTCACCCATTATTCCTTGGATGTCAAGTGTTACTGCCAGTAGGGAGAGGAGCGATACATAGAAAAACAATGCAGAAGAAGTCATTATAGGAAATCTGTGTTTGCATTACAAAAGTTCAAATGAGACCTGCAAAAAAGTGTGCGGAGAAACAACTCAGCAATTGGAAACGTGGCGCCTACAAATTGTGATGAATTGTGATGACTCAAAAACCTTATGAACAGAAAGTAAAGATGGGATTGTAGGCTACAACCCCATCTTTACTTTCTGTTCATAAGGTAACCTTTTTAGAGTTGAAAGAGTATTTTAAAGTGTGAGCACAGAGCACGTTAGCGGGATGAAGTTTATTCACAAAGGAGTAATTGTTTGAAGGAGTTAACATGATTTGTTTGCATTAGTCTGTTCTGGATCCAGCCTGCTGCAGCTGGTTTATGATTGTTAGGCAAGCTGGACTTGGAGCAGGACTGGCCCCAACTCTCAAATAAAGGGTATGTGGAACGGCTGCTTCAACTCATCTCTACACACCAGCGTTACTCTTTGCAGTCTACATCCGCAGAGTGGTGTCGCCTTCAAGGGATGTTGGCTTCCTTCCAAAACCCAAACTGCATTACAGCTGGTCCCAATTATCCTAACCACACTGTGACTACAGGCACAAATAGCCGGCTTCTTGGCTCGGCTCTGTGGCTTAATGAATTAGTTATTTAATAATTTGACAGGAGGACTCGTTGTGTTGTGTTTGGCCATTTGCTGTTTAAGCTTATCTTTCGAACTGTATCCATACACTCCTGTGGTGCTTGTTGACTGACACTGTAATCGATTTACATGTGCAAACACATATTGGCAGGATATAAAAGATAATCTTGAGTATTCAGAAGGTCCTCCAGTCTACAAACTTGTGTTTGGATGGCTGACTCTATTTGCCAGCAACAAAACTCCAATGACTGAGTATGTAAAACACACACTTTTTTCAGGCGTTAGATTCAAAGCAGTGATTCTTTTCAGATTTCTTTTTAAACAACATGTTCTTACCAGCCTTAATTAGCTATCCATAGAAAGGTGAGCGTTTTCAGAACTGCACATTTGCCATTGAATGTGCACCTTCTGTTGAAGTCATTTGGATATGCAAGATCAGATTTGCGCTAGAAAGAGTAGCTTCTGAATACCCCCACAAAACATTTGGGTATTAAACTGCTATGCAAGGATAGAATCAGAATATTCAATGCTTTCCCATCAGAGCTTTGTCTGTAACAAATCACTGAGAGGATTTTGTTACCAAGCAACCAAGACTTGCTAACTTATGGTGCAAGACTGTGAATTCTAGATGACTATATAAAGATGAATTAGAGAAATGAATGGTGCAGCCCTGGGAAAAAAATGGTGAGATGCTGCACTGAGGAAGCTACAGTTCTTATAGAACTGCTGCTGGTGTGTTGATAAGGCAGCGCTAAGCTTGAAAAAGAAATTGTTAATTGATTTATGTCAATCTATACCTTGTCCTATCTCTGAGGTTCAGGATGGCTTGCAGTACTTCAGAATTATCTATCTCCTGCTTTGTTTGCTTGTCAACATTCAAAGACTGAAGGGGCCTAGGCAAATACTATCTCATTTTCTCACTAAGCCTAAAGGACAACAGCATTAAAAAAAAACACCCAACAAATTTCCGTCTAAATATCACATACCTTCACTTTTATCAGTCAAATATCAACATCCTGGTCGTGACACATACAGGATTTAAAAATACGTTTCCTACAGCTACCACACTCCCAATGGTCATTCATTTATTTATTCATTCATTCTATGGTATATTTTATCCTGTCTTTCTTTCAGGGAAGCCAGGGCAACTTACACAGCAGAGAAAAGGAACCATAAAATTAATTAAGAAGAAAATCCAAACTGAGGACCATCCCACCAACCCCACTACCACAACTCTCACTCTTCACCAATCTCTTGAAGGAGTGCAGGGTCAATCAAACCTCAGTGTTAAAGGCATTTCAGAATTGGTGACACCACTGAAAAGGCCCCGCTTCTGGTGGATGCCCGTCATGACTCTGAGAACAAGGGTTGTAACTGTAGCTAAGTCAGACTTCTCCATGAAAAGCTGCAGCTGGCAAATCATCCAAAGATGATAAAAGGTGATCCTTGTCACTGAGGACACCAGACCATCAGAACCTCCAGATGAAGGAGCACTCCCAAACTGTAAACCTGCTCTTTAGGGGGAAGTAACCAGGTTGAACACCATCTCCCAGGCTAGTAGAAACCCTCAAAAGCAGCAACTCTGTTTTGCCTGGACTAAGTTTCAGCTTCTTTTCCCCCATCCAGCCCCACACAACTGCTATTCACTAGTTCAAGGTTTCCACTGCTATCGCAGGATCAGATGCAAAAGTAGGATAGAACTGGGTGCCATCGTCATCGCTGGGCTGGGGCTTGACAGTGGCAGGCAGGAGCAATTCCACTCTCTCCCACCCAGGCAGTGGTTCAATTGCCGGAGAGCATACCAGCCAGACAGTATCACATTGACCTTTGAGAAGGGGAAGGAAGAAGAAGTGCTCATGTGAAAAGGGATTGCTCCTTGGGTCCTAGAGTAGCACATAGAGTTAAGAAAATCTAAAGTCACCGTGCAACTCTAGATTTTCAAAGTTTACTTCTAGGCTGCTGAGAGTTCCATGGCAGCCAACGATCCGTGCTCTATAGGATTGGGTCATTAGTTGGGCTCCTAAAGTGATCCAACTGGCATATACTGTATGGAACATAACACTGCACTCTCACAGGCCCAAACTCAAAAGATTTGTAAGAGCAAAAGAGTCCTCCATTTTTACTAGTGCGATGTCTTTTGGGAAAGCAAAATATTATGCCATCCAGCACATGCTGTTTTACTATCTGTACTAGTAGACTGCGACCTTTCAGTGCGTGGAGGTTAACAAAGACAGGCAAATTAGGGTCATGTTACAGAGTACTGGAAGTGCTTGTTTAGCATTTCCAAGTTTGCTTCTTTTTTTCTTATAGTCAATAACTGCTGAGTTGGAGCTGTCTGGGACTGTAGCAGGGGAGGTGGGCTTTAACCCTACCCCTACCAAGTTCAACCACCTTTCTGCACCTGCTGTTTGTCGAGGATTTTAAAACTCTCATTGATGCCAATGGAAGACCTTCCCTCTTGAAAAATAGTAGCTGTGGGGGTGGGGGTGGGGGTGGGGGTGGGTGGGTGATGGGGATGAGAGATCCAGATTGGGAGTGTGGTGAGGGAGGACCAACAAAGACCCATGATCTAGCTTCTATGTACTGTTTTAGAAAAAGTAAAGACGGAAATGCTAATCATATGCTTCCTGTTATATTTACTTTGACCCTCGGGCATAAAAGGAAGGGGAGAATGCTGCAAATGTAGCTGCAGTTACAGACTAGCTGAGAATGGTGTTTGCCTGGATGCCTGAAATTATTGACAGATTCTTAGTGATTTGTAGTTTACATGCTTTACTGCCTCTTATGCTTCATATAATATTCATACTGGTGTTTGGGCAGGCTGTTGTGATTTATACTGAGCAGATGTTTGAGCAGACCTTGGTGAATTACAGAGTCAGCAATCAAAATTGAGGGAGAGAAACAGGAAGGCATCAAATACACACCAAACCCAGAGAGGAAAGACTATGCAAGCAGCATGAGAGGAAAGACTGAAGATGCAGAAACATTTCCTAATATGAGAAAGAACCTGAGCAAACCTGGCTAAAAGAAAAAAAAATGTACCACTGAAATGTGAAGAAGGGGAGAGGAATGGCACAACTAACGAACTGTTACTTGTGTTAGGAGTCAGTGATGGAGTCTTGAGTCAGACTCAAGTCGTGTCAATGACTTGACTCGGACTTGACTTGGCGATTGTAAAAGACTTGAAAGACTCAACTCAAGACTTGGAGCCTTTTACGACAAGTCAAATTTTATTCAGGTTTAAACCCATTTTCCCCATTAAATAGATAGGAACTTTCAACTCACAACTAAACACTCTCGACTTGGGGGCAAAGACTTGGGACTTGACTTGAGACTTGGACCCAAAGACTTGATCCACATCCCTGTTAGGAGTGAACAGGAGTGGTTAGGGGAATACCCTGATCTGACCCTACGTGAAAAAAGACATGTGCAATTTTGCTGCATCCATGTCCTGGCCCCTTCTGTTCACTTCCTGGGGAGTCAAGGGAGGGGGGGGCTCTTTTACTCACATGAGGGATTGGTTTGCACAAACCATCTCACCATGCAATTAAGGAAATGACCCTGAACTCACCAGGACGTGAGAGGAAGGGCTAGGATGTGCACACAGCATGTACTTACCCCTCACTTATCTCATGGAGATGGTTCAGGGGATAAAGTATTGTCTGAACTGGGCTACAGTGGTTGTTTATAATGACCCCTAAACTTTGAGTCCAACCATTGGAGAGTTGGACTTGCCAAGAAGAAAAGCTGGAGCCCCTTAACCCTTTAGGAAATGAACCTAACTGTATAATAGTGATCTGCCAATAGTGTGACATAAAAATACTTGTAACTTTTCAGCAAAGAGTATTAGGTTCCTGGAGTACTAGGTCATTCATAGCAACTCCTTTAGTGCTAATAACTGACATAGTTCATTCATTCCACCAAGAACCCAATCCTATCTTACACACACACACACACACACACACACACACACACACACACACACACACACACACACACACTGGTGCAGCCGTGCCAAAAACGGGCACACTGTATCCAGCGGGGGTAGGATTGGGATGCTTCAGCAGGGAAAGGAAATTTAAATCCCCCTACTGTCAGGTAAACCTCTCAACCCACAATGGGTCTCCTAAGTCCTGCGCTAGCAATTTCTCCAGCACAAGTCCAAGGAGAGAAAGGGGGCAGAGAGGCAGCAAAAATAGAGGGTAGGATCTGGCACGCACCATCGCCGCTGGACCCACCCCTTCCTGCAGCCTCTCCACCCCATCACGCCCCTCCCTGCCCAGTTTCTCCCCTTCCCTGCCATCTTCTCACCTCCCATGGTGGCTTACCTGCCCCTGTGGGTGGCTGGAACTCTGGTGAAGTGGCCAGGCTCCGACCTTCCCATCGGTGTCCGGGCAGTGCGCTACTGAATGCGCAGCCGGAAAGTGCTTTCCAGCACTTTTTCAGCAGTGACCGGCAGCGAAACTCTCCAACGGTACCTGATTAACAGCACAATCCTGCACAAATATGCATGGCTGGCCTAAAGGGGCTGGCCACTGCATCTTGATAGGATTGAGGGCCGCGTTAGTGCAGCCTGGGCTCACCTTGGGAGAAGGGGACTTTTGTCCCCTTACTCCAGTGTAAGCGGGGGAGGGCCCAATGGGCGTTCTAAGATGCACGCCAGCTCTGAAGCTGGCGTACGTTCAGGGAGGCCATGTAAGGCCATCCCAGGCTGCAATGGGGCTTGGGATATTGCCACCAATATCTCTGCCCCCTCCTAGCCCATGCCAGATAATGGCCCCTGCTCGCCTCCATGCCAACCAGCATGGGGCTTACCTTGCGTGGCCAGTGTGGAGTCGGTTCCACGGGCTAGTGTGGTGCCAGCTTCCGCACTGGCGCTGCTTCCTCTCCAGGGGTTGCAAACGTACTTTACGGCACATTTGCGACTCCTTAGGCCGGCTGAGCCGACCTAAGTTACGGAGGATTGGGCTGCCCCAGATACTTTATTTATTTTTTACCTGCAGCAAGTTTAATGGTGTATATAGCTAATACTGAAGATTCATTACTGACAGTGCCATTTGTGTGCTGGAACACTCTCCTGCATTTTACAACTTCTCTTGTGTATACCGAATTCAAATAGATAAATACAATTCTGGGGAAAATAGAAGTGGAATGTCTCGTGTCAATTTGATGAGGGTAATAATGCTACTTCATTTTATAGTGCACCCTTATCATATGGGCATGAAATAAAACCATCTTAGAAACATTTAGAAAAGGTTTTTAAAGGGAGAACTGTAGAGGGGGAAAAAACCAGAGGTGGAAGTAGTTACACCGCAGATTCACATAGAAGGGTCCACCTGAGCACTTGCTGACTTACTGTTACACCACGGCAGCAGCGTAGCTAGCCTCACCGGGGCTGGGGGAGGCACCACTTGACACCCCTGTGATGTCACAAGCCCCTCCCCCTCGCTCGTTGTCATGAGCTCCGCCCTTCCAGGCCATTTTCTGGCGAAAATACACCCACCCAGGATTTTTGCTGGGAAACGGCCATTAGGCGGCTGCCCAGGCGCACACGGGTTGGGGGGGGGAAACGCTGAAAACAACAGAAAGTGCCGCCACAGGTTTGTGCATCCCCCTGCGGCTTGTTCCCCCCCGCACTGCCTGGTGGCAGACCCCCCCGACCCCCCATTTCTACACCACTGCACCACAGGACCCACAAACAGGAGATGATTCCTGGATGCAACCAGATCAAGATTCAAACCAGCCTTAAATAGAGCCAGGATCTATAAAATGGCAAATGTGGGGTGGGGATGAGGGGCAACAGATGGCCTTTGCTGATGGGTCCCTTCAAACCTGGATGCCCTGGATTAAAAAACAAAAAGCACTAAACTTTCTTTGCTTCTTCAAAGTAAACAAAAGAACTGCAAACCTGAAATAGACCTTAAATTTTGTACTGATTCAGGACAGCTTATCTGAAATAAAACCTCTTATTTACAGTGATTTGTGCTTTTTCTTCCAATTTTACAGGTACTGGAGGATGAATCCATTGTCAGGAGACTAATTGAATTGACCTTGGTCACTCAGTGAAGCAGTATTTTTGCTGGGATAGCAGTATTGGATTAAAAAAAAGTTCCAGATAACTACAAGTTTTAAATCAATTGGTTGTTTCTATAGACATAGGAGGTATAGCGATAGATTACAAAGTAGTATATGCTGGGGAAAATATCAATATATGAATATACTGTATATTTCTGACTTTTCTCCTTTTTAGAGAATTGTTCCATTGCTACCGGCAAGTGAAGCATATATTTAACGCATCCCCATCTTTTTAGCTTGGGTAGAAGGCCATTATAATTTAGGTAAATCCTCCTCCTTTTCATTAAATCAAAAGAAGGCTCTGTTGGAACTGTACAAAACTCGCAGTCTCATTATACAACTAAAATGTTCAAGAATTCTCTCACCCCTATTCTTTTTCCTGAGGAATGTATACGTCGTTTAGGGTTGCAAACTTGAGCACATGTTGCACAGGGGGAGCAACGTGATGGGACAGAGTTGGCTTGCCAGGCCTTTGGAAGATACAAACCACTGCCTTTGCAACAGCTGCCAGGCTTGTTGTTGGTTTGCATAAAGAGGGTTAGATCCTGACTCCCCATCTCTCTTCTTTTTCTCTCTACACTGCTCTGTCCTCCTCCCATGTCCTACAGTGTGGGCAATTCCTCAGCTATATTTTTCAAATGCAACCAGTGTGTGTGTGTGTGTGTGGGGAGAACATCTACATTTATCCTCATTGTGCTTTGATACTCATACTATTTTGAAATAGTGAGTGTATGTGCATCCTTCCCCAAGTGATCTGTTGGGCTGGTTGGGTGGTATTGTCTTATGTGAAAAGGAAAGAGGTGGATGAGTCACCTTCACAGCTGTTGCTGCTGCAACTACCCAGGTTGCTTTGCTACTGTCTATCCTGTGTCCCTTGGCTCGAGAAAACATGCATGGGGGGAGGGGCGATGGGTGAAGCACATGCAAGCAGCCTTTAGTTCCTCCTGCAGCAGCCTATGAAATGGCATTCTTGTGCTGAAAGAATCCAGCTGGCTCCTGGCATGGTTGACATGGTCCAAGCATGTCCATGAAGTTAAAATGCTGGTGCAGCTAAATTTTAGTTCAGAAATTATAGCTTTACTGTAAGAAGTCTGCCAACCAGCACTGAATTCTGGCTTTTATACAAAGCATTCTGACAACTACCTCAGAGGTTAAAAAAAGGAGAGAGAGAGAAAAAAAAACACCTATGGGTGGGCTGACTTTTTCCTGGCTGGTTGGCCTAAATGCTACAGGCAGCTAGCCGTCAGCTGCCAATGACTTGTGTGCTTACATAACAGGGCACTCTAATTATGTTTCTGATGCTCCTCGCTTGCAGTTTTAACTTTGCAATGATAAGATTGTTTTTCAGTGTTATTCTGTCGCAGTAGGAGACATACGCTTTGTAACAGGGTGTAGGGTCATAACCTATGTTCCTGCAGCAAAGGGACATACTGCAGCATAGGGTCCCTTATGCACTGTTCATACCTTCCCATTTCCTCTCCTTGACTTATCTGGCTTCCTAGCAGGTTTCCGCATGTCATGCTAACTATTCTGCTGCTACGTCCCAAGTATCCAGCTTCATAGTTGTCATCCAATGTATATCCAGATGTCATGTTGTCCGTTTGGCACTGGAGTACACAATCAGGAACAAAGGAATAGGCTGGTATCTTTTTGTCCCTGAGAGAAGCTAGGCTGGCAAGATCACACTAGACTTGCCCTTGTCAGACTAAAGTAACTTGCCCATATGCATTGTAGAGCTCCAGATACTAAAATTGCCTCATCTCTTACATTTGATTTGTGATTGTGTATCAGCTCAACTTGGATGATGATTACTGTGTGACATTTTTTTAAAACAAGTCTTTGTTGATTTGATTTTTATCCCACTTTTCAGTCCAGAAGATCTTCAAGGCAGTTTCCAAAATAATAAAAAATAGGTCTGCTTCAATCCCCTCCAACATGTAGTATTGCTCTGGGACAGTTTGTCCAGCCGTGCAAAGTCCAGTTGGTTGTCTATTGCCTACTTCCACTGTTCTTATTCCTTTCCTTCAAGCACTACACATTTTTTCACTGTCCTAGGGCAGAGATGGAGGAACCAGGTGCAGTGACAAGCTGCCTGAAGAAAACAGCAGGACAGATAAAATCTGTAAGTTAAGTGTGGAGGTGCCCCCCAGGAGGGCATGGTCTCGGTATCCCTGGGCCCAGCTTGGGGCTCTGGAGGACAGTATCTGCCCACAGATGGGTGCCAATGAACTGCCCCCTGGGAGGCTTCAGAGATGTTGTGGGGAGGAGGTTAGAATCACACCCTCCTCCTCTTTTCCAGCACTTGACATGCCAAACTGGGCTTGGTGAAGGGCAACCGTACTGGGAATGCCCCATCAGTTCCAGTCTTCCACCTGTGGCTTGGCTCTTTGGCTTCATCATTAGCCAGCATCACGGCTTTTAAGCTTATCCCCCTGCTCTGCCCTGCTCCTTCAAGTTGTATGCAGATGCAGCGTCTTGGTTGCTCCACTAACTGGAATATCAATCAAGTTCCCTATAGGTCATGCTTCCAGCCACATAGGCTCACTTGGAGCACGGTCGGGTGGAGCGCTGAGCAGTGTGGCTTGGCAGCAGCCCTGGGCCCTTCCTGATGGGGCAGGTGTATCCTCTGACAGTAAGGATGTTAGAAGAGCTCTGTCCTACCAAAGCCAGATCTTGTTTCCCAAATGGCCAGGCAGATGCTTCTGGGACACCCACAAGCAGGCCATGAAAGCAATAACTCTTCCCAGATATTTCCCCCTGCCACCCAGCAACTGGTATTCACTATTCCACTTCTGAACCTGTTGGTTCTGTTTGGCTATCATGGTCAATAGCTGCTGGTAGACCTACCCTCCATGATTTTGTCTATGTCCCACTTAGAGCTATATCATCATATCCTGTGGCAGTGATTTCCATAAATGAATTTAAGATCTGCTTATCAGCTCTAGCACAACACATGAATTAAACGAAGCTGTATCCAAAACTGCATCACCAAGTCCAATTGGTCAACTTCAGTTGATACTTTATGACAGTAAAGAGTGCTTGCCTCCATAATTTTTTCAGGAACAGTTCCAATCTTGTGAAAGTAGACCCATCATAAATTCAGCCCTATCAGTACACAAGCAGAACTCTGGCTGCTGTGATAGTCATTAGCTAGATTTAAAATGGCCGAACAGTCACCATGGTGGAGTCATTAGCGACGGCTGTGTCAGCTCCAGCCTCAGTGCTGCAGTAAGCAATGCTTTGCGTCCCCCCATAAAGCTGAATTAAGAGTTTGCAAAGCATTTTAATCAGTAATTCTATTGAATGTGTGCCTCGTTCTCTGGCCCAACAAAATTTGTTAGCCCCAGCACACAAGATCAGCTGCAGAAGTATGCTATTTATTCTGTACTCACAGCAACTCAGCCAAGTGTGAACAAACTGAAATGTCTTCCCAGGTTGTCTGGCTTTGCATTCATCAATGTGATGCCCCATACTGCTTTCAGCTGCCACCTTCTGTGTCACAGTAAAAGTGGCAAATCATGATATAAGACAACAACAACAAGGCACAGATAAGCTTTTGAGTATTCTGTGAGTATACTGTGCAGATGTTAGGAGTCTCGACACTGAATGCACATAGAGGAAGGAGAAGAATTGCATCTGTTGGCTCCCAGTCCTACACGTGTTTAGCAGCACTCCTGAAAAAGCCTGTGCATGTAGAAACTAAGCAAAACTGGAGTCTCTACAATCATGCCTACAGAGCCTCTGAATGCAGTATTTGCACATATGCAGGCTCTTAGAGGTTACACAGGATACACATAGGAGGGGAAAGTGAGCACAAGCGCATGTCCCCATCTTGGTGCATTCATCCTTAAGGATGCACAAGCATCCCAGACCTGAAACTGAGTCAAGCTTTTGCACGTATTCCAAGTGAATGTCTGTAAAAACATAAACCTTTGCAAACCATCAGTTTGACCTCTTAAGAAGGCTCCAATGCCTACAAAAGGTTGAAACTTACATAAGAACATAAGAAGAGCCCTGCTGGATTAGGCCAAAGGTCCATCTAGTCCAGCTTCCTGTATCACACAGTGGCCCCACCAGATGCCTCGGAGCACAAGACAACAAGATACTTGTATCCTGTCGCCACTCCCTTGCAACTGGCACAAAGAAAACCTACTCCTGCAACCAGGAGGTTGCTTATCCCCATCATGGCTTGTAAGCTGTGATGGACTTTTCCTCCATAAATCTGTCCAATCCCCTTTTAAAGGCATCCAGGCCAGGTGCCATCACCACCTCCTGTGGCAAGGAGTTCCACAAACCAATTACACGCTGGGTAAAGAAATATTTTCTTCTGTCTGTTTTAATACTCCCTCCACTCTATTTGAGTGGATGTCCCCTGGTTCTAGTGTTGTGTGAGAGGGAAAGAACTTCAATCTATCCACTCTCTCCATCCCATGCATAATTTTATACATCTCAATCATATCCCCCCTCAACCGCCTTTTTTGTAGACTGAAGAGCCCCAAACGCTGTAGCCTTTCCTCATAAGGGAGATGCCCCAGCCCATTAATCATTTTGGTCGCTCTCTTCTGCACCTTTTCCAGTTCCACTATATCCTTTTTGAGATGCGGCGACCAGAACTGGACGCAATACTCCAGATGCGGCCTTACCATCGATTTGTACAACGGCATAATAATATTGGCAGTTTTATTCTCAAACCCTTTTTTAATGATCCCAAGCATGGAATTGACCTTCTTCACAGCCGCCGCACACTGGGTCAACACTTTCATCGACCTGTCCACCAGTACCCCAAGATCTCTCTCCTGATCCGTCACAGAAAGCTCAGAACCCATGAGCGTGTATGTGAAGTTTTGATTTCTTGCCCCAATGTGCATCACTTTACACTTACTTACATTGAAGTGCATCTGCCATTTTGCTGCCCATTCTCCCAGTTTGGAGAGATCCTTCTTGAGCTCTTCACAATCCCTGCTGGTCTTCACTACCTGGAAAAGTTTAGTGTTGTCCACAAACTTGGCCACCTCGCTGCTTATCCCCAACTCCAGGTAATTTATGAACAAGTTGAAAAGCACCGGTCCCAAGACCGATCCTTGGGGCACACCGCTTTTCACCTCTCGCCATTGTTAAAATTGCCCATTGACACCCACTCTCTGTTTCCTAGTCTTCAACCAGTTCCTAATCCACAAGAGGACGTGCCCTCTTATTCCCTGACTGTGGAGTTTTTTCAGGAGCCTTTGATGAGGGACCGTGTCAAACGCCTTCTGAAAATCCAGGTATATAATATCCACGGGTTCTCCCACATCCACATGCCTGTTGACTTTTTCAAAGAATTCTAAAAGGTTTGTGAGGCAAGACTTCCCCTTGCAGAAGCCATGCCGAGTCTCCCTCAGCAAAGCTTGTTCTTCTATATGTTTTCCGATTTTATCCTTGATGAGGCTTTCCACCATCTTCCCTGGAACAGATGTTAGGCTGACCGGCCTGTAGTTTCCCGGGTCCCCTCTTCTTCCTTTTTTAAAGATTGGCATGACATTAGCTATCCTCCAATCCTCTGGCATAGTGGCCGTTTTAAGGGACAAGTTGCATATTTTTGTCAAGGTATCAGCAACTTTATTTTTGAGTTCCTTAAGCACTCTTGGGTGAATGCCATCTGGGCCCGGTGACTTATTGATCTTTAATTTGTCAATTTAGTCTAAGATGTCTTCTCTTTTAACCTCTATTTTACTTAATTCTTTAGTCAGGAGTGGCCGTTCAGGCAGCGAACTTAATAAGCATTGACCACTCACAAAGCTTCAGGAAAGTTTAAATTAAAAATAATCTTTGCAAGTGGTTGATTCACCCTTAAAGTTGAATTATTCAATCGTATTCATGCTCACCTTGTTTTTGTTTTCGAATGTTCAAGGAGGGGAGTTCAATATTTCAAGCTTCCATGGTAGAATCCTTGTAATACATTGTCTTTATTTCTCATAACATCTGCATGGTCCTAAACAAGGCCCATTTACCCAAAAATCTGACCTTGTCTTGTGTCATTTCCATAGTCTACCAAGCCCCTTCCCCAGTCAGCCCCTGCGTGTTGCCTTTGCCCCTCTGAATGGCTCTGAAGGCGAGGGGGCGGGGCTGCCTCGTGCACCGGAGTAACGGAGGGTCAGAGTGATGCGGAACTTAGCGTTCTGCCCCACCTTCAGCAACGCTGACAGAGCAGGGAAAGGATGGATGGGCTCCAGGAAGGGGGTGGATTTGGCACTAGCAGCAGCTGCTGAATCCTAGCCCCCTTCCCAGACCTGCGTCCACAGCTGGGTCCATGTGGACCTGCACCAGCGATTTCGCTAGCACAAGTCTGAGTAGACCACTCCACGATGCGGTGGCTTACCCCTATGTTCCCTTACCCAGAGGAGACCTCTGTAACTGCCTCCCCGCACGATGCAGTGGTAGCCATTTTGGCATCGCTGCATCAGCAGGAGGGGAAAGGATAGGATTGGGCTGCTAAACCAGGGATTTCTCGGGTTGCAGATCAAGCGTATCATTTCATCACACTGGCAAGTCTATCATGGATGTCAAACCCTCTAGAATACAATCATCTGAACAAGTGTTGAACTGTTCCAGTATACCTGTGGATTTGCCATGAGAGGCCCATAAAATTTCACATAACGGCAGGTTAAATGGTGTGTGAACCCATCCCCAAATCAGTGGCATCGCTATGCCACCGCCCATGATGTCACCATCGGAAGCGACGTCATTGCCGCTGCAACTCCTTTTGGAGACACAGGGGGGGAAGGTGGGCTAACACCATTGTCTTCTCTGCCGCCAAAATGGTGTAGTTGTCACCTCCCCACCACTTTGTCACACACACCCCGCTTGTCATTCGGGGGCCCACCGCCCCCCTGGTGATGCTTCTGCCCCAAATTCTTATTGAAAAAACACCTTGAGGCTAGCAACTGTTTGTTCCTCTTAAAAAGGCTCTGTTCATACTAAGAGTACTGGCTTTCATACCCCATTACAAACAGAGGTATAAGGTACTCACTGCTTTGTCACAGCATTGCCAAACTGCTGCGGCAGAGAATTGCTTCTATCTATGGTGCTTTGAGGGTAGTAAGATTCTCCTATACTCCTGGGTCAGAAGAATGTCTCATGAAACTGCTGCAACAAAATGGGTCATTACCTCAACATTACATTACCTCAACACGGTTGTGTTTGTTGAAGCAGGTCACAGATTTCAAGCTTTGAGGCAATAATTCTCAAATCTCTACTCTGGCATAGCATAATTGAGTAGCACAGCCCCACAACGAAAAAGGAGAGGAGAGATTGATTACTTTCCCAGTTTCATGCCAAATAAATGTACATTTCGAAATGGGCCCACAAAATGTATACTTTCCATCTTGCTTTGAACTGTTCAGAATACGACGTCTGTTTTCCACAAACATGAAAGCTAATGAAAAGTCCTTTTTAATTAAACTGTTAAGATCCTCATGGTCATGCAAGCACACTTCTCCCCCTCCCCTTTTATTTCTTAGTGAATAGTCTGAGAAATAACCTTCCCCTGCTGTTTCTGCTTAATATCACAGGCTGACATGGTAAAAAAAATAATGTTTATAACGTTAACTGCATTCTTTCACTGAGAGCTGGTGATTAACACGAGGCCTGGAGTCAAAAAACTTTCAAATGTCTTTCATTACAACCTGGCTGGGTGGCAGGGTGGAAATGGAATGGGGTTTTCTATTCTTGTCACATCTAGTTGCAGGATTTACTCTGAGTGGACCTCACGAAGTGAGATTATACTGAAAGCTGCTGATCTGTTTTCAGAAGAATTGTACAATCCTTGAGAGAAATAGCTCCGAGTAATAGAATTTTAACAGAAATGAATCTGTTACCAGCAAGGGGAAAATTACTACAGCCGGACAGACCTGAGGTGCCATACTTTCAATTTTGACCGTGCTGTATGAAATTATGACTACGAATGGAAAAGGGTGGGGGATATGTTGGGAGAAAGTTTCTCTAATCCAAAACTTAAAACCCCTGTGATTTGCCCCATCGCAGTCTTTCTCAGATAGTTCCTCTCTCCAACAGGCAGGCAATGAACCTCTTTCAAGTCACTTCACACGGGCCTCGCTCTAACTCGGCTAATCCAAACAATGCGAAGGAAGTTAGCTATTTTATGCCATTCTGGCACTTTCTACCAGAGGGAAGAGCACTTCCCTCTCTTATAACAAACCTGCAGAGTGAGGAAGAGCAGAGAGAACACACACACACACACACACACACACACACACACACACACACACACACACACAGGAACTGCATGAGGTTAACCCCTTTGAGATTAGCACCCTCAAAATTATTAATTTAAAAACTTATACCTGTCGGGTTCTTCGACAACACATTCTGGTTGCTTGGAGTCATGGGAGATTGCTTCCGTTAAGGATACAATGCTGTCAAAAAAGAAAGTTGTTGCAAGCTTCAAAGCCTGAATTTATATTTTGGTTTGCTAATGCAGAGGAGAAGAAGGAGAAGGATTATTGTACAGAACAAAGATAACTGCTTATTATGCTTCTGTCAGACCTGGAACTGTTGTCTGTATGATAGGAGTATTATCAGAACACATGTATTATTAGAATAATAATATAATATACAGTATTTATATACCACCTTTCTTGGTCATTGGATTTCTCCTCTGACTTTAATCCAAGGCGGTGTACATGGGCAGGCTTTCCTAACCCTTCTAATGAGGGGTTTTACAATATATAAATGTCCAATCTTTCATGAACAGCTACATTCCAGGTGGTATCCTTTTGCAGCCTGGCTTTTTCTGATGGCTGGTGCCTCCCACACTCGACCGACGCAGCTGGGAGCTCTTATCTCTCGTCCCGGAGGCTTTTCACAGCTTTTTGTCGGTGGTGTGTCTTGAACTTGTCAAGTTCACCGGTCTTCGGGCTTACAAGACGGCAGCTCTCCCGAGTTCACACACTAGAAATAAGAAGTAATCTGTCTTGGTTTTATGTGTGGAAGCAAGGTAGGTTAAAAAAATACAAATTATTAGAGATAGGCAAATCCTCAGAGCTCAGCTTGGATTAGCCAAGAGCTCCAAGAGCTTGGAATAGCCAAAAATCCTCAGAGCTCGTCTTGGAATGTAATCCAAGTTATCTCCCTCCCCCACCAAATCAGCAAAGTCTTGATTCATTGTCAATCTGGGCAGTTTAGAAAAGTTATCATCCCCCCTCTACAACAGCTTCAATGTGAGCCTGCCACTCTTTCCATATTGGTCTTGGCTGCAGTGGGACAGTATGGGAATTAGCAACGGCACTGCACAAGAAGGAGGGAAACTTCTTGCCACAGCACTCCAGCAGAAAGTTGTAGTTCAACCATACGGGCAGCCTGATCCTGCCTAACTTTAGGTCGGCGGAGCTCTTGCCTAAAGGAGTTGTAAAAGTACTTTAATGAGTCGTAAAAGTGTCGTAAAGTACTTTTGTGGCTCCTCTAGTGTAAGCTGCACTGGCATGGAGACTGGCACCGCTCACAATGCCGTTGCCCTGGAGCTGTGCCAGCCGACCCAGATAAGTCCTAGGCTGGTTGGCAGGAGGGCATGGGGAGGGTGGACAGTGGTGGCGAGGGAGGGAGCCACTGGCCAGCCTGGTATGGGAGGGGGCGGGGGTATCGGGGCTGGGTTGCACTGATATCCCAAGCCCCTTCTCTGACCGGGCCGGCCTTACATGGCCTCCCCGGAGGCGTGCCATCTCCAGAGCTGGCACACATCTGAGGAGGCCCATTGGGCCCTCTGGCGCTTATGCCATTTTGCATCAGTGGTTCTTTTTTTGCTTGCTTCCTCTTGCCCTCTCTGTGCCCTGCCATTCTCTTTTTGTATTCCCTCCCCCCATCCTCCCGCCCTGAAGCTAACCAGGATGGCTGGTTTAGTTAACTCATTTGCCACCAAAACCACCCATATGTAGCATTGATTGTGTAGCTCTACATATAGCTTTTAGTCATGCACACCTCATTAGTCATTTCCATCACCCTCACCACTTATAGAATTCCCCTCAACAAACACTTCCTTGTTCAGCATTTCTGAGCACAAAGTTTTCACTATTCCCCTGTCCATTTCCTGGTACCAGTCTTCAGGGTTTGTGCACCACAACCAATGATCAAAAACATGAAGACCTACATAAGGGTCTTATGGGACTACATAAGGGACATGTATTCGTATGCATGCCTGTGTCCCCCAAGCATCTATGGTAACAAAAGCTTTACTGGTCCCCTACAGCAGTGCTACTACTTTTTCCTGGTGCAAGGTGAGATGGGGTGGGCAGGACTCCCTCCTTCTTGCATGGTGCCAATGCTGATTTTTCCCTGCTGTCTGGCTGCTGCCAAGATGTGTAACTAAAGCATGAGGTGCTGATGGGGACAGTGGTAGAGAGGGGTGGAGAATTTCTCTGAGCACTCCTAGCTCAGAGAACAACTCTCAGGGGTCAGGAAATGTGTTCCTTCTTGGAGGGAGTGCTTTTCTGAGTGCCAAAATTTTTTCTCCAAGCTTGAACTCAGAGGATTTAACTGGCATTCCTACAAATTATAATAAATATTGGAAAGCCTAAAGTTGGAGCCAAAATAGATGAGACAACGGAGATCCATAAGCATATCTTCTGTCTCATTAAATTTTTGCAATTAGCAGCCCATGGCACAATTCCTATCAGGACTGCATCACTTTGGACAGGAGAGTTTAACCCTTTACCTCATGCTATTTGCATGGTGAAAATCACCCCACTTCTATTTCCACCAGTACTATGGTTCCTTTTCAAAACTGGCCTTCATCATCTTGCCTAGTATGAACCTAAAAGACAGGTAGTTAGTGACACAGCAAGACTGGGCTGACTTTCACAATGGGCAGTTGGTTTTTGCTTGTCTATAATTATTTAGGACCAAATCAGATGTTAGATGAAATTGGCTTTCAATTGACACTTTTTTTTCCTCTTTGAAACAACATGGGGGTGGGGGAACAGAAGGAGAACCATGCTGAGGTCAAAGTCCCAAAGCCCCCAAATCATCTCACTCTGGCTCTGGTCCTTTTTGTGCCCCCCATCACTATTAAGAAAAAAACCCAAACCATCATTTTGCATAATGTGTGATTTGGCTCTTAGAATGTCTTTTCCCCTTGTCTGGGTTCTGCTCACAGCAAGCCCAGACTTCCCAAACTTACCTGTTCCAGGGACCCTCCAGGAGTGGCAACAGAAAAGCCAGGGGAAACAGTAGCCTCCCAGGAGCTGGAAGGGCAAGGCTGGGAGAAGACACAGGTGGGGAGAGCACAGCAACAGGCAAGGCATAGTCAACAAGCTGTCAGGCTAAATACAGACAGCTGGGCCCCGGCCCATCAAGGAGTTAACCAATCAGCCGGGACAGGCGGAGCCCTCATGAGGGCGAGGCCTCAACAGGGCAGGGTGGGGCAGCCAGAGGCTTGTAATAAAAGCTCACTAGATGCCGATGAGGAGGCTGGTTTGGTGCTAAGCTCCATGTCTCTGGTGCTGGGGAGCCCACAAACTGAGATCTAGACTGGAGAGAAGGTTGCGGGGTGAGGCAACCCCCTTCCTCCAGGTAATTCTGAGGCCAACATGAGCCAAGACAAGACAAGCCGACCCCCAATCTGGAGGTCAGTGCCCCTCTGGACGATGCCCCTGCAATCAGGTTTGCCCTCACCACCACCCTGCTGGGGTCCCCGGTGCGGGCAAGCGAACACCTCCCCTTAAGGATTTACCCTTTAAGAATGAAGAAATAATGGGGTTGGCGGTTCGATTCCGCGCGACGGCTCCTGCCAGCCTAGCAGTTTGAAAGCAAGAAATTGCAAGTAGATTAATAGGTACCTCGTCAGTGGGATGGTAACAGCGTTCCATGTGCCTCGGTGTTGAGTCATGCCGGCCACATGACCATGGAAACGTCTTCGGACAGCGCTGGCTCTTCGGCTTTGAAATGGAGATGAGCACTGCTCCCTAGAGTCGGACACGAGTGGACTTAATTATCAAGGGATACCTTTACCTTTTATGCTTTCATAAGAGTTTTGTATTTGCTCCAGCACACTGTACTAGGAAAGACTGTTGCTAGACTGTGCAACAAATAAACAAAATGAGGAAAGCAAAGGAAAAAAAAGACACCCAAGCAAGCAGAAACACATGAAGGGGCCAAGAGTATAACCGGTTTCACACATGTACACATACCGCAATAGTGGAAGTGCAGGGTTGTTATGAGGTTTCATATCTGGCAGATAATGCTCTCCTATAAAAATGAAGCATTCTCATTAGTCTTCCCCTTTTCAGAGACAGTTGTAAACATGATAATTTAGAGACTACATAGACACACATTTATATATCCTGCAGATATGCAGGCCACATACCATGTAATTGGCACTCATTCGGTGTACAGTATAAGCATAGCAAAAAGGCAAGGTAATACAGATGCACTACCATTTCTGCATTGTAAGTCTGCCCAGAAATATGATTTCCCCCCACCCCACCCTGTCACTCCACCCCTAGGAATATGTGAAAAATCTCTGGCTAAAACATCAGTAATTCATCATGAGGATGAGATTCAGCTGGAGTAGGGACATGGAAGCATTGAAGAAGCAGGCTGCAACTCCTCCATCACTGGGACGAAACTGTGGAGTAAATAAATGAAAGCAGAGGGAATACATCTTAAACATTACATGCCAGATTCTGCTTCTCAAGTTTGCACAGAGAAGATTTGCACAACCAGCAAAAGGCACAATTATGGACACACCACCACCAACGCAACGAAACAAAAAAAAAGAAATCCACTTTTAAATGACGAACTGCAGCGCATCATGGAACACTGCAAACAAACAAAAATTACAGTTATAGCATTCATATTTAAAAAGCCAGACATTTTGTAAGAAAACAATACTGGTCCACATAGCAAGCTTTGAACTTGCTGATCAGCTGCCCCAAGACAGACAAACAAAAAAAGGGGGGGGACTAGGAATGAAGGCACAGAGTCACAAGCCTAACCGCTACTGTGTTCACAGTAGTAATTATAGAAAGAAACAGGCAATGGCTTATGAGTCACTAATGGCACAATCCTATAGTGCCTCTGTGCTGGTGGAGTGCATGCTCTACTGACACAGAGTGTTTCAAAACTGCCAAAAAGCAGTTTGTGATGGTGTGCCTAACAGCTGCGCTGGCGGGAAGGCCTGTGATGACCCACCGGTGTCAGTGCAGGTAGCAACAATCTCCGGCGGGGGTAAGAGCTGTGCTGAGCAGCAGAGGGGGCAGGGAAGGGTGGGGGAAAGACGGGGATGGGTCCGAATGGGGCAGCAACAGGGGCAGGTATGGGCAGATTGGCCTGGGAAGGGGCAGGATTGGTGGCGCTGGCGCACAGTGTATCCTAACCCCTTTCCAGGGCCCAATTCACCACGTATCAATGCCGACTTGCACCAGCCATATGGCAGGCCAGGTCCAAGTAGACCCATTGCGGGGGCTGGGGCTTTCCCTGGGACAAGGGAACAAATATCCCCTTACCTCGAGGAGACCTCCCACCTCCTGAATTTCCTCACAAGATGCAGCGTAGACTGTGCTGATGCCACTGCAGCGGTGCAGGGAAAGTTAGGTAGGATTGGGCTGCCCGGACCCAATCCTATCCAACTTTTCAGTGCTGATGCAGCCATGCCAATGGGGCATGTGCTGCATCCTGTGGTGGGGAGACACTCACAGAAGTCTCCTCGAGGTAAGGCAACATTTGTTCTCTTACTTTGGAGCTGCATTGCAGCTGCATCGGTGCTGGAAAATTGGATAGGATTGTGCCCTTCTTCGGCTAGTTTGTCCAAAAGGAGATAAGTGGAGATGAATAAAAAAGAAACAATGTTGTGCGCCAAGAATCCTAACAAATGCTGCTGCAAGTCTGTGTGTTCAGGACAAACCAATGAAGTATGGCTTAATACCACAGTATAATGGGAGACGAAGTGTGTTGCAGAAGCCACTGATCACAATGAAAGAATGCCAACACATTCTGCAGCTAGCTAGATCTAGTCACATTCAGTTATTTACAAGGATCTCAACACCTCTTTCTCCCTTCCTTCAAGCCACAACTCAAAAATATTAATGGGGACAAATTGGAGAGTTCAGAAAGCCTGTCTCCAATAAGAACAGAACCCAAACCCTCTCTGAAATGTAGGTCCAATGCATGCTAAGTTCGCCACTAGCCAACCCTCCCTGCCAATCCTCTCCCCTTGGGAAAAGAGCAAACTGGTGATTGGGAGGGTTCACTGACCAGAGGTTTGTAGGCCTCACCCTTAAGGCCTGCATGGTCCTGCATATGCTCAGGAATATAATTCAGTTATTTACAAGGATCTCAACACCTCTTTCTCCCTTCCTTCAAGCCACAACTCAAAAATATTAATGGGGACAAATTGGAGAGTTCAGAAAGCCTGTCTCCAATAAGAACAGAACCCAAACCCTCTCTGAAATGTAGGTCCAATGCATGCTAAGTTCGCCACTAGCCAACCCTCCCTGCCAATCCTCTCCCCTTGGGAAAAGAGCAAACTGGTGATTGGGAGGGTTCACTGACCAGAGGTTTGTAGGCCTCACCCTTAAGGCCTGCATGGTCCTGCATATGCTCAGGAATATAATTTCCTATCAGGGTACACACTGTTACCAGGTATGGTTCAAGACACATGTAACATGTGCACATGGGGGAAATTGACTACTTGGGCAGAGATTGAGTGCAGTGGCTCATGGCACAACTCAGTGGACAGGCATGAAATAAGGATAAAGATGCAACAATATATGACTTTATTGTGGTGATAAATATGCAGTAACAAGGAGAGGGGATCCAAAAGGTATGCAATACCACACCAGAGAGAGAGAGAGAGAGAGAGAGAGAGAGAGAGAGAGAGAGAGAGAGAGAGAGGGAGGAGTTCCCCTGCCCTTTACTAGGTTGTGAGAAGCCTTGCTTTGGAAAATTCCATGACAAGCTTCACCTTGTTTAGTCATCCTATTCTGACCTTCAAACATTGCCACATCCTAGGAGTTTCCTGACTTTAAGTGAGACCATTATTGTCTCCAAAAGAGAAAAGTTTACGTCCAACCCTAGTTCCCTCACCAGAATATCCCTACCTCCCTTCCTGACCTGGCTGGCCAATCGCCCCTGCCCAGCCACCCCAGCCAACTCTCCCATGCCCTCCCACCGCACAAGACTTAACTGTGTCCAGCAGTGCGGGGTTCAGAGGACAGAGGTGTGAGTGGTGCTGGCCCCGGCGCCACTTACACTCAAGGTGCCATGAAAGTGCTTTACAGCACTTTCACGACACCTAAGGCCGGCGGACTGTGTGCTCCGCCGGCCTTTCCTTAGGCAGAATTGCGCCCTTAAATATGAGACCTACAAGCCATCTCATGTCTACAACAAACCCTTCCACTCATTCTCTCCCCTAGCTTTCCAAAGATATCTTTGTTTGGGAACGGGAAAATGGGCAGGGAGAACTAGGAGTTGTATCCCAGGAGCAGTGAGTGCCACTACTGATGATAGAATGTATAGGGAATGAATGGGTAGAGGTGGGAGAAAATAGTTTTATTTGTTCGTAGATTTCAGTGTTTAACCAAAATGAAATGGCAGAAAGCGGTGTTACGTGTTTTTATTCCAATTTTCCCCATTTTTATCAATTGTAACCACTTTGAAAGTGTACTAGGTAGGTGGTATAGGTTGTACAGTGTCAACAGATGAAGAATAATGCAAAATTACATGGTTTTGTTTTATTTTCACAGATTTTTAGCAGAAAGCAGTGATATGTGTGATAAAGCAGTGATTGTGAGCCCTTTTGGGACAGAGAGCCATTCAATCATTTAATTTTGTCTGTAAACCGCTTTGTGAACATTTTGTTGAAAAGTGGTATATTACTGTTAATAATAATAATAATAATAATAATAATAATAATAATAATATTTCATTATCACCATCTTCTCCCATCCCTAGGAATGGGGAACAGAACAATATTTAAAGGGCATTTGTACATATGTGTACAGAAATACACACACATATCATATTAGCGTGCCTGGCTGTAAAGGCAAACACAAATAAGGCAGCCTGAAATGCAAGGAACAGATAAGGCCTTTCATGGAGGGGAGAGGCTGAAAAGGGAGAAATCAAAGTGTTTTCCTAAAACTGAGCAAGTGCATCTGCTTTTTCTCTCCCTTTGTTCCCTTTTGTAGTTTGGAAAAAAAAGGCATGAAGGTAGGAATTGCAAAATGGAACAAATGTGAAGGACAGTAGATGAACTTACACAGAGCAGAGAGTTCAAGTAGGGGGATAAAGGGAAGGGAAGGATAAGCTACAGAGCTGAGCTGTGTCTTACATTGTAGCTGTGACAGGAAGCTGCATCTCAACCCAGTTTCTTTTAGAAATCATGTTAAGCCATCCAACAAATAAACTGGCAGAGAAATATATGAACGAAGTCTTATGAAAACATGACGTATTGCATCATCCCTGACCTACAGAACATTTTGGCGCTTTGTGTTCCCACTGGCCAGTGGTGAAAACACACTCATCAGTGGGAGCATGTGAGGCGACTGGGCTCGAAGTGGGCTGGGGCCAGCATGGGCTGTGTGGTGGCACCCCTGAGGGTGGTACCCCATGTGGTCTGCACCAGTTGCACTCTGTTGTGACGCCACTGGTGGGGAGGCACTGTAAATACCAGCAAAAGGGCATGAAAAGGTAAAGACTGAGAGTTTTCAAAGAACATTCAAAGAACAAAAGACCCCCACTTTTGTATCAAAATATTCCCTGGAGAACATTCAAAGCTGCAGTACTTATTGCCTGACGGAACCAAGATTGCTACGTGGCTGACAAGGCAATACTATGTAGTCATTGAAAACTTGTTCACAAAGGCCAAAAACATAGAACTAAAAAGTAAGAGAAGAGGGTATTATTATAAGAGTGGAGAAACAAAAAAATTGGCACAGCCATGTTGAAAAAAAATCTGTCTACTTGCCGCAGGGATTATATCAAATGGAATGCATGCCTGATCCTCAAAGGTGCTAAAGTCTTTAAAATTTAAAGTAAACTGAAAATGTCAGAGTCACAGCAAGTGCTCGGCCTGCCTGAGAGGAACACTAGATAGTAAAAGACAAGTGCTCTGGCACATTTTGTTTTGTTATAGACTCTCTTGGCAGTTCACGCTTGTTCTGACTACAGCTTGACCTTCAAAAACAGTTCAAAAGGCAGACTGCATAAGACCTAATGCCATGGTTAAATAATCCCCCAACCTTGTGTGTCACATGAATGCTAAAGATCATGAAGGACAAAAGATGCTGGGCCCTAAAGCTGCCCTCCATTGCTGTGTAGCTGATAAAAATGTCCACACCCTGTAGAGTGGACATAGGCCATGTAAACAGATGTTCATGAGGAGAAAGGGAATTGTTGAATAGCTGAATTGTTCTGGCTTGGCTCAGCTCAGAATTGACAGTCAACGTTTTAAAGACTGGTTGCCATGACCGACAACAGAGCCAGGCTTTTGAGCACAGAATCTAGCTGAATGATTCAGCTCTACGCTTGTGCCCTTGAGACAGTTTGAATTCAAGAGCAATTTTTTATCTGAGTTATCTGGGGTTAGACATAAACACATGTCCAGATGTTGAAAGAATACTCATGCAGCCTATGAGAATACAGCGGTGGACGGCAGAGGGCTGTCGATATCTCATAAAAAGCAGCTTTGGATACTATATTTAAACAGAATCCAGCCCGCTGCAATCACTCTACTTCCGTTAGCATTTTCAGTTCCTCATCATTGGGTTTGTTAAAGTGCTCATTTGTAATATTTTAATAATTCGAGATGCTAGATTACATTTCTGAATGTTTGCAACCACTAAAGAGGCAGTAGCCTATTAAATAAGCATGTTGGCTCAATTCCGTAATTAAGAAATGATTTTACACCAACGTTACATGTTTTCCCCAAGAATGCTACGTTGGCAATTCGGAGATGCTGTAGCCTCGCGGAAAACAAAAGTGGGGAATTCACAAAGCAACTTTTTTTTTCTCAAATAGTCAGCTCTCAGAGATACTAAGTAGCTCCTCACTGGAGAACCCCAAATGTACTTCATCATTACTACTGTAACACAGTAGGATTTGAAGTACTATAAGATATACTGCCAAAGTGGGTCATTTTTCTTTAAAAAATCCTAAGAAAACTGTCTGAATAGTGCTTAGCATTCTCTTCACCAAATCGTGGTTTCCATGGTATGACGGAATACATCGAAAATCTGTCAAGGTAGGAAGAAGAATGACAAAAATAGGCAAGTCCGATGATGTGGTTCAAACTGAACCATGGACCATATCACTAGGCTTCATCATTATTGTGTTTCAACTTTTTTCCTTTTTATGGATGAAGAAGGGAGAAAGGAGGCAGCTGAAGAACCAGTGATGGAGCTTTGCTGCGTTCCCCTCCCCCTTCAAGAGTTTGTGTCGCTGGGCGACCAAAGCAAGGCTGACCCAGATCCCCTTGCAAGACTCCTATCTCGTGATACATATATCAGAAACGAATAGATTAGATGGTTGATCTTGTGCCTTTCTTGTTCTGCCACCCGCTTTTACTTCAGACCACATGTCATTAATAGAGCTAATGGGATTTTGGCACCGCACCAAAGGGAAGGCGGGAGAAGGGGACGGGGGAGACGGCTGGGAGCGAGATGAGCCAGCCAGGGAAACGGTTGCCTTTCTCTGCTCTGAAGCGATGTCAGGTCTATCAGGCTTCTTTTTAGGACTCCTTGACAGGGCTAGAGGCACTTCTCTATACATGACTGTGTCTCATGCATTCATGAGCTGCTTTGACATTACTGCATCCTTTGTGAAGAGATGAAAATGCAGATCATTGCCCGAGCTTTCTCTCAGCTGCCATATGGCATTGTGGAAAGAGGCCCACAAAGGAAGGAGGGAGGGAAAAAAAAACACTCCAGAAACCAAACTACTAGCAGATGAAATTGATTTATTTCCACCATTGGGAAGGGAGGGGGTGAGAGGCTTTTTGGAATATAAACCTGTTCGTGTGCAGGCCAACAGGCTGCTCAGATGACAGCTCTGGTAGACATTAAACAAAATAACATGGCAGAAAATAGAAGCTCCATTGTTTAGCCTAACATCTGAAGCAAATTTATATGAAAGGGAATGCTCCATACGTGAACCAACTGCTGAGGTTTTTAAAGCCTGCTTTAATGTTAACAGGAGCAGATAGAGAGGATTTTCAAAAGGTAAAGGCTTTTTAAAGGGACCCCCAAAATATCCCAGGACCATCCATTTTGCTGCATTTGATATTTTCCTACTTTCTTTTCAGATGAGGTTGGGTTGCTTTTTGACTTGAGGTAAACATTTGCTAAGTTAGGCAGCAGTTAAGCCACTTCTTAAAATTGCTTAAAAACCACAGAAAAAACATGTTTGAGGGAATGACTAATCTTTTTGTTTTATTTTTGCCTGCCAGAAAAAAGGAAAATGGCAAAACAGGAACAAACGTTTTGAAAGAGCAATAACTCTATCTGCATGCAAGATCGTAAGACTTTTAAGACTTCAAAATACACATGCGCGCACACGCACGCACGCACACACGCACACACACACACACACACATCACTCATGAAGTAAGGAAAGCAGCCCTTCTGAAACAAAGATAATTTGTTATTATCAAAAATAAACAAATGTTAGGTATATTCAAAGATAATATTTGTAATTTGCTCCATTAATGCCTAGGAAGCTGAAGTTGCCTGTATATGTGAGAATGTCACACAAACAGCATGTTCACACAGAACATGTGAAAGGGCGAGGGAATTACACCCATCATTCTCAGCCCCAAACTCTATTTAGCCAAAGAACCAAACAGACCCTTCATGCTAATAACAGTGTAAGCACTAGCTCTAAGCATGCAGTCAGATACCTTCCTTTCTGCAATGTTCCCTCCAGTGGGTCAGCCTCTCAGACATGAGACCAATAGTGACAGGCGCAGTGGTGGGCAGGAATAGTGATACACCTCTCAGCACCATGGGTGGGTCCTGGAGGGTTTATCAACCAGGGCTATTTCTCTTAGCATCATGGGGTGGTGGACTATGGCAGACTTACCAAGCAGTGAGAGGCAACTGCAGTAGTAGGCAGTAACCACAGCAGGAATAGTTTTCTTAGCACAGGTCTACCATTTTAATACATCCCCAATGCCTACAATGTCGCATTGCTCCAAGGAATACTATGTTGGGGACATTGTGGGGGGGATGACAATGTTGGATCCAGTTGCTCTGGTGCTGGATGAAGTACTGGGAAGGAAAAGGGGGCAGTTCAGTAGCAGTTCAGGCAACAGTAGCATTGCAGGCATCAGGCACAGCTTCCTGAGAAGCTGGGGCCTTGACATTTGCTCAAGGGTGATGCATGTTGGTGCCAGGCCTGCTTACAAGCAAACACACCTGGGGATATGATTAGAATGGCAAGTGTTGCCATCAGCACTGCACGCTGGTAACAACAACACGGAAAAAGGTTAGCGTGTGTCACAGAATATGCTACTAGCAGAGGATGAATTGCAAGTGCTGTATACAATTAGGAACATCTGCAATTTACTTCGGTATTGTCGAAGTACTGAATTACGTCAGTACTGCTGTCAATTACTGGTTACACCATGGTATGTTCCCAACATCATATTTGGCTTGGTTTTAAGTGGGGAGAATCTGGCTATACAAAGGACTGGACTAGATGGACCTTTAGTCAAATGAAGCAGAGCAGTTGTTATGGCACAGAGCAAATGAGCTACTCACCAAAGCACATGCAAGTCACATTTGAATTGCCCACAGACCAATTGCAGATACTCAGTAGCATACATGTTGTAATTGCTGATAAGACTGAAAAAGCATCTTAGCTAATGGAATTAAATATCCTCCCCCCCCCCCCCGAGGCACCTTTAAAAGCTCTAAATTAAAAGTTCAGGGGCAGAATTTTTTTTAATAGAAAGTGCACTAACAGGGAATAAATTAGAAAAAAATGACAAACCTATGATCTTGGTAGGAATTACGTTGCAGGGAAAGTTCTTATCCTTATGTTCTGTCTAGATAGGAATTAGACAAATTGATGGAAGTCTATTGATGGCCATGTGCTACCAAACGTTTCAGAGCCAATATGCTTCTGAGCAACGGTGAAAGATGAACATGCCTTATCTCCTGCTTGTGGGCTTCCCAGAGGCATCTGGTTGACCACTGTGGAAAACAGGATGCTGGACTAGATGGGTCTCAGGACCAGAGGCATAGCAGGACGGGGGATTGCAGGATTGCATCCCCCGGGTGACAGCCGTGCTCTCCTCGCAAGGAAGGACCGCGGCAGGAGTATTTTGCTCCACTCCTGCTTTTTTTTTTTTTTTGCAGCCAAAGGGCTTTGTTTGCAACCTTGGAGCATTATTGCACTGAAAACGGCACGTTTTTCTGACCCTCCCAGCCACCCAGGCTCCTGGAAGTCTTGAAATGAAGCCTTCTGGGAGTGCAGGGGGTGGGGCGATGACGCAAAATGCATCATTGCCCCCCTTCCGGGCAGGCCAGCAACGCTACTGCTCAGGACTGATCCAGCAGGGTTTCTTTATATTCGTAAGGTCTACCTGTAGTGCATAACCAAGTTTGGTGCCTAGGTGGTTATCTCAGAGTTACAGTTGCTGAGTAGTAGAAAGAAAACAAGAAAGAAGAGTGACAGTTGCCTGTCAGTGCTGAGAAGTAGGTGAAGTGTGAACCCATGTAGTATAAGAAACATCTTTCCAGTCTTATGATTTTTGTTATTTAGGAAACATCCGTATATCCCAATGGCAGAACAATCACATACTTATAATTGCAATTCTTGAAAAAAATGTGGAAATAAATCGAAATGAGCAAAGCAAACAGATTAAAGTTAAAGATGGTAGAATGAGGTTAAAATACTGATTGCACAACCTCAAACTAAATTTCAGATGTACACACAGAATGCGTACATCTGAATCGTCTTGTAAATAATGTATTCGGCTGGGGCTTGCATTTATGCAAATGAAAAAGAAAAAACACATTTTGCATTCACTTCTAAGAATTGGCAGAAGGCACAACTTGGTCAGTTAATGCATTTAGACAGCTGAAGAGTCTCCATTAGAATGAAGGGGGAAAATATGATTCATCTTTCATGTCTAATGCAACTGTCAAGTGGAAAGATTAACCATAAATGGCCCAGTCATTCTGGGCATGTATTTTTTTGATTGGCTATGAATATATCCTTCTTCTTTTAACTTTCCTGTCAGTAGCATATGTGCTGACGATGGAAACCTGCTTTAAGACTTCCTGCTTTTAATCTTTTGAGAGTTCTGGATGGACTGGGAGAGATTGACTGAACAGAAGAGGATAGTAGGCCCAATAATAGACTACACTTCAGAGGTGTATTAGAGACTTATATCATCTCCTCTGTCATTTCTTTCTGATCCTCCTTTCCATCTTCCCCAACTGACATATTGAAATTTCAGAAAGAAACAGAAAAGCCTTGCTAACTGCATCTACAAATATCCAGCTGCGTGCATATTTTTATTCAAACGTGTCACCCTACTTCACAGTTGTTACTGGGAACAAAAATAAAACAGGCACTGGATATGAAACATAAAAATCTGCAATTTTGTTAACGCTTGCAGATGAGGCAGACAAAGGCAGGAGGGAATTCTAAATTGTTTTTAGATCATTGTCCTTCAAGGATGAACATCATAACACTGAACATTTGTATGGCACTTTCTGAGCCTGCAAAGTTCTTCACGTGTGATCTGATGTAGTCCTTGCAATTATCCCCATATTGCAACAGAGATCGAGAAGGAGTGGTGAATTTAAAACTTGATTTGCAGTTTAGAGCCAAATCAGACATGTGCCTAAATGTGCCATAATATGACCTGAAGGGGGAACAGATTGTGTTTTTTTAATTAATAGTGCACAGGAAGGAAGACCACAATGGGGATTAAAACCAGGGTGGTGTCAAAGTACTAAAGCCCACTCCCACCCCACCACATTTTTGTATCCCCCCTACATGCTATTAATAAAAAAAACTTAGCCCCCATCACATGTTGCACATTTAAGCGTTCATCTTGTTTGGCGGGCTCCAGTCTCTTAGGCCTTTTGATACACCAGCTCTCAGTGATTATGAACATAAACCATGTTCATAATAAATGAACAGCAACAATGTACTGGTCAAGGAGAAATGCTTCCTTTGTCCCTGAAGATATGTGATGTATTGAACCTTCTAAACCTGGGGTTCTCAACCTGTGATATGAATACCCCTAGGGGTACGCGGACCTCTTGCTGGGGTTACGCCAAGCCCTGCCCCTTATCTGCCCCATCAGCAGCTAATTAAGTGTTAATTAACATGGATTTTAAAATTTAATTATTTTCGGAGGCCTTCTGTCTCTTTGGTTTTGGTTTTGGGTTAATTTTTGTACTTTGGTGGGGTGGGGGAGGGAGGAGCTGATTTTGGGAAATATGACTTGGAGTCTGTCTGTCTGTCTGTGTCTGTCAGAGTTAAATAAGACATTTTCACATTTAAAATTGTTTTAGTACTTTTTATTTAACGATTAATTACCTAATTAATTAATCGATTAATCCAATTAATTAGCAGTTAATTAGCAGGGGGTACTCCAGAAAATTGGACCATGATAGGGGATACCTGGACCTCCAAAGGTTGAGAACCCCTGTTCTAAACTGAACATGTCCCATAGTTAGGGTTGTAGCTCAGTGTAAGTTATCACCCTCCCAAAGCAGAAGAAAAATCACCCTCCCAAAGCAGCCATTTGCCCCTGAAGCAACAAAGAACCTCATGGCACTATAAATGCTAACATGTTCGGCAGAACTTCAATGGACTAGACCAGGGGCTCTCAACCAGTGGTACTAGTACTAGTACCACCAGTGGTACTTCGGCCAATTGCTGATGGTACTTGGACCGCTGGATTGCCAGAACCCCGCTCTGAAGCGGCGCTTTCAGTGGCACATTTTCACTTGACCAAGCCTTTCGAGAACGAAATTGCCTGAAAAGTTAGATGTTACATTGCTTAAGTGGGAAATCAATTATAGCAGAAGTTGCCTATAAGGACCTACTTGGGAAGAAAGATCCATCTTGAAATGGCTGGCACCCTCTGTCTCAAGCTGATCTGCTGATGGAATAGGCACCAGTCACCTTGCCACAGGAAGTGGCAGAAATTGACATCTACACACAGATGCACATCTAGAAAGCAGTTCAACCTGTTGTTCTGAGCAGCAAGCGGTTTGTGATAATACTGCTAACATGAAGTCTATTTAGGAACTAAGCTCCCTCCCAGCAATAAACCCTGAAATGTTGAACCCAAATTAGGGACACCATTTGGACTGTGCTCTGCCTCTTCCTGGGACATATTCTGGGCAAATCAGCTAGTGCTCACTCTTTCTGAGGTATGCTCTTTTATGCCTGTGATCAGCGGCGGAACCATGGCGGAGCGCGTGGAGCAGGAGCTCCAGGCGCTCGATCGCGGGAGGGCGGCAAGATTGTGGGCGGGGAACTCAACGTCTTCCGAAGAGCAGCGCCGTTTTCTGGGCCCGCCCTCCCTCCCTGGAGCCAGTTTGGCTCCAAAATGAGAGCAAAATGGGCGGGGGGCCGCGTCAACGTGACGCGACGCTGGCCCCGCCCCCACGCGCCTTTCGCCTCTGCCTGTGATGGCTGCATTTGCCCATGAAGGGTCAAACCAATTTGTGAAACTTAAATGTTTTAAATGTATCATGCAATGTCAGACTTCTTTGGATTTCCAATGCTCTTAGCCTGAATTGGAGAAAGCAGGAAAAAGGATAATCTGTAATACAGGTGTGCATCACTTAGTGACCTACCTGTTTACGATGGGCCGCATATACGATGGACATCCTGGCACCTTCCTTGTTAAATGAAAATTCAGCTTCCAGAGGCCACTTGTGGGACCACTCTGGGCTGGCAATCCACTCTGACTCTATCGGCCTCCACAGGCCTCAGAATAGTATGCAGAAGCATCAGAAAGTGACTTCTGCTTTTACCAGAAGTCGCTTTCTGATGCTTTTGCTGGCCATTCTGAGGCCCATGGAGGCCAACAGAGTGAATTTAACTTGCTGTCCACAGGGTGTGTGTGTGTGTGTCCGGAACAGATCCCCCGCAGATAACGAGGTCCCACTGTATACTTCACATGAAATATAGAGAATGATAATGCATTTAATTTCCACAGTTTTGAACATTATCATGGGTATTTCTTGTGACTACCTTGAGCCAGGGCGAACATGACCGATATGTTTTCTGTGGTCAAACTGAAACTTGGAACCAGGTTAAAAATGTGCCACATCGGTATGGATTCAAATTCGAAGTCATCAGAAAAACGCAACCCTGAAATGGGTTGTGGGCGCCTCCCTTTTATAAATAACAGAGTTTTACATCCAATAGCAATGCAAATGATGGCGTTACTGTGAGCCAATGGCGGCATTAGTTAATGGCGGCTTTATTTGGAGCCTGCCAAACTCAACGTCTGGTGAGATTCGCATGTAATAATGTAACAGCCATGAAATTCAAAAGGACTTTTACTGTAGAGGGTGCCCCATTTCTGAGAGACTCTATTATCTCTCCACCATCGCCTTTGTTGTGAACCACTGCCATAGACAAAGCACGGAACTGGAGAGAAAAATAGCAGAGCACAGCTACAGAGGAGAATGTTTCACATTATTGCTTTGGTGACCAGGTTTTTAGAATTTCGCAATGAGTCCTTTATCACTCCATCCATAACTGCCAGACACTAGAGAAAATGAGGATGAGAAAATAATCTGTTTAATTTAAAAAACATGCCCTGGGCATATTTTAGTATGCTTTTCAGCTCAGTTCACATCAGCTTTCCAATGCTAATGATTCATTTAAAGACACTTGCCACTAAAAATAGAAAAGTGCCATTTTCTGTCAAAATGAGCCAGCACGGTTCCTCATCCCTACCTGAGGAGCTGGGTACTGGTTTGATGTGCTATCATCTGCACAGGGATATTGAGTACAAAGTGGAGGTTGAAAGTACACGTTCTTTCGCCCTTTCTTCTGGAATGCTCTCTTTAATTGTAATAGGCTGTTGTTATGCTTAAATAGTGCTTAAACACATAATGTACAGGAACATATTGTAAACATTACAGTTTTAAAACACATACAGCAGGAACGACACACATTTCCCATTATGAATATGACATCAGTTTGGCATCCAAGTGGAATTTGGCTCCGGTTGCCCAATTTTGCCCTTGGACACATGCTCTTTTCAAGTCAATCTAACTGATCTGGGCACATCTGCAGGCAGAAATTGCCAAAATACAAGGATGGAATGATTAATAGTTGCAACATGAATCCTGAGACATGCACAGGAGATATCTGCCCTCTAAAGTAAAGGCTTCTTGGCACTGGCATCGCTCGAGGTGGGGTGGAAAGCTAAGTTCTGCAGCTTTCCACCCCACTGTTACTCTCCTGCATGAGGCGCCCCGCCCCCTCGTTGTAGGAGCCCGTCAGCGGAGAGAAAGCAACGCGCAGGGACTCTCCTGTGCATTGCTTTCTCTCCGCTGACGGGCTCCTATGACGAGGGGGCGGGGTGCCTCATACCGGAGAGTAACGGTGGGGTGGAAAGCTGCAGAACTTAGCTTTCCGCCCCACCTCGAGCGACGCCAGTGCTTCTTGGCCCATGAGATCCTTTGCCACCTCATCCTAATAGTCAGTTTACCGTATTTTAAAAAATGTTTGCATATTTTACAGAACATCATCATCACCACCACCACCATCATCAATGGTGTCACAGCCCAGCAGATGTTTGGGCTGGGATTTTTGGTTGCTCATTAATTCAAACTCTACCCAAGAATTTAAGTACTGAGATATTGCCATATAATGTTTGATGCTCCTAGTAGTGTGGCTCATTGTAATTGTTATCTTGTCAATGCCTATATTAGCTAGATATTTTCTTCTTCTTCTTCTTCTTCTTCTTCTTCTTCTTCTTCTTCTTCTTCTTCTTCTTCCTGCTACTGATACTGATACTACTACGGCTACTACTAGTAGTAGTCGTAGTAGTAATATTTATATACCTACAACAAGTAGTTCACAAAGCAGTTTACATAGCAAAATAATAAATTATTCCTGATTCTTGTAAAGAGCTCAGAGCATCCTTGCATACCGTTCCTAGATATAACTTGGTGGTAGCATACATGTTTTGCATGTATAGAGTTCCAGGATCAATCACTAGTCTCTCTAGATAACAAGATGACAGGTAGCAGGGATGGGAAAGTCTTCTGACCCCAGAGAGCCATTACCAGTCAGCGTAGATAGTTCTACCAGTCAGTGTAGACAGTTCAAGTGGACAAGCCAAGCCAATGATCTAAATATTAAACAAGTTTTATATGTTCAGGCAGTTTCCCATCTAGTCTACTTATAGGGCCAGATCTGCATAGCTCTAAGTTTAGAACTATGTCATATACCTTGAAAGTGTTTGCTGGACCTCTCAGGTCCCAGACTACTCTTTGCCCAGATATGAGGGTCTTTTCTCTCTTGCTCCATGGTAGTCACAATAATTTCTAGCTAAATAAAAACATGCTATTAACTTGAAATCTTATCTTTTGAATGAGCTGTTTCATGACTGAACTGTTTCATGACTTGACGTAAGCCTAAGGCAATGCCCAGCCGGTGTGCCTGGAGTTTGACAAAAGAGCTAGCAACTCTTAATGGCCCTGCATGTAAGAAGCTGGGGTAGCGAGTCAATTGCAACTGCTCACTGGGGAGCTGATGCAACCTCTTCAGTTTGCAGGAGTGCTCTGCTATCATCTCCATCCAATACTCAATCTGTATATTTGTAACTAAGAAAGCAAATATGACAAAGCACCATAAGCCTCCAGTGACCTCTCCTCCCAAGGAAACAGAAAGAAAACAGAATTCGGTCAGTATCGTCACTAGAACTCTCCACCACTCAGCCAAGTGGAGAAAGCATGTAACGATATGATGTGGCCCTTAGTAGGCCCACTGCTTGGCAAATGAGGAGCATGTGAAAAGAACTTCTTGTAACCAGAAGAGCAGAGAGAGTGCTACTCAATCATTTATGTGTTAACAGAACTAGAACTTGGAGTTCTTTGATGACAATGGTTGGCAGCAGGTTCTTGAAGGATAAAAGGAAGTCCTTCAGGCAACACATAATTAACTTATGGAATTCATTACCACAAGATGGTGTGACAGTCACTAACCCAGAGGACTTTGACAACTCACGGAGGATAGAAGGGGTATTAGCCAGGAGTGCTAAATGGGGCCTCTACGTCAAGAGACAACAAACTTCTGCTTTTTAGAAGAAGCATGGGACAAATCACAGGGCCTGGCTGTCAACATCATGCGCTGCCTTTGAGCTTCCCAAAGGTATCTGGTTGGCCACCGAACACCAAACTGGGACTCTGGCCTGATCCACAAGGCAGTACTTATGTTTCCTTTCATCTGCAGCCTAAAAGGTGTTCTACCTTTGCTCTGAAGAAATCTCAATCTCAATTCAAAGGTTTTGCAGTGAAATCTGAATGTGAAATTGTGACATAAGGATCCTGGTCCAAAGAGTAGCCCCCCTCTATGACCTGACAAGTTGCTCTAAAAATTGGGGTAATTCTGGAAGAGACCTCTAGTGAAGCATGAACAACTGAGTCAATGTGGGGGGACAGGATATCCGAGTGTGCTTACAGAATCACTGCTGCATAACTAATAGGGTTATCTGTATCAGAACCTGAATTTTGTTCAATGCTGACTTTAAAAAGGGGGTCTTTCTGCAAGGGAAAAGCAAAACAACAACAACATCTTGGCATCTGCATCTACATCATTTATTTTGGGCAATGTATTCAAGGGATATTTATTCCAGTTATTTAGGTGGAATAACTAAGGCAATCATGTCACTACAGATGTGAAGCTGCCCTATGCATGTAGCAAGCACAACGAGAGCACTAAAAATAATAAAAAAACCAATTAGGTCTGCAGAACATCTGTGCTTGCTGATGTGTTAGTAGCAAATATGCCAGAGTTGCCACATCCACAGGCAGGGTGGAGTGTATCTGTTCTTTATCCAGGGACAGCACCAGCCACTCCTGAAAGCCAAGTTTCCCTGTATGTGCAGTCATGTGAGGGGAAGGAAGCACATGCAAGGGAACATTTCCATTTTCTTTCCCCTACAGCAGCCCCATGTAGTGTCCAAAAATCCACCCCTGGGGGGCCCTGAGGAAGGGGTGGGGTAGAGTACAACCGGAGGGCAAATTACAATTTGCAAAAAATTGGATGACTCTACTCACAGAAGGTCTTTTTGCCTGATTTGTGACAAGGCCCCTTTCTTTGCAGACAAGCCCCCCATCACTGGCATCACTACAGGGGGGCAGAGCTCTAAGTTCCTCCGTGATCAAAGCCTCCGTTACACGGAGGAACAAAGCGCCCCACCCCCTGCGCCTTCCGAACCAGTCAAAGCAGTGAAAACAACGCGCAGGAGACTCCCTGCGCGTTGTTTTCACCGCTTTGACTGGTTCGGAAGGCGCGGGGGAAGGGCGCTTCATTCCTCCGTGTAATGGAGGCTCGGATCACGGAGGAACTTAGAGCTCCGCCCCCCCTGTAGTGACGCCAGTGCCCCCCCCATCCCTTAGGAGCAGCTTTGGAGGTCAAAGGGGGCTGTTATAGGAATGAGGGGACGAGACAGGAAAGTTCTTTTGCACAAGCTTCTTTCCACTCATGTAAGCGAGTGGTGCAGTGGGTTAAACCACTGAACCATGAGCTGTTGATCGAAAAGTTGGCAGTTCGAATCCATGCGACGGCTCCTGCCAACCTAGCAGTTTGAAAGCAACTAATTGCAAGTAGATTAATAGGTACCGCGTAAGGGGGACGGTAACAGCGTTCCATGCGCCTCGGTGTTGAGTCATGCCGGCCACATGACCATGGAAATGTCTTCGGACAGCGCTGGCTCTTCCGCTTTGAAACGGAGATGAGCACCGCTCCCTAGAGTCGGACATGACTGGACTTAATTGTCAAGGGATACCTTTACCTTTACCTAAGGTCTGGACACAACCATCTTCTTTGCCACATGCGATACATGACGTTTATGGAGAGGCAAGGTCTGTAAGGACATTGCAAAACACAAGTATCCAAGAGGTCAGGTAAGGCAACTGACATTAATCTGCCCTGCTCGTCTAAGCCCTGGCCTTACACATTTGACATATAGGCAGAAGGTTTCACCCTGTCAGCTTTACCTATGTGAAAGGTTGAGCCAGCAGTACCACTCTTGGAGTCTCTAAAGGTCTTTGCCTTTCTTTCAGCTGAAATTGATTTCCTAGACTTATCTGCCTGCTTACAAAGTAGAGCTGTGCCCGTATGGTCTTTGTTTTTGGTGTTGTTGTTGTTTTGGTGCATGGACAGCCACAAATTGATAGAGTTTTTTTTTTTAATGTACATCTGTTTTCCTACACAGAGAATACAGTCAAACTGTCATAATATTATGATGTGGCAAGAAGAAGACTGATACTGTACACTTTTGGCAACATGAATTTCCTGATGCAAACATTCTAAGTGCATATTGGTAGACGACCAGAGCCCGCAGTCCTGCTAATTGAACTGCCTTAAATCATCGGAGTAGCCCACTGCATCCTGTCTTGTATTTTCTCTTTATTTCCATATCCAAGGGAATGGAATCTACCGCTGTGTATTCAGCCAGTTTCCCTCCCACTGCTGCTGCTGCCTTTCAGAGATGCATGCCTTTTTTAAAATGATGCTTTAACCACAGTGGGCAGGCTGGAGATTCATCCCAGCTCAGCTCGTTTAAAAGTGGAACCTCATACTGTGCCTGATTCCATCTCATTCCCAACAAATCAAGTTTCAGCTTGACATGCAAGAAGGGTGGGGGTGGGGATGGTAAAACGCTGACAAAATTAAGAACTTTTACCCTTGGAACAATGGAGTGGATGACACTGCAAGAGAATGTGATTAGGATCTTGTCCAGTGGTTGAAACCCAGCTGCGTATTTTTCCTGTGTTTTCCCACAATTACTTTGAAACTGTTGTGCTTCCTTGTCACTTCCTAACCAATTACGCTTGTTATAAAGAGAAAATAAATCTTCACTCACACAGGTTTTCGAGGACAATGTATACCTTGTTATTTTTGGCATAGCTGCCCAAACCTAGACAGTTGCAAACACAAGTATGCTAGATTTGAAGTTTCACTCACATTTTCATGAATCTCAGCAATATTGTCTGAGCGGATGCAGTGCAATTGGATAAGGGCTTGGTTACAGGGCTAAGGGCTACCTGCAGGGCAGGTAGGTAGGGCTTGGTAAGGGCAAGTTATATGATCACTGATGACCTGGATATAAAGAACACCAAGGGCTTGTTCACATATGTGTGGTCCTTTCTTAACGGCAGCATCATCAGAGATGACTTGCATGTATGAATGGACCATCACAGATATAACACCACACATAAAGCTCTGTATCTCCTCGTATCTCTCAGCACCGTGCTTTTCAGTGGAATCAGTTAACAAGCTCAGCTACCGTTTATCAAGTTTGAAGCAGTCAAGTGCTATACACAGGGCAGGAGGTGTGGTCTAGTGGTTGAGCTGCCACCTTGCCAGAAGAACAACTAGGATGGGATCGGTGCAAGTCAACCAGAAGCTACCAACAAGCTACCAACAGCCTGCGCTGACTCTCTGTGGGAGAGAGGAGTCGCTGTCAGACAACTTTGGAAGCCTTGAAGCCATGTGCAGCCAGTGAAGATACCATACCATTGAAAGGAAACAGCTGGAGAAGATGGGTTCTATGCAAATAGAACATTTATTGTAAAAAAAAAACACCCTACGGGGAGTTTAGAAGAACCTGCCTGTGTAAACCGCCTTGAATAAAGTCCGAGGAGAAATCTGACAACAGAAAGGCTGTATATAAATACAGATATTATTATTATTATTTATTATTATTATACAGTACGTGGTGTGAACCAGGCTAACCTTGTTCTGCTAGTTTTTATGGTTCTGTTGCTTTGCTTTTCTCTGCTCTGCTTTATTTTAATGTGTTTTTAACTGTGTTACATTGTAATTCGGAGCAAATCGGAAGTGCCTTACGGAAGCTTCTGTGGGCCATTCCGAGGCCCTCATAGGCCTGCAGAGGCCAGGAACAGGCCTCCATAGTCCCACAACCAGGGAGAGGCCTCAAATTTTAAGGTAGGGACAGGCCTGCTTAATGACGGGCCTGCTTAATGACAGGGTTACAGGAACGTATTCCTGTCGTTTAGTGAGGGACACCTGTATTGCTAAGAAAAAAGGTGGGCACAGCATGTAGTGACACATGCCCAGACAGAGAAGGATGCTCAAAGGAAACTTCTGCCTTTGGTCAGCTTACATTTTAAGCCTTAGGGGGCTACGGGCCGGATGATTTTGGTGGTGGGCCACATCTGGCCCGTGGGCTGTAGGTTGCCTACCCCTGCTCAAAGGAATAAAGGTATGTACCACAGGTCTGCATGGGCCAGACTATGAAAAAAGGTGAATCCCATCAGAATCCCAAGAAATTCTGAGCTGCATGAAAAAGCATGAAGGATTTCAGACCGGGAAGGGGAAGACACTCTCAAAGTAGTTACGCACTGAAATATTCTGAATTTTCAGTTCTTAAGAACCTGCATTCATGCCTCACAGGTCAGCTTGGAACCCAGTGTAACAGCTGAACCTTTGATTGACTTGGATGAACTCAGAGGCCTGGACATTTTTTGAACTCTGGCAGGTGGCCATTTCTTGGCATACAAGGTGGAATTCAAGCAGATCTACTGACAAATCTGAATAGACGGTGCTCTTTAGTCAGACGACGTTTGTAATTTTGCATGTTATTCTCAGACCTAGAGTATAATGAGAAGTGCTAAGTCACTATCAGTCCAGTACTCCATGCAGACTGCTTTCCTGTATTGTCGCAAGGATCACCGTCTCTTCAATGAAGTTCAGAACAAGGCCTGGGTTTTCAGTGAATCACTGTTACTCTTTGTTAGTGTCAAAGCCAAGAAATGAGTACACTGTTTCAGATACACTCAGGAAAGATTATAGCTTTGGAACTGCTGTCCCCAGCTGTCTTGTCTTCACAGACTATTTTGCTTGAGACGATTTCTGTGTTCGGAATGTTTTGTTCCCTTGCTTTACATTTTAAACGTGTACAGACAGCTTACAGCACGGAGCTCGCAAAGTGACATACTTTGTTCTTTTGATATCTTTTCCAGGTCTCCCATTCAATTGTATGTTTCACCTTTCTTCAAATCTTTGTGATCCTTACCAAGAGACCTGCACGAAGACTGTTTTCCATTGTAAACTTAGAACATTTTTCTTACCTGTCATGTGATTCCCTCTCTTAATATTCCACAAGCGAGAGCCAGTGGTTTTGTTGCCCATCAGGCATTGCCGAAGCAAGCTGAACAGAAAAGAAAAAACAATGTTGGATTAATAATGCAAAAGTATGCGCTCTTCCCAAGTTCTCTAATACATCAGGTTCCAGATGCCATTTGGAAAGGGAAGAAAGATCTGGCAGTGATAAAGGAGCAAAAATTCAAACCATCAGCTTCATACCTGGCAGTAATTAGGAAAGCAAACAGAATGTTAGAAGGTACAAAAAGGAGAAGAGTTCAGCTTAACTGCATAAAGACCTGGTGTCGGTGCTCAGGTCGCCAACTCTGACTCAGGCTATTCCAGAATTATTTTCCCCAACATGACAGAATGGCATTCAGCCAGGGAGACCCTGTTAAAAATCTCCAGGATTTATTCAAAAGTCTTCTGAAGATTGATGTTGATTCCTGGAGGCTCCCGCCAATCCTGGAGGGCTGGCAGCCCTAGACGCCACACATGGGATGCAGTTTTCAGTCTGTAATGGATCCAGGATGACTTGGGCTGTGACAAAATCTGGATTAAAACACAGTTGGAAGCTGCTCTTTGGACCAGTCCTTCACTGGAGTTCTATTTTACATTCAAAGTCTCAGATGGTTTTTACAAATCCTTTGCATGGTTTGCAAAGTTGCCTGAAGGTATGAAATGAGTTCCAGCTGCTGCACCTAAACAGCCAGCCTCTTGTCATACCTGAGCAGTTTGCAAATAGCCATTTGCATGCTCCTCATTCAGAGAAGATGGCTGCACCCTCCTTTGCAGACACAGGAGCAACTTATGCTGAAATTTGGATGCAACGTTGCCTGCAGGACTCTGGAGGGCAGTGTCCAGACACCTGGGACCCTTTACCTGCCCTCTATGATCCTTGCAGGAGGTGTGGTCCTTAATACTATTTCCTTCCTGCCCTTTCTCCACATATTCTCTCGCTCTCTTCCACACCATCGAAGCAGGAGTATGTGTGCTCTGTCTTCACAATGGCAGACCCCCTCCCCCACACATTATTTGAGCAGCTGATATCTATTTGAGTTGGAGTTCTACAAGCCTCTCCTGCAAAAGTTCAAGAATTACTTGCTTTTGGTCCAGGGTCCCTTTGGATCCAGACATCACTCCAGATGTACAGTAAGCTAAGGTTTAAAGTAGTTAGACTGTTCATTTGGCTGGAAAGTCACAGCCCAATTCTATCCTCCACCAGTCCATAACATGCAATTCTGCCTAGGCAGCTTGTGCTGCATGCTATAGTGTGGGGGCAATCAGATGGCTAGCAAGAAGTAAGTAAAAATAGCTTTTAGTTATCTCCCAGTAGGCTGCCTGATCAACAATGGTTCTCCTCGGACCCATGCCAGCTATTTAGTTGGTACAAGTCTGAGGAGAGGAAGGGGGCAGGTTTGGGCCAGGAAGGGGGATAGGATCCAGTGTGCATGACTGCTGCTGAGATCCTCCACTCCCACCACCTCCCCCCCCTCTCTGCCCCAAACCTTCCCTGAACCTCCCACAACTCGCCCCTACCACCACTTTACCTACTCTGGTACAGGTTGGGTCTATATGTAGTTTGCTCATTAATAGAATTCAGAGGGTAGTTAAGTCTCTATTATTTCAGAGAGTTCTGTGGGACCAGAAACAGTACGTTGTCCCTTATGTCCAATCTAGCTAGCTTTGGTGTGCCTTTTATTGCTGCTTTGTGTATATTTTATGGTCTAGCTGTTTTGCTCTGTTTTTAATGATACTCCACTGCATGAATCCTGTGGATGAAAAGGCAGAGTATAAATATTTTAAATAAATGCACATTCAATTTCATCTCTCCTTTGAATCTATTAGATTAAGGGAAGCAGATGGAATTGGAAAAATAGATCACCTCTCCAGCTGTCCTATCAGTGACTTATGGTGACCTCAAGGAATTGAAATAAATCCAGGAGGCACTCAGTACACAGCAGGAGGATATCTGAATTCAGAAGTATGACTCCATATGGATAGGCAGAAATTAATGGTGAATCCACAAAACACGTGGGGCTGGTGAGTACAATAGCCCTGTCTGCACGAAGGGAATGAAATGCTAGTAGTTGAAGCCAACGCTGTTATCCAATGGTTGTGTGTATGAGCTTGTACACCAGCATAGTTCATTGACTTCAAACTATTTTGATAGAACTCTGTCACTTCTGGGGCATGTGGATTCCATTCCAACATTCTGTTCTTTTAGGAGCTTGACCTACAGCCCCTTTATTTGACCTGACTCTATACAGGAATAGATAATTATTGAAAAACGCATGTTATGAAACGTTCAGGGAAAGCTAATCCAATAAGAATGCATTAAAAAGTGACACAAACATCACTACATTGCTGAAGTTCTGGACTTCTGGATTGGTGATGTTCAGATAAAGAAGTCATTGCAATGGGAACAGGAGGAGAGGTGAAGTGAGCTTTGGTGACTGGAAAACATATCATTGTTCTCTTTCCAATATATAGTGACTCATAGAAATTGATCACCAGGTGATAGTCCATAATATGCCTCACCGCCCATCACTTAGGTAGACAAGTAAACACATGCTGCATCGATCCATTGTAGACTTAACAGCCCAATCCTAATTAGGCCTGGGTTGCCCTTTATGACACTGGAACACAGTTCCGCTGTTGTAACTGGCCATACAGCAGCATGTTGCACATGCCAGTGGAGGCCTTTCTGAGTCCACCACTGCAAACGGCAGTGGTGCTGGAGGTCTGCTGTCACTGCTGGCTATCTCTGGCAGCGAAGGTAAACTGGCAGTGGGAGCAGAGAGTGGCTGGGGTGGGTGGAATGGGGTGGGGAGGGGGAGGAATGGGGGAGTTTCTTGGTGGGAAGTTGGGCAGGCAGGAGGCAGAACAGGAGACAGAGGGGGCAGATTTTGGCAGCATCGGCATGTGCCAGATCCTAACGGGGAGGAGATGGGGAAGGAGATGGGTGAATTGGGCCCGGAAAGGGGGTGAGTTCAGCGGCAATGGCGCCCACCAAATCCAAAACCTTATCCCAGTTCTAATCCTCCTGCACGGGTCAATGCGAGATCGCTGGTGCAGGTCCAAGTTGATCCATAGCAGCTGCTGGGGCTTACACCTTGGCAAGGGGTCAAATGTCACTTTACCCCGATCTCCAGCAGCCAAAAATTCCCAACGGGATGCGGTGTAGGCTGCGCAGGCGTCCCTAATGTTGTCGCTTGAGGAGTTAGGTAGGATTGGGCTGTTCCTTAGGAGTAAGTTCCATTGGATTTAATGGAGCTTACTTCTTAATAAACATGCATAGGATCATGCTGTTAATCACATTAAACTTAATGAAACTTAAAACTTAAGCGATTTGTGTATGTGAGTTGCTGTCACTGCTTCCTTCTTGGAGATGACTTGAGTCCCCAATCTTGAAGCACTGCAAAAAACCCACCCAAAAATGAAAGAAAAGAAAAACTCACACAAACAAAACAGATCTATACAAAGAAGGGAAAAAGGAGGGGGAGGAGATTGTGACTGCTGTTTTTTGTGTGTGCCATGTTTCTTATATATGTTTCACAGTCTTGCTCCCCTTGTGATTTCCTTTCTCTGCCTGAATTGTGCATAACAATTAACAGCATCTGTGGTGTCAGGAAACATACATAATAGGAACAGGGTTTCTTATTTTTAAACCCCTTTGAGTTGTAAACAGGTATTGATTCACTCCTCCCTTGCAGGCTAAGTCACTTTGGGCAAAAGTCACAGAAGTTTTAGTTCACATTTTCCTTGCTAGTACGAGTGATAAGGTTAGAGGGAGAGTGGTTTTGTCTTTTGTGTTTTTACACACACACACACACACACACACACACACACACACACACACACACACACACACACACACACACATCCGTTAATACTCAGGTATTCAACATAAATTCCTAGAAGTCTGGTATTCAACTACTCAAATCTAATACTTTTATAAAGAAATGTGGAAATCTTTCGGCACAGCGGTTCATTTCAGCAACCAGAACTGGTGGCGGAGAGAATGAAGATCTATTTAAAGTGAAATAGGACCAGCTGGTGCTACTGCCTGGTACTTTTTACTGTTCCTTTGGCATGTGTGCCGGGGTGGGGGGATGACAAGAAACACACGTTTTGAGCGGCCCAAGCCTCAGAACTGGCTCCAGCAGCAGTCCACCAGCTGCCATTTCAGTGTGCATTGTGTGCATTTCCACGGTGCAGAGCCTAATTCACTTTTACAGTCAGGAAAGAATAGGAAGCAATCAGTACAAGATCCATCACCAAACATCATGATAAATAACCTGTTGTTGGGATCACATATTTAACCCAGTCAAAAGACTTGAACTAAGAAGGAGCTGATGGACCATTGTCATTTGCTCTCTCTCTCTCTCTCTCTCTCTCTCTCTCTCTCTCTCTCTCTCTCTCTCTCACACACACACACACACACACACACACACACACACACACACACAAGAGGGAAGCTATGCTGAAGCATATTGATAACACTCAAAATACTGAGATAAATATATTGCTGTCCGTTTGAAACTTTGGAATCACTAAATGCCATTTCACCATAATCAAAGTGATGGAATCTCTTCAAAGTGCCTGATCAATCTTGAGTAGTCATAGCAGTAGAATATTTGAAATTGGCAGAGTTCAAAGGAATGAAAATAGTCAGTCATACTCCTTGTAAGTTTTGGAGACTCCGTAATCACCCTTCTGATGATCAGGGAAAGAAAAGACTGAAGAAAACTAGCAATTCTACCAAAGACCAAGATCTCCTCAGGGGTCGTTTCACACTACATATCTTTCCTTCCTCTCTGGCCTAGGGGGAGATCGCCCATGGCCTCTGAGTGACAGGAGCTGTGGCTCAAGGCTAGACCATGTGATTGGTGCACAGAAGACCCCATGTTCAATGCCTGCAACCACCAGTTAGGGTTGGGAAAGACTCATCTCTGAAACCTTGAGTTTCCCTGCTAGTTGCTATTAATGACCCTGAACTAGATAAACTAATGTCCTGACTCATTATAAGGCTGTTTCTGATGTTCCTAAGTGTTTACATTTATTCCATTCAGTTTCAAAAAAAAGTCCTGTGAAGTCTTTCATATTCGGGGAGTAAACTGAAGGACAGATACATTATCAAGATCACCTAGCAAGAAATATGGCTAACAGCCCAATCCTGTGCAAGCTGCAGCGGCCTAAGTGGCCGGCCTCTGCATCCTTCGCAGGATACAGCCTGCACCGGCGCAGCCGGGACTCACCTTGGGGGAAGGAGACATTTGTCCACTTCCTCCAGTGTAAGCCCTGGAGGCTCCAATGGGCCTCCTCTGATGTGCATCAGCTCTGGAGCTGACGCACAACTGGGGAGGCCGTGTAAGGCCGGCTTGACCCAGGAAGGGGACGGGGATATTGGCGCAACCCAGCACCGATATTCCCAGCCCCTCCCATGCTGGACTGGCCAATGGCCCCCTCCCCCACCACCCTGGCCCACCCTCCCCACACCCTCCCACCGCCCGACACATGACTCACCTCTGCCCGGCAGCGTGGAGTCCAGAGAGAGACATGGTAAGCGCCGCTGGCTGGTGCCGCTTACTTGCTGGGTGCCACGAAAGTGCTTTATGACACTTTCGCAACACCCAATGCCGGCAGAGCAGTAGCTGCGCCAGCATATATCTACACAAGATTGCGCTGTAAGCAAGGATTTGAACTCAGGTCTGCATTTCTTATGCCCAAGAAGTTGTTAATGATCTGGCCATTTATCTCTCTAGTGTTTGGATGACGTACTGTGGGTCAGTCCAAAACCTGAAAACCATTGCAAGTTTTCCAAGTGCAGTAGCCTAGAAGGAACACTTCACAACTAGCATTTCCCTATGCAAACTAAAGGTAATCTTCTGACTCACTTTCACTTTTCATCTGTAAAATAAAGGAAGCCCACTGCACTCCATTAGAACAATGCCTTGCCCTCTGCTTTGTGCCCTGTTTATGTACTGAGTCCATATATGCTGCATAACCTATTTCCGCACCTATCCTAGTCCTATCTTGTCCACAAATACATTTATTTGTGGAAGGAAACAAAAATACCCCATCCCAAGCTCCATGCACCTTTGGGCTAGTTTGGATGATACTGTTACAATCTGACCGGTCTCACACAATAATGAACATGTGCACTCATGGCATGTGCATGCCCTGACTGAGGAGGGGTTCATCTGTAGGCAATCAGGGATACTTAATGGGAATTGAAAGTTGGAAACAGGACATGTATGCACTGAGAGTGTGCCTGACTGCAGTACCATAGCATGTACTTCGCCCTCAGGGTAGGGCGTACAACAGTATGACGATCAGTAGCGTCGCTGGAGGTGGGGCGGAACGCTACGTTCCGCGCTGCTCTGATCCTCCGTTACTCACCAGCACGAGGCGGCCCGCCCCCTCGCCCGCCTCGTGCTGGTGAGTAAGGGAGGGTCAATGTGGTGCGGAATTTAGCGTTCCGCCCCACCTCCAGCCATGCTACTGATGACAATGACGACCCCAGCGTCAGCATGTTATGTTCTTCTCACTGCTGAACGGCTCCATTTTGGAGCCAAACAGTATGGAGAGCAGATGGGAGGACGCATTTTCGAGCCTCCCTTGCAGTGTTTTCGGTGGTGATCACCTTCGAAAACACTGGGAGCTCCGTGTAAACTATGCTACTGCCTGACCGTAAGCATGTAGGGTTGGTTAGAAGAGACAAATATCCGCACTGGCTCCGTATCTCACAGAAACGAACCCTATCTCCATCCCTACCCAATCCAACCACATGCACCTCCACACCTAAAAAGCCTATAACTTCTTTTAATCTCTCTCTTCCTCAGTGACCCTGTTCTTTCTTCTTATCCAGTCCATCTTAGAGTGAACCCCTGCTAACTGAGCACAGAGGCAGCTTTTCAAGTGATGATTCTTTTCAGTTTAGCAGCGGGAGAGCAGCTAGCCCTCTTCAGTCCAGCATATTGTCTTTCCTAGTGGATGTTTCCTGGTGTTTCTTTTGTTTTGTTTTGATAGATTGTGAGCCCTTTTTGCAACAAGGAATCATTGATTGATTGATTGATTGATTGATTGATTGATTGATTGATTGATTGATTGATTGATTGATTGATTGATTGATTGATCGATTGATTGGTTTTACTGGTATATAAATATTCATCATCAACATCATAGTTTGGATTTTATAAATGCCTGTTAGATGTTCTCTTGGCAAAAGTGTGGTCTCAAGCTCACATTTGCAAAATTGATACAGAATGTGGGGGGAAATCAGGGGATGTGGGAGAAATTGTACAAGAACATCAGTGGGAGGGACAGTCACATTGTTATGGGGGTGCAACTGGTGTGGTCTGCATGGGGGGACTCTGCAATGCTCTCCACCCATCCACCCATGGCTCCGGATTGGCCGCAAATAGCAGCTCTCCAGAAGCAATTGGTGGTGAAGCGACATCATCGTGTCACTGCCAACCTACTTCCAGAGGTGCTGAGCTCTGCACCACACACCCGGTGCCAGCAATCCCAGTGTCATGGCTGAGGAGGGAGCCTTAGCCATTTCTGCTTCCACTGAGTTGATTAGATGCATGACTTCAGATGCCCCTCTAATGCATTTTTTTCAAACCATTTTCAGTTTGGGAAGCCAACCAAGAAAATAGCTACCTAACTCTAACTAATTTGGCAAGCTATTTGCTAGGAAGACTCATTTGCTAAGTAAAAGGTTAAGCATCACATCCTACTGACTGATTGACCCCTGCAAATGGCTCCCCAACTTCCACATTAGTGTAACGAAGAAAAGATGGGGTTGGGTTTGGAAGCCCATATTTCCCTTACAGACCAATCCTATACTTCTCCCCCACTGGTGCAGCCAGTGGGGGAGGGCAGAATAGGAGGCTTTGGAAGGGAAAGGGGATTTAAATCTTATTTCCCTTCCAAAGCCTCCCATACTGGCTGCACCAGTGGGGGATAGGGATAGACATGTACATTGTTTTGTTAATTCATTTTTGATTTAGTTTTTTTATTTTAATTTGTTGGGGGGGGTGGTCATTTTTTAGGGCAATAACCTTTTCTTAACCATACATCCCTGCAATGCTGGTATATTATGGGGAATAAGGGTAATGAAAATAACAGCCACAAAGATGCCACCATGCAGAAAAGCTCTGGAAAACGGTTCCTACAAGTAAGAAATACTGTTTAGTTTTATTTCTTAAAATTGAGGAAAACAAATGGCAACGAATGGGAGTTCTTAAAAAGGAATCTCCATTCCATTCATTCTGTGGCGCCTTCATTTTTGAACAAATGGAAATGGATATAGAAGGGGGGCTTATTCGTATCCGTTTGCATGCATTTCACTGACAAATGCATATGTCCAATTTCCCCTTAATGTCTCTTTTGGTCCTGGGTTTGAAGTTTTGCACATCTGCTTTTTGTTTTAAGTCTGAATTGGGAATGCATTAATCTTCCTGGTGGTGAGATGTATGGACACCAGATGCAGGTACAGTTTACAAATCTTATCTCCAAGAAAATGCATGAGTTTCCACTTCAGACATTATAGTGGAAGTGGATGTCCAGCAGCAGACTTACCCCGAGCAGGGGGAGAGACCCCAGCCACCACCACCGTTCTCATTGGGTGGGAATGCAGCGCTGTGGACATCTTTCAGCCCACAGAGGGGCCTCCATGAGACAACGCGGCAGATGCTAGTGTTGCCTAGCACCCACTGGGGTTTCTGGGAGCTGGCAGGGTCACCGGCGAGCTGAGCGAGCACGGACAAGGAAGAAGCCGCACAGCAGAGACCACGCCCCTTATGGGCTGAGGGAGGTGGGCTGGACAGGAAGGGGAGGGGCGGTAACCCCCAAGGGAGCGATCTTAAGCCTAGCCAGCCAGTGATGAAAGGGCAGGTACCTGAGGGCTGGCTTGGCAGTTTGGCCTCGCTCCATTCTGCTTGTCTTTGCCCAAGGAAAGACCTAATAAGGGAAGCAGAGGAGGAGCGAGGGTGAAGCAACCCCCTCCCTGCTTGACGCTCTGAGGCCACACCAGGTGACCAGGGCACAGAGTCCGCCACCGCTAGGCAGTCTTCCCCCTTCCCTCACCAACCCCAGTCCCCATAGGAGGGGCTGGAAGTGCACTGACCCCATCCCAGAGAAAACCAGGGACCTACAGTGGACATGTGAGTCACTTAACTCCTGTTTTTCAAGAGGTTCACAACTTAGATCCGAAGCCACCCACTCCTAGCTACCTAAAGCCACAGGGATTGGACACGTTAGCCCAATTACTGTCATAAGGATTCTTTGGGGTATACAACTATATATAAATTGGAAAATAACAGATTAATAACCTCTTCCTATCGCAACATTGTATTCAATTGCAACCAAGAGTTGTTGTTTTTAATTTAAATTCTGGATCTGAAAAAGTCTGTTATTTGTGTGTGTGTGTGTGTGGGGGGGTAAACAAAGCCCAAACTGTAAATGCTTTTTTTATGTTTCCCTGTTAAACTATTTATTGGATAATGACTTTTTATTGAAATTAATGTATGCTTGTGATCAACAAGCAAAGTGAGCATTGGATGAGTACAAGGGAGACATCTACTGGTGAAAGATGCAGCTACTTAAGCTAATGTATTCTTTGCTGGCATCAGAAGTTTGTTTCGGTTGTAGAAAAGGGACAGCGAAAAGATGACGCACTGTGGTGGACTCCTCCTGTTTGACCCACTTTCACTGCACTATAAACAAGAGTGTTGCAATAAGACATTGTAGTTTATTCAGACTTTATAAGTAAAGCTCTTAACATCACTACAGTATTTCATGAAAAGGTCAGTAATGACAGACAGGACTATAAATACAGTTTTATGGAATTCTTATTAGTTTCTTTTTCAGCTACTCTCAAGGCCTGTGTGACTGTTATTATACGTTTTGGCAACACACCCTTTACACTTGAGTTATTGAAAATTAATGAAAAAATGTTAACTATTGAGATTTGTAAGGATGGTATACAACACAAGCCTACAAATACATGATACAAAGGTGAAGAATTAACTAGGATCTGGAGCTGTCAATGTTGTTTTCTCTTTTGCTTTTCAATTTATTTTATGTACGCTATGCACATAGAGGATATAGACATTGTAGGTGAAGATTCAGCAATGCCAGTAACCTTTGGTACTGATGCAGAAAGCAAGAACCCGGAGAGAGTTGAGAGAAGGGGCATGATCAGCGCGACTTGAGAGAAAGCAAACAAAGGCTCCAATCCCAGGCCTCCCACTGCTTACGGGGGGGGAGGGGAAGATTGTCCCCTTCTCCCGCGTTGTTCCCGGGCTGCCCCAGGGAATCCCGGGAACTCGATAGGATACGGCGGCTGGCCCTTTAGGACGGCCGCCATATCCTACACAGGATTGGGCTGCCCGCCTGGTTGTAAGCAAGGGGGAGTTGAAGAAGAGAAACAGGAGAATATGAAGGAAAAGACAGATGGCAAAAGCAAAGCAGAATCATATGCAGCTTGCAGGTGTTAACTCTTTTTGATCTACTCGTCGAATCAGACTGCAAGGACCTCAGTAGCAAAGACAGGTGGTGCACAGAAGAGGTCATTAAGGATGTGTCAAAGCTGAAAAAGAGGAAATGGGAACTGCAGATGTTGCTCATAGATGATGAACGTAAGAAGTCAGACTAAAGCCCTTTTCAGATGCTCTGCGAATTCACTGAGCTGGGAGAATGAGAATTTTTTCTTATTCCTGGTCCATGTGTTTCTCTAATGATCTGGATACAGCCTAGTGCAGTATACACAGTCTTACAGCTCACTCCTATGGACCTTTCATGATAGCAGAACTCTGGAGATACTCAGAATGCTAAAGCAGAGACTTCCAGATATCAAATTTCAAAATCTGCATCATCTGGCAACCAAGGTGTGTTCACATATTTTTGTATCCTATTACATCACGGGCAAATGGCATCTTACCTGCATTCCTTGACTAATCCTAAGGAACGCCATGTGTTCCTTAGCTAGGTTTAATTATGGTTCCATCGGATGTCATGACTGGGGGATACCGGATGACTCCGTACCTAGATCAATGTTGCCCTTGTAGTTTAGCATCGATACTCACCCATATACTGTTTTATTACCTTATTCATGCTAGGGTGCGTTTCAGTCTGACTAAAATGATGTGGCATCCCGATTCTGTAAATGTGATTATTTACTCAATGAATGTTCTGTTGACATTATGGAGAGGGTGGCAAAGTTCCTGATGGTGATGGAAGAGAAGTATAAGGACAGACCCACTTGTTATGATTTATAAATTGAACTCACGGCATGATAGGATGTTTGATGTGCTATTGTATGCCAATTTTTTTTTTGATGTTTGAATTTGATTTGATAGCAGAACTGCAGTAAAAGGCCAAGCAATGGTGCAAACATCACACTGCTGCTGGGCCATTCAAAGCTCCTGACACAAAGTGTCAACAGTTCTGCACATCTGCCACCACAGAGCCTGGGCTGTGCTGATCCCAGTAAGTCAGGGGCAGTTGCATGTCATGGGTGGGAAGGGGGAGGTTCAGGGACTTTGTGGGTGGGAAGGGGGAGGGAGGGGATGGGGCCTGGCAGCAGTGACTTACACCAGGATTCTATCCTCACTTTCCCAGGCCACCTCGCCCCATTTCTCTCCTCGGACTTACACCAGCAACATAGCTGGTATGGGTTTGAGGAAACCCATAGGCGGCCAGGAGACCTACCTAGAGGTAAGCAAAAAAAAAACCCCAAAACGTATCTCTGGTTGGCCTTCTGGTCGCCCCTCCCACCATTGGATGCAGCATGTGCTCAGTCAGCGCGGCTGCATTGCAGACAATGGTGAGGAACAGGATTGCGCTGTTAGACTCTTTTCATGTGAACAGGAGCCTTGCAAAAGTCAGGTTCCCTGATCAAGCCTGCAGAGGCTATGTGAATACAGCTTGTACATAAGCAGACTCACAATGCACCTGAAGCTTTCAAATCATGGAGACCTCAATGGCTATTGCTTAACCTTTCTTGGGTGACCTTGGCTTGCTCTTGAAAAGTACTGCAAAAACGGCAGGCTCCCTGCTGTGCAAAATATACAAAGTTGAAGATCAAGGCTTCAGGGGGAAGATAATAGGAAGCAGAGTGAAGCTACTGGAGTTGACTTAATAACAAAATGCACCACCATGAATTATACAAAGAGAACTATTGCTAAGGAAACCTTAGATTACCTTTGACCCTGTAGTGTCAAATTCTGAACGTACTCTATGTGAATAAGGAGGTCCCAATCCTATCCATATTATAGCATCAAGCTGTGCCAATGGAGACTGCGCTGCATGCTATGGTGTGTGTGTGTGTGTGTGTGTGTGTGTGTGTGTGTGTGTGTGTGTGTGTGTGTGACCAGACAGCCTGCAGGAGGTAAGTAAAATATTTTTCTTACCCCTAGTAGGCTGCCTGATGACCTATGGGTCTCCTTGGACCTACACCAGCTATACAGGAGCTATACAGGAGAATCAGGGGATGGGATGGGCAGAAAAAATGTGGACAAGATCCAACATGCATGACTGCCGCCATATCCACTTCCTCCCCCAACAAGCCCCCTCAGTTCCTTCCCCAACATGTCCTATTACTTCTCCTCCCTGCCCACCGCCCCGCCCCCCCCTATGCTGGCTTACCTGCACCAGAGCAGGTTGCCAGCCATGGCAGCAGTCTGCCACTGCTGCCGCTACTTTACAGTGGAGACTCAAACATTACCACCGGCAGCACGCTCAATGCGTCATCGGACACCTTTTTATGTCTGGAGGCATTATCCACTATGCACAAGCTTTTAAAGGAAAGATTCTCACCTTCATAATACCAACGCAACTCATCTTTCAGCTTTGACACAAGATACTCACAGAAAATATGACCGGTAACCCACCCCTTGGTGCTTAAGAATAAATGAACCAGTAAAAGATTTTTCACATCGCCTTTCAGAGCATGGAGGTTTGCAGAGTGATACACAAACACTGTTTTCAGTTTGCATTTTCCTCAGCAAATTCTCTTTCTCCTACCCCAGAACAGTAAAATGTAGTGATCCTTAGAGGCCTTGAAGCCGGGTGCCATTTTCTCCTCATGAGATACGTATGTTTGTGCTGGCAGTCTCTTTCACAAAAGTGCCATTTCATCTACATTGACAATCTTTGCTTTGCAGAATGGCCTCCTTTCTCGATGATAGCCTTCAGAGTCTTGACAAACGGCACTGGCAAATGCAACCTCCCTGCTCATTTTTATACTGTGGTAGTTGTACTTTGCCTGGAGTGGACGGGGAAAGGGGGAATAGGATCTTGGCATGTGTGGCTGACACCCCTGGCCCGGCTCACTCCTTGCTCCAATCTGCCCCTGACTTACTGGTGACGGTGGAGGGCGTGGAATATTCAGTGGGCTGCTGTCACCCACGCATGGCCTCTGGGCCTTTGCGCTGGTGGCCACAGCCTGCCAAACGGGGGGGGGGGGGGCTTTTGTGCTGTCAGCCTGGGACTTAGGAGACCAGATTGTGAGATCTGCCACCGTAAAGCCTGGGCAACACTGTGTGCGTTCGCATTCCGTGTGCGTCTGGTGTCCCGCCCCAGGTCAAAAAACAGGCTCTGATTGGCCGAACGTAACGCAAACACAGCAAAAGTCGAGCTGGGCAGTGTAGCCCAGGCTTAAGGCCTGCATAGGATTAGGCTGTAAAGCAGATAGACAAGTTTGAGTGATATCACTAGGAATTACTGTTGCATTGCCCCAGTAAGGATTTACATTGTACTTGAAATGAGCAAACGTTCTGGAGTGCTTCACTGAAAAGGATTTTAGTTGAACTTCACCAATTTTGTTGGTTGAAGATATTCAACACCCAAAAGAAACAAGTAAGCAAAACACAAATATGTACACTCTTTCACAAGAACAAGGGGCTCAAAAATGAGAAAATAGAAATTTGACAATAGGATCAATCTGTTGAAACAATGTATATGAATGGAAACAACAACTACACATGTGTTTTCCCAGGCCATTTAATGATTCTTCCTTGTTGCTTATTACTCGCTAACAAAGGGGATGGGGGGAGTTTCTCTTAGCAAGAACTCACAACACTGACTAATTCTTTCCACAGTGCAATGCTTGTGGCCTTTAATTGGGTGCGTACATTTGGCCTTTGTTGAAAGTACCACACTGCTGTGTACATTTGGCATTCATGAAGAATCATAAAGCTGCATACATTCCTTAGAGTTTTTTCTTCATTACTTTCTTGGTTGCAAAATTGGTCCAGTACCAGATTGAGGATAACAATCTGTGTGGATGGGAGCAGGTATTAATAATAAATTAACTCTTGTTGTCATAGTGACAGCTTTACGTTCGCCTTTACCTTTCTGAAATGGCACATGAGCTCCCTATTTGCTTTGGCCCCCAGAAGCAATTCTTTTTCTGTCAACCATACACCAAAGGGATTTAGCCAGCGATTGCCATAGAAACTTATGTTTGAAAGAATGCTCATATTATTCAGCAAATGGAGCCATAAAGTAGACTTAAACGTTTCCATCAGTCAGTTTTATTACATGTGAAGAAGTTATACTCTCAGTCAAAGAGGCATAAAGTTTTATCTTGGAAGGAGGGACGCATATTCAGTTTCATAAATTAAAGCAGAGACTCCTTATAAATTAGAATGCAAACATTCCTTTTGTCATTCGATAGCAGATGCCTCAGATTTTAGCACATGGCCTACTCTTGCAAAGTTCTGCTCAGAATTAAAAGCACTTGCAAATATGATATAGAGCATGGGTGCCAATACAGCTGTGTTTGACCCAGTAAATATGTGATATGTATTATATAACTTTGGAAATAACCATTTGAAAGGCAAATGTTGGTTCCTACTTATCAGTTTATTTAATTTGAAAGCTCTAAGAGATGCATTTATTTTTATGTACGAAGCTGAATTGTTTACCACAGACACACAATGGCCATTACTCAAAGTGAAATCCAAGCTGTATATGTGAAGGAGTGGATTCTTCGGAATGCAAAGATGATGGCGATGAATGTTGGAAGTGTACGGACATCCAGTCTTCTGTGGACACAGAGGCCATGTATGGAAATATACCTACTGGGGATAACAGAACTTTCCTTCCAAACCCCTGCAGTCCTTTGGCACACACTATCATCACTGTACCAGAACATTATGGGGAAGAGAACTAGAGGGCATGTGCCAACCTACCATCCCACGGTCTGGCATGCTGATTGCCCATCCGAATGCATAAAAGTCACAGAGTGAGAAAAACAGGTATTGAGATATCTCTGCACATGGACGCTGCACTCATGATGCTTGGCCGATTGGCCCATAGGGCACATACACTAATGTGGTTGGACCACTTTGGCATCAACCTCATGAAATAAAGACATTCACAGTCCAATTTCTCTTCACTTCCTATGAAAGCAAGCTGACAGTGGCATTGAGTCTTAAGATGCATTTTCTCTTCTGGTCAAGCTCTTCTTAGTAAAGGTAAAGGTATCCCCTGCTTGAAAGCCAGTCGTGTCCGACTCGAGGGTGCGGGTGCCCATCCCTGTTTCTGGCCGAAGAGCCAGTGCTGTTCGAAGACGTTTCCATGGTCATGTGGCCGGCATGACTAACGGAACACTGTTACTTTCCCGCAGCAGCGGTACCTATTTATCTACTTGCAATTTCTTGCTTTCAAACTGCTAGGTTGGCAGGAGCTGCGGCACTCGGGTCTCGAACTGCTGTCCTACCAACCTTCCGGTCTGCAGTTCAGCGTCTTAATCACTAAGCCACTGCAAGCTCTTCTTACCCAGCAAATTTTCCTCAAAACTATCTACTTTGCAATGGGGATGGGGCACAACTGCAAGGGGAACAACAATCGCTCTTTGATTCCTACTCTAAAAGTAGAGAAGCACAGAGAAACCTCTTAACAGAACAGGTGGTGAAGGGGAAAGATGCCATCTTTCAGCTGACCACAGGACAAAGATACATTGGATGCACATACACTGGCGTCAGAGTCTGGCTCTTTAATCATTTAATCTTTACAGACTCAGAATATCTTAGATATGTGTTTGTGGTATCCATTATATTAGAAAGGAATTAGGGCTCAAAGGGAGATAATCCTAAAGTTGTTTGCTAGTCTGTGTGATAGACTTGGACATGCTCCAATACTTCATGAGACTAATGCTGGACTGACAGCGCAATCCTATCCAACTTACACCACCGGTGTAACCAGCGGTGCAGCAAAAATGGGAGGCCTCAGGATGGAAAGGGGATTCAAATCCCCTCCAAAGGGGGTTTCAAAGGGGATTTAAATCTCCCCTCCAAAGCCTCCCGCCCTGCTCTCCCTGCTGGTTACACCGGTGGTGTATGTTGGATAGGATTGTGCTGTGAGAATCCGATCTCCCATTCGGGCTTGAAAACCCAACATGGTGCTGTTTGGAGCTGTGCCAGCTGCATCAGCCAGGGCAGACAATTGTTCCCTTCCCTCGAGGAGACCTCCAGCCCCGCGCTGGATACAGCAGAGCCTGCCCTGGCGCCGCTGCATCCCAGTGCGAGGCTTTGAATAGCATTGAGTTGTAAGTCAGGTACAGATTCTCCACATCTCTGATTTTTGGATAATCTGAATAGATCTCTTGGTCTTGTTGTGAAAAATATGCTACATCGGAAAAAAAAAATCATACTGAGAAGCAAATCTTTGAGGGAGTTCATCTGTTGCAAATCCTAAATCAATTGGGATTACTGCTTTTGTAGATTTGCAGTACAAGCCTATACATGTCTACTCAAAAGTAAGTCTCATTATGTTCAATGGTGCTTACGCCCAGGAAAGCAGAAGCATGTTTAGAATTGCAGCCTTAGCTGATTTTATCCAGCTATTAATGCACAGCATGAGCCTATGCAGTATTATTCAGAAGTCAGTCTCATTGTGTTCAATGGGGCTTACTCCCAGGAAAGTGTGCATAGGATTGCAGCCTCAGTGACGTGTGCCAGCCTTTGTTAGGGGTGAGTCAGGAGTTGGGGTTGGCTTTCAATTCTTATTTAAATAGCAGAAATGGAACAAAAACATCCTGTCTGTTAAGCACTTCCTTTAAATGAATCAATTAATATTGCCCACCACACATGTAAGTTTGGCTACTTTGCTAATACGCTATTAAAGTCCTGGTGTTTACTTGACAATGGAACCAGCTTTGTGTGATTTGGAGCCAGATTCTCTTACCATGGGGAGAGGGAAGCCTAGAGGCCCGAGCTGGTGGGCTGGAAACTACAGGAGTTAATTGTGTGAATGATAATGAGGCCAAACTGGCAGCAGATGCTCACGTGTCTTTACAATCCAAATCCTACCAACAAATTCCTTCTACAGAAATTTTGAGGAATGCCTTGGCACCCTGGAGATGGTGATAGACCCAGTGTCTGAGCCACATGACACCTGTTAAATCTATTGTTCGAAACCAAGCAAAACAACTTTGCAGCACAATGCGAAAGTTGTTTACTGTCGCTTGCCTTGACAAAGGGCCTTCCTTCACCATCTTATCATTGTTCTTTGCAACATCGCTTTATGGCATCAGACACGCAGTGCAATAAAAATGCTCCATCCATTATAAGGGAACATCTGATTCTTTAAAAGCAACATTTGTACTTAGCGCTATTGATTGCACACTCCACGTTGGAAACGGAGCTTTCACAATGATGCATGTGTCACCAGTGCCTCTGAGCCTGCTAATTAATCTTTCGTATCTCTCTTTGAGATCTACTTTCTTTCTGTCTCTTCCTTGCAATGTTTTCAACTTTCGGCATCTGTTTCCCCAAAAGCCTTGCAATTTTCTGATTGCCTTTTAATCCACTGTCATCTTTGGGGGGACTTCCTTCCAAACATGTGTGGACCTTTCAAATTATAACTGTACATAAAGAATTACAGATGACATGGTGGTTTGCGTGGTCTTCTGAGTAGCAGCCTCTGTCCTCTGCTGCCCAGTGTGGCACTGCAAATTATTGCTGACATTTTCCCAACTTACCAAAACACCCACTGATGCCACTGCAAAGGAGGGAGATGTACCGAAAAAAGTGAAAGAAATCTTGCTATATGCATAAACTCACCCTCCGCATTTATCTGGCTTAACATAAGAAGAGCCTTGCTGGATCAGGCCAAAGGCCCATCTAGACCAGCTTCCTGTGTCTCACAGTGACCCCACCAGATGCCTCCGAGAGCACACAACCAACAAGATTATTAACAGTATTTAACAGTACTAATAATAAGATAAGATAATTACAATATTATTAATAATAAGATAACCTGTTTCCTGTTGTCACACCCTTGCACCTGGCACAGAGAAAACCCACTTCTAAAATCAGGAGGTTGTTTATGGCTTGTAACCTGTGATGGTCTTTTCCTCCATGAATCTATCCAAAGCCCTTTTAAAGGCATCTAGGCCAGGTGCCATCACCACATCCTGTGGCAAGGAGTTCCATAGATGAATTACACGCTGGGTGAAGAAATGTTTTCTTTTGTCCCTTCTAACTCTCCCTCCACTCAATTTTAGTGCATGTCCCCTGGTTCTGGTGCTGTGCGAGAGGGAGAAGAATGGCTTGTGGCTAGTTTCTTCATTTATCTGTCTTACGGAAGTTACACCTTTTGGAGGCCATGTGTACTTACCCCTGGACCCCCCCAATGAATACGCCAGACAGGAGCTTGGATTATATGGGTTGCTTTATTGAAATCTTAGAACAAACAAAATGCAGCAGGGCTCTAACTATAAAACCCCCCTTGGCATGCAGGCGGCTAGGGTGGGGGAAACGGTACCTAGCCGTCTGCCTCCCCCAAGATCTAATCGGGCATGAGACATCCTGGCTCCAGGCACACTCGGTCCACGACCGAGCTGCCTATCCCTGCCAACCCCAAAGGGGTCGAGGCAGCTGAACAGCGCTGACCAACCTCAGGAAATTCCTTAAGGTGATCATTGCACATCCAGCCTGGGGGTTTGCCAGCCTGCCTCACCGACCCGGTTCGGCCTCGTGTGAGCGGTCCTGGCTTACCCCCTGACCTTGCTTACCTCAGGATGCATGCCAACTAAGCCCTCCCTGGCTACCCCTCCTGCACGCCACCTACCACACGGGGGGGTCTGCCTAGCGCATGACCCCCACCGCCCAACTATACAAAAAGGTACGAATGCCCTGCTGCAAGTCAATTAAAATTATGTCAGCTCTGACCGTGGAGAGGTGCACACCAACGCCACGAAAAGGTGCGAAGCCTGGAAAACAATATTGGGATGGGGGATAAAACTGCCCCCCATTTGAAAATAAAAAGCCTCAGGTACGCGTTCAACTTCCTACAGGCAAGATCAACCCAGTGGGGGTTCAATGACCCCCGCCACACCCTCCTGGGGAGCCAGCCGGGCCAAAGGATGGCAATCCCTGGTAGCCAGCACCTAATCTGGGAGAGATCACTAAGGACCTGGAGCCTCAAGGACACAGATGTCCTCTGACATAGGTCGTTCTCCCCCAGATGAATTACGAGTACCTGAGGCGGCGGATTAACCGCTAAAATTCCCGTAGCAAAGGAAGCAGCTGGTCCCAGAGCATCCTTCTCTTGGCGGCCCAACGCACTCTTGCCACGTCGCCGAGTCCCAATAGTGAGCCAAATTGCGAAACAATTGCTCTTTGCCTGGCCCAAAAAACGATTGAATGGCCGTAAATGAGCACATTGGCGGGCCTGGCATCACAGGGACCTGCAAAAGAAACAAAAAATTATAAGTCCTGAGGCACAGCGCTGCAAAAGACACAACCTAATTGTACTTAAGCGCTGGCAAAGCTAGCCTACCTGAACCTAGGTCCCTACAGCTAACACCCACTGGGTGAGCCCCCGAAGGGGTAACACAGGTGACCCACTGGCCACAAAAGCAGACCTCGCAGGCTGCCAACACAAGGCCCTTAGGCCAACGCCCTTAGGCTGCACAAGGCCTCGCGGGCCTTCAGTCACACGGAGGCCTCGCAGGCCGTCAATCACACGGAGGCCCGCAGGCCGTCAATCACACGGAGGCCCGCAGGCCACATAGATAACAAGGAGGCCAACTGGCCTGAAACACAACAAGGCCCGTGGGCCAACTTACCTGAAAAAACACACTGTAAATTAGAACTTACGAACATGGGGACAACAAGCAACATGCAACAAGGCCCGAAGGCCACAGAAGGCAGGCCCGAAGGCCACAGAAGGCAGGCCCAAAGGCCACACAAGGCAGGCTCAAGGCCATAGGAGGAAGGCCCGAAGGCCACAGAAACAAGTTCCAAAGGCCACAAAAAGAAAGGCCCGAAGGCCACAGAAACTAGGCCCGAGGGCCCCAGAGGGAAGGCCCGAGGGCCATAAAGGAAGGCCCAAAGGCCACAGAAACAAGGCCCAAAGGTCACACAAGGAAGGCACGAGGGCCCCAGAAGGAAAGCCCGAGGGCAACAGAAGGAAAGCCTGAAGGCCACAAAAGGGAAGGCCAGAAGGCCACACAAACAAGGCCCGAAAGCCACAGAATGCCTGAAGGCCACAGAAAGAAGGCCCAAAGGCAAAAGAAGGAAGGCCCGAAGGCCACAGAAGACCCGAAGGCCACAGAAGGAAAGCCCGAAGGCCACACAAAACTGCACAGGCAACCTTAGTAACTCAAATTCTGGGGTGTGGTCCTTAAAAAACTGCACACCTTAGAGAAAAAAAAGGCCAGGGCAGCCAGATGAAGTCTTAAAGAGCAAATGGACAGGCCCCTCTCCTGAAGGTGAAGCATAGAACATGATGGGCCCAAGAGGGATGGGCCAAATCACACCCAATGCTGCTGCCTGTCAAAAGGTACCAAAAAGCCTGGATCAAGCCTGGGTCAAACCCGCTCAGCAGTACCACATTCTACGCGCTACAGCTGAACAGATGGCGGCACAGGCTCTGGAAAACCGAGAGTCCAAAGCCACTGCGGCATGGGGACTGGTTCCAACCGAGTCTGGGGGGCGAGTTCACTAAACCGCTCCTCTTGAACATGAGAAAGCGCATAGGCAATTGCAGTCTGTAACCCCAAGAACCTGTCTTGCCAAAAGAGGGTGCTCAGTTGCAAACAGCCAAACACGAATGCCCTCACAAGACGCAGGATCCTCTAGACCTGGACGTTTGCTGGTTGACAACAAAACCATAGCTTGGTTGTCACACACAAAACGCACAGTGGAATTGGCGAACTCCCTCCCCCAAAGGCGCACCACAACTACCTTAAAATCGGTGCAACCAACCTGTCACAGAAGCATATGCCAGGACCAACTTGAACTGCTACAGTTGCCTGCAGGGTGTGGGGGTAGCAACATATGTAGTCAAATCGCTACTAGGGACCTAAACTCTATAACAATACACCCTGATCCTGAGTTCTGGCAAACTAATACAAAATTAGCTCTGTGGAACTCCTTGCCACTGGATGTGGTGATGGCACCAGACGTGGAAGCCTCTAAAAGGGAGGGGGGTTAAACTGCTTCAGGGGAAGCCATCACAGGTTACAGACAATAGCGACCGCCTGGTTTAAGACATAGACCATAGCCCAACGCCAGAAGCCAGGGATTGGTGACAAGGGATTGGCATCCCGCTGACCCGCGCGCTCCCCGCACACCAAACATGGACATAGGGGTGCTCTTCTCACACCCACACAACCTGAAGTGGGAGCCTCCAATAATGTTAAATGTCAACGGTTGTGGTGTAGCAAATAATGCTGCCAGAAAAGTTAACTCTGCCCCCAAGAAACACTTTAGCTGGCTGTGCTATATCAGTTGCCATTGGCTGTAATCAGTGCACGCTAACTGTCCATTTACGGTACAGTACCAAAATCTGGGCCGACCACTGTAAGTATACTGCCCTTCCCTGGCAGCCATGGGTTAGACTAGCTGAGAGGAAGACGTCAGAACCTTCCCCATTAAGGGTAGGTTATAAATTGTATGCAGAGGGGAATTAATCCAGCTGCGAAACCCTCTTAGTTTCTTTCCTTGGAAGCTCAACTTAGAGCTGGCCGCCCAAAGGGCAGTCTGAAAGAACTCTGCGTACCTTCCTGAGGCACATGGACAGCCACCTAACATGGTCACCCACACTAACAGTTCTTAAAGCCAAGTTCCTCAGCCAGGAAGCCTAAATTCGCATATCAATCCCCACCATTAACATGGGAGGGGGGGGGGAGCCAGTGTGACTGGCTATCACTATAGGTCACCCCCTTTTCTAAGAAACTGTTAAGGAAAACTACGTCTATGCAAACACAATAAGCACATGCCTAAAAGTATGCTTATTTTAAAATGAAGGCTGCATTGCAACCCCATAAAATCAAAGTAACCCCGTCAAGTTTACCCTGCATACATGCCCAGCTTTGCTATGTAACTTACAGCCCAATCTTATGCAAGTCCACCCAGGAGCAGGCTCCACTGAAATCAGTAGGAACTACTCCAAGGAAAGTTAAGGACTGCGGCCTAAAATAATTCTCCCAGTGTTGGGATTAAGTATATATATGCTAGGGTAAACAGTGAAGAGAAAGGAACACTATCACCCACTGGACTAAGAGAGAAACAAAAGACAGAAACAGAGCCACAAGCAAGAAAGATCAAAGGCTGCAAAGTAAGCTCAATAATAAGGGCTCTGAGGTAAAGGAATAGAAAAGTATGAGAGGAGAGAAAGACTGAGGGAAAGCGGCTGTCCCTTAAAGACAAGCCAGCAACCCTGTGTAACTAGAGGGAGGAAAAAAGCTTTAGTCCCTGGAGAGAAAAGACTGAGGGAAAGTGGCTGCCCCTTTAAGACAAGCCAGCAACAATGATGTAACTAGAAGGAGCAAAAAAGCTTTGGTCCCTGGAGAGAAAAGACGGAGGGAAAATGGCTGCCCCTTCAAGACAAGCCAGCAACAACATATAACTAGAGGGAGGGAAAAGGGGGGGGGCTTAATCCCTGGAGAGAAAAGACTGAGGGAACGGGGCAAGGGCCTCCAATCTGGAAAGAAAATTACTAATGTCAAAACCTGTGGCCCTTCCTTTTTGGGACATTATTGAAGTTAACTTTAAGGTAACAGTGAGCTTGAGGGCAAGTTCACCTCAAAGTAAGCAGTATGTGTAAATTAGCTAAATGACAGGAGAATCTGTGTAATGTGTGTCTAGTTTGTAACCAGAGGATACACGATGGTGGGGGGGAGGAACCCGCGCCCCACAGATGAATGATGGTGGGGGGAACAATGCCCGCACCCCACTTGAAGGACGATGGTGGTGGGGGGACAAGACCCGCACCCACAAGATGCTCCTTAGCGAGGGGGCCAGCTGTCTGGGCCCGCTCCTCGCCTTCTCAACGCTCCAGCCGAGAGATGAGGAGAATTGGGGGGGGGAACGCCCCGACCCCACAGCCGCTGCTATTGGCAGTTAATGGCCGGCACCTCAAAGGGTTATGGTGCCAACGGTCCTCTTCGTCCCCTCAGGAGGCAAGCTAGGCCCAAAGCCTAACAGGGAGCCAACCACAAGGCACCCTGCTGCACTGCGCTCCGAGATGGGACTGAGGAGAGCAAGCTCCTCCCACCCTCAGTCCCGCCCGGAGACAAGCAGCAGCCAATTGGGTGCTGCCAACACAAGCCCCTGTCCGGCTGGAGTGGGGCTGGCCGGGGCAACAATCGGCAGCTCCGTGAGGCGGGCCGCCGAGCCTTCTCCTGTGAGTGATACTCAAACCACCTCTTTTGTTTCCCATTGCATTGTTCTTCCCTACTGAGCTACTGAGCTGTAGCATCTTTGTTTGGAGATACCTCCCAGTCATACCCCCCCCACTTCCTGCCCTGTTGGACCAGTAGAAAAGCAAACTTCAGAGTACACTTCCGAAACCTATCAAGAGGAAGTGGCTAAGATTTGGCAGCAGGAAAACTAGTTAGCGCTAACATATGTCTCATTATAAAATGTTTCAAAGTTCTCCTAGGAAGATATAAAAATAGCCATTTTTTGAAGTCAGTTGAAATAGCAGGGCATATTATGTAAGCTGCACAGAGGTGGAAACAAATAAAAAAGTGGAGAAAAAGGTGAGAAGAGAAATTATGGAAATTCACTTGAAAATGCTGAGCTGACAAATCATTTGCTATAACCTGTGATGTTATAGACACATTTATCAATATTAACAGGCATGTCACTGGAACCTAGAAGATGTGGGGTGGAGGTGGTGGTGGGGAGTCTTGCATTGCTGATGGGAGTCTTATACAACACTGGGAAATACAATATTTGCCTTACCTTAGGCAAGAGCGGGGGGGGGGTTAAGGAGAAAAAGTGGTACAGTTCTCAAGGTGTAGAAATCATGCAAGAGAAAAATGAACACAGTAGAGACAGGTGAGACAAGGGAAAAGGCAAAGATATACAGTATGTTTAATCAGGGGCAATGTTAAGGGTCAGCCAGGTTGAGCACTGGCCCATTGGAGGGCCCACCCAACTGGGCTGACATCTTGAATCCCCCAATACCAGTCAGTTACAGCAGATTCCCCCATTTGCTGATGGAGAGGGTGAGAAGGTGCCCACTCATGCCCACTGGGAAGCTGAGAGCGGCAGTGCTCAAGACCTCTAGCAGCCTGGTGCCATTTGCTGTCCATCCTAGGATACCTTGAATATCCTAGGTGCCAGCTGATAGCCATGCTTAGATGTCAGAACTCCTTGATGTCATCATTTCAGATAAATCAGTCCAGTCTGTGGCCCCAAGATTCACAAACTCTGAGTAGAATAAAAACTTGAAGGCTGGTCTGGATGGACCTCTTCAACTTTGCAGGTAAGAACATGCTGGGAACCATTGCCCTCACCGCACAGAAAAACACCCCACCCTAAAGGGTCGTCTCCTTGAAGGGTCCAAGACTCATAAATAGAGCAAATCCCACTGCATCCTGATAATGGGGGGGTACGTGCGATGGTCGCCAACAATCGCAATCATTTGATTTACATAATTAGCTTACTTACATAGCATGATGAATTCACACTGAAGATAGAAGCAGGATCATAATACAAAGACTGTCACTGTCTTTAGGTTAAAGCATTCACAATGCAGGATGTTTAAAAACATTTTCCTCATTAAGGTTTGAATAGTTATTGTGCTTGCCCAAAGCATATATTTTGGGAGAGATTTACTGCAGTGTTAAGAAATGTTGTGTGTAAGCAAACAATTACAGAACGGAATTGTCTTTGAACCATCTCCTTGAATGGCCTTCAATTCCTTCATTGTTCCTCTTGATATTTGCATAAAACTTCCCCGAGAAGGCTGGAGTGATGTTATTGCTGCCTCCGGTTGTTAAGAGAGGACTAACAGATGGCCCTACAGATTCTTAAAGCTGCAGTTGCTCATGTTAATCTTGATGCTTTTGCTCTCCAGACAGTAATATCAGGAACTCCAATGCAGTTGAAACATTACTTATTCATAAAACCAAGACTCTCCAGCAGTATGAGACCATGATCTCATGGAGCAGAGGGAATCTCTGTTCTGGTACAGGACTAAATACAGGTTAGTCCTGTACCCTTAAAAAAGGTTAAGATCATTCCATTTCAGTGATGTGCCTGTACCTGACAAATTCTAAATGGTAATACCTACAATCAGAGACGTAACCACGGTGGGGCGCGTGGTTCACTCGAACCAGGCGCTCGGGCGGGCGGGGCAGTCACTGACGTTGTGTTGACCCGCCCACCCTCCCTGGAGCCCGTTATGCTCCGAAATGAGCGGAAAACGGGCAGGGGAGCGTCGACGTGACGCGAGGGACGCGTCGACGTCACACGACGCAGGCCCCGCCCCCACGCGCCAGGCGCCGGGAGAGCGCCCGGCCTTTCTGCCTACAATAGTCTTGTGAGGATTTAACTTGCCTGACTTTTGCAATCAATACATCATCACAATACATCTAGTGAGTGACAGACACTGAATCAACACCTTTTAAAACATTCTCTGATACAAAACCAGAGGATTATTTATCATCAAATGTATCTTTCAAACACCTAAAGATTCCAGGCATGGTATAGCAGTGATTAAAAGCCATCAAGACCTGCTTTCAGATTTGCAGCCTAAAAAAATGACAGACCACACTCCCATAAGTGGGCCAGTCAATTGCATCTCCTTCTAATATGGCCCATTGAGTGAAGGAGAGCGACTTGCCCAGCCCACAACCATTGACCCCACATGTATATGTGGTGAGAATGTTTGAATGCTGCCTATGTACATATAATCCAACCATGCATAAGTTAATAGTGAATGGTAAATTATTTGATTTATGGACCAATCCTAACCTTACCTTACGTTGGTGGAGCGTGCGCTCTGCTGGTGCACACTGTCGCAAAAGTGCCGTAAAGCGCTATGTGACAGCGTTAGAGTTAGTAGCTCTGATGGTAAGGCTGGAGCCTTCCTGCTAGTGCTGGAATGGGACACCCGCCGGAGCAGCTAAGTCCCCTGCCGGACCGTGCAGGGATGGGGGAGGGTGCTGGAAGTGTGGGGAGGGGTGAAACTGGGGGGGGAGGGTGGCAATGAGGTTGGGGTGGGCAAATTGGGCTTGTGAGAGGGTGGGAGTGACGATGCCAGCGTGCACCGTATACTATCCCCCTTCCCAGGCCTAATCCTCTGACACAGATCAACTCGGACTTGTGCCAGCAATATAGTTGGAGCAGGTCCACGTTGACCTATAGTGGTGGCTGGGGCTTTCCCTGGGGCAAGGGGACAAATGTACCCTTACTCTGAGCAGACCTCCCACTTGCTAAATTCCCCGCAGGATGCAGCGTAGCCCGTGCCAGTGCCGCTGCATAGGAGCGAGGGAATTTTATTAGGATTGGGCTGTTTTGATCACCAACAGCATGCTTTTAGCCTACATGTGTTACATATGAGTTGGCCGTAGTGGTAGCACCAGGTGGTTGGGGGCGATGGGCAAAGTTCTGCACTGGGCCCTCATGATGTGCCTCCACTTGGCCCTGTCAGTGCTTTTGATGCTACTATAGCCACCTGTACTGAGAGTTCAGGAATTGGTATGGCTAGCTGGGCCCCCTGGTGCCTGCCTGCCTGCCTACCTTCTTTGTCTTTGGCATCACAGATGCCTCCTTCCTGGTTTACGGTGGCCAGTATGGTAATGTATAGGGACTTAAAATTCGACTCGTCGTAAAAGGCTTTGTCTCAAGTCGAGTCTTTCGAGTCTTCCACGATTGCTGAATCACATCCGAGTCAAGTAATTGACGCGACTTGAGTCCGACTCAAGAAGTCTGAGTCAATAGACTCGAGTCTACATCACTGTGGAATTGCTACTGACATTGAACACATATTACACCATAATTCTAGCATGCAAGGGAGATGAGGCAAGAGTGCATTGGCGCCTTTAATTATGTTATTTCCTCAGATGCACATTCTTGCTTTTCTTATTTAACTATGTAAATGCAAACAAAAGTGCATACAAAAAGTCTGTGTTACTTTTTCTTATCTGAAAAATATATTATGTGTTAATGAGTTTAAGAGAAAGAGGACCGAGCTGGCTAAAAATTATTTGGTTTGCATGACTAAAGAATAAACTATTATTGCTGTTATAATTGTAGATCTTTATGTGTATATTGTTCTCGCTAGCATAATTCTTCCTCCCTGATAATAAATGCTTGCTGGATGATGGTTCATAAACTTTAGCTAGATGGAAGCAAGAATTTAAAGCTAACTTATGTACAAATGATACATTTGTCAGAATCTTCAAAGGATTTCCAGACAGTTTTTACAAAAGAGCCTTTTGAAAACGGTTAAATAGCATTTTTGTCAGGACTGCTAACATAAGGACATATACACAGACTACTCCTTTTGCAGGCATGGAGTCCTTCGTAATGAACATTCATTTGAGTAGTATGTCAAGCAGGGATGTGGATCAAGTCTCTGACTCAAGGTCTTGAGTCAAGTCCCAAGTCTCTGGGTCCAAGTCTTGAGTCAAGTGTCCCAAGTCTTTGCCCCCAAGTCCCGAGTCTTTGGTTGCGAGTTTTGAGTCCCTATCTATCTAATGGGGAAAATGGGTTTAAACCTGAATAAAATTGGACTTGTAAAAGGCTCCAAGTCTCGAGTCGAGTTTTTTTGAGTCTTTTACAATTGCCAAGTCAAGTCCGAGTCAAGTCATTAACGCGACTTGAGTCAATAGACTCAAGTCTACATCACTGATGTCAAGACATCTGAAGAAAGATTTGGGAGGAAGAACTTATTCTCTTAATATTTAAAAGCCAATGAGCAGGCTCAAGAGTGTGCTGAAGGGCCAGAGGCAGATGGTGTGACCTAATATGAACTGGGGGTCAGGTTCTGACACAGGCACGTAGATATTCAAGAACCAGAGGGGGGTGAAGTAATCAAGGCCAAGCTGAACGTTCAGGTTCCAGAGGCGTTAGATGAGAGGGTACAAGTATTTGCTACCATTTCAGTTTAACAAGAAACTCAAATTGAGAAGTTGTTATAGAGAACCAGCACAGACCTATTGTCTCCTCAGGTCACTTGACTCCTGGACTAGCTGGCTGTAGTTCCCTTCTGACCAGAAGGACACTGTGCAGCGGTAAGGCTCAGACCAGCCCATCCCTCTTGCTTGGTAGTGCAGATAATAATACATCTGTTCCTTTCTGCCAGAGTTCCATATTGGAGACTACCTGAAGTGCCTTATAGCTTGTAACAGTGGTTCTCAAACTTTTTAGCACTGGGACCCACTTTTTAAAATGACACTCCATCGGGACCCACCTAGCTTTATGAGACTTTTTTTTTAAAAAAAAGGTGATCTAGAAAGAAATTATTTATTTATTTATTTATTTACAAGTAATATTTTATTTATTTGTTTGCAAAAAACTGAATCTATTCCTCATAATGAGGCAACCCTAATAAATAGCCTAAAGGCTTTAGGTGTTCAGTTATGTGATCCGACCTTCACCTGCCCCCACTACCTGTGCTGTCATTGACAGACTTGGGAAAACACCCCCCCCCAAAAAAAAGATGCTCAAATATTTATCTCCCTATATTTACACAAGCTTGCAAACTGCAGCAGCTCAGCTGTTTGCAGGGCAATTAGCAGCTATCTGATTTTGAATAGCCTCAGGGCTTGTGGCAATTACTTATCTGATCTTTCCATCACATCGGACCCACCAGAAATCAGTTCGCGACCCACCAAGTGGGTTCCACAGTTTGAGAAACACTGGCCTATAACACCGATCCACAGTTTGAGAAACACTGGTCTATAAGATTTTAAAAATAAAGGCTTGCCTGCTCGTTCTTACCTCTGCCATCTAGTGGCTGAATGTTGTATAGCACTTATACAAGCAAGCAATAGAGAATGGAGATGAGGCAGTAGAGATTGGAAATAACAGAAGCAGAAGCAACAGAACGTTTTTCGCAACTGTTGGAGAGGCTTCACAACCCGTTTTGGTTGAAAAAAAAAGACCAAAGAAACAATGAGGCAGCACTGAGAGGGGTAAAATTGGGGTTATTTTGCTGTATTCCTAAAAATCTTTTTATATCATTTTTTTCCAAGCAACATTTACATTATATTGTGGTATTTCGCATTTACCATTTTCTAACACCTCTGCTTATAGGTTGCAGGAGGCCCAAATTCAGCCATGATGCAAAAGTTCCCAAATCTGCAGTTTGTGATAGTCTTAAAATGGAGTGCAGGAGGGTTTATGCAGACAATTAGATTATGAGATATATAAATGATTTTTTAAAAATTTAAAATTGTTACATTTGCATGTCACACACGCACAGAGAGGGGGGGGCTACTATTGGCCATGAGTTATGATGAGCCAAAGGCTAATCACCATGTCCAGAGACAGTATACATTGGCTACCATACACCAGCTTTACCTATTGCTAAATGGATTACCAGAAGTTGTACCCAACCCAGCAGGCCAATCCTTAATCAGCAAATTTAAAGAATGAAGCTGGCCATGCAACCTATTAACAGTGTGAACCTAAAGATGATAAAGATGGCTATTAGTTGGTTTTTGGCTTGATGTTCCTTCCAAAGTTGTCTACTCTGCAAAGCCACCTGGGATTATCCTATGGAATCTCTTGGGGAAAATAACCTTGTTAATAATTATTCATGCTTTAATGCATTCAAAGTGATGATGCATAATCCAGTTTTCACAGGGTATTTTTTTTCCGGCTCAACCATTAGGTCATCGACATTTTTTCCTCTGGCTTTCAATTTTGTATGCAATTATTCACAAGATGTTTTTTAAAAAAAATCATTCCAGGCAAAAACGTTAGTGGAATATTCTGCCCTCCACCTCTGCCCCCCCCTTTGGTCATAAAATCTCACCCTTCACTAATTAATGTGTTATATAATTTCATGAATTAGTTACATGACTTGCTGATTGAGCAGTGCATCGCTGCACTTAGCATACGTTTCCCAACGAAGGGTTGCATGCCAATGTCGTTGCCTCATTTCATAATCAAGGTAAAATGAGTTTCTCCTTTTAGCATATTTTGCTCATCTGTTTTAATATTTTGCTGGACCAGCTGCATATTTCAAGACTGAGCTGCCTGTTTCAACTTTTAACTCTACCTTCCATAACTCAAACTGATTTTATTTTATTTTTTCTACTCTTGGTAAAATGTTATAGACTGTCATTCACTGATAAAATCCTGTTGTTATCTGATTATAGGAGCTACGTGGTGTGTGCTACGATGGTGCTGATATACATAATTTGCAAATTGAGCCTTATATTTAACATGTAGAACTTGACATTCCAATAGTGGTGCACTGTTAGATGTTTTACGAGTCAAGACTACCATTTACTAATTGAAACTTACAATTGATGCATTATGCATTAAGCTATTACATATTTTATACCATCATATTTTATAGTTTTCTTCTTCATCTTCTTCTTCTCAACTGCTTATATCCAATACCGGGGGGGGGGGTAGTAACCCAGGAAATCACTTACTTCACAGTGTGAATTAAAGATACAGTACTCTTGTATCCACAGGTGTCTTCTATGAGTAGATAATTCTGCTTATGTCAGGCAGCTCCACACTTTCCACCAGTTCCTCCAAACTGCAGCCATCACAACTCATCCTACACCCTCCCACCCTCAAGAGTAGATCTTCAGGGAGTTGCAGTGGGAAGAAAGCGATGGAAAAGTTGCACTACGATGGATCCCTTTGCTGTGTCTTGCATTAGTAGTCTTGCAGGACTTTGGGCACAACCCATTCCCTGTAGGCAAAATCACAATTATATGACACAGGGCCAGCTAAAGCAGTTCACCCACATTCAGCCTCCCCCCGTTATCACCACCACCTCCTCCTCCACTCACCATTTCAACAAAACTGGTTAGGTGGAGAGGATCCTGGAAGCTCCTGTGTCTATAACTGGTTAGGTGGAGAAAGATCCTCCCCTCATGTCCTGCTCTGAAGACTCAGTGGTAGACGGATAGGTGGCCGGAGCAGTAGTGATTGTGATCCTTTTCAATTCTTCAAAGCAGGCTGGGTGGGGAGGGTCCTACTTTGAAGAAGTGGTGGAGAAGGAGGAGGAGGAAGTGGTGATTGTGGTAGCAGGAATTACACTGGCCATACCTCCTCCTCTGGCTCTGCTCTGTGATCCTCAGCAGCAGTGCTGGAGAAAGAGGCACTGTCTCCTCCTCGCTGTCTTCTCACTTGTTTTCCGAGGGAGCAAGAAGAGAATGGGCAGCAGCAGGGTAGAACAGCTTGGCAAGTGATGGGCAAAGGGAAGGAAGCACGCAGGCGCAGGATGTGAGACACCCTTGTCAGTTTGCCTCCACCCCTGGCTCTTTGCTCCAAGCATCCGCTTTACCCTGCCTTCGGCATGGGGTGGGCCTGTGTAACCACAACAGAAGCATCTGGTCTCAGTAGTTAGAGAGCAGGATTTGCAGATGTATATTCCAAAGAGAATGTAATTTCAAATCTACATACTTATCTTGGAACTTATCTATATACTTTAACATTAGCCTATGCAGATCAGTTTAGCTATTTCCCTTCTCCCTGTCCAGATAGAACTGCATTATTTCTTATTCCAGAATACTTAGGAATTTGTACTGATTTCCCTAATTTCTTATACATACAATTTTATGTATTTTACTTATTTTATGTATTTTAAATTATGTATTTTAATCTGTTGTAAGCCGCCTTGGGCATTTGCCTTCGGCATAGGAAAAGGCGGGATACAATTTTTTAAAACAAACAAACAAACAAACAAATAAATAACAAGCTGCATCTACCATCTGATAATGCGGGTACAGTAAGTCCTCACTTACCGTTGTTTTGCTATCCGTTGTTTCGCTTTAATGGCATCCTCGGTTACAGCTACTTCCGGGTCACGACGGACTCGCGACCAACTTCCTGCTCCTATTCCGTGCTCCGGAATGTCTTGCAGGTAGCTTCTGCAAGGCATTCTGAGGCAAGAACAAAGTCAAGGAAGTGGGTCGCGGTCCCGTACAACCAAGAAGCAGCTTTGCATCATTCAGTGAGCCTGGAGCATCACATGAGCCCGCTAGTGAAAAATAGGTCCATTATACGTTGTTTCACTTAACGTAGCAGTTTTCAAGAACCTATCTACAAAGTTAAGTGAGGACCTGCTGTACGTCGATTCTTCCTCTGCCTTGTAAGAGTTTCAAGACAATGATTGGACTTTTGAAATTCGATTTATTTCAATGGGACAAGATATGAGTTGCTTTTGAACACGTTTCGTGCAATGACATCATCCTAAAGATGATGCATAAATGAGCAATAACAAAACATACTGTATGTATGTTTTGAAATGTGTAAGAAGTATTATTGGGCTGTATGTTGCAAACGATAATGATGGCATGCAGCTATTGTTGGGTAACAAAAATACTGTAACAGGAATTATAGCATTGTCTGATTTGTAGCTAGTTATGATGAAGTCATGCACACTGGGGACACCGTGATTTATTGCTGTTATCTTAAATCAGATACTATTGATGTTTAAATGTCTCGTACATGAAATTTTCCCACCAGGACACACAAAAAATCAGCAATACATATATTGGAAATATTGTGATCTCTTTCTCAAAAGTGCAACTTTCCCAAACTTTATTTGAAAAGGTGCTATTATACAATTCAGTTGCAAAATGTTACAGGTGATACCATGGGAGGGCCATTTTTATGAAACATCCTCAGTTACGGGCAGCACAATCCACCGCAACCTTCGAACGGTGGAGCGCGCACTCCAATGTTCTAGAGTGTCACAAACGTTCCATAAAGCATGTTTGCGACTACTTTAGAGTAAGGGTTTGAGCTATAGACCTGTTCTCAAGTACCACTCATGCAGTCACTGAACATGCAAAAGGGGAAGTGGGACCAGTTGCCTTGGAGGTATGTTAGCATATCCACCAGTCATGATCCCAACATTTTCCCTTTTTTCGGAACCTTGTGCAATTTGGTTTCCTAATTACCTGCTTCAGCTGCATGTTGAATAGGTAGGCTTACCATTCGTCCCAGAATTTCCGGGATGGTCCCAGAAATGGGCCTCCGTTCCCGGAATCGTCCTGGAACGGTTCTGCCCCGGTTGGTAAGCTCCGCCGCTGCTGCCATTTTGAAAATAAAGAAACTTATGAATGCTGCATGCTGAATGCATTATAGGCAGGTGAGTGGGACTAACACACAGGGTCCTACTTCCCCCTCCTTGCATTCAGTGATTTCATGGGACTAACTGATAAACAGGGCTGCTTTCTTTCAGCTTAACTAATATAGAGATGTTGTGAAGAAAAGTGCAATAATAACTCTAAATTAGAACGTAAACTCAAAAATGTAATAAAATATAATAGAATTTTTGAAGCTAAAAATACTAAATCAATGCTACACTTCTTTAAAGAAAAAAAAATAGGCAGTCTGTTTAGAATGGAAATGGTTCGATGCAGCAATATACAAACAATTTAATAACATTCTCTCACTAAGGGCTCAGTGGCAAAACTGCACCATGTATTGAAGAGTTTCAAGATTCCCCATTTTAAGGTAGGATTTTCCTTGCAACTGAAGCTCAGCTGTTAAGATTATGATTGCATAATTAAAACTAAATAATTTGTCTGGAGGAATAATAGGATTTCTTTCTTTCTTTTTTCACTGTTTGCTTTGAATGAATTTATACGTAGACACACCAGATTGATGCAGCTATTTGAGGAATCCGTAAATTATTAAGGGAACCATTTCCTCAAACGTTATCCGCTAACGTACAGCCCAATCCTACCTAAGTTCCCAGGCGCTAATGCAGCGGTGCCAGTGCAGGCTACGCTGCATCCCGCGGGGGAATCTAACAGGTGGGAGGTCACCTCAAGGTAAGTGGACATTTGTTGCCTTGCCGCAGGAAAAGTCCCAGCCTGTGCAATAGGTCCACTTGGACCCACGCCAGCCATATGGCTGGCGCAAGGCCGCATACACCCATGTTGGTGGATCAAGCCACGGAAAGGGGATAGGATATGGTGCATGCTGGCGCTGCCCATCCCACCCCTCCTGGGCCCGATCCACCCACCCCACCTCGACATCACCCTCCACCCACCCCATTTTGCCCTCTCCACCTGTCTTCCCTTCACTCCTGCACTGCTCAGCGCAGAGCTTCCCTGCTTCAGCAGCCATTGCTCCTTCTGCCGCCACTGGCAGGAAGGCTCTGGCATTCCTGCCAGCAGGCCTGGATGGCTTAAGTACGGCATATTTGCAACAGTCTGCGCCAACGGAGCAAACCATCTGCGGGCTCAGTGGAAGACAATAGGATTGTGCCATTCATCTTTTGTCATGGATATTCAAACAAATACAGAGTATGGAAGTTGACTTGGCCATACAGCAGAATGTCTCATGGAGGCAGAGTTGAGTTTCATTGATGGCTATCTTTCCGGCACATATAATTTCAAACTTTCATCTTTAAAAAGGCAGAGGCAAACAATCCAGTCCAGTAGTTGATTATGAGACTATAGGTGGGGAAAGTACATGATAGTGGCCAGGTTAGAGACAGGCTGGCCCAAGACAGGCTGGCGCCTGATGCAAATGCTGCCCACCCTTACTTGGTGATGCCCCAGCCTCTGATCCTCCTACTTCCTGAATTGGAAAAGGAAAAAGGGAAAGCAGTGGATGGCGGAATATCTGAGGTAGCAGATTGGCGGAAGACATCCACCGGGTGGCACAGTGGGTTAAACCGCTGAACGTTGGCAGCTGTTGATCGAAAAGTCGGCAGTTCGAATCCGTGATGGGGTGAGCGTTCGTTGCTTGGCCAGCTCCTGCCAACCTAGCAGTTCCAAAGCATGTTAATGCGAGTAGATAAATAGGTACCGCTTGCGGGAAGGTAAGCAGCGCTCCGTGTTCCAGCTGCATGCTACGCGCTGCAGCAAGGAGAGTCATGCCGGCCACATGACCACGGAGGCGTCTTAGGACAACGCTGGCTCTTTGGCTTTGAAATGGGGATGAGCACCACACCCTAGAGTCGGACACGACTGGACTTAATTGTCAGGGGTCACCTTTACCTTTACCTATCCACCTCCATCTGTCCATTTGCCTCCACTGCTCCTCTTCCCACTCCCTGGACTGGAAAAAGGAGATGGGGACAGAATGGGAAAAGATGCATTATTAATATCTCCCTGGCCCACCACTCTCATCTCTTCTACATTTCCTCTTCCATACCATCCACCTCTTCCTTTTCTAATCCTGGGAGGGGGAACAGTGGAGGCAAGTCGGTGGACAGAGGTGGGTGCTCCCCACCAATCTACTGCCTGAGGTCAGTGAGTCTCATGGATGGGTTGGCTCTGCTTACAGCAAATGGTGCCAGAGCCTGGTTGCTAGAGGCCAGGGGGCAAAGCCTGCACTTGGCTCCCACATTGGACCTGTCCCCCCTCCCAGATTACTACTGATGACTGGCAGCAGCTCCTCGACTCTCCCCTCCCCACCAGCCAGTGGGAACATCCCACAACTTTCCCATCCAGTGGGAACATACCAGAGCCGGTCACCCCTAGAAGTCCTACAGAGTTAAAGGGCCTTGGGGTACACTGATGAATGTTCTGGGGGCAGTGCTGGCATGAGTTTCTCAGTGGACTCATGCCACCACTCCCCTGGTACTAGGGTGCAAGGTTGACCGGCTCTGGCAGTCTCTCTGGAGAATGTGAAACCTTGGCCAGTCCGACTTGACCAACCCGATGCTGCCCCTGACAGCAAGATAATACACTATGTGATCGCATATGCATGTTCTCGTTTTTAACTATTTTCAGTCCAAAATCCTATGTGCATCAATCTAGTTTCTGTAATATGTCTTATGTTTTCTTTCTACTGAGATATTCTTTTTTCTACTCCACTGCTGAAAGGTTGAAAGCATGTGTGGTATAGCTGGTCATGTTTACTGTTGTCATATTTGGCAGCATTTATAATAGTGTGTGTACCTTTCTACTGTTTTTTCATGTCTTTCCCTTTGTTGGTAATCTTTGCTTGGATATTTAGCATATTTTAATATTTCATTTAATGTGTGTTTAATATTTACAGTTTGTTTGTCTAGTCTGTAGTCATATGTCAGGTGTGAAATGATGAATAAAACGAGGAATGTTTCCCAAAAGTAGAACTTTGCTTCTTTTTTATGCACAGACCGCAGATACTGGATATGTTATGTGTTTTACTGCGCAATCCTAACTGATGCTCGGGTGGCGGAACGAGCGTTCTGCCGCCCAAAGCCATCATGAATGTGCCATAAAGCATGTTTGCGATGACACGAGAGCAGGCAAGGCCGGCGCAAGGCCGACTTCCCTTGTGTCGGAGCGCCGGTGAACCCAGGTAAGGATTTAGCGGGGGGCAGTTCGGCCATAGAGGGAGGGGGGCCATTGGCCCAGCCGGTCCTGGAGGGGACAGGGGGTGGTTTCGGTCATATCCCGTCTCCCGCCGAGGAGGCCGATTAAGCCGTCCGCCATTTACACCTGGGGAAGGAGACGAGCGTCCCCTTCCCTGAGTAGACCTCCGCCCTGGCAGCAGCCTGGCTGCCGGGGAACAAGATCCGGTAGGCGGCCATAGGCCATCCACCCGATCCTTACATAGGATTGCGCTGTTAGCATTTTACCTATTCGTCTTCTCAATCATAGAAGAATCTGCAGATATCCCAACCCCCTTCCCAGGCCTGGCTGGCCTTACAAGCCTCCCTGGATGTGCACCACCAAAATAGCTGGTGCGCATCTGAGGAGGCCAATTGGGGCTGGTGGTACTTACACTAGGGAAAAGGAATGAATGTCCCTTTCCCCCAAGGTGTGCCCTGGCTCCACCAGTGTGGACTGCATCCTCAGTGGTGTTCCTGCAGTAGGGGCTCGACAGTAAGTCGTGCCCCGACCTACTACCGCGTTCACGAACCGGAGCGAGGAGGCCCCGCCCCCTCGCTGTCGGAACCATTCCACGCAGCAAAGCCGAACGGGCAGGTTCTCCTGTTCGGCTTCGCTGCGTGGAATGGCTCTGACGGCGAGGGGGCAGGGCCTCCTCGCTCCGGTTCGTGAACGCGGTAGTAGGTCGGGGCGCAACTTACTGTCGAGCCCCTACCGCAGGAACGCCACTGCGCATCCTACTTAGGATGCAGTGTCCCTGGTTACGTGATTCCCGTTGTGCTGGTAAAACAGGTCTGGCTGTGTTAGCTGCCAGCAATGGAGACCACCTTGGAATTATATGTAAGGTCTGAACTGTTCAGATGAAGAGAGGATAAAAGTGTGATACGATAAATACAATACAATATCACTGTGCTCCCCCCAGTAACAAAATGCCTTTAAACCCAAGGGGCAGCGCAATCCTGACTGATCCGGCCGGTGGCCCAGGGCTGCCCGCCGGATCCTGTGCACGGGCTGCCCATCAACCGTCGGGCCAGAGGTCTACTTGGAGAAGGGGATGCTTGTCCCCTTCCCCGAGTGTAAACTCAGGCCAGCCCTATCGGCCTCCTCGAATTTCCACCAGCTAAATACCTGGCGGAAGTAGAGGAGGCCGTGTAATGGCAAATGTTTTGACTTTATGGCTCATGCTTATTATTATAAAATGCTGGCTCAGGGGTGTGTGTGTCCCTTGCCCTAGAAGAAGATATAGAACCTTGCTTCTATATCTGCAGAGACTTCTAGGGCAAGGTTATGGACACCTTCCAGCTTGTAGCTGGGTTCTGTTTTTGCTTTCGAAGAAGCCCCTAATGCCTGGGGTGAAACGTCAAGCACAGAAGACTTTAAAGATTTCAGCATTGCCAGCTTTGGATAATCTGTCCTGCTTGCCTGCTCCACATCGCGGTAGAATCAGGAAGTGGAATTTCAACTGACAACTGTAAGATCGATCTTTATTTCTTCAATTTTAAGACCTGAAATCACATGGCTGAAAATCCCTTAAATATTGTAACCTTGAGCATAACAACTGGCCATGAAAACCTGCACGTATACCTAATTGCTATAATTTATCATGAAAATCATAATGCATTAACATAAGTTGCCTCATAGAGCTATTGTAAAGCTGAACACAAGGATTGTAAGGCAACAATGTGCTATATAACGTAATGATTGAAAATGCTCTTGTTTCCTTTCTTGAGATGTGGAAGTTTGAGTTTGTATTCTACTGAAGTACTATATGGGAGGGGAAGCAAATAATGAAGAATATGGGGTATGGAAGTACATATAATTTACATGGAGAAAAAAACTAAAGGACAATGAGGGACTGATTGGATAAATGTCATCACGGATGACACAGGCAGAGCAGGGTGCCCCTAGATTAGCCAAGCCTAAACCTGTCTTGGTGAAGTTGTGATGTGGGGATACAAATATAAATTATATTTGATTTCCTCACACATACAGAGCTGCAGGAATGGTGCATGAGCTCTGCAGAGCCTAGCCATACAGATGCAAACTGGAGAAAATCAATTTGTGCACTGTGGTGTTGTTGTTTTTTACTCCCTCCCCCCTCGAATGTGTGCATGTGCACACAAAAAATGAATATGACACGTAACAAAAGAAACAAACACCACATACACTAGAATTCATGATCCATACTGAAAGTGAAGGTGACTTGACTCTTCAACACAGGTTCCATCAAAGTCATCACACTGGACATCTGTTAGCTTTCCCTCCATTTTCAAATGTAATGCCTTCACTGTCAAGCTGAAGCTGTGATCCTGTTCACAGCCGTTGGTGCCCTGTTGTCTTTCATGGGCCTTAAGTTACATCAAAATATGTGCAGGATTGCAATAGAAAAAAATTAATTAAAAATGCTCTTTATTTCTGCAGTTATAACCAGGGCTGGCACCTGGGAAACGTTGTCCGGTGCTTCCTCCTCTGACCTGGTGATGCGCCAGCCTTTGCTTCTTCCACTTACTGGATTGGAAAAGGGAGAGGGGGACACGAGAGGAAGTGTGGAAGTCTAGCCCTCCACCCGTCAGTTGCGTTGCTAGCAGGGTCACATGGGTGGGGGTCGATGATATGTTTTGCATTATCACCGCCACCCCTGTGCTACTGGAAGGCTTCAAGAGCCAGGGTGGGTGGAAGGGCTGAAAAAATGTGCTGATTTTGGCGCATTTCAGTTCCGTGGCTGCAAACGCAGCCCTCCAGCTGCAAAAAAGTAGCAGCGGAGCCCGAAAAACCTGCTGTAGCTCCTCTGTGCGAGACCGTTTTTGTCACCTGGGGGAATTGGCTTCCCCTGGCCCTGTTATAGCGGCACCACTGCCACCCGTCACATCCACACTTCCTTTTCTGCTCCATCCAGTGCTTCCTTTTCCAATGCAGGGCGTAGGAGGAGGAGTAACAAGTGTGGAGGCGAGTGGGCAAGCAGAGATGGGCATCTCCTGCTAATCTCCTGAGCTAACCTCATCATTTGGCCTCATGAATGAGCCAGCTGTCGTTATAACCTTTTTATATCTCCTTAGTGGAAACAAGCTTGAAAAAGAAGTTGTGCTTTTAATTACCTGGATCACATTAAAGTAGAGAATTTCTGCAGAACATTTGTATGTAATGTGCCTTGAATTTCTTCCTATGTAATTAGAGGCCAATTTCAACCACACAATCTACTGTTGTATAGAAAGTATTAAAATGTTGCCGTTGCTCAATTTTCTGTACTTTTGATGCCAAATGTTTCACATTAGGCCTGGTGCATACCCCATTTTAGCAGGATTGATAATTAGATGCAGTTAGTAAAATTCCATTTTTCACATGCAAACGCTGTAAATATTTGCAAGAGCTGTCTGCTGGCTGTGATTAATTGCAATGTTTCAGATGGACTCTCTTAATGTATGGGTTGGTTCTAATTATTTGTGGCCTGTTGTTCTGCACAGCAGAAATAGCAGAATTCATGTTTATGGCTTTCTTCCAGATGAATTGTATACATGCATTTTAGGGTAATATCAGACAGACATAGCAGGGTAGTGAATTTTTGTGATCTGTAATATCTCAGATGTGTCATAGGCAATTGGCTCCAGCCCATGAGCCATACTTGTCATCTGTTTCACCCTCAGCCCCTGGCAGGACCTTGCACCTGAAACCAACTGGTGGACTTGAAGAACAAAGTAGATCCACCTAAGCAGAAAGTCTGTCAACCTCTGCTAAAAAAGAGGTCCATACTGAACTCCATATAAGACAATAGTGCATATAAGGTGATAGATAGGCTGGCCCATCCATGATCCCAATTGAGGAGGGTGCCTTAGGCAGCAGATCAGCAGGGGACATCTACCTCTGTCAGCCTTGCTTGGCCACTGTTGATCCTTCTTCTGTCACTTCCTGGATTGGAAAAGAAGAAAGGAACAGAGCAGAAGTGTGGAGGAAAGGAGAGTGGTGGGCTAGAGCTCCATCCCACTCTTCCTCTTCCAACCTAGAGAGTGGGAGGAGCAAAGGCAGGCACTTCACCATATAAGGATGGGGCGACATCTGGCACTACTCAAATGCCAGGTGGTCATGGGACAGCCCTAAGTAATGATAGTCTAGTCTACAGTTTGGCTTATAGGCGCCTAATCCTATCTAAGGCCTATAGCAGCAGATCTCGCGATCCGCTGCTGTAGGCCCTGTTGCAGTGGGGCAAAGGCCGAGCTGCCATCACATGCTTTGGAGTGGCTGGCACAAATGGCCAGAGGCTCTGTGCATGTGCTAGAACCATCTGGATGCTCTGCCGGTGCAGGTAGGATGGTGGAGGGGGCGGTTTGTGCAATGATTGGGGTGGGGAGCAGGCTGGGCTGGGGGCATGGTGAGGACAGTCCAGGGGAAGATCTTGGCGACAGCAGTGGCACTGATATCCTATGCCCTTGACCTGGGCCTGGCACGTCCCTTACACCAACTCGGATTTACGCAAGTAAAAGATCTGGCATAGGTCTAAGTTGGCCCACTGTGGACCAGGGAGCAGTGAACTAGGTAAGTATAAAAGTTCTTTACTGACCTTTCCTCTCCACAGCTACTTGGTCCCCAGCCAGCCCATAGCATGCAGCGGACTCTGTATCAGTGCCGCTGCATGGTCTGGGCCAGCCGAGGATAGGATTGGGTCAAAAATCTACATATCAACAAGTACATTTCAATCTACGCACATACAAACAGAGGAAACTGCCTTATATTATTAGTCCCTCTAGGACAGTACTGCCTACTCTGACTGCAGTGGATCAGAGATTCAGAAAGGGATCTTTTCTAGCACTACTGGAGATGCAGGGGTTGAACCTGGGCCTTCTGCAGTCAAATCATATTCTCTACTGCAGAGCTAGACTCCCTTCCCAATTACAATCTGCAATTTACAATCTCCATTTTAAAATGGTTCACTTATCTAAAAGCACCTTGTAGTTGTTTTGGGATTGTAATATTACCGTAGATCACAAGGTATGCTAATATCTATTCTAGAGGAAAAGAGATGACCTCTCTCCCATCCCCCACCACCAGAATCCAACAAGTCTGCCAACAGAGATTTTGGTTTGTATAAATTGAGCCAGGCAGCTGCCCAAGCAATACTTCAGAGCGGCAAATATTCTAGGAATTGAATGCCATTGATTTTCTTTTCGTATAAAGTTTACACCCTACAGGGAAACAATCTGACAGGGATTAAAACAATGCATTATGAAAAGTACCGAAATTAATACAAGAGCAGTTACCCAGCAGCACTCATCAGAAGGGCATTCATGCATTCTGTCACAACTGCAGGTCCGTTTTTCGGCCAGGCTCAAAAAGAAAGCAAAAATTCCACATAAATCAGAGCCATGAGGAGGCTCCCTGTAAGTATACAAACATATTTATTTGAGCTTGAACATGGCAATGCTCTCCGTCAACTGCAAAATCTGCTTACATAAAGAAATAAGTTATTTCTATGCAAAATTGGATTTTCTTATCCAAATATACCATTTGTCTTTACTAGATGAAGTATGACCACACTGCTATGTGATACATGCATTATTTGCTACCTACAGTCAACAAGGTAGACTCTTACTACCAAATATTTTATTTTTATATATTTATTCAAAAGATTTCTATACCGCTTTTCCAGCGTCCAAAGTGGTGCACAACATACAAAGACAAAACAAGTCAGAGTCGTTAAAACAATTCATAATTAAAATTAATGTTAAAAAGTTAAGTTAAAAAGATACAGATCAGATTAGAAATAAACATCACCAACATAAAGCAGCAGCAAGAACTAAAAGGGTCCCTAGGCAGTTCCTCCCTACTCAAATGCCATACGAAATAGATGGTGTAAAAAACCATTTAACGAGGGGGCTGTTCTCAAGTCATCCGGCAGCTGGCTCCAGAGGCGAGGTGCCACAACAGAGAAGGCCCTACACCTTGGTGCCAACCCCCTGGTGTCCAATAAGGGCCCTCTTTGATGATCTTAGGGGATGTGCAGAATAATATGGGAGAAGGCGGTCCTTGAAGTATCCAGGTTCAATGCCATTTAGGGCTTTAAAGGTCATCACCAACACATTGAATTGGACTCGGAAAGGAATGGGCAGCCAACATGGCAAACAGATCTGGCCACAGATCTATGCAAATCAATCAATTTTTCCATCCTTATCAATGCACATCAATCAATTCTTATGCAAGATAGAATATTTTTTGTACATTCATTTTGTGGTGTGGTGTAGGGTTGCACAAGCATTCTAGTATTCAGCCTGAAATTAAATCGATCGTCCCCTTCCTCGTGTAGACTTTCCGCTGCAGCCGCCCGATATTTAAGTAGGATTGGGCTGTAAATAGTGCATTCTAAAGTAGGATGAAAATTAAAATGAAATTAAAAGACGCTTACTCCTTGGAAGGAAAGCTATGGCAAACTTAGATAGCATAATAAAAAGCAGAGATATCACCATGCCAACAAAAGTTCGTATAGTCAGGGCGATGGTGTTCCCTCCCAGTAGCAATGTATGGTTGCGAGAGTTGGACCATAAGGAAGGCTGAGCACCGAAGAATAGATGCTTTCGAACTGTGGTACTGGAGAAGACTCCTGAGAGTCCCTTGGACTGCTAGGAGATCAAATCAGTCAATCCTAAATGAAATCAACCCTGACTGTTCCCTGGAAGGACAGGTACTGAGGCTGAAGCTCAAATATTTTGGCCACCTAATGCGAAGAGAGGACTCTCTGGAGAAGACTCTGATGCTGGGAAAGATTGAAGGCAAAAGGAGAAGGGGAAGGCAAAGGATGAGATGGTTAGACAGCATCACCGATGCAAGGAACATGAAAATGAGTGAACTCAGGAAGATAGTGGAGGACAGGAAGGCCTGGCGGGATGTGGTTCATGGGATCACAAAGGGTCGGACACGACTTAACGACTGAACAACAACAACAACTCAAATAATGTGTGGGGGAGGGGGTCTGCCATTGTGGAGATAGAGCACACATGCTCCTGCTTCGATGGTGTGGAAGAGAGCGAGAGAATATGTGGAGAAAGGGCAGGAAGGAAATAGTATTAAAGACCACACCTCCTGCAAGGATCATAAGGTAAAGGTAAAGGTATCCCCTGACAATTAAGTCCAGTCGTGTCCGACTCTAGGGTGTGGTGCTCATCTCCATTTCAAAGCCGAAGAGCCAGCGTTGTCCGAAGACGCCTCCGTGGTCATGTGGCCGGCATGACTCTCCTTGCCGCAGCGCGTAGCATGCAGCTGGAACACGGAGCGCTGTTTACCTTCCCGCAAGCGGTACCTATTTATCTACTCGCATTGACATGCTTTGGAACTGCTAGGTTGGCAGGAGCTGGCCAAGCAACGAGCGCTCACCCCGTCGCGGGAATCGAACTGCCGACCTTTCGATCGACAGCTTATGGTTCAGCGGTTTAACCCACTGCGCCATAGAGGGCAGGTAAAGGGTCTCAGGTGTCTGGACACTGCCCTCCAGAGTCCTGTAGGCGACGTTGCATCCAAATTCCAGCATAAGTTGCTCCTGTGTCTGCAAAGGAGGGTGCAGCCATCTTCTCTGAATGAGGAGCATGCAAATGGCTATTTGCAAACTGCTCAGGTATGACAAGAGGCTGGCTGTTTATAGGTGCAGCAGCTGGAACTCATTTCATACCTTCAGGCAACTTTGCAAACCATGCAAAGGATTTGTAAAAACCATCTGAGACTTTGAATGTAAAATAGAACTCCAGTGAAGGACTGGTCCAAAGAACAGATTCCAACTGTGTTTTAATCCAGGACAGTGCAATAGGACAGTGTGGGTCCATGCCATTTGCAGCCTGGAGCAGTACACCAAATGTGACCCCCTTTTCTTTTTGATGTCAAAATCACACCACCAATTCCTTCCTTCCTTCCTTCCTTCCTTCCTTCCTTCCTTCCTTCCTTCCTTCCTTCCTTCCTTCCTTCCTTCCAATCTCTCTCCCTTACTTCCTTTTCTACTAGGAAAAGGAAGAGGACAAGCAGTGTTGCCTGTTTGTCTTCCTTCCTCTGATAGCTGTTCATGGGGAGGACGGGTGGGCTACTGTGCTGCCCTTGAAAACTGGTCCAAACATGGTCTGTCCCCTGAATACATGCTGCTTCATGGTAAGCTCAGCCCTGGAATGGGAATACTGTACAGTACACTCAGACCACAAGCTAGCTCTTTATAACTGGAAAACATCTTTCCAGAGAAAAATGCTAGTCAAGTAAACAAAAAAATGTCTGGAAAAAAAGATAATGATTTTTATATTATTTGTCATCTGAACCCTTACTCATCATGATGTTGGAAACTTAAATTAACATTTTCCCAACATTCATGGAGCTCTCTGATGCATTTTACTCAGAAGAAAGATCAATTCTATTCAATTGAGCTTACTTCCAGGTAAGTGTGTGTGTAGGATTGCAACCTCTGTATGGTAATTTATTTGGAGAAAATTCCTTTAATCTTATTTTAGCGTGTATCGTCTGGTGTTCTCTATGCTTGGCTTAACTCAAAAAGAATAAGATGGCAAAATTATAGTCTGTTCAGAAAGGAGTAAGGAATAGATTTATCAGAGAAGAGTGGGAGGAAAAGAGGCTCAGTTCTGGGTTGATATAAGAAAGGGACTGCTTTTCTTTTCTTTTCTTTTTAGTTTGAGGATGTCTCCTTGTAACCAATGCTTTATACTTTAAGAAGCTATCTAGTGTATAGTGCAGAGCATGTAAAAGCCACTTAAATTCCAGCTCAAAGATGTTAGTTCATATCCTGATGTTGAAGGTTTACTACAAAGGAAGAAACACAATTGATTCTGTCATCTGTTTACTGACACGGAATGACACAATTGGGCTTGTGAGCTTAAGGACAGCATTCGTACAGTATTGTAAACAGTGGAACAATTTTGTGTCTTTATTCCGTGACTTTTGCTCAGTAGTGTGACTTTGTTTTGAAATGAGTGAGGATGGCTCCCTCCAATGGTAGGAGGCTGGTATGGCTGTTGCAAGGCCAGTGCGGAATGAAATCTAGGTACAAGGAGGCAACATTTCCCGGGTGATGTTTTTGATTTAGCAGCCATTCCCCTCCTCCTATCTACATGGTGTTTGACAAGCCAAAGCAGCTGCCTTCGCTTCCACCTGATTCAATTGCCAGCCATGAAGATGGCCTTGTTTTGAATGGAAGCAGAAGCATGGCGTTGAGAAGATGAGAGGGTGTTTTTTTTCCCATGGGCCTTTTTTTCCTCATTGTGAAATTAACATTAGCAGACAAATGACTGTTCCAAACTAGAGGATGGGCAAGCTGGTTCAGAGGATGGGCAAGCTGATTTGAAAATGATCTTTCCTCCCCAAATCAACATATTGCACCACTTACTGAGTCATTTCAAAGCCTTCACCAGATCCTCGAATACTCTCCCCAGCAACCTTCCATGCCACCCAACTCTTTACAACTCTTTATTTGAGTGGGAGAGGCATCCTCCCTCCCAGGACTAAAGGGTGCTGCATGAGTATTTTTTTTCCCCTTCTCTCCAAACAGCAAGAGGGGCAAAGGGGCTGATAGGAACTGTAATCTTGGCAAGAACTACTGCAGTGGAAGTAGCCCTTGCAAAAACTACAACTCCCGTAGGCCTCTTCCTATTTGGAAAGGAGAAGACAAAAATAAATAAAATAGACCTTATGCCTCACACCTTAATCTGGGTGTGCTGTATCCAGAACAATGGGGGGGGGGAGCTGTCCGCTTATTCCCTGACTGTGGAGTTTTCTTAGGAATATTTTCTGAGGGACTGTATCAAATGCCTTCTGAAAGTCCAGATATATAATATCAACGGGTTCGCCCACATCCACATGCATGTTGACCTTTTCAAAGAATTCTAAAAGGTTTGTGAGGCATGACCTAGCCTTACAGAAGCCATGCTGATTCTCACTCAGCGAAGCTTGTTTGCTGAGACTTTCCAAGACTGCTTTTGGTTACGGGTTTAATGCTGGTTGAACAACTGTTCCCAGCAACAATTGCCACTAAATGGCTCCAGGTTGACCAGGAGTGTTATGGGGCTCTGTCTTGGGCTTTGTGCTCGTCAACATTTTTATAAATCTGTGGAACTCCTTGCCACAGGATGTGGTGATGGCACCTGGCCTAGATGCCTTTAAAAGGGGTTTGGACAGATTCATGGAGGAAAGGACCATCACAGATTACAAGCCATAAGCAGCCTCCTGGTTTTTAGAAGTGGGTTTTCTCTGTGCCAGGTGCAAAGGAGCGTCAACGGGAAACAGGTTATCTTGTTGGCTGTGTGCTCCCCGAGGCATCTGGTGGGGCCACTGTGTGATACAGGAAGCTGGACTAGATGGGCCTTTGGCCTGATCCAGCAGGGCTCTTCTTATGTTCTTATGTTCTTATAAATCAAGTGAACGAGGGGGTAGCTGGAATGCTTATCAAATTTGCAGATGACCCAAAGCTGACATGAGGTGGAGAGAGAACAGGTAACACCCTAGAAGACAGAATCAGAATTCCAAATGATCCTTACAGTCTTGATCATTGGGCCCATAGTATCACAACAATGTTCAACAGAGACAAATATAAAGTCCTACATGTAAATCTAAAAAGCAGAGGCAAAAGTATAGGATAGGAAAGGCCTGGCTTGGCAATAGCAAGTGGAAAAAGTCTTACCGTGCAATCCTATGCACGTTTACTCAAAAGTAACTCCTATTGTGTTCAGTGGTGCTTATTCACAGGTATGAGTGCACAGGGCTGCCGCACTAGTGGACCGCAAGCTGAACATGTGCCAGCAGTGTGATGTGGCTGCAAGAAAAGCTGGTGCAATACTGGGCTACATTAACAGAGGTACAGAGTCCTGATCATGAGAATAGAAACCATAGTTTCACTCTGTTCTGCACTAGTCAGACCTCAGTGACTACATCCAGGACTGGACACCACACTTCAAGAAGTTCATTGATAACTTGGAACAGATTCAGGGGTAGGCAACAAAGATGGGGAGGGGTCTGGAAACCAAGTCCTATGAAGAACGGTCAAAAGAGCTTGGTATGTTTATTTTATTTTATTTACAATATTTTTATCCCGCCTTTCTCCCTGATGGGACCCAAGGCGGCTTACAAGAACAAGAAAACAAAAACAAATTAACAAAAATCCATCACATTTAAAAAGCAATAAAACAGTTCATTAAAAAGCCATAGGCACAATCTAAAAACGATAAAAGAGACCACTATTACAATTTAAAAAACAAGAATACAAGAACAGCAGCACCACACCTGCAACCGCTAAATGTTAAAAAAGGCCATGACTCAGAGGCTTCTTTGAATAAGAAAGCTTTCAGGCCTCGCCGGAAAGTCTCCAAGGAAGGAGCAGTTCCTAAGTCAAAAGGGAGGGAAATCCATAAGGTTGGTGCCACTACTGAGAAGGCCCTATTTCTAGCCGCTGCCCCTCACACCTCCCTGGGCGACGGTACCCACAAGAGGGCCTTCTCTGATGACCTAAGGAGACGAGCCGGACTATATAGAAGTAGGCGGTCAAATAAGAGGAAAGCTTTTCTAACCATCAGAGCTGTTCTGCATGGGAACAGCCTACAGTAGTGGGCTCTCCTTTATTGGAGGGTTTCAAGAAACTGACTGAATGGCCACCTGTCAATATTAGTTGCCTGCACTGAGCATGGGGTTGGAATAGATGACCTCTAGTCTCTTCCAACTTTAACATTCTTTGATTATTTGCGGTCCTAGGGAGGAACCATAGCTCTAAAACAGACCAATGGTTTGACTCAGTATAACACAGCTTTCTGTGCTTCTGTGTGAAGAAAAGTCAGGGAAAGATCAGTGTGGCTGCATTGCCCTGTTTTGCTCTGGCCTGAAATATTGCATTTTGAATCTACATGTGCTATGGAGATGTCTGTAATCCAAAATGTGATATGTAGAGACCTCTAGGGACTGAAAAGCTACACTGCACTTCACAATACTGTATGCAGATTGGTTCAGTGAAGTACAACAACGAAGTACAACACTTGGGGAGTTCTAAAGCAGACAATAAATGAGAACAAGGTAACATTCAGACCGTCCCACCTATGAGGTTAAAATTGTGTTCTTTAATGTTCAATGCTGGCAGGTTTTTCTTCCAAATGTGGTTAATAAGCATCACTTTCGCCTTCATGTTTATGCTACTGAAACGAAATAATTGTACAATATGTGCCTGTGTGCCCAGATAGAATGCCTTGCCATACGCTAGCAGCAGTTGTGCAAAAGAGCCGTTCTCATGACCGAGATTTGATCGTGATGTATGCAGCTAACTTCTGAATCCACCGAAGTGTTCTTGTTTCTATAACGTGCCTGGATTTTCTTTTCAATGATGGCTTTGCAGTTCGCCGAGCCTCTTTAACGCCATGAGTGATAACGCAGTGAATTGCCTAGTTCTCAAAGCAAACTGCAGCATTCAAAAAGATATTTGCAGGATCAGCCATTGAAATGTGTTTATACTATGCCCAACCTAAAGCTTCATTTTCTTTCCTAGTTAGCAGCTTTGATTTATCTGATTATGGAAGAAGCACAGTTCAGTAGCAGGGAGGGGAAGGATGGAGGAGAGAGAGAGAGAGAGAGTGCATAAGAACATAAGAAGAGCCCTGCTGGATCAGGTCAAAGGCCCATCTAGTCCAGATTCCTGCATCTCACTGTGGCCCCACCTCAGGGGCCACAATCCTGAACAGAACAAAGAACACTCAGGCTCCTTGAGCGTATTTTTTGCTTGGAAGGTCATCTCAGGCTTGGAAGGTCATCTCAGGCTATTTCCACAAGGCTTCTGATGCTGATTAACTGTTAAACTGTCGCTTTCCTTCCTTTAAATGCTAACCCTTTCTCTTCACAGGTTATTTACATCTGCATAGCTGTTCCGCTGTGCCTCCTAGAGAAAGTCCTCGGGGGAGGACGAAACGTCTGATCTTTTTTTAACCTTAAACATTTGTATTGGTACTTTTGAAACTTTTAACAGTCTGTATGTGCTCTTAATTGGTCTGTACAATTTTTTAAAGTTTATAATCTCTTACATGGCTTCTGAATCCTCATATCCTATTTCGCTTAAATTGACACTTGACTGTTGGTTGCAATTAGATATCTTGAATGTGGTACAGGCACCCCCTATCTGTGGGAGGCTACTTGAAACCATGGAAAACAGCGAACCCTACTCCTCCCCCCTGATAGAGTGTCATTTTAAAAAGTGGGTCCCGGTGCTAAAAGGTTTGAGAACCACTTGGCTAGAGCATCTCACACCTACCACTCCCATGTCCTCCACACTTTTACTTCTGTCTGTTCCACTCTTCCTTTCCTAATCAGGGAGTGCAGGAGGAGGGGGAGCTGCAGTGGTAGGATTTTGTTCAGCAACGTGGTGATGGATAAAGCTGGGGCAGCAGCTGCACTTGGCATCCCATCTCAGACGTCACTGCAAAATCTTGTGGAACGTTCTCTCTTGATGTGCAGACCAGCTTACTATCTATTGTGCATGGTGCGATGCTGTGCTGTGCTCCTGAAAGTGCTGTCTGGCTTGCCATATCATTGAGAGAGTACCCAAATGGTCCTGAATCGCAGATCATATGGACCAGATTAAACAGAATTACTCCAGATGAAAATCGTGACATTGGAAATAATATTTTTGAGTTGAACAATGTGATGCAGTCAGTATATAATTGCCAAGGGTCTTCAGTTACTGAAAAATGTATTCATCATTTCACATATTTTCATATTATCTTGGTGCTGCAAATATGCCATTTCTATTTTCATCTAAACTTACAACTGCAATGACCATTTAATTAGAGGCGGTGGAACTCAGGTAGTTTTAAAATACATGCTTGCACACACGCGCGCACACACACGCGCGCACACACACGCGCGCACACACACATGCATCTGTGCTCATGACATTATGAACTTCGCAGCAATCATTTATCTGAAACATGCATATTTCCTTTTTTTTTAAAAAAATCAGGTCTCCAACTTTACTGAATTTTTCGTTTTTTGCTGTCTAGTTATCCTTCTGAGACGTTAAACCAGAAAGCCTGCCTGCGTCTTAAGTCATGCTAAATCAGGGAAGGGATCCAACTAGTCTCCTTCTATTTGAGGGATGCTTCAGGATGTTTAGCTTTTCTAATACCACCATAGGAAGGTATGAGATAGTCTGACTCCTTTCCCATTCCCATATTAAGTCATATCCTAAATCCTCAGAGTAGAAATTGTGTTAAGCCCTAAAGCATGATGCACAACTTCCCTTTCAAAATTATAGGCATTAGGTAGTCAGGATAGTGTTATCCATATTAAAACCCAAATCCCTGTAGTATCTTACTAAGCTCTTAGCCTCAAAGATATCCTGGCCCAACAGTTTTTCCAGATAACTAAGAAAAAATGTGAATTGTGAGTTTTCCATGCTTGCATTCAACTGAATGTTTCTTATATTGTAATATGACTGATGAAATGGACATTCTATATATTAAAAAGAAAATTAATATTGAGCCAGTTTGGACAGTACTACAAACCTGCCTTTCTCAATGCTTGCAGGAGAGGGGCTCGGCATGCATGCATTTTCGCGCATGCCCACAACGCTTCTGAGGGCAAGGGGCTTCCCTTGCCCTCAGCAGCTTCTGCACACGCGCAAAAATGCTTTTTTCCGCATTTTTACGCCTGCGCAGAAGCTGTTGAGGGCAAGGGAAGCCCCTTGCCCTCAGAAGCGTTGTGGGCATGCACGAAAATGCGGAAACAAGCCTCATAGTGCCTCGGCAGAAGTGGCCGGCCCGGAGGCTGGGAGAAGGCCGCGGAGCGTCCAACCCGGCCGGGTGACGCGTGCAGAGCCGGTGGCAGCACAGGTGACATTCGGGACACGGGGTCCCCCTGCGCGCGTCACCTCGCGGCGGCCCGCCACCCCCGCCATGGTCCAGTGATGTGCTGCTGGATGCAGTGCATACTCCATTGGCATGGCTGCATCGTCGGGTGGGGGGGGGAGTTAGGATTGGGCTGTTAATGTGGGTTGAAATCCAGGACATAACTATGAATTACCAATGCTGACTCCTCAATGAGTTCTGAACAGTATACAGCAGGACTTCAGTATACACTAGGACTTCCATGTACATAACAGCATGTTGGGCTGCGGCCAATGAGTGCAATTCAAGGTTATGTATGTTTGATTCCTATTGAAATCAACAAAATTTAAGTGCATTATATGTAAAATTGTTTTCAATGGGACATAAGTGCTCCTATTTTATACACCACATTGGGGGAAAAAAGGTCAAAGATGTAGTGCCCAGTATAACACAGCACAATCATATCCTTTTCCTCACCATAGCCTGCAGCTGCACCAAAACAGGCTGTGCTGTATGCTATGGTGGTGGGTGGGGGGAATCAGGAGGCTTGGGAGAGGTAAGGGAAAATATTTTCCCTTACCCTTCCGTAAGCTCCTCAATTGCCATTGGGTCTAAAGAGCTGGCGCAAATCAAGGAGATAAAAGGGGCATGCTGGCTGGCTCCAGAGGGAATAGCATCTGGCTCAAGTCGCTCATGCAGGGTGCCACTCCCTCCTGCCTCCAACACACCCCAGGCCCTCCTCCTGATCTGCCCCGTTCCCCAGTCCCTGCCAACTTACCAACGTTGGTGGGGCTCCTCTTCACCACCGTTGTGCACGCGGTCCTCCCTACCGACTGCGGTGGTGACCCAGAAGTGCATGGCAATGCGCACTACCAGATCGGTGTTTATGACACTGTAAAGTGTGTACCACCACTGGAATGCGGTAGCGCTGCATAGGATTGGGTCATAGGTCTATTATTAATAATAATATCATTATGTATTTGATATTATAATTAAAATATAGTATGTATAGTATATAATATATAATTAAAAATATACATATTTGGAATATTTACATGTTGCTTTTCAACCACCCCCACCCCCAAAAGTTCATCAGGCTAGAAGACCATTTACCCATTTTGTAAGTGACATACAGTACATAGAGCAAATTAATGCCCATATCATCCATTTGTACTACAGCAAAAAAACAAACAGCCAAGAATCCTCAGTGGGAGCATCCACAGTAGTGCTTGCACAATGAGTGCCAGTGCAAGGCATCTACTCCACCCGTCTTTCCTTCTGAAGCTCCCTTATCCCCCCCCCCCCAATCTGTGAGGTTTGAGGGAACCTGAGCAGTGGCCATGGGATATGGTGCTGGGTGAGGGGAAAATACTTGGGAACTGGTAGTGGAGGCACTGCTCCTTTAGTGGTTTCCTGGTATTCCCTCTTCAGCCTTCCCCCACCCCCAAATCCGCTATATTTGCTGAGCTTTTCCCAGCCCCCAGGAACAGCTTTTCAAGGGGACTGCAGCAGAAGGCTGGGGGGGGGGGGTAGATGGAAAAAAATGGCTTGTGATAGGAAAGTTGTGCAAGCTGGGTGCTACCAGCTATTGCTTTTAATTTATTATGTATTGTTTTTTAAATGATGTATTTTAATTTTTGTTGTAAGCCGCCTTGGGCATTTGCCTTGGCATAGGATAAAGTGGGGTATATTTAAAACAAAAATAAATTAAATAAATAATTACCAAATGGGCACCAGAAGCTGAAAAATAGATGGCAAATTGCATATTACTGTACTAAGAAATAATTAAAAACCTGTCCTATCAACCTGTCTTATCACTCAAACAGTGCAATCCTGTGTAACCTTGCACCGGTGTAACAGTAGATGCAACAGTGTAAGTGTACTTATGCCAGTGTAATTGCACTTACAACGGTGCATCTACTGTTACACAGTAGGTTACACTACAAGGTTACTACTGTTACACTACAAAGTTACACAGGATTGTGCTGTAAAGGAATAAATAGCCTACCAGTTGCCATCCTATGCGTGTCTGCTCAGAAGTAAGTCCCATTGTGATCAATGGGGCTTCTTCCCTATGTGCACAGGGCTACCACCTGTGTGTTCTATGGCATGTCTTGATTTGTATATTTACCTAGATAATGTGAGAGTGGTTGAAGTCACTCATCATTACACATCTCTGTTGACTACTCTGTTTTCCCACCAGTTTGTCCCCCTGTTTTCACTCTGTTGGTGTGTCTGTGTGTGCGCCCACATGCGTGCATGTGCGGTGTGTGTGCATGTGAGTGTGTGGGTGAAAATCTATGCACTGAAGCTAAACAAACAAACCCAATTAGTCTGGGAGAAGACTTCAAACTGGTTTACCATGGGATCCAGACTCTATTCCAGTTTATCTCCTTGTCCCCACATCTTAAATATTGTTCACACTGCATACAATTTTATCCATGCAAACTTACAATAGTCAGTCGAGTCTTACCGGCGTAAATCAAGGTTATGCGCTGGGCTTTGTAATGATCAAACGGCGCCATATAGATGTGTAGTCTCTTTGAAGTATATCGGTTAGTATTGTTCTTTTGGCCCAGTTGTTTCTCATGTAGGGAATAGCACGATTTTTGAACAAGGAATGTGAGCTTTTCAAGTCCTAGCTGCAGAAAATGGGAAATTGCCTGCGGAACTAAACTGCAAGGGACTGCGCTACATAAAAGTAAAATGAAAAACTATCACCCATGCTGGTAATCCGGAGTAGTATAGAAGCAACGATGTTTCTTGCCAATGCCAGCACTGTACGTGCTTCCAACTGGCTATGTTGCAATTATTTTGTATGCCATGCTCTGTTGAAGCAAAATAGTTTTAACTAGACGTAGGGAGTCCATGAAGAATATCCCTACCTTTGTGAACAGAGGGCAAAGAAATCTGTACACCTGATTTCCATATGCATTAGATAGAATTGGGTGCTTTGTTATGCCAAGCATTTGCTATGGCTACATTCAATATATGCAGAACGTATATACACTTCAAGTGCTGTCTTGATTACACAGGAGTGCCTATACAGTAGACCCTTCGCTAACAGGAGTGCTTATACAGTAGACCCTTTCTATCCGCGGGTTCGGGATCCATGGATTTGACTCACTGCAGATCCCGGACCCACGAGGTCCACTGTAAAAACGCTGTTAAAAGCAAAAAAAGGGTAAAACCGCGAGTTTGTGCATTCTCTGAGCAGTCCACTTGTGGCAAGCGATTGTAGATGCTGCTACTGTAGAACCTACTGATAGCAAACCAAAGGTTTTTAAGGCTGCCACAGTTGCACTTACCTGGGAATAGGACCCATTGAAGTGAGTAGACATGTGTCTGTTTGTCTGCCTGTCTCCTTCAATCAAACTGAGAGAACCATTTCTTATGATCAACGTGGACTTGAGTGTATGGAATGCTGACTCTGTACCATTCAGTTCAAAGGCTGATTCCAATACTGCTGCCCCATGGCTTGATTACACACCAGTTACACACCAGTTTCATGATTACACATGGAATTGTGGGTCCTGTCACTTCAGAATGTTTAACTTTGCACATCAGTTGCACACAACATTTCTACTCAAGTACTGACATTTTGTACTTGGGTACAACAATGTATAAGCAGCCATATTTGCTGAATTCCTCTGGGCCAGTCTGGGTGAAACGTTTTTTGTCTGACCACCAGTACATGTTAAAAGGTGTGCGTGCTCATGGCGCATGCATGCTTACAAGTAGAAACTACATGTACTAGTAGGTTTACAGCCCACTCCTAACTAAATTTTTAAAAAACCTGTCAATGCAGCCGTGCCAACAGAGTGCGCACTGCATCCTGGGGGGGGGGGGAGGAATCCCAGAGGCCTGCTTAAGGTAAGGGAATATAGGATCCTAGTGCACGCTGATGCCGCTGGGATCCATCTCCTGCTCATCCACCACACCAGCTTACCTGTGCTCCCACCAGCAGCTGGCAGTGGCCTCTGACACTACCACCATTTGCGACAGTGGTTCCAGAATAGCTGCTGGCGGTGCGCTGCTCATGTCACTGTATAGGCATTTACGACAGTGGAAGCACGGTTCTGCTGTCACAAGGCCCAGTTAGGATGTGGAGGGTCATTTCAGATTAACCTTCCCCTCACCGTGGTTAGGAATATCTACTGGGGAAGTGAGGGAAGGGGTAAGGGCATGTACAACCTGTGACCATGCACATATTTTAACATGTGGGGTCAATAGGACAATATAAGAATAGTCCAAATGGACCCCAAATCACCCAACTACTATTAAATGATCAGATTACTCTTCACAGTTACCTAGGTTCTGGAATTCCACCAAGTGGCATCCTGCCCATGTGATGAAAGATGGGCATGTGCTATGAGTGCACATATCATGACACCCCCCTCACTTGAACCCAGGCACCACTGCTTAGTTGTATATGGGCACAGTTCATCCAAACTGCCTCCTTACATACATATGCTTCAAATATTACTTCAAAGTAGTCTTTAAAGTGTATGTACAGAGATGTTTCACCCCTCCCCATGCAATTAACAGCCCAATCCTCCTTCCCCCCCCCCCCGCTGGTGCAGCTGCACCAAAAATGAGCACGCTGTATCCAGCAGGGAGGGGCGGATCAGGAGGCTTTGGAGAGGAAAGGGGAATTAAATCTCCTTACACCTCCATAAACCTCCTGCTCTGCAATGGGTCTTCTCGGACCTGTGCCAGCTCTTTAACTGGTGTAAGTCTGAGGAGAGAAAGGGGGTGGAGAGGCTGCCCATGGATGGGATAGGATCTAGCACTTGCCATCACTGCTGGATCCACCCTGTCCCACAGCCTCCGCACCCCTAGTTCCGTGTGATACCCGGGCCGGTCCAGAGGCTCACCCCTGAACCCCACTCGGGTAACGTCGGCCAAACGCCCCCCTGGTCAACTTAGCCCACCAGAGCACCAAGGCGGCGTCAACCCTCTGATTACGTCACAGTCCCTCCTGTTAAGATGTTGTTACAGTCTGAACAGGCAGGTCTGTAGTTCTTAAAGGTGTTTTACTAAGGGGAGAACCTATTCCAGACTGGCTTAGGCACAAGCATGAAACAGGCCCCCCAAGTTACTGTCAGGGGGTCCGGATTCTCAGGGCAAAACAACTCCAAAGAATCGGATCCCCACGATCTTAACCGAATCAAACCAAATCGACAAGTACAAGTTTACCTACTCAGTTCCGCCTGACTTAGCTCCAGCAGGAGTGACTAAATCAGAGAAACCGAATATCCTTAGCTTGGGCAACAACCCAAGGGTAGATCAACTGCCACCACCCTGGTACGCCAGGCCCACAGCTCCAGGGAAAGCTGGGGTCTCTAGGCTAAAACTTCAGTGCTTGCAAGACTGGCTTCTCCGTCCAACAGGATGACCAGACTCAAGCCTCAGAGTCTTAAAAGGTAAAATACTGGTAACACTGGTAGTAGTGAACCAAGCAGCTAGGCAGGCTGGGTAGAATTCAGTTTCCCCTTGTACTCAACACAGACACACAAGCCTGTAAAATATATTTAGGTTTTATTAAAGTAAATTAAAGTTACATATTAGAAGGCATTCAAATCTTGGTAAGGCTTTAAAGGCATAAGGTACAAGACATACAGACATAAAACAAATAAAGCTATCTCCTAAAACTTACTGGCCCTAACACTCACCAATAGGCTCTCATAGCACGGACAAGGTGGAGATGTTAAGTTATCCGTCCCAATAAGCATGAATAGGACATGGCTCCATACTGGAGATGTTCAACGGTCAACTGCACAACGCCTCTGTTCGTCCAGAACTCTCTCAGAACAAAGGGTGGCATCCCTTAAGTAAACTTTGGTTCTCTTCTGCCCAGTAACTGGGAAATAGCCAATCAAAAGCTTCCACGGACCGAAGTTTCTAGGCCCTGACATCACGGTGCTCCAAGTCACCCTCCCAACCGTAAATCTCAGGTGCACATAGTTTGCAATTAAGATGTCCTTGACGAGTACCAGGATCCACCAGCCCGGAATGACAAACTGGCCATACTTATCAGTCCGAGATAACGGGTCCCGTTCTCAGGCTTGCACTAATTAGCTAGCTTACCAGCAGCTGTCTAACTGCTCAAGTGATTCAAGACATCAGAGCTGTAAATTTTCTACTCAGGCCTGCAAGATGGAGTCAGGCAACTAAAATGGAGTCAGGGAAAAAGGCCATGTCTTTCACATTCCGTCCCTCTCCCTGCCCAGTTTTGCCCCTCCCCGTCCTGTTCTGCCCTCTCCCCCTCCTGCCTCCCCTGACATCCTACCTGCCTTGGCAGGGTCTAGTACGTGCCTCTGGCAGTCTGGGAAGGCTCCGGCCTTCCCGCTGGCGATCCTGCAGCATGCTACTCTGAGTGCTGCCAGAGTGCCCTTTATGGCTGCTTTACAGCAGTCGCCGCCAGCAGAACATGCATTTGGTGGCTGGACCCAATTGGATTGGGCTGTAAGCAACATTATTTTGGAAAGCTGTGTAGCAACTCTAGATGCTTTAAGGCTGTAATCCTATCTGCATGCTACGCGCTGCGGCAAGGAGAGTCATGCCGGCCACATGACCACGGAGGCGTCTTCGAACAACGCTGGCTCTTCGGCTTTGAAATGGGGATGAGCACCACACCCTAGAGTCGAACACGACTGGACTTAATTGTCAGGGGTCACCTTTACCTTTTCCTAAGCACCACTGAACAAAATGGGACTTACTTCGGAGTAAACATGTATAGGATTGTGCTGTAAATTATCATGGGGGTAGGGAGGAGCAGAGTTAAAAACTTTCAAGTTTAAGTTCCTAATATCACATCCACATGGGGCACATTTTGAAGTTTCCCAAGGATTCACTGCTATACAATATTCATCTGCATGGTGCGATTTCTACTTTAGCAGGCTGTAAATGGGAAGGAACGCTACCAAATGGGATGTTTGCAGCTACATAAAACTGATTATATTTTTCCCCCTGAATACACTGAGCACATTCAGAGTTAAGAAAGAAAGGGAATTAAAGACAAGAGTTTGATAGCAAACTATTCCTTCCTGGACACCTCGTGCAACTTCTGTGTTCATCCTGTGATTTTGCTTTGTGAGATGACAATAAATATTCACAGGGCATCCAGAGTTTGCTGTCTACACAAATGCTGGTAACGACAGCTACTGCAGTGATGCACAGCAGTCTGTCTTCAGTATAAAATTTGGAAAGCGGATAATCACTTGGTTGGGAATCTCGTTTGCTGATGAATATGGTGCTCAGTTCAGTCACCTGCTGGGATATTATTAGATGGTATATGTTATCACCTAAATAGTGCTATTTTCTGCCAGAATTTTTTCAGTCCTTGCCACACATGTATTAATCAAGCAAATCTTACTTTCTTAATGGTGTATGTTTCCTTGCACCGACCCTCATAGCCGCTAGCTCTTCTGAGCTGTTATCTTACTGCAGCATTTGGAGGGAGAGGTGTCATGAATCTGCTACCCTTAGGAAGCTGGACCAACTCCTTTTATACAGTAAATAGGTTCAGATGATCTTCAAAGTCGTGGTTTAGATCGTCGTGAATGAGGCTGATGAAACCATAGTTTTGCACACTGTCTGAACTGGACTAGTGTATCAGAGCTGGATCTCTTTCTCTCTCTCACTACTACTAGTGATCTAGGGATAGAAGGACAAAATAGCCTCACAAGAAGATGGACGAGTTCAGCAACTCTGGAGGCTGGACAAATAGTACTAGCCTAGGCATAAAAAATAGCTGGAACCAGGCCCCTCCCCTCTGTAGCCACAGTGCATGGACAAAATAAACAGTTTGCTAGTGGAAAGGAACATCAACCTTTTTGTCCTCTTCTTTTTCTGCCCTGGGGCAGCCTGGGAGTACCTTAGGAGAAGGGGATGTTTGTCCCCTTCCCCGGGTGTCAGCAAGCACGGGGCCTATGGGCCTCCTCAGATGTACGCCAACTCTGAAGCTGGCGTATATCCGGGGAGGTCGTGTAAGGCTGACCTGGGCTGGGAAGGGGCTTAGGATATTGGTGGAGTGCACCACCGATATCCCCCCCGGCCCTTCCCAACCCAGGCTGGCCAATGGATCCCCTCCCTTGCTGGCCTGGCCTGCCTATCCCCATCCCTGCACCAAGTGGCCTAGGCTTTACCTGGGTCATCCGGCACAGGTCTGGGCCACTGAGGGTGTGAGCGGTGCCAGCCTCCACGCCGGCGCCGCTTACACTCAAGTCGTCACAAAGTGCTGTTAGTAATCCAAACTCTGGCACTTTCCACAATGTGCTGCCTGAAGCAGACCATGTTATCCTGCTTCATGTAAGGCTGTCTTTGCTGCTAGAGTTATGAGACTGTTAGCCAGGGATATGCTATGGCTTTGAGTTTGTGAACTGAATGGTGTACGACCCAGAAATAGTTTCCCCAAAGACGGTGTACTGCTGCCATTAATATTCAATATACTGTATCCACAAATGAGCCAATCTGTCCTAGCCTAGTCGCAAAAGTTTAATCTATGTAGACAACCTATGTGTCAAGACAAACTTTCATTAGTTTCAGACAGCCCTGATAGATTCATTAATGATGCTATCATGCAACGATAAGCAAAATCAATTAAAAGCAAACTGATTACAAACGTATGTGCTTTCCATTCAAAGGACAGAGATGCAAAACATGTGATGACTATGACACAAAACAGTAATCAAGTTGGAGCCAATCCTATCCTTCCCCCCCACACACACACACACACTGGTGCAGCTGCACCAAAAATGAACATTCTGTATCCAGCAGGAGGTGAGGGAGAGATCGGGAGGCTTCAGAGGGGAAAGGGGAATCATTTCCCTTACTCCTCCATAAGCCTCCTGCTCCACAATGGGTCTCCTTGGACCTACATCAGCTCTGTAGCTGGTCCGATGAGGAGAAAGGGGTGTGGGGAGGCTGGGAAAAGAGGGGATAGGATCCACACATACCATCACCGCTGGATCCACTCCTCCCACAGCCTCCACACCCCCATTTGACCCCCCATCTCCACCCAGTTTCTCCCCCTCCCCACACAACTGCAATAATTACCCATGATTGTTCTATGCAAAAATATCTTTTTACATGATTTTCAATGACAAAAATGCATATAGTACTAAAAGATAAAGAACCAATCGTTCATGGAAAATGTGTTTGTAATGTGTCAGGCTCCAGTTTTTCTCCCCGCTGGCAGGATAATGATTCCATTAGATATTTAAGAAATCATTATTCTGCCAGTCGAAGTTGAGAATCCTATGCACACTTCCCTGGGAATAAGCCCCATTGACTTAATTCTGATCATGGACTTGGAGAATTGTAAATAGATGCATGAAGGAAACCCTGCTTTGATAGATAGATTGAAACCTTGGAACAAAAAGTTGGAACTATGCAAGACTTTTATAGCAAAAGGAAGAAGTTTGAAGAAAATATAGTCTGGAAGTGGGAGACTATCGAATGCCTGTCATTTTCTTCCTTGACATGTTGCAATCACATTATGAACTTTTGGTTTGGTTGTCTTAGTACAATATGCATTTTTGCTATTGAAAATAATATAAAATATATTTTTGCTTAGAACAATCGTATGCCATTGTTGCAGTTGTGTGGCGTAAACACTTGTCCTTTGCTGTTGTTAACTGCTGTTCCTTGCTATCCTTGACTCCTAAAAAGAGAGACTTTGGCAGGTAGAGGAACACTCAAAAGGAATACGAGGGAATACTCTAAGTTCTTCACTCTCCACTGCCTTGCCTACCCATCATCAAAGTGAACCTAATAAATTACGTCAAACTCTGACTCCTTGCAGACCATCATTCAGAGTTAAGCACTCCAGCCAAGAGGTGAACCAAACAAACATACAACAAAGAATCAAAGATGTTCTGGAGTCTATGTAATGGTGTGTGTGTGTGTGTGTGTGTGTGTGTGTGTGTGTGTGTGTGTGTGTAGATCTATAAAATATAAAAATAAAACTGAAATTTAATTTTCTAAATATTTCTGTCATTTTCTGTTACCCTAAGTAAAAAAATGAAATACTGAGATCCCAAGATAAGAATAATTAGGTAGTCTGGGTAAACCCTTTAGAATTCCTAACAGGGGCAGAGTCATAGGTAGAGTACCCTTGTCACACACATGCAGAGGACTGGCCATGCACCACCATGGGCTGGCCATGCACCCACCGGGCCTGTTGTTGCTGCTGCTGCTACCCCCGTTGGCCAGTAAATGTCCCCAGAACTTTCCAAGTGATGGGAGATAGAGCAGCAGTAGTAGGTCGTCCTTCTCCATGGCAGGTGGTCCTGGATGCTCCACCCCCAATGCAGCATTGGAGGCTAGGTCACATGATATTTTTAGGATGGGTTCCATCGGATGAACTGCTGCAGTTGCGGCTTCCTCCATCCCCTGATGAGCCGCAAGGACATGCATTGGGCAATGGAAAGGGGAAGCAGCACCTACACCAGCCAAGCAGTTTCTGGGAAGATCGAGGTAGCTGGTGCATGTGCACATATAAAGGGCTTCTGCACATTGGGCTTGTGCCTGAGACCCTCCCCCAAAGCTGGCACCAAACTGATAACTAAGTAGGCTGGACCTACCTAGGCTTACCCTGGATTCCACTCTTGGTATGCATGTGTACTGGTAACTTTAGGGAACTATTGCAAAATAGTTCCCTAAAGTGTAAGCTATGAAAAAGCTATGGTGGGAGTATTGGGTAGGAGAGGCTAAGGGCCACACAGAGGGTATCAATGATCATACAATGGAGCAGGATAAATCATACCGTCAGCTGGGCGCTCATTTTTCTCAAACCTGCAGTTAGTAAGCTTCAGTCTGCTAAATTGCTAGTGGAATGGACAATCAATGGAATTCTAAAGTTCTGAAGAAATAATGGGGGAAAACAAATCTTTTTATCCTTAAACTGATTTAAAGTTGAAGTGCATCCTCAGCTACTGTCTGCTGCAGAAATATGGGACTACTGTGACCTTATTGAACTAGAACGAGCTCAGAATAAAATCCTTATAACCATTTTCAGAGTTCCTAAAGTATTCCCTCAGTTCTCCTTTGATCTGAAACAGGTATGCTTTCTATAGTTAGGAAAATCCATTCTTGCATCTGTCGTTACTGGAGTAGAATCCTTTCTGGGAAAGCAGAGAGACTGCCTAAACTGTGTCTAAGAGCCGAGTTCTCCCAAGGCACTGAAAATAGTTCCTTGGTGTTAATGGGTGTGCATTTAAACATGTGTAGCCTGCACACATGGGGGAAACTAACTCATGGAACCACGGATAAAGGAACCACGGATAAAATTGGGAGAGTAATGCGTCAATTCAACACAACATCAGGACAATTTTTGAACCTACACAAAAAATCTCTCAATGTCTGAGAAACCCAAAGGATCCTAGACCACCACTGTCCACACCAGGAGTTCCATGCAGCTGTGGTCAAGTCTACATAGGATCTACGAAGCATTTTATTTCCACCAGGGTGAAGGAACATCAACGAGCTTGTAGACTGAAACATATAGAGCAATCCGCCCCGGCACAACATATGAATGAAACTGGACATTGTATTGACTTTGGAGCTACAGAAAGTTTAAGTCATGAGTCTAATTATAAAGCCAGGCTTAGTTTGGAAGCCATAGAAATTTTTAAACATGGAAAGAGGGTTCTTAATTGTAAACAGGAATTATCAGTAATAAATAGAATTTGGACACCAGCATTAAGCAAGGCTGCAAGGACCAAAATAACCACTAGGGGCAGTAATAAGGGGAGGTCACTAGCGGTCAAATGTTGGTCCCAGTTCCTGTGCTAATGAGCTCTGCGAAAAAATGCGCACCTAAACATTCTTAAATGTATGTCAGTTACCTGTGTGTTTCAACATCTCTTGCCCTTATGTAGGCTTTTATGCATTTGATGATATTCATGGCTCATGAATGAAACGTCATGCAGTGTGATAAAATTGTTTTAATGCATTTTAAAAAGAAACTTTTAAAGTATTTTATTTGCACTTGGTTGCATTTTAAAATAGACTTACAAAGTCATTTTAAAGTTTTAAACTTGTTGTGTTTTTATGACCTGAATCCCACTGGAGATGTTTCATTCTTGGCACATTGTCGCTGGACACATAACAATTTTCGTTCCATTTTGACTTTAAGTGATTGTTGTTTTCTGCTCTGTTATGTTGTGTTGGATCTCAGTGGTTACAGTGCTGCTCTGTTTTGTTATTTTTTATTGATTTGGACTGCTGTTTTTGTTTTTACTGCTTATTTTACTTGACGTTTTATGGGTTCTGTACTGATTTATGGTATCTTTTTGTAAGCTGCCTTGAGCTTTAGCCCGCTAGGTTATTAGGAAAGGTGGAATAGAAAATATTTTAAAATAAATAAACAAATGAACCACAGTACAAGTTCAACCACTGTAGTAGTTGTTAAAGGGTAAGAAGGGACTGGGAACCATTAGCCAATTGGGAGCCAGCCTAGTGACCAGTATGTAACCTGAAGAACAACAGAGGCTTCTAGTTCTATGGAACGTGAAATATAGCTTCTAGCCATAATGAGGCTATTAGATACCACTTAGGTAAAGCTGCTAGGAAGCTGAAGGGCTGGTACCTGCAATGTTGGAGGGATAGATGGTTGCTATTTTGTATTTGCTAATTCTACAGTCTGGTATCTTGACTAATTGAGGTCTCACTTATTGGTGTTATCTGAAATGCTATTTCAGATCATTTGTCTTATCTTAAAGTCATTAGCTATTAATCCAGGAACTACTGTATAGATAGATGACCCAATCGCTGATTTATTCCTCGAGGCTTCCTTCCCCTCTGCAGCCGGTTTGTGATTTATTCCCCACCACTCCTGAATCTATGCTAAATGCACCACTATGCAGAATGAATGTTTTTAGATGCATTACATCACTCCGTGCAGGAGCAGAACTTTATGCTGGCGTCAGGCATTGTCTCGCTTAATCTGTTTAGTGACTGTATTTTTAGGCGGCCAACTTTTTGAGAGATCCCGAAATTTCGACTTAAATATTTACCACTTTCTGTAAAAATGGGTTAAGAGAAAGAGATTATGCATGCAGAATGTGTGTTGGGTGCCTGAAGATAACAAATGATACATCAAGAGCAGTCTAATGTGGTTTTACTGGAGTAGAAACAGTGGTAATAAATCAAGTGCCAATGTTGATAATAAAATACTGCATTGGCCTCCATCAGCCACAAGAGAAAGGTTAAATGTTATTCCTCACAATAACCATGTGGTCTTCATAACTGACATCTTCAATATTAAAATCTATCATTTTTTCCCCACAGAAAAGTATTTGATCCTTATACTTAATGGAATCTTTTTTATATATAAAAGCCATGCATTTGCAAACCTCTAATATCCTTGAAATACTTTCATGCATTTTATAGCTATTGTACCATCTCCCCCCCCCCCAAAAAAAAATAGCCATCCATTTTCCTATAAGAACAGCCTGTTACATAGAGGGCAGAAAGGAGAAGCTTAGCAGCTTCCCTTATGATAGGTATTAACCTTTGATGATTTGTTTCATACCAGCTGATAACTGGTCTGTGAAATTTAGTGATTGTTAAAATGATCTGTTATGAACTATGTCTACATAATTCCTCAGTTATTTATTAAATCTGTGGGAAGTGATGGGAATTCTACATGAGAGTGAGAAATTAGACCATGATCATAGTGAGACCCATAATGGATAAACAGAGAAGGTTATGGGGGAGTGGGGAGACAGAGTGTTTTGGCTGGCTTTGAAAATGCAACGTAATGAACAACCCAATTCTATCCTTCTCCATAGCATCCTGTAGCATCCATCCTGTAGCATACAACCATGACAACGAAGCGTGCACCGCATGCTATCATGTGGGTCTGACAACTAGAAGGCCAACAAGAGGTAAGTCAACTTTTTACTTACCCTTCAGTAGGCCTTCTGGCCACCTATGGGTCTCCTTGGATCCACACCACCAATGTAGCTGGTTTAAGTCTGAGGAGAGGAATGGGAAGGGTTGGGCTGGCTGGAAAATGAGCGAAAGGATCTGGCATGTGCTTTTGCCAACGAGATCCACCCCTCCAGTTCACTTTCTGCCCCTGCCCTCCCCCAATCTACCCACAGCCTACCCATGGTCTGCCCCTGCCACCACCTTATCCGGACTTGCAGATCATCTGGGTGAGTCTGGCATGCATGCGGCACTGCCGGCCAATTCTGCCAGCAGCTCCATCGCGTGCGATGGCGGTGCAGCTTTTGTGCCACCTCAGCAGGGCCTACGGCAGCGGATTACAAGATCTGTTGCTGTAGGCCCTTGAAAGAATTGGGCCATAAGATATTTCATTTCTGCTTCTGGCAGAGCAATCCTGCGCAAAGAATTTCATTTTTTAATCAATATATTTTCTAGAGTTAACTTGCTTTCATCACAGGGAAATGTTTATTTATTATGAAAAAAAAACACCAATGATTTTTAAAGAGGAAGCTAACAAACAAACAAAAACCCAGACATTGATTCACATCCAGATCATAATTGACATATAATGTGTTTTTTTAAAAAAATCAAAGAATACAATGTAGTCTGTCATATAAACAAATCATGGATTCCCTGAAAAGTATACATAGCATATCAAAACTCTTAAAGATAAATAGTATCCACAATTTATATTTGGAAAATGCACTCCCCAAGTCTTCCAGATGTTTGTGTGCACTGATGCGTTAATATTTGCGTATTTGAATGTTTTGATTATTTTCTTGTCATTTTCTTCAAAATATTAGTCCATATCCAGCATCTAAGTAATTCCTGGGAACCTTGTTCACTGTTCACCTTTTTGGCACATTAAAAAAAAAATCTTCTGTTAGACAAAGTGTGTATTAATCAGAAGAATTGAAAATTAGAGACGTTTTGAAATTAATTCTCCACAGCTGCTTTTCAGTACCGTAGGTTCTCTGGACTACATGAGGGGGAGAATAATGTATGACTCATTTAAACATAGAAAACATGATCATAAATTCTTAGATCTGGAAAGTAAACTGAAAGAGGCTCCGAGTTCCTGTTATAATTTTCCAACTCAGTAAAACTAAAATCAAATGTTGAAGCTGCAAATTGAAATGGGTTTAATATGTATATTCATCTGGTCTACTGGGTTTTGGGTGAGTATACCGGAAGTACTTCCTTACAGATTAAAACAATTTAGGAACAGAAACAACGTATTCCGTAATGGGGAATAAGAAGACAAACACATTGCACACAAATGTGTGGAATGAAATGTTGACTGCTCCAAAGAAAAGCAATTTCAGCAATTTGGAGCAAAGAATCATCATTTAACCCTTTCCTCAACCATCATTTCTGCTTCTGGAAAAGCAATCCTGCGTAAAGATCCGGTGGACGGCCCAGTCCGCCCGTCGGATCCTGTGCTCCGCCGCGGCCAGGCTGCTGCTCGGCCGGAGGTCTACTCGGGGAAGGGGATGCTCGTCCCCTTCCCCAAGTGTAAATGGCACCCAGGCCGATTGGCCTCCTCAGATTTCCGCCTGCAAAATCGCTGGCAGAAGTCGAAGGAGGCCGAGTAACGGCCCAGCCGCTCGGCGGGGGACAGGATATGGCCGAAGCCATCCCCCTCCCCGACCGTCTGGGCCAATGGCCCCCCTCTTGCTACCGCCGGACCGCCCCCCGCCCGCTGGATCCTTACCTGGGTCCGGCGGCATTCCTTCAGGCGCTCCGGCGGTGGAGCAGGGAAGGCCGGCCTTGCTCCCTGCTCTCGGGTAGTCGCAAACATGCTTTACGGCACATTTGCAACTACTTTGGGCAGCGGAATGCTCATTTTATTTATTTATTTATTTACAATATTTTTATCCCGCCTTTCTCCCCGAAGGGACCCAAGGCGGCTCACAACAACAGATACAACAAATAATCACTTATTTAAAACAATAAAAACAATCCACAAAAGCTAGTAAAAACATCATCTAAAACATCATCTAAAATTAATAAAACCACATCAAATTACAATTAAAACAGAAGCATAAAAAAGCATTAAAAAGCAGCAGCACTCCACCTGTGCAGGATGTTAAAAAGGCAAGGACTCAGAAGGCCTCCTTAAACAGGAATGTTTTCAGGCCTCGCCGGAAGGTCTCCAGGGAGGGAGCAATACGTAAATCAAGAGGGAGGGAATTCCATAGGGTTGGTGCCACTACTGAGAAGGCCCTATTTCTGGCCGCCGCCCCTCGCACCTCCCTGGGCGACGGTACCCTCAAAAGGGCCTTCTCTGATGACCTAAGGAGACGAGCCGGAATGTATGGAAGTAGGCGGTCTCTCAGATATCCTGGCCCCAGGCCGTATAGGGCTTTAAAGGTCAAAACCAGCACCTTGAATTGGGCCCGGAAACGAATCGGCAGCCAGTGCAGCCGCTGAAGAAGCGGCCCGACAGAGTCGAACCGCCTACCCCCAGTAACCACACGGGCCGCCGCATTTTGCACTAATTGCAGTTTCCGAACCGTCTTCAAGGGCAGCCCCACGTAGAGCGCGTTACAATAATCTAATCGCGATGTCACCGTGGCATGGATCACCGTGGTCAGGTCTGCACAATCCAAGTACGGTCGCAGCTGGCGCACCAGCCGAAGCTGGGCAAAGGCCCCCCTGGCCACAGCCGCCACCTGGGAATCCAGGAGCAGCTGTCGATCCAGGTGGACCCCCAAGCTGCGGACCTGCTCCTTCAGAGGGAGTGCAACCCCATTCAGAGCAAGACGATACTCTAGCACCTGCATCGTGGATTTCCGGACCAGGAGAACCTCTGTCTTGTCCGGGTTTAGTTTCAGCTTATTAGCCCTCATCCAGGTCCCCACTGCCTCCAGGCAGCGCTCCAGAACCTCAACAGCCACCCTGGAATCAGGTGGAAAGGAGAGATAGAGCTGGGTGTCATCAGCATATTGATAGCACCCCACTCCAAATCCCCGGATGACCTCTCCCAGCGGTTTCATGTAGATGTTAAATAGCATGGGGGACAAGATGGAACCCTGTGGCACCCCACACCTCAAGGGCCAGGGTGCCGAACAGGCATCCCCCAGCACCACCATCTGGGACCTATCTGCCAAGTAGGAGCAGAACCACCGCAGAACGGTGCCCCCGACCCCCAGCTCGGCCAATCGGCCCAGAAGGACACCATGGTCGATGGTGTCGAAAGCCGCTGAGAGGTCCAGCAGAACCAACAGGGACGCACTCCCCCTGTCCAGTCCTCGGCGTAGATCATCCACCAAGGCGACCAAGGCTGTTTCCGTCCCAAAGCCCGGCCTGAAACCAGATTGAAAGGGGTCCAGATAATCAGCTTCATCCAGGACCCTCTGGAGTTGAGACGCCACCACCCGCTCAATTACCTTGCCCAGAAACAGGAGGTTTGAAACTGGCCGTTAGTTGTCCATTACTGTGGAGTCAAGGGAGAGCTTCTTCAGAAGGGGTCGAACCACCGCCCGCCTCAAAGCGAGCGGCAGCACCCCCTCCGCCAACGAAGAGTTGACCACCCTCCCCGTCCACTCGGCCAGTCCCTCCCGGGCAGATCTAATTAGCCAAGCCGGGCAAAGGTCAAGCATGCAGGCAGCCGGCCTCACACTCCAAAGGAGCCTGTCCACATCCTCAGGCTGTACAAGCTGAAAAGAGTCCCACAACACTGGACAAGCAGATGCCAAGGGGACATCCTCAGATATTAATGAGGCATCCAAGTCATGGCGAATCCGATCGATTTTATCTGCAAAATGTTTAGCAAACATGTCACAGCGGGCCACCGTGTGTTACTCCTGATCTATTGGGGCGGCCTGGTGGAGTAGGCTTCGCACCACACGGTACAACTCCGCTGGACGATTGCTTGCAGACGCAATGGTAGCAGAGAAGAAATTTCTCTTCGCTGCTATCGCCGCCACGGAGTAAGTTCTATAGTGGGCCCTACTCCGTGTCCGGTCGGATTCGGCACGAGTTTTCCGCCACCGTCGCTCAAGACATCTACCCCGTCGCTTCATCATTTGCAGCTCCTCAGTAAACCAAGGAGCCGCTCTGAGTCTGCGGCGTGGCAAAGGTCGCTCAGGAGCAATCTCATCCACTGCCCTGGCCATTTCCCCATTCCAGAGGTCAACCAGGACCTCAGACGAGTCACCAGTCTTGGCAGTGGGAAAGTCCCCCAGAGCCCTCAGGAAACCTTCTGGATCCATTAGCCTCCGGGGGCGGACCATAGAATGTGGTCCCCCGCCTTTGCAGAGGAGGGAAGCTGCAACAAGCCTAAACCTTACCAGAAAATGATCTGTCCATGACAACGGAGTGATGTCAATCTCCTCCACTTCCAGATCACCGCCCCCTTGCTCAGCTGTAAACACCAGGTCCAGTACATGTCCCGCCTCATGTGTCGGGGCCAAGATCTTCTGGGACAGGCCCATGGTTGTCATGGCGGCCATGAAGTCCTGAGCCGCACCAACTTTGGGCGCCTCTGCATGAACATTGAAGTCCCCCAGCACTAATAGGCGGGGGGACTCCAGCGCCAACGCCGAGATCACCCCTGACAGCTCAGTCAGGGAGACTGTTGGGCAGCAAGGCGGGCGGTACACCAACAGAATCCCCGTCCTGTCCGGCCCTCTCAACACAACATGGAGGCATTCAAACCTAGTGAACTGCTGAACGGGGCACCTGGTAAGGGACCTTGTCATTCCACCCTTGTTTTTGTCAGGATTGTGCTGAAATTGTCCTTTTAATCTGCTTCTCCCCTCACCTGCTGGGTCCAAACAAGGAGAGGGGAAAACAGCTGGGGGGGGAGTTGGAACAGAGAAGCAGCAAGAGAAGGAAGGTGGCCCACTTACCCTGCTGCTTTTCCCAAATCACTCTGCTAAAAGCTGCTTTTGTTTAGAAAAGCTGTCCATTGAGCTTGGGTGCATGCAAATCTGTGTAACATGTAATTATGTCCCAAGAAAACATTCAGCCAACTACCTCTCCTGTCAACTTAACCACATGTCAAAAGCAGCAATTTGGAGATCTTGCAAGGACACTCTCAGCTAGTTGAGGTGTTTCATTAACCCGGATCACCTTTTGTTCCATCAATAAATGCCTATAAAACAGATCAATGGTAGGCTGTAGGCAGGTTACCCAGTAGAATTGCTTCCTGCATTTTATTCACAGTACTGTTCTCAGATATCCCTTGGAAACTTCAATTACAAGAAATGTCCATGGAAAAAACCTTGATGTCAACAAGTCTTTAAGTTTTGTAATGGCCAAAGGGGAGTACAAAAATATTTGCCACATTAAAAAGAAATGAATTGGAAGAATACTCTGAGGTCTGACCATCTCAAGGACTCCACTTTTTAGGCAAGAGCATTGCTATGGCAATGTATAGAAGAGCTGTACCGAATATCTGCCTGGATTTCTAGTATTTATTAATGTAAAAAGGTGAAAGACTGAAAATCCAGCATGGCTCCACCTGGTTCAACAGGACTTGTCTGACTAGTCCCTCTTTGCACATTTAGGAGTGAGTTCATTCATGTCCTGGTCCCCATTGCAGCATGGTTCCATTCTCATAATCACATAGGAGTTGGTTTGAAGATGCTATTTTAAGATTGTCTCCTCAAATGGCATTTTTCACTGTTGTGTGTGTGGTTGCACAGATGCATCTGGAAGAAATCGCACAGCAATTTTATTGGTGTCATCTTGTGCAACATGCTGTGCAGTTTGTGGCAAATTGTCTTGCACCAGTGCAAAACTGACAGACCAATCCTAACCAACTTTCCAGTATTGATGCAGCTGTGGCCAGTGGCGTCACTAGGGCATGCGCCGCCCTGAAGTGAGGGCACGCGCGTCACCCTAATGACCCCCTGCAAACCCCAAAAAATTAAAGGCGGCACGGAAGTCTTACCCTCGCTGCTTCCGGAGGCTCCGAGGCCGGGAGAAGGCCTCAGAGCGTCCTCTTCGGTCGGCGATCCAGGGCCTTCTAACGAAGGCCCAATGTGTCAATACGTGAAGTTTTAACTTTTTTGCACATGCGCACAACGTTTTCTGAGGGCATTTTGCCCTTAGAAACGTTCTGCGCATGCGCGAAAAGGTAAAACTTCACGTATTGACGCATTGGGCCTTCTGATGAATCGCCGACCGAAGAGGACACTCCGAGGCCTTCTCCTGGCCTCGGAGCCTTCAGAGGGACGACGCGGGCAGCGGAGTTGACGCGTGTGGGTGCGCGCATCACCCTTCTGCGCGTGTCACCCTCTGGCAGTCCACCCCCCCCACGCTACAGCAACATCGGTGAGCTGTGCCAATGGGGTGTGTGCTGCATTCTGTGGTGAGGTGAGCCGTCATGGAGGTAAGGGAACATTTGTTCCTTACCTCAGGGCTGCATTGGCAACAGTGGAAAGTTGGTTAGGCTATCAGTCAGGATTCAATTTGTATTTCTGTGTGCAAGAAATTGGTTCTGCAGGTGCGAGTCCCATTGCAGAGCTTTGAATACAACCCTTCAAGTAGTCTCTAGATTGCAATTAGGAAAAGGGGGCGGGCATGCTGGGAGAGAGACCAAGATGTGGGCTGTCCTATTCCTGATCATATGAAGTGTGGCTGGTCGGACAAGTCTCATCTGAATAGGTCTTCTCTCTGTTTTATCTGACATTACAGGTGGGAATAATTCTCAGGTACTCAAACGTTGCTATTTTTCTTAGTCTTAAAAAAATTCAATTTTCAAACATTGCGTTGATTCAATCAGGTGGACTTGGTTCTTACCGAACTACTAATGTTGAGTTGTAATCGCGGTTAGGAGAGACCAGTAGCCTCAAGTCTGAATTGCTTTGCCTCAAGATACTCTTTGCAAATACTCCCATCAGGATTGACACAAATTAGCGACATCATTTGCATTCAGGAGATCAACATCATTTGTCAGATGTCAACAGAGAGTGAATTACCTTCCTGCCTCGATTTGGGTCCTCTCAAGATAAAGATAAAGCATATGAAAGTGTCAGGAGTCTCAATGTGCTGCTGATTGTACTATGAAGGCTCTGTGACTACAGTCTCTAATGTGTCAATCTTACACACTTGCTTTTAAAAAATATTAAATCTCCCCCCCCCCCAGTTTTTGCATGTTTGACGTTTGTCACATTTAACAAATGTGACACATTTAACACATTTAACAAAGTGGTCTCCATTATATTTGTTTGAAGACAAGGAACATTCCCTGTGGCCCATGTGAATACTGAAACCCGCGAACCGGTTTCCTTTCTCTTTTTTTAATGCCTGAAGATATTCTGCTTCAACCTATCATAGGACCAAAACTCGATGTCGAGTGTGATACAGCAAGATTTTAAAACAAAGTAAATATGCGGGAAAACAAAGGCATTGACTCGAACAATCTTGTGCTCCTATGTATTTTAATTAGGCTTACCATCGTCCCAGAATTGAGCCTGGCTTTGGTCTAGACAGGGCTCAAGCCGCTCTCAAGGGTGCACTGCGGCTGCCCAATGGGCTTCCGGAACTTCTGGTCGACGACACGACCGAAGCTGGAACCCCGTTGGGCAGCTGCAGTGCACCCTTGGGAGCGGCTCGGGTCCCATCTAGGCCAAAGCCAGGCTCGATTCCGGGACGATGGTAAGCCTAATTTTAATTTGTTTCTAAACAGATCTGTATTTATTTCATTCTGTGGTTGACATGCCGGTAGTCAGTCATCCACTGTTGATGGTTCTGGTTCTGTTGGTTGATGGTTCTGATGATGGTTCAACTATCAACCACTGTTGATGGTTCTGAATGCCTTCTTCTCCTATACCCCTGTTGGAATGGTGGAATGTCCCAGGAACCAGCCCTTCAGCAATTGATTGTTACATACTGACATTGTTATATCACTGCCAGTGCTTCAAAACTACAGTATAACCTCGCCTCTGCACCAGCCATCTGATGTAGTTGGGAAAACATTTTTAACAGCTTATGAGAATATGTGACCTAGCAAAAGGCCTGGCTTGGCTGGGAAGGAGAAAGAGGGAGGTTCTCAAGGACAGTATAGATCCCACTAAGGACACATCAGTGTGGCTAGGCCCTTGAAAGGAAGAAGAAAGAAAGATAGATGGCTAGTCCAGGTCCCATGAGGATAATTGCATGTTCACCTCACATAGGGAGGGGGAAGTTTGGAATGTTCCACATGGCAAAGGGGACCGAGGGATAGGAGAGAACAAAGAAGCTGCGGGCCACTACAGAATCAGATCTCTACCTATGACACCCAAGGGCCAAACAACGACATGTTACGGTAGCAGACATTTATAAGTCAGGTTGATGTCAACTTTGTATAAAGTGGAGAGAATTTAAAGCATGCCATATACCGGTGGGATAGGAGCTGAATCTTCCTCTTCTTCAGCCCAACTATTTCACCCCAACCATTCCCCCCCCCTGGAGTGGTTTTGAAGAGAAGCGCAAGCACAGAAAGGGTTTTGTTCCTCCTTCCCACTCACCCATCCTGCAGTGTCATAAGGCCTAGTTTACCTCACAGGCAGCTCTGTTTATTTTTTTTATTTTTTTATTTTTTTCACATTTTTATACCCCCCTTCCTCCAAGGAGCTCAGAGTGCTGTACATATTTCCTCCCCTCCTTTTTGTACTCACAACAACCCTGTGAGGTAGGTGGGGCTGAGAGATAGTGACTGGCCCAAGGTCACCCAGGAAGCTTCATGGCTGAGCGGGGATTTGAACCTGGATCTTCCAGGTCTAAGTCCGACTCCCAAACCACTACACCATCCTTATGTCAAATGATTCTCTGAATTTGATCAGCCTTTGACTAGTACAATGGATTATTATGTCTCAGTTCTAGGAGAGAACACATTCCCTCATCTCTAAGTAAAGAAGCCAGTGAATATTTTGAGCTCTCGGCTACTGCCGTACCAAATCCTCCACTAGATTAGCAGCTTGGCAACATATCTGCCCCTCTCCCATCCTGACCTGCTGCTCAGTAGTAATAGGTGCTAATGAGGTACTAGCAAAGCAGTTTTCTGGGAGGTCTGCCATTTGTGTGTACTGGCTGTTTGTAGTCTGTGTGGGAGGGTGCGGCAAAATTAAGGAAGAGCCAAACGCAGTTGCACACCATGTCACTTTTATAATGTGATTTTAATTGGGAATTGCATAAGGAATCTTCATTGGTGATTATATTTTGGGGTTTGTTGCTGTTCAACTATTAATAGTTTCTTTTGGCATTTTCCTCTGCAGTTAACTCCTACAGTTGCACTTACGAACACTTCAGAATTCAATGTGATTTGTGGCTCTGATAATATTCTGTTCTAGTTACCCTCTTTAAAAATTCTAAGTGCCTCCTTAGGGAAGCTTATGACTGCTCCTGACTGTGTTTTCTCCTTCCTAGTTTATACAGAGAGAATGTTTCTAACTAGATAGAAGGCTTGACTCTCCCACCACCAATAGAAGTTTAAAGAACTTTCCTTCACAGCATGACTATATAGTGTGCAGTGTTAGTGTCAGGGCTGGCCCATACATGAGGCCAACTGAAGCAGTTGCTTCAGGTCTCAGATTGGTGGGGGGTGCCTGTCACTTACTTGCCTCTACTGCTCCTCCTCCTCTTTCCACTCCCTGGGTTGGAAAAGGAAGAGGGGGAAAAGGTGGAAGAAGAAATATAGATGGGAGGATAGAGCTGAGCTAGAGCACAGGAGAGTGGGAGGAGCAGAGGCAGGCATATTATCAGGTAAGGGGGCCAGCATTTGGCATGCCATCTCAGGCATTAGGAGGTCTTGGGTAAACCCAGAGTAGTGTACACTGATGGTTTGGTAGAACCAGTGCAATTTCACTTGGAATTCTAGCTAAGGAACCTAATGCTCTTGGGTTATTAAACTGTGAAGCAGACCACTTAACTCTAGGGGGGAGTGGGACATCTGGAGGGGAGTAACATGACTTGCTAGGCAGGGAAATGATCCTGAGGCAGGTGGGTCCCTCTTCTTCACACCAGCTAAGATTGGGTGGATTAAATGCTCCCTAGAGAGGACTCTCTGGAGAAGACTCTGATGCTGGGAAAGATTGAAGGCAAAAGGAGAAGGGGAAGGCAAAGGATGAGATGGTTAGACAGCATCACCGATGCAACGAACATGAAAATGAGCGAACTCAGGAGGATAGTGGAGGACAGGAAGGCCTGGCGGGATATGGTTCATGGGATCACGAAGGGTCGGACACGACTTAACGACTGAACAACAACAAAAGGAGATGTTTTGAATTTCTGAGGGAATCTATTCTACCATTCCAACCTGATATGGGAAAAAGGGTCCGGAAGAGATGCTGTTTTGTCCGGTCTGCAGATCCTTGCATGCAGCAGCACTCACAAGTCTGCATTCAAGGGTCTATGCACACTCGCCTGCAGAACAGGTTGATGCAGGATCGGGGAGGGAAGAATGCAGGATAGAGAATAGGTTTAAAGAGGAAGAGAAGACAAACATGGACCCACAGAGAAGCCACTGAAAGTTCTCATTAGAGAATTTACAGCGCAATCCGACTTTGGTGTTCTGGGGCCTCCCGTTCTCGCTGCGCTGCTGGTTACACAGGCAAAAAAGTTAAGTCGGACTGCGCAGTTAATTAAACACATTTATTTGTTGTAAAGTTGTAAATACTGTTGCCACAGTTTACTTAGCATCGTGAATATCCTAAGCACAGAAGTGGAACCATAGTGGGTTTTTTTTTTGGGGGGGGGGTTATCACATTGCTTCATCCCACTCCTAATTGCTGTCCTGATTGCTGTACCTTTGTGCACTATATTAAAAAGAAAAAGAAAAAAAACTTCCTGGAAGCTAAAACAGCCCTTCCATTCTTTGCTCAGTGAGAATTTTCCAAACAATTTGATTCTCGCTCCCTGACTCCTCCTAATTTAAATTATCCAGATTATGGATTTGGTTCCTCCTCCTGTGCCAGATTTTCAAAATTGCTCATGGTCTAGTTCTTGGGAATGGTTTTAATGTCAATTAATGTAGCTCTTCCTTGGAAAGCGTTTAACGAAAGAATAAGCACACTGCTATAAATACTGCATAATCTCTATGGTTAATCCCAAATAAGATTACCATTTGTTAGTTGTGTGTGTCGCACTGTATTTATGGTCATGTATTGTATCCAGGATTAAAATTTAAGAGTGAGTTTGCTGAGTAACTCTTGTTGTAGTAATACCTGGATTCCAGCTAAGCCTGTTTTCCTGTTATACTTGAATAGAGCTTCATTGACTGGGGTTTGTCTAATTAAATCTAAGCCTGTATTTTCATATTAGCTAGTCATAAAAGTATTAAAGCAAGCAGAGCAAGAATGCATAATGTAGTTTTGAATGGCAAACAGAGAAAATCTTTTAAGCAACTACATTTGGATTACTTTTATACACTAGATTTATTACTGTAACAGTCACAAAATACCCTTTACTTACCCAATTGCTATAAAGAACAGAGTAGGATATTGACTTGAGGATGTTGCATTTCTACCCTACTCTTAAATATGTGCAGATTTAATATCCTATGCCATTCAATTCAAGGTTAAAATTGTTACATTATTTACAACTGGGGGAAATAGTATTCTCGAAAGGGATGCTGAAAGTACATTCTGTGCTGGGTTGACCTGACCTAACAAGGCATAAAAATCCAACGTTCTCAGTTTCCTCTGGAGAGAAGCTTTCCTTTTATTAATCTTTCCTGCTGCTGGTTTGATAAGGAATGAGTTTACTTTGAAGTAAAGCAAAGACTTTCAAAAAGGTTTTATTAAAATAAATAATCAAAACTAAATTAATTAACTGCCCAATCCTATTGAGGGCCTGTGGCAGCGGATCTCGTGATCTGCTGCCTTAAGTTCCAGACCAGTGTCGTGAAAGCCAGCAGCGTCGCGACGACGCGCGTCACCCCAGAGCGGGGGCGCGCGTCGCCCTTAAGGGGGAGGCTCCGCCCCCGCGCGTGACGTCACGCGCAGGAGCAGAGCGCCCTCCCCGCTCCGTTTTCGGCTCATTTTGGAGCCAAACGGACGCAAGGGAGGGTGGGCGGGCCCACCTTCGCTTCAAAAATGTAAGTGGGGGGAATTGCGCGTCACCCCTGTACGCGCGATGCCCCCCGGCGGCCCGCCCCCCCGCTTCCCCCCGTCGACGCCAGTGGTGAAAGCTGCATTGCTGTTGTGTGCTGTGGGACCATCATGACTGGAGACTGGTGTGTGTGCCAGCAGTTCACCCAGCCTGCACCGGAGCAGTTAAGGTGGTGGCGGGGGCAACTTGGGGGAAGGATCACGGCGAGGAGTGGGCCAAACCAGGGCGGGAGGTGGCAGGAAGGGGTGAATCCCAGTGACAGTGGCCCACTCCAGGATCCTATCCTAGCCCTACTTGTCCCTTGAGGCTCCTCAGAATTAAACTAACTAATATACTAAATAGCTGGTATAGGTCTGAGGAGACCCATTGATAGCCATTACCTTCATTTACAGGGAGGTAAGTGAAAAAGATTTTTACTTACCTCTCCCAGGCCATCTGGTCTTCACCAGACATCGGCACCACTGCATTGCACAGGCTAACGGTGGTCAGGATTGGGCTGTCTGATTATTAAAATAAATAAATCATTGGCTATTTCATTGCTCAATAACCATTAGTTGTCATGATATTTATCTACATATACATCGCAATCTCTTTTATTTATCAACCTCCTTGATCAAGTCCCCAACGCTGTTCAAGCCAAAGAGAACTTTCAGTATGTCTAGTATAACTTGATAGCATAATTAAATATTTAGTCCAATGTACCATTGATTCCCTGATAATTTGAATTTGTTGATTCCATATAATGAACATAAGAGCCTTGCTGGATCAGATCAAGAGTTCATATAATACAGTATACTTTTTCCAGTCTGATGCTTCTAGTATCTATCCCCACTTATTTGCTTACAACTGATATTCAGAGGTGCACTGTCACTGAGCTGGTGGTTCCATTTAGCTATCAGGTCTAATTCCCATTGATAGAACCATCCTACAAGAATTTGTTCATGTATTTGTTCAAAACCATCCCCCTTTTAATTTGTTCATGTGACAATAATTCTGTAAGTGAATCGGAAGCGTCACCGGGGGGCGGGGGTGGTGGGCCCCAGGGCGACAGGCAGGAAGGTTGACAAAGTGGTGCGGGGGCATGACCTTCATCATGACTTACATTTTTCACTCTTACAGAACTGCAAAATGTTGGTAAATCAGGACTTCCCTTTGCAGAAGTCAAGATAGTGCCCACAACAGTAGACTTGTTTTTTTCATATGTTTAACGACATATGTATAATGTAGCTTTGATGATGCTTTCCACCAAATGTAGGAAAATCAACCAATAATCATTTTGATCCCTCCTTGATTCCATTAAGCCGATGTTCCATTGACTACCGTATTTTTCGCTCCATAAGACGCACTTCCCCCCCCCCAAAAAAATAGGGGGAAATGTCTGTGTGTCTTATGGACCGAATGCTGTAAAAAATGGGTAAAATTAAAATGTCTTGCTTTAACAATAAATTTTAACGGCACGTGGCCACTTACCGCGTTGCTGTAGCACCTCCGATCTTCGTCAGCAACTCCAAAACGCGACGCTCCCAGGCGCTGGATGCGACCAGGGAGCCCTACGCAAACATTGCAGTAGCAACACATTGGGCAAATCCAGAATTGCTGCTGCGATGTTTGCGCAGGGCTCCCAGGCGGTAGACGCAACCAGGGAGCCCTGCGCAAACATCGTAGCAACTGCAATGTTTGCTCAGAGCTCCCTGGTTGCGTCCAGCGCCTGGGAGCCTCGCGTCTTGGAGCTGCTGACAAAGATAGGAGGTGCTTCAGCAACGCGGTAAGCGGCCAAGCGCCGTTAAAATTTATTGTTAAAGCAAGACATTTATTGCCCTATTTTTCGCTCCAAAATACACATGCATCTAATTGTCCGGTGCGTGTTATAGAGCGAAAAATACGGTACTTTCACTTTTCTGATAGCTTACCTCGTAATTACTTTGGGTTTCTCACACCTTCTCAGATAACTAGCACAAAAAACTTTAGAGGAAAACTTGAAAAAAGTATGATCTTAACAGCCCAAACTTATCCAGGATTGGCCTGTCGGCTGGAGTGTGTTGCAACAGCGGAAAGGATAAGATTGGGCCCTAGGTGTGCAGGCAGCTTTATTTTATAAAGGGTCCAATTTTTGAACTGGGGTAGTTTGTTTCTGAACATTTTCAGTTCTGAAACCTGCCAGCATCTCTTGTAACAAGGCTGATTTTGAAGTGTCATGTGTTTGTTATAAGAGCCACAGTTTCATATTTTTGAACACTTTTTATTTTTTAAATTAAAAAACAGCACAAAAAAGTAACATTTTGTGAGATTTCTCACAGGATTTGGGCACTGCCATCTTGGATCTCGTGAGATTTTGCGGGATCCAAGATGGCAGTGCCCAGGAGAACTTTGGGAACCCTAGAAGAGTCATGGAAGCAGCAGCGGGAGAGGTCAAACCCAGTATTTCCTGGACGGATGGTAAGCCTACTTATGGGAGAGCCTTACAAAGGCCTCTGTGGGTCATTCTGAGGCCCTCTTAGGCCCATGGAGTTCAAGCACAGGCCTCCAGAGAGGCCTCAAACTTGCAGGAGTATGGATAGCTCTGCTTAACGATTGGTCCGCTTAATGACGGGGTTTGGGGAACGCATCCCCGTCGTTAAACAGCGGACACCAGGTGGGGGGCCCAATGGGGAGCTGTTGGTCCAATTGGCTTAAATCCGGCCCTGTTGGCGGCTGAGATTTTGTTAGGATTGAGCTGTTAGAGCAGTTTATCATGTATTGCACAAAGGGGGAAAAGAATATAACCATGGGTTACTAAGAGCTAATTCAAATGACCATGTTCAGACCTTCTAGGACTGTATCACTCTAGGTCAAATACCACAGACATGTTTGAATGCTAGTCCATGTCAAAGCTCCCTGCACATGTAACAATATATTTTTGTATATAGTAGAGCATATATGGTGTAACATATTCAAACATGTGATTTCCCTCATCTGCAAAGTACACTGGTGAAAGACTGAGAGTCCTGTACAATATGATTTTTATTCTTATTTTTTAAAAATGGTTTGACAGCAAAAGCCTAAACATGCTTATTCAGAAGTAAGTTTCATTGTGTCCCAGGTGGGGCTTACTCCCATATAAGTGTGCTTAGGATTGCAGTCTGAATCAGGTATTCGGTTGAGGTAGGAAAAGACAATGACAGCGCATCCTATCCAACTTACACCATCGGTGTAACCAGCAGTGCAGTGAGAACAGGAGGCCCCAGAATAGAAAGGGGATTCAAATCCCCTTTAAATCCCCCTTTGGAGGGGATTTGAATCCCCTGTCCATTCTGGGGCCTCCCGTTCTCGCTGCACCGCTGGTTACACCGGTGGTATAAGTTGGGTAGGATTGTGCTGTGAATGTGGTTGTGTGGCACCCCAAGAATCAACCAACCCTGCTTAGGAAGTGACAATGTTGAGGATAATAAGACTACATCCAGGGTGCTCAATGATGACCATGGGATGGGTAACTTGGTATGTGTAGCATACCTGTAGCACCACTATATCAGCAGCATATAAAACAGCTTGCTCCTCATGGCAGCTTAATGTAAATAAAGGTCATGTACCATCTGAAAGTCAAGATAAATTTAGATTACATTTGTGGAATGTAAATTTGCATTTCCTTTCCCTCCAACTAGGATAAAATGACAATTTGATATGAAAGCGTAAGGCTTCAAAATTTACAAGTCACATTATCATTGAATACTCCATTACCTCACCCTTCAGACGTCTGCATTATAATACTGTACTCAGAGTGCTTTTCTTCAGCTATTTAATCATGATCAGACATTCCCTATAGTTAGAGCTATGTGAACTCTTCATCGTGACTTGGTTAGCTGATGAGCTTGGCCACTTTTCCTGTTTTCAAAGTTGCTTTTGAATACATAATTTGTGCATTTATTCACTTCTCAAATCAAAATGGGTTTAAACTCTTTCGAGTATTGTATAATTTATAGATTCTCTAAGTATGTAGTTGCTGAAGATAACTAACATTTAACCTAGGATAATGCTTTATTAAATATGTTTGCCTGTTAATCTGGCGAATAGTCTTGATTAGGTATGGTAATGTGTCAAATCAGTAATGTGCCAAATCTGTATCTTATTGGCTCTTCACTACAACAGGCTTCAGAGGTTTGTCAGGATCCAAAAAGTTACTTTAGGCATGCTCAGGGGTTTAGGCCTTCTGGAGTGCAGCTGGTGGGGACACAGAACAGGGCCTTCTCATGGGCAGCTCCCTGACTATGGAACCCCCATGTCACTCTCTGTCTCCTGATGGTGCACTCTCACTGCCCTTGTTACCGAGGGCCCAATCCTGCCACATTTCAAAAGCAACTACTATAGAAGAAAGCACGGCTGTTTTCAAGACACAAAAAGACCAGAGTGCCCCTGAATGTGCAAAGAAGGCCTGGCCAATCGACATATCCAGCAGATTGAGGTGGTAGAGTCTTGAAGTGGTAGAGTGGACAGTACTATCTCAGATGGAAGGTGGTAGATCACACTTCTGAATACTTTCCTATGAAAACAAAAACACCCTCTCCAAAAATAAAAACAAACTAAATTGGAACATGGATGAAAAGTGTTAAGCTCTTTGCTGCGCTTTAAGGAGGGTATCATGCCATTTATGATTCCCCCACCTGCATTCTTGAAGAGGATTCGGCTATTTGAATGCCTCTGAACTGTACCACTGTATTCCCATCTGCGAGTCCCAAGAAGTGCACTTGCTAAGAGTGGGGTGGGGCTGCCTGAATGCCCTGACACCTGAATGTGATGTTACCGCCAGGCGCCATTTAAGCAACTAATGTAGCTGCGGTTAGGGACATTCCTCCAGCCCATCCTTTCCCCCTGGCCAAATGATAGCAGCTGCGGCCTCTTCACCACCCGCACTGGTGCCGCTGCATCGCTGCATGGGGATTTACTTTGGATTGGGCTGTCTGTAGCTTTTACAATTTGTCTCAAAAATTGGAAAACAATACGCATCAGTGATTTTCACCACAGTTAGGCTGAAAAATAGTGACTGGACCAGGATCAGCCATGAAGTAAAGAGTAGGGGTTTGAACCCAGGTTTCCATGGTCCTCCTCTGACAATCTAAGCATTAAAGCTGTAACAGACCACACGTGTCTCGCTGTGTTGCGTCCCGGAGTCAATTCTGGATTTGCCCAATGTGTTGCTACGCATCCCGCCCCCACAGCACCAAACACAGCCTCTTATTGGCTGAAGGTTGTTCCGGTGTGTTCCAAGTTGAATAAATCGAGCTTCGGCCAATGAGAGGCTGCGTTCGGTGTTGTGGGGGCGGAAGGCGGATCAATGCGTCTGGCCAATCAGAATCGACATGTCGGACGTGACGGGACATGATGCGTGCAGTGTAAGGGCGGCTTAACACCGCACTCCTAGGACACTTAGCACATTACACTTATAACTACATAGGGAGACAGTAAACTCCATGTCCAAGCAGAGAGTTATTCCAGCATTGTCCCTTCATTGCATTGTTGTGGATTATGGACAGCTGCATCCCCATGCCATTACAGATGCCGTATATAAGAAAAGACCAAAGGTTCATATTGCTCTCCATCCTGTTTCACATAGTGGACAACAACCGGCTGCTTCCAGGAAGCTCATCAGCAGGACATGAAGAGGCAATAGCTCTCCCCAGTTGCTGCTCCTGAACATCTTGTATTAGGTGGCATGCTGTCTGTGAGCATAGAGGCTGCCGTGACTAATGGCTATTGCCAAAAGCCTTACAGTCTCTCACAGTTGTCTGAATCCACCCATAATCTCTAGGCGGCCTATAAAGTCACAGTTTAATGAGATGCGTAGTTTCTTCTTGTGAATCCAATGCAGTCCTTGCGTCTCCCATAGGACCTTTCTAGCAACGCCGTTTTAATTTGTGCAGCAGCCAACAGCAAGGACTAGGAATGAGTATGAGGACAGCTCTTGCCTCCTGTCCTCTAATCTCCTAAAGAGCAAGCCAGCCTTGAATGCTCTTCTCTGCACGTTACTGCTTTCGCAGGAGCAACAATATGCTGTCAGGAGCCCGGCAGCAGCAGCAGCAGCTCACCTTGCGAACACCAGAGACACTTACTAGGACACAGTGAACTGTGCCAGAGAGATATCCTTTTGTGTACAGTCTGTAGAATATGCTCCTGAAGGACTGGGCTTTTCTATCTGAAAAAGAGAACATCCATTAAGGGTAGAAGACAAGAGAATGAATGGGACAGTTTAAATAACATGGGGGGGGGATGCATATGCAGGCTTTATAAAACGAGAACAGTTCTTAACTCAAAATTTGAAATAAAGAATGCCACATTGTGCAAGCAGAATAAACTAAGCAGGTACCACCAATAATTGCCATTGGTTTTGTGGATCATAGAACCGGTGAGCTTCATGGTATTAGGGGCATTTTGCATGGACTAGCAGTCTAATCTGATCCAGGATTGGGCCACCAGGTGGAAGGGTTTGCAACAGTAGAAGAGCACTACTGTTGTAAAATGGTTTCCGGCCACGTGCGCAGTGCGCTGCTGGGCCGGCAACCATTTTGACCATGCTGCCACAACCAGCTGCAGTGTGGGAGGCCCGCTGCCAGACCAGCAAAGTTGAATCTGATGGCAGCGGTGGCACAATGGGGTGGGGAGGATGAGGAATGAGGGGGTTCCCGCGGAGGGTGGGGAAAGGAGGCAAACCGGAGGTGGGATTGGCAGCACTCAGGTGTGCCCCTATCCTAACCCCTTCCCTCTCCCTTCCCCATGGTAAGTGAACAATATGTCACATACACCGAGGAGACCTCTCCAGCTGTTTCCCCCTCCCACGGATGCAGCATGTGCTCCATTGGCATGTCTGCATTGGTGGAGGCGGGATTTAGGTAGGATTGGGCTGTAGGTTAGTAAGAGAGGCAGGACTATAAAAGATGTTTCCTTTCTAAGCCAATAAGAGCTTCCGGCCATCCATGATGTTCTTTGTCACTTGACTTATGTTGGTTGAGATAACATGGAAAATGGGGGCTGAAAAAGCCTTAAATTTGTAGAGTATTCCAGTTTATATTTTAAAAAGAAAACAAATTCTGTAACGGACTTAAATTATGCAAATTGAACATTATTGACATAATGAAATTTCTGGCTATAGAGTATGGGATTTTGCCATTGTTACCATAATTACTACACCTTTGAGGATGTTAGGAAAAAAGGGCAATGCTTACATGACACATGACATAACTCCTTGTGTTTAACATCATCATCATCATCATCATCATCAATAATAATAATAATAATAATAAGTACCATAAAAGGACAAAGTGCTTTACACAGAATGCGTAATGCCTGATGGCTTCCAATTTGGAGAGACGCAAGAAAAACAAAGAGGAAGGGGAGGGGGAGGATAAACAGGGGAAAAATATGCAAGTGTTTCAGTTGAGATCGCGATGCATCGCGATGCATTCTGAGATGAGCCTGGGCGAAGAGGAGGTCCCTTTGGGACTACTGGTGGTATCACATACTTCCTTGCCCAGGCGTTTGTGTGTCTAGTTATGCCTCTGGAGGGCATAAAGGGAGCTTGAGGGAGCAGGAGATTTTTGACTGGTTGATGATATTGGAGTTTTTGCTCACATCTTGAATTGTGACTTCCATACACAGCTGCAGTTTTGAACAGGTTTCACCTAAGTTACCCACCACACGTAATATATGTCTTCTACCCTGTCTCGTTCTCCTTTCCGTTTCTGAGCCATGAGATCAGAGTGCCTATTAAAATAAGAAGACATGCATTTATTTGGCATTCATAGAGATATGAATATAGCACATGGGATGCAAAGGTGCTTCCTTGTTGCACTGATATGGCATAGCAATGCTCCATTATTCAGGCCATTCAAGACATGTGCTGACATTTTTTTATTAGGGATGACTATATGTCTCACCTAGGGATTGTCTGTAAAGTTTAAAATACAGGTAGGCTTTGGGGAATGTATGATGTTTCTACTAGTGGACAAAACAGTAGGATGCTTTGCCTAGAGATTTAATAGGTGATAAGGGGTAGTTAAGGAGTCCCACAGTCCCCAGAAAAGAATTAAGTCACCCAAAATCTGCCTGGTTTAGAACTAAAATTACATTCTTCATAAATTTAATTAAATTCATCTTTCATAGGAATGTGCTTGACTGTACTTCTGGGAAATCTAATGTAGACTGTTGTAAGAGAAATGTGGCTTTTGGCACCTGTAGAGAATATAGTCAAATATTAAATTTTTGAGAGCCAATTTACAGGTAGGATAGCTCCAAATTGTTGTTTCAGGTGGCATTGGGATCGTTATTTAGGGAAGTGAAGGAAGAAGACATCCAAGGAACTATAGTCCTCATTCTTGGCTCACAAAAAGAAATACACTATGCTTGAAAACAAAACAAAAATAAACTCTGAATAGAACAAAGTTTTTTAGATTGGTTGGCACCACAGAATGAGACATAAAGAAATAAACTGATATCTTTGATTCAACCTGGTAGTTTTTAGGTTTGTTTCCAGCATTTTAGAGTTATACGGAACACCTTTTCAGACATAAGCCCTGAGAGAATAAGCAACCATCCTACAGCACAATCCTAGGCATGTCTACTCAGAAGTTGGACTCATTTACCTAGATGGGAATTATTCCCAGATAACTGTGTGTAGGATTACAGTCCTACACCCCAATCCTATGCCCCCCATTTATAGCAGCAGTTCTCAGATCCTCTGCCATAAAGCCATTTATGTTGGTGCGAATGTCGCACAGCCATCAAGCACTCTGGAGCCATCAGTGTGAATGGCCAGAGGTTTCATGCACCCGCCACTACTGAGCCCCACCTACGCTAACCCAGGTAAGACAGCAGCAGGGGTGGGTTGTGGGTGGGAAGGGGGGCAGGGATTGGTGAGTGGGCTGGAGGGGGTTATCTCGGCAGCAAAGCTGCCCACAAGATCCTATCCCCCATTTTCCAGTCTGCCTTGCCCCCTTCCTCTTCTTGGACATAAACCAGCTACATATCTGGCATGGGTTCAAGGAGATCCATAGGTGGCCAGAAGGCTGGGTATGTTTTTTACTTACCTCTCATTGGCCTTCTGGTCACCCCCCTCACTATAGCACACAGCCTGGAGAGTGCTTTACCTCACAATCGCCCTGGTGATAGAGACATCACAGCCAGGATCCTAGGAAGAGGGGTAGGACAAATACAATGGTGAGAAGAAATGGCACAGGCCAGCAACCAGTCAGCAACTGGAAACGCCCAAAGATCGCTGTTTTGCAGCGATCCGAAAATTGGGGAGGCCTGCAGAGGGTTGCGCAGGCCTCCCCAAAACTCTCCCAAGCCCCAGTAAGTGCTGCAATGGCGGTTTTGGGGGGCGGCTCCGCCCCCACAAATATTCAAAGTTCTCCCCAGAGAAACGCTGATCTAAAGAAATGCATTTCAGTTGAGTGAAATGTAAAGTACATAAAGGATAAGGGCAGGGAGACTGCAGGAGGGGCATGTCATAAAATCTTGTGGAGGATGAAGTATAGACAGAGGACAGGGAACAGAGACATAAGAATATAAGAAGAGCCTTGCTGGATCAGGCCAAAGGCCCATCTAGTCCAGCTTCTTGTATCTCACAGTGGCCCCATCAGATGCCTCAGGGAGCATACAGCCAACAAGATAACCTGTTTCCTGCTGCCACTCCCCTGCACCTGGCACAGAGAAAACCTACTTCTAAAGCCAGACGAAGGCAAGTTCCAAAGGTAGCCCCTTCCTGGCCGGTGCTTGAGTGTGAAGCTATTCAGAGATGTAGGCGCATCACAGGGCTGCCTCCCTACCAAATGATGTCACAGCCAGAGCGCTCCAGTGGCACCTCCCTCTTCTTCCTCCATGCTGGCCAAAGTGCACGCATCACAGTGCTGATACAGCACTCTTGCAAAGAGGAATCTAACTGTGCCCCAGCGCACAGGGAGTCACCGGTACAAAACCAGAAGTAGTCGTAAATTGCCGCAGAGTGGTGATCTATTGCTCAGGGAGGCCTGCAGAAGGGTACACAGGCCTCCTCACATCCTCCAGAGCCCCCCCTAAGTGTTTAAAATATATTTTTTCATGGCAGCGATGCCACCGCCATCATCGCCATGCTGTCCCCGCCCCTTAAGGTGGCAGGGGACAGCATCCATTTCTAGTGGTGGGTTGCGACCCACCACATTGAGAACCGCTGGTCTAGTCCTTATCTAGAAGATAAAAATCTCCTTAAATATCACAGTGGGGAAAAAGACTCACCAGTCATGGTTATTCCAGAATCTAGCAAACTATTACCGTTCAATAAATATCTATATTGTGTGCTATAAGTGCATTTTACATAAGCAGAGGTCCTGCTTTGCAAGTAAAACAAATGCCATTTGGAATATAGATCAAGAGAAAACCATGTACAAGGGAAGCATTTTGTATTTACAGAAGTGAGCCAAAACGCAGCTTTATCCTGAGTCAAAGTAACATAATTGAGCTCAAGGAGGAATCTGTGATCGGTTCTACTAAACTAGAAACAAAATTAATTGGAAGGCACCTTGTTGTGATTGACATTGGTATCCTGCATTGCTCTTGGCTCAAGTCTCCTTAAATACTCATTACTTGCTGTGTCTCCAAGGACTTTCCTTTTGCAGTAGCCCTCAATTACAAGAGCAGCCATCATTTGAATATATTGACTTCTTTCAGCGTTAAGGGGAGAATAAATAAACTACGAAGTGAAAATGGGAAGGAGCTTCAAGCCAGAAAGCTTCTTGTGTCCTGTTCACTGGGTCCAGATGCAACTTTTGCGAACTTATTTGAGCCCACAAATTTTTTATTTATTTATTTTAATCAATCAATCAATCAATCAATCAATCAATCAATCAATTAAAAGTTCGGGGAGTGTCCTGGTTGGAATCTGGGAAATATATGGTAAGCTTATGCATAACCATCCATAGAGAGGGCTGTAGGACAGTGGTAGATCACATGTTTTGCATATAGAAGGTCCCAGGTTCAATCCCTGGGACCTCCCGGTAAGGCTTGGAGAGATTCTTGGAGTTGTAGATGGCTGCTGCCTGGCAGGGTTGACAATACTGAGCTAGATGGACCAATGATCTGACGTGTGTGTGTGTGTGTGTGTGTGTGTGTGTGTGTGTGTGTGTGTGTGTGTGTGTGTGTGCATACCCCTACCAGGCAGCGGGTATAATTAGTTTCTGTATAACCTGATGACTACCAGGGAAAAGAGGAACTGGTAAGAGGGAGTATGGATATTGATTATTCTGGGGCCAAACACATTTGTGGGCATTTGGAAGTCTAGCTCAAAACATCAGAATGTTCCCATTCATGGTTTATGAAATTGACTATATTAAAGTAACGGGTTACTTGCTCACCCTTTTCAAAGAACATAGACTCAAGGTGAGTAACATATCATTAAACCAATACAAACAATAATGAAAACATCACACCTGGAAAATATATCAAATATTTTATTTATTTAGATTTTTATGCTGCCCTTCCTCCAAGGAACTTAGGGTGGTGTACATAGTTACTCATCTCCTTTTGTCTTCACAACAACCCTGTGAGATAAAGCTGAGAGATCGTGACTGATCCAAGATCACTCATGAGGCTTCATGGCTGAGTGGGGATTTGAACCTGGATCTTCCAGGTCTAAGTCCAACTCCCAAACCACAGCATCCTGTCTTGTTGGCCCTCCGTATCCGTGGGGGTTCCGTTCCCAGAACCCCTGCAGATGCTGAAATCCGCAGTTATGGAGGGAAACCGGAAAACACTGTAAAAAGAAAAAAAAGTAAAAAAAACACAGGCTTATTATGATTATTTATATTATTTCATATAGCATGGTCCATGTCCATGTTTACACTTTACATAGAGTGAAATGACAGATCCCTGTCCTGAAATTACAACAAGAGGAAGGGAAGGGAAGTGAGTGTAGAGATAGACTGGTAAAAACGTAGACTTATGAAGTTGTAATTATGGTGAAATCTTCTGTTGATCAACAGAGTAGGCTACAAGAAGTTAATTAAAGATTGCTGACATTTAATATGCATCCTAGTATATATTGACTTATTGCAGTAACTCATTATATGGCAATTAAATGCCTAAACATTCCTGTACTGTTCTAATGACCAAATTAAAATTTAGTTACATATTTATTCTGTATATGATTTTTATTTAAGTCAGGCGACGGTGTCCTCAGCCACACATAGTAACAAATGTGCCCAGAGGGAGCCCAAATAGAATGCTCTTTAATCGATTCTGAACCAGCTGGGGAATTCAGGCTTTCATAGCAATAAACGCACTACATGTTGGTCCTCAGTTAGTGGCTGACCTCTGTTGCCATCCAGACTTCCTCGCCCACCATCTTCTATTCCCAAGCAACAGCAACAACGGAAAAAATCAGCTTTGATATGTTTATGTTGTAGGGTTTTTAAAAAACTTTCAGACAAGAAAAGTTGCAAAGTCGTTGATGTAAGATGGATCCTTAGCCTTTTCTGCAAATTCATTTCTTTTTAAACATATTTACTTATAATTTAAATAAAAACCTGTGATCTTAGGTCTTAGTTCAGGGCACTTTGAAAAAGACAACAAGGTTCCCAACGTTTCTTCTGAAGGTGTGCATTATGTTATGCTAAATTTGATATGGTGAAACAGTAACTGATAAGAGCTCAAGTGTGTGTGTGTGTGTGTGTGTGTGTTTCCAAGATGCTTCATTGCCTGAAGAGACTGATGGCGGAATATACATATTTATTTTGAAACAGTTCTCATGCTGTTCATGTCAAAGTCGGGCAAATCCTTTCATGTATAAACTTTTTAAAAGATGCATTGTGAAGTAAGTTTGAATTTTAACTTCATGTCAGCAATGGTACAAGGCTTTGAGTAGGTGGAACTTAAAATACAAACGTCCTCTGTTCAGCGTTCTGGTCCCATATCAAGTTGGTCTCAAAATTTATTTATTTATTTTATTAAAAAATATTATATTCCACCTTATCCTATGCCGAGGCAAATGCCCAAGGCAGCTTACAACAAAAATTAAAAAACATAGTTTAAAATACAGAAATAAGTTTAAAACAATACATACTTAATTTAAAAACAATAATATCCACTGGGGGGGCAACAGTATGGAGCACAAAAGCAGCATGGCAGAGCATCTTGAGACACAGGAGGCAGACAACAACCCATCACCCAAACGCTAGACGAAACAAAAACGTTTTGAGCCCTCGCCGAAAAGTCAAAATGAGGCTTGGGCCCTCTTCCTGCTGCCAGTATCTCTGTGCTGCATATTATCACATTCCTCTTCCCAAAAATATAACATTTTTGCAGCAATGTAGACTTGAGTCTATTGACTCTGACTTGAGTTGAACTCAAGTCGCGTAAATGACTTGACTCGAACTTGGCGATTGTAGAAGACTCGAAAGACTCAATTTGAGACGGAGCCTTTTGCGATGAGTCGAACTTTAAGTCCCTATACATTACCATATTGTCCACCATAAACCAGGAAGGAGGCATCTGCGATGCCGAAGACAATGGCAGATTTGGTGCTATATCTATTTATCATGTTATACTGAACCCCTGTTTCTTTTAGCTTAATGGTTGATATGTTCCTTGAGGGGTTGACTGGGTTCAGATTTTTGTTGTGGGGTTTTATTGTCTATGTATTCTTTTATTTATGCCAATAAAGGTTTTTGAATTTTTGATTTTTTTTACAACTGAAGTGCCGAGCATCCGGCTTCACTTGGCAGCAGGGGAGCGACATGGTCACCTCAGTGTGTTGCTCCTTGGTGCCTCCTACCAGCATCATCTCCAGGATGAGCAATGTGATTGACAAGGGGGGTGGTGGAATGAGGCAGGACCAGCATGAGTCTCGTCCTTGTTCTTTCTCCACACCCCACCCTCTGGTCAATCATGCGTGTTCTCCAGTGACTTTGATGGAGGTAAGCAGGTGGGTGAAGAGAAGCCAAGGGAGGGGGGGATGGAGGAAGAAAAGGCACATTTCTCCTTTACCCCCGAGCCATGTGGGGGAAGACAAAAGTTCACTTAGAAGTCCCATGCACATGTGTGCTTTATGTGTGCACCTACGGGGACCCTCAGAGCTGTGAGACCAAGGGCCTGGTGCAACCTGGTGTCAACACTGCTCTCTGGTACATCTGATATGAGGGGTAGGATTTCTTTGTTCTGTGCAATTTTGAAGGTCTTCGCTGCTAGTAGGTTAGCTACCCCTCCCCCTAACCCCATTGATCCCATAGGATTAAAGACTCCATATCCACAGATTCGGTATCTGCTAGGTTTTTCAGGAACCTAACCCCTGTGGATACTGAGAATTGACTGTATTTCTTTTCTTGTTTTTTTTCTTCTGCTTTTTAAGAGCATGCCAGTATAACACAACAAATGCTACTGCTACAACATTCAAATAATTGCAAAATACAATTTTATATGTATATTTAATTTAATTGTTGCTGTAGTGAATGTTGTGTTCATAATTCTTTTTTTTGTCCATATGTCTCTGTATGCAATTTCTTTAAAAAAATGTAAAACCATAGCAGAGGTTCCAGAAATCAATGTTTAAAATGAAAGCCATGCCTTCACCTTGGTAACACTGACACACTGTATCTCAGGTGGCACTGTTTGTCGTCTGAAACATAAAACATCATCAGATATCATTTAAATAGCTTTTGTGTGTCTGGAGATTCGGTACAAGACTTGATGCTAATATTGAAATCTAAACAGCTTTGTTGCCAGTCCAACGACTAATTAATGCTACATATATTACAATAGGAACCATGAGTTTAAAAGGCCAAAAAGTATGCACATGGCTTTGACTCGAGTATCAAACAGTCCCTTGGGGTTGTGTGTGCAGAATTTGATTTATAAACCACCTTCATAAGTCCTGTATCATTAATGCTTTCTGTATTGAACTGTAACCACCACAGTCTGTGGCGTATTTATGTTTCTGGAAGATGTCGCTAGATATCCAAGCTTCTTCTTTGAAACCATCAGGTCAGGTTTCTTCAGGTTTATATACAACTTTTGGATTCAGTGACAGGCAAGTTGGCTTGGGGTGGTGACAGGGTGAGATGGAAGCAGCTTGTTGAAGGAACACAACACAAGTGTCTCATTGCTGGTGAGATTGCAGAGCCTGCTTGACCAGGACTACAGCAGTCAGGGAGTACCGTATGACCCGCTCTGGCCTACTGCTGAAGAGAGGCTTACTTGCAGCTCTGATTCATTTCCCTCTAGTTCCTCCTCTAGCCATAGATTGCTGATAGATCAGGCTGATTTCCTCCTTCTCCCTAGTACAGCAGTTCCCAAACTTTTTGAGTCGTGGAGCACGTTTCAAGAGAGAAATTTGTCACGGAGCACTATCGTCACCCTCCTTCATCCTCTGATTGGGCAAGAGGAATGTCCATCGAGCTTCCAACGTGGTTGATTGAATCTTTTTTCTTCCCACCCTCCTTCATCTTCTGATTGGGCAAGAGGAATGTCTGTCTAGCCAAAAGTTTGGGCTCCCAGTGTGAAGGGAGTGAGATGATCGTAAGGCAACCAATTGTAAGGTGTTTTTTTTCTCCCACTCGCTGTCCCCGATTGTCCCCCTCCCCCAAGCCCTGAACTCTTGGAAGTCTTCCTTTATTTTCATCTACAGCTCATGCGCTGTAGGCTATTCTGAGGCTCTGAGCTCCTCCAATCAAGAAGAAGCACCCAGAGGGAAGACGTCTGGCTGCTCCGAATTGGGGGGGGGGGTTAAAAAAAAGGAACCAGAAGCAAGTGTCTTGCATTAGGCTGCTCCGTCTCTCATTATTCGCGGTGGGGCAAAGCTGACTGAGGTGACGCATGACATGAACTTTGGTCTGTACTACTTGCTATCTGCCCTGCTTCACAGCACGCTGCAGGAGCTAAATAATTTCTACCCAAGACTTATCTATTCAGAATTCATGGCCGCACAAATTCACAACGTTGAGATCTTGTCACATTTATTTTATTTACTGTATTGGTCTGAGTATAAGACTCACTTTTTTCTCCTAATTTAAGTTTTTAAACTAGGGGTGCGTCTTATAATCAGGCTGTTGCAATTCGGGTTTGCAGCCACCCCTCCCCCAGGCTCAGCAGAGAAAGGGCAGCAAAATACTCACTGCTGCTGCTCAGCTGTGCAGTGAGGGCCTTTGAATGGCATGGGACATTGCTGGAAGAAGCAGCGAGGCTAAGAGGAGATTTCGGAGCACGTGTTTGTTTTTAGTGGAGATAATGGCAGAGATACAGTGGGCTCCTTCTCTGCCCTGCAGGGCTTATGGTATGTCATTTTTCTTTGTTAAAACAAGAGCACACATACCTCTCCCCTTTCCAGGCTGTAATCAGTTGTTAATTTTCGTTCTCTGGTCTTCTGGGTTTTGTATCCTTTTGTAAAGCAAGATCACATACACTTTCATCCCCCCTCCCCAGGCAATCAATGGTTTAGGCTGCAATCCTGTGCACACTTTCCTAAGAGTAAGCTCCATTGAGAACAGTGGGACATGCTTCTGAGTAGACATGCACATGATTGCACTGTTGGTTAAATCACTGGCATAAATTTAATGCCAGTGATTTAATTAAATTTTTTTAATAGCACCAAACTTTAAGGGTGCGTCTTATAATCAGGTGCATCTTATACTCGGGACAATACGGGGTATTTTCTTTCCAATCTCTTCATGGAGCACTTGGCGATGCTTCGCGGAGCACAGTTTGGGAACTGACACCCTAGTATCCCTGTTTCAGGATCTACTGTTGAGGCAATTGGTGGCAGGTGCTTCCAAGCCCCTCTTGACAACCTTTTACAGTATTTTTTTAACCTTCCCTGGTGGAGACTGGCACTGGCCGGAAGCACAGGCGATTCCTTGGCTAACAGGGAAGAACCACTTTGAAAAATGCTGACTTCCTTATCTTTAGCAGACGGAGACTAACCTTCACTCTTCATACCAGCATAGCATCTCTCTTGTGACTGTTGGCTGGTATTTACCTTGTGTCTTTGTTGAGAGAGAGAGAGAGAGAGAGAGAGAGAGAGAGAGAGAGAGAGAGAGGAGTATTGTGAGCTTCTTTAGGTAGCAGCAATTTTTCATTCCTTTTGTTATGTAAACCCTTTGAGAACTCTGTTTGAAAAGCAGTTTATTATAGATATGCTAAATAAAATGAAGGCAGCACCAGGAACAGATGAGTGCTACAAATTTACTTTCTTCATCCAGATTGACTCAGTGGACCATAGAGAACAGGTTTGCCAAGGGGCACCATATGCAATATGCTTGTAGGCAAGGAATATTTTTGTTCAAGAATTCAGAGAACCCAAATGTATGATCCTTGCCACATGGTACAAAGCAAGAAGAAACAGGGTTGTAACTTGGTAGGTTTGAGGGAAGATGTTTCTCCCATCCAGTATTGTTGTATGAAGGCTATGCCCTGTGCATGAAGCAAAACCCTGATGCTTATCCTCTGAAATAATCGTTTCCACGGATACAAAAAAAGCACAGCTTAACCTCCCTACGTATCTGATCTGCATATGTAAAACCCGTTAATCAGGATCTATCTATATAAGCATGAAATCATTTCTGCAAATACGTGCATGCTTCAGTGCATCTGACAGTGATAATACTGTACATTGTCTAAGAGGTAAATTTTCCGAGTTACCTATTTTGGTCACAACCTCTTTGGCACTAATGCTTCAACGTTCGCTTTTCACTGTGAATGCTCAGCATACCAGGCAATAATAAAATCTATTTAAATTGTTCCTTGTGATACCAGCATGCCCTTTTAAAGACCTACATTGCTAACTCACCATGTGGCTGATGCTAGGAATGTTAAATTTACTCATACTGTTTTTGTATTCATTTAAAAAAATATATTGGGCCGGCACTAAGTTCACCCATGAACAGAAGCGTCGGCTGATATGGGGCGGTGGGGCGGTGGCGTGGGGGCGCTGAGGCTCTGGGGGGCGCGGCCCTCCTTAAATTTGCATTTTTTTGCATTTTTCCACTTTTTTTCTTTTTCGGGGTTTTTTAAGTGTTAAAACGTCATGTGAATGTGTATGTGTGCTTTCCCGACAATTATCTGTAATATGGGGCGCTTCCAGGACGCTCCAGCGACTATCTTCTCCCTGCGCCCGGGCGCAGACTCCGTAACGACCCCAGCAGCGCTTTCCGGAGTTTGCGCAGGTGCAGAACGTCCCTGGAAACTCCGTGGCTCTGCGCATGCGCAAACTCCGGAAACCACTGCTGGGGGCGTTACGGAGTCTGCACCTGGGCGCAGGGAGAAACTGTGCCCGGGCGCAGGAAGAAGATCGTCGCTGGAATGTCCTGGAACACCCCATATTCAAGATAAGTGCCGGGAAAGCACACATACACATTCACATGCCGTTTTAACACTTAAAACAACCCAAAAACATAAAAAAACCAAAACTGTCAAAAATAGGTTTCAAAACTGAAACCTAAAATTTTTGACAGTTTTATTGGGGGGGTCGGGGGGGTGGCCCCATAAACGGGGGCGCCTGGTGACGCCTCTGCCCATGAACATTTCTGGTGTGAAAGTAGTGCTTTTGGGTTAGTGAGGAAAGGGATTTTTTTGGGGGGGGGCTGGCTGATCAACGTTTATTTCTGAATCATTTTTTTTTAAAGAAGGGGCTTCATCTACTTCTGGGATTCTGATGCCAGCTGATTGGGAATCACAATGCAAAGTTGATGGCTTTATGACATCATATAGACTTGGTTACGCCAATTCAGAGTAAGGCCAATGCTTCCAGCCCTGTCTCTAAATGGTTTTGACCCATTTTGCAGCCTTTAGAAAAATCTCCAACACAGTAGGTGCATTTGCAATTGTCCACAATGCGTGTGAAAAGATTCTTCCATTTAGCTTTAATCTTATTCTGTTTTATTTTGAAATATCTACAAGCTGCGTCACTAGTCCTCATGTAAGTCTGTGGACTGTACTGATTTTGCAATATCTCTTCCAAACCATCACCTAATACACTTTCCTATGCCCCAATCTTGTTATTCCTTTTTGCCTTTTCCTCCTTTGTCACATTCATTCCTATCTTGATAGTTAGATTAGAATCCCTTTGGGACAGGACACTGTACAGCGTTTAGTACGCTGGTGCTTAAAAATGTTAAATATTAGCTTTTCCTAGTTTTCTATATTCATGAGGATTGTAAATCGTCGTGCTAAAAAATGTGCCCAGGTTTGGTGTTTCAACCTAGATTTCTTTTTTTACCTTAAAATGTGACTACTATAGTTCAGTCTTGTCACTTTTCTTATAAAGTATTGACTGTATCTTTTATCTTATATTTTAGGATGAATCCCTTTCCAGATATGCTTGGGTTGGAGTCGGTTGAATCTTTTCTAGGAACTAATTGTAAAAATGCCCTCTCTTACTTATCTTTTGCCTTGTTGTCAACACTGCTCATTCACACACACACACACACACACACACACACACACACACACACGCACACACACACACACACACGTGTGTGTTCCTATATGTGTCACGCATGTGTGTGTGCGCGTGCACTCTCTCTCTCTCCCCAAGTATTTCTTTCACTTGCAACCATTTAAAGCTTTGTTGCAAAGGGATCTCCTAAGCCAGGGGTTCTCAACCTGTGGTACGGGTACCCCTCTTGCTGGGGGTACGCCAAGCCCTGCCCCTTATCTGCCCCATCAGCAGTTAATTAAGTGTTAATTAACATGGATTTTAAATTGTAATTATTTTCGGAGCCCTTCTGTCTCTCTGATTTTGGTTTTGGGCTTATTTTTGTACTTTGGAAAATGTACTTTGGTGGGGAAGGAGAGGGAGGAGCTGATTTTGGGAAGTGTGACGTGGAGAAAAAAAAAGGAGATCCTTGCATGTGTGTCTCTCCCCCCCCCCCCAAGCAGTTAAATAAGACATTTTTTCACATTTAAAATTGTTTTAGTACTTTATTTAACAATTAATTACCTAATTAATTACCGTATTGCCCCAAGTATAGGACGCTCCTGATTATAAGCCGCACCCTTAAAGTTTGGTGCTATTTTTTTTTTAAAAAATACATTGTAAACTTTTTTTAACTTAAAGAAAATATAAACATTAGTAAAACAGTACAGCTTTAGTACAGTTAAAGGCATAGCCACCCTGTCCCTTATTGAATCTGGGCACCCTAGTATAAGTAACCTTCCCAGATCCAAAGGGGGACAGGGTGCCTACCTTTAACCTTTGGAATTTGGGCAGGTGCAGCTTGTTGCACCCTTTCATGATGATGAGCTGCACCTGCCCAAATTTCAATGGTTAACAGCAGAATCCTATGCATGTCTACTCAGAAGTAAGTCTCATTAGTAAGTCAGAAGAGAGAGAGAGAGAGAGAGAGTTTTGCAGGTTTTGACTATGGTCTGTCTAAGCAGCAAGGGCAGGGCTGCACAATTCCAGATTTCAGGGGAGAAAAATACAGCAAAAAGGTGCTCCTTTGAGCTAGAAAGGTAACTCCTCCAAGGGTGAGGGCAGCTATCAGAGCAAGAGACCTCAGCAAGAGACTTACCAAGCAAAAATATGGAGGCTTTCAGCAAGGAAGAAAGCGCCACCAAATTGGGGGGGGGGGGGTCTCTAGGGAGAAGAGACCTATACCCACTATTTTCTGATGTTCAAGAGGCTACATTCTTCAGAAATGCCTGGATGCCCCCCCCCTCAGACAATTCCTAGAAATGTGGTCATTTGATTGTGACTACGTTAGGAGATGTGATTATGTTGTTTATGATAGCTTCAGAGCAAAGCTTGAATTGCATGAACTCTGAAAGTAGAGACTGGTCTTCTTGTCAGGAGAGGGTACCTCTTTCTGCCCTTGATATTTAAAATATGGCTTACTTTCATGCATCCTGCTATATAGGGAACTGGCAAAAATCTGTGTGGAGGAAGAAAGCTCCCTCTATAGGGCAAGTAAAGCTGGACTCAGAGATTTATTCCACTGGTGGGTGTGCAAAACACCCTATTTATCTTGACTGAGTGTTGTAGTCTCCTGTAAGGAGTGCTTCCTTCTTTTTGTCTGTCAACTTCTTTGTGTACTTTATGCAAAACAAAACCCAGTGTGCATTTCTCCAAAGCAAGCTGGCTGAATGTGTCAGTTCTGTGTTTAATTTAAATGAGTGGATCTGATGCTCATTTATCATGTAGAATTAAGAGCCGGCTTCCAGCAAGCGCTGCCAAATCATTTTGGCCCTGACCTGCAACACCCCTGCTATTCCAGTCTTGGCCTTTCTGTGAGTAGTGCTTGCCAATCATACCGAACTGCGCCAGAGAGTGTATGGTGGATGAGTGATATGATGCATAGTCTGCAGCAAAACAGCCTTCCTGCCAAGCAAGAGGTAGCATTTCCTGCCTCCGGCTTCTAAATACTTGCACATTGCACATTGCGAGTTGAACAATTCCTCACCTTCTTTCCCCCCCCCCCATCTGAATTAATTACAGCTCTGGTGGCACAGCTCCTCATTCGCTTTATGATTATTCCTCGTATGTCTGGTGTCTAATTTAGCTTTTGACATAATTATGATGGCCAAGGTCCAATGTTCAATTAAGACGCATCTCCTGTTAACGAATGGCTTAATTCGGCATCTTGTATCTGGACTTTAACAGGGTTGTGTGTGTCTGCTTGGCTTAGCTCCAGTTACTCCAGCTGCTGCTATTGCTTCCCCTCTGTCTTGAGAAGAGGGTGGGTGGGTGTTTTTTTTTTTTTTTTTTGGTACTTTTAATTTCAAATGCATCTTGTTCTGCTGAGTTGAAGGAAGAGCAAACCTTCACTGCACTGCAGTCTTCCAAGGTGTCTTAGGAGCAGGCGGTGTCGGAAGCCTAAACATTCAGCATTACTCATCTGTCATAAGGCTGTTTTGGGCCCCTGATGTCATGCAAAGGGGCCCCTGATGTCATGCAATGTCTCAGCCATTGAAATAAAGCAACTAATGAATGCGTAAATCAGTATGAAAGGGTTTTATAAAATCTTGAGTTCACATCAACACTCGGAACTAAATCAGGTATGAAAGGAATAGGTGTTTTTATTTACATGCCACAAAATTAAAGTGAATTCATTGGGAATTAAATTCTACTATATGAAACTTTTACCATAATTCAGCACCTCTGATTTATCTCATTCATTGCTAATATCAGGTCCATCTTGATTTCTCTGTGCTTTCCTGCTCTTTGCCTTGGAAGGAACCTCTGTGAGGTTAGTGCTAGAGAGTGAACTGAATTAATTTCCAGATTTTATATTTTTAAAATATGTGGTGCACAGCCTTTTTTAAAAAAAATTCTTTTGTCTAATGAATCATCAAATCACAGAGTTGGGAGGAACCTTCAAAATCACCAAGTCCAACCCCTTGCCAATGCAGGCAGCCCACAACTATGATATCCCCTTTAGATGGCTATCCGGCCTCTGCAATCCTGCATGTCTGTGTGGCAGTATGTGTAAACCGTCTCACACCTTTCAGAGGCTGATCCAAGTCTGCAAGCCCCCTCCCTCCAGCTTTAGATTTCTGGCGGTCTTATCATAAGACACCCCCCCCCTTTCCCCTAGCATGTCCTTTTGCTTGTCATCTCTTTTGAAGAGTTCTGTAGGACTAGAAAGCTCATTGTTTGGCACTTTGTTGTTTTTGGTTGGCCCTAAATCAGGGGTTCTCAACCAGTGGTACTCGTACCACCAGTGGTACTTCAGCTGACTGCTGGTGGTACTCAGACCATTGGAACCCTGCTCCGATGCAACGCTTTTGGTAGCGCATTTTCACTCCCGAAAGGCTCCTGCCTTTGTCCGAGCCTCTCGGGAATGCTGAGAAGGGCCCTTCCACCCACCCAGAACCTCCTCCATTTTCTGGCCTCTGAAAACCTGAAAGTAACTGTTGATGATGTCATCACCAGTCACTTCCTATTGTACATAGCAGGAGAGTGGCACCAGAGGTGGTACTTGACCCTAAATAAAGCATTACCCTATTTTAGATGGTGGATCATTTTTCTGATATACCAACCTGGTCCCCTATGGTTTTGTTCTGTATGGAGTGTATCCAGACCCTGTCTTTGTGATATTTTCAATCTCACAAGGTGTTTTGTGTTTGCTGATTCCCCCCCCCCCTCCATGTTCCTACACTCCTTCAAAAACCTCCTGAGAATTGAGGGACTCTCCGGAATAGGATGGTCTGCAGTGAGGAGCGGGCTGAAGAAGATAGAGGAATCAGCAAAGATGGCTTGTATATAGTATATTCATATAACAGCATGAGTGTAAGACCGGGTTTGCATTTAGCATTTAATGCATGCATTTAACCTGGGGGATGCATTTAGCCTGGGGGATGCTGGCCCTTTCTATGCCTATGAGCATAGCAATACTAAAAACACAGGTCAAACATGTGCAATTTCAGTATATGGCTATATATTACATGTGCTCAGATGTCCTTGTTGTTGTACTGGTTGGCTTTGCTCTGTATTCTGCTTTGCTTGCTTTCCAATTTAACTTGGAGAATTTCTAAAATCAATTTCAGAATCGGGGCATGCACATTTTGTCACAGTTTTCCGTTCATGTCAATTAAAGCTGCCTACCCACACCAGAATTCCACGTGGGGCAGGGATTTAATCAATGCACCTATACATATGTATGTGTTAATATGGCTGTATTGTTCATGTGTATCCATAAGCAGTAATAAAAGACACTAACTGAAAGCTTTGGCAAATTGTACACGGGCAGTGATCTGAATGAAGCTGGGAAAGCAATAATTTCAGAACACTAATTTATTGGTGATTTTCTGCAAAAGTGATAAAGTAATTGAGGAAAACCTTAGATACGATACTTACAAAATTGTCCTGGATCGGACTCGCCTTCCGCCAGCTCCCCCGAAGACGACAGTACCAGCCACGGTAGCTGCGCTACCCTCCTTGACCCAGGCACGGCAGTGCCTCTCACCCTGTGCAACTCAACCGAGGATCGGAGAGGTGTGCAAGAGTCTTCCAAGTACCCAGGAGGGCCACAGGCAAGGTCCGAGGTTCTGGCAGATGGCGCTGTGCTGCTCACAGCTTTGACCCACATCAGATTCTTGCAATCTGCCAGACTTCATTGCTCAGTTTCTAAGTAGAAACCTGTGGCTGAAGCCTGCCTGGAAGTTTAAACCCTCTAGGTTTGAAGCCCTCCTTTTAAATTCAGATGTGTGTAGGCTGCCTACAGGACGCGATGAGCGCTTGCAAACCCTAGTGATGCCTCTGCCTACAGCAACTCAGGTGGTAGCAGAAAGATACTCTGCACATGCTCTGTTTCACTGCTGGTCTTTGACAAGGAAAACTCAGGAGCTAGGTCCTGGTTCAAAGTCAGCCCTGCTGTACTGGCACCCGGTTGCTGGAAGGCCCTGGTGCAAAGACCTGCACTGGGCCATCTGTGGTGCACCCCACCTCCCCCCAATGGTACATTGGGCACTACCCCTGCCACCAGCACTGAAGGTTTTGGGGGGCTCAGTGTCCAACCTGGCTGATCCTTGAACCCCTGCTTTGCTTCCTTTCCCCATGCTCACCAACAAATATATTGCAGTACTGGTATTATGTATTCTGAATGCCATCACAGAAGCCATCTTTTCACATGGTTCTCTTAAATTCATCATTTTATTTGTAAAATGGAATAATCATTGCAGAAATGCGCATCAATCATTGCGGGGAAAGGAGGGGTGGTAGTCATGGAGGGATAGCGATTGGAAGAAATGGCAGCAAAGGGAATGTATCAAGCCACGCTGTGATTGCCGCATCAGTGATTCCCACTTATTGGAAGCCTAATTGTGCAACGAACTAATGATATTCTTTGAAGCTGTTGATACCCACATTGAACAATTTGAATCCATTCATTCAGTTGACATTTCATTCAAGTGTTGGTTCCTTGACTATAGAGGCTTTTGATCCAAGTGAACGGATAGATCTGCATTGCCAGGCTCCTGTGAACACACACACACATTGTCAATAGTGTAAATAAGGATTCTGCTCTTGCAGCCATGGCGTGCCGTGTAGAGTAACAAAGCAAAAAAAAAAAAGATGCATGTGCCATTTTGAGTGGTTGTGTATGTATGAGAGGAAAGAGAGAGGGAGAGAGAACTTTACCAGTTGCTGGTGAAGAAGAGTAGAAGAGGATGCTTGCCCTAAAGCCCTTCCTGTGAACTTTGGGAGACATTTGGTTCACTGTGGGAAACAGGTTACGGGACTAGATGATTATGACCCACAGGGATCTTCTTGTGCCCTCAATTCATGCAGTACTACAACTTATTGCCATGCTGTTGCACAGACCAAGAAACCCACAAAGGCAGTGTAAACTTGAAACAGGCTGTTGTGAAACAGTTTATTAACAATTGCAGGGTGTTGTTGTTGTTTTTTGTTGTTGTTTTGAAAGCCTATCATTGAAAGCATGTCACATACATTATCTTTGTAATCCTTTCAAGAGGTCAGTGTATTATTATTTCTGTGTGTGTGTGTGTGAGAGAGAGAGAGTTAGAGAGATAGTGAGACAGTGAGTTTGAGACCTGGTTCATGCAGGGAAGGAGGTGTGATCTAGTGCAGGGGTTCTCAACCTTTGGAGGCCCGGGTACAATTTTCTGAAGTATCCCCTGCTAATTAACTGCTAATTAATTGGATTAATCAATCAATTAATTAGGCGATTAATCATTAAATAAAAAAGTACTAAACAATTTTAAATGTGAAAAATGTCTTATTTAACTCTCTCTCTGTTTGTCTGTGTGTGACACACACACTCATATGTACAAAGTACAAAAATAAGCCCAAAACCAAAATCAGAGAGACAGAAGGGCTCCGAAAACAATGAAAACTTAAAATCCATGTTAATTAACACTTAATTAGCTGCTGATGGGGCAGATAAGGGGCAGGGCTTGGCGTACCCCCAGCAAGAGGTCCGCGTACCCCTAGGGGTACCCGTACCACAGGTTGAGAACCTCTGATCTAGTGGTTGAGCCTGAAGAATAACTAGGACAGGATCAGTTCGAGACAACCAGAAGCTGCCAACAAGCTGTGATATCTCAGGTGATATATGCGCTGTGTAAGAGACCCTCTGTAAGAGAGAGGAGTCGCTGTCAGACAATCTTGGGAGCTCGGAAGCCGTATGCAGCCAGTGAGATACCACACCGTTGAGAGGAAGCAGCTGGAGAAGACGGGTTCTATGCAAATAGAACGTTTATTGTAAAAATCCTTACGGGGGGGGGGGGGGTAGAAAAGCCTGCCTGTGTAATCTGCCTTGAATAAAGTCCAAAGAGAAATCTGATGACATAGAAAGGCAGTAAATAAGATATTATTATTATAACTTACATGTCACTCTTCTTGTTTCAAGGCTATACACTGGGGTGTGTATGGCTTGTGCTTTGGCTCAAAGAGAAGATAAGGGTCATAGTTCTTTCTCTCCAAATGCCCTGGTGCCCAGAGGGATCGATGCAACAGCGTTCAGCTGGAAGTACTCCTTATGCTGCTAGCAGAGTGGTGAATTAACATGCCAAAATTGTCTTAATTATCAGAAGAATTAGCATACAATGTTGCCTGAAATGGAAAACAATCATAATTACAAATGTCATTATGTGGTGGGTTCTTCTTTCTGTGCAGGTTTTCAAATTCAACCCTGTATATTTTCATCTTATTGGATTTTTGTGTGTTTTAATCTATTATTATTGCTGCATGCAATATTGTATTTTGAACACATTCCCTGCTGTGGAATTAGATGTGCAGCCATTGTAGCATAATGAATATGCTGCCTGACAATGGGAATCCTTTAAAAACACAATAACATTTTGAATTTCATCATTATGAAAGATTAGGAATGTACATTTTAATTCCCCTGAGGTTCGTGTGAGCGTGTGGTGAGCTGAAATATTTAGGGTTTTGGTGCCAGTTTAATTAAACGTATTCATTGTCTTGCATCAAAAATATGATTTGCACTGAGTTCACATATTTCAGAATTAGATTTGCACTGAATCACATTGGAGAGTGTCATTGAGAATGCTGGGAGATCATTTGAAAATGTGAGCTGCCAAAACCGCAAGGATCTAAACAGAGATGCCGACTGGGTGGAATTGTATCTCTTGTGGCAACTGCATTCCAACATAGAGCACTCTTCAGATCTTCCTTGGTTCACCCATCTACGCTTTCAGTGTACACTGTGCAATGTGTAACTTAAAAAGAAAAAAGATGAAGTTGCAATGCATTCCTGTCATCCCCATTTTATACTACTGCATGCAGCAGCATCAACACTTATCCTAAGAAGTTATTTGCTGGCATAGACATCCATATGAAGGCCTTGAAAAATGTCAGAGATGGAAGGCAGCAAGATTCGAGTGGGCAGAGCCATTTCTAAATGTTGTGTGAAAGAGCTAATCATTTGAAAGCCTAGGAGATTTGAAGCTGAGCCAATCCAGAAAACGGCAAGATGGGCAAAATGATTGACATATGCATTGTGCCTTGCAGGGAGTCCAACTTGGAGGCACCCCTCGCCTTTTGTCCATCTTTCCTCGTAGTTAGTGGTAAATAAAATATGAGCCATTCGTGTTTGAATTCAAAAGGAGAGTGCCAAATGTCCTGGAAGCATAAGGCATCTGGGCAAGTTTTTAACCCATAGGCATTGCTGGCTGGCTATTTTATACCGCCTGAATCGTACAGGAAGGCAGAGTGTCAGTGATACATAAAGACATCTTGAATGACTCGTGTAGTTGGAGATTGCATATGTTTGGTGCCGGAGGCCTAGGAAGGAGCATAATCACACCAGTCTATCTGTCTGGAAGGCAGAAAGTTTGGTTCAGCAGTGGAGATGCAAGAGTCAGGGTCAATTATAGACTTTTGGGAGGGTAGGGGATTGAATGCAGGGTTGTCCTGGATGACTGAAGCAGTCACCACAGTTGACAGATGGGTGCTGCCCCCAGTACCTGCTTTCAGGGCCCATGGGGGGGGGTAAAGGGGCTAAATTATACCTGGGCCCAGAGTAAAAAAAAAAAAGGGCCCCCAGAAATTTCCTGGGATCTCAGCTGGCCTCATGGAGAGTGAAAGATGGAGGTTGGGCAGGTCTACCTGCCAGGTAGACCTGGGCGCCGCATTGGGAAGCCTGGTAGACCTGGGCTCCAGAGACTTTTCAAGCCATTGCTGCTCTCCCTCCTGTTTTGCCCCCTTTGAGAAGGGGCCTATAAGAAACTTTGTACCCTCTGATAAAATTCCTCTCAGAGGCCCTGCCTGCTTTTATGCTTTCCTCTGACTCTGCCCACCTTCATTGTGCTTCCTGCTCCCTGGAGTCAAAAAGGAAGAGGAGAATGGAGAGGAAAGGAGAATGGGACCGAGAGAGGAACAGGAAATGTGGAGGAGAAGAGAGTGTTGATGCTCTGCTCACGACTATACTCTCCTCCTAATTTTCTCTTCTGAACCTCTTCCTTTGAGTCCAGGAAGCGAAAGGAGCATGGCCTGGAAGGGGGTGGCCACATTTGGTCTGCTGTCTCAGGTGGCAGGAGATCTTGGGCCAACCCTGATTGAAAGAACCCTGATTGAAGATTGAAGATCTTGGGCCAACCCTGATTCATCTCTGCAGCTCAGGGCAACATGTTAGCTTCAAACGACTCCATGAAGGTTAGTGTGCGAGACAGCGATTTGCCTGAGGCCACCCTGCAAGCTTCATAACCAAGTGACAATACGAACTGGGGTTTAGATCATACATCCAAACCCAGCAAATCTAGACATAGTAATGCACTGGCTCTCCAGTGGCCCTCTATTGATGACTTATTCATCAATTGTGCTGTTAAGCACCCTCATCTACAGAGTTATCTAACGGGTGCTGGCAGCATTCCATTTATGATAAAAATGATTGGTTTGTGACACTGACCGTTTTAAAGGCCCTGGCATGAAACTGGCAAAGCATCTACCCAGTGCTATCAGAGTGGATTCCATCCATATTGCTTCTGTTGCGTCTTTAATCTGATGCCTCCAAGATGAGGGTTTAATATGTGTTCATCCACTGTGCCATCTAGTGTCTCAGCCTCTAGCAAGTAGCTGTACTCATTCTTTAGGGAGAAATTTCCAGGAATGCAAGAGAAATTGTTCCTGGAATAACTACTTCATTAATAACAGATATTGCATAGGATATTCCTGCAGTAGTAAGACTTGATATCCATTTTAAGAAACGAGAGAGAGAGAGAGAGAGAGAGAGAGAGAGAGAGCAATGGACGTTGCTTTAAAAGGCAAATTGATCTTTGATCAACCATCACATATTTTGGTAGTTTTCCCACAAAGGATGAAGTTTGTGCATGGCTTCTGTAAGTCCAGCCTTGACTAAAACTCTTGTATCCCATTTCTGTGGGTTGAGTTTGGCTTATAAAGCACAAATTGTTTTTTGTCCCCTGGTAGATCAGCTGGCATCTGTTCCTTGGTAACTGAAACAAAGCAGGATTTCTTTGTCTCATTTACTTAGGAACATGGCTTAGGTGATACAAAATCTTTTTGTTATGACAGCTAGGCTGTAGCTAAGTGATATAGCCCATGTTTTGCATGCAGAAGGTCCCAGGTTCAATCCCTGGCAGTTATTATTTTATTGTTTTATTTAAGAAATTGATATCCCGCCTTTCCTTTGCTGAAGGCAAATGGCCAAGGGGGCTTACACATTTCACAAAAAACAATAAGGCTTAAAATAAAAGCAATAAATACAACAATAGCAGTTCCAAGAAAGTCTGGGACAGGGTCTGAAGCCAGGAAAGTTGCTGCCATTCAGCGTATGCAATACTGAGCTTGATCAATGTTCTGCCCTGCTATAAGGCAGCACCAACCAGTGGTTCCCAACCTTTTTAGCACCAAGACCCCCTTTTGTAGAATGACAATGTGTCGGTACCCTCTAAGACCTAGGACTGGAAGTGATGTCAGCAAGCAGGAAGTGATGTCATTGTTTTAATAAATTACACTGTTTAATAAATCACACTTGAAAAAATAAATCACATTTTTAAAGTTGTACTCATAAGCAGTCCCATGGGGGGGGGAGTGAGCTAATATATTTACAGAGATGTTAAAAGGCAAGCAGACACTCAAGGTGAGCAAACAAGCCCCAAGAGAGAGCATCAGGCACTTCTTTCTCTGCAGTGGGGGAGGGAAGGAGTGAGCCACCATCTTGGGTGTGGCCATCCAGCCAACATCCTGCAACCCCCCCCCCAGAAACTGCTTCGCGACCCCCATGGGGGTCCCGACCCCCAAGTTGGGAACCACTTCTTTATGCAGTCCTTGTTTCAGCTGCTAGTCAGACAACCCGTAGCATGCCACATAAGAAAATGGTACCAGAGCTGGATCAGCAATGAAACCTACCTGCTTGAATGTGAGTGAGTTTCTGCATTCATGCAGTGCCTTGAAGGATCTGGCTGTTTGCCATCTGAGATGCATAGATAGCAGCAGATACAGAGGTTCGGCTTTACAGCCTAATGTGAGCCGTAGATGCACGTAACAGTAGATACACAGTAGCATCGTAGCAGTAGATGCATCAGTAGATGCACCGTAACAGTAGATGCACCGGTGTAAGTGCACTTATGCCAGTATAATTGCACTTACACTGGTGCATCTGCTCTTATACCGGTGCATCTACTGTTACACCGCTGCAAGGTTACACAGGATTGTGCTGTTACTTACGTATTTATTTTTCACATTTTTATACCACCCTTCCTCCAAGGAGCTCGGGGTGGTGTACATCGTTCCTTTCCTTCTTTTGTCCTCACAACAACCCTGTGAGGTAGGTTAGGCTGAAAGACAGTGACTGGCCCAAGGTCACCCAGGAACCTTCAGGGCGAAGCAGGGATCTGAACCTGGATCTTCCAGGTCTAAATTCAACTTCCAAACCACCACACCATCCTGGCTCACATTTATTCTAACTGTGTACTATGTATGGCTGTTTGGTAAGAAATACATGAAAATGCTTGAAAAATGCATACATAGATATTTTTTTCTCAGTGGAAAAAAATCCAGATGTTTTTAGTGGAAAGAGAGTGGATTGGAAATCAAAGGAAAGTACATGAAGTTTGGATGGAATGAAGGCAAAGAGATCCACCCCAAACATAGCATGTTTTTTTGTTGTTGTGTATTTTAATGTTTCTGACTAGTTAACAAAAATAAAGGATTTTTTTTCCTTTTGTGTACGTTTAAATGCTTCCTCTTTTAAGAGCTCTGTCACATTTGGCTAAGTATTGTCAAGCCAAGCACTATCGAAGGAGTGCCTAATTGCAAAGAAGCGAGACAATTGCACTTTTCCCAAAGAGTGTGTCTCTTGTCGCAGGCTATATATGAACAATGTTGGCATCTCTCTGTCAATAAGAGGCAATTGCAGCAATTAAAGCAGTGAGATTCTTGGCATATCCGCAAAGCACTCAAGCACTGGCAATTTTGCATTCATATTTTACATGGGCCGTGTTTGTGCACTTCGAACTGCCCTTTGAAAAACCTCTGAGAGTTACTAGCAATGTCAGTCTGTGAGAAGCTGCATTTCATAAAAAGGCGATTCCCTGCCCACTCTAACTGGTGTCATCCTGTTGTTTTGTGATATATTATGAAACAGCTGAACAATGAAATACAGACCTCTCACTGTGAATGAAATATTTGCATTAATTGCTCTTGTAGTCATTCTCCTATTATACATTGTAGTGTATTATGAATTTAACAGAATAAAAGAGAACCATGATATTATTATAGTATAAACCAAAAATACATAGTTTGCTGCTGCTATCTCTGGCTACACCAGGAAGAAAATATAGATGGCACCTTCATTGCCTTTAATCAGAAAGTAAAGGAAATGTGTTTGTTTAACCACTAGGTGGCAGCATAGTTCTTTGGTTGATTTTTAGGAACTGTCCTTTCAGTTAACCTAAAAAATGCTACACATCACTGATAAATGTCTAAACTACTCTTTGTGCTTCTCTTTTATCATTCCTTGCACACATGAAAACACTACACAACTTATGTGGGATCTGTTGCACCACTGCTGTACCACAGTGGTGGTGGTAATGATGCTTATGGCTGTCACCCCTGTCTCCCGAAGACAAAGAGCTGCAACTGCATTTCTGTGGATGAGGTGGTAGAACTATGATAGCTGCTCTGGGGGCTGAGGAGGCCAGTTCTGAATTGGTAAAATGTACTGCACACGCTACTTGTGTAGACGTCAGCGGCTGACATTCTGCTTCTTATTCTCCTGCGTCTCTGGAACGGTGGGAGTCATTTTTCTTCATCTTCTTTTGTGCCAGTTCAGCATCTGTACCACCTGGTGTTCCTATTGACTGCCAGAGTTTCCCAGTGCATGAGGCCAAAGTGTCTGAAGTCAAAATCCCTTCTTAAAACTCACCTTCTCTCTGAAGCCTTCGGCCCAATGAAGCCAGTTCAAGACCTCCTGACACATGAGGCAGCATGCCAAATGCTGCCCCCCTTTACCTAATGAGGCGCTAGCCTCGGCTCCTCCCACTCTCCAATGTTCTACCTCAGCACTCCCCTCTCCTCCACATTTCCTCTTCCCATCTGTTCCCCTCTTCCTTTTCCAATCCAGGGGGGTGAAGGAGAAGCTGTGGAGGCGAACAGGTCGATAGAGATGGGTGCCCTCCACCAACCTGAATACCATGGCAACTGCTTCAGTAGGCCTCATGGATTGATGGACTGGACTGGGCCCAATGTCTTAGTCAAATATTGAGGGCTTGGTATATTTAGCCTGGAGAAGAGAAGGCTGAGGGAGGACCTGATAGCACTTTACAAATATCTGATGGGCTGTCACACAGAAGAGGGCAAAGATCTGTACTTTGCTGCCCCAGAGAGCAGACGTAGATCTCATGGGCTTAGGTTGCAGGTTGGGAGATTTTAGTTGAATAGAAGACTTTCTTAACAGTAAGAATGAGTCAATAATGGAACCAATTACCGAGATAAGTGACGGGTTCCCCCTTGCTAGAGGTCTCCAACAGATACCTTTTGGAGATGCTTTAGATCGGGGGTTCTCAACGAGTAGTACTAGTACCACCAGTGGTACTTTGGCCCACTGCTGGTGGTACTTGGACTGCTGGACCGCCAGAACCCCGCTCTGACTTGGCACTTTGGGTAGTGCATTTTCACTCCTGAGAGGTTCCTGCCTTTGACCGAGCCTCTCGGGAACGCTGAGCAGGGTCCTCCCACCCATCCAGAGCCCCCCACCTGCGTTTTCTAGCCTCCAAAAACCTGAAAACCCGGAAGTAACTGGCGATGATGTCATTGCTACTCATTTCCGGCGGTATGCTGCAGGAGAATGGAGCCGGAGGTGATACTCGACCGGAAAGGGGTTGAGAACCCCTGTTTCAGATTTCCCTGCATCAAACACGTGGTTGGACTACATAGCCTGGTAGGCTCCTTCCAATTTGATGATTCTAGTCTGCATTCCGTATGATAAGTAAGCTTAAGTACATGCAGTGGAGACAATCCCATATTTTTAACGTGCCTCTGTTTCCCTTCCTCTGTTGCCTCTTGTGTCAATATCTGGATTGTAAGCTCCTTGGGGAAGGCCCTGGCTTTGCACATTGTGTAAATCACTGTGTAAATTGACATGCATTGACAGTGCTATAGACATAAATAATATTAATGAATATACTTATACTGGAGCTTCCGACAACCTCTGGACCTCTTAACTTTGGCTGTCTCAGCTTAAAACCTATTACATGTTGTCTATTGGCCTGGGTAAGGGCATCCATACCAGTGATCTTATCATCATCATCATCATCTGTACTTATATACCGCCTTTCTTTTCATCAGATTTCTCTTCAGACTTTATTTAAGGTGGTTTACATAGACAGGCTTTTCTAACCCCCCCCATAGGGTTTTTTACAATAATATTCTATTTGCATAGAACCCTTTTCATTCTCCAGATGTTTCCCTTCAGCAGTGTAGTATCTCTCTGCTGCACAACACATGCCTTTCAAGCTTGCCCGAAAGCAACTCTTTGTCCCAGAGGGTCAACACAGGTTATCTTCATCTTGTCAGCAGCTTCTGGTTGTCTCGAACTGGTGTCATCTTTAGCTTTTCTTCAGGCAAGGCAGCAGCTCAACCACTAGAACACAACTCCTGTCCTTGGACATCTTATCCTGCCAAGGATACCACTGTCTTAAACAGTGGTGGTGAAAGCTGTTGAATTTGCTTTCTTGATGACAAGGAGTGGTCTGTGTGCCACTACTAAAAACATAGGCCTAGTAGACCAGCATCTTTCGCTTGTTCAGCTGGATCAGAAGCAGCTTCTGCCTGGGGTTGGACACCAACAAAGAGTCCATGTGTATTGGAAGACCCACCTGGCAAGGCAATGGTGGTGCAAATTGACCTAAAGACTCGCACTGTTGCTGCAACCGGTACCCAATCTACAACGGGATGTGTCCCCCAGATACCCCTGCATCAATGGACCTCGTATTGGCCATTAGGGATGCAGACAGCAACAGAGCTGCTGCTGTCACCAAGGCACCTGAGTGGCAGCAGTTCCTCTTTTTCCTCATCCTCTGTCCTGATGGAGCAGGAAGTGCAGCAGCTCCTCTTCCTCCTGCACTCTAAGGGAGGGGAAAGAGCAGCTGCTGGTGAACAAACACTGAGGAGGAGAGTGAGAGTCACATTCATCCCGTTGCTGCTACCGAAAAGCTGGAGGGGGGGGGCAGAGAATAATGGAGGTCTTGGCCCAAAGGCCCAAACCCACAAACTGGCTCTGAATTTGGTTTTCCTTTAGGTCTGCTTCATTAGTTTCCCCAAAAGGTGGCTATTTTCCAGGGATGGGGATCAAGTCTCTGGGTCCAAGTCTCAAGTCAAGTCCCAAGTCTTTGCCCCCAAGTCCCAAGTCTTTGGTTGCGAGTTGCAAGTCCCTATCTACAGTATTTAATGGGGAAAACGGGCTTAAACCTGAATAAAATTCAACTTGTCGTAAAAGGCTCCAAGTCTCGAGTTGAGTCTTCCGAGTCATTTACAATCTCCGAGTCAAGTCCAAGTCAAGTCACTGATGCGACTTGAGTCTGACTCGAGTCCGAGTCAATACCCAAGTCTACATCACTGCTATTTTTCCACTGCTGAAATGTAATTCCTTTCTGTATTGCAACTTTACTATTACCATAGATATCCAATGTAGCAGACTGTATTAAGGCCCTCAAGAGGAATTTGGTCTAGCATAGGCTGTTGTGTCCCATGTTGTCTCATGACTACAGTGTTTTTAATAATAATAGTAACAATGAATTATTGTTACTGATGCACAAAACATTACCTTCAAATCTTAAAATGCACACAGGCCCTATACAGCTTCACCATTAATAATAATAATAATAATAATAATAATAATAATAATAATAATAATAATAATCTTGCTTCCCAAATGTTTTTAAAAAGATTTTTAGGGTTCAGTGGATGCAAAACGCATACCACTGGCTTTCATTGGCTCCGACAGTAAAAGTTCAAATACAGAAATAGTCTCACAGGAGATTACATTTAAGGTTATATTAAAAAGCGAACGTGAGTGAGTTGCAGAAAGGAATTCATAAGATTTTGTTGCATGCTGTGTGCATCTAGCTTATGAATTCCTTCAGCTCTTCATAATTTTGACTCCTGAATGCAGAACTCTGTAACCTTCTATCCTTTGAAATAAATATAATCCTTGGCGGTTCCAAAAAGTGTTTTACTAGCTGCAGACTTGAACTTCCCAGGCACCTCTAATTGTAAAAGAACACCACAGTCCTTTTCATGCAGCACCTGCCCTTTGAGATCATTGATTACTACTTCACAACATTGTAGCTGAAACTTCAGTCTGGAAGCCCTTGGATTGCAGGGGCAACCTCGGGTCTTAAAGACATCTAAGAAGTAGAGAGCGCATTTTGTATGTAATCTATATGATCACAAAAGGATGACTAGTTCAGTCTGCCCCGGTCTTGTGGGTATTCCAATCTTTGGATCATGATCCAACCCCATAACAGTGGAGAAGAAATTCCTGGGGTTGTTGAGGCTGTCCAATGAGACATATCGGTAATTTGGCAACTGAGGTGGTGCCCCAACTAGGGGGCAGTTTCCACAGGGAAGCCTGTCGGGCACCTACTTTCATGTCCTTTCAAAGACATTTCCTTTCCTTTTTTAATTTTCACAGGTCTTTTAAAGCATTTGCTCAGTTTGTTTCAAGGTCAGGTTCCTGATGCTCTTGTGTTTTGTTATGACAACATTTTCTTATTATGCTTACTGGAATATATATTTTTTTCTGGTATGTTATTGTTTTTCATGCATGTTATTGTTAGTCTGCCCTAGCTCAGTGGTAGAGCACATGTTTTGCATGCAAAAGGTCTAAGGTTGGACTGGCATCTCTAGGTTGAATTTATAAAGAGTGAAGCCTTGGAGAGCTGCTGTCAGTTAGTGTAAACAATGCTGACCTCAGACTCAGTAGGCAGCAAGTATTTTTTTTTATTTTTTACTGAAGGTGCAGATTATATAGTTTATATATTGTTTCATTGTAATGCATTTTACCCCATTTTTTATAAATGTAAGGACAGTGACATATTGAAAAGACACTAATGCATTCAAACAATAGAAGTGATTAAAGATGATAAAATGTGTATACAGGGTTTTGAAGCCATGACTTAGATTTAAGAACACAATCCTGAAACTCCAGCCGGCGACGGAATGAGTGTTCCGTCACCGGAAGCCATCACGAACATGCCGTAAAGCACGTTTGCGATGACTTGGGAGTAAGGGAGGCCGGCACAAAGGGAGCTCCCTCACTCCACACAGACAGTGGCGGAAGGTAAGCGCTCCGTCGCAGGCCGCATGGGCAGGCAGTCCGGCCGGGCGAGGGAGGAGGCCATTGGCCTAGCCGATATGGCCAATGCCATCCCCCACCCGCTCCCGGGCTGGCTAGGCCAATGGCCCCCCTCCCTCACCCTGCCAGACCTCCCACGCGGCCGACGATGGAGCGCTTACCTTCCGCCGCCATCCACGTGGATATCCAGTGTCGAAGTGTGGGAGGCTGGCCTTGCACTGGCCTCCCTTACTCCAAAGTCATCGCGAACGTGCTTTATGGCACATTCGCGACAGCTTCCGGCGACGGAATGCTCGTTCCATCGCCGGCACCGTCAGGATTGCACCCACCCTGTATGTAATAAACAAATCTAAGTCATGGCTTCAAAACCCTGTATACACATTTTATCGCCTTTAATTATCACTGGCCATGAAACTCTAACCTCTTAATAAAAGTGATCTTAGAAATATAACCATAAAAACAATCAGCAGTAGAAAAATAAGCACAAAATAATTGAAAACCAAGATAATGAAAGAATAAATGAAATGCTTTTTTTAAAAGAGTATTTTTATGGTATGTCGTATTTGTTGACAGACTGGGTCAGTCATTGGCCCGGTGTAATGTGGTGCGTTCAAACCTGCTATTTTATTTATTTTATTTATTTTTCACATTTTTATACCACCCTTCCTCCAAGGAGCTCAGAGTGGTATACATATTTCCTCCCCTCCTTTTTGTCCTCACAACAACCCTGTGAGGTAGGTGGGGCTGAGAGATAGTGACTGGCCCAAGGTCACCCAGGAAGCTTCGTGGCTGAGTGGGGATTTGAACCTGGATCTTCCAGGTCTGAGTCCGACTCCCAAACCACTACACCATCCTGGCTATCTGGCCATTTTGGCGGTAGAGCCTCTACTTTGAGAGTTTGTACAGTATGTGTGGCAAGGATGAACCAGAACCCTTACAACACATGGTTCACTACTGTGACAAATATAGTGAGTTGTGCAGGCGGCATTTAGATTATTTTTTTGTCCTCTCACCGGTTGGTCTGATGAGTCAAAAATCCGCTATATGTTAGGAGGTTCTGAAAGATTGTTCACCTGTTTGGTTGCCCAATTTATGTATTTGGTAATCCAAATCCAACGAAACCTTCCCTTTGGGGGCTCTGAGATCAAACTCTGATTATTATGGGGGAGCTGGAGATTATGTGGGTGGGTAGGGAATGTGAACTGCTGGTAGGGGATTTTGGTGTTGATATTTGGGTGTAAAATGTTTTGTAATGTATTGTATTGTTTGTTTGTTTATGCCAATAAAGGTTATGGTATGGTGTTTTTTTTTAAAGAGTATTTTTTATGGTCTGTCATATCTGTCGACTTGACAGATTGACAACCTCATGGCAGTTTTTTGGAGTGGTGACAGGTTCATCCAGAGCCTGAAGGTGGCTTAGGTAGTCATCTAATCCACGTGGGGTTGACTGCATTTAGGCTGCAATCCTATGCATGCTTACCTGGGAGTAAGCTTGCTGAATTTAATGATACTTCAAAGTAAGCATGCATAGGATTGCACCGTTAGGCTCAAGCAACATCCATTTTGCATCACTTCTTTGGATTGTGTTACACTTGGACCAATTTCGTTTGACTTTTTTTGATTATATCTAAAGGAGATTGCAGAACTTGGAAGCCTCACGTATTCCAAACAGCTATTTGCTGTTTTTGTATGAGAGGCTTTGAGGGCTCTTCATGGGTCGAAGGGCCGCACATAAGTGCCTTGCAAAATCAGGTCAACGCAGCTCTCCGTTCAGTGTGAGTAGCGACATCTTTGCAATGTGTGAAAGTATCAAGGATATCGCCATTTGCTTACCTAAATGAGTTGTACTTCAGGTCTTGTTGCTGGGTCTGATTTCGTTTAGACCATAAGCAGTTTAGAGCCAGGGCTGTTCAGAGTGGCTGCGGAGGAAATGTGACTGTTCAGCATGTTTTAAAATTAGGAGAGTGTTCGGAGTGTGCTGTGTAATTGTACCACGCTATAAAAATGCTTTTTAATAATCATCATCATCTTAGGGTTGTGTGGAGTGCTTTCAATTAAGGTAACTGGGTAGTGGACTAAATTGTAGAATAGCGACGTTATCTTAAGGCTTCATTAGTTTGTGAATGTTGCTGAAAGTTTTAAATTGTTACCAGAACCTCTTGGGATGAAATACTTTATGGCTCAAGTCCTCAGTCTATTTACTTTGAAAAAGTTCCAGTGACCTTCGGTAATGCAGCCCAGACTAAGTTTAGTTGATGTTTCGTGAGGAACAAAGATCTTAAGCAAAATTTAAAACCTAATTGGAACCCAGAGTAAATATTAAATGGATCAATATAGCTAAAAGCTAATCCAAATAAGGTGCTGAGCTCTACATACAAGTACCCTCCACCATCTTCAGGTGAGTGCTCAGGTAGGCATACCTGTCATATAAACTGGGTGATTCCCAGCAGCATTTTTGATCAAGGTGGAACTTTTGATAATTGCTATAGCAAGAGAAAACGCTGTCATCTGTATTATTAATACCGATAGACCTCACTATCCACGGGGGGGGGGGGTCTGTTCCAGACCACCACCACCCCACAGATAGCAAGAATCCGCAGATACTGGGGTCCATGCAAAAAAAACCCTGTTAAAAGGACAAAAAGCCCCCTATTCACCATTATTACCTTTAAATAGCCAAATCACACCATTTTCAAGCCTCCATGGGGTTTCTTGAAGCTTAACGACCCACTTCTGGGTTACGCAAAGGCTCTTCCCTCCTCTCAGCCTTGCATTCAGGGTGCATTCTGGGACAACGCTGGGAGGGGGGAAGCGCCTTCGTGCGACCTGGAAGTGGGTCGTTAAGCTTGCAGAAACCCCGTGGTGGCTTGAAAATGACACGGTTTGGCTATTTAGAGGTAAAAACAGTGATTTGGGGGATTTAGCGTGGACCTACCAGATCCGGGATCCACGGTGAGTCAAATCCGTGGATCCCAAACCTGCAGATAGAAAGGGTCTACTGTAGTTGTCATAATCCATAACAAATAATGATAAAAGAATTATAGCTAAAATTTAGGGGGGGGGAGAAAACCCAGTTGGAAAAACAAATATATCATCTCTTTAGGTGGTATCAATACTATCAGGAAGAAAGGGGTTCTGTTTATTAAATTATATCCCCTTTGCTACGCTCTTTTGTTCCTATGGAATTGTTGAAAACCCAGCCATCTGTTTTCATTTTGCTAAGTAGGAAGATAAAGATACAGAGAAATGACAAGAGAAGGAAAAGAAGAGGATGTAATGTTTTTGTATGTGAAGTGGGCAATATGTGAGATAGGGTACCAGGTCACAAGATTTCGGTGTTGGGACAATACTGCAGTAACAAAAGTACTTCAGAAAGGCATCCCATATGCCATTCAGTTTATGCAATATCTACATTGGTGGTTGCCCAGTCACCATGTTAAGCAGACTGGAGAATGGGCTTGACAGTACAAGATGATTTGCTATAGCTAAGTAGGTCTAAGCCTTGTCACTGTCTGAGAATTGATGAGTAGCTGCTCTGAGCCTACCGAAGGAAGAGGGGAATATAAGTGAAATCTACATTACACATTTCAATTAATAATACCCAGAGGCTGCTGAGACAACATGCATGTATAAACACCTTTTGAATGAACTAGCCCCAAATAATCTTGAACTGTAGGAGAATGATAAGTTCTTTGTAAAATTATCTAACCAAGTGTCAGAATAAGACAGTATTTGCTGTTAGAGTTTCTCCAACTTCCCCCTACAGTGTCACATCTTCTCCCCCTTTATCTCAACAATTCTCATGTATTTATTTTTTTCCTCTTCTACCACAATCTTCCTCTCTCCTATGCTGATATTTCTTTCTGTCTCTGTCTTGACCCATAATTCTAACTGATGTACTTTAGGGCTCCCTAGCCTGAGCTCCTGTTGAGATTTCATGTTTACCATGAAGAAATTTAGATGAGACTACCTCCCGAATCAGCTCTATGGAGGTAACAGACATGCGTGCTCATAAAGCAGCCATGTCCTGGCCCCGAAAATTAGGTTTAGCGGTGTAAAAGAGCAGTTCAGATGAAGCTACCCCAGAAACAAGGGGAGGGGTCATGTTCTACTGTGAGACCGTATGTCTGTTATCACATAGGGTTGTTTTTTTTTATGGAGGGGGGTAAAATATAATTCAAAATAACCCCATGTGTGATTGGGAGTAGGGCTTGGAAAAAGAGAAGCATTATCTCTTGCTCTTCTCTCACTTTTCATTTCTTCTTCTAATTCGTTCTTTAATTTCTTATTCTGCCCAAGAGCTTCATGTGGCCCCACATTTCGGAGCCTCCTATCACTGCTTTTGAGTAAAATGGAAATCATTTGTGTCCTGTAGTTTGGACCCAACTGCCCTATGGCAGTGGTTCCCAAACTGGGAGGCACAGCTCCCAGGGGAGCCGCAGAGTGCCACGGAATCCTCTCGGAAAACAGTGTAATGCCAATTGGCAGGCAGCAACAGAATGTAATGGGGAGCCGCGGCCAATGGTCACCAATGGTCTAGGGAGCCACAGGTTGAAAAGGTTTGGGAGTCACTGCCCTAAGGTTTAGTAACATTGGAAGTGGCTTCCCATTGATCAGGCTTATGTGGATTCTATTGCCTACTTTCAAATGTTCTTGCTTCTTTGCTGGCTTCACATTGCCTCTTTGTCAAGCATTATGTCTTTCATTTCCAGTTCATACTTGAACTGCTTATTTATATTTAAATGATAGTTTCAAGTGCTCCAGTAATCACTGGGATTATCTTCAGTTTAGCTTTGCATAATTGTTCCACTTCATGGCAAAGCAGAGCAAAGTCCCTTATACTTTATTACCTTTTTTACTTTATGATTTTTAACAGCTCTGCATGAGCTTTTTAGCTTTTATTGTTGATCGCTTTTATCGTTGATAGAGTGATTTTATTTGCTGAGTTTTTGGTGTATTTTACAATCAGACATTTATATAAAAAATTTTAACCAGTAATCCCGATGATGATCCATAATTGCTATATTGTCGCTGGTTATAATAGTCTTCGTTCATTTTTATTACCTTTGTCTTTCTTCATCTTTCTCTCTTTAATATTAAGCACAGCAGATTATCATTACTGATTACAATAACTGTTCCTTTTGTCTTTTTGATTTGTGACCATCTCTAGATCTTACCACATGTTTGTATCTTCACCACATTTTCTTATGTCTTTGTCCTTCAATATTTCTCTTTGACTCTCTGCACACTTTCTTTAGGATGCATTAATTACCGTATTTATTGGCGTATGGCGCACTTTTTTGTCTAAATTTGTGACCCAAAATAGTAGGGTGCATCTTATACACCAATACTAAAAAAATCCCTCCTCCCCCCCGCCCGTTTTAAAGCATTTTTGGGCTTATCAGTTTTTTTCAGGAGCCTGAGAGTTCCCTTGTGCTTTCTTCCCTGACTAATCTATCCGATCTACAGCTGTTTGTCGGGTTTAATTTATGCACGTGCATGAGTTGAGCTTCTCAGCAGCCAGCAGAGGGCGCTGTGCTCAGTTCAGTTCAGCTGAGCTGCAGAGGGCCTAGTCTTGGATGCAGAATGAATGCAGCTTTGGTAAGCTTCTGAACTGGGCCTAGTTGGGAGGCTTTGGAAACTGCATAGGTGGGGTGGGGGAAAAGAGTTGAGTCTGGGGTTTTTGTATTTGGGATTTCTGTTGTTTAAGAGTTGGTAAGAGTTGAGTCTGGGGGTGGTAAGGTGGTAAGAGTTGAGTCTGGGAATTTTTTTTGTACTTTTATGTTTTTTACTTTGGAAACTGTGCATGGGTGGGTTGGGGGGAAAAGAGTTGAGTCTGGGGTTTTTTTAACTTGGGATTTATGTTCTGGTGCATTTTGTTCATGTGTCTTATTGCTGTGTGTTTTAAAAGAGATCCTGGTATTTTTGTGCAATTTATGTAAATTAGCTAATTAAGCAGCCAAGCGGTAAGTGGCCAATTGGCCAAAAATGCTTTAAATGTTTTTTTATTGAAACCCAGGGCCAAAAGGAAGGTGCGTCTTATACGCCGGTGCGTATTATACGCCGATAAATACGGTATGTGCACTATAATTATGCAAAAACATCATCACTATTGCACACGATTAATTGCCCCTGACAGCCCAATCCTATTCCGATGCTGCGCCGACATCACATGGATGCTGCCGTGATGTCGGTCATATCCTAAGCCCCTTGCAAGTTATCCAACAGACAGTAAAGTAACAAGTGCCAGTGAGGTCTAGCTGCTCTGCCATGGAGTCTGCAAAGCCACTGAGGCCTGACTGGAATGAGTAGGTCAGGAAGCTTCCAGAGGAGCAGCTGGGCTCATGCTGGTCACTACAGGCAGACAGGCCGTAAGCTTCCCTTGATGTCTATATGGTGCCTTCACCTGATGTAGTCTCCTTGGCAGGAGCTTTAGTACAATGGTTGGTGCACTCTGACTAGCAGCCAGATGCAGTTTGTATCCTATGCTCTATTGCTAGGAAGTGGGCGGGGTAGGACATGGCAGGAGGTGCCATTTTCTGTTGTCTTTTCCTTCCCTATTGTTCCTTATGTGGGGTTATTCCTATCTGCACCAGCTCTGTTGTTGGCAGAGTGCTTTTCTGGCATTCAGCTGTCTTCCCCCCCCCCCCAGCTTCATGCCACCTGGGAGACTTTGTCAAATGGTTTATTGGAATCCAGGTAAACTACATCCATGGCATTTCTCCAATCTACTATCAAAAGAGGAGAGGAGATTAGTCTAGCATGACTTATTCTTAACAGACCCATACTGTTTCCTAGAAATCATCCCATTATTTTTTATTTTCTATGTGCTCACAGACATTCTTCTAGGATCTTTCTAGATATTGACATCAAGCTGACTGGTCTGTAATTTCCTGGACCCCTTTTTTTTAAAGATAGGGGCAACCTTTGCTCATTTATTTCCGGTCCTTTGACACTTCACCCATTCTCCAGGAGGTCTTGAAGATTAGAGACATTAACTCTAGAGACATTGACTCTAGAGACATTGACATCATATTCACAAGCTCCTTTAGAGCCTAGTTCATCTGGTCCTGCAGACTTAAATTCCCTTACCATTTCTTTACCTATGAAGCTGTGATGTGCTACTTCTTCCTCATTTGTGCAAATGTTGTTAGATTGGGCCACCTTTCCCTTGTGAGAGAAGAATACGAATGTCTCTGCGTTCTCTTTGCTGTCCATTAGAGAGAGAGAGAGATGGGGAGGCACATGATAAAATGCTTGCTTTGTCTTACACATCCAATTAATACAAAGAGAACATAAGAACATAAGAAGAGCCCTGCTGGATCAGGCCAAAGGCCCATCTAGTCCAGTTTCCTGTATCACACAGTGGCCCCACCAGATGCCTCAAGGAGCACACAAGACAACAAGATACCTCTGTCTAGTCACCACTCCCTTGCACCTGGCACAGAGAAAACCTACTCCTACAACCAGGAGGTTGCTTTTCCCCATCATGGCTTGTAAGCTGTGATGGACATTCCCTCCGTAAATCTGTCCAATCCCCTTTTAAAGACATCCAGGCCAGGTGCCATCACCTAGAGATATTCCTAGTAAACGTTTTAGGCACCAATAATCCTGCAGCTCACCTTTTGTAATTATTTTTGTTCTTGTCATTACCGTTTTATTAAATGATCAATTTTATCTCTTGTAGTTGGAATTAGTAGCTGATTTATTGACATTCTGCTCTTGGTAACAGTATAATTCTATGTATGTCTACTCACAGAATTCACTCCTAACTACAGTATCTATTCGTATCTACAGTAGGACTTACTCCTATGTAACTGTGGGCGCAATCCAATCCTACTTACGCCACCGTTGTAACCAGCGGCGCAGCAAAAACGGGAGGCCCCAGAACAGAAAGGGGATTCAAATTCCCTTTGAATTCCCCTTTTGGAGGGCCTCCCATTCTGGGGCCTCCCATTCTCACTGCACCACTGGTTACACCAGTGGCGTAAGTAGGATTGGATTACGCCCTGTATAGGATTGTGGCCTAAGACACTTTGAAGCTTCATTATGCTTTTGGATGACTGCAAATTCAGAATTTGATGCACATGAACTTACTTCCCTTCCCATGCTCATGAACTTACTGTGGCACGATGTGCCTGGCTAAAAGGCAAATCTTATAGCATTCACATGAACTTGACAAAATCCAGTGTGTGATGCTGATTGGAGTGTTGGACTAGTTTGGGGGAGACCAAGGTTCAAATCCCCATTCAGCCATGAGGTTTGCTATCTCTCAGCCTAACCTCTCTTGTCGGGCAGTCGTGAGGATAAAAAGGCAATGTGGTACAATTGTAACAATTGTGCAGAGGCCTGGGTCATATACAAAATTCAGCCACAAAACGTTCTGGGTGACCTTGGCTCAGCCACAAACAGCATATTTTACCTCTGCTTGTTTTCCTGAGGGTAAAGGGGTGGAGAAAGAAGAGGCATGTATTGGCCCCCTCCACTCCTTAGAGAAAAGCTGGGATAAATGTTAAATGGGCTCAGCTGCAGATCTTTTGAGAAGTTAGGAGCACTCCTGGTTTCAGTTGAAATTTAGAAAGGGGTTACAAATGAATTGGGACATTGTGGTGTAGTGGTTACAGTGTTGAACTAGGAGGACCAAGAGGATCCAGATTTAGTTCAGATCCCCACTTTGCCATGAAGCGCACACAGATTAGTTCTGCGCACTGATGATTTTTCCACCCAAAAGGGGGGAGACGGGAGAGACTAGACTAGATGGACCAATTCATCGAGGCAGTTGTATATTGCTACTTTAATTAGAAATTGAACCTCCATGTTCAGAGGCAGTCTGCCTCTACAGGAATGCCAGATGCAGTGAACTCTGCTTGTGAGCATTGCAGTATATTGAGCTTTACGAAATCTGGAAGCTATGCTGTTCCTTCTAGTCTGACTGCGTGGTGATATGTGAAGAAGAAAAGGCACTCTGCACTTGTGAAGCACTATTGAGAATTTCATACATCTCAGTGTTAAACTCTTAGAGAGTTTTGATATGGTGGCTAGCAATTGGGAGAAATACCAACAACCTCAGATATGCAGACGATACCACCCTAATGGCAGAAAGTGAAGAAGAACTAAAGAGCCTCTTGCTGAGGGTGAAAGAGGAGAATGCAAAAGTTGGCTTGAAACTCAACATTAATAAAACTATGATCATGGCATCTGGTCCCATCAATTCCTGGCAAATAGAAGGGGCAGAAATGGAAGCAGTAACAGATTTTACTTTTCTGGGCTCCAAGATCACTGCAGACAGAGACAGCAGCCATGAAATTAAAAGACGCTTACTCCTTGGAAGGAAAGCTATGGCAAACTCAGACAGCATAATAAAAAGCAGAGATATCACCATGCCAACAAAAGTTCGCATAGTCAGAGCGATGGTGTTCCCAGTAGCAATGTATGGTTGCGAGAGTTGGACCATAAGGAAGGCTGAGCGCCGAAGAATAGATGCTTTTGAACTGTGGTGCTGGAGAAGACTCCTGAGAGTCCCTTGGACTGCTAGGAGATCAAATCAGTCAATCCTAAATGAAATCAACCCTGACTGTTCCCTGGAAGGACAGATACTAAGGCTGAAACTCAAATATTTTGGCCACCTAATGCGAAGAGAGGACTCTCTGGAGAAGACTCTGATGCTGGGAAAAATTGAAGGCAAAAGGAGAAGGGGAAGGCAAAGGATGAGATGGTTAGACAGCATCACCGATGCAACGAACATGAAAATGAGCGAACTCAGGAAGATAGTGGAGGACAGGAAGGCCTGGCGGGATATGGTTCATGGGATCACGAAGGGTCGGACACGACTTAACGACTGAACAACAACACATTTGGACTTGGGGGTGAAATACAGGTTCAAATGCTTGTTAATTAGAAGCCCACTCATATATGGAATTGCAAGTGTGATATCCAAGATTTTAGTCTGTATTTTCAGCCATAGGTCCAGTGTGACTTCAGTCACCCAGATTTTCGACATTGTGCCTCGTAGAGATGCATCAAGCATCATGAGGGGTGTCTCTTTTGCAAGTGATTGGGAAAGCATTGCCTGTTGAATTTCTGTCTGGATATATCCTTCCCCAGCCCAATGTTGAGCTAAAAGATCGAAACAAAGTGTTAATGCATGGAGTCTAATTTGTAAAAGAAAGCATAATATATGAGACTATGCAAAGTCTTTACTTCTTATGTGGCACAGAAGATAAGCCAACCACCTTAACTTCCAATTTCTCATGCTTTCCGGCACATGAGGGAAAATTTTAAGCAGCTTAACTCACATCATAAAACTGAAGGTGTTTTTTAAAATAGTTTATAGAATTACTATTCAGCAGGACAAGATAAATGCATAGATCAACATAGCAAGTGCCATCTCTTAAAGGCAACAACAGAGATTTCTGCTTAGGTATAACTGTGTGTATGTTACAATTTGACTGGTTTATCAGAATGAACCTTATTTTTTATTTATTTTTTTGCAAAACCTCAACATTCAAATGAATATTAAAATGTAAATCTAGGGATACAGCGCTTCTGTTTTTCCATTCTATTAGTGATCAAATGAATGTTTAATTAGTGGTTTTAAATATTAGGGTAGATTGTGCTTGGAATAGTTTGAATAAACCTCCATAGGCTGCTTTGGGGTGAGATTTGATGTTGGGGGTGATTCATACTATATTTTTGCAGAAGATCTGCACATTTAAGAGCTCACATGAGTTATCTACTCCATGCACTGCAGCACTGGAGGATAAAACATACGGTTCAGTTAGCGATGGTTGAGCTTCCCAAGGATTGACTTGGAATGCATTTTTTCTGAAATGAGCTAATTATGGCTCAGTTTTGGATCAAACCTAAATTCATATCAAGGTCAAGCCTATTGTGAGCTCCTTGTGTTGATAGACTTCTAATGAGGTCACCAGCAACACAGAGGCATCGCCTCCCTGCCCGTTGCCTTTGCCGCACGGAATGGCTCCGATGGCAAGGGGGCGGGGCCACCTCATACTGGGGAGTAAACGAGGATTAGCACTGTGCGAAACTTATGGTAACGCCCCTACCATAGTGACGCCTCTGCAGTAAACATGACATGCCCTGGAGACCTCTCACATCACAGAGTCCTTCACTCTTCTCTAAAACATGTTTGGCCCTATGGCAATAAGGAGGGCTGTGGCTTCTATGGTCAAACACCAGTGTCATTTCTAAGTTCAATGTCTGAGAGGAGGAGACGTTCAGTTGTTGGATTTCTTTGCTCTCAGAGGGTTTAGGGACCCAGGTGGGCCCTCTGGTGGGCACCCTTGGCCAGTGGCCCATTCTCTGATCAGTGGTAACTACAAATGATGGATGGCTGCCACATCGAGCCAACCTTCCAGTGCCAATGTTAGTGAGACAAGGCCCATAACAGTGTCTTTTCCCCTCTTATAAAGTGCTAAGCAAATTACGGAGTCCTTGAAGCCTCTTGGGTAGCAAGAATGATAGACAGATAGGTAGATGGGATGTGTTTTTGAAGCTACCAGCACAATACATAGCAACTTAGAGTAGGTAGGGACAGTGAGGCTCTATACTTCTGAAAATGACTGAAAGCAATTTATTTATTTGAAAGATTTCAAGTAAATAAGTGCCCCCCCGCCCGGGCCCAATCCACCCACGCCCTGCTCTCACCCACCACGTTATGCCCCTTCCTGCCCTCCTCCTGCCCTCCCCCAGCCCCATGCTGCTTGGAGCAGTACTCACCCAGTCTGCGGTGCAATCTGCTGGGCCCAGCACCTGCGGGACGCAGCAGGCTTTCGTGCTGGTGCTGGCGACTCTCCGGGTGTCGCAACATGATTTATAGCACGTCTGTGACACCCAGCACCGCCACTGACGTTGCAGCGCCTGCGCCAACGATCAGTAGGATTCCACTGTAAATACGGTAATATATTTCTATATTACCAAAACCACATTAAAACTGAAGTGCCTCAGGCTTAGTGGTGGGGTGCTTGGTCTGGTTCTATCCACTAAGGCAGTTAATTCTGCTGTCTCTCTGGCTCTATGCAGGTGTTATGCCTGCAGTGTGCCAGTAGTGGTGGTAAGTGAGAGTGTGCCAGTGAGTTAGCCATGCTCACACACTGATGTGCCCCCCCCGGGTGTCTCCATGTTCAATGTTTGTCTGCAGAGATAAGAACTGAATGTGCTGAGAGTTTTACTTTGTGACTTAGAACCCCGGCTGCCCAAGTGCCACTAGACAAGGAAGTGATGGGGTGATGCTGAATGTGAGAACACATGGCTGGGGGCATGACATTGCCACAGGGGCATGTCTAGCTAGTGTACTCCCATTCCTTCCCCCGTTGCATTGCTAGCAGGCCCCACCCCTTCTGCTCCCAGACGGCTTCATTTGAAGCCTTCTAGGAACCAGGGTGGGTGGGAGGACCCACAAGACGTGCCAGTTTTAGCGTGTTTCAGCTCCGTGGCTCCAAACATAGCCCTGGAGTGAAATAATCTTGCAGTGGCTCCTCCTCACGAGGAGACCGCAGTTTTCACCCGGGGGGGCATTACATCCCCCTGGTCCCACTATAGCAACGCCTCTGCCTTCCCCCCATTATGCATACACATAACACAGACGTATGCCGAGCATCCCCTTGGGGCAATGCTCGGGGTTTGCACGGTGGCCTGGGAGACATACAAGAATGGGGAGGTGGGGCGGTAACGCCCCCTGTTAGGTGCCGGGGAGGAGTGTGGGAGGAGTCGGTACCTGAGGTTGCTCCGTCCCACACTCCTCCCAGTCTTACCTGAGCGCAGCAACGGTAATATACATAACACAGACGTAACACAGTATAGTGTGTTTTTTTGTATTGGAAAGTTTGGATGCATCTTTTCTGATGCAAAGACACTACATAATTACTTTGTCTCAGAGGAGAGACGAGACCGTTTCATATTTCCGTGCTTCACTCCTTGTGTCTTTGCATTCTTATGGACAGAATATTCAGTAGACGAGCTAAGAGGACTATATTACGGGGCAAAATCTTGAGTTCATAATGATGTGTTTTATTAAAATATAGGAGTATGAGACGAGTGCCTTGCAATGTAGAAAGGTAGATGTTTAATTTTGTGTGCCAGTAATGTGCAGTATTAGAACAGATGAAGGCATGCACCACTTCTTCCTCAACTTATGTGTTCATCTTGAGTGTACATCCATTCAACAGGCAAGCAAATTTGACAGTTTAATTCTACATCAGGAGAATGTTTGTAGACATAATCCTATCCACTGCTGGATAAAGATGCCCTGCTCAATTCTTAGGCCTCTAAAACGATTAGCTTAATTTGTATGCTGGCATCATGATCTTCTTAACTTGTAAACCTGCTTTTTCTTTGCAGTTTATTGGCAAAAGTAGGTAACGGCACTATAAATCTTCCTAGCTCATGCCCTTTTTGCATTTAAAGGTTTTTTTTTTTCCAAATACAGTTGTACCCTGAGATACACTATTTGGGTTCTGAGAATTCAACTTTAGGAGGAGATTCATTTAATACCCCTACTTCGGCTTAAAAGACATTTCTTTAGATTTACAAGGACTGATTTGGATTTTGCGTGAGTCGCTGAGCGTCACGAGACGAGAGCCACCATGCAGTCATAGTTGGCACATGTTGCATTAAGTTCTCCTCTCAGAGTGCTCCTGGTTTGCTAGTTTATTAGTTTGCTTGTGCATTAAAGGTTGAATTACATAAACATTGAGTATCATAATATAATATAATATAATATAATATAATATAATATAATATAATATAATATAATATAATATAATACAGTATTTATATACTGCCTTTCTGGTCATTGGATTTCTCCTCCGACTTTATTCAAGGCAGTGTACATGGGCAGGCTGTTCTAAACCCCAAAGGGTTTTTACAATATAATAACGTTCTAATCTTTCATAGAACCCTTCATTCGAGATGTTACTTTCACAGTCCAGCTCTCTCTCTCTCTCTCTCTGGCGTTCGCCTCAGCACGCTTCAGCTGCAGCTCCACTCCCCCACAGGGCTCTGCAGCTTATCAGCTTGCCGTGCCAGCAGCTCTCCGACAGACTTCAGGCCGTCTTGAACTGCTGTCCTGCAGATCTTCAGGCATTTGTGAAACGAATACTCTAACCCACTGAGCCAGACATCCTGTCTGCCATATCATGTTTTGTATGTGAGCATAGTGTTAAGTGTATGGTATGTAATCACTACTAAGAAGCATAATAAGAGCAGGTAAACAGCCATATTATAGAGTAATTAATAAAGAGAAAATGCCTTATTAGGTTGTGTTACAATAACTAATGTTAACTATTGAAGCAATTGTGTCCATTTTAATGGGGTTTGCAGTCCAATCCTAACATAAAGATCCACCGGGCGGCCCAGGGCCGCCCGCTGGATCCTGAGGTTGCCGAGCTACTCGGGGAAGTCTACTCGGGGAAGGGGACACATACGGGTCCTACATTAGACTGACTTCTTTATAGACATAACAGGATATCTCTGTTTTGTTTTGTTGACAACCTTTTTCTTTCTTTTATTTGGCCACATGATGCATGGTGTGACATGTGGTGCCAGGCCTGACCAGGCCTGTAATGTGACTGTAATGTCATCTGTTGACTGATAGGTGCTGCAGAAAGCACCCCCATTCCAGCAGCTACTGAAGACCCACTGTGCCAAGCAGAGCTGGCATTCAGGCCTGGTAACTGACCGCTCCCTTCTCTTTCTGGCTCCCTTCTCTTCTTCCCCCTCCCCAAGCACAACCTGCTCTAGCACCCACTAAGCAAGCATCCCTTCTGAGCACGCAGCTGCTGTGCCAGAGTGTGCTCTGGGCACTTGTCCTCTTGTAGGACATCTGGCCACACAGCCCTTCTCTCAGGAAAGCAGCTTCAGCTCCCCTGCCCTGCTTCCTTCCCTACAACCAGCTATAGCTGCAGCCAAGGCCTCTGGGTTTGTTTTCCGAGCCCTTTCAGCCTTTTGCACATTGCTTTCAACCCAGGGGATCACTTGGGGTTGGCATCTAGCCCCAGGATCCCTGCAACGTTTTGCACACAAATTGGCAGGAAACGGACTGGTCCTTGACATTTACCCACAAAGTCCCCTCTCCTTCCTTGTCTCATGTTTGGTCCAGTTGATGGCATGTTTAGTGCCTCTGTCTTTTCCTTCTGTGTGTGAGTGTAGTAAGTATGTGAGTTTGGAAATGTTACTACAATGTTTTTGATTACCCTCTCTTTATAATTGTAAAATTATCCCCACACTAAAGTTCTTGTTTAACCTTCACCCTCATCTCCCTCTCCTTTCCCCATCAAACCACTGCCTTTGCTGTCGGAATGGCTCCGGGGGCGAGTGGGCGGGCCCATGTTACACCAGTTCGCAAGGCGCACCACATATGGTGCCGCACCCCCTCCAGCAGCACCACTGTTTCCCCTCTGTGCTCCTATTGTGTGTATTCTGAAAAGCACATCTAGTAGTAATAGTTCTTAGAAAGATAAATTTATCATTTTAAAGCACATGTTAGAACAAGCTCATTTATTACTTCATCGATGAATGTTTCTGTGTATTATTTAATAGGGTTATAAACTCTGCTTTTCTGCTTCAGCATTTAGTCAGGTTAACTATTCAGAAATATTTTGTAGCATTTGTTTGCAGAAAAAAAAGACATAACAAATTGTTGTGTGTTAGCCTTTTATATCACATTAAAATGGTTTATGTCAGCGCTATCGTTGCCAGCTCTGTATTTCTGGTAAATATTTTGAAGTTATAAACCTCTCCTAGTTTGTAAATCTGGGGTGTGTGTGTGTGTGTGTGTGTGTGTGTGAGAGAGAGAGAGAGAGAGAGAGAGAGAGAGAGAGAGAGAGAGAGAGAGAGAGAGAGAGAGAGAGAATTGGGGAACTGTATTCAGAAAAATACTCAGTTTCAGTGGCATTGCTCCATGGTCTTGATGGCCTGCAAAGCCCCCCCCCCCCCCCGCACAGAGCCTCCACAAGCTGGGCTGGGCCCATATGAGCAACATCATCAGCCACCTGTTGGCCACCTTCCATGCACACCTGTTCAATGCAGCTCCACAGAGCAGCCACATCACCAGGCAGCGGTTGGGCTGGCCAAGGTCTTCACTTCACCAACAGTGGAAAGAGTTTCAGTGGAACCTCCATCTGCAAGGAAAGGTAATGCTCCAAGCCACTACACCAGGATGGTGTACTGGTTTGGGAGTCGGACTTAGGCCTGGAAGATTCAGGTTCAAATCCCCGCTCAGCCATGAAGCTTCCTGGATGACCTTGGGCCAGTCACTATCTCTCAGCCCCACCTACCTCACAGGGTTTTTGTGAGGACAAAAAGGAGGGGAGGAAATATGTACACCACTCTGAGCTCCTTGGAGGAAGGGTGGTATAAAAATGTGAAAAAAATAAAATAAATAAAAAATGCCCTGCCCTTCTCAGGGTACAACTCTATGTGCACACCAGTGACACTAGTCTTCTTCACTAACAACAAGTATGCATCTTGATCCAGAAAATGTACATTACTGCTGCTGCTGCTGTTGTCTAATCATTGTTACTCTCGGTGTGTTTCTCATTAGTCCCCACAGGCAGCTGTTCTATATGGAAGACCACAGTCTGCCTGCCTGCCTGTCTGCCTGCCTGCCTGCCCGCCCTGTGGAGCTGCATTGAACAGGGGTGCATGGAAGGTGGCCAGCTGTGGTAGCAGGTGGCAATGCCAGGAGTATATTCTGGTCATTCTGGTGATGGCCCAAGAGGGTGTGGAGCAGCAGGTGTTGGCATCCAAATAGGCTTGGGTCTTTAAAGTACTTTTCTAACACAAATAAATGGTGTGGCTGGGTGGAGAAATGAAAGTTAGTAGAAGTAATAAAACGTAGCCAGGGTACAAAATTGCCCCCGTGGGAAAGGGTACAAAATTGCCCCCGTGGGAAATCCAGTTGATTTCTGGAGTAATGCTGCACCCGACAACTTTGCTCATAGGAAATAGCTAATAGTAATTCATGTTCCTATGTGGATAGTGCACACCAGTTGACCAGGACAAAGTGCTAGAGCCACTAACTTACAAGTTTTCACAAAAAGGATACTCCTGGGGTAAACTTCCCCTCCCCCAAACAAAAAAAGGTGAAGGTTAATTATGAAGGTCGTGCACTGAACAGAGTATTTAGTGGAAATACAACTGTTAAAATATCAAATAAAACGTGAATTATCTTGAGAAGTTGAAATGATGTTTTGTTTTCTGCCGCTCGATAATTTCTTTATGCAGTAAGAGAAATCATACATCAAAGTGAGAGTTTGAGATAGTCTCAGAGGGAGAGTTTGTAAGCAAGATGGCTCTTGGGATGTCAGTCATCCAAGTACAGGATAATTAGCAGCATCTGAGAGTGTGTTGGGCTGAGTAATAAAGCATCAACTGAGAACATTGACGGGAAGCAGAGGAAGTCAAACCAGAGATGTTGTCTGGGAGTCAGTTAGCTCTCGCTAGTGATAGCGATCTCCTTTTGTGACAAAGGAGCTAGAATTCCTGGACTGGAATATTTTTAGACGTTTGATACGGGTGTGTCATTTTAACATGGTTTGGTTTGTATTAATTGCACTTTGTCTGAGTAACTTACTGTTATCCATCTTCTGTTTGCAGAATGGGATGGGTTATTAATCTACAGTACATTCAGAAGAATAGCCCTGCCTAACAATAGCAGGAAAAAATGTCCTGTGGCAGCTTATGGGTCCATCACAGAACATCTATAGCCTCTATTACGTCAGGTGTGTGTATGTATGTTGTAGTGGCTAAGAGACTGACAGCGCAATCCTATCTACAAATCTGCCAGCAGAGCAACGGCTCTGTCAGCGCCGCCCACTCTGCCCAGGCCGCAGCCACTGCCGGCGGACAAAGGTATGTCCTGCAATAGGGAGTGAGGTGGGGGGGCATGTGGGGAGAATGGTCCAGGGTGGAAAGGGAGGGGGGTGATTGACCAGCTAGGTCAGGGATGGGGGAGGGATCCTTGGCAGCACACTCTCTCGAATCCTAACCCTCGTTATGGGCCTCGCCAGGCTTGCACCGGTTCCTTGGATTTGCGTCTAGGATGCAGCAGCCATTTTAGGTGCACCGCCACTGCATTCTAGCCAGGATTGGGCTGTGTGTTGCATATCAGCCCTTGCCCAGTGTGTTGCATATCAGCCCTTGCCCAGATTGAATCTCACCTTGGCCATGTACTGCAAGCCACTCCTTCTTAGTCTCAGCTCCCCAGATGCGACAGGTGGATGATAATTCTCACTTACTTTACATGGTTGGAAGGATTACATCAAGATGATGGATGTGAAGTGCTTAAAACACTCGAAAGTGTTATGCAAATGCTAAGGATTATAATAATCTCTACAGGGTTGAAAAGAAGCTGGCAACATAAAAAACAATAAATGCCGGAGCATCCACTCTAGTTTATGCTTTTAAAGGATTAAAACAGTATGGATGTGAACTTGCGTTTATGAAAACTTAGAGCGCTTCCTCTGATTTTCCCATTTATGAAAAAAGGGATTTTGTACTGGTCACCCTAATGAAAAGCAGTGAAGTACCTGATGTCCTAGTAGTCAGAGACGTAACCATGCTCAACAGGGCACAAAAGAAGCCGACCTCACCATGATAAATTAAAAGCCCAAGCATCACCCAATTTTTTGTTTTCTGGACATCATTTAGCAAATGACTGAATTTTTTCCCCACGAAGTTTGCTGCTTAACAACCTAATCCATGCCCTAAGTGTACAAGCTAACTGCACTTGTACACATTCATCTTTTCTGATGCTGCCACTTCCTGCCTCCCCCTTCTTCCTTATTTTCAAATTTGAGATTGTAAGCACTTTAAGGGCAGAGACCTGATTTTGTTGTTGTTGTTGTTGTTTTCATTTATGCAACTCTTACACAGTGCTCTGTTGAGAAGGCTATGGAAGGGATATGGTTTAGCTTATTGCAAGGAATCAGGAGTTGAACTTGTAGATTTCATTTAGGGAAAGGGCTGTAGCACTCAGTGGTCAGGTGCATGCTTTGTAGGCAGAAGGTTCCAGGTTCTATCCTTGTCCTCTCTGGGAAAGAAATTCTGGAGAGCTTCTGACATTTACTGCACAATCCTGAAGAAGCCCCAGGCGACGGAACGAGCATTCTGTCATCGGGGGGCGTCATGAACATGCCGTAAAGCACGTTCGTGATGACCCTCGAGCAAGGGAGGCTGGCGCAGAGGCTGACCTCCTTTGCTCTGGCACCGGAGCGCCCCAGCAGCCACCGGACCAGGTAAGCCAGGATCTGGTGGGTCACCGGGCCAGGGAGGGGGGCCATTGGCCCAGTCAGCCTGGGAGGGGGAGGGGGATGGCCTCGGCCATATCCCGGCCCCTGCCAGACAGCTGGGCCATTACACAGCCTCCTCCAACTTCCGCCAGCCATTTTGCTGGTGGAAATCCAAGGAGGCCGATAGGGCCTGCCCCAGTTTACACTCAGGGAAGGGGACCAACGTCCCCTTCCCCAAGGAGACCTCCAGCCCAGTGGCAGCATGTCCACTGGTGCACAGGATCCGGCGGGTGGCCCTGGGCCGCCGGCCGGATCCTTACGGTGGATTGCGCTGCCCGTGTCAGACAGTGTTGATGACACTGAGCTACATGGACTAATGTTCAGGCTCCTTTTCCAAGCATCCTTCCTGAAACTCTGGAGAATTGCTGCTAGTGAGTATGGGAAACAATGGGCTGTAGATCTGACTCAGTACAAGGCAGTTTCGTATGTTCAAGAGTGCCCCCCCCATTTTCTCCCATAATCCAAGCATCACTATATAAAAAATAGCAATAAATAAAATATTTGAAGATGGCCTTTCTCACCTTTTGAGATGTCCCTTGCAGTCTGACTTTCAAGCCAACTGATCCAGGGAGGATAGCGCATAAAACTATATAATGCACAGAAACCAAGTACTGTACTCCATCATAAATGATTTGTGGATTGCACAAGGGTATGAACTCATGCGAAGTTCCCTGCCAGGTGAGTTCAAGTACTGATATGCAGTTTCCCATCTGTGTATATATAGCTAAAGTAATCAAGAGGATTTCTCAGGGACTCTAGAAAAGTCTTACTGTTGATAATAATTTCAGAACAATGGAGACTGGAGAGCAAAAAGTAACATTTGTTGTTGCTCCAAGTTAGCTCTTTGGATCCCATTAGAATTCCTGCAGAGCTTGGATTAGGTTGAAAGGGTTGCTGCATTACTATAAATAAAAAGAAAATAATCGTATACCTGGTTTTCTTCAGTGATGCGGAAAAGTCTCTGGCTCCAAGTCTCAAGTCTTTACCCAAAATTTTTGAGTCCAAGTCTCGAGTCTCATTTCAAGTCCCTATCTATTTTAACAGAAAAAGGGGTGGTGGTAGCGGTGTGTTTGGGGAGGGTTGTAACCCCCCAATATTCCAATATTCCCCCCAATATCTGAACTGAGTCAATATGGGGCTTACCAGCCGAGGGGGCCAGGGGGTGATAGGGTGTTTAAAAAAAGATTTTAAAACCTTATTACCTTTGGGTGCCTTCATGTGCCAAACCGCTACGTCTTCTTGCCATTACAAAGCAAAATTATGCTCCAGGAGCAACTCCCTTCCTTCCACCAGGCTCGCCTAGAATGCATTGAGCAATACATTGTGGGGCGACCGTGGGTGAAGGAAGGGGGGAGTCGTGCAACCAGGAAGTGCCTCCTGGAGTGCGATTTTGCTTTGTAAAGGCAAGAAAATGCAGCAGTTTGGCATGCAAAGGCGCCCAAAGTTAAAAACAAGTTTAGTAAACCTTTTTTTTTTATTCTCTATCATCCCCTGGCCCCCACACTACAATAACCAAGGATACCATTCAATTAGATCTAAATTTGTATGAATGAAAAATCCATCCAACCATTGGGGCTTTCCTGCCCCTATACCTATACCAAGAAAAGCTCCCCGCCGGGATTGTGCATCTTTTGGAAGTTGGGTTGAGATAGTGGGGGCTGAAGGGGGGCTGAATGCCCCCCAATGTATTCAGTGCCATAAAAGTATGCATTTTATAGATGTATTCCTATTCATACCTACATGTGGGATGAATCTCATTGAAATACTTCCAAATAAAAATGCTAAATTAGTGTGTGTGTGTTTTAAACCACATAAGAGGTTTTTCACTATTCTTATCATGAAACATTGAAACATGGCAAGTCTATTATTGACAAGCAAAAAGTATCAGCAGTTGGCTACGGCAAGATACAGAGTAAATTCCAGGGTTTTAAAACTTTGGAAAATGACAATGTACTGATGGCATCATGATTTTCTTGTCAGAAGTAATTAGAAGGATATAGAAACAGGTCAACAGTCAGTTTTGCTTGTCAGTTCCTAATCATTTGAAAACAGCCTAAGGGGTACAGGCATCACTTACTATAATTTAGACTGAAGGATGAGTGTAGGCAGACTATTTGCAGCTACACAGTTTCAAGCATACTTTTAGAAATGTATTGCTAGCTACAGTTTAGTGCTCGCAATACAGACACCATGTGGAGCAGAGTTGGCTCCACAGGTGAAGCCTGGTGGGGCCCCAGCTTAGGGGACCTTGCTATGATTTGGAACCCAGCAGCCATGGCAGTGGAATAGCCTTAGTGGTATGTTCCCAAGAAATTGGGAACCCCTGTGCACGTCAAAAAAAGGCTATTTGGTGCCACATTATAGAACGATGCGCTCAAATTAATGACATCCCCTGCCAAATCTTGCCCTATTGGTCAAGTCCTCCTCTAAACTATTTTTATAGTTCCCATTCGCAGCTCATTGACTGTGCTGTCTCTCCTCTCTCACCCCCTTTCATATAGTGTCTTTCTTTCTCAACTTGGAGAATCAGTCTCCAGGAGTCCCAACGTAGCAAGACCTCAGAGCGTACGAAGTTTGGTTATATTGACCAGCAGCCTTTGTTCGCAAAGAAACACAAACCATCTCCTTCTTATCCATTCACCTCAGAAAGTTTGAATGAGGGCACAATCGTATTTGGCTGCTAGGTCAGCATAGGACCTCTGTGTCAGCCCAGGACTGTTGCAAAAGCTGCCATAAAGCAGTTGTGCTGGCCCTAGGCCGGTGCAGAGACCTGCACCGGCCCCTGCGAGCCTTATCCGGATGCCATGCAGGCCAGGTAAGCTGCAGCTGGGCTGCACGGCATAGGAGTGGGGAGGCATTCTGGGGGCATTTCAGGGTCGGGGGTGGGCAAATTGGGCCCAGGAGGTGGCTGGGATAGGCGGCAGCAGTGCACGCCAGACCTGTTTCTCCCACTTCAGACCCATTTGGAAGACTGGGGCTTTCCCTGGGGTAAGGGAACAAAAGTTCCCTTACCTCGAGAAGACCTCCAACCCCGCCTACTCTGCTCAGGATCCAGCATTGCTGGTGCCGGCATGGATCGCTGAACAAAGCGTAGGATAGGATTGGGCTTCCTGACATCTGTTAAAAGTCCCTGTAGTGGACAGCAATTTCCTTCATAATGAGTGAATAGTGAGATAATTTTAATCAGGTCTCATCCCTGTTTCCATTTTCCAAGGGCAGGCTTATTGCATTTAAGGCCGACACACACCGCACGATTTCCGGCGCGTCACAGACGCGCAAGGAGCTATGCTGAGATGTGTGGTCAGCTTTGCAGAAGAGAGCAGCTGCGCTCTCCCGGGTTCTGGCATGAGCGAAAATGATTCTGGCCATGTTTGAGGGGGCGGGTTCTCGGAGCTACTGCACTCAGCCAATCAGATGATAGGGCGGGATGAAAGGGGTTGTCAATCAATCGGAACTCACTTGAGTCTCCGATTTCTCTTGGATCCATTTTTCCTTCTCACAAAAGTTAGCAAGTTGAATTCTATTCCTGGCACAAACTGTTTTGTAAGTTTTCTCTCCTTCCTGCCCCTCTCTCTCTTCTCTTGTGTATCGGACCGCACTTGTGCTTAACCAATCACCGCTGCTCTTTCTAAGACGGCGGGACAACAGGAGGGACTATTCACTGGAAGACACTCCTACAGACGAGTTCAGCACGCGGAGGCGAGAGGCCAGGCACCTACACTCGCTCGCCTCCGCGCCTGAGCTCGTGCGGTGTGTGTCAGCCTTTATTGATGTGCCGTTGTCTCGGTCAGGTTTTCCATTTCTTTCTGCCTTGCACCCAGTCTCATGCTCCCGCGAACCTGTTTTCCTGAAACCTTACTTGCACTCCTGGGTAAACTACCTAATAGTCATAACATGTAAGCATTCACCCTATTCAGCATGAACAGAAAAGATCATCTTCTATCTCTGTCCTCCCTCCTAAACAGATACCAAGCCTCTCTGCTCCCCCTTCTCTCCCTCTTTAATTCTCAGTATCGAGCCACCTTTAGGTAGTTTTTTGAGTTGAGTTTTTAGGTAGTTTATATATATAATGTCAACATAATGTAATGGGGAGCCACAGCCAATGGTCACCAATGGTCAAGGGAGCCACAGGTCGAAAACGTTTGGGAAACACTGTCATACACCCATATACTTGTCAAGGCTGCCGCCACTTCTCTCCACCACAGCCTGGTAAGGCAGGGTCCAACGGGGCTGCTTACTGGGTGATGGTTGGAGATCAACAATCTCCTTTTTCTTCTAGTGCTATTTTAAAATTCCCGGATGTCCTGTCCCATGTTGCTGTGTCAGGGTCTGGGGCATCCAGGAATTATTAAATATAAGACAGTCCACTGCTGCTACCTGTTCCTCACTGGCTCCTGGTAACCCACTTCATCAGGGTCCCTGGCTGGCTTACTTAGAGGCAATGGGAGCAGCAGCGGACAATTTCCTAGCATCATTTAACAAACCCTGGAGCCCCACCGTCAACACAGCATCAAGGTCCAAGGCAATTTGGAATTGTAAGATGGCTCCACTGCAGTTCCCCACCATCACTTGGACAGGTGAGACCTTTCCTTCATTGCCACCATGATAGCTGGGAGTGGCAGCATCAAAGAGAACTTCCATCCATAGCTGGCATGCACACATGCATTACAAAGTATGGAAGGAATGCACTACCAGGAGGTCGTTGCAGAACATTTGCCCCAGGCATCCTCAAAAATTGGAGCTGCTGCTGCTGTGGCATCTGTTTGGAAGTGTCACTGGGTCATGACTGTTCTTCATGGCAAGTCATTTATTTCATAGAATCATATAGAAGCATGGAATCATAGAGTTGGAAGTATCCCATAAGGTCATCTAGTCCAATCCCCTGCCTATAGCAGGAAATCCTCCTAGAGCATCTCCAGGAAATCCTCCTAGAGCATCTCCAGCAGGTGCCTGTTGAGCCTCTGCTTGAAGATCTCCAGTGAGGGAGAATCCACCATCTCCATAATTGGTTTCACTGCCAAACCGCCCTTACTATTAAGAAGAACCTTTAGTTACAATATTTTTACCTCACTTTTTCCTTCCCAATCGGAGTTGTTCAGCATGGCTTATAATGTACTGCAAAACATGACGGCACAAGAAAACATACACACTGAAATCAATAGAACCAAAATCAGCAAAGCAGCAGCCAGTCAAAAAACACAGAACAACACCAACACTGGAGACAATCGAAAATAGCACAGCACCAAACAAAAGCAGCAACCAGATAGTCAACATCCAAATTCAAGCCCCAAATGTGAGATTAAACAAATGTGTTTTTAATTGTTGCCAAATTGATAGCAAGGATAGAGCCGACCGATCCAACATCCTGGGCTGGAAGTTTCACATAGTGAGTGCCACCACCACAAAGGCTCATTAGACACACTTCAGTTTGTCACAGAAAACACAAGAGCTCCAGCCGGTAACCTCAAGGTCCAGCTTTGACTGCCTCCGTATGCAGATTAGTCTCTACTTCATGCCATGTCTCTTGCCAAGTGCAAGCTCTCATCAGGAATTTTAGCAGCAACATGGGGAGGCAAACCACCCATCGTGGGGAGTATCTGCATGGGCAGCCAGTACACATAAAATAGTTCACCATATGGCAATGTCTGTCTATGGTAGCTGTCCCATGATGAGCAACCCAGCATGAAAGTCTAGCCAACATGATGGTATTGAAGATACATTTGAAACTGCAGCTGGAACTACTTTCCCATTATTGTGAAGAAGTCACTTGTGTGTATGAGGTGGCAGACCACTTCCCAGTTCCTCAGTGGATCATTGTTGGAGCACACAGTGCTGCAGATCATGGCCACCTCAGCTAATCCATCTGTTCATGTCTCATAGAGGCTTATCCTGTAGTCTTGCCCTTAATGAGGAATGGCTTATGAGCAATTAGATAGATTGCATGTTGGTAATACTTATAAATATTCTTGACAGAAGCTCTGGTTACTGTTCTGTTAAGGCCCGTGTATTCTAATTGCAGGGAATAGACAAGGGATGCTATCTCTTCTGCTGTTCCTTCCCTCATGGTGACCAGAAGCCATTCATTCTCTCTGTGGTGCTTCGGCTTTGTGGTTAGCAGAGGTGAAACAAGGGTGGAGCGGAGGCAAGTAGTTCTGCAAGACTCCGTTACACTGGAGTCAGCGGCCCCTCCCCCTTGCTGTTGAAGCCATTCCAGCAGCAACAGGGGAGTGTCCTGCGTGTTGCCTTTGCTGCCAGAATGGCTCCAACAGCAAGGGGGAGGGGCCGCTGACTCCAGTGTAACGGAGTCTTGCAGAACTACTTGCCTTCGCTCCACCCTTGTTACGCTTCTGGTGGTTAACTCAGAAATAAACATATGAGGCTGCCTTCTACCGAGATATATCATTGGTCTGTTTAGCTAGTACTGTATTGTCTTCTCAGTAGGTGTCCAAGAAGGGTTCAGTTAGAGAACTTTCCCAGCTCTGCTAGCTGAAGTCCTTCAACTGGAGATAGCAAGAACTGAACCTGGAGACCGTCACACAAAGCATGCGCTCTATCACTATGCAGAGCACATGCTTTGTGTGACCCTCTCACTTCTCCAGGCTTCTGATAGGCTGCAGAGTTGTGATTCTCCTTGGCTTTCTACATGGCCAGAGGCTGCTGGTGACATCGGCCTTTTCCTCACATGGTAGCAGCTACCACTTGATTCCCATTTGTTTTCCCCTTCCATTGCAGCTAGAATGTCACAACAGTAAATTCCACACCAAACAAGATACGTTAATGTAAAATGAATTGCGGATGGGTGACAATGTTTGATGACACAATATGATGAAACCTACATCTTCATTTACAGTCTACAAGGTGCACTAGTAATCATTTCAAGGGGAGGAAATATTACCATTGCAAAATCCTAAACCACTCATTTCAAACTCCTTGTCTTGGCTCTTCCCTTACTCACTCACTTACGCATGTGCGTGTGCGCACGCGCGCGCGCACACACACACACACACACACATTCCATCCACCCATAATACTGACAAATAGGCTTGGGAATAGGACCTATTATTCTGATTCTGAATCAAAGAAAATTGTGATTACGTCAAGGTGGGAAATTGGGTCATTTAAAAAACCCCACTTTTAGTGGACTCATGAATTACAGTTCTGAGCTAAGCTCCTTAACAGTTTCTGGATGAGAACATGTTTAAACTGTCAAGGAAGATTAAACATTCTCCCACTGTAGACAGGAATCTGCAGATTTTCTTATTAATTCTTCTAATCAGGCTGATTAAAAAACTGAAAGGGGCAGAATAGGTAGGGCCAAACCACATGAATGTAACAGAATAAGAGGAAAGGGAGTGTGTCTGCACAATCCCAAAACGTTAGTGCACATGACTCCTATTAAAGTCAGAAGGATGCAAGCCCTTAATTCTGTATCTAAGGTTGCAACTTAATCATACTTATGGTATATATCCTACGTATGTTTACTCACATACAAGCTCCTCAGAGTTCAGTGGGGGGTTACGCTCAAACACACATGCATAGGCTTGCAGTCTTATTTGGAAGTAAACAACACTGAAATCTTTAACGTTGTCTGGATTGTGCCATTCTAGAACATATCTACCAGTAGTAGTTGTTATTTAGTCAACACTGTGGGTATATAACTCTGATTATATTATAAGTGTGAAATATGTACTTCTCATTTTGTGGATGTGTTTACAGTTTACTGCAGAAATTCTCAACCTGTGGTACGGGTACGCGGGCTGCAGTTTGGGGGTACGCGAGACGGTGCCCCTTATCAGCTGCTGCGATGAGCAGCTGATAAGGGGGAACGAAAAACAGCGAAATTGCCCCCAGTAGCTTCCCTTACCTTGTCTTCTCTCCCGGCCACTTCCATCTTGAATCTCGCGAAAATCTCGCGAGATTCAAGATGGCGGCTGCCAAATCTAGTAAGGGCACATGAGGCAGTCTCTCATGCCTCATATGCCCTTATGAGATTTGACAGCCGCCATCTTGAATCTCATGAGATTTTTGTGAGATTCAAGATGGAGGCAGACGGGAAAGAAGGTAAGGTAAGGGAAGCTATATGGGGCTATTTCCCCTTTTCCCAGGCTGCAGCGTGTCCGGGCGGCTTCTCCTGGTTGCTCCGCAACCCGGAGGTTGAAGTTACAGCCCTGCTGATTTGGCAGGGCTGTAGCTTCACCCTCCAGGTTGCGGAGCGACTGGGAGAAGCCGCCCGGACACGCTGCAGCCCAGAAAAAATGGGAGGGAAAAACCCCAATTTGGGGGGTGCACTTTTTGGGCGTCTGGGGGTACTTGGACTTTGGGGGCCTGCGTAGGGGGTACACGGGCTCCCAAAGGTTGAGGACCTATGGTTTACTGGATTTATGAGTAATAGTGGATGTTTGCCTGGCACGTTACCTGTTTTACGACACTGCCTGTCTTAGGAACAGCTGCTCTCCAGGGCTTCAAACATGGAAACTTTCTCTACCTTACCTGGAGATGCCAGGGATTGAAACTGGGTTCTTCTACATGCAAAGCATATGTTCTACCACCGAGCTACAGTCCCTCCTCTGCAAGTTGCTTCTGTTTTTGGAAGCTGAATCTCATAACTTGGCTCGTGTGTACTGCATATTAAAATGCCGAACACATTAGCGTGTCGGGAGTGGGATGTGGCAACCAAACTGTGCAAACTATTGACATCTAAATGGGAAAATGTGTTTGGTTACTAGGGACTTAGCTATATATAAGATGCAGGAAGTCTTGAGAATGTCTTTGGTGGTGCATGCCGCAGGAGCCCATGGAAACGGCTCGATTGGTATCCTAATCGTGAATCTCTTGTTCCACTAAATCTAAGGCAGGTGGCCCTGCTTCTCCCTGTCAGATGTTGGAAGGTGCAGGCATTCCCATACTACTACTACTACTACTACTACTACTACTACTACTACTACTACTACTACTACTACTACTACTACTACTACTACTACATAACAGTATTTATATACCGCTTTTCAACAAAACGTTCACAAATCGGTTTACAGACAAAATCAAATGATTAAATGGCTCCCTGTCCCAAAAGGGCTCACAAAAATGCAGACCACCACCAACAAACAGCCACCAGAAAAGACACTGTGCTGGGGTGAAAGGGGGGCAGTTACTCTCCCCCTTCTAAATATAAGAGGAGCACCAATTGAAAAAGTGCCTCTTGCCCATTTAGCATGACATATGAACGACAACATTCCAGTTAGAACATCTAATCAATGAGCAAGCAGGGGCAAGGTTTTCAAACCAGTTATGCTTTAAAACTACCTTGTGCTAAAGTGCCGAGGGGGGTGAAGGTGGGGGGAGAAACTTCCTTCAGATTTTTTTTGATATCTACAATAGCTGAGGTTTTTAATGATTAACACTACTCATCAGATCTGTTCCTTCCTGCTAATGTATCATAAAGATCTCCTGCTGCTCCCAGCAGTACCACACTAATTCAATGCGCTAGCAAAATTAGCAGCAGGAAACAAGGCTTTGAAATTCTCTCCCATTTATGAATAGCATTGTTCATTCAGAAAAGAATAGCAGCTCCTGCTGTAATTGTTCCTGTGTTAAGAAGGCTGCAAGTTTATTTTCATTCCATCCGCTTAAAAAAAATCAATGGAAATAAATACACATACAATTAAATATTGGATTAAACAGCCAACTGAGAGACTGAATTTCTTTCACTTTTGAACTCTTCTGATTTTTGTCTCCAAGGGAGGACTATTGTACTCACATTCCTTAGCAAACACTCGATAATGCAGAAAAAGTGCTTTGAAGTTGCCATTGGAGAAAACAGAACAACAGATGGAGTATTGAATAAGCCCACACTGCTGTGTTTTGAATGTTAAGAAAAGCCATTTTTTTTTCGGGGCAAAAAATAGCTTAACATTTAATCGCATTTACATATGGAGGTGTGTGGTTTTGTGGCCAGAGCTGAGAAGGTGACAACTTGTCATGTACTGTGGCCAGGAGCATGGCTTGCATTCAGTGTAACAAATGTGATGGTTCTTGTTCAGCCTTAATGTGGAGGCTGATAGACACGAGTGGTTCAGTGGGTTGAAATGTCCATAAAACATGTCATTGAAATGTCTACACCCAGGATCTCCTGTACAAGGCCATGCAAAGGCTCACGAAATTCCATTTGACAGATGGGAACGCGTCACCAGATGTTTGGGGTGCTTGGAGTTGCTGTTCTTTTGTTCACATCTACAATGACATGGTGTCAGCCGGAGACATTTGCTGTTTTGTTTGTGTTGTGAATTTTGCGATTTTCTGTTACAGCACCATAGCCCAGCAAACTGCAGATGCCAATTTTCTCAGTGTCAGGCTTTCATTTCCACTGCCAGCAGTTACCAAAAAGCGCTCCAACTTCATCAGAGTCGTACGCTAGCACCCAATCATAGTAGCGACCTCATCAACGTTAAGGAAAATAACAGCCTAACCATATTGAATGTGCATCAGCCTGATGTGCTGATTGTCTGAGGTCAGTACAGAAGCTGAACATTAGCATGGCTTTGATTTTTCAAGGATGAGTGTTGCTACTCAGTATCTCAGGGAAGTAGAAATAAACGATGCAAAATGCTGGTGTGTGATTGACAAGCAATATGACTCTCTAAGCAATATCACTCCCACTTAGCTGATTATTTGCATACGGTGAGGTCTTTGGAGTAGTTGCAGGGGTTCTCAAAGTGTGAGTTGCAGTCCCCCGGGGAGTTGCTAGCAGCTTGGAAGGGGATCACAAAGCTCTGAAGAAGGAGGTTCAATCCCTGGAATCTCCAGGCCCCGGGCCGGAGAAGACCCCTGTTTGAAACCACAGTGCATAGTGACTAAGGGCCCAATCCTATCCAACTTTCCAGTGCTGATGCAGCTGTGCCAATGGGTTGCATGCTGCATTCTGGGGGGACAGTCACGGAGGCCCCCAAACAAAGGGAAACGTTTGTTCCCTTACCTTGGGGCAGCATTGTGGCTGCATGGAAAGTTGCACTGAAACGTTGGATAGGTTTGGGCCCTAAGAGACTGAACTGTGAATCTGGACTGCCCCTGGTTCAAATCCCATGACTGCCATGAACTCACTAGGTGGCTTTAGGCAAGACCATGGAAGACCAGGCCATGAGATGAACTGAAACGACCACCTCAAGTGGTGAGCTGAGGAGCGGTGAGCTGTCAAGGGCTGCCCCAGGACCCCCTTTGGCCCGCCATCCACTAAGTTGCTTCACTCGTCTCCTGGATCCTCTTCTTGCTCACTGATTTGAGTAGGAAGAGGACTCAGCCAGTGCAGCCCAATTCTTCCTCACAACTCTGAATGATGACAGCAATGGAGCTGCAAGAAGCAGCAGCAAAGCAACCCTGCCTGGGTTGCTTGCTTACATGCATAATCAAAACAGGATCGCTCGGCTCCATCTTCTTGCTTACCCAGCAAGAAGACTGCACAGGCAGCAAGAAGGAGAAAGAGACGGGTTTGTCACTCTCTCTCTCCTCCTCCTTGCTCCTGCTGGCCCTGTGGAGCATGCTGGGATCTTAGCAGCAGGAGGAAGTGGGAGGAGACAGTGACAGACCTGAAGGTAAGAGGAAGGAGGTAGGGGAGCTAATGATCACTGCACTGTGCTCTGCCCCGCCAACTCTGTTTGCCCACCCAATTGCTTCCCTAAACAGGTTGGCAGGAGGCAGCAACACAGGTTTGCTAATGCTCACATAGTTCTTTGTCTTTTTTTAAAGGGAGGGTTTCAGTGGGCAGAGAAGGCGGAACTGTCCCCATTCAGACTCAGATTGCTTCTGGACAAAACAGATTTCTTCTTCCACTCAGCATCAGATCCACAGCTGGGAGATATGGGAGATGACAATGCTTACTTACCTTACCAAGTTTCTGTAACTAGGACATCAAGCACTATGCAGATGCTTGAGTAATGAAATGCTATCACTCAATGATGTTCAAGATAAGCAAATCATTTGGTTTGCAAGGCATATGACACATTCAACTAAGAATGACAAAGAACATGTTGATAGACATGGGGAAGGGTTATGGGAAAGAGAGTGAATTTCAGCAATTAGGACAAGCATCATTTGGACAAGGATGGTTCTGCCACAAGCATATATTTAATAATGATGATATTTGGGGACATTATCCAGAAGGTTAAGCACCTGTAAGTCCCATGGATTTCAAAAGAAGGGTTAAAGTTATCTCATTACACTCAGTGGGGCTCAGAAGTGTTTCACTTTACCTTTATTTAAATCCTTTGAGAAAATTCTTTGGTTTGCCCATAAACTATGTATATAAGACGTTTATCATATTCCATATGCTTAATAAGGGACTATGAAACAAACCTCTAGAGATGGATAGGGTTGAGAGTGAAACTCAAATTAATTGCAGGACTCATGTTTAAAATAAAGCAACAGGTACTCTTAGGTACTCACTCTTTCTTTGTCATGAGAGATTTGGGGATGACTATAGAAACAAACACTGAATAATTCAATTTTGACCCATTCATATTTCCTTGGTGACTAGTAGGATTTCTAAGCGCCTCATTATTTTTCTTCCTCTGCCATGAAGAAAGCATGAATAGCCGTTTGACCCACTAAGAGCTGAGGGATCACAGCCCCGTGCAGAACCAACTTCAAATGAAATTGAAGTATTTTTCTGATTTACATCATGGCTGTTGGACTGACTCCTAAACTATTCATTTAAATGTGTTCATATATCTCAGTGGTACAACTCATGTGTCACCTTATATACTCTTTCCTTTTTTCCTGTCTTGCATTACTGCTCCTAAAATTTTTGTCCCTTGTTCTGAAGAGAAAAGAATAGAAATATATGTGAATCTATTTAGAAATGGATGAAACAGTTCATTATTTATTGGATTTAAAGTTCCACAGACCATATTTGCAGCAGCTAATTGTGATGGGTCTCCAGCCCTGGAGGTGTGCTTTTGTGGCTGGCGTTGAAATCCAAAGGTCATGTTGTGACTGTCTCTTGCTGGTGAGCCTCATTAAAACAAATAACCAAATGGGGCTCTGATTCAAACAAATAAAAGAAGGTGTCACAAGCCTTAAGTCTGTCCACCTCTGATATTATACTATGTTGCTATACTGTATGACTATCAGCCCAATCCTATCCGTTTCCAGCCCATAGCATGCCAAGCTGCTGCCGGAGTCCACACTGCATGCTATGGGGGGCAACCAGACAGCCCCAAAGAGGTTCCCCACCCTGAACTGCCCCCAAATCACCCCTGCTGCTGATCTACCTGATCTGGAAGGGCAACTGGGAGCCACTCTTGTGCGAGTGAGGAGCCTCCGGCAAATGCATGATGGCAGCACATCAGCACCCCAGGTTTTAAGATGCCTGGTCACTGCGGTAAGGCCCCCATAGGATTGGGCCACATGTCATATAACCAAATTTACAGTGCAATCTTCTGCATCTCTACTCAGAAGCAAGCCTTACTGAGTTTAATGGGATTTACTCCCATGAAAATGTGCATAGGATTGCAGCCTAGACATTCCTAGATCAAACTCTATGTTGATTGTGTTGCTGATGTTAATGGCATGTTTGGAGGTTTTCATTGGTGCTAGAATTATTTATTTATTATTATTTATTGAATTTATATCCCGCCCTTCTCCCCCATAAAAAGGTAAAGGTGACCCCTGACAATTAAGTCCAGTCGTGTCCGACTCTAGGGTGTGGTGCTCATCCCCATTTCAAAGCTGAAGAGCCAGCGTTGTCCGAAGACGCCTCCGTGGTCATGTGGCCGGCATGACTCTCCTTGCCGCAGCGCGTAGCATGCAGCTGGAACACGGAGCACTGTTTACCTTCCCGCAAGCGGTACCTATTTATCTACTCGCATTAGCATGCTTTGGAACTGCTAGGTTGGCAGGAGCTGGCCAAGCAATGAGCGCTCACCCCATCGCGGATTCGAACTGCCGACCTTTCGATTGACAGCTCATGGTTCAGCGGTTTAACCCGCTGCGCCACCCACTGGCCCCCTTCTCCCCCATGGGGGAACCTAAAGCGATACTCTAAATTGTAGGTGCCTTTGTGAAACCTCTGAAGAACATGGCCCCAAGTTCCCCATTTGGATAGATGAAAGACATTATGGCTAATGGGCATATGTTGACCACACTCTTTATTGGTACAGAATTATAAGTCACACTGCAGAACATCAGCTCCATAGAATTCTATGAGATAGGGGAATGAGGGGGGGCTAGGGCACTCTATTTGATGACATTAGTCACTATTATTTTGAGCATATGAGACTTGTCCAGAGTGAACGGTAAATTGCATCATTGCTTTGAACAGAGAAATAACCTGATGCAAATAAAAAAATTGTGATCTCATAACGTATATATTCATGTCACAATAAATTATTCATATCAGTGATAAAATTCTCATTAATTTTTATGGACCAAGATTCCATTCAAAGTTGACATTTTCTTGGCTCTTCCATGTTTTTAGTTTTTTTAATACTTGGTTTTTCCTACTGAGCAGGCAGAAGTGAAGCAAATACTCTTTACAGAGAATTTTATTTTTATGTGCTATCTTATTCATGCTATTGGTATAATTAGAAGTAATTCTACTGTCATTTAAAATATAGGCATAAATCTTGCGGTAACATTCTTGTAACCTATTTGGTATTTCAAACTAAGAGTTTTATTGGGCTTCTTGTAATTAACCAGTCGAGCAAGATCTACCTTCTGACTGTATATAGTGTGTAAATCAGAGAGACATTTTCTCCTTAGCTCTGCTTTTTGACGTATGTTTTTCCAAGCATGTAAAGTACACTATTGGAAGAAATATCTTTGACGGAGAATTTTGCATTCATAAATTGTGTTCTGCATCACTATCGGTAGAGCTAAATATTCAAGATAGGATATCCTTTCTAGTTTGTCTTCCAATGGAGGAATATTTCATATAATGGATGTCAAAAAGGAATTAATTCAGCAAATAGCACAAGAATTTATGGATGAAAATATACCAATACAAACTCCCGGATCATCCTACAAGCAGCTTTTAGCTACAATTGAAAAAGCAACTTTTTCATTTGGATTATACCTCCGCAATTTTTTTAACTCAACAAATAGCAATAGTTCATTACTCATGTACAGAAACTCTCTAGGGCCAGGGTGGCCAACCTTCCACCTTTAGGGCCTCTGCGTTCCTAAGAGTTATGTAGAAGTCAGAATCTTTGTAGCTGCAATCGCTGATGATGCTGCAAAAGCAGCTTCACCTGCTGAATTGCCCTCACCTATGCAGCCATTAAAGGTCCAGGAGCATTCATGTTGAAAGGTTGGACACCCCTGCTCTAGGTTCTTGTATCAACCACGTAGTATTATTGCCTTGGAAAGGGAGGGTGATTGCTCAGTAGTAGGCTAAAACACAGTCAGTAGGCTAAAATACATGGAAGGTGGGCTGTGTTTGGCTTGATGGGTCACAACTTGTGCCAGTTGCTTTAAATACTGATATTTGAATAGATAGCTCCTTCCTCCTGTGAACAGCTGAGCAGCTACCTAGTACCAAAAAAGGAGAAGACACAATGAAGTATAATTGTCAACAAACATACAGATATGCACACCATGAAAGTGGAAGCAATGACATTGCTTCCAGTGATTTATCTTTTTCTCTAAAAATACCCCAGTATTGTTGAATGTGAAAAATTGATGAATAGCAATGATTAATACTCAAATTTACATATTTTACAGGAAAGGAAAAAGCCAAGGATTAAAAAAAAAATACTGGCAAAGAAGCCATGGGGAAAAGATGGCTTAGCTATTCCACAAATACAATGTTATTATTGTGCTTGTAGACTAAATTAGATGTTTGACTGGTGGAGCAATCGAGGGAGTAACATCGGCAATCAAATTGAGCAAACAGGCAATACTATCCCATAGAAAATCTGTTGTGGATAAGGAAAAAGAAAAGAGCTCAGTTCTGTGCATATGATTGTTATATAATAAATGTGATTTTAGAAGTAAAGAATAAATATTGCATGTGGCACAGAAGGGTGTTGTGGGAATATCTTGTTCATATAATTATAGGACTCCTCAGATGAGGGGAGTGGCATTTCAGTTGGCAACCTTGTTCATATCTATGTTTGAATAATACAAGCTTTTTAGTTTTCCCATTTTTCCGCTGCCCGTTATCAGCTGCTAATCACAGCAGCTGATAATGGGGAGCATCTCGTGTACCCCCAACCTGTGGTCCGCATACCCCTAGGGGTATGCGTACCACAGGTTGAGAACCTCTGGTTTAATATATATCAGTTAATTGTGACTGGCTTATTGTGTGTGTGTGTGTGTGTGTGTGTGCGCGCTCATACACACACGCAAACCAAATGCCTTCAGCTGAGACCTGTAACGTCTTTGCTAGTCAATCAGGCTAAAGAACTTTGTGATGAGTTGCTCTGACAGGCAGCTCAAACAAGTTGTCCGCCATTTACTGTAGGGCAAAATTGGCAGGTCAGTGGTGTATGTGGCAACAGAGGCCCAAAATAACCTACATTGGCTTTCAAAGGCACCATTTGATTTGTGCCTAGCCTACTAGACTGCAGGAGGCCTGAGGCCACAAAGCTTTCTTTGTTACAGGGAAAAATGACAAAATTTCAAATTATCTAGCCCAAGATAGAGAAAAATCAATTTATTGTGATGTGAGTCACGAACTGACTGCTTTAATTTTTAACCTTAATAAAGAGTAACAGAGAAATGAAAGTGTGCGCTTCATAATAAATGATTTGACTGAAAGAAAAATGTTCAATATAAGTATTCATCAATCACATTTTGTCACAGAGCAGCCTCATAATATTTTTTCAATAATGTGAAATGTTGATTTTGTCAGCACTATTTTGTTGCAATGCAGTTTCTAAGGAGAGTCAGCATTTTGGGGAAGTATACCTTCTGTGTAATAAATTCTTTAAACGCCTGCAAATATAATCAATGGCAGTGGAACTGGTGTTGGGTTTTCCTGATTTCCCCTGTTGTACTTTTCAAATAACATCAACATTATATACATTAAGTTCTGGCTTTGTTTTGGTTTGTACTGACTCGTGACAAAAATCTTTATAATTTGGATTCATCCGTTCTCATTTGTACTGCATGTGAAGCAAGATTCTGACCTTGACCAGTTAGCACTCCTGTAGCAAATCTTCTTTTTGCTTCCTCGTAGCTAGCTGAAAATAGTTAGATTTTGCAGCAAAGGCAGCAAAATGTCATCTCTACATTACAAGGGTGTTTGGATAATTCATTAACATTATATAACAACGTGAGTTGCTTGTATTTGGGAGAAGTTGCTTAATTCCATCGTTCTCATTCTACGAGGCCTTGGCAGTGCTTTTGAATATACAGTATACCACTTTATCCTACAGTCTTTGGAGAAAGGGCTGCCCTCTCCTTAGGTTTTTATATAAAGCTTGGCAAAATGGCTCCTCTGTCTGATTTGGGCCTCTGAGAAAATTATAACATGAATAATGCATTGTACTACTGCCGATTTGTCTTCAGTCTGTTTACTGAATTATATGCAAGTTTTAAACAACTCAATTTGTACGACTTCTTCACTCTTCCATCATACAGCTGTGGAGTTAATACAGGCTGTTATTATTTGCCTATGCATGTGCCTTCTGTGTGCGTGTGTGTATTACACAAGCATGAAATTACTGGTTTCTTTGGTACATAACACAAAATAAGCATAGACAACATATATACAGCAAGCGTGTTTGAATGTGTAAAACTACCGAGACAATAATTACCTTTTTGCGGATTGGGTCCATATTCAATGTTTTCATTGCATTTTGTGTTTCTCAATTATTTTCAACTTCAAAGTGTTTTCATTAGTCACAGTCTTTGCCTATTAAACATATTACCACACTCTTGCTTTCAATCTTTCTCAAGTGATGTTGGGTCAGGGTTATCCAGTGTCTGGCCTAATGAAGAACTATTGCCAAAGTCCTTGGCATTTATAGAAATGTTTTGAGAATATGAATTTTAAAAAGTTGGAATATGGCTTTAGGGCAATGAATTTAGGGGACAAGAGGAGAGCTCTAAAGTCACAAGGTCAAATGGCATTAAACATATGGATTTCAACTAGATTTAGAGACAGACTTTATCAGCGGTAGTTGGTTGAAATACCCCCCTACAGGCATCAATATGCCTTTTTTCAATTTGTGCTCCTCTTATATTTAGCAGGGGGAGAGTAACTGTCCACCTTTCACCCCAGCACAGTATCTTTTCTGGTGGCTGTTTGGTAGTGGTGTTCTGCATTTTTTTTTAAGATGGTCAGCCCTTTTGGGACAGGGAGCCATTTAATCATTTGATTTTGTCTGTAAACCGCTTTGTGAACTTTTTGTTGAAAAGAGGTATATAAATACTGTTAACAACAACAACAACAACAACAACAACAACAACAACAACAACAATAATATAAAGCTCTGGGCAGCTGATATACTAAATTGATCTGGAAAGCTCAATAGAGATTAGCATTATGCTAATTGGATCTCATAAATTAGTAGGATTTTTATTTTGTTTTGTTGGGAAGTGTAAAAATGCATTTGGGAGAAAATGTTATCTGAAGTCATCATTCAATCTTGTCGCTCATTCTCTCAGAAAGAGTATTTGGAAACAAAAGAGATGGTTCGAGTGGATGCTAAGGGGACGCTAAGGATGCTGCAAATTATGGCTTTCTTGGTTTGAATCTCATTTCCGCTATGGACTCACTAACAGTCCAATCCTATCCTTGAGATATGCCAGCTTATCTCCATGTACGCTAGCGCAATTACATCCCTGCCAGCATAGACGTCCGGTCCACACGCCAATAGATGCACTACGGACACCAGCGCCACACTGACATAGCTCAGATATACCTTGAACACAGGTGCAACTCTTCTGATGGAGAGGCCAAAACAAGCAGATCAAGGCAACTACCTCAGCACCCCAATAGGGGAAGCAAGGTAAGCAAGCGACAGGAAGGAATCCCATTCCACCAAATATTGTTACTGCATTTCTGTCTCCCCTTCCCCATACAAGAAACACCCTCCAGGATTTGCTAGAAACAAACTATTGTTTGTTATTGTTTTACGCTAGAAGTATAACTATCCCTTCATTTTGCAACAACTCAGAGCACAGAATGTCTGTTACCCTTTGGTAAATGCCAGGGACTCCAACAATTGGTACTGCTGGCCAAACACTCGTATGAATCCCTTTCATTTTTCAGGACTCCACTATTGCCACATGGGGCAGGACATTGGTGCTCTGAAGACTTCCACTGTAGCCCCACGGGAGAGGGAAAGGTAAAGTTCAAGCCACCATGTTCTTGGCCCCAACAGGACACAACTGTATATGCTCTCTGGTAGTACTGCTCTCTCTGACACACACAAACATGAAGCATGCGTCTCAACCCAGAGAACAGGTGTGATTGATTATTAGGTCCTTGTTACTCTCTCTGTGTTTTCCTTGCTCCTACAGGCAGCTGTCCCACAGGTGAAGACACTGTACAGACCCCAAGGGCAGCCTATAGCCTGCCTGTGGTGGAGGGGCGTGGGGAGAGTGGAATAAGGTGGAACGGGAGGGGATGATTGGCCCGCCAGACCCAGGAGGGGAGGGATCCTCGGTGGCATGCTACACCGAATCCTATCCCCGATCTCAAGCCTGGTCCTACATGGGCTCCTCGGATTTGTGCCAGCCATTTTGCCGGTGCACATCTAAGGGGACCCATAGGTGCAGCTGGGGCAACACCCAAACATCCCTTCCCCCCCCGAGTGCTCCAGCTGCACTGGCGCTGGCTCAATCCTGCATAGAGTCCGATGGTCCTAGACAGGATTGGGCTGTATTTAAATGAAGTACATGGACAGCCAATTTGTGGGTACAAAGCTTAAATATATTAGCGAGAAGCCTGAGCAACCTGTACTGTTTTCGTCCCGTTCACATGCAAGCCCATCATTATATTCTCAAAGAAAAATGTTACTCCTTTGTGATCCTCCCCCGGAATGTTATACTATTGACGTTAATTAATGGCATTTTTCTTGTCTGTATTCGAATGAGGAGGAAAAGGTATGTGAACGATGGTCGAGGTGATAGCTTTCTCCGTGGATCTGTGAATTAATTATTTCAAGGAATGTATCAACAGCCTATAGAGAGGTGAGTCACTGTATGTTCAAGAGACACAGACATATTTCATATGCTCATCCTTGACTTACCTGCATTATCCCCCATCTGTTTGCAAATTCCATTAAACTCTCTAGCTTTGCTTTCTCCTGGATAAATGATTCAGCACTGGCACAAGCTAATAAGTAGCACCAGTAAATGTTTCCTCTGCCATTGTTGTTGATTTGCATGAATAGGTCTCATGTATATACAGTATGTCACAAAGGCTATTATACCTGGGAAATTTGTAAAGAGCATTGTAGAAATTTGAAGACTTTGGCTGTGCAAATATGAATCGAGTCACAAAAGTAAGCAAACCTTGGAAGGATTGGGATGTTGAAGATGTATATACTACATAACACTAAACAATGGTCCGACATAAAGAATGGCATAATATTTATGTTTGGGATATATGGATTGACAAATAAAAATACAGAAACTGTTGCCACCTGCTACCTGGTGCATGCGTGCGTGTGTTGCCGGAGTGAACACGATTTCAATTGAACACACCAGGTGGAAGGATATAGCAGAGAGCTGTATTGCAAGATGTCAAGCAAGGCACAAGGACCTTGAGTCCACAAGGACTCAGATCATGTACAGAGTGCCACCAGACACAGCTGGGGCTTATATACTTTTCTTCAGCTCCTAGTGGCAAAGCAAGGCAAGGCAAAAGCAGTAGCTTTGGAAATTTTCCATGACTTCACACCCCTCGCAGCCAGTGGCGTTTCCATGGTAGGGGCCGTACCGTAAGTCACGCCCCGTTCTAGTACCATGGTAACGAACCGGAGCAAGGAGGCCCCGCCCCCCTCGCCAGCAGATCATTCCATGCTGCAAAGGCGACAAGCAGGGAGTCTCCTGCCCATTCGCCTTCGCAACGCGGAATGGCTCTGCTGGTGAGGGGGTGGGGCCTCCTCGCTCTGGTTCGTTACCATGGTACTAGGACGGGGCGCGACTTACGGTACAGCCCCTACCATGGAAACGCCACTGCTTGCAGCAGCTCTCTCGCCCCCTCACCCTCTTCCTTCCTTCCTTGAACATTCGGAGCTTGAGAGATAACATGTTCCCCAAAACAACAGAACTCTGCTGACATAGAGGTCTTTGCTGAAGCTCTTTTGGAACTAGGGCAGAGGTTATGATGAGCTGACACCGTTGGAGACAGTTGAAGGCTCTTCTGAGGCAAACTAGCTTGCAAACACAAAATGGAGTTAGTTTTGCTCTGGCCTGGACACCATACTGAAATACGTCATCCGCACTCATGGCGTTCCATAATTCCAGATTGACAGGGGCCCTATCCACGGCAACAACACCATTATACAGTAGAATAGGGGTGTTGGACTAATTGGACTATAGATTATATTGGGCAGTTTCTTAAGTTTAGTTAGTCATAATGAAATCCTGTTGATTTCAGTGGGACTTAGTCATGACTAACCCCCTTCATTTAAGCATTTTTCAACAGAAGATTTTATTGTAAATAGCACATGGAGACATGTTTGAAAAAGGCAGGAAGGAACTGCAATAGAGGCTAAGTACTAAAGTCCACACCACCCCGTTCACAAAGCGGTTTACAGACAAAATCAAATTATTAAATGGCTCCCTGTCCTGAAAGGGCTCACAATCTAAAAACGATGCAGAAGAACACCAGCAACAGCCAGCAGAAAAGACACTGTGCTGGGGTGAAAGGGGGGCAGTTACTCTCCCCTGCTAAATGTAAGAGGAGCACCAATTGAAAAAGTGCCTCTTGCCCAGTTAGCAGGGGTTATGAGGTGGTTATGTGTGGTGGAAATGGGGAGAGCTGTGTGGCAGGGGAGACCTTTTGTGCTGTGAGGGGGTGAGTTGGTGGGAGTGGGGAGAGCTGTGGGGGTGGGGAATGCTGCTATATTCTCCATTATTTCTAGTATGCAATAGAGAGGACCATCTAGACCTCCACTACTATTACTACATCCACTCCTGAGAGACCTGCTTACTATCTTCCCCTCCATGGTATGTGTAGCAAAGGGGTGGGTTGCTGGACACTCACAGGTGGAGTGGAGAGGATGATGAGGACCCCAAGCCCTGTGATGTTCCTAGTGACATAACTGAGAGCACAATGGGCCTGAGTTTACATGATGGGTAATTCAGGCAGAACCTGAATTGACCCCAACTTAACTCATCTGAGAATTGCCCTTTCCAGACTGACCTAGAGGAGGAGTTGCCCATCACTGTTTATAAGTCTTTTCATCCCTGGTGCCTGTATCTTATTTTCTGTACGGCCTCTAGATCCTTTGAATAACTTTGTGTAACAAGAGCATATTGAGGGCAAAGTTTAGGGTTTCTTCTGTAAAAGTTCCACATTTCAAATGTTACTTTTATTTAGCTTAATTTCCCATGCGGAGCTATTGATTCTGCCAGCAGTCAGATTGTTTATAATTTTTTTTAAAAAACACCCTCTATAAATTACTTTTGATATTTTTACACAGGCAGAAAATTGTGGTGCAATTTTTAAATGTTAAGCATCAATTAGGTGCACGCATTCACATTCCCTGAAGTAATTACATCTGTATAAGTGAAACAGTAAAGCCAAGGTCTATGGGTATACGGTATTATATAAGCTTGACAATGGTTTTGCATAGAATTGTCATGAAATGCTAAGTGATTCTTTAGTTAAGTGTTCTTACTAATGCCCATGTGTGAAACAACAGTTCTGTTGGAAGTAATCCAGTATGTTGTTCTGTACAGCTACAGCATGAAAATAATATGGTTGAATTATGAAATTGTTCCATCTTTAGCAAATCATTCTAACAACAGTCCACTATGCTCTGGTGTTCCTTTGCCAACATGAATCCAGGCTCCGTTGCAATGGAATAAATCACTGTTTGTTTTTAGTTACAGAATGTTCCATACTTTTCTATCCTCTCCCCAAATCTTTGGGGGGAAACATACTTGTCAGGCCAATATTGGAAAACATTTATCTTCATTCCTTTTACAGGAGAAAAGTGATGTGCACTTTTAGTAATTATACATATAAATAAATAGGTAGCAGAGGCTGTAGTCTATGGTTACATACTCTAGTTTGGAGATGGTCTGAGTTGTGAAGTCTGGGAGAGAACATCGTACTTGGAATGAAAAATGGTGACCCAAGCTGGGGCTACTATAAATAATAGTCGGAGAATAGTATGTAGAAGGGAGGACCTAACAGGCAGATAATCATCTTATACCTCCCCTTCCATTTTCCTCTTTCATGCCTTCTCCTCCCCAATAAGAAGGGAGAAGGCATGTACAACATGTAGAACTACATTAGTAGTCGGGAAAGTACTAATTCACCTATTATTTCTTTTTTCTCTTTCCCACATGATACACATTTTTCCTACTTCACCACAGGTGAAAAATGCTAAACTTCTCCTCGCCCCCTTTTCATTTTCCTGTACATCTCAAAACTCCCCTGCTTCTGCTCAGCTATTTGCTCATCACCCTCCATTTAAGTACATGGCCTACCATGTTTCTTTCTTCCATTTATTTGTTCCTTCTACATAAAATGTCCTGTGCATGTAAGTGGAGTGAATTAAGTGGAGTCATGTAAATGGAGTGAAGTATAGATTATTGTACCCAGTTGGCAACAATGTTTTAATAAGCCTCTGGCCATTTCTAGAGAGAGAAACCTTATTTTTTTCAACTGGGCATCCAACTCATTGAGGATTCATTGAACATCCACTAAAACCCTACATAGGATGCTGCCTTATCTGGAGTCAGACGCTTGGTCCTTCTATCTCAGCATCATCTCCAATGACTGGCAGTAGTTCCCGTGACGGTCTTCCAACCCGACTTGAAAGGTTCCAAGAATTGAGCCTGAGCTTTTCTGCACGTGAAGCATACGCTCTGTATCACACTGCACTGCAGCTCCTCCCACACAAGTTGCTAAAGCCCTCATTGCATCTGCAGAACTATGGGGGACTTGGCTAGAAATGAGCAGAAAGTAATAAAATGAAAGATCTGATTACAAAATGTGTGATTAATTGATTTATGTCCAATTGAAACTTTAAAATTATGAATTTTTAATGAAAAATTATGAATACGTAATACATGGCCTACTTTGTGAGGGTGAGCATATTAAGCAGACTAATGAGAGAATTATCTAGAGATTAAGAACGGTAATAAATTTAAGAGATGAATCTTCTGCTGAATTGTAAAATATGGTGAAAAGAAAAAAATGTAACCAAATATTTTGAAAGATTAATTATGTAATGATTCCCTCTCTTAATGCCTGCATATATCCAGGGTTCTCAACATTTTGATGGTAAGTCTATACGTATTTTTCATGATGATGATGATGATGACATAAATGTATAAGAAAAATTGGACAATGCATTAGGAAATTGTCTTCACTGATTGTTTTAAAGAAAAGGCAACATAAGCTTTGTTAGTGATGCTAGTGTAAGGCATAAGAATTTACTACAGAATGAGTACACTTTTAGATACATCAACTCCCTATGCCTTACTTAAAAGTGAAGGAGGTCCCTTCTGCCATTTATTTGTGCTACTAACAGCTAAACTGGCCCTTGAGGATTGCACTGCAATCCTGTGATCAACTGTGTATGGGTGTATATATATATGGTGGAGCAGCCTGGAGGTCTACTTGGGGGAAGGGGATGATGGGCTTCCTTGGATTTCCGCCATCTATTTAGCTGGCGGAAGTAGGAGGAGGCCGTGTAATGGCTGCGCCGGCCAGAACGGGGATATGGCGTACACCATCCCCACCCCCTCCCAAGCCAGCATGGCCAATGGCCCCCCTCCCTCGCCGCCTGGACCATCCATGCGGCCACCGGGGGATCCCTTACCTTCCTCTGGCGGCTGCATGGGAGATCTGGTGCCTGAGTAAGGGCTGCGAGCCTAGCAACGGCGGCCCTTATGCTCAAGTCATCGCGAATGTGCTTTACGGAACATTCACGTCGACTTTCAGTGGCTGAGCGCTTGCTTCACTGCTGGATAGTTCCGGTGGATTATGCTGCCCATTAGATACATTTTGGTGGGAATATTTGCTGAGAAAGTTTTCATTGAAATAAATGGAACCACAGCTTTGCTCTGCACTTCCCATTAATTTCCATGTGATCTCCTTTGGAACAGACCCTGGGAGATCTTTTGCAGCTACACAAATTTGTTTAAAAACAAATGCAGGGCAGGGAAGGGGGAGATTGCTAATGTTGGGAGAAGAGGTGGAGCAGTGGCTTCGCTGCTGCAAAGCACTGGACTTATTTTCCAACGTCTCACATGACCCAAAGGTTTGACCACAGTCTTAGTGTGAGTGGCAGGGTCTATAAAAAGTGGTGCCCCCCATAAACAGAGGAATTAAAATAGTCCCACATACAGGATACTGACTTTTGTTAAGAACTTTATTGGGACAAGGAAAGAACTAATGCCATTATTACAAAGGCAGAAACAACAGAACAGGAAAAGAACCCAAGCGAGAGGTCTGCTAACAGCAGGAGAGAGCAACCTGCAAGCCTTTAAACTGTCAACAAGTTCCCCCTTCTGGTGGAGGCCCACTATTATCACACTTGCTGACCATATACAGTTGTCCCCTGTATCCGTGGGTTCGGTATCTGCGGTTTCAGTTATCAGCAGTTGTTCACAAATTCTCCCATCATGCTCTGTCGTCTCATCGCGCCCATGACTCATCTGTCTTTGTTTGCAGCCATCCTGACACTGTCTCCCATGCTGTCTGCTTCCTCTCGCTGTCTGTCTTTGTTTGGAGCCCTCCAGCCTGCTTCCTGTTAGCATTCTAATGCTTTCAAGCCTCCCCTCTGATTTAGAATAGTGAGTAGTCGCCTTGCAGAATGCTTTGTGGCCACAAGGTAAGTGGGGTTCACTACTATCTGCAGTTTTGGATACCCTCAGTGGCAGTGGAAACGTGTCTCCTGCAGATACGGGGGGACGACTGTATACTCTGGGTGACTCAGCTCACATGCTGTTCTACTTCCAACACCCCCACCCAATTCACTGGTCAGTAATAGCCAACTTGTTCAAGAGGGGGGAAACTGTTTTGATAATAATTTGCACATTGTGTACTTATTTCATTATGCATTTTATTTCAACATATATCTGCCTAAGGTTCTCCTGCTGTTAATCTGATACAAAGAGTTTTCCCTTTTTTGTGAGGCTCTATTGGTTTTCACATCAAATAATTGTCCTACCACGTGCAAATGGTGTGCATTTAAAGTGAGGTTGAAACTACAGAAAGACACATTCAAAAGAACAAGTATAGGGTCTGGAGTGTGTGTTGTTTTCCTCCCCCACATATACAGTACATGGCTTCCTGAATGAAACAAAAAAGTGATACGGTACAGTTGTTATTAAATAAAATGTTGGTTTTTCAGCTTTTCCGTGGGGGTAAAATAATTCTGTGAGACTGAACCGCAAGAGTCACAATGACTCTTACATTTCATTATAACCTTATGCAGCTCTTTGTAAATTAACTCCTAAATGCTCATCTCATTCTCCTGATTGCTCCCACCTGGAGTCATAAACCTCTGCATGATAGGATAATAACAATTTCTACAGCACTGTGGAGACATGCTGATGTGGTTATGAGGGAACCGCAGCAGGGCAAACGGTACAAAGGAAGTCTCTTATGTATTCTATAGACTGCAATAATGCTGCTAATGATGCCGCTAATTTTATTTAGTGTGCATTACGAGCCTGAGCAATAAATAATTAAAAAAATAAATAGAAAATTAATCAGACCAAAATACATTTTTTAAATATATAAGAACAAGAGAAATTCCACTCATTCTGCGTTTCTTCGTGTTCTGTTCGTGCTCACGCAACTTTATGCTAATAGCCCCAATCCTTTGGGACCCGTAGATTCATAAGACTGCTCACAAGAGTAAAGGCACATGGGAGCGTTAATGCGCATTATCAAAAGCAATTAAAAACACATGTCCTAATTCAGCTGACTGCCATATGTGTGCCGCACTGAGCTTCCATGACCATTCAGCTGAATGGGTGCTGCGGGCCTGGTTCGTCCCCTGATTCATCTGCTGGGGCTGTGTAAGCAGGCTTGCTAGAACAACCAGTCAGCTATTTGGAAGCTGGGCCAAGGAGCTGCATTCAGGGTAGAATGCACAGCTGGGCCATGTTACTAATATTACAGAAATGATGAACTCCGGTCAAAAAACGTACAATTGTTACACCTGAGTGAGACCTTCCAAATTTGCCTTGCATTTTTGGCAAAATTCAGTGAACATTCCACATGAGTGTCAGGGAACACTCAAGGAATATAATGGTGAATCACTGTGTGTGCATGGAACACTTCCCATAATAGAAGAAAATGGAAAGCCTGAGTATATGCAAGCCTTGGTGCACTCCCATGTAGCACTGTTACCAGGTATGCTTTTAGCACATATTAGTATTTGCTGCACACATGGGGAAACTATCTCATGTGTTGGGTTATCTTGTTGTCTTGTGCTCCCTGAGGCATCTGGTGGGGCCACTGTGTGATACAGGAAGCTGGATTAGATGGGCTTTTGGCCTGATCCAGCAGGGCTCTTCTTATGTTCTTATGTTCTTATGACCCTGTGTGGTGGCAAGTGGCCTGGGGAAATGAAGAGGGAGACATCCATCGTTGGGTGGGGAATGAAGAGGGAGCCTGTGAATGGCTTTTGTTCACAGGGTGAAATGTGCTCTGCAAGCAAGGTTCGGTTGCCCATGACATTTTCCAAAGAGCAGGTGAGGATGTGGCTATCCAAGCCAGTCGGATAGTTTCTCTGAGAATCAATACAGGTGTGGCCTTCCTCTTGGCTTGTGGCTCTGAGGCCTCTTGCCATTAGTCCTGCTTCTAACTCGCAGTAGTGGCCTAAGTCATGCCGTCCTGGCAGGCACCCAGCACCATGTACATGTTCCTGCACAGCTGAAAAGTCTTATCAGCCAACAGCAGTTAAAGCAGTATCCTGTTGGTTTTTCTGTGATAGGTTGTTATGCGTTTGTTCCTAGACTGCTTTGAATATTGCCCACATACCCCCCAATAACACAGGAGACAGACAAACAGTTTGGATGACATATGAGTCACAATTTATTTAAATTAATGCATATAATTTTGCAGCAGGTCCTAACAGCCCTGACCGATTTATGACCACCCGCTTTTAGTGTGGGCTCCTTTCTCTGAGGAGACAGCCAGCTACGATCTATTTCCCCCTTTGAGTGTTCCCACCCTGACTCCAAGCAGTAGATTGTCAGTGACAGTCTATATGCTTATCTACATCTACCACTGGAGAGGAGGTTGAGGAAGTTCTGGCTTGCAATGCCCTCCCCAAGCCAAACAGCCTTTGAGGCTGACTTGACAATCCTTGTCCAAAGGGGTTCCCAGCCAAGGCAGACAAAGGGGAGTGTAGGAGAGTGTTTTGTGGGTGTGTGCCAGTCATTACGTGAGGAAGATGAAGTGTATATAGAGATTGTATGACATATACCAGAGGTTCTCAAAGTTTTCCCAGCAAGGTGGGGAGAACTTTTGAGTATTTGCAGGGCGGGACAAAAATACATTTTAAACACTTACCGGGGGGTGGTGGTCTGGAGAGCTCCGGAGGGTGCGGGGAGGCCTGCGGACCCCTCCACAGGCCTCCTTGAGCATTAGATTGCCATGGAGTGATGATTTATGACCACTTCCGATTTCGCGAAAACGTACACACACCCCGGAGCTCTCCAGGACCCCTGGTAAGTATTTTTAAACATTTTTTGTGGCAGCGCTGCCATCGCCACCATGCTGTCTCCACCCCTTAAGGTGGCAGGGAACAGCATCCGGTTCTAGTGTGATATAGCATTCGGTTTCCGGTTATATATAGCATCCAGCATCCGGTTCTAGTGTGATATATCACTTTGTGAACCTCTGACATATACAAATGTTTATTAATTATTAGGCATTAATTTTCTGAGTTATCCACATGTTAACAATACTTTGCAAAAATGGAAGTTTCCTGGAGAATAAATTTAGAGCGGGAAAGTGGTAGGACAAAAGGTGTCTAATCGGAAGATTTCAGACCTGGAAGAGTCCAGTCCACGAAGAGCAGGACATGATCGTGAATCCCGGCTGGTCATTATCTTTACCTAGTAACATTCCTATAGTATTTTTTTAACTGCCAGTCACATGCAATTTATTTGCTGTTACACCTGAATAAATCACCTACGTTCTCCGAATGTGTGTACTCCTCTTCCCCCATAATTTGATTATAAGAGGAAACTCAAGCTCAATCACAGCCTATAGAAGTCTATGGTTATTTTTCTTTCCCTGAGAGAAATGGATTAAAAACTGAAAGGCGTAGGCATGAATCTCTTTTCCACCTACCTGATTCACAAATGCAAGATCTTGGATTTTCAAGGCGCTGCCTCCAGGAATAACAGTACGTTCACTTGTGTGGCTGGAAATTAAATTGAGTGGCAGATTGCATTTATGGAGCTTTGTAAAACTTTGAAACTACCTTTTTATACTGGTATTTTAATATTTACGAAACAAAGCATAAACAAAAACTGATTTCAAAGCAGCAAACCTCTGCTAATTTGCATCTCAAATACATACATCATTTTGATGACTTACACTACTGTGTACACTGTTGAATGAGATTAAAAACTCAAACTGGCCTATTTTTGTAAGACAAATGCATCCCCTGGTCATGTTTTCTAAATTATTAAAATTTTATAATGCGTAGAGGATGAAAGTATAGAGAAGAATGGACAATGCCATTGTGGTGCCTTCTGGCCTGAGTTTATTTGATAGATAGCTCTTTGGAGATAAACTTATTTTATTTTGCTGATAAATCCAGTTTGAAACCTCTGTCTGATTCAGTTAATTGTTCATCAGAAAATTGGACTCTGTGTGCACAATCTTTTACAAAGAGTTTATGGATAATTATTTGGGATTACATTATTTTTATTTATCCCTCTGTGCAAGTACATTCTAAAACTTTATTTTTGCCAACTGACCATAAAAAAGATAGACCTGGTTTATTCTTGTGCTTTTAACAACAGTTGATGAGCAGTAAATGAACAGGTGAAGCATTTTACAACATGAGGATAATTGCTGTACTTCAAGATTCTGTTAAAGTTCCAGCTACAGTGACCCTTTGAGAAGTTGGTGCCCTTGATCTCCAGTTGTCAAAAGGCAGATTTTATTTATTTATTTTGCTAGTGAAGTATTTTCTGGTCAACTTAAGATTGTCTCTTTATAGCCACTGCCAGCAGCATCAGCGGGAGACTGTCACATCCGATGAAAGAACCCAACCTTGTCTATAAATATGAGAAAGCAATCAAACACTCACACCGAGTTTTCCAAACAAGAAGCTATGGAGCAAAATATCTTGAAAGCAATTTCAAAAAGAGAACAAGAGCAAAAATCTTTGAGGCAATATGAAGGAGCTTGAGTAATGAGTACTACGGAATGAAAGCAGTCCTGGTGGGACATCAAGAAGCTAGGGATTTGAAGCAGGAGTCATTTGCACCTCAATGACAACAGCTGGAGGCAATTGTAAATAATATGTTACCTATGACTCCAAAGCAACCAGCTGATAGTTGTGGGAGTCACCACCCTCTTTTATAAGCTCAGATGAAGAAGGCAGCAGGATCACTTCTAGGGCTGCCAAATAGCACATTGGGCAACGTGGATTGAAAGTCTTTGTTAGAATGAAAGTTGATTTGGGGGTAGGATGTACTACTGGGCAAGGATCACATTAATTTGAAAAAGCAATTGTTTGAAAATTAAATGGTGTGGAAAGCACAAACCTATTTTCAGAGGGCTAAATGAATACTCTTCAAGGGGACAGAACAGACTAATCATCATCATCTGACTATACTATAGAGATACCAAAATGAGTAGAAATACAACTTTTGGAATGGGAATGTTTTTTTTTCCCCCTTGCAATATCATAATCTCTTCCCATAGTTGGCAACTTTCCTTCTTTTCTTAGCTTTTATTTTGGAAATAAATGAGGGGGAAATGTTTAAGGCTGCAACCTTGCTTGGAACTTAAGCCGCTGTAACATGCAACACAATCCTATGCTTCAACGGTTCTCAAAGGTTTACTAGGGAGTAGGGAATGTGCTGCACATCATTGCAGGGGTGGCTAATGGTGGCGATGGCACTTCTGGGATCACATCACTTCCGGGAGAAAAAAGAGGGTTCTGGAATCACCGGGGGTCATGCCGGTAGTCTGGAGGTTGTTGGAAAAAACAACATATGATGCTCCTCTGATTGAGCATCATATGTCCTACCTAGACAATTTGTGGCAGACTCCTTGGTCTAGAATCTAAGCCCTAGATCTTTATAGCATGCTCGAAATCAACTCCAGTCATCTACAAAACAAGCAAATAAAACATTCATCTGATCTAGCATATTTGTTACTGGAACATTGCAAATAAATAGGTATGTGAAACTTGAAGAAAAAAATACAGCTACTTGACCACCCTGTATGCACCCCAGTAGGAGTAGCTTCCTAAGAGGTAAGGAATCAAATGATCACACTTGATACAACTGGTATACCTGTAGTGTTTGTGTTGCAATTGGAATGGGCTTTGCATTTGCTGCCATGTAGCAATGAAAGATTATTTTACTTCAGGAAGAAAAAAGAAGCAAAAAGGATTTAGTCTACCAAAAGGGGGAGGAAAGGAAGACACTGATTTCTCATTCTGAATTTAATCTGCATATTAACAGCTTTCATTGTTGTTTTTCATCCAGGCTTTTCTGCTTTGCATTTTTAGCTTCTCACAATCTCCATTTCCCCCCCCCTTAATATTGTATGTGTCTGATTGCCTGGAAAACGACAAGAGATGTTTTAGAATTTTAGGCATAAGTCATTAAAAGTTTTATTTTTATATTCTGGGCACTCAAAAGCTGTTAAACATATGCTGAATTATTGCAAAACACTTTTCTGTCTCCTGGGCTTTGCATTACACACATAGCAACAGCTTTCAGTTACCTGGTAGGAAAGAAGAATCCTTTCTGGTGACAGGCGCTTCTTGATTAGACGTTGGAGCTTGTCTTCCTGTTACTCTAGAGGTCCAAATAGATGGTAGTATTGAACATATTTGTAAATCTGTTAAATTGTTCACAACTTTAATGTCTTTTTGGAGTTCTTTCATTTTCTTTAAGCATGTGAGCTTTGAATGAAAAAGGATTAGAGGCTGTAGCTAAGTGGTAGAACCGAAAGATTCCAGATTCAGTCCCAGGCATCTCCAGGCAGGTAGAGCCGGCAAAAAAACCTACAGGTTAGAGCAGACGGTGCTGTCCAAGGTACACCAGGCGTTTGCTTTGGGCAAATATTCCCCAAAGACCGAGTTGTGAACAACTGCTATTTTATTTTCCCGAATCCCACCCAGCTTACTTTTCAATGGTAGCTTAAACATATAAGGCTACAATCCTAAACAACTTACTAGGGAGTAAGCCCCATTGAATGAAGTAGGACTTACTTCCAAATAAAAGTGTATAGTGTTGTGCTGTAAATCATTAGAAGTATAAAGAGAGGAGAAGGAAAAGTCAGAAAAACAGTCACCACCTCCAATTGCTGGTGCATTTCCTTTCTCACAGTGGTCATATAACCACCAGCTGCCTTATGATGTGGAGGAGAAAGAAAACCAGAAAGGCACACTTTTGTACATTTACCCATTTACTTTTGTAATGTTCCTATTGATTTGAATGATTTTTTATCCATTTATCCCACTATTATAAATGATTTGGATGATGGGGTACTGCAGTGTTTCCCAAACTTTTTCGACTTGCGGCTCCCTTGACCATTGGTGACCATTGGCCGTGGCTCCCCATTACATTAGGTTGAAGCCTGTCAATTGGCATTGCACTGTTTTTCTGAGAGGATTCCATAGCACTCCGCGGCTCCCCTGGCTGGTTCCCGTGGCTCCCCTGGGAGCCATGCCTCCCAGTTTGGGAACCAATGGGGTAAAGGGGAAGCTTATTAAATTTGCAGATGATGCAAAGCTACGGGGGCAACTAGCACCAACCATCCAAACTAGGATCCAAAATTATCTTGATGAGCTTCACCAGTGTGCCCCTCCCCATAACGTGAAGTTCAATAGAAACAACTGTACATTCCTGTATAAAGAAATGACATCGAACAAAGACAGAATTTTGCAACTAGAGGTTAATACGGGTAATGCGGTCATAGTGAGGAGTGAAAAAAAGTAGCGAGCCAGCCGATTTGAAACAGTACCGATTTATCCGGGTAGAATGAAGCAAAATATACCACGGACAACAGACATAAATCAAACCCAAAAAACTGAACCGCTGAGGACCCGACGTTTCGTGTTTTAATCCAAACACATCTTCTGGGGGCTTCCTAAGGCTTAGTAGATGTTAACTGTCAAACGCCTCGTGCTGTTCGTTGTTCATGTCTGTTGTCCGTGGTGTATTTTGCTTCATTCTACCCGGATAAATCGGTACTGTTTCAAATCGGCTGGCTCTCTACTTTTTTTTTCACTCCTCACTATGACCGCATTACCCGTATTAACCTCTAGTTGCAAAATAGTTGCCGGTTATAACAGTCTCCGTTCTAAAAAAAAGACAGAATTCTTGGGAGCAAATTATCTTGATGAGCTTCACCAGTGTGTCCCTCCCCATAACGTGAAGTTCAATAGAAACAACTGTACATTCCTGTATAAAGAAATGACATCGAACAAAGACAGAATTCTTGGAAGCTTGGAAAAGAAACAAGTCGTCTTGCTTCTGCAATAGCTCCCCTAAAAACAAAACAAACAAAAACTGTTTTCAAAATCACACCTAGCATTACACATGGGTCATGCAATTTAGCTCTTGACCTCTAGTTTAGACCTTAAGCTAATGTTTTTCTATAGCTCATAGTTTTTGAAAAATGTGTGTTTGTGCTTCTTAAGTGGGAGAAAAAAACAAACAAAAAAAAAACCTTGGTTATTAATTAAGGCTGCAATCTTAAAACACTCCAGGAAAGTGCTGCCAGCTGAGATGAGGAAGAATCAGTTGAAGGAACTCAAGCAGGCAAGAAAACAAATGCAGTGGGATGAAAAAGCTGCCCTGCTCTTGAGAATTTGAATCTTCTGCAGCAGCCATGCAGGCTAGTGTGGAGGGAAGGCAGGGGAGACTCCCGAAATGAAGACTCAAGCTGGGAGAGAGAGATGGTCAGCTTGCTTCAAAGATGAGCTTGTGCCTACCTAGCTGATGTCATCATGGGAGAAGAGAAAAATAACTCCGAGGGAAGCTGCCAGGGAGAAGGAGAGCATCAACAATGAGACCTGCTCAGCAAACACACACTGCTCCCACAACGCCTCTCCTGCTGCCATTCAGCTCGCTTTCTCCGACTGCCAGTAGAGCTGCCAGCAGGACAGGCAGGCAGTGTGGGGGGGGTGGAGCGTTGTTACCATTGCTGCTACAGAAAAGGTGCTAGAGGAAGGGATATTTGCTGCCTCCTTATTATAAGCCGCACCCTTAAAGTTTGGTGCTATTCTTTTAAAAAATAATTTTTTAAGTTAGCCCCTGCCTCTGTACAAAAAACAGCAACCTCGATAATCTTCATCTTTCTGTCCATCTTCTTCTTTATGGTGAAGATGTACTGGGCCAGGACCACCCCTCCGACCAGGGCACACACGCTAGTGCTGGCTACCGCTCTCATTTTGGCTACGGCGCTCTTGTCCATCGTCGCGGCAGGCTCGACCTCAAAGCCGGGGGTGGTGGAAAGTAACGACGCTGGGAGTGAGGAGCCTAACGACAGCCCTCGCGCTCTTCCTTTCCCTTCAGGGTGACTCTCCCAGGCATCTCGCACCACCAGCCACTCAGTCAAGAAGCTTCCACGCTGCGGGAGCACAGCTGAACCCCCTCCCCCACCACAACACACACCGCCAAACGAAGCGAATGGTGGTTGAGCCTAAAAAAGCTCTCAACAGTTCAATTCAGCTAGTTCGGAATGAGTATTGCTGGTAGGTCATTACCTCTCTCATGGACTCCTGTAGCATCCTCCTGTTCCAAAGCTAGCACCGAAGGAGGTTGCCTGTGGCAAGGACATGTTTGTCCTGTCGTGGCCCGGACCCTAATACACAGCCACCGCCTGCTCTGAGGGCTGAGGCGAATGGGAGGGCCTTTTTTTCCCCGTGCAAGCCTCCAAAGGAGGTTCGGCACATCGGGGACAGTTGCAGTGTGTGAAAACATGCTCTGGGAAAAGCCCTCCCGCTTGCCTCTGCCTACATCCCAATTGAAGGCCGCACCCCTAGTTTAAAAACTTTAAATTAGGCGGGAAACATGCGGCCTGTACTCGGGACAATACTTAATAAGTATTCTGAATACTCACTCAGAAATATGTCTCTAAACTGTTCATTGCTTGTCTCCTTTGTTATGTTTAGCTTCAAGACCAGTCAACATGAGCCTTTATCATAAACCTTCTTGAGTAGGCTTGTCAGCAAAAGAACACAGGCCAAAGTAACTGCATGGTGCTGTTTCTTGTTTTAGGGAAGCCTTGTAATTGAAATTCATCTTTGAATATATTCCATATTGTTAATCATTGGCTTATCAGCCTTGACACAGTTAGAATTGGCCCCGTTTTTATTGTAGACTACTGAGCTATATAATTCTGAAAAGCTTGCCTCAAAGCAAGGGCTGTGTTAATGCACTCATTTTACTTGTATCCAAACCCACAAAATTAGAATGTGAAGAATTTAGGGAACTAAACATAATAGGAAGAAATACAATGGACTCTAGAGGGATGTAGAGGGAAAAATATTTTAAGAGTTACTGGGGAAACTTTTTAAAAAGCTTTTAAAATTAATGCATACGTCTCACTGAGATCCAGAATAAATGTTCAAATATGATGTGGGAATTTCCTCAGAATTTTGTCCAGGATTCCATATCAAAATGCAATCAAACATTCATAAAATGGAGTTTTATCCTTTGGAAAAATGACAGTTCCCACCCCTGTCTGTCAGTGCAATCCTGACTAGGATCCGGCGGCGGCCCAGGTCCTCCGGCCAGATCCTGAGCCCAGGTCGGAGGTCTACTCGGGGAAGGGGACGCTCGTCCCCTTCCCCGGGTGTAAACCGGGGCTGGCCCGATAGGTCTCCTCTGGTTTCTGCCAGCTAAATAGCTGGCAGAAGTCGGAGGAGACTGTGTAATGGCCTAGCCGCCTGGCAGGGATGGGGATATGGCGGGCACCATCCCCCTCCGCCTCCCAGGCCGGCTAGTCCAATGCCCCCTCTCCCTCACCAAACAAGCCAAACAAGCAATTTGTTGTGAAGATGGTATGGGAACTCTGAACACAACCCTGCCACTCTACCAAGAAATGGAAAGTAAATCTCTCGTGGCCCAGAGTCTCTGATGATGCTACCTATCTGAAGATTCTGCACCTTTATTGGGCCAGTATACATATATCACAAGTTGAGCAAATTTTGTCAACGGTGGAGAGAAAGCACACCCTTTAACCTGAAACACAGAGAGCAAGTCAGATATAGCTGAGTGCACTTAGATTGCATTGAAATTTTAAACTCGCTAATTTCCAGTGGCCTGAATGTCTCTGGCTTGCATGAGATGCACAGATGCATGATTGCTTTCAACATAGTTCTTTGCTATCTCATACGGTAGGCATTATCTGGGTCAAATTCAGTTCTTTGTATCTCTCAGTAGTAAGAGGCCTCGATTTTACTTTCAAATAAACTGAATTAAAGAATACAGGTCACATTAGTGATGGTTCATCCAAGGAGATATATCTGAGTAGCAAATGTTGTTTGACAGTATGTCCACCACCATTACCTCCTTTCCAGAAGGATAGTTTCACTGCATAGCAAATGTTTGTAGCATCATCAGTGCATTGTGCAGACATGCACATAAGGCTGGATTTAGATACTGTAGTTCTTCACTTTGCAAGACAGTGAGTCATAGCCTCATATTCTGAGATTTTATTGTCATTACATGCCCAGATGCAGTTTCAGAGTATTCCTTTTACAAGCCCGTCATTTTTTAATATGATCAGAAAATGACATTTCTGGAATTTAATGCAAAAGCTGGTGCTGTAGTAACTCCTTAGAAAGACCTGCCTTCATACTTTCTGAGCAAACACTCACTTGGTAGATCTCTGGTGTAACGGTTTTTGTTCAAACTGTTTTTGCTGCTTGAAAACAATAACCATTTCCTTGATGGGCCCCATCTTACAGAAACAGTCTCACAGAATTTCTGTTTGCAGAAGTCAAAACATCTAGTTAAAAATGATTAAGACCATTTAGAGAAGTACAGTAACTGCAATTCTATAGCCCGGATTCTGAAAGGGATTTTTAAATTTAAAAAACACACACACTACACATTTAGTTTCCAAATACATATTATAGGTCTTTGGGATGGGGTTGGCTTGATGACATCTTTAATGATTTTGCAGCCAATACAGTTTGCAATGTGCAAATGAAGGTAATTGCATTTAATAAGGCTGTCTTGGCTTTTATGTAAAAATGTTTTCTGGTGCCATCTTGATTTTTTTTTTTTGATGGAAATGCTTAGCATGTTTGCTGTATCCGAAAACTTTAGATGTAATTATGTGCCATTCTCAAAAAGATTGTCAGTTAAGACATGCACAGTTATGGCAAAAAGGGCATTTCGGGCGAAATCCACACTAACCTTCTGGCGCCAGAGCAAGCGCTAAGGCGCGGGAAGCTGTCGCAAATGTGCCATAAGGCATGTTTGCGCCTACTTTAGAGTAAGGGAATCACACTGCTGCATCTTCCTGAAGTACCAACTGCCGTGATTGCTCATGGTAGGAGCACTGGAGGAAGAGGTGGGTTGCCACCGCACCTCCTCAGTTAAGAAGATCTTCCTCAACAAGTGTGATAAGGATTGGAGCATCAACTGAAGTAGCTGGGTGGGCAGCAATCTGGAGGTGGGTAGTGGGGCACCATTTCTCACTTCACTGCCCCCTCCAGACAAGCCTGCCACTTGAGACAACTGCATCAGTGAGCCTTATGGCTAGGCCGGCCTGGCTGCTGGCATATCTTCTTCTTTGGCCTTGGCCCCCAGAGCAAGAGTATGAAAAGACTCCATCTGCATGCAGGACATGGTGTCAGTAATGCCATTCTTAAGGCTAAGTGAGGGCTGGCGGTGGGTAGAGCTGTCTTAGATAGATGCAGCAGCAGATCAATGCAATGTTCCACCTCCATTCCAAGACTGGATCCAATGCCTCCCCTCTCCGGCACCTGAAGGGAGTTAAAGGGAAGTAGCAGTTTAAGATGGGCGTCATACTTTCCCCAACTATATTACAGGCAAATGAATTACAACATGATTAAAAAAGAAGGGAAGCAAGTATCTGAGTAGCACTGATGTATCCTTTTTGTGTGTAGTTTGATGGTTTCAAAATGTTTCTTCTTTCTTAAATTATTCATTTATGAATGCACAAAATTATTCTCAAGTAATTAATTTGTGAATTCTTCCTTCTGGCATTTTGGCAAAATGTATTAAATGTTTAATTTACAGTTGGAACCACACCAATTTTATTTTAAAATGTAACAGTATTCCCAGTAGCAGATTATTTCTTTCCACCAACTATCGTTTCTTCAAATATGACGTTTGTTGTGTTAATTAAAGTGAGAACAGAATTCAGGGGCTGAGTGCTGCTAATAGGTATACTGATGATCAAGGGAAGTTCAGTCAAGTCAAGGAACTGAACTTCTGATCCTTGTAAGGTTAATGGCAGCTACAAAATCCAACATGTCCCTTAATGTTTGAAAATTATAAGTTTTTGACAGATATCTCCATGCTTTTTCATACAAAAAATATTTTACGTATTAAAAAACAAGGAGTCAATTGCTTAATGCGAGACTTGCACAGTTTGTTTGTGTATATAGCAATTATTTTCCGTTTGGTTTGAATCATTACTACTGTCAAAATACCCTTGCCCATACTTATTTTTAAGCATATGAGTTTTCTGACTGAACTTAAGATTTGCCAAACATTTAGAAGTACATAGAATGTTCAGAATGCAATAAAATATTAGCCATCTTCAGTTGTTTGCTTTCCATGGAGACCAAATACGTGAGGGGCTCCTCCAGATTGAGGGGGTCTCACCCCCACCGATGATAGCTCCACCTCCTGCTTTTGAACATGGGGAACATTTTGAGGGAGAGGACTCCAGAATAGAGAACAGAGCTCTGAAGAAGGCTACACACTGAGAGCGCAATCGAGTGCAAAGTTATGTCAGCGGAGCGAGAGCTCCACCAGCCTAGGGTGTGCACGTTTTCGACAACCTGGGAGTAAACGGCACCAGCGTTATCACCTGCATGTGTTTGCACTGTTGTGCTAGCAAGTGAAATCCAGTTGCTGCTGCTGACCTGATAATTTGATGGTACCTTAGATTCAACGCAAAATCTTGGTGAGGGCAGTCACCACCTAAGGTAGCTCCCTAGCTCACTGCACTGCCGCCACCCTCCTCCTCTGCCGGGCTTCTTGCCAAGCCAAGAAGGTGGAAGAGGGAAAGAGGAAGTGAGATGGAAGCTGATCTAGTCCTTGTAGGGTCCTCTTTCCACCAATCCCACTCTATCTTTCCCATTGTCTCTGTTTTGAAATGGCATAAAGTGAGAAGAAGAAAGAGAATAGCGATGGCAAAGAGGAAAGCTTGAAGGGGGGAAACAGGAAGATCAGGAGTGAGGGCAGTGAAGGGATATGGAAAAATGACAGATGAAAATGCAGAGGGAGTGACAGGGCAGAGAAGGCACAAGGATGGTGAAAAACATGGAGAACAAGCATGGGGAGAGATTGGAAGCGGCAGGGCAGATGCCTAAAATGTGGGCATTGTGCTCCGCACCGTATGAGGCACAGCAGGTACGCTTGGGCTGGGTCTGAACACCCCTCATGCATTCACTGAATGCAGAAAGACATTCTTAACAGAGTTACTGAATATAACTGTGGACAGTTGAGCCTGTTGTAGTGCTGCCTCTCTGCCACACACTCTTGAGATGCACTGGAACAAATGCAAGAACCAAAAGGTGGGAACCCCACAGAGGGACAGATGGATTCCATTGGTCATTATTGTTGCTGGTGGTTTTTCTGTAGGCCTCTTGTTTGGTCTTCATTGTTCAGGACGTGAAGTGTATACTTGTCTCTGCACAAATATGCTTGCTTTTTTTTTTTTTAGAGGGTTGCCTGTGGAGTGCCAGAAGAGATGAAGACAGGAGTAATAATGGCAAGCAGCTGCAACAGATAGTTCTTAGGTCTGGATGCATAGTTATGTTGACTATATGCTACCTCCAGGTTCAGAGGCAGTGAGTCTCTGGATACATGTTGCAGGGGACAGGTACACTTTCACCTCATGATCCAAGATACGCTTGGATCATCATCTAGGCACTTGTGGGTTACCCAGAAATAATTGGTGGGCTGCTGTGGGAAACAGGGTGCTGGAGTAGATGAGCCTTTGGCCTGATCTGCAGGGCTCTTCTGTTTTTAGTTGGAACTAGCAAACAGGAAAGTGGTTGAGATATAGGGTTACCACCTTGCTCCTGTTTGTTCTCATATCTCCTTCACAGGAGTCCACATTTGAAGTTAGATAATATCACCTTTCAGACAAGATATACTGATCCCATGTAGAGAGTTACATTAGATTTCTGTCATCACGTAATATATTGTCTCCTTCTTGCGCGGACTATGATGCTTAAAACAAAGCATGAAACAATCAAATGTGTTTAGAACGTATACAATTGGGGGGTCCAAAGTGTATCTGTTTGGTTGTACTTCTTTTCTGTAGAACAAGACTTACATCAGTTCCGAAATGTTTAGAAATCCCGCCTGAAACCATATTGACATTCTGTGAATGAGTACTTCACAGAATGTTTCGTTCTAGGGGAGAAGGGGAACGATTCATTTAGTGGTACCCTCAGGATGGTTACATGTTACAAAGCATTGCTGTAAGTTGGATGCAAATATGTCTGGTAAGAATTCTGTAAAATATTTGAGCATATACCCTTCAATGGAGGGGCAGTTCTACTCCTGCATGCCATTGTAAAGCTTTTCTCTTCAACAAAGTGAATGAGTACATTCTTGGAGACGGAGAGCTCCAAGTGTGTACCACAACATCTGGACTAGAAATGAATTCTTGGACCTAGGTGCTTTGACTTAGAGCATACGAAGGAACAGCATAGGAAACTGCTTGCTGAATCAGACAATCAGTATTGTCTACACAGACTGGCCACAACTCTCTAATATTTTAGAATGGGTTATTTCCAGGGCCAGCCCAAGACTGCCTGACATCTGAGGTGGCATGCCAAATGCTGCCCGCTTACCCTGTGATATGCCAGCCTCTGCTACTCCCACACTCTAATGTTGTGGAACTTAGCACTCTCTTGCCCTCCACGTTTCCTCTTCCACTCTGCCCCCTCTTCCTTTTCCAATCTAGGACGTGGAAGGAAAGGAAGGACAATGACAGCAAATAGGTGGACAAAGATGACCCACCACCACCACCCTGCCAAATCTGCTGCCTGAGACAACTGCTTCAATTGGTCGCACAGATGGGCCAGCCATGGTCATTTCTCTGCTCTACCTGGAGATGCAGGGATTTAATTTTGGATGTTCTGAGTAGAAAGCCTGTTGTGTACCACTGATGTACAGTCCACCCTGATACATATTTTATATTTGTTCTCATCATTATTGAAAAAGGTGGAGCTTAATAGTTAACAAAGACCTCCAAAGTGTGTTATAGTGAGTTGATTTATCGCTATCTGGCTCTCTTTCAAACTCCTTCCAGATTCTGATATATATTGTATAAACTACAGCATGATGTGATGCTTATATTTTATGTTAATTTGACATTCATGTTAGCTGCCTCTCACACTAACAATAATCCATCTGAACCAGCAGGCATGAATACCAATTACTGAAAAGATTGGAGCTCATCCTTTTATTTTCTTCTTCCTCTTGCTGGTAGACATATGTCAGCAAGCCGGGAATAGCACAGATGTATCAAAGTCTTTCAAGTAACTGAGTATCTAGATGTATTCCGTGTAATGGAACAGGCTGGATCTGACATGCTCAATCTAAAGTGGAAAAAAAGATTTCTGAATCTCTCTGCATATGGAAAACAGGTGAATAAGAAGTACTATCACTCAAAACTTAGAGAAGACCTTTGAACAGGTTTTATGAAACTTATCAGAAAAAGTTGCTGGCAATGAACTACTTTAACGTTGCAAAATGAGAAATAAGGTACTGAATTATTTTGTGAACTTTTGGATGTGTAGATTTTGCAAACGTTAAAGAATAACGATGCAGTGGCAGATAGAATGATCCTTAAACTCTGCATGCGGAGTAATAAGAACTCTTCCAAGTGTTCAGATGGACTGAGATTCTACAATCTTGTACAGGGTGAAATGACAATGTTTGTACTGCATTAATTAAGAAAACACTTTGGTAGAAGGCTTACTCTTTTTCTGTGCAACTTAATTCCTCCATTGCCCTCATGATCTGCTGGAGAATGCATCTCCATCCCCATCCTTAAATGGGGATGCCAAAAAACAAACAAACAAACAAAAAACACCAGCTTCCCCATGGTTAATTATTTACCCCCTTGCCGTATCAGGTGGGCCTTCCTTACAACTGCATGTGTAGCTACACGCTACAGCAGAGATCAGGAACATGGCACAGAGGCAAAACTACTCCAAACCTGATGAGGCTGACCTGAATAGTACACATTCCTTTCCTATGCATCAGGGAGTGGGGGGATCGGGGTGGATGGAATTGGGTGGATGGAATTGGGCGCCCCCTGCCAATCTGATGCCTTAGGCAACTGCTTCAGTTGGCCACATGGGTGGGCCAGCACCAACAGTAGCTGCCTAAAATCCATCATGTACTTCTTTCCCTGTGGTTGTGTCCAGCTATCCAGTGCAAGGGAGGGGGGGGGGTTAGATGATTTTTGTCCTTTGAACTGTAGGATCAATATTGGCACCAGAAAAAATGGGGGGAGGAGCAAAGTGCATTTGGGGAGGGCAATATTTGTTCCACATTTCTGAAAAATTGCAAATCAGAAGGATACAAACCAACATGCTAGTAAAGGTGTGAACAAATGCCAGGGAATACGTCGTTGCACCATATGTAGCAATGCTATAAAGGTAAAGGTATCCCCTGACAATTAAGTCCAGTCCTGTCCGACTCTAGGGTGTGGTGCTCATCTCCATTTCAAAGCCGAAGAGCCAGCGTCGTCCGAAGATGCCTCCATGCCCATGTGGCTGGCATGACTCTCCTTGCCGCAGTGCGTAGCATGCAGCTGGAACACGGAGCACTGTTTACCTTCCCGCAAGCGGTACCTATTTATCTACTCGCATTGACATGCTTTGGAACTGCTAGGTTGGCAGGAGCTGGCCAAGCAACTGTCGCAGGAATTGAACTGCCGACCTTTCAATCGACAGCTTATGGTTCAGCGGTTTAAACTGCTGCGCCACCCGCTGGCCGTCACCACACTATACCACACTATAAACCAGGGGTGGTGAACCTTTTCCCTGCTGAGGGCCATATGAAATATTTCAAATTTAATTTCTTGTAGTAACCTTCATGGCCCGCTATTACACACCAATGCTTCACAGATACGGGATTTGACGCCATGTAGTCAGCTCGAAATATTTAATAGTTTCCAAAACACGCCGCGGGTTTCCAAACAGGCAGTCGCATGCATGATAAAAATATCAAAAAATCCGAGGAAAACAAAACACCCAACGTTTCGTTCTAACCTTAGAACATCTTCCAGGGGTACAAAAGGTGAAGCTTCACCTACAATCTCTGTGATTGTTTTGTACCCCTGGAAGATGTTCTAAGGTTAGAACGAAACGTTGGGTGTTTTGTTTTCCTCTTTTTTTTTGATATTTTTATCACGCATGCGACTGCCTGTTTGGAAACCCGCGGCGTGTTTTGGAAACTATTAAATATTTCGAGCTGACTACATGGCGTCAAATCCCGTATCTGTGAAGCATTGGTGTGTATTTCAAATTTGTTTGTGGGCCGGCCATTAGGCCGGCCACCATTTTTAATTAATTAATTGTTTTTTGGGGCCCCACCCCCATTGGCCTCCGGAGGCTCCGCGCTCACCGTCTGAAGCCTCCGGAGGCCAGGAGAGGGCCTCCGCACGTCCTCCTCGTTCGTCGGCTTGGCCCCTTCTGACCAGGCCCTCGTTGGCGATTTCGCATGAGGAGGACGTGCGGAGGCCCTCTCCCAGCCTCCGGAGGCTCCGCGCAGACCCGGCGGAGCCTCCGGAGGCTGGTTGGGCGGCCTCCCAGGAATCTCTCCAGGGGCCGGACCGGATGGCCTCGGGGGCCGGATCCGGCCCTCGGGCCGGAGGTTCCCCACCCATGCTATAAACAAAAGAATGGTGTGAACTCAAAAAGGACATGTTCAAATTGTTGCTCGAAAAGCTATCATTTTGAGAAACTTTTAAAAAAGACATTATTAGTACAGTAGCCACCATTTACAAAACACTCCCTAATAAACAGTCCATTGACATCAAGACTATGGTAATAATAGCTGATTTGATGAGAAGATTTTTCTCATTTCATTTTTTAATCTCTGGCTCACCCGGCATTGTGTTTCACTCCTCCTGCAATCCAGTTTAACTAGGGGATGGGTCTCTCTTTGTACATTTATTCTGGGTGTGCTTGTTTTGACCCACATTTGCCAGTAAGCATGTGGAAGATGCATGCTTATGACACTAACCCCACAAATGCAGGAAGAGAAGTCGATGGGTGAAGTATCATCCCGACCAGCCCAATGGACATTTCTCAAATTAATACTGGATTTGAAGCATTTGCAGTTTGCTGTTTTTGATCATTAGTTCAATTCACTTCCATCAGTGTGCACATATACATTGATAAAACTCTGGAAAAAAGGTCAGCTTGATGTGATTGTACACATGATTGCATTGGGATACTTTTTATGTGGTGTTTTACTGATGCACATGAGTGCTCCTGCATGTTAGTACATCACCACAGAAATCAAGTCTAGATAAATCATACGTACAATCTCCTTTTTGCAGTGTTTTACGCATGCCCTCGGTATTGTTGAAGAGGAAAAAAGTTATACAAAAATGAAAGGAATTTAAAATGTGGCAAACTGCACATACAATGCGCAGTAAAAAAAATTGGACTTAAAAACCACAAACATGCACACAAAACTGAGAATTTCTAATGTACTAGACTACTTTAGAAACAGTGCTAAGTAATTCAAAACTCCATAACTGAGTAGATATTCTGACGTATAGAAAAGATTGCTATCAGTTGGGCTGTTTACTCCTTATGATTCTATGTCTGTAGAATTAAAACAACAACTATATTTTCAATGTTCTTCTTAAAGATAGTTTATTTTGAACATTATTTCCACCATGATGTGGAATACTTGTTTGAGAACTAGAACAAACTCAAATTTTTAAAAGTTTATTGAAAATAAACTTTTCCTGTCCATTTTGTTAACAAATAAAAGCAAGGAGGAGTTGTCGTTGTTTTTTAAAAAACCTTTTAAGCTTGATTGTGGGGGTAGCTGTATAACAGTGAACTAAAGGAACATGAGGAAAACAAGTCCTCTCTCTTTTAAACAAGTCCTCTGTGTGTGTGTGTGTGTGTGTGTGTGTGTGTGTGTGTGTGTGTGTGTGTGTGTGTGTGTGTTTTAAAAGTCAAGTTTCTTTATGCTGTTTTTTTCAACTAGGCAGTAAAAAAGAAAGGCAGACTTGAAATAAGACAAGAGGCGAGTCTCTTTATGTTTTCTGAAAGCAGACATCTTCTGGCCCATTTCCAGCTAGAATTAACTTCTGTGAGCTTGTAGAAAGCTATCTCAGCTTTTTCTAATAGAATATGTGTGGGGTGGGGGGACTCTGCAGAGGGAATCATTCAATTTTAATTGAGATACATTCTCCAGCAGATCATGAGGGCAATGGAGGAGCTAAGTTGGACAGAAAAAGAGTAAGCCTTCTACCAAAGTGTTTTCTTAATTAGGTAAAGGTATCCCCTGACAATTAAGTCCAGTCGTGTCCGACTCTAGGGTGTGGTGCTCATCCCCATTTCAAAGCCGAAGAGCCAGCGTTGTCCGAAGACGCCTCCGTGGTCATGTGGCCGGCATGACTCTCCTTGCCGCAGCGCGTAGCATGCAGATAGGATTACAGCCTTAAAGCATGTAGAGTTGCTACACAGCTTTCCAAAATAATGTTGCTTACAGCCCAATCCAATTGGGTCCAGCCACCAAATGCATGTTCTGCTGGCGGCGACTGCTGTAAAGCAGCCATAAAGGGCACTCTGGCAGCCCTCAGAGTAGCATGCTGCAGGATCGCCAGCGGGAAGGCCGGAGCCTTCCCAGACTGCCAGAGGCACGTACTAGACCCTGCCAAGGCAGGTAGGATGTCAGGGGAGGCAGGAGGGGGAGAGGGAAGAACAGGACGGGGACAAGACACCTTTGTGTGTAAAAAGGTAAAGGTGACCCCTGACAATTAAGTCCAGTCGTGTCCGACTCTAGGGTGTGGTGCTCATCCCCATTTCAAAGCCGAAGAGCCAGCGTTGTCCGAAGACGCCTCCGTGGTCATGTGACCGGCATGACTCTCCTTGCCGCAGCGCGTAGCATGCAGCTGGAACACGGAGTGCTGTTTAACTTCCCGCAAGCGGTACCTATTTATCTACTCGCATTAACATGCTTTGGAACTGCTAGTACAAATGCAGTACAAATATTGTCATTTCACCCTATACAAGATTGTAGAATCTCAGTCCATCTGATCCATCTCTTCTGTTAAAACATCTTTCACCTTGACGACTGTGAACTTCTTTTCACTATTCTCGTATCACCCCCCTCAGTCCAGAATTCAGTTCCCAAAATGGTTCAGTTCCCTTGCTGATCAGGCCATGTGACACCTCTGATAAAGGGGGTGACGAACCTTGTAGCGTCGCCCGCTGTTGCCTGGCCCCGTCCAGCAGCAGCAGACGGAGGCTTGCTATCCCAGGCTCTTCCGGTAACGTTGGAGTGGGAGGGGCCGACTGCACGCTCGGGAGTGTCATGCTGCCCGAGCGTGTTCAGTCGGCGCCTTCTACATTGACTTTCAGCCCAATCCAATCTAACTACCTCCCCCCCCGCCGATGCAGCCATGCCACCAGAGCATTTGCTGCATCCTGTGGGGAGCAGTCCTGGAAGTCTCTTCTGGGTAAGGAAACATTTGTTCCCTTGCCCAGGGGTAAGCCTCAGATGCTGCGATAAAATTTTGCTGGCATACGTCCAAGTGGACCTGGGAAGGGGGATCAAAGCCTAGAAGGGGGATAGGATATCAGTGGTGCTGCCGCCACCAATATTACCTGCTTCCCGTTCTCAACACACTCCCCTACCTACCCCATTCCACCCATCCTCCACCAACCATGCCAACTTACCAGTGCCAGTGCTTCTTTGCAGGCCACTGGCACCATAAAGCATGCTGCACCGCCAGAACGCAAGTTCAGGTGGCGCAGCAGGCCCATAGGATTGGATCCTTCCTATTCCATTTACATTCAACATAAACGTATTGTCTGTGCCTTTTAAACCTCTTCAGGGCCCTTCTGTTCCCAGTGGCGTTGCTAGGTCAAAATCTACTGGGGGCACACCCTCGAATTGGCGCCCCCCCATTTTTTCTCCCCCTCATTCCCCCCTCCCGGCTTTTCCCACACTTTTTTACTGTGGTGAATGCCCCCAGCTACGCCCCCCGGGTGGCAGCTGCTTCCGTGGGGGGTGAAAACAAACATTTAAAATCCTGGGGGGGGTTATCGCCCGGGCGCAGGGCGAAGAAAGTATTGCAATTTTTAAACAGCGATGTTTAACAGCGAATTTTTAAACAGCGATTCCCTTTCTTCCCTCCTCCCCCCACTCCGATTTACTCCACCGCCGCCACCTCCTCCTGGCTCCTGCTTATCTCTGTGTGTGTCTCTCCCTCCCAGGACGCGAAAAAGCAAGCCATATGATATGCGAAGACTCGGCCGGCCGGGCGCGGGGCGAAGGAAGCAAGCCATCCATGCAGACGACTTGGGCGACGCGATGGGGAAGTTCAAGTGCCTCTCTAGGAGGCGTCTCCCTAGTCACCAGCGAGACTGGAGTGGAGGCGCCTCCCAGAGAGGCACTTGAACTTCCTCATCGCGTCGCCCGAGTCATCTGCATGGATGGCTTGCTTCCTTCGCCCCGCGCCCGGCCGGCCGAGTCTTCGCATATCATATGGCTTGCTTTTTCGCGTCCTGGGAGGGAGAGACACACACAGAGATAAGCAGGAGCCAGGAGGAGGTGGCGGCGGTGGAGTAAATCGGAGTGGGGGGAGGAGGGAAGAAAGGGAATCGCTGTTTAAAAATTCGCTGTTAAACATCGCTTTTAAACATTGCTGTTTAAAAATTGCAATACTTTCTTCGCCCTGCGCCCGGGCGATACCCCCCCCAGGATTTTAAATGTTTGTTTTCACCCCCCACGGAAGCAGCTGCCGCCTGGGGGGGGCGCTGCTGGGGGCATTCCACACAGTAAAAAAGTGAGAAATAAAAATAATAAAAATAAAAACTCCCGGACCTTTTGGCGCCCCTTTGGCGCCCTCCAGAAGCTGGTGCCTGGGGCCCAAGGCCACAGGGCCCCCTATCAAATGACGCTACTGTCTGTTCCTTCCTTGTCTCTGTTAATATGATATAGTCATGTCAATGACCCTCAACTCTGCTACCACTCAGATGGCTGAAGACCTTTGACTCCCCTTAACAGGTCCACCCATTGTCTCTTGTTGCCCCTTACATGTGGAATTCTCTTTATTGGAATGCTTATGTGGTGCTATTTGGGGCCGGGCCAGCCCAGCCATGAGACCAGCTTAACCTTTCACCTCAGGTGGCAGTCTGGCAGGGCTGCTCTGTACCCCATTCAGTGTTCATTCGAATTGCTGCTACTTCTAGATGATTGGTATATAGTAAGTCCTCACTTAAAGTCATTTTGTTTTAAAGCTGATGGGAAAATGCCGTAGGAACGTGCAACATTAAATTATAACGTTAAACTCGCATCTGACAAATCAATGGCATAAGGATTCTTGTCAGTACAAAATGCAAAGTGCATACTTATAAGTCAACTAAAGAAAAATAATACTTCTTGCAATGTGTTAAATTGTCAACAAACAATCTGGACACAATTCTAATGCTGCTCCCCTGCATCTTTACCCAAAGTTTCCCATAAGCCAAGTATTTTTGCCTATAAACTTCCTTCATTTCTGAACTAAACCAGTTGAAGTCAGTAGTGCATCTTGACTCATGCCAGCGGGACAGTGGGTGGGCGACGCATTATCACCCCGCCACTGGAATGGCCCTGATCCATTTGGCTCTGGATCAGGGTCAGTCATATGGTGGGGCCGGCGGGGCGATGGTGTGTCACCCCGCTCACCGCCCCACTAGTGCAAGTCCAGCTACGCTACTGGTTGAAGTGCTCATGAAACTCCAGTGAGTGAGCATGGAGAAACCTGCAGAATTTGGTCGAGTGTTGTACCAACATTTTCTGCTGGTTGCAATAATATTGCCGCAAAATGCTTGCATTTTTTAAACAACAAAATAAATTAGGTGTTTAAATTGTTGGCACCTCCATTAAACAGTATCATGCTATATTTGCAAAGGCTTTTAAATTATACTTGATATACCAGTGAAGCAAATGCTGATATTACTCTTTACTTATAATGAAAGAAAATACCCAAGGATGACTTGTTGCTAAGGGCAACAGAATGTCATAAATGATCCTTCTTCTGCTAACAATATAGATGGATAGGCTGAGGTAGGTAGGTAGAAAATATGATTTGTAGTTCTCTGAGGGTTATCAGTCTTTCAAATCTTCTTGTCTTCGGTGATTTAAGAAAAGTCTGTCAATGTTTTATGACTTGGTCCTTCTTCCTTTGCTATTAATTCTTTTTCATCCTGAACTCTTAGTCCTAGACTTTTTTTGGTGAAAGACTTCTACAAGAAACTTGAAATGATGCCTATACATTTAAGTTTTTCCATAGAAGTTCTTTCAAATGTACAGTTTTCTACATATGAAACTGTCCACCGTTTTCTGAAGCACGTATGGCCCCAGTACAGAGAAAGTTGTATGCACACAGCAGTACACATGACTTACTATGTTGTGCGGTGGGAGACGGAATCCATGCAGTTCTTAGCATAGTGTATATGGTTATGTATTCTCATTGATCAACCTGTATAGATTGATGCATCTTTGTCCAGTCTGTGAAAGGTCAATGGTAAATGTATTGGTAGGCTTACCATTCATCCCGGTTTTGCCGGGACAGTACCAGTTTTTTTGGGGGGGCCCGCCTCGGATGCGTCCCGGGGCCCCCCAGCAAAAATAAAATTAAAAATATTATTTTTTTAAAAAAAAAAACATGGCGAACGCCATGTAAAAAACATGGCCGCCTCCTCCCGGGGCACTTGTGCACATATGTGCGGCTTTTGCGAGCTGCACGCATGTGCACAAGCGGGCGGCGCAGAGGCCGCAGCAGCGAGGAGGCGGCAAGCGGTGAGCAGCGGTCCACAGCAGCGAGGAGGCGGCAAGCGGTGAGCGGCGGCAACAGTGAATCTGCGGCTGCAAGCAGGCCGGCCACGCTCTCTGAGCCAGCTCACCGACAGCCGGTGAGAGTGGCGGCTCGCCTCTTGCCGCTCTCGCTCCCTGAGAGGTGAGAGCAGGCACTCCGGCTTGGAGGGCGAGCTGCTGCTCCCGGAGCGAGAGCAGATGAGCTGGGTGAGTGCGGCCTGGCCTGGCCTGGCCTGGCTGGCGGAGGAGCAGCAGGCAGCAGCAGCAGTGCGGCGGCGAAGACGGTGAAGACGAGGTAAGTCAATTTAATTTATTATTTATTAATATTTAAATAAATACATAAATAAATAAAATTACGACCGTGCTTTGTGTGGCAATGGGGGCGCTTTGCGCCCCCTTGGTTTTTTAAATTAAATTTATTTATTTATTTATTTATTTAGCTAGCGCGTGGCTTAAATAAATAAATAAATAAAATTGCAGACGCGCTTCGCATGGCAATATTTATTTATTTATTTACAATATTTATATCCCGCCTTTCTCCCCAAAGGGACCCAAGGCGGCTTACAACAAAACAGAAAATACAAAAAATACATATAATCACTTTTTAAAACAGTAAAAAAGCAAATAAAAACATCTAAAAATTGATTTAAAAGATTACATTTAAAACAAGATCATAAAAACAGCAGCACCCCACCCGTACCAGCAAGATGTTAAAAAAGGCAATGGCTCAGAAGACTTTAAGGAAATGGGAAATACTGGTAAAAAAAGCCACGTAAAAACAAAGTCCAGCTAGAATAAAAACGAAGATCGATCCTGCTTGCGTTCTTCGAATTTCTCCGACAATGCAAGCAGGTAGAAACTCATTAAAATCCACAGCAAAAACCATTAAAATCCGACGTTTCGTTCAGATTCCGTTTCGCTTAGAAGTTTTGCTCAGAAGACTTGTTTCCGCAAGAAGGTTTTTAGGCCTAGCCGGAAAGTGTCCAAGGAGGGAGCAGTTCATATGTCAAAGGGATGGAAATTCCATAAGGTTGGTGCCACTACTGAGAAGGCCCTATTTCTGGACACCGCCCCTCGCACCTCCCTGGGCGACAGCACCCGCAAAAGGGCCTTCTCTGATGATCTAAGGAGACGAGGAAGGAAGCTGCAACAAGCCTAAACCTTACCAGAAAATGATCTGTCCATGACAATGGAGTGATCTTAATCTCCTCCACATCCAGATCAACGCCCCCTTGCTCAGCTGTAAACACCAGGTCCAGTACATGTCCCGCCTCATGTGTCGGGGCCAAGATCTTCTGGGACAGGCCCATGGTTGTCATGGCGGCAATGAAATCCTGAGCCGCACCAACCCTGGGGGCCTCGGCATGAACATTAAAGTCCCCCAGCACTAATAGGCGGGGGGGGACTCCAATGCCACCACCGAGATCATCCCAGTCAGCTCAGGTAAGGAGACTGTTTGGCAGCAAGGCGGGAGGTACACCAACAGAATCTCAATCCTGTCCAGCCCTCTCAACACAACATGGAGACATTCAAACCCAGTGAACTGCTGAATGGGGCACCTGGTAAGGGAGATAGATTCACGATAGACCATCGCAACTCCTCCTCCCCGTCCCTGCAACCGTGGCTGCTGCACCACCTGGAAACCTGGGGGACAAAGCTGGGAGAGGCCTACCCCTCCCGCCTCATCCAACCAAGTTCATCCAACCAAGTTTCCGTGATGCATACCAGGTCGGCGTTCTCATCCAGGACCATGTCCCGGATAATATTGGTTTTGTTATTTACCGACCTGGCGTTCAAAAGAAGCAGCTTCAGATTCAGGGAATCACTGCCAAGAGTACCAGTCATCCAAGAGTTGGGGGAAGGACCAGAAGGAGAGACAATCTGTCTATGATGGACCCTCCTTCTCCTGGAATGGCTTGTCTAACCCCCACCACCATATCTTCCATGGCCCGTCACTGCCTTGATAGTGGCACCCTTCCCCTCCCCCAAGCTCCCCCTGCATTATTTGCGCCCCCATTCACTTTTTCATATTAAATTGGTTTTTAATTTTTATTAATTTTCTAATTAATTTTAATTAATTAATTAATTGTGGGGGTGTATCGGTTTAAGGGGGGAATCTGGTAAGCCTATGTATTGGGCTTGTATCATGTACACTGTTGTAGATGTGGCTACTTGCATGCACTTTTAGTCGCTAGGGAATAAGCCACCTTTTGTTTGTGTTTGTTTTTTAATAGGTATATGGAGATCTATGATGTCCAGATTAATAAGGGCGAGCTGTATTGTAAACAAATTATATTATATATGTTAAAAAAAGTCCATCACAGCTTACAAGCCATGATGGGGATAAGCAACCTCCTGGTTGTAGGAGTAAGCTGGACTAGATTGGTCTTTGGCCTGATCCAGCAGGGCTCTTCTTATGTTCTTATGTTCTTATATAAGTTTGTAAGCTTCTCCTCCCTCTGCCTCCGGATAGGGCCATTTCAAGAGGGGTGTGCCCCTCTGGTGTCTGGATCCAATCTCCCTTGGCCCCAAGATAAAAAGAGGGTAGGATAAGGGGTTTGCTTGCTGAGCAACAAGGACCCAAATAGGCCTCAGAGTTCAGTAGTGGAGAGGAGATTACCTCACCCTCCTTCCTCCTCCAACAGTCTTCTGGCTCCTTTCCTGAGCTTGCCCCAGTGGATACAAAAAACAGTGTTATAGAAAAAATGGAGTGGGGGTGGGGAGCAGTGCCTCTTTTTCCCAGTGTCTTTGCCACTTCCCTCCTCCTGAGTTTGTTTAAACTGACTGAAAAAAGAAAAGAAAAAGAAAAACCACTACCGGACGCAAGCTGTAGATGGCGCTAGAGACACCCGGTTGTATTTTTTTCCTTTTTTTCCAGCTGTTTAAACATGCCGGGAAGTGGCTGGCAGGCCCCAGACAGATTCCCTGTTGCGTGTTTTATTTCAGTGGTTTGGACGCGCACAGGAGGCAGAAAAGGCTGGCAGGCCCCTGACAACACTGAAAAAAAGAGGTAATGTGGTGTGGTCAGACTTCCTCTGGATAAAAAGTTCTGACTGTACTGTCATCTTCATAATACTTTAGAAAGCTTTCTTTCCCCCTTTCCAATTTTTATGACTCTGTATTAACTTATGTAGGAATCTTCCCCATCCCTGTGTGTGTGTGTGTGTGTGTGTGTGTGTGTGTGTGTGTGTGTGTGTGTGTGTGTGTGTGTGTGTGTGTGTGTGTGTGTTTTAAGGGGAAAAATCCTGCCATAGGTTGCATTTGTTTAGATTTTTTGACAGCATGTCAGTGAAGGAACTGTGGTAGGTCTATACATATTTGATACATAAAAGAAGGCTTTAACACTTGCCTTTCATGTTCACTGGAGCAGCAAGGAAACTCTCAAAGGCCTTGTGCATTGTTGCTTTTCTCATGACACTCACAGAAGCCAATTCCATCTTCTGTTTCCAAAGTAAACGACATTTTGATTTCCCAAAAATGACAGATCTGCATTTGAAAAGTGAACTGCATACGCACATCTTTTAATTTCTTAGTGACAAATCATATTGATACACTGTGCTGGGTTTTCTTTTTGGTGGTGGGGGGGTTGTACAACTCTCCTTTTCTGGAAGAGATATGCTGAGAAATACCCAGGCTGTATATTTATTGTAATAAAATAAAGATGCTGGATTTCAAAGGAAGCACTTCTTCAGCAAAGATGCTTCTTATTTAAAGAGTGTCATATGTCCATAGTGTTGATGATCCAAAACCTGTCAAGTAGCTTATCACTGAGTTATATAACTCTGACTGTTGATTGTTTGGGCCTTTTGACTAGTCTTTGGTGGGTTTGTCATTGTAAAAAACCAATAATAATGCCCCAGGTAAAATGGAAATATAGTGCAGCAGGGTTTACTATGATAAGGATTTTATGCAAATGAAGCATGTTTGTTGGCATTCTTGCCTTAATCCTATTTGAATCTTTGTTATGAATAATCTGTAGGTACCACTGTTTTGGGAAGTATGGGTTACGCAGCCATGTAGGCACAAATGAAGAAATAAAAATCTTTAAACCCAAAAACTAAAACTGTGGTAATTATATCCGGTCATGAAAATCTCCACGAAATCTGTAGGTAGACTTTGGGACAAAAAAGTATACAGTGATGCCTCACAAGACAAATGCCTCGCACAACAAAAAACTCGCAAGACAAAAGCATTTTGCAAGTTTTTTGGTGACTCGCAAGACAAATTTTCTTGCAAAAACAATTTCGTCTTGTGGAACACTCAGCTCCTAAAGCCACAATCTATTCAAATGTTAAAGTATTCAAGAGGGTTAGCAGACTGCAAACAGTACAGCCCGAGGCCACACCGATTATCACCCGACAAATAGCTAACACCAGCAGAGATAAAGGCAAAGCAGAGATAAAACTTCCCTTCCCTTCCAGAAATGGTGTGCATTACTAGAGCGGAGCTCTGGGAACTGTGAGTACTGTAAATACTTAAAAGTAAATAGCACGGCAGGGGAGGTGACTCGCAAGACAAAATTATTCGCAAGACAACATGACTCACGGAACGAATTAATTTTGTCTTGCGAGGCACCACTGTATATGGATATTCACTCAGCACATAAAATGTCCGATTTTAATCTTTGCATCTAATTTCTAAATGTGGTAATTAAAAACTACGTGCCAAAATCTGTCACACATTCCCAATTAAATAACAGTTTGAAACTTCTCACAAGATATTTTTTTGGGGGGGGGGGTTGTTGACCCTTGCGTATGATAGAAATTAAAACTGTTATTTGAAATGCAGTGACTTTTATCACGGCACATTTGAATTCATTTGTAGTTTGAACAAAAGCCGCCAAGTCTGACAAGATGAAAGCTCCTGTCAAAGTCAATGTAAACCTGACTTCTCTGCAGAGCTCAAAGTGCGTGGAAGATTAAGGTAGATCCAGGTCTCAGAGCCAAGATGACTTTGAACGTGAATATATATATAGCTCTCTCTCTCTCTCTCTCTCTCTCTCTCTCTCTCTCTCTCTCTCTCTCTCTCTCTCTCTCTCTCTCTCTCTGTGGGGGGGGAGGATGCTCCAATACTTAGAATTCTTTCGGGAGGTGTGGCATTTTTATCTGTGAATGAAAGCAGTCTCTAAAACTGCTCTTCACAATAATGTAGCCTTACAGCACAATCCTAGGCATGTCTACTCAGAAGTAGTCCCCACTGATTTCAATGGGACTTACTCCCAGGTATGTTTGAATAGGTTTGCAGCCTCACAGCACAATCCTATCCAACTTACACCACCGCTGTAACCAGCAAGGGAGGGCAGGGCGGGAGGCTTTGGAGGGGAGGGGAGATTTAAATCCCCTTTGAATCCCCCTTTGGAGGGGATTTGAATCCCCTTTCCGTTCTGGGGCCTCCCGTTCTCGCTGCACTGCTGGTTACACCAGCGGTGTAAGTTGAATAGGATTGCGCTGTCGTGGTCTGAAAAAACGGGTCAAACTATTTCAGCATATATTCGTTTCCGGATTGAAAGTGGGTACAAATGCAAACAGCAATGTTCAGGAAGGTTTTGTAGTATCGAGCCAAGTTGTGACTGACCCCTGCAAGCTTTTAGAGAAGTAAACGGAAGCTGGGGGAACCTGGTTTGTTGAATTACTGAAGCAATTCAAAGACATGTACAAAAAGGATGGTGACTGTCATCTCACAAAACTTCTGGTATGTGAACTTCCGTGAGCCTAGTCTGAGACTAGGTGAAAAGAGATGAAGAGCCTGTTGTACTGCATTGTGATGAACAAGCTGAACGAAACACAGTTGGTTTGAAAATGAACCTTGTTCCTGCAGGCAATGTGCTTGCCTGCGGCATACAGAAATTAGTACAATTCCACATATCCACCAGGGTCATCTTGCTTGCAATGGGGGGGGGGAGTCTTGAGAGCTTGCCATCTCCAGTTTAGAAGATAATTAGGCTTCTAATCTTTGGGGTGCGTGGTGATGTTAGTTCTGAGTGATTTCTTTTCTGAACATAAATCTGGAGCCAAAAGATATGATGAAGTGGGACAGTATCTGCTTCCTTTTTCTTCTCTGGCTTAGCTCATGTGGAGAGTGCTTGAAGCAGTTTATTCTATCTCCCAAATGGCTACACCTAAAGGGCTGTGCCAAATATTTCTCTATTTTGATTTTAGAGCTAAAAAAATGGAGGTGGAGGTAGAAATATTGTTCAACTTTTCTATTGAGTCCAACATATTACAGCAATACCTCTTTTAATATCTTTGTTTCCACCATTGTTTCGCTTATCTGCTGCAGGATCACCATCATTTTGTAGTTCCCTTTTTCTACTACAGACAATTATTGCTTCTTTTCTCTTCCCAAAGCAATAGCATGGATGATGTCAGCCACTGGATAGCCCCAAAACTAAACTGGGATGGTGTCACAATGCTAAGTGAGAAGAGATGCATACAAAATAGTTCCCATCAAAATTCCTCCCAGAACTGGGACTCTCTACTGATCTTGTTTCTGGAATGGTGATGATTCAATAGTGAGCTCCCATTCATCTATATCTGATTTCCAAACTTTGTTCAGTGTTTTTTGTTTCTTTCTTATGGGTTACCAATGTAACCCAAAACAATTGCTGGTGGTTTAAACTACAGCCCAAAAAATAAAATTAATCAGCACAAATCAGTGCAAAAAGAAATTCTGATTAAATCATATGATCATTTCAAAATCCCTTTTATACTCACATATAAGAAACACCCCCCCCAAAAAAGGCATTGCAAATGTAAAAGAAAACGTAAGAATCTTCCTGCCAGTTCTGAAACTGATTTTAGAAATTATCCAAGTTAAGATGGAAGATAAGGTGAAGCAGAATGTGAAGCACAGTGAGGACAAAAAGTAAAATTATGAAATTGAACAGGGCCAATCTGATCCTCCCTAGAGACAATAAGGGCAAATTAAACTGAGAGAGAGAGAGAGAGAGAGAGAGAGAGAGAGAGAGAGAGAGAGAGAGAGAGAGAGAGAGAGAGAGAGAGAGAGAATAATACCACTATAAAGAAAAGGCAAACATTTTCACTGGCATCTTTGGAAAATCACTGTGAGAGGGCACATTCTGATGTTGCCAGAAATATACCTTGAAATACTGTGATTACTTTCAGTTCATCCCTTATTTACATCAATCTAACACTTACACTGAATCAGATGATAGGTCATCTCGCCCACTGTTATCTCCTCTGACTAGCAATGGCACCCCAGAGCCCCAAACAGAGGTTTATCTGATCCACTGCTACCTGACGCTTTAATTAGAAATGCCAGGGATTACACCTGGGACTTTCTATACGCAAAGCACAAGCTCTCTCACAACTGAGCTATGTCCCTTATCTGTTTTCGGTACTTGCTCCCTCACTTCCTCCAATTCTCCTTTCCAACAGAGGGCAGAGAGGCCAAGATATACTTGGGAGTATGGACATAAGAACCCATTCGCTCGCCACTTCTTCAATTTTGCTCCCTGTTGCCATATTTATGTAGCTGGCACTTGCCAATCCAGAGTCCTCCTGCTTCTTTGCAGGGACGTCGCGACGACGCGCGACACCCCTGAGCGGGGGCGCGCGTCACCCTTAAGGGGGAGGCTCCGCCCCCGCGCGTGACGTCACGCGCAGGAGCGGAGCGCCCTCCCCGCTCCGTTTTTGGCTCATTTTGGAGCCAAACGGACCCAGGGGAGGGCGGGTGGGCCCACCTCCACCACAAAAATGTAAGTGAGGGGCGACGCGCGTCACCCATCGACGCGCGACGCCCTCCGGTGGCCCGCCCCCCCGCCTCCCCCCGTCGACGCTAGTGCTTCTTTGCATATTTCTGTATTGGCTCTAACCTTACATGTCTTCTCCTTGTTTTCCTTTCCCTCTCCATATGCCTTCCTACCCATCTTGTCACACCATGAAGTCTTATGGCCTAGTCAGAGGTGTGCCTGCCAAGGTTTTGAGCCCAATCATGTCCCTACCCCTGGCAGTCTATTTTTATATGAAAAATGCTACCACTGCCAGTGGTACTGAGTATTCAGGGATTGAGTTGGCAAAGTGGGCATGGACCTTCAGCCAGAGCCTGACCTGGTGGACCCCTGAATCAGGGATGTGAATCAAGTCTCTGACTCCAAGTCTCAACTCAAGTCCCAAGTCTTTGCCCCCAAGTCCCGAGTCTTTGGTTGAGAGTTGCGAGTCCTTACCTATTTAATGGGGGAAACGGGTTTAAACCTGAATAAAATTCGACTTGTCATAAAAGGCTCGAGTCGAGTCTTTTGAGTCCTTTACAATCGCTGAGTCAAGTCATTGACGCGACTTGAGTCCAACTCAAATCCGATTCAATAGACTCAAGTCTACAACACTGCCCTGAATCCACGCCTGTATGGACTGAATACAACATTACGGTGAATACTCCCTCTTTATATGTGAATTAGGTGGTTATAAGCCATCTTTGTGTGGTTTATAGATCACACATATGTAGATGAGTCAGTAGAAACTAGACATGTCCTTTAACTTAACCCTACTTTTCTATATTAGAATTATTCTAAACATGAGATGTTACAGATCAGGAACTTCACTTAACTTGATCCAACTTAATTTCAAGTCCCTTATTATCTGACACAAAGTTATAGTTACTTTCAGTTGCCATGATATGAACTTTATAGGATTTATCAAAAGAAGAAACTATGAAGAATAAGCCAGTGCCTAGAGTAACATAACTGACATATTTCTATTCTACAAATTTTCAATGATTTCTCTTATTATGGAAAGAAATGCTCTTTGAATGTCTTTCAAATACAGCTTTTTAACAGGTTTCAAGTATGCAAAAGGACTTACTTTTAAAAATGTCCCTGCATAATTCATATTCATTACTCTATTCATTATCCTACAGCAAATGCTTATTTAAACTGAAAAGAGTAGGACTTATGAAGAATATGTTGAGAAATTATGACTAGTTCTAAGACATTTAAATAGAGATGTGTCCAAATATGCTTTCAAATACCAGGTGCTTCCTGTATGAAGAAGCAATTCTTGACAAATGTTCTCCAACTGGAAGCCAAAGAAAAGAGGACAAATCACAAAACAAACGTGCTTAGAATCAATATATGCAGGATGTCATGACATCCTTCTCCCGGAATACTGAATCTGAGGTGGGTCCAGTCCCAAACTGTGAATCCTTATGCAGGATGGGGCCGCCCGTCTTTCAAAGTATACAGGGAAGGCCTACTAAAATGAAGAAAACTCCTGTAGGAACGTAAAAGAACTTGGTTCAATTGAAACAATAGCGAGAGACCATGAATTACCCACAAACTTTCTCACTCCACAAATGGAAAGGACAAAAGAAAGGAAACAACATTTTTTGTCGGGGGGGGGGGAAGCATGTCAGCATACTTTTCATATAGATGGATTTAATAAATGGTAATAAACTGTTGCCCTGATTGAATATCTCCTAGAACCCCTTGTAATTTTCCTTGTGCTTTTCTAGTCTATAAACTACAGTTTTCAGACTAAATATTTCTGCATATTCCTTTATTTTTGGCTGTTACAGAAGTGTGAAAATATTGTTAGCCTTATTAATTGTACACCCACTTAGAGCTTAAAAAATCAAAATCTCTCTTAAGGATGATTTAACTATATTCATATAGCAATATTTACTTCTACACAGATGATCTTTAGTTTATCATGCCTGTTGGTGGACATGTATGTGATTCCCTGTATTTCCTGTATTTGCGAACCCTTAACTGTTCAGTGGTGTCACTAGGGTTGGTGTCATCCGGTGTGGTAACTCATGGTGTCACCCCCATTAACTATATTTATTTTAATACATAACAATACCCAACAAATCAGAAACCAACAAAGAACCAGTGGCCAACTTGGTGACACTCACAACTGAGTAGGAGTTGAATAAGAGTTATAGTATTAGCTCTGATACATAGAAATGAGAACTATGGTTCCCATGCTGTGTCATAATAACACCTCATTGGCTCTCAGAACAATCAGTCTCGTTGGTCAGTTTTGAGTTAAGGAAATCAACTTTTTGTTAAACAAAGCAGTTCTTTTTCTGGTTATTTGACATGGTTTGCTTCATTGCATTCTGCATTAAATTACCTTTCCAATGATATATAACTTTATGGTATTATTCATAAATACACATTTTCCAAAAGGTTTCCACAATTTTGGCCGATAGTGATGTCACCCTCCCCTGAAGGTGTCTCCCAGTGCGGTCTGCACTCCCCCCCCCCAATGATGCCACTGCTTAAATAACCTAAAGGTATAATTCTAGAGGTCAAGTTAGCTGCTTTTGTCTCCAGGGTTTCAGAGAGCAAAACAGAATTAGTGACAGAATTTGGAGGTGAAATTGCAACTTCGTTTTAGTCCTCTTCATGATGAAGCAGCAGGATAATTAGCCACCCCCTTTATTGTGTATGATAGATACAAATGAGCTTTGTGCAGAGAGCTACATGACATATGAGAGAAACACCTACGATAAGTTTGATAGTGAGCAGATGGATTCTAGAGTTACTTTCAAAAGCAAAAGCTCTGTAAATCTGTAGTGGCAACACTTCATTAATAGATGATTCAATGTAAGTTACTGTGGAGTTCAAACCAGAGCCCTTACCCATGTGAGATAATTTGTCTGTGGCCAGCTTCATGATATCTTTTGCTGCTGGAACAATGCCCTTGACCATACAGGAACCCAGTTTCCCATAGATGCCAATCTATAACTTCTCTGTTGAGATCAGTCATCTTTTTTTAATATATGTTCTTCCACAAGGGGGTAAGATTTAACAATATTGACCTAGATGGGCAGCCCAATCTGGTGTAGGCTGCGGCGGCCTGCCTAACGGGCCGACTGCAGCATCCAATCGAGTTCCTGGGATGCCCCCAGGGAAGCCTGGGAACAACTCGGTAGAAGGGAACGATGGTCCCCTTCCGCCCTTGAATGTGGTGGTAGGCCCAATGGCCCTACTCGAATGTACGTGAGCTCTGGATCTCGCGTACATTCACACCGCTTGTGTCGGCGCAGCGGGGCCCTGGAGGGAGCTTTGGATATTGGGGATCTTGGCCCCCAGTAACCCTGCCCCCTCCAGGCCCCGGGCAGCCTATGGCCACCTTACCTCACCGCCCGGTCCACCCTCCCCCCGCCCCTGCCCCAACCGGTGTAGAACTTACCCGGCCCGGCGGGCACAGGGCCGGGCAGAGCATGTAGTGCAGGCCACAGCGCAGGCCACAGCGCCAGCGCTGCTTGTTCTCCAGGTGTTGCTGTGCCACCGATATCTCCACCCCCTCCCAGCCTGAGCTGGCCAATGCCCCCCCTCGCCGGCCTGGCCCACCCATCCCCATCTCTGTACCGAGCAGCACAGAGCCTACCTGCATCAACTGGAGCAGGGTCAATCCCCCAGGGGTATGAGTGGTGCCGGCCTCAGCGCTGGCGATGCTTACACCTGAGAAGACATCACAAATGTGCTTTATAGCACATTTGTGACAGCTTAGAGTAGCGGAGCATATGCTCCGCCAGTATAAGCTTTAGTGAGGATTGCCCTGCCCAACATCTTCCAGGAGCATCACTGTGTTATCATAAGTTCATGATAACAAAAAATATTAAGCAATTTAAATATGTCCTTGTAAAGAAACTCTAAAATGTTCATGGCCAGCGTGATCAGTCTAAAGGATTTAGATGTTTTAAAGTGTTTCAGCCCTCCTATTCCTTTGAAAAAGCCTGTCAACATTATGGGTGAAACATTAGGAGCTAGATCTTTTAACAACAGTCATGACACCTGGATAATTTTAATGATAGAACTAAAAATGCACTTTTTTCCCTCAGAGGAAGAATGCCTGATATTGGCACAGTTGTTTAATTGTTTTGCTGGGAGAAATCTACTTTGGCTTCACTTATAGTCAGGCAGCCAACCAGAAGTCTGAAACCAATTACTTCCTATTCGCAAGCTAGCTAGCTAGCAATAGGACAGCCCACAGTACTGTTACGTTATGAATTTGAATAAGCCACCAAGTGATGCATGAACTGGCATATGGAAATAGTCCTCATTTTACAAGAGAAACGTTAACTAATCTTTACAGCCTCTGACAGAAAGATGAAGGACTCAAAGCTTTGAAATATTTTATAGGGACATGAGGAGGAACTGAATAGTTGCCCATGCAAACAAAGCTAACAACAAATTGGGTACTGTTTGGCTATATGATTACGTCTGTTGAGTTTGGGTTGACGCACCCTTATATATGTTGAGTCATATATACGTGTGTGATTGGATACGGGTTTTTCTCCCTTCAGGAGGGGAAACGGGTTTTCCTACTGTAGCTTCCCGCCAGTGTCACTCTGCTGCTGAAACGTGTTTTTTCTCTGACGCCAGCATGGATTTTGGTCTATGCAGCCATTTGGAGCTATTTTAGATTTTCTTGTTTAGCTACCCAGTACATTTATCCACACAATGTTTATTCGCATGAACATAAAAAGCTGCCTTATACTAAGTCAACGGCAATCATATGTCTGCAATCCTATACACACTCACCCAGAAGTAACAGCCCAATCATATGGACTCGTAGGAGCATGCTGGACCTGCCAAGGCAGGTAGGATGTCAGGGGAGGCGGAAGGGGAGGACGAGCAGAGCGGTACAACATCAGGGAGGGGGAAAACTGGGCAAGAAGGGGGCCATATGGGGGCAGGGCACCACATTTTCTGCTGGGGAAGGTGGGAGGCACTGCTGTGAACCACTGCCACCCCATTTTCTATTGTTGGTAAGCTTCAAGCCAACCCAAGGGATCGTGTTGCCCAAAGGGGGAGAAGGAAAGGATTTAGTATATCGGAATATCACAACATTTCATCTGCTATGATTACTTTATTTCGCCTACTATCTCAGCTTTGTCAAAATGCAAGGGGTTGTATGTTTTATCAGATCATGGATTCTGTTTGTCACATGCTAAATAAATAACACAATGGAATGCACAGAAGATTTTTTTAAGCAGTCAAAATGAGTCATACCTTTTTATTATCATTCTCTTTGAGTAGGCCTGTAAATATGTGTTGTAAGCTGCAGCTATTATTTCTCCTTTGCATATGTTTGTTACTTTCTGTTGAAATATTTCTGTACCTCTTTTGTTCATGAGAAAATTATTTGTGTAGTAAAATCAGCATTCAGTGGTATTGGGCAAGAGAAATCAAATCATTTTGAAATCACATTGGGCTACCATTCCAAATTGAAGACAGAATATGTATCATTAGAAAAAAAAATCCAGTTAGTCTTTTAAGTACTTTTATTTTCATGTTATTTCAGTGATCATTGCTGCTTAACCTGAACAGAATTGATACCCATTTTTTTTATAGAAGGCAATTTTTGATGCATTTTTCTTAAGCTATATTACTTTTTTCTGGCAAATTGCTCTTCTTTTGAGATTCATACAATTTATCACATGTTCTTTTTATCACATGTTCTTTTCAACAGTGGCTAATCTCAAATACAACAATAACAGGTAGGAAAATGTGTAGGAAGACTTAGTATGTAGGATGTGCCCTTTCCGTTACATACATGTACATACTCACAGATTCAAAAGGGTCAAAATGGATGTCTAGTCTAGCCTCCCATCCATCAACTACAGATCAACCTTCACAGTCTAAGCCAGAAATGGAAAGGAAGACTTCAAGCTTATTTGTTCTGCTCATTTTCTACTGAACCCTCAAGACCACAATTGAAACCAGGTGCAATTTACTGACTGGGAGGAAGGGGGAAATCAGGCACACCAACTTAGAATTAAAGGAAAAGATGCCTCTCTTCAACCTATTAATTTATTTTCTCTACCAGAAATGAGCTCACAGTCTTTTCCTCCCAGAAACTATTTCTGATGTTCCTCCAACATTTTCTTCATTTCAGCAGCCTCAGCCGGGGGGTGGGGGTGGGGAAGCTGTTTAGATGTTGCTATTCTTAAACAACTGGAAGTCAGAAACACTTGCTAATCTGCTACTAACCTACCAATGGATCCCTACTGGTAGATCCCATCCAGTGGTGTAGCTAATGGGGACCCGGGGGGGCGGGTATGGGGCCCCTAGTACCACACCTCAGGAAGCGCCATGTGGCGGCAGATGAAGGGGCAGTGAGCGGCCACATCGCCTATCCTTTTTGCCAACTCCACTTCCAGTCTCTTGCTGCTTTTTTTAAAAGAGGGGGGGTGATGTCACTTTCACTTCCACTTCCAGGGTGACATCATGACCAGGGCCCCGGGTACCAGAGTGGCCAGCAATGCTACTGATCCCATCACCTGCCCTGACCACAGTGTGTTATAAGCAGAAGGCAATCGCATACAAGGCTCCTGTAGAGCATATTGCTCTAGATTACATGGGTTGGTGTACCATACCGCAGGGATAGAAAAAAAAAAAAGGTATGTGCTGTTGGCGTGAAGTCTGAAATATGAGATTGATTATCCCTCCTAATATTTTGTTTGTAAAATGTTAACTCTGAATGTCCTGATTTATCTTTAGAATGCCATTTCTTCTTGAGTGTGCTTTCAGTAAAAAAGATAATTCAGAATGAGAAATGGCAACACCATCTGTCATTGCCTAAATGTTTTCTTCTTGTATTTAAATGAAAGGATCCAACAGGAGGAAACACAGAAAAACCCAGTCCAAAGGCATGCAGACTGTCATCAGTGGTAGCAATTGTTTGAACTGTAGAGTGGGGGAAGGCTGAATGGAGCAATCTGTTGCTCCCCTTCTTCCCTCTGAAGAGGTGATTGGCACTTCTGATGATAACTGAGTGGGAGTATGCACATGAAGCATTGGCTCGGGGTCAGGTCTCCCAGTTGAGAAACATGTGCACAGCACCATGTGTGTGGAGTTGGGGATAAGAGAGTTTGTCCTTTTCACCTTGAGCAAATTCTGTCGTCCCATGCATCATTGTGCATTATTTCTTTTTGCTTAATAGGGATTTCTAATACACCAAGTGCTGCAGGCTTGACACCCTTTCCTGTGTAGCTGTGATGGCACTTATAGAGGGGCTTGAATGCATGAAATTGTGATGATATCTACTGGTGATGTTGCTGGAATTCAGATTGGAAATATGCTAAAAAAAATCCATCAAAAACTTACCCTCGCACTACCCAAATAAGCATGTGAGACAGAGACTTGGGTTAACTGGGCCATTTTTATTAGATAAATGTAAAACATAACTGTAGCAGGGACAAACTTGAACTTGAAACCCAAAGCATGCGGGTCGCTAGGATGGGGAAAACCTCCTCCAGGTGATCTGGATGATCAGTGGGCATACCACCTGACTCCAGGATGCCTTCAATCGCAGACTGAGTGAGTCTATCATCACCAATCCCAAAAGGTTGAGGCAGCTGGATAGTGGAGGTTCATAGACCATGCCTTGTGCTAGCCTAGCCACTTCCAGCCAAGGGACTTGCCAGCCCAGCCGCACCGAGCCAGTCAAGCAATGTATGAGTGGTCTTGGCTCACCCCTTGACCTCTCTAGCCTCAGATGGACACCAAAGAGTTAACCTACCTATCTGTCCTGCATGACACCTGCCTAAGAATGACCAAACTGAACCTTAAAAAACCTAACACGTACCTCCACCCCTCAGGGTAGGGTAGGCGAATACACCCAACCACAGGCCAACCTGGCTGAGAGCAAAAAATTCCTACTCAGCTCCCCAAAAGAGCGATCAGCTAATCTCAGACTGTAAGAAGGGTGAGTGGGCGGGGAACGCCTATAAGGGACCGCACTGAGCGGTCTGGGGCTTGCGCAGCTGGAGCCAAGCGCTCGCCCCACCCCCGAAGTGGCCCGGCCAATAGGCAAAAAAGTCTGCTCTAGCCTGCACAAGGGGGCGTGGCAAAGGCAACGATGCGTGATGGCATGTCACCAGTCTTCATGGATTACTAGCATTGTGCAACATCAAGAATACAACAGAGTACAAATTGGGCTCATAATTTAACTTAGAATGAACTAAACAGTTGAACATGTATTCTAGAAAATGGTTGGTTTTTTAAACACTGCAAGAAGTTCACCTCATCATTAATAATATCTGGTAAAAGGTAAGCTGGGCGATCCCCAGTCGCGTCGCTAGGACACGCGTCACCCCAGAGCGGGGGCGCGCGTCACCTTTAAGGAAGCAGCTCCGCCCCCGCGTGTGATGTCTCATTTTGGAGCCAAACGGACGCGAGGGCGGGCGGGCTCAACTTCAGCATCAAAATGTAAGTGCCGGGGGGATGCGCGTCACCCTTGTGCGCGCGTCACCCTTGTGTGCGCGTCACCCCCGGGCGGCCCGCCCCGAGCACTTCCCTTTGTCAACACCCCTGGTGATCCCTGTTACTTTCTTGACCCTAACTTACAAAGGGCAGGAGTTCTGGCTCAGTTTGTAGTGCGACCATCTCATATGCCTGAAGATCTCAAGGATGGCAGTTCGGAATGGCCAGAAGTATCCGTGTCTATCGGAGAGCTGTCAGCATGCCGAGCTGATGAGCTTCAGAGTCTCTGTGAGGGAGAGAAGCTGCAGCTGCACTTTGAGTGGGAGTCAAGGTTGCCTGTCAGTTGAAGCATGATGAGGCAGATGCCAGTGAGAAGCTGGACTGTGAAAGGAACCATCTAAAATGAAGGGTTCTGTGAAAGATTAGAACATATTATTGTATTGTAAAAACCCCTAGGGGGTTAGAAAGCCTGCCTGTGTAAACCGCCATTGAATTAAAGTCAGAAGAGAAATCCGATGACCAAAGAAATTAGTGAATATTCCTGGCTGGATGGTTTATAACTGTGACTAATGCTTCTCTCAGTAACATCTTGACAGCCTTGCTGGCTTTCTGTCGTCCACCTGATGAAGTTCATAGAGTTGGACGAAACGTTGTGGTCCAATGTGTTGTATGTTTATGGGAACTATTTTTGAACTGTTTAAAATGTTTTAAACTGTAAACTTTGTTTTTAAATTTGGTTTTAAAACAACTTGCTTTTAACCTTTATCTGGTTTTTAATTAGTTTTTTTTAAAAACGTATTACTATTTTTGGAATTTTTCTACATGGCTTTTATTCCCGGATATAAACCTAGGACTTTGTACATAATGTACCTTTTTAAACACTACTGGAATGGTGCATCTGGCAAACAGAACTATTGCCAGTGTAGCAGCTTTGTCTGCACTGTTGTGTCAGTACACCACAAATTTACTAGCTGCTGGCACAGTGTCAAAATCTATTAACGTTATACAGCAGAGTAGTCCAAATGCGAAAATATTACTTGCCAGAGCTGTAGTGCATAGTATAAGGCCATTGGTCCAATGTACTTTATCATCAATGAGAGCTTTTCTGTGGCACCATAATTAATACCAAGAAGTATTACAGAAAACAGAAGTTGCCATAGCTCTGTATATCATATAAAATAACACACAGATTTTAGTTAAAAAAAAAAGGAACAACACATTCTAAATATAGAGAATTTTAAGTTAAAGTGTACCATACAGTATAAAATTAACTTGGGTATGTCCAATGCTTCTGAAATTTAAGTTGCACAGGGATTATATATATTTATTGTATGTTTCCAATACCCATGAAAATGTCTTCAAAGCGGATATCTTGGATCATGCTAATTCAAATCCAAAGATATTGTAGTTTCAAAGCCATATACGCTATGCAAATTTAAATTGAATTATGCAGTTAAGCTATGGGACTTGAACATCTTTTCTTCTGCAGAATGAAAAAAATGCAGTAAAATCACTGTAACAATCTGGCTTTAACCCACGAAAGGAAGGACAAGTAAAGTTAACAGCTGACATTAGTTTTGCTTCAGTGGGGCATTGCATGGGTATATTAGGGCTAGGAATGTTAGAATTCTTTACTGCTTAACATTGGAACAACTGTTTCCACTGCCCACAACACTCAAACTGATTGAATTTAAATATTTCTGAATTCAAACCTGCATTTCGATTGGAGCACCTATTTTAAAAGCAGGTTCCAGTCATTCAGTAGCGGGCCTACACCCACCGTAGGAGGGCCGCCACCATGACACCCCCCACGGATGCCACACACTCTGCCCCTGGAGGCGTGACATCACCAACGTGCACCGACACAGCACGGAAACAGACCCTGGCGCTTTTCAGCTCCTTTTGGGAGCCAAATGTCGCCCGGGAGGGTGGGAGGGCCAAACTTGCAGCCAGAACGGCTGCATGAGAAGGAGCCGGCAATGGGACCGGCAGCAGGTACACCCCCGTGATCTGCTGCTTGGGGCCCACCGCCCCAACCGCCCCCACCGTAACAACGCCTCTGCAGTCATTGATGATGATTAGTGGGTTTCGGATTGAGGTGCAAGTCTAAACTTCATAGTCAATTTCTTTCTGAGTAGTTGTTTGATTAGAAGTAAGCCTCAATGCATTTTGTACTGCTTACTTCCTGTTAAGTGTGCATAGGATTTGTCTTCATTAGTACACCAATAGACCCTTGCAATCTCAGCCTATGAAAAGAATGTTATACCGTAGTAACTTTTAGTTCCACAATATTCTAGTGTCCCATGTGCTGCACGCTTGCATAGAGTGGAGGCATATGGGTTGCACATACCTTGCCCTTAAGTCACATCTTCAGGATCTGAAGAATTTTGATGTTGCAGTTGTGATTAGAAGATCCCCCTATATAAGTCCCCCAAATGATATAATTTGAGGAAACAAAAGTTAGGGAACCCTGGAAAAGCAAGATTCTTACTTTTCAGGGAGAAAGTCCCATACATGTATATTTGCATGTGCATTGACTCCATGCAGACAATCAAGTTTATGTGTGTGTGTGTGTATCTCCCCCTTACAGGGTGTCTACAAATGATTGGAGCGGTTTCACGATTTTATTGTAGGTATGTTATGTGACATATGAAAAATTGGAAAAGGAAGAGGGGGCAGAGAGAAAGAGAAGATGTGGAAGTGCTGAGTGAATTTCATGTTTACTTGGAAGCAAAATTCCACTGTTCAGTGAGGTTTACTCGGGCCATTATCTCTTTCCCCCTCTTAACATTCTTTCTCACTCCTCTCTCAACCCCCTTTTCCTATTACAATGCATAGGATTACAATGCATAGGATCCAGCTGTAGGATCCTATAGGATTTGAAGTAAGACTTTTAAGTTCATTTGGTCTTTAAGTATGCATAGGACTCCAGCTCTAAAGCCGGAGACAGACCAAGCCCGTGCTCCGTGCGGTGTGTGCGTTGCTCCGGCTGCGTTGCCGCACCGGACGCACGCTAGGGGGCTGGATGGGACGTTTGCATGTCCCACCATATCGCAGCCGCAGCGAGGATCGAGCAGCGAGTGAGGGGGGGAGAGAAGGGGGGAGATATCCCCCTTCTTTCCCCCCCCTCTTTCGCTCGCTCGCTGCTCGATCCTCGCTGCGGATCTTCCCTGAAGAGGTCAGGACTAGTGGGGATGATTGCATTTTGGAGACCATTTGCTTGCTTGCTTGCGTAGTTCAACAGGAAAGCTGAAGAGAGAGGCATGGAGTCTAGAGGTCAGAGATAAGCCGAGAAGGAACTCGCTGGGAAACCACTGACATACGAACCATAACCTGTTGACTAGTGGGGACTGCACAGAAGAGAAACGCTTGTGTGTGTGTGTGTGTGTGTGTGTGTGTGTGTGTGTGTGTTTACTAAAGCCACGATATAAATGGCAGTAACTATCGCAACTTGTGATAGTTACTGCCATTTATATTGTAGCTTTAGTAAACCCACACACACACACTAGCGAGGGGGGGAGAGAAGAGGTGAGGGGACCTGACGCTCTAAAGTTTGAAAAACAAAGCGCTCGATAAGCGAGGAGAAAAATGGCTGCTTTATGAAAACATTCTGTCCCTCTTTCCCTTTGATTGACGTTTGCTTTCTTTCCTTTGATTGGCTCTGGCCGCTCTGTGTCCTGCCCCCAGGGGGCTGGGACACGGATGGAACGGGACGAACGTTGCTAGCGCTGGGCTTGGGGCAGCTGAAGCGTTTACGCGCCCGTGGCTGACGACGTCTGACGGCGACAGCCGGGAGCAGAAACGGAGCCATGTCAGACAGAGAAAACGCGCCCGCAGCACGGACGCACCCCCGTGCCGCACGGAACACGGACTTGGTCTGTCACCGGCTTAATTTTATTCTTCCGTGCCATATCAACCTCTTTCCCACTTCTTTGCCTCAACTTTAATAAGGCTGCCTCTCAGAGTTCTGGTGCCGCTATAATGTTTACCTTCCCCGCTTAATAAGCAACTGAACACTTTTGAGATTTTTTTTTGTATTGTTGTTGCTAAACTTTGAAAAGACCTCTTTACATGCTTGGTAAACAATTGCTCATCAACAAACTCCAAGAATAATGGAAAGCCAGCACAGGCTCCATCTTGAACATGGTCTAACCCTGTGTAAAATAATGAATTTTAAACTCATTATTTTATTTTTAAAATAATTTTTTTAAAAAAAAAAATTGTATCGGGTATCGGCAGAGAAGCAACCGAAAAGCTCTAGCCAACTAGTTAGATAGGTTTCAGCTTCCCATGCTGTTGGCGGCAGCCATTCACACCCGTTGTTACTTTATTTATTTATTTATTTATTTATTTTCTGTATTTATATACCGCCTTTCTTATCCTCAGATTGCTCTTCCGATGTTATTCAAGGCGGTTTACATAGGCAGGCTTATCTAGATCCGATAAGGATCTTTACAATATTGTTCTGCATAGAACACTACAATTCCAGCTGGTTTCCTCCACGGTGTAGTCATCTTCACTAGCTGCTGAACACATGCCTCGAGCTCTCTGCAGGACGCCACACATCATGCTGAACAGGGAAACATTTTTCCAGTTGTCATCTCTCTGTCACTGACACTCTCAGCATTCCAGTCTGTTCTCTCACCGCAGCACACAACAGCGACTCCTCTCTGCCACCGAAGGTCAGACAGCTTATCAGTGACTTTCTGGTCTCCCTTCCAGCACAAAAACAGGCTGTTCCTGCTTAGCTTCCAGCAATCTTCAGGCAGCTCAACCTCAGGACCACACCTCCTGCTGGTGGGATTCTTACACTGAGGGATGTCCACTCACATACTGTTACCTCTCCAACACTGACAACACTTATCAGATCTTAATAAACACAGCTCATGCATTACAGTGGTTAAAAAAATGAAATAAAAAATGCTGAAAGTCATTTGCTATTCAGTCTTCAAAATCAATTAAGATAGTCCTCATGTTTCTTTTTTCCCTTGGAGTTTAGTGAAAATTAATTATTTTATCACTGACCAGGGCTTGATCTTTTTAAATATCTTTTGGTTTCTTAGGAATATCACTTAGATACGTGTGATATTAATTAAAATGGCAGAATAGTAGGGACAGATGTAGAATGCAAGTAACTTATGGCCTTCGCCCAAAAATGCAAATATGATATTTACACAGCCTGTCCTCTACTTTTAAGTCTGTTTCTTTTCATCAAATGAACCTTCTGCGATTGGGATATTTAAAACACCTACGATGGCAGTTTGTCAATATTCGCAGAGCATCTCAAATTCCAGTAAGATCTTTGTACGCGATATTTAATGATCTTGAATATCTATTGATTTTTGACACGTTTATGGTTGCAATCAACTTAAACTTTATCTCGCTCCTGGAGATGAAGTAATTTAGTGATGGGAGTCTTGTAGACTGAATGATTGGGAAATAAATAGTTCAGGGGTATCAGTGACATTTTGCATCTCCTGAAAAAATGCTGCTATTGTGAGAACAATAGAAATGGAGGAAGATTGCAATGGAATAGATTGGCATCACCAACTGCTGTGATTTCATTTGATTTTTTTCTACCAGTTATTGTCCACATTTTCAGGGTTTGGATCTGACTAAAATTTATTTTCAGCTGCATTTCCCTTTAACTGAAATATGCTGAATGGGGAAAAGAATGTCTTAAATGTATAATCAGTTGTATTACTCTTCCCTACACACCAGGTCTAGGTAGCTGTTCCCTGGAGAACCTGATCATTTGTGGTAAAAGCTGGTGAGATGTGCTGGGATAAAATATTTTGCACTTAGATGCTTTTGATGCCTTTGCCAATGACGATCAACCTGGTACTTTGTGTTAGTGGAAGGTGGAGGAAGGTCAAAGGATGAATTCTACCTGCTGAGATGCATTTCTGCAGGCTGAATTCCAACCACATGATTAGCAGTACTTCAACTCGGGGCAAAATATACCAGGAGCAGATAGGCTGCAGCAAAGTCTCAGAAGTTTGAAGAAGCAAAAGTTTGCCTAGCAGTTTAAAATTGACTTTTTCATGTTCTTCCCATATAGAGAGAAATTATTTTTCTTTTTGACTTTTCGTTCTGAAAGACAAAAAAATGAAAATACGGAAGGTCAAATGAAGAAGAGACAGTAGAAGAACAAGGATGGTAGTGAAGGGATATTGGGCAAGTAAAACCAGTGGGAGGGAGGCATTAGAACAGTTTTTGTTAGGCTTACCATATTTTTCAAACTTCAAACCGGGACACCCCCCATACCCCCCCGAGGTAATTAATTAATTAAGTAATTAATGTGAAAGCAACGAAAAAGCAAGGCCAAAGAACCACAACCAATCGTAAACAAAAAAGCAATCCTAAACCGCACAAACGAAGCCCAAAGTCCCATCCAGAACGAAAAAGCCACTCTAAAGCACAACGAAAAGCAATCCTAAACAGCCCAAACGAAGCCCAAAGTCCCATCCAGAACGAAAAAGCCACTCTAAAGCACAACGAAAAGCAATCCTAAGCAGCCCAAACGAAGCCCAAAGTCCCATCCAGAACGAAAAAGCCATTCTCAAGCACAACGAAAAAGCATAAAAAAGACCATAAAACTCCTAATAAAGCATTAATCCAAATAAGAAAGCCTTTTAACGAATAAAATCTAAAAGAAAGGGGGCGCGAAGCGCGGCCGCAATTTTTCAAATAAATAATCAATTTAAAATAATTAATTAATTAAGTAAAGCGCGGCCGAAATTTTTAAATAAATAATTAATATTTCTATTAAAAATATATAATTTAAAAATAAGCTTACCTGGTCGCTGCTGGTCACTGGTCCGTGGTCGCTGCTGCTGCTGCTGGGGCCGCGGCAAGCAGGCTGGGGCCGCGGCAAGGCAAAGCAAGGCAAGAAGCAGGCTGTGCTTCTCCCGGTGCCGCTGCGAGACCAGCGGCACCGGGAGAAGCACAGCCTGCTCGCCTGCGTGGCGCAGCCCTGGAGAACACAAGGTAAGAAGCAGGCTGTGCTTCTCCCGGTGCCGCTGGTCTCGCAGCGGCACCGGGAGAAGCACAGCTTGCTTTTTGCCCGTGTTGCGCGAGCTACAGGGCTCGCGCAACGCGGGCGATCAGGCTGTGCTTCTCCCGGTGCCGCTGGTCTCGCAGCGGGAGAAGCACAGTGCTTGCCCGCGTTGCGCGAGCCTGCTGGAGGCTCGCGCTGGCCGGGCAAGCAGGCTGTGCTTCTCCGGTCTCCCAGCGGCTCCATGCGGTGCCGCTGGGAGACCGGAGAAGCACAGCCTGCTTGCCCGGCCAGCGCGAGCCTCTAGCAGGCTCGCACAACACGGGCAAGAAGCAGGCTGTGCTTCTCCCGGTGCCGCTGGTCTCGCAGCAGCACCGGGAGAAGCACAGCCTGCTCGCCTGCGTTGCGCGAGCCCTGGAGCTCGCGCAACACGGGCAAAAAGCAGGCTGTGCTTCTCCCGGTGCCGCTGCGAGACCAGCGGCACGGAGAGAAGCACAGCCTGCTTGCCCGCGTTGTTCTGCTTGCCCGCCTGCTAGAGGCTCGCGCTGGCCGGGCAAGCAGGCTGTGCTTCTCCGGTCTCCCAGCGGCACCGCATGGAGCCGCTGGGAGACCGGAGAAGCACAGCCTGCTTGCCCGGCCAGCGCGAGCCTCCAGCAGGCTCGCGCAACGCGGGCAAGCACTGTGCTTCTCCCGGTGGCGCTGACGACCGGGAGAAGCACCCGCTTGCCGCGCCGCCATCTTTTTTTTTTTAATTTCAAACTTCCCGGGCAGCATCTTGGGTCACGAAATCTCGCGTGATCCAAGATGTCGGCGCCCAAATCTCGTGAGGGCATCATGCCCTCACGAGATTTGGGTGCCGACATCTTGGATCATGCGAGATTTCGTGACCCAAGATGCTGCCCGGTAAGTTTGAAATTTAAAAAAAAGATGGCGGCGCCCATTCGTCCCCCGGGACCCGACCGGGAATCGGGTCCGATTTCCGGGACTGTCCCGGCGAAACCGGGACGAATGGTAAGCCTAGTTTTTGTTAATACTCCATGACTGCCCCCCCCCCCCCGCAGGATGCAGTGGTAGCCTTTTTTTTTTTTTTTGGCTATGGAATGGATAGGATTGGGCTCTAATTTCCCACCCCCATTCCAAAATTCAGCAGCATCGCTACTGATTCAAACTAGATATGTACATATGTTTCTTAAGAGGTATGCTTAAACTTGGAACTGACTGTGACAAGATTCAAACTGAGCAATGGGATTAAAAGCCTTGTAAACACAAATATGTTAAAAACAAGGTTAAAAGCAAAGTTAAGAACAAGAAGAGCGGTTGGAACTGACTCTTATTTAACAACAACAACAACAACAACAACAACAAAAGCCACAAGGAAGATCCTGATTGGGACCATGTTGCATAGGGAGGGGTGTGTTTTGCCCTCCCCCAGCTGTTGTTTGTGCCTGAAATGGAGGTTTCCTGCAAACACTCTCTTCAGGGGCAAATAACAGATGGAAGAATCAAAGCATGGAAGAAGAATCACACATCATTCTTATTACTGTGTTATGCTTTTTGCAGATGGAGGAACGGAGCTAAAGATGAAACTATATGATGTGTGGAGTTTGCAAGCTACCAGGGAAAAGAGACAACCAGACAGGAACTCTCTCACCTCGATCTATGTGGGGTGTGGAATGGGGATGCTCCAGTCTCAACTAGTTTCTCTGGGCCCAAATCAAAGTGTTGAATCTGGCCTGTGAAGCCCTACAGGATTTGTGATTAGGATTATTTGGAGAGAAATACAGACTATAAATTTCTTACATATATGAATACATACTAAATAAATATCTGATAGGACACTGAATTCATATGTTACGTGCCGAATTAGGTAGATCATCAGCTGAGACTTTGATTCATATGCAACCCCTATGTGAGATTACACGAGAGGTTCCTAAGTATAGGCCTTTTCTGTCCTGGCTCCCAAACTCTCTCTCCATAGAGGTTGCAATGCATTCACATGTTAAAACTTTGAGAAATGCTGCTATACTCCATTCAACTCAATGGAGCTTCCTTCTGAGTAGACATATATAGGATTGATTCTTACAGCGCAATCCTTTCCTCGGTGAGCACCAGAACTGAACACTCTGTGCTGGTGCCGAGTGTCACAGATGTGCCATAAGGCACATTTGCTCCAACTCTGGAGTAGGTGGCACTGTCGCCAAGGCCTGCGCCGGCCACCCACTGAGTAACAGAAGACCAAGCGCCATGGAGTGGGTAAGTGCCACTCCAAGCGTTGAAGGGCCTGGGGGAAGGTGGGGAAGGGGTATAATGGGGTGGGGAGCTGTGGATTTGGTTTGGGAGAAAGAAGGGACCAGTGTCTGTGTTGGACACCATATCCTATCCCCCCTCCCAGGCCCTTGCAGCTGACATGAGACTGCCTGATTGTCCACCAGCTACAGTGCAGGTAGAGAACCAAGTAGCCCCATTGTGACGGCTGGAGGTTTACCCAGGGTAAGTGGGCATTTGCCTGCTTACCCCGAGTAGACCACCAGTCAGTCCCCTCCCCAGATAGGATTCAGCATGGGCCACGTGGACCATGCTGAAGAGCCTATGCTGTGGGAGGATCGGATTGGGCTGTTAATGTTTTTGTGCTTTAAAAAAATGCACCTGCTGTTAGCTGTCTTGGTCACCATTTGGCAGAAGTGGGATATAAATGTTTAAAATAAATGCAAAAGGATATCTGTGCCTGTCATGTCGTGCATCCATGCTTAGGAAAACTGGGAAAGTTCCTTTTTGGAAATGGGAATACAGGAAAGACTGTCCATTAGTGCTCTGTATTGTTCCAAAGGTCTTGAAAACATTTGGACTAGTATGCTGGGCCTGGTGACAGGGTGAGTGAGGCTGGACTGACTTGATAACGACAGTATTATTCAGGTAGAACAAGAGCTTTGACTGGAATGGAGGCATAACTCCTCTGTTTCATGGGCAGACCCTGTTTTTCCTAAATTCAATATACCATGCATATTTAAATACTGCTTTGCACTTCTGTAGTTCCTTTCATGTGGGGAAAAAAATCAAAGTGCTTTTCAAATATTAATTTCACCCTCGCAAAGCACCTGTTTGCTTCAGTTCGTTCCCCAACACTTAATTTAAGGGATGTGCCTGAGGTTACATACCTAGTCAATGGCAAAACACCAGGAGGTCCCTCTGTCTCCATTTTTTCTTGTTCTGCTGTGGATTTGTGTTCAAAGTCAGCGCTTCTTTAAATTCAGTTAAAGCCAATATATTCATTGATTTCCAACTGAGTAGGTCACTGCCCGGATTTGGCCTAATCCCGGAGCAATTTAGCTATTATGGTTGCCTTGCTTCCTCACTGAGACTGCCAGCAATTCCTTTCCAATAGGATGCCTCCTATGGTGGCTATAGCATTTAAAAGTCCTTTACCACATGCCTATGTCCAATATCTTGCCATGCCTCTAAACCAGTGCTAGTGAGCGCTGGTGTGCATGCAATGCGCAGAGTAACTAGCTTTGACATTCCATGCTAGTGGCACTAAGCACTAGGGGAGTAGACAGAGAATGTCTTCTCCCCTGCAACCATGCATGCCCATAATAGTTAATTAGCCCACCATACAGTCGAGGAGAGTCAAGAATTCCAAGGGAAGGGCGGGAGTTTAATGGAGCTCTTCCTATTTTACAAGAAGGCAAAGGATGAGATGGTTAGACAGCATCACCAATGCAACGAACATGAAAATGAGCGAACTCAGGAAGATAGTGGAGGAAAGGAAGGCCTGGCGGGATATGGTTCATGGGATCACGAAGGGCTGGACACGACTTAACGACTGAACAACAAAAATTTCCATCCTGCAAGCAACCCAGATTTAAGGAAATACATTACATTGATACTGCTATCCTATACATGCTTACTCAGAAATCTCACTATGTTCAATGGGTTTACGCGCTTGTAACTATCTGTAGAATTTTAGTATAAATTCATTAACAGCCCGATCCTGCCTAAGATGTGTCAGGTGGCCTAAAGGGCCGGTCGCTGCAACCTAGGCAAAACGCGGGCGGTGCTGGCGCGGCCCGGACTCACCTCGGGGGAAGGGGATGTTCGTCAGCACCTGGAAAAGTGTTGCCAGTTACTATTAGTCTAAAGCTGAGACAAATGAATGAATGGTCTGAGTCCACATAAGGCAGTTGCATTTACTCACATGACAGCATTATCATATTAAATGGTGGAAAAGGGGATATCGGAATATAGCAGTGGGTCAGGTACTCTGTATTGGACAAAATAAATAATATTTTATTTAGTCATTATTAAAATCTCAGATTGGAAGTGTGTGTGTGTGTGTGTGTGTGTGTGTGTGTGTGTGTGTGTGTGTGTGTGTGTGTGTGTGTGTGTGTGTTAAAAATCAGTAACTGGCGAAGAGAAGATCATAATGCAAGCAGTAGAAATGGCTGTTGTCTTAAGGTTGCCAGCTAGCCAGCTTTAAATGGGCCCTGGTTTGCAGTGTCTGAGTCAGTGGCCAGATAAAAGAGGACTTTCAGAAGGAGATATTTGATTTTGTTCCCCACTTGAATTCCCCCCCCTCTTGCTCTCTTTTAGGTAGTCCCATTTCACAAGTGTAGAAACATACCCCCCCCCCATTACACGTTTTGGCTTGGTCCTAATCAGCATCTAGGTACAACATTGGAGTACCGTTAGTAGAAGTATGGAAACCATTTCTTCACCGCATCTTGTTTGTAAAGATTTTAGTCTCAGAGATATAAAGCTGAATAAAGTCATAAAATATTATCTAGTGCAAGTAGGTTCACCTACAGCCCACTCTGAAGACTTACTATGCAAGCAAATAAGTGCTTAGGCAAGATTCTGACTGCAATGTCATGCCAATATCACTGTATGGGATTGAAATGCCAGTGTGGTTTGAATCCTTATATAGAATTTGCAGTCAGTTTAGTTTTTTCCACCTTCAAAATAATACCCAGTGTTTAATGTTGCAACCAAGAAATATAAACTTTATTTATCAGAAAAGATATGCAGTATACCTCACACATACAAATATGTTTATGCACTTTGAGCAAGGGGAAAAAAAAAACACTGCAAAACTTTCATTGATTCTGAACATTCTGGCATACGTACAGGCACTGGCATCACTCGAGGTGGGGCGGAAAGCTAAGTTCTGCAGCTTTCCACCCCACCGTTACTCTCCAGTATGAGGCGGCCCACCCCCTTGTCGTAGGAGCCCGTCAGCGGAGAGAAAGCAACGTGCAGGAGAGTCCCTGCGTGTTGCTTTCTCTCCGCTGACGGGCTCCTACGACGAGGGGGTGGGGCGCCTTGTACCAGAGAGTAACGGTGGGGCGGAAAGCTGCAGAACTTAGCTTTCCGCCCCACCTCCAGCGACGCCAGTGCGTACAGGCATATCAAATAACTGTGAATAGAATCATTTCTTATATGGTATTTCTTATTTATGTACATCACTAACAGCACAATCCAGCGTAGATCAGCGCTGGAGGAATAAGGCACGTTTGCAGCACCTGCAGAGTAAGCGGCGCTGAGGTCAGCGTCGCTCACTTCACTGCCAGGCGAGGACCTGGATGCCTGACATAGGTAGGTCCTGTGCCGGGCATGGGGAGTGCGTGGGGAGGGCGGGTCGGGGTGGCAGGGGAGGGGGAGATTAGCCGGCCAGGGATATTCCTGAACACAGCACACCTTTTTCAGCATGGCTGCACCAGTGGGGAGGGGAAGGGGTAGGATTGTTCTCTAAGACTCATTGGAGGGAAACTAAACTGGTGTTTCAGGATGAGACACTTGATTGCTCAGGTGTTGCAGGAAATCAAGTAGTGCTGCTTGCCAAGGTAAGTTGTCTGTGAACAGAATCCAGGTGGGCAGCACAGGTCACCTTGAATGGCAATCCAACCTGATACATGCACAAACCCTATCTCACTATCGATCTCACTATCTATCTATACTCACCTGCAAGACAAGAAATTTAGGCAAAACAAAGACCTGGAAAAGCTGCCTGGTCTTGACATCGGGTCACTCACATTCACTTCAAAAGACTTCAGGTTTGCAGTCAGCTTACTGAGCCAGACGTGTCCCTGCTTCCCCTCCCCCTTCTGTCACTTATTCTCTCTCTCTCTCCGTCACACCTCTCTCCAGCCCTGCCCGGAGCCACTGAGGAGCAAGAGAAAATCAGCGTCTAAGGCTGGGCAGGCAAACCATTATGCAGTACAGTTGGGCCCCCATATCCACTGATTCGCTATCCACGGTTTCAGTTATCCACGGATCGTGGGTACCCCCCCAGGCTTTTACTTTTTTCCCAGTAAGCTTCGTTTCTTCCTTAAAGAAACAGGAGAAGCAGCCTCTGGCTGCTTATTACAGGCAAGTAGAATGAGACTAAGTACTAGAGAGGCTTTCCAAGGTTAACAGAAACCTTGCAGAGCCTCTCTAGGACTTAGTCTCGTTCTACTTGCCTGCAATGGAGGCTGCTTCTCTGTTTGTTTTAAGGAAGAAACAAAGCTTGCTGAAAGAAAAATAAGAGCTGGGGGGGGAAGCATGCCTGCCTGCAGGGGAGGCAGGGTGGGGGGCCCTCAGGAAACCATGGAGGGGGTGTTCGCTCTTATCCACGGTTTCAAGTATCCACGGAGGGGCCTGGAACATATTCCCAGCGGATATGGGGGCCCACCTGTACTGCTAACTTCATGAACATTTCTTCTTTAACAGAGGAGTCCATGTTTATCTTAGTCAAAGAACAGAATGTCAGGCAATTAGCAGTTGAATGGTTAAGATAAGCACTTAGCAAACTTTGCAGAGAAAGAAAAAAATGTCAGGCCATGAGCTGCAGCAGTTATTAGCAGTTATATAGCAGGGTTATTTCTCTGCCTTTAAAAGATCCTTCTTCTTTTGTGTTTGCTTTCTTAAAACCATTCAGCAGCAAAAAAAAATATTTAAAATGCACATAACAAGAGCATTGGCAATAGCCCAGTACACAACGTTTTGCGTTACAAATATTGTTGGTAGAAAGTGCTGCCCTGAATGTTTTCAGGTTCCCATTAATTTTGATCTACCAATAAGTGGCTGGGCTGAGTTTGAGGAGGGGGGCTGAGAGTGAAACGGGGAAAGAGAAGATGGTATTTTACCAATTTGCAAAACTGTAATGTGTCAGGATTTGGGGAGAAGCATGGGAACTGTGTACCTTGCAAGACCAGCAATTGAAAATGGTGAAAGCTGAGCAGGTCCTGCTCACAGCAGTTAATATGGTATTTGGCGGGAGACTGCAGAGCTTACAGTGTTGTGGCTCTTGATTTCTTCTGATCATCATCTGAATCAACATTTTGTCAACAGGTACAATGTGTGCATTGCCCCCCCCCCAATGGTTCTCTGCCTGTTTTTTTTTAAAGTGGTGACTTTTTTCCCAATGGTTCTCAGTCATTTTTGTTGTTGTTAATGGTGCTCTGTCATATGATTTGCCATATTAACATGTTCTCTTCATATGGTCTGCTGTTGCAATGTTCAATCCACCTCAATGCAATTCTGTTAATATGGTCTGTTGGGGCTTGTTTGCTTTTATGGCTACTGTGCCTCATCCCAGATATGAGTTGCAATGTTAGCATCATCTCCCCTTATTTATTTATGATTCCTGATTTTTAATAAAACCTGTAATTTCCTAAAAAGAGTAATTTATTTACAGTAGTAAAATGACATCACTCAACTTCTACCAAGCATTTCCCACTCTTTTACTATTCAATACGGAGTTCTTAGGTAACGATTACTGATAAAGTCATTTGAGCTTTTCTAGGATCTGACCCCACAAGTCCTTAAGTTTTACCCTCATCTTATCAAAGGGTCATAACAAATTCCAGGATTTTTGGCTCAAAACTTGCCCTTGTCTTATCAATGAGATTGTCTTATATGCGAGTATATACAGTAGGTCCTCACAAGGCAAAAGCTTTCTTTGGTAGCCACTATGGTGGCAGCCAGTGGCTCCTTTGACTCTAGTACACTTTTTAAAAATGCAATGTAACTGTGTACAGTAAATGTGCTCTTGTTATGGGACAAATCTGGATGGTACATTTGATGTTGCAGCAGAGACAGAACTTGATAATGACATCAAAACAGACCAAGTAATGGCACCAGGATAGGTAGACAGAATGAGAGGTTAGAGATTCAAGAGCTCGGGGGTGAGTTGATGACAAAAAGACAGGAATATCAGCATAAAGCAGGCCTACACACATGCGGCACGCTAAAGGATTTTGGGCGGCCCTCCCAGTTTTCGGGATCCATCACAGGAGGTGTCCCAGCTAACCCCGGACGATCCTGGGTGGTCCAGGTTTCAGGACTGTCTCAGATCTTCTTCTCGGCTTCGGCGCTCTCTTCATCCCAGCTTGGAATCCGGGACTGCATTGCATGGTTGTGCGCCTGTGCGAACCTCATGCAGGCGCACAATGCGGCTAAAAGCTTCGGAATCTTCCAAGCTGGGACTTGGAGGATTCTGAAGGCTCCAGCCGCATTGTGCACCTATGTGAGCCTCGATACAAGGCTGCATTTTGGCATGTGATGATGCTGTGCTGTATGCATTCAGTCCCGGCTCCTGGGCTGGGACGAAGAGAGGCGAGCGGCAGCAAGTTTGTGCCAGGGCCAGCCAGGGGACAGGAGCAGCCTAACACGGGGTGCGATTGGCGGCAGGCAGGTTCCCATCATCATCATCACGATCTCATCAACTAGGGGCAAGGCACTCTGCATGTGCTCAGAGGCGCCCAGTACTGAACAGAGAAATCAATAACTAATATAAAAATGTAACTGAATATCTTTATTTATTTACATGTTGCTTTTCCGCAGATTTTCAGGCTCATGGACACGCCCCCTGTGATGGTTCCTTGACACGCCCTTGACACGCCCCCCATGACACCTATCTGCGGCCTGAAGAAATTTATTAATTTTGGCACCTAGTGCCAAGTTGTGCACCCCTGGCATAAAGTGACCAGCTCATAGTCTCGGGTATCACTATATTTAGAATGGCATACTGTAGACTTTATTCCCATGTTTCCATGCAAACCTGTGCCATATTCAGACTTTTTTTTGTAGTAAAGTGTGTTGGTTTGTAAGTGTTCCATACATCTGCTTTTCAAGTGCCCTAAAAATGTTGATACACACCCATGAATGAGGCAGAGAGTCCCAAGCATCTTTAAGATCAATATGAACGCCGTCTTCATTCCACCTTTCCGTGACATTCAAGGCTACTGAACGGCTTTTTGTTTTGTTTTGTTTTTCGCTGTTTCATATAACACAAAAAGTAATAAAACTGCTAATGTAAAAATATACCATTTTATGCCCTGCCATTTATAATATTGTGCTGTGAGACTGTGTTCTGTTTTAAAGCTACTCGAGGTGCAGGGCAGTGCTTGAACAATGGCAAGGTTTTTCCCAGGAGGGGAGGGGAGGATTTCATTTTCAATATAGACACTCACTTTTATGAGATGTGCTCATCAATAGTCATCTAATTTCTTTTAGACTACTGATTAATCCTCCTAGAGATCAAAACGATTGGCAACTTGGAATAGTTTCTCTCCCTGTGGAACAGAAGAGCCTGATAAAGGCAGGGGAGGGAGAAGGAAAGAGATGACTTAACTGTCCTGGGGGATCAGAATGCTAAGATTAGCAAAGATACGTAGGAGGAATAGAAATTCACATATGCCTCTTCAAGAAGAAATGACATTTTCACTGTACCTTATCTTAGCCTTTCGGCAATGAAACTCTGAAGAATCTGTGCAAATGCCTACAAAACTGTAATATTCTTCACATTGAGGTGTATTCTTCAATACACTTATTGGCAGGTGAAGCCAATCAATAGCCTGTGGTTCTATCTCTGTGTACTTGTATACTTTTTGTATTTATAGATAATGTGGTTTGAGAATGGATAGTCTGTGGCCACATGCCCCCTTGGGATTTGTGGAGTCTACAATTGTTAAGGGTAATCAGATTATTTCTATGAAAGTCATATGTTTTCTCTCAAAACATATATGTTTGTAACCTTGCTACACACTCTGCTGATTTACACATCTGAGCCTTCAGATTGCTTTCAGGCATTAGATTTAGTGAATCAGTTCCAATAGCGTTAGTCAGTTATTCGTCAATTTTGTCCTTATATTGGACTGGCAACAGTAAAATATAGTATTGTATGTATGTCTACAAAGTGTTGCCACCAACAAGAATGAAGTGGAGAGTTTAAGAATCAAGAAAAGGAACAGGATGACCACCCTGGGATAAGACTGACTTACCCATCTGGAGTTAGTTGACTTGCAGCGCAATCCTATCCAACATACACCACCGGTGTAACTAGCGGTGCAGCGAGAACCGGAGGCCCCAGAACGGAAAAGGGATTCAAATTCCCTCCAAAGTGGGATTCGAAGGGGATTTAAATCTCCCCTCCCAAGCCTCCCGCCTTGCCCTCCCCCGCTGGTTACACCAGTGGTGTAAGTTGGATAGGATTGCGCTGTTGGGGTTGCAGAAATGGTCTCTGTTATAACACCATGACATGTGATGTGATGATGACAACATAGGCAGGGCTGGCCCAGCCATAAAGCAGTCTGATGTAGCTTGTGTTAGTGGTGGATGGTGGGGTGGGGGGGGCAAGGGGCAGCAAATTTATGGTGCCCTTCACTCTGAGTCTGCTGCCACCTCCTTCCAGCCTACCGTGGATGCGAGCCACATTGATCCTCTTATCACTTACAAAAAGTGAGCAGAAAGTGGATCATTTGCTCCCTTACCATGCTCGATTGTGTGGGTTTTGCTAGTCAGGAAGTGCAGAACTTCAGGTTTTAATGTAGGGACCCTAAGAATGAAGAAGCTCCTTCATTTGCGCTATCCCTTCCCGGTTTGCAAAAACTGAACAACTGAGCATGGTAAGGAGCTTTTTTTTAGTGCATTTCAGCAGAGATGGATCTGGGGCAGTGTAGCATTGGACAGCATCCCCAGTCGTGCCCACGGCCCACTCTAATGGGCCTTTCCGCACATCAGGACAGCTTCCAGACGCAATTGAAAGCCACTTCCAGTTTCCAGTTTTCTGTTCTGAGGTGTGGGAGGCCCGTAGAGTGGCTCGCAGGCCCAGTACAACCTCGGGAGGGCCAGCATGACCCCCCCCCGGGTAAGTCTTTGTGGTGCCCCTGCAGATTCCAGCATCCACATTTTTGCAGTATCTATGGGGGTGAAACAGACCCCCGTGGATAACATGGGCGGACTGTAATCTCTTCATTCACAAGCCTAGCACAGATCTGAAGTAACTTCCTTCAGGAAGTAAATGGATTTCTTATCCTGTTCTGGGGGGGGGGAAGGGTTGTTATAGTAGGAGACTGAGAAAAAAAATGTCACTCATGGAAGAAATCTGAAAGGAAAGAGGATAGACCTCAGCTAGTTAAGCAACACTCTATGGCAGAGAACCATGAAGATATAAATAACATCAAAATACCTTTGAGTATGAACAAGTTTACCTAAGGAATTCCCCAACGTTGTATCCTGCTGACCTGCCCTGACATCCTAAATCTGTCACTGTACATGAAGAAATGATCCACGAGGAAAAGAATGATAAATGTCTGAGTTGCTCTCAAATTGGTCTCATGTAGGCCAGGCATCTCTCATTTCTGTTCTCCTCACAGTGTAAAGTCAAGACCACAATCGGTTTTACAAGTTTTGTTTAGGGAAGTGCTAGCATAGATAAATCACAACAAAAATTGGAACATAGGAACAAGTGATTATGGTGACGACTCAAGAGGACAACACTGCTGTCCCAAGAAATTATTTGGTAGGTTCTTGCCAGAATTGTAAAATAATCACTGTGTTAACTGGAAAATGTAGAACAAAACACATTGATTCTTTGTGTGACGACTCCTTTACCTTAATAACAGACCACAAGTTGGTATAGGAGCATTGAATGCCAGTTGCATATGTGCTAACCCTAAACAGCTGATTTTGAGATCATGGGTACTGAGAGACAAAGTAGCTACATCTAATCCCTAGTTTAAAATATGCTGCCCTGCCTTGAGCCATAGTGAAATTCATATAAACCATGGATGTTCAGATTAAAAAAAACAAAACAATTTATGTGTCATTCAATGCCTTCTTGTTTCCTCTTTTTGAAACAATATAGACACTGATAAGGGAGGCAGAGGCATTGCCTGGGTGTGTGTGTGTGTGTGTGTGCCCCGAGCGGCATACTGGACACACACAAAGCTACGTGGGGGCGATAACCCCACTGCATGGGCGGCGGAATCGGCAGTGGCGGCATGAAAAGCAGGCGGGTGGCGGTGCGAAAGTTCAGCCCGCCCTGCACCTGGGAAGCCCTTTGTGGTGGCAGTGACATCACTCCCAGTGGTGACATCCTGGGGGGGGATTACATTTTTTGCTGCGGCCCCCCTCCCGCATGGTGTTCATTCACTTCTGAAGGGAGGTACTTTTTCGGTTGTTTTGGACACTTTTCTTTGGTACTTTTCTTTTTCTTTTCTTTCACTCTTTTTAAACATCCTTTTTTGCACGCGTGCACACACACACACACACACACACACACACACACACACACACACACACACACACACACACACAGCCCTTACATCGCCCCCCCCCTGCTAGCTGCGGGAGCAGGGTGTAGTGCACCTTTCCCCAAGCACTGATGAAATCTCCTTCAAAATACTTGAGAGGTTTCCATCTGTCAGTAGACCATCTCTTAACAAGTAGCTGCCATCAACAGCCCACTTCACCTGTTAGCCTAACAAAATTGTCTTCTCTTTTGTGAGCCAGAAACTGTATTTTAAACATTCAGTAGGATTCAGAATACCTCAGAGCTGTATCCTTAGTGCTGGCCATACCTGAATGTACCTTCAGAGATCTGCTGCTCTAATGGATGGGCATTTGCAAACGTATCAACTTTAAGAGGATCAAGTGGGAAATTGCAATATTCTCATTGTCTGCGAAAAGGGACCTTACAAATCTGTACAAATGCCATATTACTATACAGTTTTTGCGTTTTGCTGACACTGGTTCCAGAAGCAAAGATGTGTGATAATAGTGCAGGGTTTGAAAGGAAGATACTATTCAGTTTTGATTGGGCTACGTGGTTTTTCCCTTTCTTCTGGCTTTGTGAACGGCATTCCACCTTTAACAAAGACAGTCTAAAGCACTCAAGCTTGCCAAAAGTAACCCAAGAACTTTCTGCCTGTATTACCTTGGTTGCTTCCATTGTCATCTTAAAAGCACACCAGATACCCACTTTGCTGTAGAAGGTGCAGTTTGTGATGAACTCCATGCACATTTCAGTCTTCCAAAATCTGCCCCAGAAGCGTGCTGTTTGGAAAGTCTTAAAGACCAGAATCTGATGGGGAGCTATGTTTTGGGACAGAGTGAAACTGACAGGTGTCACAATGAACTACGCACACAGCAGAATTCTTATATCTAATTGCCAATGCCAATTAATATCTTACATATCTGGATTTTGACCTGAAGGCACAGGGCAACATTTCCAACATTTAAAAACAAACAAAGGCAAATTACTTAAAGAAACAATCACCAAAGGAACTGGGGTGGCATAAGGGGGGCAGATAGGTCAAGGTGCATAGGGCAAGGCACATACCCCTCAGCCACTGGATGAAGGTGCAGATCCAATCAGAGAACCCATACAGCTAGGCTAAACCTTGAGCCCCCTAGCAGAGGTGAAACAAGGGTGGAGCGGAGGCAAGTAGTTCTGCAAGACTCCATTACACCGGAGTCAGCAGCCCCTCCCCCTTGCTGTTGGAGCCATTCCAGCAGCAACAGGGGAGTGTCCTGCATGTTGCCTTTGCTGCCAGAATGGCTCCAACAGCAAGGGGGAGGGGCCACTGACTCCAGTGTAACGGAGTCTTGCAGAACTACTTGCCTTTGCTCCACTCTTGTTACGCCTCTGCCCCCTAGTACCAGTGGCAGTAGTGGATTGAGTGATCTAAGATACACCACTGCTACACCTACCCACCTGGAACCTCATCACTGCAAGGCCTGTAGCAGATGCTCCCTTTGTGCAGTGGGAAAGGTTGCTGGTAAGCTTGGGGAGGTCATGTGGGCCTGATGTGCCATGGGGGAGCTCGATGCAGGCCATTGCCCCAGAACCTGCAGTAGCAACACACACACACACACACACACACACACACACACACACACACACACACACACACACACACACACACACGAGTGCACCTCTTCTGGAAAAACCTCAGAACTGGATTTCATCAGACCACTAGAAGAGGGAGTTCACTTGAGTTGAGGAAAGGGCACGAAGAACACCTGTCTATGTATCTTTACCATTCTTGTACCTTGTATAGAGGAATATATCAAATAGTAGTTCTTGATGGACTATATTGGATTTGATGGCCATTCCATTCCAAAAATCTGGGACTGAGTAATTATATGCTCATTTTTCTACCAGGGTGGAGTCAGAGGTTGACTAAGTGGAGCTCTGGCCAAGGGCCCCTGCTCATAAGAGAACCTACCAGGCCAGACTGACCCTCAGTACCAGTGACAATGCTAGCACCCTATGTGCCATTGAGGACAGGCAGCAGGTACCATAGGGGCCCAGTGCAGGGCTTTGCCCCAGGTCCCCCAACAACCTGCCAGCACTGTATACTTTCCTATCCCTGGCCACCAAAAACCATTTTGAGTAGCAATGGCTTATACAATTGATGCCATCTTTCTGTGTTCCATCTCAATAACTAGTGCATGCCATATTTTTTTCTGATCCAGCTTGCTTTATTTGTGGAAGGTTCTCGTTGCTAATAGGACACAATTTGCTTGCTTGCTATTATCATGGCTGAGTCAAGCCCTTTGCACGCTGGCATCCAGACTGTTTTTTAAAGCCTCAACACATTAATTGTCACCTTTCTGCTTTACCACATGAAAATGGTCTATTCTGAGCTAATTATTCTGTGAGAACAGAATGTTTGTGGAGAAACTGGAACCCAACTGAGACCCTCCTAGATAAATTGAGACAGAATAAATAGATGGACTTCAGTGCTTGCTAAGTAATTAGGAAGAAAATAACTCCAACAATGCTATTGACCTCCAACCACTGATAAATATAGACAAAGATACTTCAGTGTTATTGTCGAAGACAAGGTTTAGACCAAGTTCATTAGCTTATAATAAGCAAATTGCTGTTTCTGAATGTGTCAATTAGAAGGAATTGACTGACGGTATATCTCAAATGCTTATGAATGAACTCGCTTCTTATCATAGAATTCCATCCATTAAAAAGACTAATGGCCCAATCTGATCCCCCATTTAGGCAGCGGATCTTGTGATCCACTGCCATAAGTCCATTTATGATGGCACAAAAGGCACACTGCCATCAGGTGCTCTGAAGCCATTGGTGTGAATGCCAGGAGGCTCAGTGCTCCTGCCAATGGTCCACTCAGACCTCACTGGAGCAGGGAACGTGGTGGCGTGGGTGGAACGTGGGTGGTTCAAGGAAAGGGGTGGGCCAGGGTTGGTTCAGGGTGAATCAGGATTAGGAGGGAGAGGGGAGGATCCCAGCAGAAGTACATGCTGGATTCTATCCGCCTTCCCTGGCTAAGACCTGTCCCCTTCCTCTCCCTGAACTTGGCAAAAGACCTGGTGTGGGTTGAGGAGACTCATAGCGACCAAGCAGCCTATTGGGATGTAAGTAAAAAGTTTTTTACTTCTGGTTGCTTCCTCTCCCCCCCCCCCCCATAGCGCACTCCATTGGTATGGCTGCCTGCTATGGACTGACAGGGCTGTAAATCTTAGATGGCTGTATGAACATAATCTACTGTTTTTTAGACCAGGTCTCTTTCTGGACCACCAAGCTTAGACAGTGGTTACTGTGAAGGTCGTTATACATATAGTACTTTGCTTGTATTGCACATGGAGCAGAACACCACTGAGACGTCCTCCTGAGATGCAAGAGATTTCTTGCCGATTTCTTATTCTCCTTGTGCAATCCAAACAAAGAGGGAGCTGTCCAAACCCTACTGGTTCAACTAAGTTCTTATTCCAGTCTGTATTTTTTCAGCTTCAGTTCTATTCAGCCCCACTGCCATTCTAACATCCCTGTCTGCTCTACCAGACCCTTATGAATGCATAAAGCTAACAGGAAAGGGATGCCACAAAGCTCAGTTGTGCCATGTATTTTTACTGTTTTCGTGTGGATCTTTGGAACAATGGAAGAAACAACGTCACTGGAGGTAATTGTTGCATCCCCTGTCGTGATGAATTGTGGTGGTGAGTAATTGTGCCAATTTCTCCCACTGTCTTTCTCACAGAGCTAAGTTGTATGCATTTTTATTTATTTTTATTTTTTTAACCTTCTGTGCTTTGCTTTCTTTGTTATGCATGGTCCCAGGAGGAAGCTGCTTTGTTACTTTGAGAACAGTTACGTTTTGGAAGAGATAAAGGCAGTTCCTCTGCACTTATGCAGAATTCAGTCTCATCACTGAGCAATGGCTACATAATGGCTTTCCCCAGATTCCTGAGGGAATTTAGCCTGTGTGTTTGCATGCATTTCTGACCATGTTTCTGAAATGTTTTGCATTACAGGTGTTTAGGAAACAAGATTTTGTATTGTTTTTTCTGTAGCTGCTAAAACTTCCACATGACCACGGAGGCGTCTTCGGACAACGCTGGCTCTTCGGCTTTGAAATGGAGATGAGCACCACACCCTAGAGTCGGACACGACTGGACTTAATTGTCAGGGGTCACCTTTACCTTTTACCTTTTTACGCAGACCACAGGCTGGTGGTACAAATACCACCATAGTGATATTTTGCACTGATAGCACAAAGGCTGCCAGCATGGCACCGCGTCTGAGCCCAAAAAGCCATCAGTGGAGGTGGGGAAAATTTAGCTGGTATCAATACTGTAGCTGTTCATTAAGGAAAATGTTTGTGGCAACAGTGACTGATTTGCAAATTCCAACATTTGTAAAAATTATTCCAAATCCACATATCAGTTCTTCTTTGACCACTGAACCATGCATTACAGAAGAACTGTATCCAGTGGGGAACATTTTGAGGCAGAAAAGAGCTTGGAAGAATTATCCTCCTCCTCCTACCTGCTTATTTTTCTTCACCGACAATTATTGTACTGGGTCAGAAGGGAGGCTGTCTTGAAGTATATATGATCCAAGCCATTTATTTATTTATTTATTTTCTGTATTTATATACCGCCTTTCTTATTCTCAGATTGCTCTTCAGATGTCATTCAAGGCGGTTTACATAGGCAGGCTTATCTAGATCCGATAAGGATCTTTACAATATTGTTCAGTATAGAACCCTATAATTCCAGATGGTTTCTTCCACGGCATAGTCATCTTCACTTAGCTGCTGAACACAAGCCTCGAGCTTTATGGTTTTATAGGTTAAACCCCAGAGGAAGCCAATGGAAGTAGTGATGCAATTATGTTTGGTCCGCTTATTAGGAGACTGCCTTATTCTACATTAGTTGAAGCTTCTGAACAGTCATCAAGGGCAGCCCCATGGAAAATGCATTGCTGCTGTCAAGCCTTGCAGTTAGAAAAAAGATGAATTTATGTATTTATTCACTCATTTGGTTTATTTATACACCACCTTTAAACAATGAGTTCTCCAAGCAGTTTACAAAAGAAAGCAAAGAGACGGTTCCCTCCTGAAAAGTCATAAGGCAGAGGTTCCCTAACTCCTGGGAAGGCCCTCCACTGCTCTAAGTAGCAGCGGGGCCTTCCCAGGGGTCGCGATGATGCGCCCGGGATCGCGCTGCCGCCGCCACCGCCGCGCCCGGGATCACCCTTGTTACCTTCATTGGTGGGCAGTGGGTGTCCGGCGGGGGTTGTGGGGAGCCTGTGGACCCCTCCGCAGGCCTCCCCAAGCGTCGGAGCAGCGCTCCGACGCGATCGCAACTCACTTCCGGTTTCACGTAAAACCGGAAGTGGGTTGCAATCGCATCGGAGCGCTGCTCCGACGCTTGGGGAGGCCTGCGGAGGGGTCCGCAGGCTCCACACAACCCCCGCCGGACACCCACTGCCCACCAATGAAGGTAACAAGGACGATCCCGGGCACGGCGGTGGCGTCGGCGTCGGCGTGATCCCGGGCGCACCGTCGACGTCACCGCGGGTTGCCATGCCCCTTAAGGGCATAGCAACCCTTTGTTCCCGGCTGGGGCGTCGCGACGCCCCAGTTAGGGAACCACTGTCATAAGAAAACAACAAAGGAAGGGGAGGAAAGCAGAAGGTAGGATAAATGGAGATGAACATGAAAATTATAGACCCTCATATAGCTATATGCATCATGGGGGAAACCTTGCTGTCACGTTACCTGCAGATGGTGTAGTGGTTTGGGAATCGGACTTAGACTTGGAAGATCCAGGTTCAAATCCCCGCTCACCCACGAAGCTTCCTGGGTGACCTTGGGCCAGTCTCTATCTCTCAGCCCCACCTACCTCACAGGGTTGTTGTGAGGACAAAAAGGAGGGGAGGAAATATGTACACCACTCTGAGCTCCTTGGAGGAAGGGTGGTATAAAAATGTGAAAAATAAATAAAAAAATAAAAAATGGCGACCTCAAAGGGGCAGCTCCCTTTGCTGTTTCCCTTTTGGGTTGACCCTATTGAGATCAGCCTGGGGAAAATAAAGCCTGGGAGAAATACTCCATTCGCCCCAGAAATGGTCTCTCGGGCCAGTTGTTTGAACTGGCCTTGAGTTGTGAATGGTAGTTGCTATGTCCAGAATGTGTCATAAGAATTGGTGAGTTGTATGAGCTGCATAAGCATTTTATGTAGCTGGCCGTAGACTATCCCATATTTGTAAAAAAACATTTGTGTGTTTGTTATATAAAAATATCTTCTCTTTTCTTTTCTTTTTCAAATTAGGTTCACTTTGTTTTATAATGCACCAACGGGACCATTTTTATATGATGATAACACGGCAATAAAAATAACTCACTGCGAAACAAAAACCACTTTCAAACTAATTGAAACAGTCAAAAGGAACGCAATGATAAATAATGCTAAATGACAGTTCCATTATAGGGTTGTGATATATATGGAAGGACAAATAAGGGCTAGATTTGAAAAGGCGATAAAAATGCTTTCTCTGAGTATTCCAATGTTCTCTCTCCCCCCCCTCCCCGCTCTCTCTCTCTTTGCCTTCAACAAGTGGTGCTTGGTGATTATGTGTGGGTTGTGAGTACTGTAGCAGTTTATTTAGGTCAATGATAGGGCGATATAATAAGAATCCACAGTATTAGAGAACAGCGCTTATTGCCACATATCTGTTCATATAAGAAAATGAAAAGGACCCTCCTGAAGATTGCACGAAACTAATGCAATATGGAATATTCCTCAGAGTTGCAAATAAATGGCCAAAGTAAATGAACCATTAAAACGGCAGACATATCCAAATGACGCTTTCTTGCATAGTACAGTCTAGCAACTAGTGCACAGACCTGCTTTTTTCCTATCCAGATTCCTTTTAATTAGCTCTATCCTATAAATACTGGAGTAACTACATAACAGAGATGAAAATTCATCGTTAAGCAATTATAGTATCATTAGAAAGGTCCAGTTAATCAGATTGCTTTGCTTCATTTAACAGAGTTACTATCATTGCACAAGGGCAAATGTATTTGTAATCATGCTGGTAAAACTGTTATGTCACATCTTACCTCCTTGTTGTATGTATTCGCATAGGATGTGGGCTACCAAGCTCTGCAGATGTGGCTTCAGCTCACAACTTTCATGGGAGCCATTGGGGGGGGGGAATTGTGCCAAACATATTTACAAATACAAAAGGTCAATATGTCGCTCCTCTTGAAAGGAAAGCTGTTTGAGGTTTAGTTACAAATGTGTGTGATTAGACTTCTATGGGGCTTTTTAAACTGGAAATGCCATTTGAGAATTCCATTAACTTGGTTCCCTACCAACAAGTTGCACTTCTGAGCATTTACCATTGCCACCGGGTAGCATGGGAAATAGAGATCCCAATGCTTTTCATCTCAGACTGTCAAGCAGAGAGACATTGGGAACACTATTTCCCAATGTCAGACTCAATGGTAGGAGCACCCAAGCCATCAAGATGAGGCACTTTGAAGCTTCTCAGGCCCTTCATATGAGCATGGGAGTCTTAGTTTCAGGGTGAGCTCATTGTTTTCAAACTAGGTGTTACTAAATATGCTTTTAAACATGTGTTAACGTGCATACACAGGGTCAATCTACCTCTTGTGCTGGGTTCCTTGTGGCACTGCTCAGTGGTTCAGCAGAGAAAAATGAGGGAGACAAGGAACAAGTATGAAAAGTGAAACAAGCAACAAGCTCCTGAGCTGGCGTGCATCCAAAGAGGCCCATTGCGGCCAGTACCGGGGAAAGAGGACGAATATCCCCTCCCCCCCCCGAGGTGAGCCTGGGCTTTGCCGGTGCAGCCCACAACGGGTCTAGGATGCAGCGGCCAGCCATTTAGGCTGGCCGCCGCATGTTAGACAGGATTGGGCTGTCCATCTTTGACTGGCGGGGCACTGCTCCGCCATTCTTGGGTGTCACAGATGTGCCACTAACATTTGCGTCACCCAATGAGGAGGCCGCGCTGCTCTGCCCACCTCAGTTCATTTCTAGGTTCTTCAACAGCTTCTTATGTTTTGATCTCCAGTTGCCTGTCTTATTTTCTCCAGTCCTCTCTGTAACTGTCACAATACACTTTTAAAAACATTGGCCTTTCTTCTTGTGTAGTAGCTTTTTAGAGTCAGCCAGAGGAGTCTGCCATCCCCACATGGGGCCTAGTGTAGTGTTTGAGGTGCATATGGGGAATCCACTTCATGTACGTTACGCTAGACCGTTCCTTTGCGAATCCTTGATCCATCCACTCCACCTCTGATATTCAGATATTAATTTACTTTTCTAACTATGTCTGCGGGAAAAAAAAAGATGCTGCTAATTTTCCAAGGCCAAACAACACTTAGCTTGCAAACTGTAGACCCCCCCACAAAGCACAGATCCTTATGTGCTAAAAAAGCATAGCACTATGCGCAACATCCAGTCTTCTCCCCATCACTTTCCCTGTAATAATGCACAGTTTGTTTCATTTCTGCAACTAGTCCCTTAATCCAGATTTTTACTGCTCTCGTTAGCAATTTCAACAGAACATTACTTCTCTTCCAGGCCTTCGCTATTCCCAGGTACCTTCCCGTTCCTGTAAATATTTGTGTCTTTTCTTTCCTAACACAGATGTTGCTGCATTTAATTTTCACATGCCCTAGTGATCAATGAAGGCTGAGGCAAAGCAAGCTTACAAATAGACTAAAAATGAATGCTGACAGTGTGTGTGTGTGTGTGTGTGTGTGTGTGTGTGTGTGTGTGTGTGTGTGTGTGGGTGTGTGTGGGTGTGTGGGTGGTTAGGAGATTTTGCTGGCTGGTAATAGCTTCATTATTAGTTCGCGTGATTTCAACTTTCTTCCTTCTAAGTCAGAACATGGCTTTGCCATTGGGCGCAAGAAGAAAAAAGAGACATTGAAATGGATGGATAAAAGTTAAAGCTGTAGATTAATAACACTGCAACTCTGGTGCTGTTTACAAAGTCTGCTGCCCCTGCCAAATGGGGAGGTGGTGGAGAGTAGGTGGCAGCAGCTGATTTGTGTTGCCACCTTGGTATGCCACCTATAACCATAGCAGCAGCAATAAAGAACTGATGCTCATTCATTGCCTGGTTTCCAGGTACCATGGGGAAGGGGCATATATGGCACATGTTTTCAAAGCATCCAGTGAGAGTACCATTGGGTGGGCCTTCACAGGCAAGGCCGGCCCATCCATGAGGCCAACTGAAGTGGTCACCTCAGGCAGCAGTTTGTGGGGGGGGCATCTCTGTCCATTTACTTGGCTCCTACTGTGCCTTCTTCTGTTTCTGCTCCTTGGATTGGAAAAGAAAAAAGAGGGACAGAGAAGGAAATGTGGAGCGGAGGGGAGTGCTGAGCTAGAGCATTGCAGTGTGGGAGGAGCAGAAGGTGGCACATCACCAGAGAAAGCAGCATATGTCACACTGCCTCACTCAGGTCTCTGTAGGTCTTGGGCTGGCCCTGTTCACAGGACTTTTGCTTCAGGCCTCCCCAAAAGCTGAAGCCAGGACTGCAGGAGGTGTTTTCTTGTTAACATACAGGAGTAGTCACAAATGGAACACACCCCCATCTACAGCCTGAAGTGGTACAGTCCACTCTACCACTTTGTAATACTTCCACCTTACCGGCCTAATTCATTTACAATCACTGCCTTATCATATGAGAACTGCTTTGGAGGTGAGAGCAACTCTGTGCAATGTGATTAAACAATGCTCTCATCTGTATTAGCAGGTGGCCAAAAGGGTTATTTTCATTGTTTGGTCTTTCACCAAGAAGTCTAGATTATGGTCAGAATCTGTCATCCTTGCTAGACATCCTTTCCAAAAGCCATTGTCATTATTTATGAAAATGGCTACACCGATTTCTGTAAATCTGTTCAAAACGTTCACTTTGCTGAGGCATCACATGGATACGAAGGGGAGAACTTGTTCTTTCCTCCATAGATTTTCAGCCCCTTATCGCCAAGCAAGCTCCCATCAGAGGAAGCTCCGTCCTCAAACATTCCTCCATGAACCACTGGTGGCACTCACAGAAATTCTTGGACTGCAAAATGAAATCTACTAAGCGTCATACACTGAGAGCCTGGGAAGTTTGGAAGAAGTATTGATTCAGGAAGGATTAGCTCTTTGATGAAGTTGTCAGGGGAAACGAGGAGCTGGGGAAAAAAACTACTTTTCATTTATTCTCAGTGGCAGACACAGCCATTGAGAAAATGCCAGCAAACGCTTTTCCAGGTCTTGCAGCTGTTCCATTAAATCTAGTATCATTCACCCTGGAGGCTTTTCTGATCATCTCACTGAGGCTGTGATTCATCTAGCTACCCCAAGGTGCAGAACTGCACTATTTTCAGCCATTGATGTTGAGTGAGCAGTAGGAAGGTGGGTGGGTGAGAAGAATAAATCTTTCCCCAAAGGAATGAGCAATGGAGGGTAGCAGCAAGAACCTTAGCACTAATTATTAATATTAATAAGAAGAATATTTATATACCACTTTTCAACAACAACAACAAAATGTTCTCCAAGTAGTTTACATAGCAAAAGGAATGAGAAAATGACTCCCTGTCCCAAAAGCGCTCACAGTCTTAAAAACAAAAATGCAACAGAGACACTGGCAAACAGCTGCTAGAAAAGATGCTATTTGAGGATGAATTGAAACACTTATTATCCCTTTTTGCTTGTTTAAAAGAACCTCTTTGCCTGGTTAGCAGGGTTATTGCCAGGGACAATGGCGTCGCTCCCGTCAAGCGACCTGAGCGGGCCGCTACGGGGTGACGCGCGCAAGAGGTGACACACGCACGTGCGTGACGCGTCACCTCTTGCGCGCGTCGCCCCCGAAGATGTCCCCGAGCCGGCTGCAAAAATTAAGGGGGCGCCCGGGCCAGCGGCCCGTCAGGTGCCCGGAGCGGCGCCTTGTTGGTCGCCCCCCAAAAAAATTTGAAAGAGGGGGGTATAGGGGGAGGCGTCACTAGGGTGACGTGCGCGCCCCGCTATGGGGCGACGCACGCCCTAGTGACGCCACTGGCCAGGGATGTGGATCAAGACTCTGACTCCAAGTCTCAAGTCAAGTTCCAAGTCCCTGGGGCCAAGTCTCAAGTCAAGTCCCAAGTCTTTGCCCCCAGGTTCTGAGTTTTTGGTTGCGAGTCCCTATCTTTTTAATGGGGAAAACGGGTGTGTGCTGTGCTGGGGGGGGGGATGGCATTGGCAAGGCTGTAAACCTTCCCCTGATGCGTTTGTGCCTGCCTTTCTTGTCTTCAATGTCACAGATACCTCCTTCCTGGTTTACGGTGGCTGATATGGTAATGTATAGGAACTCATCATAAGTCTCCAAGTCTCGAGTCGAGTCTTTTGAGTCTTTTACAATTGCCAAGTCAAGTCCACATCAAGTCACTGATGCGACTTGAGTCTGAGTCAATAGACTCAAGTTTACATCACTGGTTATTGCAGTTCTTTCAGATGCTTGGAATCTTGTATATTCACTTCATGAATGGAGGGAAGAGCAGGATAATGCTCTCTGTTCCTACTCCAGCCCAGTGGTGTAACAAGGGTGGTGCAAAGGCAAGTAGTCGTGCAAGACTCCATTACACTGGAGTCAGCGGCCCCTCCCCCTTGCTGTTGGAGCCATTCTGGCAGCAAAGGCAACACGCAGGACACTCCCTCACTCACTGTTGCTGCTGGAATGGCTCCAACAGCAAGGGGGAGGGGCCGCTGACTCCAGTGTAACGGAGTCTTGCACAACTACTTGCCTTTGCACCACCCTTGTTACACTACTGCTCCAGCCTCTCTACACATTGATTTTCTTTGCGCACAGAGATCACAATGTTTGGTGATTGGGGATGGGGTGTGTATGTGTAACTACCACTCCCTCCCTATCAATAGTTATGATGACTATATACAGATTTCAAATGCTTAAAGATACCAAATGTTGATTTTTTTTTTCCTCCCATACTCTAGTAGCAGTTTTTGGTTTTTGTTTTTAAATATATATCAGTTCTAAGTGCTCATATATTGGGCAAAAGGTTACTCTGCCAGCTGCACAGTGTGGGTGGGAGGATGCTTTTGCCTCTGCTTTCTTGGAAGAACTGAGCACAAGGCTGATGTTAGGCTGGCCTTGTGCCATCCAGTCCATAGGGAGCTCAAATATAAGGCTGAGGCAGCTTTGGCAGCCTACACCTTCCCACTATACTGCAGGCATAGCAAAATGTGCAGCGGCAGCAGACCCAGGGTGAAGGGCACCTTGAACCCACCACCCTCTTGCTCCCCCCCCTCAAACTGCAACATCACCTTGACTAATGAATGAGTTCCCCCTGCAGGAACCCATCTTGGGGGATTTGGCATGCCACTGTCTATTCTCCCAAGGGTGTTCCCACCCTGACTCTCAGCACAATCCTGTGCAACTTTGCATGGGTGTAACAGTAGATGCACCGATGTAACAGCAGATGCACTGGTGTAAGTGCGCTTACCAGGCACGTCACTAGGACGCGTGCCACCCAAGAGCGGGGGCGCGTGCGTCACCCTAATGGCGCCACCCAAACGGGTGCAACAAAAGTAAGCCTTTGTTGCAGCCAGCTCCGGGGACATCTTCCCCGGCCGGCTGTCCTGGGCCTTCTGACAAGGCCCAATGCGGCGATACGTAATTTATAACGTTTTTCGCGCATGCGCAGACTGTTTCTGAGGGCAAGGGCTTCCCTTTTTGTCAGAAGGCCCTGGAGCATCGGCCGGGGAGGTCACTCTGAGGCCTTTTCCCGGCCTCGGAGCCTCCGGAGGGTGACGCGTGCAGCAGAGGTGACGCATGTGGGTGCGCGTGTCACCTTTCTGCATGCGTCACCCCCTGGCAGTCCGCCCCAGCCACCACGCTCCAGCAACGTCCATAGCACTTACACCAGTGCATCTACTGTTACACAGGTGCAACTACTGTTACACCGGTGCAAAATTACACAGGATTTAGATCATCATAAACCAGAGATCATCATAAAGTCAGAGATGTAGATCATCATAAACCAATCTACGTTTCCCAATCCCAACAGGGTTGGGACAGCAGAGTTACACTGTCAACCCCAAGACTGATAGCCAGACCCAGACTCAAGAGGCTAGCTCTAGGATGAGGGCTGGTGACACCCCGCCCCTACCATCAGCCTTGATGGTACACTTTGCAACCTGAGCCCAGGGGTGTCACCAGCCCTCATCCTAGAGCTAGCCTCTTGAGTCTGGGTCTGGCTTTCCCTCCAAACCCTTGCTTCCCTCTGGGTGCACACCAATGCCTTATCCCTATCCCCTGTCTTGCCTGATTCCTGCTAATTTGACCAGTTTGGCTAATCAACCACCTCACCTGCCACAGTGTGGGGTAGAGGTGAAGAAACCTTGCACCAAGACCAATCACTTGCAAAGCAAAAACGCCCTACCCGGTCCCTGAAGATGATCAGCTAATCTCACACAGTGAGTGGGCAGACAGGCTGGGTTTTGTGCAGACCCAGCTGAACCGATTCCAAGCCTCATATGCTGCGGTGGGACTTGGCACAGTCACTTCTGCATCTAGCATGTGGCAGAGGAGCGATCAGCACACAGTGAACATATGTGGAGATAAATGTGCGAATTAATGTGACTGTACTGTACAATGCAACATTATTTGTTCACAACAGGGTATGTCTCAAATATGTTGATTTATAATACAATGTTGAATTATCATCATCAGGATTCAGAAACTTGATGTCTCACTGTATAAGCCCTATGTAGATATTCAAATTGTGAACAGTGTGTGTGTGTATCTGGTGTGTGTAGAATGAATCAAAACTGAGCAATTTGTTTTCAGTTGAATGTTGAATGTAACTTTTGTGGAGACAATGATTGTATAAAATTATTTGTTTAAACAAACCTACTGTTCATTAAGATAAATAATATATACAGTAGCTATCGTGAGGACTGTTATACTGATGAAATGACTGATTTTTATTATTTCCAAATTAGGGCAGAATTGTTCTTTCTATAATGTTGTAGTCTTACAAATTTGTTAAACATTGTTGACATCTCAGAGGGAAAAAATTATTACAAATCAATCATTACATTTATACTAATTTCATAATTACTGCATCTAAATATACTTGAATGCAAAACTCATCCACATTACATTTCCTCTTAAGAACGACTGTTGCTAATTACAGCATCATCTGACATTCTCTATAAACTGCTATCCTGTCTGTGCTGCCTTTAAAATGCTAATGAACTCAATACCTAGCATAGTACATCTACTCCATCATTCCCCAAAAGCAGATGGAGACTGCCAAACAACAAACCAAAACCCACCAGTCCATGTCTGAATCAGTCCATGCCGTTCTGAATGAGGTTGCACTCCCCCTGCAGGAACGGATGCACAGTTTGGGAATTCACAGCTCTCCCTGGAAAACCAGGTGGCGGCTGTGGCCAGGGGTGCGTTTGCCCAGCTTCGGCTGGTGCGCCAGCCAGTGGCGTCGCTCCCGTGAGGCGACGGGAGCGGGCCGCTAAGGGGGTGACAAGCGCAAAGGGGTGAGCCCCCCGCACGCGTCACCTCCGTGATGCGCGCCACCTCTGTCACCCTCCGGACGCTCAGAGGCCGGCCCAGGAGCCGGTCTCGGAGCGTCCGGCCCGGCCAGCGCTCCAGGGCCTTCTGAAGGCCCGATGCGTCAATACGGATATTTTACTGTTTTCGCGCATGCGCAGAGACGAAACCGGTCTGCGCATGCGCGAAACAAGTAAAAGTACTCATATTGATGCATTGGGCCTCCTTTCAGAAGGCCCTGGAGTGCCGGCCGGGACGGATGCTCCGAGGCCGGCTCCCAGGCCGGCCTCAGAGCGTCCTGAGGGCAACGCGAAGGGGCGGAGGGGCACCCGGGGTAGGGTGCAGCCGGGTCGCCCCCCCAAAAAACGTGGCGCAGCCATAGGCTGCGCCGAACGTTATATAGGGGGGAAACTCGGGGGCATCACTAGGGTGACGCGCGCCACCCCACCTTGGCAACCTAGTGACGCGCATCCTAGTGACGCCTCTGGCGCCAGCTGCGGCCGCACTTGAGTCGATCGGACCTGACCACGGTGGTCCACGCCTTAGTGACTTCAAGACTGGATTACTGTAACGTACTCTACGTGGGGCTGCCCTTGAAGATGTTTTGGAAGCTGCAATTAGTGCAGAATGCGGCGGACAGGGTGGTTGCTGGAGCTAGGCGGTTTGACTTTGTTGAACCGCTGCTTCAGCAGCTGCACTGGCTGCCCATTCGCTTCCGGGCCCAATTCAAGGTGATGGTAATGACCTTTAAAGCCCTTCACAGTTTGGGTCCAGGATATCTGAGGGACCGCCTTCTCCCATACATTCCGGCCCACTCATCTGAGGGGGCTCTCCTGCGGTTGCCACCTCTATCGTAAGTTAGGGGAGTGGCAACATGTGGGCGAGCTTTCTTTGCTGTGGCGCCGCAACTGTGGAACTCCCTGCCAGGGGATCTGAGAACCACCCCCTCCCTCACTTTTTGGCGAGGGCTCAAAACGTTTCTGTTTCGTCTTGCGTTTGGGTGAAATATTGGTTTTGTCTTGCGTTTTGGTGGTTGTCTGCCTCCAGTGCCTCAGTATATTCTGTCTTGTTGTTTTTCTGCTTCACGTTATTACCCACCGGTGGATTTTATTGTTTTTTTAATTTATTCTATGTACTGTTTTTAAATTATGTATTTTAACTGTTGTAAGCCGCCTTGGGCATTTGCCTCGGCATAGGAAAGGTGGAATATAATTTATTTTAAATAAATAAAAAAAATGTCTCCTTTCCCCCATTCTCTCCATGCTGTCTAAGGATATCCAGTGTATGACATGATGCCATCATGTTGAGGGCTTCTCTATCGAGTTGCAGCCAATAAAATAGAACTGAAACAGGCAAACTCTCAGTGTGATACCTAGTATGCAGTGAGATCCCTAGATGTTGCATGGGAGAGAAAAGGGCACATTGAGCTGCTGTTCTGTGATAGCCCCATGTCATCCCGAGTTATATCCTTTGCCTGAGGGTTAGTAAAGATTTCTAGAAACGAGTATTTCTTTGACATTTTGTTGAAACGTATTTTCTTTTATATTTCCACCAGCTATCCTAATAAAATGCACTTCTTCCTAGTAGGTTTTGGACTTCTGGTAAGTTCTGATAGAGGTCCTCTTTGACCAAGGATGTTTCCCGTTTTGCTTTGGGGAAAATAAGTAAACCAAGGCCCCTGAGGGGTGTAAAGGGGGTAAATTGTACCCAGGGTCAAAAAGGGGGCCCAGGAGCCAAAGGAGGGGGCCCAGAAATTTCCTGGGATCTCAGCTAGCCTCATGGAGAGTGAAAGACAGAGGCCAGGCCAACTGGGAGGCCAGGTCTACCAGGCGGGTAGACCTGGGTGCCACATTGGGAAGCCTGGTAGACCTGGGCTCCGTAGAGTTTTCTGCCCATTGCTGCCCTCCCCTTCCCTGTTTTGCCCCCTCTCCTTCGAGAAGGGGCCCAAAAGAAACTTTTGTACCCCCTGATAAAATTCCTTGTATGCCCTGAACCTCACATAAAACTATTGATGCAAACAGTAGCCCCACTTCAAGCATTTGTCCAATACTCCATCTCTACATTGGGGCTCTGGTCTCTATGCATCACCCAAATCTATTCTGTACATGTCATTGTGTGGGACCAGGAACAATCTGAACCTGAAAGTAAAGACACAGAGACTGATGCGTTCAGCGTTCTTTCACTTCCTCGAGAGAGGCCTTGACAATCGATTATATCTCTGCGTTTCATGTCAGATATAATAGACAATAGGAGTTATTTTCCAAACTACTATAAAATACCTTAATAAACAAGTGGACAGTGGGCATTCTATTGACTGAAGCCCTTTTGTTCTCTAACTTGCAGATAATAAGCATCTGACCAGCACTTGGGTGAGCTAATAGTGATGTTTTTTCCACGCCTGGATTTCAGAAATCTTTACTTCTTCCAACCCTATTATTATGTCAGCATGTATCTGTACAGAAAAACTATAATTTTTATAAAGGACGATTCCATGCTAAGTCATGTATAAAAGGTGGATACAATGGAGCAATTACAAATTGTTTTTTTTTTCCTCATATATTTGGCTACTAGAAATATTCCACAGTCCAATATCTCAGCACTTGCGGGGAAAAAGGGTAATTTCTACTCATACTTGAAGAGAAGGCTAATACTAGTATTTTCCTTGATACAAATGTTGTGTTGTTGTCTTCGCTCCCACTGATATTCCTTCATATTTCAATAATACATAGTGCAGAAGAGTAATTTTGAGGTTTGGGGCCACAATTTCCTTTCAACTTCTTAGTAGCAATGTGGTCTTTTTTCTGCTGCTCTTCTTTCCCACTCCTTCCAAATCGTAGATTTGTCTGACTATTGACATGAATTGGCCTTGCCTGCCACCAAATCACTGTTGAACAGTTTTATGCTATTTCTCTAATTGCTATGCAAAGAAAAGATTATAACCAGTTCCCCTTCCCTGGCTCCTTATTCTCCACCTGCCCTATTCAGGTTGTCAGCTGCTATAGTAACACAAAAGTCATTTGGATTTAGCTGTCTATAGCACAGCCAATTTATGACTTATCAGAAAGGATTGCGGCATGAGCACAACATTTTTTTCATGGAAAAGGATCATCCCAGTGAACACGAGGACAGGAAGCCATAACTTGTCCTAAAATTGTTTCCTGGAATACATGAATGGTATTTGAAGCAGAATGTACACAATTTGTAACACATGGGGTGAATCCAAAGCTGCCTTTCTGCACGCAGGCAGTATCTTCCATTCATGGAGGGGCTGCTTTGCTAGACTCTTGTGCAAGAAAAGTAAAATGAAATGCAAAGATGCTCTTCTCCTTGAGCAAGGGCTTGTGAATAATAGACTCATAGATTTAGATCCAGCATTCATGACTGCAGCCCAGGTCCACACCCTCCTGCCCTCAAACCGCCCTCTGGTTTGTCCCACTTTCCACCCCAAACTGTCCAAGAACCATTCCTACCACCACCTTTCCTGCACCAGCGGAGCATCCAGTTCATGACATTTGCAACTTTGCAAAGGCAATGGATCACTAAAAGGTAAAGGTGACCCCTGACAATTAAGTCCAGTCTTGTCCGACTCTAGGGTGTGGTGTTCATCCCCATTTCAAAGCCGAAGAGCCAGCATTGTCCGAAGACGCCTCCGTGGTCATGTGGCTGGCATGACTCTCCTTGCTGCAGCGCGTAGCATGCGGCTGGAACATGGAGCGCTGTTTACCTTCCCGCAAGCAGTACCTATTTATCTACTCACATTAACATACTTTGGAACTGCTAGGTTGGCAAGAGCTGGCCAAGCAACGAGAACTCACCCCATTGCAGATTCGAACTGCCGAGCTTTTGATCGACAGCTCATGGTTCAGCGGTTTATTTAACCCACTGCGCCACCCGCTGGCTAGACTGCCGTAATTCCCCAATAGGATTGGGGCATAAGACACCTAGCTTCTTTTTACACAGATTGCTACCAAGCCAGGTTTTCTCCATCCAGTACTTGTGCTTCTGATTTTTTGTACCTACATGCAGGACTTTGCATTTGTCTCCATTGAACTTCACCTTGTTAATGTAGGCCCAATGCTCAAGCCTGTCAAGATCATTTTGAGTTCTGATTTGGTTTGCCAGGGCGCCTTGTGCACATTCAGAGTCAGGAATGCTGCAATAGAAGGTACCTGTTATAGCACTGCAGGAACTCTTGTGGAAGCGTTTGCAAAAAGCTGCTAGCAACTATTTGCCTTACATTCAGTTCTTTGGATCCAACCTAATACGTAGATGTCTATCTGTGCATGGTGTCACCCACATGGCCAACTCCCACTGAAAAGATGATTGACACATTGACCTGTATGGACAAGCATGTCTGTATGCACATAATATATGTGGGGGAGAAGGAAGGCACGAGTCAGACACTCTCCTTCATTTTGCTATAACAACTACTACCTACTTTTTAACAGTCTTTACATTCCCAGGTACATTTACGCACAAGTAAAACCTCTTCATCCAAATTCATTTAGCAGTTTTATCTATTAGCACGACCTTTTTTTTTTTTTTTCCCAAGAGCTGTTAGGGCTATTAACACTCCAAAATAAACACAAGCTGTGGGTTACAGCTGTATTAAAGTCTAGGATCACCCTGTCTGTCTCCTTGCTAATCGTGGCAGGAAACTCTAAGCGTGCAAACATGCATGCATAGGTGCACAACTTGATAACCTTTTAGATAACTCTTATGAATTCTTATAACTCTTATGAACAAAAAGGTAATACTTAGAATAAGAAGACAAGCAGACAAAATAGCATAACAAATAACAAATGAAAGGGTTTGTTAAGTGGATGCCCTTTCGTTACTACTTGTATGTGATGTACTTGCCAAACAGCACTCAAACAGTGGCGTTCCTACACCCCCCGTGGGGGGCTGCCGCTGTGACACCCCCATGTGATGCCACAAGCCACGCCCCCTGGGGTGTGACATCATTTTCGCATGCCACTGCCGAATTTTGGCAGCGGCATGGCTTGAAACACCCCCCCCCGCCATTTTGCATACCTTTTTCGAGCCAAACGGCTCCAGGGTGGGCAAAAAGCAAAGATGGGAAACAACAATGGGAGCAGAAATGATGACAGAAGTGGTGGAGGTGACCAGGCACCACCCCCGCTGCCATGTGCGCCTGCCTCCTTGGGGCACCCCCCCCTAATGATGCCACTGCACTCTAATGTGTATGTGGTGAGGGCTGGTGTAGTGTAGAGGCCAAGAGGCTGAAGCTGTGAGTCAGCACTTCCCCAGTTCAAATCTTGCCTCTGCCATGAACTCAGTAGGTGGCCTAAGGCAAGCCTCTCAGTCAACTCGCACCTTCGCCAGTGATATGGCTGGCACAAGTCTGCATTGATCCATGTAGGTGGATCAAGCCCGGGCAGGGGGTTTGGATTCAGTGTGCATCACTGCCACCAAACCTGCCCACTCCCTGCCCCATCTCCTCCCCATTCTGCCCTCCTCCTGCCCCGTCCTGATGGGATCAGGCCCAAGGCTCTTCTAGTCCAGCATCCTGCTTCCCACAGTGGTCCACCAGATGCCTCTGAGAAATCTGCAAGCTGGAGATAAAAACATACCCCTTTTCTACTGTTGCTCCCTCGCAACGGCTTTCAGAAGCATATTGCCTCTGTGGATGTAGCCTGTAGCCATACATACCAGTTAGAAGGTGATAGTTTTGCAAGCTTTGCTGGTCCCAAAATAGAGTTTCGTCACCATATGTTATACAGGCCTGGATCACCTTCTGTAAACCATGCGCAAGGGAGATGTCCGTGAAACGATCCTTGTACACATGTACATACCTCACCACTATCACTAGCAATATAAAAGTCACCAAGGTGCACACAGTTTAAGAACAGATTGTATTGGAAATAGGTGATTTCAGGGAAAACAAAGAGTAAAACCATTGCCTGTTCTTTTTATTTTTTAGTACCTACGTATCCATGAGAAGATGCATCTTCACTCTGGACAAAGAAATCAGATCATGGGTGATAAAGGGAAAAGCCATATATGTCTCTAATTATCCTTTACAAAATCATAGAAGAGAGAGAGAGAATTGCTACTGAATGCATCCTCTCCCAGGTAAGAGATAGAAACATTCTGCTCTCCAGCCTCTATTACCTCTTCGAAATACATGTTTAGATATATAATATGTATCAGGCCATTTCTGTCTTGATCTCTGTTTTCCAAAATTGTTCATGCTAAGTTCCTACATTCATGCATTTCCATTTATATGCTAAAATATCCCTTTTGCAGTCATGGTCAGCCCATTTAGGATTTTACACAGCATTGCTATTTGGATTCCCACTACGATAGTGAGAGTACACAAACAACCGTTCTTGAAAAGTTAGCAATTTATTAGCGTACAAAAAAAGCTGATTATGCTACAAGAAAAAGCATCACTCCTCCGTACTCTTCATTTTCACTTTATGTTTGAAAGTTACATATTTTAGTAGATAGCAATGTATCGCCTTCATTTCCTCTCCATTGCTCTTTTAGTTGTTCTGGTTTTTTGTCTATGCTTGCATGTACCGACAGCTGTCAGTTGCCTCATTGACACTTCCTTGTTTTTGTTTTTGCTTCATCTCCCACAAGCTCTCCTGCAAATGGCAAACTTTGGCGGATGCATAATATGTTGCAAGGTTTGTTATGATTTATGCACTTTTAATGTTCTGACAATTTAATAAGTATATGCCACTTCTCTCCTACCGTACCACCAAACAATAACTACACTTGAAGGTTTGAATTTTCAGCATGTTATTAAAAGGAAAGGTATGCCTTCCAGCGGTTTGTAATAATTTTGCCGTCAGAAGACTGAAATCATAAGGGACAAAATTGATCTGACACCATATCAGCTCATGTGAAACACTAAACGTATTAACTTTATTTGTAAGGTAGACATAATTTAAGATCAAACCGGATTCTTTTTCCCCTCAATAAATGGTGATGTTCTGAAAATGAAACTACCAGTGGTCCTGAATAAAAGACTGTGATTGGAATTGGTATGGAGGGGAAGCGAGTATACTTCAGTTGTTGTTTATCAGAGATTGTGAAACAACACATGTTCAATGGATTAATTTGAACTATTTCTATCTGGCCTTGCTTTTCCGTTTTTGGGAAGGGGGATCTTGAGCTATGGAACTGCAGAGCAAATTAGCAATAAATAAGGCTCGGCGGCCCGCCTCACGGAGCTGCCGATTGTTGCCCCGGCCAGCCCCACTCCAGCCGGACAGGGGCTTGTGTTGGCAGCACCCAATTGGCTGCTGCTTGTCTCCGGGCGGGACTGAGGGTGGGAGGAGCAAGCATCATGCTTGCTCTCCTCAGTCCCATCTCGGAGCGCAGTGCAGCAGGTTGCCTTGTGGTCGGCTCCCTGTTAGGCTTTGGGCCTAGCTTGCCTCCTGAGGGGATGAAGAGGACCGTTGGCACCGCAACCCTTTGAGGTGCCGGCCATTAACTGCCGATAGCAGCGGCTGTGGGGTCGGGGCGTTCCCCCCCCAATTCTCCTCATCTCTCGGCTGGAGCGTCGAGAAGGCGAGGAGCGGGCCCTGACAGCTGGCCCCCTCACTAAGGAGCGTCTTGTCCCCCCACCACCATCGTCCTTCAAGTGGGGCGCAGGCATTGTTCCCCCCACCATCATTCATCTGTGGGGCGCAGGTTCCTCCCCCCCACCATCGTGTATCCTCTGGTTACAAACTAGACACACATTACACAGATTCTCCTGTCATTTAGCTAATTTACACATACTGCTTACTTTGAGGTGAACTTGCCCTCAAGCTCACTGTTACCTTAAAGTGAACTTCAATAATGCCCCAAAAAGGAAGGGCCACAGGTTTTGACATTAGTAATTTTCTTTCCAGATTGGAGGCCCTTGCCCCGTTCCCTCAGTCTTTTCTCTCCAGGGATTAAGCCCCCCCCCTTTTCCCTCCCTCTAGTTATATGTTGTTGCTGGCTTGTCTTGAAGGGGCAGCCATTTTCCCTCAGTCTTTTCTCTCCAGGAACCAAAGCTTTTTTGCTCCTTCTAGTTACATCATTGTTGCTGGCTTGTCTTAAAGGGGCAGCCACTTTCCCTCAGTCTTTTCTCTCCAGGGACTAAAGCTTTTTTCCTCCCTCTAGTTACACAGGGTTGCTGGCTTGTCTTTAAGGGACAGCCGCTTTCCCTCAGTCTTTCTCTCCTCTCATACTTTTCTGTTCCTTTACCTCAGAGCCCTTATTATTGAGCTTACTTTGCAGCCTTTGGTCTTTCTTGCTTGTGGCTCTGTTTCTGTCTTTTGTTTCTCTCTTAGTCCAGTGGGTGATAGTGTTCCTTTCTCTTCACTGTTTACCCTAGCATATATATACTTAATCCCAACACTGGGAGAATTATTTTAGGCCGCAGTCCTTAACTTTCCTTGGAGTAGTTCCTACTGATTTCAGTGGAGCCTGCTCCTGGGTGGACTTGCATAAGATTGGGCTGTAAGTTACATAGCAAAGCTGGGCATGTATGCAGGGTAAACTTGACGGGGTTACTTTGATTTTATGGGGTTGCAATGCAGCCTTCATTTTAAAATAAGCATACTTTTAGGCATGTGCTTATTGTGTATGCATAGACGTAGTTTTCCTTAACAGTTTCTTAGAAAAGGGGGTTACCTATAGTGATAGCCAGTCACACTGGCTCCCCCCCCTCCCATGTTAATGGCGGGGATTGATATGCGAATTTAGGCTTCCTGGCTGAGGAACTTGGCTTTAAGAACTGTTAGTGTGGGTGACCATGTTAGGTGGCTGTCCATGTGCCTCAGGAAGGTACGCAGAGTTCTTTCAGACTGCCCTTTGGGCAGCCAGCTCTAAGTTGAGCTTCCAGGGAAAGAAACTAAGAGGGTTTCGCAGCTGGATTAATTCCCCTCTGCATACAATTTATAACCTACCCTTAATGGGGAAGGTTCTGACTTCTTCCTCTCAGCTAGTCTAACCCATGGCTGCCAGGGAAGGGCAGTATAATTGCAGTGGTCGGCCCAGATTTTGGTACTGTACCGTAAATGGACAGTTAGCGTGCACTGATTACAACCAAAGGCAACTGATATAGCACAGCCAGCTAAAGTGTTTCTTGGGGGCAGAGTTAACTTTTCTGGCAGCATTATTTGCTACACCACAACCGTTGACATTTAACATTATTGGAGGCTCCCACTTCAGGTTGTGTGGGTGCGAGAAGAGCACCCCTATGTCCATGTTTGGCGTGCGGGGAGCGCGCGGGTCAGCGGGATGCCAATCCCTTGTCACCAATCCCTGGCTTCTGGCGTTGGGCTATGGTCTATGTCTTAAACCAGGCGGTCGCTATTGTCTGTAACCTGTGATGGCTTCCCCTGAAGCAGTTTAACCCCCCCCTTTTAGAGGCTTCCACGTCTGGTGCCATCACATCCAGTGGCAAGGAGTTCCACAGAGCTAATTTTGTATTAGTTTGCCAGAACTCAGGATCAGGGTGTATTGTTATAGAGTTTAGGTCCCTAGTAGCGATTTGACTACATATGTTGCTACCCCCACACCCTGCAGGCAACTGCAGCAGTTCAAGTTGGTCCTGGCATATGCTTCTGTGACAGGTTGGTTGCACCAATTTTAAGGTAGTTGTGGTGCGCCTTTGGGGGAGGGAGTTCGCCAATTCCACTGTGCGTTTTGTGTGTGACAACCAAGCTACGGTTTTGTTGTCAACCAGCAAACGTCCAGGTCTAGAGGATCCTGCGTCTTGTGAGGGCATTCGTGTTTGGCTGTTTGCAACTGAGCACCCTCTTTTGGCAAGACAGGTTCTTGGGGTTACAGACTGCAATTGCCTATGCGCTTTCTCATGTTCAAGAGGAGCGGTTTAGTGAACAAGCCCCCCGGACTCGGTTGGAACCAGTCCCCATGCCGCAGTGGCTTTGGACCCTCGGTTTTCCAGAGCCTGTGCCGCCATCTGTTCAGCTCTAGCGCGTAGAACGTGGTACTGCTGAGCGGGTTTGACCCAGGCTTGATCCAGGCTTTTCGGTACCTTTGACAGGCAGCAGCATTGGGTGTGATTTGGCCCATCCCTCTTGGGCCCATCATGTTCTATGCTTCACCTTCAGGAGAGGGGCCTGTCCGTTTGCTCTTTAAGACTTTATCTGGCTGCCCTGGCCTTTTTTCTCTAAGGTGTGCAGTTTTTAAGGACCACACCCCAGAATTTGAGTTACTAAGGTTGCCTGTGCAGTTTTGTGTGGCTTTCGGGCTTTCCTTCTGTGGCCTTCGGGTCTTCTGTGGCCTTCGGGCCTTCCTTCTTTTGCCTTTGGGCCTTCTTTCTGTGGCCTTCAGGCATTCTGTGGCTTTCGGGCCTTGTTTGTGTGGCCTTCGGGCCTTCCCTTTTGAGGCCTTCAGGCTTTCCTTCTGTTGCCCTCGGGCTTTCCTTCTGGGGCCCTCGTGCCTTCCTTGTGTGACCTTTGGGCCTTGTTTCTGTGGCCTTTGGGCCCTCCTTTATGGCCCTCGGGCCTTCCCTCTGGGGCCCTCGGGCCTAGTTTCTGTGGCCTTCGGGCCTCCTTTTTGTGGCCTTCGGGCCTTTCTTTTTGTGGCCTTTGGAACTTGTTTCTGTGGCCTTCGGGCCTTCCTCCTATGGCCTTGAGCCTGCCTTGTGTGGCCTTTGGGCCTTCCTTCTGTGGCCTTTGGGCCTTCCTTCTGTGGCCTTTGGGCCTTCCTCCTGTGGCCTTGAGCCTTCCTTCTGTGGCCTTTGGGCCTTCCTTCTGTGGCCTTTGGGCCTTCCTTCTGTGGCCTTTGGGCCTTCCTTCTGTTGTCTTCGGGCCTTCCTTCTGCGGCCTTGAGCCTGCCTTCTGTGGCCTTCGGGCCTGCCTTCTGTGGCCTTCGGGGCTTGTTGCATGTTGCTTGTTGTCCCCATGTTCGTAAGTTCTAATTTACAGTGTGTTTTTTCAGGTAAGTTGGCCCACGGGCCTTGTTGTGTTTCAGGCCAGTTGGCCTCCTTGTTATCTATGTGGCCTGCGGGCCTCCGTGTGATTGACGGCCTGCGGGCCTCCGTGTGATTGACGGCCTGTGGGCCTCCGTGTGATTGACGGCCTGCGGGCCTCTGTGTGATTGACGGCCTGCGGGCCTCTGTGTGATTGACGGCCTGCGGGCCTCTGTGTGATTGACGGCCTGCGGGCCTCCGTGTGATTGACGGCCTGCGGGCCTCCGTGTGATTGACGGCCTGCGGGCCTCTGTGTGATTGACGGCCCGCGAGGCCTTGTGCAGCCTAAGGGCATTGGCCTAAGGGCCTTGTGTTGGCGGCCTGCGAGGTCTGCTTTTGTGGCCAGTGGGTCACCTGTGTTACCCCTTCGGGGGCTCACCCAGTGGGTGTTAGCTGTAGGGACCTAGGTTCAGGTAGGCTAGCTTTGCCAGCGCTTAAGTACAATTAGGTTGTGTCTTTTGCAGCGCTGTGCCTCAGGACTTATAATTTTTTGTTTCTTTTGCAGGTCCCTGTGATGCCAGGCCCGCCAATGTGCTCATTTACGGCCATTCAATCGTTTTTTGGGCCAGGCAAAGAGCAATTGTTTCGCAATTTGGCTCACTATTGGGACTCGGCGACGTGGCAAGAGTGCGTTGGGCCGCCAAGAGAAGGATGCTCTGGGGCCAGCTGCTTCCTTTGCTACGGGAATTTTAGCGGTTAATCCGCCGCCTCAGGTACTCGTAATTCATCTGGGGGAGAACGACCTATGTCAGAGGACATCTGTGTCCTTGAGGCTCCAGGTCCTTAGTGATCTCTCCCAGATTAGGTGCTGGCTACCAGGGATTGCCATCCTTTGGCCCGGCTGGCTCCCCAGGAGGGTGTGGCGGGGGTCATTGAACCCCCGCCGGGTTGATATTGCCTGTAGGAAGTTGAACGCGTACCTGAGGCTTTTTATTTTCAAATGGGGGGCAGTTTTATCCCCCATCCCAATATTGTTTTCCAGGCTTCGCACCTTTTCGTGGCGTTGGTGTACACCTCTCCACGGTCAGAGCTGACATAATTTTAACTGACTTGCAGCAGGGCATTCGTACCTTTTTGTATAGTTGGGCGGTGGGGGTCATGCGCTAGGCAGACCCCCCCGTGTGGTAGGTGGCGTGCAGGAGGGGTAGCCAGGGAGGGCTTAGTTGGCATGCATCCTGAGGTAAGCAAGGTCAGGGGGTAAGCCAGGACCGCTCACACGATGCCGAACCGGGTCGGTGAGGCAGGCTGGCAAACCCCCAGGCTGGATGTGCAATGATCACCTTAAGGAATTTCCTGAGGTTGGTGTGCCTGGAGCCAGGATGTCTCATGCCCGATTAGATCTTGGGGGAGGCAGACGGCTAGGTACCGTTTCCCCCACCCTAGCCGCCTGCACGCCAAGGGGGGGGGGTTTATAGTTAGAGCCCTGCTGCATTTTGTTTGTTCTAAGATTTCAATAAAGCAACCCATATAATCCAAGCTCCTGTCTGGCGTATTCATTGGGGGGGTCCAGGGGTAACTGTATTTCATAGGAGTTTCTTCACAAACTAAATAATTGGATTCCGTCGACAAGTCTCATGGCAGCTTTTGGCATGGTCACGTGTTACACAATGTTAAAAGGGAGCCAAACTTCATCCAGTAAGTCTGAATAATCTTTGGATTCCCAACAGTTGCAGTCACGCCACAAGGACGCGCGTCACCGGGGAGCGGGGAGCGCGCGTCACCTTTAATGACGCGCCCCCGCCCCCACATGTGACGTCATGCGCAGGCGCAGAGCGCCCCCCGCACCGTTTTCGGCTCATTTTGGAGCCAAACGGACGCAGGGGAGGGCGGGCGGGCCGAGACCAGATCGACTAAACGTGAGTTTCGGCCCTCCCCGCTCTCCCCAGGGGGTCGCGCGTCACCCCCGGCGGCCCACCCTCCCCGCCGCGGGCCAGCGACGCACCTGACCAGTTGCTTGTCAAAAGGTGAAGCAAGTGACAGTAGGATTGGAGAAGTGGCAGGGTGAAATGGCCAGGTGGGTTAGTGGAGGCAATGGGCAAGTGTGGAGCGTGGAACATCCCTGCCAGTTGGCCACCCTGCAGCCTGCCCACAACTTGAAGAGACCACTTGAACTGACCTCATGAGTAACCTGGCCCATGATTTTCCTCCACAGATGGTGATCTGATATCTAACATGGAAGCATTTTGTCGGTGTGTTCTAATGAACTGTCAACATGCCACAGAAAAATTGTCTTCACTCTTCACTGTAGCCCTTTTTTCCCAGATATATGGAAAATAAATGTGAAGGGGGGGGGCAGACATCATGGTGGTTTTTCTACACCTTGCCTTTACACAACATTTGTTGTTGTTCAGTCGTTAAGTCGTGTCTGACCCTTCGTGATCCCATGAACCATATCCCGCCAGGCCTTCCTGTCCTCCACTATCTTCCTGAGTTCGCTCATTTTCATGTTTGTTGCATCGGTGATGCTGTCTAACCATCTCATACTTGGCCTTCCCCTTCTCCTTTTGCCTTCAATCTTTCCCAGCATCAGAGTCTTCTCCAGAGAGTCCTCTCTTCGCATTAGGTGGCCAAAATATTTGAGTTTCAGCCTTAGTACCTGTCCTTCCAGGGAACAGTCAGGCTTGATTTCATTTAGAATTGACTGATTTGATCTCCTAGCAGTCCAAGGGACTCTCAGGAGTCTTCTCCAGCACCACAGTTCGAAAGCATCTATTCTTCGGCGCTCAGCCTTCCTTATGGTCCAACTCTCGCAACCATACATTGCTACTGGGAACACCATCGCCCTGACTATACGAACTTTTGTTGGCATGGTGATATCTCTGCTTTTTATTATGCTATCTAAATTTGCCATAGCTTTCCTTCCAAGGAGTAAGTGTCTTTTAATTTCATGGCTGTTGTCTCCGTCTGCAGTGATCTTGGAACCCAAAAAAGTAAAATCTGTTACTGCTTCCATTTCTGCCCCTTCTATTTGCCAGGAATTGATGGGACCCGATGCCATGATCTTAGTTTTATTAATGTTGAGTTTCAAGCCAACTTTTGCACTCTCCTCTTTCACCCTCATCAAGAGGCTCTTTAGTTCTTCTTCACTTTCTGCCATTAGGGTGGTATCGTCTGCATATCTGAGGTTGTTGATATTTCTCCCGGCAATCTTGATTCTGGCTTGTGATTCATTCAGCCCTCCATTTCTCATAATGTACTCTGCATATAAGTTAAATAAGCAGGGTGACAATATACAGCCTTGCCGTACTCCCTTCCCAATTTTGAACCAATCAGTTGTTCCATGGCCGGTTCGAACTGTTGCTTCTTGACCCGCATACAGGTTTCTCAGGAGACAGGTAAGGTGGTCTGGTACCCCCATCTCTTTAAGAATTTGCCACAGTTTGTTGTGATCCACACAATCAAAGGCTTTTGCATAGTCAATGAAGCAGAAGTAGGTGTTTTTTTGGAACTCTCGTGCTTTCTCCATGATCCAGCGCATGTTGGCAATTTGATCTCTAGTTCCTCTGCCTCTTCGAAACCCAGCTTGTACGTCCGGTAGTTCTCGGTCCACGTACTGCTGAAGCCTAGCTTGTAGGATTTTGAGCATAACCTTGCTACACAACATTTAGGTTGCCTCAATACAGATCCCCTCTACACAAGAGGCTTCTGTTGAGACATTGTAATTACAGTACCTGGATGGAGTGGAGACTGCTTTCCCCATATACAGTATAGTCAAAGCGATGTTATTTCCAGTAGCAATGTATGGCTGCAAGAATTGGATCATATGGAAGACTGAGCACTGAAGCATAGATGCTTTCAAATTGTGGTGCTGGAGAAGACTCCTGAGAGTCCCTTGGACTGCAAGATCAAATCAGTCAATCCTAAAGGAAATCAACCCTGACTGCTGGAAGGTCAGATACTGAGGCTGAAGCTCAAATACTTTGGCCACTAAATGAGCAGGGAGCACTCACTGGAGAAGACCCTGATGCTGGGAAAGACTGAAGGTAAAAGAAGAATGGGATGGCAAAGGATGAAATGGTTAGATAATGTTATTGAGGCAACGAAAACTAAATTGAGCACACTTCAGAGGACGGTGGAAGACAGGAGGGCCTGGCGTGACGTGGTCCACAGGGTCGTGAAGGGTCAGACTTGACTGTGCGACTGAACAACAACAACAACATGCACATACAGTATCTGGAAGAAAAAGGTTTATGTCAATCACAATCACATGGACGTTATTTTTAAGCAACAGTTGAGAGGACTCCAGATTTCAGTACTAAGAAAAATATGTTAGTCTACAATGCAAGGGAGTTGATTATCTTCTTGGGTAAAAAGGTTATTCGGTCAAGTTATTTCTAATTTAGCCTGATGTAGTTTAGAGGCTCTGGTTTGGGAATCATTTCTGCATGCTGCCTTCTGAAAAAAAATGTTCAGTGCTCTCATGTGTGGGATGTGAGATTTGAAACTTGCTGTCTTTGCCATTTATTAGAAAACTTCCATTTGCTGAATTCCTTTCCTCCCTCAAGGCAAGCATCTATGGACCTTGTTGACTAGAAATCCGCACATATATATTTTGTCTGGCTTTGATGTTCATATTGAAGCTGAATGCTCATCATTCTGTGTGGCTAAGGTATGTTATTAAGACTCAGCCTCCTTAGCTTTGACTAAATCTTGCTTCATTATTTAAGACTGTTTAGATTCCCTTCGCTCTCATGCATGTATATTTTACATTCAGTTGTATAACATAAGTTTCTTCTATCAATTATACAGAAGCGAGGATCCTACAGCATAACATCTTTTATACATTAATAACACTTGGGCTGATCTTCACAGCTTGCAGAAAAATATACCAAAAGCATTCCTTCTTTCTGTGATAATCTTGGAAGTTCATCTTTAACAGGATGACAGTATTGGGTTGTGTACCCTAAGAAAGTTTGGGTTCCTAAGTGCCATTGAAAGGGGATTTAAGTCAGTCATGACTAACTTTTCTCATGGCCCAATCCTAAAGGGGCTAACTGTTGTTGGAGCACCTCTTCTGCTTGCGCTGACTGCCATAAATCAGTCAGCACCAGTTATAAAAGGTGCTTCACCAGTGCTGGGTGGGAAGGCTGGAGCCTTCCTGCCCGTGCCAGCAGATCCAAAGTAAGATAAGTAAGGTGTGAAAATGTAATAAGGTGAAGGTCTGCTGAAAGTAAGGTGGCGGGGAGGTGGGAGGGGGTGGTTGGAGGGCGGAATGGGGTAAGTGAGACTAAAACAAGGTGGCAATGTGGTGGGGGAGGGTGGAACAAGGTGGCAACAAGATTTGGGTGAGGGTGGTTTGGGTCAGGGAAGGGGTGAGGGCAGTGGTAGCGACAGCAGTCAAACCCTAACCCCCTTCCCAGACCCAATCCTGAAGCATGGGTCCACACAGACCTGTGCCAGCTATTTAGCTAGAGCAGGTCAGGGTAGACCACCATGCGCCACAGAGGCGTACCCCTGGAAAAGGGAATGATTGTTCCCTTACCGTGTGTGTGCTATTTATAGTCCGTGAATTCACCAAAGTAGCATAAGCTATTTTCCATGATAAGGGAAAGAGGCCTTCTCTCCTCCTGTTCTAAAATAAATAATAGACTTTTCTTATCGGTGGGCCAAAGTGAATACTGTAGTACCAAGGGTTATATAACAAGCTGTAACTGAGCAGGAGTCTGGCTGCCATCACTGGTTATGCACCAGTCATATTTTAAGACAGACATCTGTTCAGGTGCTAAAAAGAGGCTTTCATTTGGATTTTGTTGTAGAATTGTACCACTGCTATTTTTTGCTGATTCCTGATATGCTATTTCAGGCAAACTACAAAGGGTACAGCAGGACTTTTATGTAAGCCTTTAACAACACATTCAGTTTTACAATGTAACAATCCAGTGGCAGGAAGGAAACAATACTCCCAGGACTGCAAGCAACCTTAGTGGCATTGAGGTGGGCCCAACTCGATGTGACAGCAGGAGTTCTATGATTGGAGAGCCTGGGAGTTGGTTTGAAAAATAAATAAAGGGGCTCTGGGTGAGGGAACTATGGAGACACCGTCTCCTGTTTGAAATGGGTTTCCCGTCCCCTGGTGGTCAAAGTCAAGTTGCTGGCGACTCAAATATCATCCAATTTTTTTTAAAAAAATATTGTACCTGTTTTTCCTCACAGGGTAACAGCAGCTTCAGGGAGGAGTCACCAGTGACCAACATGGAATATTTTCCCATCACTGCTGTTCATTAAAAAACAAACCAAATCTGAAGAAAATTGTGCAAATTTGTTGATTACACTTACATTTTACAGATTATAGGTTTTCTTTGTACAGAATTGGATTGTTGGGTGCCCATTTTAATTATTATATAGGGCGCATTATATCAGGGATGTGGATCAAGTCTCTGACACCAAGTCTAGAGTCAAGTCCCAAGTCTCTGGGTCCAAGTCTCAAGTCTTGGTCCCAAGTCTTTGCCCCCAAGTTCCGAGTTTTTGGTTGTGAGTCCCTATCTATTTAATGGGGAAATGGATTTAAACCTGAATAAAATTCGACTTGTCATAAAAGGCTCCAAGTCTGGAGTCGAGTCTTTTGAGTCTTTTACAATTGCTGAGTCAAGTCCGAGTCAAGTCATTGGCACGACTTGAGTCCGACTTGAGTCCAAGTCAATAGACTCAAGTTTACATCACTGCATTATAGATTGTTATAGAGTACAACCATTTAGGTGATTCATCAATGTGTGGCAATCCGTGATTCATCAGTTTGTGGCAGTGCGTGATTCATCAGTGCGTGGCTACGGGGTGGCAATCCACCAATCAGCCATGAGCCATACTCATGTCACCAATTAAAAACTGGAAACAGCCGTGTGGAGCTGCAGAGAAGAACCACAGCGACATGAGTCGGATTTGAGATGTGATTTCCGCAAAGTTCTGTCTTTTTGTTGCTTCCTTTAAAAACTGGATAACAGTCGGCATCATCATTGTAATGCCATCTAATTGTTTTGCTGTGTAAAATCATTCCGTCCCTCCCAAATCTCAGGCAGGGCTTCTCTGCACAATTCTCCGCTGACGAGTTTAGAACATCTTATTAGAACTTGCAGTGTCTTCTGTGGCAGCCTTTCTGATGGACATGAGCCTAGGGGTGAAAAGTAATGAACTCAGAAACTTGAATGCTAGGGAATAGCCTGTGGAAAATATATGGCAAAAATGACCTTCAAATATCACCCAAGTCAAAAGTTTGAAAAGAGAAAGAAGTTCCCAAGTTCAGGCTTAAATACCATGGGCTAAATGAATTCTTAGTGCACTTGCATTCCACGGCAAGAGTAGGGGTACACAAATGTCATCTCCAGCAAGGAAAAGGAAAAAGGGGGTTGCGCTATCAGTGCACTAAGCAACTTGATTTGATTTCAGAGCTAGATCTCTGAGGTGACAATGCGAGAGTTTTTAGCAAGAATGTTACCACATGTTGACAACAATGCCCTTTAGCTTATGACCCATGTAATAATTAAATGTGCTCCAGCTTACTTAAATTGATTAAGTGTGTGTATATATATAGGTCTCAGAGGTTTGCTCTGACATTGTTTCATTTGATCATGACATGACAGCGTATGGTCTTTTTACAGACTTTCCTTGAGAATATGATGAGGTTGTTGTGACATCTGCAAGCATCTTAGAGTGTACTGTGAATTACCCTATCTAATGCAATGTAAAGTAGCTGATATCTTTGCTGGGCAGTTCTTATCATTCCCTAGAATGGACATGCCAAATTTCACGATTGTTTCAAAAACTGTTTTTAATTTTTATTTAAATTACTGAGGACATTAACAGACATTAAAAGAAATAGAGACAGCACAGAGAGAGAGAGAGAGAGAGAGAGAGAGAGAGAGAGAGAGAGAGAGAGAGAGAGAGGCAAAAAACCTAACAAGCTTCTTGGGTTGAGTTTGAGTCAAAGCAAGGAGAAGGGGACAACCAGATCTGTTGTGTCCAACTGCACATTCTTGTCTACAATGCTTTCTAAGCATTGGAGGTGTAACAGGATGGGGTAGGTGGATCAGGCCTGGGAAGGGCCAGTAGTGCACACTGCATCCTATCCCCCTTCCTGGGCCTGGTTCCATGACATGGATTGGCTCAGACATGTGCCAGCGATTTAGCTCGTGCAGGTCCAAGTAGACCCATTGCCGTGGCTGGGGCTTTCCCTGAGGCAAGGGGATGAATAGCCCGTGCTGGCCTCTCTGCGTGGGAACCTAACGTGGATTGGGCTGAAAGCATCATGAAGTAACCAAAGCTGGTTTCTTCACATTAATTGCTGATGAAACTAATAACCATGTAAACAGGAACAAATTGCAGTAGTCTGCTGCTATTTCAATAATAGCAATATACGAATGACTTGTTGGCTTCCATCATGTCATTTGCTGGATGCTTTTTCACTAGTTGTACAAAGAACACCTTAGCTTGTAGATAGCATGTAGATAGTAATGGTAGATAGTAATTTTAATGAATGAAGATGACACAGATTCTTGCAGTGCAATCTAATGCACATTTACTCAGAATTAAGCCCCAATCGGATTGTGTGGATCACAACAAACTGTGGCAAATTCTTAAAGAGATGGGGGTACCAGACCACCTTACCTGTCTCCTGAGAAACCTGTATGTGCGTCAAGAAGCAACAGTTCGAACCGGCCATGGAACAACCGATTGGTTCAAAATTGGGAAGGGAGTACGGCAAGGCTGTATATTGTCACCCTGCTTATTTCACTTATATGTGGAGTACATTATGAGAAAGGGCTGAATGAATCGCAAGCCGGAATCAATATTGCCGGGAGAAATATCAACAACTTCAGATATGTAGACGATACCACCCTAATGGCAGAAAGTGAAGAAGAACTAAAGAGCCTCTTGATGAGAGTGAAAGAGTGCAAAAGTTGGCTTGAAACTCAACATTAATAAAACTAAGATCATGGCATCTGGTCCCATCAATTCCTGGCAAATAGAAGGGGCAGAAATGGAAGCAGTAACAGATTTTACTTTTTTGGGTTCCAAGATCACTGCAGACGGAGACAACAGCCATGAAATTAAAAGACACTTACTCCTTGGAAGGAAAGCTATGGCAAATTTAGATAGCATAATAAAAAGCAGAGATATCACCATGCCAACAAAAGTTCGTATAGTCCCGATGGTGTTCCCAGTAGCAATGTATGGTTGCGAGAGTTGGACCATAAGGAAGGCTTACAATTAAAAAAATTAAAATACGTATATAATTAAAATAATTAAAAACAAGTAATTAAAACAATTAAAACAAACAACCCCAGCGGGTCACCTATGTTTACATTTGTTAAAAACCATTTGTTAAAAGCCAGCCCACCATGTCAGAGATCGGATGCTAACCTGAATAAAAACATCTTAAGGCCCCGCCGAAAGGTCTCTAATGAGGGAGCCATTCTTAATTCCAGGGGGAGGGAATTCCATAATTGGGGCGCCACTGCTGAGAAGGCCCTATTCCGTGCCGCCATCTCCCTCACCTCCGTCAATGGTGGCACGGTTAACAGGGGGGCCCCCGATGACCTCAGAGTACAGGTCGGATTATAAGGAAGGAGGTGGTCCCTCAAATACCCTGGACCCGAGCCGTATAGGGCTTTAAAAGTCAAAACTAGCACTTTAACAAGCTACACCTGCCCACATTCCTTCTCTTAAAAGTTTAGCATCCTGTCCCGGTTGGAAATTGGGTAAGTCTAGTCAGAGGAGACCCATAGGAAGCCAGAAGGCCTACGCGGAGGTGAATTGGTGAGGCTTCATGCTATGTAGCCTTCATTGGTGAGGCTCCATTGGTGAGGCTACATGCTATGAACTAGCTGAGATTAGGATTGGGCTGTTAAACAATTAAAATGAATGGAACACACAACAACAGCAACAACATTACATGACCCTAGTATTTAGTACTATCTATTGAACTTATTTCTTCATGGCATGCTCCAGCGAAAGTTAAAAGGTAAAGGTATCCCCTGACAATTAAGTCCAGTTGTGTCCGACTCTAGGGTGTGGTGCTCATCTCCATAAGCACCTTTAAATATAAATTTCAATTAGAGCATCATGCCTTGGATGGTGGCAGTTACTCACTACCAGTCTTCCCCAGTTTGAGCAGTACGGGGAGGGAAGCAGAGGCGTCGCTCCGGTAGGGGCGGGGCTGTAAGTTTTGCTCGGTCGGAGTCCCATTTACCGAACGAGCAGGAGGCGGCCCCGCCCCCTCACTGTCAGAGCCATTCCCCTGCGGAGAAAGCAGCAGGCAAGAGACCCTGCCTGCTGCTTTCTCCGCAGAGGAATGGCTCTGACAGTGAGGGGGCGGGGCCGCCTCCTGCTCGTTCGGTAAACGGAACTCCGACCGAGCAAAACTTACAGCCCCGCCCCTACCGGAGCGACACCTCTGGAGGGAAGCAGAAAGCAGAGGGCTGCATGGAGCAAAATGGGGCGGGGAGGCTTGGTGGATCCATTGCGGAAGGTGTGTGCAGGACCTTATTCCCCCCCCCCCCAGCAGCAGCCTCCCTGTCCCCTTTCTCTCCTTGGACTTGCGCTAGCAAAATCACTAGTGCAGGTCTGAGGAGACCCATTGCAGGTTGGGGAGGCTTACACAGGGTAAGTGGATTTAAAATTCCTTTTCCCTGTTGAAGGATGCAGCGCAAGGATGCAAGCATCTATAGGATGCAGCAATCACCATTTTGGCGCCACTGTGATGATGGGAAGGGAATGGATAGGATTAGGCTGACAATTATTTTTAAACAAACTAACTTAACTAATTGGAAAAGGTAAAACAGTTGCATGACTCGTCATATTATCTAGGCTACTAAAATAGCTGATAGGAAATGTACTGTATTTATAGTATTAAATCTAAGTAATCACAGTGATTGAACTGCGTTACCGGAAGACTAATGAATATCTGACAGGGAAGATTTAATTAACACAACCCTATAATTAATCACCAGGTATTGCTATGTGCTAAGGTAATTTCTTCTGTTCTAAAGAACGTATTAGAATAGGGTTGGTACATTATTGTTCCTGGAAAAATTCTGGCACCAAAACCAGCATGCCTTTCTTCTCCAAAAGGAACCAACTTTGTCTTTGAAAGGAAAAAAAAAGCAGGCATAATACACTCTCAATTCCCTGTTATAGAGGTACAGTATGTAGATCACTTAATGGTGGGGAAGACATGTGGACCACAGGCATAACTCCAGTTCAGATGGAGCGTCAGGAAGAATAATATGTGAAGACAATTCACTAGAACAGCCCGATACTGTGTAACTTCTATGCTGGGGCAGCACGCGCTGCCCTGGCGCAGGGTGTGGCAAAAGTGCCATAAGGCACTTACGACACCCGGTGAGCAAGCAGCGCTAGCGCTGCGGCTGGCGCTGCTTGCTACACCGTCTCCCCGGCCCAGTGCCGGCTGGCGCAGGTAAGCCCTACACCGGTCAGGGCAGGGGTGGGGGGAGGGCAGACAGGACGGCGAAGGAGGGCGGCCATTGGCCACCTGGGGCCTGGAGGGTGCAGGGATATGAGGGGCTAAGATCCCCGCTATTCAATGCTCCCTCCAGGTCCCAGATAAGCCAGCCATGTCGGCGTTACTGTGTGTGAGCTCTAGAGCTCATGCACATGCGAGTAGGCCATTGGCCTACTGACACTGGGGGAAGGGGACGATTGTCCCCTTCTCCCGAGCTGTTCCCGGACTGCCCCGGGGCAGCCTGGGAACTCAATGGGAAGGGCCACCCACCATATCCCTACACAGGATTGCACTGGAAATCTCCTTGTCTGACCCTTTTCCTAGAGGATGAAAACTTGGATCTTCCATTGAGAATTTACATAATCCCAAAAGTGTCTCTAGGAAGAGAGCCCAATAGGAACCAAATAATGAAAAATGAAAATATCTGTATTGCTTACAATAGATATTTAATAAGGAAAAGCACATGGTTTATTGGCAATTTATTAGAAGACTCTATAATCAAATAGTGATCTTAGAGCCAAATGATAAGTTATGCAGAAGACCTATATCTTGGCTGAATGACCTCATTTTCCATTTCAAGACTTCCTTCAGAGAAAGTGCTGTGTGAAATGGTCCTATGAAATATCCGGGAAACTAGTAAAGTATGTACTCAATTTTTCCCTGTTCCTCTGTAGGGAGATAACCTCCACCACAACCTTCCAAAGGACCATTTGGTGGGAGGAAAGGCCAAGTATTTTTGTGTGTGGGCAAAGACATAAGAGTCAAGCATCGGCAGAGAATAGGTTTGGTACTGAAGAAAGTAGTTTGAAAGTAACAAGCTAGAGTTTGAGTCTCACAGTTTAGTGGTATTGACTTCTTTCATCCAGCAATGAGCCCTTCAGGCTAATTATGCATTCTTTGCCCCTGCTTCATCTCATGGCAATGAGCTCTTCAATCTAATTGTGTGTTTTGTGGATAATTTTCCCATTTATGTTTTCATCTGACCATCTTGCAAATTCATTTCCTTTTGTCCTTGTGCTATCAGATCAGGCAGGCTCAGAGCTAGCGCTCTTCCTATCAGTTCCACATATTGTTGCACAAATAACTATGCCGCCTCTAATTTGTCTGATTGTTAAGGTCAACACGGCAACTTTCCCGTCTCTGTGAAGATGAGAATTTTGCCATGCCTTTAATCATTCTCAAATCACTTTCAATTCTGCAGTATCTCTTGAGGAAATGACTAATATTACACATTACACACCAGATGAGACAGAATCTCTGATGAACGTTATAATACCATCATATATTATTCTCCATCCTAATCATATTTTGGAATAAAGCTGGCCAAGAAGAACAGGTTTTCACTAAAATATCTAGATTTCTGTGTCGACAATTTGCTAAGTAATAAATACACTTTGATATACAACACCTGACTACAGTGGATTCCCGCTATCCATGGATACTGCCAAGAGGTATGTCAGTATGCTCATACAGTATGAAATGGATCCTGCGCAACCATTGGGTGGCAGAGTGAGAAAGTGTAACTGGCGCGGATCGTCCCCACAGCCACCGGAGAAGGTAAGCGCAGCTCCGGTAGATGTTTCTCTTTGCAGTTCAGTGAATATGCATAAGAACGAATACAAATACATGCAGTTGTTGCTAAAGAATAAATACATTTCCAATGATATCTAAATTCTTTGAACAACAATAATCAAATTCAGCCTGTTGTTGAAACATTGAACATAGATGGCTTGTGGAACCTCTTTCAGAAATGGTTCCTGCACTCATTACATTGGCATCATCAAAGGGTTTACACTATACAGTATTTGACATTTATACCCACAACATGCTAAGGTTTCTTTGTACATGCTAAACACAATGTACTGAACACAATGGGGCTTGCTTCTGAGTAGACATGCCTAGGATTGTGCTCTAAGGTATAACAAGCTACACCTGCCCACATTCCTTCTCCTAAAGGTCTAGCACTCTGTCCCGGGTGGGTGATCTGGTAAGCCTACTCAAAAATAATCTTTCAGACATACTTGATTATATGACTCTGAGGTCAATAAGCATGTGCCAGAAAAATTTACCATGAAAAATGTAAATTATTTTATTCTTTGTTTTCATGAAAATTCAGCAGATATCCATTTTTTAAAAATTTCAGATAAAGAATTATTCAAAAATCACACCTTTGTATGACACATGGTCAGACTACTTGAGATGATGAGTAAAATCTATGGTGAGTTAAGACATTCCTTTACTGCATCCCAGCCAGCTTTATTACCGAAAAATATCAAGAAAAGTTTCTTTCCCAGAATTTAATCTTATTGTATTTTGGCAATACAAAAATGGCAACACAATCTAAATACTCAGCAAAATCTGGGAAATGTAAGCTCAATGTAATAAGGCAATTATTTCCCTATTAATTGCATGCGTATTGATTGGAAAAAAATAACAATTATTTAAATTTAACAAGTATGAAGATTAATCTAGTTGCAATTAATTAGTTCTAAACTGCAGAAGGAAAGCAAATGTATAAATAGACTGTTCAGAAGATACAACATGTATAATGAAGATTAAAGTTTTATTCGTGAGAGAAAATATATTTCCATACAAAATCATTACTTAGAATCATATGAGAGCTTGGATTATTGTTCTGGTATCACACTGTATCATTCTTCACCACCTTTCATCCCGATCCTGAACATCTAGCCACCTTTACAGCACAATCCTATCCAATTTACGCCACCGGTGTAACTAAGCTCAATCCTATCCAACTTACACCACCGGTGAAACCCAGCGGTGCAGCGAGAACGGGAGGCCCCAGATCAGAAAGGGGATTCAAATCCCCTTTGAATCCCCTTTGGAGGGGATTTGAATCCCCTTTCCATTCTGGGGCCTCCCATTCTCGCTGCATCACTGGGTTTCACCAGTGGTGTAAATTGGATAGGATTGAGCGTACCCGTATTTTTGCTCTATAAGACGCACTCCCACCCCCCAAAAAATTAAGGGGAAATGTCTGTGCGTCTTATGGACTGAATGCTGTAAAAATGTCTTTCTTTTAACAGTTTTCCGGCTGCTTGGCCGCTTACCTGGTTGTTGTTTTGCAGCTCCAATCTTTGTGTGTCCCAGCTCCCAGTTGCGTTCGGCGCCTGCGCTAAGTTCCCAGGCGCTGGACGCGACCAGGGAGCCCTACACAAACATCGTAGTAACTGCGATGTTTACGCAGGGCTTCCTGGTCGCGTCCAGTGCCTGGGAGGCTTGTGCAGGCGCTGAATGTGAATGCAGGCTCTGCGTAAACATCGCAGTTACTGTAATGTTTGCACAGGGCTCCCTGGTCGTGTCCAGCGCCTGGGAACTTAGCGCAGGTGCCGAATGCAACTGGGAGCTGGGACACACAAAGATTGGAGCTGCAAAACAACCAGGTAAGCGGCCAAGTGGCCGGAAAACTAGTAAAAGTAAGACATTCCCCTCCCCCCATTTTTAGCTCCAAAATACACATGTGTCCTATGGTCCGGTGTGTGTTATGGAGCGAAAAATACGGTAGTTACACCATGGCGTAAGTTGTATAGGATTGAGTTGTTAGTGTCCTTACCGGGAGAAAGGCGGGGTAAATAAATAAATAAATAAATAAATAAATAAATAAATAAATCTTACAATGGTTAGATGCACCTTAGTGATTGTAAATCACAATAATTTTAATGGTACTTTATAGGATGTCAGATATTTAGCAGCCATTACAGATATGGAATCAAGGAGTGTGCATTGTGACACCGCTTATTAATTATTGCTGATGGTGCTGCTAAAGCAGCTGCACCTGCTGAAATGCCCTCGCCTGTACAACCATTAACGAGCCAGGAGCATTCATGTTGAAAGGTTGGCCACCCCTAGTACAGCATATAGTAGATGATGGTGGCAGCTGAATAAGAGTCGAAGGCAGGGGTGGCCGCCCTCACTCCCGAGTCATTGCAGATGTACTTTACGGCATGTTCGCGATGGCTTCTGGCGGCAAAGCACTTACTTCGCTGTCGACTTCCTGTGCAGGATTGCGCTGTGGGTCTGGGAAGGAGGTTTGAATTTGGTGGCCACCGCTACCGCTGAAACTGCCCCCTTCCCAGACCTGATCTTCCTTCCCCCGACACCCATTGCCGCCCTGTTCTGCCCTCCTTTCGCCCTCCCCTCCCCTGTCCCTCCTGGTCATCACAGGGCACAGCAGCATGGGGCTGCTACAGTCTCACTGCTAGTGGGCTGGTAGTGCGCAGCTCTGTGCGATGCCAGCAGGCCATACACGACGGTCGTAAAGTTAGGCTTACCAGATCTCCAACTGGGACACAGTGCTAGACCTTTAAGAGAAGGAATGTGGGCAGGTGTAGCTTGTTAAACCTTAGAGCACAATCCTAGGCGTGTCTACTCAGAAGCAAGCCCCACTGAACACAATCAATTTAAAAACAGTCAATTTTGAGAAAATTGCATTCAGGGGGACATATTTTGGCTTTACAACGCCATGGGGGGGTACAGAGTGGGCCTCCCCATTTCCAAGCTGCTCCAAATGCTGCTTTTTAACAACAACAACAACAACAACAACAACAACGAATGGATGAGACACATTTAGACGTTCACAATCATCAAACCGGAAACTGTTTTACTGCTTTATTTTTGAAAAGTAAAATCTACACTTTTAAATAACTTTTCATGAATACAAAATACTTCTCTTTGCATTATGAATTTTGCCATACCCACAACAAAAGCAGGAACTTATGAGTTGACTGGGGCGCAGAGGGAGGAGAGAGAGTAATTGAAATTTGTCTTTGAGAAATGTCTTTTTAAATACGATTTACCAGATAGTAGTATGAAATGAAATTGCATTGAAGATGGTAAAGAAACACAAAATAAGCAGGTCTGCTTGAATATTTGTTTACTTGGAAGTTTAATCAAATTTATACCATGGAAATCTGTGAAATTAGTTAATTTGTAAGATTACTCAGAATGTTTTTCTCCTTACTGAGTTCAATTACAAAATTCCCACAGATTGCTATGTAGCCAGGATCTCCACAAATAAGTTATTGTTTGTTTTAAAGAGACAAAAATGCTGCAAATAAACTAGAACTCTAGTGAAATAAACATTCCTCTGTTGAATAAACTGAGTCATTTTATTTTAATGATGTGCAGAACTTGCAATAGCTGTTGTTTTAAGGGGGCAGCTGCTGCTAAATGTTCACCTTCAACAGAAAGCAGTGAATGTATATATGACCAGTGCTTCTCAAACCTTTTAGCACCAGGACCAGAAGCGTCGCTCCGGTAGGGGCGGGGCTGTAAGTATCGCTGCGGTTACAGTCGCTTTACCGAGCGAGGAGGAGGCAGCCCCGCCCCCTCACTGTCCGAGCCAGTCCCCTATGGAGAAACCGGCAGGGAAGAGACCCTGCCTGCTGCTTTCTCCGTAGGGGACTGGCTCGGACAGTGAGGGGGCGGGGCTGCCTCCTCCTCGCTCAGTAAAGCGACTGTAACCGCAGCGATACTTACAGCCCCGCCCCTACCGGAGCGACGCCTCTGACCAGGACCCACTTATTAAAATGACACTCTATCGGGACTCAACTAGCTTTACGAGACGCTCAAACATTTATCTCCCTATATTTAAACAAGCTTGCAAACTCCAGGAACACAGCTTTTTGCAGGGTAATTAGCAGCTATCTTGCAAACTGCAGGAATGGGCAATTAGCAGCTATCTGATTTTTTAATAGCCTCAGGGCTTGTGGCAATTACTTATCTGATCTTTCCATCACCTGGAACCCACCAGATATCAGATTGCAACCCACCAAGTGGGTCTGGACCCACAGTTTGAGAAACACTGTATTAGACTACAAAACATATTTTTCACTACCCACATTCTGAATCAATGGCAATGTTCTACAGCCCATGATTTCTTGTTTCTTTTTTTGAATCCTGAAAATGCTAGCTTCTTTTTATAAAAACAAGTTTCTAGACCTCAGTGCTCCATTGCATAATCTAAGAACAGAAATACAGATATGATTGCTTCTCAATCCATAGTTCCAAACCTCTCTCTCTCTCTCTTTTTCTCTCCCCACACACACACACACACACACACACACACACACACACACACACACACAGAGAGAGAGAGAGAGAGAGAGAGAGAGAGAGAGAGAGAGAGAGAGAGAGAGAGAGAGTAAATATATTGTTGAACAAGTTCATTAGTTTCACCACCTGTAGACTGGCACTGTTTCATGCATATGAGACTGAAAATTATGTTAATACCAAGAGTTTAAACATACAATTTTCCTAAAACTATCTGCTATATGATATTTCTGTTACCTCCTTATGTGTTACCTAACCATGAATAAAGTTATTGACCAAGTTCCCAGCTCATCCCTTGCAATTTTCTATGTTTAAGGTAAGACAAGAACATGGTCAGAGAGCTCCAGGTTTGTATGCAATGGAATTAACACTTCATCTGTAGCTCTCAGGCAATATTTGCTCCGGAGATTTATAAATTAATCATCACATGCAATCTTTTGTTACATGTAAACATATTTTATTGTATGCAAAACAATTATTTTTGCATACAATAATGATTGTAGATAAAAGGAAAAGTGAAGAAAATGATAGAGAAAAACGTATTTTGGGTAGCCCAATCCACCGCAACTCTCCACGTAGCAAAGCAGCTAAATCCCGCGGGGTGTTGTGGCCTCCAGAGGTCTCCTCAAGGTATGGGAACATACCACTGCAGGCCCTGTAGGTCAACTGGGACCTGTGCCAACGATATCACCTCAAATGCCAAAGGTGTTCCGGAATGTGTGTTCTGCTGTCATAGTGCGCTTTCCAGCTGTTGCAAATGTGACTTCACCATAGAAGGGGGTCAGGATTAAGTGGGTACCGTTGCCGCTGAACCTGCCCCCTTCCTGGTCCTGATCCACCCTCCTCCCCACCCCATCACCACCCCGTTCCGCCCTTCCCCGCTTCATTCAGTCCTCCCTCCTACACATGCACCCTTACCTGAGGCAGCGGGCTCTCACAGTCCATCGCTGCATGTACCCAGCCGCTGCATTTACCCAGCCACTTGCCACTTCTGGCCACGTTCTGAAGCAAAGTCGCATTTACAACAGCCAGAAACATGCGTTCTGCCAGCATTGGGATTGGGCCCAGAATCCTTAGGATTGAGCCCAGAATCAATATAACTGTGGATCATGCCCTTCATTAATGGAAACAACACTTACAGTGCAATCCTGTTCTACGGTCGGGCGGTAGAACGAGCATTCCGCTGCCCAAAGTAGTCGCAAATGTGCTGTAAAGCACATTTGTGACTACTTTGAAGCAGGGAAGGCTGGCGCAAGGCCGTCCTTCTCTGCTCCACCAACGGAGCCCTCGCCCAGCATCCAGACCCAGGTAAGATAGGATCCGGCAGACGGGGGGAGGGTCAGCGGAGCCGAGAGGGCAGCCATAGGCCCAGCTGTCCCGGGCAGGGGCAGGGGCATGGCTCCCGCCATATTCCAGCCCCTGCCGGGCAGCTGAGCTGTTGACTTTTGCCAGCAAAATAGCTGGCGGAATTCCGAGGAGGCCGATCGGCCCCAACCCCGGTTACACTTGGGAAAGGGAACGAGTGTCCCCCTTCCCTGAGTAAACTTACCGCCGCGTGGGTGCCTGCCCGTGGCGGTGCATGGGAACCGGTGGGCGGCCTCGGCCGCCTGGCGGATCCTTAGGCAGGATTGGGCTGCTCAATTTGTAACTAAATTCAGTGTTCAAATTGTAACCTTTGGCATCTGGGGCAATTAAGCTGTAAGCATGACACTAACCTATGACTAATACAGCAAATATGATCAAATTTGACATAGCTTTCTGAATTAATAAGATAAACTCATGCAAAAAATTATATTGTGAAAATGAAAAAAAGAAGTCCCTTCTTCCCCAACCCCCACAAAACAAAGGCAGCCTAATTATCTCGGACTCCTGCCACCACAAATGCTTTGAGGGTCAGAGCAGAAGGCTGTGATCCTGAAAAGAACTGTTGTGAAATTATGCATGATGTGTAATTTAATGCTTTGGTGAACAACTGTATATAAATAGGAAATTCTATAAAATCTTGGCATTTCACTTATCTGTAAGCCTGAGCTCATTGTTCGGATGCAAATGTGCTTTGTGTAGAATGCAGTATTTATCAGTCCAGATGTCTTAGACGTTGAAAGCTATTTGAAACTGGAATGCAGATAATTCTAAAGCCTCTTTGGTTTTAATAGGATTTATTCATGAGAAAGTATCTTTGCAATTGAATTAATTTTGGCTAGTTAAATAATTTCCCTGCCCATTTATCTAATCATTACTATCCTTGATTAGACCTTCTATGGAGGTAGAGCCGTAACCTGGCCTAATTTCACTGAGGTGGTCAACTTGTGTCTATGTTGTATCTGTTCAGACTGCACATAAAGGTTCGCATGAGGGAATGTTTCTCCATAAAAAAAAGAAATTCCTCCACATGCATGGCAGGAGGGAAGGTAGGGTAGTCCTCCTCTTCCTCATTCTGTTCTCTATGTAGAACACGTTTTGGTTGTTCGAAGAAGCATGGAATCATGTGTGACTCCACCCGCAACCTGAAGCTATACTACAGCCCAGACTGTGTTCCCTGAACTTGGTTCCATTTGTTGAACTTCCTTCTCACATTCCTTCTCCAGCAATGCTAATCTGGTGGTAAGAGATTTAATAATTTTTCCCTTGTTGATTCACAGATGCCCTAACTGGCTGAGACATATTGGATGACTCTCTCCATCTCTCTCACCTTGCTTTCTTTCCTCCTTTGCCGTCTCGAAAGCCTCCAGAATAGCAACCAGGGCCCTGATTGTGCCAATCGTTGAATAACCGTTGAATAACCGTTGAATAACCGTTACCCTGGTTCTGTCCCCATTGCCATGGCAACCCCAATGAGCTGCTGTTTGGAGTCTTGGCCTCATGCTAGGGGGGCATGCATTTAAAAGAGGGGTTGGCCTTCAATATGGCAGGAGAAGATATCTGAAAGAGTGTGTGCATTTGGAGATATGCATATCTGATTTATGACTGCTGTGCCAGATCTATCAAGTGATACCTACATGAAAGCCTGCTTCCCTGAGTAGATCATTTTACTATAGATGAAAAGGAAAGAAAGGAATAAAGCATTTCAATACTAGTAACCAATTTGTTATGGGCGTCCCTCCTCCGCATAGCATTGTCAAGTGATTATTTTTCAGAACTGTCATAACCTCTCTGTATGTCATAATATAGTCCAGCAGGAGATCTACAGAAGAGGGGTGAGGGAGTTTTCTTTGTTGCATTGAACTTTGGCGCTAAGGAGCTTCTTCCTGCTTCCAACTGGCAGCCCGATCCTACCTAACTTTAGGCTGGCCTGCCAGAGCTTTCACTCCGCTGGCTTAAGGAGTTCCCCAAAGTGCCGGAAAGCACTTTTGCGGCTCCTCAGGAGTAAGCGGTGCCGGCACGGAGGCTGGAACTTCTCACTCTGTCATAGCCCAGGACCTGTGCCGGCTGACTCAGGTAAGTCCTAGGCTGGTCGGCGGGAGGGTGTGGGGAGGGCGTGCCAGGGTGGCGGCGGAGGGGGCCATTGGCCAGCTTGGCCTGGGAGGGGGCGGATATCAGTGCCGATATCCCAAGCCCCTTCCCTGGCCAGGTCAGCCTTACACGGCCTCCTCGGACATGTGGCAGCTAAAGAGCTGGTGCATATTGAAAGAGGCCCATTGGGGTCTCCGGCGCCTACACTGGGGGAAGGGGATGAATGTCCCCTTCCTTTGAGGTGAGCCTGGGCTGTTCCGATGCATCCCGCATCCTGTGCAGGATCCAGCGAGGACAACCATTCAGGCTGGCTGCTGCAACTTGCAAAGGATTGCACTGTCAGTGTTGGAAAGAGAATCATCCTCTGCCATATTGAAGGATAGAGATAATTGTCTCTGTTACACTGAGCTTTGGAACACGCTGAAATGGCCTTTTCTGAAACCCAGTGGGATATGAAAGACCTCGTACTATCCTCTTTCATGTCCTCTAATGTGCACAGAGGGGAAAGGAAAATGTCAGTTGCAAGCACAAGGAATGTTTGGCTACTAAGCCAAGCCAATATTTTTGATCTCCTGGTCCCTTGTGCACTGTCACTTACCATGGTGAAGGGATGTCTTGATTTTTCATCCTCAATAAGAAAACCACATATGCATCATTTCACTACTCCAAATAAGGCACAAGGTACATTATTGGGTCAAAGAAAGGGCCACATTTATTAAGCAACTTATAGCCCAATCCTGCCTAAGATGCATCGGCCGGCCTAAATGGCTAACCACTGCATCCTAAGCAGGATGCAGCCATGTTGGCGCGGCCGGAGCTCACCTCAGGGGAAGGGGACATTTGTAAGCCCCAGCGGCCCCAGTGGGCCTCCTCGGATGCGTGCCAGCTATTTAGCTGGTGCACAACTGGGGAGGCCGTGTAAAGCCAGCCGACCCAGGCGCCGACAATACCACCACCCTTCCTGACCTGGCTGGCCAATTGTCCCCTCCCCTACCACCCCGGCCCGCCCTCCCCACACCCTCCCACCACCCAGCGCAGCACCTATGTGCATCCAGCAGTGCGGGAAGTGGAGGGCGGAGGCTGTGTGAGCGGTTCCGGCCTCTGCGCCAGTGCCGCTTACACCAAATGTGGTGCGATAGTGCCTTACGGCACTTTCTCAACACCTTAGGCCGGTGGAGCACTTGCTTCACGGGCCTATAGATTGTGCCCTATGCATTCATCCTCAATAAGAAAACCGCATATGCATCGTTTCTTTGAATGAGAGCTGACAGGAGCTATGGGGCATTCGGTTCGGGACTCCTCATCCCTAGGGAATGAGCGTGGAGAGGTTTGGGAACAGCAAAGGTTCGGGAACAGCAAACAGCAGAGTTTTAACAGAGTAGGAATTAGGAGTGATAGCATGATGGGACATGACAGCCAGTCCAGCAGGACAGAAGGATGCAGGGATAATGGTGCAAACATGCAGCCCTTCTTGGGGGACCTGGTATACAAGTGCTTTTATGCAAATGCCCAAAGTATTTTATGTAAATGTCCAAAGTCTACAAGCAAAAATGGGAGAATTGGAATGTTTGATGGCTAGGGAAAACATTGACATAGTAGGTATAACAGAACATTGACATAGTAGGTATAACAGAAACCTGGTGGAATGCTGAGAACCAGTGGGATACTGTAATCCCAGGATATAAACTCTATAGGAGGGACAGAGAGGGGCGTGTTGGAGGTGGGGTGGCCATCTATGTCAAAGAAGGGGTAGAATCCACCAGAGTAGAGTTTGAGGAGAGCTCTGACCCCTCCGTAGAATCACTGTGGTTTAGATTACCAGGCTTGAGGAGCAATCTAATAGTAGGGGTTTGCTACCGTCCACCAGATCAAAAACCTGAAGGGGATCTTGAAATGAGGAAGCAAATCAGGGAGGTGACTCCCCTGACTAAAGAATTAAGTCAAATCAGCGTAGTCACTAGGGCGCGCATCACCCTGGGGCTGGGCGCACGCGTCACCCACTCCCGCCCTAGGGTGACATCGCACGTCACCCTAGTGACCCCCCCCGGGCATCCCCTCCAAAATTAACCGACCGTCCTCAGTGCCGAGCATCCTCTTCCTCCGGCAGTCCGAAGCCTTCTGAGGAGAAGGCCTTGGAGCGTCTGCCTCGTTCGGCGGTCCAGGGCCTTCTGAGAAGGCCCAATGCGTCGACGCGTAATTTATTAGGTTTTTCGTGCCTGCGCAGAACATTTCTGAGGGCAAGGGCTGCCTGTTTGCCCTCAGAAATGTTCTGCGCAGGTGCGAAAAACCTAATAAATTAAGCGTTGACGCATTGGGCCTTCTCAGAAGGCCCCGGACCGCTGGACGGGCCGGATGCTCCGAGGCCTTCTCCCGGCCTTGGAGAGCCTCCGGAGGGTGATGCGTGCAGCGGCGGTGACGCGCGTGGGTGCGCGCATCACCCCCCGGCGGACCGTCCCCCCGCCACGTTCTGTCGACGTCACTGAGTCAAATAGAGGTTAAAAGAGAAGACTTCTCAGACTTAATTGACAAATTAAAGATCAATAAATCACCGGGCCCAGATGGCATCCACCCAAGAGTTCTGAAGGAACTCAAAAATGAAGTTGCTGACCTCTTGATCAAAATATGCAACTTGTCCCTTAAAATGGAAGTTTTGCCCTAATGAGGAAAATAAACAGGAGCACAAACTGTGGCAAAAGAAATGTAAAAAGATGATACAGGAGGCCAAGCAAGTCTTTGAGGAACGTATGGCAGGCAACATAAAAGGGAATAATAAAAGCTTCTTCAAATATGTTAGAAGCAGGAAACCTGCCAGAGAAACGGTTGGTCCGCTGGATGATGAGGGAGAGAAAGGGGTGATAAAAGGGTACTTGGAGACTGCAGAGAAATTAAACGAGTTCTTTGCATCTGTCTTTACAGCGGAAGACCTTGACCTTGATGCCTTTAAAAGGGGTTTGGATAGATTCATGGAGGAAAAGACCATCACAGGTTACAAGCCATAAGCAACCTCCTGGTTTTAGAAGTAGGTTTTCTCTGTGCCAGGTGCAAGGAAGTGACAACAGGAAACAGGTTATCTTGTTGGCTGTGTGCTCTCGGAAGCATCTGGTGGGCCTGATCCAGCAGGGCTCTTCTTATGTTCTTATGTTCTTATGATTATGCCCTTAATCCACAGCATTATAAATCCTTACAAACCACCCCTAGTGGCACAGACATTATTATCAGGAACTCAGTTAAAGACTTGCCTTACCCATGCTTTGGACAGCACCAGCTAAGCTCCAAGCAGCACACCAGACTATAAGAACATAAGAACATAAGAAGAACATAAGAAGAGCCCTGCCGGATCAGGCCAAAGGCCCATCTAGTCCAGCTTCCTGTATCACACAGTGGCCCCACCAGATGCCTCAGGGAGTACACAGCCAACAAGATAACCTGTTTCCTGCTGTCACTCTCCTGCACCTGGCATACAGAAAACCTACTTCTAAAACCAGGAGGTTGCTTATGGCTTGTAACCTGTGATGGTCTTTTCCTCCATGAATCTATCCAAACCCCTTTTAAAGGCATCAAGGTCAAGGTCTTCCCCTGTGAAGACAGATGCTGTTGTTGTTGTTGTTGAAAAGCAGTATATTACTACTACTTCTACTACTACTACTTCTACTACTACTACTACTACTACTTAACCATAACAATGAAGATGATATTATTATTATTATTATTATTAATAATAATAATAATAATAATAATAATACTGTATTTCTTCAATTCTAAGACGCATGTTTTTTTCCCAATTAAGCATTTCAAAAAATGGGGTGCGTCTTAGAATCGAAGGTCTCCAAAAAGCACCCCAAAATGTTATCTTCTTACTTACTGGGGCTTGGGGGAGCTTCAGGGAGACCTGCGTGACCCTCTGCAGGCCTCCCCGATCTTCAGTTCAGAAAAACCCGGTGATTTTCAGCCATTTCCGGTTTTTGCAAAAACCAGAAATGCCCCCAAATCGCTGTTTTTCGCTGAACTGAAGATCAGGGAGGCCTGCAGAGGGTTGCGCAGGCTTCCCTGAAGCTCCCCCAAGCCCAGGTAACGAAGGAAATGGCACTTTCTGGCAGGGCCAGAAATGCTATGCAAAGGCAGTGCACTCAGTCATCCTCAGCTGCAGGAGACATGCTGGGGAGAGTTGGTGCTGAGCAGGTAGATTCAATGAAGGGAGGTGAGTCTTACAATCGATGGATTTTTTTTCCCCTGCTGGTGGTACTGAAAGTAAAGGTGCGCCTTAGAATCGATTGTGTCTTAGACTCGAAGAAATACGGTAATAATAATAATAATAATAATAATAATAATAATAATAATAATAATATGCTCAAGCCAAGTAACCTTTGAGGGTGCAATTTCATCTGAGCCTAACAAAAATGCCTGCCAGTTTCCTTGCACCATGTAGCCGCAAAGAATGATCTTAGCAGCCTATGCTTCTCTCCTTGATTGCCACTGGGTGATCACCAAATGTACGTTGCTGCTCTTCTCTCTCATCCATGCTGCACTTGGGAGTTGGGACCAAACCACGGTACTCGCCAGTGCCAGAAAAGTATAGCATAGGTGAAAACAACAACAGCAACAACCAGCTGCCAATCAGGTCAAGGCAAAAAATTCCTACAGTCCACAAAAGTGCAACCCAAGGAAACCATACTATCCTGTAAGGCAGGTGGATGGGCTGCTGGAAACCACACACTGAGATGTTAAGCAGGACAGTATAGCTAGCCAGTGGCATCGCTGGAGGGGGTATGGAGCAGTAAGTGGTGCAAGACAGGGGTAAGCGGCCCCGCCTCCTCGCTGGTCAGAACCATTCTAGGCAGCAGCAGCTAATGCACAGGAGGCTCCGTTTGGTTCCATCAGTGCCTGCACTTTGCTGTTGCTGCCGAGAATGGCTCCAACCGGCAAGTGGGTGGGACCACTTACCCCCATGTAGTAGCGTCTTGTGCCACTTACTGCTCCGCACCCCCTCCAGCGATGCCGCTGTATCTACCAGTTGCCGATGTTCCTCCCCCAGATGGGACATATTCTCCCAGGATCCGTATTTCAAGTGAGGCAAATCTGCCCTTCTGATACTCGCTTGTTTGTGGACTGGCATAGTGGATAAATTCCTGAACAGGAAACAGGTTGACAATGGCACTCTCCAGCGACTGTTTTCCCACATTCACTGAACATGGAGAGGTGGGGAGCAACTCGCCATGCCCTCATGACAGCCCTGTATCTAGCCATTCAGTGTTTGCCTCAGCAGGAAAAACAAATGTGAATTCAGAGACACCCAGAGGGATGGCGAGGGAGCACACTGGTTCCATATAGTCATCATCGCAACAGTTCCTGAGCAAGGCAATGCTGGTGGGCAAAGGAGCGACATCTCCCATGTGGCCTCAATCTGTAAACAGCTGTAGACCTGTTCAACGAAATTGCATTGGCAGTTTGAAAATGTGCTTCATGTGGCAGGAAGGGAAGCAGCCTTCTGCGTATGAGGCCCTTTTACTTTATTTCCATATGAGGCATGCATGCCAGATTGTTACGAGTTCCAGCTCCATTTCTGGAAATTGCACCTGTAATTCCTGTTTGAAGCAAAGCTGCGCAGCTCAACCCAGCGCCCAATGAGAACGCAATTACAGCATTAGGCTCTGTAACAGCTGCCTGCTATATATAGTACATTTTCAAGGTGTTGCCATTTTGGGATCGATAAATCTACAGCGTTATCATTAAGGACATGAGCTGGATGCTTTCTCCCATATTAGCCTTCATCAGCTTACCTATTGCTCTAAGGAGATAAGTTACTTTCACAGATGGAATGATTCACTGCCTGTTCCTAATAGCCTCCGAAGCTGAGTCTACCAATCAATAAAGGCATGTTTAGTACTTTCTGCCACTCTTCTGGATGTTTGCATTCTTCTCTCAAGGAGGACTGTCCAACTGGTAACTATGAGGATGCTGAGATTACAATTTATTATTCATTTAAAGTGTTTAAAGTCATAAAACCGGCAATTAAACCTTCTATTTTAGAGTTCAAGGGCCAAATGAAACAAAAAAGCTGTTAATGGATTCATCTGTCTGTTTTGCTGAGAAGTTAACCCAACAGGCCTTTGTGTGACTGGTTCGCTGGAAAGCCATTTAGTTACACGCAAAATGGAATTAGAAGACGACAAAATACAGCGAGGGGATCAATATGGTGCTGTGATCCAGCTGCTTAAAAGTAGAGTTGGCGAACGAGCATTAGGGTTAACAGAGTTTGACTTGGATTGAAGAGACTCAGGCCAATGTGGCAGAAGAGCCAGCATTCTTCACAGGAAGGGCAACGTTCTGGGCAGTACAATTGTGAGGTGATCATGGCAGGCACAATATGAAGCGCAAATAAAACAGTGAGAGGATCAGAGAAAGTGTTTTTCGACTGATCGTATTGAATCTCCAGGGCATTTTAAGTTCAAAGTGGTCAGTGTCCTTTAATGCATATAGTAGCATTGATTAATGGGGGGGGGGGACTAAATTGAAATTATAGCATGCTTGCTCCATCCCTTATTCCCCATTCTTCTGCGGGGTCCTATAAACTCAAGCAGGTCAGTTTCTGCGCCCCTCTGTTTTCCTTCCCTCTGCACCTGACTCTAAATTGCCATCAATATTCCATTCCTACTGGGAAGCAGTGTGTATTTTCCATCTTTAGGGACTGTTTGGAGGTTTTTGCTTTGCTCTTTTAAAGTACAAAGTGTTTTTTTTTCTCCACACCTGGAAGAAAGTATTTCTTTTCTCCATACTCCGACTGATATATTCCTAACATTGCCTTTTACTGCCCTACTGATAGCCCATGAGATCAAAAGGAATATGTTCTCCATACATATACTAAAATATGCTGTTATCTTAAACATAATCGCCTGCATATATTGTCCTTAATTGAGGTAAAACTGTATGTATCTGGAAGACCAGGGTTACAATTGCAGATTTATAAATTAAGGGTCTGGAAAGCTGACACAAGATTCTTCTTACAATGTCTCCAACTGCCACAGGAGCCAGAAGTGGCTAAACACAATACACCGATACTGACCCCAGTATTTTATGGCTATTACCAGTGATGTAGACTTGAGTCTATTGACTTGGACTTGAGTTGGACTCAAGTCACGTCAATAACTTGACTCGGACTTGATTTGGCGGTTGTAAAAGACTCGAAAGACTCGACTCGAGACTTGGAGCCTTTTACGACAAGTCAAATTTTATTCAGGTTTAAACTTGTTTCCCCCATTAAATAGATAGGGACTAGCAAACAAAGACTCGGGACTTGGGGGCAAAAATTTGGGACTTGACTTGAGATTTGGACCCAGAGACTTGGGACTTGACTCAAGACTTGGCTCCACAGCCCTGGCTATTACCAGATATGAAAAGCAACTTATGTCAGGAAAACGTTTTGGACTGCCAGTTGCAGGGTTCCAGATAGTTGTTGTTGTTGTTCAGTCGTTAAGTCGTGTCCGACCCTTCGTGATCCCATGAACCATATCCCGCCAGGCCTTCCTGTCCTCCACTATCTTCCTGAGTTCGCTCATTTTCATGTTCGTTGCATCGGTGATGCTGTCTAACCATCTCATCCTTGGCCTTCCCCTTCTCCTTTTGCCTTCAATCTTTCCCAGCATCAGAGTCTTCTCCAGAGAGTCCTCTCTTCGCATTAGGTGGCCAAAATATTTGAGTTTCAGCCTTAGTACCTGTCCTTCCAGGGAACAGTCAGGCTTGATTTCATTTAGAATTGACTGATTTGATCTCCTAGCAGTACAAGGGACTCTCAGGAGTCTTCTCCAGCACCACAGTTCAAAAGCATCTATTCTTCGGCGCTCAGCCTTCCTTATGGTCCAACTCTCGCAACCATACATTGCTACTGGGAACACCATCGCCCTGACTATACGAACTTTTGTTGGCATGGTGATATCTCTGCTTTTTATTATGCTGTCTAAGTTTGCCATAGCTTTCCTTCCAAGGAGTAAGCGTCTTTTAATTTCATGGCTGCTGTCTCCGTCTGCAGTGATCTTGGAACCCAGAAAAGTAAAATCTGTTACTGCTTCCATTTCTGCTCCTTCTATTTGCCAGGAATTGATGGGACCCGATGCCATGATCTTAGTTTTATTAATGTTGAGTTTCAAGCCAACTTTTGCACTCTCCTCTTTCACCCTCATCAAGAGGCTCTTTAGTTCTTCTTCACTTTCTGCCATTAGGGTGGTATCGTCTGCATATCTGAGGTTGTTGATATTTCTCCCGGCAATCTTGATTCTGGCTTGTGATTCATTCAGCCCTGCATTTCTCATAATGTACTCTGCATATAAGTTAAATAAGCAGGGTGACAATATACAGCCTTGCCGTACTCCCTTCCCAATTTTGAACCAATCAGTTGTTCCATGGCCGGTTCGAACTGTTGCTTCTTGACCCGCATACAGGTTTCTCAGGAGACAGGTAAGGTGGTCTGGTACCCCCATCTCTTTAAGAATTTGCCACAGTTTGTTGTGATCCACACAATCAAAGGCTTTTGCATAGTCAATGAAGCAGAAGTAGGTGTTTTTTTGGAACTCTCGTGCTTTCTCCATGATCCAGCGCATGTTGGCAATTTGATCTCTAGTTCCTCTGCCTCTTCGAAACCCAGCTTGTACGTCCGGTAGTTCTCGGTCCACGTACTGCTGAAGCCTAGCTTGTAGGATTTTGAGCATAACCTTGCTAGCATGTGAAATGAGTGCAATTGTACGGTAGTTTGAACACTCTTTGGCACTGCCCTTCTTTGGAATTGGAACGTAAACTGACCTTTTCCAATCCTTTGGCCACTGCTGAGTTTTCCAAATTTGTTGGCATATTGAGTGCAGCACTTTCACAGCATCATCATTTAGGATTTTAAGTAGCTCAGCTGGGATATTATCATCTCCACTAGCTTTGTTGTTAGTAATGCTACCTAAGGCCCACTTGACTTCACTCTCTAGGATGTCCGGCTCTGGGTCAGTGACCACACTAGCGTGGTCATCAGGAACATTCAGATCTTTCTTGTATAGTTCTTCTGTGTATTCTTGCCATCTCTTCTTAATCTCTTCTGCTTCTGTTAGGTCCTTGCCTTTTTTGTCCTTTATCATGCCCATCTTTGCACAAAACGTTCCCTTGATATCTCCAATTTTCTTGAAGAGATCTCTAGTCCTCCCCATTCTGTTGTTTTCCTCGATTTCCTTGCATTGTTCATTTAAGAAGGCCTTCTTATCTCTCCTTGCTATTCTCTGGAACTCTGCATTCAGTTGTTTATATCTTTCCCTTTCACCCTTGCTTTTTGCATTCCTTCTTTCCACAGCTATTTGTAAAGCCTCATCTGACAGCCACTTTGCTTTCTTGCATTTCTTTTTCTTTGGGATGGTTTTAGTTGCTGCCTCCTGTACAATGTTACGAACTTCCGTCCATAGTTCTTCAGGCACTCTGTCTACCAGGTCTAATGCCCTAAATCTATTCTTCACCTCCACTGTATACTCATAAGGGATATGGTTTAGGTCATATCTGACTGGTCTAGTGGTGTTCCCTACATTCTTCAGTTTAAGCCTGAATTTTGCAATAAGAAGCTCATGATCTGAGCCACAGTCAGCTCCAGGTCTTGTTTTTACTGACTGTATAGAGCTTCTCCATCTTTGGTTGCAAAGCACATAATCTATCTGGTTTCGGTATTGACCATCTGGTGATGTCCATGTGTAGAGTCGCCTCTTGTGTTGTTGGAAAAGAGTGTTTGCTATGACCAACGTGTTCTCTTGACAGAACTCCGTTAGCCTTTGCCCTGCTTCATTTTGCGCTCCAAGGCCAAACTTGCCTGTTGTTCCGTTTATTTCTTGATTTCCTACTTTAGCATTCCAGTCTCCTATGATGTAAAGGACATCTTTTTTGGGTGCTAGTTCTAGAAGGTGTTGTAGGTCTTCATAGAACCGGTCAACTTCATCTTCTTCGGCATCAGTGGTTGGGGCATACACTTGGATTACTGTAATGTTGAATGGTTTGCCTTGGATTCGAACTGAAATCATTCTGTCGTTTTTGAGGTTGCACCCCAGTACTGCCTTTCCCACTCTTTTATTGATTATGAGGGCTACTCCATTTCTTCTAAGGGATTCATGCCCACAGTAGTAGATATGATGGTCACCTGACTTAAATTCGCCCATGCCCGTCCATTTTAGTTCGCTGATTCCCAAGATGTCAATGTTCAATCTTATCATCTCATTTTTGACCACATCCAGCTTGCCTTGATTCATAGACCTCACATTCCATGTTCCTAAGCAGTATTGCTCCTTGCAGCATTGGATTTTCCTTTCAACCTCAGACACATCCACAGCTGGACGTCCTTTCGGCTTTGGCCCAGCCGCTTCACTCTTTCTGGGTCTACTTGGAATAGTCCTCCGCTCTTCCTCAGTAGCATATTGGACACCTTCCGACCTGAGGGGCTCATCTTCCGGCGTCATATCTTTTAGCCTTTTGGTACTGTTCATGGGATTTTCTTGGCAAGGTTACTGGAGTGGGTTGCCATTTCCTTCTCCAGTGGATCACTTTTAGTCAGAACTCTCTGCTACGACCTGTCCGTCTTGGGTGTCCCTGCACGGCATAGCTCATGGCTTCATTGAGTTACGCAAGCCCCTTCGCCACGACAAGGCAATGATCCATGAAGGAGGTTCCAGATAGTAGCATAAAGTAATCTTTTATGGGCTGCACTGTGTGTTTGAGTCTTCCGGATACATTGTGCCAAGATTAATACAGCTTGTGTTTTCATCGGAACCTTTAGAAAGGTTAGGGTTCCGTTTCTGAAAACAAGTCACAGTAATTGGAATTTGCCCCTTTGACTGTGAGCATTTCTCTTTCTTTTAAGGTCTGCTCTTTGTTTTCAGCAAAAAATAAAATATATGTGAGGGTGGATTTTTGTTTGTTTGTTGCTGAAAGGGACGAAAAGTTGCTTTCGTTTATGAATGTTTGAAGACTCCAGATATCGTTCCAGAAAATAAGCTCTCTTCTAAAGCTGGAAGGTATAAAGATGATAGATCCTTTCTTATTGCCGTACACTATTCAGTGTCTGAGTAGGTTTCTTTTTAATGATTTTATTTATGAAGATATTTGTATATTGCTTTCCCCTTCCTAATAAGGAGGTGGCTCATGCACAAACTGCTCTTTGAACTTCCCTTGTGTCAAAACATGGGGCACATTCTGTCTATGTTGGGTGAATCTGGTGGCTCGCTAAATTAATCTGCATCCTTCACTTCCTCGTTGATTTAAAACTGTCTTTAATTGGTTTGAAATGATGGCATGGAATGTGCCAACTACCACGAAGCTCTTTTCAGATCGACTCTCTATTTCCAATGCAGCAGCCATTGTGCAGGGATCCATAACACATCAATGTCACACACACAAGCCAAGGCAAAGACAGGAAGGCAGCAGATGATCATGATTGCTTGTTTGAGCACACCAGTGCTCTCGCTACTGGAGCCAGAGTGGTGTCACTGCAGGGTCCTCACGTGCCAAGCCATTTGTGCTGTTCAGTACCCGATGCAATTGACAATCCCTTTGGTTGCCTGCTGTGCCAAAATAACTGCAGGATCAGCCTACATTTTCAAATGAAAGCCTGATGCATCATGTTATAGCGAAAGAAGATAAAGAGAGAAAGATTATGGCCTCAAGTCCAACGCAACACAAGTGTCTTGATGTACACACTGAATTCCAATGTGTCCATGTCACCCCAATGCACTTCTCTAAAATGGCAGATCTAAATGCACAAAGCGGACTGAGAAATTCCACCCTCTCCATTGAAATGAATTGCAGTCGAGAGCGTTTCAGGAATGCAGTAGAGCCCACATGCCAGCAGGAAATTGCCAGATAAGGTCAAGTATCAATCGCGTATTTCAGAAACATTGTGTATATGTTAAAATAGTAACTTATTAATATAAACATTACAATGGTTTTTTTTTCTGATTTAGATTTTTGACATCTGTCAGAGTGCCCAAGAGACCATGAACTCCTGCCATGCTAACAGAGAAAAGCAGACACATCACCCTGTATATTTCACTATAGTACTGTTAAGCATTCCCTGGTTTTCAGTTTGACATTAAAACGGGAACCAGTTCCATAGGGAGATCCAATCGTTTGCATGTCAGGCAGATCTACTGGTGCATTGCCAGTAACCCCTACAATGTGTGCTCTGATTTTTTGCTTGGATTAGCATAATGTATGGGGCAACGCAGGCATTTTATTCAGTGCCTCCCATTTTATCTTTCCTTTTCTCCATTCTGTCCTCACATTTTTTCTCATCTCTAATTACCATATTTATCGGCGTATTACACACACCGGCATATAACACGTACCTTACTTTTAGCACTGCTGTTTGGGTAAAAAATGTTTTAAAGCATTTTCGTGGCACTTGGCCACTTACCACGTTGTTTTCCACCTCCAATCTTCATCCCGTGTTCCCCCTGCATCACGGCCCCACCAGAACTGCCCCCACTCAGCAGCTCAAAGACGCTGCACCTTTGCTTCTTCTACAAGACAGACGCGAGCCTCCCAGACACTGAGACGCGACTGCAAAGCTCTCCGGAAACATCCGAGTTACGCGTTCAGCGTCTGCGCGAACCTCCCAGACAATGCAGGTAAGTGAAAGGTCAGTCAAATCAAAGAGGGTATCATCAATTATAACTTGGGGGAAAAGTTCATTTCCTTCATTTCATAAAATAAATGACCACATGGCATACACTTATCAAGGTTTCAAAGATGCCAGCCTTTTCTTGATGAATCCAGCACTTCTTTCTAGTGCTGTTGTCTCTTACTTTTCCATCTATTGGTCTTGCTGCCATAGCATGTAGCTTGTGTTTTCTCATGCGTATAAGCAGAGTTCACAATGAAAGTGGCGCATGAACGGTGCTCACCAATAGCTCACCTACCTACCACATGAGCTGATAGAAAAGATGTAATCATGGATTACATGAAGTTCATTTTGAGATCACAGAACTGTCCTCAGTGCTGGGTACAGAAATATGTAAAATGGTGCAATGTTGAAGATTTGGTTTGTCTGTGGCCTTCATATTGGGAGCTTGAGTCTTTGGCTACTTTCTTCCATTCCTTTCCTCCAGGGGTTCTCAACCAGTGGTACTAGTAACACCAGTAGTACTTCAGCCGACTGCTGATGGTACTCGGACTGCTGGACCACTGGAATCCAGCTCCGATACAGAGCTTTTGGTGGCGCATTTTTGCTCCCAAGAGGCTCCTGCCTTTGGCTGAGCCTCTCAGGAACGCTGAAAAAGACCCTCCCACCTGCCCAGAGCCTCCTTCCTGTGTTTTCTGGCCTCTGAAAACCCGGAAGTAACTGGTGATTAAGTCATTGCCAGTCACTTCCGGTGGTACTCAGAAGGAGAGTGGTGCCGGAGGTGGTACTTAGCCAGGAAGGGTTTGGGAACCCCTGCTCTAGCCTTATTAGGACCTAATGGTCCTTATTGCGACAATCACATGCATTCCTGGATTCTGACAGTGCAACTATCAATCAATGCCTGTGACCCTTGTTTAAAGTGCAGTCTGCCTATTGTTAGCGATGAGCAGACAAGAACTGGAAGTACAGGAAGCTCCTTCCCTTCTTGTCTTTTAAGGAATTCCAGCAGAATACAGATGAACTCTGCTGCTGAATTGTGGACACCATTTCTGCTATAGCTACCTTTTACGAAATCACAGTTTATTTCTGTTGTTTTAACAAATAATACAGAATTGTAGTAAAATATGGTTCCAACTATCCAGAGTCTTTGAATAATGTAATGAAATGAAATGATTCATAGTGTGGTGCCACAAGGTATTATAAACCGTAAAGGTGAGACATTTGCAATGATACTGACAAAAGGTATTTTAAGATAAAGGTAAAGGTATCCCCTGCTCGAAAGCCAGTCGTGTCCAACTCTAGGGTGTAGTGCTCATCTCCACTTCTAAGGCCAAAGAGCCAGCAGTGACCGAAGACGTTTTTGTGGTCATGTGGCTGGCATGACTCAGACTAACGGAACACTGTTACCTTCCCACCACAGTGAAACCTATTTATCTACTTGCAATTTCTTGCTTTCAAACTGCTAGGTTGGTAGGAGCTGGGACAGGAGACAGGAGCTCACTCCATTATGCGGCACTCGGGTCTCGAACTGCTGTCCTACCGACCTTCCGGTCTGCAGTTCAGCATCTTAACACTAAGCCACAGCAGCAGATCCTATAGGTATAAAAAAAAAATGTAAACATGCAAAAGGATAAGGGTCACACTGTAATGTCATGGGACAAGATTGAGTGCTATCAACATCAGTTACACTTTTTGTGACATACTGCATTGAGAAGGGTGCACCCATCATCACTACTTCCCCCCCCCCAAATAGATTTTGTGGTGCTTTATGCATAAGACAACAGAGAAGAAAATTAGGCTTTAAAGATTTGTTCAGAGTCAATGTCTGTTCACTACAAATGTCAGCTGAGCTTTAATTACATTTGTCCTTTTAGGTGTACATTCCAAGCTGGGTTCACTGGGTGAGGTGGGCTTTTTCTGCATTAATTATGACCCAGGTTAAGTAGTGCCTATTTCAAAACTAACACAATCTTTAGCTTCTTGGCAAGAGGAGAGGTGTTAATTCTGCCTGTAAATGAAAAGAACAAGTGTTTGCCAATTAAATCAAGCAGCTGTTTCACAGTCAGGACTACTAATAGCTACCAACAAAACACCAAGCCATTACTCTTGATGGTTTAATGAACTATGTTCGCTGTGTAGTAAACTTTCACTGTTGTATTTTGTAATGGCATGCAGGAATGTGACTGTATGTTTCCAACAAGTCAAGTCGACTCATGTAACCAAATAAAACTTTTTCCTGTATTTCTGGTGCAGAAACGTGGTGAACATTAAATCAACCCTTATTTTTAGCATACTCATCATTCTTCAGGGAATTCTGTTCAAAATGTATGTATTACTAGGCTTACCAGATTTTCCCAGTTCTAGACAGGGAGACCCCCCCCACACACACACACAATTAATTAAAATTAATATAAATTAATTTTATATTAATTAAATTAATTAATTTGGGGGGGCGAAAATTTTATTTATTTATTTATTTATTTTAGTTAGCCAATTAATTAACTGACTTGTCCCGCCACCGCCATTCATCGTGCCCCCGCTGAACCCTCCATCGTCGCTGCCATTGCCACCGCCCATCGTCATCGCCATTGCTGCCCATCGTCGTCACCATTGCCTCCGCCTGGCGTCACCGCCATTGCCTCTGCCTGTCGTCACCACCATTGCCACCGCCCGTCGTTCCCACCATTACCGCCCGTCATGCTGCCAGTGCCGCCCGTCGTCCCGCCTTTGCCGCCTGCCGTCACTGCCATTGCCGCCCATCGTGCCGCCGCCACTGCTTAAAAGGTAAAAAGTACTTTTTTTCCCAGGCACTGCCATTTTGGATCTCATGAAATCTCGCGAGATCCAAGATGTCGGCGCCCAAATCTCATGAGGGCACATGAGGCAGTACTGTACTGCCTCATGCCCTTACAAGATTTGGGCGCTGCCATCTTGGATCTCCCAAGATTCCGCAAGATCCAAGATGGCGGCGCACGAAAAGGGTACTTTTTACCTTTTTTAAAGCAGCGGCGGCTTCATCCAGGCCCGGAAAGCCCAGGACTGGAGCCCGGGATGATTCCAGACATTCCGGGATGGGTGGTAAGCCTATGTATTACCATTGTGTTATTAAGATGATGTGGCCTTGCCGGGCTGTGGTGGACCACCGAGGGCTGATCCAGACCCATTGCGGGAGCCAAAGACAGCAGCTGGGCTGTTTGGTTGCCTGTGCTCTTGTGAGACAGTGGGGCAGCCCGAGGCTCGACAAAGCCATCTCAACACTGCACAGAAGGGGTAAGTCCCAGCAACTCAGACCTGTGCAAGCCTGATAGCTGGCATAATTCCACATTGCCCCATGTCAGCGGATTAGGCCTGGGAGGGGGAGATAGGATTCAGATGCACCGATCCACCCCCGCCCCCTACGCCACCCATTCTCCACCCTGCTAACCCCTCCCTGTCTTCCCCCTGCCCCGTTTCGCCCTCATGCTGCTTGGCATGAAACTCACCTTCTCCGGCCCACATGGCTCCTTCTGCCAGCATGAGTGGGCCAGTGTGGGCCTCCATGACAGCGCCGGCAAGTGCTATGCTATGCTTGGCACAGTGCTTTACGGCACTTTTGCAATGGCAAGCACCACTGCAGCACATGCTGTGCTGGTGCTGGGGGTGAGTAGGATTGTGCCACAAATGTACCAAACAAACAGAGTGTACACACTTTTTGCTGAGCTTTCTCATTTGAATATGTTTTGTGGTGTTGGAGATAATCTGTTTATCTGGTGTTGCTTTGTAAGTTTCCCTAATAAATAGCTGTGTTGTTGTTGTTTTTGTTATATAGGACCATCAGTGTTATTATATACGGCCATCACTTTACACCAAATGAAAGGATAGGTCCCTACCCCAAGAGATTTATAATCTAGGGCAGAGGTTCTCAACCTGTGGTACAGGTACCCCTAGTGGTACGCGGACCTCTTCCTGGGGGTATGCCAAGCCCTGCCCCTTATCTGCCCCATCAACAGCTAATTAAGTGTTAATTAACATGGATTTTAAATTGTCATTATTTTCGAAGCCCTTCTGTCTCTCTGATTTTGGTTTTGGGTTTATTTTTGTACTTTGGAAAATGTACTTTGGTGGGGTGGGGGAGGGAGGAGCTGATTTTGGGAAGTGTGACTTGGGGAAAAAAGTGATCCTTGCATCTCTCTCTCTCTCTCTCTCTCTCTCTCTCTCTCTCTCTCTCTCTCTCTCTCTCTCACACACACACACACACACACACACACACACACACTCACACAGAGTTAAATAAGACATTTTTTCACATTTAAAATTGTTCTCTCTCTCTCACGCACATGCACACGCACACAGTTAAATAAGACATTTGTCACACACACTCACATCTCTCACTCACACACACACACTCACACACAGAGTTAAATAAGACATTTTTCACATTTAATATTGTTTTAGTACTTTTTATTTAATGATTAATTACCTAATTAATTGATTGATTAATCCAATTAATTAGCAGTTAATTAGCAGGGGGTACTTCAGAAAATTGGACCATGATAGGGGGTACCCGGTCCTCCAAAGGTTGAGAACCCCTGATCTAGGGAAACAATTGGGGGAAGAAAATAGAGGCTGGGGAAGCATATGCAATTACTTCATTACACATACATGCACCTCTCGCTTTACGAGAGGTTATGTTTTTGAAAAGCTGCGCGTATCTCAAAAGCATGTAAATTAAAAATATTTTTATTATGAGAATGTATGTAAATGATACCGATTAGGGGAATCTGCTCCATGTGTTCCATTATAGAACTCTGAGCACAAGAGGTTTTGTTTGCACCTGCAGATGTCCCTGATTGAGCACTTTTCTGTATCTTCTCAGCCCTGTCTCAAATGGTACGTACAATGCTCCCACTTAAACCAAGCATGCACCCAACATCTGATACACACTGTCCTCTCTGAAGGTAGTTGATCATATCTAATTTCACATCAATTGTGATTGAATTTTGTGCCTTTTTAGTTCTTGGCTCCCCAAACAAGGCAGATGGATGTTTTCCAGACATGTTTGTTGTGGAAAACAGAGTTTCGCAGCCAAACATGTGGGACTACGTGGGACGTTTGTGTTATTTCAAACATTTACAATCATAAATTAGATTTTGGTAATAATTGAACAAGTGTATTCTTCTAAGAAAAAAAATCTAAATCAAGCACATGTAAAACAAGAGGCCTCCATGCTTAAATGAAATGTATAATAGAAGGACAACATCTTCTGACTGCCACCGCTATTATTAAAGGGGACAATATGTCAAGGGAAGCACTGGCTGATGAAACATTTCCTTGTCTAGAGTGCTATTCCATTCATAATTTACAATGGAAAGGTCATATATTTGTTATTCATTCCCTTTCCCCTCACTCACGTACGTTCCTGTAGTCATTTATTTCAAAAACTACAAATTAAATTGCTTTAACATAGATATCAAGGTCAGATAAATTCATATTTTTATGGTCTGTATTACATTGAGGGCCCAGTCCTATCCAACTTTCCGGCGCTGATGTAGCTGGGACAATGGGGCGCATGCTGCAGCTGTGGGGAGGGGCAGTCACGGAGGTCTCCTCAATCTAAGAGAACATTTGTTCCCTTACCTCAGGGCTACATTGTGGTTGCATTGGCACTGGGAAGTTGGATAGGATTGGGCCCTCAATCATTAACAGCCCAATCCTCTACCCTACCATTGGCTCCAATGCAGCCACACTGATGGAGTGCATGCTGCATCCAATGGTGGGGGAGGGAGTGATTTGGCAGCCAGAAGAAAGGAAGTAAAAAAAAAGATACTTACACCCTAGTAGGCTTCCCAATCGCCTGTGGGTCTCGGCACTGGCGTCACTGCAGGGGGGCGGAACTCTAAGTTCCGCCGCGATCTGACCCTCAGTTACACAGGTGAATGAAGTGGCCCCGCCCCCTCGCCTTCGGAGCCTTTCAGGGCAGTGAAAGCAACGCACAGCTTTTGCTGCTCTGAAAGGCTCCGAAGGCGAGGGGGCGGGGCCGCTTCGTTCACCCGTGTAATGGAGGGTCGGATTAGAGCTCCACCCCCCCTGCAGTGATGCCGCTGGGTCTCGGACTAATGCCAGCCATTTTGTGGTGTGAGTTCAAGTAGAGAAAAGGGGCAGAAGCCTGGGAAATAGGGAATAGGATTCTGGTGCAAATCATAAGATTGCGCTGGAAGCAGTTCAACATCTTAAGAAGCAGGTCACAAAAGCCAAGTTTTAAATAGTATGGTAAAGAAACCAATGGCCCAATCCTAACTAACTCACTGCGCAGCGATGGCAGCACTTGCATGGCTTCCGCTTGCGGTTGCTTGAGGTCTCCTCAGGGTAAGGGGACATTTGTAAGACCCAGCACTATGGGTCAACTCAAACCTGTGCTAGCTCAATCATTGGTGCAAGTTCGTGTTGACCTGGGAAGGCAGATCAGGCCCAGGAACTGGGTCACCGCCGCTGATTCTGCTTCACTCCCGGCCCTGACCCTCCCCTCCTCCCTACCCATCACCATCCCTAATCTAATTCCATAGATTACATTATGTGCTATGTGAAGAAGTACTGTACCTCTTTTTGTCCATTCTAAATCTTCTGCCTCTCTGTTTGTTTAGATGACCTGTGATTCTTATGTTGTGAGAGAGGAAGAGGAACCATGTTATAAGCCTCAATCATATCCTCTAGCTGTCTCTTTTCTAAACTAAAAAGCCCCCCAAATGGTAGCCTTTGATCATAAGGAATATGCTCCAGCCCCCTGATAATTTTGGTTGACCTCAAATGCGTGCATCCTCTGAAATGAAGTTCACAGCACAGAACACACACACACACACACACACACACACACACACACACACACACACACGCACACACACTCCCTTGTAAGAAATCTCTCTCTCTGCTTTCAAGAATGGATTCATTTGAAATGTTTATGTGCGCTTTAACATTTAGAATATTAAATAACCCAGTGTATTAGTGTCAAAATTATCTTCTCTTACAATTATTTATATCTCATTTTATTTGTATTGTGGTCTTATACATCCATCAAGTTCAAATGTCTATGAACTGAGAAAGATGTTGAGATTTCATATTTTTTTCTTATTATTAACCAACATCTGTCACAGAAGTATTATTTTTTTTAAAAAAAAGCCGTTTCAAGGAACAGCCACTCTTTTTTGCCTGGTATCTGTCTTGTGAGTAAATCAGATTAGAAGAATTAAATTTACAAGTGGATCTGGAGAAAAAAGAGACACAAACTTCTAACTTTGCAGATGGCTGTTTTTCTTAATTATGTAGATAACAGTTTAGAAATACCTAATTGGTCATGCTTCACAAGTAATAGCAGTTTTTCCAAGATAAACAAATGTTCACATTTTTCATACTTAATCAGAGGGTTTATGTGCAAAAATGACCAAATGTATCATCTCTTTTTCAGCTATTCTATGCTATTTTGCAATAAACCACCATCTGTGCTTTGATTTTACTGAATCTCTGTGATGACCACAAAAATCTGATTACATGGCAGATGGTTTTGGGGGAGAAACTTGATTTCTGAAAAGAAAGAAAAAGCAAATACAAAAGGTCTTTTCATTACTTTCACTATGCCCCAAGTCAAGTTCCTTTGAGCAGATAGGTATCTGTATGCATTGTGAATACTCACACCTTTTTTGACTTTAGCAATGGCATGCATTCAAAATGCAAGAGTACCGTTTGCAAGCAGCATGCAAAATGTGTAGCCCTTGCTTGATCTATTGGCGGCTTCTCATGAGAAATATACATTCAGTTCATTTCATAATCTCTACCAATTATCTTTTAACATATTAATTCTGGAGAGAGAGAGAGAGAGAGAGAGAGAGAGAGAGAGAGAGAGAGAGAGAGAGAGAGAGAGAGAGCTGTGCATTGTGTCCATTTCCTTAAATTAGCTGTCAGTTTTATGGAACTTCAAATCTCCATGAGGGATTTCAGTTTCACATCTGATCTGCTCCAGGTTTCTGCTTTCCTCCTTCCATGTAGATGAGGACAGTTTGGTCTGGGACTTGGGTTATGCATTACATTCTAGCAGTTGATCGTTGAAGATTATGGCCAATCTGTCTGTTACTTTTTTGTCGATGCACCAAACGCATATTTGCTGGTGATGAAAATTGTTGTGTGCAAATTGATGTGGCTCATCCACAGTAATACCTGGAGCCAGGTTACTGCCCTCTCATCTTTCCAGGAGTGGAGAATAATGGCAGCATGGTGAATGGAGGTTATGGGGGTAGAAAGAAGGAGGAGGTAGAAGGAAGGGGAGCTACTGCCACATTACACCCCATTTGTAGATAAGAACAGAGGATAGGTTGAAGAGAAGCTTCCACTGCTACTGTGTCCTGAAGAGGCAGCTCCACCTTCTCTAACCCTCCTCACTGATCACTGGTGTTGCTAGAGGTGGGGCAGAACCACTGGCGTCGCTTCGGTAGGGGCGGGGCTGTAAGTAACGCTCCGTCGTAGTCTCTTTACCGAGCGGGCAGGAGGCAGCCCCGCCCCCTCACTGTCGGAGCCTTTCCCATGCGGAGAAAGCAGCAGGCAAGAGACCCTGCCTGGCGGAACAATAAGTCTTGCACAGCGGTAAATGCTCTGTTCCATGGTAGCCCCGCCCACTCGCCATCGGAACCAGTCGAGCGGCGAAGGCAACACGCAGGAGACTCCCTGTGTGTTGCCTTTGCCGCTCGGACTGGTTCCGATGACGAGTGGGCAGGGCCACCATAGAACGGAGCGGTTACTGCTGTGTAAGACTTACCATTCTGCCCCACCTCTAGCAACGCCAGTGTCACTGACCATTGGGCTTTCCCCAAAAATGTCCTGTGTCCTCACAGGAGAAAACCCATTGGTCAGTAGAGAGGGTAGGAAGAGGAGGAGTTTCTGCACAAAGCTCCAAGAAAGTCACATGGCAGCTTCTCCTCCCACACTTTTCACTGGCCAGTGACAGAATCCTGTAGAGATACTGTAATGACAGAGGAGGCCTCTCAAGGGCACTCCCATTGGTTGATTCAGGTGCCACATGTAGCAATGGTGCATGTCTCTTGTCCAACTCATGCCCCAATCCTACCAGAACTGGGTCATCTTCTTAAAAGTGGCATTCACTCATGTGTTTGCGAGAGAATGGAGCATGCTTTTTCTAAGCTGTTTGCAATGACAGATGTGTGCATAAACTAAAGAAGAACTAGGGGGGGGGGTGCTGCAGTGATGCCAGTGCCAGCTATGTTGCATACTGGGGGATTTTTGGCTGCTGGAGGTCTCCTTGGGATAACTCCCAGCAGGCGTAATGGGTCAACTCAGACCTGTGCTAGCAATATCGCTGGCGCAAGTCCGAGTTGATTCGTGCAGGCAGATAAGGCCCAGGAAGGGGATTTTGATTCGGTGCTGTCACTGCCAAACCTGCCCCCCCTCCTGAGCCCGATCTGCCCACCCTGTCTAATCTCTTTCCCATTCTACCCTCCCTCCACCCCATACAACCCCTACCTGCCCTCTCCCACCCAATTCCACTCCATGCACAGGGATTACCTGCTCCAGCAGGCCTCTGTCACTCTGTCGACGTATGCTTTATGGTGCTTTTGTAGCAACCACACCAGTGGAAACGGCGCTTCCTTTAGTCAGGATTGGGCCATTAAACAAATATGTGTACTTAGATGAGAGCGAAAAAAGCTATAATCTCTGGATTCAATCGCCATGTGCTGCTCTCTCACAAGCTGGAATATAAATGGATGACATTTTGTGTGAGAGCAATGTTTGTTTTATTGATTAGGTTCTTCCTGATAAGCAAAGCAATGCCATCTTGTTTGAGATGTATGAGAAGAGTGCTGAGTGAAGAGTCACTTAAAATGGCAATGCTTTTTTTCTTTTTGTTTTTTTTAAGGTAGGAAGTTGCACTTGTACAATGTACAATCCTGTTGTGCTATTACAAGCCACGCAGTTTGTTGATATGAGTTTTTCCTGGAAGAGAGGCTCTAAAAGATATTCCTGGAGTTATAGACAAGGTCTTGAAGTGGGGGAATATCTTCTCCCACTGAGAATTGGGGACGTAACGGGGTGGGTGGATCAGGCCTGGAGGGGGGGATTGGCGGCCTTGGCACACGCCATATCCTACCCCCCCTCCCAGGGTTGAATACCTAACATGGGGCTTCTTGTTTCTGAGCCAGCGATTGAGCTGGCGCAAATCTGAGTAGCCCCATTGCATGGGCTGGAGGTTTACCTGGGATAAGGAGAAAATGTCCCCTTACCCCGAGGAGACCTCCGTTCTGCTCATATCCAGTGCTAGATACAGCGTGGGCTGCACAGCTTTGCTGTACTGGCACTCAATCAATCAATATCTTTATTACGGTCAAAGACCAGCCCAATACTGGCACTGGATTGGGCTATTAATGCTTAAAGAAGTGGAAGGTTTACATTGACTAAATTTTACATGATTTCACGCAGGTTAGGGCGCAATCAGATGGATTAAATGGTAAATGTGGCCTTTCGCTATTATACACCTATGCTTGCCCTTGTTCCATTTAATACTGGCTTTTACAGTAGGGAAGTATTATATGTGTTTATCCATTGACCAAATTTTGCATTACATCCTTTAATTAAATTTGTGGACTTTTGAACATAAAACTGCCAGGCCTTAGCATGCTGCTACACCAACAGAGGCTATGTGGCATGCTTTGGGGGCGGAGCGACCAGAAGGCAAACCAAAGGTAAGTAAAAAACATTTTTACTTACCTCTGCATAGGCCTTCTGGCTGCCTATTGGTCTCCTTGGACCCACGCCAACTATGGAGATGGCAAAAATACAAGGAGATCCAGGGGGCATTCAGAGGCAGGGTTACAGGGATAGAATCTGGCATGCATGACTGCTGCTGAATCCACCCCTTCCCTCCTCCAACATGACCCCCAGTTCCTCGCCCAAAATGCCTCGATCCTCCCCCTCCCCGCCCATGGTCCACCCACACCCACCAACCTACCAGCAATGGTGGAGCGTCCTGCTGAGTCTGGCACACATGCGGAGCCACTGGCTGTTTCAACCAACAGCTCTATCCATTGCAACAGCGACACAACATTTCCGCTGTCACTGAGCCTTTTGCACCAGCAGATTGCAAGATCTGCTGACACAGAAGGAACATAAGATTGGGCTATAAATTATCCTGATCTTCCTTTCACTTCCTTCCCGAATGGCTTTTGCTTCCCATGAAATGTGCCTGAGCAGAAACCTCCACAATTTTCACTTTAGGCAACTATGGTGTGAAGTCTTTACTCTTAAGGAAACTGTTTTCCTCTTAAGGAAGCTCTTTGCTTTTAGGACCCCCAGCAACCAGCATTGCTTGTGATAATGCAAATGCCTGAAATTTCATGTATACGCTGCAGAATTTTTCAGCTGATGGAACAAAAGACACAAAGTGGCACTGTGACGTTTTTCTTGATCTGAGTTTGTTTATTGTTCCCTTGGTTAGAATATCTCACTTATGTCGAATAGACTTCAAAGTTCTCTTCAAATGTACTCAGAGGAAGAAAAATATCATGGCATGAAAGAAGAATCCTCTTATTCCCGAAAGTAATATTCTTCATAAATATATGGCAATTAAGCTTTGAAGTCTTGGTAGGCCACTTCATTTTTGGACTCATGACACCTGTTTGGAGACTCGTTTCTGTACTACGAATTAATCATGCCTTGTCATGGAACCATTTAAAAGGCGAATGTAGCCACCACTTACGCGCATAAGAGAATCTATTTCAATGAAGAGCAAATGAGAGTCCTCAGCTACTACTTGATACACCCATTGGATTTATTTGCTCCTTATGCATCAAAGTACTGCTTATGGGAAACTGCGTTGAGTCAACTATGTCCAATTTATATGCATGTTAAGATGCTCCTTTTTTCCTCTTTCTTCATTGGAAGGTAAATCCTTTGGTATGTGAAATGAGTGTCCTGCTGCATGTGGGTGTGCTGGCTACCACAGTAGCACAAGCGAGGAGGATGTTACAGACAGGATGAATTTAGGTGGGCAAGAAAAATCCTGACTTCTTCCAAAACCAGTGAGGACCAAAGGCTACACAAGCAAGCTGACCATGTTGACAGCCCAGAAGGGTACAGGCACAAAGCCCTCCCCTGCTGGAGTTGGGAGCCTCCAGGGGGTGGAATTCACTTCTTCATAGTTGGAAGGATCCATTTCTTGAGGGGTGGGGTGGAAAGCAAGCATGCCCTTACATATATGTTCTCTGACCTTAATTCGTCCTTGCAAAGTAGGGCCAAAAGAGACAATACTGCTATCATGTGATAGAGGCCTGCATGCTTGATTTTTCAAATGAAAATAAGGGCTCTGCAGGGTCCTGATCTGGCTTGGGGCTACAGTTTGGGAGGAGCAAAGAACCCTTTGCCTTCATGGGCACAATCCAGATTGGGAACCCTTTCACAGCTGTTATTTGACAACGAAAAACAAAAAAGCCCTCCCATTAGCACTAATGGGAGGTGGTGTTTCCCTCCCTCCAAGGGAAGTAGCAGGGTGTGTGTGTGTGTGTGTGTGTGTGTGTGTGTGTGTGTGTGTGTGAGAGAGAGAGAGAGAGAGAGAGAGAGATCAGAATCAGAACTGTGGGGCAGTGACGTTGCTGGAGGGATGGTGTTTCACGTCATCACCCCGCCTCCACATCATGACGTTGCTCCTGGAAAGGCTCCATTTGGAGCCTTACAGGAGCAAGGGACAGCGAGAGGGCCATAATCTCGCCCTGAAATCAGCCCGAACGGCCTCTGCAGTCACTGCAGCTGCAGAAGAAGCTGGCAGGGCTGCAAAAGCTGCCACCGCAGCCACTCCTCACGAAGAGACCACGGTCAGCACCCAGGGCACAGCACACAGACCTCAGGCCCCAGCCTGGCGATGCCACTGCTGCGGGGGCAAAACTCCATTTTGTCTCCTTTCCCCACATTGCAAGCCCCAATCATATATGATATTGTATTATATTGTTTGGCCCTGGATGTGTATCTATATGCATTATATCATCACTTTGCTGCTTTCAGAAGAATGTAAATGCATGACCAAATGCCATCACCCACCCACACTAACATTGTGGTCCTATATAACACATACCTGGGAGTAGGTTCCATTGAATTCAATGAGTTTTTCTTCTGAGTGGACAGGCATATAGCATTCTATTGAAAGCAGGGCAGTGTAGATAGATGGCATATGCATTCAGAGGCACATTCAATGTAGGCCTGCATTTCCTGATCCAGTGATACACATATGAAAGGCTGTTTTCTACCTGAATATCCTTAGTCAGATTAGCAATGAAACAGGAAGTTGCGTTGGAGGAGGAGGGATAAAACTGCCATTCTCCTTGTTTTGTGGTCCTCCTCCTGTCACATGATCTAACAATGAAAAACATGGGAGAAGTGGAATGTACAAACTGTAGACTTGTTTGTGGGTCTACCCTTGTTAAGAATATTATTTGTCACAATAACTATTGGGTTTCTGCTGTTCTTCAATTTATGAGAAATTGTGCTTCTTCTAGTTGCAAAATCACACAAACTACAACCAAAATGTTAAATATTCATTAGGCTCCAATGCATGCTACAGCATAATGTAGTGGCAAAGAAAAATACCTTAATGGGCAGGTAGCCATCTGGAGTTTATGGAGAAAAATTAAGAGAATAATGATCTAAGCAGCCTCCCAAACCAAATCAACAGTTTAACACAGGAAGCAAAGTCTTGTTAGCAAAGGAGACGAGAAATCAATCTATATTTAGAAGATATTTGGTGCTTTCCATCTGAGAATGTTTATCTCATTAATACACTATGCAGGAACAGTACAGATACAATATTCAGTACAAAATCTGTAGGGAAGTATATTTGTCCTGCAAATGTCCTCTGAAAATCAGATGCTTTTATGGGTTCTTTACTTGTATAATTTGCAGTTGCTCATTGTCCCCCCCCCCCACACACACACCTTTTATTTAATGTTTTGTATTGGTTACAATACGTTCATATATTGCCTCCACAGCACACATCTTGGGAGTCTTATAATCATATCTATATTTTCATGATCAACCGACCACACTTCAATAAAATTAGTCCTGCACCAAGTCAGAAGTTTTCCAGGGGAAATTCCATGGCTCCCCTATAAACCAGTAAAGTAGTACAGACTATGAAAGAAAGCTTGGAAAAAGGATTCTTGCCTCGTCACTGAATTATGGAAGAGGGTCAGTATATAGAATGTAAATATAGCTGTATTTACTTCCTTCAGTTTAACTGCAAATCTGTTTCAGATTGACGTTGGAAACAACTGTAGACTGTGGCTGTTAAGGTTTCCTCTGAGTTTTCTGGAATCAGTGCATGCTACACTGATTGGTCTCCTTGGTCTTCCCCGTATCTCCCCCGTAGTTAAGCACTTCATTTTCTTTCTTTCACATTCCATGAAATTAAATTCCAGAATACTGTGTTGGTATAACTCAGGGCAAATAAAAACATAATCTAAAGTAGCAGAGAGGATCATTGTAAGCACCTTGAAGGTATCTTCCGTACAGCGGCATCCCTGGGGGGGAGGGAGTGCGCCCGGTGTGGCGCTCAGTGGCAGCCCCGGGGTCAATGGTGCCAGGTACGCAGGTGGAGTACAGCAACCCAGAAGTAGGTTGACAGGATATGATGATGTCATCACGTCATTGCTTCACGGCCAGTTGCTTCTGGGGTGCCGTAGTTTGGAGCCAAGTGGAGCCAAGAGCAGGCAGGAGGGCCCTTCAAGCGTAAAATCCCATGTGAACACAGAGCTCTGCTCATGGCTCCAGGCCTCGTCTGCGACAACGCGGTGAGGGCCAAGGTCTCGGGCAGCAGTAGTGTCACCCCCCTGAATGTTGTGCCCAGTGCAGTCTGCATCAGTCGTCCCCCCCATTGTGGTTCCATGTGTGGAAGGCATTGGTTACTCATCATGGAAGTGGTTTTTTGCACCTCACACAGAATGTTCATCATAAAACTGAAACTAAATAATATGTTCTTCCACGTGAACAACATGTTTTGCAAGCAACAAGACTATAGAACTTGCAGTAGAAGTTGGCCTTTGATCTTGATTTAATGAAAACACTTTAGTTGATTTCTCTTTCCCCACTGAAGTATTTGAAATATGTATTCCGTTGTTTTTGTGTATTGTGTCCGATATTCCTGTTATGGCTGGTATAGAAATTGAAACAAATGATAGTGTAAGTTTACTCAGAAGTAGCCTTCATTATTTTCCATAGGGCTTACTCTCAAACAAATGTACATAGGATTGCAGCCTAAACCAAACATGAAGCTGCAGTATATGAATATTCTGAATATAGGTGACCCTGTTATTGTCTAATTGTCTTCTTCCAGAAGCCCTGGATGCAAACTGAGATCCTATCTAGCACCTAGTGAGGCCAATCTACTTTAAATCTGCTTGATTCTCCCTCACTTCATTTTACAAACTTCTGATTTGGAGGGGGGGGAATCAATCCCCAGTTTTGCTTCATTAACATCCAGCCTGATTAATTGTCCTGGGGAAGTTCAAAGCTTGTTTAATATTTTGTGTTTGTTTGGTTTATCCTAATAAAGACAGATCGTAGCTTTTTTTTTTTTTAGCCTGAACAAATGCACCCGTTATAGCACTGCATGAACTCTCGTGCAAGCTTTTGTGCATGTGTTTGTAGAACAGTGCTAGCAGCTGTTTCTTGAGCTCATGGTGCTTCAGATCCATCCCTATATTCATTAAAATTTATTATATTTATTATATATTTATTATATTTATTACAGTGGGCCCTCCTTATCTGCAGATTAGCCATCAGCGGATTTGACTATCTGCAGATGGCCATCTGCAGAGGAGGGATCGCACTGGGGGTTGGGTGGCAGCACCACAGTACCTTAATTAGCAGCTGCGTGGTCCTGACAGAAGTGCAACAATGCGGTGAGGGCCATATTCTCAATGCGATGATGTCCAAAGGTTCCGATCGCGTTTTTACAGGGATTTTACAAGATAAAAAAGCAGCACGAGAGAAAAGAAACCGGCGGCGGGCCTGCGTGGCTGTTAATTAAGGTACTGTGGCGCCACCCCCACAGCTCCATCGCGAACTTGGGCATCCGTGAATTTTCGCATCCACGGGGGTTCTGGATACGGAACCCCCGCGGATACAAAGGGCCCACTGTAATTTTAAAAAATAGAACTGTGCCCAATCCAAAGTAGAAAATCATGGATTCTTGAAGAGCAGTGATGCCAAGCCTCCAGTGGACTGCAGATCTAAGACTGGAAGAGTTTTACATTATATCTGGTTCAGAGGTAGCTCTTATTCTTTCGGGGGGGGGGATTCTCATTGACCTACTTCAGTACTTCACTGCATGCTAGTAATAGTGTATCATTTGTCAACCTCTCACTGATTAAATCAGGGTTGTTAGTGGTGTGTTTTTGTTTTTGTTTTCATTTTGTTCTTTCTGCATCAATGTTGCCTGTGTCTTTCATCCTTCCTGCTGCTACTGATTGAAATTTTTTATGGCTTTTCATTCTCATTCTGTTTTGCTTTAAAGAGGCACTAAAGAGGTCCACAATGGTTTTCTGCTCTGCTTAGCTACAAGCTGCTTTAAAGGTACGGAATCTCTAATTTGGCAATAGTTTTGCAGGAGTAAAACTCTACAGTACTACATTCATATAGCCGTGTTTTTTTCTGATTTACAGCATCGTAGATGAGATCAGCTTGAAGCCTTTTGACTCTAACAGGTGAGGCTAGCATTATAATTTTGTCCCTACTTTTCAATCAGTATTTTTTCAAGCATGTTCTTCAGAGTCCATTTAAGAACTTTCTGTGTTCTGGAGCTTGAAGGAAAAATGTATTATTCAGGAGCCTTAGCCCTATGATGAAAAGCTTGTTACTATTTTATCAACAGAGACATTTCACAGAATAAGCTAATTTATCTTGGTGACTGCAATATATGTGTTTGACAACCAAAGCAATTCCTGTCTCAAATTTGGATTCTACACAGAAGCCTACAAAGTCCTTTCTTACCTTTACAGCTTTTCACTTCAGGGGTTTAAGAGATGTCAAATCCATAGTGGTAGGTCAAAATTTGATGGAAAGACAATAGAGGAGTGAGTGTGTCTATGTTTCTCGCTAGCAGGAACCTTCTAAAGACACTGTCTTGGACATACATCGCTTGCAGCCAGCAATATAGAGGTGCAATCTGATGACTGAACACAGGTTTGGAGTTGGGATGAGTTGCAATTGGATGCAATGCAGTTGTACCAAATTGTGCCTGCAGTTTTTCATATCGTTGTGATCAAGTGTCAGGATCAAATACATGCTGGGTCTAGAACATGTGACTTTGGCACTAAGGGAGGAAGGGGTTTAACCTTTTCCCTGTCCCATAGTCCCAAACTAAATACCCCCCCCCCCGCGCTGTAATAATCTGTAGTGGGGAAAACATAGAAGCACAATTTGAGTGCATGTGTTTCCTCCTGTAGAGCCAAGGGTGTTGTAAGGAACTGGGCAAGTTAAGCGCTAGCATAGGGCCGACTTCCTTAAAGGACCCATCTGACTGGACTGACCCTGAACTTTCTGTACTGGTGGCAGTAGCAGCACCCAATGCACCATCAGGTGCCAGATAGAAGGGTTCATGGAAGCTCAGTCAGAGGCGTTCCAATGGTGGGGGCGGTACTGTAAGTTGCGCCCCGTCCTAGTCCCCGTTTACAAGCCGGCACGAGGTGGCCCTACCCCCTCTCAGTCGGAGCCATTCCATGTGGAGAAGGCAACGGGCAGGGAGTCTCCTGCCCGTTGCCTTCTCCGCACGGAATGCCAAGGGGGAGGGGCCACCTCTTGCCGGCTTGTAAACGGGGACTAGGACTTATAGTACCGCCCCCACCGTAGGAACATCTCTGAGCTCAGTGCAGGGCATTGCCCCAGGGACCTCTGCAAACTGGCATAGGCACTGTCGACAGCTAATAACAGCTTGGGAGGGGGATTTGGATTGGAGCCATGGCACAAAGGACGAAGAAATATAGAAATGACGGGCACCCTCCTGGCGCCTGGTGTGTGGGCGGGGCCTGTGTTGTGTCACATCGACACGCCCCTTGCGTTGCGTCGACGCGCCCCCCCACCACCCATTTTAAGCTCATTTTGGAGCCAAACGGGCTCCAGGGAGGGAGGGAGGGCTGATCCGCCGCGTCGCTTCCCTTGGGTGAGTGCCCCGAGCATGCGCCCCCCGTCTGCCTGAGCGCCTGGAGCTCCTGCTCCACGCGCTCCACCGTAGTTCCGCCGCTGAAGAAATATTAAACTTTTCCAGGATTAAAACTAAGAAATTAACCCTGTGGCATAAGTGCCAATCTGCCCTGCCCCAGAAGCAAATGGGTTTTATAATGGATAGTGGACAAGGTATAGGTAGTTGGATAAGTAGGGGGAGGGGAGGAGCAGAGGAGTAGCATGGGAGCATGTTCATTTCATTGGATGAGGAGCCTCAGGAGACATAGACAGTGGAAGTACTGTATGTAGTTCTGAGTAAACATGCATACTAGTGCACTCTAATATACATTTTAATATTTTTTTGGGGGGATATGTTTTCTCTCATCTTTCAATTTTCACCCACGTGTTTCAAAAAATTGCAACTCACTTTAATTGTGCAAGTCTATGTAGGTCTACTTAGATGTAAGTCCCATTATTTCAGTGGGCTTACTCCCAGGAATGTGCGTATAAAATTGCAGCCCTGGAGATTGAGCTCAGTATGTTTTAGAGTAGAAATAAGTGGCAGCAAAAGAAAACACACTAATAAATCAATTTTAATGTTGATTTGTTGTTGTAAAGCCTTATTGGGGCATGCATGGCTATAGGGGCGTCATGACAAGTCCCTGCATTTCACAATTTATATCATTATATCAGTGATATATCAGTCATTATATCACTGACGGCAATGACTATTATTACTAATAATTCTGTTGGTATGCATATAAGTCAAAATTGCAGATTCCATCTTCGGCCTGATATTTGATTCCTGTTGTTTATATTTAGAACTCTGCCATGACCATTAACAGGAACTGCTGATTGGGAGGTGTGGGAGGTGGTGGGGTAATTAATACCGAAAAGAAGCACTCGGCCTAGGAAGACAGCCACAAGTGTGTGTATACATTTTCATCTAACCCTGCTGATGATCCATCTGGAGTGTATATCATTTAGTAATTGCTCTGCAAGCAGGGTGTTGATAGCAAACCTCATGAAGAAAACACACACACACACACACACACACACACACACACTGAGCATAAAGTAGAACATATGCTTTTAACCACAACCACCACCACCCCCGCAGATTCGACTGCCTATGCTTTAGAAATGTATGCAGTTGCTGTTGCTAAAGAATAATCACATTTTTCAGAAAATAAGTTGAAAATACTTAACTTTGCATTATTTTATTTGGTACTTCAGTGGCTGTGTTAGATATTTTGCTCCACTGCTTCTCTGCTCTATATTGTCCCATCCCGTCCCATCCCCTAGTGGATTTTATTGTTTTTTTTAATTTATCTTATTTATTGTTTTATATGTTGTGAACTTTTTATTTTTGTAAGCTGCCTTGGGCATTTGCTTAGGCATTGGATAAGACAGGGTAAATCAATATTAACATCACTGTTCCATGGATGTCACTTTATAAATGCATGAATTAAGCCCAATGCCATCAGTAAGTTCTCCAGCTGTTTGGGTTCCTTGATCCAACAGGGCACCCAGCATCAGAATACTCTTGAACCCAACAGTCTCTACTGTAATAGCATCCAAGCAGAACGTAGACATATAGAGGTCATTGTATGGCCCATTTTTGAACTGTAAAAAGGGGACCTCCCCTTTCCACATGTTGTCACATGGGTCATATTCTAAGACTTCACAATAAAAGTCTACAAGTCATGTTTGCTGAACTTTAATAGTTTTTCAAGATTGTTATATAGTTAGGATAAAAGAAAATGCTATTTCCTGAACCTAACTCCTTCCAGTCAGGTGCAAAATGTTATAGAAGTCTATAGAAGTCATTCCGCTTGATCATTAGCATCAGTCCCAGTAAGTAATGTCACTGCCCCGATAGTTTGTTCTTTAGACATGCCAAGCCAACCACTACACAAAACTGCACGAACCAGGAGCCAGTAATTGGCTTCCTTTTATTAAATAAGATTTTGTTACATGCACGCTTATTGGCAATTTATGCATGTATTCACTTATTTATTGCACAAATAAAGCCCATCTTCCTGTTGTGATTGATGTTCAAGGTGGTTTACAAACAATAAAAATAAAAAATGGCTCATGTAATTTATTCATGTAATTGATTAAATTACAATAAAAATATAATCAATTGAATTTCTAAGAGCCCAGTCCTATCCATCCCCACCTGCTGGTACAGTCATGCCAAAAATGGCCGTGCTGCATACAGCAGGGGGGTGGAAGGGGCTGGATCAAGAGGCTCTGGAGGGGGAAGGGGAATTCTTTCCCCTTACCCCATCTGCTCCTCAATGGGTCTCCGTGGACCTGCACCAGTTCTGTAGCTGGTGCAAGTCCAAGGAGACAAAGGGGGTAGGGAGGATGCAAAAAGAGGGGATAGGACCCAGTGTGCGCCATCGCCATTGGATCTACCCCCTCCTGCAGCCTCCCTGCCCCATTTCTCCCCCTACCCAGTTTCACCCCTTCCCCGCCCACCCCTCCCCCATTGCTGCCTTACCTTCTTACCTTCCTGCGTGCTCCAATATAGGGATTGGGCAGTAAATATAAAATCCCAAACACACACACACACACACACACACACACACACACACACACACACACACACACACAACTGGGGGAGGGATCTTCTTTAGTACCAAATACTTGTCTAAACTTGACAGCAGTCTGGATACATGCTGAAACTGATGCACCAATACAGGAACACAGAATATGCGCAATATCTCCCAGAAGTTTCTGCAACATGTATATTGGCAAGCAGTATGAATGAAAGACTGTTTAGCTAAGGCTTATGCAAATTAATTGACAATCACCCTTGATCATAAGGGATAAATGACAGAGACCATCTAAATGTAGCACACACAACACTAGAGTTTGATAATTGCATAATAACACTTCAGAGATAAAGCAACATGGCTTGGGAATAAAAATTAAACCTGAAAGAAAGAATGTCACAAACACCACCGAGAATCTATGCAGCCCTTGTGGCAACAGAGAGGCTGACAAAATGGCAACATGCATGTTAAAGAGCTTGAATCAATTAATGTCCATTAATCTAATTCAGTGTGAAGGACATTGCAGCAAGAACATCTTATATGACAATCAGCTGACAGTCGTCCTTTTGCCCACAAGGAATTCATATCTGTTGCAGCAGAGGTATTTAAAACAATTAAATTTCCAGCTGGATAAAAATTCAATGAAGAACAAAGACAATGAAATTTACGTTGGATACAGATAGGATTAAAAAAAAAAAACAACTTCCAACCTGAAGCAAATACAAGAAGAACACATTGATACGTAGATGTATGTGGAATTTTGTACAGACTGATAAACCTATTCAGAAATTATAAGAAAACAAAATCGGCTGTTGGGATCAGAACGAATGTTCTGATTTCAAAAGCCAAATTTGTTTTCTTATAATTTAAGAATGCGGGTGGCGCGCGATCGCGCAGCCGCCCCGTTTGCCCCCGCCCTGCCACACGCGCGAGGCTGCAGGCTGCCCCGCTTGCGATTGGCTGGGGCTGGGGAGGGTGGGGCGAGCGCCAACGGCTCGAACGCGCTCGCCCCGCTCTCCTCAGTCTGCGGCGGGACGGCAAGCACGACGGAGCAGCTTGTCGTGGCGGCTTGCTCCTAAAGGCCTGGGGCCCAGCAGCGGAAGCGGACGGCTCGAGCGGGCGGCTGAGCAGCCGCCGCGCTCCCTCCCACTCTCCACCTCGTCCTTTTTCTTCGCCGCGACCCGGCGGGAGCAGCGGCTTGTAGGCCATTGTGTTTCCCGGCTCTCCTTGCCTCCTTTTTGATTCCCGCGTAGGCGGGCTACGCGGGATCATTCTTCTCGGGCCTGGAGGGCCTGCCTCTGCCTCGTCGCCGGCTTCTGCAGTCGGCCATCGTGTCCTTTCCTCGCCCTTTGGGTGCAACGCTCCCCAGCTTCGTGGGACAACCTGCAGTGCCCCTTGGCCTTGGTGCCTGAGTGGGGGCCCTGCTGGCAACTGTATCCATCCAGTTAAAACAAGAACACACACAACATGCCCAAACGGGCCCAAAAATCGGGTGGGAAGGCCCCCAAGCGCCCTGCTCCTAGGCCACGGGAGGGGGATGCCTCGTCTGAGGATGAGGACACTGGTGTGGATTTTAGGGCCCTCATAGCTAGGATTGAGGCCCTGGAAAAGGAGAAACAGTTGAGGGAAGCTGGTTTGGGCGACGGGGGGGAAGGCTCGGCCATGCCACCAGCCCCCCTGCGTCGTTCAGACCGTAAGGGGCGTGGTAACCGATTACAACAAATTTTCTCCAGAGTAGATTCCCTTGAAGGGGAGCGGGACCAGCTGGGTGCGAAGCGCAAGGCGGCCGCGGCTGCGGCTGTGGAGGTTGGCGAGGGTGCCCCTGCCCCCCAGAACGCTGGGGGGCCCCCCAGCAGCCCCTTGATCTTGCAGGTGAGCAGGTCAGCGTTCAGGAAAGTTGTGCCAAGGTGTGGGAGGAGAAGAGTGACGGCGAGGTCCATCCTTGGTACCTCCCGGGGCCATCTTGGCACGGGTGGGGTGGTCCGGCTTCGGGTCCCCAGGTGGCGGGCGGTGGCCTGGCTCCGGCTCCTTGGCCGATGTGGCACATGGGTGGGGGCCCGGCGCCCGCTCCGGGCCCCCAGCCGGGGGGGTGCCCTGGCAGTTTTCTGGGTTTTCCCCGGTGGACGGTTCCACGTATGGGGTACAGCCCGCCGGGGCCTGGAGTTACCCGGCGGCGCCGTTCCCGGCTTCGCCTTGGGGTGCGCAGGCTGAGCGGCCTCACTCCTCATATGGCGACCTTGCCCTGCCCCTGGGGGGTCATCTCTCCCTGGCGGTGAAAGAAAAAATCTGGCGGGGCGAGTTCGTCGACATTTTCAGTCTCCTTCACTCGGAGCCCGAGCCGGTGCCCCGGGTGGGGGAGCCTGTCCGTGACCAGGAACTGGTTCGCAAGCGGAAAATCGACAAGAATTGGGCGAACTGGCTAAATGGCTTTTTGGTCTATTTAGCTGTTGCGCTCCAGGCGCACCCCGCCAAGGCCCCTGCCCTTGTGAAATACCTGGACATAGTCCACAAGGCTTATAGGGACTATAACGGTCCTGCTTGGTTAGCTTACGACGAGCATTTTCGTCTTAGGGCCGCCCATGATCCCGCCCTTGACTGGCGGGTTCCCCAATGGGAGCTTTGGGTCCAGATAGTAGTCCCCTCCCGGCTGGTTTTGGGTGATAGGTCTGATAGTGGGCACTTAATTGCCCGGAATGCGGCTAGCCAGCAGAAAGGGCCAGGTAGCATTCAGGGGGTTCAATCCCCCCGAATGTGTTATGAGTTTAACTCTACCGGGAAGTGCAGCAAGTCCGCGTGCGCCTTCACGCACGCTTGTAGCCTCTGTGGCGGCAAGCATTCCGTCTCGTCCTGCCAGAAGCTGGGCTGGTTCAAGACCGGCCAGCGCGGGCAGGGGAACCAAGGAAAGCGGGGCGGCGCGCAGCAGCCTGGTGCAGCTCCCAAGGGGCCCCTCCCCGATTAGGGTCCATCGGCTTCGGGCCTTGCTGGAGTTTTACCCCAGCAGAGCGGCGGCCGAATTTTTGGTTGTTGGTTTTACCTCCGGTTTTCGCATCCCTGCCTCTCGGTGTCCTGAGCCGTTTCGGGCACGGAACCTCCGTTCTGTGCTGGGAATGGAGGATGTGGTTCGTAGGAAGATTGGCAAAGAAGTTAGCTTGGGCCGGGTCGCGGGCCCCTTCGCGGCCCCCCCCTTGGCAGGTTTGGTTGTTTCCCCCTTAGGAGTGGTCCCTAAAAAAGAGCAGGGACAGTTCAGGCTCATTCACCACTTGTCCTTCCCCGAGGGGGGGTCTGTGAATGACGCCATCCCTCACCATTTGTGCTCGGTTCGCTACACGTCCCTGGATGATGCCATTGCCATCGTCAGGGCCGCCGGTGTGGGGGCTGACATGGCCAAGGCGGATATCGAATCCGCTTTTCGGCTTCTGCCAGTCCACCCGGATGATTTTCATCTGTTGGGTTTTCAGTTTGAGGGTGCGTTCTATGTTGACCGCGCCCTCCCGATGGGCTGTTCCCTATCGTGTTCGGTTTTTGAGAAATTTAGTTCGATGCTGCAGTGGGCCGTGCAGCAGAGGTCGGGGTTACAATCTGTCGCCCACTACCTCAACGATTTTTTGTTCGTCGGGGTTGCGGGTTCTGGTCAGTGTAGGCATCTGCTGGAGTCCTTTGTTGCTCTTTGCAGTGAGTTGGGCGTTCCGTTGGCTCACCAAAAGACGGTTGGGCCCGTTTCGAAGCTCACCTTCTTGGGGGTGGAGCTGGATTCGGTGGCCGCGTGTTGTCGTCTCCCTCCGGACAAGCTGGCCCGGTTGCGGGAGCTTCTGCTTGAGGCCATTCGGGCCTCTAAGCTGACCCTCAGGCAGTTGCAAGCGCTCCTCGGCCACTTGAACTTTGCTTGCAGGGTGGTGGCCCCCGGCCGGGCCTTCCTCCGGCGGCTTTGTGATGCGCTCAAGGGGCTACAGAAACCTCACCACAGGGTTCGGGTGTCTGCGGCCATGCGGAGTGACCTCACCATGTGGTTGACGTTTCTGGATCGTTTCAACGGTACATCGTTTTGGAGGGCTGACCAATTACTCGAAGCTGACCTGCAGGTCCACTCGGACGCTGCTGGCGGGTTCGGTTTTGGCGTCTATTTTAGGGGTAGGTGGTGTTCCGCTCCCTGGCCGGACTCTTGGGTGCGGGACGGTGTAACGCGAGACCTTACCTTCCTGGAATTGTTTCCCCTCGTGGTGGCGGTGTACATCTGGGGGGACCAATTTACCAATGCATCGGTTCGTTTTTGGTGTGACAACAGAGCCGTCGTCTCTGTCGTCAACCGGCAAACTTCCAAGTCTCCCAGGGTAATGCGGTTAGTGAGGGCCTTCGTGCTGCAATCCCTCTCGCTTAACGCGTTATTTATAGCTCGCCATGTACCCGGTGTCAGCAATAATATTGCCGACGCTCTTTCTCGCTTTCAGGAGGAGCGGTTCCGGCAGCTGGCGCCGCAGGCGAACAGGGACCCCGACCCCATGCCCGTTTGGCTCTGGAACCTTGGTTCCACAGAGCGGAAGGGGCAATTTGGTTTTCGCTAGCTCCTTCAACGAGGGTCAGCTATAAGGCCAAAGAGATGGAATTCGCCAGGTTCAGGTCCTGTGCAGGTTTACCGGCCACTTGGCCCATTCCCCCCGTCCACCTCATGCAATTTATCCTGTACCTCAGGGATGCGGGACTGGCCGCCCGCTCGATTTCGGTCTACATGGCCGCCCTGGCCTTTGTTGCCAAATCCACTGGTTTCGAGGATACCACTGTGGACTTTAGGGTCCGCAAGATGTTGGAGGGCTTCAAGAGGGCGGCCCCGCCCACCCCTGACCGTAGGAAGCCCATCACCCCCAATATGTTAGGCGGTTTCTGCCTCGCCTTCCGGTGCCTCTGTTATTCAGAGGGTGAGGCACTGCTGTTTAAGTCGGCTTGCCTCTTTATGTTTTTTGGTGCTTTTCGCCCCGGGGAGGTGTTCCCGTCTTCCTCCCCAGAGTCCAGGGAGAGGGTTGTTCAGAGGCAGGACGTAGCGGTTGGGGTGGCTTACGTCTTCATTATTCTTAGGCGTTTAAAAACGGACCAGAGAGGGAGGGGGCAGCAGATCAAATTGGCCCGGGCGGCCAACCCCGCCATATGCCCCGTTGAGACTATGGAGCGTTATGTCCGGGTGAGGGGGGAGGCCTGGGGCCCCCTTTTTTGCCATGAGGATGGGAGGCCCTTGACCCTGACTCAGTTCAGGTCGGTTTTTTATAGGTCCCTGGATTGGATGGGCGTGCGCAGGGACGCCTACTCTCTCCATTCTTTTCGGATTGGTGCGGCCACGGCCGCTGCCTGGTTGGGCCTGCCCGCTGAGACCATCCAGAGGATAGGTCGCTGGCGCTCAGGCGCGTTTAAATCCTACATTCGTTAGATCCTAGTTCGCTGCCCTTAAAGGAGGTGCGGGGGGGTGGTTCCAGTCCCTGTAATCCCACTTCCCCCCAGCCTTCGGTCGGGGAGGTCGCGCTCTGCGCTTTGTTGGGAGCCTTGTTACCAATTTCGTCAGGCGGCTACCTCTGGGGCCCGCCCCTCGCTGCGGAGGGTGGCTACCCGCAGAGGCCCGCTGGCTGTGTTACGGGTTATGGGTTTTGGTTTTGCCTTGTGCCTGTTTGACCCCCTGTTTCACGCGTTTTGTCTTCCTTCCTTGGCAGGTTGTCCCCGTCCGACGCCGGTCCAGATTTTGATATGCGGCCACTCTATTGTTTTCTGGGCCTGGAAGAGGGCCGCTGCGAGCGACTTCGGCACTCAACTGGGTTTGGGCGGTGTGGCCTGCATAGCCTGGGCGGCGAGGAGGGGTATGACGTGGGGTCAGTTCCTTCCCCTCATGTGCACTTACCTTGCCCGCCACCCTCCCCCCCAGGTACTGCTAGTGCACCTGGGCGAGAACGACTTGGGCCAGAGGACGTCCCTCGCCTTGAGGCTCCAAGTCCGCAGGGATCTCGCCCAGGTTAGGATTTGGTGCCCGGGCATCATCCTGGCGTGGTCCAATTGGCTTCCGCGCCGGGTTTGGCGCTTCGCCCGTAGGCCCCGGAGGGTGGATATAGCACGGAAAAAGATCAACGCGTACCTGGGGCGGGCCATTACAGCCATGGGCGGGGTGGTCGTTCGGCATCCTGGAATTTTGTTCCGGGCGCCTTGGCTTTTTCATACTGATGGTGTGCACCTGTCACGTGAGGGGAACGATGTTTTCCTACGCGATTTGCAGCAGGGTTTACGGGACCTACTGGCCCGTTTTGGGGCAGGGGGTGACAAGCGCTAGGCTGTCCCCCCTGGTTGGCAGGTATCGTGCGGGCTTGGGCAGGTAAGATCAGGTTTGGTGTACGCTTGAGGCAGCAAAGCCACGGGGGAGGGCGGCTCCCCTCAGACGGGTGCTGACCCGGCCCGCTGGGGCTGGCCGCCGGCCCCTGCAGGCTGGTCAGCTATGGCCCAGCACAGGGACCCTGTGGGACCACCTGACCAGCTGCCTCGGTCCCGGGCTCCGGGGCTGGCGATGAGAGTCCTGCTGGGTGCATCCCAGTAAGGCACTGGAGTCAGGTGTTACGCCCGGTGCGGCATCCAGACCGCATAGGGGGAGGTAAGCAGCTACAGCTGTTTCCCCCGTCTTAGTGCCCGCACGATGGGGGGTTGGAGACAGGCCCCTGCTGCATAATGTTATTAATTCTGTTTGGCCTGGTTTAATAAAATTGGCCCAGTTAACTTCCAGCCTGTGTCTCGCGTCTTATTGGTGGGTAAGGGGGTAATGCGGGTGGCGCGCGATCGCGCAGCCGCCCCGTTTGCCCCCGCCCTGCCACACGCGCGAGGCTGCAGGCTGCCCCGCTTGTGATTGGCTGGGGCTGGGGAGGGTGGGGCGAGCGCCAACGGCTCGAACGCGCTCGCCCCGCTCTCCTCAGTCTGCGGCGGGACGGCAAGCACCCCACCCTCCCTCCCTAGCTCAGTTCGGGCTAGCTGGTCGCCGGTTGACGGGGCCGGGTAGGAATTTTTGGCTGCCGGCTTATTGGCCTCGGCCGGCAGTTTTTTCGCCTACCTGGAACTGGTGCTTGCGGAGGAGGTGCGGCAGTCACGGGAATGTCAAGGCAGGTATCGTGCGGGCTTGGGCAGGTAAGATCAGGTTTGGTGTACGCTTGAGGCAGCGAAGCCACGGGGGAGGGCGGCTCCCCTCAGACGGGTGCTGACCCGGCCCGCTGGGGCTGGCCGCCGGCCCCTGCAGGCTGGTCAGCTATGGCCCAGCACAGGGACCCTGTGGGACCACCTGACCAGCTGCCTCGGTCCCGGGCTCCAGGGCTGGCGATGAGAGTCCTGCTGGGTGCATCCCAGTAATGCACTGGAGTCAGGTGTTACGCCCGGTGCGGCATCCAGACCGCATAGGGGGAGGTAAGCAGCTACAGCTGTTTCCCCCGTCTTAGTGCCCGCACGATGGGGGGTTGGAGACAGGCCCCTGCTGCATAATGTTATTAATTCTGTTTGGCCTGGTTTAATAAAATTGGCCCAGTTAACTTCCAGCCTGTGTCTCACGTCTTATTGGTGGGTAAGGGGGTAATAATATCTTCATTAAACTGTACAAAATTCACTCACATTCTTCTGCATTTTTCAATGTTTTCTTGCATCTACTTCATGTCAGAAGTTTTTTTTAAGTGTTACTGTGTGTGTGTGTGTGTGTGTGTGTATGTGTGTTACAAATGTTCCAGTGACTCACACTAACAAGTGTTTGCACTACAAGTGGTCACACAAATGGGAGACATAATAAAAAAGCCGCATTGATGTCAAATAGTTAGTATTCTCATATCTGATAACCATTTATCGAATATGTTTTCATGGAAAAACATTGGAAGTGAACTCAGTTCAGCTGCACAACCTAAGAAATATCTCCTTTCAGCAACTTTCCTTCTGCACCCCGGATTTGAAAAGGAAGAGGGGAAAGACACATCAGAGGAAGTGTAAAGGAGACAGCAAGGCTATATGCCTATTGCATTCCTAATTGCGCTTATGAGGGAGTAAGTCCCACTGAACTCAATGGCGTATTTGTATGTCTTGCAAATTTTTACCCCTCATCTCACCAGTGTCCTCTCTGCATCCTTCCCACCCTTGTTAGCACCACTCTGCATTTCCGCTAATCTTAACCCAATCATGAAGGGCTTCTATTTCCACTCATTTCATCCAATTCTGAAAATAAATTTTAAAATGACAGCGAATTGAAATGTGCCCCTTAAAATCAATTGGCAATGTTTCAAAATTGAATCAGCATTGAAGCAAAACAACCACCTGAATCGGGCACAAAACAAACACATTTTTGAAACAAGCCACGTAAGCAATAAAATGAGATCTTAAAGGAATACTTTTTGTTCTTGCACATCCCTACATCCTTCTGCCCACAGTTAAAATAACTACTACAGTCCCAGATAACAGCATCAATATTTTTTTATGAAAGAGGAGCCAATATAGACAGGAAGCGTCCCCTTCCCCGAGGAGACTTTCTGCCGTGGGGGAGGCTGCCTGCGGCGGAGCACAGGATCCGGCGGGCGGCTTTGGCCGCCCAGCAGATCCTACGGTAGGATTGGGCTGTCCGGATAGTTGGGGATTAGGAGTCCTGTGTTACTCTGTGCCTAGCTAGAGGGGGGGGGGGTGAACTGCTTTGGGTCTTCAGTTTAGAGCTTGCAGGTGATTGATTAGACCTCTGTTGGGTTCTTCTTTGTCTCTCTGTTTACCTCAAAGATCCTCCTATGACTAGATGTGACTGGATTCTCCTAAATGCAATGTTTCTTTACCATACAACTATCTCCGAGGATTCAAAAAGGTTAGAAGGTGCCCTCTATGCATGTGAAACAATTTGAATACTGAATGTGCCATGTAAATACAGTATTGTCCCGAGTATAAAATGCACTTTCCCCCCCTAATTTAACTTTTTAAACTAGGGGTGCGTTGTATACTCGCACCATTGCAAAATAAAATAAAATAAAATGGTAACAGCGTGAGACATTGCTAGAAGAAGCTGAGGCTAAGAGGAGACGCGTCGTCTTCGTCTTCAAAGAAGCTAATTGAAGTGATTCTAGGGTGATTATCGCTGCTTGTTGAGACGCGTCTTTGTAGAGCGCCTGCTTTTCAGCTCCATTTGCAGGGCTTTGCAGCTCCGAGATGCAGTGGGCTCCTTCTCTGCGTTTTTAGTGGAGATAGGCAGAGAAGCAGCGGGCTCCTTCTCTGTCCTGCTTTGTAAAGCCCCATTCACACTTGACTGCGTTGTCCCTGCTGTGTGCTTCACGGACCCGCTCTGAGCTGTATTTGCATATTCATCATGTAATAGGACACCATTCCGGAGCACCTACGCTTGAATCGCTTCAGATGGTTTGGGTTCATCTTTGGCGGAGCTTTTCTCGTGGAGCTTGTGGGCGGGTTCACAGAGCTACTGCAGCCACCAATCGCATGAGAGGGGGGGGAGAGTGGCTGCATGCCAATCACAAGTAGCTCCAATCGCGTCGGAGGTTACTATTCCACTGTTCTTCCAGAGAGAAACCCCGGTAAACACAGGACAAGGAGAGAGCAAGCCTCGTTATTGCAAAATGTCATTGCAAAACTCGCAAAATGTTCCCAGTTCATGCTGGGATAATGATATAAAAATTGTGCTTGAAGTAAGGGCAAGAACTTCCGAGAGGAAAAGGCAAGCAGAGCAAGAGTTCACAGGACTTCGGCCAATCAGAGCGCGGTTGTGTTTAACCAATCACAGCTGCGCTTTCTTAAGAAGGCGGGACAGCAGGAGGGACGACCAGCAGAGCGACGCTCCCCCTGCTCCAAGTGCCTGATCAGCACGTATGTTGGGCAGGGACATCCGCGGTCATATGTGAATCCAGCTTAAAGCAGCAATTAGTTGCTTTGTAAAAACAAGCGTGAACACACATCTCTCCCCTTGTACAGGCTGTAACCCTTTCCAGTCTGCAATAAGTTGTTAATTTTCATTCTCTGATCTGCTGGGTTTTTTATCCTCTTGTAAAGCAAGATCACATACACTTTCATCCCACTTCCCCAGGCAATGAATGGTTTAGGTTGCAATCCTGTGCACACTTTCCTGAGAGTAAGCTCCATTTAGAACAGTGGGACTTGCTTCTGAGTAGACATGCACAGGATTTGCACTGTTTGTTTAAATCACTGGCATATATTTAATGCCAGTGATTTAGGTAATTAAAGTTTTTTAATAGCACCAAACTTTAAGGGTGTGACTTATAATCAGGTGTGTCTTATACTTGGGACAATACGGTACTACATTGTATTAGTAGTAGAAGTTTACTATAGAGGATGTCCTGTGAGAAAGAGGAAGGCAAGAAAGCAAATTATAGACTCTTGCTTCACAGGTATGTATTGAGAATTTACAACACTGTTGTTCCATTGAAAATTGCAAACGCCTTACAACTTTGATGTTTAATGAAGGTGGTTATCGTAATTTGTTTTGTTTATGTATTGTAGTGGCACTTTCTTCTGTTTGAGCTTCTCCCTTTTTTCTGTGACTTTTCTTTAAAGTCTTCAGAGAAAGGGAGGTCATTTAAAAAAAAGAATCAAAGTGGAAAGTTCTGAAGGAGACAATCTGTGTTTATTCTTCTAAAGTAAATCACAATACAGTGGCTGAAAAAAAAAAACCAGGTGCTTGATGCTTAATTGCCCAAGTGAAAACAATGCATCATCTATGCATAACTCCAAAAGAGTTTTCCCTTTTATAATACTCAAGGATATTTTTTGAGAAAAATCTCTTTAAATATTTTATCTTTTATATAAAAATGTTGGGGGTGGATGGGTGGGAAGGTTTGGGAAGACAAACCTACACATGATAGGTGCTGGCATTGGGTGATGAGTTTGCCTGGTTTGCCTAGGGACTCACATCAGCCAAAAAGTACACTTTTAAAATCTAGTCACATGGTAACTCACGTGATTGCTGCAGGTCCCATCACAGCCAATGGGGTTCTCCTCTAGAGCCCCTGGGAACAGTTCTTATTGCCTGCTGGGGAAGGACATGAGAGAAAAATGTACCAAACATCTCCTCCTCTCTCCTCTCCCCAGTGCCCCTAGCTCTGCTGCCTCGGAGTACTGCAGGGCCGGAAAGTCCACCATCCAGTCAGCAACTAGGTGAGCTGGGGAGGGGAAGGAAATAGTAAGCTGAGGTGTGGGCAAGGTGGAGAGAGGTGAATGAGGTGAACAAAGGGAAAGGAAAAAAGGGATAGGGAAGGCTGATTGACAAATCCTGCAGCCTATATTTCATTGTATTTCATTGTATTTCATTGTATTTTAATGAATACTATCAGCTTCCTTGGTCGCCTTGTTATGGGGGAGGGAGACATATAAATCTTTGAGACAGATAAATTTTGACTGAGATCAACAACTGAATGTAATGGGACTTACTCCCAATTAAGTATCCACAGCATTGCAGCCTTACTTAGCAAAATTAAGGTCATGGAAGTTTATCACATCATCCCTGCTCCAAAAATAATGAACAATTAACTATATTATCCTTAAAACTATTAAAACCCACACATGAATAATAACAGTGTAATTGCACTGCCACGCTAGCAGAGAAAATTGTATAATTTATTAAAATTATATTGCACTAGAGTTATGGACTTCCCCCGGCCCGTCTGCAATAATGCATGCATAAGTGCTCAGGTGTTGTGCGGGCCTCCATACAAACATCAGTCACATCGGTGTCAAAGCATATTTTGCCTATGCAAAAAATTTGGATGTGGAATTTAGATGTTAATGGAGAAACACTGTTCTACAGCATGGACACTGTTCTATTATCTATGGATAATAATGAAAGCTTATATTACAATTGCAAGTTTATATTGTAGATAGCAGAGTAGGAGCTGCTGCTATCTCAAGTATACTTTCTTGGAAATACCGTATTGTCCCGAGTATAAGGCGCACCTGATTATAAGACGCACCCTTAAAGTTTGGTGCTATTAAAAAAAAATTAATTAAAACACTGGCATTAAATTGCAACAGCCTGATTATAAGACGCACCCCTAGTTTAAAAACTTAAATTAGGAGAAAAAAGTGAGTCTTATACTCAGACCAATACGGTAAATGGCATTGAATAATGAAACTTACTTCTAAGTAAACATAGCTCACAGTTTGTTTCCTATGTGGAGGGATCCCCATAGAGATTAATAGAATCTGTTGCTTTACCCACTTTGGCACTCAATTAAGTCAGGCAGCCCAATCCTACGTAAATCTTCCACTGGTGGAATGTGCTTTCCACCACTGGAGCTGGCAGGATCCAAGAGGAAGTGCCTGGATCCTGCTGGAAGTTGTGTGATGGTGTTGCACACTCCAGCCCTCCTAGCACCATGACGTGGTGGAGAGGTAAGTAAAAAAAAATTTTTTTATTTACTTACTCCACTGTGCCATGGTCCCCAGTGGGCCTACTTGGATCTGCAGCAGCCCTTTGGCTGGCATACATAAGTCTGAGTAGGCCCAAGGGGGAATGTCGAGGCTGGAAAGGGAGCATAGGATATCGGTGGTCCCGCTGCCTCTGGTATCCACCCCAGCCTGCCCTCGGGATGCCTCAAGCCAGCCCCAATCCCTGCCCCACCCTGCCCCAGAATGCCCCTGCCAAATTACTGGCTTCAGTGGGGGCTAGGCATTTTGTTGGCATGTGTCTGGGGCTGGCAGCCATTTGCACTGGCATCCCTCCTTGCTCTCACTGTCACTGTGCAGCTGCAGCACCAGCAGTGAATGTGAGTTCCATCAGCGGAAGGCCTTTATCGGACTGGGCCATTAGTCCAGTATCCTGTTTCCCACAGTGGTTCACCAGCTACTGTTGGGTAGACTGCAAGCAGTAGAGAAAGGCCTAGTTCTTTTCTTACTCCCTTGAAATTGATATTCAGAGGCCTACTGCCACTGAACCTTGAGCTAGTGCTTACCCATCATGACATGACTAGTAGCTATTGATAGATTTGTCCTCCATGAATTTGCCCAAGATACCCTTTTAAAGCCTTCCCAGTTAGTGGTCACCATCCAGAGGCATTTCTACAGTAGAGGCGGTACCGTAAGTTGCGCCCTGTCCTAGTCCCCATTTACAAACCAGAACGAGGAGGCCCCGCTCCTCGTGTTCGGAGCCATTCCACGCGGCGAAAGCGTCGGAGTCTCCCACCCGTCACCTTCGCTACGCAGAATAGCTCCAACAGCGAAGTGGCGGGGCCTCCTCATTCCAGTTTGTAAATGGGGACTAGGACAGGGCGCAACTTATGGTACCGCCCCTACCATTGAAATGCCTCTGCCACCACCATCACATGTGGCAAAGAATTTCACAGATTAATGATGTGTTGTGTGAAAACATTAAACATACCTCCTTTTATCCATCTTAAATCTCCTGTCAATCAGTTTCCTTGGAAGACCCCTGGTTCTAGTATTCTGTGCTAGAATATTTTAAAATAATATTCTAGTATTCTGAACACTCTCTTCATACTATGTACCATTTTATAAGTCTCAATCATGTCCTCCACCCCTGTGGCATGATCACACTAGAGCATCTTTGGATGACTCTCCTCCAGTCATCCGAGTCTTTATTGTGTGGGTAAAAGTAGAGATCTCTCCCCATTTGGGCTGGGATCTCCAGGTTACACCCCCACCCCAGAAGTCAAATCCTGTCATCAGGCACCCACTGCATCCTATCCATGATTAGACCTGCCCTGGCACAGCCGGCGGCCTCCTCAGGGTAAAGGGACATTTGTCCATTTACTCTGAGTAACATGCCAGCTGCCCAATAGGGCTATTCGGCTGCGCACCAACAATTTTGCTGGTGCAAGTCCGAGAGCCCTGTATAACAGCAGCTAGTCCAAGGAAGGAATTATATATTGCGGATTATTTTAATGTGAGTTTTCTAGTTTTATTTTTAAAACTACTGTTACTACTACTGATTCAGGTGTGTGATTCAATTTATTTAGATATAAAAATGCAAACTTAAAAATATAAGTACATGAATCATTCTTATACTTTGTGCAGACATTTCTTCTTTTGCAATAGTTTCTGGAGAGAAAAAGCTTTTACTGAGTTAGCTATATTTCAAGAGCACTTGCAATTAATGGTTTGAACCTGTAATTATGCACTGCATTTGGATCACCATACTCCAGTAAGTGCTAGCTCTTAAAAATAGAAATGCAACATTAAACAGTGAGTTCTGTTTTTCCAGTAAAATACTGATATTAGTTCTGATTTTCATGGCTAATATCATCACCAACTGTGCAGGCAGTATGGGTCAAAATTAGCCTTTTGTCCACAATTTAATCATTTGAAAACTGTTAACCTTTCCTTTTTAAGAATAATTACTAAGGCCACACTCCTGTGGTCAAAATCATTTGGGTTTATAGAATCATTAGAAACATATTCTGACAAAAGAAATAAACACATTTCTTTAACTTGTTTTAGCATTTATAGGTTCTGGGGTGAGCGGAATGAGAAGTAGTGACTTGTAATCGTATTTTAATGGAATGGTTATATGCCTCTTGTTGTCAATGGCCTCACTTTCAAAAGTGTGTACAGTCTCTCCTAACTCTGTCTTAGTTCCTTAGCTGACATTCCTAAGAATTAGCCAGGACTTTGCCCTGGAGGGGGTGAGGAATAGCTTCCTCTAATCAGGATCATGCTAATAAATGGCCATTGATTGGAATGGAAAGCTGTAGCACTGCAGGGCATCTGTGTGTCACCTCCTCTAAGGTCTTGCAAATACTGTGTGTCACCTCCTCTAAGGTCTTGCAAATGCGGGCTTTCCACCTTGGCATAATTTCACTCGCATGCATGAATCTTCCGGAATAATACATTAAGTTCCAACTTCCCAGTGGCCAGGCCATCAGGACAGTCTTTTCAGATTCCTTCTCCAAAAAGCTCTTCCAGCAACCTCAGCAGGGGTGCACCCATGTTCTGCCATACCTTTTGTCCCTCAGGAACTTCTCCATTTGGGGTGCAATTTAACCTTTGCGCATGGAAGGACATACCTTAATAATACGGAAATCTCAACCACCTCCGGTTGGAAATCACAACCACCTAGTGCAGGGGTTCTCAACCAGTGGTACCAGTACCACCAGTGGTACTTTGGTCGACTGCTGGTAGTACTCGGACCGCCAGATCATCGGAAGCCCCGCTCAGACGTGGCATTTTCGGCAGCACGTTTGCACTCCCAAGAGGCTCCTGCCTTGGGCCAAGCCTCTTGGGAACGCTGAGAAGGGCCCTCCCAGCCACCCAGAGTCTCCTACCTGCGTTTTCTGGCCTCCAAAACCCTGAAAACTTGGAAGTGACTGGTGATGATGTCATCGTCAGTCACTTCCTGTGGTACACAGCAGGAGAGTGGTGCCAGAGGTGGTACTTGGCCAGGAAGGGGTTGAAAACCCCTGGAATAGTGCTTTCCAAATAGATATGCTATTGTACTTTATTTTTATGTTTGAATGCTGATTTGGGGGATTCTACATTCTCTCTCACAAGGTTCCCATTAACCCTTTTGCCTTTCTTCCTTTTGTTTGGAGAAGAGAAAAAATATTGTGCAGCATAGTTTGATCTTGTTGTATTGCCTCCATGGCAATGGGAAGGGAAAAAAAAAAGCCCCTCACTGTCAGTTCTGATAGTCCCAGTACCACCAGCGGTCAGTTGAAGTACCACTGGTGGTACTAGTACCACTGGTTGAGAACTCCTGACTGTAGCACATGCTTACAGATACATTCATATTGTAAACTTTTTTATTTTTTTATTTTGGCAAGATTAGTGTTTTATCTGTGGAAACCTATGTTCCAAAAGGCTTGCATAACATTTCTTTTCAGTGCGGCAAATTCCCTTTGTCAATAATTCTGGGTATTACTGGATTTGACAGAATAATAACAGACAATTGGGGAGAAAAAAAGGAAAGGGGGGCCATCTTGGTGTCTCTTGTCGAGAGGAAATAGTCCCGTGGAGTGTAAGTGTCTTTTATTTGATGAAACATTCCCTAACTGCAAAATAAATATTTTAAAAGTTTGCATTGCGATCCCCAGTCCTTGGATAATATGTGTCCTACATAAAAGAGATTTTTTTTTCTCCCCACATTGTTTGAGTCCTATTGAATTATTTGCTCTCACTTTAAAACCTGCTGCCAGAGCTGCCAATGCTTTTCCCACATTCTTTGTCGCTGTGAATTGCTGCGGTATGTTTTCTTTTTCTTTCCTTTCTTCTCTTTTGCTCTGAAAAGGACGGTTGGTGGTCAAATATAGACATGGCTTTAGCAGCCTGCTGCTAACATTAGTCTGAGGTCTTTCTCAGAAACGTGCAATGCCTCTAGATCAAAATAAAGGGGATGAACTCCTGATTTCGTGAAAGTTAATAGACCTTTCTGTGACTTTCCCAATAGATGAAGAGAGAGTCAGCTTCATGTGTTTGAAGGGCAATTAGAAAAAAGCTCAAAATCCCAATACTTTCAGCTCACCTCGTCAAGCCTGGCATTACATATGCAAATCCCAGCTGTCTTAAGTGTTCAAAGGGCTTGAACAAGGAGGAGGGTAGCAGCGGTAAAGGGTGTTTTTGTATTCTCAAATAAATAAAAAAAGGTTTATATTTTAGGGCAATATTAAATCTCTGTGAGATGAATGCAAATCTGTACAAAGGCGGCTGAGATCTTAAACCAAGGCTACGTTCAGGGTTAAGTCTGCGGTAGGAGCCAGGATTTGTGTTTAGTAGAAATGAGATAGAAAAATGACCCGGAATTCATCAAATGAAGATCTCTAGACCTTTCTTTGGGGGGGGGGGGACTTTTGTAACATTATCTAGCATTGCCATATTTATATCCGTATGATGCCTTTACAAGTAAGATCTCATTTGAATACATGTTTGACGGGGGTAGCAGTAGCATTCCTATGACCACCACCATCCCGTGCTGGAAGTGACGTAATGGCAGCTGCCGTTATAGCTCGTGCAGGGCGGCGGGAGGGCCAAACACGCCGACGACTCTCCTTGCTCGCCCCGCAAATGGGACGATCTGTGCTGCCACCGGCCGCCATTGCACCCGTCCACCTGCTGCCTGGGGCCCGATCCCGATGTCCGGGGGCCCATCACCCCAAGGCCCTCACCGCTGATGATGCCACTGGGGGGGTAGCGGGTTCCATTCGGTGTTCAGTTTGTGGAAGGATAAGACTCAGGCTGAAGCTATAACTTACTTTTCATATTAAACAAACAAACAAACAAACAAACCTCTTCTTCATGGTATTTGTGAATCCATGGCAAATTAGGCATTTGAATGGAGGACCAGGGAGGGGAGTAGGCAGACCGGGGAGGGGGTGGGATCAGCAGCAGTGATGCACGCCAAATCCTACCCCCCTTCCCTGGCTGTGTTCCCTTACACAGGGCTCCACAATTTGCGCCAGCAATATCTGCCGCATATCTGAGGAGACCTATAGTGGGGTTGGGCCTTTACCTGGGGTAAGGGAACGAAAGCTCCCTTCCCCCGAGGTGACCTCCCAGTTTTCGTTTTGCGGTCAGGATCCAGCGCTACCTGAGTTGACTTCACTGGATCCCTCTGCACAAATTAGGAAGGATTGGGCTGTTATTCTTTCGTTTGCAATAGGTCTCCTTTGTTCCCATTTTATAGAACATAATCAAGGATTAGAAAATTGGTCTCATGATTTGCATCTGAGTGCCTGAGACTTTGCTTCAGCAGTCTTTCTGTCCCTTGGTCTGCACTGCCTCTCTATATCACACAGATATAGATGCTGGGCTGGATTGACTCAATATATCACTTATGTTCTTTTTTAATGGTTAGCTTGTCACTGTAGATTTGTGCTGTATCACTCACTGACACCATGTAAAATAAAGTTAGGAATGAAGTAATAAGATTTGGGAACTGTCAGCCCCGCTCAGACTTTCAACATTTTCATTGGCAGATGAATCAGAGCATTGTTCATTTTTACCTCCTAGAACAACTGTGAAAAGAAGAAGACGGGGGGGGGGGGAATGGGGAAAAAACCACCAGGCATGGAAAATGCATAGGAAAATGTATAACATTAAAAGCCTACAGACTCAACTGTTGCACTTAATTGGTATAAATCTTCACTTCAAGGCTGTCAGGTGTAGGCAGTGTTGGTGCCAGGTTGCTGGGCATCCTGAAAACCTGGCACCAGCACTGGATTCTCCTGTGGGACATCCTCCCACCCATCCCAACAGAGCATTGGCTCAGTAGCAAGCTGAACTTGCGCCAGTGGGGCGGTGGGCATGGTGACAGATCATCACCCTGCCTGTCCCGCCACCAGAATGACCCTGATCCAGAGCCAAATGAATCAGGGCCATTCTGGTGGCAGGGCGGGAGGGGCGATGACGTATCACCCCACCCACTGCCCCACTGGCACGAGTTCAGCTACGCTACTGTATTGGTTGCTATACACCACCCTTGGGTGTAAAACAGAGGTTCTCAGTCTGTGGTAGTAGTACCACCAGTGGTACTTTGGCCGACTGCTGGTGGTACTCGGTACTTTTGGAGGTGCGTTTTCATTCCCGAGAGGCTCCTGCATTTGGCTGAGCCTCTCGGGAATGCTGAGAAGGGCCCTCCCACCCACCCAGATCCTCCTACCTGTGTTTTCTGGCCTCAGAAAACCCGGACATAACTGGTGATGATGTCATTGCCAGTCACTTCCAGTGGTACACAGCAGGAGAGTGGCATCTACATTCCAGATGTGCAAAACGTTTCCTGGTGGATGATACTGTTTGCCTGTGAAGCCAACTTTGTACGTTGCAGAGCCTTTACCAGTCCCTCCCTTTCACCCACATAGATTGACTTGTGTTCTGTGGCAATGGGCTGAATGAAACAATGCACTGTTTTGGGCCATGGCAAATCAGTTTTAGATCATGACAATGATCTAAATCATTGCGGGCCATGACAATTTTAGATCTTTTCTCAATGCACTGAATTCCCACTTAGACATGCCCTTAAGTGCTCTCATTCACAGTGCAGACAATATTCATTTTGCACCCCGGCTCTAGCTTCAGTCTTCCTGCTCCTTGGTGTTAAGGATCACTTAGTTTTCCATAGTAACATCAACTGAGCATTTATCATTATCTTGTTTATTATTTATTAAACATCTATTATTTATTGAAGATCCATACCCTACAGAGTGTGCTGTATCATTTGTAAACTCACTTCTAGTATGTTTACTATTAATTTTAAGCAATAAGACCTTGTCTATCTCATATAGGGCAGAGAGGTCATGCTGCAGTGATGACATCTAGAAATTTAGTTTAGAATTATACCAAGGCTGTAATCCTATGGGGCCACGATGCCTTAGTGTTTAAGATGCTGAACTGCAGACCAGAAGGTTGGTAGGACAGCAGTTCGAGACCCGAGTGCTGCGTGACGGAGTGAGCTCCCATCTCCTGCCAACCTAGCAGTTCAAAAGCAAGACATTGCAAGTAGATAAACTGCTGCGGTGGTAAGGTAGCAGGGCTATTAGTCATGCCGGCCACATGACCATGGAAGCGTCTTCGGACAGTGCTGGCTCTTCGGCCTTAGAAACAGAGATGAGCACCACACCCTAGAGTCAGACACGACAGGCTTTCTTTTTATATATATATATATATATATATATATATATATATATATATATATATATATATATATATATATATATATATATATTTATATTTTATTGATATATTAAAACATAAAAAACAATACATATTTCATAAAGTTATAGCAAGCGCGAAGCAATACATCCTACTAGCATACTATTCACTATTTTCTACATACAATTTCCAACTAAGCCAAAACAACCCCCACATTCTATTCATTAAATCCGCATATCATCACATCATTCCTCTCTCTCTCTCTTAAAAAGTCAATAAATGGTTTCCAATTATTCACGAAAAAGTTAACTGACTTTTCCTTAATTAAAATTGTAAGTTTATCCATTTCAGCATAGTCCAAAACTTTCAGCCACCAATCTTCCAGCGAAGGTATCTCCGAATTCTTCCAATATTGTGCATATAAAATTCTTGCCGCAGCTGTCATATATAAAAACAAAGTTTGAAATTTTTCGCCTACGTGATCCTCCCACATACCCAACAAAAATGTTTCCGGTTTCATTTGGATCTTAATCTTTAAAATCAACTCAATCTGTTTGTGAATCTGAGTCCAATACTTCTTTGCTTGAGGGCATGTCCACCACATATGGTAAAAAGTTCCTTCTTGCATTTTACATTTCCAACATCTATTCGTCACCTTCTCATACATTTTTGCTAATTTGCTTGGGGTTATATACCATCTATATATCATTTTATACATATTTTCTTTAAGACACGACAGGCTTTCGATTAGGGGATACCTTTACCTTTACTTTACCTTTACTTTACTTTACCTTTACTATAACCATGTACTTTAAAGTATGACCCATTGAACTCAATGGGTGTTACTTCTGAGTAGACATGCATAGGATTGTTGTGCAAGCTTCAGAACCCTAAATTTTGCACCCAATTCCACTTACAGAATCATAGAAAATACACACACTGGTCACAACTAGAAATCCTTACTATCAGTTTGAAATTTACTTAAATGGAGCCATAAAATTGTCAGGCATACTTGATTTAAAACTCCTCTCTCTCTCTCTCTCTCTCTCTCTCTCTCTCTCTCGCACACACACACACACACACACACACACACACATTCCCCTAGCTGAAGTCACATGATATGCAAATTTTTGTTTTAACTTTGCCCTGTGGCAGCTAGAGGGCAATAGCGCTTCAAAATAAATGGTACGAAAACACCAGAAGAAACTAGAGGTATCCAGTTCAGCTAACAGAAATGTCTCTTCTGATGTCAGCTTTAATTAACTTAAAGTTCTTGGCTAATGCACCTCCCAACCAGCTCCAATTAATAGTCTGTTCTTAAAATAAGTGTGTTCCTGTCCAGCTTCCAGTTTAGGATTTATAAACCTTGGTGAGACTATAGGCTGTTTTTGAGCTAAGTCACATTAGCTCATTGGAAGCAAAGAGCTAATGTAAGATTCAGTTGGCGATTAGAAGCAGCCTTGGGAATGCATTCGCTTTTCTTTCTATCTGAGTTGTCAACAGAGTGGGCATACACTGCCCTGTTGCCAAGTGCATGGAAGCAAAAGTGCATGGAATGCTGGCAAGTGCAAGCCACAGGACTGGCAAGAACATCTTGAGAGTTCAAGGATGCCACATGGGGAGAGGTGGGAAATCCTTGGAAGGAGAGGCCTTGGAAGTTAGCACAGGGCAGTCACCAGTATAAAAGCACATTGATTAAAGTGATGATGTGAGACCCTCTGTGCTTACCCCATGCTGAGATACTGGGGCCCCGGGCACTGATTCCATAAGCTGCTCTCCCATCAGTGCAGCCATTTAGATGCTACGGCTGTACATTTGTGCATTGCGAGATAAATTAACATAATTGGTCAATAGCTCATTAGGAGAAATGCATTCAATTCCAAGCCAATTCAGATGTTGTTTTTGTCAACTTACACTTTTAACTGCTTGTTTCCTTGTGTCAGCATTATAACATCAGAAGAGGGGTTTTACAAAATGTAGCAGAAAAATGGTTGTTCTTAATATTATTCGGAATATGTATGTACCACTTTTCTACAAAAATGTATTAAAGAATGAGAAGACGGTTCCCTGTCCCCCAGAGGCTCACAGTTGTTGATTTTTTTCAATGAGACCCATAATCAGCCATTATGCTATGCTGCAGTGAATAGGAACAGTTACTCTTTCCTACCCCTCAATATAAGAGAACTGCCACTTTAAAAGGTGCCTGTTTGACCAGGTAGCAGGGCTTAACTTTCTTCAATGAGAAATAGACAGGGATGTGGATCAAGTCTCTGACTCCAAGTCTCGCGTCAAGTCCCGTCTTTGCCCCCAAGTCCCGAGTCTTTGGTTGCGAGTTGCGAGTCCCTATTTAATGGGGAAAGCGGGTTTAAACCTGAACAAAATTTGACTTGTCGTAAAAGGTTCCAGGTCTCGTGTTGAGTCTTTCGAGTCTTTTCCAATCGTCGAGTCAAGTCCCAGTCGAGTCATTGACACAACTTCAGTCCGAGTCAATAGACTCAAATCTACATCACTGGAAATAGATGCTCTCAACAAAGTAAGCATAAGAACATAGTAAGAACATAAGAAGAGCCCTGCTGGATCAGGCCAAAAGCCCATCTAGTCCAGCTTCCTGTATCACACAGTGGCCCCACCAGATGCCTCAGGGAGCACATAAGTAACCTATAAGCAAGTAAGCAGATAACAGGCTGCCCTACTAATAGTTGATTCAGTCCTTGGATTGATACACCAAAAATAAAAGATAACACAACAACCTTTGTGTTACCATGGATGTCAAGTCATGATACACTTCCGTTCATGGGTATACTAGAATAAGCATGTTTGCCGAGACCTTGAACCAATAGGTGCCATGCACGTACCCCAAAAATATACAAAATAGTTTTTAAAAATCCCCCAATAGGGGATACAACGGCCGGGGGGAGAGAAAAGAAGTCATAACCATTTAATCCAAAGGACTCTTAACCTGTCTTTCAAGACTGCAATACTAGACACAACCATGGGGTGTCACTATTTTTAATGCATACATTTGAATAGAATAGACTGTGTAGATAGACTATAAATTCGAATCCCTGTGTCAAAATTGAAAGGGGTGGGAATTGACTAGCAACCCAAGAAAGGGAAGCCCAGCAAATACGACAATAGCAAAAGTTGTAATAAGGCTAAAATAAAACTTGGTTATTCAGAAGTCAAAAGACTGGCTCAAGTGGGGGGGGGGGCAAAGGGGAAAGCTCGAACTACTTCCGAGCCAGCCTGGGTAGCAGTTTGTTCTTGATAAAAATGCCAATGTATTATTTCTGGACAGTGCAGTCTATAAGAAGGAACAGGCAGCAGCATCAGCAGCTCCCATCTTGACATCATCCATCCAAAACATGCAGGAGAATTGGGAGAGAATTTGTGGGAGAATTGTTGAGTCAGCCATGCCTAGTTTTCAAACAATCCTCCAGATTTCCTGTATTTGATTGTTTTTGAACTGAATATTGTTATATTGAGTCATCTTCTAAAAAGAAAATGGTTATCGCCCTGTAGGAAACTATAAGGTGGGATCACGTTGCCAGAGTGCTCGATCTCATTCTCATTAAATCACATTGGGTAGCACAATCCTGTGTAAGGATCTGGCCAGCAGTCCATGGCTGCCAGCTGGATTGCCGCTGAGCCGGAGATCTACTCAGGAAAGCGGACGCTCGTACCTTTCCCTGAGTGTAACTCCAGGCCGGTCCTATCGGCCTCCTCGGATTTCTGTCAGCTAAATAGCTGGTGGAAGTTGGATAAGGCCGTGTAACCACCTAGCCAGCCTGGTGGGGACAGGGATATGGCTGAGGCTACCCCCCTTCTCCTCCTGGGTCGGCAAGGCCAATGGCCCCCTCTCCCGCCTGCTGAACCGCCCCCGTGCCCACCGGATCCTTACCTGCCTCCTCCGGAGGCCACGGGGGCATTATGATGATGGAGCAAGGGAGACGGTCTCTCCACTGTCCTCCCTTGCTCCAGAGTAGTCGTGAACAATTTTAAATGTGAAAAAATGCTTTACGGCACGTTCACGACTGCTTCCGGCAATTGAACATTTGTTCCGTCGCCAACACGATCCTCAGGATTGCGCTGTAAATGTGGTTTGTGGGAAATATGGCCTTTCAATCTGTCCCAGGGGTTACAATATCACCATCAATTTTCTGATCAGCACCAATGCAAATTACAAAAATATCAATATAAAAAAGATGATTGTCCTTGTGATTGAGAATATGCATTCCAGAAAGGTTTATAAGACTGTTCATCTTTTCCTAAGATGACTGTATCCTGGTTCTGAAAATTTACTTTCAGCAGCTCTGTCTGCCCAGAAGGCAAAGCAACAGGAAATGTAACGTCATCTTAGCATAGTTTCAGGATCACTTGCAGAGTTTTTGAGCCTTGCCCCATGTATTGACCAACTTGGTGAGAGCACAAAAGCTTTTATATCAATGTAGAGCAGGGGTTCTCAACCTTTGGAGGCCCGGGTACCCCTATCACGGTCCAATTTTCTGAAGTACCCCCTGCTAATTAACTGCTAATTAATTGGATTAATCAATTAATTAATTAGGTAATTAGTCATTAAATAAACAGTACTAAAGCCATTTTAAATGTGACAAATGTCTTATTTAACTGTGTGCATGTGCGTGAGAGAGAGAGAACAATTTTAAATGTGAAAAATGTCTAACTCTGTGTGTGTGTGTGTGTGTGTGTGTGTGTGTGTGTGTGTGTGTGTGTGTGTGTGTGAGAGAGAGAGAGAGAGAGAGAGAGAGAGAGAGAGAGAGATGCAAGGATCTCTTTTTTCCCCCAAGTCACACTTCCCAAAATCAGCTCCTCCCTCCCCCACCTCACCAAAGTACATGGGGCAGATAAGGGGCAGGGCTTGGCGTACCCCCAGCAAGAGGTCCGCATACCCCTAGGGGTACCCGTACCACAGGTTGAGAACCTCTGATCTAGAGGAGAGTTTAACATGAATTTGAATGGCAATAACTAGTATTATGTAATCTTCCACCTATGATCCTTCCTGACTAAACTGCCCAAAGAAACAGCACTTCAGCAAAAAGCAAAGACCCAAAATAAAATTGTTTGTCATCCATTTAGTACATTCTAAAGAGACAGAATGTAAACGAGAAGAAAGAGGGAAATGGGTACCTAGGCTCCCCATTAAACTCATTTGACAGATGCACACATTTGCTGAAGCTACATTTCAGTATTGTCAGTATCAGCTTCAAGCTATACGAGGACCTAATATGGGTATTCCTAGAACTAATTGTACTGCATATAAGGATCAGAAAACATAGGACAAGCTTCAGTTGTATTCAGTGGAAAATGCAACCTAAGCCAAGTTATTGCCCTGCATGACAGCTATGCATATTTGCAATTGTTTCCAATATTTCCATGAGGAATGGATCAAAGTGCACTATAGCTCTCTCTATACACACACACAAACGCACACATAGTGCCCCTGTGCCAACCTGCACGGGACTCACCTGCAGCGGAGGCCACAGATCATGACATGACAGCTATGCATATTTGCAATTGTTTCCAATATTTCCATGAGGAATGGATCAAAGTGCACTATAGCTCTCTCTCTATACACACACACAAACGCACACATAGTGCCTGTGATGAACAGGCCTATGTCTTTTGGTTTAACTCCATTTTGATTTTTCAGTCTTTTGGATTCTCTGCCTGCTTGTTGCAGTGCCTTGGAGATTGGCAGGCGTCCAGCAACCATGAAGTTGCAGTTTTGGTTCTGTCCTGCTTCGGGAGTCTTATCTGTATGGGAACTGAGTTAGTTAGTCGTTCCCTCATTATTCCAACCACCTGTGTTAAACATCACAAGACTCTTTCAGTTGGGAGGGGGATGAGGAGTTTGAATGTGTGTCATCTTTTGATTGGTCAATTGCCTTTGTCCATCCCCTGATCCCCAAAAGTGTATTTAAACCTGTGCCAACCTGCACGGGACTCACCTGCAGCGGAGGCCACAGATCATGACATGACAGCTATGCATATTTGCAATTGTTTCCAATATTTCCATGAGGAATGGATCAAAGTGCACTATAGCTCTCTCTATACACACACACGCACACATAGTGCCCCTGTGCCAACCTGCACGGGACTCACCTGCAGCGGAGGCCACAGATCATGGTGGGAAGCATAGTAAGCTGTGCTTGCCTTTCCGGCACGTTTGCGGCACCCTAGGCCAGCAGAGCGTTCATACTCCGCCGGCCTAAATCTACTCAGGATAGGGCCATTAATATATGTTAAAACTCCAAAGGATGTTATTCCAGTATGATGGACGTGCCTAGTCTTCCTCATTTCTGCATCCCATTGCTATTTCCTATCTCAATAGCATTTCTTCTCTTTTTGTCCTCTGTGTCTAGTTGCTTACTGGAATTCCATCATATCTACTAAAAAAGAAAAAGAAAAAGGAAGGTGCATGTGTGGCAATGGGGAAATAAATAGATAAGGTTGCTTCAGAAAGCACAGGCCACTTTGTCACTGATGAGTCTTTTGGAACATCAGTGAGTAAACTGCGGTTTCCTGTGATCCATTGCTGACATACTCATCACAGCTACTGAAGAAGCTTCCTTAGATAGGGTGCATTCCATGAAGACATTTTCCTTCCTAGCCATTCTCAGGTTCTTGTCTTCTACCGATTTGCATATTTTAAGCCATGGTGACGTGGAGACAGACTGTGATATCCTTCCTTCCTTCCTTCCTTCCTTCCTTCCTTCCTTCCTTCCTTCCTTCCTTCCAGCAAGATGTCATTGACTTAGACCATGGGTTCTCAACCTGTGATACATGTACCCCTGGGGGTACTCGACTTGCTGTGTCTTATCAGCTGCAATTAGCTGTGAGTCAGCATTGGCTTTTAGTTTTTTAAATTTAAACTCCCGACACCGACTCACAGCTGACTCATAGCTGATAAGGCACAGACTCGCAGGGCTCCCATACAAAAAACCCCTCTGCCAAGTCTAAGTCTTAGACTACCTGGCCTTGGAACAACTACAGGATCGGTTCACTCATGGCAGGAAGAAAAATGATCTGAGCCCATTTAGCAAGGGAAAGCACCCACTCAACTTTCAGCATCTCAGGGAAAACATATTACTAGCAGCTAAGATATTGGTGCTGCAGTGGCTTAGTGGTTAAGACGCTGAACTGCAGACCGAAAGGTCCGTAGGTCAGCAGTTCGAGACCCAAGTGCCGTGTGACAGAGTGAGCTCCCGTCTCCTGTCCCAGTTTCTGCCAACCTAGCAGTTCAAAAGCAAGAAATTGCAAGTAGAAAAATAGGTACTGCTGCAGTGGGAAGGTAACAGCGGTCCATTAGTCATGATGGCCACATGACCACGGAAGCATCTTCGGACAGCACTGGCTTCTCAGCCAGAAATGGGAATGAGCACCCGCACCCTAGAGTCGGACACGACTGGCTTTCAAACAGGGGATACCTTTACCTTTAAGATATTGTTAGCTGCTAAACCTGTACCTGCATATGAAGATATATTTGGACCAGTTTCATTTACGTAGTCATTCAGGTTACAGTCTTGTTCTGCATCGATTGATTTTGCCATGAGATTGGCTCCAGGAGCGAATATTTTGAGCTCTTGCAGAGTGAAAGATCCTGCTATCTAAAATCATTCTATATAATTCCAATTATGACAAAACTCAGAGAATGTTCCCGAGGCTTACACAATAGAGATGTATTTGTACACTGTGACTAATGCAAAGCAATATTAAGTGAAAGCAAGGGTTTTCATGATATATACTATCATGTGTGAATCCTTGTGACCAAAACATTATAGCGTATATCTATGGAGTGCCATTCAGATATAGTCTAGTAGACTAGTAGAAGTGCCAATTCTAAAGCTAGATTTTTCAGTCTATGTCTAAGAGGAGCCATTTGTAAAAGACAATAATAACATGGTCCAAAAAATGCAACCAAAATGGTCCCAAAAATGCAGCATGGTCCCAAAAATGCAACCAATTTACAACATCCCAAAAAGCTGCTTTCCCAAAACCTTGGGTATGCCCAGTGACAGATTCATCTTTTTTCCTCTGAGCTGCATGCCACCATGCAATATCACAAACTGTGTTTTACATTCTCTTTCAATTAAAAAGAGATTTTCCAAGCAGTGTGATTGCTCTTTTTGACAAAACACCAATCCATACTTCTGTTGGGAATGCAGAACTCTGGGTTTTTTGGACCTAGGGCAGGGAAATCTTTCCACTACATGGGACTGGGAAAATGTTTTCCAAATACTTTTAAAATGACACTTTGGAATGAGTACTCATTGTCTACATTTTTACTGTAGTTTTCTTCAGTGGTTTTTGGCCCAATCCTATGATCTGTGTCTGCTGGCACGCACTGTTGCAAACATGCCATAAAGCACATTGAGACAGCGACAGGCCTGCTGGCAGAGGAAGCAACGCCCTCCAGAGCAGGTAAGCACCACGTTGAGCAGTGCAGGGGTGGAGGAGAGGGGGGGCGGGGAGGGGAGAAAGAGCGTGAGGGAATGCAGCAACAGGGAGTGTGTGGGCGGATCAGGCCCAAGAGGGGCGGAATCAGTGGCGCCGGTGTACAGCATCTCCTATCCCATTTCCAGGCTCATCTCTTATGCCACCGTAAAGGGCTTTGCACTGGAAGTGCAAGGTCCTGATAGGATTGGGGCCTAAGCAGTGGCGTACTAAGGGTGGGGTGGTGGGGGCAGTCCACCCCAAGTGCAGGCAATAAGGGGATGCCTTGCCTTCTGGCTGAAACAGGAGGCTGATGTTCTCTCCATTTGGCATGAGGGTTGGATGAGCATCTCTCTCTCCACCTCTGCAACCCCCTTTTGCTGTTCCATCAAGACAGGTGATATGAAGGAAGGCAAAGCAAGGCAAGGTGGAACCCCTCCCATCCTCTTCCCGCTCACTGGAGGAGAGTTTAGTGACCTTATTTGTGCATCTTCCTCAGGAGCAACAAACAGACATGGTGCATCCGTGGCAGCACACTGAACACTTTCGTGCACGAGAGCGAAGCCGGTGAGGTGTTGCTCTCTCTGTCTCTCTCATCCCCTCCCCTATCTTCTGTTGCCAACATCTGCCCGCTCCAGGTGTCAAATACACTAGCTATGCCACTGGGCATAAGATCGTTTCCATAAATGTTGGTATACCATACTATACTGTAATATATAATACTATACTATGAGTATAGAGCATATACTGTTCTGTACTACACATTCACGCGTGTCACTGGAGCATGGCGGGGGCGGACCGCCGGGGGGTGATGCGCGCAAAGGGTGACGCGCGCACTGCGCACGTCACCTCCGCTCCAGAAGAAGACCTCAGAGCATCCGCCCCGGGTGGAGGTCCACGGCCTTCTGACGAGGCCTGATGCGGCGCCGCATCATTTATTCGGTTTTTCGCGCCTGCGCAGAACGTTTCTGAGGGCAAAAGGGCAGCCCTTGCCCTCAGAAATGTTGTGCGCATACACGAAAAGCCTTAAAAATCACATATTGACACATTGGGCCTTTGTCAGAAGGCCCAGGACAGTCGACCGGGGAGGATGTCCCCGGGGAGGATGCTGCTGCGGAGGTAAGTGCTGTGGAGGCTATATGCAGGGAGTAAGGGGGTCATTAGGGCGGTGCGTGCGCCCTAGCTTTAGGGCGGCACGCGCCCTAGTGACGCCACTGTTGGTATACTATGCTAAACATTAGTATAATATCAGTATAGTATACTATACTACTAGATAGGGAAAAAATAAATCAAATAGAAATGAAACATAAATACTAAGATGGGTCTATATTTTGGAAGCTACAGTACCATGAATGACCACAGAACTCCAGTTAATTTGTTTGTTAGCTTGCTTCTTTAGCGTTAGCAAGACTGACACTGCCAGATTGGCACAGATGTATGAAGACAGCTGGAGTGGTTTGCTTATTAACTGGCGCTCCATACATTACACCTGTGTTCCATGGTCTGCATTGGATGCCAACTGATTTTGGAGTGAGCGTAAAGGGCTTCATTTTGACCTCACATACCTCATGTGGCTGAGATGTTGGCAAATTTGCAGACCGTCTCTCATCTTGTTACGCCATGCTAGCTGCAGTCATCCAAAATGTTTAAATGTCTTTCTGTCGTTCCAGTTTACATTAGTGACTCAAGCAAGATATTTTTATTGATGGAATCTTGTTCCTGAAAAAAGCAATTTGTCCTTGAGAGAAAGGACAAATGCTAACAAAGGCTTCAGCCATATTCAAGAACGAATTTAAAGATATACTTCAGTTTAGCATCAAAAGGCCTTTCAAAAGCTAACAGGTGTATGAAAGAAGGAAAGGCCTCTTTTAGTTTTATGTACGTTGTTTATTTGCAGACAAGCGGCCCACAAATATCATTCATTGCTCTATTTTTGAATGGGACTGGACTGCAGTGCTTTGGAATGGAGAAGAAACCTTTTGGGTCTTCCATGTGATTCCGTGGTAAGCATTTTTTTTTTCTATCTAGAGCTCCAGCTATCTGAATTTGCTTTTGACTCTACAGGCTTGCTAGACTAAATGAAGCAATAGGACACATGTAAAAATGGCTGTTATTAATCTGTGACATTTATAAATTTCAATATATACCGTATTGTCCCGAGTATAAGACACACCTGATTATAAGACGCACCCTTAAAGTTTGGTGCTATTACAAAAATTTAATTAAATCACTGGCATTAAATTGCAACAGCCTGATTATAAGATGCACCCCTAGTTTAAAAACTTAAATTAGGAGAAAAAAGTGAGTCTTATACTCAGACCAATACGGTAAATAACCAACTTCAGAAGGTGCTACAAGATTATAATGCACTTATGATAAAAAGGGGAAGAATAAAAAGGCATGATTTCAACCCAGTTGTGCATCATTAAACACACACACACACACACACACACACACACACACACAGAAAGAGAGAGAGAGAGAGAGAGAGAGAGGAGTTTTCTCCCCTTACATGGTTGATAATTTTCTTCTATTCATTTTTGGTATTTTCATCTTCCAATTTTCTCTTAATTTCATGCTTTGATCATCAGGCATGTATTCAGACATATGATTTCTTATTGCATTAATTAGATAATTCTTGAACACTTCTATATTTTTCTTCCATAACTTTTCTTTAAAACAGTGTGACATTAATCTTCATCTATCATAAACTCCCTCTGTGTGGTCTACTAATCTAGAAATTACTGTGGAAGGATAATTGATTTTTTTTTAAAGGTCAGATATTCAGTAGTCCTAGCTATTCAATTAGTAAATACAAGTACAGCATCCTGGAAACCTGACTCATTACATACAAATGATCTTCCAGTTCTGTCTCTGATAAGTTGGAAGCATTCTGATATTTCTAGCATGCGCAAGCAGGATATAGAGATTCATTTGTTTGTTCATGTGAACATTACAAATATAGAGCCCTCCTGGACTCTTTCTATCCACCACAGGGAAAATAACAATTGTTATGAAATATAACTGAGAACTTTTGAGGTATCCTCCCTAAAGCTTTATAGAACAGAACATGATTCTCTCAGAGAGAGAGAGAGAGAGAGAGAGAGAGAGAGAGAGAGAGAGAGAGAGAGAGAGAGAGCACAACCTTATTAATTTAAGAAATGTATATTCTGCCTTTCTGCTACAAAAACACTCAAATCAGTTCACAGCTGAAACTAAACTATATCAGAAACCTCTAATGTCCGTAAACTCTGTGATGGTCGGTTTCCTAGAATCTTGCTTAGTCCACATACTCTGGAAGGAGTTTGGCAAGACGTGTAAACTCACCAGGTTGTGGGAGACACTGGGCTTGATCCAGTCCTCTGACGGGAGCCTGACATGGCTGACCTGTGTGTGTGTGTGTGTGTGTGTGTGTGTGTGTGTGTGTGTGTGTGAGAGAGAGAGAGAGAGAGAGAGAGAGAGAGAGGAGTCTTTCAAATAGGGACCTAAATGTGAACATGATTCTTTGGGACTTAAGGAAATTGAACAATGTGAAAGAAATACTTCACATACGACCAGTTGCTCTGAAAGGTTCCTTCACGTCATCGGAAACATGTATACCTGTTTGCCTCATAGGGTACACTGTGGGTATGCATTATTCCAAAATGCCACTTGTATGCCCGTTTTTAAATCTGCATATATATTAGGTAATAGTCCTACAGTGTTGAACAATGCTGCAAAACATTTGCCACCACAGAGAGTGCTAAAAAAGGAGCCTCTTCCTCATCAAAAGCCTTAGAAGACAAAAAATAATAATTCTCAGCAGAGGGATCAAATCACCCCTCCCTTACATCTGCACATAAAACAGAAAAAAGCCCAATCAACAGCTAGCCAAATCTCTCACAGTATTTATCACCAGAAGAGCAGAGGGAGCCTGCGGGATTACTGATGATCACCTCAGGCTTGGCAGACCAGCAGGAAATCTCACCCAGTTTTCTACCCAGCTGGAAAACTAAATTTCGTATGTTGGCAACCACTGTGTTTGACTCAAAGCTAATTGTTCCATGACAAAATAGCTGCAAGTACCAGACAGGAGGCAACAAACACTGTTCAGCACTTGTGAAATATTCTAAGGACGATGCATGCTGGTGAGAATAATCATTCCTGTCAATTTCTCTGAGTTTAAGAAATAGCTTCCAAATTTGCAAACACTCCTGGAAGTTACAACAACCGCAACAAAACATTATTTTCTTGAAATTGGCTATTTCCATCGCATTTAGTTGCGCAATTTTGCTAGATGTATAGGATTCCTTTGCCACAGCAAAGTGGCCCTTGGTGATGAAACATAACATACAGAGGTTTGATGAAATGAGCAACGTTTTGCGAGATTGAAATGTGGTGGAAGAATTCCCAGGCAAGGCAAGTATTGTTTTGATAGCAGGCTGGGTACCTGAAAAGAAAAGAGAACTTGCTAAATGTCAAACGCCTTAGTTGAGAATGCATAGAAATTCAAGGGGCCAGCACCCTAGCTTGGAGCTACTCATTGAGGTATCTCTGGATTGTCCCCAGTTAATATCTCTCTCTCTCTCTCTCTCTCTCTCTCTCTCTCTCTCTCTCTCTCTCTCTCTCTCTGTGTGTGTGTGTGTGTGTGTGTGTGTGTGTGTGTGTGTGTGTGTGTGTGTGTGTGTGTGTGTGTGTGTGATCAGCCCTGCATGTTAAATGATGGCACACTCAGGGTGTCCTGGCCCTTTCCCTTGTTTTCTCCACTTTGCTCAGAAATCTCCCTAAACCACATGGAGAGGGTTCATCTGCTCCTGCTCCTTTACAAATGCCATTACATTTTATGTGCAGGACCAGTCAGTCAGGATAAGTATAAACTAAACTGGCCCTTCTGTAGGCTCTGCCAGGAGCTTACAGGAGAATGGAGAGCCTTGGCTGGTTGGAGAGATGATGGAACTACCAATTGTAGTTTCTCCGTTACTTGGGGAGTGGTTGGCTGTGTGTGCCCACTCCAGGAAGGTAACTGTCAGACTTGGGTGACAGCCCAGATGACAGAAAACATACCCATCTTATGAATTCCTGGAGGAATTAAATGGTGTTTCCTTTTTGCAGCAGGAACATTTACTAGAAACGGAGCTACAGCCTACAGGTCCATTCTGACGCAGCCGGTAGAACTGTTGTAAATGCTGTACTATTGTACCTGTACCAGTAGGGGGCAGTAATGCTAATTGGTAGGGAAACAAGGCATCCTCTCTCTCTCTCTCTCTCTCTCTCTCTCTCTCTCTCTCTCTCTCTCTCTCATCCTTGAGTAATGCATGCTTTTTGGCTACCCAGAGTGCTATTCTCAGGCCTTCCTTCCTTCCTGCTCTCTCTCTCCCTCCCCCCGAGAGAAGACATGTAGTTAGACTAGCTGTAGGATCCACATCCATCCTTTCCTACAAAGATGTACTTCCCTTAAATAAAATCACCTTTGACTTTTGAACACAAGCCTCTTGCAAACCTTCCAATATGGACTTTTCTGCATAATGTGCCTTGCAGTGCTTTATTTATGCCAACATTTCCAGGGTGGATGGTGTGCTGAAAAGTGACTGCCAGATTGATCTGAGAATGGGCTGGTTTCCAGTTTAACCCTTTCAGAATTCCTCTCAATATTGGTAGCAGAGTATATTTGGGAATGTGAGTTTAGGGATGCTATGCTGCATTTCTGGTAATCAAGTATTTCTGGTAATCATGCATTTCATGATCAACCAGCAGCAAGCATCCAGATCTCTGAGATCGATGCATTTATTCAGACCACTTGTGGTATAATGTCTGCAGAATAACATCTCATTTGCAGGAAGACATGTGTCTGGGCTGCAGAATGGCATGGCAGATGCCCTGTCTCATTTTAAGAATGAGCATGTCTGGGAGTGGACACCTTTGGCCAACTTGGAGCCACAAGCTGTGCCTCAGACTCCCTGGAGCCTTGGCTCAGAGAAGCATACTGGACCATTGAAACATCACACACTTGGGCAAGCTCCAACTGTACAATCATGGAATTCTGGGGGTTCACTGTGGGATGCAGGATGGGTGATATTTGGCCTCTCCTCCCCCGAACATTTGATGAGGGGATCAAGCAAGGTGGTACACACACTGTCTTCTCAGTTGTGGCCTTTTCACACTAAGGTTATTATTATTGGGGTATGCAGGCAAAAGGGTAAGTCTTTCCTCAGATCCTTGAATAAAACACTGAGCTACAATCAACCACTAATACTATCCAAATTCTCAGTTTCTATGACCTTTCAATGCAAACCTATTAATAAAAGCATTTATGCCATACTTACACAGATAGGTACTTACTTATTTGCCAGTAATGTCAAGATTGAAACACACAATAACCTCTGTGGAGGCCAACCAAAGAGATGAAAAAAATATATATATTTCTCAAGATGACTGTGCTGCAGTTTGCTGGATTTCATTAAAGGGGAATACGTGCACCCATCCCCCGTTTCAATTAAATGTAGGATTCAGTGAAAAGCCTCACTTTTCTGGCAATTACTTTGTTGTAGGTTCAGATTGCTAATCGTGTTTACCTTCCAATTGGTTTCAGTCACTTAAAGGTAATAATAGGTTATCTTGGATCTATAGCCTTTTAGTGGAAATTCACACCTGAATAAGTGTTGAAGAATCTGAGTCATATTAACCACAGAAGCTTTCTTCAAATCTAGGAACTTGGTATTATGCATTGTGCAGCACAACCCATTGCAGGTTTACTTGGAAGTAAGTCCTGTTGTTTTCAGTGGAGCTTGCAATTCTAGGTCCACTTACTTAGGAATAAGCATCACAGTTTCTCAGTGACAAGGATAAGTGTATTTACATATGTACCAAAACATGCATGTTCAAGAGACCTTTAATTGTTGACTCATGATGCATCCCCAAAGGAAGGTTGGCACTGGCAAGATTAGGCAGGAGGCAGAAGTAATCCAAAAGTACAGTGCTATTTATTGACAGACACATTGCAATAATAGGATGGGAAAACGCAACCAAATCAATATGCAAACAGTGATACATAATATGGTTTGCATTCAACTTAACAACTGTTTCCAGGGCAGCGTTATGTCTTTACTAAACTAGTGTCTCTGCCCTGAGAGAGGAGGGAGGAAGAAGAGAAGAGGAGAAAGGGAGGAGTAGATCCAAGGGAGAGAAATGCAGGGAGAAATGCAGGCTAACAGAAGGACGAGGGGTGGGGATGAAGCAAGAGACTAGCAGCCCATTCCAACCCAACTCCTCCGCAAGTCTGGCATAAGAGTGGCCTAAGTTCAGCATAAGTTAGGCGTACGTTATGTCTGAGTTATGTCAGAGTTATGCCTGAGTTAGGCAGGCTGCAGTTTCAGTGGCCCAGCACCACCCCAGGATCCAGGCAACACTTACCTCCCAGGCAGGCAGGCTCTCCAGGCTCCATGTCTGGCTCGGGCATGTGCAGGCCTCTGTCTGCATGTGTCAGCGTCCATCCATGGCAGCTGCCATAGGGTCTGCTGCAGCCCGGTCGCAAAGGGGCTGACCGCAGGCATGGGGGAAGAGACAGTCATGTGGCAGGCTCAGGGCAGGTGACAGGTGAGCGAGGTGCCTGAGCCCAGCCGCCACAGGGCACCCTGTGCATTAGCCACCTGCTGCAGGGGAGAGTGGCCATCCCCTCCCTCCTGCAGAAGGCAATGCCACCCCCAAGCCACGTTGAGACTGCACGTGGGGGTCATGGGGGGGTAAGCGGGGGAGGGAAGGGAAGGAGGGGGTGGCAACGTCACACACAAGGGGAGTCTCATGAGGTCTGGAACCGCCTCAGACATGACTCGCCTGTGCGCTGCCTGAAGCCCTGGGCCTCCAGGGTTGTAGCAATGCCACAAAGATTGCATCCCTGCGTGCTTTCTGCTCTGTGCCCCAGCCATGACCGAGAGATGCTGTGGGCTTGTCTGCTCTGAGCGGGAAGGGCTCACGCAGCTCATCACGCCCCCAGATGGGGCAGCGACGGCGCCTCGCGGCAGGCGCTCTGGCAGGGTGGGGGTGGCCAGCTTCCATCATCAGGGAGTGGGAGGGGAGGCAGACAGTGGGTGCTGGGGAGGGGCACGGGTGGGTCTGAAACAGACAGACAGACAACAAGGCTGGTGGGCGAGAGATACAGGGAGAGGGGTCTGCAGAGACCGATAGGGACACAGGGGGCACTCCGCAGATGAAGGTGATGCAGAAACAGGCACCTCTTATGCAGACGGACTTTGGGTGGAAGCCACACAGAACGGGCAGACCATGGGCGGAAGGGACTTCGTGACGGGCGGATGCCCTGGCGGGTGAGATCCCCGGTTGCCGAGCAGCCACTACACAGACGCAGCGGCCACAAGCGGCCCCGTTATGGGCTCCGTGGCGCCTGTCACTGTTTGCCTGCCTGAAAGGCCCCCCCAACTCCCAACTCCCCTCTTTGCCATGGGGGTCTGGCAGCCCCCCCAGCTGTGTTCACCCTGGGAAGGAAGTGGCAGTCCCTGGAAGGGATTCATGGGGGCTGTCTTTGTGGGGGGGCGATGCTTGTGTAACACTGGGCACATATTTTTCAAGGGGGCTCTGCCCGAGGGGAGTCTTTATTGTTCTGGAACGGTAGCTGAGATGGCCAGGCGAGGCTGCCAGGGGTAGTCACAGCAGCCAATCTGAAAGCAGCAGCAGCAGCAGCACATGTGTCCCATGGACCTGGAGATGCAGGCTGTTCCCCTGTGGAACCACAGCCTGCTCCATAGAAAGGGGAGGGACAGCAAGTACGACAGCCAGGGAGGTGGAGCAGCAGCAGCGCTGGCAGCTGAGGAGGGTTGCAGGGCTGGCTCCCTGACCTCTGGCAGCATCGAGGCAGACGACAGTGGGGCAACCAGACTGCGGGCCCAGGGGTGCTCCCAGGAAGGTAGGTGGTAGTGGACGTTCCTGGGGAGACAAAAAACAAGGGGGTGTTACATGGCAGCTGGTGTGTGGTAGCAATCGCCACTGAAGACAAGCCAGTGTGTCAGTTGCAAAAGCCTGCAGGGAGAGAAATAAAACACAGCTGATAGGTGTGACACACATAGCATGGTTTGAGCTGCTTACCCGGTTGTAAGGCGAGCATGATCCTGTAAGGGAAAAGGGTCAAAGAGAGAGAAGACAACACATATATTGGGTCACAACCATGGCAATCCTAGGAATACTGACCTGTCAGTTGACCCTGTGGAGAAAAAGGGGGGGGGAACAGCTGGTGTCTACAGAAGGTTAACAGCACCACCACACTCGTGGTGTTTTATGCTCACATGACAACAGGCGACAATCTGACACAACAGTGGTAAAGCAGCATGTATCCTATATATCATAGCAGGCATTGCAGGCAGGCATCAGACTACTCATTGGTAAAGAGGCATTTCAGAGAAGGCATTGCAGGCAGGCATCAGACTACTCATTGGTAAAGAGGCATTTCAGAGAAGGCATTGCAGGCAGACATGAGAGGGCACATTGGTAAAGAGGCATTTCAGAGAAGGCATTGCAGGCAGACAAGAGAGGGCACATTGGTAAAGAGGCATATCATGGCAGGCTATGCAGGCAGCTATGAGACAACACATTGGTAAAGCGTCATGTATCCTACCTATATTTCTATATGCAAAGAGGCAGAAGTCAGACCACATGTCAGCATGAACCCTGCTCTTACCTGCACTTACCTGCTGGTGTTGTTGCCTGTGGGGGGGGGAGAGGCTGGGAGAAAGACATGGGTTAGCAAATGGTAGCATGGAGGCAGCTGCCCAGGCACAGCTGTAAACAGTTTGGCCACAGCCAGAACAGCCCTCTCTGCCCTTGAGGGGGGCAGAGAGGAGAGAGGAGAAGAGAGAAGTGGTGTGTTTGTGAATTTTGCCCTCCACCGACAAAGTCCCACTTTGTGGCTGCTGGGGGACAGAACCCCACACCACGTGCTCAGAGAGAGAGAGAGAGAGACTGGGGGCCTGGGGCTGGGATTTTGTGGGAAAGAGGCTGGGTGGGGCTGGGTGCTGATAGGCTCCCTATCTGTGGCATAACTCTGTCCGTTTCCAGACCTAGCAGGCACAACTCCGTCCTAACTCTGACCTAACTCAGGAGTAGGGTGTTAGAACTTTTCAGGAGAGGGCTGGAGTGGGTAAGGTAAAATGGCTCCTATGGGTCTCCTCGAATTTGTGTCCACCTTTTTGGTCGACCTAAAATTTGTGTCAGCATTTGTGTTGGAGGGGGCGTGTCTGTGCTCGCCAGGGTCTGGAATCCAACGTTAATTGGTTGCCGCCCCCGTTACACCCAAGGTCCGCCCATGGTCCGCCCACTTTTAGGTTGACTTTAGGTCCAACTTGTGCTGCTTAGCCATTGGGTTGGAATGGGCTGTTCTTAGTCCGTCGGTCGTAACTTCAACCTAACTTTGACCTAACTTCGCCCTAAATGGTCGCGTTCCAGACCTAAAGTCACCGTAAACAACTTAGGCTGACTTTAGGTCTGACTTCTGCTGCTTAGCCCTTGGGTTGGAATGGGCTGACAATGCGCCAGAAATTGGCCAGGAAAATCAGAGTATGATTATGCCCTATGGAGAGAAGGGAGTGAGGGGTACAGCAGAGAGAGGAAACAGAATGGGAGAGATGCTGATGTGCTATGGAAATGGGAGTGTTTTATCCAGGGGACAAAAGAGTTTTCTGTTGGGGATACTGGCTCTGGAGAGGGCTGGAGAAGGAGAAATTGAGCCTGAGGATGTACAAAGGAGATGGCGGTTTTCCTTTGTTCAAGTGCTATAATCATTGGAGTTGATTATTTGACTGCTGCAAGCCAGGGAATGATCATTCCGTTATTAATTTAATTATTATATTGCATCATTATTAACTATGTAACTCCCTGCACAGCGAGGCAGCCACGCCAACGGGATGTGAGCAGTATCCCACGGGGAGTTTCAGGCTCTGGGGGCCTTCTTGGGTTTCTTGGGTAAGAGAACATTCTTGGGGTAAGGGAACATTTGTTCCTTTTCCCTGGGGTATGCCCCCACTGGGTCTATTTGGAGCTGTGCCAACAATTTAGCTGGCACAAGTCCAAGTGGACCTGGGTCAGGGGATCAAATCCAGGAAGAGGGCTAGGATATCGGCTATACTACTGCTGCAGATACTGCCCTCTTCCTGGCATTGATCCACTCTCCTCTCTATCTTTGCCCTGTTCCTCCCAAACCCGTTCCACCCCCCCTGCCCCCCCCCCTCTGTACTGACTTACCAGCATTGGCAGGTGTCCTCCAACTGCTGGTGCATGGACCCATCCACTCGCCACTTGCAGCATCGCGGACTGCGCTGAATGGTGTGTTGCATTTTGCAACATCCTTAAGGGTGTTCTGGCAGTATAAGGCCCTTTTAGTATTGGGCCAAAAATCTGGTAAGGACACCTGTGTCATCATCATCGTGCAACTCTAATACAGTTGTGTGTGTTTTTCCCCTTTGCAAACCTGTACACCACTTTCCTACTTGGAAATGATGAGGCTGGTCCTATCATATGCAATACACTATATGCACTGTATGCAGGTAATGTGAGCCCATGAGCCTGGAATCAGTTAAGAGAGCCATACGGCCCAATCCTATTGGCATTTATGATGATGGAAATGTATGTATTTATTGATTTATTTAAAAAATTCCACCATTGTAAATGCCTCTGGGGTGCTGTAAATGGCAAGCTGTTGCCACATGCCTCCGAGCCGCTAGTGCAAGTGGCCAGAAGATCCTCATACCCACCACTTATTGACCTGGCCCATGCCAGAGCAGGTAAGGTGACGGTGGGGGCAGGTTATGGACAGCTTAGGGCGAGGAAGGGGGAGGGCAGGGGCAGCTCGGTTGGCGAGAGTGGGAGAGTCACACATGCTGGATCCTATCCCCCTTTCTCGACCCTGACCCACCACTTCCTCTCCTCAGACTTACACCTGCAAAATAGATGGCATGGATCTGAGGAAATCTATTGGCAATCGGGCAGCTTACTGGGAGGAAACGAAACATTATTTTTATGTGTCTGATTGTCCCCGACCATAGCATGCAGTATGCACTCTGTTGGCATGACTACATTCTATAGACTGGTGGGGGATAGGATTGGACTGACAGAATCTGTGGCCTTGCCACTGATCCCTCAGATTTCAGTTTGGGCAATCTTTAGGTGTCAAAATGCTTATCATATGACAAGAAAAAGCAATGCCTATGGGGTGTTGGGTCTCATATTCAGCATTGAATAGCTTTAGCAAAAATGCTTGAATGCACACTTGGAAAAGAAGAAAGGAATCATCGTTACTTTATTTGGGCCATTTCCTGTTGGTGGACGGAGCAGCCCTGACTGAACGCAGAGTACATCATGCATTGGCTAAGGGAGCCCCTGACAGGCTAATTTATCTGGGGAAAGAGCAGGACACAGTGAAGAATATGTTTCATCTTACAGGCTGACAAGATGAATGCTTTGAAGAACTTGGTAAGAATGAAAGCAAAGAAATGGGTCACATTAGAACAAATCTAGCCTCACCTTTCTTTTCTAGGGAAAGCTATTCTAGATGCTGCTTCTGTTGTGTCTGCAATTTGTGTTTCCTTGTAGACACCCACTTCAAATGTGACATGTTTCTTACACTGACATACTTCCCAAATGGGGCAGGGACAGGAAAATCTGTGGTTAGGCAATCATAGTTCATATACAGTGGAAAGACTGATGTGCAAGCACCGTATTGTACACTATGCGCTTTTTCATGCACAAAAATTTCTTTCCATTTTGTTGATGTTGAAAAGGGCCCTTTGGTACTTCTAGGTTGTTTTTTTCCTGTCGAGAAGCAGTAGGTCAATGGCTACCCCACAATCTCTATCTCACAGCATGGTTGGAGGGCACAGGATGTGTCCACTTTGCTGAAGTTAAACAGATTTAGGTCTGGTTGGGTCTTGAATTGCATCATCAAAGAAAGAGCAGGCTATGAATGTCATAGAAAAGTAAATCCCATCTACGAAGGGAATGAAGAATGAAGATGCAGCAATAAGCCACACAGGCAAAAGTCAAATACAATAATTCACATCCTCCTACCATATGGGAAGACAGATAATGGAGGAACTAATTGGGAATATTCCTGCAGTGATTGAGCCTTAACGTGGGGCAAGCCATCATTACAACATGTGATGATCCTCATGTTATTGAAACCAGTGGTGCCTTGGCTATGTATGTTGGCGATAGTTGAATCACTTTGACTGGTTTAATCCCCCAATTAGATGAGCGGTGACAGCTGAGACCGGGGGTACTGCAACCAGCATTGCACAAGTGCACAGTTTCTGACTGGGTATTCACCCCTGCTAAAAACAACAACCTGCAGCTGTGACAGAGCTACTATAGTCTGAAGCTGCATTTGCACAGTGCTGGCTGCTACATCCCTGCCTTTTCTGCCCCTTCTTGGTGCTGAAAGATAAGAGTGGAATTCCTCTTCTCCCTTGATCACCACGCTTAGTAAACTGCTTTACCAACCTCCACTGTGTGGCCTATTTCCCCCCCCACATAATATGTTACCTATGATGAAGTGGATGGATGAAGATTCCACCCACTGACATAACATTCTGGCTGACTGCAAAATTTCAAATCCTAAAAAATAGCTCTTGTACAATATCCATGCTGAGCACCCAAATTATATGTATGCTTACTCAAAAGTAAGTTCCACTGAGGTAAGTATGCATTGGATTGCAGCCTATATCTGCTGAATCCATGTAGAATCCAGGGACATGCGGTACGGGCAAGGCAGGTGAGGCAGCCCGTCCCATCGTAGTCCATGGAACAAAGCCGCAGCCTAACCTTGAGATTGCATGCACACGCTGCCCGCTTACTTGGGTGCAAGTGGGTCACACGCAATTTCAGGGTTGGCCTGCGGCTTTGTTTCATGGACTACGATGGAGCAGGGCTGCCTCACCTGCCGTGCCTGCACCGCACATCCCTGGTCGAATCATGAGTAACAGAATTGTGGAGAGACTTGAGGAGCTAGAGGGGAAAGCAGCTGGGAAAGGCAACAGGGACTTGGGGGCATGAAACCTGGGGGTTGTGCTCATCCCTCACTGCAGCCTGGTAAGAGCAACCTTGCAAATGCTGCATTGAAACACAAATAAAAATCTTGCCTCCAATGTAACGTCTGCAAGTGGTTTATGACAATGCATCCTGATGGTTGAGTGGGATAAGAATCCTCTCCACCATAGAGACTGGAGATTCATTCCATTCGAGGAGTAATGGAGTCAGAAGAAGCCTGAAGATGGAGTCAGAAGAAGCCTGAACCTATTCAGAGCCTTAGAAGTTGGTCTGAAGATTTCTATACAGACACAGAAAGCAGTGAAGCGGAAGCCTGTCTATTGCTTATTTCTAACCCTGTTTGGAAAAACGTGGGACCCAGAGCAGAAATCATTCACCCACAATTAGGAAATCCCATGATGGATTATATTCATCAGTCATATCTATGTAAATGTGTGTACACAACAATTTAGAGCCATGTCTTACACTGCAGTGTAGAATTTAATTTTTTTTTTAAAAAAAAAGATTTTGCTTGTTTAATATAAATGGAAATAAGGAAGTCTTGACATTAGCAGTAGCTTAGCAAATCTGTTTCAGAGAAAGCTTTGATTTGCAATGCTGTGTAAATCACTCATTGTTCTTTGCAAACTATTTCTTCAGCATAGGAGTGTAATATTAAATTACGACGGGAACTAGAATATCATCTCTGCCATTGAGTTCTCTTAGATTTTCCAGATGATGGTAATTTCCAACCAAAGATGCAATTGGAATGCAAATAAAGTAGAGAAGTACTGTAGAGCAATATCTACCAATCCATGTTACCCTTTCAAGAAGTTATTTTGTAAACTATGGTCACTTATTAGGTGTATGGTTAAACATCTGCCATTATGATGAGTAGTAGGGTCCTCTAGGTCCAGAAGCGAACGGACACCCTGCGGGAAGTGTCCTAAAAATGCAGTTAAAAATGTCACCCCATGACATCATCACCAGAAGTGATGTCACCACTCCCCCCACTACAAAGGGCTTCCCAGGCGCAGGGTGGGCGGGCAGAAGTTTCGCACTGCCACCTGCCCCCACTTTTTGCATCACCACTGCCAATCCTGCCACCCATGAGGTGGGGTTGTTGCCTCCCACCACTTTGTCCCCCCCCAGCGCGCCACCCAGGGGCCCACCGCCCCTCCCCTGGCAATGCTTCTGTCTAGGTCACCACCAAAGGAAAAAAAAAGGAGGAATGCCTTCCTGTACTTTTCTGCAGCAGTGATGTGAGTGCCGATTGGAGCTGGCACTTTTCATCCATCAGGGCTTGGAGCTCAAGGTGTCTCAGTAAAACTGTTGTGGCAGGGCGAGATGTGATCAAACTCCAGCCTCACCCAGCAGCCCACCGATCTTTGCTGAGAGTGAATTAGCCACTGCTCCACAGTCAGTCACGAGACACAAGGGTTAGTACTATGAAAACGTTATTTTGCACAGGATTGGGCTGCCCCTTCTGAGTAGACTTGCATAGGATTGGGCTGTTTGAGCAGGTCAGAATAAGAATCACAACGGTTCCTGAAGTGTGATTTGATCACTAGTAGCATATATCATTTGCTCTTTTGAATAAGATATGTTGCAATGACTTTCGTTTTCTACAACGCAATCCTTTTTACCATGGTGTAAAGTGTGAACTTGTTTCTTGACATACTTCCTGAAACAAGTAGTTAAGATTTACAATTCCATTATGAATAAAATCTCTTGCAAGAGGAGAAAAACATGACTGTAAGGCAAGCATACATTTTCCATCACTGCACAGCAGTTAGTCTTCAGTGACTGATGTTGTTTGTAGTTTGCGAAAGTAATATTAGAGAAACTGCAAATAAGAATTACATTTTAGCAGATATACTCATTGTTCATCCCATATTCTGTTTCATTCTCTAGTAAAGTGAGAGCTTATTACTGCCAATAATGAAGATAAAAAGCCAGTAAACCTTTTCGCATAGCTTAATATAACTATAAACATTGATGAATTACACATAATGAAATCGTCATTATGACAGAATTGTCTTTTAAAATGATGTATTTAGGGGTGAAGTCTATAGTACACACCGTGCAGATGAATGCAGAGACAATAAATAATGGGGAGAGCGAGACTATAAAATGTGCACATATCAAATAAAAAGAAAAACATGTATAACAGATTCTTTTAAAAGTCAAGTTGACTATAGTAGAATACAAAAAGGAGTTGCAAAGCATAGTCTTTTCCCTTTTGTACGAATCACACTTCTGTTCAGGTTTTTGTCATTTTGAACCATCATATGAGGAACATGTCTCTATGAGCCAACGTGAGACTATGAATAAAATACTGGATTTGTACTTGTCCAATGGTGAGTCATTCATTCCCTGGAAAGGGGGAGGATCTCTGGCTATTGTTTTATTCAAAGAGCATAGATCCAGTCAGTGCTTTCCAGTGCAATCCTGACTAAGTCAGTGCCAGTGGGGCCACTGGTCTGCCGGTGATGGATGTTGTAAATGTGCCATAAGGCATGTTTTCGACACCTGGCAAGTAAGTGGTGCCAGTGGAGAGGCTGGCGCCACTCACTCAGCCTGGGGCTGCAGTCAGTGACGGCGGACACAGGTAAGGCCTGTGCCGGTTGGGGCAGGGCGTGGGGAGGATGGACCGGGGAGGACCGGGAGGGGTGGCCATTTGTGTGCTGGCCATTTTGCTGGTGCACATCCGAGGAGACCCATTGGTGCTGCTGGGGCTCTCCCCAGGGGAAAGGGTCATACGTCTGTTTCCCCTGAGGTGTGTTCCAGCTCCGCCGGCACTGGTCCAATCCTGCTTTTGCACGTTGCAGCAGCCCTAGGCGGGATTGGGCTGTTAGTTAGCTGCTATAGTATCCAACCAGAAAGTAGAAGTGGTACCTTGCTATGTATAATTATGGGCCACTATGAACATTCTACTCTATAACCTCTTCCACATTTGCGGCCTGTTTGAACAGTATGTGCCTGACCTTCTTTGTGTGATAGGAGAAGGAATATGCATGTCATGCTCCTCCTACATCTTCCAAATAGGGGAGGGGCAGTGACTATCAGTTGGGCAAGTATCATCCAAATCTCTCCAGTCCGAAGATTTCAGAATGGTGGCCACTATAGGGAGATCACTTTTGAATGGTTGCATGCAGAGGCGTCGCTACCCCCGTTGGCGCCCGGAGCAACGGGAGGGTTGGCACCCCTATAATTCAATATCGCCGCGGCCTATCGGCTGCGGCGCGCTCCGGAGGGGGTGGGCAGCGCGCTCCGGGAGGGGGCGGCGGCGCGCTCCGGGAGGGGGCGGCGGCGCGCTACGGGAGGGGGCGACCCCCCCTCAATCGGGAGAGCTGGCTGGGGAGTCTTCCCTGGGCGGCTGCCCGGGGCCTTCTGAAGGCCCGCGCGAGAACAGTATTTATACCGTTCCTTTTGTGCATGCTCAGACTGTTACCGAGGGAAAAAGGGCAGCCTTTTTCCCTCAGTAACAGTCTGAGCATGCGCAAAAAGAACGGTAGAAATACCGTTCTCGCGCGGGCCTTCAGAAGGCCCCGGGCAGCCAGCCGGGGAAGACGTCCCCGAGCCGGCTCTCCCGATTGAGGGGGCCGGAGACTCGAGTCGGACTCGGAGACTCGAGTCTCCGAGGACTCGAGTCCGAGTCCAACTCGCGTGCGGGGCGGAGCGGGGCGCCCTTCGGGAGATGGCGCCCGGAGCCAGTGCTCCGCTTGCTCCGCCCTAGTTTCGCCTCTGGTTGCATGTGACAGCAATGACCAAATGATGTGGAGTGGTTTATTTCAGCCGAGGGGATTTCCATCACATGCAAATATCTTCAAAGAAAGGTTTGTACTGGCATGGAGAAAAATCACCGTAACTAGGTGACTCCAACCTGACTATGCAATAAAAGCTATCACAAAGAACAATTTAAATTGGCTTTAATGTGGCAATCATACCATGTTACCTGCCCCATCCGACTTTACTTGTTAGCATGCATCCCATTTTACATGAAGAGTTAAGTAAAATCTAACTCATTTAGTATGCACATGCTGCATTTAAATTTAAATTTTAAAAGATTAAATGGCTGTTGTTTTTGTGCTGCTGTTGAACCTTAGAACAAATAGAGAGCTAGATGGTTGCTGAGTTGATTCTTCAGAGTGGGGGAAAAATATTCTGTCATTCACATTCAATCCTTTGCAGACAAACCTGTTTTTGATGGGGTTTTTTGTTTTTCTTGTAATCACACTGAAACTCATGTGTTAACTTCACAAACGTTTTCTCCAAATAACATTAAGATTCTGTCAAGGTAGCAGTCAATCAATAAAGTTCTTTTAATTTCTACCTTATTAGGCAACTAGCCATTTAATTCTAATTCAAGGACTTTGCCGTTTGTTTTTATACAGTATTATGGCATCTGGGTCCATCAATTCCTGGCAAATAGAAGGGGCAGAAATGGAAGCAGTAACAGATTTTACTTTTCTGGGCTCCAAGATCACTGCAGACGGAGACAGCAGCCAGGAAATTAAAAGACGCTTACTCCTTGGAAGGAAAGCTATGGCAAACTTAGACAGCATAATAAAAAGCAGAGATATCACCATGCCAACAAAAGTTCGCATAGTCAGGGCGATGGTGTTCCCAGTAGCAATGTATGGTTGCGAGAGTTGGACCATAAGGAAGGCTGAGCGCCGAAGAATAGATGCTTTTGAACTGTGGTGCTGGAGAAGACTCCTGAGAGTCCCTTGGACTGCTAGGAGATCAAATCAGTCAATCCTAAATGAAATCAAGCCTGACTGTTCCCTGGAAGGACAGATACTAAGGCTGAAACTCAAATATTTTGGCCACCTAATGCGAAGAGAGGACTCTCTGGAGAAGACTCTGATGCTGGGAAAAATTGAAGGCAAAAGGAGAAGGGGAAGGCAAAGGATGAGATGGTTAGACAGCATCACCGATGCAACGAACATGAAAATGAGCGAACTCAGGAAGATAGTGGAGGACAGGAAGGCCTGGCGGGATATGGTTCATGGGATCACGAAGGGTCGGACATGACTTAACGACTGAACAACAACAACAATTTGTTTATTTCAGTTTTTGTCTTGCCTTAGCAGACCCCAGCCTGGCTAACAACACAGAATTAAAAAACAAAAACAGAGTGAAGTATAACAAAATCACAGTAAAAGTCATTTTAAAAACAGTCAGCTAAAAAAATTCATTCTGAAGCCCAATCCTATCCGAAGCCAAAAAGGCATGTGCTGATTCCAGTGTGTGTGTGTGGGGGGCAGAGCAGGAGGCTTTGGAGAGGAAAGGGAATTTAAATCCCTTTTCCCTCTGTAAGCCTCCCGCCCTGCAGTGGGTCTCCTCGGACCTACACCAGCAATTTCGCCTCAGTGAAAGTCTGAGGAGAGAAAGGGGCAGGGAGGCTACTGCTGAGGGAATACGATCCGGTGTGCCCTATCACCGCCGGATCCACCCCCTCTTGCAGCCTTCTCACCCCCCTTTCCTCCCCTCGTCCCGTTTTTTGCTCTCCCTGGGCATCTTACCTGCCTTAGCGGGTCCTTCTGGTCTGCTGACGCAGGCGGGAAGGCTTTCAGAGCCTCCAAGCTCTTTATATATAGATATAGATATATAGATATGCGTAAAGCAATTGATCTAATGTATGAAGCATATGGTTGAACATTTTTGTTTTTATGGGCTCTGTTGTTCTCGCAGTTGTCTGTCAGTTGGCAACCTTGCTAAATCACAAGCGAATATTTGGGGGTAAACATCAAATCATTACACCAGATGCTATCAAAATTATCTTCTAAAAGGCGAGTTTCTGAGGCAGGAAAGCTGCAAAGTTTTTCTATGAGCACTACTTCAAATTACAATATATTTTAATAGCATAGTGCAGCCATTTGGATTACTTCTATTATCGGACACCTTTAGTGAACCTTCAAAACTAAGGTTGTAGGCCAGTGATGGCGAACCATTTGGGCTTGGTGTGTCAAAAAAATTGAAAATGCCTAACTTGACTCTGCTGATATGTCACCCCCCGCCCCAACTTTTAATAGTACTTTGACTATTGCTACTTTTAATAATAATTTTGAATTGAACTGAACTGAAAACAACTATACAGCAGAACACATTGCATTTTATTTAAATCAATTAGTGACTTTTTTGTTGCTGAGTTTTACTAGATAATAATTTGAAAGAGGTCTGCCAAAATCCCTGCCCTAAATGTTCAAGACAAGCCTGTAAAACTTTTGTGAAAATATGTATCAGGGCCCTGGGGGAAACGCTGGCGTGTCACCCAAAATGACCTCGCGTGTCATCTGTGACACGTGTGTTATAGGTTCGCCATCATGGTTGTAGGTGAAGCTTGAAGGGAACAAATACTTTTTTCATAATATTTGTGAAATATTTCCATGTTCCATATGGGTAAGAAATAAAACTGTCAGAGTCAATGCATGGCTCACAATAAAAGTTGCACTTGTCATAAAATTATGTTTTTAAATAAGTTACATTTGCAAATTGCTCTTCAAATTTATGTGAAATCTTCAGTTTTGTGTCTGTGTGTAAAAACAAAAAAATACAAGAAAACAGCAAGAGTGACGGCCACCTCAAGGGAAGAGCAGCCTGGGTACACCTCAAGGGAAGGGGACAATCATCCCCTTCCCCTGGTGTAAGCGGCTTGAGGCCCAATCAGCCTACTCGAATGTATGCCAGCTCTGAAGCTGGCGTTCATTCAAGCCCTCTATGTAAGGCTGCACCGGGCCAAGAGAGGGCTTTGGATATTGGCGGATCTCACTGCCGATATCCACGCCCTCCCCCTGCCCGGTGCGGCCTCCCTCACTGCTCAGTCCGCCTTCCCCCTGCCCCTACACCAGCTGGTACAGGACTTACCAGTGGGAGCGGGTACAGTCTGCCGGGGGAGAAAGGGTCGCCGGCCTATGCACCGGCGGCTCTTACTCTTCAGGTGCTGCGAAAGTGCTTGCGCTGGGGGTGTGCATGCTCCCCCAATCTGCACAGGATTGCGCTGAGCATATGGTTAATATCTGATTTTGAACCACCAATTTTATTTGATAATTTCTTTAAACTGCATAGCATCATTTTTTTATGTTGATCCAACTGATTTCAGACAGCATTTGGAGTTGCCCCAGTCTGTCTTGGATTTCCAAAAGTAGGTTTGGCAGGAAAGCACAGCCAAGTATGGCAAAATGAGGTGGGGGTGGGTTTTCCTCCCTCTCCTGCACCCTCCTTTTGGTCTAAAAATAGATTCCCTTCCCTTCTGTTTTGTAGATGAAGAAGAAGGGGAATGCTTCCCGTTAACTATTTCTAGTGATGAGTATGCACCTCAGGCTGCTATCCTATGCACACTTACCAGGGAGCAAGCTCCACTGAACACAGTGGGATTATACTTCCAAGTAAACATACATAGAATTGTGCTGTGCCTGTCAGTTTATTTATTCCCTGGTTGTGTCCTTAGTCTTTTATTACAAGTGCTTACTGCAGATGAACACAGGAAAGTGAAGGAACAAATCAAAGATAACCAGGGACAAAATAACTCACCCAAAAAGAAAAGTGACTTGACCAGGGGCCACTGTCCTCTGCTGATTTCAGCAACCTTGGAAATCATGGTTCCTGGTTTCAATCATGCTTACTGGTATCACAAGTTCTGATAGGCAGAGGGGTCTGGCTCAGTCGGTAGAGCCGCCGCCTTGCAAGCCCGAAGATCAGCGAATAGCAAGTTCAAGACACGTCACCAACAAAAAACTGTGAAAGCCTCCATGAGGAGAGATCCCAGCTGCGTTGGTTGAGTGTGGGAGGCGACGGCCAGTGGAAAAAAGCCAGACCTGCAAAAGGATACCACCTGAAATGTAGCTGTTCACAAAATATTTGACATTTATATATTGTAAAAAAAAAAAAAAAAACATTAGGGGGGTTAGGAAAGCCTGCCCATGTACACCGCCTTGGATTAAAATCAGAGGAGGAATCCAATGACCAAGAAAGGCGGTATATAAATACTGTATATTATTATTATTATTATTATTATTATTATTATTATTATTATTATTATTATTATTATTTGCTTCCTGATAGCTATCTCACTGCCAGTACACCTCACAATAAGTCTGGGCTGGGAGGGAGCTATCATTGACCTGAGCCCCAAATTGTATCCAGTCTTGGGAGGGATCTGGTCTTCATTAAGACTTGGGGTGGACCAGATGGAGGAGAACTGTTGAGATTACCAAACAGAGATTGTTTTTATGAAGCATTATCTTCAAGGGTGGGAGGGAGGGGGTGGGAAGAGTGATTAGGTGACAGGGGCAGGGTGGGTGGCAGATCGAGATCATTTTCTATCTTTTATGAAGCATTAACTTCAAATTGCAGATGAGGGAAACGTAAACATTGTGGGTGAGGGTCACAGATGGTATATCAGCCCAGTCCAACGCAACTCTGTGGGCAGTGATACAGGGGTGCCAACATGGTGCCTGCTGCACCCCACGGGGGTATTTCAGCCTCTGGAGTCTTCCTCATGGTAAGGGACCATTTGTAAGGGAACATGGTGCAATCCTGTGCCAGGCCACCAAGTCTATTTGGACTTGAGCCTGCTCTATCACTGGCAAAGGTCTGTGCGGACCCAAGTCAAGGGATCCGGGCCAGTAACGGGAATACGTTTTGGCATATGCTGGTGCTGCCCAAACTGCCCCCTTTCTGATCCCAATCTGCCACCCTCCCTGCTTCTGTCGCCTAACCACTCTGCCCACCTCCTGCCTCCCACCCCTGCATGATTTTACCACTGCCAGCAGGCTTCTGTTGTCTGCTGGCCTGTGGAACTGGCAGCACGTGGTGGCGGCTAGGCCACACACACTAGTGTGTCACAATTTGCAACAGCTAGAAAGTGCCTTACATTGCCGGAACACTCATTCTTGCAGCATAAGGAACGACTGGCTAGGATCAGGCCATGAGTGTATCTATTGGTAGAACAGGGAACTCAAGGAATTGGGATGCCAAGGAGCCTCAAGGAATCAGCATCAATCTCCAGGCGATGACTAAAAGCAATCTTGGAGATTTTAACAGGGCCTTCAGGAATTTATAACTTATCATTTTGGGGGGATATATACAACAGAAGAAGTTTCAATCAGAGTTGGCAAACCTGTCAAGGATCTCAAATATAAACAACGCTGTTCGTTTTAAGACAGGCTGATGATATGCTATTTCATGTCCAATTATATTTGTGTGTGTGTGTGTGTGTGTGTATAGACAAAGTGAGTACATGGCTATATGTAGGCCCCTAAGTATCCACTTAGGGGCCAGGCAACCAACAGCAATTTCCATTTCCAGTTGGGTGACGGAATGTACAACCTGGTGTTTGGGTCGTGTCTCCTGGAGGAGTGCACTGCTCTGACAGTGGAAATTCAACAGAAGTGTTTATATATTCTGTAAGGCTCCAACATACTGAAAGAGCACAACTGATAGCATAAATGAGAGCTGTGTGAAGGCAAAACAAGATTGCCACTTCTCAACAGACTCCATGCTGCTATGCTGGAAGGAACTGATTAAATATTTCCTCCCCTGCTGGAAGGCTGCGGTGATCACAGAATCTACCTGCCTCTTCTATCTTATCTGGTGTCTGAGAAACATACCATGCAGTAGAACAAGGACTTGGACTATCTCAGCCTTTCAGCAAAGCAAGTTATATTTACCAGTAAATGTGTCATGAGGTGTTTTGTGTGTGTGTGTGTGTGTGTGTGTGTGTGTGTGTGTGTTTAAAGACATTTGCAAGCAAATTCCTTCTTTCATTAGTATAAATCAGCGGTGGGGAACCACCGGCCCCAGGGCCGGATCAGGCCCCCGAGGCCATCCGGTCCGGCTCCCGGAGAGATTGCCGGGAGCCCGCCCAAACAGCCCCTGGAGGCTCCGCCGGGTCCGCACGTCACCTCCGGAGGCCAGGAGAGGGCCTTTGCATGCCTCAACCCCTTCTCACCAGGCCGTTGACCATTTCGCACATGCGTACCACGCCGATGAGGGCAAGCTCTTGCCCTCATCGGCATGGTACGCCGGAGGTGACGTGCGGACCCGGCAGCGTCTTCAGACGGTGAGCGCGGAGCCTCCGGAGGCCGATGGGGGGGGGCGGGGGGAAATTAATTAAATAAATAAAAATGGTGCCTGGCCTTACGGCCGGCCCTCAAGCAAATTTCTAATATTTAAAACGGCCCTCGCCAGGGAAAAGGTTCCCCGCCCCTGGTATAAATGATAAATATGATGATTACGTTTCTGCATTAGCCAAAGTCCAAAGATGTTTGACAAGCGTTAATTATTATTGAAAAAATGTGTGATACTCTGCCCCCAAGCCATTTAAGGTTAAAAGTCAGCACCTTAGATTGGGCCCAGAAAGGAAGTGGCAGCCAATGCAGCCACTGGATGAATGCTTCTGTTGGTTCATGTCATACTAAGGGTGCAGCAGCTAGTTCTCGAGGCCATTTGCTTCATTCACATGGACTCCTTGGTCAAACTTAGCCATAGAGTTGGCCAGGGCAGTTAGGGTTGGGACCCATCTCTCGTGTGACTAATCAACTTTGTGTGCTTCAAAATCTAGACGCTCCCAGGATGCGGTTTTTGTTCACAGGTTCACATTGCTGTGTGCGCAAGCAAGGTCTGACTGCACATGAAATTCTCCCAGAAATGAAAGCCAGGCAAAGCTTCTTCAAGGCTAGACTACTGTGTGTGTATTCTGTGTGTGTGTGTGTGTGTGTGTGTGTGTGTGTGTGTGTGTGAGAGAGAGAGAGAGAGAGAGAGAGAGAGAGAGTTATCCTTCTCGGTCTATGGGATCTGAGGCCTCTTGCCATCAGTCACATTACTGGCCTGGTGCCCGGCACCACATAAACATACCTATCAATGTGTCATGCATCCTGAATTTGAATAAAAGAAAAAAAAAGGTCTCAAGCAACTACCACATAGGCTTATTGTAAAGATAACACGAGAATGGAAAGACTTGTGTGCTATTTGACTTCTCTGGCAGATGTGCAGGCCAAAATTATTATTATTATTATTATTATTATTATTATTATTATTATTATTATTATTACTTAGAAGTAACTTGTACTGAGTTCAATGAGTAACAGTCCAATTGCAATTGCAGAAGTCTATTTTGCAAAATAGCTGGCGGAATTCTGATGAGGCCGATCGGCCCCAGCCTCAGTTACACCCAGGGAAGGGGACAAGCGTCCCCTTCCCTGAGTAGACTTTCCACCACGGGGTGTCTGCCTGTCGCGGAGCATGGGATCCGGCGGGTGGCCTCGGCTGCCCAGCGGATCCTTATGTTAGAATTGGGCTGTGAATGTCTATGACTTCATAGTATAAAAATCAACATCTGTTTGAAGAGAGCAGGGAAAATTCCCTTAAGTTATGTGATTTATTTATTCTATCTAAGCTATTCCTTTATTGCAAACCAATGCACATCTGTAAGCTTTCAATTCCTTGCCTGCAATGGGCATTGGTGAATGTAATAGATAATTTAATTGTTCCTGTGATAAAAAATAATATGAGGTTTATAACTCTAGTGCATGAAGTGTAATTCTATATGGTGTGATAAACATATTCTGTCCTCTGGCTCATGGATGGATAGATGCACTTCAGGCCAACGTATGCCTTATCATTAGGGGATGAAAACTGACAATGCTGGAAATTTATTTGACAACTACTCAGGTGTAGTGAGCAACAAGAAGTGAATACCTCTCCACATATCTGACCAATCATCTCCTTTCTGGCCCAGAGCAGTGGCTGCCTCTGTATTTAACAGGTCATTTGTTTTCACCACTGCTCTTGTTTGGCTTCTCGGTACATTGCATTTTATGCTATTTTGAAGGTTCCTGTTGTGCAGGGTCAAGTGAATGTTTGTGTTAGATGCGGTGCAGTGAAAGAATTACAGATGCTTGCTGAGTATGCATTTACACAGATAAGCTGCATCTTTGGATAGCATCTAACAGAAGATGTATCTATAGCTCTTCTCCTGTAGCAGTGATGGATGACGTGACAGTTTAACATGTACAAGTATTTTCTCAACACTTTCATTTATTCACAGAAATAGCCATAAATCAGAGAATTGCTAGGAGCTACCAGGACCAAATTGAGGGAAGACATACATTTATGCAATGTACTGCTAAGTGACGTCCAGCCACACAAACTCCCTGGTGAAAAAAAGAAGACAGAATTAAGCACATTGATTTTGAGCAATACAGTGGCTGGAGGATAATGCACAGAAGCAGACTAGTATTTTTATGGGTTTATGCTGCTTTTAAAAACAACAACACAAAAATCCTTCAGTGCTGAAAAGAGCTAGCAAATTGAGGTTATATGTATTGCGGTTGCAAATCCAGGAATGGTAGATTCTGTGGTTAAAATTTATTTTCTACTATGTTATTCTTCCTTCATACTCTTCTTTGGTAGTAATTAGGTAGATACACTTCTGGATAAGTATGTTTAGCACTTGGATTAATGCAGTGTTGAAATTGCAGGGGGGGTTGAATTAGGGGCCCAAGCCCCTTAGATTTGGTGATGGACACCCTTAGCTGATTATCTTAGAAGGTTACAAGGGACATTATTTGGAATAATGGGAGAAGAGGGGATGGGGCTTGTGAATGTGATGGGCAGCGCAATCCTGCCTAACTATTCTAGCCGAATCCTGTCGTCGTTCCAGACCGATCAAGATCGGCCCGGAGGTCTACCCTACATTTGTACCCTTCCCCCGGTGTAGCATGGCCTGGCCCCAATGGGACTCCTCGGATTTCCAGCTATTTAACTGTCGGAAGTAAGAGGAGGCCATGTAAAGGCCACGCCAGTCGGGAATGGGACGAGGATATGGCGGGTGCCATCCCCGCCCCCTTCCGTCCCAGCTCAGCCAATGGAACCCCTCCCTCGCCATATGGTCTGCCCCCTTTGGGAGATCTCTTACCACCTCTGGTGGCCGCAGGGGCGATCCGGCAGCGGAGTGAGGGCATCTGGTCTCCGCGCCAGCAGCCCTTACTCTAAAGTCATCGTGAATGTGCTTCCGGCGGCGGAGCACTTGCTCCGCCGCTAGATATTTATGCAGGATTGCGCCGTGAATGTTTACTTGTTAAAGTATTTATATGCTAGCTTTCTCCCTGACTGGAAAACTTGGAGATTAAGGTCCTCCACTTCCCCCATAATGTGAGCATTAGATTTATTTGTTTATCTATTTATTTACAGTATTTTTACCCTGCTTTTCTCCCTGAAGGGACCCAAGGCAGCTTACAAAACAAACAAACAAAACAAAACCTACAAGAACAGAAACATAAAATTATAATTAAAAAGCAATATACAAAGTTAACTAAATCCCATAAACAGGAACAATCTTAAAACAATAAATCAACTATTACAATAAAAATAAAAATAGATTCACGTTAATAATAATAATAATAATTAATGGGAATATTATTATTATTATTATTATTATTATTATTATTATTATTAAACAGTATTTATATACCACTTTACAACAAAAAGTTCACAAAGCGGTTTACAGACAAAATAAATTGACTAAATGGCTCACCATCTAAAAAAGATGCGGAAGAACACCAGCAAACAGAAAGATGCCTGTCCCAAAAGGGCTCACCATCTAAAAAAGATGCGGAAGAACACCAGCAAACAGCCACCAGAAAAGACACCGTGTTGGGGAGAAAGGTGAGCCGTTGCTCCCCCCCTGCTAAATAAAAGAGGAGCACCCATTGAAAAAGTGCCTCTAGCCCAGTTAGCATAAAGATAATGTTCTTTAAACTTGAAAATATTGGAAATGGGCAGCCCAATCCAACTTAAGTTCCGGGTGGCGGACCTAGTGTTCCACCACCCAGAATAGCCTGGAGTAGTAGCAAATGTGCCATAAAGCATGTTTGCTGACTACTTTAGAGCAGGGCAGACCGGTGCAAGGCCAGCCTGCCCTGCCCCGCCGGCCGAGGACTTGGCTCGCCGCCAGACCCAGGTAAGGGTGGATCTGGCGAGCAGGTGGGTTGGTCAGCGGATAGGGGGAGGGACGGTGGAGCCAGTAGGGCGGCCATAGGACCAGCTGTCCTGGGCGGGGCGGGGACATAGCGTCCACCATATCCCGGTCCCCGCCGGGCTCCGTAGGGCGGCTGGGCCATTACACGGCCTCCTCTGACTTCCGCCAGCAAAATAGCTGGCGGAAATCTGAGGAGACCTACAGGCCCCAGCCGCTGTTACACTTGAGTAGACTTTCCTCCGCGGGCTGCCTGATTAGGTAGGATTGCGCTCTAAGTCATAAGAATTTACCCAGGTCTCAAATGCACAAATGATCATAACTTGTACAGTAAAACCTGAAAATATTAATCTTGTCCCTTAAATAATGTTTGCTATATTAGCTCTGTTTAAAAAAGACACACACACACACACACACACACACACACACACACACACACACACACACACACACATTTTCCTCCAATATTGCAGCATGCAATATTATAGCATGCTCCCAGGTCTTTTCTTCCTGCACAGGGTTTCTTGGATCTGCACCAGCCATGAGGCTCGCGCAGATCCAAGTAGCCCCACTGAAGAGGCTGGGGCTTTACTTGGGCTAAGGGGACAAAAAGACCTCCTCCTCCCCTGCAGTGAATACAGTGTGGGCCATGTGGCTGTGCAGATCCGGTGCTGGTTAGGGTTGGGCTGTGAGTCAAGTAATTAATTACACAAATGACTTCTGTGCTCTCCTCCTAAAGCTCATAAAGCCCTTTGTAAGCTATGAAATGACTACTTTAGAAGGGGGGGAGCCCTAGTGATATGGCAAATACACCACTACTTTCATCAATGAATTTCTGCCAATCTGAAGAGAGTTTTATAGTGTAGCCACTTGATGCAAATTGCACAGTCATTTGAGCATATGTTTTCCTCACCTAAATAGAAAGCATTTTGCACCACATTCTCAAACATCTTGTTTCGTTATGCCATGAGACTGGTGCGCCACATGCCGCAATATAACATAATGTAAGTGAACAACAATCTGGAAATGTAGCAAAATGTCGAAAAGTTATTTTTCAAGTGCACAACAACAGGTTGCAATGTTTACAGCATTGTGGCTGTTCTCTTTGGTTTAACAATTTTCACATTTATTCCATGATGAGCAAATGAGATCTGCTTTAGAAAAGAAGTGCAGTGACCGGGATTACCCAGAAGAGTTGCTCCCCACCTCCAATGAAACTGTGCCAATGTCTGTTGGTGGAGTCTCTATGGATTATCAAAAGTCTGCAGTGTTTGTCTGATTAAATAAATATCATGAACTGTTAAAATGAACTCTTGGGTTTTACAAGTTAATAAAATGCTGTGCTTCCCATATTTCTTGCAAACTTCATGTTCTAGTAAAATGTGCTAAATATTTGCATTCTGAAAAATATTTCCCATACACAAAAGACAGTCACTTTCTAAGCAAGCAGCCCATACAAGTTCCAATGCACATACAGAAATCTGTATAATGAGAGAGTCTTCTGTAATTCTTCCCATCGGGCAGCTTGATCCTGCATAAAGATATGCAGCAGGCCTAAAGGGCCGGCTGCAGTATCCATTGCCCCAGGCTGCGTCGGCGCAACCCGGGAAAACCTCAGGAAAAGTGGACATTTGTCCCCTTACCTGGGTGTAGGGCTGCCTGGCCCCAATGAGCCTCCTCAGTTGTACATCAGCTCTGGAGCCAGCGTACATCCAGGGCGGTGGGGTAAAGGAGGACCAGGAATGGGCTTGGGATATCGGCGGAGCTCACCACTGATATCCCTGCCCCTTCCCAGTCCAGGCCGGTCAATGGCTGCCCTCCCTTGCTGCCCGGCTTGCCCTCCCACTGCCCCTGCACCGACCTGTGCAGGACATACCTCCGCCGGTGGATGCCGGGTCTAGTAGGTGGTGGAGTAAGGGCTGCTGGCCTCCGCACTGGATTTTCGAGGTCAAAGAAGCCGAATTGTTCTTCCGACCTCAAGCCTGACAGCTTTTGAGGTAGACATCACAATTCAAGTGTGAAGGATCACTAGCCTGCATCCCCAAGCCACACAACCTCTTGTGACCTGTTCTGGTTCTCCCTCTGACTCTCGCTTACCTAAGGGTAGACACTAAGTCCCTACTCCTGCTCTTTGTCCTGCATTATAAATACCTGACAGTTGTGGCCACCCTGGCTAAGCTCACCATAAGGAGAATCTGAGGTAGGTGAAAAAAATTCATTTCAAAGGCCAATCAGATATAGAGCAAAACATTCCTCCCTTTCCCCTGAGCAGTGACAGCTAATCTCAGACGGTCCTAACCAGGTGGGTGGGCTGGGTCACAAGCTCAGCTATTGTTGGAATGCTGGTGGGTGATGCAGATTGAGCATGAGCATGTGCTATTCTGGCCCTGCCCCTCAGTTGCTTCAGGCACCAATCATGTGCCAGCCCAGTCCCCTGCCTTGTGCATGGCAGAGACCAGGCAAAGGATGCCCTCACCCATAGATGTTGGTGGGGGAGGGCAATCTAGAATTTCCCTCATTCCCTCAGATAAATCACAGGAGAAGTTCTACTAGGTTCCAACCAGGATCTTGTTCTAAGATGCATCATGGAGTAGTATAAAAAACCTGAAGGTTAGACCAACAGAGTGGCCTAAGTTTACAAAAAGAATCCTTCCTTACAGCTGCACAATTGCTTTCAAACATGACAGTGGTTATACTGATGCATCCCTTTGCAGTTCTGGGAGTGCATCAAGGCCAAGGTCTCTTTATGGTAATGATGTATTATAAAACAGGTAATTTCTGTATACTGTGTATTTCATGCCTCTCTAGTCAGAAGCAGATTAACCAGAATTAAATTTCACACTAATCCACCCGAGGTCCAAAGCGCTCCATTAAACCTTACTGAATGATAGTTTGCAAAAGTGCTGAAACTATTTTAATAGATGCTATAAATGCTTTTAATATTATAAGGCATCCCAACTAACAAGTAATTGGAAAAGAGTGGTACATTTTACATAAAATGAACAGAGTTGTTAAATTATTTCCAATGAAATTCCAATATTTTTTCCAGGCATCTAAGAGTTGGCCGAGCATCCCATAAAGAGATGCTCGCGTTTACCTGGCCGTCCTGGAAAGACGCACAGACAGGGAGGGGGCGGGGACGCCCCCCATATCATGTTTCTGTGGGTGGAGTGTGGGAGGGGCAGTACCTGTTGGGGCTGCTCTGGCCACACTCTTACCCAGTCTCACCTGAGCGCAGCAACGGTTTTTTCCAGGCATCTAAGAGTTAGCTATGCAAGCCTTCATAGTATTGTTTAACATGATTGTATACATTGGGTCTACACTGTAGACTCTACAGAGTAAACAACATGAATAAGGTTGGCTGAATTGTGTGTGTGTGTGTGTGTGTGTGTGTGTGTGTGTGTGTGTGTGTGTGTGTGTGAATATGTATGCATAAATATATAGAAATTTGCTTGCTCCTGATTTGGCCAATGTTCTCCCGGGCACAACCCTAGAACTTCCCACCACTTGGGAAAATCAGCTTCGGCCTCCCTTGTAGGAGAGAGAGCACTAAGGACCTCTGGTATTTACTTTTGTAATACTGTAGTTGATTTGTTCACACATATACAAGAAGAGCATCAGGTAAAGGAAGAAGAGTATCAGGTGAAACCAAACAGCAGCTGCACTCTTAACAGGCAGCAGGTCCGCCACACTTCACATCAGATCCCCAGAGGTAAAGTCACCCTTGCACCCCAAGGTTCCTTCACTGAGACCCCTCTCAGGTCTTGCCCTGTCCACTCCAAGCTACTTATTTTCCTCTTTCTCACAAACTGCATTTATTTATTTATTTTTCACATTTTTATACCACCCTTCCTCCAAGGAACTCAGGGTGGTGTACATAGTTCCTCCCCTCCTTTTCTCCTCACAACAATCCTGTGAGATAGGTGTGGGGATTTGAACCTGGATCTTCCAGGTCTAAGACCAACTCCCGAACCACTACACCACCCTGGGTATATCAAATATCACACACACACACACACACACACACACACACTCCTCAACTTACATTCCTGGGATCGCTGAGAGGGGACCTCAGGTTGGAGTCAGGGTGGTTTTGCTTAAGGGGACCTGGAAAGGTTAGCTGTCTCCTCCAAAGTAGGTACCTGCACTTAGGTCCGGAGGAGTTTGTGTAGATAGGACCCATTACAGTTGTAAATTCATTCTTGTAATTAAATAATCGTGGCCCATTTTTACTCCAAGTCATCTTGTCTCTTGTGATTTGTGGTGGGGGTACCTGGGGGAGACTGAGGTTTGATTATGGGGTTCTCCAAGGAGTCCTCAGATTCAGATGAAAGGGACAAAGGCTTGTCCCAGCCATGTCTTCTGCACTTGTACTGTAAAGTTTCCAATCCTTTTTTGTGTTTGGTGCTTGTGGATTTATTACAACTGTCTACACAAAAGAAGATCCTCATATCAACATGGATCCTCAATCCTCAGAGGAAGCATGTGGACTGGTAACCTAAGGCCAGATTTGGAAGCTAATCTTTCACATCTCAAGTGGGATTGAGAATATTTTCCAGCATCTTTTCCAGTTTTTGTAATAGCTAGCTTTACTTTTTTTCAGTATTCACAGGTAAACAAAAGAAGTGATATAACGGTCTATTGTTTTCTGTACCTGAAGAACCCCAATCATTGCCTCTCTAATCACCTCCAGGAATAGCAATTCACATCTTTCAGGCTTCCTCACCCATCTCCTTTTCCTAATATCCTTATATTTTTAAAGTAATTTATTATCTTTATTTTTAATCTGTATTAGAACCATTTCTAATCATTAGAACAATTATGCAACACAGGGTGGGTTTCTGGACCTTTAAACTTCTTGAATATTAGAGTTTTGAAGAAAAAAACAGCTCAAAGAGAGATCATGAATACATAATGAATGAGCAAACATTTGCATTAGATAAATATTTTTCTCCTCCTCTTTCAGTATTCAGTGGCTGAATGGCCATCTGGCAAAGGTTTCAGTTGACAAAAGCTGAAGCAATAAATGAATAGATGCCTGTAAGATGTTCAAATGTCAAGTCATGGCCCATCAGACAAATGGGCACCACCAGTGAGGTACTGTGAGCCAAGCATAGCTGGGAAAAAGTGTTCACAAAGGTGTCACCCATTCTTGGCTTCCTGCCACCTACAAGCACTAGAGAAATTCTACAACTAGGCAGGCCATTCACTGATATTCTCTCATTATCTGCAATCGAGTGGAGAAGGAAATGCTGCGTTTTGAATGCCACTCCATACATTTACACCAATCCAGAGATTAAGCACATGGAACATTTATACTTGTGGAGGGTCTTTTAAAAAAATATTTTCAAGGAAGGCAGAAGATTTCTGCTGGCAAAGAAATGTGTACATAGAAATCTGCTTCTCCCATGGGAATGAATGGGGCAGTTCTTCTGGTCAGAACCACTTCATCAGCTTTCCAAGCCCAACACACCACTACACCATCCTGGATGAAATGCTATTGGTGTGTCGGTTTCACCAAAGGATACCTCTCAAGGGGCCACCACCTATTGGAGGAAAGGCGGGATACAAATGTGATTAATACAATAATTATTCTATACTTTTGTGTTCAGTGCATCATTGGTGCAATCTCTGTGGTCTAATATGGGAAACCTGTGTGTGGACTGTACAGCAAGTCCTCACTTAAAGTCGTTTCATTTAAAGTTGTTTTGTTTTAAAGTTGATGGGGAAATGCCATAGGGACGTTTACAATTATCAATTAGCCTATGGTAAAATTGGTTTAATTATAAGTCATTTTGCTTAAAGTTGCAGTTTCCAAGAAGAACCTATCGGCAACTTTAAGTGAGGACTTGCTGTACTATATCAGGCTAGAAGTGGTCAATCGCATGACTTAATGTCTGTTTGAGGGAAAGACATGTCAATACAGTCCTACCAGATAGCCTTCCACCCAACATGATCTGAAAATCAGACACAGGTTTCCCACTGCAGTGAGAATTAGGCCAGAATATGTTTCTTGATGCAGCTGCAGTGGCTTAGTGGTTAAGATGCTGAACTGCAGACCGGAAGGTCGGCAGGACAGCAGTTTGAGGCCCAAGGTGCTGCACGATGGTGTGAGCTACCATCTTCGGCCCCAGCTCCTGCCAAACTAGCAGTTTGAAAGCAAGAAATTGCAAGTAGATTAATAGGGACAGCCTCGGCGGGAAGGTAACAGCATTCCATGCTCCTCAGCATTGAGTCTTGCCGGCCTTTGGTTTCAACACCCGGAAATGAACAATTACAGAAGTGAACATGGCAAAGAAATGGCTGCAGTGTTTTAAGAGGTGCGTTGTATAGGAGAAAGTGATGGAGATGGTTCAGTTAGGATTTTTGTGCAATGATTCTGCTATTTAAAACTGCTTATAGTAATTTTGCTATTTTGAAAAGGGGAAAAAATATTTTGTCGCAGACAAGGTCTCAGCAAGGTTCAGCAGTGTTAATATCTCATATTACCATTCCTTTCTCGCTAATTGCAAAGATGCTCAGATGTATGCATATAAGCAAATTTAAAATAAAGAAGACTAGAAGAAGCAAGAAATGCCAATTGCAGTGTTCAATCATAGTCTCCTTTAGTTTTGCAGTCAGCAGAATATTGCCATCATTTATAATAAAGAAGACTTTGTGTTCTGAAGCTGAAAACATTAACAGTATGCAAATTGGCAAAAATGTATCAGCGCAGCAGTTCACACAGGTGTATAATATATTTCAGAGTTAACTTCATAAGTCTTTGCATAAAGCGCACTGGAACATCAAAGAATCCTGCAGTGTGGATGTGATCCTGGAGATTTATCAAAATCAAAACAATATGGGATTTTTAAAGCATATTTATTTGGGCATTCATTGTCCAAAATCAGGTGTTATGAAGTTGTTATTGTGATGCTACACATGAAAAATGCAGGGGGGGGGAGAATGTGTTTATCTGCTTGACCGGCAGAGCACGTGACACTAAATCTGAAACTGTTCCTTGGTTTATCCTCCCCTCCACTAATTATCCCCACCTCCTGTTTGTGAGAAGGAACTGTAGCTCAATGGCAGACCATGTTCTTTGCAGGCTGTCCCCTAGGTTCACCGCTAGGCAGGGCTGGGAAGGGCCTTGTCTCAGAGGCGTCTTGACTGTGGGGGTGGTGGGCCCCAAGCAGCAGGTCGCGGGGGTGTACCTGGCGCCAGATCCGTGGCTCGTTCTACCACTGACTCCTCTTTGTGCATCCGTTCCTGGCTGCAAGTTTGGCCCTCCCGGGCACCGTTTGGCTCCAAAAAGGGGCCGAAAAGTGCCGGGGAGAGTTTCCGCGCTGCGGCGGCACGCAAAGATGACGTCCCACCCACCCCCAGGGACGGGTCGTATGGCATCCTGTGGGGGGTTGTATGGCGTCCCGTGGGGGTGTCACAGCAGCGCCTCCCCCATGGGGGTGTGTAGGGCCACTACTGCTTTGTCTGGACCCTGGTGTATAAAGCAGCTTTGCTCTACCTATTACTGTGGGAAGGGAGGGGGGAAAACAGAACAATCAACCAAAGCACCCCCTTCCTATGGTAGAATAGGAGCCAGTTGCTATCAACCAAACATACACAGGAGTGGAGGCTGATTAAAGTTTCATAAGAAATATTTTACTCACAGTTCCTAGTTTCTTACATGCATCTTCTGAAATGGTCAGAGGCTCCTACTACTTTGGAACAGAGAACTTTAGAAGCTGCTCTCTTTGTGTGAAAGTGTGGGGGAGGGGGATGTGGTCTGCCATTGTGGAGACACACATCCTCCTGCGATGGTCTGGAAGGAAGAGGGTGTTGTGGAGAAAGGGCAGGAAGGAAATAGTGTTAAGGACCACACCTCCCGCAGGGACCATAGTGGGGCAGGTAGATGGTCTCAGGTGACTGGACAGTACACTACCCTCCAGAGTCCTGCAGGTGGCGTTGCATCCAAATCCCAAGAGTTGCATCCTGTGCTGTCATGTTCCTTTTATGTTTCTGGTGAAAACCCTGATTTTTCCTTCTCCTCTCTCTCTCTCTCTCTCTCTCTCTCTCTCTCTCTCTCTCTCTCTCTCTCTCTCTCTCTCTCTCTCTCTCTCTTTGGCTATCTTTTTTCACTCACTGTAGATCTGCCTAGAACCCCAGAGGCTTTCGTGATGCCTCCAGAGGCTGCTGAATCACCAGGGTCCCTCCATCATAGTTTATTGCTGCCCTTTGTTTAAGCACTATAAAAAAAAAACTGACCCTGAATCAGCTCATTGAAACCTCCCATTGAAGTTCAAAAGTAGGAAATTCAAAAAACCCAGGTGATCACAAAAGACTAATCCCCAAGAGGAAAGAGGGTTTACACGCAGTGGCTATAAACCCAGTGGCTATAAAATCCCCAAACAACCCACCCTATGCATTGCCTGACCCAGCTTTAAAGCATTTTATGCTCATCATAGGTTGTTCCCATTCCTTTGGGGTTGAGAGAGCTGGAGAGCTGGGGACAGCATGAGTAAACTGAGATAGTGCGCATATCTAGTTTAGCTGTGTCAGGATGCCTTTCCTTTCAGCTTGCTTTGTCAATCTCCTTGTCACTCTTGGTATTCCGTTCCTTTTCCATTTCATCAAAATACCCATGCTTTTTCCTTATCACTTGCAGTTATCTCTCCTATGGTTCCAAAACCTTGTAACCCCTTTCAATAAATCCCTTATAGTTTACTGATTTTCCTTCCTGGTGCAAGTTCACTTAGGAGAGTGGAATTGCCATATCTCTTCCACTTTCTATTTCACTACAGTTTACTGTTGAGATTTTGATGGGAAAATCCCCAGGATTTGGGGACTTCCAAGAGGGGAAGTAGAGGGGTTTCCAAGGTGGCCTCTTTCTGTCTGGGCTCCCTAGCTTTGGATGGTGGCAGCAACTCAACTACCAGGTTGCACAATAAAGGAACTAGAAAGCAGGGCACTACAGGCTACTGGCTTGCCACTAGGCACTATGCCCCAGTTGGACTACCTGCGTTCCTTACAACGCTCTCTTCTTCACCATTTTCCTCCCTTTCCTCAATTTCTATTAGCTCCACTAAAACTTGATGCACTTTCCCTGGTTCTTCGACTGTTTTCATCCTCTTCTCTGTCTCTGCCACTACTGTACAGAACCTTACTGCATGAATTACCTTCTAGTCTTACCACACCCTATCTATTGACATACATCCTTTTGTCTGGGCATCATTCCCTGCTGCCATTTCCCACATCCTTGCCATACGTTTCTTCTTTGCCTGCTGCTGCCCCATCTGCTGCCATTCTGCAACTCAAATGTTACACGTTTGCATCATCCCATTTTTGCATCTACAGGCTTCAAACTTTATATTCTGATCTATTCAAATTATATTCAAGACAGAAGAATATATTCAGAAGAAGGTCATTATGAAAGGCGTTTGATGAAGCTCAATGAATTCTGCATCAATGTGATAAATTTAGGGGTCCTTGGAATACAAGATTTGGAGATGTTGGATTTGGTGGTTCCTTGAATGAATTCCCAGTTATAGGCTAAAATCAGTGAGTGGGATTCGGAATTGCCACCATTGTAACTGCAATACAGAGCATAAGTGAAAGTGGGCAGTTGCTGACATTCCATGCCCTGAAATGGTTGCAATTGACAAATCAGGTTAATATCTTGAGATTATCAAAATAAAACCCAAACTAGCATATGCCTGTTACTCCTTTCCTGATCTGGGATTATGGAATACAAGAATCTGCCATGATAAAGAATCATCAAAATGTTCCATCAACATGATTGAAACTGTTTTGCCTCTTTTTAGAACAATGCATTTTTTTGGTTGTGGCTTGCATCTTTCAGCAATTCATTTTTGTCATGCCATGGCTGTTGGCTTAATACTGGATAAAAAAATGATGACTATAATTATCCTAAATGAAATCAACCCTGACTGTTCCCTGGAAGGACAGGTACTGAGGCTGAAACTCAAATATTTTGGCCACCTAATGTGAAGAGAGGACTCTCTGGAGAAGACTCTGATGCTGGGAAAGATTGAAGGCAAAGGGAGAAGGGGAAGGCAAAGGATGAGATGGTTAGACAGCATCACCGATGCAGCGAACATGAAAATGAGCGAACTCAGGAAGATAGTGGAGGACAGGAAGGCCTGGCAGGATATGGTTCATGGGATCACGAAGGGTCGGACACGACTTAACGACTGAACAACAACAAAATATTTATACAGGTGCCCCCTGCCTAATGACGTTCTGCTTAGCGGACCCCCCGTATATATGACTGAGGGACACTAGGTAGAATGTTGTTGGTCACCTTCCCTATCCTTTTAATCTCCTGGAGTTTAAGGCCTGTACAGAGACCTGTATGCTCCTCTCCATAGGCCTGTTCCTGGCTCTGCAGGCCTCTGTGGGCCTCAGAATGGCCTGCGGAGTCCTCCATAAGGCATTTCCAGTTTTCAGAACTTCCTGTTTGCTTCCAAAAACCAAACATGCCTTATGGAGGCCTCTGTGGGCCATTCTGAGGCCCTCAGAGGCCCTCAGAGGCCAGGGATAGGCTTCTTTAGAGGCGTGGGGCACCATACAGGTCTCTGGAGAGAGGCCAAAACACATTTAACATGGCTCCCCTTAACAACGGGGTTCAGGGAACGTATCCCCATCATTAAGTGGGTGATACCTGTATTTATTACTCAGTATTTCTATATTGACTCAAAATGTTCAACCTGCCATCATAAACATAAGCATTATTATTGATGATAATGAATATAAAGTCCAAACTACACTTGGGGTCAAACTATATTTGGCTTAACAGACTCTTAGCCAATCCTATCATGGGCTTACGGCTGCAGATCTTACAATCCGCCACCATAAGTCCTGGTGCAGCATTGCAAAAGGTGCATCATTGTCATGCATTGCCAGACCACTGGAGAAAATGGCTCACCCAGGCTGCACAGGAGTATGGTAGCACTGGGGGTGGTTTGTGGGCAGAGTGAGGATTGGGGCAGGGAGTGGGGCAGGCAGGGGGTGGTGGATCTCAGCAGCAGTTGCATATGCTGGGATCCTGTCCCACTTTTCATGGCCTGACACGGCCCCTGAGGTTCCTTGGACCTGTGCCAGTTAAATAGCTAGCGTAGGTCCATTGGGGGCCAGGCAGCTTACGTGGAGATCAGTAAACCATATTTTTTATTTATCTAACTTACTGAGCTGTTTGGTTACACACACACACCACCACCACCACCACCACCACCACCACCACAGGATGTAGTCCATTGGTGCAGCTGCATTGTATGGGCTGGTGGGGGAAAGGATTGGGAAATCTGTTTTTATTTTGTCAATAGCAAAAATAAATAGCATAGTGTTGCATGCAGATTTTCATGGCTGTGGGTAACTGACAAGGTTCTTAACTGTATGGGTTCTGCAGCCATGTCAATGTAAAAATAGATGCTCTGATGGTTAAAGGGACCTACTACTTTTGACCTCAGAGTCTTTCAACATTACCTCGGTTATTCAAAATTGGCATCCATATCCTATTAGCATATGTCATTTCCTGCTAGCGGTTCAGTAACTTTGAAGATTTCGTTTGGGAAATCATTAGAGCCTCCAAATTTCATGCGCGCCTTGTTTCATGAACCCAGATTAAAACATAGATTAAATTTGGAGGCTCTAATGATTTCCCAGACGAAATGTTCAAAGTTACTGAACCGCCAGCAGGAAATGACATATGCTAATAGGATATGGATGCCAATTTTGAATAACCAAGGTAATAAGTTTTTAAAGACTCTGAGGTCAAAAGTAGTAGGTCCCTTTAACCATCAGAGCACCTTTGAGCAACAGACTGATGTTTAACTGCCACCACTCCGTAACATTCTTTTTCATCCAGCAGTTTTTTACTGCGAAATTGCCTTGAGAAAGCTCCATGAATGGAGTGAAACGTCGGCTTGGGAAGTAGGATCCTGTGTTGTTGTTATTGTAAGAAAACCCTTTCTGTGTATGTGAAACCTGCACAATATAAAGAAATCTACACAAACGACAAACGCGATAAAGGATTTTATTTCTCTATTTTTACATTGACGTGGCTGCAGAACCCATACAGTTAAGAACCTTGTCAAATAGCATAGTGCTGTGGCCTCACTATGGATCAGGTTCCCCACAGATGCTATTTATTTTAAGAGGAAAACTCCCATTGACATCAATGGGACCTTTTCTCCTGAGACCAATAACAGCCGCAGAGAACCATTCTTGATAAACAATGTTGGAGGCAATGCCCCCTCCCTCATGCTATGGACTTGATCTAAATTGGTGCTCTTGTTGCTATTAACTAAAGAAAGACAAAGCCCATCAGGGCTAATGATGCATTAAATGTCACATGTGGTTTGATCCATACTTTGTGAGGTCAGTTGAGAACCCAAAGTCTGTGCTATCATAAACTCTCTTAAACTGCATATGACCAGTGGACAAAATTGCCATATGATTCAAAACCAAAATGTGACTAGAATAACCCCTCTTAGAGTTTATTGCTGGATTTTGTCATAACAAAATATACATTCTGTTCTTATTCACCAAATAGTCTAGACTAGAGCATGGGTTCTCTAGACTACAGCATTTTGTTCTTGTTCACCAAATAGTCTAGACTAGAGCATGGGTTCTCAATGTCTTACCTTCCGTGTACCACCTCTGGAGACACTCTACTGCTGGGTAACACTGGAAGTAAGTGCCGATGACGTCATCGTCATTGGGTTTTCGCCACACCGGAGCCCTGTAAAGGTAAGCTAAAGGGTGGGCGGGAGGGCCTTTCTTGACGCTGGAAACCCGTGTACTCAAATTATGCAGAGCTCGAGGCGCCGGTTCCAGGGTCTGGTGTGGGGTGGGCTCCCTGGTAGGATAAGACACACTGACCTTGTGGATCAGAACCTTGGGACCTCTGCTACATGCCCATATTGCCAACTTCAGATGGACTATGAAGGGGACCCATGACTATTGCTAACTAGACATATTTCTAATGTCAACCAAATCTAAAGGTAAGGCTGCTGATCCTGATTAGTTGTGAAATCTAATGGGCTTGTAATAAGAGGTGCTCAAGCGGCAAGCAAGATAACAAGACAAGTATGCAAAAGTGGAAAAGAACACACACACACACACACACACACACACACACACACACACACACACACACACACACACACACACCCCAAAGCCTTTAAAGTAGTGACCTCTGTTGTACCAAAATGAATGATACATTAGCATGCACAGAATCCAAGATGGAAGTCAATGTAACATGACTGACATTTCCTCAAAGGGAGCCGACAAAATGTGGGGACGCTTTATAAATGTCTTCTGGAAGACAAAAAAAAGGAAAAGAAAAAGAAATCCATTGATATCCTGAAATCAGAAAGGGGGATTGAGACATCTAATCCAGAAAAACTACCAGTAGTTCAGGTTTTCTCTTTAGATAGTCATATATCATATTTTCTACCCTCTACTTAATGTCAATTTCCAAAAGAGTTTTCAATCTCTTTTCATCCAGCACAAATGGCGAACTTGGCCAGATTACCACTTTGTCCTTGACTTCTTTTTCACGATGTGAAATAATAAGCTTGACCTCTCGTGAGGTACCAGACTTTCTCCTCTATTTCTGCGGGGCGGGGGGGTTGGAAGAACTGCTGAGACAAACATTATTTTTCTCCATTTTGTCACATTCAGAGCTTTGCTACCAGTGCTATGTGCTAGAAATGCAAAATGAATTTCTAGCAGCGCACTGACACTTGCATTGTTAATGCGCCTTCAGGCATGTAATTAGCTGAGGAATTTTTATCTTTTCTGTTCTATAGTTTGATCAGAATGCATAAGCTCAGAGGAACTCTAAAGTATTGACCAGCATCTTCGATAAAAGGGAAGTTATAAGAGCCACTTGAAGATACTTTCATAAACTTGAGTGCGCATCATTAGCTTTCCACAACTGTATTACAGAGGAAGTACAGCAATAATGATGATTATTTTTGTAGCTCAGCCATCACCAATGAGGTCATTCATTTCTCTGTTTCCCTTCCTTTATCATAGAAATTGTTTTTGGTCTTTTTTCATAGCAAATGTTTCTCATCTACCTTTAAGAGATATCGGCTGCAATCCTGCCCACACTTACCTGGGAGTAAGCCCCATCGACAATAATTGAACTTACTTTTGAGTAGACATATAGAGGATTGGGCTGATAGGATTCAATCCTATACACACTTATCTGGGAGTAAGTTCCTTTAAACTCAGTGGGGATCATTTCTGTGTAGACATGCATATGCTTGCACTCATAGGATACTTCTGGTGTAACATTTCTTTGAAGTTGATGGGACACAGGCTGGGAATAGTAACTGGCAATGTAGGGAAAACTATTGTGGAACATGGAGACTAGGAGAAGAGCCACAGTTCATTGCAGGCTGAAGATTCCAAGTATCTCCAGGGAGGGCCAGAAAATATTTTGTTTGAAACCCTCAAGAATTCAGTATAGATAATACTGATAATACCGTATTGTCCCGAGTATAAGACGCACCTGATTATAAGACGCACCCTTAAAGTTTGGTGCTATTAAAAATTTTGAATTAAATCACTGGCATTATTGCAACAGCCTGATTATAAGACGCACCCCTAGTTTAAAAACTTAAATTAAGAGAAAAAAGTGAGTCTTATACTCAGACCAATACGGTACTTCCAATCAGTATAGATAACACTGGGCTAACTGGACTACCAAATGATATTTCTACTGTCTCTGAAGAATGGAGTCCACTTTCGCGAACTTGGGTACAATTAAACCTTTGTTAATTAATTAACATAATGCTAATTGTTATGTTCCCAAGTTCCAAAGCAAGCAAGTAGACATTGTTCCCATGTCTATCCTGCAGACTAAGGATAGTGATTTCTCTTCTCCTCTAACCCTCGTAATAATTCCTCATCCATTCTGAAATTGTCCATTCCCCTGAGCCTGTCTAAAACCTCCCACTAATTCCCTCCTTCTCTACCATTAGGTCATCTCTGGCAGAGGAAACTCACCCCAACTCACGATCTTTTTTTTTATCCTTTACTTAACCCCTGCCTGTCCAAATGGAGTTACTTTCATGTAGCCATTCACCCAAAACCACCTAAACCTCTATATGCAACTGATCGTACATGCAATTACATGCAAACATTGCTTTTTGAATTGTTGTTCTATATCTTTTAATAAATACATTCTTTTGGAAAACTCGGTCTTAGGGTTACTGGTAGCCATACATTGAATTTGGGCCTTTCTAGTTATAAATTCCCCCAATTTAGTTAATTCTGGATCAGGAGGCCCGGACCCTAGTTTGTGTGTGTTTGCATGTGAATCGGTAGACGTGTGGGTGGGTGGATGTATGAGAGCAGTCTTGGCAACAATATCTGAGGGGCTGTCATGAAGAAGATGGAGTGGATTTCTTTTTGGTTGCTCCAGAGGGTAGGACCAGGACAAATGGATTTAAACTACAAGAAAGATTTCAATTAAAGGTTAGGAAGAACTTCCTGATACTATGCTATGAACCAGAATACAGGCATAAGATAAGACGGTTTGATTTCTGTATCGGCACACATTCGCATTTTATTTTCTTACATTAAGGTTGTCCAAACTTCAGGGGAAAAAAGTTCAGAACCTATTTTAATTTCCTGTAGAAAGTAACAGTTGATCCTGGATTGAACATATTTTGCCATATGTGATTGATGTAGGTATAGTGTAATCACCAAACATGAAGACTGCTATATTATAGCTTAAGGAACCACAGCTATAAAGAGTCTTCTATGAACTGAGATCAGTCTGTAAATCGAGGAAAAAATATGAAGAAAATGGTTATTTTGACATATTTTTGAGTAAGTAATAAAACAGCCCCAGAAGTTTTATTGTTTTGTTGCCTTATATGAAGTCAAAGTCAGAGGTGACATGCAATAAGAATCCCGTTTCCAGAATCCTGTTTACTGAGCACTCCCAGCCCATTGGAGATGAAGTGACAATGATAAAAGACCAACGCCTGTTGATTACATGAGACAAGACAGGACAAAATAGCTCAAGATGTATTCAGGTTGAAGTGAAATCCAGGTATAAATGGAAATGGGCACTATGAATAAAACAAAAGAGGGCTGAGGAACAAAGAACCAGTATGTTTGTAAGACACCAGTAGCTGAAGGACATTTGGTCGTCATGAACTGAAATGTACAAGCAGAGACCCACAAAGCTGAGCATAGCCTACTAGCCATCTATGGCAACTCTGGAAGAGTGTCAGACCACAATACATAAATGTTCCAAATCAGCTGTGGACTACAAATGGACTAGAGAGATCGAACTGTTATGCACATGGAGATCACATACAAGTCCAAGGTGGGGGATCCAACATATCACCATGTCTTCCAGGTGAAAAGGATTATTAGGGAGGAAGCTTCCAGCTTCTTCCTAATGACAACAGGAAAATGTAGCGTAAGGGCAACTTTGAAAAATGATCTTGAAATTTTTATCTCTAACACACATCCAAGCTCTGTGGTTCACATGTGCCAGTAGTTACAGCACAAACTGGTATTTTTCCTGTATGTGTTTTTCCCCATCTACAAGATAACACCGATAACTATACTTAGTCTTCCTCTGATAGCAAAAGTCATTTCAGCGTGTATTCTCCAAGAAATGTATCAGGTATTTTCTGGATTTTGTTTTCAGATAAAATCTTTCTCCATCAAACACAGAACAGGACTATGGTATACTACAGATCCAGCTCAGAATAGATATAGATGCTGTTGCACAGAAATGTCTACCACCAAACACAGCAGTTCCATGACTCCTCCAAGGACAATTCTTCTTTGTAATGTCTATAATCAGTGCTGACACTAGGTTGTTGGGTATCCTGGGGCAAAGACCTGCCCTTGATCTGCCCCCCCCCCATGGTGCATTGGCCCTACCACAGCAACCAGTACTGGGGGTTCAGGAATAGAATCAGTTGGAGCTTCTAATGGGATTGATCCATCAGCCAGTGCCCCACCTGATTGACATCAGATCCCTCCACCCCTGTTAGTAATACAAAATGCATGATATGGCATCATATTATCAGTGTTCTTTCCCCTTCTCATGTCATTGGCTGACACTTGTTTAGGTTGCGAACTCAAATGTGATTGCTAGGCATGACTGTGGGAGAGAGGAGAAAGAGATGTTAAGTTACTCCTATGGGCGGAAGTCATGCGTGTGCTGAAATGTCTTGTTCTGGCACCTAAACACACTTACTCTGAAATAAGCTCCATTGTTTTCAATGACACTTAATTCCAAGCAAACTTGCTTAGGATGGCAGCCTCGGTAACATTTTCAACCTGTAATTAAATATTGCCTTAACACCCACCTGAGCAAAGAGGAGTATTATTGTGGAGGAGTAGAGAGCAGCTACAAAATACTTGACAGAGAAGAGAATTCCCAGCAGAATCATATATTACAAGAAGTTTTTGCGGCAGCATAAAACAGTATGCTTACTAAGACATTCTAGTACCAGGAGAAATGAGAGAAAAGCTTGGTGCACCTGCACCGACCAAAGACAGGTGTATTATTTAACTTTCCCCCCACTTTGCTGATATGTTTGGAAGAGTGCCATAGTTGCACATCATTCAAAAGCAAAAACAATTATGCATTGAAACAATCAGAAATTTCCGTAATATACTCAGCAATAAATAACTATTTTTGATAAATAATGTCTAATTTTATAATAAACGATTTTCTTGGTTGTATTAAATTATTGAAACATAGTAAAGCATCTTGTTTATCTAGAAATCCTAGAAGATATATTTGCCCTTCATTTCTGAGTGTCTGAAGAAAAAAGAAGAAGCAAAATTCCACCTAATGGAGAAAAACTCCATTTTGTTGAATGTACAGTTTGCCCAGGATCCCCCGTGGATAACGAGATCTGCGGGTAATGACACATGCAGGGGGGCAATTCCCAAAAACCGGAAGTACCCTTCAGAAGCCCTGGAGAAGCCTTTAGAGCCGCGCAAAGGTCACGCGTGACCTCCTGAGGGCTTCTAAAGGATGCTTCCAGATTCTTGGAAAAACCAGAACTGCCTTTTTTTCCCCATAGGTTCGGAACCTGCAGTTAGTTAAATCTGCGGGTTCCGAATCTGCAGGAAAAAAAGGGGGCAATGTATTGTGAAGGACATCAACCACTTTGCAACATGCAGATAATCAGAGGCGTTCTTACAGTGGGGGCGGTACTGTAAGTTGTGCCCCGTCCTAATCCCTGTTTATAAGACGGCACAAGGCGGCCCCGCCCCCTCGCCGTCGGAGCAATTCCGTGCGTATGGGCCCCATGAGTATGAGCTGTTTTGCATGCTTGTTTAAAGAAACAAAAATAAAGGCAAAGGCCAAACTCACACATTCTTCATAATGTGTAGTCTGGCCCTCAGTTTCAAAAAAGTGTAGACAGTCCAAATGCCAGCCCTGGGACAAGCCACTCCCTGAGATGGCTACTCACCCGCCCTTTCCCTGCACTTACGAAAATTGCTGCATGCTGCCTCCCTGCTTTGCCCCTCTTCTGTTTGCAATCAGCATCAGCCAGGCATCCCCTGCACCTGTTCATTTCAAACAGAAGAAGTGTGGACCAAGGAGGCTGCATGGCTCATGCTTTGTAAGTAAAGGGAAGGCGAAACGGAAGCATGTCTGCTTGTTCACCCACCCACCCCACAAGAGGGGGGCATGCGGGCATGCGTGAGCAGAGGCGGCAGTGGGTGGCAGATTTTGGAGGCATGCACCATCCCTGTCCTAGGCATGTATTTATTATGAGTATGTTTTGGACCTAGGCCTACGTCCATACCATATTCAACAAACTGGTATTAATGGAGCACATTGCCTAAGTATGCTCTTGCACCTGATATTTTCCTGATTTATCTTCAATGCAAACCTTGTGCGATAAGTTCAAGTAAGTATTTGTCTTTCATATGATGTCTGAAAGCTATTTTCACAAACCAGATATTATAACAGAATGGAGATAGAAGGATTCAATATCTGTCTGTGTTATCTTGGGGATGTTGGAAAGGTACAGAACAAAGGATTGAGTCTCAAAAGATGCTACAATCTCTCGCAACACACCCACTCATGGGGGAGGAACATAAAAAATATATATCACTGGAAAAATGATTGTATCACATCCCACTCAGATTAATATTTTTAGAAGGAATATGTATCCATAAATTTGAGGTAGCAGAACTGATCGACACATACTGAATTTGAAAAACAATTGGCAAAGTATCTCTCCTCATCATGTCTTAAAACTGGTTTCCAAACTTTCCATTCCAATTCATATAAGACATGACTGTCTGCACAGATTCAGACAATGCTGTTCTTCTGTACATCCCTATAGAGTCCATGAACTCATCTGCACATGGATACAGTTGCGCATGGATTCTTTCAATTATGTGGCTGTAAAACATGATCATAGCACACCTTCTGCTCTCTCCTCGCACTCCTATAAGGGATAAGGTGTAGCTTGCATTTGAAGGAGCCATTGGGAGTTGATGATTCTCCTTGAATCTCAGTTTACATAGTACAGTAGAAAAGAAGCAAATGTAAACAAAATCCAAAGAAATAAATGTAGATGTAAACAAGCTCTTGAAGGTGGAATCAGCTGGTCAGCTAAAGCACTTGCTCCAAAACCAATATTATTTTCATCTGTAAAGGTGAAAAGCAAACTACAGTAGTTGCATTCATTTTACATTTAAAATTATTATTACTATTGATTTGATTATATCTTTCATTATTGTTACCCCATATTTTCATTTGTTAAAATGCTCAAACTGGGCTCACAACTTATAAAATTACAATATAGCCAGCAAAACAATGACATACAAAACCACAAATATATAGAAAAAGAGAGTAGTTCAGAGCAGCACATTAAACCCCCCCCCCAAAAAAAAAAAACATTCCGTCCTTTTGTGCTATGTTCAGTAGCACAAAATCTTAATACCAATCAAACAATAGATAAGTTAGAAGACTGGTGGAACGCAAAAGCCAAGTGCTTCTTTCATATGTGTTCTGCCCAATCCTATCCCCCATCATTGGCGCCAATGTAGCCATGCTGTTGGAACATGTGCTGCATCCAACAACATATAGCAACCTTGAAACCAGTCGGAAGCTTGGACAGCTGCCCGCGAGGGCTTGGAATGCATGACTTGGCCAGCCAGGAAGATGACAGCACTATGAAGGGAAACATCACGAAAAATGGAATAGAATTCTCATAAAATACTTGTAATAACTCATTGAAAAATGGGGTTTATGCACAGCCTGCCTATGTAAACCGTCTTGAGTCTATGAGACAGGCGGTATATAAATACTGTAATAAATAAATATATAAGTCTGAGGAGAGAAAGGGGCCGGGCCAGGCTGAACAATGGGGGATAGGATCTGATGTGCATATTTGCTATCCAAGTCCTTTCCTCTCTCCCTTCCCTGCCCTGGAATTTCCTTATATCTCTCCCTCTCCTCTCCTGCTGCTAACATACTGATGTCTGTGAAGCCTCCTGGAGCAGCTGCCACACACACCATGCCTCTCCCTGTTTGTGGCAGTGGCCTTGCAGCAAACAACAGTGGCTTGGCTTTCATGCCACCATAAAGGACCTTGCGCTGCCAGAACGCTAGTTGCGCTGGCAGCGCAAGGCCACAATAAGATAGTTTCCATTTTCATTTTTTTACTATTTCAATAATAGATTTTTTTAAAGAGACAGGCTGAATGATATGTGCACGTGTGTTAGGAAGATGATCTGATGTTTTGGAATAAGGTCACAATCACTGCCTACTGAGCTGTGCTAAATCTGAGAGAAATTGCATCAGTTTACCTTAGTGGCATTACAAGAGCATAGCTACGAGCTGAATGCAGATAAGCATATGCTGAGTTTTTTTTCCCCCTTCCCTGTAAGCAAAGATATATAGCAAATCTTTGACATAATTTTGGTTGCAGTCCACTATAAGAGGCCCTCAGGGCTATTTCTTATGTGAAATTTCTTCACTAACATTTCGAAAATATGTTTAGGAAAGCAAACAAAAAATGACAGCTTGTAGCCCAGAAGTCTGAACCGTACATCATGTGGCAAGGCTTGAACGATATTTGCTGCCATTTGCATACATTAAATGCTTGTCCAACTATCCCTACAAGTGGATGTTTGCCAGAAATGTGTCCTGGAATCTGTTTTCAGTATCAAAACGTAGAGCTCAGCAATCAAAGTAATGTCAAAGAAAAAAAATACTTTGGATGTAATATGCAAGCTGGCCCCCTCACCATGCAATTAGGGATGTGCATGTGGCTGTCCTAGTCTCCTTCCCAGAATGCCTTCCCAGTTTCTCCAATCACATGCGGGGGGGGGGGGGTTAGTTCAAACTTCCCCCTCACATGAGATCTAAACTAGTTTTAACTAGCATTTAGAGTGTTTGTGTGTGTGGGGGGACATTTTGACAATCCCCATCCCATTATTAGATGAACTGGGAGGGATACTGGGACCTGCACACAAGCCCATCCCTAAGTACACACTGAGGGTGTTGTTTCACATCCAACACATTCTTTGAGCAGAAGCAAGTGGTAATTTCATTGCCACCGAGTCAACCAAACTATGTCACAAGGCATCAGAAGCTGCCTTAGACTGAATTAGACCATTGGTCCATTTAGGTCAATATTGTCAACATGGACTGGCAGTAGCGCTCCATGTTTTCAGACACGGATTTTTTCTCTGTCCTTACTGAAGATGCCTGGGATTCAACCCTGGGACTGTCTGTGTGCAAAGCATGTGTTCTACCGCGGAGCCACAGCCCCTTCTAGTTCTTAGCAGTAGCTAGAAGGGGGTGGTGCAGTAGGTGCGGCATGGTGCTACATGGTGGTGCAAAGTGGCCCCTCCCAATTGCTGTCGGAGCCATTCCGGCAGCAAAGTGTTGCCTTCGCTGCAGGAACGGCTCTGATGGTGAATGGGAGGGGCCACTTTGCACCGCCGTATAGCATCGTGCAGCACTTACCGCACCGCCCCCCCTCTAGCTATGCTACTGGTTCTAAGATTTGGGGGGGGGGAGATTTTCTAGGTAAACCTGGAATTTAGGCATTAACTATTCTTCAGGGCTCTATGATCAACTGGCAGCAAATAGACCTCATTCTCTAGTCTTGCTGGATTCACTGAAACTATCACAATGTTTGATTTATCTCTATAATTTAACTGTAGCAGAATTCTGTCAAGGAACATAATACAGGAAGAGCAGGAAATTACTAATTGCCATAGACAGCAATCAAGCTTCTCAGACTTCTTTGTTCAATCAATCAAAAGTGATACAAGATCAGAACGTTGCAGTGCCAAATAATTGTCAACTAAATGTATATTAAAGATGGTAGCAGCTGACTTTAACTAGCAACACTTTGGTTTTTAGAAATTAGCTAAATATAAGGATGAAAGTAGCAAAAGGGCCTTAGTGTTGAGACTCAAAAATAGACTATGAATGTGATATATCACCTCAATCCCCGCCCCAAAAAACATGGAAATTATTGCTCCTGTGGACCAAAGGGCTAGCAGCCTAACTTGAAGTTCAAAAATAATTCTAACTCATGGTATTAAAAGCCAAAGGAAAAATAACATTTGTAGATCAAAGCAGCTTAGTTATTTTATAACCTCTGACCAATTCATTTAAAGGGCCACCTCCCACCCACTTTTGTCATCTACCTTGGCCCCACGTCACATTCCCTTGCCTTTGGAAGCTCATTTGGTGGAAAAGTGTGAAAGTGCCCTTTTGGTCCATGAAATGCCCTCCTGGGAGGCCTGTGTAGCCACCTAGATCAGGTCACTAGTGTACGCGGACCACACGTGTACCACCAACGGGACCGCCCGCTGGGCAGTGCGGGTGCCCGTTGGTCCCTGGCCAACTGTCCCTGGTCCCTGGTCGCCAAGTTGGCAGCAACCAGGGCACCCACACTGCCCCACGCCAGAGACCTGGAACCAAAATGATCCAAGTCTGGACCTTTGCTGATAATATCATTAGTAGGATTTCAGAAATTATTGGGAACAAAACATATTATGAGTACATTCTGATAAAAAGCAGTTGTAATACATAAATGCTGAGCACACGAAAGACAAATCAGAAATTCTGGATGAGTCTATAGTTTCAGCCTTGCTATAGTACAAAGGCGACATGGATAAAATAGCTGAAAACAGAAGATCCAAAATCAGAAACGAAAAGCTGACTGTAGATATGAAAATGGCAGCCTACTGGAACTCGAGTGATTAAATGAAATAATCAAACTTTTGCCTGACTGGAGTTCTGTGTAATTGCACATAAATGACTTTCATATAATAATTGCAATATTAAAAAAGAATGCAAAGTGAAGAGAGAGAGATAGAAATAGAAAAATTAAGGTAATAAACAGTTATCGTACATGATTTCTCTTGGGCCATTATGTAAACATTCATTTAGGTTGGTATTTCACCAGCAATGATAGATTGTGTCCATTAACACTTTCTGATTACAATTCCAAGAGGCTAGTAAGTTCACCGCAAAACCGGACTTCCTCTCACACGAGATGTACAACTTCACATTATATCGCAAGAGAATAAATCAGGACTACAAGTTTCATTTTGCAAGCAAGTACTGCAGAAGGATTTTAAGCAGAGGCAAGGTTACCTGACTCTCTTTAACTCCCACTTAGCTGCCTGTTCCTTCTGCATATGTGGCATTTTGTTAGTTGATGAGTGAAGTGTTCAGGAAATCATTTTGCGGTAGAGCTCAACAACTAGCAAAATGTGAACTTGACATAATTTTGGAAATCAAGACATCTAAAAATAAAAATGGTATTTTAAACCATTGTGAACAGGGGTGTCACCCAGTGCAGAATCTAATGGTATCACCCCCATGGACCTCCTCCCATACCAGACCACATGATTTGGAGGTCTCCTGGGAAATGTGATCCCCGCTTGGGTTGTGGCGGAGATCGGGAAAAACCCATTTTCTACTTATAGTGCGTTTTCGCACCACTGGTAACAAATAGTAGAAAATCATTTTGGTATCACCCCTCCCTGGGGTGTCACCCGGTTCAGACTGCTCCCCTGCCCCCCCCCCAGTGATGCCCCTTATTGTGAAGAATACTTGTGAAAATGAAAGAACCCTATTCTCATCTTCTTCCTCCCACAATAAATATCTCTGATTCCATAATCTTTGGTATTATTTCCTCCACCCTCACATGGGAGTTGCATGCCAGTTATCTACAAATTGAAGCTGCAATTGTTATTTCCATTTTGTAGGTTTTTGAAGCATGAATAACAGAGTGGATAGAAACAGCCACACCCTAGCACCTGGCAACTCCAAGTAGGAATGATCAATATTATAATTAATGGCAGTATCTATAGCACTAACAATTGTGGTGGTGGCTGACAAATCCTTTTTTTCACATTCCTAGTACAAAAAAACAGATGGATATAACAAATCAAGTCAGGAGAAATTTCCTTTGGAAAGTGTTTTAAAACATCATTATGGCAAAGGATTTCAGTTGCGAAGAAGAAGAAGAAGAAAGGTTGTGATCTGGTAATATTGTATTCAACAAAGTTCTTAAATTCCATAGGCCAAATCCCAAAGAACTGCTTGACTGCTGTTCTTATACGGAGAGCGCAATCCTGCACAGATAAAGGCCAGCAAAGCAAGCGCTTTGCCGGCCTACAATGTTGCAAAAGTGCCATAAAGCACTTTCACGGCATCCTTGGGGTAAGTTGCACTGGCGCCAAGGCCTGCGCCATTCATTCCATTGCCAGCCCTAGACCCGGCCACTGGATGCAGGCAAGTGCTGCATCGGGTGGTGGGAGGGTGGGCCAGGGTGGTGGGGGAGGGGGTGGTTGACCAGCCAGGCCAGGGAGGGGGTGGGGATATCAGTGGCATGCTCCGCCATATTCTCTCCCCCATCCTGGCACTGACCGGCCTTACATGACCTCCCCGGACATGCACCAGCCAAATAGCTGGCATACATTGGAGGAGGCCCATTGGGGCCACTGGGGCCGACAATGGGGGAAAGGGATGCACGTCCCTTTCACCTGAGTTGTGCCCTGGCTCTACTGGTGTGGGCTGCATCCTGCATCCTGTTTAGGTTGGCCGATGCATCCTACGCAGGACTATAAGACAGTTCTGGTCCCCTTCCTACTGTATCCTCTTATACCTCCCAAAAAGATCAAAGATATGTTGGAGTAGTATTGACAGCAGCACACGGAGAAAAATTGCATCTACCTGCCATGTTCATATATAATCACTTTCAGTTTGCTCGTAACGTACATTGGATTCTGGCCATTATCTTGAAATTAACTTTCCTAAAGGTGAGACCCAGTCCATATGGCAGATTATATGGAAATCCAGAACTTACTAGTTGACAGTGTAGTTTCTTGGTCACAATGTCTTTAAACCAAGTGTCATCTTCTGGTATAGTGTGACTTTTGGACCCTAATCAGGTATCATCATACAAAATCAGAGAAACCAATAAACCAGACTTCCTTTTAGTTACTAAAGCATATATATATATATATATATATATATATATATATATATATATATATATATATATATATATATATATATATATATATATATATATATATATATATATATATTACAGAGACTACATACAGTTGGGGGAGAGAAGATTGCCTATGGGAAAAGTAGAAAAGTTATGCCTTCTGGTGACCTTTGGAGATGACATTACATAAGAAGAAGAAAGGGGAAAAAAAGAAAACCCTTTTCATTCTGGAATAGCAGGTTCCCTATTCTAATTTTTCATCCTTTCACGTTTTAGCATTCTGAAGAGGACCTGCACTTCTTCAAGTGTAATCATACATCAGACACTGTTGTTTGTTCTCATTAATTCGGCCACTATTAGGGAGGAGTAATTCACATCGTGAGCCAAAGGTCTCCTCCATATGCTGCAATGCTAGGCAAAGGTACACAAGGTTTTTCAATCAGCCCTGCAAATATTTTCACATATATGTATATATATTACTTAATTAGAATGTACTAATATACTTTGATCCGTCTCTCTGGTTTACTCAGTTGGACTTGTCTGAACCTTTTTTCTCAATTATCTCTTGCACCACCTGCTCCTATATAGCTTGGGTTCTTTTTATGTTTCTTCCACAATGCCTTTTTTATTTAAGAGTGTGTGCTAACATGCCTTGCTATCATTATTATTCTATCTGCTTGTTTAAATTGATGCCATCACGTCACTGCTCTGGCTCCACCAATTATTTCTATGTCTAGGAAAGCCGATTTTATATTTAAAATGTTACTTAATATACATGCTAGAATACTATGGGTTCAACCCAACTCTATTAACACCAATGGGAGTTTTGCCATTATTTTCAGTAGGAGGTAAATTGCACACCAGGCTTCCTGTCTTTGCTCTGTAATTTTCAATTATTAACTTTTAGTCATCCGGAGAGGACGTCACTGTGGCAATAATAGAAAGATGAAAATATCATTACTTTTTGCATTTTACCATGCTCTGTTGTGCCATAATTAAAGACATTATGAGCAAAGCTATTCATCTTTGGAGGTTCACTCAATGCAGAATTCTGCAAGGAGTCCATTTGGTGCAAAATTGGCACTCCCAAGCTTGGCAGGTTTCATGATTTATAAAAGTAACTGTGTAGTTTTCAGATAGTTGATCTGCTCTGGCATTGCAATGCATTCTGCGGCGACCTTGAGAGAGGGAGAGGGAGTTGCACAACCCGGAAGAACCTTCAGGAGCGCGATTACAGGCTGTTTAAGGAAGAACATGGAACGGTTTGGATTTAAAAGGTAAAAAACCCACGTTTTTTTTTAACTTTTTTCTTTTTTAGCGTTAAAATGGTGGACCCCAGTATATGTGGATCCTCGCTATCCATGGGGGTTAGTCCAGAACGGATCTTCCGCGGATAGCGAGGTCCGACTGTACTAATGGCTTACGTTTAGGGCCTAGTCACATGAATTGCTAAGCAACATTGGGGTTTTTTTTTTAATTCCCCTTCCCTGCATTTGTAAAATTATCCCCACAATAAAGGTTTGATGTTGCACCTTTACGCTTGCTTCCCTCTTCCTTCCCCTTCCAAACCACTGAGCTGAACCGGCCACTGCATAGATCCTAGTACCTGCACAGTCCCCATGTGCTCATGCTAGTGCATGCTAAAGCATACCTGGTAACAGTGGGCAGGAAGTGGTTTTAAATTATTCAAATTAGTCACTTTCATTTTGTCTTTTATCTAACATAATATGGCCACTGCTGGCCTGCTTCGGGAATGATGAGGATGCACATCATTTTACAGTGGTCTAGTTTCCGCTTTTAAAAGAAATTGAATTATGTTGTCTGTACTGCTTCCTGTTTCAAAAATACATGTGGAATCTTTTCTGACGGCACTCATGATAAGTTTAACTTGGTAGATCACGCACTACCTCCATTTTGGAGCATCAGAAGAAATATACCATCACACCATTATGAAATCTGACAGGTAAGGAATGCATTAAGCAAGGAAGGACCCAGAATTTGCTGTCTTTATTTATGCTACAGAGGATTAAAAAAAGGTTTCCCGGTATTGAGTAATACCATAGGATAACACAGTAGCAGTTGCTCATGTATCACTCTTTTCACTCGTAGTAGCGGCACTCTTGTTTATCCCAGTATAAGGACCAAGGGTCAAAGTGATTATGCAATTGTGTGGACAGTGCATATTTGTTCTCAGATTTGGAATGATTGCGTCTGTCATCAAACCACAATGAAATTACTGCAAAATAGTACGTCTGGAATGCATATACACCAGGGATGCAGACCAAGTCTCTGACTTCAAGTCTCAAGTCAAGTCTCAAGTCTTTGCCTCCAAGTCCCGAGTCTTTGGTTGTGAGTCCCTATCTATGTAATGGGGAAAATGGGTGGGTGCTGTGTTGGGGTGTGTGAAGAAGCCTTGCCTTCTCTATCGCCCCCTCCACTCCCACCCACCACATCCACTGCATTTGTGCCTACCTTCCTTCCTTGTCCTCGGTGTTGCAGATGTACAGTATTCTTCCTGGTTTATGGTGGCTGATATGGTAATGTATAGGGACATACAATTTGACTCGTCGTAAAAGGCTCCAAGTCTCGAGTTGAATCTTTCAAGTCTTCTACAATCGTCAAGTCCGAGTCAAGTCATTGACGCGACTTGAGTCTGACTCAAGTCCGAATCAATAGAATCAAGTCTACATCACTGATATTCACACAATACATTCACAGACACACACACACACACACACACACACACACACACACACACACACACACACTCACTCACTCACTCACACCACCACCACCAGATTCACATCAGATTGGGTCACCTTGCAAGCCCAAGTGAAACTTTGGGTGACTCAGCAGCAACAATCTTCCTGTTCAAACAGGGAAAGGCTGGGCTATTTAATATACACCAACAAAAGTCAGGAAATGCATGAGTGTCAGCCAAGCAGACCAATCAAAAATTCAAAAGAAGCACAGTTATGGCTTTTTGGAAACGGCTAGTTACACTGGGAGAGAGGAAGAGAGGGTTTTTTTTTTAGTGTGGGTTGCCAAAAAATAAAAGGGGGGAGGATTCTACCAACCTGGCTATGCTCTTCTGTCTCAGACGATTGCCAAAACTATTTTTTTTTTAGTTGTTGGCTTCGGGAATATAGAGAGGTTATCTTCTGGAAAAACTAATACTATGAGGAGCCAAGATCAAAAAAGAGAGCAAAGTTGAGATGTTTGAACTGACAAAAAGTTGCAGACCAGTCAAAAATCTTATCGATTTAACTCTACAAAGTTTGTCACTGCTGAGTAAAAACATTGAAAGTATTTCCCATCACTTGATGTACCATCTTCTTTGGACTGGGTGAGAGATCTGTTTGTGTTAAGTGTCAGTACCATAGTGATGACACTATGTTTGGTCCTTTGTTTCCCCCTTCCGCTTTGTGCTTTGAATATGACAGATGTTTTGCCAGTGTAGCAGTGGACATCTGCTACTTGGGTATGGGGTTGCACCATTAAAGACTGACATAATTTTTTTGTTTTCTGAATCTTCCCTTTGTTCAGTTTAGCAGAATGGTTAAATTGTATACTGTATATATACTGTATTTTTTTTTAGATGTCCATAACAAATAGATAAGCCGGTTTGAAAAAAAAAAGAAAATGTTTGCAAACTGAATATTATCCATCTCAAAACAATGTCTAAGGAAATATTTTGTCTCTCTATAAAGTGAAGATTTGAACTGAGCCAAGCTAATGGAGACTTGGGAGACATTCTGACAGATAACTCAGAGTATTTAAGAATGTTCAGTCCTGCTGTGCAATTTGTCTGGCATGTGGCAAAGTAATTTTAATTTTAATTTATGTACATTTATTACCCTCTTTCTCTGGAGTCGCCCATAACATCAGTCTGTGTTGTGCTTTAGTGTATAGATGATAATAGAGTCTTACAGATGCCACGCCTCATCAGTGCAACATTGTTTACTGACTTGGTTGCAAAGCACTTAAAGCAAAAGTTAAAAGGGTCTCCAATCCAGTACAGTGGGGATGGTGTAACTGCGTTTGTCTGGAATGCTTATGTTATCATATTGCTCTACCTTGATATGTTCATAAGTTGCTCTCTAGTCTGGCCTTTCTGGGTTTAAAAAAAGAAAGAAAACAAAGACAGAAAACCATTAGGTCGCAATCTTATCCATACTTTCCTGGGAGCAGACATGCATAGGATTGGGCTCTTGCTCTCATTTATTGAATTAAATTCGGAGGAGAAATCTAATGACCATGAAAGGCGGTATATAAATACTGTTGTTGTTGTTGTTGTTGTTGTTTGATAAGTGCATTGGGAACTTGATAGCACAATACCTGTTGATTTTTTTCATTCACTTTTATCCAACTCTTTGCAGAAAAGTTCTTCAGGCAGCAAACTAAACAGCATAATAAATATGTATTAAAACATTTAAAAATTAATAAAACTTCCAAGTCAACAAAAGAGAAGGTTAAATATATGCATATATTAAAAGGATCTTGAATTCCGCTACACATTTGGGCCATTTCCTAGAAAAGCTTTTGGGAATGTGCAGTCTGCTCTTTTGAAAAAGTTTCAAAATGATTCTTAAGCTTTTGATGCTTTTCAGTAGGAACTCTCAGGCAACAATCATTCCATGCTTAAGTTCCAAATTGGCTTAGTTGATCTGGTGTCACAGAGGGGTAACACAGCCCAGATCTAATCAATGGAATGTTATGGATCTGGGAGACTATAATTCCAACGTTAGTTAAAGCAAACCATTCATCCAGAAAGGGGTAGAACTTCCCTCCACAACCATTTATGAACTCGGTTAACTTAGGGTTGGCACTGAAATATCACACAAAATGAAACCCATGGCGAATGTTAGGGTTCCTCCCAAGGCATCCTTTTCTATATACGTATTGTATTAGAGAGCTTTACAATGATAAAGAAAAGTGCCACCAATTTATTTTGTCTGATTCTGTCTGATTTACACTGATTTGCACTGTCTGATTCTATAAGCATTTCTTCTGGAATAGTGTAGGATCAAGTACAACCACTACTGGACAACTTGTGAAAAAGTGTCGGGTTCGAAGCAGCAATAAGGGGTACACGTGCATCATTGGATTAGACAAATTTGTGGAAAATAGGTCTAATGATATCTATACAGATTCGCTCTATTCCAAGATACCAGTGCAAGAGGGTTGTCGTTTTCATGCAATAGTATTTGTATAAAGGTAAAGGTATCCCCTGACAATTAAGTCCAGTCGTGTCCGACTCTAGGGTGTGGTGCTCATCCCCATTTCAAAGCCGAAGAGCCAGCGTTGTCTGAAGACACCTCCGTGGTCATGTGGCCGGCATGACTCTCCTTGCCGCAGCACGTAGCATGCAGCTGGAACACGGAGCGCTGTTTACCTTCCCGCAAGCGGTACCTATTTATCTACTCGCATTGACATGCTTTGGAACTGCTAGGTTGGCAGGAGCTGGCCAAGCAACGAGCGCTCACCCCGTCGCGGGAATCGAACTGCCGACCTTTCGATCGACAGCTTATGGTTCAGCGGTTTAACCCGCTGCATACCAAATACTAATAATAGTATTTGTATACCAGTGACAGCCCGATCCTATCCCCCGCCATGTTATGGCATGCAGCTGTGCCAATGGAGCACACACTGCAAGCTATGCTGGGGCAGTGATAGGACAGCCTGCAGGACATAAGTAAAATGGTTCCTCATCTTCTGGTAGGCTGCCCAACCGTCTAGGGGGTCTCTTCGGACCTATGCCAGCCATTGTGCTGGCATACGTTTGTGGAGAGCTGGGAGAGTGTTGGGTTGGAAAATGAGGGATAGGATCCGATGAAAGTCATTGCTACTGGATCCACACCTCCTGTCCTCGACACCCCCTTGTTCCCTTCCCCTCCATGACCCCCCACTGTGCCAGCCTACTTGCCCTAGCACCATCCGGGGTCCGCAGCAGTGGAGATCCACTGCTGCAGCTGCCTTGCAGCAGCGGCCACAAATGGCCCAGGAGTGGAGCAAACTTCGCACCGTCACAGGGCCTTTTATGTCAAAGTCCTGCTATTGCAAAAGTTCCATAGGATTGGGCCATAAGTTATATTATCCTCATATTTCAATTGTGGCTGAAAAGGAGTGACTTGTCTAAGGTGAACAAGTAAGTTTGTGACAGAGGCAAGATTCTAACCATGGAGATCCTGATTCACGGCTCCATTTCAAAGATATTGGAAGCATCTGATTGGTTGCTTTGGATAACAGTGTGCTGGATTCAATGCTCCTTTGGTCTGATCCAGCAAAGCTCTTCTTATGTTGTTAGAGCAAGTAATTGCAGAGCATACTTTAAGGAAATTTGACTGGGCGACATTGGTCTTTCTCCAGTCAACCCCCTCCCCTTCCAGCATCCCATCTTTCCACCTATTCAAGGCAAAGCACCACACCTCTCTCCCACCGGGAGCCTGTCCTGCCCAGCAGCCCTGTACCTCTGCAATCAGCCCTCTTTCCGGGCATGCACTTATCCCAGGATTGCAGAGTCTTCCTGATGAGCGGTCACCAGCAAACGCCACCGACCTTGCAGCTTACTATCCACGTTGGCCGAACCCAGCTGGGTCCACAGGCCTGCTCACAGTGTGGCAGCTGCAGCCGCTGGAGAAGTTGGCCTGGCCTAAGTTTGCTGACTTCCCCAGGGGCTGGGCGAGAGGGGCGCAGGAGTCTCCCACCCTGACAGCGAGCCACTCGGCCATTAGAAACACTGCAGCAGGGTTCTTCCACTGCCATGAGAGCTAGGGAGGGAATATGGCAGGCGGGTGGGGTGGTGAAGGGAGGGGCACCAAGGACAGGATCTGTTTTGAGAAGAGGGGGAGGCGGAAGGGACGAGCAACCCCAATAAAGAGACCAGTTCCTGCATCCAAGACAGACAGGCCCATTACACAGTGCACACTCTTATTTTGAATAGCTTTTGCCCAGCCCAGAAGTCAAGGTGGAACACAGACCGGTCTCCTTCTCCTAGTGACGTTCCTGCGGTAGGGGTTAGACATTAAGTTGCACCCCGACTGACTACCGCGTTCATGAACCGGAGCGAGGAGGCCCCGCCCCTCGCCGTCGGAGCCATTCCGCGCAGCGAAGCCGAACGGGCAGGGTCTCCTGCCCGTTCGGCTTCGCTGCGCGGAATGGCTCTGAAGGCGAGGGGGCGGGGCCTCCTCACTCCGGTTCGTGAACGCAGTAGTCGGTCGGGGCGCGACTTACTGTCAAGCCCCTACCGCAGGAACGCCACTGCCTTCTCCAGTCACGGCATGTTGTGGTCCCTCCCCCGTTTTCAGCATCACTAATGTCAGTCAAGGATGTCACATGGCCATGTTAAGCATGGAAATGAGAGAGAATGCTGTTATTTAGCGCTGAGCTCGTGCGGTGGTTAAAAAAGCCTAGGTTTACAATGAAGGCTCTGCTCAGCACTTTGGGACCCACCCGAAATTGGCTCGCGACCCACCAAATGGGTTGTGACCCACAGTTTGAGAAACGCTGTACTAGGTGACAAACGTTCTCAACTGGGCAACTGTATTGTCACCCAGTTCATATGTTAAAGTATGCTCTGTGTAATTGTGGTAGTGAACACATCTGATGGAGGCCTGAATTTCCACATCTACTTGTGCTAACTTTAGAAGGAAAACTGAAGAAGAGCAGTAAAAGGACTAGGAGGTAATAACTGTGGGTTCTTTTATGCTGCTTTTATTTATGCCTTTGCAGTGAAAAGAGATGGCTTTTTATTTCTATTGTTGTGCTCAGAAGTAGATAATCTTTTTTTTGCGCCAACCTCTAAAATAGTATTCTGATGATTTGAGTGCTGTGATTTGCCAGCCCTTAGGAATTGCAAGTCATTAAAACTTTAGTAAAGTAACTTTTCCAGCTAATGAGCATTAGGAATTTTTGTTATTAAAAATGATTAAAAAACTATTGGGATCCTGTGTTCTTAAAAGGTTGCATTTTAAGATTGTACAAGTTCTCCTTTCATTAGGAAACCTAATAGCGTTTGATGTAATTTACAACACATATTATTTAAAAACTAATATACTGTATAAGACTGCATTAATGCTGTTTGGCTGTCAGTGTTTTGTACTATAGTGTCATTAAGTATCTAATGATTTCATACATGTTTATTACAATCAGCATGTTTTCTTCTCCTCAGATGCCCCAAAGGAAGAATCATAATAATATGCAGTGAAACTGACATTTAGAAGTCAACCATCCATGCTGCCACAAGAGTTTTGTTCTGTTCTGGTCTGATTTGCATGCCAAAATACAATGCTCCTTCAAGGTCCCTTTATTTGTATTCTATGTGTTCAATAGTCAGAATAATATGCAGGAAGGGTGTGTATGTTGATTGTGGCAGTTCATTACACAGGTGCAGGAATGTCTGCATTTTTAAAGCAAGTGACAATTCTATCATTATAAGTCCGGAACATTCTATTCATCGCATAATCAAGACAATTTGCCCCAGGTAGAATCTGACAAAAATTCAGAAAATTCTGATAGAGTGGCTGAGTTACAGATTTTGCTGTGAACCAGACACCTTCATGCTATTTGCAACCTTTGTTTTACCTCTGGCCCAAAAACATATTTCACGAACGTATATGATAGTATAGATTTATATCAAAAATGGAAGGATATTGCAGGGGTCTGCCCTTCCCCTGAACTCAAGGAAATCCCTTGTATAATTTTACACTTATGATGTGAACATTTCCATTTGGGCAGCCTGATCCTGTGTAAGGACCAGAGGCTGGCCCAGAGGCTGGCTGCAGGATGCTGAGCCCTTCCTGGGCTGCTCCGGCCTGGCCCGGAAGCTACTCGGGAGAAGGGGACGTTAGTCCCCTTCCCCTGGTGTTGGGCTGCCAGGTCCCAACAGGCCTCCTCGGATGTACGTCAACTCTCGAAGGTAAGGGCGACCCAGGCTGGGAGACGGCTGGGGGTATCAGCAGAGCTTGCCCTGGCCCGGGTTGTGCACGCACAGGGGGTGGGTGCGGGGGGGCATCCCCTATCCGTGAATAAGTGAATCCATGGATATGCCTCCCCATACTGCCTTTACTTCTACTAGGAGGCCTTCAAGGATTTTGACATTCTGCTAAAAACATAAATCATAATCAAAACATCATAAAACAAATTACGAACAAAAAAGGAAATAATGCATAACAAAAAGCCAAACTATACCACAAAAGAGAGGGAGCTCAAATGTTTGTGTAAACAAAAAAGCCTTCCCTAAGTAGCAGAAGGACACCATTGACAGGGCCAACTAAACCTCTGGGGGGGGGGAATAGTTATAAAGCTTGGTGGCCACATTGGAAAAGAGCCTGTCACATGTCCCTCCATCACACCTCCTGGGATGGGGATGGCTGAGGTAACAGCAGGGGAAAAAGCGAGAATGGGTAGCAGATTCAAGATGTGTGTGCTAGCTCCAGCCCCTCACCCTGCCCCCTTTTAGCCCTGGCCCCACCCACCTCAGCATCTTTTCAAGTCAAGTGTGTATGTATTTGTGTGTATACACACAAGTACAACAACATCTATACCACCTGTTTAGGGAAGATTCATGTTTTTGGTACACAAGCCAAAAATGAAAGCACCTTAAAGTTCATCTTCAGTTGAACCTTTTTTTGTGTTTGAATGTTCACAATAAGCAGCCATTTGCCTTCCTCTCAACAGTTTTCCCCATTCATCTCTGGGGAATCTTAATTTTAATTAGTAGATATTCTTTCATTCTTCTGCAGGATTTGTCCCAACTCCTGGATTAATGAAAAATAGACCATAACTAACCATCTCTCCCCTTTCTTCTTCAGAGGGCACCTCAAGACTGAATCCATTGTGACTGGGGCAGAGTCCTGGAGGGCAAGCAGAGCTCTCATGGAGCTTGAGTGGGCCTCCAGTTTTAATCCTACTTGCTATTCCTAAAGTAATGGACTGGAAAGAACTTCAGATGCCGAAAGACTCTGCAACTGCTATCTAAACCTTGCACCATACCTTCTTTCTAGTAATTAATTGCTCATAAATGTTCATGAATTGGTGTGTCACTCAAATGAACTTGTTAGCTCATACACAAGTCATTCATTATTCATTTATAAGTAATTATGCCCCTGATTTTATTTATTTTTTGCATCCTATATTGCGGCTCATTAAGTATACCAACCATGTTAAAGAGTACAGCCTATAGACAAGTTTTAAGCTCACCAGAACCTGACACAAATATCAATGATACACATATTCTTGCTAAAGTTTGCAACATCATAATAGCCATCTTTTCATACTTCATGCAAACAAAGCCCTCAGAACAGGGGAGTATCATATGGTATATATAAATAAAAATGCAATAAAGTTCATGGCATGCCTAGTCAGGGATTTGGTTCAAGTCTCTGACTCCAAGTCTCGAGTCAAGTCCCAAGTCTTTGCCCCCAAGTTCCAAGTCTTTGGTTGTGAATTGCCTGTCTATTTAATGGGGAAAATGGGTTTAAACCTGAATTCGACTTGTTGTAAAAGGCTCCAAGTCTCGAGTCGAGTCTTTCACAATCGCTGAGTCAAGTCCGAGTTGAGTCATTAGACCCAAGTCTACATCATTGTGACTAGCTGTACTGCTGATTTTAACAAAGTCTCTCCCACCCATCCCTGTTTTTTATGAACATTTGAAGATGTAATGATTATAGAAAATGCAAAGCACCCGCTAAAAAAGTTTATGAAGTGCATTTATCAATGACTGCATCTGGTGAGCAGAAACTATCCTTGATCAGGTACACCGTTAGACAGCACCGTTCAAGATCCTACGACGCTGTATGTAGGGATTATGGGTGAAACCTGAGGGCTACAAACTAGGTTTAAGTTAAAACACATGCATCTAACCCAACTGAATTGCAGTATATGCTAATGGAATAGCATACAGAGAGGGGCCCTTTCGACGATTCTGTGTACAATGTCTTACTTGGAGTGGCTCCAGAAAGGGCAGGCCTGGCTCAAGCCAAAATGGTGCCTAAAACGTGGCACTATATTCCCCACCACACACATACTTTTGATTGTTTATCTTGTGTGCTCATTAGTGCAACTCACTCACACACCCCTGCTTCTTCTTCCACCTTCTTCTTCCACCTCCAGCAGCTCTGTCATGGTGGTCCTCTTTCTAGTTCTTGTGCAAGCAGGCTGGGTAGGCAGAACCTGGAGAAACAACGAAAGTGGAAGACTTCAGCTCTCTCCCACATTCTGCCTGCCCAGGCATTTTAGGAGAACTGGGAAGATGCTAACTGGGCCCCTGATAACTGGGCAAAGAGGCAGTGTTTCAAGTTCTGCTCCTCTAATATTTAGCAGAAGGAGAGTCACTATCCCTCTCTTCACCACAGCACAGCATATTTTTCATTGGTTGTTTGCTGGTGTTTCTTCTGTATCTATTTAGATTGTGAGTCCTTTGGGACAGGGACCCACTTAGGTATTTGATTTTCTCACTTAGGTATTTGATTTTCTCTTTGTTGAAAAGCAGAATAATAATAACAACAAGATGACCAGATAATAGTTGAACTGCAACGAGCTGCACTACTAGGAACATCAAACATTATACAGCGATATCTCACAAGGTCTTGAAAAGAGTTTGGACTGGGATTTTTGGGTGCTCACTAATTCAAACATCTGTGACGCGATTGATGATTGTGGCAGTGGAGGCAATGCTGGGGGAAGTGCTATCACCACTGCAATCTTCTTCTAGCTGGCTTCCCCTCGCTTGGAAGGCAGGAATAGGAGATTTGGAGCCTGCCCGTCACTTCCTAGTACTTAAGAGAATTGCTGAACACAGTCTCCCTGGTCCATCCCTCTCCAGTTTGTAATGAGTATGAGCCGGGGTCATTTCAAGCGGAACAACGAGGAGGTTGCATGCAGCAATCTTCATAAGAGAAGGAAGATGCTCATAAGAGAAGTTAGCACTCCATAGGTAGGCTGTGTGCTGGAGCGTGCAAACTGGCAGCAGTAGGGGGCGGGTGCAAGCAGCACATAGGCATGTGCCACCCCTGCTTCCTCCTCACTGGATTACTCTGCATTAAGAATTTTAGTGCATCTGAAAGAAATGTACAGTCTAATATACTTGCACTCAGAGGCATTGCTGGAGGGGGGCGGTACTGTAAGTTCTGCACTGTTCCACTCCCTGGTACGAGGTGGCCCCGCCCCTCGCCGTCAGAGCCATTCAGTGTGGTGAAGGCAATGGGCAGGGAGTCTCCTGCCCGTTGCCTTCGCTGCAGCGGCCACACTGAATGGCTCCGATGGTGAGGGGGCGGGGCCAACTCGTACCGGGGAGTAAACGGGGAATGGAACGGTGCGGAACTTACAGTACCACCATCCCCTCCAGCGACATCTCTGCTTGCACTTCATCATCATGGATACCTTTGAAAAACCACTGGCAGACAGGGCTACCTGTCCTCTTCCTCTTCCACTGGCTTGGCAGGATTTAACACAACCAAATGCAAAAAGAAGTTCTACCAGTACAAGTTTTATTCCTCTAAAAGAATGCAGTCACAAAGTTTTGAGGACCTCTTTCCTGATTTAATACAGCATCTTGGCATTTGCTGGCAATCTCAACATTGCTAAAAAATTGCAGAGGAATAATCCATAAAGCAGAAGACTATCTAGTGACACTTAACATGAATCATGAAGAATGGCTTCAGGAAACTGTTCTGCTACTTTAACGGTAAGAAATTATTTTTCCCCACGTTTTGCCCTTTGCTGTCCTAATCTTTCCTCTAATGCAAAATTTATCAGATTTGGGATTTTGTTGATCTCAGCAGTATATCATTTATATCTTTCTATAGTTCTCTAGTAAGCTCATGTTCTCATTCTCTGTGTTTATTTTTCATCTCTCCAGCAAACCTTATGAAGTACATATCTTTTTCTTTCTTTCTTTTTGTTATGGTTGCTGACCCCTTTGGTTTGGCTTTGGGTTTTTTCAATATTCTTGCAATGGTAGATTTATAAATAACTGATATGGTCTAATAAGATAATCTTGCAGAACGTTAGCAATAGTGACAGTCTTACAGCTTTCTCAAAATAACTCTTCTTTCTGATGGCTATTATTAAAAGAAATGGGGATGGAAGCATTAAAAGATTAGTGGCAGCTGCAGCTTTTGGGGAGTGCTGGGGCAAAAGGCCAGTAGGGGCCCTCCAATGTCATGCTTACCCCATGCTTTTGCCCATGAATGCAGTAGAGTGCGAAGTATAGATGACCTTCCCCAAGTGTTCAGGGACGTACGCCAAGAGTGGGACAGGGACGTGCCCTAATCACATGGTTGGGTGTGAGCTTGGACAATATGATCCAAACTGAACCTTGGTACAGCAGTCAAAAAAGTGTATGCATTTTGTTGTGAAATCAACATAACATCCTAACACAGTAAATGATACAGCAGGATAAATGTACTGTATTTACAGTCCAATCTTATGGGCTTGTAGCGCTGGCGGAACGCACATTCCTCCAACTCTACTTGCTTTCTGGCGGCTGCAAAAGTGCTTCCTACAGCGTGCGAAGTAGCGCACTGCCCGAGTGCTGGTGGTAAGGCCAGAGCCTTCCCACGCATGTCGCTGGATTGCTGGCCACGCGCCAGAACAGGTAAGCCAGCAGAGGAAGCGGGAGGGGTGGAGGAGGGTGGAACAGGGTGAGGAGGAGGCAAAAGGGGTTGGACCCTGTGGTGACTAATGGCACACACTGGATCATGTTCCCTCTAGCAGCAGCCTCCCCACCCCCTTTCTCTCGGCGGACTTGCGCCAGCGAAATCACATTGTGGAGTGGGAGGCTTATGTAGGGTGAAGGGGATTTAAATCCCCTTTCCCTTTAGAACCCTCCCGATTCCCCCCCCCTTATTGGATACAGTCCAGGCCTTTTCTGTACCAGTTGGGGGGGGGAGCATGGGATTGGGCTGTAAGTTATTCTTTACAAAGTCTCCGGAAAGATCTGGGGCAAAACTTTATACTAAACAACCATCATTCAAACAGCCAAAAGTGTAAACAGTAGTAAACAACACCATCAATTTCTGGTTGCCTAAAACATATCCTTGACTAACCACAGATTCCCATCCATTCGATGACCACTCAACAATCCACTTCTGCCTGGAAGCAGCAGTACTCAGAATCTGTGTGGCAAAACTGTAAGGAACTGCAGTAACTTGGACAGGATGCCATAAAGCAGTAATGCTGAAAAAGGCAGTAAGGCACAACAGTATAGGCAAGTGGTAAGAAGGCTTGGCATTTCATTGCAAGTTATACCTTTATTTATTAGACCAGGGGTTCTCAACCTTTGGAGGACCGAGTACCCCCTATCACAGTCCAATTTTCTGAAGTACCCCCTGTTAATTAACTGCTAATTAATTGGATTAATCAATCAATCAATTAGGTAATTAATAGTTAAATAAAAAATACTTAAACAATTTTAAAATGTGAAAAATGTCTTATTTAACTCTGTGTGTGTGTGTGTGTGTGTGTGTGTGTGTGTGTGTGTGTGTGTGTGAGAGAGAGAGAGATGCAAGGACCTCTTTTTTCCTCCAAGTCACACTTCCCAAAATCAGCTCTTCTCTCCCCCACCCCACCAAAGTACATTTTCCAAAGTACAAAAATAAGCCCAAAACCAAAATCAGAGAGACAGAAGAGCTCCGAAAATAATTACAATTTAAAATCCATGTTAATTAACACTTAATTAGCTGCTGATGGGGCAGATAAGGGGCAGGGCTTGGCGTACCCCCAGCAAGAGGTCTGCGTACCCCTAGGGGTACCCGTACCACAGGATGAGAACTCCTGTATTAGACTTTATTTTTTACTGCTTTTATAGGCTTCCTTTAGCACAGCAATTGGACCAAAGGAATTTCCTTTCACATGACCAGAGATACTGACTTACCTGAAGAAAAAACTTATCAACATGAAAGATAAGTTTGTGTTTGTATTAGTATCGCTGATGTTAAGGATTTATTTTGCATTGCAGAATCAGAACAGCATAAGGAATTCCAGCGTCATTGCCATTGTTAGGCTTACCAGATCTCCAACCGGGACAGAGTGCTAGACCTTTAGGAGAAGGAATGTGGGCAGGTGTAGCTTGTGAAACCTTAGAGCACAATCCTAGGCATGTCTACTCAGAAGCAAACCCTACTGAACACAATGGGGCTTGCTTCTGAGTAGACATGCCTAGGATTGTGCTCTAAGGTTTAACAAGCTACACCTGCCCACATTCCTTCTCCTAAAGGTCTAGCACTCTGTCCTGGTTGGAGATCTGGTAAGCCTAATTAAGCAGCTCTGTACACCACAGCAGTGTGAATGTTCCCTCAACTGACCCTTATCCGAATGTTCTTTAAAAGTACTGCCACCATTCGCTTTATCGGTTTGTGATCATTGCCAAAAGAAAGATGTGGGCTAGAGACAACATGGTTCATGGGTTAAGAACATAAGAAGACATCTGCTGGATAGCAAAGGCCTAAGGTCCATCTGATCCAGCCTCCTGCTTCTCCCAGTAGCCAAGAGAATAGATCTAACAACACAATCTTATCCAACTTACACCACTGGTGTAACTGACATGTTGTAGAAATGTGCCTCTGAACTTGGAGGTTTCATGTAGGTGTCATGATGAATAGTTTGCAAGAATGCGATTCTCAGCTGGCATCACAACTCGAAATGAAATATCCTTGGTTGCTAAATAATGATAATCACTGAATATTTGGATAGTTGCAGAGGAGAATTTGGGGGGGACGGACTGTTTTTGCAGCTGTATCCCCCTCTTGTACATGAAATTGGAAAACAACAACAACAACAGGAAGTATCAACAAGAGGGGCACATGGGCATAAGGTGCAATTGTGCATTTTGTCTCCCATGCAATGCAAAACCCTGTCCTGATCTTGTAGGACAGCATGCAAGTAGTCAACATGATAACCTTCCTGCACAATGCACCAGCATACCAATTCCAGCTGTTACATTCGGCATCGATGTGATTTGTCCATTTGACATATGCTAGGCATCTGCAATGAGAGGGTATCAGTCATTAGCTTGGTGCCCTCTTGCATTCCACAAAAGCTGAATATGCAAATAGCTGATAATTGGCTCTTAAGTCAGGAATGACTGCCCTTTTAAAAATAACTACATTTGGATCAAGAGCCCAGCTTCTTAACTGATTTACTCCAAGGCAATAAATTAAGATTTTTTTTTCTCTGTAAATCTATGCATATCACATTTCCCTTCTAGTCTGAGTATGTTCTCTCCTTTTCTGAGTCAGCAGGGTATTGAAATATACAAGAGTCCAGTTCCCCAGAGAATACACAGCGTGGAGTTTGCATGCATAAGCTCATTGCTTGTTCACAGGGATATGGCAGATAGGCAGAGGAAGGTTAAAGTGCAACGCACATGTATCCATACAAAACAAAGCACAGCTGGTATGTTTAATTTAGACTTGCTGCCCTTAAGAGGATCAAAAACAGTGAATTAATTAAGCTGCTTTTATGCAAACTCTAGTGCCTGTCCCTTTCCCGTAGGCAATACTTTGCATGTTGACCCTTGTAGCATCCCTGGGAAGGGATTACGTTCAGGGCTGTTAAGTGTACCATGCATTACTGCCCAATGGTCTTTTGGACTGGGTGTCAGATTTTTCTTTTGAAGCGTATAGTTCTTCTGAATGGAAGAAATGAGTAAGAGCTTGTAGGAAGTATCAGAGATGGCATCCGAGAAGCCAGGGGAGATGAACCAAAAGGGAGGGAAGGTGGTGACATGTCCTAAGGAGTTGGTATTAGCAGAGCTATACTGACAGTGTTTGAACCCCAGTATCTGGTAGCAGGGCTCACACACCTTAATAATACGAGTACCACCAGGGTAACTCCCTGACTATGGAAGTTGCCACCCTGATCTTTGCTGCACTACAGTGGTCAGAGGCAATACTATAGGCACTTCTGCTTGGCTGATCTGAAGAACCAAGCTCTCCTCTCTCTCTCTCTCTCTCTCTCTCCTTGTCTCCTGACAACCAGCCTGTCTATCACATTTGAGGCCTCTGTCCCTTTGATTCTCTTTAGGCTTACCAGATTTTGAAGTGCCGAAACTGGGGCAACCCCCCCCCCTACTTTTTTTCCCTGCCAGAATTTATTTCCAGGCCACTTTGCCTATGTTCCTTGTTTGTTTGTTTGTTTGTTTGTTTGTTTGTTTGTTTTGTGGGTGCAGAGTGCCCGCTTGCCGCCTGTTAGGGCGTTCGAAAATGTTCAATTATTTAATTATTTTCAGCGCATTTTACCGCCATTTTTGCTTGCCTTTTTTCCTTCCTGCTGCTGCTGTGCCACCACTTTTATGGACTCATTTGATTTGTGACTCCTCACGATTGCCTCCATTGCTGCCGCTGCTTCCACAACTCTTCTGGCCTTCCTTCTCCTGGGCACTGCCATCTTGGATCTCGCGAAATGTCATGAGATCCAAGATGGTGGCGCCCATTTCTCACAAGAAATGCTTCACTAAGATTTTGCAACATTCAAGATGGCGGCGCCCAGGAGAATTAAGGAAGGCTAGAAGAATCATGGAAGCGTTGACAGCGGCAGGAGGGAGCAGACCTGGAAAACTGGGACAAACCCGGTTCCGGGACCGGCTGGCTGGGACCGGGTTCCGGAAACCAGGACCATCCTAGTATTTCCGGGACGGATGGTAAGCCTAATTCTCTTCTATCTTTTTTTTTTAATGTCTAGAAGTCATCTGTCTATTCCTGAATCCCCCCCCCCCCTCACAAGCTATGGTCTGCCTCAGATCTTGCCAAAAGCCTGGCATATTCACTGAGCCAGTACTGATATGGCAGCTAATGTTGAGAGCAGTGGCATCAGGCATAAATCTCTCCCCATCTACAACTCAGTCCCTTCCCCCACGTACTCCAAAAGCCTGAAAAAATGACCTTGCATAATACTGAACCATCCCAAACAGTTTTTTTGTTTGTTTGTTTTTCTTTATTCATCTTGTGGGTAATGAGGTATTCTTAGTAAAGCATATTGGAAGCATTTTTCACCTTTCTTTTACAGAGTTCTAACCCATTCCCATGAAATTAATTTTTGACTCTGCATTTACAACAAATTCGACTGCATCACTAAGATAGTGGCTCTCTCAGAAGTTTCCTGTATTGCAAAATTAAAAGGGATTAGAACTTAACAGGACATTTTCCATTAACATCTTCATTATATTCTGCAGAAAGAAGTAATTTGGATTTGAAATTCATTACTGTTTATTTGATGAATGAGCAGTGTAATCTGTAAGTAGGGACAAGGTTTTTCCTCTTTTTTATTGCTGTAGGTTATGAAAAATATACAGTAGTCAGTTAAATGTTTAACTGACTTTCAAAATGCAGGAGATTTCTTCAAAATTTAGAGGTTTTTTATGTGAATTTTGTCACTTCTACATTTACAGTCTTTCACAATACCTAGTGACGTCGCTCTAGGTGGGGTGGAACGCTAAGTTCCGCAGCGCCCTGACCCTTCGTGACGCACTGGCACGAGGCGGCCACCCCCCTCGCCCTCAGAGCCATTCAGTGCAGCGAAAGCAATGTGCAGGAGACTCCCTGCGAAGAGCGGGTTTGGGCCCTGGTGAAAAAATGTTTTGGGCACTTCAGCAAGGGCAGACCAGGTAAAAATCTTTACACAAGACAAAACCATATGCAGCATAGTCAGGTTCTGGACTGCCGGGCCCCGGTAAATTGTACCGGCTCCCCCCCCCCCAATAGGCCCTGGTCTTTAGAACTGTCTCCATGGAACCAAGAATTGTAGATGGGAGGGTGATGAAAAGAAAGGTTAAAATGAGGAGAAAATCTCTTTTCTTTGCCCTGCACCTTGTTACAAACCACTTTCCCCCCTTTTAACCAGGTCTGCACATGTACGCTGTTAATTTGCAAGTATAGATTTCCTTAGATTCCTGCAAGTCAATAACTTGCTGACAACATTATGTGCTGATGCGCTTATCATTTATAATTCATGCAACTCACATCAGTAACATGCTTATGATGACTTCTATTAGTGATTTCTAAAGCCTTTACTAATGAGATAATGTACTACCATAAATAAACTGTGGCTACAGCTTATATTAAAACAAGGGCTTGCAGCATGCTGTGAGTGTGACATTTATGTTCTCTGCAGGCGCTGACTGCTACTCTGATAGGACTACTAAGGGAGACGACTATTTGAGAGTGTGAAATACAGAGCGTCCCTGGCGGCCTTTCATTGTGCTTCTTCTTGACTTTGCCTGTATATAAGAAGCCATCAAAGGGACACTGCAGAACCTTTCAACGCTACGGGTATGCAAAACCTACACAAACGATCCTCCTCAAAGGATCTAAGAGGAACCAAAACCCATATGAGAGAGAGAGAGGAGAGAGAGAGAGATTTATATATTTATTGTCTTTTGATATTGTTAGAACACTGCCGCTCTGGAAGGAGCGCTCCTTGCCCCGTTCTGGCCCCTCATGAAAGTAAGATGAAAGGGTCTTAACTGATTGGCTGCTGAGGCATGGGGGAGGAACTTGGAGTGCTGCTATGTAGCACAGCTACCTCCCCAGACACCATTCTGGATCTGGTGTTGACTTTAACCCAACCCACCTGTCTGTTGACAGTCTGAGATCAGCTGGGTGCCATTTGGGACTGGGTAGGAATTTTTTGCTTCATTCCAGATTGGCTTGGGAGTGGAGTTTCTTTGCCTACTCCAGACTGTGCTAATGGGTGGGCATTAGCTAGGGAGGCCATGGCTGGCTGGTATAGTGTGGACATGGACAATGTGTAGGGATCAGGTGTCTGCTCTTAGACAAGCAAGTGTCTGAAGGAAAACCAGAACTGGTCTCAAAAGGTTGTCTGGCTTGGGATAGGCAGAACAATTCAGCTTCCTTGACCCCCTTCATTGGTAATAAAGCTGGGGTGTCTTGACCTTGAGGCAATCCCCGGTTTGGAGCCAGGGTGGTCTCACCCAGGGTTTCTGCAGGATAGCTGTGTGCTCAGGTTAGGTGCCTGCACTTGTGTGGTTGAAGTGTCCTAGGCAGGACCTGCTAAATCTATTTTATACCAAATATCATAACGTGTGTTTGTATGGGGAGGGGGGTACCTGGGCAAAGTATAACTATCATTCTTTCATGTTATTTGCACTCCATCTGTTGTCTATTGAACCTTTGCTATTGAATCCAGGCTCCAAAGGTGCATTGATGAATTATATAGTCATTTTTGGGTTACACAGTATACCACTTCTGGTCAGGGCTCCTAACATAGGCCTGCACAAAGTTTATCTTTGTTTCTAGCTTGACTTTTATACAGAAAAAGTTGTTTTCAGATTGCCAGATTTTTGTCATTTTGTATACAATTTCTGTGTATATACTGTACATTATGTTAATGTAACTATCCAATATGCTTTTTTGATGTGTGTGTGTGTGTGTGTGTGTGTGTGTGTGTGTGTGTGTGTGTGTGTGTGTGTGTGTGTGTGTTTAAACTGGGCCAATATGAACCATGGTAGGATAAGCTGGAAGATAAATGTAAGAGTAAGATAACATAAGCACTGTCACTCAAGACCGGTTAAGTCAGACAGGATGTTGTTTTTGTGGTGCTCAAGAGCACAAAGTTCATGCTTATTTTTATAGTGCAATATATCTACAAACCCCAAATGAGCTGGTTTCTGACAGCAATATCAAAATGAGAAGTATATGTGGAAAACCCAGTGCAAAAGACAACCACCACGGAGATATATTACACTTCTTAAAATAGGAAATCCAGGGTTATGTGAAAATAAAGCAAATTCTGCCATGCTTGTTTTACTGCTTCAGATATGAAATGCAGAAGAGAGGAGGAAGGAAAAGTATAGTAGGTATTTTTAAATGAACTCAATGGCTAGTATCCAAAGATTTACTTTATCGATTTGTCTTATGTACCTATGCATCTATCAATTAATACCCTGCTTTCACATAGTCCCACAATAGTTTACAAAATTCAAACATGTTTAAAAATATAAAATAAAAATGTTCTATAAATAAAAACAGGATACTAATCAATCTAAAATCAATAAAACACAATCAACTCAGGAACAGCCAGAAAACGTCAGAAGAGAAACTCCACCACTCCCCCCAAAAAACACAGTGGAAAAAACCTTCTTAAATAACTGGAAGCAAGGAGCTATTCTAAACTTCCTGCAGGAAGAAGTGTGAAAAACCTGGGGGCCACAACAGAAAAGGGCCCATCCCATGTGCACAACTAGGGGCTTAATCCTATCCAACATTCCAGCACTGATGTAGCTGCAATGCAGCCCCGAGGTAAGGAAACAAATGTTCCCTTGCCTTGAGGAGACCTCCATCTGCCCCCCTGCCCCCCCACAGGTTGCAGCACACGCCCCACTGACACAGTTGCATCCGTGCTGGAAAGTTGGATAGAATTAGGCCCTAAGCCTCTTCCAGTGACAGCATACTGGATAGGGCCTCTTGGATGATTGTAATGGGTGGGCAGGACAATGTGGCAGGAGTCAAGAGGCCATGCGCTTCACGCTGAATCATATCTGGGGAAGGCCATGGCTGGAGGTTTTACCTGCTCCGCCGTGCACGGTGCCTGGATTCGGCGCCAGCAGAAAGGTGCAGACCTTCCTGCCTGTGCAGCCTCCTCTCTGGGTGTCGAAATGTGTCTTATGGCAGGTTTGTGACACCCTGCGCCGGCACTGAGGCCACAGCGTCGGCACCCGTAGCCCATAGGATTGGGCTGTGTAAGGTACACAAGAACCAAACCATGCAGAGCTCTAAAAAGGTAACAACCAACACTGTGAATTGGATGCAGAAGCCAATGCAGCCTCTACAAGATGGGAGTCGCATATTCTGAGCATGGAGCCCTCATTGACACCTTGCTTTGCTCAATAGAATGCTTGAATTCCCCCCCCCCTTGAAACAGCGGAACACTCATGCCATATTACAAACTGCTGACTTTCAAAAGAGATTTTCCATGCATCACAAAGGCTACTGTTCTTGAAACACAACCTCTAGGCATGTTGAACTAGCTCACACCTCATTGAATTGAGGCCACGGTACGAGACACACTGGAAACTGAATTACATTCCGTACATACACATCTGGTCCCAGTGTTATTATCATGGAAACCGGCAGCATCCTGAATGGGAGAGAGAGAAAGACATATGTCAAAATGTACGATGGTTATCTGGTAACTGATTGCTGTAATTAGATTTAGGCAAACTATTCGTAGTGAATAATTCATTTTATTTCATTTCATTCATTTTGATTCATTTTAGCCCCTTTTCAGTTGGAGAATTATTTATGAACGTATCTTAATTATGCTGATCTGTGTCTTCACTTGCAACAAGGAGCTTGATTCGACACATCTTGCTCTCTGTGCTGCTTATGGACCGTTTGCTTCTCATGGCATTGCTCTGTGTATTATTGCTAGGGTACAATTCCAACCAAGGGTGTGACCCAGGTAAAATGAAGCAGTCCCATTGGTTCAAATGGTAGAGTTAACCATTGTTTTATTGGAAATGAAAGTGTTTTGCTTTGAGTGAAATTCTATGCATGTTTATTCAGAAGCAAATCCCACTATGCTCAATAGGGCTTACGGCCATGTATGTATGCATAGGATTGCAGCCTTTGACTGGTTGCCCCCCATTTGTAGGGGTCTGGTGCACAACCACAGCATTGTGCATACAGGCACCTTTTTCTAGTCTGTGCAAAATATTCTGTGCACATAAGCCCCTTTCGAACATGCTAATGAATATGTGTGTGTGTGGGGGGGGGGAGGGCAAATGGGATTGTGTCTGACCTAGTGTACATGTTTTGCATTAGAAAGGGAAGAACTGGGGGGGGGGTCTGCACTATGTGTGTCATCATCAAGTTTGCATGCACACAGGGCAAAGCCTTCTTCATGATTTCCACATGTGTAGCTCCCTGCCACAGGAAGTTTGAAAAGCCCCTCTCGCTTTGCTTAAAAAAAAAAAAGTCCTCAAATTGTTCTACCAAGCCTTCTGGTTGTTCCATTTTCTGTTGCTGCAAGAATTTTTTATTTTGGTCAATCCCCAATTACAGGAAGTCCTCACTTAAAGTTGTAGATAGGTTCCTGGAAACTGCAACTTATAACGAAACCAATTTTACCATAGGGTAACATACATAAACAAGAGTTAGGTTCCTATGACATATTTCTGGTCACAAAAACATCACCAAACTTCTAAATAAAGACTCAAAACACTTCTAATAATATACATTTTCTCTGGTTTTTTTGTGGGGGCACAGACATCAGCGGGGCATGGTGCACATTTACCACTCATTGCAGCAGGGTTAAATCAAAGATTTATCAACAATGACAAGTGGCAGGCTCACCAACTTTCAAGTAGAAAGCTCAATAACTTGCAAGCTGCAGGATCAATATTATAGTTTCCACAGTGTTCCTGGAGCTGGAGGGGTTAATTAGTTTCAGCTTCCTTGCTTTAGCTGTAGGGCTTTTGTGTTCAGCAACCTGCTAGAGAAAAGAGGCTGGAGAACAATGCAGAAGTGATTGCAGCTTGAAGAACAAGGTTAAAACGAAATGACTAATGAAACGAGGGTAAGCGAGGATTTACTGTACTTTTTAAATGGTTTACTTTATTGTAAATTGTTTTTATGCTTTATACTCTTCTTAGCCATCTAATAAAAATTGACACACTCCCGGATAAGTGTGTATAGGATTGTAGCCTAAGGTTTGCACCTAGAAAAGTTTGGGTTATTCAGTTTCCCTGAGATATGTGACTTGGCTCATTCACTTGAGTCATCTGGATTGCTTTTACATAGTTGTTGGATTTATTTAGAAATGACCTCTGTATATGTTGTTTTGTTTAATCCTGGCTTCTATCTGGGCAGGATTAGTGTAGCGAGCGCACTAGTGTAGCGAGAAGTGGGAACTGATACTGGTTTTGTGAACTTTGGAATAGTTTTAAAATACATAGTGCATTCCAGGCCTTGTGCACTCAAGATTTCCACCCCTGAAACCTTTCAAGTTCCCCCCTCTGCAGAAATCCCCCTCTTCAAATATTCTGAAACAGTAATTATGCAATAGTTCTCATAGTGGATGTCCAGTCTTTGTCTACCATCTATTTGCTGGCAATATGTCTTCTTTCAGGAAATAAGAATGCGAGGGTTCACAGCAATCAATACGCTAAAATGTGTCTTCTCCACAAAAGTATTTCACCCTCTCTTTTCCCCCAACCATTCCACTCACCTGAGTGGCTATAGACTATACAGAGTCTATAAAAACACCATTTTGATAACTCGTCCCAACTAGACCTGCATCAACATCCCCAAGGCATATGCAAAAGTGAAAGCAGTAAAATAAAACTCTTCAACCAAAGACAGCTTAACTGAGCATGTTCAGCTCTATGGGGTGAGCATTTTCCATTTCATACCGGCACATATCCTGTTATAGTAGAGAATTATGCAAGCCTTGGGCACATAGAAATCTAGTGCCTTTATGTACATGCCAGAACCACTACCATACCACATACCAGAACTGGTGCCATATGGTTGAAGTTCACATATGTTCAGAGTTGCACACATTCCATGTTTGCACTGCAGAAGTTAAGAAATTGTTCGGGAGATTGATAAGTCAATGTGAGCTGCCTTGATGGCTTCTTAGGAGGCAAGGAAGTTGCATACAAACGCCCTGTTAAAGTTTAAATAGGTAGGCATCATGTGTGCAAAGTTGCAAGTGTAAGCTGACCCCAGGTCTAGACATCAGATTATCTCCCTGACAGAATTCACTTTGTTCCTGCTCACTACCAAGAAACAGTTTCCTAAGTGGGCTTACTTGCTTTGGTGGAAGATGCTTGCTCTATACTCTGTGTGTGTGTGTGTGTGTGTGTGTGTGTGTGTGAGTGAGTGAGAGAGAGAGAGAGAGAGAGAGAGAGAGAGAGAGAGAGAGAGAGAGAGAGAGGACTGTCACTCTGATCCCTGAAAATGGCCATTTGTTGCTTCTTGGACTAATGACCATGGAGTTATTTATGGTTGAGCATATTGCTGGCTGAAAATGAAACCCCTGGAATCTCTTTTATTAAATCACCCGAGCTGCTGTTGCCTGTCACATTTTTGATGGGTGTAATTCCTTCCCTGCACCTCTGTGTCTAGCCGATTGTGAAGGAAGGCTGATATTGCTGCTAGTCTGCTTCTGCTTTGAGCATGTGTATAGTTTAGATTGCTCTACAAGAGTAGAGCATTTGGCACGCATGTAGGGGTGGGAGGGACGAGTACCTCTGCCCCTCTCTGGATATGGTACATAGGCATTTTGCAGATGGGCTGATAAGTGTGTGTATGGTGGGAGCAAAACTTGCTTCTGTGACACTATGCTGCCCAGCACACCTTCATTGGTTATATACAAACCTGCCTTCAGTAGCGTCGCCAGATATGGTGCGGTGGTGTGGTTGGCCCCAGGGCGTAGGGGCGCTGAGGCTCTGGGGGGGGAGCGGGCCTCCTTAGATTTCGATTTTTTCCCCATTTTTTCTTTTTTTGGCCGATTTTAAGTGTAAAAACGGGATTTGTAACGTGTATGTATGCTTTGCAGGGACTTATCTTGCATATGGTGCGTTCCAGGACGTTCCCGCGACGATCTTCTTCCTGCGCCCGGGCACAGCTTCTCCCTGCTCCCGGGTGCGGACTCTGTACCGCCCCCAGCAGCGCTTTCCGGAATTAGCGCATGCCCAGAACGTCCCTGGAAACTCCGTGGGTCTGCGCATGCGCAAACTCCGGAAACCGCTGCTGGGGGTGTTACGGAGTCCGCACCCGGGCGCATGGAGCAGTGCCTGGGCGCAGGAAGAAGATCATCGTGGAAACGTCCTGGAATGCCCCATATGCAAGATAAGTGCCCTCAAAGCATACATACATGTTAAAAATCCCGGTTTTTACACATAAAATCACCCGGAAAAAAAACAAAAAACAAAAATCTGTCAAAAATAGGTTTCGAAACCAAAACCTAAAATTTTGACAGTTTTATTGGGTGGCGCCGGGGGGGGGGGGCGGCACCAGTAATGGGGGCACCTGGCGACGCCTCTGCCTGCCTTATATGGAGTTAGACCACGGGTTCTCAACGTACTCGGCACAGCGTACCACCTACAAGGCCACTGTCTACACCGAGTACCACCGGACGTAAGCGCTGATGACGTCATCACCGCTTACTTCTGGGTTATCCAACTGGTTTTTGAGGCATAAGGCCTCCGCAACTGCCCCCCCCCAATGCAGCGATAGCCATTCAGCATCGCTGCATTGGTGGTGGTGGTGGTGGTGGTAGGGAGAACAATCAGAATCCCCTCCCGAAAGAGGATTAAAGGATCAATGAACATTCTGTTGTAAGAATTCTAAAATCCAGCATGAAAACCTTTAAAACCCATATAAATTGTTTGCTTGTTTTGCGATTTTTCAGAAATATTAGTTGGTAAATTTAAAAAGTAATTACTTTAACGTAATGAATTAGCAAGATAAAGCATCCTAACAAATCCTTGTTTAATTAAACATAGGTGAAATGCCTTCAGTTGCATTAACTGATTTAAGAGTATTGCAAACCTTGAACAAAAAGGTTATTTCTCATCCTGGAAATGGAACATTTTTTTTTTTTTTGCTCTAAGCATACATATCTGATTGAGAACCTTTAAGTTTAAAAAGGTACAAACGTTTAAACAAACCATTAGATCCTGTTTGGGGGACCGGGGTCATTCACTTATTGTATGTCTCATTTTCTGGAAGCAGCACTAGAGCAAACAGTTTGATCTACTAATAGCCCATGGTGTCACCTGGTATGGCCGCAGACATGGACGTAATTGGTGGTGTCATGATGGTGTCATCACATCACTGCCTCTGCAGAACTCAGAGCGGCCGAAGAAAGGCTCTGGCCTTTCCTTGGCTGCTCCAAGTCGCTTCTTCATGAAGGCTCAGAACAGGCCTCCGAGCTTTCACCAAGGAGTGGCCAAAGACGGCCAAGCAAGGGTGACACCACTCCCTGAGGTGTGTCAACCTTGTCCTGTGGGGTATCAGTCTTGCTCGGCCGTCTTTGGCTGCTCTGAGCCGAGTTGCTTCTTCCTAGTCTCATGAGCACAGCTCGCAAAAATACAAAGAAGCGGATTGCTTGGAACATGTTTTGTGCAAAGCGAGCTAGCTGTGTGAGTTTTGCGCAAAAAGCCGTGTTTTGCGCAACGTGAACAATGCTCGCAAGAACAGGAAGAAGCAACTCGGCTTTGTGCAGCTGAGGACAGCCAAGCAAAGTGACACCCCTGAGGGAGGGGCGACACCCTTGTTCGCCCATCTCTGGCTGCTCTGAGTCACTTCCTGTTCTCGCGAGCTATGCTTGCAAGAGCAGGAAGTGGCTCAGAGTGGCCGAAGACCACTGAGCCTTGGCAGTGGCATGGCGGGCTTCTCCTGTGGAGTCACCCCCTTAATGGGCGACGCCTGATGAGGCTCGCACCAAACGCACCTCCCTTATGACGCCCCTGCTAGGGAGGATATCAAATAGCGCTATCTGAAAATTAGACTTTTATAGTAAGAAGAGAAAAAAGGCCCAACATAAGAATGTAAGAAAGTCGTGTAACCCTTGAATAACTGTAAAGATGAGACCCTCAGTAAAATGACATGGAGATATAAAAACGAAGATGCTTTCTAACGATATGAAGAAAAACCACCACATCCTTTCAATATAAGTACATTTATGAGGTTAAAGGATGATCAGAGATCATGATAACATTACGGAATGCCCAAGAAACAGCTTTTGAAACCTTGAAGAACAATGTTGAATATGAACACCACTTCTGCATACATACTCAAAAGCTTAGCAGTTGTAGACAATGTGACATTTTCCAAGTGTTTACAATTGGTGCATTCGTTCGAATCTAAAGTGGAGTCATTACTGCATGAGTTTGCTGTAGCATACAAGTTGGTTCTTCTGCCTTGGTAACTTACTTCTTTGTCTAGTACGTTCTGTTTCATGGCCTCGAGACTCCACAGAGCAAGAACTATTTATTTTAAAACGTGTCCTTCAGAACCGGTATATGATGCTGTTCAGTTATGACTATTGAAATCTATATTTGACTTTCTCTTTTAGACTCTAATAGCTTACATGCGTAAGGTTTACATATTACTTAGGAAGTTGACTTATATGGAACCAGACCATCGGCCCAACTAGCTTGGTATTGTTGACACTGATCAGAGGTAGCTCTCCAAGTTTTCAGAGAGGATTTTTTTTTCTCTGACCTACCTGGAAATGTTGGGGGTTGAACCTGGGCCCTTCTGCATGCAAAGAAGAAGCTTCTCCCTTAAGCTAGAGGCCTCTTCCCTGCTACAACTTTTTCCTTGAATGCCTGGTGGATGTTAAGCAAGATTTTAAATTGTTGATGGGGGGGGGGAAGTAAAATTGGGCATGGATACTTAGGCAAGAATCATACATATTGATGTACACACATCCATTCCATCTTTCCAACAGGTATTTGTTTAGTTTGGAGGATTTCTCTCCTGCCTTTCAGCCAAATAGTTCTCAAGGTGGATTGCAATAATACTAATACAGTCGAACCTCGCTATCTGTGGGGGATTCGTTCTACCCCCCCCCATGGATAGCAAAGAACTGCAGATACTGAGGTTTGAAAAGTGTTCAAAAGGGGAAAATGTAGGTGTTTTTTTAAACTTTTGACTGAAACCGCTGCGTGTTCTTGCTTTAACCATGCTGAAATCATGCTCCAGAAGCCTCTTCCGGGTCGCGCAAGCGCGACTCACCCTCCCTGTCCCCAAATAGCTCCAGATTATATTGCAATCCTGCGCATTGCTTTCACCATCATGAATGGTTCCGAAGGCGAGGGGTGGGGCCGCTTCGTGCTCCGGTGTAACGGCGGGTCGGACTGCGGCAGAACTTAGAGCATTTTGCGACGTGAGCACCAGTAACACATGTGCTTTCCACAATCCCAGCCTGTGAGAATTGCATGAAAAGTGCCATACAGTTAGTCCTGTCCACACGCTGCTTGTTAAATGTTACAGTGGTGACATGGAATGAAGCAGCAGGAGAAACGACAGGCCTTGCTCATGTAGGCTACATTTGCTCTGTAGCTCAGACTCCATTTAAAGGGACCTGTTATGTCTTCTCTGACGGAACACTGGGAAAAAGTAGCTTGTTGAGGTCATGCAATTCACCCGATTGAGGCTGCAATCCTATAACACTTTCCTGGGGGCAGGGTCTCCGTGAGGAATTTTATCAGGGGGTACAAAGTTTCTTTTGGGCCCCTTCTCAAAGGGGGGGGAATGGGGTGGGGGAGGGCAGCAGCGGCCAGAAAAGCCTCTGGAGCCGAGGTCTATACTAGGCTTCCTGATACAGCGCCCAGGTCTACCTGCCTGGTAGACCTGCCCTTCTGGTTGGCTTAACCTCCGATTTTCACTCTCCATGAGGTCAGCTGGAACCCCAGGAAATTTCTGGGGCCCCTCCTTTGGCTCCTGGGCCCCCTTTTTGACCCTGGGCCCGGGTACAATTTACCCCCTTTACCCCCCTCTCATGGGCCCTGCCTGGGGGTGTCCTACTGAATTCAATGGATTTATTTCTGAGTAGACATGCATAGGATTAAATTAAATAAAAAATAAACATAGGGGTTTAATGACCATGTCGGTCCTTTCTTAAAAGCATCAACGTCTTAACATTTCACTCCAGAATTTGCATGGAGCTTCTTTAGAAGTATGGAGCAAAGGCATTTGCCACCCTTTCACAGCTTCTGGCTGGAGAGTTCTTGTTACGCATAGAAGTGTGCTGTAAGTGGGGGAAGCAAGCCTGTGACATTTCAATGGATTCTTGTACTAATTTCCGTGTGCAGAGCAGTCGTTGTCCCCTTTTTGCTAATTTAACTCCAGATAGTGATACTTCGGCATCTGTCTGTTGCATTGTTGCAAGTCTGCTGAAAGGGATTCTAACCAAACCTGTGATACTTACAAAGTTTTAACTCTGGTGAGTTTTAAGTGAACAAACTAGGGGCAAAAAACAGTGCTACAGTTGTAAGAGATGGCAAATCTGCTTTTTAAATGAAACAAACCAACCCCCCCCCAAAAAAAACCGTCAGTAGTCTGAAGACCTTTACTATGCATCCTAATCATATATCAAGCACAAACCTGTCATAGAAACACCCAATTCTCCAATGCTGTATCCCATTATTTCTGCGTTCAAAGGTATTTCATCTTACCATTTCACATTTTAAAATCAGGATCGTTATACACTTTTGAAATCGGTACTTGAAACATCTTTTTTTTAAAAAAAAATGTGTGTCACTCTTGTTGTGTTTTATGGTTTGTTTTATAAACAAAGCCTTTGGGACTTTCTTGTTTTGTTTCTCCTTTCCTTTTTGCCCACGAGAAGTGGATCATTATTTTCATGGACAGTGCCTTTACGCTTGTTTGCTTGTAATAATTGGAGGGTTGGAAATGAAGGAGGTTAAGACAGTGGTAAGGGTGAGCAGTTGGAAGGAATAGCTAATAAGCAACAAAGCTATCAGTGTTTACTTTCAAATCGCTAAATTAGAGACAAGATTTGGTGAGGGCACTGGCTTAGCCCTGAACCAGTGGGGTGGGTCTGCACTAGAAAGGTCTACACCACAAGTGTGTGGTGATGATTCCCACTTTAAAGGTCTCTGGGCCTTTAAAAGGAGACAGTCCTGGACAAAAGTGAAGAGGGTGGTAGAGAAGTGAATGGGAGAGATAGACGCCCTTTTCAGAAGTTATCAGAGAACATGGAGGGAAAGGATTACATCCAAGCACCATGTATTTAGTATCAAGTCTAACAAAGCCCCAGTGCAGAGGGTTTCCCCCACATGACCAGGGCTTTCAAGGTTTCCATTCACATGGAGAAAGCCCTTTATATGTGTATAACTGCGCAATCCTGGGTATCTCAAGAACAGCGGAGCGAGCGCTTCACCATTCATAGTCGTTGTAAACGTGCCGTAAAGCACGTTTGCGACGATTCACGAGTAAGGGAGGCCGGATCAAGGACGGTTTCCCTCACTCTGTCGGCAGACCAGTCAGGTGTCCGCCAGAGGAAGGTAAGCTCTCACACTGGCGTCCGCATGGGTGGTCCAGCGGATGCGGGAGGGGGACCATTGGACTAGCCAGCCCAGGAGGGGGCAGGGGATGGCTCTGGTCATATCCCCGTGCCCGCCAGGCCGGCTATGCTGTTACACGGCCTCCTCCAACTTCCGCCAGCTATTTAGCTTTCGGAAATCCGAGGAGGCCTATCGGTCCAGCCCCGGTTTACACCCGGGGAAGGGGATGAGCGTCCCCTTCCCCGAGTAGACCTCCAGCCCGCCATACGATGGGAAGCCTCGGACTCAGGATCCGGCAGGCAGCCCTGGGCCGCTGGCCAGATTCTTACACAGGATTGCGCTGTAAATCTGTATGCAGGGACATTTCAGATTTTATTTTAAATGCATAGAGGTTGGGTATTGACCATTATTCTAATCCTCCACCATGTCCACATGTTCAGATATTTTTTTTAAAAAAGCTCTACTGTCCAAAGCAGACCTGCCCCCCCAAATCCAGAAGCCACAGGCAAACTATCAGGGGTCCAGAAGCCATTGGCAATCTCTCCCTAACCATTTACAACCAAAAATTAGTTGTACAATTGGTGTCGAACGTTTCTTAGCTCCATGGTGATTTAGCTGTCTTTAGGATGGTTTTGAGCTGAATTGCCCTGAGTACTATCATCATCACAAACCCAATTTCTCCCCATAAGTATGCTATGTCATAGCTTTGCATGCCAGTGAAATCAAGGACATACCTTGTTGTGGTAACAACACAACAACTTTTGTCAGTTGTGACATGAGCTCAACATCAAAAAGTTGAGATGTTACGAGTGCATAGCAGCTGGTGCACATTTGCTGGTGCAGCAGATTATATAATGAGCCCATAAATCAGCCTAAATTCAGTTACTTCATTGTAATTGATTTGTGGATCGCAGCCACGAAAGCAGGAAGTTCATGTACTCAGCACTGATAGCATTGTGTCTGTTGCAGTGCTAGTTTTCCATATCTAGTCTCAAGGAATTACATATCCTTTCTCATACAAGAACTGCAATTCAAATGGTCAAGAACCTTAAAGCTTTTAACAGCTTGGAATTCGTTTTTTTTTCCAGAGATTGTTTCTCCCCATGTGAATCTGCCCACCCATTTTGTTCAACAACTGAGCTCCTGCTCTGTGTTCTTCTCTTTCTGAGATTAATAATCAGGGGACATATTAGGCTTACCATCGTCCCGGAATCGATGCTGACTTCGGCCTAGAGCGGACCCGAGCCACTCCCACTCACTGCGGCTGCCCAACGGAGTTCCTGCTTCTGTTGCATCGTTGACCGGAAGTTCCGGAAGCTAGAAGCCCATTGGACAGACGCAGTGCACCCTTGGGAGCGGCTTGGGTCCGCTCTAGGCCAAAGCCAGCGTCGATTCCGGGACGATGGTAAGGCTAGGACAAATGCAACAGGGCCTTTTTGGTCACAGCCCCTAGGTTATGGAACTCCCTTCTCCTTGACCAATTGGTCTCCTCACTGTTAGTTTTCGTCCTCCCAGTTAAAACTTGTTTTGTTTACAGCGGCGTTGAATGAATTCCATCAAATTGGTTTGGTTGTTCTTATTGCCTTCAGTTTCTTTAGCTGTCCATTTGCTTGATTTTCTTTTATTGTTTTTCATTGTATTGTGTGAATGTTACTGAATTATTGTATATTTTGATATGTTGTAAACTGCTGTGAGGGCCCTTGAAATATAGAATGTAACCCTAATCCAAACCCTAACTCTGATACAGAAATAGGATAAAACATAAACGACTTTGCTAGTGGTGCTCTCTGTGACATTTAATGTTACCAACTTTTCAGCTGGCTACTGAAACTGTAGTTTTAAGAGCAGCTTAATGTACAGCTAGACACTTGCTAATATTTATCTCCATGCTGTGAAAATCATTACCTGCTAACTTCTGTACACAAACCTGCCAATCAAGGCGGAAAGACAGGCCAGTTGGCAACCCTAATGACACTACAATGGTTATACTGTATAATAAAACTAGTATCCTAAATTCTTGTGTGCTTTATAGCTCATCCAGACCAACAGTGATATTGTTGGCTCATGATGCTACTCCACGGATGTATATTTCTCAGCAATTAATTGTCATAGTTTCTTATTCACCATACAGCTCAGCTTTTTGCACATCTGGATCTTAAAATAATGTTAATGAATACCCTAATATTAATGTTATAAAACATTCAAAGCACTTCATTTAATAACATGTTTCTCTTTAAAATCTAGATGCAATTAATCACCACCATGATAAAACAGTCAATGCTTTATGATCTTTGGACATTTCATAGTGAAGTAAAATTATCTACAACTTTTATGGGGATTTATTGTCCTCATTTAGAGAGAATATGTGCAGTAGTTGGTTATTTTTTTTACCTGATTCAACTAAACCAGCGGAATGATCCTGAAAGTTAGGTTAATTCAGTTAGAGCTGATTTTCTACTGACATATGGTTTCTGTGTAGTTTGTGAAACTAGGTATATTGTCAGCAATTTTGTGTGTGTGCGTGAAAGAGAGAGCGAGCGAGTGATTAAAATGAGTTTCTCTAAATGAAGATAAACTAGTTCTCATAGAAATAAATTACACCTTTTTGTTATCCTGCACAGCCACTTCCAGTGGGAAGATATAGAAAAATAGAAATAGTGGGCAAAATCTCGCAATATCTAATACAGACTACTAAATCTGTCTGCTTGACTTGCCAGCTGATTGCCCTGTTGCTCAGAGGGGGCCTTTTTAAAAAGTTAGCCTGTTTTTTTTGTAAAGTTTAGCAAAGACAAGCAAATGATAATTAACAGTAATGTACAGCTTACTGTAAGCACCTGAGATGAATCTTTAACATCCATCCCTAAATGATTGTCATATATTTTTCACACACACACACACACACACACACACACACACACACACACACACACACGTGTGTGTGTGCATTAATTTCTAATGTGTGTGCCCACAGCATACAGCAGCACTGGTGCAGCTTTTGCTGCATGCTATGCTAGAGACAGAGAGGTACGTAAAAATGTTTTTAACTTATCTACTCCGCCACACCATGGTCCCCAATGGACCTACGCATATCTGTGCCAGCTTTTCGAATGGCATAAATCCAAGTGGGTCGGGTGTGTGTGTGTGTGTCAAGGTTGGCAGGACATAGGGTATCAGTGCTGCCACTGCCACAGAAGCCAATGGCCAGCCCCAGTCCACCCTCGACATGCCCCTGGGCAGCCCTGATCCCCACCCCGATCCTCCTGTGGAACACCCTGGAACCCCACCCCCTGCAGAGACTTATCTGCTCTGGAAGGGGCTGGGCACGTCTTTGGTGCACACTCGGGGCTGCTTGCTTTTTGCGCTGGTAGCCCTGGCCTGCGACCCTGCGTACCATCACTGTGGCTACCACGCCAGAAGCCCGGGCCTTGCACTGCACAAGGCCTGGATAGGATTGGGCTATAAGTGAAGGAGGAAGAGACAGGGAAGGCTAGTGAGCTTGGGGACCGGAAACCTGGGAATTCTATTCCAGGTCAGATTTTGATCTGAGTTGGAGGTGAAATTGGGGACTTTAAAACCTAACCTCTTATATCTGAGAATTTTTTCTTTTTTTTTCATATATATATTTAATTTTTTATGAATAAACTACAAAACAAAACAACAAAACAAAACAATACAACATACTACGAAAGATTACAGCAAGTGCGAAGCAATAAATCCTACTTGTATACTATTATATATTTTCTACTTCTAATATCTAACTAAGCCTATATCTCTAATATACTATTCATTAAATTCACACTTCATCACTCCTTCTCTCTCTCTCTCTCTCTCTCTCTCTCTCTCTCTCTCTCTCTCTCTCTTAAAGAATCTAGAAGTGGTATCCCAATATTCATAAAAAGATTAACTAACTTTTCCTTTATCATCCAAAAATCTTAATTCCCACTTCAAATATTTTAATATATAAAGCCACCCCATTTTTCTCCAAATGTATTAAAATAAAAACCTTCCAAATGTTTCTTTTTAAAAAAAAAAAAATCTATATCCCCTTTTTATATAAAATTCTTAAAAACAAATCACATCTTAAGTCTTTTCAAATAATAAAACATTATTTTTCTTTTATTCACAGAAGGGTTAACTAACCTTTCCTTTATCATCTAAAAGTCTTAACTTCCACTTCAAATTTCTAAATTTATTAAGTCACCCCATTTTTTTTGTCTTCAAATTTGTTAATTCATCATCAAAATTTTTCCATCACTCTTAATATAAGTTTCTTAAAAACAAGTCATATCTATTTGTTTCTTAATAATAAAACATTTTATTCTTTTTATATAACATTAACTCCAATAATATTCCCCACAAAAAAATAAAACATTATAATCCCTTTTTATTTTTGACAGTTTGCCATTACCCCTTCCATCCCTCCCTTTCCTCCTTCCCCTTCTTCTTCCTCTTCCTCTTCTTCTTCCTTTCCTTCCTCTTCTTCATCTTTAAATCTTTCCCAAAAGTCCCTTGTTTTTTAAATTGTATCCACTTTGCAATCTTATCCACAGGATCATTCATGTCTTCTATATTCCTCCCCCGAAAGACAATCTTCAACACCATTTTTAGTAAAGTACTCTGCTTCTCTATCTCAAGTCTTGGTTTAACTAAATCTTTCTCTTTATTGGGAGCAAGGGTGGCCGACACAGAGTCTTTTAATTCATCCTTTTCATCCTTTTCCTTCCCTGCTTGTTTCAGTTCTGCAATCATATTCTGAAGATTTTCCTCCAAAATTGTCATCTTTGCAGCGAATCTTTGTTCCCATTTCTTAAAACAAGACAATATTGTAGTCATGTTGCAATTTTTTCACCAGATGCCAATCTCTCTTCTCTTAAAAAAAGAAGAAGAGGTAATATAAAAAACTTCTGCGGTCGACGACGTGAAACAGAAGGATTAATTACCAGGATCCATGAACTCTAACACGGAAGGGCTCATATTCTTTTAGCAAAAATGTCAGGAATGTCAACAAAGTCCCGGACAATTTTCTCTTGCCGAAATAGTCTATTAAAAAAAACCTTCTTACTGTTTTAATCTTCCATAAGTACAAAACAAAAAAATAATTCAATAAAACTCACCACTATTGTAACTTTAATTTCGTCTTTCCAACTTTCACTTTCGAATGTTCAGTTCGCCTTATCGCAACGTATTATTTTTAGCGTTAACTCTTATCTCGGCTAATTTCTTCAACTCATAAATCATTTCTACGCCTCTTGCTTAAGCAAAGCAAAGCATGTCGGAGGTGGCTTGACTTGTTTTTCATCTGGGCTCTAGCTCGATGGTATCCAGCCTTCTCGCCGAGAATCCAAAACTTCAAAGCCTTTGCCTTGAAGTGTCAGAAAGGGGGCGATTGAAAGCCTTGTGGTTTATCTCTTCGTACTCCCTTTTAATCCAGGGGTAGAGTAATTAAGTCCATCAGATGTACTCCGTCAATACAGAGCGATCGGCGGAGTTGTCAGCCAGCCATGCCCTCCTAGCCGGAAGTCATCTGAGAAATTTTTCTTATGAGCTCCCAAAGTTCTACTCCTGCCAAGCTCCTGACTTGGGAAACCTATTCCACCAATTCTAAAGTTTAGAAGCAGAACAAAATGGAACTGTACTTATTTGCTTCCAACGCAATGAGACGAAGCCAAACAAACGAGAATGGAAGATGATTCCAAAGTTTTCTTGTGTTGCCTGACTCAACTAGTTTAAGACTTTTAATAATGGTTCTGATATTTTATGCTTCTTGCCCTGTTTTAATGATGTATTCTAATGAAAAAAAGTTTTAATGATGAGCTTATTGCATGATATTTTGCGTGCAACTTGTTTGTGTTATACAGAAAATAATCTCAGGCTACGTTTCACTAGATAGGAAATAGAAATCTAAAGTGTTGTTTTGAAAAAAGTGCTGTCCCTTTTACAAGACAGAATTTTAGAAGCACTTTAGTGTAGCAAAGGAATGCAATGCAACCAGCCAGGCAATTTGTTTTGATCCACAAGTATCAAGTATGGACAGGTTATTGCTCCTTAGCTTTCGGCAATAGTCCACTGTCTTTGGTGATGATCATATAAACAACATGGCACTGGCTAGCCACATGTTTACAGCTCAGCGCATGAACATTCTGCTACTTTACCTGATGATGTAGTAAGATAAGTTTGACAATGATATAAGTTGGCACATTAAAAAAGAAAATTGTGCAGGGGAGCTTTGTATAACTAACTTGGTCTCTCAGCCCAGACTCTCTGATGATATTTAATTAGCTCATTAATTAAATTTTAATAAATGCACCGATCAAAGGAGTCTCAGAGCATATAGGAAAAGTGGAGCAAAACAAAATAGCTTTAATTAACCTTTCCCAAAATAACCTGTTGAAGATGGGCCGTTCATCATCTGCAATTTGATAAATCCCCACTTCACCATAATCACTCACATGAACGTTAGTATAAACATGTAGGCAAACTATCTTAGGCTGAACTGTAGAGTTACCTTTCCTTGTAAAATATTCTTTGCCACAGTAATCCATACGTTAGGCGAGACTGTTGATGAACAAATGAATCTATTTGAGCCCTGAGGTCTTGGGCGGTGGTGGGGGAGTTCTTGATTGTATGAAGTGAGATCAGGGGGGACGTATATGAAGGCCTTCTCAGTGGTGGCTCCCTATTCTATTATTCTCTATTGAAGGCTGTTTTTATCTTGCTATTGGTTTCATTATTGTATTTTCATGGCTGTTGTATTTTAAACTGGGTGGTTAGCCACCTTGAGTCTTTTCGAATGAGGTGAAGTATAATTTTAAAAATACAATAAAAAATAATCAATCAAGAAATGGTACATTTCAGATTTCACTTGTCATTGGGATATCTGGGATATTTGTGGAGACTCCGGTCCCTAAATGTGCCTCTTGATTGTGCTAGGCTAGATTCTGACATTATGATAGACACTGGAAAAAAAAAACTTACATAACTTTTCAGTAACTTTTCAAACAGCTACCAAATGGAGATATTTAACACAGATATGGTTGCCTTCATGTGATCTATTCTATGCAATCCCTGTCATTACAAACATTATGGCTGTGCCTTAAATGAGATTATATGTCAGTGGTAGAACACAAGGTTCCGAATTCAATTCCTGGCATCTTCAGGTAGGACTGAGAAAGACGTCATTTGAAATCCCCAGAGCTGCTGTGGGCCAAGCAAACGTTACTGACGTGTGGTCTAACACAGCATAAGACAGACGCATTTGGAAATGGACTCAAGAGTTCAATCATGTGGTTGATTGCCGCCAGTCTTGGGGATCAATGTGTACAACTATGCCTTTTTCCTGTAACATTTTGCTCAAAAACGTTAAAGCATGATCAACTGTGCTTTTCATTTAGTTTAATTTTGGAAATTGGCCGCATCAGAACAATCTTCTGGATTTTGGAGTTCTCAATTACTCAGCCTTATTTTCAAGAGGAACAGATGCATTAGGACATCTCCACGGCTGGGGAGGGGTGTGTGCATGCATGCACGTGCATTCAAATACTATTATTTCTGACTTTTTTTGTACTGCTGTTCATGTTGCAGGGGCTTTCAAGCCATTCAGTTCATGAATATTTCCCCTCTCTCCCTCACTAATGTGCTTATGTGCATTGATAAAACACTGCAAACCAAAACCTTGATGTGATGGTATAATTGTAACAAGATTCTTTTCACATGGCATTTTACACTGGACAATATCTGAAGCTCAGTAAAACATCACACAAACAAACACAGATGCTCTTATATGTACCATCATGCTGATAGTGTTTCTGGCAATGTTTTATCAATGCATCTTAAATTGTTTATTTCTACTTCCATGTTTATTGCTGCTGTTTATCATTGCATTGTTTTTACGTTTTTATTGCGATTTTTTGCAATCTTTTATTTAGTTTGTTTAAATTGGTTTGGACTTTGTTTGTTTTGGTAAGCTGCCTTAGCCGCCTATTTAAAACAAATAAGCGAACCAAAAACTCATCGGCTCCCACTAGCTGTGAACTTTTATTTTAGAGAGTATAGAGCTCATTTAGAGATAATTTTAGGGAATATAAAGGAGTATAGCTGTAGAAAGTGGTTTGCAAGATTGCTGCAAGGTTACTGGAATGGGTTCAGAGGAGAGGGCAATGAAGGTGGTGAGGGGTCTGGAAACCAAGTCCTATGAGGAACGGTTAAAAGACCTGAGTATGTTTAGCCAGGAAATGAAAAAAGGGAAGGTGTGATAGCAGTCTTCAGGCATCCAGAAGGGGAGGACTTACTCTCTGCGGCTTTTGAAGGGCAGGACTAGACCAGCGTTCCTCAAAGTTCTCCCCACAAGGTGGGGAGACCCATAATCTACCATTGTGTTGGAAGCAAGAACCATTATCTAACCATAATCTATTACCTCATAGTTTCAACCCATTAGTCTAGTCTAGCAGCGGCGATCCAGAGGATCGCCACCACCGCCCCTGAAACTGCCGTTGCGGCACTTACTGGGACTTGGGGGAGCTCTGCAGGCCCTCTGCAGGCCTCCCCGATCTTTGGAATGCTGCAAAACAGTGATCTCCAGGTGTTTCCCATTTAAGTGCTGCAACGTCGGTTTAGGACAATTTGGCGGTGGTGGCGATCCTACGGATCGCCACCATGCTGTCCCCTGCCCCTTAACGGGGCAGGGGACAGCTTAGGTTCTCAATGGTGGGTTGCGACCCACAGTTTGAGAACCGCTAGTCTAGACCAGTGGGTTGAAACTATGAGGTAGTAGAGTATGGTTAGATATTAGGAAGAAGTTCCTTACTGTACGAACTGTCTGGCACTGGACCAGTCTGCCTCTTGAAGTAGTGGCCTCTCCCTCTTTGGAGATTTTCAAGCAGTGTTTGTAGAGCTACCTGCACCTGTCAGGGATGCTGTAGCAGTTGCCTGCACTGAGTACGGAGGTTGGACTAGATCAGCGTTTCTCGAAGTCCTACAGGGGAGTTTACTCCCCTGCAAGTCTTTGCGGGAGCACGGCAATGTCGGAGGCAGCGCTCCAGGCCGAAAACCGAATGTGGGCTTCAGAATGCAAACGCTGCTGTTTAGAGCCTTGGGGAGGCAGCAGCCTCCCCCGAACCCTTCGGGGAGCTGGCAGACGAACCAGGTATGTTTTAAAAAGCATTTTGGGGTCAGGGCGGGCATGATACTGGAGCATTGTTGCCACCACCGTTCTTGCTGGTCACCGCTCTTAAGGGGATATCAGCCACTTCTGGAAAAAGTGGTGGGTCTCAACCCACCACTTCGAGAACCCCTGGATTAGAGGATCTCCAAGATCCCTTCCAAATCATTCTATGATTCTTAGTTTCTAGAATCTTATTAGACTAATCCTATTTGCTGCCTATTGCATTAGTTTTGATTAGCAGACACATCTAACATTCCTGTATGTGCATGTTTTCTAAAGAGTAAGAACGGATGTTTCTGAATTTTTCTAAAGATCCGTGTTCCTCACTCCAAAGGTTCTGAGTGTGTACATGGCATTCTCTTTGACCTTTTCCATCATTACAGTTTGTTCAGCATCCCTGCAGGAAAGTCAGACTCTACTTCTGTGGGACACGGTGAAAATGCCTTTGCTTTTATTTCCTGACATCCATTTATGCAAAGCATCTGTAACATCAATTTCCCCTCTAACAGGAGGCCAGCTCTCTACATTTTTTGTTTGCTCTATAGCTGTGAATAAAAAACAGACAACCCTAAAGGGAACTGACTGAAGCTCAGTTAATGCTTTGTATTCTGCCTGTCTTACATTTCAAATAATTCACCGACGTTTTACAAAAATAATACAGAAAACATGTAATTTTTTTTATTAAATATTTCCTAATAGATAACAGTAAAAGGATGTGGAAGCATGTAAGTCAGTACAGTTGGACTTCCCTGGAGCAAGATAGTTTCCACATGAAGGGAATACAAAAAGAAAGAGTTGATGACTCTTCAACGCAAAAGACAGCTGAGAAGAAAAGGAACTCATGTTACTGGATGTGCTTTTCAGACATATGCAACATATGAACACTGATGAAATGTACTGCATGTGCAGGGACCAAGTGGAATGGCAGAACTCAGCAGAATGGCATGAAAAGAGGAGGGAGGCAAAGTTAAAGCTGCAACAATAGGTAGCATTTATTGTGTGGATAAGAATACAGTAACTGGGAAGGGGAATTGAAATACAATGCAATGCAGTCATACCATTAGACCCTGAGATGCCAGTGGTTCCTACGTAGCTGATGGAGAACTGAACAGCACCGTGTCGGATCTGGAGGCCTGGGTGGGTGGATAGGATGGGGACGCCAGCCTCACCCGCTCCCGATCCACCCCCTCTCCACCCCATCACGCCCCCTTCCCACCCCCAAGCTCCTGCCCCACTCAGAGCAGCACGTACCTACTCCATGGTACAGTCCTACAGGCCTGGCGCTGGAGGAACGGCGCAAGCTGCCCCCAGGGGTTTCCTCCACTCTGGGTGTCGCAATGCGCTTTACGGTGCATTTGCAACACCCAGCGCCAATGCTGAGGTGGCAGCACCAGCACAAGAGGAGCATAGAATTACACCGTAAGTCTCAGTGGAAAACGTAGTCATCTGGTCATGGAATAATATCAAGATTCTTTTTGCATGATGTTTCAATCAATGTCTGAGGGAGCTGTCACGGAGCATTGACAGTTCCCCAGCCCTGCCACGTCCCCTGTCAAACGGCAGGCAATGGGCTGCCGCTAAACTCCTGCCTCTGCCTAGCTCAGAGGGGGATGCACAGGCAAGCTGGGGCAACACACGCCCCCCCCCATTCTTTATACTCATGACTGGGATGATTTATGCTGGCACCCACAACATCTGGTTCATAAGACAACTTTGTAAAGCACCATGCTACTGTGTCAAATAGAAAGTTGCTGCATTTAATTTAGAAAGTATTTTCCTCGACTGATTACTCAACACACAAAAAAGGAAAAAACAGTACCAATGTCCTTTAGTTCATTTTGTCTCTGGCGAATGCAAGATCTCCACTACTTACTTTCTAGAAAGAGAAATCTTAAGTGGTAAGAGTTTTCCTAAGCATTAGCACAAATCAAGTCCTGAGGAGCACTGAACACCAGAGGAGAGGAATATACTGCTTTTGACGATCCCAGGATAGAGATTCCCCATCCCAAAGGAGATTCCAAGGCTCAGTGAATTCCCTCTTAGTAATTTCATGAGCCTCAACTACAGTGCCCATTAACCGCAGAATTCCATTACTGGCACTCTGGGAAACATAGAATGCTCATCATTGATGCCTTGGAGTTAGGCTGATGATGTTGTAGCACATTCAACTCTGATGGAGGGAGGGGTTGCAAGCACTGCAGAAGGCCCTAGTTTCAATTCATGGCATCCTCAGGCAGGGCTGCAAAAGACCCTTGTCTGAAACCCTGGAGAGCCAGTACTAGTCAAGGGCAAACAATGCTGAGCTAGATGGGCCCATGGTCGAACTCACTATAAGGCAGCTTCAAATTCTCCCCTCCCTAGAGCAGTGGTTCTTAAACTTTCTTTGAGTCAAGGACCCCTTTGAGATTCTGACGCAAGCTATCGATCCTGTCCCCAGACAAATGCACACACACAGTACACACAAAAATGTTTCGGCATCCAGTTCATAGACCCTCTGAAGCCTGTCCATGGATCCCAGGTTAAGAACCCCTGCCCTAGAGCTACATGGGTTCACTAGAACCACACAAAACCATTTGTTGAAACTGCTGGCTGACTATTGAAAGCCCAGGATATATCCTCAATGGGAGCTAATGGTTAGGAGATAGATGGGGGTCTTTCTCCATGTTTGAATGATATACCCATAAGAGCTTGAACAAGGAGACATACGTTGACAAAGAGCTGCTTGGGGACAGTGTGATGACCAGCTTTGGATGGAGGTAGGATGTATGGCTTCCAAGCCACATTGCAGTGGCTTGCAGCCTCAGGCCTCTGGGCCAATGAGGCAAGGGGACAGGTTACATGGCTATAAAGTCATGTTTCTCTCCCAAATGGCCCCTTTCTTCAGCGGCTCAGCCCAGGTCTCACTGCAGTTGTCATAGGGAGACCATATAGAAACGTCTTCCTTCAAACAAGATTGGCTTGATGGCAATGAGCTTTTCACTGCCTCACTGGAAGAGTTATGTTACTGTTAGAAGGTGGTATCCCCTGTACTGTGGTCCTTAGTGTAGTGTGCTGTCACAACAACAAGCGATTGCAAGTTCAGATGAAGTAGCACAGAACAACCATAATGAGCATCTGGTGGCACTTGCAGGTGAATGTAGGATTTCCACGGAACAGCCTCACGACTTTGGGACCCAGGGATTTCCTGCTCCACCTGATCAGAGCCCTTTGGCTTGGGCCGTGATGGCTCAGGTAAAGTTTCCTTTAATGCATCTTGTGATGTGGAAATGAGAAGGTGGAAACAGTCATGCAACTGTCCTCAGACTATGGGCATCAATCAGGAATGGGCTCAGACGTCGCTCACTTCAGGCATTAAGCACAGTTAGTAAAATAAACGAGGTTAAAATTCACATGCCATTTACAAAAAAAGAAAAGACTTACATTCTTTTGTGCAGGGTTTTAAGCATCTGTGGGTTTTGCACTAGCTCTGAATAAATTAGTTGCACTAGATCTAAGCAAGGGCACAGACAGAAGACTTATTCATTCTCCTGGAAGAAACTGAAGCAGAGGGTACAAAAGAAGAAGAGAAGGGGGGGGGGAGTTGAAAATAGGCTTTGCATTGCATGGGTTCCAGATGGCTGAAATAAGATCAACTAATAACGTTAAAATTCCCTTTAGATTAAGGAAATGATTGTGCATTACTGACTTTGTTTGTAATAGAATTCTACAGCATATGTTGGCATAATGACTGAAATTTGGTCTTAATGTCTGCAAAAATATTTACACAAGGCAAACATTGTGACCTCTGCTCTAGTATCATTTGCTTTGCAACCTAATGTGCTGCTGCTTTCTCTTGTTGGCAATATTCAAACAGAGAACATTCCAAAGCCGTGGAAAATGACGACATTCAGTTTAGACATGGTGGCACAGATAGTATCAGCAGTACTCAGTCCAATTCTATTGGGCACTTAGGATGGCAAATCTCCCAATCTGCCACCATAAGTGCTGGTGCAAAAGGTGCACCACTGTCTTGCACTGAGGGACTGCCAGCGCAAATGGCCGGAGGCCCTGCGCTTGCGCCAATGGCCCACCCAGGATGCGCCGGAGCAGGTAAGATGGGGGGGGAGGTCATGGACAGTGTTCCCTCTAAGGTGCATGGACGCATGGCTGTGCACCTCACAGCCGAGCTCCGTACAGCGTGGAGCTACGCAACCCAGAACTTGGACGTTTGGCGATGATGTCATCATCCAGAGGTGGCGTCACGACTCATCGCAATGCGGCACAGCTGACGAAGGGGTTCACACACCAACATGGACACATTAGAGGAAATGCTGGTTTGTGGGTGTTTGGGGGAAGATCGGGGCAGGGAGCGGCCTAGGTAGGGGGTGGATCTCAGTGGACGCAGCGCATGTCCAGAACCTATCCTCTTTCCTGTCCCTGACCCACCCCCTGAAGCTTCTCAGACTTATGCAAACTAAATAGCTGGTGTAGGTCCAAGGAGATCCACTGGCAGCCAGGCCAAAGGATTTACTTACCTCTCCCAGGCCGTCTCGTCGTTCCCCTCCCACCACAGGATGTAGCACATGCTCAGTTGGTGCTGCTGCATCACATAAACAGGTGGGGGATAGGATTGAGGCATACATATCGTTTTATTGCTCTTCTGACTACAAATCAGGTATTTCCTGAACCACTAGACCAGCAAGGTGAATGTATCATGTTAATCTTGTACAGTATTTGCTAACATTTCATACAAAATGTACCTTCATGCAGTAAGTACATTAAAGAAGAGACCTGCTGGATCAGGCCAAGGGCACATCTAGTCCAGCCTCCTGTATCTCATAGTGGCCCACCAGATGCCTCTGGGAGCACATAAGACAGCAAGATACCTGTATCCTGTCGCCACTCCCTTGCATCTGGCATTCTGAAACTCAGAGGATGCATACAGTCATCAGGACTTGTAACCTGTGATGGAATGACAGCTAGCAAAAGATTCCCTTCCATTCCTAAAATGTATTGAGTCTTTGAACATATGGACATGTGTTTCAATAGCTATCTTAACATAGAGTACACAGTAAAATCTTGGGGGGGGGGACACCTGAAATTAGAAGTGAATTCCAGAATTCTTCCCCAAGAAGAAACATTTGATGGTTTCCAAGGGAAGCCAAATGAGTTTCTATAGATAAGAAAAAGTTTCTCGGGTGGCGGGGGAGGGAGGGTGTCTACACATCCCTTGATCAGAACAGCATCTCACATGATGCAACAACAGTTCTATATCCATGTTATCCTAGTTATGCGCTGAAACACACCAGTGGAGATGTTTCAGATCACTTGCCAGAAGGGTTTTTGCTTAATGCAATATTGGAAGCTGTCTGGTTTCTTTAGGAAATGGAAGTAATTTTGACCCTCTTCCCTTTGTTGTGAAAATTACAGGTTTTGTGTCAGTTTGATTGTAAGCTCAGCAGGTGGCTTCTTATAGATTGGCTGCACTCCGCAGCAGGAGGGCACTTGTCCCATTCAGAGTTTCTCAAGACGGTAGTTAAGGAAGACAGGTTCTCCTCTTCCAAAACAATTTAAAAGTTTTCTCCCTCAGAACTTTCACTCTTTTGTTTTAAAAGGCCTCTTACAAATCTCTGTGGATTCAACTGTAAAAGACAAGAAGGCCAAACTTTACGGTGTGATCCATACATCACATTTGCTTCATTTTTGTCCTGCGTCCACTGAGTAAACAAACATGATAAAAAAATAGAAAAAATGTAAAGAAACTATACAGTTCCCATTGCTGTCTAAAGAGATAATATTCACAGAATATAGTGCTCCACAAACACAGATCCTTTGTTCTAGTGCCAGATATCAGTATTATTTGGGAAAACCGCCTATGTCAATTTTTTGTTTTATTGCACTTTGCTTATAAACTGCTCAATTCTTCCTTCCTGAAGCAGCAGGAAGGATTAAAACACTTTAACGATTGAAGGTGCAACTTCACCTCACCATACAAGTTGGGCATCTGATTGCCTTGGAAGAAACAAGACCACATCATTTAGATTCTAAAAGGTTAAGGAGAAATTCAGAGAATTTCAGAAGCATCCTAATTGGGATCTAGAGAGGAGAGCCCATGCCACAGAAATTGGATCTTTTAGCTGGAAGCAAATCATGCCAAGCAATATCCATGTTGAGGCACGAATAGCAGCAATTGTCATTTTTGGAAAGTAAGTACTGTGAAAAGCACAATACTTTCAACATCTCCACCTAAGACATTTGATATCCGTTAATGGTATCTGCATAACATCGTTTTGGCACAGACCAACACAACACTCATCACATTGCATGGAATAGCAAAACTTAGACCTGGGCTATAAAACACAAACATTGTTTGAAACATATGCCACTTATGGGTACCAACTCTGAAAATAACAAATTATCTCATTGTGATGCAACAAAGAGCCCAATCCTATCCTTCCCCTTCCCTGCTGGTGCAGCTGTGCCGAAAAGGAGCATGCTGTATCCAGCGGGAGGGGGGGAGCAGATCAGGAGGCTTCAGAGGGGAAAGGAGATTTAAATCCCCTTACCCCTCCCGATCTGGAACAGGTCTCCTCAGAGCTCTACAGCTGGTGCAAGTCTGAGGAGAGAAAGGGGTCAGGGAGGCTGCTGACAAAGGGGATAGGATCTGGCGTGTGCCATCGCCGCCAGATTTACCCCCTCCCACAGCCTCCCTACTCCTGTTCCCCAGTTTCGCCCCCTCCCCTGCCTTTCCAGCTGCCGCAGCTGCGGCAGGGTCTGGTAACAGCCGGGAGCACTGCTGACTCTTGTGGCAGTGTTTCTAAAATGGCTGCCAACAGAGCACTCTGTGCATTGCCAGCGGCCATTTTGTGACAGCCGAACTCTGTTCAGCTGTCGCAAAGCACTCTTGACTGCAGCCCAATCCTACATAGAATTGGGCTGAAAGTCTTGCAAAGAATACCTGTCTCATTAGAAAATGTGATCAAATTACAAATGGGGAAATGGGAAACATTTTCAATTAACAGTTAACTGTATAGTACCAAAGCAAAAACAAAAGTGCATAGATCAATCCAAGTTAACAAAAAACAAAACAGAGATATGAAAGCAACAGACAGTATTCAGCAAACTATGAAATTCCATTTTCCACATCTCTAAATTCTGTAAACATCTGTCATTTCTCCTCTACGCTTCAATCCTTTTTATCTATTTGTCTAAGTACTGTGCAATCATAACATCCAAAAGTGTGTGTGTGTGTGGGGGGGAAACACTTTTCAGAAGGTCATATTCATCTTCCAAGAGTGATCAAGTCCTAACATTTTCAATGAAGGTACAAGTTACCATGAACTTCACCCATAGAAGCCCCAGTGAACGCCATGTGCAAGAGCATATGTGCTTGAGGCATGCTTACATTTCACTTCCATAGCACTGCAATTTAACAGAGCTAAAGATTCAACCACATTGGTTGAAACTTCTAGATTAAAACCAGATATTACATGTATGTGTGTGTGCATGTGCATGGACACATGTTGCTACATTGCCACAATCTAGAAAACCTTCTCCCCTAAGTCTGGATTTATTAAAAGCCATAGGAAAGTTTCTTAGCCATGTAAGTTTTCTGTGCACACCTGGTTATATTTAAATACCCTTACCACATACTAGCCTATTAGTCTATTGGGGGTGGGTTGGGAGTGGATAGTTGCTCATGATTCTTGCTGAAGGTTTGGTTAGGCAGCAACATACCAAGAGGACTGGAGAGAGGCTCCTTGGCGCCTTCAAGAATTCTTGCTTCTCAGAGTTCTAAGGACTGAGCAATGTTGATACCATCTGGTTCAGAGGCGTCGTTAGCGCAGGGGTGTTGAGTTCCAGAGGGGGTGCACTGCCACAGCGGACGCAGGGGTGCCCGGGCACAGGGGTGTTGAGTTCCAGAGGGGGTGCACTGCCACAGCGGCAGCGCCGAATTGCGGCGGCGGCGCAGCGGCAGTGCACCCCCTCCGGAGCTCAACACGCCCCCACGCCAGGGGGTGTTCTTACCAGAGTTCGTGCACCCCACTGGGCGGCGGGCGGCCAGACACGTCCTTCCTGGCTGGCCAGCAGTATCAAAGATGCTGCTGGAGAGGATGCGCCTGTGCAACCTTGTTGCAGCCTCTCTAGCTCCCTTAGTCTCGCCAGCTGAGTCCTCCAGCCAGCGAGACTAGGGGAGCTAGAGAGGCTGCAGCAATGTTGCACAGGCACAGCCTCTCTAGCAGCGTCTTTGAAACTGCCGGCCAGCCAGGAAGGACGTGTCTGGCCGGCCGGCGTCCAGGGGTGTGCACGAACTCCAGTAGGAACACCCCCCATCGTGTAACACCCCCACACACACATGCTCTCCCCTCCCGTGCACCCTCCCGGGGCCTTTTTAGGCCAAAAACAGGCCTAAAAAGCCCAGGAGGGCTTTTGCGTTGCTGTTTTGCCACAGCGGCAGAGCAAAAGTACCCCCCCCGGGGGTGAAGCTACGCCTCAGATCTGGTTAGGGTAGAAATGGCAGCAGCAGCAGTTGAAAGCAGAAAACCCAGAGAGAGGGCTCTAAAGAACTTTTACACTTTTATACTCCAGCAACTTGGTTTGCTATCACCACTTTGTAGGAAGGAAGAGCCAGGAAACACCACAATATCAACAACAGAACCAAATATTCCAATATTCCTGTTGTTATGAGGATAATATCCACTTATAAATCACATGTTATTATTGCTGCGAACTGTTTTGAAACCCATTATGGTTGAAAAGTAGTATGCAAATATTACAAAACAGAGATATAAAGTTGTGTGTTAGCATTAGCATGAGAATGGTCAGTATCTTGGTCAATGTGCCTCTGTCATGCTAACATTACACATGCATGAACTAGTGCAGGGGTTCCTAACCCCTTCCCAGCAGAGTACTACCTCCGGCGCCACTCTCATTCTGAGTACCACCGGAAGTGACTGGCAATGGCATCATCACCAGTTACTTCTGGGTTTTCAGAGGCCAGAAAATGCAGGGAGGAGGCTCTGGGCAGGTGGGAGGGCTCTTCTCAGCGTTCCTGAGAGGCTCGGCCAAAGGCAAAAGCTTCTTGGGAGCAAAAATGCGCCACCAAAAGCACTGCATCGGAGCGGTGTTCCAGTGGTCCGAATACCACCTGGCTGAACTGGTGGTACTAGTACCACAGGTTGGGAACCTCTAGACTAGTGCATATGGTAAGTGCATTCAAATATGTTCAAGTATACATGGAAAACTTACAAGGGTAAAGGCTTGTTATGTGGTCCACATCCTGTATAAAACAAACCCAAGACACTAACAGGCGGTGCAATAATAATTTTTTGAATGATGGATCTCAAATGCATCTTTCTGCATGACAAGCTCTGAATCTGGACACATTTCTAAAAATTATTTTGCCTTCTTCAGTGTTTGATGATTAAGTACTGTTATCAGTAAAAATTTGCTAGAGATGGTACTGATGCCAAGTTTGGGCTAAGCAAATTTAGAAAAAAAAATCCCATGCTATGTAAATTTGAAACATGATCACAGGGAATGAAGTAAAGCTACAGCATATTAAAGTTTTAAGTACTATTTGATCACATGGTCATATGAAGATGCCTTGTACATGACCAACATCCTTGAGGACTAGTTTGTTGATTTTTGTAGGGGTTTGCAACTAGCTTAGATGATTTAGAAAATAGTTGAAATGTACAGTCAGTCTACTTAAGAATTCCATTTAGGAATGTCTTACTTGAATGTCTTAAAGTTTCAGACCAGTATGAATTCAAATGACCGATGTAAGGGAAGGTTATAATGAAAATGCTACCTAGTAGTGCTCTTCTACTTCTCACAGAGGACAAAAGATACTGTTTATGTAGTCAAAAATGGTTTCATTTGCCAGGAGGGGTTCCTGGTGTGACTGGCAAATCACAGATCAAGGCATCCTTTGGGCTTTGTTCTCTCATCATTATCATCTACTTGTGAATTCCTTGTCCTCCTCTTCCCAGTAATAGGTACAAAGCTATGCTGAAGGTCAACATATGGTGCCAAGATAACTGTGGGATTGATTTTGATGAATTCTGCTGGTATAATGTAGTCAATTTTCCCCCTTCTTTTTGATATACTGCTATGGGACCAGTTATACTAGATACAATCAACCCAGAACATGATTTTAAGAGGCCTTTCTGTAGAATCTATTCAACTGGTCTATGATTAGGTTTTAATTCCTTTTAATTTTCCCCCCCTCCAAACAGATGAAAGTAATCCCCGTTTTGAGCGCAATCCTGGGGAACATTCGAACGGCGGAGTGTGTGGTTCGCCGTTTGAAAGTGTTGCAAATGTGCCGTAAGGCACGTTTGCGACTACTTGGGAGTAAGGGAGGCCATCACAAGGCCAGCCTCCCTCACTCCACCGCCGGACCGAGGACGCGGTCACCAGAGGAAGGTAAGCTCTCCTGCCGGCGGTTGTGTGGGTGGTCTGGTGGGCAAGGGAGGGGGGCATTGGCTTAGCCGGCCCAGGAGGGGGTGGGGGATGGCGCCCGCCATATCTCCGTCCCTGCCGAGCCGGCTAGGCCATTACACGGCCTCCTCCGACTTCTGCCAGCTATTTATCTGGCGGAAATCCAAGGAGGCCCATTGGGCTGGCCCCGGTTTACACCTCCGGCCCGCCATGCAACGGGCAGCCTCTGGCTCAGGATCCAGCGGGCGGCCCCGGACCGTTGGTTGGATCCTTACACAGGATTGTGCTGTTAATATGGAAGAAGCTAACCCATCTTGAAAATCACACAATAACAGAAAGGAATATCTACTGTATAGAAAGTTTATTCTCTTGTTGCCAATTCTCTTGTTAGTGTTCCTGCTAAGCTACATGGCCATGTAGCTCTCAACTGAGCTCCACACAGTTCAGAGCATGATTGAACCACAAGTCGGTGTTGACGTCATTACGTAATTGCCAAATGTTAGGAATATGGTGCTGTGCTGCTGCGCAGCCACAGGAGTCTCTGTGCAGTAGCGCCAATGTTTAGGGGAAATCCTGCCAATGACTTCATTTTCTAAATGTGCACAGTCTCTCCTAACTTCATCTTGGCTCCTTAGCCATGTTCTGAAGCTTAGGAACCAGAGGATTACTTTATTCATACTTCCACAACAGCATCTGGCAAGAACGTGTCAAGCTGGGCAAAAATATGGAATACTGTCACGGCCAGCCCATGTCTGTCCTACTGGTGGCTTTGACCAAGTCAAAGCGGCAAGAGGAATTAATGAATGGAGATGCTTCCTGAGTGGCGCCAATAGCCCATTAAAACTGCTTCAGTTCCAAAGGCAGAAACCCCCCTGCCTTCAAGGCCGAGAATGAACCTTTGTTAGGGAGAGTGGATTTCTGGGGGTTCTCCCAAGCCATAGCTAACCTTAGCTTAGTTATGATCTTTGGGAAAACACACTGTGGGAAATCTGGGACTATTAGCTCAATTTTTAGTAGATATAGGTGCTGCCTTAGGTTTCTGCAGGAAACCAACTTCTAAAACTACCCAATGGCTACAAATGTGAAGTCCAAGAAATTCCTGAGTGGCAGAGCATTCCTCTCCAGTTAAAAGGGAAAATTAGCTTCGACATTCATAAGGGAAATGAAAAAGGACTTTTAGGAGTGCCTTTCCTTAGACAATTTCACTTAGGGTGCAATCCTGACTAAGGATCCAGCCAGCGGCCCAGGGCCGCCTGCTGGATCCTGTGCATGGGGTATCCATCGACTGGCGGGCCGGAGGTCTACTTGAGGATGGGTACGCTCGTCCCCTTCCCTGAGTGTAAACCCTGGCCGGCCCTATTGGCCTCCTCCGATTTCTGCCAGCTAAATACTTGGCGGAAGTAGAAGAGGCTGTGTAACGGCGTAGCCAGCCCGGAACGACGGGAATATGGCTAACGCCATCCCCTGCCCTCTCCCAGGCCAGCTAGGCCAATGCACCCCTCCCTCACCTGGCCGGACTGCCCACACGGCCGGTGACAGAGCGCTTACCTTCTGCCGCCATCCTCATGGAGTTCCGGTGGTGGAGTGAGGGAGGCCGGCATGCGAGGGAGGGAGGCCGGTTCGCGACGGCTTCCGGCGATGGAACGCTCGTTCCGTCGCAGGAACTATTTCCAGGATTGCGCTGCCCATGGTAAATTTGGCTAATAGACTACTGTGGCAACTTAAAGGAAGACCCCATGAGGTCTCTGCCATTCATCAACATGTTGTCCTTATTGGCTATGCTTCCCCCCCCCCCCCCAGCCTCTACCAAGGACTCCTGCTGGAGACAAGAATTCCCTAATGTCTGGATTAAAAATAAATCTGAATGTGGCAATGTAGAAGTTTTAGTGCTCGTATAATAATATAAATAAGGTTAGTATTAATTATTAAAGTATTATGAATCTCTCACTCTCTCTGTGTGTTGTTTTTCTGTAGGTAACCACTATTGAAAATGCATGGGAACGCTCTGGCTCTTCACAAATGTAGCAAGATATTTGTGGGCCCAATCCTGTGCCCAATTCAGCTTGTATTTATCCTTTATCTCTAGAAGACTGCCTAAGTGCCTAGGAGCCAGCACAAAAGGGAGGTAAGTTGGTCCAATGGATCCTTGGACTTGGGTTGTTTTTTGAGCCTTTGTTTTTTGAGCCATTACCTTTCCATTTATGTTATTCATTTTTTTTCTTCTTACGACCTTCAAAATGTCTATGAAGATTAGTGAGCAATTAAAGCAACAGTTATAATTGAAGGCTTTGTGGATAGAGATTGCTGTCCGCATTTGTGAAAGTGATAAAATAACTTGTAGAATGATAATCATTTGTTAATCATATAGAGAATGCTAAGCAGGAACGTTTATGGTGATTCTTTAACACAAGCATTCAGTATGCCTACTGAGTACAGGTTTTAGCTATGCTATAGCATACTACAGGCATAATACTATTTATGAAATATATGACTGAAGTTTGGTATTAACCTAGGATTAAATGACATGAACCAATACAATTTTAACAATGCAATCCTACACATGTTTATTTAGAAGTAAGTCTCACTATGTTCAGTGGGGCTTATTCCCAAGAAAGTGTGCATAGGATTGCAGCCTTACAGTTTAATCTTATGTATGTCTACCCAGAAGTAAGTCCCACTGAATTTAATGGGATTAACTCCCAGGTCAGTGTGCACAGGACTTCAGTCTTGTGGCCCAATCCTATCAGGGCCAGAAGCGTTGTCTGGGGGTGTGTGCTGGTGCCCTGGGCCCCAGGCGCCGCTTCAGGGGGGGTGGAATTTTGCAGCATAAAGGGAAAAAAAAAAAGAAAATGTTACCTGCAGGTCTGCGTTGGAGCTGGGCCCTCCCACCCGCCCTGGAGCCGAAATGGGTAGCAAAGTGGGGGGGCGGATTGGAGCCCTGCGGGCGCGCGAAAGTGACATCACGCGTCGGCGGCCCCCATCACGTGGGCACGCAATTACGTCTCTGATCAGGGCCTTACACTGATGGATCTCATGACAGCATAAGACCGGGCCTGCCATCACACAAGCCACTCTGACAGCGAGCGGCTCACTACCGACAGCACAGGAGCCTGGAACCCCCGTGCCAGCAGCTGTGGGTCACCGAACCACCGCTGGAGCAGGTAGGTCAGCAGGTGGGGGCATTCGGGGCAGGGAGCAGGCCAGGGGCAGTTAGGGGAAGGATCTCAGCAGTAGTAGAGAGAACTTACTTCTCCTGGGCCGTGTGGTCACTTCCCACCATAGCATGCAGCAGATGCACAATCAGTGGCATTGCATGGTCTGGGCTGGTGGGGGATAAGATTGGGCTGTCCATCACTTTTCCCCCCCTCCTTTGATTTAGTTCTCTAATGCGTGTTATTTAGATGTTTTTCTATTATTCTCACACACACACACACACACACACACACACACACACACACACACACACACACACACACACACTTCATATTACAGGTGTCCCCCGTCATTAAGTGGGGGACACCTGTATATGAGAGACGGCGAAATCCTAACTAAATTTCCAGCACCAGTCTCGCAACTCACAACCAAAGACTCGGGGGCAAAGACTTGAGGTTTGGACCCAGAGACTTGGGACTTGATTCAAGACTTGGGAGTCAGAGACTTGATCCACATCCCTGGAAAGTAACTCTTCATTCCTCCAATGATGTTACCGTACTCTATGTATAGAGCACAATCCAAGAGACATCTGTTCTTTCATCTCTTCCAGTGCAAGATTTAAGACAAAAGGCCGACCCAGACAGTTACAGTGGCAACTTGTCTGTCTCCCTTCTCCATGAGCTTCCACTGCCTGTACCATTACAATGCAAGTGAACATGTGGCATGTAAGAGCTTCATTAAGGGTGCTCTGGAATTAAATCGTGTGGTGCCTCAAACAAACAAGCAAACGAAACCTTTACGAATGGTTTCTGTGGCAGATTTTTCAAAAAAGGCTATGTGTTCTATGTGCACTAAGCTTCATGGCACACTAGCAGCTCCCTCGTGGACACAGCTTAGTAGTAATTATTGATGTTGCTTGCTTGACACTTGAAATCTATTGAAATCTGTCAGCACATAGAAGCCAACAAATCAGGAAGATGGCTATCGTAGTGGATTCGGTGTCAATTTTTCTGGAGTTGTCTGTGGACACCATACATTAAGATCCATCGGGTATCTGAATCAGTAAAACACACAATTGACTCTGAATTTCTCCAATTTTTTGGAGAAACCTGGTAACCCAGGTTTTTAAGGCTGCAATCCTATAAACATTGACTTGGGAATCAGTCCTACTGAACTCACTGGGGCTTACTTCTGAGTAGACAGACCTAGAATTGCAGTGTAAAGCTTCCCAAAAATATGTTGGTTTCCGAAAAGCAATTATGCTGTATCTTTCAGATGACTTTGTTACCAGATTCCACTGTATTTTAATTTTTAAAATATTGCTGCATGGTGGAAGAATAGCTAGTATCAACCTAACTGTGAATCATTCTGGAACACATGCAAATAATACACAATGTTATTCCTAACATGTCCTAATGAAGCATTATTAATGCCTATCTGTCGGCTGTATCAATAAACAAATGTTTGCATAAAGAGAAACGGAGTCATATTATAGAAGCATAGTACATGCATCACTATCATAGCTGGCTTGCCGGAATGTTCTGCATTTCACTAAACACAACTAAATCAGTGTGGCCCAAACTCATATAATGATATCTTGAAGCAAAGAACTATTTTCATACCACATTACATAATAGACTAGGTGTGAAATTAGTTTTACGGTGAATGGACACCCTGAAGGTTGTTAACTTTTTCAAATGCAATGCACCTTGTATACGAAAAAGTTTAGGTTTTGTGTGTGTGAATTATATAAGTACCATGTATCTGATATAATATATATTATATTCATGCACACACTCACATATACTGTACACACAACACAATTATACAAATACAAATTAATTAATAGTTACTAAACTGCACGAAGCAGGTTATTAAAATCACCATTTGGGGGACACCATAATTTGTGTTTGAACATGGATTCCTATGAACATTGTCCATCTCCTTTAGATCCATAAGCTCCTAAGACTAGCTCAAGGAAAGAAAAGGAACTGGTCCGAGTCAGCAATGTGAGTTTGGAGTCCATTGTGAGTACAGTAAAGTCCCAAGATATGTACCAGTTCCATTCCAGAGGTCTGTACAGGTCGGAACATCTGTAAATCGAAACTGTCGGTTCTTGCTGGCCCAGTGCTTTGGCACTGCGCAAAAAGCACCATAATCGGCAAAAGCAGCAATGCAGCTATCCGTAAATCAGACATCCATAACTCAGATGTCCATAACTTGGGGCCCAGCGTACTAAGAAACTTGAGGCCTCAGGAAAAGATGAGGACAGTCACATGTGCAGGTACTGTACTAATGATCTTCCTACATGCAAATATCGCTTGGCTCATGTTTAGGTAAGGTAAAGGTAAAAGGTAAAGGTGACCCCTGACAATTAAGTCCAGTCATGTCCGACTCTAGGGTGTGGTGCTCATCCCCATTTCAAAGCCGAAGAGCCAGCGTTGTCCGAAGACGCCTCCGTGGTCATGTGGCCAGCATGACTCTCCTTGCCACAGCATGCAGCTGGAACACGGAGCGCTGTTTACCTTCCCGCAAGCGGTACCTATTTATCTACTCGCATTAACATGCATTGGAACTGCTAGGTTGGCAGGAGCTGGCCAAGCAACGAGAGCTCACCCCGTCGCAGATTCGAACTGCCAACCTTTCGATCGACAGCTCATGGTTCAGCGGTTTAACCCACTGCGCCACTCGCTTCTCTTCAAATGTAGAGCATAGATTATGAATGATCAGTTTGTTACATGATTGCTGCTGCAATCCGATGACCATTTACTTTTCAAAAGATCACGTGATCATGATCACAGTAGCCACAGCCATTGCACAGAAACTGGGTACCGTACAGTACACAAATCTGGGTAGAAAGGAGACCAAATACATTTGCATAAAGGAAATGCAGCACTGTTTATAGGGAAAAGTAGAATTAGGCTTGGATAATGTTTTTTCTCTGAATCAGATCGCCGTCCTTTATTTAGTTTTTCCAACAGCAAAAATGCAGTCATCTTCACAGGTAAAAGGTTTTTGAGTGGGTGGGGAGTAACTAATCTAGTGATTACACCGTTTCTGAAGCCTGGAATTGTACTGACCTCTGGTTACTGCTGGATTTTTTTTTTTAAATGGTAGGGGTGGGGAGGACTAGATTTCTCATCGGTCTCTGCCTGCTGCTGAAGTTTTCAAAGCAACGAGATAAGGCTGATGCCAGAATAGAAGTAGCACAAATTTATCACAAGGTTTTACAGTATCTCAAGTTTGGTGATCAACATTAATATGCAAGATTAATTCATCTTAACTACTGATGTCACTAGTCCATTTTGAATATTTACGGCACCGACTCATATGACTAAATCGACTCATATTTATGGGATTGAAAATAAAATCGGGGGGGGGGGCTTAATACAAAGCAAACATTATGAGCCCTGAATTCTTTTCCAATTCAGATTTCAAACCAACCATAGGAGAATTCCCCTCGTAGCCCCTACCAATCCCCCAATGTTCCTCTTTCCTCCAGCCCATTTATGCGCAGCTGCATAGCAACATGGCCAGCGGGTGGCGCAGTGGGTTAAACCGCTGAACCATGAGCTGTCAATCGAAAGGTCGGCAGTTCAAATCCGCGACGGAGTGAGCTCTCGTTGCCTAGCCAGCTCCTGCCAATCTAGCAGTTCCAAAGCATGTCAATGCGAGTAGATAAATAGGTACCGCTTGCGGGAAGGTAAACAGCGCTCCGTGCTCCAGCTGCATGCTACGCGCTGCGGCAAGGAGAGTTATGCCGGTCACATGACCACGGAGGCGTCTTCGGACAACGGTGGCTCTTCAGCTTTGAAATGGGGATGAGCACCACACCCTAGAGTCGGACACGACTGGACTTAATTGTCAGGGGTCACCTTTACCTTTTTACTATAGCAACATGCTAGCTGCGGGGGCGGGGGAGGTCTTTCTCCCTTCTATCCTCTCACCTGTTTCTGATTACCATAACACCAACACCAGCTCTGTGAGTGTAGTGGAAAGGATGAAGAAGCAGGCATTTGAACAATCAGTGAATAGTGGCAAGGTGGCTGGGTAGGTAGTGGGAAAACATGAGTGGGATCTGATGGAGTTGGGCAGTGGGTTCTATCTTAGATAGCTCAGACTGGCTCAGAAATAAGGTAAACCTCTTGATGGTATGCCGAAATAGCTCAGGTTACTTCCAAGCCAATCCTATTCTAAGCAGGAAATGTACATCCATTGCTAATCCTAATAATCCCTGATGTAATTCGTGAATGTCTGAACCATTTGGAGAGATCTATATGACATTAACCACACTTGTCTGGCATTGAATGCTGATATTCCGCATCTTTTGCTCATTCACTGTAATTTATATAATCACTGTGGGACTTCGTGTCCTGTTGATCCAGGATTATGTTTTCATTGCCTTGCACGGTTACTAATAACTACAAAGTAAACAAAACTGGGGATAAAAAGTGAAATACCTTTTACAGAGAGGCACACAATAAACTTACTGCATTAAATTAACCTTTTAAAAGTATAACCATACAGACTTTTTGAAATAATAGAGAAGCAATTGAACTGTGCAAACATATGGGGGATTTAAAATGTCAGGTCACAAAATTCAGTAAAGGAGACATCAAAATAAATCAGGAAAGGGGACAGCAGTAATAGCAAGCATCTTAAAAGGGCAAAATTAAAAATAAAGGGAGCTATTACATTTAATTCTATCACATCAGTATCCCACAAATAGTTTTATTCAGTATGTCCCAGGTGTTTAGAAAAGCTTAACTGGCGCATACAGTTGCTCCTAAATGTACCCCATAGAATAACAATATAAGAATTGTCATCCATATATTGGGTTATATCCAAAGAATGTTAGACTAACTTAAAAACCCATTTCGACCCGAGGCCATATTTCCCCAGAACTTCCAAATGCCAGTTTTTGTCACATGTTTAAGGTACCCCCAAATAGAGAAAACCACCTGCAAAAAAATTCCCAGGTGTGCCATATACCGGTAGCATGAGTGTTGTAAACACCACTCATTGGGTTTAAAGTTAGCAGCCAATCATTGAGGTTTAAAGGGACGTTTTCCATTCATTCCTATGTAAATAATAGACCTGACAGAACTGACAACACAAGATCTCAAACAAACATAGTTGTGCTGTACACACAGCTTCTGTACTTTAGGGTTGTGAAGGGGCATGTCCCAGCATAGTGCACCCCAAGTTACAAGTTTCTGCCTGCCAGGGTTTTTTTATGGCCATTTGAACCCTTTAATTGCTGCAGCTGAAGTTGTGAGTTCACCACTACAACGCTCAAACAAACATAGTTGTGTTGTGCACACAACGTCTGTGCTTTAGGGGTCTGCAGGGGTATGTCTCAGCACAGTGTACCCCAAGTTTAGGCTTACCAGATCTCCAACCGGGACACAGTGCTAGACCTTTAGGAAAAGGAATGTGGACAGGTGTAGCTTGTTAAGTCCTAGAGCACAATCGGTGCTCTCTTTACAGCACAACTCAGATTGTGCTGTAAAGTTTAACAAGCTACACCTGTCCACATTCCTTTTCCTAAAGGTCTAGGTTGGAGATCTGGTAAGCCTACCCAAGTTACAAGTCACTACCTGCCAGGGGTTTTTTTTTATGACCCTTCAAATCCTTGAAATGCTGCAGCTTTAGTTGTGAGTTCAGCACAAAAACGCTAAAAAAAATAGTTGTGTTCTGCACACAACTTCTGTGCTTTAGGGGTCTGTAAGGGTATGTCTCAGCACTGTGCACCCCAAGTTACAAGTCACTACCTGCCAGGGTTGTTTTTTAATAGCTCTTAGAGTTAGTCTTGGTTCTAGCCCTTTAATTTTTTTAAGAGACATTTAAATGCCTCGGCCATCAAACGTAATGACAGCTATCAGTTACACAAAGAGGCAGCTGTTCCCCATTTAGCTGCAGGCTAGTTCCTGACCTTTGAATGCACTTCTTAGTAGAAGAATGTCAGTTGAAAATTACTATATTTTACAATGATATATATCTTAGCAATGAGCTCACCATAGCTGTATTGCTCAAAAGCAACAAGCACCTTGCAGTAGCTGCATGAGGCTGGAGACAGAATTCTGATTACTCCAACCTTCACCCCCTGACAGCATGCCCTGGGCTCAGCCTGTGGGGTAAAGCCCCCGCCCCCAGAAATAAACAGCTAAACTGAGCTCCCTACAACAATCCAGCTAAAAATCAGTATATAACGACAGTTACCTGCAAGGTACTTGCAAACAGTCAATTTGAGGCTTGAGACAGAATTCTTAGTACCCCAACCTTCACCCTCAGGTGGCTGAGGGTGAGTCAGCCTGAGGGTGGAATAGAAAAAAACCACCCAGAAACAAACAGCCAACTTACAGGAACAACATTAGATTTCCCTATAAGGACCAATGAGTGTTTTGAGCAACGCCTTGTGTTGCTCCTTCTTACAGCTCTGTAAAACTGATCGCCTGCACCTGAGGTGTTGGAAATAAAGTGGATTCAAAAGCCAGGGCCCTGGCCATGAACAAAAAGCCAAAGTTTCATTTCTAATTTCAGTGAGGAGGGGGTACCCTGCAACCAATTCCTGCACCTCATTTTCCCTAAAAACAGTGATCTTTGCTGTTTGGGGGGGGGTCAGTGGGGTGACCCTAGAACTCTGAAAATTGTTTAAAAAATAGTTTCACCTGTCTAATTTCCACAAAAAAATTCCAGAAACATTGGGGAAAGCCCTTTTTTTAAACTGTTTTCTTTCAGGCGTTGCTCGAAGCACTCACTCGGGTCGAATGCGTTTTAAGTCCCATTCATTTCAATGGAGTTTAGTCATGACTTATAACTTTTTTGGATACCGACCATGGTCCCTCTACTTCTGTATCCTCTTACAAAGAATGGCAAACTAGATACAACAGAGTGACTGACAAACTAGCGAAGGTGGTGATTGTGTTCTGTTGTTTTGTCTTGAATATCTGGTAGCCACTGATAAATCAACTTCTTCTTTGGCCATTTACTTGTATGAATAAGTCAAATGGTATAACACAGGGGTTCTCAGCCTTTGGAGGCCCGGGTACCCCCTATCACGGTCCAATTTTCTGAAGTACCCCCTGCTAATGAACTGCTAATTAATTGGATTAATTAATTAATTAAGTAATCATTAAATAAAAAGTACTAAAACAAATGTAAATGTGAAAAAATGTCTTATTTAACTCTGTGTGTGTGAGAGAGAGACACAAACATGCAAGGATCTCTTTTTTTTCTCCAAGTCACACTTCCCAAAATCAGCTCCTCTCTCCCCCACCCCACCAAAGTACATTTTCCAAAGTACAAAATAAGCCCAAAACCAAAATCAGAGAGACAGAAGGGCTCCAAAAATAATTACAATTTAAAATCCATGTTAATTAACACTTAATTAGCTGCTGATAGGACAGATAAGGGGCAGAGCTTGGCATACCCCCAGCAAGAGGTCCGCGTACCCCTAGGGGTACCCGTACCACAGGTTGAGAATCCCTGGTATAACATCTACATTAGCTCTCCCATGGCCTTTCCTGTCTCCTGGAATTCAACAGCTACTAAAACCTAGCTCAGATTGTTATTGTACTAACTTTGAAAGATGGCCGACACCTTACATGCATATTTTAGTCATTTCCAATAACCACAATTTGCATATTCTCTGTATGAGTCATGGAAAATTCAGTCAAGAAGATAAACTACATGATGTCACTACCTTCCATAGTTTGGTTACAACTGTAGTGCCATTAGATTTCTCACTGTACTATCACTTCCCATTATCACCACTGTGGGATATAAACATTTCATATTATTTGTAGATATATACGTCTTAAAACAAGTGTTTCTCAAACTTTTTCAACTGGAGCTGCCTTCTAAATCTTGTGCCCTCCCTCACATCCAACGTCAAAAACAGGGACCACAACGGAACATGCCATGATTCCCACTGCATGCTGTTTGCTGCTCCAGGAGATGCTCTGAGGACTGGGAGTAATAATATTCCAACACTGGCATAAGAAGATGAACACCAGAACATAACAATTCTGACTCCAAGAATGGTGTGTGTGTGTGTGTGTGTGTGTGTGTGAGAGAGAGAGAGAGAGAGAGAGAGAGAGAGAGAAATTAGCCATTTAATCATTTGATTTTGTATGTAAACTGCTTTGAGACCTTTTTGTTGAAAAGCGGTATATAAATACTGTCAACAATAACAACAATAATAATAAAAGGAAGCACTACAAACGACAGTCATTCTCACAAATCCAATGTGCGTACGTGAGCATACAAAATTGTAAGCAGCAGTAGATCCATTAGAAAACTGGTTCTCAAACTTTTTAGCACCAGGACCCACTTTTTTAAATTACACTCTATCGGGACTACCTAGCTTTATGAGATGCTCATTTATTTCCCTATATTTACACAAGCCTGTAAAAAGCTCAGCTGTTTGTAGGGTAATTAGCAGCTATCTTGCAAACTGCAGGAGCTCAGCTCTTTGAAGGGCAATTAGCAGCTATCTGTTTTTGAATAGCTTCAGGGCTTGTGGCAATTACTTATCTGATCTTTCCATCACCTGGGACCCACCAGAAATCAGGTCGCGACCCACCAAGTGAGTCCCGACCCACAGTTTGAGAAACACTGCATTAGAAGAAAAAGCCATAATCCAAAGTAGGGCAATGCTTCACAAAGGTCCAACCAAAAATAGCAAAAGTGTCAAGCACAAAGTTTTCAAGTCCTACATAACTCTGCATTGGGTAGAGGGCATGTAGGAACTCCAAGTGTGCAATTTGTAAAATCTGAAGATGGAATTTAAGGGTTTACTTGTAGACTTGGATTAGCCTCTGAAAGGAGAATTCAACTCATCCAGGTCTTGGTTTCCATCCGCCCAAATGGAAAGATGAAACTGCACCTTCCTCAGGATCTTATATTCCCTAGAATTTGATCTCATGTTCACCAAAGGTCCACAGTTTGAGAACCAGTATTTTAAATAAGCACTACCCTATTAGCTAATGACAGAAATTCGAGATTCTGCACAACCTGGTAGATCAATGTTAGTTTCCCAGCATATTACAATATGAAAACAAAACTACCTTGGCAATTTTTTTATGTATTTGAAAATCTAAAGCAATCCAATAAAAACACACACTGTATATTTTTGCTCATGCGAGTGAATACAAATACTGTAATTAATGTAACTGTGCTGCTGTTTTATTTAGATGAAACATAAAATGTTTTCCAAAAGTTTAAAGGAGTTTTTTTTTTGGGGGGGGGGAATGCACATTCTGTGTGTCTGATTCTAAAATAATAGTCATTCAGGAAAAAAAAAGAGAAAGCATTGATAGCAGGAAACTACAAAGCACAGATACTCTTCCAATAACGATAATCAATTAGTGTAGCCTGTTTCTCATTAAGAGCCTATTGAATTCTATAACATTTTTCTCAACCGAGTGATCCGAGGAAGTTGGAGTAGCCCCTGAAATATACTTACTGGTACGTTTGGCTAATGCCAAAAGGACTTCATCTTTCATCATATAATTATTATAACAGTCATTTAGACATGACAACATGGAGTAAAAGCCTAGAGGTCTCAAAGTCTGGGTTCAGAACTGAACTTTGGGAATTCAAAATCTTGGTCCTACCTTACCACCCTTCCATTCTGCCCACACACCCCTTATTTACTACCCAAATTGCTCCGGATGCAGCACTTCAAGACTGAAGCATACTGCGTCAATTGTGTGTGCTCTGCTCTTGTCTTCTCATAAGGAAGGAAGGAAGGAAGTCAAAGGGGCTGATTAGAGTTGTAGAGTTTGTGACACCTACTAAGACTACAACTCCCACCAGCCACTTCACCTTTCTTCCTGCTTGGAGAGAAGCAGAAGATGCAACCTCATGCGGCCCACTGTAGTCTTGCTGTACTAACCTCCAGAGCAATGGGGCAGCAGCAGCAGTAGTGCTAGGGGCCGGGAAATGCATAATAATGCTGTGTCATCAAAACGTAAGCAAGTTTTAGTAGCTTAGCTGTAATGTTACAAAAGTAAGAATGGGTCAATGTACTATTATTAGTTAGGTGGTGTCCCTAAAATGAGACTGCGATAATAAATGTTTTCCAGTTCCTGCCCCAGATTACAGATTTAGAAGATTATGTCTATCCTAATTACCCTATCTGCTAATTTCCCCAACCTATCCCCCAAGAAGCAAGGCAGGAAAAATTTGTAAGGGGAGTGGCAGGCTGGTTTGAGGAGAGGAGCCCTTGCAGGTATAAGTAAGGCTTTTCGGGTGTCTCGTATTCTGTGGGAGGTGATCCCTCCTACCTAATCATAAACACAGCCTGAGATTAGCTGGCTGCCTTTTCTGCAAATTTTTGGCTCTCCACCTGATTGGCATTTTGGCCTTTGCCAAGATATTAAAGGGTGTGGTGCTTTAGTTAGTCACAGGCTGCTTTCAGATATCCTGTGGGACAGAGATTAAAGGCCGCTGCAGACCGCACGAATCTTGGCTCGTCCCGGACGCCTGAGGAGCTTAGTCGAGGCGTGCTGGGGTGTCTGGTTACCACAGCGGAAGCGAGCGGTCTCCTGATTTCTGGCACGATCGAAAATCCTCCTGGGCCATGTTTGAGGGGGCCGCACAGCGGAGCTACTGCAGCCACCAAGGGGGAGGAGAGTGGCTATCTGCCAGTCGGGTGTGTTAGCCAATCACCGTGGAGGTTTCTTCCAAGAAGGCGGGACAAAAGGAGGGACTATTTGCGGGAAGACACTCCTACTCCTCTCGCGCTCGCTCGTCTCGGCGCTCGCTTGTTTGCCTCGGCATGCGGTCTGCAACGGCTCTAAGAGTAGAGATTGGTGTGTACCCTGAGATAAGAGGATTGGTCAAGAGGGTTCACGACCTCCAGAAGCTCCTGAGCTTGGGGATGATGGCTGGGACCTCCCTGAACAGTGACTGCAAAGTCAGCCTCAGAGGCTTCTTGGCTTGGGGGTGGGCAGTGCAACTCAGAGCTGCCTTCTTTGACCTCTTTGCAAAGGTGTTCAAATCATGGATAAATTGGAATTGTCAGTGGACTACCGTATCTTCAGTTCTGAGTCAAGGTGGAAAGTCCCAAAGGGAGATCATTCATCTATTATACATCGGCTTGCTGTCTCCTGCAAAGTAGGGGGTGGAGTGTGAGGAAAGTGAAGATCTAGTGCAGGCTATTTACATTTAATCTGGTGACCCATTTACCTAATCCAAATTCCTTGTCTCACGCCTTACTGGTGGTACTCTGGGCAAATGATCATTCACCAAAATCATGGAGCTCTATAACTTCTGCCATAATGGGGTATGGTGATTTATTCACATGCAGTAAGGCTCATTTCTTGCGATGCATAAGTAGGGCTTAATTTTTGTTAAAAAATAGGATTTTATAAACTTGCATCTTGCTTTTAATATCTTGCACAGATATTATTCTCTAGAGTAGTTCTGTATTATATATCCCAAACTACGCTCATTTCTTTGAACTCATCCAGTGCAGGGACTTTTAAAACTAGATTATAACTCATTTACTTTCTCTTTAACCTGCCAATGTTCAGGATTTCCAAGCATTATGGAGCACTCTTATTTTGTAAGAATGTCATTTTAAGCAGTTAGGAAGCTAAAAAAAAAATCCTCTAGTGAAATAAAGCATAGTTTAAAAGATCACTCACTTAATTCTAAGCACTGTTGCATAAGTGGCAAATTTTAATATTTTTTCAAGATTAATTAAAAGAGTAGTCAAGGTGTCATAATCCAGTATAATAATTGGTATTACATTTTGCAGATTTAATTTTTTTAAAAAAAAAAATCTTATTTTAATAGAATAAACTTTTGGGAAAAAATAAGATGGAGTTACAGTCAATAATCCCTCTAAGGCAGGAGTCTACAACCTTTTTGGGCAAAGGGGCTGGATGTTCGGAGATGATGTAATCACATCACTAAACTTCTAGGTTGCCAAACTCTCAGAAGTGGCTCCCATGGGCTCTAGGTTGCCGTCCTCTGCTCTAAGGAGTCCGTGCTAATGTGTTCAGTGGGACTTACTCCCAGTAATGTATTGTAGGATTTCAGCCCAAGTCAAGAAATTACAGCCTGATCCTGTGTAACCTTTGGGCAGTGGAGTGCTTGCTCTGCTGGCCTAAAGCATCACAAACGTGCTGTAAAGCACATTTGTGATATCTCAGGAGTAAGTGGCGCCAGCACGAAGGCTGACACTGCTTACTAGGCTGCGGAACTCACACGATGCTGGCCGACGCAGGTAAATCCCGCTCCGGTCGATGGGAGGGCGGGCAGGGGCAGCGAGGGAGGGGGGCCATTGGCTGGTCTGGAAAGAGGCAGGGATATCGGTGGTGATATCCTAAGCCCCTTTCCAGCCCGCACCGGCCTTACACCGCCTCTCTGTACGCCAGCTCGAGGAGGCCTATAGGCCCGAGGAGGCCCATAGGCCCTGGGCTTGCCTACACTCGGAGAAGGGGACAAAGGGGACATTTGTCCCCTTCTCTTGAGGTGTGGCCTAGTAGCGCCGGGGCATCCTGGAATAGGCTCAGGATACAGTGGCCAGCCCTTTAGGGCAGCCACTTAAACTTACACAGGATTGCACTGTTAGTCCAACAAGTCCCTTATCATTTACTCTGACTGGCAGGAGCTTTCTAAACTAAATCCCCAGGTAGAAGTCTTTATCAGGCTTGCTACCTGAGATGCCAGGAATTTCTACATCCTGGGCATGTGTTCTGTTGCTGAGTATGGTCCCTTCCCATTGTGCATACATGTGTTAAAGAAGGCATAAATATGTAAACAAGAAACGCTGCCATTTGACAAAATGGATAATGCCTACAACACTAATGTTTAAAGGGTATCGCAAGTGTTTGTCTCAACAACATACAGTTGACATTCTGTAGTAGTTGGAAATTGAGTAAAATATGAGTGAAAATAATTGCAAATTATTTATATTCACTTTTGATACTGTGGCATATGCATGGCAGCACATAACGGTGCCAAAGTTAAGAACAAACAGAGAAATTCTTTCCTATATAATGATTTTATACAATCTGGACAATTTAACTCACCTCTGAAGATCGTGCTTCAGTTGATCAAAGAGAATTTCATGATCAAAGGTTCTTTTTAGAGATGTAAAAGAGAAGTGAGAAAATAACCTTCACTGAGTAAGCATAAATTTACTCTGCCTCTTGTGACCCGCACTAACGCAAAGTCCTGTACAATGGACTAGAAGCCAGGCTGGAAATTAGCTTGTAGAGCGCATTAAGAAATATCTTTCATCTATTATACATAAGATCACTGAAAAATCTTGTGGAGTGGGATAGCAAGCAAAGTACTGTAAACTGATCACAGTCGTAACAGTAAAAAGATTAGAGGTCACCCTCATTTAGCAGCTCTTTGGTGACTGACTTATCTAAACCCTAACGGCTGTGGAGGAAATCTTTCACCTGTGGTTTCATTAGTGGTGGATTTCCAATTCAGGCAGAGATTGAAATAAAAATTACAATGTAATTTATCCTGCCTAGAATTGGAAGAAAGGTATGGAGTGCAATAATTAGTGGAAGTACCTTCCATCACGATCACTCTATGAAATTATTTTGGAAGCAATAGTTCAGGACCACCACCACCAAATGTATAAGGAGAAGAACTGGGAGATAAAAGAAGAATGTTTCTTATTTCTTACTATTTTGTACTTTCCTATTCAGTTTCCATTCCATTTAAACATCTTCATTTGTTCTTGTATTTCTTATCTATCGGAGATAGATCTCATTATTATTATTATTATTATTATTATTAACAGTATTTATTTATATACCGCTTTTCAACATTTCATTGTGTAGTCTCCCACCACCCCTTGTATGTGATACACGCCTGCTAAGTTTCATTGTAGACCAAAGTTGGTTGCGGATTGATGCAGCAGCTAAAAAGGAATTTTTTGCTAGGCCACCAAATGGCTTTGGTGAGTATCACTTTTGTACCTTGCTCATAGCTATTCTGTGTCCGCTGTATGCATTCTCCTTTTATTGTTATGCGTTTTCTGCCATGAGTGGGTTTAGACACCAGGGACCATTAAACCAGCTGAAGTGGTTGCCTCAGGCAGCAAATTGATGGGGGGCACCTATCAATTACTCGCCTTCACTTCCCATTCTTCTACTTCCACTACCTGGACTGGAAAAGAATGAGGGGAATAGAGAAGAAGAGGAAATGTGAAAGGGAGGAGAGTGCTGAGCTAGAACATTGGAGAGTGGGAGGAGCACAAGCTGGCACATCTTTGGGTAAGGGAGCAGTACAGGTGTACCCTTTTATCCCCACGGAATAGCCATCTGCGGACTTGTCTCAACGTGGATGGCTACCCTGGGGGGAAAAAAGGCAACTGGGGGCCAGGCATGGAGTCACAGTACCTTAATCTTGCAGCATGCCAGCCCGCTGCCCGCTCCCAGACTCCCATGTGGCTTCCCAGTGCTTCAAACGGCTGTAAAGAGTAAAAAACAAACACACAATTCACAGCAGCTTCTGGTTTTGCATCACGACTGGAAGTCGCTGTGAATTGTTTTTTTGTTTTTGTTTACTCTTTATAGCCATTTGAAGCACTGGGAAGCCACACGGGAGTCCAGGAGTAGGAGACGTGCCAGTGCACTGCTAAATTAAGGTACTGTGATGCCACACATGCCCCTGCCTTGCCCTCCCCTGAGGCAGATTTTCCTCAACATGGTTTTTTTGTATCTGCTGGTCGCTCGGTTCCTGAACCCCCGCAGATTCAAAGGGCTGACTGTATTTGGGATACTGTCTCAGGTTTCAGGAGGTCTCAGGCTGGCCCTGTTGGACACCTTGTGAATGCTTTGGGTGGTTTTTACGAAGTTAGATATTCAGGCATGTCCAGCTACGCCATGCAGAGTGATAATTAAGGACAGCAAATATCAGCCTTTCATCTCGATCTCGCACCACTCTGTCTTCTAGGTTATTATTGAGCAGATGAGCATTATTGATGATATTATTGAGCATCTTTCTACCCCAAAGAAGACCTCAGGACTACAACACTTAGGTCCCTGCCCTCTTTCAGTTTAATCTTCTGGAAGTTGTTTATTGAAGTTGTGGACTATTTTCACCCAGCACAGTGTGCAGCTCACATTTCTCTCCCTTGCTTTCTCTGAGGGCACAAGATATGTGGTCAAAAAGGATCAAAAATTGTCTGATCTTCAAGCGTTGGACAAAGCTGATACTGTTAACAGCTTTAATCCACACACATGCATCCTGTTTTGGGTTGTGCTTTTTTTAACATCTGAAACGCTGCACAATGATTTACTGATTGAACTCTCAACTCTCCCTTTGGAAGAAGACAGTCTGTTGATTTAATTGATAAGAAGCCTTGAGGCATGTTTGTATTGCCTGTGATGCCTTGTGTTTTCATCAAGTTAAGAGGAGGGGGCTTAAAGTCTAGGGGTGAATGCCTTGGATGTTTGGTCATTATGTGTTGTTATTGTAAGTGTGTAATTGCCGACTTTGTTAACTAGAGTGGAGAAAACTTTACAAAGCTTATGTGACAAATTCTTCATAAATGGTACAATCTTAAATGTTTACTCGTAAGCCCCCTCTGTTCAATGGGGCTTACTCTCTGGTAAGTGTGCATATGATTGTGTTGTTTGTGCATATTTGTGCCTTTGCATTAGCATCTTGGATTTTGAGAGAATATTAAAGGCTTGGTTTCTCTCAACATAGTTCGAAGCCACTCTAAAGAATCAATTTGAACCATAATAGACTGTTCAGAAACCTGTGGTAAATGCTTGTGAAAATGAACTAGTTTGAAGTTTAAAGAAAAAAGGCTTTGCAAATTGATCAGGGATAATTGCCTTAATGGATGCTTAAGGAGAAAGAGGTCAAGTGAGAAATTTAACAGTACAGCAAATAACTGAGGAAAAAGAGGAGAAATGATCCTCCATACCTCTATTAAGCTCTTTAGTATCTCAGAGCCCAATCCTATCCAAATTTCCAGCAACTTGAGTGAAGTCCTAAGAAAGTTAGTCAGAACTAAGCCCTATTGAAATCAATGAGACAAGTCAGTCATGATGACTAATGTAAATCCTGTTTATTTCAATGGGATTTACTGTTTACAGCGCGTTCCTTGTGTGTCTACTCAGAAGTGTTACTCAGAAGAACTCACGTTCCTTGTGAGTTCAATCGAACTTACTCCTTGGTATTTGTGTATAGGATTGCGGTGTAAGTCATGACTAACTTTCTTAGGATATAACCTTATATTATTAACCATTTGTCAGCCCTTAAAGTTTACCAAGTAAATGTTTGTCAATGTCATTCCCCTGAATCTGGTGGATAGTCACTGCCTGGATTTTGCAGTCTGGTATGAAGGAAAAGTAAGCTTTTTAAGACTGAAATACTGTATACAGGTAGGCCCCCATATCCACTGATCTGCTATCCACGGTTTCAGTTATCCACAGATTGCGGGGACCTCTCCCCCAGGCTTTTACTTTTTTCCCAGTAAGCTTTGTTTCTTCCTTAAACAGGAGAAGCAGCCTCTGGCTGCTTATTGCAGGCAAGTAGAACTAGATTAAGTCCTAGAGAGGCTCTGCAAGGTTAACAGAAACCTTGCAGAGCCTCTCTAGGACTTAGCCTTGTTCTACTTGCCTGCAATGGAGGCTTTTTCTCTGTGTGTTTTAAGGAAGAAACAAAGCTTACTGAAAGAAAAATAAGAGGGGGGGCACATGCCTGTCCGCAGGGGAGGCAGGGCATGGGCCCCTCAGGAAACCATGGAGGGGGTGTTCACTCCTATCCACGGTTTCAAGTATCTACGGAGGGGCCTGGAACATATCCCCAGCGGATAACCATGAGCTGTCGATCGAAAGGTCAGCAGTTCGAATCCGCGACAGGGTGTTCACTCCTATCCACGGTTTCAAGTATCTACGGAGGGGCCTGGAACATATCCCCAGCGGATAACCATGAGCTGTCGATCGAAAGGTCAGCAGTTCGAATCCGCGACAGGGTGAGCTCTCATTGCTTGGCCAGCTCCTGTCAACCTAGCAGTTCCAAAGCATGTTAATGTGAGTAGATAAATAGGTACCACTTGCGGGAAGGTAAACAGAGCTCCGTGTTCCAGCCGCATGCTATGCGCTGCGGCAAGGAGAGTCATGCCGGCCTTTACCTTTACTATACTCTTACCTGGGAGTAACCTCCATTGAACAGACTGGGACTTACTTCTGAGCACACATGTAAAGGATTGTTGTTCTGCATAAGGTTAACGTTAACTTTAAAAAAAAACTCTTTAAATAATTGTGTATAAAGCTTGCTTTTTAATTTTTAACTTCATATAGGAACATGTTGAAGTTCTAACTTTTTTGCAATCATACAACAGCTAAACAAATAGAGCTATTAGTGAAGTTCAGCATTGCGATTTGGGGCTGACATTGCACCACTGAGAAGCAACCGAACTAACGTTACTCAATAATGAGTTTGCTTCCTTGCAACTTGAAGAAGCCAATCCAGAATTTGAGAAGAATTTTTTGCAGGCCCCTACAGGCCTTTAATGTCACCCATTTCAGGTCAGGGGGTGTGCATTGCAATCCTATGCATGTTTACTTGGAAATAATAAGCTCCCACTGCATATAATGGGGCTCTTTACTCCTTGATCAGAGTGCATAAGATTGCCTCCTAAATGATGCATGTGATGGTTCTTTATTCATAGATGAATAGTAGTTACTAATTAAAATATACAGTGTGTGTGTGTGTTTTTTTAATTCTAAAATAACACTTCTTCATGTATAGTAATTTTAGCTTTCAAAAGGGGTTTCAATAACATATTCACAGCACTAGTGGGTGAAGGGTGTGTATTCTAATTTTCCAGCCTGCCAGATCTTAATATTGGGGTTTGAAGTGAAGAAGACTTATGTTCACGTTGAGAACAGTGATTAATGAATACTGTAGATATAATAGCCTGGTTTTCTTACTGGAGCAATTAAGTTGCTGTAAGTACAAACATTGTTGTTTTGTTTGTTTAACCAAGCAATTACAAGCCATCCCATGTGCTGATGCCATGTTCTGTTACTTCGTGCTAACAACAGTAAGAAGGTTCCCTTTGAGGCTGAGCTTTCTGCAATTTATGTGCTCTCGGCTGGTCAATTAATCAACAGCTTTGGACTCGGCCTCACCACTGTGTTGATAATGCTCATTTAAATTGTGCAAATATGTTTGACATTCACTTGGTCGTGTTTTCATTATAGAAATGTATTTCCCCATTTTTTGTTTTTAATCCTGGGTGGCAGGATAACATTTTGCTTAATTTCAACCATAGCATTAATACTAATTGTTGGATCTTGGTCAAACATTACGGATTATTTCTGGGGTTTTCATGTTCCCTGAGCTCCATTGGTGATTGGTTAAAAGTTGTACCTAAAATGTGTTGGAGGTGTGTGTGTGGGGGGAGGGGGGTTGATGACTACTATTTCAAGCTGAACAGAAGAAAATGAATTACTGGTGCAAATTTTGATTGGTAGATTAATCCACTAAACTAGCTGAATAATCAGCAGATGACAATTCTGAGAAAATTCTGACAATTCTGAGAAAAATATGAATTAAGGGTTCAGTTGTTTGTTTTTGAAGTTATCGTGGCTCTGGTTTGTTTCTGTAATCATTGAAAAAAGCCAGCATATATATATGAGAGAGAGAGAGAGAGCAATGAGTGGTAGTGATCTTCAGTTTTCTTCAGTGCTGTAAAAATATTTGTGGAGCAATCCTAGTCATGACTATTCGAAAGTAAGACCCATTCAATTCAGTGGGACTTACTGCCATGTGAATGTATTTAGGATTGTACCCTTGAGACCTCAATAATAATACACATTTGCTTAAAATGAAGGAAGTGAAAAATATTTAATTGATGGACAGCTCTAAGAAACTCCTTTACAATTTTGTGTAAATTTGTGTAAATTAACAACTTAAAATCGTGTGTTTTATCTTAGCTGAAATAATTGTGTGTGTGTGTGTGTGTGTGTGTGTGTGTGTGTGTGTGTGTGTGTGGCTTCAGCTACCTCCCTCCCACCCAATCTCCTATCAACCAATCAACATCCCTCTTTCAAACTTATCCTGGCTGCACATCTTAAAGTTGGGCTGTGGTGAGGTGAAGACAATATCCATCCATCATGCCATGAAATTTTGAGTTTATAAAACGGGTTGATCCATGGCAGGGTGAGTGCGTCCAAGGTACCAATTTTTAAGGTTATGTTAAGAAAATCATTTTGGCTGTAGGATGCTCCTTGGGGTGCTAGCTAATTTTAAGCCTTTAAATTATCACATGTACTGATTCTTGTCTAAGTTGTGGCTCCTGATGAGAGATAGTAAGTCCCACTGGTTGTATCAGGGTTATAAAAAAGGCACAAAAAGTGCCTCCAGAAAAATTGGTTTGGGGGAATTGAAGGATTGGGGAAAAAAGTCATTATTAAGAGAGCAATGCTATGCAAAACCTTAATATTCTATGATTGAAGATGGGGCAGTGAAAGGCATAGTGTGAAATACTTTGGAGGAGTGCCCATCATCTTTGCTACCCCTGGGTGTGCTACAGTGTGTCAAAACCCCTGGGGTCTGACAGCTCAGAGAAGGACAAGAGTGTTTTCACACTGAATACAAACTGCCCAGAGCTGGATAGATCCACTGGAGGCCTTATATAGCCTAAGGTTGGATAATCTCTGATTGGTTGGGAAGCCATCTATGTAACAAGCATTGTTGATACGCTGAACTTTGAGCTGGCAAGACAGGTTGATCTGGGGAAAGCTCCCTCATCAGTAGACATGCTCCATCTGTTTCTACCCTGTGGGCAAAGCCATCCATTTAATGAAGCAGGGGGCCAAATTGTTCGTTCATTATGTGTGGTAGAGCCTTGCAGATGGACAGACAACAAACCGAATGTGACAAAGAGGTCCATTTTGATTTATGTCCATAGATAGATAAAGTGTGTGTGTGTGTGTGTGTGTGTGTGTGAGAGAGAGAGAGAGAGAGAGAGAGAGAGAGAGAGAGATTTGACTTACTGTAATTCTTGTCTGTACAGGTGAGCATCTTCCTTGAAAATATCAACATTGAAAAGTTATATCATCACCCAGTAAGCAACTAACACTGAAAATCACTTTGAATGTTACTTTCGGTTTTATTCATTAAAGGGCTGTGTTAAATATGAGAACTATTGGGGAGTGGTTCTCAGGAGGGGCCAGTGGAAGAGTGCATGCGTTGTATTAAGACATTCCCTGGGTTAATCCCTGGTACCTTCAGACAGGATTGGCTACAACAACCACAACCTGAAGAGCCGCTGTTAGTCATAACAATGTAGACAAACCAATGGCTAATAATGTCTAAGACAGCTTTAATCCATCTTACATGAGGGTTATGTTCCGAGGTCGGCGCGTAAAGCCAAAACTGTGTATATGGTTAAAACTCCCTTAAAGCCAACAAAGAGACATACTGTCTCTTAAAGAACTGAAATCACAGTACAAGAGACATGTGGGAACTGAGGGAATAACAGCTTCGTTCTCTCATTTCAGGTTCACTCCAGGGCATAAACAGAGAAAGTGGAATGGCGAGCAGAGTCGTCTGTGCTATTTTAACTATTGTTTTTTCTGTCTTTTTGAGGGGGTGGGGCAGATACACTTGAATTCATATCAATATCACCTTCCGGATACAATTTTCTTCAAGACTATGGCATAAGGTGAAAGAGTTAAATATCCTTCACCTGCATATCATGGTTCCAGTCTTGATCAGCTCTCAGATGACTACTCGTTAATTAAAAAAAAAACATGCACACAAGACTACACAATACTGTACAGACATTTCACATAATGTGTAATGTGGTCCTTAGAATGGCATTGTTATATTTGATGTCTTCCACCTCCCACATTGCCAGATATATTTCACTGAAAGGGAGATGCCACTCTTTGTAAATAATAAAAACAAATCACAATTTGATGGGGGAAAAAGGAAAAAAGAAACGAAACTGACCTTTTTAAATGATCCAAAGAGCTTTGGTTATCTGCCAGTACAATTTATTTAACCTTTAAGAAAGTGCTCATTTAAGTCAGTCTAGTTCAGTTTTCAAAGCAATGGGAAATGAGCTATGCCACCAGAATAGTGGATCGTGCATACTAAGTAAATAAATCTATGTGCATGATTACGTGTGGTCACTTATTATAGATCTTTTACTCATCAGGTATAAGTCATTCATACTGGTAAATAGCCAAATATATTTTTCATTGCTTAGGGAAAGGGGAGATTTATGATTTTTTTTGTGTTTGTGGAAAATTGTTTTTTGCCACAATACAGTATTTTGTACTGGTACTCACTCAGGAAAGAGGGACAACTTTAACGTTGCTATGAATATAAATCTCTAGTTTGCATACTGTTCTTTGCATTCAGATAAATGAATTCAAATAAATACAATAGATATGAATAAATCTACAAGATTTTGCTTTTCATCATCAGAATAAGGAAGGGGTTACATTTGTTACAGAAGCTATGCTAAGAAGTAAATAAAGAAATAGATATTTCATTAGAGAGAGCTATTCAATCAACTTCCCAGATATAAAGGTCTGGATCTAAAGAATAGTTCAACATGTAAGCCTAGGCATGTTTGCGCCATTGTATTCAATGGTGCTTACTCTCACATTAGTGAGCATAGTACTGTGGAGGGGCCATAGTTCAGTGGAAGACCACCTGCTTTGCAATCTATCTCTGATAGATTGCAGAGTTGGCAAAAATCTTCAGGCAGAGTTGGCAAAAATCTTCATATCTTCAGGCAGAGTTGGCAAAAATCCTGGAGAGCTGCTGCCAATCAACACAGATGATATGGCCAGTGGCATGACATCGTGCGCCATCGCTTTTGCCACTCCCCTCTGTGCAGGTGATGGCAGAGGCTTCCCCTTTGTCTGCCCATTGGCTGAGCCACAACCAGAGGGCGGGATGAGCAGGAGTGTTTGGTTGAGCGAGCTCCCGACCTCCTCAGTTCATCCCAGCCAGCGATCCCCTCCCATCCACCTGCCCTTTCATGCAGTCTGAGGTTAGCTGGTTGCCCTTCGGAGGGGCTGGAGATATATATTGCTATCAGCCAGATTGGCCCAGGGCTGGTGTTTTTTGTTTTGCCTACCCCAGACTGGTGTTGGGTATGGGTATATGTATGCTAGCTGCTTTGTTTTCATTGGTCACTTTAGCAGGTGCCGTGCAGGTCCTGTAGTTAAGGCTATCTCTTTTGGCGTCCATCCTGAGGCAGCAAGTTCAGGGGGTAAGCCAGGACTGCTCAGATGTTGTTTGCCCGGCTTGGTGAGGCTGGCTGGCAAACCCCCTGACTGGAAGTGGCAAGGTCCATCGCATGTCATGGCCTGTGGGTCTGCACTATCCAGCTGTCTTGACCTTTTGAGTTGGCCATGATAGACTCACTCGGCCATTCACCAAGTGCAGCCTTGAGTCAGGTCAGACGCCCATTGACCATCCAGATCACCTGGAGGAGGTAGACAGCTAGTGCTGTTTTCCCTGATTCAGCACCTGAGTGTTCTGGGGTTCATGTTTTTCCCCTGCTGCGGTTGTTAAAGTGTCCAATAAAGTGGCCCAGTTTAAACCCCAAGCCTTATTGGGAGGTGCGAGAGTAATGACCAATGGTTTGACTCGGGCACCTTCATATGAATGAGGAAACCCTATTAAGCCCAGTGGGACTTCTGGGTAAATGTGCATAACATTGGCTGTACATTCTGCCTGCTCATCAGAGCTTTGGACTCTTGTTTTCAGAACATCAGCCTATGATGCCACCTGCCAAACTGCTTTGGAAATTGACGAGAGCTTTCAGAGCATTTTATGATATGGCATGTAGGAGTCGGGTATTCAAAAAGGGGGAAAAAAAGTATAAAAACTCATAGTGCATGCCCAAGCCAACTGGGGTGCCCTTCAAGAAGATTATTGTTTGAATGGGGGGAGCAGAACGGAAGGACCCTTTTCCTATGGTAAAATCTACCACCCAGCTAGGCTGCTATCAATTAATATACACAGGAGCAGAAGGTGGTTAAAGTTTCAGAAGAAATACTTTACTCGCAGTTTCCAAGATTACGTATCTTCCGAGTGGTCAGAGATTGCTACTACTTGTGGAACAGAGAACTCTAGAGCTGTTCTCCTTGTATGGATGTGTGTGGGGAGATCTGCCCTTGTGGGGAGGAAGCCCAAGCAGCAAACATCCTTCTGCTTCGATGGTGTGTGTGTGTGTGTGTGTGTGTGTGAGACAGACAGACAGACAGACAGACAGACAGACAGACAGACAGACAGACAGACAGACAGACAGACAGAGAGACAGAGAGAAGGAATAGTATTTAAGGACCCACCTCCTGCAAGAACCATAGGAGGCAGGTAAAGGGTCTCAGGTGTCTGGACAGTACACTGCCCTCCAGAGTTCTGCAGTTGGCGTTGAAGGCAAAATTCCAACTTTTTCAGATCCAGGTCAAATAGGAGCTGAACAACAGAATCTTAGGCCCAATCCCAACAAAAGCTGGGCTGCTGTCACGTGCTTCCAGGCTGCTGCCACAAACATGCTGCAGCTCAGTGCGCGTAGCAGCGGTTCTAGAAGGCTCTGTTGGTGCTGGTAAGTTTGTGGTGGAAAGTTTGTGGTAGAGTCATGTCATGGATGGGAAGGGGGAGGGCAGAGGGAGTTTTGGGGAGGATCGGGGAGGGCAGGGAGAGGGAGAAAGGGGGTGGACCTCAGTAGCACCAGAATGCATCAGATCGTATCCCCTCTTTCTCAAGCCGTCTCATGCCTTTTCCCTTGTCGGCTTAGGCCAGCAAAATGGCGTGCAGACGTCCAAGGAGATCCACAGGCAATCTGGCAGCCTACGGGGGGGGGGGAGTAAAAATATTTTTACCTCGTTCAGGCTGTCCAATAACTTCCCCCCCCCCCATAGCATACAGCTGTGTCTCCATTGGCGTGGCTGCATGCTATAACATGGCAGAGGCTAGGATTGGGCAGTTAGAAGCTTTTTTATAGCAAGAGATCAATTTATTATAGATGATCTTCTGTAATTAAGGAAAGGACCAATGAAGGTTAAAGTTTGAAAGTTCTGTCTCAAGAGTCAGGCCTAATGTTTGTTTCTCAGACTGATTGGGAGACTCGCGGTATGGAAACTAATAACATTTATGAGAGAATTTATGAGTTCTGTGTAATTTACTATCAATCAGCACCTAATGAAATGCTAAACAGATTAAAAAAAATTAAGATATTAATTTGTAATTTTAATTCTTTCAGAAAGCTATATACTTTTTTTAACAGTACCTTTTTAACATCTTTTTAGATCGATAAAACTTCTCCCACATTCTGTTAGAAGTATTTGCATCACCTTCAATATTGCTTTGAGCCACATGGGAAGTGTTTTAAGACTTTGGTGGAGGAATGCTTAATTCATTGTTTATGTATCCCTCAATAAACGCATGCGGCAGGGTTTGGATTAAAATGTGCCACATTTGTTGAATTTAATGCCAGTCAATAAGATACTGCAAAGCCTGCAATGGGTCCAATCTCCAGACACCAGTGGCATAGCATGGGGGAAGCAGGGACATGGGGGGGTAGCAGGTTACCCTGAGTGCCAGCCGTCAAGAGACGCTAAGGGGTGCCCTGCTGGCCGGCACTCTCTACTGTTCCGATTTGTGGAATAGCAACATAAACCACTTACAAAGCAATCTTTTCCCTTTTTCCACACTTGCGGTTCTTTTTTTTCCTGCCCACGCTGGGGGTGTGATAACCCTGTTTCATTGTTGGCCACACCCCCTTTTCTCAACAACTTTAAAATGAAATGACTTATAGCGAAACGACTTTAAGTGAGGACTTGCTGTATTCAGTGCACATGTTTCTCCCTGAATTATCTTCTGCCCACGAACACTGAACTAGTCAGTAGCCTGTTTTCTGCTGCGGACCATTCTTCACAGCATTTAGTAATTTGAAAAATGTAACCATAACCTTATGTGTCGTTAACTTTAGTAACCTTAAAACACACACACACACACACACACCCCTCTGGGCAGCCTAATCCTGCATAGGGATACAAGGCCGGCCCCTAGGGCCGGCTGCAGTATCCTGCGCCCTTCCCGGGCCGCAGCGACGTGGCCCAAGAACACCTCACGTTCGTCCCCTTCCCCCAGTGTAGGGCTGCCCGGCCCCAATGGGTCTCCTCGAACTTACGTTGGCTCTGGAGCCAACATACATCCGGGGCAGTGGGTAAGGGCCACCCAGGCCAGGAATGGGTGCGGGATATCGGCAGAGCTCGCAGCCAATATGCCCTTACCCTCCCGGCCCAGCTCATCCAATGACTGCCCTCCCCGCCCAGTCTGCCCTCCCCCCACCCCTGCATCAACTGGTGCAGAACATATGTGTTCATGTGGGTGCCGAGTCAGTTGGGAGGCGGAGTAAGGGCTGCCATAACTCCCCAAGTGTCTAAAACGCGCTTTATGGCACATTTACAATACTCGGTGCCTGTGGAGCAAGCACTCCATAGGCTGATTTCTACGCAGGGGTGGGCCATAAATTATTTTGTTTCCACTCATGTTATAGAGGTGGTTAAATTAAATTTTATCGCAAAACAAATATTTAGCCCACCTCAAGAAAAAGACTGATTCCACTGATTCTACCATTAGTTGCAATAACTCTGCTCTCTGAGACGATTCTCTTCCCTTTCACCAAAATCACTCCATGCTGGAATCCATGTGGAACTGAGTTGTATGAAGTGACTGATCTGCATTTCTTTTGCATTCATCACTATAGGTGTTGTGCCGAACTGCAAGCTCGAGAAGGTGTGCCTTGAGCAGAAATTTGGAAGGTTGCCAAACTTCCTCCCCTACAAGAACTGCCCAGTTGGTTTCAATAAGCACATGAGGCTGCTCTGTCAGAGGGAGAGGAAACCCTAACAAAGGAATGGCACAACACCGTCTGGCTAATATCTTTCAGCATTCTTGTTCAGCGTTTACATTTTAATGCTGCTTTTTATTGTCAGGTGACTTGAGTCGCTGGATGGTCCAGGGCTGTTCAAAATACCTCATTCTTGTTTCAGCATCCTCTGTTCCAATTCAGTGTCCGCTATTATAGTTCTTTCCATGCATCTTAAAATTTCTCCTGCTTCCATTCTGAAAGACACAATAATTAATCTCTGAACCTAAGCATATACTTAGGTTATGTGATGTAAAGGTCCTTAGGTTCTCAATGATCTAAACTTATTGCAGTGCCACTTGTAATGTCTCCTTTATCTGACATGCAGTGTTGGTTGTGAAAGAAGAAGCTTAAATAAAACTTCAAAAAGGAATGTTCACTACTTAAGTAACTCTTAAATTTGTCTCACTGTGGCCAGCTGTAAAAAGAAAATGCTCCAAGACGTACCAGTATAATGACTTCTTTCCCCCTTTGAGACTAATGTACTCTCAAAAACAGTTCGCTATGATAATGCAGGTTTCATCCTCTATTAAGTCTGAGAACATCCAGCAGTCACAGTTCAAAAGTTGCCATCCTCTTTGTGTCAGAAAACTTCAGAAAGCAGTATCGTTGCTTTACGTCTCAAAAATGCTGCCATTTTTGCTCTCTCTCTCTCTCTCTCTGAGTGAGTGAGAGTGCTACATTTATGTGTTATTTCAGTGAAAATTCTAGTGTGCTAATATACAAGGCGACGGAGCGCCAAGCGGGGAGTGTACTTGCCTCCGTATCCATTGCCCCCTCCGCCGCTTGTTGTCTTCGTTCTGAGCCTGCCCGCCCGCCCTGGCTCCGTTTGGCTCCAAAATGCAGCCGAAAAGCCGGTGGTGTGTGTGTTTGCATTGCTCCGTCACCAAATTTAAGCAGCGGCATGTGAAAATCATGCCCCCAGGGGGTGGGGCTTGTTTCTACACCCACGGGGTGTGTGTGTAGAAACACCACTGGAACACCATGCTCCCCATGAGAATTGGTTCATTGCACCAGTGCAAGCTCTGCTAAAAAGCTGTTTAGATTTTACTGCATCTGTCAACATTTCATAGATCTGAAACATATCGACTTGCAGTATCTACAACAGCAACTACACACTGGGATTTGATACATCATAAAGCAGTTGTACGATCACTGCCTGCCACACACAGTAAACATGTCTCTTCGAGGAATAAACCCAGGTTGTTTTGTACTGGCCCTAGTCTCCTTTTAGAGTAAGAGTTTGCAAACTATTCATCAAAATGCACCTAATATTTTGGAGAAACCTTCTAGTGAATGGCATGGCATCCCTGGTAGATTTTTCTCCATCACATATTAAATTGATCATTGTTGGATACAGGACATTGGTAACTAGATGGACCGTTGGCCTGACCCAGTTTAACAATGCTAAATTAAAAATGCATTATGCTGCTCAGCTTAGTTGGTTTAAGTGAAATCCTATTCTTTCCATTTGTTGTATGTGGCTGGAATAATTAGGCATCTGAGACTCTAAGCTAATCAAGGCTAAATGATTAGTTGATATGGGAGTTGAAAGTATCCCTAGGACTGGGGCCATGGGGAGTTATGGTTCTAGACTTGATCAAGGAAAATGTTTAAATAATGTGAGAACTTAATGGCAGGAGTGTAATAGCTTTCTGCAAGTCATGGAAGACAGTTGAAGAAGGAAGCAGGTAAGCACCTTCAGAGTTCTTCCCTACAGATGAAAGGGCTCCACATGCTGTACTCTGGAGAGTATGGTCTCCCTAAACTAAGGTGGTCTCCCCAACTTGGGAGAGGCTGGACTCAGAACAATTCTGGTTGTTGTTCACTCTGTCCTTTGAAGTGTGAGACTGGGAGAAACAAGACTTTCAGCCCAATCCTAATTGAACCCCCCCCCCAATGCAGCCATGCCAACGGAGTGTGTGCTGTATCCTGCGGGGAGGCAGTTCCATAGGTCACCTGGAGATAAGCCTCTGCTACCCCAATGGATCATCTCAGATCATCTCAGATCTATACCAGCCATTTTGCTGGTGTAGGTCCTTGGAGAGTAAGAGAACGGGGTTAGGATCTGGCACAAGTCACTGCTGCTGAGAAGCACCCCCTCACTACCCATTCTGCCTCCCAGCCTCCCCCTCCACACCCAGAAGCTCCCCCATTCCTCCCCCTCCTTGCCCTGTACCACCTCCCCGCCCATTGCCTGCCTCCCACTCCACGGGCCTCCCAGCTCTTCAGAACACCTTCCCAAATACGACTGGAAGTCGCGTTGTGCACAGATCTCCCCCTGCGGCAGCATGCCAGGGCTGCCGCCAACATTTGCAGCGACATCTCTGAAATGGCCACCAGCGTTGCACTGTTTGCAATGTTGTGAAAGCATTTATGCTGCTGTACATGTGTTTACGATGCCGCAAAGGCCCATAAGGAATCATGAAAGGCTTGTGAAATTCTGGGTAAGGTGGGATTGTCCATGGAGGTAATAGTAGTGTGATTTTGTATCTACTGCACCTGTCCAGGAGGGGAAGAGGTCAGATAGTGTAGAGCTCAGCTTAGGGAGTTACAGAGCTCTACTGTGCACACTGTAGGTCCTTTAAATAAAAGTCATCGCCTTATTTTACCCTGTGGTACTATTGTCCATTTCTGTCTTCATGGGTCTCTGAACAATTGTATTTATCACTTCTACTTTCATTCCGTCCTTCCTTTGCTCAAGGAAATGGCATCTGTTGTTTGACTCTGTCACACTGGAGGATGCTACTTTTACAATCTGTCCACAAATATAAAACTTTCCCATGCACCTGTTTCTCCAACTATTATACATTAGAAACTCTCTCAATTATTTCTTTTTTATTTTTGATACTTACAGGCTGTTCAAAAGTTGCATCTACAAAGTCATCATAATAAAAAGGAACACTGAATAAACTCTGCACTACAACTGTAAGCGTTTTAATATGAATATTTCATCTGGCAATCAAATGTACTGTGCTTATTGCAGTTTGTTGCAGCACAGATTGCAAAACTTGTATTCTCTTCTAGCAGAACATCAAGAAGCTATTTTCTCCAGCAGCTGCTCATAAGTTTGGTTTGTTATGGGTGTTAGCACAACGAAAGCTGCTTCTGCATCGAATCTCGCTGATGAAAAGGCTCCAGGAATCTTGATTCACCCAGTTAGTGCTTTGCCTCTCTCAGGTTAAAGACGTTTGAATTGCTACCAAATGGTCTGCCAGCCTGTAACAGCCAAAAGCCACATACACATTAAAGTGTTTTCCCATTCCTTTTCATGAGTGGGCACTTTATTTCTTTCATTCCCCCCCCCAATCCATCATTATAACCATGTTTCCACTTTGTGTGTGTGTGTGTGTGTGTGTGTGTGTGTGTGTGTGTGTGTGTGTGTGTGTGTGTAGATGACGAGGATGCTTGTTATATAATATGCTTATTAAATATAAATAGTCCCCCCCCCCAACCAACCAAATCTCCTCCCAACTCTTCATTTTAGAAGAGTGATGCCACTAAATTCTCAAGCTGGAGAAAATTTGACAGAATTCCAATTTTGCAGCTTTGAGGAAAAGCTTGTTAGAAAGATCCACCCACCTTCAGAGTTTTTCGATGTCACTTTGTGGCCAGTCAATGTCACTCAGCCTAACGTACATCACAGGGTTGTTGTGAGGGTAAAAAAGGGGAAGAACAAGGTGTACTGTCCAGAACTCCTTGAAGGAAAAGCAAGATATAAATGTAGTGCTGCCATATAGATGAACATATCATACAATACAGTCGGTGATTCAGTGGTGAGCTGTTTACAGGGCATCAGAATGGTTTGGCCAAGTAAACGGAAACACTTCCAGCCATCATGATTTTGAAAGGGGCTGTAGCACTGCAAACGATTCAATCTGCAGCCCCTTGAGATTGTTGTCGCTTTCCCCTGAAGTCACTGAAAATGAAAGCCGTCGAGGGAAGAGGGCTGGAAAGTCTTTCCCTCTGTGCCCCGTGCCATGCCACTGCACCCCTTATTGCCACTACAGCCACTGTGCCCTTTCTCTGCCTACCATCCATTTTTGAGTTTTGGCAGTCGGGTTCTAAAACTAGAAACAACCCCTACGAGGACACAAAATAGCTGGGACAAATTAGTTTGGGAAGGAAATGTGCAGACGAGTTCAGTCCTCCTCTGTCCAGCCCCTTTTGCACTTTAAAGCATCATCCACACATCACACTTTGAAGGAATTGGGCATCACCTGCCTTCCTACTCTCATCGTGCTGCTGTAATGTGGGCTAACCTATCAGGAAACTGGGCTAATGTAATGTGGGCTAACCTATCAGGAAACTGGGCAGCTCTGCATGTGCTTGTTTCTTTTATTTTTTGGTCCTATTATACAATTGGGCTGTTAGTTGAATGGTTAGAAGGGGCGGCACTGCTGAATGTGTGTTGTTATAGGAGAGAGAGCAGATTTACCTAATCAAGACCAATGGTACCTACAAGTGATTTCCCCTCCCCCTTTCTAGTAGCTTGAAAGCAACACAAAGCAAGCTTGCTGTTGTTCCATGTCACAGTCAATAGATTGCCGACTATCTGTCCCCTCTGCATTTTTTCAAACCAGTAATATGCCCAGACGAAATTTGCTGATTATTCTAAAAACCCATATACTACAAATTTGTTTTTATAGATCAGAACAGATGGTGTTTTGAAGGGAAGATATGCTAAACTACTATGAAGGTATAGTTACTAGAATATTGTTTGGTGACAGATGTTGTGGCGGTTTATGGTTTTTTTTAATTTACTTTATTGCTTCAAAGTGCTTTTAAAAACATAGTGCTTTTAAAACAGTTTGAAACAAAATTGAGCCTCTTCTCCCCCAAACGTTTTAGTGCTGTTTACAAATACGGGTGAATAGAGAGAAATGGAACTGCCCAGGAAATCATTTCATGTGATCATGGTTGTAGGTGGTAGAAGCCGGAGATGCTTCTGCAGCTCATTCTGGGCAAGCACAGCAAGCTCGAATCAATTGGGCCCAAGGAATGTGAACAACAGCCCTCTGATTTCCTAGTCTGTGCTACAGCCCCATCTCACATCCTCGTGGCTCTGCAATGTCATTTCTTAACAATTCCCCACTGCACTGGACAGCTTAGTATTGGGATATGAAGTTCAACCCATTCTCAAAGACATTCCTGGAAACTCCAAAACTTAGTAACATATTGCCCTTTTGCTACATCAGAAGTTCTCATGAATGGGGGGGGGGGGTTCCCTAGAATGGTCTAGGGGCACTCTTGATTTATACTACTCCACTCTCTAAGATGACCCAAGGCCTGTGAGGCAGGAAGGGCTAACCAAAAACACCTCCTCCTCGCCATCCTGAACTGGATGTTGGTCTCATCAGAAAAAAAAGGACCCTGATCTTACTCTGCAAATGGTTCTGCCCAACTGGGAGTCATGGTTCTAGTTCAGATTCTGGTGGGTGCAAAACTCTACTCCATATTGAACATGCTATATCCATATCCATGCTACTCCATGCTATATGGAACATGAGCAGGCCATAGGCTTGGAGAATTTCAAGATATGCTCTGTGCATCTTGAGAAACCCATCTCTGTCCTCTCCATCGTGTCTGGGGAAGGCCTTAGCTGCATGAACACAAGACACCTGGATTCCCAAGCTTCTAAATATACGATGCTGGCAGGACTTTAAAATATCTTTTTTTCCCCTCAGCTCTGTGTAGGAGAGGTTCTTTCCATTTCAATGCTGATAACTAGCTATGAGTTCCCTTCAAGTTGCTGCTATGGAATTGATAACTAGCTATGAGTTCTCTTCAAGTTGCTGCTATGGAAGTTTTGTTTTCCAAGGGAAATGGAAGTCACCAGGAATCAACAGCCACAATATAGCACAATACAGCTGCTGGAGTGGAGCAAGTGAGATGACTGATATCACACATCTTTTGTATTAACTGCCATAGTCACTACAAGGTGCTGACATGAGTCATTAATGCTAATGATTGAGCAGTCAGCCTGGGGACCAGGCCACCTTAAGGATCATGTAATTCCATGTGAATCATCCAGAATCCTTAGATCATATTCTAAGGCCCAGTATTACCCGAACAATGCTTTTAATCTTGTTTCAATGTCCCTGTGGCTGTTTGCTGATGTTTCTTTTGCATCTTTTTTTTAGATTGCGAGTTCTATTTATTTATTTTGCTAATGGCCCAAACCTACGGGCACCTAATGCCACCAAAACAAGTATTCCAGCAGTGTTAAGCGCTTTCTGGCTGTCGCAAAAGGCGATACACTGGAGTGCACAGCCTGGCCACAACTGCAAGCTGCGCGCAACTGGCTCCATGTGCCAGCGGATGAAGGACAGCCAATGGCACCAGTAAGTGTGTGCAAGCGGTTGGTGGGAGGTGGGTGAAATGGGACGGCAATGGGGACAGGGAGGGTGGCAATGGCATCCACCAAATCTACTGTGGCGTCCCCCGATGGCACCTGGCACAGGCGACTTGCACTGGATGCAATCCCGTTCTGTAGCAGCCGAAAAGCCCCCCTTGGTCTCAGACCTGCACCAGCTAACAAGCTGGTGCAGGTTCGAGGCGACCCATTAGCGATTGGGAGGCTTACTGAGGGGTGAAAAATATTTTTAATTATTTCCCCACCTATTATGCTGCACCCCCATATTATACAACGCAGCCCGTTTTGGCGCAGCTGCATGCTATGACAGGGAAAAGGATAGGATTGGGCCCTAAGTTAGCAGCACATGTATTAATCACCATGTGATTAATAGAAGTAACTAGGAAGGAAGGAAAGGCCTCGGTGTGAGTGAAGCGTGAGTGTGCACACATCTGTAATCATGCAGGCCAGTTGAGGCAGCAATGTATTATCCAACCCCACCCACAGTGTTGATTGTAGTCTGGTGGAGGTGGGCTTCCCATATTTGATGCTTTGAAGAACAGCAGAATGCAGTGAAACAGTGGAGGAGCCGAAGCTATAGAGATACCATGGGGCCAGAACATGCTCACATATGTGTGCCATTGGCATAAATTTTCTTGCACACCTTTGCAGCTCTATAGCTTCAGCTCCTCCATCATTTCATCGCATCCAGTTTCTTCAGTGGCACCAAGGCAATGATGGAAGCATCAGCAGTCGTTGTTTAGTGTCAGGCTGTTCTAGGAAATGGATCATTATGTAGTAGACAAATATATATTTTGCAGGTTGCTATTATTACCTTCTTGGGAGACAGCCGTTTATCTGATGTTAAAATATAAAATAAGGATCCCAGCAGTAATTTAAGACCTTTAGAGAGGGCTTGCAAGATTTTCTTTTCCGCATTACAGTACTGTATGATTTTCAGTATTTGATGTCAATGAATAGTCAAGATTTAGAAGTGAATTTTCCAATGTGGATGTTCAAAGGTCTCTATTCTGTACCACCTTTTTCAATGGAGAGATTGTGATTCTAATGTTGCTTTCATGGGAAAGCTCATTAAGTACTCACAAACGAAAGGGGAATGAAAGAAGTGAAGAAAACAAAAAAGGATTTTTTTAAAAAAAAAGTCTTGATTGAATAGAGAGGCAGAAAGAGAAATTTTATATTCAAGTCTTGCAGTGAAACATTCCAGTTGCCAGTTCAATACATCCATATCAATAGCAAAGAGCAATGCTGCCAGGAAAGCATATTGTATCTGTATACTGTATCTTTGCAGCTATATGGGAACTGGGGAACATGCAGCAAGCATTAAACGGATAAATATGTATACAGATTGTATTTGGCTGGGCAAGATACAGAAGGCTGGCAGAGGAGATCTTGGTGACACAACACAGTGAGCACTTTGCGTCTTGTTGGATTAAGGACTAGATTTGTGTCTTAGCCAATATAATGTCATGTTGAGTTATGTAAATCCCATCACAGCAATGCAAACACAATGCAGCAGCAGCATTCTTTGGCTTGGCCTCCTCAGCTATTTCACTGAAAGCAATTTGATGTCTTGCTACAGATTGTTTTTCCCTTACGGCTAAACCACACTGTTCATTTAGATGTAGCTCTTCTTTTTTTTTCCTTTCCTTTTCTTTTTACCATTAAGTTTTATGATAGAAAGTGCATATTTTATTAACTGGCATTCGTAAGTGCACTTGGTTAAGAAAGAGGCATTTGTTACCCTGGTGAAGTTTAAGAATAGCATTACACATGGCACAATATGTCAGTAATTCTGATTTAGCTACCCAATATGTCACATTTTAAGTGCAGGGCACGAAGTCATCACTCATAATTTTCGAAACGTATTCAAACAATGTGGTGGAGATTATCTGCTTCGCTTTTCCGAGGCCAAGCATACTAACAGCTACACATTCCTAGCTTGATCACTTTTGCAAATCTGTGTATCTTGATACTGTAGTTTGCAATTGGTTCCAAACACATAAAAGACCAAATACAGTCCTCTTTAATTCTGTATTTTTGTACTAGTCAATTTAGTTTCAATAAAACCATGTTGTTGCTGGTGTTACATACAATGGCGGTGGCAAATACAATACTATGATACTATACTATACAATGCAATGATCACTGGGCCACATTGTGTGTGGCTCTCTCCTTGTAATTTGCAATTTGCCTACCTGAATGGGACACCAGTACACTATTGGAACCCACCAGAAAATGGAGGCAGGCAAAAACTGTTTGCTTTTCCTGTAATGCATACCTTGAGGATATGCTCCCGTATGTCTGTCCCAGCAGAGAAAATGACAGTGCAGCTATCCTCATAGGGGGCTTCACTGCTGAATTGTGTCATGATTTACAAGGAATGCCAACGAGCAGAACCGGCCTTAGGCGTTGCGGGGCCCAATTGGAAACATTTTTTTGCGCAGTTTTCCAGAACTTGGCTTGGTTCACAGCCAAGGTCTGTAAAATCTTAGAGATATAAATAAAATGGATTATAGACTTTATAACTCTATGGTAGAATGGAAAGCAATCAAAATGAGCCCTTAAAAAGTGCATGTGAGGCCGGCGTAGGATGACTGCAACGGCCCAAGATCATCGCAAAAGCTGCCATAAAGGCAGTTGCGCTGGCCCCAGTTGCAAAGGCCTGCGCCAGCCCCTAAAGACCAGATCCAGGCAGCGTGAGGCCCAGATAAGCTGCACGGGGGGTGTTTTGGGTTGGGGGAGGGCGGGGGTGGGCGTCTTGGTCCTGGGAGGGGGGTGGTATTAGCAGCAGCGGCATACACCATATCCTATCCCCCTCCCAGGCCTGTTTCTCTCAACATGGGCAGCCTTGATTTTGCACCACCAAAATGGCGGCTGCAGATCTGAGGAGGCCCGTTGCAGGGACTTTGCATCTGGGGCTTTACCTTGGGTAAGGGAACTCCAACCTCGTCTTCTCTTCTCAGGATCCAGCATTGCTGGCGCTGGCATAACTGGATTGCTGACCTTTGAAAAGAAAATAGTTACAAAACCACTCGTTCTAGTGATTGTGGAATGATTTAGGTTTTTTGTGTGTGTGCTGGAAAAAAAATGTTTGTTTGTTGTTGTTTTTTTAAAGTTATAGCCCCCAAAATGTTTGGATTTCTGAATAGTCTGGATTTCAGATGTCCGGATAAAGGGTAATCAACCTGTATTATTTTACATCAGTTTTTTGCATCTATCATAGCCTTTTAACTTCTGGACATTCAAAAATCATTGCTGGCCATGAAAATCTTAAATCATTTTTTATTTAGTTAATTAATTTTAGTTTTCGTTTACGTATATGTTGCAATGTGTTGTCCTGTGAATTTGATAAGACTAGATTACCCAAGCGCGGGGCCTCCTTAGGCGTGGGGCCCAATTGGGAGCAATTGGTCCAATTGACTTAAAGCCGGCCCTGCCAACATGAGACTTGCCTTTCCCCCCTCAATGGCCTCTTTCCTGGTTGAAGGAGGAAAGATGATACTCTGCTTACGCCCATCACTTTCAGTTCCCCATTCGGTTTAGTAACATGATCAAGCAAGAAGTAGACCACACATCCTCCACCCCAGTTTTTCTTTCTCATCAGTGCTGCTCTGTCATTGACAGTGATGACCTAGCTTGCAAGCATCTGAGTATGCCCCTTCACTGATTTCCTCATCATGAAAGAGAAGGCCAGCGGGATTTTCATCTTCTACTAAGATCCTGATCTGTCATTGAGAAAGTAACAGCACCATATTTCTTATTGAGACCTGAAGCTGGTTGGGATGGAAGAAGAAAAAAAAAGTACATTCCTTCCCTATGGGGAGAACCCATGTTCCCATTCTCCCCACTGCCTTCTAGGAGCTCAGAGTGGTACAAATCAGGGATGGGAAATATCCTCCAGCTCAACTGCCTGAGCTGTCATCGGAAAAGCAGCACTTTCTAATTGACAGTTGGGAGAGGAAAAGAGACACCAACTTTAACATTCAAGTCCTCGCAATATCCTTTAACAGAGAATGACAGAATATTTTAATCAGATCATGAGACAAATCTTGATGACATGTTTAGGGGGGAAAAAACCCTCCCCAAAATAGCACAAGTTTCCCTTCCTTTGCTAGTTGTAATCAAACAACTCTTCCAAGCCATTTTTACGTTTCTTGTTTGCATAAGAACTGAGACCAGAGGGCACACCAAATCTATTCAATAGAGAATTAAATATAAAAGAAGAACAGGAGAAAACAGGTGAGATGTAAATTAAGCCCAATCCGAACTAACTTTGCAGCACCAATGCATCTGTGCTAATGCATCCTACAGTGGGGGGGGGGGGGGGGGGTGTCATGGAGGCTCCCTCAAGGTAAGAGAGCATTTGTTCCCTTACCTCAGGGCTGCATTGCAGCAGAATAGGTGCTTGAAATTTGGTTAGGATTTGGCTGTTAATCATCTTAATATAAATGGTGACTGGTTTTCAAAATAAACCACTTCTCTGCAAATATATTCACCATACTTACATTTCATCATGTCTTGGAATGCCACCTACATACATAAACATACGCACATCCACAGGAACGAGGCTGAGAAGATAGTGGTCCAGCTGCTACTGAAGAAACCATTCCTAGATCTGACTGACTTACAGCCCAATCCTATGCTTTCCCCCCAATGCAGGTACGCCAAAATGGCTTCCGCTGCATCCTGTGGGGGGGGGCAGTCCTGGGCGTCTCCTCCGGGTAAGGAAACATTAGTTCCCTTACCCAGGGGGTAAGCCTCCATAGCGCAGAGGGGTCTACTCAGACCCGCGCCAGTAAAATCGCTGGTGTACGGTTGCATGGACCCAGGCCGTGTGATTGGGTCCAGGAAGGGGGTTTGGATTTGGTAGCTGCTGCTGCAGCCAAACCTGCCCCCTTCCCGGACCTGATCCGTCCACCCCCATTGCTGCCCTCCCCCGCCCCATCCCGTCCCACCTCCCCCGCTGACTTACCTTCATTGGCGGGTCTTCTAGCCGTCGCTCTGTGCAGGGCCACTCCAGCCTTGCCGCCAGCAGGTCAGGTATGGCGGCCATAAAGCACTCCCGCCATTGGAATGGTAGTGCCATCTAGATTAGTATCATGTACAATGGCTCTCACAGCGCAATCCTATCCAACTTACACCACCTGTGTAACCAGCGGGGGAGGCTTTGGAGAGGAGATTTAAATCACCCTGGAATCCCCCTTTGGAGGGGATTTGAGTTCCTTTTCCGTTCTGCAGCCTCCCGTTCACACTGCACCGCTGGTCACACCAGTGGTGTAAGTTGAATAGGATTGCGCTGTCAGACTGTCAGGTCCTACCAGACATCCTAGAGATTAAACTTGGTATCTTCCGCATGGAAAATCTTTCCCTAACTGTGGCCTTTCCTGGAGAAGTCTGAGTAAGCTACAATTATCCATGCCCTGGTCATCTACCATAACACACTACATGTAAGACTGTCTTTGAAGAGCAACTGGAAACTTCACGTGGTATAAAATGCTGCAGTGGCTTTAGCCACAACTGCTCATTGGAACTCGATTCAGAATGCCGCCAATCATGATGAGTTGGACAAATTTGTATTCTGAATCAGGTCATTACGTCACATTTTGGGGGCGCCATCGTAATCACCACATGGCCTTTTTGAGGTAGATGTATCGTTCTGTGAATCCAGAAGGTTTGCATTTGATGTCACCTTAGGGGAAGCAACCCAGACTCTTAGCCGAGCTCATTGTATGCATAATATATTTCCTGTACAGCTTGTAAACAGAATTCATGAAAGCCCTATCTTCAGGCTCTGCAATGCTCCTGAGCAGGCTTACGCTAATGACAGCACATCAAGATTATAGCATAATCTTCTTAAACTATACACATACTGGAGTTTATTTTCTTTCACATAATAGCAATTATGATTAAATAGCCTATCATTGTAGAAACATGAGCTTAGCTGCATCTCGTTTTCATTGTATATTGTTCTCTTTCCGCAGCATTCAGAGGTCTTGCATCTCCACATGGCAGAGTTTACTTGTCCTCCCTTATCTTTTTGTATTTATTTATTTATTGGCAACCTTGAATTAGAGAAATAATACTTTATTATTAAAATTGTCATTTCTAGTTTCAAACGATTTTGAAATTCACAGCCCAATTTGAAGTCCTGTTTTTGAAATATCCAACTGAAAACTTACAGAGAGAGAGAGAGAGAGAGAGAGAGAGAGAGAGAGAGAGAACACGGGATAAAAGGCCATGGCAACAAAGGAAAAAAAAACAGTTAAAAACACAGTAAAAACATGTTTAAAAACACATTACAAACAGTATGAAAACTGTATTAAAAACTGGTAAGTAAGGACAACGTTTCGAACCAGATTGTACTGGTCTTTTTCAAGTTGGTCCCTAAGTGGCATGGGACAGAATGTTTTTTAATACTGTTTTTAACGTGTATTTAAACATGTTTTTAACGTTTGTGGGGGGGGGGGTTAACTGTGTTTTTATTGTGTTTTTAACTGTGTTTGTTTCTTTGTTGCCATGGCCTTTTATCCCGTGAATGCTAACCATTCTAATATTATTGTTGGCCATGAAAACCTAAAATTGTACTTCGAGAGAGAGAGAGAGAGAGTATTTTAGAAGTTTCTGGTTTTGGTGTCCCATCCTAGAACTTTTAATGTGAGGCAACTTGCTGGGAGCCTCTTGTACCAGAGGTGGAATGCCTTAAATGCCACCAGGCTCAAACACCCCTTCTAGTCTGTGCTTCCTGGCCTGGAGAGCAGAGAATCGAGATGCATCTCTCTTAGCTCGAGTTTTTCTCTCACTCACTCCACCACAGCATCTAGTCAGTCCTGACATGCAGACTCAGAAGAGTGCATGGTTCTTGGTATGGGAGGGGCTGGTTCTTGAAGGGGCTTAGTCTCCATAGGTGCTGACTTTGGGGTCACTGGCTGTGGGGTCCTGGCTGGGAGGCTGAGATTCTATCCTGATATTGAGGACCGGAACGGAGACAAGGACTCACTCACCTACTGCCTACTTGTGAGTAGGCCTACTGCCTACTCGTGATGCAAACGTGCTTTATGGCACATTTGTGGAACCCTAGACAAGCAAAGCAGTGCTCCGCCAGTCTAAAGTTTAGAATGGATATTGAACTGTTACTTGCAGATGTGCAAATATACTAACCACTGCAGTCCTCCGGACTGTCTATAGTGGCTGGATGGACACTGAAACTGGCACGAGAAGCTGACTGCAACTACTAAAGTGGCAGTGCAAAAAAAAGCAAAAGGAAAAAAGGAATCATGCTGAGAAAATCCAAGTCACCATATGAAAAGGATTCAAAGAACTACACAAAGGGAGAGTTCATTTGAGTCCTGAGTCAATGCAGGAGCTTTTCAGCTCAGAAATCACTGGTTTGAGGACCCAGGTGTGATAATCTGGTTTTACAGCAGATAATAGTTTACATTTGCTCTGTGTAATATTACAAACTATCATATAATGATCATTCACATCAAATTTGCCCCTACGACTAATAAGGCCATATTTTGTTCGATGATGGATCATTTTCCCAAGACAGAATTCAAATAACTGGGGGGGAGGGGAGCATTTGACATGCCACCTTAGATATTAGGTGGTCTTGGGCCAGCCCTGATCTGGTTTTTATTTACGGTGCGCAACCTTCTACCTACTCCACACAGCCGTTCCTCCTCAAATGAGACAGTGTACATTGCCTGCATGCTCTTTGATCGTAATGTGCGAAGAAGCAACTTTGACAGACTATGGTTGTATGAACATTTTTTTTTGGCAAGACCTTATCCATTGTGTCTGTCATACCTGTGCCTGTGTAATAGTGACCATATGACTGAGTGATCGTACCTGAGAAGCTGCACTTGGTTATTTTCTACCAGTCCAATAGTGTATTAATCGTGATAAAATGATTTATAAATACATTTATACATGACGATGTAAATCATTTAAATTATAGAAAGGTGCAAGAAGCCTGTGCTTCAAACAAGATCTTGTCTGCAGCTGAGCAGACTATGCTGTCCATATACCCACATAGTGTAAGTAATAGCCTTGAAGCTTTAAGCTGAAATTTAGAAGAAAATTTTGCTGGGACCCAGAGATATTCTTGTTATTGCCAGAAGTGCATGGGACAGTTGCCTTGCTTGTTGCTTGCAGATATGCTCAGACACTTTATCATTGTAAAAGGGATAGGGTATGATAGATTTTGCTACCCGGCAAGTAGGCATGAACAGTTGACCTAGTTTGGCAGGGTGTCAAGAATTTCTATTCATCATTGTTTTCTATGCACACTAAACTAGATTAGGCCACTCATCAGTCACACTGAAAAGTGCCACTTGTATTTGCATTGCATTTTCAGTAACGGAAATAAGTAGCTGAAGGGTATTATGTATTTTGAGAAGTTTCTTTTGTTTATCCTTGATCTCTGTAGAAACTGTGTTTTACTGAAAGATACTTTCCCTGTGATTTTCTTTTTACGTAACTGTTGTCAAATATATTCTTATTCTGTTCCTCTCTCTCTCTCTCTCTCTCTCTCTCTCTCTCTCTCTCTCTCTCTCTCTCACACACACACACACACACACACACACACACACACACACACACACACACACACACACACTGCCTAAGAAATAAGCAGTCTTGGCATTCACCAACTGAAAGGTATCAACGTACATGGAAGAAAAAACACTATTTTGGATCCGCTTCGAATCTGGTGCCTCCAGTAGCTTCTCCTAGTCTACATCAGGTCAGCTTCTTGTGCTACCATAATGCATTTGAGCAGTTATAAAGCTTCTGGCACAACACTGGATTCTTCTTCCTTTGCTTTTTCTCTATCACACATGATCAGGGCTACAATGGTGGTACAGAGCTTGTACCACATACAGTATATAATAAATATGTTTGTCCCATTCTCATGTAAAGTGGGAGCTTTAAGCAATTTTAGTATCCCCCAGTCTGGCTCACTTCCAGTCAGGGCCAACCCAGAACTTCTTGGCGCCTGAAGAGGTACCGGTATGTGGAATGTCATACATACAGTTGCCCCATATGTTGGACCTGAGAAAATGGAGTGTTGGCTTTCAATGCCAAGTTATTTGGCATCTGTTCCAATGTGATCGTGAAAAAAAAAACACCTAGAAATTCCTGAGCTTGGCTGAAACACTAAAGAGTGTGTGTGTGTGTGTGTGTGTGTGTGTGTGTGTGTGTGTGTGTGTGTGTGTGGAGGGGGAAATGAATTTTCTACTGTGATACATGATTTATAAACCTCAAATAAAGACTTATGCCATTTGTTTGGCAACAAGAAATCTTGCTATCATAATTTTCTGTGTGCTTATAATTTTTTTGGTTAAGAAAATCTTCTACCTACCTACAAAACAAAAGCTTAATTTCACATTCAACTGAATTGCTCATTAGTGTCTTTCTTTATGCAGTCTTAAGATAAAACAAATACTATGCCCAACTCCTATCTATTTTCCTGCCAAGTCCTCTAGTAATACTTTGGGAATAGTTTTAGGAATTAGTTAGTGCAATGTGAAGCATTTAATTAGTTCACTTCACAGCCCAGTGTTTCAGATTACTGGTTATTTTTTCATAAGAAATCATGTGTCTATTTAGCTGTGAATCATAGCACAGAGCTCACATCTATGGTTTTTGTCATCAGCAAAAGTGCCTTCTGCAGTGCAGGCAGGGTTTTCATTAAGCTACCATGCAAAACCAACATTTAACTCTAGCAAGCCAGGCTAATCGTTGCTTTTCAAATTAGTCCTGCTGAGCAGGTCTTCTTCTTAATTAAAAACTCCATGTATGATTCTGCTGGTTAACATAGTATATCAGCAAGTCGTGTCTGTTCAATAAATATAGGGCATTGTTTTCCAATTAAGCACAGAATCCATTTTGTGTGCTTCAGTAAAGGAAAAGAAAACACGTTTGCTAACCATTTATTAAATAAACAGATTTTTAACAGTCCATCTTATCTCAGTGACTCGTAGCAGATAACAGCATAATTAATTAATTAATTATAATTAATTAATTAAGTAGGGACCTGCTTTTCTGCTAGGAGTGTTCAAATGGTGTAGTGGTTTGGGAGTCAGACTTAGACCTGGAAGATCCAGGTTCAAATCCCCGCTCAGCCACGAAGCTTCCTGGGTGACCTTGGGCCAGTCACTATCTCTCAGCCCCACCTACCTCACAGGGTTGTTGTGAGGACAAAAAGGAGAGGAGGAAATATGTACACCACTCTGAGCTCCTTGGAGGAAGGGTGGTATAAAAATGTGAAAAATAAATACATAAAAATAAAAGGACTTACCAAAAAAAGTACAATATTGCACAGAGTGAAAAAGGTCCCTGCCTCAAAAGGCTTACAATATTGATACATGGGAGAGAACAGAGGAAAAGAGGCTGGGATAAACAGGGGGAAGCACCAATTATACACACACTGAGGGGGCGCAATCCTGCCCAAATTTGGAACATGCCCTAAAGCATGTTCGCAATGACTTTAGAGCAGGGGTGCACAACTTGGCAGTGGGTAGGGGCCGAAATGAATAGACTAAACTTCTTTGGGGCCGCAGATAGGTGTCGCAGGGGGTGTGGCAAGGAACAATGATGTCACTTCCTCAGAAAGTGAGATCACAGCGGGCGTGTCCATGAGCCAGAAAATCTCTGGAAATGCAACATATTAATAAATAAATAATGAGCCACCTGTGGCTCTTTAACATATAAAGTGCAGCTCTCAGAAATATGTTGGCTTGTTAATGCTTCTTAAATATTGTGGCTCTCAAACATCTGAAGTTTATCGTATGTGGCTCTTACATGAAGCAAGTTTGGCCACCCCTGGTATATACCGTATATATACCCATCAATCATCATCAGGGCCTTCCCTTCTGAAACCTTACATGGCGCGGAGGTTCCGTGTTGGGAAAAGTATTTCCTAACAAACTCTGTCTTGCACGTTCTGCAGCTCTCAAATGCATAACCGATCAGCAGAGAAAAATGTGGCCACCCCGAAGTGAGGGTCCAACAGCCTGAAGAAGAGCTGAAGCATCACAGAATCGGCCGCCGGTCACCTCGGCGAGCTTAGATGTTCATTCACTCCTCCCAGAGCCTCTGCAGGGCTTTCAGCCAGAGCCCATGCTTACCTCAAAATCCCGGGATTTCTTCTTCAGCAATTCACAGTCACGTTGCTTCCTAAGGAAGTCGCCATCATCATAGCAGCCCAACTTCCCCGGGGATCTACGTCATAACCGCTGTGCCAACACCAACTCCGGCACTTCTGTAATGCAGCTGGAAGCTTCGGAATCGTCCGCTCCTCGGACGATTCTGAAGCTTCCTGCCGTGTTACAGAAGCGACAGAGTTACGAGAGGTGCTTGGCTAGAGCGGCCCGACAAAGAAGCGATGTTGCCGCTCTAGCCAAGCACTTCCCATACCTCTGTCGCTTCTGTAACGCGGCTGGAAGCTTCGGAATCGTCCGCTCCTCAGACGATTCCGAAGCTTCCAGCCGCGTTACAGAAGTGCCGGAATTATGGGAAGTGCTTGGCTAGAGCGGCCCAACAAAGAAGTGATGTTGCCGCTCTAGGCAGAAAACCTCCCTCACTCCGCCACAGGATCGTACTCACGGCAGACGGAGAAGGTAAGTGATCCCCCGGCAGCGGTCCGGGCGGTGAGGCAGGGGGGCCATTGGCCGAGCCGGCCCATGGGGGGTAGTGATGGCGGCTGCCATATCCCCTTCCCGGGCCAGTGCAGCCTTCACATGGCCTCCTACATTGGGGTCTCCCCACGTTACACCAGGGGAAGGGGACAAACGTAGACTTCGGGGAACAGGGATAGGATCCGGTGGGCAGCACATGATTGGGCTGTGAATCTTAGTTAATATAGCAAAGCAGAAGACACCCCCCCCCATTTTTGGGGTGTGTATAAAAAACAGAAGATCAATTGGTTGTTACAAGCTTGCTGACTTGTTTTCAAATTCTTTAATAGATGCCTAAAAACTAAAAAGAAGGGGACTGTGGTGGTGAGCCTTCCAAATTTTTCATTCTGCATACGAAGAATATAGAATACATTCTACAGAGGCAGAGTGCGTTCCTTATATGAAAGCTTCATAAGCTTGTTTAGAGATCAGGATACCAGGGGAATGCTAACAGAACAACTAAATGCAATATCATACACCGGGGACTGGCAGTGTTGAAATGAGGAGCCATGTCAGTTGCCTGACCTACATAAGTCCTTCCTAAGGATATTCTTGAAGTTATTGTGAGCCGTTAGGAATGGGATGAGATTTGTAAATTGGCTCTTCAACCTTGGGGGATGGCTGCCACCACTGCTATGGTAAACTCACCCAAACCCAAGTGATAGGGACTCAAAGAACTCTTTGGCGACCATGCTGGTAACTGCCATCTTTGCTTACCCATAATGCAATGCACTAGTCACCATAGCAGCATCTTGTGATGGAGGGTTTTTTTAAAACTTGAATGTTGTTATTTTTATGCGTTTTCATTTTGTTCACTGTAAGCAGCCTTTGTTACAATTTTATTTTATTTTTTTTCTGTATTTATATACCGCCTTTCTCATCGTCAGATTTCTCATCAGATTTATTCCAGGCGGTTTACAAAGGCAGGCTTTCTTAGACCTGATAAGGGTCTTTACAATAATTTTCTATTCATATATAGAACCTTCCGTACTCGAGATGTTTCCCTTCCGAGTGCAGCCCTCCTTCTGGCTTGCGCTCTGTACTTCCAAGCTTCACAGTTCACCCTCGAACGGTTGTCATGATGTTAGCTCTCTCGTTGACTCCTCCACATCCCACCCTCTCATGGTGCCTTTTCAGTGTCTTCGCAAGGTCCGTCAGCAACTGCCGTCTCCCATCCAAGTGAGAACCAAGGTCGACCCTGCTTAGCTTCTTCAGGCAGGGCATCGGGATATTTAAATTTTTAATTAAATAAATACAAAGGGTGGGTGTCAGCAGTACAGCTGCCAAATATTATTCTGGCTACTGCTGCCACTAAGGTGGCAAAAGGTTCGAGGAACGTTTACAGTAGCAACAGAGGATCAGTGTGGTCTTATGCAGTTGTGCTGTTAGTGCCCATTATCTTCGTGAACATATAGTGCAATGCACTCATTCCTGTCACTGCATTTAATGATGGAGATGAGTGCATGACATTATATGTAAACAAAGATGATGAGTTTGTTGTCAAAGGGACGGCTGCTCCAAGCCAATGACGGTTACCCACAACAGCAATTGGTTGAGGGACCGTATAGACTGGGCACTGGTACTTCAGCAGGAGGTAGGCTGAAATCCTAATATCACCTCTTTGGCAGTGGTTCCAAAACTGTACACCTTTGCTCGGAGATGGCGGTTCGGCCTGCTCCGTGTTTTCGTCGCTCATCAGAAAGAACACAAAGCGACTCCAAAGACTGTAGAGGCTCATCTCAGTGGACAAAGCTTTGTGTTTGCATTTTTTTTAACTTGAAAAGCTCACCGCCCACCCCAAGCCTCTGCTCGACGGTCTTCAGAGTAGCTTTATGTTCTCACTGTCGAAGTGGTGAGGTCCAGAGGTAGCCGAAGCAGGGCAGGCGGTGGGCTTTTCCAGTAAAAAAAAAATGGAAATCTCGGCAACCCGGAAGAAATTGGAGGTGATGTGATGATGTCACACATCACCTCCAATTACTTCCGGGTGCTGAGCTCCGCATCTGTAGCACTAAGAGCACTGTGTCCATGGAAAGTTTGGGAACCACTGTTTTAGGGAATAAGCCCCTTTGAACTTAATGGGACTTACTTCAAGAAGGTGCCTGAGGAGGGACATGATTCAGGCTATAATCTTAAGCATACTTTCCTTGGAGTAAGCTCCATTGAACATAATGAGACTGACTTCTGAGTTGACATGCACAGGATTGCACTGCCAGACATATAAAATTATGCATGAGAGGGAAGTTATTTTCCTTCTCACGCAACACCAGGACCAGGGAACATCCACTAAAATTATCAGGCGAGAGGAGTAGAACAAAGGGAGTACGTCTTCACCGAGCATGTAATTAATTTGTGGGACTCCTTGCCCCAGGATGTTGTGATGGAACACCCCACCTCCCGAGTTGGGCCAGAGTTGGGCCGGAATAGCAGCAGCAATGTCTGGATACGGCCGAAGATAGGCACCCAGCAGCACCCAGCCTCTTTCCAACAAAAGCCCAGCCCCAGACCTCCATTCTTCCTCTCTCTCAGGACACGTGGTGTGGGACTCTGTCCCCCACAGCCACAAAGTGGGACTTTGGTGGAGGGGAGCACTTGGCTCCAAAATTCACAAAGACCTCACTTCTCTCTTCTCCTCTCTGCCCCCCAGGGCAGAGAGGGCTTTTCTGGCTGTGGTCAAACTGTTAACAGCTGTGGCTGGGCAGCTGTCTCCATGCAAGCTCTTGCTAACCCATGTCTGTCTCCCAGCTTCTTCCTCTCCCCCCACAGGCAACCCCTGGCAATAGCCAGAACAACAGCAGGTAAGAGCAGGGTCTGTGCTGACATGTGTTCTGACTTCTGCCTGTTTGCCTTGTTCTCTGAGTTCTCCTGTTTGCCAAAATGTATGACATCTGCCTGCTTGCAAACATATATGATATCTGCCTGTTTACCAGTGTGTCCTCTGATAGCTGACTGCAATGTGTTCTCTGATAGCTGCCTATAGTGTGTTCTCTGATAGCTGCCTGCAGTGTGTTCTATGATAGCTGCCTGTCGCCATGTGAGCAGAAAACTCTATGTTTGCGTAAATGTTACTGGCCTGTAGACAACAGCTTTTTCACTCTCTCTCACCCTTGCCCCAACAGGGTCTACTGACAGGTGAGTGTTGATTGCCTTGCCATGTTTGTAACTCAACAGTTGTGGAGTGTTCTCTCTGTTTGACCTTTGTTCCTTGCAGGATCATGCTCTCCTGACGTCCAGGTAAGCACCTCACGCAGTGCCATGAGTGTAGCACCTATCAGCTGTGTTTTCTTTTCTCTTCCTGCAGGCTTTTGCTACCTACACACTGGTTTGTTCTCAAAGGCTATCGCAACCAGACACCAGCTGACATTTTACTCCCCCTTGTTTTTTGTCTCCCCAGGAACGTCCTCCGCCACCTACCTTCCTGGGAGTACCCCAGGGGCTGTAGGGAGAGAGCCCCACGTTCGCCTGCCTCGATGCTGCCAGATGCCAAGGAGCCAGGCCTGCTTCCTTCCCCAGCTGCTGCTGCTCTGCTGCTGCTGCTCCACCTCCCTGGCTGTCGTACTTGCTGCCCCTCGCCTTGCCATTGTGCAGGCTGTGGTTCCACAGGGGAAGAACCCAGGCCTCCAGGGCCCTGGGTTGCTTTTGCTGCTACTGGTGCTGGTGCTGCTGCTTAAAGAACGGCTGCTGGGCCTGTGACCATCCATGGCAGCCTCGCCTGGGCAACTCTGCTTTGGTTCCAGAACGATAAAGATGCCCCCTGGGGAGAGCCCCCTTGAAACTCATATGCCAAACATTATACAAGCATTGCCCCACACACAGAGAGAGCCCCCAGCAGTCAAGCCCCTGCACGAATCCCATCCAGGGACTGGCAATACCTTCCCAGGGAGAACGCAGCAGGAGGAAAGATAGACCCCCAAGCCACAGAGAGGGGGAGTTGGGGGGCGCCCCAGGTCGCCAAACACTTAAAGCTGCTATGGCGCCCGTTGCAGAACCGCTCGTGGCCGCCACAGCTGTGTTGCACCCGTTCGGCGACCGGGGCTCACCTGCGCGCCACACAAATGGCACCCGTCATGCATGTGCCTTGGCGGCCGCCATTAGATTCCCGACTGGGCGCCGGCCCCGTGACATCTCCTGCCCTCGCTCCCATGTGCATCCCCCCATGGCATGGGGTTGGCAACGCCTGCTGCAGGTGGGGGGGTCTCCCCTCCAGCAGGTGGCTGAGGCACAGGGTGCCCTGTGGCGGTTGGCACAGTCTTCGCGACACTCCAGCAACTGTCCTGCGACCGTCCCATGACGGGTGCGAACAGAGTGCCAGCACCTGTGCCCAGGCCCCTAGCAACCGGGTTGCTATGCGCCCGAGCCGTTGACGACCGGGCTGCCAAGGATGCAGCAGCAGCTGCAGTTGATCAGCACTGACAAGCGCGGGAAGGGTGTGGCGCATGCGCGAGATGGGCGCCGAGCCGCGGGTGCCTGCCTGCTTCAGTTTTGCCTTGATCCTGGGCTGGTGCTGGGCCAAAGATATTCTGGCCTACCTAACTCAGGATTAGCGGCAGCCCTACTATGGCCTAGCTTAGGCCGGAATAGCAAGAGGTTGGGTTGAATTGCGCTGTTTGTTTCTGAAAACTGGTAGACACCATTTTCATGGTTTAGTTTACTATAACATTCCAGTTGTATTTCTTATTTAACACCAGCATGGCACCATGTCTGTCAACCCTTGCTGGTATCCTAACAATTTATTTCTTTACAGTTTTCCTGTCTCAAGCCTCTTACAGCTGAAATAGCTGAATAAATAGTGACCTGTAGATGTGTTTGATGCATGAAGCACATTGCTATTCTGTTCACTTAAAACCAGCCTAGGGCAATTTTCAGCAAGTGTGTTAGACTTTGCCTAAGGTTTTAATAGTAAAAGAACATCCATATGTCACTTTGGTTCCAAACGCAGATAAGGCACTCAACTACATTCTTTAATGCAAATCCCTCTAAAACCTTATATGCTATTAGTACTCCGCTAGTTATTTGATGAAAGAGAAAATTAACTTTTCAAAGGGCAAGGAAAAAATAGCAACTGTGTCTATTACACCAGCGAACCCAATATTCGGCACAATGAGATAGTGTTTCTTTTTACTCATTATGCTTAGCAAAAGCAATCAACACAACTCTGAAATGATAATTGTACAGAAATGAGATCTGATTAAAAGAAGAGATCGGCAGGTACCGGGGGGAGGGGGGGAAGAATCCCATCTCTGAAATTTAGAGACAATACTGTGCAGTGTCAGTGCTAGGTTTTTAGTCTTTAAGTGCCTTGAGGTTTTTTTTTTTTTGCCTTTTTAAGATTTGGGGCTGAAAACTCCAGTCCTAATCATATGTATTCAGAAGTGCGGGTCCTGGATTCAAAACACCTAAATCCTTATACACAACTGGCCCAGCCTTGAACTGACCCGATATGGCTTACATCAGCAACAAATGGGAGGGGGACAAGGGGGTAACAAGAGCACCCTTCACCCTGAGGCTGCTGCCACTTCCCCCTAGCCAGCCGTGGATGTGAGCCGTGTTGCCAACAACTTTCAAAATAAGAACATAAGAAGTGCCCTGCTGGATCAGGCCAAAGTCCCATCTAGTCCAGCTTCCTGTATCACACAGTGGCCCCACCATATGCCTCAGGGAGCACACAAGACAACAAGATACCTGTGTCCAGTCGCCACTCCCTTGCACCTGGCACAGAGAAAACCTACTCCTACAACCAGGAGGTTGCTTTTCCCCATCATGGCTTGTAAGCTGTGATGGACTTTTCCTCCATAAATTTGTCCAATCCCCTTTTAAAGGCATCCAGGCCAGGTGCCATCACCACATCCTGTGGCAAGGAGTTCCACAGATGAATTACACGCTGGGTAAAGAAATACTTTCTTTTGTCTGTTTTAATATTCCCTCCACTCAATTTTAGTAGATGTCTCCTAGTTCTAGTGTTGTGTGAGAGGGAAAAGAACTTCTCTCTATCCACCCTCTCCATCCCATGCATAATTTTATACATCTCAATCATGTCCCCCCTCAACCGCCTTTTTTTCTAGACTGAAGAGCCCCAAATGATGTAGCCTTTCCTCATAAGGGAGATGCCCCAGCCCACTAATCATTTTGGTCGCTCTCCTCTGCACCTTTTCCAGTTCCACTATATCCTTTTTGAGATGCGGCGACCAGAACTGGACGCAGTACTCCAGATGCGGCCTTACCATCGATTTGTACAACGGCATAATAATATTGGCCGTTTTAGTCTCAATCCCTTTTTTAATGATCCCAAGCATGGAATTGGCCTTCTTCACAGCTGCCTACTTCTTCTTCACAGCATACTGGGTCGACACTTTCATCGACCTGTCCATCAGTACCCCAAGATCTCTCTCCTGAGCCGTTACAGACAGCTCAGAACCCATGAGCGTGTATGTGAAGTTTTGATTTCTTGCCCCAATATGCATCACTGTACACTTACTTACATTGAAGTGCATCTGCTCAGTGTCTCCTAACTCCATCTTTGTTCCTTAGCTGACAATCCTGAGAGTCAGCTTTGCTGGGGTTGAGGGTGAGGCAGGGCTCCCTCTAATCAAAATCGTGCTAATAGAGGGTGACATTGATCAGAACAGAAAGCTGCAGCATATGTGGGGCATATATGTGTCATCTTCCTCAAAGGCAGTGATTCCCAAACTGTGTGTCGAGACGCCTTAGGGAGTCGCAAGGGTGTTGTGAGATGTCCCCGGTAGTTCCTCCTACCTATTTTCCTGGGCACCACCTTCTTGGATCTCGCAAAATCTCATTATAACCAAGATGGCGGCACCCAGGAGAACAGTAGGAGGAGCTACCAGGGGCATCGTGAGCCAGGAAGAAGAGGCTGTGGGGCGTCGTGAGCCAGATACGTTTGAGAACCACTGCTCTAACGTCTTGCAAATTTGGGCTCCCCACCTTGGCATAATCTTGCAAGCACAAGTTTGCCTGAAGAATAAATTAAGTTCAATAGCCCAGGGGCCAGGACATCTGCACAGTCTTTTCAGATTCCTTCTCTCCCACCAACAACATAAGCATGGATGCAGCCCACATCTGCCCTACAATTTGTCTCATCAGGAACCTCTCCAATTGGGATGCTGTTAAGCTTTTGTGCCCTCCCGGAAGGACACACCTAATTCTATCAAACCCATGAAACCTATGACTTCACACCCAGGCGATGTTCCAAATACCATTATTCATCCAGGCACAACGTTGTATTCTTTCTTCAAAGTCTTATGACTACCCCTGCTCTGAGAGCAGAATTTTGGAGTTTTCTTCCCCACTGAAGACTTCCACACTCTGTCTCATGGTTATTGTTAGTCTAATTAGAGGCTCTTTGAGATTATTCAGTCAGCTATCCAGTTGACAGCTCCAAAACAGCCATACACTGTCTTTCAGCCTTTCTAGTTATAAATTCCCCAATTGAGTTAAATTCTGGACCAGGCAGACCCAGGGCCCTAGACTCTCTCTCTCTCTCTCTCTCTCTCTCTCTCTCTCTCTCTCTCTCTCTCTCTCTCTCTCTCTCTCTGTGTCAGTCGCGTCGCTACGACGCGCGACACCCCAGAGCGGGGGCGCGCGTCGCCCTTAAGGGAGAGGCTTCACCCCAATGCGTGATGTCACGCGCAGGAGCAGAGCACCCTCCCCGCTCCGTTTTCGGCTCATTTTGGAGCCAAACGGACACAGGGGAGGGCGGGCGGGCCCACCTCCAACGAAAAACTGTAAGTGGGGGGGTCGCGCGTCGCCCCTATACGCGTGACGCCCCCCGGCGGCCCGCCCCCCGCGCTTCCCCCTGTCGACACCCGTGCTCTGTGTGTGTGTGTGTGTGTGTGTGTGTGTGTGTGTGTGTGTGTGTAAAATGGTAGACACATGTGCGTGTGTATGAGAGTAGTGTTGGCAACGGCCACATTGATCCACAGTCACTACAAATGAGCAGAAAGCAGATTATCCACATCCTTACCATTCTCCGTTGCATGGTTTTCGCAACCCCCAAAATGCAAGACTTCTGCTCTGGCAGAAGTGACAGCAGCGGACCCAGAGGCGGCATCAGGCAGTGGACCCAGTGATGCTGCCCCTGTCTCATGGTTAGGCTCACGGAATAGTAGATTTACTAGAATAAAGTTCAGCAATTGCTCCGCTGGTCAGAGGCATTTCTACGGTAGGGGCGGTACTGTAAGTTGCTCCCCGTCCTAGTCCCCGTTTACAACCAGGGAGGCCCCGCCCCCTCGCCGTCGGAGCCATTTCGTGCGGTGAAGGCAACGGGCAGGAGACTCTGCACGGAATGGCTCCGATGGCGAGGGGGCGGGGCCTCGTTCCTGGTTGTAAATGGGGACTAGGACAGGGCGCAACTTACAGTACCGCTCCTACCATAGAAACGCCTCTGCTGCAAGTCTAGGGTGTCGCAAGCATGCCATAAATCACATTTACGACACCCAGGGAGTAGGCAGTGCTGGTGTGGAGGTCGTCGCCGCTCTCCCCAGCCCAGATCCTGAGCTCCACCCACCAGGGAGGGTGAGTTCCCCCCCAGGTGAAAACCAGAAGTATTTCGAATGTCATCACCACTGTTGAGAGCCTTGGGAAGGCCTGTGGAGGAGGTAGCATTCCCCCTCCCCCCAGATACTTCGGGGAGCTGGCAGGACAACCAGGTATGTTTTAAAAAAATGTTTTCGGTCAGGGACACGCGTGATCCTGGAGTGCTGCCTCTGACATCACCCCACCCCTGCAATGACTTACAGGGTTGTAAACTCCCCTTTAGGACTTTGAGAAACGTTGCACTAGTAAGTGCCAAGAAATGCTCCAGGACCATTTGCTAGATGAGACACTTTTTTTTTTTGCCATGTTTTCTTTCCTAGAAGATGAATGTGGTGCAACTAATTTTATTTGGGACTGATTACATGGTTATCACATTTCTGTGTGTTTCTGGACTTTTTTCTATTCTATCGAAACGGGCAATTCACAGCCAGTTGATGGTTTCTGGTTTCAGTTAAATGTTTCAGTCTACGTGGCACATTCAGTTTCACACTGTGAACAAGAATGAACGCCATGGGTTTCTGACTCAGCTCAGATAGTCAGAAACCCATGAGTGCACTTTAAAAGAACATCAATTGTCTCCAGATGCTGCAAACATAGATCAGTCGTTCTTATAAGCTCCCTCCAAGCACAGACCCATGACTTGGCTTTAGTTTTGCTGTTCATGGACCTCCATGGAGGTGTAACCTAGCAATGGTTCTGAACAGGAATGTGTGACACCACACGTGATTCTGCTTTCTATTTTGCATACGCATGCAACTCTTCCATTTAATACAGTTCCATTGTATTCAAATATAACTTTTTGCTAAACCACTGTGAATTAATAAGCACTGCAAAAACCACCAGGTATGGCAAGTTGGTTGAGGTTTGCCTCTGACAGCCCAATCCTATTCTTCAGTTGTGCCGCCAGAACACATGTTCCAGTTGCATAATGCGCATTCTGGGTATCACGTGACCCTCCGCCTACTTCTATATAGTCCGGCTCGTCCCCTTAGGTCATCAAAGAAGGCCCTCTTGCGGGTACCGTCGCCCAGGGAGGTGTGAGGGGCGGCAGCCAGAAATAGGACCTTCTCAGTAGTGGCACCAGCCTTATGGAACTCCGTCCCTTTTGATTTATGAACTGCTCTCTCCTTGGACACTTTCCGGCGAGGCCTAAAAACCTTGTTCAAAGAAGTCTTCTGAGCCCTGCCCTTTTTTAAACATCCTGCTGGTACAGCTGGGACGCTGCTGCTTTTTTATGCTCTTTTTATGCTCTTGTTTTAATTGTAATGATTATCTTTTTAAATTAATTTTTAGATGTTGTTTTATTAATTTCGTTAACTGTTTTTTACTGTTTTAAAATGTGACTTTTGTATTGTATTTGTTGTATTGTATTTCCTTTTTTGTTGTAAGCCGCCTTGGGTCCCTTTGGGGAGAAAGGCGGGGTAAAAATAATGTAAATAAATAAATACATAAAATAAATGTCCCACCCAGGTTCATTAGGCTTTTCTCTTTTATGGTGGCATCTTTCCAAATTTGAGCAATCTGTGAATGCAGCATCCTCCTACTCAGTGTGCGGCCATCTTACTTGTTTGATTTTGCAAGTTGGTAGGTAGAGATCCTAGGACATACCTGAGTGCTTTGGCAGGTCTTTACTCTCCATGCTTTTCTTCTACTACCATCTGTGCCAATGGTCCTCTAAGCACCATTCAAAATGGATGAAGTTGTTTTTGTCTCCGGCTGATCCCTGTTCCAAGAAGTGGGTATAACTGCACGTTCATATATTCCCTTCTCTCACACCAAACGCTGCTGCTTTCGTACTGAAACTTGCCAGTATTTTCCCATAGACTTCAGTCATACAAAATCCATATGAGACACTGTGTGTTGTATAAAAAGATATGGTGGAACATAGGAACATGACTTGTTACACAAGGGGACATAAAATTGTATAAGACATCAGTAACCATATTCAGAGCGCAATCCATACTAAACATCCGACCGGCGGCCCTAGGCCAACCAACGGATCCTATCCACATGATTGGCCTGGAGGTCTACTTGGAGGGAGTAACTCCAGGACAACTGATGATATTGTTCTCCCCTGGTGTAGCGTGGGGAGGCCCCAATGGGCCTCCTCGGATATCCGCCAGCTATTTAGCTGGTGCAAGTCCGAGGAGGCCGTGTAATGTCCACGCCGGGAATGGGACGGGGATATGGCGGTCTCCATCCCCGCCCCATCTGGGCTGGCTCGGCCAATGGCCAGCCTCCCTCACCACCCAGACCACCCCCGCGCCTGCCAGGGGATCCCTTACCTTCTCCAGCGGCCGCAGGGATGATCCAGCAGTGGAGTAAGGGCTGCCGACCTCTGCGCAGACAGTCCTTACTCTAGAGTCATCACAAACATGCTTTACGACACATTTGTGATGGCTTAGAACAGCGGAGTGCTTGCTCCGCCGTTCTTTAGTTAGTGTGGATTATGTTGCCCGTGTAATTCAATATCAAAAAGCATGCAATATATGAATTAATATAGGAATCGTGGCATGAGATTATGAGAGATACGATATTACAGCATTTTAGCATGATGTGTGAAAATGAAACCCACGGATTATCCTTGTGACCAGATAAAGTATGTCATAGATATTTTTTTTCAAATGGTAGCTCATCCTTCTCAAGCTAACAAACAGTACTAAACACTAGCCTAGCCAACTGGGAGGCCCTTGGCTAACATTTCAATAGGTAAATGGATTCCTCTATTGCTTGATGATGGTCATTAAAGCTGTCAGGGGTTTTGATATGGCTCTGAAAGAAACTATGCTTGCAATGGCTGAAAAACCTGTAACTCAGTCCTTGCAATGGGAACTTTTGGAACCTACAGTCTGCTGAAAAGGTGCCAGTGGGCGTCTCCATTACCCACACAATCCTATTCTGTATTCAGTAGAGACAGATTGAAGAATGCAAGGCGAAGATCCCTTGGCAAGAGCTGAAACTAAACACGTCTTGCAGAGACAAGCTCCCAAGCTGCTGACTCCACAGAATAAAATGTGGTGAATATCATTAGGAACAACAGTTGAATGACCTAAAGAAAACGTACTGAGGGCAGACTCTACTTTCCAGACCCTATGGCAAGCGAGGGAGTCATCACTCAGACCGATATTTCGAAAAAGAGAATTAGAGAAGACAGAAGTGTTGTGTGAAGAGGAGGTCACTGGAAGTGTCTGAGCAGATTATAATGTTCTGTTCACTGGGAGCCATCCTTGTCATAAAAAATTACACCTACTAGAATAATCCAGGCTAAGAGACTAGTAAACTAATTTCTTTATCGACAATCGGACTCGGTTTACCATTTAAAGGACTGGTTTGGTTTTGTAACTGTCACTGCTGAGTTCTGGATCAGATGTAGAGATTATTTTAATGAAGTATGATTAAATTAATGAATTCACATCTGCTTTGGTTGTCTCAATAATGGCAACAATCGCTGGTGTCTCTTCTGCATCTTTTTTAAAAAAAGATTTTGAGCCCTTTGGGGATAGGGAATCATTTATTGATTTATTTTATGTAAACCGCTTTGTGAACTATTTTTTGTTGAAAAACTTTATATAAATATTCCTTATCAGTAATAATAATAATAATAATAATAATAATAATAATAATAATAATAATGCAGTGATAATAAACTGTTGTAACAAACAATGGAGAGTATAGTGACTTTTTAAATTGGTAACTATCAGGTCTTAATATCACTATTATCCTTGTATTTATTTGGGGGGCAAATTCCACAATCTGATAATATTACTATTATCCATATATTTATTTTGGGGGCAAATTCCACAATCTGATAGAAGACCTACATTTCATATGCATGCAGTTCAATTCAATTTGATTGTTAGAAATGTCTGGAAACAGGATATTGCTACACCTCTTCCCCTCAAAGAAGTTCACAAGAACTTCCACAGAAATGTGTTTACGATTTTCATCAAAGGGTAGATCTAGCTATTGTGGGATTCATTGGCTGGTCCCAAAAACCAGCATCCATATGAGGAGTATTACGTGTCTATTTTCAGAATTAGTTTTGTCATCTACATCTGTAATTACTTTGGAATATGAATGTGATAATGTTACATATCTATTACATACACAATGTAGATAATCCCTGACTTACAGATGTTATGACTTACAGACACTTGCATCAGGGATGTGGATCAAGTCTCTGACTCCATGTCTTGAGTCAAGTCCCAAGTCTATGGGTCCAAGTCTATGGGTCCAAGTCTCAAGTCAAGTCCCAAGTCTTTGCACCCAAGTTCTGAGTCTTTGGTTGCAAGTTGCGAGTCCCTATCTATTTAATGTGGGAAATGGGTTTAAATAAAATTCGCATTCCTGAATAAAATTCGACTTTTCGTAAAAGACTCCATGTCTCGAGTCAAGACTTTCAAGTCTTTTACAATTTCTGAGTCATGTACTTGAGCCTGACCCAAGTCTGAGTCAATAGACTCAAGTCTACATCACTGACTTGCATTGGTGCTTTTGCACAGGCACAGTCCATCCGGCCTTGTATTTTTGTGCGGGCGCAATAGCACTGTTTTGTACTTACGTCAGTTCCAACTTCTGGACAAATCTCCAGAATGGCACTAGGATGTAAGTTGGGGACTACCTGTATATATTACATAGATATGTGATATATTACATATCATCAATCTAATTATAGATATAACGCTATCTATAATGTGTAATAGCCCTTAATTGTGTTATGACATCATGATTACCCAGAAAGCTTCATTATATTGGGTCAGATTATTGGTTCATCTACAGTAGCTCAGTATTGTCTACTCCACCAACCAGGGCTTCAGACATGAATTTCCCTAACTGGAGATAGCAGGGATTGAATCTTTTGCCTCCAAATTGTATGCTCTACCACTGAGCTTCCATGGAGCAATGTTTTTGGAGATTTTCTTGCCTCTGTCAACAGCAGCCAATGATGTGGAATTAGAAGAGTGTGAAAAAACCATGAAGACACATGTCTTACTAACTCCAGTTTACAAAGGATGAGAGAAAAGGGACTAGACATGTTGATGCCATTTGGGGCAGCTGGCGCATGCCTTCTCCCACTTCTTCTGCCCTGTGCATTTGAAATATGGTGTGATTCAGTACTGAAAGAATATATATATATATATATATATATATATATATATATATATATATATATATATATATATATATATATATATATATATATATATATATATATATATATATATATATTCTTTCAGTACTGAATCACACACACTCGGTTTAAGCGAACACATCAAAGCCTTGAAATGAGATAGAGAAGAAATAGACGACTAATTCTTACTGAAAGCACTAATTCTTAATGAAAGTAATAATATTCACTGAAAAAGAGGGTTTTCTTTTTCATACTATATGGGTTTGATATTATTATGCACAACAAGGGAGAAAACTACAGCAGGAAGCCGAGAAACGCCATTTATAACATTTCTGCTTCTCCTAACAAAAATTGGAAATAAGTTGACCTCTTTGCTGACAGGCAAATCTCTAGAAAGAAATATATAGACTGCTTGACTGGTTGTACAGAATGAAAAACAAAAATGCAGTCCTATGGATTTTAGATTTGAATTGCATGGAATCAAAGGTGAATTATTTGTTTGACATTTACACCAGGAGAACATGCCTCAGAGCATTATGTCAGAGAGTAACCTCAGGGCCAATCACTGTGGTCAGCATAAAAAAAGGACACGAACAATGATATGGAAACCTCGGTCTCTGCTTCTTCTCGACTGTAAAGTGGCAGGGTGGTGAGACTTGCAGAGGCAGAAGTTGCAGGTAGAAGGGAAGCCTCACCCACTGCTTTCTCCCTGCAACATCTCTTTTCTCCCTCTGCTGTTTTGTTTCCTATCCAGTATTCCACATTCAGTTGGGAAATAGTAGCTGATGGGGGAGATCTTGTGGGAAATAAGTGGGATGAAGAATGTGAGCAATGTTCCACTCATCGTGACTTCTCTTCAAATCTCTCCACTCCTGAGCCACTTCACAGTTGAGTTGCAAGACTTGTCTGCCAGTCTTTGAGCCAGAAAAAAGGTTCAGTTATTCTGTAAGAATTTACTCGCCTGAGATTTGTTCCCAGGTGCTTATTTTCCACCAGGAAATGCAAGAGAATGGAGCTGGAAAAAAAATCTTGGCTCCCACTTCTGCAGGCTCCAACTTCCTACCTCATCTCGTGGACGTATCAAGGAGGCTGCAACCTTGCAGAGTCTCTCTAGCATGTCGTCTCTATGGTGGATGACTCAAGTGCAGGCCTTGCTGAGCCTTGCACCCTTGAGAAAGAACAAAGCTTAAATCAGTCAAAGTAAGTGCCAGGGGGGGTCTCGGGGGTGCTGGGGGGGGTCGCGTCCATCTGGCTGATGATCCTAGCTAGGTCTTATTTTAAGTGGCGGTCTTATATTCAGGGAAACAGGGTATACCGGTATATCAGGACCTTTGTTCCAACAGTTAGCATGGGATTTATCACAGAGCCATGTTTCTCAGCCGGGTAATGTTTCCTTGTGGAAATCGAAACGTACGCTCGCAGCTGCTGCAAGTCTCAATTCTTCCAGGTAGCCTGAATGCTTGCCAGTGCAAGCCTGGCTATTCCATGTCTGCCTAGGCAACCACCCACATGTGACTGTAGCATGACTTAATTGATCCCTGAATGTGTGGATTGGATCTGAGATAGCTATACATAAAAGATTCTTTCCTCTCTTTTCACATTATCTTGAAGACCAATGAAATCTAAGCGCTCACGGTCATTAGACCTAGGAGACATTTAAAACGCTAATGATCTCCTAACTTTCCTTCATTTACACTACATTTACACATTTAACTTCCCATACCTTCAATTTTCTGTCGACTGCTTTAATTTTGGCGTTTCATTATTAGTGGCATTAAACTGCTATCTAACTGCATCAATATAGACCCACATTTTCCTAAATGAGAGCAAATGAGGTAAATCGGTGTATTTTATTTGATGTTTATGGTGCAATCAAAATGTTGAGGAAAAGGCTCACATAGTGTCCTGAAGACATTCTTTAGGAAAGGATAACGTAAATCAGCCAATATAGTACTAGCATAAGAAAGACCCAATTGATTATTCACTAAAGCGCTGTGGAGTCAGCAAACTTTACACAGAGGTACATTTTGGATCAGTATCCTGTTAAATGATATTAGATTGTCCAACACACTCTGGTCTGCTATGGTTATTGACTCTCATGCCCCCCTTTTTATATTTGATATGTAATATATCACATATCTACGTAATATGTACAGGTAGTCCCCAACTTACATCCTGGTTCCATTCTGGAGATTTGTCCAGAGGCCGGAACTGATGTAAGTACGAACAGTGGTGTTGCGCCGAAAAGTACAAGGCAGGCTGGACTGTGCCTGCACAAAAGCACCAATGCAAGTGTCCGTAAGTCGGAACATCTGTAAGTCAGGGACTACCTGCATTATGTATGTAATAGAGATGTAACATTATCTCCTGGAAATCTCTCCCGGTTTCTGTGCATTCTCCCCCTCCCTCTGCAACCCCCACATCACATACTATGCTGCTGCCAAGGGCCTCCCAACTCTCAGCAGCAACTTGGGGGGGGGCACTCCGGGACTTCAAAAGGGAGGAGAGAGTGGGGAAGGTGAATTTATCTCTGCTCTATCCGGGGATGCCAGGGATTGAACCTGGGGACTTCTGCATGCAAAACAGCTGCTCTTCCACTGAGCCATGTCCCATCAATTGCCCCAGCATCCTCCTCATCCTTGGAAGCAGAGAATTCAATCAATGGTTACTTCGGACAAGGCTTGAGGACTCTGCCACCTTTTCACTGCCCACATTAAGGCATCTCACCCAATAGAACCCTTCTACCACTTGCAGCATGCCGACCTAATGACCTGATAAGGAAGAGGGATATGCCTGCCTAACTGTGGGTGCCACCTACAAAAAGCACCCCATTACAGTGAACTCAGCAATGCTCTCCCTTTACCTGGGTTTTTAAAATTTCTTTATTCTTTTTTAAACATGGGGGGGGAAGCAAGTGGACCAATATTTCCTCCTTTCCACTGTATATCTGGTGGTTTAGCACTAACCCCATCGAGCTGATGGACCAGAATGCTGCTCTGTTCCCCAGCCATGTGTTCTCCCAACTCCCCACTGGTGTCTGCTGGCTGCTCCTGCCAAGTCCAATCGAAGAGTGTGCCTCCTGGCATGGTGCTCTCCCATGCGCAAAATCACCACAACAGAATTTGCCATTCAACAGTTGCTTCCCTTTTGCTTCCCTTTGCCCAGTTGCTTCCCTTTGCAGGAAAGTAGAACGAGACTAAGTCCTAGAGAGGCTCTGCAAGGTTAACAGAAACCTTGCAGAGCCTCTCTAGGACTTAGTTTCGTTCTACTTGCCTGCAGTGGAGGCTGCTTCTCTGTTAAGGAAGAAACAAAGCTTGCTAAAAGAAAAATAAGAGCTAGGGGGCACATGCCTGCCCGCAGGGGAGGCAGGGTGGTGGCCCCTCAGGAAACCATGGAGGGGGTGTTTGCTCCTATCCACGGTTTCAAGTATCCACGGAGGGGCATGGAACATATCCCCAGCGAATATGGGGGGAGTACTGTACACGCTTCCTGCTTTTCCTTGTACCCACAGAGCATAGGCGGTATTCTTAAGTCAAGTCTCTTCACAACACAAATTACAATACTATCCAAGGTACAAACTGATGTGTAACCTACCCGATGTATGTGTTAACTTCTATTATTTCAAGTTCACAGATATTTGAATCAGCAGATCAGTCCCTAAATCCATCAAACAACGCATGCAAAGCATTAGTCAAATCACTTAACTGTTTGTTTGTTTTGTTTTGGGGCCAAAGTATCCTATCTTTTGCAGCCGTGTTGAATACAGTATTAATTCTCTTCTTCACAACAGTATTTGTGAACACTGTTATATTAATTTTCTCCTGGCATTCAAATACTGCAATGTCAAGTACCGTAAATAAACAAACATCAGAGAGTACGCCTTGAATATCATCCAAGGCTCTTTGGAGTAGTAACTAATTGCGGTAAATAGATCTTCGGACAGATTCCTCACATGGCCATTGCAGGGTTATTGACTTTCTCTTGCTCAGTAAATCATGGCATCGTGTAATTTGATTACAATATATAAACACATGGCAGAGGAGTGATTCTACAATAATGAAGCAACATGGATTTTAGACCTATGAAACTTGTACCTGCAGCCTGATCCACTCAGCAAGCATCTGAACAAGATCCAAGTGATTTGGATCATCTCTCTGTGCTCTCAAACACAATTTGTTTTATGACAGCAGGGATGGATACATTTCAATTCAAAAATGAATCTGTTGTTCCAGTGCCAGTGGGCAAAGGCTACCTACACACCAGCTTTATAAGCATGACCAAATGGCCCACAACTTGACAATGCAGGAATTGCTCAGATATCCCTCTGGGTGAATATTTATTGAAAATACCATTATAACCAAAGAGAGTCTGGAAGATAAAGAAAATACTAGAATGCAATCTACCAGATCAACATAAAAATCACTACTGCCATGTACCATATAATAATCGCTTCTTTAGATGGAAGGAAGAAAGGATGACAACTAACACTCTGACCAGCTACAGCTATCAGCAGATATATTGCAAGACTTGCAGCCCAATCGTATGCATGTCTGCTCAGAAGTAAGTCTCATTTTAGTCAATGGAGCTTACTCCCAGGTTAGTGTGGATAGGATTGCAGTCCAGCAACCCAATCCTATCCAGCGCTGGTGCAGTGGGACCGTGCAGCCCACACTGTATCCAGAACTGGCTAGGAGCAGGCTGGAGGTCTCCTTGGGGTAAGGGGATGATTTTCTCCTTAACCTGGGTAAACCCCCAGCCGGTGCAATAGGGCTACTCAGATCTGCATCAGCTCAATCACTGGTGCAGATCCAAGAAGCTCTGTGTCAGACTTTCAAGCTCGGGAGGGGGCATAGGGTTTGGTCTGCACCAAGGCTGTGGATCCTGCCCCCTCGCCAGCCCAATCTGCTCCATCTCTGCCCTTTCCCTGCCCCATTACGCCCCCTACCCTCCCTCCCCCAGCCCCCACGCCACTTGGAGCGGTACTCACCTACTCTGCGCTGCAGTCTAGTGGATGTCGCGCCAGCAGGATGGCTCAGGCCTTACCGCCAGCACTGGCCACTCTCCAGATGTCACAATGTGCTTTACGGCACATTTGCAACACCCGCTCAGCATAAGATTGCGCCATCAGTCTTGCAACATATGTTCAGGAACATGGAACCAATGCTACATTTTGAATGCACAATCCATGTGGTACTTCAATAAACTCCATGAAGTCAATGGCGTAAATGAGTTCTGGACTGCACCCTTTGTAAATGAACACACACAAATACACACACACACACACACACACACACACACACACACACACACACACACACACACACACACACAAGGTTAGAAACCTAGCCAACAAATTTTGAAAGCTTCTGTTGCTGTAAACTCCTTGAAAAGCAGGTATTCAATACAATAAATTCATCAAGTGAAAAATGTAGCCCATACCTTGTTTGCCTCTATATATCAAGGCACCTGGCAGAATAAAGCCTTTTATAAATTGTTGTACATAATCAAGGATAAAGAGCATACAGCAAAAATAAACAGGATTCTTTCAGTTTAAAAATAGTGCTTTTGCTTTCATTGCTTTCAAGCAGATTCTCACCTAACCTATACGATAACTTTTAATATATATTTTTCCAAGCTTTTATATGTAACTAAACGCAGTTCATAAGATTAGCCTGAATTTTCTAAATTGAATAGAAGAGCTATATTAATAAGAATATATATTCAATTTAAATATATGTAACCTTCTTTTGCTTTGTACATTTTTTTAAACAAAATTCAATAATAATATTTCAAGAATAGTAATCCGGGAAGCTGCCTTTAGCTGACTGTGTATACATATTATACTGTTAGGCAAGAGGCTCTCAACGTTTTGTGCCTCATCCATTCTCGGGAGAATTTTGAACTGCTCATGCACCCCCGTTTTATGTCAATTATTATTTGCTATTTTTCTGAAATTACGTTTACGTATATGGCAAAAAGTGGAACTTCAAAAAGCAACATTGAGTTTAAATGATAGGGGGAAAGTGCATCAAAGCTGCAATTTAGCTGAATTCTGGGAGTATCTCATGCTCCCCTTGAACCTCCTTCACACAAACCCTAGCAGTGCAGGCCCCAAAGATTAAGAACAACTATTTTAGGCCCATTGCCTTAATAGGCATCCTGGGATAATTATCTCTAAGGCCGAAATCTTATAGATATTTATCAGGAAGTGACAATGCAAAATTAAAATAAATCCCAAAGTGCTACAGAAAATAAATAAGTCATAAGCTGCAGCTGGAATACAAGCAGAGAGGATGCCAATTTGATCTCATGTACCAGGGAGTTTCACATGCAGGGTTGGGTGGAGTTCACAGGTCCATAGAGAAATACATGGCGCAATCCTGTCGTATCCTTGGGTGGCGGAACGAGTGTTCCGCCACGGCGCCACCCTAAGCCATCGCAAAAGTGCTGTAAGGCACTTTTTTGATGACTCGTGAGCAGGGAAGGCCGGCGCAAGGACAGCCTCCCCTGCTCCACCGACGGAGCCCTCGCCCGCCGGAGGACACAGGTAAGGCTCCAGCCAACGGGGGGGGAGTTCGGCTGGGGAGGGAAAGTGGCCAAAGGCCCAGCCAGCCAGGAAGGAGGCGGATGACAGCCTCGGCCGTATCCCAGTCCACGCCGGGTGGCTGGACAGTTAAACGGCCTCCTCTTCTACCAGCGATTTTGCTGGCGGAAATCCGAGGAGGCCAATCGGCCGAGCCTGCGTTTACAATCGGGGAAGGGGACGAGCATCCCCTTCCCTGGTGAGACTTCCAGCCAAGCAGCAGCCTGCCTGCGGCCGAGGACGGGATCCAGCAGGCGGCCTAGGCCGCCCACCGGATCCTTATGCAGGATTGGGCTGTAAGTGACTTGTGAATGACACAAAGCAAACAAAAATGAAAGTGGATAACACAGCCTAGATTTCTTCCTCAAGTAGACAGTAGTTTGCCTCAGTAGAACAACCACTAAATCTTGATTGCATAAATATATGGTCCAGCACATTTGAGGGTACCATACGAATGACACTATGACTATGAGTATCCAAGATAATACTGGGTACCATATGCATGACTGATGAAATCCTCTCTATCTTGACTTGAGTAGTGTGTTCTCTGTCATGGCTCCACACTTATGGAATTCACTACCTAGAAATGCCCATTAGAATCCATCACTAGACATGACTGCACATGGCTGGCCCAATGCAACTTAGCGGTCCCTCCATCTGGCTACGTTACTGGAGGCAACACATTTTCATGTTTCTTTTTACAAAGCTATCATACATGCCTCCACTGTCAAGTGACGACACAATCCTGTGTAATAGTTCACCGGGGGAGTGCGCGCTCCCCCCGCGCAGGGTGTCACAAAAGTGCCGGAAAGCACTTGCGTGACACCCGGCAAGTAAGGGCCGCCGGCGCAGAGGCCGCCAGCCCTTACTCTGCATCCCTGTTGTCCCCATGCCCGCCGGAGCAGGTAAGGCCTACACTGGCTTGGGTAGGGATGGGGGGAGGGTGGATCGGGCAGTGAGGCCTTACCTGTTCCTGTGGGCGCGGGGACAATAGGGATGCAGGGTAAGGGACGGCGGCCTCTGCGACAGCGGCTCTTACTTGCCAGGTGTCCATTGGCTGCCACGGGGCTGGAGAGGGCTGGGATATCGGTGGCGAGATACACCAATATCCAAAGCCCTCTCCAGGCCCGGCACAGCCTTACACAGAGGGCGCAAATGTATGCGAGCTCTGGAGCTTGCCGTACATTTGAGGAGGCACATTGGGCCTCCAGCCGCTTACACCCAGGGAAGGGGACGATCGTTCTCTTACTTCAAGGTGCACTCGGGCTGCCCTGGGCACCTGGATAGGATACAGCAGGATACAGCAGCCGGTACTTTATCGTACACAGGATTGGGCTGTCCGTCAGTTCTCAAAGTCTTCAGCTCTAAAACACAACCAGAGTGTTTGTTTGACTTAGGGCCCAATCCTATGCCTTCCCTCTGTCAATGCAGGTGTGCCAAAATGGTTTGTGCTGCATCCTGCGGGGTGTGTGTGTGTTGTAGTCTGGGAGATCTCCTCTGAATTATCCATTCTCTTACCTGGGGGTAAGCCTCCATGGAGCAAAATCGCTGGAGCAGGTCCATGTGGACCTGGGCTGCGGGATTGGGTCCAGGAAGGGGCTAGGATTTGGTGACTGCTGCTGCCAAACCCACTCCCTTCCCGGAACCCTGTCCCACCTCCTTCGCTGCCCCATTCTTCCCTGTCCCTCCAACTTACCCTTATCAGTGGATCACCTCCGCATGCTGTCACACCGCGATTTGCAACTGCCGTAAGGCAGTCGTCGCTTGTGGAAGGCCTTCCGCAAGTGAACTTTAAGTCTTGCTGAGCTATTGAATTTCCCTACTGCAGCTGGATACACATTTGTTAATACATATCATTGCAATAACATACGTCTTATTTGTTTCGAGCAAAGCAATGTGTTTTATATTAAACAAGATATAGAGTTTCAATGCTACAAAAACAAGTTTTCCTCAATTTTGATGTAATTAAGTGATTTTTGTTGCTGAGGAAAAAATTATAACTTGCTGCTGTGTGAGAAAGCTTTATTGCTTTTCTCCAAAACTGAATGGAAATCTAAATACATATTACTGTTTAGGTAGGAAGCCCTTCTATACAATTGTACAGCTGCTCCAGAAAGTTTCCAAACATATTCTTTATTTCTTTAGTCACATTTCCAGCTCTTTCATGATGACCAGGGAAACCATCGCCTTCATCAAAAGTAAAACATTTTATTTATAGTTTGCTAACTCATTTCTTGTTTTATGCTGATTTTACACAAAACAAAACCATGCACAGCTGCTCTTTGGCAGATAAAAAGAATGTAAATTGCTGTAGCAGACTTGTGAGCTGAAATGTTTTCAGATGTTTAGCAAATAAAATCACATGGGGAAAGGGCAAGTTTTATTTACTGTGGATTGTTTGCATCTTGAAATGTTTTATCCTTTACTTACCGCTAATTGATTATTTCTTCTTCATAGGTAGCAATTTTTCCAATTGGAAAAGGCCCCAGGTATTCAAACAGGGATTTTATCCATCCTAGTAGTGCTATGCAATTACAGCTATTGCAAAGTTCAGATTCAGACAAGCTGCTAACTAGCAGATAAATCAACCAGGATGGCCCCTCTGCGGGCCGCCATTTCATGAGTCAGTTTGGCCGAGAGCACCGTGCACTGCCATCCACCCTTTCTGCCATCTGACTCCACCTCCTGCACTTGCTGGATTTGAAAACAAAGTGGAGAGTGGAGTGAAAGAGGAAGTGCAGGAGAGGAGAGCCATGGGCTAGAGTGTCTCCTGGGATATGTTCTAGCCCACCATTCTCTTCTCCTCTCACTCCATTTGCCTTTTCCTTTCAAATCCAACAAGTGCAGGGGGAACATAAGCAGTGGCAGTTGTTCTTTGTAGCTGTTAGAATTCCACTAGGAAAAAAAAACTCTGGGTATATGGATTGTCTTCTCATATTTGTGAGAGACTAGAACAGCTCTATGTTTGCTTGAAGATCTACAGACATTTGGACAATGGTGATTGCCTGGAAACAAACCCAAGTTCTGTGTGTTCTTCATAGACAAGTGCTTGATAACAATAACACTTGCATTGATAATGAGAAGTCCAAGAAATAAAAATTGTCCTAGTAAACCTGAAGGCGTCAGATGCTTTTGTCCTGTGTGTTTCCAGCTGAGCACCTGCACAGTATCAAAGGAAACAGATTCAGACCGAATCGTTCTCTTTGTCTCGCTCCTGCATGAACACCACACACAGTAATGTGAAAAATTACAGAGGTTATCTATAATAACCTTCTTTGGGAAACCATCCAGAGAGGGCACTCTCAAGGAAGTCAAGGGAAAGAGCTTAAACTCTGGTCAGCAGTCTATCTCTGTATACTTTGTCTACTTCCTCCTTTCTTTCACAGTCTCACAAACCACCCACAGTCCCCTGGTTTTGTGCCAGAGATATTTTTCCCCAAATCACTCCTTTTTACTTAACGCAATGATTGGCAAACTTCAAAGTTGCATGAACAACTTTGTTATCTGTTATAACAGTGGTTCTCAAAGTGGTGGGTCGCGACCCACCATTGGACCCACTAACTGGGTCCCTGGGATTGCCGCCGCTGGCCCCACCCTCGCAAGCACTCAAATTCTCCTTGCCTTGCAGGGAGAACTTTGAGAACCATTGTACTAGAACTAGAACCTGGAGGTTGATCAACAGGAACCAGGTGCCAAATAGTTGCTGGGGTTGATGCCTGATGCAAAATGGTGGCTCATGAGGCGGAGTCAGTTACCTATTGTACCCCATAATCCATACACTGGGATGACCTGGATATACAGGTACAAATCTACATATGACTTACTACAGATCAGGGATTCTAATGTAAAATTTTACATCTAATCCACAGAGCAGCACAAAGACCTAATCACAGGCAGCCAATTAATCCTCTTATTTCACAGGTGAATAACGCTGAGGCTAAGAAATAAGAGATTAGCACAAGGCCAGCCATGGCAGACAATTTTTTCTGACAGGTTGTTGTTACTGAGAGTCAGAAACCGTTGCCAATTGACTGCAAATTGTTGTGGACCAAAAGCCCACAAAAAGTTTGTCTGACTGCAAGAAAACAGCCAATGCTAGCAAGCAACAATCTCATTCGTAACTCGTCATTGAAGCTGTGCACCAGCAAGAGAGAGCAGCGGCCCAAATCCCAGCAGAGACCAGTCAGCCAGCCTACTGCCTTTACCTCTTCATCACTAGGCTTACAATTCATCCCGGAAAACCTGGGACTGTCCCGGTTTCTGGACTCTCTGGTCTCGGGTCAGTCCTGGGCTTCCGGAATCTGTCGCCGCTTGCAAAAAGTACTCATGAGATCCAAGATGGCGCCGCCGGAAAAAAGGTACCTTTTGCAGGTAGCGGTGGCGGCAATTGGAGTTCCGTCTGGCCTGGATGTAGTGGGCCAGGCTCCAGAAGAATGATGATCGTATTGTAGAGGAGGAACAACCCTGCCCTCCCTGTTGCCTGTCCCAATCCTCCCCTGAACCACCCATGACCCACCCCCACTGGCATCTTACCGGCTCCAACAATAGTCCATATAGTCCTGGTCCATATCTGGCAGGTGTGTTGCACCTCTGACCTTTTGTGCCGGCGGCTCTAATGTGCATGACGGCAGCACAACATTTATGATGCCATAAGAGGACTTACAGCAGCAGGTTGGAAGATCTGCTGCTGTAGGCCCTCTTCAGGATTGGGCCACCCAATTTGATTTTGTTAGATTTTTCTGCCTTTGTTCTTGATTCTGGGTATCTTTGTGTTTTGTAGCTGCTGCTTTTGACTTTTTGTTGTTGTTGTTAGATTTAATTGATGCTTTTCGATTAGCCTGTATGCTATCTTGGTGTGTCTGTATAATAATTTATTATTTTTTAAAATAAAAAAACAACAACAGACAATTGATATCTGGGCAACAACAACTAGACAGCAACTGGAAAACTAGGGGTGAGAATGACACTAAAATAGTAATAAAGGAAACAGTTGTTGTGAACAGCGAAATAGCAACATGAAAAAGCATACTGCAGGGGGAGACTCAGCTTCTGAGCTATATTTCAAGATGTTCCTTTCAACGCCTACTTTTAACCCATGAACATTTGTGCAGCTCTAATATTTAATTTGTAATATTTTTATGTTGCATAATGAAATACTGTATAGACCAGGGGTTCTCAACCTCTTCCCAGCTGAGTACCACCTCTGGCACCACTCTCCTGCTGAGAACCACCAGACATGACTGGTGATGACAATATCGCCAGTTTCTTCCGGGTTTTCGGAGGCCAGAAAACGCAGGTAGGAGACTCTGGGCGGATGGGACGGCCTTTCTCAGCATTCCCGAGAGACTCAACCAAAGACAGGAGTTTCTCAGGAGTGAAAATGCAACTCTGAAAGTGTCACGTCGGAGCGGGTGTCCAGTCGTCCAAGTACTACCAGCAGTTGGCTGAAGTACCACTGGTAGTAATAGTACCACTGGCTGAGAAACTCTGGTATAGACTATGGGAAAGCTGTTTTTTTTTGTGTGAAAAGGAAAGGAAAATGATTGCATCCTTTAGAACAAATATAGAATATGATTTGGAGCTCTGCAAAGATCATTTGGAGCAAAACCTGGTGAAGTCAGATAAATCAACTCCTGATATATTTGCATTGCACCTGTTTTAGTTGTGCTTTGTAGCAGAATGTCATGAGAAGAAGGCTGCTTGAGTCCAATTCAACTGCCAGTAATACCAAGAAGTCTGTCCCCGTTACCCTGCAGAAATGGATGTAAACAGCCAATATCACAACATTACCTCTTGCACTGGAGCTGACTGAGAGCCAGCTATGTCATACTTAAGACAGCACAAAGCTGGTCTAATGCAGTCAAGAAGCTAGCCTCCGATTCTTTCCATCTTTCTGCAGGTGACAAGCTTAAGCAGCTGGTGGCATAGGCAGAAATAATAAAGAAGCAATGAGGCCAAGATGAAATACTTCCAAGCTTAACTATATGTGACACTGGGAATCAAGAAAAACGTCCTCATCAGGCACAGAGCCTTTTATCTCTCCTGGATTGCCTCACTCATCATCTGTGGTTCTGCTTCATCTTGTCTATCCTTTTTTTTTTTTTTTTTTTTTTTTGGCTTGAGTTTGTCTTGTGTGCGCAAAAAGCAGAGCAGATCTTGTATGGCTGCAGCACGACCTTACTGGAAACCAAGGTCACCATTGAACACCGTGCAGCATGTTACAGTGGGTGAAAGGGAGGAAGGGGAAAAAAAAAACCCCGATTGCATTTTATTGCAAAACTTCAGTGCTTCCTTTAGACAGTTTCAAGACTGAAACTAATTACCAGCTCTGTCAGGGACGAAGATGTCTGGAGAAGAATTAACAATGGGAAAATTACCTGTCTTACAAGTGATGCTGAGCAGGGTTAATTCTTTAAGTGGCTAAAATCACAGAATCATTTTGCCCACTGTATGGCTGTGGCAGAATATAACAGAACAGGTACTGATGACCCATTCTTTAAACCTGGTGCCCTGAAAATGCATGGAGGTCACCAATTATCTTTCTGCTTTCGCATTAGAAGTAAGTATGTCAGAGCTTTAGTAGACGACCAAGACTTGACACGTCTTTTCTTCCTCTCCTCACACTGTCTCACGGTCCAGCTGAAATTAATGTGAGAGGCAAGAAGGAAGCCTATTTTTACGATCTGACAGCAAATCACAAAATAAAAAGCAATGCAATTAAAAATATTGCTTTGGACTCTCTTGAAGATAAGCAATTATTTCAAATCTGACAATACAGACTACAGTTGTAGTTTTTCTTTCTTAGATTTTTTTTCTCCAATCACCTATGTGGTACCTGAGAGGAGGCTTAGCTTTTCATTGCAGTTCTTGGATTGTCTTAAAATATAATAGTTAACATTGACATGGCACTTTGTAAGTGTGCAAAGCACTTCACAGGTATTACCTTGAACTAGTCCGGACAAAAGCTTGTAAAAGTAAGTAACAGCTCACAGCGCAATCCTGACTAAGAATCCGGCCGGCGGCCCAGGGCTACCTGCCAGATCCTGAGCCCGGACTGCCCGTCAATTGGTGGGCCAGAGGTCTACTTGAGTGTAAACCGGGGCCAGCCCTATTGGCCTCCTTGGATTTCCACCAGCTAAATAGCTGGTGGAAGTAGAGGAGGCCATGTAACGGCCTAGTTGGCCCGGCAGGGACAGGGATATGGCCGACGCCATCCCCCACCCCCTCCTGGGCTGGCTACACCAATGGCCCCCCTCCCCCGCCCTCCAAAATGCCCCCGCGTCCACCAGATCCATACCTACCTTCTCCGGCAGCTGCCCAGGCATTCCAACAATGGAGCAAAGGAGGCCAGCCTCTGCGCCGGCATCCCTTGCTCCCGAGTAGTCACGAAAATGCTTTACGGCATGTTTGCAACTGCTTCCGGTGACGGAATGCTCATTCTGTCGCTGGCACCTTTTCCAGGATTGCTCCCTTAATCCTATAATTGGTGAGCATTTGTGGAATGCATATTCCGCTAGTGCTAGTTGCCGTAAAAGCAGCATAAAGTGCTTTCCGGCAGAGCTCTCAGTAGTGTGTTGTTGGGACGCCGATGGGAAGGCCAGGATGGGACTGCCAGGACTGCCCCCCTCCCCCGCAGGATGCAATGTCTGCTCTGGTGGTGAGGCTGCATTGGCATTTTTTAAAAAAAAATAGGATTGGGCTGTTTATCGTGTAACTCTGGCTTCCTTTGTATTGCTGCTGCAACTATGGCAACTATCGTAACTGCTCTTCCTGCATTGTTTTTGGTCAATTGCAGAGACGAGAGTTTCCTAGCAATTGCCTGAAGTCACAAGTACTTAGGAAGCATCTTTAGCAATTGATAGGCTTCCAACTTTCCACACAAGGCAGCAGCTGCAAAGGAATATCTAGCATAAGCAGTAGGAAGGAATATTGCCTTATCATACCCCAGCCCAAATTCTTCGTTTGTATTTGTTGGCCTTGATAGCTAATATTTTGTTAGACCGGAAGTCCTATTCGACGTAACTGAATAAAGTTGTAGAACCTTAAGTGACAAAGGCCGGTTGAGGACCAACTGAACAAATCCTAGAAAGAGTTTGAGGTCTGCTGCAAACAATTTTGGACAGGCTTAGCTACTTTTCCTCAAAATGACATCACCCCCTTGTTGTTTAGACTTAGGCCTAAGGAATTAATTTCATAATAATAATACATAATAAACCAGTATTTATATATCGCCTTTTCTTTGGTCATCAGATTTCTCCTCTGACTTTAATTCAAAGGTGGTTCACATGGGCAGGCTTTTCTAAACCCCAAGGGGTTTTTACAATACAATATGTTCTAATCTTTCGTAGAACCCTTCATTATAGATGGTTTCTTTCACAGTCCATCTCTCTCTCTCTCTCTCTCTCTCTCTCTCTCTCTCTCTCTCTCTCTCTCTGACGTTTGCCTCACCACACTTCAGCTGACAGGCAACCTCACTCAAGTGCAACTGCAGGGGTCTGGCAGTCCGGCAGTCCAGATACCTCCAGCAGTTGGCCAAAATACCACTGCTGGTACTAGTACCACTGGTTGAGAAGACCTATTCTAAGCAATATCAGTAAATAGTACCGTATTGGTCTGAGTATAAGACTCACTTTTTTCTCCTAATTTAAGTTTTTAAACTAGGGGTGCGTCTTATAATCAGGCTGTTGCAATTTAATGCCAGTGATTTAATTAAAAATTTTTAATAGCACCAAACTTTAAGGGTGCGTCTTATAATCAGGTGCATCTTATACTCAGGACAATATGGTAATTCCCATACTGTATAATGTTGTTAATGTAGCTCCAAGTTGGGATGTTTTTTGGCAGTTTTTGTTTCAAAGTTGAGTCAGACAATTTGCAAGGGGTCCATCTCAAAATGTGTCTTGCTACTGAGACTGTAAGATGTTTTTTAATTAAGACTTGTCAGTTTAACTTGTCAGTCCCCGTAACACAAAACGGCAGTAATGACAACAGTACAATGAAACAACAAAGTTCATAACTATATTATGACATTCTAATTAAGAAAGTGTGAATTATAGATAGCACGATGACAATCCAGTCAACTGGCACGTCTTCCCTCTTCTGTGCCTGCTTTCGTACATCTGAGTAGCTTACTGTTCTTCCCCATTTGCATTGGAGCACACCCAGAAAGCTAGCAGTATGCTCATGTGAAAGCTGCACTTGCCTAATGGGGGTATAAGCCAAGCATCAGAGAGCTGGTGTATCATAGTGGCTTAGAGCCTGAACTGTGCATCAGAACTTCCCTGGTTCAAAGTTCACCTCTGCCATGAGCTCCCTAAGCACCCAATCCTATCTTCACAGTAAGTTGATGGACGGCAAGGCCCGCTGGTGCGACAGCCTCTCCGTTGGTCTGTGGAGCACTGCCGCCAGTGCAAAGGCTGGGCACTGGCAGTGGTGCCACAAAGACTGGCCATCAGCAGGGTCGTGGTGGAGATGGGGGTGGATTGGGGTGGGATGGGGTAGATCTCAGTAGAACTCATGTATGTCAAATCCAGAACCCCTGTCTTGGACCTGATATGCAAAATAGATGGCTTAGACCTGAGTAGGCCCATAGGGGGCCACAGAGCAGCCAGAGAGGTAAGTCATCTTTTCTTTGCTTACCTCTCCCAACCATCCTGGTCCCCCGCCGGCCAAGTCCCAGCAAGCCCACAGATTACAGCATCCGCTGCATCAGCAGCTTTGCACTATGCGCCTTGCAACGTTGCAAGCCTTGCACCATGCTTGCCCAAGGAAGTGGCCTTCCCTCCTTCACTCCCTCTCAGCTGCAATCATCCCCACCTGTAACACAGAGGTCATGATATTTACTTACCTTTCAGGTTTGTTGTAAAAGCAGAATTAAGCTCATGCATGTGACGCATTGTGCGCTGAAAAAGTGCAATATAAATACCATGTATTATTAGGCCCCGTGTTAATTGATTAGGAATGAAAGGACACTGCATCAATATATCTACAGAAAAGATATATTTCAGTAAATTAGCTTCAAATTCGAGGCATGTTTTATTTTCAGTCATATTCCTCATTGCCATTCAAAATGTAGGGATTTGGCTCAAAGGAAGGCTTTATTGCAAGGATTTCTTTCACTGAGAAAAAAAAAAAGACTGGATGGATCCAGAAAATGGATCCAGAAAATTAACCTTATCCAAGAGTATCTGGAATTGCCAACAACCACCTGCTCAAAATATCTGACCCTGAAGGTGACGTTTGTGCCCAGCTGAGAGTTCCTGCAATCTTTCGACGTTCAAAAAGGATTTCTGAGGAGCTGTGCACCTCCTTGCAAAATGGTCCCTTCTGGTAGCTATTATCAGCTAGAAGTAACTATAGTTGAACAGACAGTTAGTAGGCTGGACACCTCCAAGCACCCTTTCCACATCCATGGGTGGCAGTAACTGAAAGTCATCCTGCTAATCAGTGCCAGATGGTGCTCTGGGCTTTTCTCCAGACCAAAGGCATTTACTAGAAATGATTTCTTGCACACTTGAATTGCTTTGCAACCATGTCACAGTGTACGTTGGGGGATTCATTTGTATTGTAGTGCATGTGGGGTGGGGTGAGCAAGCCCCAAACAGCTCAGAAAAGCTCCACTGGACAGTACCCCAAAGATGCAATTTGTGAAGTATTTCTTCTTTACTGAATAGAAATAAAAATAGGGGTTTAATGACCGTGTCAGTCAGTTCTTAAAAGCGTCAATGTCTTAATGTTTCACTCCGGAATTTGCACAGAGCTTCTTCAGAAGTATGGAGCAAAGGCATTCTCCACCTTTTCACAGCTTCTGGCTAGAGAGTTCTTGTTTATACTGTATGCCCCAGCCAGAAGCTGTGAAAAGGCCATGAATGCCTTTGCTCCATACTTCTGAAGAAGCTCCATGCAAATTCTGGAGTGGAACATTAAGACGTCTTAATCAATGTGGAACAGCAGGACGTCTGGCTCAGTTGGTAGAGCGTTCGTCTCACAAATGCCTGAAGATCTGCAGGACAGCAGTTCAAGACGGCCGGACGTCTGTCAGAGAGCTGCTGGCATGCCGAGCTGATAAGCTGCAGAGCCCTGTGGGGGGAGTGGAGCTGAAGCTGAAGCATGCTGAGGCGAATGCCAGAGAGAGAGAGAGAGAGAGAGAGAGAGAGAGAGAGAGAGAGAGAGAGAGAGAGATATGGACTGTGAAAGTAACATCTTGAATGAAGGGTTTTATGAAAGATTAGAACGTTATTATATTGTAAAAACCCTTTGGGGTTTAGAACAGCCTGCCCATGTACACCACCTTGAATAAAGTTGGAGGGGAAATCCAATGACCAGAAAGGCAGTGTATATAAATACTGTATAATATTATATTATTATTATTATATTATATATGTTGATGTTTTTAAGAACTGACTGACACGGTCATTAAACCCCTATTTTTATTTTTATTTAGTAAATATGGACCATGAATCTAAGACAATATTTCTTCTTTGCCCCCATCACTGCCACAAAGCAGCTTCAACAATGAGCTCTCCATTGTGTTTGGTCACTTTGCTCACACCATTTGGTTATGATCAGTTTGGTCACACTGAGTTTTCAGCCACTTGCGTTTTGATAGACTCCCTGTCTACTTCTTCACCCCCACTCCCTGGTAAACCAATGTGATGATCAGATTCGGCACTACAGGACAGTGCACTTAGGGTGGATTGTATCCACCACCTAAGCTATCTCTGTGTCCCACAGAGCAACTAGGGCTTCAACAGAAGTGACAATCTTTCCAAATAGAAACTCCCTGTGATGAATTGACTCCTTTGCTCCCTTAGTTTTCTACATCTATTTCCCTTAAAGAAAGGCTCAGTGTAAGGCTCAATAGGAAATATGTTTTCCCTGGACACTATGAAATCAGTGTGATTGTAGAAAGATCACATGGCCAAACAGATATGTCATTTTTGTAGATCTGCTGTCTTCCTTGTCTGCATCCAGCAAGAAAAATAGCACTAGCCAGCCCACCTGCTGAGTTTACCATGCACCAGTCAATTGGACAACCAAGTCCACATGACCAAGTCAGAGGGAAGATAGAAATGCTCAGTGGGTTGTAAATTGTTCTATCAGATGGACCAGTGTATTAACCCTATGGCCCAATACTTTTTGGTCCTTTTGCTGCCCATCGCTTCCTGGTCTTCACGATTCCAAGCAGGAAGGCCCCTCCAGGATGCTACAAACAAGCACACGGAGCTCCGCTCGCTGATCTTCTGCTACCCCAGGTCACGGTGGGACCATGCTGAGTGCCGAGGGCTTGGGCAGGGATGATGTCACCCCCTCCTGGGCAGGGGCCCAGTGCAGCCCACACCAGTCACACACCTCCTTGTGACACCACTGTCACAATGGTTTTCTTTGACGGTCTTTCATCTTCCTTTGCCCAGTAAAATGTGGGCTATATTTTGTTTTGCATATTCAGAAGGTGTTGGCTAATTTTGTACATCAGCTGAATTGGAATGTGCTCAGATACTTCAAGTTACTTGTAGCTCATGTAAAAGGCAGTAGTGCTGAGAGAGTGATTCATTTCTATGATATCCTCTGGTACACTTTAGAAAGAAGGAACATGTGGTTGATATCTAAAAGCCAAAGAATCTTTTCATATTAGAGAGGGAATGGCTTTGCCTTGATTTAATCTCCAGCTGCTCAGATAATATATTACATTAATTAAATTCCTATTTTTGAACTCTTCCTTCATCTTAGCTGTTTATAAAAAAAACCTTCAAAATTAAATTGAAATGTTGCTTCACTATTTTTTACACATTAGAAAACTTTGTTCAGATAAGACGGTTACTAGATAATATTGGCTAAAAATAAATAACATTGGCAGTTGTTTTCAAGATGTAATTACAGTCAATTTTAGACACAGGAGGGGGAAATTATAGATTAATATACTGCTGAATTAGGCTTGCTAACCCAACCTCTTTAAAAGAAAACCCTAAGCGATACATTATCTTAATTGATCACAATATGGCTTTGAACCGCCAATATGGTGTAGCTTCAATGAAGACAAACATAATTTTGGCTGACCCAGCAAGTCCAAAGTAGGAGTTAATCTTCTCTGTTCAATATATACTAATGTTATGTTTTGCAGAACTTTCCATCCAACATAAAGGAGTCCAGGTGCCTTCTTCTTAGAAAGCTGACAGCACTGGTTATACGGCAAGGGATTAAGCTCAAATGAGGTAGTGAGTACTCCACATTCTGTTGCGTGAGTTCAGTTCTACACTAGGGCTGCAATCCTGTACACACGTACAGTATCTGGGAGTCAGTTCCATTAAACTTAGTGGGGCTTACTTCTGAGTAGGCATGCACTATAGGACCATTAAGTACAGTATACAATTTTTGGCAATTATAAGAGTCAAATGACACAACAAGAGCTGAGTCATCTTCTTGGTGCTATGGAGGAGCACGTGATTATCTTCTGTTCCCCATTATTCCCTCCAGCTAAGATGGTGTTTGATAGAACAGTGTACAATTATCAGCTAAGCAATAAGACACTCAGGACTTTGATCTGGCATGGTGGATACCATTATTCTATCCTTCATGGCGCATTTAACTTCTGTCATTGTTAGCATGAGAGATCAGCTGAGTCTACTTATGTTACAGAACCAAGTCTCCCTCAACCTGTTACTTTAAAGGTAAAGGTATCCCCTGACAATTAAGTCCAGTCGTGTCCGACTCTAGGGTGTGGTGCTCATCTCCATTTCAAAGCCGAAGAGCCAGCGTTGTCCGAAGACGCCTCCATGGTCATGTGGCTTTACAAATATGTAAAATTACGGAAAAGTAAGTACCATATATAACCATGATGCATTCTGGTATGTGTAAGAGACATTTGTAAGTTAATTATGTGTAAGTTAATTATGTGTAAGTTAATTATGACTAACTTAAGACTGATTAATTTTGATCAAACGTTGTCATGACGGGCAGCCCAAGGTAGACAACCTACCTAACTTTCTGCCTAGCGATGCAGCAAGGCCGGTGCAGGCAACACTGCATCCTGGTCAGGAATCAGGAGGTGGGAAGTCACCTCGGGAGGGGGGAGGGAGGAAACTTTCTTTCCCTTAACCCAGGTAAAGTCTCAGCCCCCACTACAGGTCTCCTTGGATCTACACCCACTATTTTGGGACGCAAATCCAGTAGGCCTGTGTAGGGAAGAAAGTCCCAAGAAGGGGGATAGGATTCAGCATGCACCAGCGTTGCTGGTTCCGCCCCCTCCCGGGCCCGGTATGCCCACCCCCACCCCTTGATTATTCACATCTGTTTGTGAATTCTTTATATGCCAGAGAATTCCTATGTAATGTGAATTTCCAGTTGTATAAGTTTCTGATTTGATTAAAAAAATACCGTATTGGTCTAAGTATAAGACTCACTTTTTTCTCCTAATTTACGTTTTTTAACTAGGGGTGCGTCTTATAATCAGGCTGTTGCAATTTAATGCCAGTGATTTAATTAATTTTTTTTAATAGCACCAAACTTTAAGGGTGCGTCTTATAATCAGGTGCGTCTTATACTTGGGACAATACGGTAATTGGGTAAATGACAGAATAAATTTAAAACTGCTATATATAATATAATAATTTATATACAGTATAATAAATATATGATATATAATTTAAATTAGCATGATTGAATTTACAACTTCAAATATGGACAAGACAGAGGCGTCGTTAGGGGGGAGGGGTGATGGGCCCCAGGGTGGTGAGGCACCACGCAGCGGGGGTTGCACTTGCCTCCATCCTCACCACTGGGTCGCTGCCTCCACCGCTAGTTTCCTGTGCTGCGTTGGCTGGTGATCGCTTCTCGGCGCGAGTGCAGCCCTCCCACCTGCCCTGGAGATGTTCGGCTCCAAAAAGCCTTGAAAAGCGGGGGGGGGGGTGTTTTGCGCAGCGCTGCTGCCAAAATTCAGTGGTGGTGCACGAAAATGGTGTCACGCCCCCCAGGGCATGTGGCATTATGTGGGGGGTGTAGGAACGCCTCTGGGACAAGATATTACATACACTATTTTACTAGTAACATGAGAGTTTTAATTCTTCTGGAAGCATCTTTTCTGCTGACACTTTATCCTGTTTGGTCTTATCTACTCTATTATTTATTGCAAAATGAAATAGGCTTGCTCAACTAACTTTATATTCATTCAGCTGTCAGTTCTTCTATCATGTTATACGCACATAATTACTTCAAGAGTTCAGATTTGTACCACTGAAGTCAACCAAAGATCTGTCACTGGTGTTAATAGAAACCACAATTGTTTCAAAGGGTGAAACCTGGTTTTCACTGGAGTCAGAGACCTATCGCCTACTGAATTCAGGGGGAAAACACAGTTTCATAGTAAGAGAAAAATGTAAAAAGCATCAAAGTCACCTTGGAAGAGCTATTGTCATGCTCAAATAAATGCTCTCAAGTCAGCCTCTTGGAAACGTATGGACATCATGCTGGCAAAAACACTTGAAAACTCAGCGTCCTTTGAAAGAAAACTTGCCTGACTGGCCCCTCTTTGCATGATTACGGCTGTAATCCTATACACACTTTCCTGGGAGTAAGCCCCATTGAACACAATCATGGGACTTCTGAGTAGACATGCATAGGACTGGGCTTTAGGAGAAGGATCATGCATTTCCCACTCTTCCTCCGAGAGTGCTCTCCCCCTTTTCCTAATTTGACAAATGACCTCCCCATGCAACGAGAAAAGTGAGGGAAGGCATGCTGGGAGGAAAGGTGCATGAACCTTTGGAGCAACTCCTCGTTGCTCAAAGAGGAGTCTGTTCAACAATTACCATTTGAAATGGCCCTTTTGATATTATCTTCAAGGCCCTTTTCAGTGTTGTATGTTCCTGATCAGCAACTAGCTTACTGCAGGAGGGCCCAGTCAGGATCAGTACCATAGCATATGAGTATGGGATTTATCTCCTTGGGCTGTGGTTCCGACAAAAATGACCCACTGAGGCCAACAGGAACAGGGCTAGCCCGAGTGCCTGAGGCAGCCTGACAAATTTATTTATACCCCGCTTCCCCCCCCCCCGTAGGGGGAACCCAAAGCAGCCCAAATGCTGACCCCATCTCGCTGCACTCGGCTGTGCAAAATTTCACCTATAGGTGTGTAGTGTAGGTCTTAGATTCACTGAAATGTGCTATTGGCAAGTGTAGACGCTCTTTAACACTTCCCTAGCTGTTTTGGATAACTATGAATTCATTTTGGAAAATGAAAGTTTAAATTAGCACAGAAGTCATAAAAACATTATAAATGTTAAAACAACAACATATTCCTGCAGTACAGAAAACGAATTACATACTTCTTTTAATAGCTTGTTAATGAACTGATGAGGAGCCAGGTTACTACATTTGTTTTCATGAACTTCGTTTTTAATTTGTAAATGATCTTTTCCACAGTATCTGGGATGAGGTCCTGACTGAGGCCTACAAAGCCTTTGTCAGAGTCACTTCTCTCTCCTGTTCTGTGTCAAAGTTTATTTCCTACTAAAAGACAAAGCAAGGTGATTTCCAACTCTGTGTGTGTAAAAGTGACTTGTAAATGCAAGGCATAACAGTAGGACATATGATGTGGGAATTCTTTGTTACCGCTGCTGAGTAAATATGCTCTTTATCTAAATGCAGTATCTACTCCATTCTAGTTAGGTTTGCTGATTATGGTGCCTTTTGGGAAATCAAAATTCATAACACATTGAGCTAGTCTATCTCTTGATGCCCTAGCTTATGGTATAATGCCGGGGGTACTAATTCTATCGCTGCTGATGGACAGACGCATGTACTGTATTTCATAGAGAGTGGAGCTGGGCACCCTGAGTAAGGGCCTGGGTTGGATATTTTTCATTCACTCTTCCTGGTTGGCCTTAGGAGTGAAGTTTTTTCACCTACCCCAGACAGTCCTCAATTAAGGTGCTGTGTTTAGCCAGCATGGCCCTCTCTTGCAAGTATAGTATGGGGCAGGGAGTAGGAATAGGGATGTGGTGTCTACTCTTGGGGAAGAGAGAGTTAGAGGGAGAACCAGAACAGGTCTCAAGAGGCTGTCTTGCTCTGGGATACAGGATTATGATCCCTTGTGCTTGGATTCAGGCGCGTCACTGGGCCGCGGCGGGAAGGGAGGGCCGCCGTGTGGTGACGCGCGCAAGCGGGTGACGCGCGCGCACAAGCGGGTGACGCACGCACCCCTGAAGGGGCGGGATCGGGAGGGCCGGCACTTACGTTTTTGTGGCTGCGGTTGGGCCCTCCCTCCCTCCCTTGTGCCCGTTTGGCTCTGAAATGAGCCGAAAACGGCGCGGGGGCGTTGTGTGTTCTGCGGCTGCTCGTGACGTCATGTGCGGGGGCGGGGGCGCATCCCGGGGGTGTAGCCGGCGACGCCACTGCTTGGATTGTGATGTCAATCTCAACTGGCATGGAGTAGGTGGAGCAGTTCGACTTCCTTGATCTCCCTTTGCAGAGATTGGCATTGAAAAGCTAGGATCACCAAGAGACTGGATCCAGAAGCAACAATTGTGTCTCCTCCAAGGTAGGAGTAGTTTGTGTCGATAGGACCTGATGCATTGGGTGGCCTTTGGAAAGTTATTACTTCCACCCCAGTTTCGTACGAGTAAATTACACAATTACATGTTTAAAATTACATGTCCCAACTGCTGTTTTCTGTTATCATCTCATGCAGCCTGAATTGCTCACCTTTTTACCTGAAGAGACTCGTGTACACGAGTGAAACGTCGTAACAAAATAAAAATAAAAATCTTTTTCATAGCTCTTGATCCTGTAATGAAGCCACAATCGGTGTCAATTACATGTTTGTTGGGATAAGGAAATTGAGTACCGTACATGCCTTGATTCTGGGAATGGGCTGTAGCTTAGTGGTAGAGCACATTCTTTGTGGGAAGAAGGTGCCAGATTCACTCCCTGACGTCTCCAGGTAGGGTTGGAAAACACTCCTGATGAGAATCCTGAAGAGCAAGTTCTACTCAGTATAGACAATACTGAGCTAGATGAACCATTAGTCTGATTTGATATAAGGCAGCTTCCTATGTTCACTTTTCTGTACAGAAAAGGCAAGCCATACATCCACATGCATCTTATGTGCATTTCCTCAGGAATACATGCGACTGAGTCAATGGAACTTACTCCAAGGTAAGCGTGCCTAGGATGCCAGCCTACTAAAGAAAATAATTACCGTATTGGTCTGAGTATAAGACTCACTTTTTTCTCCTAATTTAAGTTTTTAAACTAGGGGTGTGCCTTATAATCAGGCTGTTGCAATTTAATGCCAGTGATTTAATTTAATTTTTTTTAATAGCACCAAACTTTAAGGGTGCGTCTTATAATCAGGTGCATCTTATACTCGGGACAATACGGTATATTTCCAGCAACATGCTTCAAGCCCAAAGAAGATGCTCCTCTTCAACCAAACTTGCTCATGCTACCTTTGTTGATTGATGTAAGTGGTGACAGAGTTCATATTTCATATACATATTACCCGTTTTCCATATAACTGGGTGATATACACAGAGTTCCCCACTGGCCATACCATATCACTGGTCTGCCATATAAGCACTAATGAAACCCAGACCTGCTTAACTTCAGCATGGTTGCTACAGAGCGTAATGTATCAGCTTCCTCCCTGTCCTCCTAATAGTTGCTCAACATCTAAGAGAAGTGTAAGTATGGCTTTATCTTGTAAGAGTGGTTTTATCTTTATGTTTGATTTTATGCCAATTTTCACTTGTATTGTTTTAGGGCTTAATGGGTATTAGTTATTCACTGGATTTGTTATTCAGTGTGTCATTACTAGAGATAGGCAGGTTAGAAACGGAATGATAAGCACATGAATGAATAATGCTTTTGGAATCTGACCCTTGACCGTGTGAAGGGGGAGGGAAGGCATGATGACCATGGCTGTCAGACCTGGACTCCCCTCCTCTAACTCTGTGCTACTGATCAGCTGGACAGAAGAGGGAAGGAGACTCCACAACTCCACCCTTGTTGCTCCTCCTCACTAGGCTGCCACTTTCTGGGACTTGGACCCTCGTCATCCTCTGCTGCCAGCCAGCTAAGTTTAGCCTCCTCACTGGTGCTCATGATGCAGCTTTTAAAGCTGTCACATCTCAGTGCACCATGTGTGCCATCATTCCTTCTGCTAGGGAGGACCTGGATCAAGTGTCTCCATTGCCCTGATAACAGGAGTGCCTGATTGTGGTACTCTTGCTTTGTGTGAGGTTTCTCATGCGGCTACTGCTGGTAATAATAAGGACGATGCCAGGCCCCAATAGCCTGGCGTTGCATTTACATCACCCCTCCCCTACAGCCGAGCAGAGGTGGAATCTTCCCTGTGCTTGATTGGCCAGGAGGTTGTCTGGGGCGTGGCACTGAGGTGATGAGGCTTTTGCTCATCTCCTCAGTAGTGTTTAGATTTCGAGCCTCTCCCACCCTTCACTTAGTACAGTCTGAGATTAGCTGATTGCCTGTTTGGGGGCCAGGTAGGAATTTTTTGCTGCCAGCCTGATTGGTCTTGGCTGGCAGTTTTTTTTTTTGCCTACCCCAGACTGGCTGAGGTGCAGGGCAGTTTTAGGTTCCCCGCTTACGTTGTATGTCTTTTCCTACATCACTTGGCAGGTGGCATGCGGGCTGGGTAGACAAGTATTCTATCTTTGACATACATTCTGAGGTCAGCAAGGTCAGGGGGTAAGCCAGGACCGCTCAAGAGATGCTTATCCAGATCGGTGAGGCTGGCTGGCAAGCCCCTTGGCTGGAATAGGCAAGGATCATCACAAGGCTTGGCTGTGGGAGTCTGCGCTGTCCAGTTGCCTCGACCCCCTTTGGAGGTTGGCCGTGGTAAGCTCCCACAGTCCATGATTGGAGGTAGCTTGGAGTCAGGTTGTGTTGCCCGTTCTTGATCTGGGGGAGGTAGACGGTTCCTTCCATTTCCCCCACCTAGATGCCCACACTCGGGGGGGGGGGGCGAGTTCAGGTTTCCTCCCTGCTGCAGGTATTCATTAATTATTACTAAAGTGACCATCTACCCAAACCTCTGCTTGGCGTCTTTATTAGGGGTGTGTGCATGTAATAATACCACCAGTATTTATATACCGCCTTTCTCTGCTCATCGGATTTCTCCTCCAACTTTAATTCAAGGCAGTTTACATATGCAGGCTATCTAAACCAAAGCGGTTTTTACATATTACGAATGTTCTAATCTTGCATAGGACGCTCATTCCAGGTGGTTTCCTTCACAGTCTGGCCTCTTTCTGGCATTCGCCTCCCACGCATCGACTTGATGGCAACACTGCTTCCCACTCAGTGTGCCAGCTGCAGAATTCTCTCTCCCACCGAGGCTTCTGCAGCTTGTCAGCGGTGTGTCGACAGCTCTCGAACTGCTGTCCTCAGATCTTCAGGAATATGAGGTGGCAGCTTTACCAACTGAGCCAGACCCCCTGTCCAACATTTTGCTATGGGGGCCCTTTGCTTTGTTCCATTTATCATAGAGCCTCCCCATACGGGGTGATGGTCCCTGCACCACACTGGTCCCTGACAATAAGTAAATAAATATAGCACTGGCAGAACAGAGAACACTGGTTGTCTGTTCTGAAAGGGAAAACCAGAGATGGTCGCTCTTTCACATAGAATAACTTTGCCTGATTTATCTGTCCTTGATCATCCCAGGAATGAAGCCATAAGTATGTGTACTAGATCTTATCAGTGTATATGTAGTTGTGAGCATCCCTTCTGAATATAGTCAAATGCCTTTTTGAAACATCCTGAATGTAAACATATTGAACTTGACTTAACAAGTGCCACCATGTCACAGTGCTCAAACTCTTCAGATTTGAATTAAAAGCAAATATTACCTTGAGGCATGCATGTTTCTACAAATCCTGCATGATCATGGCATATATGTCAGCATTTACCTTCTCTGACAGTGTCATCTTCCTTGACATATCCATTGGTACTCGAGATTTTCTACTTGCTAACATTACAATCCTGGGTTATTCTATTCAAAGCACACGTCAGCCGAGTGCGCAGAATTCCATTTGCATTCTCATTATAGCTTCAAAATATCTTACAGTCACAGCTGATGACATTTGGTTATTGTGGCTTTTTTTTTTTTTTTGCAAAGTGCCATCTTTTTCTTAAAGCTGCCTTTTGACTTAGCTCAGAAATATTTAAACAGAAACCTCTGAGTGTGTGTGTGTGTGCGCGCGCGCACGTGTGCATGTGTGTGTGTGTGTGTGTGTGTGTGTGTACATGTGTGTATTTCACACTGTGGGTCACTCCAAGTGAATAATTTTTTGTGCATATTGCTGATGATATTAAAATTGCCAATTTTACGCTGGCAGTTTTATGTTTATACTAACACATATTACAAAGTTAATATAAACTAAAGACACTCACAACTCTTTTGAACTTTCAGAGGCATCAACAGAATTCTCTGACAGTCTCTATTCTTAAAGGAACTAGAACAGTGGTTCCCAAACGTTTTAGCACCGGAACCCACTTTTTAAAATGACACTTTATTGGGACTACCTAGCTTTATGAGACTTTTAAAAAGATGATCTGGAAATAAATAATTTTGCAAGTAATATTTTATTTATTTATTTGCAAAAAACTCAATCCATTTCTCGTAATGAGGCAGCCCTAATGAATAGCCTCAAGGCTTGAGGGGCTTAGTTAGTGGGGGCAGCCTTCACCTGCCCCCACTACCTGTCTTTGACAAACTTGGAAAAAAAACACTATAAAAACATTTATCTCCCTATATTTACACTAGCTTGAAAACTGTAGGAGCTCAGCTGTTTGCAGGTCAATTAGCAGCTATCTGATCTTTGAATAGTTTCAGAGCTTGAAGCAATTCCTTATCCGATTTTCCCATCACCCAGAACCCACCAGAAATGAGGTCAACGACCCACCAAGTGGGTCCCGACCCACAGTTTGAGAAACACTGAACTAGAAGGTCCACAAGTTTTGTCAGAGGAGAACATTGTAGGTCAAAACACCAAACTTTTAAAGTTTAGAATGATCATGCAGAAACATCTCATTGTGGAAATAAATACTACAATGCATATAATAATTGACCATTTGCATTGTTATTAACTACCATACTCTCAGGAAATGTTCACGTCCTCATTTGCCTTTGAGTTTAGTTTGTAACACTATTATCCTGCAGGTGTTAAAGATAAACAATAAACCAATAAACCAGAAGGGTTTTTTTTTACATATGAAGTGAAAGCTGCTACTGATTTCCCTGACTAATTTGGGGAAGAAAACAAAAAAGCTCACCGTCTTATTTCTATATTCTTTATTTTTTTGAAGTTCTCATTGTGAAAACTGAAGGGAGAAATGAAAGCCAAGAAATGTGTTTATCTGATAAGTAAAACAAAGTCTTGCCTTTGATTCTAGGAGTACACAGCTTCCCAAATAAGCATGGCTGAGGATGTTTTGCTACACAGATAGAGATGGGATCTAGCATCCAAATGTGAGAGTTTCTCAAACGTTTAATAACTCTTTAAATATGTTGCTTTGCGAGTTTTACTTCATATAACAGTAGTCAGTAATCCAAATACTGTAACTGAGCATTTCAAATGCTGTGAGGGCCTTGTGCTGGCCCCCAAATAGAGAGGTATCAAAGGAGCATGGATGCAAATTTCTTGTGCGTTCTTCCTGTGACTGTTCAAGGCAAAGTGATACATAAATCAAACATTTACGGAAGTTGCCCATGGGACTGAAAAGGAATGTTTTGATTGCCAGTCCAATTCTGCCTAACTTTACGCTCGGTGCTGCAGTGAGGCCAGTGCAGCCAACGCTGCATCCAGGGCAGAAAGAGGTGGGCAGGAGGTCAACTTGGGAAAAGGGAATGTTCGCTCCCGTACCCCAGGTAAAGCCCCAGTCACCCAAAAGCGTCTTCTCGAATCTGCACCCGCTTTTTTGGTGGCACAAATCTGGGAACCCCGTGTAGGGCAAACCAGCCAGGATGGGGGGTAGAATTCAGTGTGCACTACTGCCGCAGATCCCGCCCCCTCCCTGATCCAATCCACCCCTAACACTATTCTCCCCCCCGGAATGCCCCCCTCCCCCTGCCCTGGAACACCTCCGCGCCGAGCGGCATAGCGCTTTCCTGCCCTTGTCGTCCACCATGTGGATCTGGCACTCTGGGGCCGGTGCAGGCCTCTGCGACAGTTCTGGGCATGCGCAGGAGGCGCTGCACTGATGCAAGAACTAAGCAGGATTGTACCTTGCTTTTCTTCTAATTGGCTGAGGGAGGTCCGCTTCTTTGCCTATTCTGCACTACAGGAGTATTGCATTGTTCTGATTTTATATGTTTGGCAGTACACAGCTAGTTTAGTCACAATGGGCAGGTTCCATGTGGGAGGAGAAGCAGCGAGCACAAGGGTGAGCACACTGAAGCACTGTATGGTCAAGGAAGCTCACCCTGAACCAAACTTTCACAGCTTACTGGCTTGAGGAACCTGGGAAGGGGGCCAGCCTTGGACACTGACAGCCTTATTGATCCCACAGCTCACAGACTGGAGTGGGTGGGGGCTGCTGCTGCTGCTGCTAGGAGCCTCCTCAACACACCTTTAACCTGAATTGTCCTGAGAAGCAAAATAGGGTTCAGACTAATCTAGAACCAGGGTGAGATCACCCAAACAACGCAAATTATGTACCTTAGATACAGGCAACGTACACTGGGAGGGAGGCCCATTAATTATTCCCTTACAAGTCCTTCCAATTAATTAATAAAGGAGTGGCTTTAGCTCAATCCGTATTCCATGTCTCATGTCTTTATTCCAGTATGTAGCGGCAACATTCTTGCCCCTGTTGTCCTTCCAAAAAAGCCTAGGACCTTAAAAGCTACTCATTGGAGACCAGGCGGCCTATGGAGAGGTAAGTAAAAATGTCCTTTACTTACCTCTCCTGGGCTGTCTGGTCTCCTGCCAGCCCATAGCATGTAGCACATACTCTTTCAGTGGCGCTGCATGCTCTGGGCTGGTGTGGGATAGGATTGGGCTCTTAGTTACCTTCATGGAATCTAGTTCTGTTCTTTTTAATAACTTAAGTATTGTACAATGTACAGTATCTATGCCAGCTCTTTAGCTGGCATTAGTCTGAGGAGACTCTGGGGGTGGGTCCAGGCTGGGAAGGGGAAATAGGATTCCACATGTACAAGTGCCCCAGAAATGCTACCCCTCTCGTCCACTCCCATCCTGGTCTGTACCCTGATCCACCCACGATCCTCCCCAAACCGTCCCCGCCGCTGACTTACAGTACCAGCAACAGTGGAGGATGGCAAAGGTTTTGCCGGCAGTTGGTGCCCTCTGGCCATTTGAATGGTGGAGAAGATTTTGCACTGTGAGCCCAGGTTTTCTGGTGGTGGATTACGAGATAGGCCCAGATTGGATTGGACTATAGCACGATTTGGATTACAGGTCGGTCAGGTTAGATACCGGCTGAGGTCCCAACTCTGATGAGTTGCCAGAGTGGTTCCTTGAATCCTCCCATACTGGTCAGACAGTTCGTTGCACTCCAATAACTTTTTAACATGCTAGAAGCAACATATGCTATACTGTACTATTACAAAGTCACAGAATGTTTCCTGCTGACTCTAAGAAAACTAACTTTGTTGCTTAGTGAACTTAAGCTAAGATAATTGCATATTGGGAAAGTTACATGCAACTGCAAATGCGGCCTTATAATGGGAATTGTTAGGCAACCTGTTTAAGCTGTAAGCTAAACTATTTGCAGAACCTGTTATACACTGATTATTCAAAGTGCTGCAATTATTTGAATTTTCTGTTCTGCACCATCTTTGAATGAGGTAAATTGCATCTTCATTATAAGCAGCCCCATCCTCAAAATACTGCATAGGCTGGAATCCCGGCTATTAGAAAGGGTCTTGTACTGGAACAGCCATTTGAGGCTAAGGATTATTTATTTATTTATTTATTTATTTATTTTGTAATCCTGTTGGGCTATCAGTAGCACTGCCCATGAGTAAACATTGGTATAAATAGATTAGCTGATTTACTTAGAAACAAAAGATTTAGTCACAGGCTTTTGAGCATGCTGGAGAGCGCACTGAGTCTTCATTCTCCACATAACAGCTCTATGTTGCTTCTACCAGAAAAGAAACCACCCACTCCCAGAAGCCTCCAGGACCACTTCTATAGACATGGTGTCAGGGGTTGACCAAGTCAGGCACTAGCCTAGGGCACACACCCATCAGAGAGCCCACATGACGTCAGGCCAATCCCTGAACCCTCAGTATCAATGGCAGTGATATCACCCAGTGCATCATCAGGAGGTGCCACGGGGGGGGCTCCCCCCCTGACTCCCAGCATCTTGGCACCATCCAGGCGCATTGCTAGAGCGAGGCGCAGGGGGCAAACCGCCGGAGGGTGACGCGCGCAGAGGGTGACGCGCACACCCACGCGCGCGTCACTTCCGCTGTGCGCATCGCCCTCCGGAGGCTCCGAGGCCGGGAGAAGGCCTCGGAACGACCTCCCCAGCCGACGCTCCAGGGCCATCTGACAAAGGCCCAGTGCGGCGATACGTAATTTATAACATTTTTCTCGCATGCGCAGAATGTTTCTCGTTGTGCGCGTGCAAGAAAAATGTAATAAATCACGTATTAATGCATTGGGCCTCGTCATTAGGCCTCGGACATTTTGAGGGGGGAACAGGGGGGTCACTAGGGTGGCGCGCGCCCCCCGCTTTGGGGCGGTGCACGCCTAGTGACGCTGCTGGCACCAGCACTGCACTTCTAACGGTAGCAGACAGTAATGTTCAGAGAAGTTCATTGGTAGCCTTTGTAGAAGTGATCAGGATCCTGAACCTGTACGACGAGTGCTTTGAATGTGTCCTATACGCACGAACTGGTTTGTGTCGCTTTTGCTTTTTTCTGAAGACATGTTCTAGCTTCTCATTTTCAATTAAACCTAAAGTGGAGTTGCTGCATTTTGTGTTCAAATTAGTATCCTTCACAAACAACAAAAAAGAAGATATTTTAGATTCATTATTTTTCTGCCTTGTGCAGCTTTGTGTAATGCTTGATCAAAAAAGTTTCTCATTAAAGTGTGACAGTGCTTTATATTAGCGGTACATAAAACTCTCTGGTTATTATACCAAAGGGAAAAAAAGGCAAATGACAGTTGGTGTCAACACTAAACAGCTCAGGGCAAACTGTTTTTTCTTCAATACCTATGTAATTTAATTGAAGTGCAATATTTCATGAATATTAGGAAGCAAGGTTTTATTAAAAATGGCAGGGAAAAGTGAATGCCTGAGTGTTTAGAGTAACAAGCGGTACAAATTTATTCATTCAATACATCACTGAATTATTTAAAACTCGGCTTAAGCACAAGGTCACCGAATAATTTTGGCAAGTGCGCACTTTTGCATGATGCATTTCCATAATTCTACTGCACCTATAAAGTTAATCACAGCTTTGGCATGCGGACTTTTTCATATATTAAACAGAGCCAGATTTAAAAAAAATAATTAAATTAAAATCAAGGGGTGGACTAGCCATAGATGAAAATATTTGTACATTTTAGAAGAACAGTTCCTTTTTCCATTTTAATAAACTTGCTAGCTCATGAAAGTATTACATTCACCACCATGACATTTTCAAATGCTGTCGATTGCTCTCATCCAGCAGCTGTGAAAACCTATAGGAGTCCTGATGAGCTCCTTGAACACAGTCCAGGAAAAAATAATTAATCACAACTCATTTCCTTTGGAAGTAATAAACAGAGACAGAAGCCCTGTCAGATATCTGCTCTCCATGGAGAGCAAACACGTGAGGGGCTCAGAAAGATTTCACCTACTAACCACCATGCACCCTCACTGCTGATGTGCTGACTGATCACACCTGCACAGCCGCATCCAGCATTTGTCTTCAGAGGCAACATAGGAAGCTGCCTCCTGTTGAATTAGACCATTGGTCCCTCAAGCTCATTATTATCAAGTCAGCACGACTGACAGCAGTTCTCTAGGGCTCCAGATAGGGATTTTCCCTTTTCTACCCTATCTGGAGAAGTCAGGGATTGAACCTGGAACTTTCTGCATGCAAAACATGTGCTCTACAAGCGAGCTACCATCCCTCCCAGATGCAAGTTTCTCCCTGCATACAGCATTAGCAGCATCGCTGAGAAGGGTGACACCCAGTGCAGTGTCTACCTGGAAGAGAAAGGTTGGGGATGATGCAATGATGTATTGCATCACCCCTGACCTACCAGGCTTTTTGCATTGCTTATATGTGGAAAGACCGGCTACACTCGGCAGGCTTCGGCTCGAAGCCTGCCGAGTGGAGCCGGACTTCGGCCTGCCCCGGAACCTTTTGGCGCTTTGTGTTCTTGCCAGCCAATGGCAAAAACATGCTTGTCAGCGGGAGCATGTGAGGTGGCTTGGCTCAAAGCGGGCTGGGGCTGCTGATCAGAGTTGCAGTGGCACCCGTGATGGTTGCGCCTAGTGTGGCCCACACCCCTGCACCCCTGCTTGTGATGCCAGCGTGCAGCATTTGCCTCTGCAGTCAAATGCTGAAGATAGGAAGAAACACTGTGTTTATTCAGTGTGATGTCAGTGTGTGTGTGTGGGGGGGGGGAGGTATCATTGGCAGGTGCAATCCCAGAGTCTCTCATGCCTTTGCTGTCCAGGACTGCAAACATCTGAACAAGATCTAGTCACAACTGACTTATCACTGCAATCCTGCACATTTAACCTGGGGGAAAGTCCCCAAATACTGATTGCATTGCATGCCTCATTGCCTCCAAACTCTGTGTCTCTTTGTTTGCAAATGATGTCAGTTGATGCCATGGAGTCTATGTCTCAATAATTCCCTCTAAGACCAAACTAGACCTTATGTTAGTCAGGCCATTAGGCCTGGTGTAGTTGCTTTAAGGTATAAATAGCACATATGTGTGGACCCAATCCAGATCTGAATCACTGGAGGATGTAAGGTCTTTAATGCTACTCCCTGGCATGCTCCTGAGCTTTCTGAAGCCTCTCCAAGGGATGTTTTTACCCTCAACATCATTTTTGTGGCTTTTCTTTGTCAAGAGTTACTTGCAACAAATCACAAATTTGGGTGCAAACAGCAACTTTGTGAGTACAGTTCTCCTCCGTATGGGGTGCTGTTCCTGGAACCCCAGTAGATACAAAAAAAACAACAACAGTGTTATAGGAAAACGGGTGGGGAGCGATGCCACATTCCCTCTTTTCCAGCATCTTCAGTGCTTCCCTCCTTCTGAGTCTGTTTAAACTGACTGAAAAAAAGAAGGGGGGGAATGCTACCTGTAGATGGTGCCAGAGACACCCGGTTGCATTTCCCCCCTTTTTTCAGCAGCTTAAAAAGGCTGGGAAGCGGCTGGCAGGCCCCCGACAACACTGAAAAAAGAGGTAATGTGGCGTGGTCGGACTCCCTTTTCCACAGTTTTGCCACCCATGTTGAGTCAAATCCGTGGGTGGAAAAACCGTGGATAAAAAGATCCAACTTTAGTTGTAAGCTCTCACCACACTATGGTCCAACTCTGGATAAGCCCCTTTCCCTCTTCCAGGGACATGTGGTGAGAGGAGGTCCCTGCCCTCTTTCCTGCATGGCTGCTTTGCTTCAATTAAATCTGCTGGAAAACCAAATCATGAGATTCCGCTTCAGAGATGCATTCAATGCCACATCCAGTCTGGCTCTAATAGCCTCCATACAAAATATAACCTCCACATCGATGTCCAGGGGAAAGATGAAGGAGCATTCACACATGTAAATCCTCACCTTCAGTCGGAAATTGTACAGACACGATACAGTTTCACCTCCTCAGTGAGTACTAGATCCTAAGTCCATTGATTTCATTCAATGGTTTTTACCGTAAGCTTAAGCTTAAATTTAAACTTAAAAACTTGAGCTTAAATTTAAGCTTACGTTGCTCCAGCCTTGTTCAGTTGTGACTCACCTGGTGGATCTCCTTGTAGAACAAATGGTTGGAGTTGGGGGGCACACTAAAGTGCCCAGCCTCCAGCATCTCTCTGCCCCTTAGGTGCACCCCCATCCCACCCCTTGCTGCTCTCCATGGTTACAGTATTTGTCTGAAGAGACAAATGCTGTACTTGGGGATACAATTTCCCCATGATCTGGAATGCTGGGCTCTACTAGCTCATGTTAGCCACCCTGAGAGCCCTTTGGGCTAAAAAGCAGGTACTGTATACCTGCTTGCTATATGACTCATGAAAATTGTTGTTTTACAGCCTGGTAGTATGGTGAAATATTGTTTTACGCCAAACACTTTTTGTTCTTTAAAGCATAGTTGGAAAAAAGCAAAAACAGAAAGGACAGTTGTGGTTTCCTTCATGGAACACATGCAGAAGAGGTATAAGCTCATGCTGACAACATCTACACTGCAAGCAAACTCCCACAATGTCTGTATAAAGAGTCGCCTTAATTTATAATCAAACCGCATTAAAACAGCTTGATAGGTTAAAGGTATCTTAACGTGGGAGTTATTCTGGAAATATTATAATGTGTAATTTTAACCCACTTGAAAGCTCTTTTACACTTAAAAAAAGGCCTTTATGTAAATAATATCACTAACATATCATTTAGACTTGCCCAGAAAAATAATAGGACCATACCGATTTGTATACATAATTCTGTTTGATGGTGCAATGCCTTTCAACATGTGAAAATTCACATATTTTTTTTCAGAAATAATGTCAACACATTGCTGGTGAGCTCACCATGCTGCATGTTGAGGCAGTTATGGCCTGATCCAGCCTAAGTGGCTATATAGTGCTTTGCAACAGCGTGAGTTTTGGACATGCCAGCGGCCGTCAGGACGCCCACTGGACCAGGTACATCCAGCACAGTGGTGGGGTAAATGTGGAGGAGGGGTTTAATAGGGCAGGGGGAGGGCAGCAACGGGGGTCGGGGATGGTTGGATCAGGCCCAGGAGGGGGGCGGGATCAGTGGCACTGGTGTATGTAGTATCAACCCCCCTTCTCCAGCATGATCAACACAAACTTGCATAGATCAACACAAACGTGCGGCAGTGATATCACTGGCACAGGTCTGAATTGACCCATTGCAGCTGCTGGGGCACTGGCGTCGCTCAAGATGGGGTGGAAAGCTAAGTTCTGCAGATTACTCTCCTGCGCATTGCTTTACCTGTGCACCCCCCCCCAATAAAGCACGCCACACCGAGGTCTGGGTTAAGGGCCACTTTTATTAAACTATTTAACATAAATAACAATAATACCTGCAGCAGAACTCTAACTGGCTTCTATCCCAGCGTGCGGGTTTCTAGGATGGGGAAAACGGCACCTAGCCGTCTACCTCCCCTGTAATCTCATATCGGGCATGACATCCTGGCTCAAGCCCAGCTCGGTCCACGACCGTGCTGGTCTATCACTGCCAACCCCGAAGGGTTGAGGCGGCTGGGTAGCACAGGCCTCTCCAGGAAATCCTGAAGGTGGTCTTTACTACTCCAGCCCTAGGGTTTGCCAGCCAGCCTCACCGACCCGGAGAGGCATCGTCTGAGCGGTCCTGGCTCACCCTTTGGCCATGGTCCTTCCCTGGCTACCCTACCCGCACGCTTACCTGCTAAAAGTGACCGGGTGAATTAATCTAAACACCTCCCACTCTCGGAGCAGTTTGGGGTAGGCGAAAAACCCTCAGCCAACAGCCAATCAGGCTGAGAGAAAAAATTCCTACCCGGTCCCCCGAAGGACGGCCAGCTAGTCTCAAACTGCAACCGGGAGGGAGGGTTGGGGCTTCGGCTCCCCAGGCGCGACTGAGGGGAAAGCCGATGCACGCTGGCTTCTCCCCTCAGCCCCGCCCTGGCCCCACCTGGCAGCCAATCGGCTGTCGAGACCCCAGCCCTCATTCCGGCGAGCGTGGGCGGGGCCAGGCAAACACGCCGACCCGCCGAAGGGGTGGGTCAGCGTCATTCTCTCCGCTGACGGGCTCCTATGACGAGGGGGCGGGGCGCCTCGTGCAGGAGAGTAACGGTGGGGTGGAAAGCTGTAGAACTTAGCTTTCCACCCCACCTCGAGCGACACCAGTGTGCTGGAGTTTACCTAGGAGCAAGGAGCCAATGTCCCCTTACCCCAAGGAGACATCTAGCATGCAAAAATCCCCGTGTGATGCATCACAGCCCACCAGGGGCATTGCTATAGCATGGCGGGGGGTACGGCAGGGGTGACATGCCGGGAGGCAACAGGAGGGGGTGATGCGCCAGGAGGGTGATGCACCGGGACTCCCGGCGCATCACCCTCTTGCCGCATCACCCCCTCCCGGCACGTCGTCCCCGGGAGAGCGGAAGGCTGAGCTGCATCTTCTTCAGCGGCTCAGCCGCTTCTAAATAGGACAGGCAAGGTTTTGAGCGGCGCATGTGCACAACACCGTTCGAAGCCTTGCCCTCAGAAGGGCCGAATGAAGACCCAATTGGGTCTTTGTTCAGCCCTTCTGAGGGCAAGGCTTCAAACGGTGCTGTGCGCATGTGCCGCTCAAAACCTTGCCCGGCCTACTTAGAAGCAACCAAGACGCCAAAGAAGATGCAGCTTGACCTGCCGGCACGGCGCTTCACCCTCTCAGTGGGGTGAGTACCAGGCAGGGTGACGTGGCTGTAGGGGGCGGGTGACATGACTGGGGTGGGTGGGTGACACGGCTGTCTGTGGGTGGGTAACATGCCTGGGGGGGGTGACGTACCGAGCCGGGTGACTCTGAGCCCAGGGTGACGTGCCAGCTCGTGACGCCACTGCAGCCCGCACTGGTGTCACTGCTTCGCCATACGGGGATTTAGTTAGGATTGGGCTGTTAGTCTGATAAAGTGTAACAATGCAAGCCTATGCATGTCTTTGCAGAAGTAAGCCCCATTGAGGTCAGTGGGACTTATTCCCATGTAATTGTATCTAGGTTTGTAGCCTAAGCCTTTCTGAACCTTTTATTTGAACAGACTGATTGCTCATTGTTTGCAGATTCATGGGGTACTAGTTACAATGGCTATAGGCTACCTTCAGGTCCAGAGGCAGTGTATCTCTGAATACCAGCTACAGGGGTGCAATGTTGGGAGAAGTATAAGGCTTCATGCCAGACGCAACTGCTGGACCACATTGGGAACAGGATGGTGGTCTAGAGGGGCCTTTGGCCTGATACAGCTACGGTCTTATGTAGTTATGACTAACCATTCTGCATACAAGTTTTGTAGTCTCTTCTTTAAGATTGCGTATGATTGTTTTCTTGTCTCTCATATTTTGATATTGGTTTATAGCTTTTATTCGTAGACCTTGTTCACTACCTCAACTGACTTATTGAAAGCTGGTTGATAAAGCTTTTGAAATCAATCAATATCGTCCCCGTACCCAGGTAAGGGTCCATATCACAACGCTTTTGTCCTTGGCGATATATGCAATCTCCAGTGCCTTGCCACAGGTCAACATAGTCAGTGCTACTTTTTGAGTTAAGCCCAAGGCACACCAAACACGTTTTCCATGTGGCGCGCACGTTGCTCAGGCTGCGTTGCCGCACGCGAGGCACGCGAGGGGGCTGGATGGGACGTAAGCATGTCCCACCAGATTGCAGCCATGTGGGGGTTGCAGAAGCAGGAGGCGGAGGAGCGCTGAGCGAACGGGGTGGGGGGGTGGGGGAGAGAGAGAAGAGGCTGGCCAGGACTGTCCGCTCCTTTCCCAGGCCCACAACCCGGCTTTCCCATCTGGAGAATAGCCACGGACCTGTCAAACAAACAAACACTCTGTCGTTGGATTGCAGAGCGATGGGGGAGCGATGGGGCAAGAACAAAACTCGACATCACCGGAGCTTCCCAGGCCGCTGCTGTGGACTGGTTCCTGCTCTTTCCCCTCTTTGCGCCCACTCTTCCATTAAAGTACCATAATTATAAAGCCAAGACACACAGTCTGTACTCGTGTGTGTTTGTTTTTAATCCAACTAAAGTCACAATATTAAATGGCAGTAAAACTACAAAATAAAACCGGTGGGGGGGGGGAATCAGGAAATGACCGCAAACACTAGATGCATTGGAGAACAGGATGGAGCTTGCTGGCTGCCCCAGGCACATGTTAAATTCAACATGCTGTATTTCTGGATTGCCAAAAACCAACACTGGTGAAGTGATGAAGGTTTGAAAACAGCGCGCTCGTAGTTACTCCAAGCAGGGAGAAAATGGCTGCTTTACTAAAACATTCTGCCCCCTCTTTCCCTTTGATTGGCATCAGCTTTCTTTCCTTTGATTAGCTCAGGCTGCTCTGTGTCCCGCCCCCAGGGGGCTGGAACACGGACGGAACACGAAAAACGTTCCAAAAGCTGGGCATTGCCCAGCGGAGGCATCCACGCATCCATGGCTCCTGGCGGCTCCCGTCAGCCAGAACGAAGGCATGTCATACTGCAAAAACGCATGCACAGCCCAGATGCACCTCTGCGACACACGGAGAACGTGCTTGGTGTGTTATGGGCTTTAGCCGAAGCTTGGACCGTCATCAGAGATAAGTAATATGATTCTTATAACTGCTCAGATCCTTCAGATCTGGGACTTACAGCCTACATTGCTGTATGTAACCATTACTCATCAGGTCTAGCAGAGATGGAACAGTTTGTTGCTATCATTGTATCATCCCATACATTCTTACAATGAACCATTTCTATAATGGTTGTGTTACACCTGTGAGGACATATAAGATCTATTTTGAACATCTCATTTCTTTACAGAGACGATGTTCCTGAACCCCATAGCAGCCCATGGAATAACGAACAGATGTTTAAATATCATCCACCCAGGCTCTGGAGGCTCTGGCAGGAATATATGGCTATCCTGCACTTCAACGCATGCAGAGTTATATTCACAGTTCCCATTAATGCTAATGGAGTAGTGTTAAATCCCTGTAAATCAAGATAAAAACGCAGAAGCACTTAAAAGCCTGTCAGCTGGTATTTAAATACCCTTGATCTTTAATATTCCATAGTGACAACCACCCCTTTGACGACTGTCATGCCAGGAACCAAACCAAGACAAATTTTGAGAGGTTAATAAGCTCAACCGTATTTAGCATGAAAACAGTAACCAGTACTAAATGGGACAGGAGAGAGAAATAGCCAGCTCAATTTCATTCAGTTTGGTGGCACTGAAGTTTCTTGCCGAGTTCCTAGTTGCAGCTCCTATTTCCTTATCCAAGGCAGAGTTACAGGTACATCCTCAGAAGGTACTGGGATTGGAAAGGACAGCACCCCAAATCATGTGTCCATTAAACCAGAAGATGGCCCCCTGTGAGATGCACTAGTAGCATGTCCATGCTAAAGTTTTTCTTTGGTCCAGAGCTCTCTCAGGCACAGTGTTTCCAGGAATCCCAGCATTCATTCGCTGCATTCAAATGTCCCTTAAGAATGCCATTCCTGCCCCTTTCTTGACGACGAGAGCATTTTTGCACTACCTCACCATAATGTGTGGCCAGGGAGCCTAGCTCACCCCCTCTTGAGTGCTTTGAGCAAAGGGGTGGGACATAGCAACACGTGCATATGCCCTCCCTCTTCTTTCTTCAGTGTGCCTCGTGCCATCACCAAGTGCATATGCATTGGCTCTAGAACAGGGGTGGCCAAACTTGTTTAATGTAAGAGCCACATACAATAAACTTCAGATGTTTGAGAGCTGCAATATTTAAGAAGCATTTAAATTCTTAACTATATTTACTCACCATGAACCTTAAACTTATGTTTTAATCCAGTGGACTCTCAGTTTATACCTGGTCAATAATTATAAAGCTTGAACATTTCTTATTTACCTTTTATATATTAATTGTGATGCAAAAAGGAGCTCAGCCAACATATTTCTGAGAGCCGCACATTATATAGCAAAGAGCCGCATGTGGCTCAGGAGCCACAGTTTGGCCACCCCTGCTCAAGAACTCTGTTCTGGGCATTGGTTTTCTTCAGTGGAGTCTTCGAAGGGCTTCCTTCGTCCGGGGATCCAGCTGCTTGTATCATTTTACCATAGTGTCACTGGTAGCATGCATGCATGACAAGTCCAAGGAGCATTCAGCTCAGCCTTGGCCTTGAGTACTGGATTTTATTTAAATCCTGTTCCTCACCTGCAACACTCCGACTCTGCCTGTGTAAACCCTTTGCCCTAGTAACGTTGCACTAATTGCCATTGTAACATTAGATCAGTGCAGCCATGGTCTACACCAATGTTTCTTCAACATATTCAGGCTCCACTGATGCAAAGGGAACTTAGGGCCTCATCCTATACGCACCACACATTCTCAGTCTTTTTCATGCACTGATGTTGACTGCCGTAAAGCAGTCATTGTCAGTCGCAAAAGGCGCTGCGACAGCATTTGGTGTGCTGCCTGCAGCGCGGTTTGGAAGGCCTACGCCCTCCTGCTGCCCGTGTCATCGGAGGCTCTACCACTTGTTGGAGGAGGTAAGGAGAGGCAGGTGGGAGAGGCAGGAGGAGGCGGGGGTGTAACAGGGTGGGGAGGGCTGTAACGGGGGCAGGGAGTCTGCAGGAGGGGTTGGATCCATCGCAAAAGGTGTTGCCGGATCATATCCTCTCCAGCAGCAGCCTCCCACCCCCTTTGTCTCCTCGAACTTGCGCTAGCAAAATGCTAGCACACAGGTCCAAGGAGACCCACTGCAGGTTGGGAGACTTACGCAGGGATAAGGGGATTTAAAATATCCTTTCCCTGCTGAAGCCTCCCGATCTACCCCCCCCCAATAGGATGCGGTGGTCACCATTTTGACTTTGCTGCATTGCCGTGTGTGTGTGTGTGTGTGTGTGCGTGTGTGCATGTGTGTGTGTGTGTGTGTGTGTGTATAGGATTGTGCTGTCAGGAACCTTATTCTCATCTAGCTAACATCATAAGAATGCTGCCTTATACAGAGTCAGACCTTTGGTTCATCTAGTCCAGTATTGTCTACCCTGACTGACAACAACTACTGTACCTCGGGTTCCAGATGAGGGTCTTTCTCATCCCTACCAGAGAACCCGTGCTGTGCAATAGAACTACATCCTCTCCCCTATTATTGCATGGCAAATGTGCTTAAATACTTTTTGACTTTCCAGATTGCAACTCGGAGTGCATATGTCTCGTTTCTTTTTAATACGGTGAAAATACACACCTTCCTCACAAACCTCTCAACTCCACTATACTGTTTAATCAGTCCCATTAAAGGCTATGGGCCTGTAATGGGTTCCCTGTTTCCCTCTGTGGAAGCAGTATTCTGATTTAGTAATAAACTCAATGGAGCTTCAAATCCAAACTGATCATTAGCTCAGTTAAACTAGAAATGCCCAACAGTACGTGAATGTCATGTAAAGCTAATTATTCTGTGCAATTGTTTTCCTCTAGTGTCCTTTTTGTTGGAATGGAGGGGAAGGATCACAAGAGAGACTGCCAATCTCAGCTGTAACCTGAAATATTTTTTTTAAACACCCAGCTCACACAGTTGTGCTGGCAAACATACTCTGATGCACCTGTTTGATCTATGCAAAATATGTACTTATTTTGCATAAATAGAGGGTGCTGTCATGCTCTTTGCTGCAACTTGCACTGGCCAGCATCTCCTGAAGTGTAGCAATCTTTCCCAGCCAGGCACTGTACATTGCTACACTTGGATTGAAAAGGCAGATCATATTCCAGATAGAAAATATGGCCTTGTAACAATTTCAGATAACCTATCAGTTTGACATAAGTGCATCCTATGCATTATTTTTACTCTGTCTGGAATTAGAAGAATTTAAATGTTTGAAGAGAAATATCCGAAAAATATTTGCAATGCAAACTCTGTGCCAGGGCACACTTGTGTGATGTGTTCAAGTACAACCTGGATAAGTAAGCCACCATGTTGGATCTATCCAGTACTCTATGTTCTTTGTAATGGGAGAAACCACTTTTACAGTCCAATCCTATGAGGGCCTTACACTGCCACAACTAGTATTCTGGCAGTGTATGCTCCTTTACAGCTGTTGCAAAACACAACATGCCATTTTGCGTAGCTAGGCCACCGCCACAACCGGGTGGGCAGAACGGGACAGGGAGGGGGAGGAACGAGGAGGAGATGGGGTGGGAAGGAAGGTGGATTAAGACCGGGAAGGGGGAGGTATTGGTGGCAGTGGCACCACCAATATCCTATCCTTATTTCCAGCCTTGATCCGTCTTCCTGCATTCACATGAACGTGCTCCAATTATATATAGCTAGTGCAGGTCTGATAAGAACCAGCGGGGTGGCGACGAGGGCTTACCCCCAGACAAGGGAACACATGTTCCCTTACCCAGAGGAGACCTCCAGGACTGCCTCCCTGCAGGATGCAGCTTGCGCTCCATTGGCGCAGCTGCTTAAGCGGGGAGCGGGTTAATAGGATTGGGCTGTTAGCTTCGTCTTTCTAGAATTGTCTATCTATACAGGAACATTTCAAGAAAGAAATGCAAAAAAAATATGCAGGAACATTTCAAGAAAGAAAGAATGCTCTGGGATTCACTGATGCATTCCATGCTATGACTGACAGGTGTAAAAGAATCCCAGGAGCATTATATAACTCAGAGAGCACAGTCCCATCCTTAAATTTTGACTGACTGAATGAAGGAAAGGTGTGATGCCAAAAAGAAATAGTTTCTAAGGGCCCAATCCTATCCAATATTCTAGCGCTAATGCAGCCATGCCAACGGGGCATGCACAGCAACCTGAAGTGGGGGGGGGGAGTCACGGAGGCCTCCTCAAGGTAAGGGAACATTTGTGCACTTACCTTGGGGCTGTATTGTAGCTGTATCGGCACTGGAAAGTTGGATAGAATTGGGCCCTAATTCTTCTAACTGGTCTGCCCTGGGTTGCAAAACAGCTTCCCACCCATGTCTTGTTCTGGAAGTGGACTGATCTGTATGATTATTTCTTTTCCCTAAGGATGTAGCCAAGCCCTTGAGAACCCCCATTTTGGAGCATGGCAGGGGCTAGAATTCAGATCATGTTGCTCATTTCGACCTCAACTCTGGCTGCAACTCACTGCTGAGCAGTACCTTGTTATGTGAAATGAATATATATTTTGTCTCCCACATGTGGTTCCTTTTAGCCTGTGCCATCAAACTGCACCCACTCAAGCTGCCTTGGGATATGGCACATCTGTCAGCACAGAGTAAGGATTTCCCTTTGTTAGTTATCATTATTTTAAACAGCTTCTTCTTAACCTGGCCTTGCAGTTTTGCACCAGCAGCCTGCTACAAAAGAAAACACTGCAGTCTGCAGGAAAAGAAATCTGCTTGGCCTTGCGTTTGGATCACGCGGCCATTCATTTTTTTTTATTTTCACAGCGCAAACATTCAAAGGGACAACAGGCAGAAGCCGACATTTAAAATCATCAGTAAAAGGCATAATAAAATGTTGCAGGCTTTTACAAGGTTAACATTTCCAGAACTCATGACAATAAGAAAGCCATTTAGTTCTGAGTCCGGGCAAGTATATGAAGGGATGGTCCTTGTTGTATTTTGATCCTAATAATGTATTCAGTGTATTGACAACTGCACTTGATTGGAATTTATTTGAGAAGAATTTAAATAAAATAAAGGAAGAGTCGGTAAGTTTCAAGAAACCTTGAGCTTTCTCTCTGCTCTTATATAGCTCTTCTAAGCTCGCCTAGTAAGATTGATCCTGAGACCATGCACGAAACATCCATCAGTTTCAGTTTTCCAGTCAGCTGGAGAAGTCAACTCTATTCTGTTTCCTTGAATAAGTCTGGTGGCTTGACTGAGTTCATGGATCATTAACTACTAAGAAAGCTGTTTTTCTTAACCTGTAAACCAGACTGGGAATATCCTTGTAGTTGAAATAAACCGAAGAATTTGTCTGTGTCTGTGTCTCAATATTTTGCTGAAATAAGAGCATTAATTCTCAACTATAGCGTGACATATCTGAAATATTTATTTCTAGACAGACTTTTGCCTGGAGACCTCAAGGAGGTTTGGAATTCAGTAAAAAATAAAAAAAATCAAATACAAGATCTATGAAAATCACAAACACACCAAAGCCTAAAACACACAGATAACAGTGACAAAAATCAACAGAACATAAGAAAACCAACAGCAATACCTCCATATTACACACACAGCCAAAGGGCTGGGTAAACAAAAACAATCTTTAATAGCACCTGGAATGCAAAAAGGGAGGAAGCAGTATTCAGGGTTGGTGCTATCATGAGGCCAACTAGGTAGCTGCCTAAGGCACAGACCTCAGAGGGGCGCAGTACTGACCTTTGAGGGGCACAGTTTTATGCGGATTAGTTTTTTTAACCCATGTAAAAAATGCAACTGATTTTTTTTTAAAGATACCACAACAGTGCTATGGAGTATAATTAATAATAAAGTCTTATGAAAAAAATGGGGGGGGGTGTTTGTGCCAGTAGTTAGCCTTGCCTAGGGTGCAAAATACCCTGGCACTGGCCCCGACAGTATGAAGTTCTGCAAGGAGGAGAAAGTAAGTCTCTTTCCCATGTTCACAACAGTTGTACCTCGATGGGTTTTGCTACATGGAGCGGAGCCAGAATATCTTGTCTGGTGAGAATATCCAGAATATCTTGTCTGGTGAGAATATCCAGAATATCTTGTCTAGTGAGGAAAATCATGATGAAAATACTGCTGCAAGGCTGGTTTTGGGATACGCAAAATGTCGTCTAGACTAGAGACTTTTGTGTCATTTGCTTTCAATAGGGTTAAAGGCAAAAAGTTCTATGTGGAGAATTTTCAAGATTATACTCTGGGGGTGGGTTCTGGCGAGCAAAGTGACACACACACTCCACCTCACCTCATTTTTTCAATGCCTGACGCTGCATCAGTGGAGGTATTTATCTTGTCAACTGGTTGCCACTAATTTTTTACCCATAATTTTCCCTCTGATCGAGTGTCTTCATGTTCAATCATTCCAGGAGAACGAGAAGTGGGGAAGACGATGGTTTCCAGCCACTGAGAGGAGCACCACAGGTGGTGTTGGTTAGGCTCCTGTCCTTCTTTTGTTAATCACTTGGGGGGTGGAAATTCATCTGAACCAAGCTTCTACATGCATTGCTTATCCATGTGCCATGTGTGTACACATCTTTGAACATGTGGACCTATGTTGGTTGGAATACCAGTTCAATGAAAGCAGTTCAGCCAAAGCATAGAACAAAGAGTTCCGTTTTACGATCTCTTTGAGAATGTAACAAAGAGGTAATGCTTCTGGTCTCTAGAGAAAAGCTTTCCATAGCTTTGGAGTCATAATGAACAAAGCATGGCTCTTAAGCTGTATCTTGACCTGCTGTAAGCATGGAATGAACACCATTGGAAAGACCACATTTGGGGAGTGGGCTCATTTCAGATCGGTTCAAACACTGTTTCATGCTTATAAAGGAGTTTGCACAAGCTCCTGTGTTGCACAAGCAGAAAAACATTGAGTTTCATTTCATTTCATTTTTTCTCATGTGAATGCTCCATGGAAGAAGCCTTCAATGGGCACTAGGGTACTTTGGATCCAATCCAGTTTTAGTTCAGAGGATTTGAGGCATGCCATGTTTATATGGATCAATTTCTCTTGATAGTGAGGGAAACGTGGAACAGATTGGCAGCATGAAGGACATAGATGGACAACCAGGCCCATACATTGTGGGGTGGAGGGCCTGGGGAAGATCTGACCTAAATGACCTTGGAGCCTAAAACAGCATCCACATTTTCCACACACTCCTTTTTTAAAAAGTTGAAACCACATGATCTTTCCACGTCCCCCTTACCACTACCAGTCTGATTAGAATTAGCGGACAGGCAGTGGAGGAGACTGCAGCAAAGGTGGCAGTGAAGAGAATGTGCAAGTCTGTTCCAATCACTCCCTGGAAGGCGAGTGCTTGGAACAGGATTTCAGCTGCCTCCCAGTGACTTATGCCATCCGCACTGCAGGAAAGGGTGGTTTGCTGCCATTCTGATCCTCTTCTCTCTGGCTCTCCTTTCAAGAGAGCCAGCAAGAAGAGGATCAAGGTGAAGAGGCAACAGGCTCTGGCTCCTCCATTGCTAAGCAGGACCCCTTCCAATAATGGCAGGACCCCTTGAATGATAGTGAAGTAATTCTTACAGAAGTGAGCACCACGTAGCCAGATTGCACACCTTAGACACTTGTGATAGTCAAGAGCTTGACTACTTTGTACATGTTGACTTCCAGCTTTAGCTTAAAAAGGTTGATGAATAGTAAAAATCACTTGCATTAAGAGCAATATTCTACACTGAATGCAATATGCTACATCAGGGAACTACATTTTTTTCAGAGCGCAATTCAAGGTACTGGCTTTAACTTTTAAGACCATAAAAGCCTTTGGACCAGAATATCTGAAGGACTGCCTCCTTCCCCCCCCCACCCACACACATGAAACTGCCTGTCCTCCCGCATCACCTGAAAGTGTTCTTCTATGTCTTTCACCACCAATGGTAACTCAGGGAAGGGCCTTCTCTCTGGTGGCACCCGCACTGTGGAACTCCCTCCCCTAGGATGGAGGTAAGGTTGGTGCTATTATTACCAGAGATGTCGGAAGCCCGAACGGCGCCTGGCGCGGGGGGCGGGGCCAGCGTCGCGTCACGTCGACGTGCCCCCCCGCCGGAATCGAAGCCATTTCGGAGCCATACCGGCTCAAGGGAGGGCGGGAGGGCCAATCCAGCGCTTCCGTAAGTTCTCCCGATCGCGCCCTCCCGCCCGAGCACCTGGAGCTCCTGCTCCACGCGCTCCACCGTTCTTCCACCGCTGATTATTACCCTTTCAGTGCCAACTCGAGACTTTTCTGTTTCATTCAGCCGTTGATATATGCGGAGCGGCTGGTTTGGTCACATTCTCCTATTCTTGCTGAAGTCATGGTTTCTGCTATTCTTTTTTTAAAATACTTTTTTGATTTTAGTGTACGATAATTGTATATGATTGTATCTTAGTCTTTGTTGGAAGCCATCTTGAGCTCCTTTCTAGTGAGAGGGGAAAATGTGGGGTAGAAACCTTTTATATAATAACGATTATAATAATGATACATAGTTGTAAATAACCCAAGAAAAGTTTCTCCTTATGCATTTTCTTTCAAACTCTAGTTCTCTGAGAGTAAGATAGCAACAACAACAAAAAATTCTCTTGGCACAGCAGGGTAGAAGGGTTGTGCCATATAAACTTAAAAGTTGAACTATAATCCCTCAATCTGTTGGAAGATAGCTTCCATTAAGGATAGTATGCCAACCAGCTATACCTTGGGGAACATACGAAAAGGGCTTTGTGATAAAGCACAGATGGTCCAAAATCCGGCCCAATGGTAGCTGCAGGAGCTGACAAGTTTTTTTTTTTGTTTTTTTTTTAGGGGGGAATGTGGAAAGGAGAATTGGCAAAGCTTCAGAATAAGACAAAAACATATAAAGCAGACTGAAAATAACCTCAGGCAACAATTACCTCTTTAAAAAAATGCGGAGGGGGTAAATAGTGAGACAAATGGCTAAATCAGTATAATTACCGTAGCAAGCCTCTGAGGATTGTGACAGCTTCAGATTTGCTTTATCCTTCATATTCTCCTTTTAATAATGTCTACAGGAAACTTTGACAAAGTCGTCAGAAGATAGTTAATGCAAATAGTCTTAAAGGGAAGATGAAATGTTCATCAAATGAAGTCAGAGTCAATACACAGGAAAGGATGGGAAGAACTGTACAAAATTATATGGGGAAGAAGAGGAAGGAAGTCTGTATTGTTCCAAGTGGGGGGGAAAGTGACGTAAGTGCACATGCTTTAAAACAAACAAATATTCCACCTTCGATGTTTATCATGCTATTCAACAAGAAAGCTTAGGCTTTCTATAACTACATTGTTCATTCCTTGTTCAGTCGTTAAGTCGTGTCCGACCCTTCGTGATCCCATGAACCATATCCCGCCAGGCCTTCCTGTCCCCCACTATCTTCCTGAGTTCGCTCGTTTTCATGTTCGTTGCATCGGTGATGCTGTCTAACCATCTCATCCTTTGCCTTCCCCTTCTCCTTCATTCCCCTTCATTCCCCTTCGTCCCCTTCATTCCTACTTTGCTTCTTGTACTGTTCTGCATTTGACTAAGTGGTTTTAGTTAAGGTTATTTCATTAATATTGTTTAATGTATCTTCTATGTTCATTTTTTGGTCCCAATATTTAACAAGGGTACTTAAGGGACAGGGCAATCCTGTGCATGCTTATATGGTGTGGAAGAGAGTTTGTGTAGAGTTGTGGCTAAGGGACTGAGCTGGAACTCACAAATGCCTTCGTTGGCATCTTGCCTCTGCCATGAATTCACAAGGTGTACTGGGGCAAGTGGGCGGAATGGGGTGGTAACAGGTTGGGCCCAAGAAGGGGGCGACCACCGAATCCTAAACTTCTTCCCGGGCCTGATTCACCTGTGGACTTGCGCCAGCTATTGAGCTGGCTCGGGGCCAAGTTGACCCATAGTGGCTGCTGGGGAATGCCCCGAGGAGTCCACCATATGTCAAAACTCCCCCACAGGATGCAGCAGAAGCTTTGTTGTGTGGCTCTTTGGTTCGCTGTGTTAGGATTGGGCTGCCCACCTTATACCTTTAATGTAATAAGTACATTTAAAAAACCTTGATTACTTATTAAATCATAAATCCTAGGTAACTTAATTTTTAATATCCAGGTTATTTTAGTTACTGATCAACCTGTGTGGTAGCCGTTGCCCGCTGGGAATGACTCTGACTGGCAAGGGTGAGGGGTCGCTTACACGCACTTAGCGGTGTCCTGCTCCACTTATGGTTCTGCGCCACCCTTGGAACACTAGTGCACCTTTGTGCCTCCCCCTCCTCCTCATCTAATTGCTGGGTAAAGGGGAGGGGGAAATCTACTCCAACAGTAGCTTTTTCTGAAGATGTATGCTATGGAAGTTTCTCAATTACTTTCAAAGACCAGAAAAAATATTTTTTATAAAATTATTTTGTCTGTGTGGGAGCTGGACACATCTTTTAAATGTTTATTGGCTCATCTTCCTTTAGGCTGTTCCAGTGCTGAGAGCTTTGCTCATAGATTTTCTTATTCATGTACTTAACAAGTACTCCTGAAATAGGATGGCATTTCAGATGTCATTAACAAGTGGCATGGAACTGCATTTGGTCATTTATCCCTAATAACAAGGGTCAGAAAGCTGTTGATGTAAACAACAGTGATAATGCCAGAGCGATTTGACATCAGTTGCAATTGGGCAAGGTGATCTTTCTCCGGTAATAATCCTATAATAATTTCTCCTGTAATAATCTTTCCTCTGATGGGCATGTTTACTCCCCTTGACATTGCAGCTTCAAGTGGGAATCTGACATTCAGATTTAGATTTACTCACCTGTTTGTCTTTTTTTTAAAAATCTGGTGAAGATAACTGACTTACATTTAAAGAGTTGTCTACATGCAAGCTTTTCAGATCAATTTATTGATCTGCATTTTGTTAGCTCATTAAAGAAAAAAAGTGATGTGTACATTTAGAACTAGTTATTTCAGGTGAGAAACATCACATTTTGTTGTCTGACAAATGATAGCTTTAAAACAAGCTGTATGGGAGATTTATTTACGCAATATTTTGAATATCACCATGGCAACTAGAACAAGTCATCACGTATATGTTAGATACAAAACAACCAGGAGGAGTTTGTGGAGTTGATGATCTATGTACATAGAGTCTATGATTGTACTATGATACAGAGTTAATAGGAAACTTTCATTTCTTAATAAAGAACAGAACAGTTTTTTTCTTTTTCTTTTTTGGTCTTTCTGTGCATCAGGTATTGCTACTGTCCCAGAATTTAAAAAAAAATGTTGCCGTTTGCAAAATATAAGTAACCTGTATACTATAATCATAAGAGAAGCTGAAAATGAAAAGTAAAAAGGATTCCTTCGAAAATTTAAAATGTCTTATATGACATTGCTAATGTATATGCATCATGTTATTGTAGTTCTATGTAACTCATCCCTTTTTGCCTTTCATTATCATTATCCTCAAATTCTGTATGTCTAACAGCCCAATCTTATCAGAGGCTTATGGTGGCAGATCTTGTGATCTGCCACCGTAAGTCCTGGACATATGCCACAAAAGCTGGGCCACTGTGTCATGCGCTCCAGGACCATCAGTTCAAGGCCCTGCACATGTGACAGCAGCTCACAGATGCCACCAGAGCAGGTACGTAGGTGGGGGGGGCGGTTCGAGGTGGAAAGCCGGCCAGACAGGGGGCAGTTTGGGGTGGGAGGGGAAGGATCTCAGTAGTAACCACGCATGCTGAGATCCTATCTCCCATTTCCTCACTCCCAACTGCCCCCTGATTCTCCTCAGACTTACTCCAGCTAAATAGCTGGCAATTGGCCATTGGAAGCTAGGTGGCCTATGGGAAGGTAAGTAACAAAGATTTTTTTACCTCTCCTGGGCCACCCCCACATAGTATGCAATATGCACGCCATCAGTGGCACTGCATGCTATGGGCTGGGCAGGGGGGGCATAGAATTGGGCCTTAACGGAATGTCTAGATAGGATTCTCTAGCAACATGTGACAAATCAGTTTTAATCATGGTTGGTGGACTTCAGTTCAAGTGATGTGTTAACGTTGCTGACTCTACTCACACAGTCAAAATCAGCACTTTGAATTGCACCCGAAACAGATCTGCAACCAAAGTAGCTGATAAAAGCAGAGGTGTGATGTGCTAGCCATACCTTCTGCAAGCCAACAATTGTACAGCAGCATTTTGCACTAGTTAATATTTCCAAGCAGTCTTCAACGGCGACCCCATGTTGAGTGCATTGCAGTAATCCAAAAGTGATGTAACCAGTTTGTGGACAGCCATAATCAAGGCCGACTGGCAAAAAAAAAGGTCACAGATAGAGCACCAACCTGTGCTGGGCAAAAGCACCTGGGCCACAGCTGGCACCTGGGCACCTAGAGGCACTCCCAAAGGTATTAGGAGAGCATCTGAAGAGGATATTGCCTATCATATTATTCCAATGCCCAGCCTAGCAAAACAGCTGTTGCAGTGAATACAATGTGGCATTTCTACTTGATGCTTTTATTCAAATTGGCTTAGAGATGAGCCTTGTCACACCAGTTGAAAACTGGCTTAGAGGCCCAAAGTAAAGGTTAATGAAAAACAACAGTGTGTTCAGTTTGGTGAGGAGCTATCAATTAGAGTGCCAGCAATCAATATTTCAGCACCATCAGTCCTGAATACAGTGATCTGAGAAGTGGGATAAACAGCCTGGTTAATTAAATTTGTAGAGGTGATAAATGGGGGTGGGTGGAAGGGGGCCTGGAAGATGCTGGGAATGTTGGCGATGATGGAAAATTCATACATACTCCTTTCTTAATTGTCAGTCTATTTACAGAATCTGATTTATTCCCAAAAACGTTAGTATCAATCATTCCCACAAAACACACTAAAATAATTTTAAACCTTTTAAACTGAAAAGGGGATTTTGTTTGTGAATACCTGGAGGAAAAATAATAATAATAATAATAATAATAATAATAATAATAATAATAATAATAATAATACTACCACCATTGGAATAGCAAAAAACGGTGCTTTTAGGAACATCTTACATATTGCATCGATACCTAGTTGATACTTAGGTTTCAGGTCAAAACTTGTATCCACTATTTAGCACCAGTCAATGACACTTTTTAATCTATCTGACTGTGTTCTATGAGGTTTTTAATAATAATAATAATAATAATAATAATAATAATAATAATAATAATAATAATAATAATAATAATTCCTTTGTAGAATAACGTTTTATCCACCTTGCTAAAAAAAGAGAGCAATTTTATTGGAAGTAAATAATATACTGATATATTTGTGGTGATGACGGATTTGGAGCCAGAGCAATCTACAGTGTATCCTAACAAGAAATCTGGCAGCCATCGTGGGCACGGTGCAACGCTTGAGATAAGACACACTCATCACAGTGACAAAAAATGAAAAAGAATCGAAGAATCTAGCAAGCAGAGGGAGTTGCATCCACTGATGCTTTTGGGAAAGGACCATTTAGATTTTCGTTATACCTTGAGATGTATTGTTTCTGTAACATGGAAACTGTGAAAAAAAACACCAAGTACATATGTGTGTGTGTGTTTGCGCGCGTGTGCGCACACATTTTAAATATAACATTATAGGATATTTCCTAAATGCTCCAATTACTTCCTCTACATTATTTCAATAAGTCTGACAATAATCACGTAGGACAGATTTGCATGATTTCCCTGTTATATGTGGCTGAGATAGTGGCTTGTCCAGAGCTACTCAATGGTGAATATAAAGCAGATTTAAGTTATTACCAGGAACTTCAGCCTTATGCCATTTAACTATATAGAAGAAAAATAATAGTTGGCCAAAGAATGTAAATTCTTTGAGTATCTATGAGTAGATACTCAACAAATTTACCTTCTTTGGCCAACTATTGGTTAATTTTGTAGAAAATTATATTTTGTTAATTGTTTATGCTTCCGTAGGGAAAATTGTTTATGTTTCCGTAGGGAAAATTCTTTTTTAGTACTGAAACCCGGCCATGGAAATGTTGACAGTGATATCAATGGAAAGAACCTGATTGAAATAAGCTCTGAGGAGGATGGAGTTCAAGTGATCACTTTTACCTGTGCACCCCCCCAATAAAGCACGCCACAACGAGGTCTGGGTTAAGGGCCACTTTTATTAAAACTATTTAACATAAATAACAATAATACCTGCAGCAGAACTCTAACTGGCTTCTATCCCAGCGTGCGGGTTTCTAGGATGGGGGAAACGGCACCTAGCCGTCTACCTTCCCCGCAATCTCATATCGGGCATGACATCCTGGCTCAAGCCCAGCTCGGTCCACGACCGTGCTGGTCTATCACTGCCAACCCCTAAGGGTTGAGGCGGCTGGGTAGCGCAGGCCTCTCCAGGAAATCCTGAAGGTGGTCTGTGCTACTCCAGCCCTAGGGTTTGCCAGCCAGCCTCACCGACCCGGAGAGGCATCGTATGAGCGGTCCTGGCTCACCCTTTGGCCTTGCCCACCTCATGATGTATACCAAGGTCCTTCCCTGGCTACCCTACCCGCACGCTTACCTGCCAAAAGTGACCGGGTGAATTAATCTAAACACCTCCCACTCTCAGAGCAGTTTGGGGTAGGCGAAAAACCCTCAGCCAACAGCCAATCAGGCTGAGAGAAAAAATTCCTACCCGGTCCCCCGAAGGACGGCCAGCTAATCTCAAACTGCCACCGGGAGGGAGGGTTGGGGCTTCGGCTCCCCAGGCGCGACTGAGGGGAAAGCCGATGCACGCTGGCTTCTCCCCTCAGCCCCGCCCTGGCCCCACCCGGCAGCCAATCGGCTGTCGAGGCCCCAGCCCTCGTTCCGGCGAGCGTGGGCGGGGCGAGGTAAACGCGCTGACCCGCCGAAGGGGCGGGTCAGCGTCATTCTTACGCTCATTACCTGAGCACCCCCCAATGATCACAACAGACAGAGACTTGGATTAAGGGTAACTTTATTAACTGAACAACATGTGGAAAACTGCAGCAGGGAATATATATAACCCCCAAATAACGTGCGGGCCCTAGAATTGGGGGAAACGGCATCTAGCCGTCTGCCTCCCCCTGAGTTACCCTTGGGCGTAACATTCTGACTCCAAGCTATCCTCAATCATAGACTGAGAAAGCCTATCACAGCCGACACAATGGGTCGAGGCAGCTGGACCGCGCAGACTCCCCCAGGCCAAGCCGTATGGTTGTCTTTGCTGATCCAATCAAGGGGCTTGCCAGCCAGCCTCACCGATCCAGTCCGGCACCATCTGAGTGGTCCTGGCTCACCCCTTGACCTTGCTTACCTCCGAATGTACACCAATTGCTTATCTTATCTACCCGGCCCGCACGTGACCTGCCAACCCCCCAGGGGAAATACCTAGCAATAAACCACCCATCCCAACATCCAGTCTGGGGTAGGCGAAAAAACCACTAGCCAGGCCCAATATGGTTAATGGCAAAAAATTCCTACCCGGCTCTGTAAATCAGCAACCAGCTAATCTCAGACTAGATGAAAGGGAGGGTGGGCGGGGCTCAAGAAGGCGCCGACTGAACACGCTCGGGCAGCATGATGCTCCCGAGCGTGCAGTCGGCCCGTCCCACTCCAACGTTCCCAGAAGAGCCCGGGAAAGCAAGCCTCCATCTGCTGCTGCTGGACGGGGCCAGGCAACAGCGGGCGACGCTACAAGGTGCGTCACCCCCTTTACCTGAGCACCCCCCAATGATCACAACAGACAGAGACTTGGATTAAGGGTAACTTTATTAACTGAACAACATGTGAAAAACTCCAGCAGGGAATATATATAACCCCCAAACAACGTGCGGGCCCTAGAATTGGGGGAAACGGCACCTAGCCGTCTGCCTCCCCCTGAGTTACCCTTGGGCGTAACATTCTGACTCCAAGCTATCCTCAGTCATAGACTGAGAAAGCCTATCACAGCCGACCCGATGGGTCGAGGCAGCTGGACCGCGCAGACTCCCCAAGGCCAAGCCGTATGGTTGTCTTTGCTGATCCAATCAAGGGGCTTGCCAGCCAGCCTCACCGATCCAGTCCGGCACCATCTGAGCGGTCCTGGCTCACCCCTTGACCTTGCTTACCTCCGAATGTACACCAATTGCTTATCTTATCTACCCAGCCCGCACGTGACCTGCCACACGGGGGGGTTAGCCTAGAGCTTAACCCCCACCGCCCCACGAACCCAAAAGGCTCCTAATCCCCTGCTGGAAATCAAAAAGGAAAATGTTGGCCCCAGCCTCGGAAAGGTGCACTCTGTCCTCTAAAGAGGTTCGGGTCAGAAAAATAATATTTGGGTGGAAGATGACTTCCCCACCCATTTCCCGTATATATTTCTTCAAGTACCGGTTGGTCTTACGACAGGCTAAGTCTAACAAACGAGGTTGGACAGCCCCCCTCCAAACCCTATGTGGGAGCATGTCTGACCAGAGGATAACAATCCCTGGCAGCCAAGATCTAATAATGGCAAGGTCCCTACGGACCTGTAGCCTCAAGGACTGATACGTCCTCTGGCCCAGGTCATTTTCGCCAAGGTGTAAAACCAGTAGTTGAGGGGAAGGCCTGGAATCAACAAATTCCTTAATAAGCGGCAACAGCTGACCCCACAGCATGCCCCTCTTGGCCGCCCACCACACCTGCGCAAATGCACCTAAACCTAGCAGGGAGCCAAAGTCACAAGCCGCTGCCCTCCTCCTCGCCCAAAAGACGATGGAATGGTCACAAATGAGGATGCGCACAGGAAAAGACCAGCGACCTGAGGAAGAAACAAACAAATGGTTGGCACAACAACACCAGGCCAAAATAACCATATATAGCCACCCAATGGGTCCCCTGCGAATGCCCATGGCATGAACACAGTGATGACCATCCCTCAAGCAAGTCACGCAGCGGATCACCATCGGCCAATCCGGCGCAGCAATGCCAGCCCCAAATAACAATATAAACAGCCAACGAATGGTCCCTGCGAATGCCCATGGCATGAACGCAGTGATGACCGCTCCTTATGCAAGTCACAGTTTGCGGATGTACCCCTTAAACGCAGCGGATCGACATCAGCCGATCCGCTGAATGGAGGCGGACGGCAGGCCTGAATGGGCTGCCAAAGAGGCCGCACCGATTCTAAATGGATGCAAGCCGTAATCACTAGGGACGTGACCCAGGTGAACTAGTCCCCTCCGAAAAGACCCGAAATTGAAATAGGGTCAGTGGTGAACCATCCAAATGACAGAACAAACCACCAGAAACTGGGGGCCTCATCCGAACATAACTCTCTAGGGCAGAAACCGGGCAAAGGACACCCACTTCTGCCCTACACAAAACACCTTCCGCCCTTTTGCCAACTGGTCAGTCTTAGATAGCCTTAAGGTCAACGTGACCGACTCCCTCGAAAAGACCAGATCTGTGGCCGCAAAGACCCAGCTGAGGTATCCCACTTGAATCCTGCCAGGACTTCACTGGGGCGGAAAGCACCAAAATTAGCGTGAAACTAACGGCCTAGAACATAACCGCATCAAACTGTGAGGTACACAAAACATTAAACACACCACAGAGCTGCAGGAGCAACCGTGTGGATATGGGTCTGCGCCGGTCAGGTAACTCTGGGTGAACCCTGCACAAACCCTAAAGCATTTTCCGAACCCGAAAATCTGCAGAATAATCCAGCCACCCAGCCGCTCTGGACCCAAAGGCCAGGGCAGCCAAGAAGACTCACATGGATCTAACTGAGAAGCCCAGATGCTCTAAATGCAGTATAAAGCACATGAAGTGCTCAGGCAGAATGGGCCAACTGTCAGGCAACCTTGCCTCTTACCAAAATTCCCCAAAAAGGGCTGTAATTACCTGTGTAATTTGCCTGTGTACCTGGCACTAAAGCAGACCACACGAAGGTGTTGGCCTAATCACCCTAGGTGGTCTGGACGTTTGTTGGTTGACAACAAAGACTACAGCTTGGTTGTCACACCAAAAAACGCGCCGTTGCAGGAATAACTCCAGAAAGGTGAGGTCAGAAGTGACCCCAGCCTGGACCCCATACGTGGGCCATGGGGGAGCACAGAACCGTCCTCTAAAATAAACCCCAAAACCAGTGCTGCCCGCCGCAACAGAGTGTACCTGAAACTCAGCCTCCACACGGAGCTCAGATCTCCAAATGACACTCCATTGTAACGTTCAAACTGGAATCCCAGCAGGCACAAAAAATCATCTGGATGAACCGGAAGAAGCCGAAATGCTGACTCAATGTCCCCCCTCGCCATCAAGGCCCCCTTTCCACAGGAACACAAAATTCCTATGGCTTCATCCAGTGATATGTAACGTACAGAGCACCGCTCTGCTGTAATTCCATCAGTTCCATAAGCACCTTTTTGAAAAGGACAAATGGTGAATTGAACGACATTCACCAGGTGCCCTTTTTTGGGGACCACCCCCAGGGGAGAAAACCCAAGGTTAAGCAATGGGCAACTAAGAAAAAGGGGGGGCGGCCACTCGGCCGTCATCTATCTCTTTGGCTATCATTATTTTATTATAGTCTCCATCCCACGCACAAAGAGAAAAGCCCTCCTCAAGGTACCTTGCAGCCATCCTATCAGGGGACCACTGCAACCAGTAAAACAAGGGGGTCAACGTAATTGGGGTTGACCCCCTTGTTAGTAGGGGTAGGGGCTGGTCCGCCCCCACCCCGCTTCTTTCCTGGACCCTGCTGTCCCCCGCCTGGAGGCCTTCCCGCCCCCCCAACGAGGACATGTGTAAGCCTGTCGATTGCAACGGCCGGGTATTCCCTTGACGCCCCCCAAAATGAGATCCATATACTTCAAAAGCGCAGGAGCACGCTTAAGCTGTATCTGGATCGCCACCACATAGTATAAAAGAAAACCACAAAGCCAGTTGTCCCTGTTTCTACCCACTCTACGTTTATGTACAGTCTCATGTTCCTTTGAGCAGGCACCTGTCTTAGCAACCAGGTCAGTCTCTGCTTGGAGCAGGCTGAACGCGTCTACATATTCGCTCCGCCAGATTCTTTCCGTAACGGGCCAGGCGAGGTGGCCGCCCAAAGGAAGAGCATAGACTCATAAGTAAGCTTGGGACGATCCTCAGGATCTTCCAAAACCAAACCCTGTTCAATGTCCTCCAGCGGACGTCCTAGAAAAGTCGCCGGGGCAGGCATCAGTGCCTGATAGCCCCGCGTCTGCTGTGGAAGCCAATACTGCCGTGCCTGTGGAGGCCAGCAGGGCGTCTGCGGGCCCCCAACACCCACATCGCCTTGCATTATAGTCTGCCAAGGCTGAGAAAGCAGCACACCTCCGACAGGCAAGCCTGGCGCGCCTGCCAGGGGTAGCGCCCAACCCACATCGCCTTGCATTATAGTCTGCCAAGGCTGAGAAAGCAGCACACCTCCGACAGGCAAGCCTGGCGCGCCTGCCAGGGGTAGCGCCCAACCCACATCGCCTTGCATTATAGTCTGCCAAGGCTGAGAAAGCGGCACACCTCCGACAGGCAAGCCTGGCGCGCCTGCCAGGGGTAGCGCCCAACCCACATCGCCTTGCATTATAGTCTGCCAAGGCTGAGAAAGCGGCACACATCCGACAGGCAAGCCTGGCGCGCCTGCCAGGGGTGACGCCCAACCCATGCCGTCCCACCCTCCCCATGGAGGGACTGGACCGAATCCAGAGGGTGTAAAGGTTCCTGGAACCTCTGACCCACCCACAGAGCTCTCTCTCCAAACATTTAAAAATCCAGCTACATCACTGGCCCCTTCCTCACCTGGAACCTCCTGCTCTAAATCCACAATGGAAGACTATGCTGCAGGCAATTTGGCCACAGGTGGTGTTGCATCATCCTTTTCCAGTTCTGCCAACCTGCCGGCAAACAATTCATGCATCTTAGCACCCTTAGGACGCCGAGCTGGCCGGCTGACCTTCACAGCTCCGGAGGCTTCACCCCATCTCCTTTACCAGACGCCCTATTGGCTCTTTCCTTTTCCAGCGCTGCCAGCCGAGCAAAGGCCCCTTTCCAATCCACTGCCCCCTCACCCTCGTCAGATGAAGAAGAATGAGACTGCGGCGGGGGTTGCCGCTTTGGAGCCTTCCCACCTGCCTTCTGCGCCTTTTTAGGCATCTTGTTAAATTCCCTTCTTTGTAATATGACCCGCTTTCCTTACTTTCTAATATACCTATACTCCCTTATGAATCTGTGTTTCGCTATGCAATTATTCAATTCTATACATTTTTTTTATATTTATATTTTATTGATATATTAAAACATAAAAACAATACATATTTCATAAAATTATAGCAAGCGCGAAGCAATACATCCTACTAGCATACTATTCACTATTTTCTACATACAATTTCCAACTAAGCCAAAACAACACCCACATTCTATTCATTAAATCCGCATATCATCACATCATTCCTCTCTCTCTCTCTTAAAAAGTCAATAAATGGTTTCCAATTATTCACGAAAAAGTTAACTGACTTTTCCTTAATTAAAATTGTAAATTTATCCATTTCAGCATAGTCCAAAACTTTCAGCCACCAATCTTCCAGCGAAGGTATCTCCGAATTCTTCCAATATTGTGCATATAAAATTCTTGCCGCAGCTATCATATATAAAAACAAGGTTTGAAATTTTTCGCCTACATGATCCTCCCACATGTTGTTGTTGTTGTTCAGTCGTTAAGTCGTGTCCGACCCTTCGTGATCCCATGAACCATATCCCGCCAGGCCTTCCTGTCCTCCACTATCTTCCTGAGTTCGCTCATTTTCATGTTTGTTGCATCGGTGATGCTGTCTAACCATCTCATCCTTGGCCTTCCCCTTCTCCTTTTGCCTTCAATCTTTCCCAGCATCAGAGTCTTCTCCAGAGAGTCCTCTCTTCGCATTAGGTGGCCAAAATATTTGAGTTTCAGCCTTAGTACCTGTCCTTCCAGGGAACAGTCAGGCTTGATTTCATTTAGAATTGACTGATTTGATCTCCTAGCAGTCCAAGGGACTCTCAGGAGTCTTCTCCAGCACCACAGTTCAAAAGCATCTATTCTTCGGCGCTCAGCCTTCCTTATGGTCCAACTCTCGCAGCCATACATTGCTACTGGGAACACCATCGCCCTGACTATACGAACTTTTGTTGGCATGGTGATATCTCTGCTTTTTATTATGCTGTCTAAGTTTGCCATAGCTTTCCTTCCAAGGAGTAAGCGTCTTTTAATTTCATGGCTGCTGTCTCCGTCTGCAGTGATCTTGGAACCCAGAAAAGTAAAATCTGTTACTGCTTCCATTTCTGCCCCTTCTATTTGCCAAGAATTGATGGGACCCGATGCCATGATCTTAGTTTATTAATGTTAAGTTTCAAGCCAACTTTTGCACTCTCCTCTTTCACTCTCATCAAGAGGCTCTTTAGTTCTTCTTCACTTTCTGCCATTAGGGTGGTATCATCTGCATACCCAACAAAAATGTTTCCGGTTTCATTTGGATCTTAATCTTTAAAATCAACTCAATCTGTTTGTGAATCTGAGTCCAATACTTCTTTGCTTGAGGGCATGTCCACCACATATGGTAAAAAGTTCCTTCTTGCATTTTACATTTCCAACATCTATTCGTCACCTTCTCATACATTTTTGCTAATTTGCTTGGGGTTATATACCATCTATATATCATTTTATACATATTTTCTTTAATATTAACATTTAACGTAAATTTCAACTGTTTTAACCATAGTTGTTCCCATTGGTCCATTAAAATAACATGACCTACATTTTTCGCCCAATGAATCGTACATTCTTTAACCTGTTCTTCTTCTGTTTCAAACTTCAAAAGCAATTTATACATTTTTGAAATTATCTGGTCTTCAGATTTTAATTGTGCCTCCAATATTGATTCTTCTTCTACAAATCCATATGCCTTACAATTAATAAACTATATTTATTTCGCTATGCAAATATTTATTTTGTTATATAACTGATGAACGATATTTAGTTTGCTATGCAATTAATTATTTCGTTGTGTATTTATTTATTTCGCTATGTAATTATTTATTTTGTTATATAACTGATGAACAATTTAGTTCGCTATGAAATTAATTATTTTGTTGTGTATTTATTTATTTCGTTATGTATTTGTTATATAACTGAACTATATTTATTTTGCTATGTAATTATTTATTTTGTTGTGTATTTATTTATTTATTTCACCATGTAAGTATTTACTTGTTACATACCGATGAACTATATTTATTTCGCTATACAATTATTTATTTCTTGTGTATTTATGACGTTGTGTAATTAATAAACGCAATTAATTTACAAAACTATGAATAACTGAATTTATAATTAATCAATTTTATGTATTTATAAGTAATCAACTTGATGTAGCCTGCCCGTTTAACAAGGAAAAGTAACAGCCACTACCCTTGACCCTAAATGGCAGTAGCTTCTATATACGTATATACCCCGTATAACTCTGTAGTTTGCTATGCAAGTATTTAATTCAGTATACAATCAATAAACTATATTTCTTTCGCTATGTAATTATTGAATTCATTATATAATTAATGAACTATTTAATTTCGCTATGTACTTATTTATTTATTTCGATATGTCATTAATAAATGCAATTTATTTATTTCGTTGTGTAATCGATAAATGCAATTAATTAATGAACTGTATGTAGCCTGCTCATTTAACAAGGAAAAGTAACAGCCACTACCCTTGACACTAAACGGCAGTAGCCCCAAGCTCCACCCCTTCAGGCATCCAACTGGGAACTGTTATAGAAAAGGAAAATGGCTGCCTACCCAGCAGGGGAAGAAGGAAGACCATGAGGCTATAAGTAAAATGGCCGCCACCCCTTCACAATGGCCAAGGTGAGGGAAACCACTGTAACAGAGCTGACAGGCTGCTTTAAATGGTTGCCGCCCAGAGGTGTCCCAAAGCTCCTTACCCTGAAAGGCCCTGGAACTAGAACGGACAATCCCACCCTGTGGCACTTGAGACTCTCATCCCCTTAGCATGTGTGTGCTTTGTGCTACAAAGTGGTAAGGATACAAGCAGGGGCAAATGCCAACCGCCGCCAGCTCTGGCCGGTCGCTGCTCCCTGCAGGGGCTAGCATCGCCAGCCCGCCGCAAGCTGTCACTCCGGGAGCTGCTGCTGCTTCGACGGTATTCAAGCACGTCCCATGACGATCGCTGAGGCAGCCTGAAATAAAATTGCGCTGACCAGTTGGGAAGCGGCAATGAAAAAGACGCGCCGCCCAGCTGATTCGCGGTGTTGAAACCGTGATGCTCCACTCCTCCGCAGCCGCTCAGGAGACAGAAGGGCCTAGCACCTCACAGCAAGAGCTCAGACGTCTGTCCACGAGCTCAAGAAGGCGCCGACTGAACACGCTCGGGCAGCATGACGCTCCCGAGCGTGCAGTCGGCCCCTCCCACTCCAACGTTCCCAGAAGAGCCCGGGAAAGCAAGCCTCCGTCTGCTGCTGCTGGACGGGGCCAGGCAACAGCGGGCGACGCTACAAGGTGCGTCACCCCCTTTCTAGCAAGTTGTTGCCGTATTGCAAAAAACAAGAGACTTCTCAAAGATAAAAGATCCAGTAGTCAAAAAGGCAAGGCAGTTTCTAGGAGAAAACATTGGGAGATGGCTCAAAACATTGGAGGAAAATGTAAATTTTGTATGTTAGTGAGACAGTTAAAAAAAAGGAGGGTTATGGGGAGACCTAACTAAAAATGACTATAGCACATTGAATACTTGAAAAAAGTCTTGATGTCAAAAAGTGACGCTTTTTCCTAGACCTCACATTTCTGGTATGTACAGTGGGCAGAAATTGACAAGGAGAGATTAGCTTCCTAAGAATGAACGAAAACATGTGATACAAATGAGAAAGAAATTGCAAAATTATCTGGCACTCCAGGATTATCTGGTGATAAAATTATCACTCAGTCTGGTAGCAGTTAATGGAAACTACAAACGATTGAATTCTGAACCATCTTTACCATCTTTTTGTCAATAACTTGTCTGACAAAAAATGAAGAGCTGTGAGATCTAAATAGGATTAAATAATCTAAAGATCTATCTAAAGAATCTCAAACATACCTGGTTTTATTCCTATGTTCTTTGCAGAATTACAGAAAAGCCTCCTCTGTGATGTCCAAACTCATGGATTATAGAAAACCAAAAGAAGATGCAAATAAATGCATTTAACAGAGATTTTACTCATCAGTTATTGGACTATTGGGTCCACCTACAGGGAAGAAAAGTGGGATAAAAATTATTATTATTATTATTATTATTAATAATAATAATAATAATAATAATAATAATAATAATTTTTGAGATGACATGCAGCTGTATTCATTGTTGACACTCTTATAGAAAAATGGTTTTGGTTTTATTGGTTAATTTTGTAGAAAATTACATTTTGTTAATTGTTTATGATTCCATAGGGGGGGGGAACCTCTTTATAACAGTGCAATTCTATGCATGTTTATTCAGAAGTAAGTCCCAATGTGTTCAATGGGGGCTTACTTCTGAGTAGATATGCATAGGATTGGGCTGTAAAAGACTTCATCAAAGAACTAAAATATATTCTCCATTCAGTATTTATTAGTATCCCTTGTAAAGCTGAAACATCCATCAGTACAGATGCTTCAGACTTCTCACCCAAAAGGTCAGAGCTGTCACTCAGGGTTGACAAACTTGGCCTCTTTTTCCTGATCTTCAGTTCTTTGTGAAGTTTATCCTCCTCAGAGTTTTGGTGCAGCAATTGATCTCTGGAGCTATGATAACTCCTGAGAAGATGATCCCGGCAAATGATCCAGATTAGCTTGCTGCTAAAAGGTCTTGGAGTCTGGTCAAAACAACATGCGAAGGGAAGAATGATCTTTGCACATCTGGCTGACAGCTCAGCTCCCAACATTTGTGGTAATGCTTAAGGACCTAAAAAACGCATCAAGCATTGTCATCTCCATACAGTCCTTTCTCCTCCTCTGCACGTGTGCACATGCACGCATGCATGCACGCACACACGCATGCACGTGCATACCCGCACGCACACACACTCTGCAAAGCAGGGTCACCCACACCTTAGTTTCTCAAACACAACCAAAATTCACAGCCTGATTCTCCTTAACAAGAACCATTTTTGTAAAGGTTTCTAGGGGCCAAATAATGGGATAATTGGTCTTGTGGGCCAATGGATTTGCTTTTTTGTTCTTTAAATAGCAACTAGGGGGATGAAACAGGGTGGAACTGCAGTGAAGTGATGGGGGAGCTTTCCACTGAAACCCAATGGAGGTTTCTTCTCCGTCTTTAAAATAGCATACAGGGGGTACAGATGATCAGATATGGAACTGTGGTGGAGGCAAAGTCCTAAAGCTTCCCCACCCCACTGTGGTTCTGCTCCTTTTCATGCCCTCCCAGCTACTATGCAAATAAACAACAAAAACACAGACACACTGAACCATGTTACTCATTTGGGATCTCCAGGTGTCGAAAACGTGTCTTATGGCATGTTTGCAACACTCAGCACCGGCAGAACGATTGTTCCCCCAGTCCTGTCCTAGACAGAATTGCGTTGTAAAAAAAGTATATGTGTGCTGTGGAAAGGCACCAGAGCACATTCTCATTCCTGCCTACACACCTGGGGCATGGATGGACCAGTCCCTCATTTGAGTTGCTTTTATATGAATTCTGCCACACATTCTCATCTTTCAGGGTTGATGTATTAGAATCTTGCTTTTGCCTTCATCTGCCAGGCTTGAGAGATGCTAGAACGCCACAAAGGAAAGCAACAAAAGGCACAAGCTACTATTGTGAAGAATCCTCTTTTCCCTACTTATCAAATGGAAGATAGAAAAGCGGATGGGAAAGTGCACAGATTTTCCAATCATTTTCAAAGTTACTTGCAAAATCTGATTGGGGCCCATGGGGAATAAGTCTGCCTTCATTTGTCTTGATTGTGGAGGGGGAAAGAGCTGTGGACTTAAACATGTTTCTTAATTGGACTTTAGCAAATTGAGTCAAAGTAAAACAGATGGTGTAGACTTTTTTTCCAGGACTGAAGACTTCTGCTATAATTATCTTGGGGTCTGAACTTTCACAGTTCCACACACATAAATACCATTTTAATAAATTGGACTTGTAGTCTCAGACTTGTGTGAGGAATGGTGACCCAGGAGATAATATTTATTTCTTCTGCACATAATCAGTGCTGGGCAAATACCCATCAAGAATGGCCACCAAGCTGAATTGTTTCTATTACTCCACTGTCAAAAATGGTTTGCCTCAGAAGCATGAGTTTATTTTCTTGTTTAGCTTCCATATTATCATATTGGAGAATATATGTAGCCTGGAGCTACGCAGTTCTCAACATGGTGGTCCTGAATCTTTTGTGCTTCCTCATTTACTACAATATCAAAGAAGTTCTGCATTGACTGTGGGGATATACCCAACTAAACTGAATATGGTGAATGGGGAAGGAACTTCAAACACAGCAGTCTGTCAGAACATTTGCATGCACCTGAAATAGCATCTGGATGAAGGATATATATGCAATACACTGGAACACTTTTTCAGTCAACTTTAGTGTCAAGATAGTGGTTTTCAGTGTCTGTTGAAAGAGAAATGACAGAGAACGTGTGGTGCACAGATGCACAGACTGGCATCTTTGGATTGTGGAACCTGTCTTTTGTGAGAGCGGAGTTCTGTGGCTTAGATTCTGGGCTACTTCTGGAGTGACGTTTGCCTGGAAGAAGAGCTGATGTAGCACACTGCTAAGAAGATAGACTAAGAAGGAGGAGTTCTCCATTTTGAATCTCACCTGCTGTGAACTCACTAGGAGGTGGTCTTAGGCCTCTTGGGGTGGTTGTAGTTGTGGGCAGCCTGCATAGGCAGGGGGCTGGACTTAATGATCTTGTAGGTCCCTTCCAGCTCTATGATTTTAGTATTCTATGAAAATGAAACATACAAATACAGGCCCCCTGAATTTCCTCCCTGAATACATTCCCTGTGTGCCTATTTTCTGCTCAAATATTCGGCACCGATAAGGAGTAAAGCCATTTAATATTTACCTTTCCACAGGTCATTGGACAGCTGGTTTGTGGGGCATTTCTGAATTTCCTGTTGGCTGATCAAAGTATCTCCAAGAGTGATGCTGACAGGCCAGACTCCAGAGTTGGAATATGAGGTGATGCACTTTCTCAGCTTTCAGTCATCATGGAACACTCCACATGCAATGAGAAGCAAAACAGAGCTAGCCAAGTGAGAACCACTCTCGGTTTTTGCTCTCTGCTTCAGTGCATCTTGTCTCTGACTGTGAAAGTTATTCCCACTCTTGGCCTATCAAGGCTGAAGTGATCAAATAATAAAAGGTAAACCGTTAATCAAGTGACGGAGCAAAACCAAACAGTAAGCCTGATTTTTTTCTTCTTCTCCTTCAAATATTTGTTTAATCAGATATTGGTTGAAAAGCTAATTTATTACCTGCGGTAGTAACTAATCACTTCTCTATGCTATTGCAAAATGTTTTTACCCCAGGACCCCCCCAAAGAAGACGCCAGACAGGTGTTTGGATTATGGGCTGTTTATTGGAAATCAAACAACCAAGGAAAAACTGCAGCAGGGCTCTAACTACAACACCCCCCTTGGCGTGCAGGCGGCTAGGTTGGGGGAAACGGAACCTAGCCGTCTGCCTCCCCCAAGATCTAATCGGGCATGGGACATCCTGGCTCCAGGCCCACTCGGTCCACGACCAAGCTGCCTCTCCTTGCCAACCCCCAAAGGGGTCGAGGCAGCTGGACAGCGGTGACCCACCCAAGGAAAATCCTTAAGGCGATCATCGCCCGTCCAGCCTGGGGGTTTGCCAGCCTGCCTCACCGACCCGTTACAGCATCACGTGAGCGGTCCTGGCTTGCCCCCTGACCTTGCTTACCTCAGGATGTATGCCAACTAAGCCCTCCCTGGCTACCCCTCCTGCACGCCACCTGCCAATCAAAAGAACTGCGACATACAATGGCGACACCCTCCTCACCCCCAGGCTGGGGTAGGCGAAAAACCCATAAACCAAAGCCAATCAGGTTTACGAGAAAAAATTCCTACCCGGCCCCCCAAAAGGGGCAACCAGCTAGTCTCAGCCTGAAAGGAGGGAGGGCGGGCGGGGCAACGTGCTCCAGGATGGGACTGAGGGGAGCCGGCACGCTGCCTGCTCCTCCCACCCTCAGTCCTGCCCGGAGACAAGCGGCAGCCAATCAGCTGCCGCCAAGTGTCCCAGCACCCGGCTGGCTACGGCGGGCCGGCCGGGGCAACGCGCAGCGGCTCCGCAAGTCGGGCCGCTGCACCTTACCCCAGGACCCCCCCAAAGAAGACGCCAGACAGGTGTTTGGATTATGGGCTGTTTATTGGAAATCAAACAACCAAGGAAAAACTGCAGCAGGGCTCTAACTACAACACCCCCCTTGGCGTGCAGGCGGCTAGGTTGGGGGAAACGGAACCTAGCCGTCTGCCTCCCCCAAGATCTAATCGGGCATGGGACATCCTGGCTCCAGGCCCACTCGGTCCACGACCAAGCTGCCTCTCCTTGCCAACCCCCAAAGGGGTCGAGGCAGCTGGACAGCGGTGACCCACCCAAGGAAAATCCTTAAGGCGATCATCGCCCGTCCAGCCTGGGGGTTTGCCAGCCTGCCTCACCGACCCGTTACAGCATCACGTGAGCGGTCCTGGCTTGCCCCCTGACCTTGCTTACCTCAGGATGTATGCCAACTAAGCCCTCCCTGGCTACCCCTCCTGCACGCCACCTGCCACACGGGGGGGTCTGCCTAGCGCATGACCCCCACCGCCCAACTACTCAAAAGGGAGCGGATACCCTGCTGCAGATTCGATAGAAAAATGTCTGCGCCCATCGGGGAGAGGTGCACCCCATCTCCTCGAAACAGGCGCAGGTCCCGAAACACAATCTGGGGATGGGCGACGTAGATGCCTCCAGTCTGAAAAATAAAACGCCTCATGAACGCGTTCAGCTTCTTCCTGGCTAGGTCGACCCTGCTAATGTTCACAGCCCCCCGCCACACCCTCCTGGGCAGCCATGCGGACCAGAGGATGTGAATCCCCGGGATCCAGCGCCTAATCAGAGCGAGATCTCCTAAGATCTGCAGCCTCAAGGACACCGAGGTCCTCTGACAGAGATCGTTCTCGCCCAGATGAACTAAAAGGACCTGAGGAGGCGGGTTAAACAACAAAAATTCGCTCAGCAAAGGTAGCAGCTGGCCCCACAGCATCCCTCTCTGTGCAGCCCAGCGTACCCTGGCCACATCACCGAGTCCTAGTTGTGTGCCGAAACTTGAAGCCGCCGCTCTCTTCCGGGCCCAAAAAACGATGGAGTGGCCGCAGATGAGGACGTCAGCCGGTCTGGCACTGCAAGGACCTGAAAAAGAAACAAAATTGTAAAACCTGAGTCCAGCGCCGCAAAAGACCCAACCTAGGTGTGGTCAAGCGCCGGCAAAACTAGCCTAACTGAACCTAGGGCCCTACGGCTAACACCCACTGGGTGAAACCCCCAAGGGGGGCACCGAGTGACCACTGGTCACGGGCCGACCCACAGGCCGCCCAACAAGGCCCATAGGCCAAAGTAATCATGTAAACATAACGCAGAGGCCCACGGCCGGAACGAAAACAGGCCCACAGGCCAACTTACCGGGATGTGACGAAAGCCTTGGTCATAACTTACGAACATAACTTTTAAACGCCACAGAGCGCCAACGACCAATGCGCTGCACCACTGCTGCCGGCAGTCCAGCATGGGCTGCAACAGAGGCCGCTCCAATACGAAAAGAGTGGAGTCCATACTCAGTGGGGGAAAGACCGAGCCGGAGCAATGCCCTGTGGAAAACAGCCCTGAACTGGAACAATGACAGAGGCGTTCCATCAATGTGACAAAATAGCGGACCTGGCCGCGAACCTCTGACGCGCAAGAAAGTCTCCAAAGCCGAGACCGGGCAGAGGAGGAGATTCTTTACACGCCGGAGCTGCACCAGCTGGCCCCTGGCCAGCTGGTCAGTTTTGGAGCGACGAAGTCGCACCATTGCCATGGTCTGAGACACCACGGCATCATCCAGCTGCAGTGCTCTCCCGGAGAGGTCTGCCTTAGAGGCACAAAGGACTTCCCCGGGCCGGAAGGCCCCGAAAAATAATATGAGGGAGGCCGTCCTGAAGAGGACATACTCGTAGGGGGAACTGCACTCGTGACAATAGGCCTCTAGTAGACGCTCTAAGATCTCAGGCGTAACAGGTTTCCTGGAGTCCGCTGCAGGGGGGGATTGCCTGCGAAAGCCTTCTAACATTTTTTGAATCCGAAATTCAGACGTGCAGTCAGCGAAACCACACGCCTTAGAAAAGAAAGCAAGGGCTGCCAAATAGACTCTCAAGGAGCGGGTGGATAGCCCCCTCTCATGCAGGTGTAGCATGAAGAACATGATATGGTCTAACGGAATAGGCCAGACCTCCCCCAATGCCTCGGACTGCCTGAAAAACTGGAAGGCCCGAATCTTACCCCGGTAACTGCGGCACGTTCTGGGGGCCAACGCAGACCAGATGGCGTCGTAGGCCCTGGAAAACCGAGGGTCCAGAGCCATTGCGGCATGGGGTCCGGATCGCGTCGAGCCCAGGGGGCGAGTTCCCTGAAGCGCTCCACCTGGAAACGAGAAAGGGAATCCGCAATTTCGTTATGCACTCCGGGAACGTGCCGCGCAAGAAAAAGGGTGTTTAAAGTAAGGCAGCGTAAAACGAAAGCCCTGACAAGACGCATAACTCGCTTGGACCTGGACGTTTGCCGGTTGACAACGAAGACAACCGCCTGGTTGTCACACCAGAAACGTACCGTGGAGTTAGCAAAATGCCTGCCCCATAAGTGAACTGCCACCACTATGGGAAAAAATTCCAAAAAAGTGAGGTCTACCGTAAACCCCGCCTCCACCCAACTGGGGGGCCACTGTGCTGCACACCATCGCCCCCGGAAAAACACCCCGAAACCAGAGCTCCCAGCCGCATCAGAGTGGACCTGGAGCTCCGCCTCCAGAAGCTGTTCAGACCTCCAGAAGGAGATACCATTAAACCCCTGAAGGAATTCCAGCCACATGCGCAAATCCTCGCGCATGGCGCTGGAAACTCTGATACGGTGGTGTTGGAGCTTCAGACCTGACATGGCATCACAAAGGCGCCGAAGGAAGGCACGCCCCGGGGCCACCACCCGAGTGGCGAAATTGAGGTGACCCACCAGCACCTGCAATTCCTTAAGCGTCAGTTTGGCGGCCGCAAGGGCCTCAGAGAGCAGCTGACGCAAGCGAGAGAGCTTGTCGGCCGGCAGCCTAGAACAAGCCGCAACCGAATCAAGCTCAATTCCCAAAAAAGTGAGTGTGGTGGCGGGGCCCTCAGATTTCTCGTCAGCCAGGGGGACTCCTAGCTCCCCGCACAATCCCGAGAACCCTGACATTAAGGCGACGCACTCGCTGGTGCCCGCAGTGCCAATGAACAGGAAGTCATCCAAATAGTGGATGACCGAATGGATGCCCGTCCTGTGCTGAAGAGCCCATTGCAGAAAAGAACTAAAAATTTCAAAAGTAAAACAGGAATTTGCGGACCCCATCGGCAAGCACTTGTCTACATAGACGTGGCCCCCAAATTGAAACCCCAACAGGCAGAAATCAGCGGGGTGGATGGGGAGAAGTCTAAACGCGGACTTGATGTCCGCTTTCCCCATCAAAGCCCCGCCTCCGCAGCCTCGTAAAATGGCCACCGCTTGGTCCAATGACGTATACCGCACGGAGCAGAACTCCTGCGGGATGCCATCATTGACCGACGACCCTCTGGGGTAGGACAGATGGTGTATTAAAGGATATTCATTGCGGGCTTTTTTAGGAACTACGCCCAGAGGCGATATCCGAAGGTTGGGTAAGGGAGGGGAAGGGAATGGGCCGGCAATCCTGCCGGCCTCCACTTCCTTCCCCACCTTCCTCCGAACCACATCCTCCAAACCCTCCACCGAGCGCAGATTCTTTGCCCAAAACGGGGCAGAGGGAGGGGGGCATGGAATCCTGAACCCAAACGAGAAACCCTGAAACAGGAAATCCGCCGCCGCCTTGAGCGGGTAAAGACGAAGAAGGGCTACCAGGGGCCCCAACTTAATCAGGGTTGGCCCCTTTTCCAGAAGCTCCCGGGGGAGGGGCTCCTTTTTTCCCTCCTGTGAACTGGCGTGCACCCTGTCTACCACCTGCCACACGCGTGCAGGAGGAGACTGCGTGCTTAGCGCCACACACTGCACAGGCATGCAGGAACGGACAGGAGGGCCGGGAGCATTTGCCTGAGGAGTTAAATTCAAAACAGACACGGGGGGGTTGAACCCCCTGAGCTCCCGGACCGCCTCTGGCCGCCTGGGCAGCATTGCGGAAGATCAAGTGGCCGCTATCGGCTCTGTCACCCACGACAGGGCGGGAAGGCACCACTAGCTGATTCCACAATTCCCACTGCGGGACCCGCCAATCCATCGAGGGATTGTGCGCGGCGCGCAATCGGAAGTGCTGGTCGTACGAAATCCAGGCCGTGCCAGTGTAATCCCTGGACGCCCTGTGTATCAAATCAAGATACTTGATCAGGTGCCCCGTACGCTTCGGGTGCATCTGGTCCATAACAGCCATGTAAATCAAGAAGCCGCTGAGCCAATTCGGCCAATTCTTGTCTATTTTACGCTTTTTAACAGACTCAGGATCCCTAACGGGATCCCCTACCCGTGGCACTGGCTCCGGCTCTGCATGGAGCAAGGCAAAAATATCGACGTATTCCTTACGCCATATTTTTTCCTTGACGGACAACGCAAGGTGTCCCCCAAGGGGCAGAGCCATATCCCCGTAAGTGGATGGGGGATTATCTCCATCATCAGATGGTTGTGGGGAAAGGCTCCACCAAGGGGGAGGTGTCCACCCCGCAAACATGCCCATGTTAGCACCAGGGAAAGGCAGGCCACCCCATGGAGGAGGCTGAACATGACCGACGTCGCTAACCGCGGGCTCCGGAGGAGCCGCCACCTGCTGCGCGTGACTGGGGTCCGCACCCGTTTGAGGGGTCCCGCACTGTTGCCACCCCGGCATACCCCCAAAACCGGGCCAGCCCCAATAAGGCGGAGCCCAGTAATGGGGATACATGCTGCCCGCGGGCACGTTAGCGCTCCCAGCATTTTCCTCCCAAACCTCAGTGACAGACCGCGGCTCAGGCTGGGCAACCTCACCTGGTGGATCTGCTGCTACGGCCGAGGCAGCCAAAGGAGCCGCAGGGAGGGGCGCAGGGACAGTAGCCGCAGCAGGCGGGATCACGCCGGAGGGGCGTTCAAGGGCCTCTAGTCTAGAAAGAAAAGACGCCTTGTCAATGCGTTTGGCCCTCCTAGAGGACCGCCGCACCTGCCCAGAGGCCTCACCCCCGTCGCCCTGCCCAGTCTCCCGCAAAGCCCTTTCCTTCTCAAGCGCCTCAAGGCGCGCCAGCATAGCTTTCCAGTCCCCTTCACCCTCATCCTCCGACGAGGAGGAAGAGGGGAGAGGGGGCGGGGCAGGCCGCTTGGGGGCTTTACCGCCCGTTTTTTGCCCCTTCTTAGGCATGCTAAAAGCCAAAAGCCCAAAATTCCCCGAATTGAGTGTGTGTCAGTTACACAAGCCAAAATTCTTTGAGATGTGCGTGACTTGCTTTTACAATAGGAAAATCCACTAATGTGTGTGACTCGCATTGACCAGAGGAAAATGCTTAAGAGTGAGTGTGTCTATTTTTTACAGGAGGAGAGTGAGTGTGTCTATTTTTTGTATTTGTTTTTTTTTCACAGGAGGATACACGGTGGTGGGGGGGTGAAAACCCACACCCCACTGCTGGACGAAGGTGGGGGGTACGATCCCGCTCCCCACTTGTAGAGGTGGTGGGGCGGATGACTTCCGCACCCCACTTGATGAAAAGATGGTGGGGGGAGTACTTCCGCGCCCCACTTGCTTCTAAAGGCGGTGGGGGGGCAAGGCCCGCACCCCACTTGCTGCGAAAGGTGGGGGGGAGAGGCAGGGGGGAGAGCAGGAACGAAGAGGGGTGGGGGGAGTAGCCCCGCGCCCACCGCGCCCTCCGGATCTTCACCCGTCGCCGGGCTCCGCTGTTCCGAGGGTGTGGGGGGAGAGATGCTCGCCCCCGTACCGTCCGTCCTCAACCGGCACAAAGAGGGCCTGGCGTCGGAAGCAGGAGCCACGCTGCGAGGCAACCGCTCGCAACGCGCTCCAGGACGGGACTGAGGGGAGCCGGCACGCTGCCTGCTCCTCCCACCCTCAGTCCTGCCCGGAGACAAGCGGCAGCCAATCAGCTGCCGCCAAGTGTCCCAGCACCCGGCTGGCTACGGCGGGCCGGCCGGGGCAACGCGCAGCGGCTCCGCAAGTCGGGCCGCTGCACCATTTTCCTACAGGTCAAAGTTATATACAGTCATTTTTTAAACAGTTCTTACAGAAGACAACACACACGCACACGCCCACGCCCACACACGCACACACACACACCCCATAAAATATCTGAAATAAAAAATAGGTTGCAAAAAAATCACACACACACACACACACACTTGCAAAGAATGTTCAGAATTGAAGATATTTCAGACATTAATGCTGAGACTTCAGTAAGAGGGGAAAATACATTTATATGAAATGGCTTTCCTTAAAAAGAATCATTTCAAAATTAGCTGTACTCCCCCCCAAAAAAAAACCCAATATTTTATCAAATATTTTATCATTTTCCAACCCATCCTGCCCTCTTTCTTTTCTTTGACTTATGCCAGCTACATAGCTGGCATGGGTCCAAGGTGACCCATAGGTGGCCAGAAGGCCAGAGGTAAGTAAAAAAGTTTTTCACTGAATGCTTCTGATTGGCCTTCTGGTCACCCCCATTGGATGCAGCACTTGCTCTGTCAACATGGCTGCATGGTGTACAATGGCGGCGGCGGGGGGGTAGGATTGGGCTGTGTAAGGACTTTTTCCTAAAAAAAAAAAAAAAAAAAGAGGGGTGAATTGCCCAGTTTCATTTGTAAGAACATAATCTGTTCAGGCTGTGAAAATGCTGGGTGACTTTTCACCTGCGGCAGACAGTTCCTGGGATGGCAAAGAGTGGCTCTGCTTAGCTATTTGACTTTATATTGTTCTTATGATTGATAGGCACATTGGAATTCCTCTTAAGAGATAAAGGTGGATAAAATATTAAATAAATAAATAAATAAATAAATAAATAAAGAGACTTTCAGTACAATCCGAAGACTGTCTGCTCAGAATTAAGTCCCATGGAGTTCAGTGGAACTTATTTCCAGGTAAGTATGCATCAGATCTTAGCCTTTATTTGGTAAAATATGACGATGTGAACTCAGCTCAGCACTGCAACAGATAATTCCTGAGAGGTGTTGGGTTTATCATTTGCCATTGGAATGCAAATTAACTTTAGCGTATTTGGTTGGATTTTTTTATTTTTCTGTTCGCATTTAAAAAGACTTTTATTGTTGCTTTGAATTTCATTTTTTGAGCCTATCATCTGGAATTTGTTAGTTCATTTAACTTCATTTTCCCCTCATATTTCCCATTTGTGCTCTCATTTTGGCTCGCATTGCAAATACATTTGGATAATAGTATTGATATTGCTTATGCTGTCCAAATGGTACATGTCCAATCTGTAATAGTGAAATCAAAATCCAAAGAAAGACAGCTGCTTTGTCTCAGTTCCCTCATTTGTGAATAGACCAAAACAAATATTTTTTTGGGGGGTTGTTGTTATTAAAACCCCCACCTTCTAACATCCAGTTGAACTGCATAGCCTTGGAGAGGTGGCAGGAACCCAGAATTCCTACACAGGGTTGTTCAGGATGGGAAAATGCTGGGTGACTTGTCACCCGCAGCAGAGACAGTTCCTGGGATGGCAAATCACAGTGCTTCACGTATGTGCTTAATGCTGTCAGTAACATCACAGTGCATCTCTGCAGGGAATTGGACAGATTTATGGAGGAAACGTCCATCACAGTTTACAAGCCATGATGGGGATAAGCAACCTCCTGGTCGTAGGAGTAGGTTTTCTCTATGCCAGGTGCAAGGGAGTGGCGACAGGAAACAGGTATCTTGTTGTCTTGTCTGCTCCCTGAGGCATCTGGTGGGGCCACTGTGTGATACAGGAAGCTGGACTAGATGGGCCTTTGGCCTGATCCAGCAGGGCTCTTCTTATGTTCTTAGGTGTGTCTGGCAACCAGCCTAAACCCAGCCATCATTGTCTAACTGGGCAGGGTAATTGGGCTGCAGAAGGATGAAAGAACCCATCCATCTGTGGTTACAAGAAAGGAGAGAGAGAGAGAGAGAGAGGTGATTGGACCTCTCAGCCCTGTGAGCCAATGCTGGAGAGGAGCCGGGTCTGATGCCATTGCTTGGGTAATAAAAAAGGTAAAGGTATCCCCTGACAATTAAGTCCAGTCGTGTCCGACTCTAGGGTGTGGTGCTCATCCCCATTTCAAAGCCGAAGAGCCAGTATTGTCCGAAGATGCCTCTGTGGTCATGTGGCTGGCATGACTCTCCTTGCCGCAGCGCGTAGCATGCAGCTGGAACACGGAGCGCTGTTTACCTTCCCGCAAGCGGTACCTATTTATCTACTCGCATTGACATGCTTTGGAACTGCTAGGTTGGCAGGAGCTGGACAAGCAACGAGCGCTCACCCCGTCGCGGGAATCGAACTGCCAACCTTTCGATCGACAGAGGTTGAGATCCAGGTTCAACCTTCTGAACCTGAGCAGGCTGTGCCAGGCTATGAAACCAGATGGGGAGGGATTGCAAAGACCAGATAAGGCTGATGGCTGTGCCCTGAGGTGATTGGCAAAAAGGTAAATAGGGTGGATCACAGAACCCCCTTCCTTCTTCAATCTGAAGTGTGTGGGGCAGTCTACAGAGCACATTGTGCTGGGGTGGGATTTTCCAGCATACTTCCGTTTCCCCTGTAATCACAGACGTTGTCACTGACTATAGTGTATAGGGCTGTATTGTTGTATTGTTGAGTCAGTTGAATATGGTGGATACAGCTCAGAGATCATTTCTTCCCATTATAATTTGAAAATATGTCAGAATTTTCTCTCCTGCACTTTCAAACTTACAGCACAATCCAGATGAACGGCTACACTGGCACGGTGCACCCTGTAGCTTGTGCAAGCCATTGCAAAAGCACCGGAAAGTGCTTTGTGATGGCACAGGAGGATCCTGGACTGGTGCAAAGTCCCACGAAAGCCCGTGCACACCTCCAGAAAGAGCAACACAGGCGGGAAAAGGTATGTTTCGTGCTGAGTGGTGAGAGGACCTAATGGGGCAGGGGAAGGGCAAGGAGGGGTGTAACAGGGGGAAGGGTGGGCGTATTGGTCCCAGGTGGGGGCAGGATTGGCGGTGCTGGCATGCACCGGATCCTATCCCCCTTCTCAGGCCTTTTTTTGCTACATGAATCCTCTTGGACTTGCACCAGCTATTTAACTTGCACAGGTCTGAGTAGAGTTATGCGGGCTGGGGGTTTCCCCGGAGCAAGGGGACAAATGAGCAAGGATTGGCAAGATGTGGCCTAACTGAAGAATGGTTTTATTCAGTCATAGTGGGACTACCCTTTGAAAGCATAGTGTGCTTTCTCAAAAAGTTCTTACATATACAGGTATCCCCCGCATAACGCAGTTTCACATAACACGATTTTGCTTATAAGACGGAGGTTCCCTGTAAAAAAGAGCAAAGGATTTAAAGATGCGTCTTTTAGAATCTCCAGCTCTTTTGGCACTAGATAAGGGCCTGGATGTTTAGTGCTGGGTCTTTAAGCACAGCGCTAAACTTCAAAGTCTTTAGTGTCAAACAGTTGAAGAGCTGGGGATTTAAAAAAACGCGTCTTTTTAAAGCCCCAACCCATCAGCTGTTTTGGGCTAGGTAAGGGCTTGGATGACACCTGTATTACCTTTACACACACACACACACACACACCCCAAAGGCACACCAGGCAAAGGCACTGTTTGGATAAAGTTCATTTTATTTATTACAAAACAACCTGCAGAAGAAACTAACTAGGGTGTACTAAAAACCACCCCAGGCATACAGGCCCTAACCGGGGGAAATGGCACTAGCTGTCTACCTCCCCCAGACAATTTGGTGTAAACATCCAACTCCAGGCTCCCTTGGTCATGACCAGGGGAGCCTATCACTGCCAACCCCTAAGGGTTGAGCCAGCAGAACAGGCCAAGCCATGCAGTAGTCTTCACGTGTTCCAGCCAGGAGGCTAGCCAGCCAGCCTCAACAAACTGGTCAAGTGTTATCTGAGCGGTACTGGCTCACCTCCGGACCTTGCTGAACTCAGAATGCATGCCGAGCCCCTTCATCATACCTACCCAAAACCCGCACGCCCCCTGCCAGGTGACTGGAACCACACTGCCCAGTCATAATCTGAGGTAGGCGAAAAACCCACCAACACAGCCAATCAGTTGGCAGCCAAAAATTTCTTCCTGGCCCCCAAGGCGACTGGCTAATCCCAGACTATAAGCAGGGAGGGCGGGGATTGCGCTCCGGGGGGCAACTGAGGGATCACTGGAAGTCTCATGAGACTTCCCCTCAGCCCCACCCATCACATGGTCAGCTGCAAGAGGCCGCAGCCAACACTCGCCTCGCGCGTGCCGGGGTGCAGGGTAAGGCCCCTGAGATGATATACGTCTCAGGGGGATTATCCAAATTTTGAGTTGATGCAGGAGTAATTGGGAGCTAAATGCCTCTGCTAAATAAAACAGAATCAGGAATCACCTTGGCCTAGAATCTATCACAGAAAATTAACCTTAAAAAAAAAATAGCTTGATAGTCATTGTCAATATGAGTTGTATCGATATTAACAAGCAACAAATTAAATCCAGCATGATTTTCTGGGATATGTTTAGTGCAATTTTCTATGCACCCCACAAATAGAGCACTACAGGAATCTGAAGACTCACCATGACCTCAGTAGCTTAACTCAATATGCCTTTAGATTAATAAAAACGTTAGAAAAATGAGCATTTTATTAAATAAAAAGCATGTTACTTACATGTAAAAGGCAGAGTTTCCCTTATCCATTGCTATAAAAGAACTGACCATTTCAAAAGGAACAAAGTTATTGCATTGTATAGCTTCAAAGGTGGCAACAAACTGTTTATAGTAAATAGTATTTGCAGTAAAAATCACTGGGAGGGTAAGTTGGAGTGTGAATGCTTTCCATGAAGTCAGAATGTGTTTGAATAGTGTGCCACAGCTCTTAATTGATTCTTGACCTCTGATCACATTACACTTTCCAGATTACATTAAAGACGCCGCTCAGGAAGACAAAAGCCATCTTTTGTCTACAAAGGGCAGAATAGGAATGCTAATTTGATTGTCTTGACTACAGCTTACTCTCCCAGTTGGGAAAGTTAACAAATCAAATCAACAAGGAATAGGGTCATCGGAGGAAGTCCAGGAGCAGTTCCTGCAAAACAATTCAACATCATATCCTTGACCAGTCTTCATATTTCTTTACATCTTTTGCTGGTATATACGCACATACATATACATATCTATCCAAACACCTCTCTCTCTCTCTCTCTCTCTCTCTCTCTCTCTCTCTCTGTACATATCGAGTGATAGGTATTTCCATCTCACCTGCCGGTAGCTACAAGGTTTTATGATGAGCAGAGTGGTTTTTTTGCTGTTTTACTAGATAAATTATGTATGGCTTTGCACTTGCCACCAATACTTCCTAGAAACCAAGGGGGGAGCAGCTTAATGGACTATAGCCCATAAATATTGTACCATTCAAATCAGAGTGACAAAGAGTTTACTATTAAACAATGTGCTTTGAAATACTCAGCACTTCAACTAATCAAATGAATTCAGAGGACATGTCATTTGCACCTGTTTACAACAGGAAAACTGTTAATGCCAAGAGTAACATTATTTATACTTTCCATAACTTGCACTCGAAGAGTTGGCATTCAAGGACCATGGTAAGGAACCAAAGCATGCAAAACAAACCTGACAAATATATATATATATATATATATATATATATATATATATATATATATATATATATATATATATATATATATATATATATATATATATATATATATGATAGCACAATAACATCATTTCCTGGGGTGAGGTAATATTCTAATTCTGCTTCCTTCACTGCAATCCTATGTGGGTCTTATGCCTCCAGAATAGCCTTACACTGCTTGTTCTGGTGGCATAAAGCCCTTTAAAGCTATTGCAAAATACGACAAGCCATTTGGCATGGCCTTGCCACAGACACAAGCGGTGAGTGGTCGGGTCTGTGTGCCAGTGAACCGGGGATGCACTCTGGCACCGGTAAGTTAGTGTGGGGTGGAAGGGAATCAGGGAGAGGGCAGAATGGGGCAGGGAGAGGGAGTACCGGGGCAGGGAGGAGGGGGATAGGGGCCAAGGTCAGGGTGGTATTGATTACAGCAGCACACACCATAAGAACATAAGAAGAGCCCTGCTGGATCAGTCCAAAGGCCCATCTAGTCCACCTTCCTGTATTTCACAGTGGCCCCACCAGATGCCTCAGTGAGCCTACTCATACAACCAGGAGGAAAACCAGGAGGTTGCTTATCCCCATCATGGCTTTTAAGCTGTGATGGACTTTTCCTCCATAAATCTGTCCAATCCCCTTTTAAAGGCATCCAGGCCAGGTGCCATCACCACCTCCTGTGACAAGGAGTTCCACAAACCAATTACACGCTGGGTAAAGAAATATTTTCTTTTGTCTGTTTTAATACTCCCTCCACTCAATTTGAGTGGATGTCCCCTAGTTCTAGTGTTGTGTGAGAGGGAAAAGAACTTCTTTCTATCCACTCTCTCCATCACATGCATAATTTTATACGTCTCAATCATGTCCCCACTCAACCGCCTTTTTTCTAGACTGAAGAGCCCCAAACGCTGTAGCCTTTCCTCATAAGGGAGATGCCCAAGGCCACAAATCATTCTGGTCGCTCTCTTCTGCACCTTTTCCAGTTCCACTATATTCTTTTTGAGATGCGGCGACCAGAACTGGACTCAATATTCCAGATGCGGCCTTACCATCGATTTCTACAACAGCATAATAATATTGGCTGTTTTATTCTCAATCCCTTTTTTAATGATCCCAAGCATGGAATTGGCCTTCTTCACAGCGGTTGCACACTGGGTCGACACTTTCATCGACCTGTCCACCAGTACCCCAAGATCTCTCTCCTGATCCGTCACAGACAGCTCGGAACCCATAAACGTGTATGTGAAGTTTTGATTTCTTGCCCCAATATGCATCGCTTTACACTTACTTACACTGAAGCCCATCTGCCATTTTGCTGCCCATTCTCCCAGTTTGGAGGGATCCTTCTGGAGCTCTTCACAATCCCTGCTGGTCTTCACCACCTGGAAAAGTTTAATGTCGTCCACAAACTTGGCCACCTCGCTGCTTATTCCCAACTCCAGGTCATTTATGAACAAGTTGAAAACTCTGATATCCGATCCCCCTTCCTGGCCTTGATTCTCCGGCCTGAATCCAAACAGCTCTACAACTGGCGCAGGTCCAAGTAGACTCAGTGGGCTAGCACAAGCTTACCCTGGGGCATGCTTACCCTCCTCCCCGAGGAGGCCTCCAGAGACCAAAGTCCTCCTGTGGGATACAGTGGGGGTCACGGTGGCACAGCTGCATCACCACATGTGGAGTTGAATTGGGCTGCCCATGTTGTTGGTTCTACCATTAACCCACTAGTTCTGCATTAAGCCACCCCCATTCCAGCTGCTATCCAAGGACCACTGTTCCAGCTGGCACCCAGGATTGATAAAACCCAGCAAACCACTTTCCTTTCCAGCCTCCTCTTTCTGTCTCCCTGAGCTCAACCAAAGCTGTGAAGCCAGTTGTTGCTCATGCCATAGCAGCATAGAAGGTCATCTGGCAGCCCTCTTCAGGGAGGGAGGTCCACAGGCAGGGCATCGCTACAGAAAAGCCTCTGTTCCCAACAGAGACATAGCAACGCCCTGTGTGAGGGGTGGAGGCATCAAAATATGCCCCCCCCATGATGTCACCACCAGAAGTGACATCACCACCGGAAGTGACGTCACCTCCCCAACCCCGCCCATGGTAACGTTGCCATCGCCGCACAAAGGTAAATAGGAGGCGGGTGGGAACACCCTTTCTCACCGCTGCCCACCCGCAAGGATGCCCCTGCCCTTCGTTAACCTTTTTCCTGCCTGGGATCATGGGGTTTGTAGTTTTTGCCTCTTAAATTGAATTTGGAAAAGAGAAAACAACATCCCCATGCTCACCAGCAGGAACTGATAACCAAGGAACTTGGGAATTGTAATTTTCTTGCCAAACAAATTCAGGTGGCAGAGGAAATGGTAAACACCCTGGTCCTTGGCAGGACATGATGGTTATGAATATGATCCAGAGCTTAATTTCTAGTTACAGACTGGCTCAGCGAGGCTTCTCCTGTGCCTTGTGTCTACCTCTCCATCATGAATAATAAGATAAGGAGTAATAAGATAAGGAGTGGAAAGTTGCTAGAAAAGGGGAAACTGACATTGGGGGAGCCTACTTCACCCATTGCTGTTGTTGTTGTAAGTTGATGATGATGATGATAATAATAATAATATCGGGATTCATCCCCCCTCTGGCCGCTGCCTCTCCCCCTCTCGCTGCTGCCGATTTGCCACCGATGCCTCTCCCCCTCTTGCCGCTGCCAATTTGCTGCCGATGCAGCTGATTTGTTTCCCCCCTCTTGTCGCCCAGGGGCGGACTGCCCCCTGCCCCCCCACTCCAACACATCTGGTTCCCAATTCATGCCAATTTTGTGTCATTGTCGGTCCACAGAAAAGGGCCAGAGAGACTTAACTTAAACCTCCTGGTCTGGACCATGTATGTCTTGAAGGTTAATACCAATACCTTGAATAGAGTCCAGAAGAAACCTGGCAACCATGCAACTGACACAGAATTGGAGTGTTCAACTACTTCAGTCATGACTCCCTTCACATCTCAAAGGACGGAACTATCTAGTAGACCTTTACTATGACCTAACAACACAATTTCTGCACCCAATGGAACTTGAAATATTTTCTTCACTGCTGGTGATTTATAAGGATGGGAAAGGTCTGATGCTGTGGGTGTTTGCTGGCATAACCCTGCAAGCACAGCAGAACTGTTTTGCTGGCATGCATTATTTCACATTTCTTTGCCTTGGTATATCATATGTCCTCATTTCCCTACCAAGCTGCATGGTTTCATCTGAGCATCTGCAGGAGTGCACCTGTTGGAACCCATTGGTCTACTGTTAAATCAATATCTTTCAAATATTTGCATTGTTTGACTTTAACGTCAATATTCCTGGTGTCAAAAATAAATACAATTAATTTGTTGGATTTCAGCTGATTCCAGAGGGACAGAATGCAAACAAGAAGTATATTTTTGGTAGGAGGCCTAAATTAAATGAGCTTAGGAAGCCTCTTCAGCGCAAACAAAATGCTGTCTCCTAGGGCCGTAGTGTGGGAATGCATCTTTCCCAGGAAAGAAAACAATTTCTTTCCCTTTTAATTTGTTTGTTTTGGATTAGAAACTAAGCCTTAGTATGTGAACATTTGATGAAAATAAATTACTGCCATTCTCTTTAACACAGTGCTTATGTTTTCAATTTCAAGTGAAAAGTTGAAAAGCAGGGAAACAAATTACACTCCTGCCTCACATTTGTGTGAAACCACACACACACACACACACACACACACACACACACACACACACACACACACACACACACACACACACCAGTATTAACTGACTTCAATAAATTGTGTTGTTTGAAGAAAGCTCATTAGCACCTTGTGTTTTTAGCATTGCCTGTACTGAAACTTCATTTTCAGAAGAGATATTGTAACATGAACAAATCCCTCATACAACTGGGAGCTCAAAGATCCCCCAACGCCTTTGAACGAAGGAAGTCCTATGTGGCAATGAAAGGGATGGATATCACACTGGGAAAGCAGAAGGTTTTACAAGATGATTTTTATGGATTCTAGTGCAATGGTTAAGGAACTGCGCAACTCAGGTCTTTCCTTGCCTTAGGCAAGCTGCTCTCTCCCAGCTGCAATAAGGGGATAACAATACTTTATATACCTTATAGGGTTGTTGTAAGAATTATCTCAAGATAATCGAGTATTTTTCACACACCCCAAAATTGCTGTACACATGCTAGGTCTGGTACTATCACCCAAAGTCTATTGATGAGCCGCACTTCAAATTGATGGGGAATGAAGATATGAACACTCCCCATTTGAAGAGCAAGGGCAAGTCTGGGTCAAACCTGGAATGTTTGCAGCAGACAAGAGTGAGCTGACTCTCCAGTTTCTCCACTTCAAGACATAACTGGAGGGGTGGGGATGATCTCACTAGAAACCCTGTTAAGCCAGTACTTGGCTGGAAATGACACTCTTGATCAGGATTTGGATCAGGACTTCCTTCCTGGGATCATGGGGTTTGTAGTTTTGGGGGCCTTTTAAATTGAACGCAGAAAAGAGAAAACAACATCCCCATGCTCACCAGCAGGAACTGATAATCAAGGATAATAAGGGTGGCCCGGGTCGGGAACGGGTTTGGGATATCGGCAGAGCCCGCCGCCGATATCTCTACCCTCTCCCAGCCCGGTTTGGCCAATGGCCCTGCTCCCTGGCCGCCCTACCTGGCCGCCCTCCCCCACCCCTGCACCGAATGTTCCACTGGTGGGTGCCAGGTCCAAAGGGTGGCGGAGAGAGAGTGGCGGAGAGTTTATGACACCCGGCGCCTTCAGAGTGTGTGCTCTCAAGGCACGAAGTTGCGCAGGATTGCGCAGCTAGACTCAGTACAAGGCAGTTTCTGATATTGACCTATATTTCTGTCACCTACAGAAGCCATTTTCTTATTAGAGAGATTGAAGAATGAGGAACGGAAAACATTGTTCAGAGAAGCATGAAGCAAATTGCTGCTAAAAGAAACAATATTTGTCATCTGAAGAGGAAAAGAAAAAGCTCTTTCTTGGTTTTTTACCCTTCAAATACAGCATCAAACTCTATCTCACCTGTGAGTTAGGGACTATTCCTGCATGATAGAAATTCCCATATATTGACTTTATGCACTGTGCCTCTATCTCTTCCTGATGAAAATCATAGGAATGGATTTGATCATAGAAATCTTCCATCACCGGTAGTACTAGAATTATTCTTCTTTATTCAGATAGACGTCGGTGGTGCAAACCTTGTTTGAACCTGTCTGGAGCGTTCAGAAGGAAATAAAAAGAACAGACCTCTGTAAGCATAACCTTCTAACCAGTTTGTCCAAATCAGTGATCATGTTGGTAGGAAAATTATTGGACAGGCTCCACAGATCACGCAATGTCAATTAAGGTCACATTTAAGGTCACAATGTCATTTAAGGTTAGGGTGACCAGATACAATGGAGGACAACGTGCCTATACCTTTAACCATTGTATAGAAGAGGGAATTTTGGCAGGTGCAGCTTTTTGCACTCTTCCATGATGAGCTGCACCTGCCAAAATTCCCTCTTCTATACAATGGTTAAAGCTATAGGCACGTTGTCCTCCATTGTATCTGGTCACCCTGTTTAAGGTAAGATAAGGTCCCAGAAGTAGCCAATGAAGTAAGTCAATAGTTGAAGCCACTGGTCACTGCTGTGGGAAAAGAGAGGAGGGCAGTGGTGGTGTCAGAGGTTGGGCCAGATGAGGTACTGGCTGAAGTTCCACACCCATCAGAGGGCCCTACTGGCCAGACCAACCTTGAACACTCAGTAGCACTGAGTGTTGTAGTGCTGACTGCACCATCTGAGGCTAGAAGGAGCAAGGGCTCCTTTGCCCCAGGGGCTCCAGCAGCCTGGAACACTCACTGCACGTGTGTGTGTGTGTGGGGGGGGAGGTTCCTATTCCATAAGTACATGGTGGTAATGTGGTGATAGGGGATACCTTACTGCAGCATGTGGTTGCTGACTGGATAGGTGCCCTGGGTTAGATGCAGGCTGCTGACATCAGCAAGGGAGCCCATCCAGGTAGCAACCAATTGCTTTGTTGGTGCTGTGTGAGGCATCCTCTGTGTCCGTCCGTCCCCTACCTATTTCCCAGCACTGAAAGGCAACAGCAAGAATTTCCTCCCTGCCCCTGTATCTATTTCACAGGATTCAAGGACTGGAGCATGACTGAAAAAGCACTTCACACATATAGTTAGCTTTGTGCTTTCCCATCTATCTAATGCAATTGTTAAATTCTGACTTTTCCCTTTTCTTTCCAATAACTGTCTGTTATGTACTGTGTCACCGTACTTATGGAATAGCTTTCTCATGGTATCAAGCTCACTTCATGTATCCACTTTCAAAAACCTTTTTCATACTTACCTTTCCCCTCAATGCTATTTCCAACTATTTTTTCTTCTTCTTCCCTCAACTCCTTATCCTCAGTGCCTAATCTTCTCTTTTCAACTATCTTCATATTTCCTTATTTTCTTCCTGTGTCATTAGGGTTGCCATATCTCAGGTTTTTGGCCTGAGAAAAAGATTTTGGAGGCAGTTGCATAGCTGTGGTGCTGGAGAAGACTCCTGAGAGTCCCTTGGACTGCTATGAGATCAAATCAGTCAATCCTAAATGAAATCAACCCTGACTGTTCCCTGGAAGGACAGTTACTGAGGCTGAAGCTCAAATATTTTGGCCACCTAATGCGAAGAGAGGACTCTCTGGAGAAGACTCTGATGCTGGGAAAGATTGAAGGCAAAAGGAGAAGAGGAAGGCAAAGGATGAGATGATTAGACAGCATCACCGATGCAACGAACATGAAAATGAGCGAACTCAGGAAGATAGTGGAGGACAGGAAGGCCTGGCGGGATATGGTTCATGGGATCACGAAGGGTCAGACATGACTTAACGACTGAACAACAAATTCCATCATGTGAGTCTGAAGGGTTACATTTGAGATACAGGTTTGCCCCATCAGTATTATTAACCAGGTTCAACACTCGTCACACAGAAGTACAATGTCAATGGTAGCCAGTTAATAATGTTCACGTTTCATGAATTCAGAAGTTGCAAACTTGAGGACTATGTGGTACTGTATACTTTTCAGCAACAGCCAAATGTAGCAGCATGTTTAGGATAAGATATAGCATGCACATTGATAACAGCAGGTGGCGTGGAAGTAAATGAATGCATTACCATAAACATCTCATAGTGACAGAAATCTTTCCAATTATTCCTTTTCCATCTTAACAATGGAAAATGGTGGGGGGGGAGAGCTTCGCATGCTTTCGATACACTTAATTATCCACAGGGTTTCTAAAACAAACTTTTTTATATTCAAAGTGAAACTTTTTATTAACAAGTTTTGATTTCCCTAACTCTCAGTAAGATGATGATGCAATGCAACATTTTAAGAACCCAGTATTTCTTTTATAAATTAATGAATATCTCTTCTGACAAAAACACACTATTCTGGAAAAAAAAGGACCGATTTTGGAGAGGACATTGCTTCAAACTGATAGTCCATGATAGTCACAGAGATAAACAATGCATCAGAGAGAATGATCTTCATCTGATACCTTGGCACAAATGCAGAAGTCCTGGAGTATATTTCACATTCTCACCTCAGTGCAGATTGCTGTTCCATTTTGGGGAGCAGGTAATGACTACAGACGGAGCAAATATTCCACCAGGTGAGCCGAAAAATGAAAATCCCTTCCTTGAATGTTTGTGAACAGAATCAAGATGAGCACAAATCTACCCACAAATATTTGAGCCTTTGTGAGCTGGGATTGCTCACAAGGCTTTTGGATTTTTGTGGGCAAATGTGAGCCTTTAGGAGACATCAGGCTGATAGTTTGCAAAGGTTTGAGCAGAGACGAAGCTGCGCCCCCACATGGGAGGGGCCGCCGACGCTACGCACCCACATGATGCGAGGCGCGATGTCACGCAACTCCAACCACACCCCCCTGCTGTTTTCCTTATCATTTCGGAGCCGAAAGCTCCAGGGCGGGCGGGCCCAGCCCCCGCTCAGCGAAGGCGACGGACGACTGGGACGCGTCGTCCAGGCAAGTCCAATGCCTTGGAGCCCAAAATGAATGGGTTGCCAAAAATCTAAAACATGAAAACCACTTTGTGCACAGTAAAAAATAGGACATGATGGTCATTCCCATCCATTATTAATAATCCCTATTATCTCACAGGTAATTATCTCTCAAACCCAGGCATTTATTATATTCCATGCGGTACCTGTGAAAAAGAATACATTGGTCTTACACAGCGTTCCATCGGCACTAGATTGAAAGAACATGAGAGAGCGGTGAGGCTAGAACATCCACATCTCTCTGCGCTTGCTGAACATGCGCTGTCCACAGGCCATTCCATCCACTTCAAAGATACTTGCCCTTTAAAAACAGAGAGCAACCTAAACATCTTGAAGAATCTGGAGGCTCTAGAAATAAGCAAAAGAATGCCAAATGCCCTTTTGAACAGGCAACAGGATTTAAGCTTTGCAAATCGTATATGGTGCCCCATAATTCGTGGGCAAACAAACCATGGACAGTTGAACTACAGTGCAACCATTCAGAACAGTACCTAATACAAATGTTGCCAGCATTACAGCAGCAGAATAAAAGTTGCCTCCAGAATTCCTCGATTACACACTGTACTAAGTCCTTGCAGGATCACTTGCTTTTGGTAAAGGCTTGAACTGAAGCGGCTTCCGTCTGACAAGCAGGAGTTCCCGCGCTTTTTCAAAAAGAATAAAATGACGAAGCAAGACGCTGTTCCTTAACACCTACCAATTTACTTTGGAGATACCCCAGAAGATGTGCCTGGATCAAGGCATGAAACGTCGGGTCCGTTGAGTTCCAGATTTTAAATAATTTCTTTCTATCCGGATTTCTGGGCTGTCAAAGTCCATACCGGGTAGTTTTCATTATTATTCTTAAATCAGCTGGATCGCTATTTTTAGCTTTAAACATGACCGGGTTACCCGTGACACCTATTTCTCTAAATATCTCACAGATGGTAAGCATTGGCAAGACTGAGGGCGCAATCCAAACCTACTTAGGCCACCATTGTAAGCAGCGACCCAGCGAAAACGGGAGGCCCCAGAACAGAAAGGAGAAAGGGCATTCAAAGCCCCTTTGAATTCCCCTTTTGGAGGGGATTTGAATCTCCTTTCCGTTCTGGGGCCTCCCGTTTTCGCTGGGCCGCTGGTTACAACGGCGGCCTAAGTAGGTTTGGATTGCGCCCTGACTCACCTATTGTCCAGGTATTCTCCTGAGGTTTCCAACCACTTTTACAACACGCTCCAATGCATGTCTACTCAGAATTATTATTATTATTATTATTATTATTATTATTATTATTATTATTAAACAGTATTTATATAGCACTTTTCAACAAAATGTTCACAAAGTGGTTTACAGACAAAATCAAATGATTAAATGGTTCCCTGTCCCACAAGGGCTCACAATCTAAAAAAAAGATGCGGAAGAACACCAGCAAACAAGCACCAGAAAAGACACTGTGCTGGGGTAAAAGGGGGGCAGTTACTCTCCCCCTGCTAAATATAAGAGGAGCACCAATTGAAAAAGTGCCTCTTGCCCAGTTAGCAACTAACAGCCCAATCCTACCTAAACTTCCCCGCACTGATGCAGTGGCTCAAACATGGGCTATGCTGCATCCCACAGGGGAGTTTAGCAGATGGAAAGTCTCCTCAGGGTAAGGGGACATTTGTCCCAGGGTAAGCCCCAGCATATGTAACAGGTCAACTTGGACCTGCACCAGTGATATTGTTGGTGCAAGTCCACATTGACCCGTGTTGGCAGATCAAGTTTGGGAAAGGGGGGTAGGATAAGGCGTGTGCCAGTGCCAATGATCCCACCCCCTCCCAGCTCCAATCCACCCACCCTGCCCCCATTTCTGCCCTCCTCATCCCATTACACCCCCTCTTTGCTTTCCCCTGCCCCTATGCCAGACCTACGTGCTCTGGTGGGCATGGCTTCGTGTGCTGGCTCCAGTGGGAAGTTTCTGGCCTTCCTGCTGGTGCTTCTGGAAGGCGTACTGTTGCAATGTGCGTTACGGCACTTTTGCGCTGGCTTGCACTGGCGGAATGCACGCTCTTCCAGCACTGGTAATGGATAGGATTAGCCATAAATCTCACTGTGTTAAATGGATTTACTCCCAGGTAAGTGCATGTAGGTTTGCAGCTGTAGTGACCTTTTGTGTTCTGATTTACTGGCAATAAGGGCTGAGGGCTTTAATTGTCTGTGAGTGATAATCTAGTAGTCCCATCCTACATTTTTAAATACATCAGTACACTGTATGCAATATGCTTTTCCACCCTCCGCGAGATTATTTTGTGCAATCAGTAGGAGGGAGCCAAGGAGCACTATGTCAGTGGTCCCTGTAGGAATCTGAGTTTAATGAACTGCTTCTCGCCTGGAAGAAAGCTAGGTGATGAAGAGGGAATACTTTTTATTCAGTACATCCAGGGAGGCATTTTCGAGGACTGTGATGCAGCTATTTTGTTGTCATTCCAGCTGGGATGGTTTTAGTAACACAATGAATAACAATTCTTTAGCATGTGAATGAATGCCTAATTTTAGCACATAAGTATTCCTGTGCACGTCTATATATGTGAGTGAGAGTTAACATATATGCATATGTAATGTGTTGGCAACTTCTAATAGCAGCCTCTCTCATTAGAGTTGTTTGCATCTTCTGGTTTCACAGTAAAATATGCTAGGTTTTATGAAGCAAATCAAGGCAAGTCTAACATCTGTGTTTATGTGCGTAAGACTCAATAAGCCTTTGGGGAAAAGGGGAAGGGGAATTGTCTCCACAGTTCAAAACTCTTGTGAACAGTTTGATCTAATTTTATCATATGATTGGGGATTGTGAAACACTAGGAGCCACTTTCTGTAGCTGTAAGGAGCAGCGATGTAATGAGATGCTTTGACTACACTGTTGGGAGTCCAGTCTGGAAAGCAAATCAGCTAACTACGTTTCTCACTATGGTTTTCGAATGTCTCTTCTTGATGATTGATCTCAGTCTTCCTGTCATTTTCTCTCCCCTGCTTTCATCAGAATATATCGAAAAGAGTTTGGAAGTATTTCCCCTTAGACGGTTGAAATCTTGTATGAATCTTTTATTCAGTGCTGGAAATGTACCACAACCTTCAATCAATATTTTCAAAGCTATATAATTGACATATTCCTTGGTGTAATTGAGGATTTCATATTTTAATAAAAAGAAGATGAAACACCTTAGTTTGCATATTTCGTGTTCTGATGTGTAGTACATCTCTTAAATGAATCTTGATATTAAGTCTAAAAAAAGGATTAGAGAATTATTTGGCCTAGCTACAGTACCTATGAGAATATTTACTAATTACAGGAAGGTAAGCCCATGTATACTATGACCTTAGTATGTCTGACTCTCAATTTTCCAGTTATACTACATATGTAATATTTGAATAAAGCTCACTTAATGCTGAATAATCATGTGTGCTAGAACAAATGTGCATAGACCTGTGAGAACAAGTCACATCCTTATGCAGATACATAAGTTTAGGACAGGAAACTGGGAGATACTTAACTTTTGGAACTCAAGGAAATTAAGAAAGTAAGTGAAACCAGTGGTGCCGCTGGAGGTGGGGCATAACGCTAAGTTCCGCACCGTGCTGACCTCCGTTACTCACCGGCACAAGGCGGCCCCGCCCCCTCGCCTTTGGAGCCATTCAGTGGGACGAAGGCAACACGCAGGAGACTCCCTGCGCATTGCCTTCACCCCACTGAATGGCTCCGAAGGCGAGGGGGTGGGGTCGCCTCGTGCTGGGAAGTAACGGAGGTCAGCGTGGTGCAGAACTTAGCGATATGCCCCACCTCCAGCAACGCCATTGAGTGAAACTTAAAGATGAAAAATCCAGAAACCTTGACTTGAATATTTTATCCTTACCCTTCCTGTTCTTATGAAAATACTACTGGATCTGTTTTAGTCACTCCCTGCTCATCTCTCCCTCATTTTCACAATGAAATTTCAGGGCAGAAACACCCACCATAGGTTAGCAATATCATTTGCGGACTGTGACGCTCCAAACTATTTCTGCTAATTCTCGAGACAGAGCTCCAAGTTGGGTGAAGTTTGCCAGTTGTGCTGGAAGCAAGGAGAGCAACCCCCTTGCTGCCTTTTGGTACTGCTACAGCACGGCTCAGAAATAGACTGAACAGTGGCGTTGCTAACGTGCCCCAGGGGCGGGGCTATGATGCATTTTGTGTCATCGCCCTGCCCCCTGCGCTCTTGGAAGACTTCATTTGAAGCCTTCTAGAGTACTGGACGGGTGGGAGGGTCCACAAAAAGTACTGAAACCGGTGCAAAAATGCCCCACGTGCAAAAACAAAACAAAACACAGCCACAGAGCAAAAAACTGTTGCTGTAGCTCCTCCTTGTGAGGAGACTGCAGCTGTCACCCAGGGCACAGCAACCCCCTGCCCCAGCCTGGCTACGCTACTAAAACTGAATATATAGGAACATAGGAGGTTGAACATAGGAAGCTAAATCAGTTTGTTGGTCCATCTCCACCAATATAACCTATTCTGACTGGCAGTGACTCTCTAGAGAGTCAGAGGTTGTTGTTTTTTTCTCCCAGATGCAGAGGCGTTCTTATGGTGGGGGTGGTACTGTAAATTGCGCCCCATCCTAGTCCCTGTTTACAAGCCGGCAGGAGGCGGCCTCGCCCCCTCGCCATCAGAGCCATTCCATGTGGAGAAGGCAACAGGCAGGGCCTCCTGCCGGCTTGTAAACGGGGACTAGGACGGGGCGCAACTTACAGTACCGCCCCCACCGTAAGAATGCCTCTGCCCAGATGTTCCTGGAGTTGCCAGGAACTGGGCCCGAGATCTTCTGTATGCAAAGCATGCATGCACTCTGCTCCTGAGCTTTGGACCAATCCCAATTGATCATTCCCTCTTTGTGCTGTATCCATCTGCAGATAACCTTGGGAACAGGGTGACCATCTTTTCTCTCTCTATGTTGGAGAGCCTGTCCCTTCCTCACTGTGCTGCAGTCACTTCTTTGGTGGATACCAAGTTTTCAACCAACCACGGGAAAAGTAGATTAAAAACACACAGTTGGGGCACAAATACCCTCCCCCATTTTGCTTCAAAGTATTGCTCGCGGCGTATAAATTATGTATATATGTGCAGTTAATACAGACCAAATAAATAAACATACATGAAATATACCTGATTATAGGCAGACTAATCTAACAAATTAAAGTAATCATATATTATGAATTGTTAAGGTACCAGACATATAATTGACAACTGGTCTCCAAATGGCAAAAATGGATTAGTTCTTAGCTATGGCCTTCAGATGTGCCATGAATTTGTACTTGTCACTTCTTGACTTTGAAAATCTGCTTTTGGTTCCTGAACTCCTTCCCTCCTTCCTACATAGGCATGTCTCAGTTTCTCAGAGGGAAGTCATGGGGAAGAGAAATATGCAAGTTGACAGCTATTCTGTTGTGGAATATCACCAGAAAATATGGTGATGTAAGACAAGGCAGCTGAAATAGCTATGGATTCAAATGTATGCATACTTGAGAGCTTTGGTCATGACACTCTGAATTGATGCCTGAATCTTAAATCTTCTACATGCTGAATCTTCTGGAACCCCTTAGCTATTAATCAATGTCTGGAAGAAGTGAATACTTGCTCTAGCTAACCAAATAATGTTGTCTTTTATTGATGTTACCTCTGTGACTGTAGATCTCCCAGACATCTGTGCAAATTATCACAGATCCATTGTAAATTTTAAGCATTGCTAAAAACCACTTGACAGTATATTGAATCTGTCAGCTTCAATCGTAAGAAACAAAAAGAAGAATTGTATGCTGCACTGAGTACTCCTGCTTCATGCTGCCATTCACCCAGATGAGGCTGACTAGAAAACGCAACCAAGGATAAATAATCATACTACAATATTCACTGTGTATATTTGTTCTGAGTAGTCAGTACACCACCATGAAGTATATGACATGCAGAACAGATCAAGGTACCTGTTTGTAAATGAAATATGAAAACACTCAACTTAGGCTGCAATCCTATCCACACTTACCTGGGAGTAAGTCCCATTGACTATAATGGTACTTACTTCTACGTAGACATGCCTAGGCTTGGGCTGTGAGTTCAGTATTTGCTCACCTATTATTAATTACTATACATTGCACAAACAACAATATATTTAGCCATTTTTACCCGCAAAGGTTGAATGGAGGGGAAAATTAGAGAATTATTTTGTTGACAAAATTGGAAGGGCTAGAGAACTGATTAAGGAATTGTTTTTACTTCTTATTAAGGAATAAGTAGTAAAAGATGGGGGTGGGGTGGGGATGAATTTTCACAAAGCTTAGGAGGGTTTACTGGAAGTTTTTTTTTTTCCCCAGATGATTTTTTGCCAGTCTTTTTCCCCAGTGGAGAAATTGCAGTATTTTCTTTTGCAGACTGATGAATGAAATATCTTTTAAAGTATTATTGCTGTAAAGCAATATTGTTACAGTCAATTACACTGCTGAAAAATACCTGCTACCGCGTCACTCTATCCCAGGGGTAGCCAACCTTCCACCATTAGGGCCTCTTGTGTTCTTAAGAGTTGTGTAGAAGATAGAATCTTGGCAGCTGCAAGTGTTGATGGTGCTGCTAAAGCAGCTGCACCTGTTGAAATGCTTTCACCTACAACCATTAACGGGCCAGGAGCATTCATGTTGAAAGTTTGGCCACCCCTGCTCTATCCCCTCATCCTCATGTCTTTCCAGGCCAATTGGAACTACATTGTTTTTATGGAAGAGGGAGGGAGACAGCAGAGGTGGCCCTACAAAACTGACCTAACCTGAGATAGCTCTCCAAACAGTAGCGTAGCTGGCATTTTTCCAAGGGGGCCGTGGGCGGGACAACACGTCTTCGCCCTTCCCCCTGCCACCGGAACAGAATGGAACCTTTTGGCTCTGGTCCCACTCCATTCCGGTGGTGGTGGTGGGGCAAAGACACATTGTCCCGCCCATGGCCCCCTTGGAAAAACACCAGCTACGCTTGTTGTTGTTGTTGTTCAGTCGTTAAGTCATGTCCGACCCTTTGTGATCCCATGAACCACATCCTGCCAGGCCTTCCTGTCCTCCACTATCTTCCTGAGTTCGCTCGTTTTCATGTTCGTTGCATCAGTGATGCTGTCTAACCATCTCATCCTTTGCCTTCCCCTTCTCCTTTTGCCTTCAATCTTTCCCAGCATCAGAGTCTTCTCCAGAGAGTCCTCTCTTCGCATTAGGTGACCAAAATATTTGAGCTTCAGCCTCAGTACCTGTCCTTCCAGGGAACAGTCAGGGTTGATTTCATTTAGGATTGACTGATTTGATCTCCTAGCAGTCCAAGGGACTCTCAGGAGTCTTCCCCCGCAAAACACATTTCTACACCAGGGGTTGGTTTGGGCTGTCCTAATCACATATGCGTGGGAGGATGCATCCAGACTGTCTCTTCACACACAATCCAGGTACTCAATGAACTTCTTAGTTCATGAATGGAGGAACCTGTTGGATGAACCTGTGATTAGGAACAAAGGGAAAGGCAAACTGACTGGAGGAGCATGTTGCATGCATGCGATCCTGCCCGTAAGTACAAAAAGAGGGACCAGCTTTGGACGTCAGGGAGAAAGTTGGAATGCAGTATGGAGGAATGCCTTGTTGTTGTTGCTTGGAGGGACATTTCAACATGTGAATCCTTCTTCCTCACCTGAAGTCTGCAGTTGTACAGCCTAGTACTGTGATGGTGAACCTATGACACGCGTGTCACAGGTGACACGTGAGGTCATTTTGGATCACACGCCGTTTCCCCCAGGGCCCCGACACACTTTACATTTTCGCAGGTTTTACAGGCTTGTCTTGAACATTTCGGACAGGGATTTTGGCAGACCTCTTTCAAATTATTATCTAGTAAAACTCAGCAACAAAAAAGTCACTAATTGATGTTCAATAAAATGCAATGTGTTCTATAGTTGTTTTCAGTTCAGTTCAATTCAAAATTACTATTAAAAGTAGCAATAGACAAAGTACTATTAAAAGTTGGGGCGGGGGGTGACATACCAGCAGGGTCAAGTTAGGCATTTTCAAAGTTTTTGACACACCAAGCCCAAATGGTTCACCATCACTGGCCTAGTATAAGCACGTCAATGAAAACACAGCCCCTGGACTGTTCAGACCTATAGATCTGTGTAAGCTGTAATGCTTCAAATGATAATACAGCACAGTTGTGCTGCAGCAGTAATTAATTTTATTCCCAGGGTAAAAGTTCTCTCCTCCTCTCTTCCTTCTCTCCCACCCAATAAATAACCCAGAGTAGCACATGCATAGTGTTTCCAGAAGACCAGCACATACTAAACATTTTGCCACACAATTGTGCATGCACATACACAGAGGAATTTAGCGGTGTGACCTTGTCCAACGTCCCTTCCTACTTTCTTCATTCTGTTAGTTTATTTTTTTTCTCATGAAAGCTTGTATTTGTTCAGTTGTTTTCCACACTGTCCATTTTCTATTCTGCAATCTTTCCAATTGTTCCCCCACCATTTTCTCCATGCAGCTGCGCTGATGGAACTCATGCTGCATGCAGTGGCGGGAGGTGACTGCCTCCCGCCACTGCATGCCGCCTGGGACCGCCTGGGAGAGGTATGTACATTTTTCTGACTTACCCCCATTGACTTACCCCCCTGGCCGTCAATTGATCTTCTCAAACCCAGACCAGCTATCTTGCTGGTGTACGTCTGAGGAGAGGCAGGGGGCAAGTTGGGCTGGAAAAAGGAGGTTAGCATCCCAGCACTCACTGCTGCCACTGGGATTCACCCCCTCCAATCCCTGAACCGCCTGCTGCCCTCCTTGCTTTCCACCTCGAACCTCCCCAAACTGCCCATGACCCACCTCCACCGGCACCTTACCTGCTCCGATGCAGACTGGGTCCATGTGTGGCAGGCGCTCGGAACCTCTGGTATAATTTATTTTTAAATATATACATTATTCTTTCTCCTTTTTGGCTTGGCACCTTACTTTCTATTTTCATTTTATCCTCAATCCATCCCTATCTGTCCTAGGCTGTGCCTACCGTAATGTGTAACTTGGAGTGGGCATAAACGGACTTCTACTATCCTACATGTAAGTGTGTGTGTGTGTGTGTGTGTGTGTGTGTGTGTGTGTGTGTGTGTGTGTGTAGCACATATTGAATTGTAAACACTGTAATTAGCCTCTATCCAAACAGCCATGCATGCACTTCCATATGTCCAGATGGACGTTTGACTCAAACAGCAGGCCCCTAGGCCACTTTGCAAATTGCTGCAGCAAGGGGTGTTTCACAAGCATTTTTTACTCTCAGATGAATGTCTGCAATTCAGAGCTAAAACGTAAAAATTCTGCAGGAGACAAACACACACTTGGTACACTTGAAGAATCACTTTAGAGCATTGTATCATTACACCAAACTCTGAGTAAACTAATGGATTTTCAGTAATTCAGAACAAAGAAACAGAAGTACGTTTGAAACACATCACTTATGAAATTAACTAGCACAAGATGTGTTGCTTGCCATTAGCATTAGCTCTAAAACTAGAGGGAAAAATTTTTTAATGGTTATTGTAAAGGCAGTCAAAATGGAAGCTCAGGTATTGTACAGCTTCACCTCCTTTTCTCTTATAATAAACACCCTCTCATATATAGGAGTCAAATTCAGAAGGATATTCAAATTCAGAAGGATAAACTGCACATGAAAACACTAGTACTTACATAAATTAGGGAGCATATATTTAAATACTCTACAGTACATTTGTACAAAATAATACAGTTAAAGTTGAGTAAGAAACTTTGAGTGTTGGAGGGAAGTTTGGAACACTGATTGTTTACCCTCAATGTTTTTTTAAAATGGTTCTTTTCTTTAGGTTAGTTCTTATTCAAATAACAGGAAATAGTATTGCCTCTTTTAACAGTTTTCAATGACATATTAATATCTTGGGACTAAAAAATGATTAAAAGCTTCATCCTTCTGTTCTCCATATGAACAGTTTTCTTTATGGACCTGTTAAATAATTTAAATGATATCAGAGCATTAAATTGGATTTTGGATGTGCTAATTTCCTTTAGGCAAACTCAAAAGCAACGATTATTGCAGCATGCATTTTGCATGGCCTGATGCCAAATTCTGTGTCAACAATACAAAATGCAAATCTAAAATATTTAAAATACAATTTACTTAATTTTGAAAGTCTCAAACAAGTCGATTCATGTTGCAGAGGCAAACAGTGTCCTTTTTAATTTTTTGTCTCAGAAATGGAAGTTTTTGAAACTCTGACTGTCTCCATGTGGATTCAGACAAAATGAAATTAAAGTCAACCATGAAACATTTATGAGGAGAACAAATTAAAAATCCTCTAGTAATAACTCTAGAGCGATCACTAGTATTTTTAGTAATTTTCACTGTCAAAAAGGCATCTCCCTTTGTCAGCTGAAGAAGGTGTTTAAAAATTCAGAACACAACAAACTTTCTTTATCTGCTAAGATGAAAAGCAAATTAATTTATGCTGAGCAGAGAGCTGTAATATCAGTATCGTTTGCTCACATAAATTATTTAAAGGAGACTTAAAATCTGTTTACTGGATATGTGTGTGTGTGTGTGTGTGTGTGTGTGTGTGTGTGTTAAGGAAAGGTGGATTTATCTGGTTTTCTGATTAGCTTAGCAGTTCTGCTCCAACACATCTTATGACGACTTCTTATTCTGCAATGTCTGTGATAATTGCGTAGCATTCAGTTATGCTTCTCCCAGCCCAATCTTCTGTAGCTCCCCACTGTGGCATCGCTCTAGGTGGGGCGGAGCTGTAAGTTCCGCTGCACTCCAACCCACCATCACATGCCTGCACGAGGCGACCCCACCCCTCGCCTTCGGAGCCTTTCAGGGCAGCGAAGGCAACGCGCAGGAGACTCCTTGTGCATTGCCTGACTGACTCCCCATGTGGCAATACTGCTGTGCCAATGCGGTGCCCGCTGCATCTCACAGGGAAGTTTTGGCCTCTGGAGACCTCCACAGGCAGGGTAAGGGAACATTTGTCCTCTTGCCCTGGGGAAGGCTCCTCCTACCTGCCTACTAGATCTATTCGGTTCAAGTAGGGCCCGTGTGGATCTGTGAAGGTGGATTGAGCCTGGGAAGGGGGTTAGGTTTTGGTGTGCACAGCAGCCACCAAAACTGCCCCTTTTCTGGTTCTGATCCACTCTCCTTCCTAATCTCATCTACACACAATCAGGACATGTGTGTAACATAAGCATGCGTGCACATTAGTAATTGCATGCAGTAATTGCATGCATTAGTTACATGTTACATTAGTAATTGCATGTTACATTAGTAATTGCATACATTAGTAATTGTATGGTGATATTTTTTTGGGGGGTAAAGGATCATCTGGACCAGCCAACCTTTCATTCAGTGCAGGTACATGGACTGCTGATCTTTGAAAATGAACCTGGGTACAATTATTCAGTACATTCTACTGTGTGGAAAAACCTTAAGAGAAAAGAAAAAAGGAGGAAGATGAAAAGGTGGATAATTCTGCCCATTCCCAAAAGAATCAACGGGAATACTTGTCCTCTTCCTCCTCACACACAATAAGATGCTAAAGGGGAGTCACCTTATTGGTTGCATTGCATTCATTGCAAGGAGTGACATTTGGCAGCAGTTCAGGATGCAAACATTGCTTTCCTCATCCATGGTGTGTTTTGCTGGGATGCAGGCCCTCCTACCCACCCAGGAACACAGTCTAAAGTTGGCTGGTTGTCTTTGGGGAGCGAGGAGGACATTTTTGCTCTTCACCTGATTGGTTTGTGGCAGGGCCTTTGAGTGGAATTTTATCAGGGGGTACAGTTTCTTTTGGACCCCTTCTCAAAGGGGGAGGGGATAAAACATGATGAGGGGAGGACAGCAATAGCCAGAAAAGTCTTCAGAGCCCAGGTCTACCAGGCTTCCCAGTGCGGTGCCCAGGTCTACCGGCCAGGTATACCTGGTCTGGCCACTTTATTTCACTCTCCATGAGGCCAGCTGAGATCCCAGGAAATTTCAGGGGCCCCTCCTTTGGTTCCCGGGCCCCGTTTTTGACCTACAATTTACCCCCTTTATTCCTCTCTCATGGGCCCTGGTTTGTGATTGATGATTTCGTTCACCTCCTCCAGACCAGAGGCGTCACTTGCCTCATTGGTGCCCAGTTCAGGGGGGAAATTGTCGCCCCCATACAGGGGGCGACATTTTCCCCCCTGAACCAGTAAAGATCGGCACGCTCCGGGAAGGGGGCGCCGCACTCCCTGAGGGAGGGCGACCTCCGGGAGGGGGGGCAACCCGGCGGGACCCTGCACCGGGCACCCCCCCAGCGCCGCAGCCGGCTTACCTCCTTTCCCGAGTGCTGCTGCTGTCTTCCTTTCTCCAGAGAGGTCCGTTGGGGTAAGCCGTCCGGCGGCACGATCTTCCGCTGTCCGGCGGCGCGATCCGCGGAAGTGAGTGTGTGTGTGCCTTCAATTCCCCGCCGGCGGCGGACTCCTTCAGCGGAAGATCGCGCCGCCGGACGGCTTACCCCAACGGACCTCTCTGGAGGAAGGAAGACAGCAGCAGCGCTCGGGTGAGTGAGTGGTGTGTGCACCACCTCGAGTCCGACTCGAGTCTCTCGGACTCGAGTCTCTCGCGTCGGACTCGAGTCGGACTCGAGAGACTCGAGTCGGACTTGAGTCTCTTGAGTCGGACTTGAGTCCGGCGCCGCCCCCACAGCAGTGGGCGCCTGGTTCAACTGAACTACGCGCTCCACCGTAGTTACGCGTCTGCTCCAGACTGTTTGAAAGAGTGTGGTGCATTAGACAGATTGGTTAAAATGGGCAAGTATGGTGCTGGTCAGTGATGAAGAATAGGGATTCTATTACCCTGAGGTAAGTAGATCGCTCGAGAGAAGCTGGGAGTTATCGTCAGAGGCTGCTCAGCTTTTGGAAGCTGGCTAGGAACCCCTTGGCCAAGGATCGCAAAGTCTACCTCAAAGGTTGCTCAGCTGACGGGGGACACTGCAATCCCAATCCTTATGCCTTACAGGTTTTGGCATTGATAAGCTTGAATTGTCAGAGGATGAGATTTAGCTTGGAGTCAGGATGGGAATACTCTGAAGGGGGACTAGACAGTAATTGGCTATCTCCTCCAAGAAAGGAACCTGAATGTGATATAAGGGGGTGGAGTTTTAGGAGAATTAAAACCTGCAACAAGCTTTGATTAATATTATCGAATTAAAAATTCGCATGATTGCCAGGAAAACTCTGTCGTATCAAAAAAAAAAAACACCACCCAATTTATTTCAATAAATAAATATCACAGATGTTGATTAATAGTTTCCATAAATGGTCATCCATTTTGAATCCAAATCTCTTGTCTTCTGTGTTATTGTGGGTATGCATGCTTTAAACAAATGCTCCCACTAAAATGGAATGGGAGACAAATGGATTACAGAACAGGCTAAACCCATGGAACAATAAAGCAACAGAGGAAAATGGATCATCTTTAATAAAATGCCATGGATGTCAAAGACCAATGTCAAATATGCAATGAAGATTCAACATCAAACGTCACAGGTAATTGGGCTGTATGTCACCAGAAGATCGCTCTTTCCAAAATGTTGTGTTGCTACATCTTAAATACGGCTCCCTAAAACAACGTTTCATGACCCACTTCATTAGCTCATGTGTAGGTCATGCCCATCTCTTTCCACTGAAATCAACAGGGCTTACCTATAAGGAGGGGGCTGGGATAGCTTTTGGGTGTGAGTGAGCAGTATAGTCTTTAAATTATATTTTCATATAGCCACCTTTATTCTTTCCAGCAGATATTGATGAAATATTATGACTTCACAGATCGCAGTCATCAAAGTTGATTTAAAATAAATCATGCACACTGCGTGAACGAATCAGCCCGATTTCAAGTGCAGTGAGGATTCATAGCTTATGCAAAAGCATAAACCGCTTGATTGTTCTTTTCACTCAGAGAAAATATGATTCTTCATTGCAGTGTGTATAAAATACCATGATGACTAATTCATTGGTTGTCATCTATCCTACGCTTGCATATATTCCTGTGTCTGTCAAGGCACCAAGTGCAATTCGATACCAGGAGTGCAATTCGATACCAGGCAAATGGCAGCAGATACTTCACACAGAGGTTTCATTTGGTTAACTGATCACCTTATACTGAGTCACTTGCTTAACACAGCTACAAAATATACACGGAATGACAATCACATATTCCAATTGAAATATAATTTTAGAAATCAGAGACATATCTCAGTATATGCTAAAATAACAATGGAACTCCAAACTAGAAGCAGACAGGGCTCAGGTAGAGGCAATGAATTCTATCATTTTGGTCTACAAATATACTACATTTTGTGCCTGAATCAGTTAGAAAATGGACTAGTTTTTCTTTAATTAATCAATTACAAGACCAATTAATCTGTCTTCAGTGTCTGTCCAAAGAAGATGATTCTGAAATAAAATCTGATGGTAAATTAACAAGCCGCCCAAGCCTAACTGGCCGTTACACTGCCGGAATGTGCATTCCAGTGGCGTAACGTGTGTTGCGGCTGTCGCAAATGCGACAATGCTGGAGAACGTGGCCTGACTGTCGCCAGAAGTGATGAACAGCTGGGTCTGTGTGGCAATGAATGGTGGATTCTCATTGCCTTGTGTAAAGCCACACAGGGGATGTGAGGGAGGTGGAGAGGGGGCAGAATAGGGAGTAGATGGGGCTGGGAGGTGGGTGGATCAGGACTTATGAAGGGGGGGGGTTCAGTGAAAGTGGCACCCAATGAATCCTAACCCCCTTCCCATGCCTGATCTGCCTTCATAGATCCACGCAGACTTGCACCAGTGATATTTCTGGCTCAGGTTTGAGTTGACCCACCAGGCCTGCAGGGGCTTACCCCTGAGGAAGGAAACAGATGTTTACATTGCTTACATTGAAGAGGCCTCCTGGGGCTGAAACTCCCCCGCAGGATTCAGCAGACGTCGCATTGGTGCCGATGCATTGCCGCATGGGGAGTTAGGTGGGACTACCCGTGATGAAAAAACAAGGAGAAATAAAATGAAACAATGCTCTCTAAGGGAAACAGTTGAAGTTTTAAACAGAAGTGCAGTATTCTTTCAAATACCACATAGCACTATTTTATTTGGCAGATGCTTCAATTGCCTCTTAACTAGTAACAGGCAGATGTTTATAGGAGTTACTGAAGGAAATTTTCTCTGTTAGATTGACAAAGAATAAGTAATCCTATTTCCTCCCCTCCCTTGCCACATGCTATTATTTCTATCATAATTCACATCAGGATGCACAGTGGGATTGTATCTTAAGAAGCACATGTGGAAATAAAGGAGCCTTTTGTAGCATTCCATGTGCAGTTGCCGAGGCACATGCACATGAAATTGTACAATTATATGTGTGTCGTCTTGTGCAACATGTTGTGCCTCTGCACTAGGTTAGAATTGGCAGTGAAGGCTAAGAGCCCAAGTGCTTGATAATGATGATAGCACCGGCATACACAATATCCACCATTTACCTATATCTGATAACACAGGCATTTTACGAACATCACTTAATTAAAAGCAGAATATTCTATACCTAAAGGCTAACATCCCTACCTTGAGGTTTATGAACAAGTCCAGCAGAAGCTGCTGGGACTGGTACAGTACAGTGAGTATTGGTGTACCGGTATTGGTGGAGAACGCATATTCTGAATGTTTAACTTGGCTGAACACCCATGTTTAGACATGAAATGTTTCTTCGGCCAGAGGCGTTTCTACGGTAGGGGTCCTACCGTAAATTGTGCCCCGTCCTAGTACAATGTTTACAAACCAGAACGAGGAGGCCCCGCCCCCTTGCCGGCGGAGCCATTCCGCGCTGCGAAGGCGAACGGGCAGCTCGTCACCGTTGCAGTGCGGAATGGCTCCACCGGTGAGGGGGTGGGGCCTCCTCATTCCAGTTTGTAAACATGGTACTAGGACGGGGCGCAACTTACGGTAGGGCTCCTACCGTAGAAATGCCTCTGTTTCTTCCTAAACTCTTCCACATCCATTTATCGTGGTCCTCACTGCACTGAGATCCATGTATTCTACAAAGTCTGTTAGTGACTTAGATGTGGAAATATGTCATTGTGACATGTCAAGTTTGGAACAGCTCTATTTATACTTTAGTCTGAAGAACAGAAAATGCATTAAAAGCCACAAAGACATTTAGTTCTTGTTTCCATTCTCTAAATTTTAACTGAGTGTATCAAAACTATCTAGATCATGGAGAACAGTCAGTATGGATTTGCTGCTAATATTTAGAGTGTTTTAGCCATAACTTTCAAATCTGAAGCACATCATAGCTTCATATAACTTTAAATTCCATTTGTCTTTACATGCTTTACAATGGCAGCCAACATAGTGCATATTTCATACGTTCTCTAGGAGGATGTTGGTGAATTGGAATTTTATTTTGTTGTTGTTGTTCAGTCGTTAAGTCGTGTCCGACCCTTCGTGATCCCATGAACCATATCCCGCCAGGCCTTCCTGTCCTCCACTATCTTCCTGAGTTCGCTCATATTCATGTTTGTTGCATCGATGATGCTGTCTAACCATCTCATCCTTTGCCTTCCCCTTCTCCTTTTGCCTTCAATCTTTCCCAGCATCAGAGTCTTCTCCAGAGAGTCCTCTCTTCGCATTAGGTGGCCAAAATATTTGAGTTTCAGCCTTAGTACCTGTCCTTCCAGGGAACAGTCAGGCTTGATTTCATTTAGAATTGACTGATTTGATCTCCTAGCAGTCCAAGGGACTCTCAGGAGTCTTCTCCAGCACCACAGTTCAAAAGCATCTATTCTTCGGCGCTCAGCCTTCCTTATGGTCCAACTCTCGCAACCATACATTGCTACTGGGAACACCATCGCCCTGACTATACGGACTTTTGTTGGCATGGTGATATCTCTGCTTTTTATTATGCTGTCTAAGTTTGCCATAGCTTTCCTTCCAAGGAGTAAGCGTCTTTTAATTTCATGGCTGCTGTCTCCGTCTGCAGTGATCTTGGAGCCCAGAAAAGTAAAATCTGTTACTGCTTCCATTTCTGCCCCTTCTATTTGCCAGGAATTGATGGGCCCAGATGCCATGATCTTAGTTTTATTAATGTTGAGTTTCAAGCCAACTTTTGCACTCTCCTCTTTCACTCTCATCAAGAGGCTCTTTAGTTCTTCTTCACTTTCTGCCATTAGGGTGGTATCGTCTGCATATCTGAGGTTGTTGATATTTCTCCCGGCAATCTTGATTCCGGCTTGTGATTCATTCAGCCCTGCATTTCTCATAATGTACTCTGCATATAAGTTGAATAAGCAGGGTGACAATATACAGCCTTGCCGTACTCCCTTCCCAATTTTGAACCAATCAGTTGTTCCATGGCCGGTTCGAACTGTTGCTTCTTGACCCGCATACAGGTTTCTCAGGAGACAGGTAAGGTGGTCTGGTACCCCCATCTCTTTAAGAATTTGCCACAGTTTGTTGTGATCCACACAATCAAAGGCTTTTGCGTAGTCAATGAAGCAGAAGTAGGTGTTTTTTTGGAACTCTCGTGCTTTCTCCATGATCCACCGCATGTTGGCAATTTGATCTCTAGTTCCTCTGCCTCTTCGAAACCCAGCTTGTACGTCCGGTAGTTCTCGGTCCACGTACTGCTGAAGCCTAGCTTGTAGGATTTTGAGCATAACCTTGCTAGCATGTGAAATGAGTGCAATTGTGCGGTAGTTTGAGCACTCTTTGGCACTGCCCTTCTTTGGAATTGGAACGTAAACTGACCTTTTCCAATCCTTTGGCCACTGCTGAGTTTTCCAAATTTGTTGGCATATTGAGTGCAGCACTTTCACAGCATCATCATTTAGGATTTTAAGTAGCTCAGCTGGGATATTATCATCTCCACTAGCTTTGTTGTTAGTAATGCTACCTAAGGCCCACTTGACTTCACTCTCTAGGATGTCCGGCTCTGGGTCAGTAACCACACCAGCGTGGTCATCAGGAACATTAAGATCTTTCTTGTATAGTTCTTCTGTGTATTCTTGCCATCTCTTCTTAATCTCTTCTGCTTCTGTTAGGTCCTTGCCTTTGTTGTCCTTTATCATGCCCATCTTGGCACAAAACGTTCCCTTGATATCTCCAATTTTCTTGAAGAGATCTCTAGTCCTCCCCATTCTGTTGTTTTCCTCGATTTCCTTGCATTGTTCATTTAAGAAGGCCTTCTTATCTCTCCTTGCTATTCTCTGGAACTCTGCATTCAGTTGTTTATATCTTTCCCTTTCACCCTTGCTTTTTGCATTCCTTCTTTCCACAGCTATTTGTAAAGCCTCATCTGACAGCCACTTTGCTTTCTTGCATTTCTTTTTCTTTGGGATGGTTTTAGTTGCTGCCTCCTGTACAATGTTACGAACTTCCATCCATAGTTCTTCAGGTACTCTGTCTACCAGGTCTAATGCCCTAAATCTATTCTTCACCTCCACTGTATACTCATAAGGGATATGGTTTAGGTCATATCTGACTGGTCTAGTGGTGTTCCCCACATTCTTCAGTTTAAGTCTGAATTTTGCAATAAGAAGCTCATGATCTGAGCCACAGTCAGCTCCAGGTCTTGTTTTTACTGATTGTATAGAGCTTCTCCATCTTTGGCTGCAAAGCACATAATCTATCTGGTTTCGGTATTGACCATCTGGTGATGTCCATGTGTAGAGTCGCCTCTTGTGTTGTTGGAAAAGAGTGTTTGCTATGACCAGCGTGTTCTCTTGACAGAACTCCGTTAGCCTTTGCCCTGCTTCATTTTGCACTCCAAGGCCAAACTTGCCTGTTGTTCCGTTTATTTCTTGATTTCCTACTTTAGCATTCCAGTCTCCTACGATGTAAAGGACATCTTTTTTGGGTGCTAGTTCTAGAAGGTGTTGTAGGTCTTCATAGAACCGGTCAACTTCATCTTCTTCGGCATCAGTGGTTGGGGCATACACTTGGATTACTGTAATGTTGAATGGTTTGCCTTGGATTCGAACTGAAATCATTCTGTCGTTTTTGAGGTTGCACCCCAGTACTGCCTTTCCCACTCTTTTATTGACTATGAGAGCTACTCCATTTCTTCTAAGGGATTCATGCCCACAGTAGTAGATATGATGGTCACCTGACTTAAATTCGCCCATGCCCGTCCATTTTAGTTCGCTGATTCCCAAGATGTCAATGTTCAATCTTATCATCTCATTTTTGACCACATCCAGCTTGCCTTGATTCATAGACCTCACATTCCATGTTCCTAAGCAGTATTGCTCCTTGCAGCATTGGATTTTCCTTTCAACCTCAGACACATCCACAGCTGGACGTCCTATTGGCTTTGGCCCAGCCGCTTCACTTTTATTTAGGGGACTGTTTAAAAAACATAGCACTTTAATAAGCAAGATGTGTAGACTAATCCTATGGTTTTCCCTGCAATAGCATGTAGCTGCACCAAAATGCGGATTTTTTTTCCTGACCTATCCATAAACCTGCAGTTTGCCAGCTCTTTAGCTGACGCAAGTCTGAGGAGACAAAGTGGGCATGTTGGCGCCCACAGGAGGTGATAACATTGGATGTAAGGCATCCACACTGAGCAGCGGTGTTGCAGCACCTCCGTGCGGGGGCAGCAGCATACATAATGCCGCCCCCATAACATCACAACCGAAAGTGACATCACTGCCACCGCAAAGGGCTTCCCAGGTGCAGGGCAGGCGGGCAGGCCCAACTTTCGCTCCGCTACCCACCCGCTGTTCATGCCGTCGCCACTGCCGATCCCGCTGCCCATGCGGCGGGGTTGTCCCCCGCCGCTTTGTCAGCCCCCTGCTTGTCGCCCGGGTGCCCACCCCCACGCCCCGGGTGATGCTTCTGACACCAGGTGCCACCTCCTTCTGCCTCGAGCATGCCTCCCACCCTCCCCTGTTCCACCATGTTTCGCCCTCTTCCCACTCTGTTCCGTCCACCCCACTGACTCACCTCCTATAATAGGATACCCTATACTGAGAGATTCTGCTCATGTGAGTTGGGTATGATTGAGTCTCTTCCTCATATGATTCTACATTGCCGATTACATCTGGCTCTCCACAAGAAACTATTAGATCCCCTGCTGAGCAAGTGGGATGGTTGTTCAGGTTGTTCAGATTGTATCGTATTAAGGAACATCTTATCCTCGGAAGATCCTGGTATAATTGAGACAGTGGGAACTTTCCTAAAATACCTTCTGATAAATCGGAGTCGGGAATATGGTCTAAGCTTGACAGTTAATTAAGGCCTATATATGTATGCATGTTTGTTTGATCTTTTGTTTTGTGGTGTTGTATTGTGTTCTCTAAGCCAATAAAGGTTGATTTGATTTGATTTGACTCACCTCCATTGATGGGACCCCGCCACAGCATGGGGGTTCTCTGCATTGTCTTCTGCAGTGGTCCAGAAGCTCATGGCTACATGTGCTTCCAGATTGCTTTTTGCTACAGCTAGAAAGCACTTCCCGCCACCGGAATGCGGGAGAAAGAGAGAAAGTAAATATTGGGCTGTAAATATTATTACATAAATAATTCATTCTATCAATATTAATTCACCAATCCTACAGTGATTTACATTGCTACCTGAAATAAAACAGCTACAATATGGGGGTACAAAACGACCATGCTGCCTCTTATCTAATAAGGCTGTAGATTGAAAATGACCAAGGCTGAAATCTTGGCGGAAACCAAGGCTTAAATCTTGGCTGAAATCTGGCTATATTCTGCCAGCAACTCTCCATAATACTTCAAGCAATGGAATCACATGAGTGATATTGCTACAATATCACATGGTGATATTGCTACTTCCCAGATGAGCATCATGAACTTCCTAGATGAGCATCATCACTACTGTCATAAGCAATCATACTGCCATCCCCGTCCGTATGATTGGGTTACATCAAATATTAACATGTGCAATGTGGGAGTGCTCTGACAGCCCAATCCTAGTGTAACTTGCCGTACGCTGACAGACGCAGGACGGACACCGACGTAACCCCCTCAGATGCCGCGCATGCGCAGTTTGGATGCAGGACAGACGCCGCTGCAACTGCGCCGGCACAGGGGGCATTCCGGGGGTGTTCCTACACTCCTGAAATGCTCCCTGTGCCGGCGGAGATGTGCTGGCATCTGTCCTGCATTCAAACTGCACATGTGTGGAGTCCAAGGGGGGTTACGCCAGTGTCCGTCCTGTGTCAGCATATGCAAGTTACACTGGCATAAGTGCACTTACACCAGTGGATCTACTGTTACACCAGTGCAAGAGTTACACAGGATTGGGCTGTTAAGAACATAAGAAAAATCATGTTGGATGAGACCATGAAATCCATCTAGTCAAGCATCCTGTTTCAAGCAAACAGGACATGAAGGCAACAAAGTTTTTGTGCCATTGCTCCCCTGCAACTGGTACTGCCTCTGAACCTGGAGGAAGCATGTCACCATTGACTAGCAGACATTGGTCGACCAGTCCTTCATAAAAACCATGTCATTTCTGATAATTAATCAGGTTTATTCTAAAAGCTTATAACACAAATAAGTTGAGCATCTTCAGACATTTGGTGCCTAAATGGTGGCTAAAAGACCAGCTTACGTTGTGGTGGGTTGTCTCCAGAAAAAAATGCATTCTGTTCAGTCAATGATGGCTAATACTGGAAGAAACATACGGCCTGATCCTGTGTAGAAATGCGCTGGGGCAGCACGCGCTGCCCCAGCTCTGGGTGTTGCAAACGTGCTGTAAGGCACTTCCGTGACACCTGGAGAGCAAGCAGCGCCGGCGCTGCGGCCTGCACTGCTTGCCCCACCATTCCCCCAGCCCAGCGCCAGCCGTTGCAGGTAATCCCTACGCTGGTCGGGGCAGGGGGAGGGTGGATCGGGCGTCGAGGAACTCAGTAGGATACGGCGGGAACTCAGGAACTCGATAGGAGTTCCCAGGAACTCGATAGGAACTCGACCCGGGAACTCGATAGGATACAGCGGCCAGCCCTTTAGGCTTTATCTATAAGGTGTTGTGGTGAGTTTGCTCAAAACATTGCACAGTGCCATTGATCAAGACATAGGCCAAGCTAGATGGGAATTGAGATGCATCATCACCCCCCTGTTGCTTTAACTGTTGTTTGTTTGTTTGTTTGTTTGTTGTTGTTGTTGTTGTTGTTGATGATGATGATGATGATGATGATGATGATGATGATGATGATGATGATGATGATTGTTTTTAAAAAACATCAGAGGAGAATATTTTGATTTGGTCTGCTATATATGTGTGGCACTTCACAAATAAGTTTGTTCTCAGAGCAGCTCTTGATAGCATCAAATACATTAAATAGAACATGTATTAAAAACAGTAGAGGACAATAAAACATAGCAAAACAAACTCAACTTCAATATTCAAAGCAATTCATTAACAATTCAAAATATTTCAACAAGGTTTAAATAAGAAGTCAGCAAGTTGAACTCTCCGGTCAACATTACACAAAAATGAAACAATCCACTAACAGATAATGTTAATAAAGCTCAATAAGAAATCCACAAAAAGCAGGACCAAAAGCACAAAAATAATGAAATGGAAGCAAACAGTTAAATCATCCTCATTAGCCACCTCTAAACACAGCCAGGTCAAACTACATACCAGTTACTATCCACTACAGCCAATATTATTGCTGCTGCTGCTGCTACTGCTGCTGCTGCTGCTGTTGTTTACTACTCGACAAAAAACGTTCACAAAGCAATTTACAGGGCAAAATAAACAAATAAATGTTTCCCTGTCCCCTATCTATCTATCTATCTATCTATCTATCTATCTATCTATCTATCTATCTATCTATCTATCTATCTATCTATCTATCTATCTATCTATCTATCTATCTATCTATCTATCTATCTATCTATCTATCTATCTATCTATCTATCATCACAATCTAAAATGATACAGAAGAATCACTAACAAACAGCCACTGGAAAATATGTTATGCTGGGGTGAATAGGAACAGTTGCTTCCCCCTACTAAATTTAAGAAGAGTACCACTTTGAAAAGTGCTTCTTTGCCCAGTTAGCAGGAGTTATTATTCCCACTTTAATAATCCCCATCTCAGGTGAGACTCTCACTAGGATCCCAACATGAGCAGGAGAAGCAGCCTTGTGCTAAGACTATTGGGTTCATCTTCTAAAAACTGACATGTTTTCAGACAAGGGTGTTCCCCAGCCTTATTTGGAGTTGTGAGATATTGCACCTGGGACCTTCGGCATGCAAAGCAGATGCCCTACCACTGAGCTATAGTCCCACCCCAAGGGCATGATCTCTTTGGTGTCATTATCATCTTCAGTCATTCAAGGCACAGCTAAACCACCCTAAATATTTGGAGCAAATCTATACTGACTACACTTCATGATCTAGATAGCTCTCAAACACTAAGATACAATTTTGAGAATTGAAATAAGAACTAAATGTCTCTGTGGCTTTTAATGCATTTTCAGTTCAATAGAGCTATTCCAAATGCGGCATGTCACAATGACATATTTCCACATATTTCCACACTAACAAGATTTGTGGAATACATGGATCTCAGTGTGGTGAGGACCATGATAACAGGATATGGAAGAGATTAGATGAAACATGGGTGTTCAGCCAAGTTAAACATTCAGAATAGGCGTTCTCCACTAATACTCATTGCAGTTCCAATTGAACTTGTAACTCGTTCATAAACATCAAGGTAGGGATGTTGCCTTAAAGTACGGAGCATTCTGTTTTTAAGTGATAGTTGTAAAATCCTGTGTAACCCATTGTAGATAAATGGATCCATTGTCACTGCCCAGTGTCTATCAAGTGACATGCTCCTGCGGTCAAGTATACATTGAATGACAGGCAGAAGCGTGAACACAAGAGTCATAGAACATCTAAGACACTGCAGATTGGAGCACAGAGACAAATTGGCAGTGGCGGAACATGTCATCAAAAGAGGACACTCAGTGGATTTTGCAAACTCCAAGATCATTGTTGCTGTTAAGGATTATAAAAACAGGGTCCACAGGGAAGCAATAGAAATTGCTAGAAATGCAAATCATGTGAATCGGAAGGAGGAGGTGAAAAGTATGAATAAAATTTGGATGCCAGTCCTAAGAGGAATACCATCACAAACAACTGATTCTCTGTTAAAACTTTAGAACTCTCTAACGCTGCTGTAACTTTAACATCATACATGCTAATTACTAAACGAGCTGGGGTATATAAACAAGAATTCTCCAGTCAGAAGCTGTGAAAAGGGCAGTGAATGCCTTTGCTCCATACGTCTGAGGAACTTCCATACAAATTCCGGAGCAAAATGTTAAGACGCTGATTTTTTTAAGAACTGTCCAACACTGTCATTAAACCCCTAAATTCTCGAAATGCAAAATATTCTGGAAACTTCGAAGGCATGGAATGTTTGTGTGGGCTTTCCTCTGTTGCACCATTGAAGCCCCATTGATTTTGAAGACACTGCAGCAAGCATCCCATTTCCACACTGATGCATTGGTGGTTATTCATCTGGATGGTATGTTCAGATGGAAGCACACATTCTCCAAGAGATTGGTTAGGAAAGCCCTCCACTCCAACAAATATAGGATGTGATCCAGAATGACTAGCAGTTTGTTGTGACAATGCACTTGAAGCCTGAATACTGTGCAGAACTCCACTAGGTGTACCTGCACAGAGATGATAAAGAACTTCTAAGGCCTGGTGGTTAAGTGACAGGCAGCCCAATCCAACGCAAATTTCCCCATGCTGATGCAGTTGGGCCAGCTGCATCCCATGGGGGAAATTTAGCAGGCAGGAGGTCTCCTCAGGGTAATGGGACATTTGTCCCTTTGCCCAGGGGAAAGCCCCAGCCTGTGCAATAAGTCTACTTGGACCTGCACGAGCCACATGGCTGGCATAAGTCTGTATGCACCAGTGTTGGTGCACCTGTGTCGGGGTAAGATCTGCTTCCGCCAATTCCACCCCTTTATGGGACCGATCTGCCCACCCAGCCCCTGACGCCACCCTCTCTCACCCCATTACACCACTTCCCGTCCCCCCGTCTTTGCTCCACACTGTACGGAACTCACCATGTCCAGCACGCATGACTTCTTTTGCTGGCCTGGGCCTTCGCACCGGTGCTAGCAACTGCTATGCCATCGCAAAGTGCTTTACAGCATTTTTGCAGCAGCTAGCACCAGTACAGCATGTGCTATGCTGGCACGGAGTCCGGCTAGGATTGTGCCCTGAGCTATTAATCATGAAGTCCCTAGTCCGCATCTTGCATCTGCCATGATCTAACTTAGTGGCTTTGTGCAAGCTACTCTCAGTCTCAGCCCCGCCCCATCTGTCAAGTAGAGATAATAATATTGACCTACCTTATGGGGTTGTTGTAAGGCTTACACAATGAGAATGTATGTCATGCACTTTGCACGTTTGAAAGCACTATTTAAATGCTAACCATTCGTTATTGTTTCTGCACAGATGCCATGGTTACAGCATTCCATCTAAACAGCTTTCCTAGGAGAACACTGCAAGAAGTTAAGTAAATGTGACATTTTGAGGATGTTTAATGAGAACAACAATTACTCTTGAACAAATCACACTGGAAAAGCTTTGTGCTGTTCCTTGTTTGTTTGTTTGTTTGTTTGTTTGTTTGTAAAAAGATTAGATGTCAAAATGAATTGTTTATGACAACTTCATCACAGGAGTCAGTTTGAGTTAAAATCGTCTGACGAGCTCTACATTTTAAATTGCAGTTAATGAATTAATTATTCCAATTCATCCATCGATGTCATTCGATTTTCTAAACTATTGGTAGAAACACAACACCAAAACACTCAAACAGAAAAAGTGAGCCTTTGGGGGAAATCGAAGGGTTCCATGTGCACCTAAAAGCATGAATGGAAATTCTGCACACGCATGAAATTCATGCAGCCTATGAAAGCAGCTTCATCCATGTTGTTCAGAAACTACTGACAAACTTGTTCATTGTGTACTGTTTCACTCCCTTTACTGAGCTCCTAGACAGGATCTTGTGTGTGTGTGTGTGTGTGTGTGTGTGTGTGTGTGTGTGTGTGTGTGTGTGTGTGTGTGTGTTAGACATTCCATCATTTAAGTTAACATATTTAGTGCAATATAACATATTATATGGCTGATGTAGTAAGTGGCTAGGGCTTCAATCCTATATGCCAGGGGTTTTCAAAGTGGTGGGTTGCCAGGTGGGAGCTGGCACTGCCCCAGAGGTGTATCAGCAGCGAGTGCTGCCTGGAGCACTCGTTGCTGCACCGCCACTCCGAGGGCGGGGGGTGACCCGGCTTACGCGGGCGCTCCGAGGCCTTCTCCCCCGGCCTCGGAGCCGGAGAAAGCCCCGGAGCGTCCACCATGACCGGTGGCCAGGGCTTTCTGAAGGCGGCTGACTGCCGCACTGCGCTATTTATCCTTGTTTTGCACATGCGCAGAACGTTAACATTCTGCACATGTGCAAAACAAGGATAAATAGTGCAGTGCGGCAGTCGGCCACCTTCAGAAAGCCTTGGCCACCGGTTGTGGTGGACGCTCCGGGGCTTTCTCCGGCTCCGAGGCCGGGGGAGAAGGCCTTGGAGCGCCCGCCGCGTCATTGGGAGGGTGCGCGCGCTCCGTGGAAAGACTGGAGCGAGCGGAGCAGCGCCGCCCGGGGCCGAGGAGCTGCCCGGAGCCGCTGCTCCGCTCGCTCCAGTCTTTCCACGCCTCTGCACTGCCCCTTTAAGGGGTGTTATGATGCTTGATGGCGGTGGCAGCAATCCCTGGATTGCGTCACCACCAGGGACATAAGGGGTATTTAGACTTACCAGGGGTTGCGCCGCCCTTTACTTCCTGGTTTCCCTGAAAACCGGAAGTGGGCTTTAATCGCCTCCAGGAGCCGTTCGGAGGCATGTGTCCGCTGGGGAGGACACAGCCCCCTGCAACCTCTGGAGGGTGGCACAACCCCTGGTAAGTCTAAAATTATCTCTTTTGTCCCCGGCGGCGGAGCGATCACGGGATCGCTGCCGCTACCATCACCCCGCCCCTGCAAGCACTCAAAGTTCCCCCCTACTCATGGGAAGAACTTTGATACATGCTGCGATACACAATTGCCAGGAGGTAGACTCCATTGAATTTAATGGGGCTTACCTCAGACTAGAGATACATAGAATTGGGTTGCAAGAAACTGAGCTGCGAATCAGGACTTCTCCAATTCAAATTTCTCCTCTGCCTTTGGCAAGCCACTTCCAAATATCGTCAAAAATGGTTCAGTTTGATGTTTCAATAGCCAAACTTAGACAAGATTTTCTGAACAGGAAAGGTTGGAATGACAACTAGAATATCTTCGTCCTGTTTTGTTTCTTACCCCAAATTACTTGACTTTTTTTTTTTTTTGCTTTTCATGTTAGTCTGTTATAAAAATGTACACTATATTCAAGATGTTTTATATTCTATTTTAAAGGCTTTTCACTTCACAATAAAATTACTGACTATCCCCTTCCTTTCCGTAAAGGAACACAACCTTCCTTACTTGTATTCTTTTGCACCCAAGAATAGGAGCCTGCATCAACATTAATGGGGCAGGTCGGGGGGGGGGGAGGAGGAAATGTTTCGTTCAGAAAGAGATTTCAGGCAGCTGGAATCCTAGGCACACTTACGTGGAAGAAAAGCCAACCGAAAATCAATGCAATGTATTTCCAAGAAAAGACCCCACTCATTATAGTTCTGTGGGGTGGAGGGGGGGCAGCTTTACATAAAAACTCAATTGTCAAAGAAATAAATGTTTTTTCCTGTAAATGGGCAGCTATAGTGTAGTGGTAGATGATCCCCAGGTTCAATCTGCTGAATCTTCACAACAGGGCTGCACTGGCATCACTGCAGGGGGGCGGAGCTCTAAGTTCCGCCATGGTCAGACCCTCCGTTACACGAGAGCACGAAGCGCCCCCGCCCCCTCACCTTTGGAGCCATTCAAGTCATTGCTTTCACCAACTTGAATGGCTCCAAGGGCGCGGGGGCGCTTCGTGCTCCCATGTAACGGAGGGTCTGACTGTGGCAGAACTTAGAGCTCCGCCCCCTGCAGTGACGCCAGTGCAGGGCTGGGAAAGACCTCTGTGTGTTGACAATAATACGCTCGAAGGACCAAGTAGATCTGACAAGGAAAAGAGAGCTTCATGTGTGAGAAATGCTCAACCTGCAAGGATTAATAGCCAGATCCAAACTACGGATCTAACGATGGAACAAGTGTTCCGTCGCCAGAAACCATCGCAAATGTGCCTAAGGCATGTTTGCAACGACTCGCAAGTAGGGGAGGCCAGCGCAAGGCCGGCTGCCCTCACTTCGGTGACTGGACGTCTGCGGCAGGTGAAGGTAAGTCTCCGGCGGCCACCGCATGGGCGGTCCAGGCGGCAAGGGAGGGGGACCATTGGGCGATACACCCTGGGAGGGGGTGGAGATGGTGTCTGCCATATCCCCGGCCCCGCCGGGCTAGCTTGGCCGTTACACGGCCTCCTCCTACTTCCGCCAGCTATTTAGCTGTCGGAAATCTGAGGAGGCCGATTGGGCCTGCCCCAGTTTAAACATGGGGAAGGGGCCGAATGTCTCCTCCCCTGAGTAGACCACCAGGCCGCAGCTGTGCAGCCCAGAATGGGGATAGGATCCGGTGAGCATCCCTGGGTTGCCAGCTGGATCCTTATGCTGGATTTCGCCCTAATTGTAAGAAAACTGTGTTCAGAACTGAACATGACTCTCCATGAAAGTTGACATGGCAAATATGCCGAAGAGGGAGGTAATGTTTCTGCCAAATATCTCATGATATGATTTTCGCAATTTTCACATAGCAGGCTTATTTGCACACCATTATTGGCTATCCCAGCATGTGCTGGCAATCTAGAATGACACAATATAAATGCCTTATCAAGTGAAAAATATGGAAGTAAGCCTAATATATTGCTACTTAATTTGTCATTATACGATACTGTTTACATTGGCATTCATAATAGCAAACTATATCCAAAACAGATGCATATGATTAGGTTTCTCGTAAGCTAGGTTTTGACAGGACTATTTATGTTTTTGATTGCATTGTTGCGCACACATTAAAGCAATAAACGAAATGAGGTGGTTTTACAAAGAGAATATACAAGAAGGACCTGTACCAAAGTGTTGCATCTCCACAGCTCTAACTAGCTTTAAAATACTGTAACAGCCCAATTCTAACTACCCCCCACTGGTGCAGCCGCGTCAACAGAGTGCGGACTGCATACTGCCGAGGCCTCTTTGAAGTAAGGAAACATTTGTTTCCTTGCCCCAGGGCAAACCTCTGTTCTGCCTCCCACTTGCCCCCCTCCCTGCCTAAATGCTCCCCTGTTCCTCCAACTCCCCATCTCATTCCTCCCCACAGCAGCAGACACTGCAGCAGACCAAGACTTCTGCCATCGTAAGTGGCCCATAGAATTGGGTAGTCAATCTTGTTTAATTTGGGTGTCCCCCCAAATCATTACAAACCAATATTATTACAAAGACATCCATGGTTATGGTGGCTGAAAGGTACAGTGCAAATTCTACCAAGTGAGTGTTTCATGGGGAACTAAAGATTAGTTGTATTACTCTTAAAATGGACAAATGAATTTTCCACTGATGAAATATGTTCAATTATTTATGGGAAACACACACACACAACACAACACAACCCCACAACAAAGCGCTAAAGTAAAAGCTAAAAAAATCCAACGGATTTGGAACAACTAATATTATGTCATCCTATGAAAGAGAGTTTTAATTTAATAAAAACCATTTTTTTATAATGTCATTATACACAAGCAAAAAATGCTAACAACATGGCCATTTAAAAATAATAAACCAGGCAGCCTGCTGGGAAAATGATGTGCCAATTTTAAATGATTTCTTTAAAATAATGCTTTGGTTTCCAAACACAGTAAAGCTAATTAATTTACAACATGCAAAATGAGATATTCTATATTTGACAAGTGACTGCTCTTCAGTAGTACATAGTATTTTCTCAGCTTGCCTCCACCATGGCAAATAGCAATCAGAGTCATGCTATGTCATGTTAAGGGAAAGAGAGACACTGCTGAAAATGTTCTCCTTTGCCAGAGGGAAAAATTTGTCACGCACAATGCTTTAAGAAGCGCTGAAAGAGCCAAGTAATACAGTTTGCTATATATCTGATATCTTATTGAATACTCAGGTCGAGCACATCTTGAGGTAAATCCACAAGAGGCTGTGCAAGAGGAAGAAAAAAAATCGACACCGTATTATTTTCTCACTTTTTTTTAGCTGACTCAATGACTTTTTATTATCTGAAACTTCCTCTATAAGTTTCCACTGATTGAGTGACATTTATAAGAGGCTCCAGACTTCTAATTCCGATAACAAGCTGTTCACGAGTTTAGAAACAGCCCCTAAGTCTGTTTCGAGGTTGCTGACATTTTTTTTCCTTTCTTAGAGATAATGCCAAAATAGTCAAGACTCAAAAACAACACAGGTCAGAGCATACTTTAGAGACGACAGCCTCAAAATCTATTAATTTGTTGATCCCCCAAGCCAGCTCTACATCTGTATCGTCCGCCAGTGGTAAAGCAATAGGAAATGCTGGATTTCATCCAGCCCTCTAGAAAATATCGTAGCGATGTTGTCAAAACATTTTTGGGTATTTTATACTATAAATCAATGTCTCACTCTCCAAAAGTATGAACAAAAATAATGACCAAAGGTTGACAAGGGCTTCTGACGTATCCTGGAAAAGAAAAGAAAAATCACATTTTATAGTTACTTAATGAGATGTTTTGTCATTTCATTCCTGACAGCAACTACTGATGTACCCAGGTCAGACAACAGAGAGCAATTAACGGATATTATCATCCTGGTTGTTCTAAGATTTTTTATCGTGGCATCTCAATGAAAATTATTATTGTTCAGAATGAGCCAACAGGGTTAACAGCCTTGTCACGTTATCTTTGGTGCTGCTGAGCCAGGAAACACTGAGACATTGATTTTGTTCTATTTACTGAACACCAGATTTATAAAGTACATGTCAGAGGGCTGTTTGAACAACAAACAACCTGAGACATTCCATCTGTAAATACTTGTGAATTTGAGGTGTGATTATACTGTGGAATTTGACTTTGGGAAAAAAAATGAGGTCCCTTATTGAACAGAGGTGTTGTCTACATGTGCTCTGAGGCAAATGCATTCATGTAATTACCAATACAGTTTCTCTAGCAGTTTGCACAGTTGTGCTCTTCCAAATCACATGCACTAACGTGACTAGATGTCTCACTGGTGTCCTAAATACTCCAGAAGTAGTTATATCACCTTTGTAGATGGTATCCAGACAGTATAATAAGATCCACTTTATTCTGTACTAGTCACTTCTGGTCACTACACTACAAGAAGGTTGTGGAGAAATCAGAAGACATTCCGAAGAAAGGCAACAGAGATGGTCAATGATCTGGAAAATCAAGTCCTATGAGGAAAGGTTAAAGAAACTGGGTATGGCTAGCCTGGTGAAGGGAAGACTAAGGGAGGATATGATAGCACTCTTCAAATACCACCTGAAAAGCTGTTATTCAGAAGAGGATAAAAAACTTGTGCTCTGCTGTCCCAAAGGACAACTAGATATAATAGGCTTAAGTTACAGGAGGGTAGATTACAACGGAACATTAGGAGAAACTGCAGTGTTTGACAATTGAATCAATTACCTACGGGGTCGCAGGTTTCTCCCTCGCGGATGGTCTTCAAGCAGAGAACAGACCGCCATCTGTTAGGGGTGCTCTAGCTCTAGATTTCTTGCATCAAACAGGCAGCTAGATTAGATGGTCTACAAGACCTCCTCCGACTCTTTTGTCATCTCAGTGATAACTCTGATTGCAAATACTGTTGAAACACCACAGGAGTAAATAACTCTATTCTGGTCACAGACAAGACCAAGTTCCAATGGCTGAGGAAACAGAGAAGACCGATGTTGTTTTTCGAGTTTCCAGTGATTGGCCTCTTGACCATCTCCAATGAAATATCAGCAGGCTGCCAGATTTCTCATTTCAGATGAACAATAAACAGTAACAAGTGTTTTGACTGAATATTATTGCTTAACATTCCAAACTCTCTCTCTCTCTCTCTCTCTCTCTCTCTCTCTCTCTCTCTCTCTCTCTCTCTCTCTCACACACACACACACACACACACACACACACACACACACACACACACACACACACACACACACACACACAGAGAGAGAGAGAGAGAGAGAGAGAGATGTGCTCTTTGACCTACACAGCTTCGAGGGGAAAAAAGAGTTAAAAACATTGCATTGTGGGGTGTTCCATTTCAAGTCAATTGTTCACATAAGTGGAATTTTTATGTGACCTGTGTCAGCCACCTCCAGCCATTAAGCCTGAGAAATGCAGCTTTTCTGAAATTGTTTTCTTCAGTTTTAAGAATATATTCTATTACAATAATAACAGTGGTACCCTACGGGTGGTATTTCAGGATGAATATTATCATCAAGCTCACACCTTAAACCCCACCCAAGGCACAGTGCAGTAACGTGATAAATATGCACTGCCTGAAGGAACTGATTGTGGAAAATATTTAAGAGAGAAAATAACATCTTGATGAGAACCATAAAAGAAATGCCATAAGGAGTCCGTTGATATTTTCAAATGGGAAAGCAGGAAGATTTTTAAGCATCTCGTTACTACTGTTGTTTCATCAGTCTTTGCCACACTTCAAAGCTCTAATATATTATCTGTGGAATTTTTAATAATGAATGTAGGCTTAATATTTTGACACCAGAAGGAAGACTGAAAACTGCTCCTCAATCCCACACTTGGCCTTTCAAAGGCAGTCTTTGATACAGTCCTGAGCCTGTACTACTGAATCAGTTGGGATCTCATTTTCCTACCATTGTTTCTGATCAACTTTTTGTATGCCTTATGGAAAAATTCCTATTAATGTTCACTCCCATTTGGATGTGAAGCTTCTCAAGGGAACCATAAAGTGACACACTCAAAGAAACTGCTTTGAAAACCTGTCTGCCTCTGAAACAGAGGAATAGGAGGACAGACTGGGACAAAAGGGGATCAACACCTCCTGAGGGACACGCTGAGGATGTCACTTCAGCCAACTCCACACTTGAGTAGCCTGCAGTACTGGGGAGACCCAGTGGCGCTCACCCCACTAGAATGACAGGAGATGGAGCCCGAAAACACTTGGAATTGGTGGAAACTGGAAAATTGCCCAGGTTTGAGACCACAGGAACAACTTTCCTGTGCCGATGCAGCCACAATGCAGTCCTGAAGTAAGAGAACCAAAGTTCCCTTACCTTAAGGAGGCCTCTGTGACTGCCCCCCCCCCACTGCAGCATGTCCCTTTGGCACGGCTTCATCAGCACTGGAAAGTTGCATAGGATTGGGCTCTTAGAGAAATTTCCTGAGGGAAACACTCATACTTTGGCCTGACCCTGACTGACGCACCGACAGAACGCACAGAGTAGTGCGCTGCCGGAGCACCAGCAGGAAGGCTCTTCCCATATGTGTTGCCAGATCACAGACCACCCACCAGAGCAGGTAGGCCAGTGGGGAAGGTGGAATGGGGCAGGAGAGGGTGAAATGGGGAGGATCAGGAAATGTGCACTTAATGTGGTCACAGCAAAGGGAGTTTGAAAAATAGACTTGAACGGCATTCCAATAGTAGGAAGCTGAAGAGGAAAAGGGATGTAGATAGAGAATAAAGATGATAATTGTCAGTTTGATACCAGTAAATGAGATTTTCAAGGCAGATGCATATAGAGAATCAAGAGGAAAACCACATATAAAGGACACCCAGAAGACATTTTATAGTAAGTAGTCATGACAGATGGGCATGGATTTCCAATCTTTTATTTATCTAAAACCTTTGTATCCTGCACATCTGTCCTAAAAAGACCACCAGGGTGGCTCCAAAGCAACTTACATGGGTTACAAGCCATCTTCATATTGTCTAAGATCCCCCACTGACAACACAAAGAAGACTACTTGGACCTCGTACCTTAGAATAGGAATGATGACCAATCTGAATACTTTTTAACAAATGGCTTTTAACAAATGTAAATATAGGTGACCCACTGGGGCTGTTTGTTTTAATTGTTTTAATTACTTGTTTTTAATCATTTTTAATGTATATATGTATTTTAACGTAAGCCGCCTTGATTGCCCTTGTTGGGAGAAAGGCGGGGTATAAATTCTTTAAATAAATAAATAAATAAATACAGTAGTGTAGGTGGCGCATACGGTAGTAGTTTATGAAAGCAGAGGACTGTTTGAACATGTGACTGTATTGCATACAGTCATGCTGACACTCCTATATTCTTCTTCAGCAGTGTATTGGTACCTGATTTTCTGCTTAGTAGACTAGAAGCAAAACCACTTCAAGCATAGATGGAGATGGATATGCTGCCTATGTATGATGCAATGTACACTAGAATGGCAGTATTTTATATTTCGAAATTATCTGATGGCAGACATGTCAAATAAGTTGGCCCTGGGACAACTACCATAGGACATCACTGTCTGAGAAAACCTTGAAATACAGAAATGGAAAAGAAATAGAATTACAAACAAAGAAACTGTCTTCATCGTCTCTATACTCTAGTGGAAGAAAACTCCAATTTCACTACACTCAGATCACTAGTTTTGCATCTTAACTAACCCCTTGCTCACCTCATAATTAATTCAGTTTTTTTGTACATTTTTAAGAACACTAACAGCCTAATCCTATCCAGGATTGGGCTGGCGTGTGCAGGGGGGTTATGACAGTGGAACACAGTTCCACTGTTGTAAAATGGCTTTCGGCGGTGCACACAGCCTGCCGCTAGACCAGCACAGGCAAGTGCGATGGGGGGGCAGAATGAAGCAGGGAGGGGGAGGAATGGGGGTCATCCTAGGTGGGGATGAGGGCAGGGAGGGACGTGGACCAGGGATGGTATAAGCTGCACTCACATGTGCCTATATTCTAACCCTTAGATCCTAAGTCGTAGATCAGAGGAGACCCATGGCAGCAATGAGACAAAAGTTGACTTACTCCATGGAGACTTTTCTGACTGCCCCCTCTCACAAATACATGGCGCAGCTGCATCATGGCCTTTCCCAATTCCAAAATTTGCTGACACCACTAGTCTTAACTTATACCTTGTAGATTCAAAGTTCCAACTATTATTATATTATTCCTTTTTTGGTGGGGGGAGGGGAATCTCCACAATTTGCTCAGTAGTATGGAAAATGTTTCTTTAAATGATTTCAGTACTGATAAATGCCCTAAATGCCCTATCTATTAATTAAGGCTCAGACAATTTGAGCATCTGCCTTATTTAACCTTTTTAATTGGCTTGACTTGTTTTTATTCATTCCCTATCTAACATCCTTGTTTGGAATCAGTCTAACAATAGTGCTGTACTCATATTTTACCTAACAACAGTCTCCTAGCAATGAGCCACTAAATATTTCTATGTTATTATAGTCAAAAGAATGACTTTTGCAGTGAAGGATATTCAGTATGTATATCCGTAGGCTATTATGAGATGAGTATTGTTAATAATAACATAGAATTGTGCCCTACTTTGCCTACAGGAATAGTTTTCTTTCAAGAGTTCATTGACCTTGTGCGTTGTTTACAAACCTCATAAATTAATTGGTTAGAAATTTGAACAGTATTAATCAACATGGTCCATAACTTAATGCAGAGTAGTGCTGTTTGAAATACATGTGTCCTGAAACATTGGTCTGAGGTTGTAGGCCAAATCGTTCTGTTCATTCAGAATATTCAGGATTCTGAGGTCTTGTAGAAAGAGCTCTTTCTTCCCACAAACCTAAGACCTTTCTTACTATTTTTATTTATTTTTATTTTTTTATTTTTCACCTTTTTTTATACCACCCTTCCTCCAAGGAGCTCAGAGTGGTGTACATATTTCCTCCCCTCCTTTTTGTCCTCACAACAACCCTGTGAGGTAGGTGGGGCTGAGAGATAGTGACTAGCCCAAGGTCACCCAGGAAGCTTCATGGTTGAGCGGGGATTTGAACCTGGATCTTCCAGGTCTAAGTCCGACTCCCAAACCACTACACCATCCTGGCTATTGCCCCTCCTAGGTCAAATATACAAGTACCGGTAATTTGACGTCCTTCTGCTAAATTCCTCTTCCACCTCTACTAAATTCTGCTAAATTCCAGTATACACCGCTATGGAATCTTACACATAGCTGTGGAAAAGAAACCTGACTTTAATGTTGCCATGTCTGGTGACATGGTTCACATTGCTACCTTCTTCTTCCTTCTTTACTCAGAGGTACCTAGTTGGAAAGGTCAACACTGAGTTCAAGCAAAGGGTGTGATACAAACAGGACAAATAAATATCTGTCCCTTGAGAGAAGAAAGGGTAGTTTACTATTAAGGCACATGTAACCAACAATGATATGTGACACTCCCAATGATCTTCCACCATAAGCTTCCACTTATGAGCTTCCACCATGAGTCCTAAAAAGGTAGCTTTTTTCAAGACTCATAATGTTGTGACACATACACTGCCTCTCAGTTCCTGGAGTGTGAGGAGGTGGGCCAGTGTCATCACATTGCCTACGTTCCTGTTCATCATCAAGCCTAAAGACCTGGGCCCTGATTGGTTGGTGAAACATGGTAACAGAGGAGAAGACATCAGTAGACATAGTAGCATTGGTGGATGTGGCAGTCTTGTTCACCAGACAATGCTGCCCTCAGGCAGAGGCATGGTGTAGTAGTGTGCCCCACCCACTCTTCCTTAGTCCAAGTCCATTGAAAGTAGAGCCTAATGCTGAAAAGTGAGTGGGTTCCCAACAGAACTAGGAATCACAGAGGAAGGCAGAGGGACGTTCCCCCTGCAGTGGCAGATATCAAGACTGCAGAAAAATGCAAGAAGGAAGGACAAATAGCTCATAGAGACTGCCTAAGTGGTTAAAGGCCTCAAGTTCTGGGCATACACCAAGAACAGCTGCTGGTCTCCAAGCCCTGGCCTGATGCATGCAGATTGCACAGGCACAAAAGTGGAACATCTGCTTGCAGTATGTCTCGTTATTAATTACAGAATAAGAGGTTCAGTGAAAGGGTGCCTGACTCATAATTAAAAATCAAACAAACACAAGTAGTACGAGCAGTGGGAATTCCTATTATGAATCTATTGTTTGTGAATTTCATCCCTAGTCATCAATCTCAAAAGCAGCCCTGGCATTTTGATGGGGAATAAAAGGAAGAGTATCATGGGGGGTGGGGGGGCTACATAAAGAGTGAACCACAAAGAAGTACGGTAGCTAGATTCCAAACTCAGTCCTGATAGTGGGTTGTATCCGAAGTGGGCTGGGTTGAATCTAATTGCACAAGGGAAGGAAGAAGCAATTCTTTCCAATCTCGCCTTCCGCTGCTCCCCCAAACATCTGTGGAGGGATTGGGGGGCAGGTAGCAACAGATTAAGGGGAGCTGAGCAAGAATTGCCCCTCCCACCTGACCTTGCCCAAATGAAGCTTTTTCCACAGAGGGAAAATACAGTCCAGTACTGTGTCTTCACTTCTGGTTTGGAAGTCTGCAGTCAGCCAACAGTTCCCGAAAGAGAAGGAAGGAAATGAAAGAGGACCTGAATCTTTCCAAATAAAGACTGTTCCTTTCTGTGTCTTGATAGGCATATACAGAAAGGTGCAAACTGGCGCCTGGCCCTTTGTATCAGATGCTGCTGCTCAACACTATGACAAGTTGCACCAGCTTTTCATGAGTTTGACTCCGTTCCATTGAAAAGAAAAGCAGCATTTTTTGATACACTGAGAAAAAACACACATATGTATTCATACACACGCACCGTAGAAGTTCTGCTCACAGACACAGGCAATTCCCTGGTGTGGCCTGCTTTGCTGAGCCTGCCGCTGGATCATTCATGCACATCTGTGTCAGTCAAGGCAGGTCAATGACCTCAGTGTGTACTGGGGATTTGCCTCCCCACTCAGCATTGCTTGACAACCAATTTGCAAGGCATATTCCTTCTTCCCTGCTTCGGAAGATTATCTGGTGTGTTAGAAGACAGGTTAGAGCTATGTTTCAGTACAACCTGTAAATAAATGGGGAAGGGGAATTTTTAAGAGAGGGAATATTGGCAAGTGATCAGGGCCATGACAGTCGGCTTTGACAATGCCAATCAACTGATGGACCAGGAGAAGGTGCAGAGATGCAGCCCTATGCTGTCCAATCGGTGATTAGTGCTGCCAGAACTGATGACACCAACTGTCTGTTAGGGATGTGAGCCTGATGCAAGCCTGATCTAGCATGGATCAGTAATGCCATTTGGATTATCGGTATTTGGATTTTTTTTTAACCCTTGCTGCATATAGCGAATACAAAGATCCGTTGGTAGATTGAGACAAGTTTTTTCTTCCCACCATCAATGTTCTTTAAAAAAAAAAAAAACAACCAGAAACAATTCTTGGGTTTAGGGTTTTTTGAAAAACAAAAGGAAGTAAATACACCAGTTCTCGATTCCATTCAAATAAATCAGACCTCCGGGATTCTGTTTTTATGACTTAAAAATCTGGAAAGATATGTAATGATCGTTTCTCTTTGGCTTGGGGCTCCTTCCCTGACTGCATCTGTTTGTATAAAGAACAGCAGAGTGTTTCAAATAATCCAGATTGCTTCAGCTTTGATACAGAAAGTTTCAAGTCTATATATTTCCCCCCCCCAGAGCTGCCATCAGATAAGAAACGTCTGTGATAAAGCATGATACAAGAATAATAAAAAGAGAAGGATTTCTATTGTTTACATGTCTGATTATATTTTGCTTCGTTTAGGTTTAATTAACTATGATTTTCTTTCAAACTGAATTATAGGAAATCTTTAGTATATAATAGTGCAGTGAAGGCAGCAGATCTTCCACCATGCATTTTAAATATTCCTGATGGAGATGAATAAAAATGCTATAGCTAAAATGACGTAAAGTGTTTAACTCTGGCCTTAGTGTTTTTTCTCTTTCCAGTTAAATATTTTATTTTAATAAAAGTGTATTAGTTAATGAAAAATATTTCACTTTGCCAATATCAATTCTGAATACAGACAGGTTTTAAAATTATGATAATGGTTTACACTAAGGGGGGGGGGTTATCTGGAAATGCTATCGGACTGATGAAGAATGCTCTCAATAAAGCTGGAGGCATCAACATTAAATTACCTGAGCAGCCTTTGCCCACCATTATTTTCAATTCAAGCCAGAAGTACTGTCACTGATAACTCATCCAAACATAACTCATAACCCTATCACTGATTCTCCACTTCATTTTATGGTAACCTCAAGGGAGGAATCAAATTTCAGATGAAGACCAGGCAGACACAAATGTATTCATTCTGTCTCCTTGGCTGCAAACCAGGCCAAGTTTCTCATTCCACAGAGGGCCAAACTACACATTACATATTACACATGCCGTAAACATGTGTGTGTGTGTGTGTGTGTGTGTGTGTGTGTGTGTTGTTGTTGTTGTTGTTGTTGTTGTTGTTGTTGTTGTTGTTGTTGTTGTTGTTGTTGTGTTTTCTTAAATAGAAACCATGGGGGGGGGAAATCAGGATTACTGCATGCAAGAAAAGGACATTTAATCCTTTCCCCTTGTGCTGTGATCTTGATGAAAATGCCCTATCCCAGTGTTTCTCAAACTGTGGGTCGGAACCCACTTGGTGGGTCGCGACCTGATTTCTGGTGAGTCCCAGGTGATAGAAAGATCAGAGAAGTAATTGCCAGAAGCCCTGAGGCTATTCAAAAATCAGATAGCTACTAATTGCCCTTCAAAGAGCTGAGCTCCTACAGTTTGCAAGATAGCTGCTAATTACCCTGCAAGCAGCTGAGCTCTTCACTTGTAAATAAATAAACAGGTATTTATTTATTTCTAGATCACCTTTTTTAAGTCTCGTAAAGTTAGGTGGGTCCCAATACAGTATCATTTTAAAAAGTGGGTCCCGGTGCTAAAAGTTTTGAGAGCCATTGCCCTATCCCAAAGCTATTACATGTGTCAGGTGCTAAGTTGTACCCCATTTCCTTGAACAGTGAGAAATTCCTGGAGTACAGTATTATCTGAATACTGACTTCCTTAACAGCATGTGCTTCAGGGATCTTTTGTAGATGCTAGATACTGCAGGCTACCAGCTCCTTCTCTTAGCGTCCACTTCCAGTCTCACAGCGCAGTTCTGTGTAACTCTTGCACCGGTGTAACAGTAGATCCTCCGGTGTAAGTGAAGTACACTTATGCCAGTGTAACTTGCCGTATGTTGATGAACGCAGGACAGACACTAGCGTAACCTCTCTCAGATGCTGTGCACATGCAGTTCGGATGCCTGACGGACACCAGCACAACTCCGCTGGTACAGACAGCGTTCCGGGGGGGTGTGTCCAAATGCCCCCAGAATGCCCCCTGCACTGGCGGAGTTGCGCTGGCATCTCTCCTGCATCTGAACTGCATCTGAGAGGGGTTAGGTTGGTGTCCATCCTGTGTTCATCGACGTACGGCAAGTTACACTGGCATAAGTGCACTAAAACCAGTGGATCTACTGTTAACACTGGTGCAAGAGTTACACAGGATTGTGCTGCAAGACTCCCGTCTCCCACTCCCCAGAAACTGCTAGCACACATCTGCCCTGAGATGCAGTGCAGCATCATCCTAAAATGGCATGGGTAAAAAACATGCCCACCACGAGGGTAAGGTCTTGGAGCTCCTATCACACCTAACACAGGTAGCAAAGAAGAAGACCTTAAAAGTAAGACTTGTCAAAAATTAGGGCCATTTGTGATGGTTGTAAAGCACTCCCCACTGTTGGATCGCTAGTTCTGGCGGCAGGGAGGGGATTAGAATTGGGCTCTTAGTCAACTATGTCAGTGGTACATACATAGACACCAGTGGGGACTATTTCAAGCACTTGGTCTAATTAATTAATTAATTAATTAATTAACTGGGTGAAGTGACTGCTTCTGTGTACAGCATATGGAGCATATATATGAATTATAGCATAATAAATTTGACACTATAAAGTATGTGTACATTTTCTTGACGCCCTGTATATATTAATGCAATTTGTTAGCCACCTTAGGTTCCTCCCTGTTTGAAAGGGGAAAGGCAGAGTATAAATATTTCAAGAAAAACACACAAAGAAGAACAGAACTCTAAAATGAATGGGTCATCAGAAATGGAAAATGAATCAAAACAGTGCACACTCCAAATTCACACATTATAATTTTTCACATGTAGACAACCTCACTGTAAGAAAGAAAACTGGTGTTGAATCGCAAGCCGGAATCAAGATTGCCGGGAGAAATATCAACAACCTCAGATATGCAGACGATACCACCCTAATGGCAGAAAGTGAAGAAGAACTAAAGAGCCTCTTGATGAGGGTGAAAGAGGAGAGTGCAAAAGTTGGCTTGAAACTCAACATTAATAAAACTAAGATCATGGCATCTGGGCCCATCAATTCCTGGCAAATAGAAGGGGCAGAAATGGAAGCAGTAACAGATTTTACTTTTCTGGGCTCCAAGATCACTGCAGACGGAGACAGCAGCCATGAAATTAAAAGACGCTTACTCCTTGGAAGGAAAGCTATGGCAAACTTAGACAGCATAATAAAAAGCAGAGATATCACCATGCCAACAAAAGTTCGCATAGTCAGGGCGATGGTGTTCCCAGTAGCAATGTATGGTTGCGAGAGTTGGACCATAAGGAAGGCTGAGCGCCGAAGAATAGATGCTTTTGAACTGTGGTGCTGGAGAAGACTCCTGAGAGTCCCTTGGACTGCTAGGAGATCAAATCAGTCAATCCTAAATGAAATCAACCCTGACTATTCCCTGGAAGGACAGATACTAAGGCTGAAACTCAAATATTTTGGCCACCTAATGCGAAGAGAGGACTCTCTGGAGAAGACTCTGATGCTGGGAAAAACTGAAGGCAAAAGGAGAAGGGGAAGGCAAAGGATGAGATGGTTAGACAGCATCACCGATACAACGAACATGAAAATGAGCGAACTCAGGAAGATAGTGGAGGACAGGAAGGCCTGGCGGGATATGGTTCATGGGATCACGAAGGGTCGGACACGACTTAACGACTGAACAACAACACTATATTGTTGAAAGGTCTGTATAAATCAGCAACCTGGCTGATGTGGTCATGATGCAAAAAAACTCATATCACTCTTCATACATTATGGGCTTTTTTTCTACACAGTGAATTCTATGCAGAGATTATCTGAGTGTGGGAAAATTATAATGTCTGAAATCGCTCTTGTGCTGTCTTGCTTATGAACATCCAGGCTTTCTAAATAAACCTTGTTTGACTACCTCAGCTAACTTTTCTTCTTCTTCTTGAGCTGTGGGAAGTTATTTTGAGGCTGTGTGTTAACTCTTCCTCCCCCAATGCTACCCATGTGCATTCTTGGACAAAAATAGCATGTTTTATCACTTGTGTCTTTTCAGCATCTTCTAGAGATAAAGCACATTTGTCACATTTTGAAGAGGGTCTCGCTGACAAAAGCTTCAATCATGCAGGAAGCTGTTTTCAGATTTCCATAAAACAAAGCAGACACCATTTACATGATAAATTGTAGACGAAATCTTAGCGAACTATTAAACTGCTTGATTTTATCACAGATTTGTCCTTCAGTTTTCAACAGAATGAAAATGAAGGGCTTACAACTAATTGTGCCAGGAAAACAGAGCTAATTTGTTCAGATTGCCAAAAAATAAAAAAAATAAATGTTTTGTAAGTCATTAGACCTGAGAGTAAATCATATCATATGTAATAACATAGTATTATTAATGACTGCATTGTCCTACAACAAGCCTTAGAAAGAAACCATGTATAAGAGTGTAGCTTTCAGGCAGATTTTGAAGGACAAAAATCTTCAAAATACAGAACCTGATAGTGGATCCAGCTCTTTATCTTGCAACACTGTCAATATTCCTGTGAATTTCTGTTATAACTCAAGCTACTATGTGTAGTTCCCTCTATGTTTTAGGAGAAGGCTGGCTCAAGGAATATTGTCATCCCCGCTCAAGCCAAAAAAGGCATGATTGCACATGTTCGTCCACAACATATCATACACTGGTGCAGAACCATTTCCCCATTGAAATTCAATATGCATTTTCGGACTTTTAGACCACAGTCTAAACAACAGTCTTATTGAATTTCAGCATTCCGACCACGAAAGGCAATTATATCTTCCCATTGGTTCACCAAAGATTAAAGCCCTTTGGGGGCATTTGTCTCCATGGGGAGATGAGCACATGAGAGCTGTCTAGGAGAGCTGCTTAGTCCCACCCCACCAATGACACACATGCATTAGTCCTGCCTTCCCTGTGTACAGCAGGGGAGATTCCAGGGCTATGAGTCCCATGTCTAGACGTCCTGAACTTGAAAAGCAACAAGCAAAAAGAGGCAAACTAAAGCAGATTCCTTGATCTAAAATATGTAATGTACTGTATATTTTATTTGGTCTTTTTCTTGGAGCTTCCTAAGAGTTTTAGAACTAATGTTGTATGCAAACACCAACAACAAAGTAGATGAGAACCAGGTAGCTGATGAACCAGCAAGACACAATTTATATGGAAAGTAAAACATTTCTTTATTTTCATCACACCATGTCTTTCTGGCAACTATCTAAGGAAGCTTCAAAGAAGAAGAAGAAGAAGAAAGCAATACACCATTGTAGCCAAATAACATTTTATAAGATCACACGCACACGCACGCACGCACGCACGCACATACACACACACACACACACACACACACACACACAGTTGAGCCTAGGAGGACCTTGTGACTTGTGTTGCCAACACTGCTCTCATATACATGCACACATGTCTACCAATACATGTACATGCAAACACACACACACATCTTACAAACAATCCAGATCTTGCAGGCCCAGAATTAAACTTACAGCCCAATCCAATCCTCTGTCTCCCCCATCTATGCAGTCGTGCCAAAACGTTGTGCATGGCGTCCAGCCAGTGGGGGCGGTTCGGGAGGCATCCCTTACTTCCCCATAAGCCTCTCACTTGCTAATGGGTCTTCTTGGACCTGCACCAGCTCTATAGTTGGTGCACGTCTGTGGAGATGAAGGGGGTGGGGAGCTTCAAAACATAGAGGATAGGATCTGGTGCAAACCATTGCGGCCCGAATCACTCCCTCCTGCCACCTCCCCAATCCTGTTCCTCCCCCTCCCCCATTCCCACTGCTACCTTACCTTGTCCGGCAGGTGTGGTGGAATCCATCCAGTAACGGAGCTATGACCACCACCACCCCTGCACTGGAAGTGACGTAACGGCTGCAGCCATCATGCACCATACAGATGCACAAGGAGGGTCAAACATGTTGCTGATGCTCCTCGCTTGCCCCGACGATTGGAACAATTTGCACCTCCACCGGCCGCCATGACACCTCCGCCTGCCCGCCTGCCGCCTGGGGTCCGATCCTGCCACCCAGGGACCCACTGCCCCAAGGACCCCTCCGCTGACAACGCCACTGGATCCACCAGCAGAGCTGCAGCACAGAAAGGGGCTGTGCTCACAGAATGGCTGCCAATGGAGCACTGTTGTAATAGGTTCTGCACAACAGCCCAATCCTGCATAAGATTGGCTGTACGTTGGCGAATTTGTAAGTTTCCGCAAAATCCAATCAAATGTATAACCAAGGGTTCAACACAAAGGAATTATCAACTCACCCTCCTAAACTCACCCTCCTTGGGCATTTGCCTCGGCATAGGATAAGGCAGGATATAATTTTTTTTTTAAATAAATAAATAAATAAATAAAGCAGGCCAAGGGCTCATCAGCTTCCTGTATCTCACAGTGGTCCAACAGATGCCTCAGAGTGCACACAAGACAATGAGATACCCAAGGATATGCATCCTTTTACTACTTCCTTGCATCCATTATTCAGAAATAGACTACCTCTAAAACCCATCGGTTGTATATAGTCATCATGGTTTGTAATCTGTGATAGACTTTTCCTCCATAAATATGTCCAACCCACTTTTTGAAGGCATCTAGGCCAGGTGCCATCACCACATCCTGTGGCAAGAAGTTCCACAGATTAATTACTCACTATTTTTTTTTCTGATTTAACTCTATCACCACTCAATTTTAGTGGATGTCCCCTGTTTCTGGTGCTGTGTGTGAGAGAAAAGAACTTCCCTCTATCCACCCCATGCATAATTATAATAAGGTATAATAATGCATAATAATAAGGTAACTGACTACACTGACGACTGCCTGCTGAGATATCCTGCTGCTAGCAAGACGTTAAGCCATAGTTGATGTTTACAGAAAGAGAACCTGGTTGTCCAATAATAGTATTTTTCCTACTCTAATTGTTTCTTCGACTGAACCATCCTGAAAATGATGCCTCATCCCTTGCAAACTATGCACAAGGAACAGGTAGTCCTTGTTGAATGGCATCCTATTCATACAGATCTTGTCATATTATGTGTTGCTTTTGTCTCCTTCCACTTCTCATTCCTCCCTGGCAGAGTGGGGCAGGTGAGGCAGAGTCGGCAGAAACAGCAGCAGAGGCAGCGGCAGCCCGATGAGATATTCTGCAACCTGAAGAACGCTGAGTGTTTTGCCATAGACATAGGTAAGCAGGGCCAGGAGAAGTGATACATCCCTGGGGCTGCATGAAAACGGAGTGCTGGATCTCACTACAGGCAAGCAGCTCTCAATATGCTGTGGGTACCTATGAAGGAGGCCTTCGTGGTTGTAAAATGTACAGTGCAATCCTGTGTAAGGATCCGGCCGGTGGCCCAGGGCCGCCCACCAGATCCTGAGCCCGAGGCTGCCAGTCGTATGGCATGTCTACTCGGGGAAGGGGATGCTTGTCCCCTTCCTTGGGTCTAAACCGGGGCCGGCCCAATAGACCTCCTCGGATTTCCGCCAGCTAGAGGACACCGTGTAACGGCCTAGCCAGCCTGGCGGGGATGGGGATGGGGATATGGCGGGAGCTATCCCTGCCCCCTCCCGGGCTGGCTAGTCCAATGGCCCCCCTCCCTCGCCCGCTGGACCGCCCACGTGGCTGCCGGCAGGAGAGCTTACCTTCCTCCAGCGGCCGCTTGACTGGTCCGGCGATGGATTGAGGTCCGGCAACTTACTTGTGAGTCGGCGCAAACGTGCTTTATGGCACATTTGCGACGACTAAGAACGGTGGAGCGCTCACTCTGCCATTCTTGAGATCCCCCCCATTGCACTGTAGATCCCCCCATTGTCACTTGGAAGCTTTCCAGATATGGGCTTGTTTTATTTTGTTTTTCAAAAGAGTACTTTCTCACAGGCCACAAATGAGAATGGACACCATGTCTGTCTCACAAATGTAAATGAGCCTCAAGTGATGAAAAAAAAACTATTCATAATACTAAAATTTCTAAATATTCAGGTTTTGATAGTACTGTACATGTAAAGTACAATAGCAGAAGTGAAAATAAAATTACTGTTTCATCCTCTAGTAAAAACCTATTCCTTTGTAGGTAGGGACAGAATTAACAAGTTTGGTTCACATACTTTTGAAGCACAGACACTTCTCCTCCTCCTCCTCCCTCCCTCCCTCCCCCCCCCTCTCTCTCTGGTAAACTAAAAAATAGTTCCAGAGATTGAGATAAAAAGAGGTAGGAGGGAAAGGAAACCAACATGAACCTCCTCAAAAATAATTGGGGACATTCCTGCCTGCTTCATAATTTGAAGGATGACTAGAGGATGATTGATGAAATATTCACAAAATATTTGATTTCACAGAACGCAAAGACTACAATTATCTCTCTTTTCAAATAAACGTGTCTCCCGGCCCCCTCCTGGTCCCCTTGAAACATTTCACTCTGCAAAGCAGATAAAGTTTTTTTCTTCAGAAGCTTCTTCAACATTTGTCTCATTTACATCTCGATCATTCCATTGCCATCTTAACTCTGACGTTTTTATTTCCACATTTCTCTTCCAAAACAGTAAATGGAACTACTAAACTGATGAAAACATAATTCATTTTTTAAAAAAGAATACCTTTGATTGAAGACCAGTGGTATTATGGTTCTTTCTATTTTCCCTTGTGCTCCAAAAAGCATGGGAAAATAGAAACGAAGGCCCTTACTGCCCAAACCTATCCCACACCATGCTGAAGCATGCAGCTGCATGCTATGGGGGGTGTTCAGGAGGCCTACTCAAGGCATGGCTTTGCTAGTCTGTCTATCTTTCTTTCTTCCCCCGCCCCCTTCTCTGATCCATCCTACTCAAGCCCTCTTTTGCCTTTTAACCGGGTGTTTTCCCCTCCTTGTGCTCAACTTGGCTCTCTTCAGCACAATCCTAAACACACTGCCTGATGGTGGCATGGCGCATCTCCCACACTGGCACTGACGGCTGTAAAGCAGTCTGCACCAGTCACAAATGCCTCCCCGAACAGCGCACTGGTCAGCGTGCTGCCGGGGATGCTGGCAGGAAGGTCTGCGCCTTCCCAGCCGCGTTGGAGGAACTCAGGAAGTGTGCCAGGAAAGGTAAGAAGGCGGAAAGGCAGGGGGAGGGCGGAACAGGGGTGCAGAGGGGCAAACTGGGCAGGGAAAGGGCATTACGGGGGGCGGGGAGGCTAAGGGAGGGGAGCATCCATCGTGGAAGGCCTGCACTGGATCCTATCCCCCTTCACTGCAGCCTCCCTGCCTCTTTTCTCTCCTCAGACTAGGACTATGGCTAGCATAGGTCCAAGGAGACCAATTGCGGGCTGTGGGGCTTACGTGGGGTAAGGGTAGGCTTACCAGATTTTACCCACTCCCAACCGGGATACCCCCCCCACAACAGCCCCCCCGCAAATTAAATAATTGACAGCCCAGTACAGCCTAAGGCCTCAGCGGCACAATTCAGGCACAACTGCAGCCTAAGCGCCTTAGGCTCGAGTTGTGCCTGAATTGTGCCGCAGAGGCCGAATTTGTGCTGCAATTGTGACTGACATAGGACGGGTTAAGGAAAGTTGACCAATTCAGTCCTAAGTTTGGCATAAGAGCTATTCCGTCCTAAGTTTGGCCTAAAAGTGGGCGTGTTGGGGGCGTGTTGGGGGAGTGACGGGGGCGGTTACGAAATTTGTTCCGGTTCCAGACACTGGCGACCCCCTGACACGCCCCCTCAAGCACAACTCAGGCACAAAATCTGGGTCAACAAAAAGGGTGGACTCAAATGTGAGGAGACCCATAGGAGCCATTTTACCTTACCCACACCAGCCCTCTCCTGAAAAGTTCTAACACCCTGGTCCCGAGTTGTGCCTGAGTTAGGACGGAACAGTTGTGGCCTAACTCTGGACACGGACCCAAATAGTTACCCTATCAGCACCCAGCCCCACCCAGCCTCTTTCCCACAAAAGCCCAGCCCCAGCCTTCCACTTTCTCTCTCTCTGAGCACGTGGCGTGGGGTCCTGTCCCCCAGCAGCCACAAAGTGGGACTTTGAAAAATTTCAAACACCCCACTTCTCTCTTCCCTTCTCCTCTCTCCTCTCTGCCCCCCTCTAGGGCAGAGAGGGCTGTGCCGCCTGTGGCCAAACTGTTTACTGCTGTACCTGGGCAGCTGTCTCCATGCAAGTGTTTGCTAACCCATGTCTTTCTCCCAGCCCCTCTCCCCCCCCCCACAGGCAACAACACGTGCAGGTAAGAGCAAGGTTCGTGCTGACATGTGGTCTGACTTCTGCCTCTTTGCATATAGAAATATAGGTAGGATACATGCCTCTTTACCAATGTTGTGTCTCATAGCTGCCTGCAATGCCTGCCATGATATGCCTCTTTACCAATGTCTTGTCTCATTGCTGCCTGCAATGCCTGCCATGATATGCCTCTTTACCAATGTCTTGTCTCATAGCTGCCTGCAATGCCTGCCATGATATGCCTCTTTACCAATGTTGTGTCTCATAGCTGCCTGCAATGCCTGCCATGATATGCCTCTTTACCAATGTTGTGTCTCATAGCTGCCTGCAATGCCTGCCATGATATGCCTCTTTACCAATGTTGTGTCTCATAGCTGCCTGCAATGCCTGCCATGATATGCCTCTTTACCAATGTTGTGTCTCATAGCTGCCTGCAATGCCTGCCATGATATGCCAGTAATGTGAGCACACAATGCCACAAGTGTGGAACTGTTAGCCTTATGTAGACACCAGCTGTCCCCCCCCCTTTTCTCCATAGGGTCTACTCACAGGTCAGTATTGGTAGGTTTGCCATGGTTGTGACCCACACGTTGTGTTGTTGTCTTCTCTCTCTTTGACCCTTTTCCCTTACAGGATCATGCTCACCTTACACCCAGGGAAGGAGCGCAGACCATGCTATGTGTCTCACACCTCTCAGCTGTGTTTAATTTCTCTCCCTGCAGGCCTTTGCAACCGGCACACTGGCATTTCTTCAATGGCGATTGCTACCACACAGCAGCTGCCATGGAACACCCCCGTGTTTTTTGCCTCCCCAGGAACGTCCACTACCACCTACCTTCCTGGGAGCACCCCTGGGCCTGCAGTCTGGTTGCCCCACGGTCGTCTGCCTCGATGCTGCCAGAGGTCCTGGAGCCTGCCCTGCAACCCTCTTCTGCTGCCGGCGCTGCTGCTGCTCCACCTCCCTGGCTGCCTACTTGCTGTCCCTCCCCTTTCCATGGTGCAGGCTGTGGTTCCACAGGGGAAGGGCCTGCATCCCCTGGTCCATGGGGCACGCCTGCTGCTGCTGCTGCTGCTGCTGATGTGGTCCGAGTGGCCGCTGTGACTACCCCTGGCAGCCTCTCCTGGCCATCTCTGCCACTGTTCCAGAACAATAAAGATGCCCTTGGAAACACATGTCTCCAATGTTACACAAGCACTGCCCCCCACACACAGAGACAGTCTGCAGCACACAAGCCCCTGCATGAATCCCAGCCAGGGCCTGCCACAGCCAGCCCAGGGAGACCACAGCAGGGGGGCTGCCAGACCCTCAGGGCTCAGAGGGGAGTGGGGAGTTGGGGGGCCTCTCAGGCAGGCAACCACTGACAGGCGACATGGCGCACGTCCGCCACATCCGTGAAGAGCCCTTTCGGCAACCGGGGCTCTCACCCGCCCTCGGTCCGCCCGTCAATGGCGTCCGTTTCCGCCCTCGGTCCGCCCGTCAACGGTGTCCGTTTCCGCCCGTCACCGGCGTCCGTTCTGCCCAAGGTCCATCTGCATAAGAGGCGCCCGTTCCTGCATTGCCTCCATCTGCGAAGTGACCCCTGTGTCGCTATTGGTCTCTGCAGACCCCTCTCCCTGTATCCCTCTCCCACCAGCCTTGTTGTCTGTCTGTTTCTGACCCACCCGTGCCCCTCCCCAGCACCCACTGTCTGCCTGTCTGTCTGCCTCCCCTCCCACTCCCTGATGATGGAAGCTGGCCACCCCCCACCCCGCCAGAGCGCCTGCCGCGACGTGCTGACGTTGCCCCATCTGGGGGCGTGATGAGCTGCGTGAGCCCTTCCCGCTCGCAGCAGACAAGCCCAAGGCATCTCTCGGTCTTGGCCGGGGCACCAAGTGGAAGGCTGGGGCTGGGCTTGCCGGGATACCTTCTTTGTGGGCATTGCCACGGCCCTGGTGGCCCAGGGCTTCAGGCAGCGCACGGGCATGTCATGGCAGAGGTGGTTCCAGACTTCATGAGACCCCCCTTGTGCGTGCCGTTCCCACCCCCTCCTTCCCTTCTCTCCCCCGCTCACCCCCCCATGACTCCCACGTGCAGCCTCACCGTGGCTTGGGGGTGGCATTGCCTTCTGCAGGAGGGAGGGCAGTGGCACTCCCCCCTGCAGCAGGTGGCTAATGCCCAGGGTGCCCTGGGGCAGCTGGCACTGGCACAACCTCTGCCCTTCAGCTGACTGTCGCACGCCCAGTGCCTGCAGGCCCACCTGTGGCTGCCCATCTGCTGCAAACGCTGCAGCAGCTGTGGTAGGTACACACAGACGAGCTCAGGAGGGGGCTCTTCGCTTCCACAAGACTGACACTTCCCCACAGGGGCCTGCCTGCCTCTGTGGTAAGTGTTGCCTCGATCCTGGCCCACTGCTCTTGCCTCCTGGCTAACTCAGGCACAGTTGCAGCCTAACTCAGCCCTATTTTGTGCCTCAACTGTGCCTCAACTGTGCCTCAATTGTGCCTGTGTTGGGCTGGACTGAGGCCTAAATAATTTAAAATTTAACTGAAGGTGGCGCGAAGGGCCCCCTTTAGCCGCGCGAAGCGTGGCCATTTTTTAATTAATTAATTAAATCGAGTAGAGGTGGCGCGAAGCGCCCCTTTTGCTGCGCGAAGCGTGGCCGTTTTTTAATTAATTAATTAAATCGAGTAAAGGGGGCGCAAAGCGCCCCCTTTTGCCGCGCGAAGCACGTCCGGAATTTTTAATTAATTAATTAATTGTTAGGTTAAAAAAAAACAGTTCTTACCTGGTTGCTGGTCGCCCTCGGGCTGCTCCCGATGCTGCTCCTGGGCGGCTGGCCGCTGGTAAGCAGGCTTTCTTTGCGGCCTGGTCTCCCAGCGGCTCCGTGCGGTGCTGCTGGGAGACCGGGCCAGCCTGGTTGCCCGGGCGGCGCTAGCCTCCGGCAGGCTCGCGCAACGCGGGTAAGCAGGCTGTGTTTCTCCCGGTGCCGCTGCGAGACTTGCTTCCCCCAAATACCACCCAGTACATGTCCAGGCAAAAATTCTACAGGAGCAGCTAGGAAATCCCCTCCATTTGCAGGCACGCAATTACGGTAATATCAGACTTCTCAGGTTTGAAAGATGTTGGTCCCAGATGTTGATCCCAGCAATTTAAGGTCTCTTAAATGTTGGTCCCAGCAATTCCTCTAACTGTGGATATAACGTCTAACTGAAGTGTGAGCAATTGTTGTCAGCCTGGACAACACTCCTGAGCTGAAACCATGTCTAGAATCAAGAGCAAGTTATTTGAGGATCACAACTGGATGCTGTAGGAATCCACATATACTGCATGGCATTGATGTTACATTGTCTAATAAGCAGTTCATTTGTGGCAAGTGATTACAGATGCTGTTCCTGAAGAATTTCTGCTTGGACATTCCCTATAGTAGTAGGTGGCATTTTCAGGAATTATTATAAGTGCCTACATATATATTTTTTAAATGGCATACTAGCAATGGACCTTATCTGTTTTTATTAAAGAGTGTAGAAATGCAGTAGCAATTACTGTTAAAAGATATAAAAGAAGGATTTTGATTCCTGCTGCTTTGCGGTTACTTTGAGATTTTCTGTGTGTGGTTTTTTTTGCTGTTGTTTTTGCTCAGATGACAGTTGCATAGAGTGCAAATGATATTTATATTCACCCTTTTAATTACTATTCGTCTATTTACAACATGCTTAAAACCCTTTAACTCCATTGCCAACGCTGTGGAGCAGGATACTGTTTCTAGGCATATCTGAAGCTGACAGGAAGAAGTTTGCTTTGGTCAAAATCCAAGCATCAGGTTTCCATAGCAAAGTGTAGCTGGTCAGCTATTCACATACCCAAAATCGTCATTGCTTTCTTCAGTTCAGGGCACTGGATGATTTTTGATGCTATTATTATTATTATTATTATTATTATTATTATTATTATTATTATGGAGGACCCAGATGGTTTTGCTTGTGTGTGTTTCAGTCCTTTCAAATGTTCTGTTGAATGTACAGGTGTCCCCCGCTTAATGACGGATCGCTTAACGACGATCCGGATATATGACGGAGGTCCCCAGTAAAAAAGAGCAAAGGATTTGAAAAGATGCATCTTTTAAAATTCCCAGTTCTTCAGCTGTTTCGCGCTAGAAAAGGGCTTTGAAGCCTTTATCTAAAACCGAACAGCTAATGGGCAAGATAAGAGCTTGGATGTTTAACACTGGGATTTTAAGCACAGTGCTAAACTTCAAAGCACAGCAAGACCCGCTTAATGATGGCTTCAGCTTACGATGGGGATTTCAGAACGTATCCCCGTTGTTAAGCAGGGGACACCTGTATATGGTGGGAAGAATGGAATTACAATGGCAAGCTCTAACCTAACTTAGTATTAGTAGGAATGTCTGCAAAGCACCCCTGTGCACGTAAATGCTAACTGGACAAAGAGGCACCTTTCAAAGTGGTGTCTTCTTACATTTAGCAGGGGGAGAGCAACTGTCCCTCTTCACCCCAGCATGGCATCTTTTCCAGTGGCTGAGTCCTCAATGACCACTTCAGAGCTGTGCAGGAACACCCTGAGAATTTCACTATCTGATTAGTCTTTTCCTAACATTTCACTGCTGTTATCCCCTTGGATAGTATCCTGAAATTTGCTTCGGATGCCACTTTTTTGCCTTGAATGTGCCAGACCTATTTTTAATTTGAACACACACACACACACACACACACACACACACACACACACACCACCACCACCACCACCACCATCACCAACAACAACAACAACAACAACAACAACAACAACAACAACAACCAACAACCAACAACCAACAACCAAAAAGGCAGATCTGATGTTGGATTTTGCATGTCACATCTATTTTGATCCTAAGTGCTGGATAAGGGCAAGTGACTTGTTCCACATCATTCAATGAGCTTATGGCCGAAAAAGGATTTGAAGTCATATCTTTCAGTATGAAAGCCAGACTCTGTCCGCTATATCACACTCACCCACGTTCTTCCACTTCTAAAAATGCATCAATGTTTTTAATATAGCAACACTTCCACTGATGTCAGAGGAGTTTTCACTAACACCCACAGGTTTGTTTTTTCCCCCTAAAGGATATGATTTGCCGCTGTATAATAAACCCCTGATCTAGTTTACACTCAAAGGTGTAAAGATGGTTGAGAAATATTCAGTCGGAATTTACACAAATAAAACAGCAATTAAGAAGAGGAAGCACTGCAGAAAAAAATGTCAAAGCTTTCCTAGAGTAGTGAATATTACTTTCCCAAAGGGCAATAGTTGTTCCCTATAAAAAGAAATGTTTTATTTTAATGCCCACTTACACATTTTACAGAATATCTGTGTTACAATACATTTATTACTATTTTTATTAAATAAAAGATATAAAGAGCTGGATGTTGTGGGGTGTAGAAAAAAATACAGGAAAATTCTTATGGAGCAAATGGGTTACTTTCTGCTCCCAAGGTAATTTATGTTGAATGCTTGTACTTTTGTCACTCTTTCATAATCATAGCTGACAGTCACAACTGTGAAGTACCTTGCTTGTGAGGGTCGACTTCTACTTGTAGCAGCTAATGTTTTGATCATGGGAAAGAATTGCTGCAATGTGCAAGGAATTTTTGGAGCAAAGGAGACAAAATTGGCTTTTGTTCGGTCTTTCAGATAAAAGTTTTGGGGGGGGCATTGGGATTTCTATGCCTTCCTATACTGAAAATTTATTAGTTGCGTCATAAAATACATAGGCCCCAATCCTATTTGCGCATAGCGCTGCCGGAATGAGCGTTTCGGTGGCACTAGGTGCTTTCCGGCTGTCACAAAAGGCAACATGACAGAGCACACAGGCTGACCAGGGGGTTGAATGGGGCAGGGGTGGGCAGAACAGGGTGGCGACAGGGGCAGGGTGGAGGGTGGATTGGGAGCAGGAAGCAGCAGCCGTGCACGGCCAAACCTAACCCCTTCCTGGGCTTGATCCTCCTTCTTAGGTCCACGTGAACCTGAGCCAGCAATATCGCTGACACATGTCTGAGTAGACATGGCAGCCCAGCAGGGGCTTACCTTGAAGATGCTGAAATGGGATGCAGCAGAAGCCATGTTGGTGCCGCTGCATAGCCGCGTGGGGAGTTACGGTGGATTGGGCTGTTAATGCCGCAAACGTTTTTTTTTTTTTTTAAATCTATGCATGCCCCATTCAATAATATATTGAAACAAAATCCCAAAAAAATTAAATTGCTGCCTTTGGAAATAGTTTAACTACAGCTAATAAAAGCTGTTACAAATAGGAAGACCTTTTTTCCACATCACCATATGCATTTAATGCCCACAATTGGTGTCATACATCATAGAGTGGCAGGGAGAGGAGAAAGAAGAGGAGTTGTTGCTGTCATTGGGGGAGGTTTATGACAGTTTTTTTAAGTGGACCAGATGCCTGACAATGGAGCTTCCAAAACACATTAGCCTAGTTTGGATTGTGGATTTTCTTTTGTCATAGACCAACATGTCAACCTAGATTTTGTGTACTGGAAAAGGCTGCAATTATTTTTGGCCATCCAAGAGAGGGACTTCTGAATAGAAAAAATCACCAGATGTGGGGCTGTAGTTTTGAGGGGGTGAAATGCCCTCCTACCCTAGGCAATTTGACTTCATTCAAGGGAATTGAATTTCCCTAGCCTAGTGGACACCTAAATCACATTTTGTGCTTTAAGGATATAAATCTACCTTGTTTCTCTGAGTTTTCTAGTGTTTACCTTGCAAGGAACCTGTGAGTTTCAAGTTTGCACTGGACTGGACTGAATTAACTTACAGGTTTTATATTTCCAAAATACGAAGGGATATCACCATTTTTTGTTTCCTTTGTCTAAGCATCTCTCTCTCTCTCTCTCTCTCTCTCTCTCTCTCTCTCTCTCTCTGTGTGTGTGTGTGTGTGTGTGTGTGTGTGTAAGCAACACACACCTTTTAGAGGTTGATCCAACAAACCTTGTAAACTCAATCTTTAGATTTTACAACTTGCAGACTGTTGGGCTCCTACTGCATAGGATCTTTTCGGAGTAACTGGGCGGGGAGGAACCAGGGGCATGTCAAGGGCAAGAGGGGGTGGATCTGGAAGCGACTTTCACCAGCTCCTATCCCTATTTTTGCAACCTGACACACTCCTTGGCTGTCCTTGGACTTGTGTCACCAGAACGGGTGCGGCGCGCAACTGCAGCCGCCCCGCTTGCCCCCGCCCTGCCGTGCGAGTGAGGCTACAGGCTGCCCCGCTCGCCATTGGCTGGGGCTTGGGAGGGGCGGGACGAGCGCCAACGGCTCGAGTGCGCTCGTCCTGCTCTCCTCAGTCTTCGGCGGTGCGGCGAGCACGAAGGAGCAGCCGGACGGCGGTGCGGCTTGCTCTAGGAGGCCTTGGTTCCGGCGCGTCGGTCGGGAGACAGGAGCGGGCGGTGAAGCCGCAGCGTTCTCCCCTCTCCCAACGATGCGAAGAAGATTGGGGCGATCGGCCTCGGGGCTGCGAACGGCCTCGAGGCTGCAGCGTCGTCGTCGGGTCCGGAGGCCTACACGCGTGTGCCACTCTCCACTTCGTCTTTGTTCGGCCTCGCATTCCACCTCGTCTCATCTTGGGGACCCTCCCGAGGGGCGCAACGCTCTCCAGCGGCGTGGGACTCATCCTGCACGTTCCCCTTCGGCCTTGGCTGTAAAAGGGGGTCGCAGGCGACTGTATACCTTTGGTTTAAGCAAGAACACACACGCACACGGACGGGGGGTTGCGGGCGGCTTCGTACCTTTGGTCTGCGCAGGAACACACACTTAATTAAGACCACATACATCATGCCCAAAAGACCCCCCAAAAAGGGTGGGAAGGCTCCTAAGCGCCTAGCCCCCCCAACAAGGGAGGTGGAGGAGTCCTCTGATGAGGGTGATAGTGGTATGGAGATTAGGGCTTTGGTGGCCAGGATTGAGGCCCTCGAGAAGGAGAAGCAGCTGAGGGAGGCAGGCTTCGGCGACGGAGGTGAGGGCTCGGCCATGTCGTCAGCCCCCCTGCGTCGTTCGGACAGGAAAGGGCGTGGTAACCGACTTCAGCATATTCTCTCCCGGGTAGATAACCTTGAAGGGGAGCGGGACCGGATCGGCGCTAAGCGCAAGTCGGCCGTGGCCGGAGAGGTGGAGACTGATGAGGGAGCCCAAGTCCCTCAGGCTGCTGGGGTTCCTCCTCAGCAGCCTCTTGATATTACAGGTGAGCACGTAGGGGTTCAAGAGAGTTGTGCGAAGGTGTGGGAGGAGAAGACCGACGGTGCGGTACATCCTTGGTATCCCCTGTCACCTGCTTGGCACGGGTGGGGGGGCAAACGTTTGGTCCCGGGGTGGCGGGCGGCAGCCCGGCCCCCGTGCCCTGGCAGATGTGGCCTGGAGGCGGGGGCTCGGCACCCGCTCTGGGACAACATGCTGGAGTGGCTCCTTGGCAGTTCTCTGGGTTTTCCCCGGTGGATGGTTCGTCTTACGGAGTGCAGCCCGCCGGGGCCTGGGGCTACCCTGTAGCCCCTCAGGCGGCTTCGCCGTGGGGCACGCAGGCTGAGAAGCCTCGCTCCTCATATGGTGACCTTGCGCTGCCTTTAGGTGGTCATCTCTCGCTGTCAGTGAAAGAAAAAAAATTGGAGGGGGGAGTTTGTTGATATTTTTAGCCTCCTTCACTCGGAGCCGGAGCCGGTGCCCCGGGTGGGGGAGCCTGTGCGCGACCAGGAGCTCGTCCGTAAGCGCAAAATTGATAAAAATTGGACGAACTGGCTGAATGGCTTCCTGGTCTATATAGCCGTTATGCTCCAGGCCCACCCGGCTAAGGCCCCCTCCCTAGTTAAATATTTAGACATTATACACAAGGCGTACAGGGATTATAATGGCCCGGTCTGGCTAGCTTTTGATGAGCATTTTCACCTTAGAGCTGCCCACGACCCCGCCCTTGATTGGCGGGTTCCCCAGTGGGAGCTCTGGGTGCAGATAGTTGTGCCATCTCGACCCGTTCTTGGCGATAGGTCAGATAGTGGGCACCTAATTGCTAGGAATGTGGCAAGCCAGCCGAAAGCGCCCGGTGGCATTCAGGGGGTTCAATCCCCCAGGATGTGTTACGAGTTTAACTCCACAGGGAAATGCGGTAAATCCGCATGCGCCTTCACCCATGCTTGTAGCCTCTGCAGGGGGAAGCATTCGGTATCGTCTTGCCCATGCTTGGGCTGGTTCAAGTAAGGCCAGCGTGGGCAAGGGGGACAGGGAAAGCGGGGTGTGGCTGCCCAGCATGCAGCGGCTACCAAAGGGCCCCTCCCTGATTAGGGTTGACTGTCTCAAGGCCCTGTTAGAATTCTTTCCTGACAGGGATGGGGCAAGGTTCCTGGTTGAAGGTTTTACTTATGATTTTCGTATTCCGGCCTCCCGCCGACCCCAGCCTTTTCATGCCAAGAACCTTCGTTCGGTGGTTGGCATGGAGGAAGTGGTTTGCCAAAAAATTAGGAAGGAGGTTAGTTTAGGTCAGGTGGCTGGCCCTTTTGTTGAGCCCCCCATCGCCGGACTAGTTGTCTTCCCCCTCGGTGTGGTTCCTAAAAAGGAACGAGGGCAATTTAGACTCATTCATCATCTCTCCTTCCCTGAGGGAGGGTCGGTGAATGATGCTATCCCTTACCATTTGTGTTCGGTTCACTACTCGTCTCTGGACGATGCTATCGCCATCGTCAGGGCCGCCGGTCGGGGGGCAGATATGGCAAAGGCAGATATAGAATCAGCTTTTCGGCTGCTTCCGGTCCACCCCGACGACTTCGGTTTGTTAGGTTTTCATTTTGAAGGGGCGTTCTATGTTGACCGGGCCCTTCCTATGGGCTGTGATTTATCGTGCTCTCTTTTTGAAAAATTTAGTTCGATGCTTCAGTGGGCCACTCAACGTAGGGCAGGCCTTGACTCTGTTGCCCACTACCTTGACGATTTTCTTTTCGTCGGGGTGGAGGGTTCAGGTCAATGCAGGTACTTATTGGAGGCCTTTATGACGCTCTGCGAGGAGTTGGGGGTGCCGCTGGCCCACCACAAGACGGTTGGTCCCGCAACCACTCTCACCTTCTTGGGGGTCGAACTGGACTCTGTAGCTGCCTGCTCCCGTCTCCCCCCCCCCGATAAACTGGCGCGGTTGAAGGACCTGCTGCTGGAGGCGGTTAGGGCTGTAAAGCTCACCCTTAAGCAGCTACAAACGATCTTAGGGCACCTGAATTTTGCTTGTAGGGTGGTTGCCCCTGGCCGCGCCTTTGTGCGACGGCTGTGTGATGCTTTGAAGGGCCTGAGGAAACCTCACCACAGAGTTCGGGTGTCCGCTGCCATGCGGAGTGACCTCACCATGTGGTTGACTTTTTTGGAACAATTTAATGGGACGTCATTTTGGCGGACCGAACGGTTGTTGGAAGCAGAGCTGCAGGTCCACTCGGACTCTGCAGGGGGGTTTGGTTTTGGCATATATTTTCGGGGAAGGTGGTGCTCTGCTCCCTGGCCCAGGGGCTGGGTGGCGGAGGGCATAACGAGGGACCTCACGTTCTTAGAATTGTTTCCCCTCGTGGTGGCGGTCCACATCTGGGGGGACCAATTTGCCGATGCTTCCGTCCTCTTTTGGTGTGACAACAGAGCTGTCGTTTCTGTGGTCAACCAACAAACTTCCAAGTCACCTAGAGTGATGAGGTTAGTGAGGGCTTTCGTGCTTCAGTCACTGAAGCTGAATGCATTGTTTGTGGCTCGCCATGTGCCTGGGGTCAGCAATAATATCGCGGACGCTCTTTCTCGATTTCAGTAGGAGCGGTTCCGTCAGCTGGCTCCGCGTGCGAACAGGGACCCCGACCCCATGCCCACGCAGCTCTGGAACCTTGGTTCCATAGAGCGCAAGGGGCCATTTGGTTTTCGTTAGCCGCGTCCACGAGGGTCAGCTACAAGGCCAAGGAGATGGAGTTCGCCAGGTTCAGGTCATGTGCGGGTTTACAGTCCATTTGGCCCATTCCCCCTGAGCACATAATGCGGTTCATCCTGCACCTCAAGGATGCAGGATTGGCTGCGCGCTCGATCTCAGTTTATCTAGCGGCCTTGGCCTTTCTGGCAAAATCCATGGGATTTGAGGACACCACTGTGGACTTTCGGGTCCGCAAAATGGTCGAAGGCCTCAGGAGAGCCTATCTTCCCATCCCTGATCGTAGGAAGCCCATCACGCCCAACATGTTAAGTGGGTTTTGCCTAGCATTTCGGTGCCTTTGCTATTCGGAAGGTGAGGCACAGCTGTTTAAGGCAGCTTGCCTCTTCATGTTTTTTGGGGCCTTCCGCCCGGGAGAAGTATTTCCGTCCTCCGCCCCCAGGGCTATTGAGCGAGTCATCCAGAGGCAGGATGTGGCCATGGGGGTGGCATATGTTTTTGTGATCTTAAGACGGTCAAAGACTGACCAGCTGGGTAGGGGGCAGAAGATCAAGTTGGCCAGGGCACCTAACCCCGCAATATGCCCGGTTGAGGCCATGGAGGGGTACGTTAGAGCGAGGGGGGAGACCCGGGGCCCCCTTTTTTGTCATGATGATGGCAGGCCCCTGACCCTCACGCAATTTAGATCTGTTTTCTACAGGGCTTTGGACTGGATGGGTGTGAGAAGGGATGCCTATTCTCTCCACTCATTTAGGATTGGGGCAGCCACGGCTGCTGCCAGGCTGGGCCTGCCGCCGGAGACAATCCAGAGGATTGGGAGGTGGCGCTCTGGTGCCTTCAAATTTTACATTCGTTAGGGTGCTGCCGCCGCTTTGGCGTAGGGCTGTGGGCGGTGGGCTCCATTTCCCCTTTTTTTTCCTGTTGTTTAGCATGGGGGGTAGGTAGCTTGAGGGAGTATTCAATAGTTTCTTGTTCAGTACAGTTGAGTGGCTACCTCCAGGACTCGCCTCCAGGCGTGGGGGGCGACTACCTGCGGAGGCCCGCTGACTTGGGGTTGTGGGGACATACTGTCTCGGGGGGGGCAGTGTTTTGAGGCCTCCTTTTCATATGTTTTTGTCTTTCTTTTTCGGCAGGTCATGATCGATCGAAGCCGGTCCAGATTTTGATATGCGGCCACTCCATTGTTTTCTGGGCCCAGAAGAGGGCCGCAGCGAGCGACTTCGGCACTCAACTGGGTTTGGGCGGTGTGGCCTGCATAACCTGGGCGGCTAGGAGGGGCATGAAATGGGCTCAATTCTTTCCCATCTTCTGCGATTACCTGGCCCATAACCGGCCCCCCCAGGTACTGCTTATTCACCTGGGCTAGAACGACTTGGGCCAGAGGTTGACTCTGGCCTTGAGGCTCCAGGTCCGTAGGGACCTCGCCCAGGTTCAGGTTTGGTGCCCTGGCGTCATTCTGGTGTGGTCCAATCTGCTTCCACGTCGGGTTTGGCGCTTTGCATGCAGGGCTCGCAGGGTAGATATAGCAAGGGAAAAGATCAATGCCTACCTGGGTCGGGCTATCACGGGCATGGGCGGGGTAATCATTAGGCACCCAGGAATCCTGTTCCGGTTGCCTTGGCTTTTTCACGGAGATGAGGTCCATTTATCGGTGGTTGGAAATGACATGTTTCTGAATGATTTGCAGCAGGGCTTGTGAGACCTACTGGCTCGTTTTGGGGCAGGGGTGACAAGCGCTAGGCTGTCCCCCCTGTGTGGCAGGTGTCGTGCGGGTCTTGTGGGCAGGTAGGGCTCATGTTTGGTGTTCACTTGAGGCAGTGAAGCCGTGGGGGGGCAGCCCCCCTCAGACGGGTGCTGTTCCGGCCCGCTGGGGCTGGCTGCTGGCCCCTGGCGGCTGGACAGCTATGGCCCAGCACAGGGGACCCTGTGGGACCACCTGTCCGGCTGCCTCGGTCCTGCGTTGCGGGGCTGGCGATGAAAGTCCTGCTGGGTGTCATCCAGTGGGTACTGGAGTCAGGTGTTACGCCCGGTGCAATCATCCTGACTGCTTGGGGGAGGTAGACAGCTACTGCTGTTTCCCCCACCTTAGTGCCCGCACGAAAGAGGGTTGAGTTTAGGCCCTGCTGCATAGTATTCCTGTTTATGTTGTATTGGTCAAGTTCAATAAATTGGCCCAGTTAAACTCCAGCCTGTGTCTCGCGTGCTTATTCGGTGGGTAAGGGGATAATGGCTTGTGCTGGTTTGAGGGAAACCCATAGATTTCCCTGCCTGGTTCAGCCAATGGCCCCTCTCCATTGCCATCCAGCCCTCCCTCCCTCCGCCCCTACATTGATCGGTGCAGGGCTTACCTGTATTGGCAAGCACAGGGATGGTCTGCTGGGGGAGTGGGGGCTTCCGGCCTCCACGCTGGTGGCCCTTACTCCTGAGTCATCGCAAACATACTTTATGGCACGTTTGAGACACTTTATCTTTAGAGCGCTCTGCCGCTCTAAAGATAGAGAGGATCGGGCTGCCCATTTCTCAGGTTGTTTCTGCCTTAAATATTATCGTGTACTGTATATACACCTAGAATTCTGTGATAAACATTGATGCTAAAATAGACAGCTATGGGTAATAAAGATCTCCGTTTTTCATTGTAGCAAGCTTCCAATATTTGTTTCATCATTCTAAATTATGGAGTGAAAGAAAAAGCAAGGGGTCATTTGGTAACATTACAGTCCAACATATGCCAAGCAACTGAACTCCAATAATCCTCTCCAAGATGGTGAGTCCCAGCTGCTCATACTTTGGCTCCTTTCGAAGAGCACATTGAAAATCGTGCCAGTGAATTGCACAGCTCTATGGATAATGCCAACAAAGCTGCTGAAACTATATGACAATATCCAACACGGAACTATTCAGAAAGGATGACTAGTTCTCCCTCATTTTCTTTGAGGACTTAATACAAGTGTGTGTGTGTGTGTGTGTGTGTGTGTGTGTGTGTGTGTGTGTATAATTTTTACCCCCGTAGCTTTGCTTCTTCCATCCATGGTTCTGCCTCTATCTACCTATTCCTGGGAGTTTGCTATACTCTGCTGCTATCTTCACAAATGTACTGCACAAACAATAACTTTTGAATCTGCTTGGTAGTGAGTTCAGGGGTCAGATGCTTTGGGTTGCTTGGAGCGCATGGCCTTCGCACATATCACCACATTGGGAGAGCCAAAGAGAGTGAGGAGGAAAAAAACCCTAAACAGATTATCTTTGGGTTTCTGAGTGTTATCAGCCTTCATTAAGGAACCCTGTTAATTGCATGGACAAACAAATCATGGATGAAAATATCCATTGGGATTTGCAACAGATGCCCATAAAAAAAACACAACATGAAAATATCAAAAACACATTTGTTCTGGCTCTTAAACATCACATTTTACAGTGTAATCCTAGGCATGTCCACTCAGAAGTAAGTCCCATTCTGTTCAGTCCACACTTTCTTGAGAGCAAGGCTGCAACCTTATACACACTTATCTGGGAGTAAGTCCCACTGAACTCAATGGGACTTACTTCTGAGTAGGCATGCATAGGATTGCACAGTCAGGGTGTAATCCTGTGTAAGGATCCGGCCGGTGACCCAGAGCCGCCCACCAGATCCCGTGCTGCCAGGTGCCCGCAATGCGTTGGGCTATATGTCTACTTGGGGAAAGGGACATTAAATAGCTAGCAGAAGTCAGAGGAGGCTGTGTAACGGCCTAGCTGACCGGCGGGGAAGGAGATAAGGTGGGCGCCATCCCCCACCCTTCCCAGGCCAGCTAGACCAATGGCCCCCCTCCCTCGCCCGCCGGACCGCCCACACGGCCGTTGGGGGGAGCGCTTAATTTCCTCCGGAGGCCGCTTGCCTGGTCCGGCGACGGAGTGAGGGAGACCAGCCTTGTGCCGTCCTCCCTTATTCCCAAGTAGTCGCAAACGTGCTTTACGGCACGTTTGCGACACTTTCAAAGGGTGAAGTGCATACTCCATCCTTCGAAGGTTCCCCAGGATTGCGCTGTTAGTCTGCTTAGGGCTAAATGATGAAGCTCACATGATTTTTTTCTTTTTTCATTAGCTGTTTTCAGTTTGTTGCAAATGGTTTGTTACAATTTATTTACGTATATAATAATGTTAAGCTGTTTTTGGCTTTTGAAAAAGAATTATATACAGTAAGTATTGCAATGAATCATCAGAAATAAAGATTTGTCGGAAGAAATCATCATACACTTATCATACGCTTTTCAGGGAAGCATGAACTAAAACATTGGCATACAAGAAAAAAAAATCCAACAGCCCAGTCCTTATGCATGTTTATTCAGAAGAAAGTCCTACTGGGTTCAATGGATCTTATTCCCTAATAAATCTGCATAGGACTGCACCTTTAATCCGTTTCTGCTAGCAAGATACTAGGCTTTGTCTTAATGTCCCAGCATCTCCAGTCAGTTCTGTGCACTGCTACACAAGCTGCTATAAATCAGGACGCCAAGCTGTGCATGGTGGGTAAAATGATCCCCTGTGCAGAAGGTCAGGACAAAGCCTATTGTTGTTAACATGATATTTGCAGTCTTCCAACTATAACCCCATGCTGGTTTTTTGTGTCTTGTTTTCTAATCTCTGTAGGTCTCCTCATATGATTTATCTGTCCTCATAAATTACTATCATATGCAAATGCCATTAGCCTGCTGTTTATCCCTTCTAGCTCATTTATGAAAACAGCAAATAAGAACAAGTCTTCCACTGATCTTATATTAATGCAGGAAAACTCCCTACCAATTCAGTGTTTTCACATTGATCAACATTGCTTGCCTAGTGTCCATCGGTGACTTTTCAGTTCATCTAAGACAGCAGTCTAATAAGCTTATGTCAACTATGGGATTTTATTTATAATTTCACATATAAATTGAAGTTGAAAGCATGACTTTACAGCTCCAGGCTCTACAAAAAGAAGTTTCCCTGCAGTAAAATATCAGTCATATACTCTAATCCAGTGGTTCCCAAACATTTAACCATCGGGACCCACTTTTAAAATGACACTCTGTCGGGACCCATTTAGCTTTAAGAGACTTTAAAAAATGTGATATATAGAAAGAAATAATATAACAGTATTTATTTACAAGTAGTTTTTTTTTTTGCAAAAAAAAAAAACAATCTATTTCTTGTAATGAGGCAGACCTAATGAATAGCCTCAGGGCTTAAGGGGCTAAGGCTAAGCTGTGTGACCCAGCCTTCACCTGCCCCCCACTACTTGTCATTGACAGACTTGGAAAAAACACACCAGCTCAAACATTTATCTCCCTATTATTTATATAAGCTTGCAAACTGCAGGAGCTCAGCTGTTTACAGGGCAGTTAGCAGCTATCTGATTTTTGAATAGCCATAGGGCTTGAAGCAATTACTTATTTGATCTTTCCATCACCCCAGTTTTCATTGGAGGCTCTGCGGGACCCACCATAAATCAGGTTGCAACCCACCAAATGGGTCCCAACCCACAGTTTGAGAAACACTGCTCTAATCAAATGCAAGACGATTTTGCTTCATTGGCTTTGGCAGACTTGTGAATATCAAAACTATACACCTGGATATTATGACATTCAGCGGAATCCACTGTAACTCTTGCACCATATACAGTAGATACAGGTGTAACAGTAGATCCACCGGTGTAAGTGCACTTATGCCAGTGTAACTTGCCGTACGTTTATGAATGCAGGACGGACACCAGCGTAACCCCTCTCAGACACAGTTCAGACACAGGACAGACGCCAGCTCAAATACACGGAAATACATGAAAATACTTGGAAATATCTAGCAACCAAAAAAAAAAAATTCTGGGAATTTGTAGCAGAAGAGAGTGGAATACAGATCAAATGAAATGAAAATTTGGATGGAATGAAAACAGAGGGATTAATCCAGTGGAATTACTAGGGTTGGTGATGTCACCCAGTGCGATAACTCATAGTGTCAACCTCATTGATTTTATTTTAATATTATAACAATACACCCCAGAAATTAGGACCAACATATCAATGGTCACCCAACAAATCAGGACCCACAAAAAACCAGTGGCCAACTTGATGACACTCACACAACCGAATAAGAGTTCTAGTATTAGCTCTGATACATAGAAATGAGAGCTGACTCCTACTAACACCTTATTGGTTCTATGCTGTGTCATAATAACACCTCATTGGCTCTCGGAACAATCAGTCTTATTGGTCAGTTTTGAGCTAAGTAAATCTACTTTTAGGCCAGTGGGTGGCGCAGCGGGTTAAACCGCTGAACCATAAGCTGTCGATCGAAAGGTCGGCAGTTCGATTCCCGCAACGGGGTGAGCGCTCGTTGCCAACCTAGCAGTTCCAAAGCATGTCAATGCGAGTAGATAAATAGGTACCACTTGCGGGAAGGTAAACAGCGCTCCGTGTTCCAGCTGCATGCTACGCGCTGCGGCAAGGAGAGTCATGCTGGCCACATGACCACGGAGGCATCTTCGGACAACGCTGGCTCTTCGGCTTTGAAATGGAGATGAGCACCACACCCTAGAGTCGGACACGACTGGACTTAATTGTCAGGGGATACCTTTACCTTTACCTTAAATCTACTATTTGTTACATATGACAGGTATTTGGCCATAACATTCAACAGAATACAAATAATTCAGCATGGTTTGCTTCATTACATTCTGCATTAAATTACCTTTCCAATGATATATACCATTATGGTATTATTCATAAATACAAATTTTCCAAAAGGTTTCTACAATTTTGGCCACTAGTGGTGTCACTCCCCAGTGTGGTTTGCACCCGTCTACTGACACCACTGGATCCAACCATTCCTAATTTTGGAAATGGAGCCTATGTGCTTTATTGTACATATACTTCTACTGTCATTCATTATTAAACCAAAAGAATTGTACAGGAATGACCCACAGTATTCAAGCCTATATGATCCCATGGCCACGTAGAGGGAACTTTCAGAAAGTAATAAAAGCACAAGCCCTCATAGATGAGTGAAGTCCACGTTTTTGTTACAGCTCTTTTTTGATTCTGTATGTAGCATGCTAGTAATAGGCATATCATTGTATTCAGTGCTGTCCCTGTGTGCCTAGACTCCGTGATTAGGAAGCACTTATTGTTTCGAGCGAGAGCAGACTTTATTATGAAGCCTAACCATTTGTGAAGAGAAGACAGTTTGTGTGGCGGAATTCACTTCCAGTTCCTGAAACTTTGCCTGGGCCTCGAGAATAAAGGTGAGTAATCCCATCAACTCAATGCTGTTTTATAAAGATAAGTGAGCCAGTGAACTGAAAACACAACTGAAGGGTGCCAGTAAGTGAAGAGTTGCTTCATAAGGTTGAAGCATCTTGTCTAGGGCCACAATCCTATACACACTTATTATCAGTGTCAATCTGCATAAAATTGGGCCACATGGCTGAATCGCTATGAACCCTTGTGTGCAAAGGGTCTTCAGCATGCCAAACTGAGGGGCCAGGTCTGCAACCTAACAACAGCATCACATTCGTACTGACGCTAATAATCTGGCAGCTTCATAGGAGACACTAAAAAGAACCTTTTGTTTCTAAAGCATAGACATTCCCTGTTCCTGGAGTGATTTTAGGACCTAAACATTAACAGCGCAATCCTATCCAACTTATACCACCGGTGTAACCAGCGGTGCAGCGATAGCGAGAGGCCCCAGATTGGAAAGGGGATTCAAATCCCCTCCAATGGGGGATTCAAAGGGGATTTAAATCTCCCTTTCCCTTCAAAGCCTCCCACCCTGCCCTCCCCAGCTGGTTACACCGGTGGTGTAGGTTGGATAGGATTGCACTGAAAGGGCTTGATCCTGAGGTGACCTGTGCATGGAAAATAGGTGTAGAACAAAACTTCACCTGTTCCAATTAGGCACACACACACACAAACACACACACACGCGCATGCACACACAAACAAACACAGAGAGAGAGAGAGAGAGAGAGAGAGAGAGAGAGAGAGAGAGAGAGAGAGGAGGAGGAGGAGGAGGAGGAGGAGGAGGAGGAGGAGATAACACAACACAATAACAAAGTATTAAGCTGCTAATTACTATTCTCACTCAGTAAACAAGGCTGTATAATTTTACGTCAAGACTGTTCTGAAACCAACACTAGAACCTCATCTTTTTACCATTGTTCTCAAGCAACACAGTTTCCAGCTGTGCAGTTGACAAGATTTGGGTCCATAGGACTGCACAAAGCAAGCATGCCTGAAAAATTCCTTGTTTGATTGGGCCAATGGTTTTTTCAGAGGCACTCTGTGCCCTTCCTTTATTACAAATGTAGATTGCGCCTCTGCCAGAGAATCTGCTAATTTGAGAGTTGAAAAAAGATGGATTTGGACCTTTCAAAGGTTCTTAGACTAGTCATTATGACTTTGTAAAGGCCTGAGGTTTAAAACTGCAGATTAGCAGCCTGATCCTAACTAGGATCCGACCAGCATGTCGAGGGATTTATGACAGCAAAACAGTCCCGCTTGGCTTGGCGGGATATAGGATTGGGTCCTTATACGGGCACTATCTGTGGCTCACTGTCATGTTCACTATTAGGCAAGGTAGCAGCTGGCCTCTCTTGGAGAAGTGGCTTCTTCCAGAATAATAGATTTGGAAAGACACCCCATAAATCTAATTTTCAGCAACAGGCAATTCATGCCCTTATACTAATGAATATAATATTCATTCCCTTGAAATAATATTGCCCTTATCAAAATAAAAAGATAGTTTATGCTGCCATATACCTATATATATATATATATATATATATATATATATATATATATATATATATAGATAGATAGATAGATAGATAGATAGATAGATAGATAGATAGATAGATATAGATATAGATATAGATATAGATATGTTTGATGGGTGCAGGGTTTTATAAGTGGTGGCACCTCCAGGTATGGAACTCGCCTAAAGATATTTGCCAAGCTCCCTCCTTCCTACCTTCAGCTGCTAAAGATTTTGCTTTTCAAAAGAACATTTGGTGAGGACCTCTATCTCACTGACATGTTACATTTTGTGGCTCTCCTTTTACTGTTTAAAATATTTTAGTGGGGGTTTTTTGTTACAGTTTTTGTGACAAAAAAGATGTTAACTTGTAAAGATGATATATCTTGAACATACATTGGTTCCTTTAGTCAATTAGACCTTGAAGATAAGGCAGAAATTCTAAACGTTATTTTGCATAGCATAAGAACATAAGAAGAGCCCTGCTGGATCAGGTCAAAGGCCCATCTAGTCCAGTTTCCTGTATCACACAGTGGCCCTACCAGATGCCTCAGGGAGCACACAAGACAACAAGATACCTGTGCCCAGTCGCCACTCCCTTGCACCTGGCACAGAGAAAACCTACTCCTACAACCAGGAGGTTGCTTATCCCCATCATAGCTTGTAAGCTGTGATGGACTTTTCCTCCATAAATCTATCCTATCCCCTTTTAAAGGCATCCAGGTCAGGTGCCATCACCACATCCTATGGCAAGGAGTTCCACAAACCAATTACATGCTGGGTAAAGAAATATTTTCTTTTGTCTGTTTTAATACTCCCTCCACTCAGTTTTAGTGGATGTCCCCTAGTTCTAGCGTTGTGTGAGAGGGAAAGCAGATACTTCTTATTGATTTTAATGTGGTATACCATGAGTTTCAATTAAAATTCATGAATAGTGAGTGTAAGTACCAACTTGGTGGGGAACCTTGGGCAAAACAAGACTGACTTCCTATGGCACACACACACACCCCACTCCTGAACCCTGATGGCACATTGGATAATACTGCTACGATCTGTACTGACAATTCAGGGGTTGATTTGGCCAGGTTTGCAGTTTGATGTTCATGAACCCTTGGTCAGTACCTGGCCTGGCCAATCGCGGATGCCAACCCAGGAACAACTTATGATTTGCATGTGGAAATGGACAGCACTCTTGTCCTAAAGGCACATAAAAGTGCCAGGCCTTTAGCCTAGGCTAGGGAAAGGTAGTATGCAAATCTTCTAAATAACTAACAGCGCAATCCTTTCCAAGTTACACCACTGGTGTACTCAGCGGTGCAGCGAGAACGGGAGGACCCAGAACGGAAAGGGGATTCAAATCCCCTTTGAATCCCCCTTTGGAGGGGATTTGAATCTCCTTTCCGTTCTGGGGCCTCCCGTTCTCGATGCACCGCTGGTTACACTGTTGGTGTAAGTTGGAAAGGATTGCGCTGTCTATAATGCAATACTACAGATCAAAAATAGTATAGATTTGCACATACTGTGATGTCCAATCACCTGAATAAAAATAGTGAGGAGCAATTTGCCGAACCACTGTGTGAGACTGGTGATACTATTTTCCATTGCATTCATTGAAAGTATATAGGTCACTTTTTTTTTTCAACAAAACAGATGATAAATGGAGGCAGCTGAACTCTACATGACAGTAAACTGTTTACAAATGGCTGGATGTGTCATGAAAAACATTTCAAATTTATGCAAATAAACTGGCACGATCCGCAAAACCAGGGTATATTTTCATACAGGCAGGCAGAAGATTCGTCATGACCATTGATCATTTTGTTGCTGTTAGTATCTGTACTGATCTCATTTGACAGCTTTGAAAAAAAAAACACAATTGAAAACCCACAATAATAATAAATCTGTTCTGTTCATTTAGTCATTCCCACTGATCTCTCGTACAAAGTTTCTAATGACAAATGACACATTTTTGACTAGGACAGTCTGATAATATCCAGTGTTTTACTGTACTATTCTGTCATTGCTTGACAGTTGCGAGTAGAAAATGCTTAAAATATTTGTGGTTTTCATATAGTACAGTATTAGCTCTGTTACTACATATGGCAGCACTAGATGGCTTTTTGCATGCATTTAACAAATCATTTTCAGACCCATTTTTATGTTCCTCAGCATTGTCTGTTTTAAAAACCCTGATGAATCTTTTTTAGCAGACATTTTCCTGACAAATCTCCATTTACTATGTATCATCTCATCTTCTGTCATATATGAACCATAAATAAGAGTTCTAATCTACATTTTCATCCTATTCAATTAAAAAGACTACTCTCTGTATACACTGAAGAATATTCAGAGGAAACATAGAAAGGAAGATGACACAAGTTATTGCTATGTACACAGAAGTAATATTTATGGGTTTTTCAGCCATGTGATAACATCGTTCAGCGTGTGCTGAGTTCATCGTTCAGCGTGTGCTGAGTTCTCCCATCTGCTTTTGAGAAAATCCGAAGTGTCTGGATGAAACGTCAAGCAAAGGAAGATCAAAAGACTTTTTCACCGCTTCGTCTGACCTAGAGAATCCGCTCGGATCGCCCGCTTCTAAATACCGGTAAGATCAGAGAAAAAGGAATCTCAACGGACAAAGTGTAAGAACTCTTTTATTTCTTCAAGTTAAGAGCTGTTATCACATGGCTGAAAAACCCATAAATATTACTTCTGTGTACATAGCAACAAGCCATGAAAATTTACATGTGTATCTAACAAGTTATTGCATCAGACTAGTATTCAAATACTCAAAGCAAACTTTCGAATTTTACAAAACGCATTTGATGAGAACAAGAGGCATCGCTGGAGGGGGGGCAGTACCGTAAGTTCTGTGCCACTCTTGTCCCCGTTTACTCACCAGTATGAGGGGGCCCTGCCCCCTCGCCATCGGGCCATTCAGTGTGGGGAAGTCAACGGGAAGGAGACTCCCTGCCCGTTGCCTTCACAGCACTGAATGGCTCTGTCGATGAGGGGGCGGGGCCACTTTGTACTGGGGAGTAAACGGGGACTAGGACAGCGCGGAACTTACAGTACCGCCCCCCCTCCAGTGACGCCTCTGCTGAGTAGTGGTATTGACAGCTGTTATGTTTAGCTGAATCTTCTGCCACTCATCCATTTTTTCAACAAGATGCCTGTACTTTGTAAGGCTTGTTGTGCACATTTGTCTGCAGTGACACTGTGAAAAAATATATATCATGATATAGCCAGGGGTGGTCCAGCCGTTGAGGGCCCAACTCCATCAGAAGGCTCACCTGATTGGGCCACCATTGAATCATCAGTACTGGTGGCAGCGGTAGTGCCCAATGTACCACCAGAGTGGCCATGTGGGGCCACTGCACAGTCTTGCCCCAGGCCTCCCAGCAACTTAATTCTGGCACTGGGTATAGCTAGCACTTGTAGCTTTAGCGAAATGCATACTTATGAATCAGCTCCCAGGAAAACCAATGTTAAAGTCAGTAATGGAGCAGGTGAAAATCAGAGAGAACAATTCAGGAAGAAAAGCACATGTTGCAATCTCCTCTTAAGATACAGAAACCATCTCTATATCATGACTTAGGGAGAAAATAGCTCAGGTTTAGAGGGTTAAAACTACCTTGCAAAAGATTTTTTACTCAAGAGTGCTATGGCTGAAGTAATGCAAATAAATCTGAATAGCTTCCTATAAAGTCTATTTACTACTTCTTAGGGATGTGTAAAGATCACTGTCAGAGAGATTGAGAGAGTCAGTTAACCACAGAATAAGAACAAAAATGTGTTGATGTTCTAAGACCTATAACACCTAGAAATGTACAGCTGTGCTGCCAAGACATGAAAGGGAGCTGCAATCATAGCTGTCACAGGTCCATTCAAATGAAACGTGTACAGGTCAATTCATTTAACACTTTTCGGGTATCGGAGAAAAACAACACATCACACTTCCTGAAAATGAAATATCTCAAGTAAACGTTTTGCATGAAGGATCATGTAGTTCTACAAAGGGTAGAGAAGCAACAAATTATATTTCTTTAAAAAAACAATGAGGGTAGGGAAATGATGCTATTATTGACTTAAATGCTACAGCAGTACTGTAGTAGCATTTAAGAGATAAATGAAACCAAAAGCTTCGGTCTTACGTGTTGTGCACATGCCAGAAAGGAATGCCGGGGGACTACTGCTCTGCTCAACCTCTGGCTATCAGCCTGTGGAGTGCCACAGGGATGCCATATATTCCACATTTGTATGAAACCACTGGGAGAGGTTGTCCAAGGTTTTGGAGTGTGGTGTGATCAATATGAGATTGATCAATTGCCATCAATTGAGAGCCAGGATGGTGTAGTGGTTTGGGAGTTGGACTTAGACCTGGAAGATCCAGGTTCAAATCCCCGCTCACCCACGAAGCTTCCTGGGTGACCTTGGGCCAGTCGCTATCTCTCAGCCCCACCTACCTCACAGGGTTGTTGTGAGGACAAAAAGGAGGGGAGGAAATATGTACACCACTCTGAGCTCCTTGGAGGAAGGGCGGTCTAAAAATGTGAAAAATAAATAAATAAATAAAATATGCTGGTGCTCACTGTTGTCTGGCTGGCACCACGGTGACTATGGAGGTTCTGAATTCTTTCCTGAAGAAGTCTGGCAGCTGCGAAGACCTGGATGTAGGCTAATAAAATGAAATGTAATCCAGGCAAGAAACACATGCTCTTAGTTAGTAGGAAAGCTGACTCTTGGATGGTTTTAGAACCTGTTTTATATGGGGTTGCATTCACCCTGAAAGATCAACTTCACAGTCTGGGGGACTGTTCCTGGATTGAGCCTTCCACCTGAATGAGCAGTTGGCAGTTGTGATCACAAGTGCTTTTGCCTGTCTTCAACTTGGTGTGCCAGCTGCAGCCTTTCTTGAGGGAAGCAGACCTAACTACGGTGATCCCTGCCCTGTGGGCAGAACTCACATTCCACCAGCGGAAGGAGGAAGATGTCGGTGGAATGTCAGTTCTGACAGTGAACACTGCGAGGCTGCAATTGCTGGCAGCCCAGCGCACTGACTGGTGGAGCAAACTGTGCCAGTGTTGAGTTGGTAGGGTAGGGGGTGGTAGGGGGAGAAATGGATGGGTTACGGGGCAGGGACAGGGGCAAGGAGGGAGGTGGAATGAGGGAGGGGTGGGGTTGACAGCAGTCATGTACGGCCAAATCCTATACCTCTCCCTTTCTGCCACCCTTTCACTGCTCAATCATTCACCAGCAAAATAGCTGGCACAGGACCAAGGCGATTCATAGGGAAAGCAGAGACTTTCTCAGGGCCAGTGAATAGAAATTCACTTACCCTGAGGAGACCTCTCTGGCTGCCCCCTCCCGCTCAAGATGCAGCACATGCTCCATTAGCATGTCTGTATCTGCGGGGTGGGATGGGGATTTAGGTAAGATTGGGCTGTAAATCATATCTAATTTATTCTACTGTAAAAACTCTAGAAACTCTAGCTGGCCAAGAATAGGTAACTCGGGTGCTCTCAGGTACTCTTCAGTTGCATGAACTTTACACTAGTACTCCAGTCACTGGCTTCCAGTATGTTTCTAGACACAATTCAAGATGCTGTATAAAGCCTGACGTAGCTTGTGATCGTCCCCCACATGAGCCTACCTCCACAAAGCATTTGTCATTTGAGACTCAGCTCTGTACCCCATTGCCAATTGTAGTGCGGCAGGTGGCGATACTGGATAGGATTGAGAACTTGAGTACATATTTTTGTTATTGCTATTGCTATTGCTATTGTTTTTTAACATTGTGAGCAATACATTAAATCGTCTCATAGCGACAGTCAGTTAGAACAAAAGTCCTCAAAGTCATGTAGCTAGATTGCTTTCAGTCCCAGTCTGATAAAAACGTTGGATCAGAATGACCTGGGATCAATCCATACCATATCCATATCCATACCATAAGTCATGGTATTATCTTTCTAAAATGGCAGATAATTCTGACATGAATGGCAACGCCTGCTAACTGGGCAAAAGGCACTTTTTCAATTGGTGCTCCTCTTATATATGATTAACTGCCCCCCTTTCACCCCAGCACAGTGTCTTTTCTGGTGGCTGTTTGCTAGTGTTCTTCTGCATCTTTTTTAGATTGTGAGCCCTTTTGGGACAGGGAGCCATTTAATCATTTGATTTTGTCTGTAAACCGCTTTGTGATTTTGTTGTTGTTGTTGAAAAGCGGTATATAAATACTGATAATAATAATAATATAAATATGAGGACTTTTATGTAAATTACCTTTCCTTTAAGGGAATTAGAATCTTCATTGTCAAATGTAACAAATGCACACGTGCGTGTACGCACACACACACACACACACACACACACACACACACACACACACACACACACAAAAACTTTGAACAGGGGCTTTAGCCTAAGTATTTATAATTATGAAGGATGCTTTATCAAACGTATTTGTGCAGTCCCTGAATGTGAAAAAAAAAAACAGCTATAACATGGGCAGCCCAAACATATTGGGCTGCCCCGCTGGCAGAACATGTGTTCTGCCAGCATTGGTTGTTGCAAAGCAGCTGTAAAGCATGCTCAGGCAGTGTGCCAAGTAGCACACTGCTGGAATGCCAGTGGGAAGGTTGGCGCTTTCCCGCGTGTGTCGCCAGACCGCTGGCCACCCACCGGAGCAGGTATGCCAGCGGGGGAGCGGAAGGAGGGAGGGTGAAACAGGGTGAAGAGGGGTGAAAATGGGCATGGAGGGGGAGGAATGGGGGTGGGGAGGCTTGAGCAAGAGGGTGGATCTGGCAGCAATGGTGCATGCCAGATCCTATCCCCTGTGTCAGCAGCCTACTCATCCCTTTCTCTCCTCAAACTTCCACCAGCAAAATCACTGGTGCAGAACCAAGGACACCCATTGTGGGGCAGGAGGCTTTCGGAAGTGTAAGAGGATTTAAATCCCCTTTCCCCTCTGAAGCCTCCCAATACCCCCCACTCTGGTTACAGCATGTTCCTTTTCAGCACGGCCGAATCAGCGGGGGGAGGGGAGAATAGAATTTAACCGTTAGGCAAACTAATATTGTGGACTAATTCCTAATTACACCTTGCCTTCTTGTGCTGCTGTGTTTTCCCATCAACTGGATTTTTTCTGAGTCTGCATTAATTCTTAGAAGTGAAGGGCTCTCCAATCCTTGCTTTAAGTACAGTTATAGGACATTATGAGCAGAATGGTGTAATCAAGGTAGGTGTGATTAAGGCTGCTTGTGAATTAGGTTTCATATTCTTCACAACATTTTTCTTGCTTCAATAACAGTTTTACGTACTCTGCCACAAATTACTCCCCCTAAAGGCAAAGAAACAGGTCCATAATGTCATAATATAGAGACATTTCAATAACACAGCCAGTTTTACCATTTTCAATTTTGATGTCATATTTTTTTAGCCTTTTGCTGTTGTCTTGCCCTGTTTATATTTTTCTTATATACCCATTCTCCCTGAAGCAAATGTCCTACCAACACCTCAAAATTCCTATATTGGTGACCCCAAAATCATTTAGTCCTCCAGGTGCCAATTAATTTTTTTTTTTCTGAGATGAAATACCTTTTTCTTTTGTGGTTCAGTAGATGGTATAGAGGCAAGGGGTGAGATCACACCAGCAGCAATGTTCTCCACAGTATAAACATACTCTAAATAGAGATTGACAGTAGTCCTCCTATTTTAGATAATATCCCCAAGGGTTCCAATTTGTAGAGATAAGCCGTCTGCAAATACAGCATGCCCCTTTTCAGACAAATGGTGAATTCTCATGGCATAACCATGGTGCATCAGAGTTGGGGCATGGTTTACAGGTGCAAGCCATGCAGGTAAGCCTTACAGGTGCAATTAGCGCCTATAAATTAGCAGGTTGGCGCATCAGTATTGGGGCATGGCTTACAGGTGCAATTCTGCTCCCTCCACATGTGTTTAATGAATGCAAGGGGAGTTTTTTTTTTAACAGAGCTTGTCAGATATACCTATCTGGTTGTATAGGCAGAAGCGTCGTACCACTGGGGGCGGTTGGGGTGGTGCCCCCAGGGTGTGGGTCCCAGGGGGCGGCGCTTACCGTTGGATCTGTTGCCCCGCCACCCCATCAGTTCCTCTTTGCAGCCGAGAAAGCCTGCGTTTTGGCCCTCCCTGGTGCCGTTTGGCTCCAAAAAGGAGCCAAAAATCACGGGGTGTGTGTGTGGCGGCCGTGGGGGTGGGGTGTGTCAGCGGTGGCCCCTCACCCATGGGGGGCCCTGGATTCGCTACTGTGTATAGGCATGGTCAGAATTCCCTGAAAAATTTCACTTATATGGAAACTCATTTGATTTCCCTTGAAAATTCTCTTTATGAAGAACCCTAACATTCCCTTCAAATTTCACTTGTTTGAAATGTTGTTGCCAACCTTAACTTATATCCATCAGAAGCCTTTGAGTTTACTTTATATACAATTATTTTTTTGTCATCTTATCTTTCATGCCTGATAGCTCTACAGCCCAATCCTATCCGTGGGTTATGCTGCCGTAACGCATGTTCCAGAGGCATAACACACTTTCCGGCTGTCACAAGCGTGACATGGCAGAGAGAAATGGTCAGCAGCCGGGTGCATGTGGCAACAGACTGGGGACACCCACTGCCACAGATAAGACCACACAGGGACAGGAGGGAGACGGGGGTGTGTGTGAAATGTGGCAGGGCTGGGTGGAACGTTGGGCATTTGTCTCAGCATAGGAAAAGGCGGGGTAGAATTTTTTAAATAAATAAATAAATAAACGGGGACGCGATGGGGGCAGGGATGAGGGCGGATCAGGCCGAGGAAGGCGACAGGTGCGGCGGCAGCAGCGCATACCAAATCTTCACCCCTCCCCAGGCCTGATCCACCTTCACAGGTCAACAGAGGCTTGTACCAACAATATCACCAAGTTGACCCTGGGACCTCAGCCAGTAGTCAGTCTGGCCAATACCCGTCATCACCAGCCCTTCTCACACCATCTCTTATTGAATCCCATATAAGTCAACCTGCATATCTGGATAGAGAAACGTGATTAACAGGAAACTCCATTGTCATACATGGATGGTGAGAGTGCAATTCAGACCCTCATGCTGCTGGTACTAGAGGAAGAGCACACCTTCTTCAGTCTCTCAGGTCAGATTCAGGCAAATATTTTGAATCTACCTGCAGTGCAGTAATACTTGCAGTCATCTAGTGAAGAATGGTGTACCCTTTAGTTCTCCTTAAATAATTTGGGTGCTAATTTGGGTGCTACAGTGCTCGGGGGGGGGGGCAGTTAAACTTGCTTCCATGAAGGACTCCAATGGACAACAGAATCCATGATCTCCAGGCTTGGAGAAAATTGAATATGGTGAAACTGAAAATGAGTATATTAAATTAAATGAGAAGGATGCAATAATTTTGTTTCTGGTCATGAGAAACATGTTCAGAATAGGAGGTTTTTTCATAAATGTGGGGTTCTTCACTGTTCAGCTTCAGCTAAATTCACTGTTTAGCTTCATCCCATTGGAATACTTGAAGGTAAAATGGGATGCTTAAATGGAAAATATAAAACAAACAAACAAACATGTATCTATACTTATTTCTTGAAAGCTATAGTTCTTCTTGGCTAGCATCAGGATATTATTTAATAGTAAACACAAGTATGAAGTCTTATCACTTGGAAATTTTGAGATTCAGTATTGATATTCAGCCATTTGATATTCTGGAGTTTGATATTCACTAGTTCTTATAGAAGGAGAAACTGGTTTTGTAAGGCATGATGCATGCTTAAAGAGAGAAAGGCAATTGCACGAGCAATGGCTGCAATTGATTATTCTTTGCAGAAAGAAGACGAGAGGAGGAGAGTCAGGGTAAAACACCGTTTCAAAAGTCAACCTTTGCGATAGTCCAAGTGAAAGTGCTCTATACATGATTTTTCCTTTACACACACACACACACACACACACACACACACACACACACACACACACACAGCCCTCCGGCTGCTTCAGTTTGTATTATAGGACTTTCCATTCACAGTTCAGCCTAGATAGAATTTTGCAGCTTCCCTTTTTCGTCTCATGGCTACCTGTAATAGTACAAATAGAAGGAGCCTCGGGGCACTATATACAATGCATTTATAAAAGCAAGCAATCCTTTTGGGCATAAAGGAAATGTAAAAAGAGGAAAGAATTTGCTTTTCTTTTGCCATGGTAAATAAGAACAAGGTTGCTGGCAATTTATATTTGGGGAGCTGAGATTGTCATTTTTCTAACAAGTTGAGACTTTGTATTATCTTTTCATTCCAACAGCCAAATGATTGGTCACAGCTTGAGAGATGTAGGCTAGTCCCTGGGAGGTTTGCCTGTTCCTGTACACAAAGACGTGTGTGTGTGTGTGTGTGTGTGTGTGTGTGTGTGTGTGTGTGTGTGTGTGAGCAATTTACATTTTCTTTAATAAGAACCCAAGAACTTCAAAATAAGAGGCTGAGAAATCCCATATAAGATGCATTGGTGGTACATGGCACCTCTGAGACAGGCATCAGAAAATTAGATACAATAACTATTTAGCATTCCTTTCCATCAAAACTTGTACACAACTTTGAAGAGAAGCTCACAGTGTTTCTATCCAATCCATTTTTTAAAAAACTATCAACACAAGGCAGCTTTGTCTAGTGATAAGAGCTTTTTTTTTCCTTTTCTCCTTTCAAAACTGGAATAACCTTGATAATTCTGATATGATGCAATAAAGGTTATTTGATACAGAAGCAGAGATATGTTGCCAGCAGTTCTAACACAGCACCATTATTTTCTTAACCATGGAAGTAGGAGAAGGTGCCTTTTCTAGTACTATATGCGAAACTATGAATAATGACATTTTCTTATATTGGAGTGCCCTTCCAAAAACAAAAGGAGTGTTTTATGCTTCTAATAACTACAAGAGAGTGCTTTATAATCGGAGTAAATGTCTTTTTATGGGGCTCTGTGAAACTTGTTTCTGGCTTATTTTCAATCTTTTATTGCTGCTTTATAGGTGGATTTTTTTTATCAAGGTTATCAGTGTTGAACTCACTTGCTATATTCTGCAGTCCTATCCTACATAATTGATCCTACAGATGCTATATGCGCTGAGCAGTATGACCTGTTGCTAAGAAGACAATATGCAATCACACTTTTACCTTATGGCAGAGGTTCCCAAACTTTTTTGACTCACGGCTCCCTTGACCTCCTTCGCCGTTAGCTGTGACTCCCCATTACAGTGCATGGAAGAAACAGGCACTCTTTACATGCTCAGATGCACCCTTTCTTATATGTATGTGTATATGTACGTGTATATTCCCAAAACGAGCCCTAAAGTGGATTTTCCATGCTTATGCTGAGCAGCAGCTAAGCCAGGAGTGCACAGGGTGGGGTTGGGATGCTGCCCTCCCTCCATTGGCAAGCCTGGGTAGAGGGCAATGATGTTGTCTGTGTTAGTCCTATTCATGGCAAGAGAAACATCAAAGCATGGGAGGGAAGCATTGGTCATGCCCCACCCCAGTTGCACGAGAGAGAAAGAGAGAGAAAGGTAGCTCCTTTTGGTAGCATCTTTGCAAGATGAAAAACAGATTCTTATACTGCCTGGCAGTTTCTGGGGGGGGGGGGGGGTTGTCCCAGCAAATAGAGCGGGGAACTAACTTAGAGGTGGGTCAGAAAGGAAGAAGGAGAGAAATCCTAATAATTAATCAACCAAACTAAACATAGAAATCAAAGACTGTAAGTAAAGCAGAACCTGCTCTGCACCATTTTCAATTGCAGTTCTTGCATTTGTCTTGTGTTTGCTTTATTAAAAACATTCAACAGAAAGAAAATACTTTATTTGCAAACCTGCAATGTCTGAATGAAACCTGAATGAAAATACCTTATATCTGCAAACCTGCAACTGCAAACCTGCAATGAGAGAAACGGGATGCTGTCTCGTTTCCAGGAGCTCAGCTTGAGTACTTAGCGGCTTATCAATTGAGTTGTTAATTGTTCTTTAACATAAGATAAGCAAGGGCTTCACTCACGCTGTGGTTAAAAACAAGAACTGGAAACTGCCTACAAACCTGAAGTGTTTTGAAATGAACTTTGAGTGATCCGATGTGAAGAGGCAGCTTTTCCCGGGTCTTTGTTTTTGCTCTCTCTCTTTTGCAAGCAAGAATATGTGTTAATTAAAAGACTAACGCGACGCCCCTGGGTGCTTTCCATGATGCACTTGGGGGTCGCACCTCCCACTTTGGGAACCTCTGCCTTATGGGAAATCAACACCAAAAAGTTTGTGTCCCTGATTGTTCACATAGGTGGAAGTTTTTGTCCCTGATTGTTCACATAGGCTGATTTAGGCCTATTGACAAGTTATCCAGAGCAGCAGCAGGCTTCTTGCTGAGTCTGCAGTTGCTCCCAGAATGCTCTTGACTATGTTCACATCTTTCACCTATGTGGTCAGGTCAGATCACCTGATTATGTACTATGGGGGCAACACATCCATCATGAAACAGGCATTTGCTTGTGTGGTGTATAATGATGGCACAGACCTATAGCCCTGTTAAGTCCTTCATGCCCATGTCTAACAAACTCTTGGGGGGGGGGGAGCAAGAGCACAATGGTAAGTCCATCCCCATGTCAACACACTTCTGAAGCCCCAAGTTCCACTGACAGCATTTTTTTTTTTTAGATAGGAAGGTCCATTAAAGTAATCTGTTTGACTGGGGGATGGAAGGAAGAGGAGGTTTCTACACAAGAATTGCACGAATCTTTCCTTCTTCCATCTCACAGCCAACTGTGTTCCATCTATCTCCTCCCCAGGCAGGTAAGCTTGATACAGGATGGGGTGGGTTGCATAGAGCACATGGGTGGAGGAGAGACTGGCCAGAAGTGGCTTAATGCATGTGCAGGCTTCTCCTATGGCTTGCTCCAGGGCCCAATCCAACTTGGCACCTTTCCTGGGTGGTAGAATTCTACCACCTCAGTAGTCTGCTGTCCTATTCTGGTTCCTTCTATGAACTCTACCAGCCACTTGGGGGGTGTCAACCATGCCATGAGCTCTCACACATACATGCAAAGGGAATAGCTCTAGGGTCCCCTGTTCTAAAGGGTAGAACCTATACTACTATCATCAGAGAGGTTTCTTTGAAACCCCTTTACTGCCTCTGCTCCTGTTTTATTGTTTGTAGCAAACTAGCAGTAAGCTGATGAGGAGCAATTGGAAAGAAAACCATACGAGTAAGCCAAATTTGCTTTGTTTATATCCAACAAGATGCACATGTTTTATCCCACAGCACTGATCCAGGAGGAAAAAAAAAACTATAATCTGAACCAGTCCTGTGTAAACCTGTGTAGACCAGAGCTGTGTAGACCATGAAGATGCAACCTGGAGCATCATGGGAAACAACATGTACATGTGTATGTTTTTCCATTTCTCGTCTGACCTCTACTGAAAGATCATGCTCATAAGTCCTTGCTGCATCTTTTCCGATCTTTGTACACATTATTGTAGATATGAAAGTAAACTTAGAAAGTGAAGTGCAACAATGGGAACACTTTTTTTCCCCTAACAGTGCTATAAATTCATATACTTTCAGAAGCTGCAAGTCACACTTGTTAAACCAATCTATCATTCTGAATCAATTTTGGAACTATTTGTTAAAAGGCTTTTAGAATCCAAAAGGGGAAAAGCTTTCAAACAATGATCTAAGACCTGAAGGCTGTATTTGCAGGCATTGCCACTTTCTAGAAGCTGGCGTGACTCTACCTTGGGTCATCTTCAAAAGGAAATTATTAATGCCTTGATATATTTTATATATCAAAGGCTCTGAGATTGTTACCATAAGGACTATGATTCAGGTAGCTTTGAGGTAGTCACAATGTAAAGATGGTCACTTCCGATGCAGGAGAACAATCGTTTGCTGCCATTTTGTCCAGTTTTAGCAAACCACTTACTGCAAAAAAAAGCTTGATAGTATTTTATTTTAAGCAAAATTTTGGTGATTGTAAGGATGGAGAAAACAGAGCCCTTTCTCAACAAGAAACCAGAGTTTTCTTCACTTGTTTACTAAAATCCATTGCTAAAAAATGTCTCAATACAAAGCAATATAGGCAATCCTTTTTAAAAGTGTCATGATCTTTACTACTCTTTCCTTATAAAGCTTTTCACTGGTATTGTCATTTTTCTCAGTTAAATTTCAGTTGTACTGAACTAGTTTGATCATTTTTCTACATCGTGTGTTCTTGCTTTCCTTTCTGGTGGAGGAAAGAAAAAAAACCGTTGACCCATAAATAGAAATAAGTTGTATTTATCTTTGTTTATATTTTATACAGACCTTTTTTGTTTCTCTACTTGTTAGGATTATGGAATCTCTTCTTTTCTGTCCTCTCTTTGACTTTCTGCCTTCACATATTCCTCAACACATTCCAATGTTTCTGAGATACTTCTTAGTTGTAATACTTAGAACTGTATGATGTAATATGCAGCTGAATACCAGTTGTAGGAGAGCAAGGGCAACAATGGCAGCCCTACCAGGCCCTTTCCTCCTTCCTCCCCAGCTCCATTGAACAGGTCCGAGCTAAGATAATTGATACCTGCTCCATGTTGGTGGACACTTCCTGTTGCTGCTGCTCCAATTTCCTACTGAGTCAGGCTGAGTAGAACAGCATTTCCTGAATCTGCTGGAAACTGCTTACTCCCAATATGTTCCCCAACTGACTAGAGGGGCTACCAAGTGGGATATGGGAAATGATGCTAAAGAGGCGTATCAGTTTCCTTGAAAGGCCTGTCCTTTAGTTATAGGTAGAGCATTTGAGAATCAACAGATGGAATACTTAGATGTTTGGTCACTTCAAATGATGCAAGTAGGGAAATTAATTCAAAAATCGCCATACCTTTAAATCCGTTACAAAACGATTGTTCCTGGCCAATGTGCTGATCTGATGAATTCCTCATTGAAGCTGCTTCAGTTTATCCCAATTACTATCTTCTCTAGATGGCTCTCCAGTAGGATGTAGCGGCCAGGAGGTGAAACATAACAGCGACCGATGTCAGGCTTAGCAATTTGCTGTGCTATAGAAATATCTATCATGGGGATATTTTTCTATATCTCCTGCACTCTTTTCCTCAGTACTGTCCTGCTCCATCTCTGACAGCTCTGTTGCCATGTGCGCTGTGGGACCGTCACCATTCTCTGCTTCTTTTTCATCACTGTCAACGCTGTCACATTGGAAGATCAGCAGCTCTGTAACCATATCTTCTATGGCAGTTTTACTAGATGAGATATCATTGTCTTGGGTCTCTAAATTATTAGATTTTTCTCTTCAAGAGTATTCAAGAAAACTGGAGATCAGTGCTGCATTGGAACCTTTGTGTTTGCCTACTTCATACATTCTAGTAGAATTTTTATGTGCTATATAGTGAAGTTGCTGAAGGAATTGTGTGTGTGTGTGTGTGTGTGTGTGTGTGTGTGTGTGTGTGTGTGTGTGTGTGTGTGTGTGTGTGTGTGTGTTGATGTATTCGTGTCCCTCATTTTTCTTGATTTCTGAGATGTTCTCTGTTGGTACAGCAAGTTCTCACTTAAAGTTTTGTTTAAAGATGTTTCATTTTCAAGTTGATAGGAAAATGCCATAGGAATGCTTATTAACCTAAGGTAACATGTGTATAAGTTGTTTCGCTTAAAGTTGCGGTTTCCAAGAAGAACCTATTGGCAACTTTAAGTGAGGACTCGCTGTAGTTTAAATTTTTATGTTTGACTTTGTTTTTTACGTTACCATCATATTTTCTCCTGATTCTTGATCTTCTTCAGCAGCAAGAGATGAACTCAATAGGAGACAATCCAATCAGAGTCCTGTTATGAACGTTAGGCATTTTATTTGCATTTGCAAATCATAGCATCTTGGGAAGAAACACAGAGAAGATATCCACATGCATCGTTTAAAGAATTGCATGCATCTTGTTTAAAGAATGTATGTGTTCATTATTTGTTGAGTGAATTTAGAGATGGAAGCATTTAAACTCTTGTTCATTTAAGTGATATATTCTTATTCTAGCCTTTATTCTTCTGTTCCTGTCGAGATTGTCTCTCTTCTTCAGGAACCCATTGTTAAATGTTTATTTTATATTTTTCATCTCCTATTTTGAAGATTTCCTTTCTCTCCAGTGCCTCTGCTACATTGCTGGGGGTGCTGGGGAAAAGCACTGTCCCCCCCATGATGCTCCCTCTGATGGTGCTTTGAGCCTACCGCTGCTACCAGTGCATAAGGTTTAGAGGTCAGCCCAGCCAAGTGGGCCTCTGAGGGGTGTGGGTTCTTGACCATTGCTCAACCTGGTCAACCCCTGAAGTCACCCCATTTCCCTCTTAGCTATCTTTCGACTTGTCTTTTCTTCCTTTCATGTCCCAGCCTCACCCTATTTTGAGCTGCTACAGAGCTGTTTCTTTACTAGAAGTACAGTATGTATGTATGTATGTATGTATGTATGTATGTATGTATGTATGTATGTATGTATGTATGTATGTATGTATGTAATTTAATACATACATGGAGGAAAAGACCATCACAGGTTACAAGCCATAAGCAACCTCCTGGTTTTTTTTTTTTGTTTTTTTTTTAGAAGTGGGTTTTCTCTGTGCCAGGTGCAAGGGAGTGGCGACTGGACACAGGTATCTTGTTGTCTCGTGTGCTCCCTGAGGCATCTGGTGGGGCCACTGTGTGACACAGGAAGCTGGACTAGATGGGCTTTTGGCCTGATCCAGCAGGGCTCTTCTTATGTTCTTATGTTCTTATGTAATTAATTAATTAATATATCAGCTTCTATTCTATGAGAAAACAAAGCAGCCTACCTGTTCCACCCCTCGTTGTCTTTCTATTACTTTCGCTCCATTCATGTGACCATATCTATGGATATGAATATGTGGAGATGAGCAGAATTACCATCACTGGTCCCGCCTTCCCAACCTCCACCTTCAGTTGGCTTTGAAGCAGTTTTGGTGAAATTCAAAAGGGTCTGGGATGAAACAGGCATCATATGACCATTTCCAGGAATTTTGCAGGTGCTGAAGGGTTTTGGAATTTCATAGAAGGAGATATTCTAGTAAAGTTTTTTGTAAAGCCTGTGGTTTGGAAGTAGTGGTAGGGAGGTCTTTCTTTCTTTCTTTCTTTCTTTCTTTCTTTCTTTCTTTCTTTCTTTCTTTCTTTCTTTCTTTCTTTCTTTCTTTCTTTCAGTTTATGCTGCTCCCCTGCAGATGGCAGTAGCAGCACTAGTTACGATGTAGTGTCACTCTGAGGAGTATTCCGGAAAAAATGGCAGATGCCAGGAGGCCTAGAAATTCATCTGAGAAATTGTCAGAATTGCTTCCACCCACCTCCTCTCATTTTCACTCTTTGAGAACATGGGTGAGGAATTTCAGAAGAGTAGCATGGTACACAGACAAATGTGTGCAGAATTCTATCCATGTAATTAGGACTCTGCATTTTTCCGGGTTGCCAGTTGCACATTCATTGCTTAGGTTTGTGCATTTGCATGGAATGAGGATCTATTCTGATCCACCAATTGACACACCAAGGTTGGGAGCAGAGATAGTGCTGACATGCCCCCTTTGCTCTAACAGAAAAAGAGCTGGCATAGACCTGAGTAGGTCCATAGAGGGCCATGAAGTGGCAGAGGAAGTACGAAAAAAAAATCATTACTATCCTCTCGCTGCAAGCCTGGTCCTCAGTTCGCTTGCGGGATACAGCAGACGCACCCTGCACCCTGCAGGCAGGTCCAGGAGAAGATTGGGCCTTTATGCTATGACCCCAGGATTTATACCGACCATAATTTGAATCTTATGACCATTTTCATCCATTTAAATCCATTCCAGACCTGTGACATTATAGGATTTCTAACCTGCAAATTCAATAATTTGACAATTGTGTCTCTTGGTTTATTCTGGTACTGGGCAAAAAAGAAAGACATATATACAATACACATGTTTTATTCCCACTGTAGAATGTTCCTTGCAAATTTAGATATATCAACAGATGCTACTTTGAAAATTTAACTAAGTTCCACTTTTTCATTCCCCTGGGAAGAACTCTCAGTTTTTATACTAGACTTCCTCATGTCATAATGAACTTCCTCCATTTTCTAAAAGTAATGCCCAGTTTCCACTCTCAAAGTTCTGCTTGCTTCACCTATTTTTAATTCTTGTTTATTTTTTCCTACTTCCTTTCCTTACTGTTATGTTACAGCCCAATCCTGTGTAAGGATACCCAGCCGGCCTAACGGGCCAGACACGGTATCCTATGGCTGTCCCGGGCTGCCCCGGAGCAGCCTGGGAGGACCATGGGAGAAGGGGACACTTGTCTCCATCCCCGCATGCAACCTGGTCGAGCATGCTATGAGCCTCCTCGAATGTACACCAGCTCTGAAGCTGGCGTATATTTGAGACGTGGGAGGTAGGCCAAACCGGACCAGGAGAGAGCCCGGGATATTGGCGGAGCACACCACCAATATCCCTGCCCTCTCCCCACCTGCTTCGTCCAATGGCCACCCTCCCTTGCCACCTGGTCTTCCCTCCCCCGCCCATGCACTGGCTGGTGCAAGACTTACCTTCTACAGCAGGCGCAGGGATGGTCCCCTGGTGGAGTGAGGGCTTCCGGCCTTCACGCCAGTGGCCCTTACTCCAAAGTAGTCACAAAAGCACTTCAGGGTGCATTTGCGGCACTCTAGAGCAGTGGAGCGTGCGCTCCGCCGCTCTAGGGTTACCCAGGATTGCGCCGTCAGTCAGCAAGATTTCAAATGTGTTTTTTTCTATTATCCCATAATTCCAACCTTATTGTTCATACCTTATTTTAACAAGTATTTTAACAAATATTGATTATTATTTTCTTTCCTGAGATCCTCCAGAGCATGTCAAGAGAATCTGTGGCCCTTGAATCCAATGGAACTTGCTGAAACTTCAACCAATCACCCAGTACACAACATACCCTAAAAACTTCAGTGGTATCAGTCCACCCACTGGACTGTTACTCATGCCAGTTCTTGGTGGCAGGAGCATTTTTGGCCTTCCCCACCATTGCGCTAGGCAAGGGAGCTTAGCTCACACACTATTGAGTGCTTTGAGCAGGTGGGCAGAACACAGCAGCCATTCCAAGTTCCCGTCACCTTCAATCTTTGCCTCTGGTTGCTGCAGCCACCCATCCTCATATACAGTCTGAGGCTAGTTGGCTGCCCTTTGGAACTGGGTAGGATTTTTTTCCTCTTGCCTGATGGGCCTTGATGGGTCTTCTTCTTTTTTTTTCCTACCTGAGACTAAGGTATTTGGATTGGGCTTTTCACTTTCAAATCAGGATGGTGCCATCTGGCAGGTTTGGTGCAGGCCAGGGCAGTGGCGTCGCTTGAGGTGGGGTGGAACGGTAAGTTCCGCACTGTGCTAACCTCCGTGTACTCTCCGGCATGAGGCGACCCTGCCCAATCATTGGCAGAGCCATTCAGTGCAACGGAGGCAACGCGCAGGGAGTCTGCTGTGCATTGCCTTCGCTGCACTGAATGGCTCCAATGACAAAGGGGCGGGGGTCGCCTTGCGCTAGAGAGTACACAGATGTTAGCACAGTGCAGAACTTACCATTCCGCCCCACCTTAAGCGACGCCACTGGGCCAGGGAGTAGGTGTAGATAATTTTTGGGCTCACCCTGTGGTAAGCAGGTTCAGAGGGGAGACCAGTTCTGATCCCGAGATTCTGTCTGACTCAGGGCTGGCTGGCTGATAGTCCCTTGGACTTGAAATGCAAAGCTAGCCTAAGATGCCTTCTGGCCTGGGGAAGGTGGTTGCAGTCCAGTTTCCTCAACCCCTCAGGTTTGGCATTGATAAGCTTGGGCTGCCAATTGATTGCCTGCAGCTTGGAGTTAACTTGGAGTTAGGGTGATAATGCTAAAGAGAATTCTTTAAGCGCAGTGATGGCCAATCCGTGGCATGCCATGTGCCACATTTTATGTAGATAATCTTGAGTATGCCACTTAAAATAATAAATAAATAAATAAATCTAAGGTGATGAAAATATTTAAAGCACAGTGACAGTGCAAGAAGAATAAGTTGCAGTGGGGTGCAGAGACTTCCTCTACTGCCACAGGCCTGGAAAGGCGCAATGGGGTCGTGAAAGAGAGAGGGACTTCAGTGCTCAGCTCGAACAGGAACGGCAGCGTGTGCCACTTCAAAAGGCTCGGCGTGCCACTAAGTGGCACCAATGACATGGGTTGGCCACCTATGCTTTAAGGGAAGGAGACTCTTTTGCTCTCTTGTCTGGGCTAGCTGACTGCATGAATGGAGCCGGCGTATGAGGCAGAATGGAGATAGAATATAAGGTACTGCTGCAATACCTTTATCCTTTACGCTTGTCTCCTGCCAAACTGTGTGCCGTTGCACTCAACTGAGCCATTGCACTTGATCCTTGCAAACAAAATAGCTTTTCCCCATGTGCACATATTATTAAAAACATGCTGGTCACACTGGTATGCTGGATATATACTCCTATGCCTTTAAAACCAAACAGCTGCAGTGGGTTTAACTTCTCTCAGTGTTCTATGATTCCCTTGGGATCTATTCTTTCCTGCCTTTTTTACGGTTAGTAGATGGAGCCTTCAGGAACATTTTCTTTCTCCCTTAGATGTTATAGCATCATGTTCTCAACTTTCAGATTGCTTTTTGATAAAACATCCCCTTGGCATTGTATATTCATAGAATAATTACAAATCAGGACCGACCAGTATTCAGAAAAGGAAAAAAAAAGAATCATCCATCCATCAGAAATACTGACTTTGTACTGGAAAGGTAACCAAGCCTGAGTGTCATTTTATGGATCAGAGGCTACAAATATGTTACGGTACAAACTGTGAGGTTCATTTGTAGCTTCATGAAATTTTATGGATAATATTTGAAACATAGTTTCACACTTCAATCGTAAATGCATTTGCTCTTGTGTAAATCCCATGCATTAATTTGAACACATCCTAAAGTGAATTGTGTTTAAGGCTGCAACCTAACTTTTTTTTTAAAGTATCCCTTATTCACATATTAAATAAACCACAGCTACAAAGATCTCTATCAATTACTGTTTCTGTGAACCAAACTTTCTGGCATCAGGTTTTGGCAAACTTTTCACTGATTTCATATTTGACCCTAGGTGCTCTCTGAAAATGAAGAGACCTACTGTAGATAAGAATGCAACTTACTCTAAAAAGTCCTATATTTTTGCAATATTTCTTCTTGGAAGATTGGTTTATGTCAGTCACTATTTATTTTGACTCCTACATATTTTACCCGAAATTATTTTAAACTGGCAGTTTCAGTGAAGCAGGAAATGTGCACGGTCTTTGTCAACATGTTTTGGTTCTGATGTTCATCTTCACTAGTATAAAAGGACATTCTCTAATGAGGGAATGCTTTAGATCCATCACCAATGCTGGATCAGTGCTTCTCAAAGTCTTACAGGGGAGTCCCCATTTATACTCCATCCCCCCCACATTTGTGGGTGCCCACAATATTGCCATGCCAATACAGAAACCTTTAAAGTAAACCTAAAACTTTGGGCTTAGATTTCTCAAGGCAAGAGAATGGAATTCTCAGGATGGTGTAGTGGTTTGGGAGTCGGACTTAGACCTGGAAGATCCAGGTTCAAATCCCCGCTCAGCCATGAAGCTTCCTGGGTGACCTTGGGCCAGTCGCTATCTCTCAGCCCCACCTACCTCACAGGGTTGTTGTAAGGACAAAAAAAGGAGGGGAGGAAATATGTACACCACTCTGAGCTCCTTGGAGGAAGGGCGGTATAAAAATGTGAAATAAATAAATAAATAAATAAATATGTGAGAGAACCTAAATCGTTCTCTCTTATCACTCAGTTTCTAGGGATCATAAACCCAGGGAGCTGTAACTATTATATTTTGTGCTAAGGTTCCCTGTAAGCCTATTGACTGTATGTTACTACACCATTACACAGAATGATGCAGAAAATAGTGTTTTGTTTTGTTTGCTAAGGATGCACCAAAAAGATTCAGTACAGCAAGTCCTCACTTAAAGTTGTTTGATTTTTTTTCTCATCAAATTTAAAACGAAATGACAGTTATAACGAAACAACTTTAAGTGAGGACTTGCTGTACTGAATCTTTTTGGTGCATTTTCAGCCATGGCCACTGTCTATGTGGGGTTTAAATGTTCTATCCATTCCTGCGTGAGTTTTCTCCAGCCCAGAAAGCTCACATTTATTTCAATGTTTAATACTAGAAGTGTTTTGTGCCTTTATTTAGAAGTTTGCTGATGTTTTTGTGACCAGACATATGCTGTAAACTCTTGTTTATTTATATCAATTAGCCTACCGTAAAATTGGTTTTGTTATAAGTCGTTTCACTTAAAGTTGCAGTTTCCAAGAACCTATCAACAACTTTAAGTGAGGACTTGCTGTACAAGGCCCCAGGTTCGATCCCTGACACTTCCACAGATTTCTTTCTGAAACCCTGTCGACAATATTGACCTAGATCAGGGGTGGCCAACCTTCCACCATTAGGGCTTCTGTGTTCTTAAGAGTTGTGTAGAAGACAGAATCTTGGCAGCTGCAGGTGCTGATGGTTCTGCTAAAGCAGCTGCACCTGCTGAAATGCCCTCACCTATACAACCATTTAAAGGGACAGCATTCATGTTGAAAGGTTGGCCACCAGTGACCTAGATGAACCAATAATCTGTTTCATTACAAGGCTATGTAATGTTTGCTAATGCCTGATTTTCTGCCTAACAACAGTGGTGTTGCTCTAGGTGGGGCAGAATGCTAAGTTACGCCACACTCTGACCCTCCGTTACACACCAGCACGAGGCGACCTCGCCTTTGGAGCCATTCATGTCGGTGAAGGCAACGCAAAGGAGACTCCCTGCGCGTTGCCTTCGCCGACATGAATGGCTCTGAAGGCGAGGGGGCGGGGCTGCCTTGTGCCGGTATGTAAAAGGGTCAGAGTGCAGCGGCACATAGAGTTCCGCCTCACCTAGAGCGACGCCACTGCCTAACAACAAAGTTGGTTCGTTCATAAACCTTTATTGGCATAACGTACAGACATTAACGTAACATACAAACATAATACATCAAACAATACAAAATCTATCAGCCATCCCCACAACTCCCCAGTGCAAAACCACTCGACCATCAGCTTTAGAAAGGCAGCTATCCTCAAGAAAAACTTGACATCGTTTACCATAAGAAGGTACCGTCGCCTGTCTTGAAACAAAGTTGATTTAAAAAAACCAGCTCTTGTGTCACAAGATTTTTCCTTGTGTTACACGATTCTGGCTCAGCTTATGCTTCTAATTTTCAACATTAGTCTTGTGTATTGTAAACCTCCGGCTCAGCTCTGCCCCTTGTGTCAGAGGTGTTCCTCCCAATAACTTAAATAAGAGATATGACTAAGTACGTGAGGGCAAAACTGCACCACAGGGTCCAAAATTCCCTTTCAGGCTGTTTGGATCCTGGTTTCTATTGTGCTAAATGGAGCAGGAAGCATTGTACTGCAGAGACACAACACTAATGATACTCTCCTTTTGGCTTCTTTTCCCTAATTTATGCAGCATTTTGCTTTATTTTCTCATGGCAGATGTTTTTTTTACAATTTTATGAGCTTTGACTTCAATGAAACACAAATGTACACTAAACCTTTACACAAAGCCTCTGTCTTTATATTTTATATTGTATTTATTTGTCTCAACTATGGCTGTAAGCCTCAGTCAGTTTAATTGGTGGGATAATCAACTGGGTTTCAGTTGATTAATTGCTGGAAACCAACTGTAATCAGTGACAACAAATTTTAATTGGTGGAGCTGAGAGTCAAGGGCACACTTGTGGGTGTTAGGCTCTTTTCCTCACAATATGCTGTGGAGAGTAGAAAATAGGGGGAAAAAGGAATTTCCTTCTAACTGTGCATGGATATTTTTTGTTTTGCTGAGCCAAAAGCTTTTGGTGAAAAATTTACTAAAACTGGAAGGAAGGGCTACATTTTTGTGCTTTGTTTTTGTTCTGTTTTCGTATCCAGTAATCTTTTTCATGCTATCACTTCAGGATCCTACATCCTGAAGCCATTTGAAGTTGTCTGGCTCCGAAGTTCAATTTGTATTGAAGAAAAATGACATCAGCAACAAGGTCTATAATTGCTGCCACTAGTAAATTTGCCCCTATTTGCACATCCCAGATCAGCAAATGCTCAGCAACGTTGGAGGGCCGTTTCAGTTGGGCACAAGTCTAACCAGTGCCAGTTAGTAAGAGTGCCATTTTATGCATGTCTCCTCAGAACTAAGTCCTCTTGATTTGAATGGAACTAATGGCCCAATCGTAAATAAAATTGGGCCATTGCAAGAGGCTGCATCCTGGGTGGGATTTTCGGCTGCTGGAGGTATCCTCGTGGTAAGGGGACATTTGTCTACTTGCCCCAGGGTAAGCCCCAGCAGCCGCTATGCGGCAACTCGGACCTGTTATTGCAATAGCTGGTGCAAAGCCGCGTTGCTCCATGGGCAGATCTGGCCCAGGAAACGGCTCAGGATTAGCCCTCTCCTGGGTCTGATCTGCCCTCCTCCCCGCCACTGGCGTCGCTCTAGGTGGGGTGGAGCTCTACATTTCGCTGCGCTCTGACTCACCGTTACACGCCAGTACGAGGTGGCCCTGCCCCCTCGCCTTCGGAGACTTTCAGGGCAGCGATAGTAATGAGCAGGGAGTCCTGCGCTTTGCTTTCGCTTCCCTGAAAGGCTCCGAAGGCGAGGGGGCGGGGCCACCTCATACGGGCGTGTAACAGTGGGTTGGAGCGCAGCAGAACTTAGAGCTCCGCCCCACCTAGAGCGACGCCACTGCTCCCCACCCCATTACTGCTCCATTCTGCACACCCCTCCCCCATTCTGCCCTATTCTCACCCCATTCAACTCCCTCCTGCCCCCTAAATGGCAGGTGTCTGTGGGCGCACCTGTACATGGGAGACCACGGCAGCTTCCCGGCCAGCGGGCATGCAGCACATGGAGGCTTCTGGCTGCTTTTCAACAGCCGTAAAGCAGCCTCCCTCCGCCAGCACAGTGCTAGTTATACCAGCAGGGGAAGGGGTTCGCAGCCTTGGAGATAATTACGATTCACTTGAGTAGCTCACTGAAGTTCCTTAAGTGCAAATGTTCTTCCATTTCATCTGCCAGATTCTTCCGTTCTTTCATGACGTCACAAGCTATACAATGGCAGTGTGCATATACCGCACAAAAAACAAAAACTATGAAGTGATATTGAAAAGCACACTAAGATTCACATGTTTCTGTGTGGGATGTTTTCCCTTGTTGCTGTGAACTGCATGCTTTTCTTCGCTGATGTGCTGCTCTTAGAATTAGGAAACTTATTATTATTATTATTATTATTATTATTATTATTATTATTATTATTATTATTATTAAAGTTCACAAAGCGGTTTACAGACAAAATCAAATGATTAAATGGCTCCCTGTCCCAAAAGGGCTCACAGTCTAAAAAAATGCAGAACACCACCAGCAACAGCCACCAGAAAAGACACTGTGCTGGAGTGAAAGGGGGCAGTTACTCTCCCCCTGCTAAAAATAAGAGGAGCACCAATTGAAAAAGTGCCTCTTGCCCAGATAGCAGGGATTATTCTTGAGGGATTTCCAGTAAGCTCTCAAAGTTTTTGTGTGTTTGTAGCTCACAGATTATTTTTAGGGGGAAACAACAGACATGGCCAAACATCTTATATGCATAGTGTAAAATCATAAAGTAGAACAGTAAATGCCACAAAGCAAGAGAGTGCAAAACTGAGCCATTTCTGCTCTCATTAATCAGCATCCTTCTATTGCAGCATGATATATGAATGTATACCAATACAGGGCTGGCCTTGTAATGAGACAAGCTGATGTAGTTGATTCAGATATGAGAGGAGATTGGCATGAAAATTCCGTCTCTCCTGCTGCCACCTCAGATGGCATGTGAATGTTTTCCTTTGCACCTGCTGCCGTTTCTAGCTCAGTGGCATAAGAGCACCATGCCCACTTCCACCTTACTCTCATCTGAAAATTAGAAGAGGCACAGAGGATGTGAAAGTGAAGGAGAGAGATGCAGTATGCTCTAGCCCACCACTCCTCTCTCCCATACTTCTCCTGTTTTGTTCCTACTTTTCAAATGAGAGTGAGGCAGCAGTAACACACACACACACACACACACACACACACACACACACACACACACAAGAACAAATAAATTAACAGCGCAATCTTGCACAATATAGGATTGGCAGAGCGAGCGTGCCACCAGCCTAGGGTGTTGCGAAAGTGACGTAAAGCACTTTCGCGTCACCTGGGAGTAAGTGGCGCCGATGCCGAGGCTGGCACCATCACTCTGCTGCCGACCGACACCCGCACCACCGGACGCAGGAAAGTGCTGCTCTGGGCGGTGGGAGGGCATGGGGATGGCGGGCTGGGGTGGTGGGGGAGGGGAGATTGGCTGGCAAGGCCAGGGAGGGGGTGGGGTGTCAGCAGCACACTCCACCATATCCTAACCCCTTCCTGGACCAGCCTTACACGGCCTCCCTGAATGTGCGTCAACAAAATAGCTGGTGCGCATCCGAGGAGGCCCATTGGGACCGCTGGGGGTGACACCAGGGGAAAGGGACAAATGTCCCTTTTCCCCCCGAGGTGTGCCCCAGCTCTGCCGGTGTGGCCCTGATCCTGCTTTGGGTCTGCTGCAACATACTTTGTGCGCTGCGGCGGATCTCAGACAGGATTGGGCTGTAAATCAGGTAAGTGTGCCTTGTTTCAGTGCTCATAATGGCTGCAGCCCTCCATTATAATGAATGAGAATGTTGCCGTTCATTTCTTTAGCAGTATTGCAACCAAACTATGTATATAAATTCCTATTCTCGACTACTTCATCCTCAAGCTGGATTGTATTCAGTGACTTCATATGAGGTCCCCTTTGTTTGCTTTTTTCAGAGGGAAAAAATGGTGGACATTTGGGGCGCAATCCTATGTAACTCTTGCACTGGTGTAACAGTAGATCCCCCTGTATAAGAGCACTTATACCAGTGTAACTTGATGGATGCAGGACAGACACTGGCTTAACCCCCCTCGGACACCTCACTTGCGCAGTTCGGACGTGAAACAGATACTGGCGCAACTCCGCCAGCGCAAGGGGCATTCTGGGGGCATTCAGACATGCCCAGAATGCCCCCTGAGCTGGCAGAGAGTTGCACCAGTGTCTGTTCCACATCCGAACTGCTTATGTGGCGTTTCCGAGGGGGCTTAAGCCAGTGTCCGTCCTGCGTCCATCGCCATAGGGCAAGTTACACTGGCATAAGTGCTCTTACACTGGGGGATCTACAGTTACACCGGTGCAAGAGTTACACAGGATTGGGCTGTCAATGGACTACCTTCCTTCGGAATACATTGGCATCCTATGAAAGGATGGAGCAGGTTTTTCTCTATCAATGACCATTTAAATAAATAGTTGAGCGGACTGATGTTCCCTTCTCTTTAGAGTGGAGCAGTCTGCATTCTTCCTGCTTCATTTTAACCCTTCTCTCAGTGAGAACAGTAAACAAAGCATGTTAAGGATCTGTTTGACTGAAGTAACTGAGCAAACATGGCCTCAGGTTTTATTTTTGCATTCCGCTTGTTCTCATTCAAGGGAAGGAAGAACAGTTTTAGCAACAGGATAAAAACAGATCTGAAAGAATAAAACGATTGTCATATTAAAGGATGGATTAAAAATCAGGAAGTACAGAAGCATGCATGAGTAAGGATGGGAACTAAACCTGACTATAGAAAGCTACTATGGAAAATGCTTGACAAGAAAATAATTGGAAAGTATAGAAAATTCTGTTAGAATTTGTTTTGACACTGCTGAGGGAAGAGGGTGGCTGGGAAGAAGAGTTCATTTAGCAAAATGCAAGGCTACACTTTTAGGTTAGCATCCAAGACTTCGCTGTACCTTAAGAGGATTATTTCGACATCCAGCTTTGTCCATTGGCATCTGTACTCAAAAGTAGGTTAACATTCATGAAATCTGAGCCTCATGTCCTGGTTTAACAGCCAAGATTCTGAAAGTGTAAACCCAGGAATTTGCAAGAGAGACGGCCATTTTGAGATGTACCATAAATATGGACATTTCTCCTCCTTAGTTGCCATGCCAACAAGGATGGGAGAAAGAAGCTACCTATGATGAGCCCCTCTCTACTTGGATCCATACCCATCTTCTCACAGTGTCAACCAAAATTGTGCAAAAACAGGTCCTACCAGGGTTATAATAACACATTTAAATTCAGGCAAAGTATTGAACACCTACTATTGCCGATAGTATGTGCTCAGATTTCAGGACTGAGTGCTTCAGGAGAAATGTTCAAGGATACAGTGCAACGTAGTCCTAGAACATGTTCCTTCCTGCTCCTTACGAGTAGATTCATACAATGCTGAGAGGAGCTGGCTTATTTCAACTTGGAGTATTTGTCAACCCAGGCGAAATCATTACCCAGTGAATAGTTATGTGTTTATGTTTGCCACAAGGCTAGGTGCCAAAATGCCTGTGAAGGGCTATGTGCAGACATGTGACATTGACTCATGTGTATTCTAGAGCATGGGGACGTTTTGAAAGTTTTGGGACTCTACCAATTATTGTGTATTAATGCTGACTGTTTACAAAGAAGATGTTAGTCAAATGGATCTGAAATAGACTTTAAAAAGGACATGTGAATTGTACCTTAGATTCTAAATATTGATACAATGTCAAATTATATTTTGCTTTTTCTCTTGATAACATTTGCAGAAGACCTCACAGAAACATATGCACACACACATCCATATGACATATTGGGTCGTAACTAGGTACGAGTCAAGCAATTAGTAATCAAACCACTCTACACAAATCAGTTCCTCTCAGCACTCCAACCGATAAGGCTTCCTGATTCAGGTGTGTGTGTGTGGGGGAGGGGGGCTCAGATGCACCCACGCAGCTTCTTGATCTGCCAGAGCCTGAAATTAATGAGGCAGCGTGTATATACAGGAGTACTATGTGTGCTCTATGTGTGCATCAGAGCACACATGGAACTCTGTATTATGCTGAGCATTTTGAACTATGGTGTGGTGTTAAATATAGCATAGTCTCTGTGGTTGTATCCATAAGAAAAATAAGAATTAAAAGATAACTTTTGGCAAAACCTTTGTAAAATCATGTTCTGGCATATTCAGTCTCAGTCACTGCCTCTTTGCTAAAAATTCTGTGTTGGTGTAAGCAGATCTACTTACATATTTTTGTTTTATATCTTATACACTTTTTAATACAAATCATAAATATTTATGCTATGGCCCAGGGAGAGTGTGGAGATTCAAACTATTTTGATGATGAGAGCTGCATTTGCCCTTCAGACGGCTTTCCTCCCTATTCACAGCTGGAATCTTCATAAGCAGTCCGCTTATGGGTTCAATTTTATTAAATTAACAAACCAGTCCTACTCAACTCTCCATGCAGCTGTGCCAACGTGGAGCGTGCTGTATCCCATGGGGGTGTTTTGGCCTCTGGAGAACATTTTGGGGTAGGGGAACATTTGTTCCCTTTCCCTGGTGTAAGACCGCACCAGCCTGCTGGGTCTACTCAGACCTGCGCCAGGTGTACATTGGCGCAAGTCCGTGTGGACCTGGGTTGGGGGATCAAGGCTGGGCAGGGGGTTAGGATATCGATGTGACCACTACCACCAATACCACCCCCTTCCCGGCCCCTATTCACCTTCCTCAACCACCCCATGTCCTTCTCATTCATCTCACTCCCTGTCTCCCATCCCCTGCGCTAACTTACGGGTGCCAGCAGGTGTCCCCCGTCTGCTGGCGTGTGGACCCGGCCACTTGTGGCAGCAGACAGGCCAAACTGAATGGCTTGTCACATTTTGCAACAGCCATAGAGGGCCTTACGTTGCCAGAACAAGTGTTCCGGCAGCATAAGGCCCAAATAGGATTGGGCTGTAAATAGCCCAAAGATGGATGCTAAAGCATATCATTGCCGTTCGGTGGCTATTTGTGGTGAAGGTAGGAATTGCATTGGCCCACTTCCATAGGGAACTTAGCAACTGAGTTTTGATTATCATGGCTCTGAGCACTGGTGTTGCTCAAGGCAGGGCAGAACAGTAAGTTCCGCACTGTGCTAACCTCCATTTACTCCCCGGCACGAGGCGGCCCCGCCCCCTCGTCATTGGAGCCATTCAGTGCCCCCTCGCCATCGGAGCCATTCAGTTTGGCGAAGGCAATGCACGGTAGATTCCCTTCAGCATCCTACCTTCATATTCTTTCAACAGAGGTAGCCATTTGGCACCAGTTCCTGTTTCTTTTGGCTACTGAGTTAAACCACGTGCCACTTCTAGGCATTTGATTCTCATATCTTTATTTTTTACCGGCTTTAGTATTGCCTCTACTTATTTTCATGTTTACATTGAAATATGCTTTTATGAGCTTCATTTACTGGTGTAATCTACAGTTTATTTTTGGAAGCTACCTTGTGGAATTTTTTGAAGTCAAAAGGTGGGTATAAATAGTATAAATTAAATAAATAAAATATGATGGAGTACATCAGCAAACATACCCCCACGTTTTACAAGCTGGGAATTCTCAAACGCACACACACACACACACACACACACACACACACACACACACACACACACACACACACACACACACAAAACCACCTTACCTTCCCCCCCCCCCAGAATTCTCTGAAAAATATCATGATTGCTAAGCCAGTTCTGAATTGAGTCAAGGGAAAGTCATCCATCATGTTTCTCAGGAGCTAATATTACAATCTTGGAGCCTGGTATGTATATTAGCATATTTGCATATACCTTTTAGAGATACGTATAAGGTGGTGGTGATGATGATGATGATACATGAAATTTAATTTAATAAAATGTATTTTGATTTCCATGCTGCACTTATTACCAGTAATCTGTGTCACTGAAAGAACCCAGGAGACCACTTTACAAGATCCTAAATTGACAGCCTAGGAGTCTGGGTAAACAGCAATAATAAAAAAACAAATAATTTGCACTAGGATAGCAATTATAAAGCATTCAAAAATTGCATTAACACAGTATTAACTTTATATCACTTGGAAAAACATGAAAGAAGGAAATGTGATGGTAGCATGTTATCAATAGGGGGTTTGTTTTTGTTTTTGTTTGTTTTGCTCAGGGGATGCATTTTCTTCAGAAGCAGACAGACAATATTAGCAAACTAATATCTTCCCAGTATGGTGGAAATTGAGTGAAAATTAATGAACATAATAAGCTGTACTCATATTGCTTCATTCCTGTCATAGTATCTGCCACAGATGATGTCTAGTTCACCATCTGTCAGAGCTCTCACAAGGCTATGAGCCTGAAGTGTAGACCCAGAGGGTATTTTCCAGCTCAGGGACCATGACGTCAGTAGCTTGAGTTTGATAGCTGGTATACAGCCAGTGGAAGTTGCAGGTCTGTTGACTAAGCAACAGTTGACCAACCCCAGACGCCTACCTAGCCAAAATCAGAAGGTGAGATTTGACACTAGGGTTGCCAATTCAGAGAAGTGTGCAACTTTGTCCCATGTGTTTGGTAGGCAATACTTCATATTGCCTACCCTATGGGACGACCATGCTGCTCACTTCCCTTCAGGATGGTGTAGTGGTTTGGGAGTCGGACTTTAGACCTGGAATATCCAGGTTCAAATCCCCGCTCAGCCACGAAGCTTCCTGGGTGACCTTGGGCCAGTCGCTATCTCTCAGCCCCACCTACCTCACAGGGTTGTTGTGAGGACAAAAAGGAGGGGAGGAAATATGTACACCACTCTGAGCTCCTTGGAGGAAGGGTGGTATAAAAATGTGAAAAATAAAATAAATAAATTTGAAGAAGTCTCTGAGGTGTGAGTTGAACACGAACTCGACAGCATAGATTTCAGTCTCAGTCTCTAGATTTTTGTTTCAGTCAAAACAAAATTGGTTTTGGTTGTACATCACCCACAACTGCTTGAAAGTATTGGAATTAACTATATCTTCTCCATTTTTTGCTATGTCATTGTACTTGTAAAATGTCAATTTTTCTGCATTTTTTGGGTGGGGGGGCACTACACAGCAACATGATAATGAGTCTGCACAGTTCATTGATAGGTTTTCTTTATCTTTGTGTAGTAACCCCCCCCCCAACACACACACAAACAGAAATACATTTGATTTTTAATCATATATAATTGTAAGGGGACCACGGTGTGTTTGTTTCATTTAATTGTTTTAATTGCCTTGTTTTAATTATTTTATTGTACTTGTATTATTTTAACATGTTTTGATCCTGTAAGCCACCATGGTTGCCCTGTCGGGAGAAAAGCAGGGTATAAATTCTTTGAATAAATAAAAATAAATAGATACACAAACACATGGATACCAACCATCACATGGTAGAGAGCAAGTTTACTTCAGCCTCCCTACCCACCTGGTATATTTGTCCTGCATTCAACATCTTGCAAGTGTCCATGCAGTAATTGCCATATTCAGATGCTACCTATGCATACAAAATGCAATTCACATGAGCGAAAAATGCACTGTATAGATGTCCCTGAATGCACAGGGATGTCTAATGAGATGCAGATGTGTTGAATTGGTGAGGACGGAAGGTACAAAGCACATGCTCTCCTCCAGTGACAAGATAAATCAGGATAAAAGTATTGTCTTATCTGGTCTATACAGGTGTGTGTGCGTGCGTACGTGTGGTTACATGCATGCGTGTGTGTGCATGCGTGTGTGTACATTATATACACACATTATGGAGATTCTAAGCTCAGATATAACGTTTGGAAATGCAAGAAAAACAAAAATATTTCTAATATCCTTGAATTTTCTTTTTTTCTATCTGTGTTATGCACATGGTGGCTTAGTACTATGTAGTCTTTAGAATATTGCATTTCATATTGCGCATTGTTTAATAAAGGCAGCCATTAACAGAAAGGTCACCTAATGATACCGTTCTGTATATGTTTAATGCATCTGTATGCCATTAGCATTGTTGGAGTTCCTCTGTGTGTTATTTTCCAGGCTACCTTGAAATGCTGTCTTCACTGTTGGCATTGGCAGAAGAGTGATTCCCCTAAGTTTTGCCCTGCTTTATCCAGAATTGCCAGACAGTCTGTTTCCTTTTTGCTAACTATGATTTGCTGTCACTCACACCCTTCTTCTTACAGCCAGTGTTTCCTCACTTCCTTATGCTAGCTTTGAGCTTTGATTTTTTTTTTAATGGCAATATTATGCCAAATTTTCTATGCTTTGCACTGTGGCCTCCCTGAGTGTTTGCTCCTCCTGTGTGAACAATTCAAGACTGAATGATGATATCAACTTCTGTGGCAGCCCTCAAAGAACGCTTTCAAGCCTGATGTTGCTAGCTCTTGTCTTCCTTGTGGCAATTTTCTTTCGAGTCTGGGAGTAGCCTGTCACCACGCACCGAAAAGCTCTATTTATTTTAAAAACTTGTACAGATGATAGTGAGAATGAACAAGTTCTCAGTGTCCTGCATGTTAAGATATTAGATTGTGGACATTGTATTTATTTCTAAACCTAATTTTTTCATTTGGGAAAATTAGATAGGGTTAAGCTAAGTTCCCTATATAGACATGGAATGAATAAAAGCTGTAATCTGAAATGCTGCTGCCCGGACTTGACATTACGTGCTGGCCAAACTCAGTGCTAGCCAAGGGTCTATGCTCAGAAAGTGTTCACCAGGCTGGACAACCTGCTCAGGATGCTGTTCCGGTAGCAGCTGACACACCCCCTTTGTCCCCTAGAGACACTAAGAGCTGCTGCAGGTGCAAGGAGACCCCTTGGTGATTGGGAGACTTATGGAGGGGTAAAGGGAAATATTTTTCCTTTCCCCTCCCAAACCTCTTGCCCGCCACCATAGCATATAGCGCAGGTCATTTTGGCCCGGCTATGTGCTCTGTTGGGGAAAAGCATAGGATTGGTCTCTAACAGCACAATCCTGTGTAACATTGCCCCGGTGTAACAGCAGATGCACCGGTGTAAGTAAATGTAAGTGTTTTGAGGTTGCTTCAATGACCTTTTCCATTTGAGAACCCCATTTTACTCAGGAAATTCACATGGTCTGATAGGGGAAAGCCAACCATAGTAAAAGAAATAGCTTTTTTATCAGTTGTTTACTCTTGAACAATAATGATAAATAGAAGAACTTGAGATTTAGAAGGGCAAATATGTCCCAATTAGTTCCTAGTACTTGTTATTGTTTTATGAGTTTATTATTTTGAATTATTTGAAGACTGTGACCACTGTACATTGTTCTGTCTTCATCCAGATAAATAAGGAGCAAGAGACAGAAAAGTAAGAGGGGGGAGGGGTCAGTTGTTTGTCAATGAAGCAAACAACCAGATGACATATCAGGTCACAACAGTTGTTGCTTTGGAACAATATACTGTACTTGTCATTGAAGCACTCCAGAAAGAGGTCTATGAAATGTATACAAGACATGCCTATTTATGCATTGAACATGGTACCAAAAATGCCAATTCTAGAAAATCTTGCTACCCAGTTATCAATATCAAGTGGAGAGCTAGATTCCCAAGTGTTTCAGATCAGTTGCTTAGCAACTAAACTAAGCAGATCAAATCCCAGAAAGAATATTTTGTAGGTCTCTCAGGAGCACAAGAAGCTTCAGATGTGGAGGAGTAGAAGCAGAGACTTAAGTTGTGCTCCTTTTCCCTTCTTTCCATACTTCTGCACATACGTCAGATGCAGGGTCTAAATGTGCAAGAAATGGAATTGTCTCGTTAAGATGTGCAACATTCACCGACAAAAAGCATTTGTAGTGGTAAATTACACAAAAAAAATTACATGCTTATACATATTGAACCCCCCCCCCAGATTATGCCTGGAATAAAACTCACTTGTGCATTCTCTCAACACATTTTTGTTTGTTTGTTTTGCTTTATAATGTACAATAACACGTGCTTTGAGAAAACAGTTCAAGTCCTGCAAATTGCTTTACATTTTAATTTGTTTTTACAAGTGTTTTGGGAAAATATCATATAGAGCAGGGGTTCTCAAAGTGGTGGGTCGTGACCCCCCCCTTAAGGGGAGTGGTGACCTGCAATGGCAGAGGCAATGATCCAGGGATCATGCCGCTGCAGGGGACAAAAGTGGTATTTTTAGACTTACCGGGGGTCGGGCCGTCCTCCCGAGGGGGCGGGGGAGCCCCCCTGCAGGCCTCCCCAAGCCTCTGAATGGTTCCTGGAGGTGATTGAAGCCCACTTCCGGTTTATTTCCTGGTTTCCCCGAAAACTGGAAGTGGGCTTCAGGTGAACTGATTTTAGAAATGGTGTCCAACAATGTTACTTGATAATTGAAACAAAGTTGTTGTAGAAAACTATTTTCTTTGATATATGTAAGCACAGTTCATATGAGTTCTGTCCATTCTCTAAAACTACAGGGCTAAAGTCAATTCAATTCAAAGTGTGCACTGCAGTGGCTGGTCAGGAGATGCGAGAAACTGAATCTACCCACCCTCTTTCTGCCCCTACGCCTGGACACTAAATGCTGCTATTGCCACCAAGTGGTGTTCCTAGAGGGGGGGCGGTACTGTAAGTTGCACACAGGTCTACTCAGCATTACACAGTGGCCCCACGCATACGCCTTTGGAGCCATTCCACCTTCGTTGCTTGGAATGGCTCCGACGGTGAGTGGGTGGGGCCACCGTCTAACGCTGAGTAGACCTGTGCACAACCTACAGTACTGCCACCCCTCTAGGAATGCCACTGCCACCAATTGGACTTGAACTCTGCCCCCAATCCGATCTGGGGCTTACAGTGGCAGATCTTGTGATCCACCACTGTAAGTCCCAGACCAGTGGTGCGAAACATGCACCATGTGCTTCAGTGGCCAGAGGCTCTGTGTGTGCAACGGTGACTCTGGATGCTCTCACAGAACAGGTAAGGCGGTGGCAGGGGTGGTTCAGTGAAAGTGTGGGGAGGGCAGAGGATGAGTCAAGGGTGAGAGAGGGACAATCTCAGTGACAGTCATGCACACCAAGATTCTATTCCCCCTTTCCATGCCCAACATCCACCTTGACTCTCCTCGGACTTACGCCAGCTAAATAGCTGGCATAGGTCTGAGGAGTTCCATTGGAAAATATGTGGCTTATGGGAAGGTAAGTAGAAATGATTTTTACTTACCTCTCCCAGGCCATCTCATCGCTGCCACCCCCCCCCCATAGTATGCAGTGTGCGCTTCGTCGTCGGCACTGCGTGCTATGGGTTGATGAGGGGATAGGATTGGGCTGCATGTGTGTATAGCAGCTCACTGTTGGACACAGTCAAAACCATGCAAAGAACATCTGTTTACAATACATGCACAATTCCTTATCCAGTTAGGGATATGCATGCAGAAGCCTGCTCCCACAGATGCTTCTATGGATTCTATAACATTTCCATGTTATTATATATTTACTGTATATTAAATATTCATTGGTAGGTATTGAGTGATCACCACTTTCCAAATGAAGAAACATAAGAAACCCCATTCACTGGCAATCACAAATTTTTTTTAAAAAAAGTTTAACTTGTTAATGGAACTGTGTTTATGTAAAATATGACTTTGAGAATCTAGCTGACAGCTCAGCTATCCCAATATGGTACTTGCCATGATTTGTTCATTAAAAACAAATGATAGATATTGACCTTGGTGATAGGGTTCATTATCGACTGCAGACATGCTAGTATAGAAACTGGGATCACTGGGAACATAGTAGCAAAAGTATTATTAAATATAATTCAGTCAACAGACATGCAAGCAAGTAAAATAAGTTTATTTCTTGATTTGTTTCTTTAAAAGAGAGCAATCTCAATTAACAGCAAAGGATCTGTCATTTATACTTGAAATCTAGATGTATTAGTGTTTCTCTATATTTCTTTTCCTATACAGACATGTACCACTAGAGGCCATCCTACTCCTCCTTAAATAGGTAAATATGCAAATTCCATTTTCTTCTCTCTTTTTTTACAGTGAATGTGATTATCTGATGAACGTGGAGGAGCATAAAATGCTAGATCTAGTCTACTGTTTGGATGCACAGTCTGAACCTTTTTGTCAAAATCAGCCTCTGAAAACAGTACTCTATCAACCATCACCTTTAAATGTTGCTTTCAGGATTATTATTTCAGGTGTTTCCTTCTCAGGAGGTCCCTGTCTATTCCAAGAATGTTTGAGAGCTGAAGATTGAGTGCAAGTTGCATCTGTCTCTCTAATCAACTGAACTACAAACAGCAAAGCTTGTATTCTAGGAAGAAATTCATGACAAGCAGACAGAGAAGCCTTGATTCTGTCAATGAACAAACAAACATAGACCTCTCTCCATGCAAAGATCTAGTAAAGCTAGAGGCAATTGCACACCACACTTTTTTCTTCTCCACTTTCCGTTTCAATTCATTCAGTTCAGCTAACTTTCTTCCTTCCATTTTTCCTGGACAACTCATTGTGTTTTTTTGTTCACAAGGACTTCCAATTTCCCCAAACGTGATGTGTGTGCGTGCATGTTTGTGTGGGGAGGTTAATTTTAAAACGGTTAATTTTCATTACAGCAGTCATGCAATTGTGCAAATTCCCACAAGGAAGAATGCTCTAATTAAAAATGAGGAGGTGGAAGACTATGCCAGGAAGATCTATGATGTGAGACTGCATCTGATGAGAAATGTTTCTGCCACTTTAAAGAGGTGCATGATTTTGTGCAATGAACCACAAAGTTGAGTACACAAAAATAATGAATCCTGAGTTGTAGTGAAAATTATGCCCTTTCCTTGTGTAAAAACCAGCAGCAGACAAGTGCTGAACACTAAGCCACTCCCTATCTGAAGCTTACCTACATAATGAAATATGAAACCAGTCATCAGGAAAATATTCTTATCATAAATATGCAAGCGCATTCTTCACAGCTGAAACCATTTGAAGCTTCTGAGGCAGCTTTTTGAGCATGGCGGCTTTTGACATTTCACTAAAATCTGGTCCTGCCTCAAAACATGATGAAAATGATCTTTGAAACTAAGAGACCTGAATCTGGACTGTGACTTCTTTCTTTCCCAACATGTATTTTAGGTAAAAGATGGGTCCAGAATGGTCATCATGTAATAGCCCACTGCAGTCCTCATTCCATGTGTTCAACTCTGCCATGTCTGTCTCTCTGACAAAGATGTCTCTAAACCCTGGTGAAGCAGCTACCTTGTGCCTGTCGCTTTGCATCTGAGTTTTCCCACGCTGAACACAAGCAAAATCACATCATGTGTCACCGTAACAATGGCACCCAACCAGCAATGGCGATGCCAATCGGAATAAAAACATCTTTCTTCAGATGCTTCCAAGTGCACTCCCTATCAAGTTGCCTGGATTGCTGGAGAAAACTTGACACCTGGAAGCATCATTAGCCTTTTGATTCTAGCAAGTTCAGCTCTCCTACCTCTTTTTCTCTATGTGTTACAGGTTAATCTGTGGGACAAAGGGAAGGTGGGGATGGATTTTTTTTTCCTGAATGCCACTGCAGGACTTTGATTCTGTAAGATTCGGTTCCAAATGATGATATCACTCTATCAAAGCCACAAATATAAAGTTAAGAATTAATCTCAATTTTATTTAAAAGATCTGCTTAAGTAGTGGGTAAAGCTTTGTGATGATCCACTCCTGTCCGGCTGTCATGAAAGGTGCTCTGGAAACATGCAGAGGGTTTCTGGACCATTGCTGGAGAGTCCACGGAGGCCTCACGCATGGCAGCCGGAGGAGGAAGGCCTGTCAATGGAGGTGTGTCAGTGGGGTGGGTGGATTGGGGTAGTTGTGGGTGGAGCTGGGCAGAGTCCAGAGAATGGACTGTCCTGGTGCGTGTGACCTGTGCCTGTATGCTTTCCCATTCCTCACCCCACGACATGCTCCCTTTTTCTTCTCGGGCTTGATCCAACAGAAGAGCTGGTGCAGGTCTGAGGAGACCCATTGGCAATCAGGAGGCTTATGGGAAGGTAATGGAAAAGATTTTCCCTTACCTCTCCCAAACCTCCCAATCCACCTCTCCCCCCCACACACACACACTGTAGCATGGTGCATGCTATGGTGGGGGGAACCCTAGGATGGGGCTGTTAATTACTGAAGTTGGATCTGGAAGATAACAATATGATCTTAGCCTTGACAACAACAGCTGTGCAAATCCCTGTAAAGGTTCGGAAGCTGCAATTAGTGCAGAATGCGAAGGCCCGGGTGGTCGCTGGAGCTAGGCGGTTTTACTCTGTTGAGCCGCTGCTTCAGCGGCTGCACTGGCTGCCCATTCGTTTCCGAGCCCAATTCAAGGTGCTGGTAATGACCTTTAAAGCCCTTCATGGTTTGGGTCCAGGATATCTGAGGGACTGCCTTCTCCCATGCATTCCAGCCCGCTCTCTTAGGTCATCTGAGGGGGCTCTCCTGCGTGTACCACCTCTATCACAGGTTAGGGGAGTGGCAACACGTGGGCAAGCCTTCTCTGCTGTGGCGCCACAACTGTGGAACTCCCTGCCAGGGGATCTGAGAACCACCCCCTCCCTCATGACTTTTCGGCGAGGGCTCAAAACGTTTTTGTTTCGTCTAGCGTCTGGGTGATGGGTTGTCGTCTGCCTCCTGTGTCTCAAGATACTCTGCCATGCTGCTTTTGTGCTCCATATTGTCCCCCCCCGTGGATGTTATTGTTTTTAAATTAAGTATGTATTGTTTTAAACTTATTTTCTGTATTTTAAACTATGTTTTTTAATTGTTGTTGTAAGCCGCCTTGGGCATTTGCCTCGGCATAGGATAAGGCGGGATATAATTTTTTAAAATAAATAAATAAATAAAGCAGGGGTTCTCAACCGTTGGAGGCCCGGGTACCCCCTATCACAGTCCAATTTTCTGATGTACCCCCTGCTAATTAACTGCTAATTAATTGGATCAATTAATTAGGTAATTAATCATTAAATAAAAGTACTAAAACAATTTTAAAATGTGAAAAATGTCATTTAACTTGTGTGTGAGAGAGAGCGAGAGCGAGAGAGCGAGAGAGCTCTGCAAGGATCTCTTTTTTTCTCGAAGTCACACTTCCCAAAATAGCTCCTCCCTCCCCCACCCCACCAAAGTACATTTTCCAAAGTGCAAAAATAAGCCCAAAACCAAAAGAGAGAGAGACAGAAGGGCTCTGAAAATAATTAAAATTTAAATCCATGTTAATTAACACTTAATTAGCTTTTTTGCATGGAAACTTTCATGGCCAGCAATTATGAACAAGGACTTGGGTATCACGGGTAACATAGCCATGTATATAAAATAAACTGACTTGAATAAAAACAAAATTACCCAACTGCTTGTGTCTTTCGTTGTTAAAAATACAGGCAGGCAAAATTACAAACTGCTTGCGCTTTTCGTTGTTAAAATCCACAGGCAGGTAAATACTGTTAAAATCCAAAGTCCAGTAGTTAAAACTCCAACATTTCGTTTCCTCCTTCTGGAAACATTGTCAAGGAAAACAATCTAAAAGATTGGTAGCTGTTGAATGGTAAGAGTAGCCCTCATCCCTTTATCAAGAGGGAACAAGAGGAACAAACAAAGAGCAACTGAAATGTTCAATTAGCTCACTTCAAAGGCAGCAATCAGAAGCCAGCAACAGCAGGGTTCACCTCGGAACAGTATTCAGCAAATACTTAGTGTTCTCTCACTAGGAGCTTCAGGCAACCACTGTGTCCTGAGTTGACCTGGCTGGTTCATCTTTCTCCATAGCCCAAAAGGAAGGCAGCCTGCAACAAAAGGGGTTTTTTTGGGGGGGTTGATCTTACCTAACACCATACAGTAAGGTGATAACTGAGCGGAGATTTGAATCAGGTAGTTTCCCCTCATTGCTTACCTTATAGCCACTATGATTCATTAGCTTCTGTGACGGAACATAAATGTTTCTTCCATGTTTTAGCTGGTTGTGTTAAATGCCATAAATGCCTTTCATATGCATTGGAGTTGAGCAATTCCAGACCCAAAAGGTCATTTGGAAGACAGTTCAAAAAGATCAGCCCAGGAAATAGAAAGGTAAGTTTCTGGGAAAAAGAGAAAGTTAAGTTATTGCCCTTCTGGTTGGTCATAATCTTGGTCTGAAAGTGACGGCGTAATCCTGTTCTTCACTGGTGCCAGCGCTGCAGCCTTGGTGCCAGCCACAAATGTGCCCATGAGGTCACAGGACAGCACTGTGGAGTGGGTAAGTTCCGCTTTGAGTTTGACTAACAAAGAACCTGAGAATTGGAAGAAATGTTCAAAATCTTTAGTCCTGAAAGCATAACTTTCCTGTTCATTCACCTCTGAAATTTTGTTCACTATCCCATATCTGAATGCCATCCTACTCTATACAATGCAAGTAAACCAACTGAGTTACAACCCCCCCCCCTCAAAGGTTGAAGTAATTGTGGTCTGTTTAGTGGAGGCAGCCAAAGGGGAGACGAAGACATCCATTTGGTGGCAGCAGTTGTGGACAGAAGAGGGAGAAGGAAGAAGGGGCTAAGGGAGCTGTTTTGCTAACTTCTCGCTCATGGTGCAGGAGATCTCAGACCGTGATAGCATCATACTACTTATTCCACTTATTGGTTACCCTCCTGAAGAAGCTCTCTGCGAAGGATGAGTGAAACGTTGGATTTAACTCTGTTTTAAGTCAGTGGCTTCTCACATAGCCCAAAGATTTTTAACCATTTTGTACTTTGTGCAGACTGTAAAACCATCAACTCCTGTAAATAGGCTGGGTCAGAAGTGGCATCAGGTATTGGCTGGGTTGGGCACTACCCAAGGGCTCACTCGGCTAGGCTGACTTCAGAACACTCGGTACTGGCAGTGCACAATGTACCATCAATGTACCATCAATGCACCATGAGCAGAGAATACTACAGGAGGCCCAGTGCAGTGCAGTGCTTAGCCCCAGAGCCTCAAGCAGCCTAGTGGTGCCATCATTGGGCAGAAGAACCAACAGGTTGGAGAAAGGGAAGCGTGTGGAGGTCAGAGGTGTAAGCCTCTCAAAAATGGTCAATGAAGATACTGTATTATTCACTCCATAAGATGCACCCCCCCAAAAAAAAATAGGAAAAATTGTCTGTGCGTCTTATGGAGTGAATAATGTAAAAATGTCTTGCTGTTTAACTATTTTCCGGCTGCTTGGCCGCTTACCTTATTGTTGTTTAGGACGTCCAATCTTCGTCCCGCGTTGCCGAAGCTCTGTGCAAACATCGCAGTTACTACGATGTTTGCACAGAGCTTCCTGGTCACGTCCAGCGCCTGGGAACTTCGCGCAGGCGCTGAACGCGACCAGGAAGGTCTGCGCAAACATCGCAGTAACTGGTCACGTCCAGTGCCTGGGAACTTCATGCAGGCACCAAACGCGACTGCAAGCTCTGCGCAAACATCGTAGTAACTGTGATGTTTGCACAGAGCTTTCTGGTCGTGTCCAGTGCCTGGGAACCTCACACAGGCGCCGAACGTGACCAGGAAGGTCTGCACAAACATTGCAATAACTGCAATGTTTGCGCAGACCTTCCTGGTCACGTCCAGTGCCTGGGAACTTCACGTAGGCGCCTATAGTACACGTAGGCGCCTGGTACACAACTATAAGCTCTGCGCAAACATCGCAGTTACTGCGATGTTTGCGGAGAGCTTCCTGGTCGCGTCCAGCACCTGGGAGGCACGTGTCTTGGAGCTGCTGACTGGGGACAGTCCCGGCGGGGCCGCAATGCAGTCGGCAACTCGGGACAAAGATTGGATGTCCTAAACAATAACGCGGTAAGCGGCCAAGCGGCCGGAAAATATTTAACAAATAGTTAAAAAGCAAGACATTTTTTACCCATTTTTTTCGCTCCAAAATACACGTGCGTCTAATGGTCCGGTGCGTGTTTTGGCGCGGAAAAATAGGTAAATCCTAGCTATGGGCTGTGAAAAGGACACATTTAGAACTGGAATTGATGCTATGCTATAAAATACCACCAAACTAAGCCCCCGTGGCAAATTCTCTGCCCCCCACCATATAATCGTTATATTATCATACAATATAGAGCAGAAAAATGTGGCAAATTTCTGTGCCAGCAGCCATCAGGCACCTTACACAGTGGTAGGGCGCATTCTCTGTGTGAAAGCTGTATTCCAGACTGTATGAACTTGTAAGTGTGGAGATCAAGAACTCAACAAGGGAGATGTCATTTTTATGACAATAGTAGCATGTGCTACACTTTCAGGAACTATTCTAAGTATCTTTGTATGATGAGTCCCAGTTGAATGGGAAATTGTTGCAGCAAAGGCATAAGAGTTTTGCAATCTTTTTTCTTAAATAGAAATACTCTTGTGAAATATGAATAGGTAATTACAGGACCAACAAGTGTTTCTAAGACCTAGCCAGGTTTGCACTCTGCAATGGAGAGTATGAGCTGATGTGAGAAAAGCAGAATCTGAATTACATAATGTTGGAGCTTCTCAACAATGGATGTAGTACTATTATCTGTGAGTTAATGGGAAGAGGTCTTTGATGGGTTGTTTAGCAACAAAAGAGGAACAAGGCTAGTGCATGTTATTTTGTCATTGGTAAAGATGTCTGCGGAAATAGAACAGTGTGTGTTAATAACTGTTTTGCTTAAGTTACAAGATTTTTCAGTTCCAGAGATTCATAATCTGTCAAGTGTAATGGAACAGAAAAGAGCACGTAGACTTTATTACAAGATAGTTCAGTAAAGTAGCTGATATTTGTGAGTACAGCAAGTCCTCACTTAAAGTTGTCGATAGGTTCTTCTTGGAAACTGCGACTTTAATCGAAATGACTTATAATGAAACCAATTTTACCATAGGCTAATTGAGAAATGTAAACATTCCTATGGCATTTCCCCATCAACTTTAAAAACAAAATGACTTTAAACGAAACAAGGACTTACTGTATAATAAGAAACTATATACCGATGTTCCTAACCTGTATATTTGTGCCAGCTGGGTGATCTTGGGGCCTCAGAGAATCATCATCTCCCAGCAAAACAAGATAGAGATGATGCAAATATTCTACCATGGAATTCTGAAATATTGAACTTCCGTGCTCAGATTTTTTTCAGGGAGAATCAAAGTGAGCACGAATTCCCACAAACATGCATTGATCACTCACAACAGTTATCTGTATCTTTGTATTTGTAGACCCTTTTTGTTGAGAGATCAAATCAATGGTTCACAAAGCTCAAACTTTTGCAAATATTCACTTGGAATGTGCACAAAAGCTTAGTCTGAATGGAGGTTGAACCCTATGATGAATCCCTACTACAAGAAGATTTACTACATGCAATTGGTTTAGACCCTTCTTAAGTATCTGGTTTAGTAATGAGTTACATCATCCTTGGACATGGGCATCCTTGGACATGGGCATCACAAGTGATGTCTCCATCACTTGTGTTTGATGTTCAATAAGTGGGTAACTTAACTAAATCCTAACTAAATAGCCCCCACCCCTGCCCTTGCGGTCACATCACCAGAGTGTGTCTGCATCCTGTGTGTGTATTAGGGGGTGAAGTCCTGGAAGTCCCCTCTGGGTAAGAGAACATTTGTTCCCTTTCCCAGGAGTAACATTTGTTTCCCTTTCCCTTCACTGCCCGAATGGGTCTACTCAGACCTGTGCAAGAAATTTTGCTGGCACAAGTCCAAGTGGACTTGGAAAGGCGGGTTGCGTCTAGGAAAGGGGATAGGATAGAGATATATGCTATAACGTATGCTATAATGTGACGGGGGATAGGATTGGGCAATAAATGTATCACAAAAAGGACATGTTAATTGTGTAAGGGTTGCGTCTATGCATATGTTGCAGTGATTTGGCTGAGGCATCATGATTAGTCTTAAGCATCCTAATATAATGGGGAACGATAGCTGTGCACTCCCCCCTACTAGTGTAAAAACTCCCCGAAACTTGAAGAAACCTTATTTTTGGCAGTACCTCAGAAACCTTGGGTGTAGGCGCAAACATTTCTGCAAGAGTAAGAGGGACAATTTAGGCTTCCTACATATACAACACATACCATCATCAACATCAAAGAAAGTCTTAAGAGTTTAATGGTTCAAGGATGCTATTAAGTAATTCTTCTCATTTGAAGAAAGAACAAAGAGGAGAGCTTGAATGAATCTCCTGGATTTCTTTTCTTCAAAGATGGAATTATTCATCTTGATGGGGAAAAAAAAATACTTTTTTATGGAGTTTAACTTTTACACACTGGGTGCAAATTCAGTTAGAAAGAGAGAGAATTCCGCCCTGACAGGAAGTGCTTCCTTGCCCTGTCCCTCCATCTGTGAGATCCTATGCCAGAGAATTCTAGCACCTAATTGGATGCTGCGTCTGGAGGGCGAATGGTCTTTGAGCCATTAGTGTGGCTCGCTCCCCCCTCAGCATCAGTGTGCATTGGGTTTCTGACCCTGACTGTGCACTTTGAAATTAGTTCTTTGACTTTGGAGATGGGTAGGAGCTTTTTGCTGTCTGCCTGATTGGCCATTGTGGAAGTGTTTGTTTTTGTTTTGTTTCTGTTTTGACTACTCCAGAGTATTTCCTTTGGATTTGGTGGTTTTTCTAACACAGGGTGGTCACCTCTGACACATATTGGGAGCAGTAGTAGAGATTTTGGTGTGCACCCTGAGGTAAGCAAGAATCAGAGGGTGAACCAGTACTAGGCTTCGATGCTGCCTGGCTCAGGGAGGCTGGCTGGTGACCCCTCAGGCTTGCATTGCAAAGTCAACTTCAAATCCTTTCTGGGTTGGGGGAGGTGGTGGGAAAGCCCCTCCCACTAGAAGGAGAAGGAGGCCCCTCCCACTAGCAGGAATCAAAGATGTAGTCTCGTCCTCCAGGGAGGGCTTCTCACCTCCCCAGAGCAGTCCTCGAGAGCTGGAAAACACCTCCATGATCCCACCACATAATAACAGATGCCATCAACAGTGGGATCGCTTGAAGGATAATGACAGTCAAATGAAACTATGAAAAACAATTAGGAATAGTTAAATTCAGACTGGAAGGCTCATGTCCACAGGCTGCCCATGCCAGAAGTCCCTGAAAACCGTGGCTATTGCCCCACAAGTAGTCCATTGCCCTAAAGAGCGAAATGCCGAGGCTGGTGAAGAGGTGGGTGGAATGCCCCCCTTCCTCTCACCAGCTTCCTTGACCACTCAAGGTTGGCATGGAGAAGCTCAGGCTGTCATTGGATGGACTGCAGTTTTGAGTTAGGGTGGGAACACCCAAAGAGGGGAATAGATGGTGGTGTGATGTCTCCTCTAGGTTAGACGCCTGCACTAAAGGGCAGGTTTGGCCTGCTGCAGGGTTGTTTAAGGCTGTGGTTGGCATTATTAGTAAATATGGGCCAAATTATAACCCAATGACATGTCTTATGTGTTTACTGGGAGACGCAAGGTCAAGGTCCAAAGTAGTGTTTCAGATTTGCACAACAGTTCTTTATAAACTTGACATCAGGACACAAACTGTAAAACCATAGTGAGCCATAGTGAAGAAATTGATGGGCAGTCCAATCCTCTCTACAATTTAGACCAGCGGAGTGCTGCTCCTCCAGTCTCGTGTGTGTCGCAAGGAGGTGGCACTGGCACAAAGGCCAGTGAGGCTCTCCTTGCCCCAGATGTAGTGGAGCACCCACCAGGGAAGGTACGTTTCCTGCCAGGTGGCGGAGGAGCAGGGGAAAGGTGGAACAAGGTGTTCTGGAACGAGGTGTTGGTCACCAGGGCCCAGGAAAGGGGAGGGATCAGCGGCGACATTTCCCTCTTCCCAGGCCTGGCCACTGTTACACGGGGCTCTCGGACTTGCAACAGCTAAATAGTTGGCACACATCCAAGTAGCCTCATGGGGTTGGCTGGGATTTTACTCTGGGGAAGGGAACAAATGTTCCCTTCTCCCCGAGGTGACCTCCCAGGCAGAAATTTTGTGCCCTGGATGCAGTGCAGACTGCACTGGCATTACTGCATCACAGGGCACAAAGTTAGATAGGATTGTGCCATAAGAGTTTCTTATACTGCCATTGAATTATGTACTCCTTCCCCCCCCCCTTACACAGCCCTGCTCATGTACAGGTTCGTATGCATATAGAGTTATAGAAGCAATACATGTACTTATAATTATGAAACTGAACAGTGTGATTCTTTCTGGGGTCTCCATCAATAGCAATATCTCTTCTGACACGTCTTCTAGGCCTATTGCTTTTCCCTCACACTGATTTCAGCTGACTGCTTAAGTTAAATCACAGCTAGATAACACACCAGGAGACTGTGAATTCTTGGCCTCTTTCAATAGGAGACTTGCAAATTTCTTTTTCCACCCCTAAGGAACCTCAGTATTTGTTTGTCTGTCAGGCATCACATATGATTATTTTTTTCCCCCTCTCCATGGGTCCTCTTGAGTGGCATATACTGTGCTGTGCTGGTAAAAAAAAAGATCACCTCAACTAGCCCCTAAAAATAAATAAATTTAGAATTGAATGTGGAAACCAAAGTTTACCAATATTCTTACAGCCCGATCCTGTCTAAGATGCGGTGGCCGGCCTAAAGGGCCAGCTGCTGCATCCTAGTCGGGATGCAGGCTGTGCTGATGTGGCCTGGGCTCGCCCAGTGTAAGCACCAGTGTAAGTGCCGTTTTTTCCTGTGTGAGCACCGGAGGTCCCAATGGGCTTCCTTGGATGCTCACCAGCTCTTTAGCTGGCATGTGTCTGGGGAGGCCATGTAAGGCTGATCTGGCCTGGGAAGGGGTGTTGGATATCAGCGAAACCCAGTGCCGATTCCCCGCAACCTCCCAGGCTGACCCAGCCAATGGCCCCCTCCCTCACCACCCCTGTCTGCCCTTCCCCACGCTCCTACTCTGATTGGCACAGACCTTACCTGGGTCAGCTGGCGCAGGTACAGGTAGGTGGCGGAGTAAGCGGTGCCAGCCTATATATAGGCAGGATTGCGCCATTAGTGATCCTAGTTAATCATAACTTGCAACACAATCTACGCATGTCTACTTAGAAGTAAGTCCCCTTATATACAATGGGGTTTACTCCCAGGAAAGTGTATATATGATTGTAGCCTTAAGCATTTAGTATGGAGCTGTTCCACCCTCTCAGAGCTCAGGCAAGCTGAGAGGAGACAGCTCATTGGAATTGCCTGGGCAATAGAGGTGGGGCTTGAGCTACAGTAATGGCCATTCCTGCATCTTCTATTTCATTCATTCAGAGAGAGGTGTCAGCCCTCCCACCCATCCAGGAGGTCAGTCTAGGATTAGCTGGTCATCTTTTGTGTCCAAGTGGGAATTGTTGGCTCCTCGGTTGAACACAATGGAGCTTGCTTCTGAGTAGACATGCCTAGGATTGTGCTCTAAGGGTTAACAAGCTACACCTGCCCATATTCCTTATCCTAAAGGTCTAGTACTCTGTTCCGGTTGGAGATCTGCTAAGCCTAGTAGTAGTAGTGGTGGTGGTGGTGGTGGTGGTGTGAGCAGTATTGGCAATATCTGCTAGAATATAATGGCTAAAGTATTTTGTAGACAGAAGATAAACAGAAGTGGGTCATGAGCACAAGCAATCGCAGAGTTCTTGTAATCACTTTAATTTTTGATTTTATATTCCAATCATGTAACGGACAGCTCAGTCTTATCCCCCACCAATCCTTAGCATGCAGCACTGCCAACAGAGCATGCACTGCATTCTATTGTGAGAGGGGCAACCAGACAGCCTGATGTTACTGAGATCTGCCTCTTCCCACCTCCAAACTGCCCTATATTCCTCCCCTGAACCATGCATGACCCGCCCCCACCACCAACTTACCTGCTTCAGTGCAGCCTTGGTGGATTGTTGGCGGTCACAGTTGATCCCATTGTGGCATAGTTCCCTTCAATATACATCTATTTGTGCTTCAGACCCCAATTAAATCTCAACAGCACAATATAACCAACACAGACACTCTCTAAATTGAGAATGGTCCTTTGCCCACTCCTTCTATTTTATTTTATTTTTTTAAAACCCAACACTTTACCTGATTTGTTCCACCAGTGTAGGACAAAGAGGCACTTCCATCATCCTGACATCAAGGAGCATAAGTACATTTCTCCAGGAAATAGTAGGGATGTGTCCAGGTCTGCATACTACAAACCACAGATAGAGCTGACACACAACTTGCCCCAGTGAAAAGGATAGCACAGCAGGTGCATCCCCTGTGTGCTCCCAGAGGCGTTGCATTTGCCTCAAACACAATACATTGGGGATCTCCTGCTGAGACAGATCGCCGGCACAATGACCCCAATTCAGTGTTCACAACTAGGAATTACCCTTTTTAAATAGATGTGTGCTTTCTTATTTTACAGTAGGTCTCAACATTCAGTTTTATTCCATTCTCAAGTTCTTTTTTTAAAAAAAAAAACGTTATCTATGGAGCTGACACTGCTGAGCCATAGCCAAAAGCCTAATAAGTCATGAACCAGAAGGGTTATCTTTTTTTTTTCCTTTCAAGTAAATGGCAACATTTTATTGGCCTCTGTGAAAATGGCGGGGGGGGGGGAGGAGTGAAGGTTTTTTAATCAAAATGTTATATTCCTTCTGTATATTTTTCCTCTTTCATTTTGTGTTCAGATTGACAGAATATTCAGAATTTTTGGCATAAAATCTGAATAATGCTATGCATGCAGCATTACATTTTTAGGGATTTATTTAATTTTACTCTCAGAGTCTGGGTCAAACAAACTGACAGATATAAGAAGGAATGAATGGCATTTGCATTTAAGAAGAGTTCTGATTATAGAGAGGGTAGCAATTTCATCATGTTCCCCTTTTTGGCAGATCTCCCGTGCTATTAACAGCTGTATGACAGGGAGAAGTTCCACATAAATTTTCTCACTGACGCTTCTTCTGGAGAAAAGCAGCACCTGTGAAATTTCTTCCTCTGTAATGTATGGTTAAAATCACAGGGGCTGGCAGGAAAGAAAGATGACAGCCCATTTTCTAATGCTAATGTTACAGCAATTAAGCTTCCTTAAATCTAGGGGTTCTCCTCCTAACTGGGGAAACAAGTGCTTTCCCAGTATATTTCCTAGGGCTTGCTATTGTCCCTAATCATCCCAGCATAGCAATGTACTCAGTGGGTGACTACTGGTGTCACCCTTCTCTCTTTTTTCTTTTTGTTATGGTTGTGCGCCTCTTTGGGATAAGGAACCATTTTTTAAAAAAATTCTATGTGTGTCCAGGATTCTCTCATTGGGGTCCCTGGGATGACTCACCTCCCTTAGATCAGTGAGTGAGCTAAGATCCCCTTTTGTTCCTCCCCCACTCCCCTTTTAGGGAACCCCTAGGTGGGTTGAACATGAAAGGTTCAGCAGAGCCATGATGGGCTCACTGCCAGTGAGATCCTTCGGCATGGTCCATCTTTTTCATCTATTTTGTGTGCTCATCTTTGTCTGACAGCAGAGAACCTGTGCTTAGCCAGTCCCCCTACTGAGACTGGCATGGGACTGCTGAGACTGCTGAGACTCCATCTGACATCAGGTAGGCCAGCTCAGGTGGTCTTGACTCCTCCGATCAGAACATTTATAAGACAGTCCCTTCAGTTGTCCATCTGGAATGAAGTGATCTGCATCACTGAGAAAATGACATTACTGCCAAGAAATGTGTGATCAAACAAGAAGCAAACTGGAAAAGTTCAAATAATATTAAGGCTCCTATCAGCGCAATCCAACTTAACTTTTGTGCCAGTTTAACCAGTGGTGCAGCGAGAATGGGAGGCCCCAGAACAGAAAAGGGATTCAAATCCCCTTTAAATTCCTCTTTTGGAGGGGATTTGAATCCCTTTTCTGTTCTGGGGTCTCCCGTTCTCGCTGCGCCGCTGGTTAAACTGGCACAAAAATTAAGTCGGATTGCGCTGTATGTTATCCAAGAAAAACCAAAGCAAAACAAGAAAATTCAAAGCTGAGGCCAAATCTATCCTCGTTATCTTTAGGTAGTCGAGTACATAATATAGTATGTAGTACCATTCTGTTTGGAGAAAAAACAGAACATTCAGATAAATTTAAGTTGTATTTTCATTGCAAAGTCTATATTTTTATTATATTTTTTGTATTTGATATCTCAACTACCATTTGAAAATCTTATACTTAAGCTACTTCATCAAAAATGCAACTCCTAGAGTGCTAACTAGGAATGGGTGGTGGAGCATATGTCACAGTGCTTAAAGAACCTAACTGACTTCCAGGCCACTTCCAAGTACAATTCAAGATACTGGTGTAGACCTTTAAAACCAAGGTAGGATGGGGTTGGAGGGGGTCATCAGAACTCCCTAGGTCTGGGTTTGAAAGTGAATTTCAGAGGAACAAAAGAAGGAGCAAATTCCAAAAACTTGGTATCTGAGCCACAGCTCAAAGAATCTCAGTCCTAGAATAATAAAATGTTAGAAGGGACCTTGGAGTCATCTAGTCCAGGGGTTCTCAACAAGTGGTACTAATACCACCAGTGGTACTTCAGCTGACTGCTAGTGGTACTCAGACTGCTGGTCCACCAGAACCCTGCTCTGATGTGGCACTTTTGGTGGCCCGCTTTCGCTCATGAGAAGCTCCTGCCTTCAGCCAAGCCTCTCAGGAATGCTGAGAAGGGCCCTTCCACCTGCCCAGAGTGTCCTATCTGCATTTTCTTGCCTACGAAAACCTGGAAGTAACTGGTGATGATGTCATTGCCAGTCACTTCTGGTGGTACGCAGCAGGAAAGTGGTACTCGGACGGGAAAAGGTTGAGAACCCCTGATCTAGTCCAACTCCCTGAGCAGTGCAGGCAACTCCTACTGCATCCCTGACAGGCTCAAAAACCTCCTGCTCAAAAACCTCCTGCCTCACCATCTGTTCCCACCAATCCTTCACCGCCTAAACCACACATTTTTACTTTACCCAGCAGCCCTGGGGGGCTACTTTCTCCTCCTGCCATTAGTACCACACACCAAGATTGAAGTGTGCTGTACAATTCTTCTTCTTCTTCTTCTTCTTCTTCTTCTTCTTCTTCTTCTTCTTCTTCTTCTTCTTCTTCTTCTTCTTCTTCTTCTCTCCAAACAGGGAAAAAAGAAAAGAGGCTGATAGTAGGAGTATTTGTGAGGGCTACTTCGATTGCAGTTCTTCTACCTTTCTTTCAGCATCTTCAACAGGAAACCACTCCTATTTGTGTCATTTCCACCAGGGGAAAAGTCAAGCACCACTTTCCCATTCCCAAGCACTTCGCTTGGGGGTGAAGGGACTGGAGAGGCAACTGTAGGTGCTTTTCATTTGGATCTTTGTGAGCCTTTGAATTTCTTACAATCATTTGAACTTTTGTAGGCACATTTTTGCAGGCACATCCGGTTTCATTCACAAAGGCTCACATTTTTGTATTCACTTGGAATGAGTGCAAAAGGTCAGCTTGATTCTTCTTGAATCCTGAGATTCATGTTATTATGGGGATTGTGTTTTGTTCGGTCACATGCCTGCCATGATGAAATACAATTCATCCTCCAAATGTAATTGGGAAAGCAGAGGACACACACACACACACACACACACACACACACACACACACACACACACACACACACACACACACACAGAGTCTTAACTTTCATAGCTATACAGTCCTGAGCGCGCGCGCACACACACACACACACACACACACACACACTCAGGAGTCCAGCCCAACTCAGCACAAGTGAGGCACAACTGAGGCCCAATTGTGGCGTAACTGTGGCCTAAGATAGGGCTGAGTTAGACTGCAACTATGCCTGAGTTAGGCAGGAGGCAAGAACAGTGGGCCAACACCACCCCAGGATCAAGGCAACACTTACCTCCCAGGCAGGCAGGCTCTCCAGGCTCGGTGTCTGGCTCGGGCATGTGCAGGCCTCTTTCTGCATGTGCCAGCGTCCATCCATGGCAGCTGCCGCAGTGTCTGCCGCAGCCCGGTCGCAAAGGGGCCGGCCGCAGGCATGGGGGTTGTGCCAGTCATGTGGTGGGCGCAGGGCAGGTGACCGGTGAGCGATGTACCCGAGCCAGCCGTCACAGGGCACCCTGTGCAGTAGCCACCTACTGCAGGGGAGAGTGGCCGTCCCCTCCCTCCTGCAGAAGGGGTAGCCACCCCCAAGCCATGTTGAGGCTCCATGTGGGATTCATGTGGGGGGAGCGGGGGAGAGAAGGGAAGGAAGGGGTGGGAACGTCACACACAAGGGGGGGGGTCTCAGGATGTCTGGAACCGCCTCTGACATGACTCGCCCATGTGCTGCCTGAAGCCCTGGGCCTCCAGGGCCGTGGCAATGCCCACAAAGAAGGCATCCCGGCGTGCTTTATGCTCTGTGCCCCGGCCATGACCGAGAGATGCCTTGGCCTTGTCTGCTGCGAGCGAGAAGGGCTCACGCAGCTCATAACGCCCCCAGATGGGGCGACGTTGGCGCCTCGCGGCAGGCACTCTGGCGGGGTGAGGGGTTGCCAGCTGCCATCATCAGGGAGTGGGAGGGGAGGCAGACACACAGGCAGGCAGACAGGGGGTGCTGGGGAGGGGCATGGGTGGGTCAGAGACAGACAGACAACAAGGCTGGTGTGAGAGGGATACAGGGGGAGGGGTCTGCAGAGACCAATAGGGACACAGGGGCCACTTCGCAGATGAAGGCAATGCAGGAACGGGCGCCTCTTATGCAGACGGACCTTGGGCGGAACGGACGCCATTGACGGGCGGACCGTGGGTGGAACGGATGCCGTTGACGGGCGGACCGTACGCCGTTGACAAGCGGACCGTGGGCGGGTGAGAGCCCCGGTCGCCGAAAGGGCTCTTCACGGACGTGGCGGACGCGAGCGGATCCAGTATGGGCGCCGTGTCGCCTGTCATTGTTTGCCTGCCTGAGAGGCCCCCCAACTCCCCCCTCCCCTCTGAGCCCTGAGGGTCTGGCAGCCCCCCTGCTGTGGTCTCCCTGGGAAGGAACTGGCAGTCCCTGGATGGGATTCATGCATGGGCTTGTGTGCTGGGCACTGTCTCTTTGTGTGGGGCAGTGCTTGTGTAACATTGGGGACATGTATTTCAAGGGGCCTCTGCCCAAGGGGCATCTTTATTTTTCTGGAACATTGGCAGAGTTGGCCAGGCGAGGCTGCCAGGGGTAGGCACAGCAGCCACTCAGAACGTAGCAGCAGCAGCAGCAGGCGTGCCCCATGGACCTGGAGACGCAGGCTCTTCCCCTGTGAAACCACAGCCTGCACCATAGAAAGGGGAGGGACAGCAAGTACGACAGCCAGGGAGGTGGAGCAGCAGCAGCGCCGGCATCTGAGGGGGGTTGCAGGGCAGGCTCCCAGACCTCTGGCAGCATCGAGGCAGACGACCGTGGGGCAACCAGACTGCAGGCCCAGGGGTGTTCCCCAGAAGGTAGGTGGTAGTGGACATCCCTGGGGAGACAAAAAAACACGGGGGTGCTCCATGGCAGCTGCTGTGTGGTAGCAATCGCCATTGAAGAAATGCCAGTGTGCCGGTTGCAAAGGCCTGCAGGGAGATAAATTAAACACAGCTGAGAGGTGTGACACACATAGCATGGTCTGCGCTCCTTCCCTGGGTGTAAGGTGAGCATGATCCTGTAAGGGGAAAGGGTCAACGAGAGAGACAACAACACAACTTGTGGGTCACAACCATGGCAAACCTAGCAATACTGACCTGTCCGTTGACCCTGTGGGGAAAAGGGGGGGGGACAGCTGGTGTCTACATAAGGGTTACAGTTCCACACTCATGGCATTGTCTGCTCACATGAATACAGGCAGCTATGAGACACGACATTGGTAAACAGGCATATCATGGCAGGTTATGCAGGCAGCTATCAGACAAGACATTGGTAGAGAGGCATTTCAGAGAAGGCATTGTAGGCAGCTATCAGACAAGACATTGTTAGAGAGGCATATCATGGCAGGCTATGCAGGCAGCTATCAGACAAGACATTGGTAGAGTGGCATTTCAGAGAAGGCATTGCAGGCAGCTATGAGACAACACATTGGTAAAGCGTCATGTATCCTACCTATATTTCTATATGCAAAGAGGCAGAAGTCAGACCACATGTCAGCACGAACCCTGCTCTTACCTGCACTTACCTGCTGGTGTTGTTGCCTGTGGGGGGGAGGGGCTGGGAGAAAGACATGGGTTAGCAAACACTTGCATGGAGACAGCTGCCCAGGCACAGCTGTAAACAGTTTGGCCACAGCCAGAACAGCCCTCTCTGCCCTAGAGGGGGGCAGAGAGGAGAGAGGAGAGGAGAAGAGAGAAGTGGGGTGTTTGTGAATTTTGCCCTCCACCGACAAAGTCCCACTTTGTGGCTGCTGGGGGACAGGACCCCACGCCATGTGCTCAGAGAGAGAGAGAGAGAGAGAGAGAGAGAGAGAGAGAGAGAGAGAGAGAGAGAGAGAGAGTGGAGGGCTGGGGCTGGGCTTTGGTGGGAAAGAGGCTGGGTCGGGCTGCGTGCCGATAGGGTAACTATTTGGGTCCATGTCCAGAGTTATGCCACAACTATTCCGTTCTAACTCAGGCACAACTCAGGCGTAGGGTGTTAGAACTTTTCAGGAGAGGGCTGGAGTGGGTAAGGTAAAATGGCTCCTATGGGTCTCCTCAAATTTAAGTCCACCTTTTTTGTTGACCTAAATTTTGTGCTGCAGTTGTGCTCGAGGGGGCGTGTCGGAGCTTGCCAGTGTCTGGAATCCGACTCAAATTCGTAACCGCCCCCGTCACTCCCCCGACACGCCCCCAACACGCCCACTTTTAGGCCAAACTTAGGACGGAATAGCTCTTATGCCGAACTTAGGACTGAATTGGTCAACTTTCCTTAACCCGTCCTATGTCAGTCACAATTGCAGCACAAATTCGGCCTCTGCGGCACAATTCAGGCACAACACGAACCTAAGGCGCTTAGGCTGCAGTTGTGCCTGAATTTTGCCGCTGAGGCCTTAGGCTGGACTGGGCTGCCAGTCTTAACTTTCATAGCTATACAGTTCTGAGTGTACACACACACACACACACACACACACACACACACACACACACACACACACACACACACACACACACACGAGTCTTAACTTGCATAGCTATTCAGTCCTGAGTGTACACACCACACACACACACACACACACACACACACACACACACACACACACACACACAAACAGAATCTTAACTTTCATAGCTATACAGTCCTGAGTTTGGTTGTGCCTTGAGATTGGGGGACTTTTCGGGACACCCAAGTTGGCTCCCCTGGGCAAAGATTTTGTATTATATGCAGTTGCTTGCTGTCAATGCTCCTTATCAACTGTGAATAATCAAATCTCCATCTTTCTTCCCTGACACAGAATATGCCTCCTGGTTTGGAAATATAGAAGAATGTGAAAGTTCCCACTCTTGATTAGGCTAGTATTTGCTTTAGTCGAAAATGATTTCTCATACATTGGCTAGTGTCAGCTGCTCCAGGAAAAACAGCCTACAAACCCTCGGTAATGGACAAGTGTGCATAACTTTGTGGCAGCTGCTAACCTTAAGCAGCTGGCAGTTTGTTCATGCTCTAAAGAATGTAGGTCAGTCTCTTTTCTATACTGTACCCCAGCTAGCGTTACTTTGTATTCATATATTCAGTGTCCAAAGGGATCCTGAGATGTGCTGAAGGTTAAGGAACGAGGCCTTGGGGCAGCGGCTGACTGCATTATGCATCTTGCACCTCACTGAGAACAGTGTCAACACTTCACAAACGTTCAAGGAGAGAATCTACAGATTTACAGTTGAAAGTCCTGATCTCCCAACTGTTTTGCTTCACTTTGAGGGAGAGATGGTTGGCATTTGATTTGCTGAATGCCCCAAATTCTAAAACCTTCTTCAGCATTTAAGGTCCAAGATGACTTTTTTTTATTTCTAAAAGAAGGAATGAATATATTTCAGTTGCCACTTCAGGAAGTAGCCATAATTCAAACTGTGGTAAAAATCTGTTTTTCCCCTGATTGTTTGCCTGTTACTTTTGCCTAGAGAATTATTTTTGGATTCTTTTTAATCCTTCCACCGAGGCTTGCCCACGCACTCCCCAGTAAACACGCAAGTCAGTAGTATGGGTGTAAAGGGCCACTTTTATTAATGTAAATAACAGGAAGAGAAAGGTTAGGAGACCAGCAGCATTTAAGGCAAAGGTTAAAGCTACAGCATGCGGGCTTGAAGGCTGGTAGGTGTTTCCCAGACTCAAGGCCGCAGGGGAGCAGGCCTTTACTGTCCGCCCCTTGTAGGTGCCAGGACAGCAAGACCACTTAAGCCCGCGCTGAGCTGGAGGGCATCTAGCGCTGGCTGCGAGGTTTGGGTCAAGGCCTGCCCCGCACTGGCCACGGCGCCGGTGGGCAGCTGTGGGGTGTTAGTTCGGGGCATCCCCACCCTTGCTGCCCTGGGGTTCACACCAACATACTTACTCGAGCCTTCGTACCCGCACTAACCTGCCACAAGGGAGTGACAGCCTAGCACTTGTCGCCTCCCCACCCACCAGGGAACAGAAGGCCTCGCAGGCCCCCACTGCAGGTCTCCCAGAAAAATATTGTTACCTTCCTCTGACAAGTGGACCCCATCACCCCTGAAAAGAGAGAAGGCAGAATGCATGATGGCGGGATGAGATATTACTAGGCCGCCAGCTTGGCGTATTTATCACCCCACCACGTGGTTGCCAGTCTTGCGGGACCTTTCAACCTTAGGGATGCTATGAGCCCCCCGCCAGACCCTGCGTTGCAGGAGGTTTGACCAGGCTATCACCATCCCCAGGATCCGGTACCTTATGAGCTCCAGATCCTCATGAGTCCCGAGGCTCAGTACAGCCAGGTAGAGCCTGGGTCGCCCCACCTCCCTGTAGCCCAGCCCCCCAGGTGGATTGTCATCCCTGAGCTCAATCCTCTCCTTCCTTCCCGTGTTCCCAGAGAGGCTGTGGCAAATTCGCACCTGGTGCTATTGGCGCCGGTCCGGGATTCTGTTAAATCTCAGCATCCTAAAAGAGCTGCTAAGCCAGATGGTGCAGTAGTCTTGGGCTTTGACTTTGGTGCTATTACAGGAGGCCACATGACATGGCAGAACAGCCAGGTCCTTTTGTGAATTGTTTGTCTTCCCTCCTCGTAAAAAAACCTACTGAGATTGGCATGCAACAGCTAGTTGGGCATACAAGCTCCACCCAACCAGGGTAAGGGGTTGGTAGAGCTGCCCAAATGATCATAAACTATCTAATTAGATAACATCTGGTGACTATAAAAACATCAAGGTCATGCACAAGGATGCTTGTTTGTGTTGCCCTAGTCCAGTGATGGCGAACCATTTGGGCTTGGTGTGTCAATTTTTTTTGAAAATGCCTAACTTGACTCTGCTGGTGTGTGTCCCCCCATAACTTTTAATAGTACTTTGACTATTGCTACTTTTAATAGTAATTTTGAATTGAACTGAACTGAAAACAACTATAGAACACATTGCATTTTATTGAACATCAATTAGTGACTCAGCAATCAATTTGTTGCTGAGTTTTACTAGATAATAATTTGAAAGAGGTCTGACAAAATCCCTGTCCTAAATGTTCAAGACAAGCCTGTAAAACTTGCGAAAATGTAAGGTGTATCGGGGCCCTAGGGGAAATGCTGGCGTGTCATGCAAAATGAACTTGCATGTTGTCATAGGTTTGCCATCATGGGTGGCCGTCCGTTACCAGAGAACAGTTACTATTTTAGAGAAAAGGATACACCCATTCATCTTCCTGTATTTTGGATTCATAGATCAGACCTTGAAACAGCATAAGAACAATGAGAAGCTCTGACAAAGTTTGTTGACCACACGCTTAACTTCTTGGACAAATCTATCAGTAATAGCTACTGGTCATGTTGGCTATATTCTATGACCAGGTTCAGAGGCAATAGGTCTCTGAATACCAGTTTCAGGGGAGCAATGGTGGAAGAGAGCTGTTGCCTTCACTTCCTGCTTGTGGGCTTCCAGAGGCATCTAGATGGCCCATGTGAAAAAGAAAAATGCTGGATTAGATGAGCCTTTGGCTTGGTTCACCAGGGCTCCTCATATGTTCTTCTCGGGAAATGCAATAAATACAGATAGATTATGAAATTATATTGAATTATTTAAGCCCTGATTCTATCCCCACCACCAGTGCCAGTGAAGCATGTGCTGTATGCTATGGTGGTGAGGGCAACCCAAAGGCAAATGGGAGGTAAGTTAAAAAATTACTTACCTCTGCATAAGCCCTTAGTCTGCCTATTGTTCTCCTTGAACATAGACCAACGACTTTGGCGGTGTATGCCTGAGGAGGGAAAAGGGGAGGGAAGGTTTCCAAAAAAGGGGGTAAGATCTGGCATGTCCCATTGCCACTGCATCCACCCCTCCCTTCCCCTCCCCACCCCCTTGGTTCCTCCCCCAGAATGCCCTGTTCCTCTCCCTCCCAGCTCATGATTCAACCCCCCATGCAAGCTTACCTGCTCCCGAGCAGGTAGCTGGATGTGGCAGCAGGCCTCCGCAACCAGCATTTGCAGCAGCGGCTCCAAAATGGCCAGTGGCAGTGTGTCATGTGCTCTGCCTTATGACCAGTTATGATCTTTGAACTTTGTTCCACTGTCATAACTAACTGGGTAGGATTGGGCTCCAATGAAGGAAACAGTTAGTGCTGTTTCCTTCATTGGAGACAATGTGCAAATGAAATCCATAAGGGATTCAATTTAGGAGAGCACGGGCAGCCCAATCCTACTTAAAGATTGGGCAGCCGGCCGAGGCCATCCTCCCGATCCAGTGCTCCGCTGGATCCAGTGGAAAGTCTACTCGAGGAAGGGGACGCTCGTCCCCTTCCCCGAGTGTAATGGCGACTGGGGCCAGTAGGTCTCCTCAGATTTCCGCCTTCTTTTTGCTGATGGAAGTCGGAGGAGGCTGTGTAATGGGTCCTGCGGCCGCCTGAGTCCTCGGCCGGCGGAGCTGGGAAGGACGGTCTTGCGCCGGCCTTCCCGGCTCTAAAGTAGTCATCAAACATGCCTTACGGCATGTTTGCGACTGTTCTGGGCGGCGGACACTAGGTCCGCCACCCAGAAGTTAAGCAGGATTGCGCTCTTAATGTGTTAACTTAAAACACTTTCATTTAAAAATAAATCAGTGGGATTTGCATATTTGATTAATTCTCATCATTTGTTTTGCTATCCTGAAGAGGTTTTCTTTTTTCATCAACTGCAGCTTTCCTTTGTAAGCCTGTGAAAATGCAGAGTGGTTGTCTGCACCTGCTAATTCAGCTCTACAGCAGAATTGCCTTCCATATTCTCTTACGCCCTATTTAACACTGCACAGGTTTCAGCCCCAAGTCAGAAAAAAACTCACTTGGCATGATATCTTCTGAGAATGACAGGAATATTCCAGCTGACTTGAGGTTTTCCTGGTCACTGCAATGGAAGGAGGAGGAGAAGGAGGAGGAGAAGGCTGTCAACAGGAGCAATCTCCAGCCCTGCAGGAACTCATTGCCTGTATCAGGGAATGAATTGAGACATCGAAAACAAGAGTTAGAAACTGACTGGGAGTGTTTGTGGAGTGGGAGAAAGAGAAGAGGAAGGAGGAGGAGTGGAAAAGATAGAAAGAAAATGATTTGAATGCTTTCCAACTGCTTATTGAAATGCATTCAAAAAGATTGGTCTGCCTCATCTTGTAGATTCCAAAGAGGTAAAAATAGATGTTAAAAATCCAGTTGGGTTAAAGGAGCTAGTAAAACACTTATCAAAATCATGTCCATTCACTGCATCAAACCTCCCTCTGCCAAAGCAGTTTAATCAAAATAACTCACAGTAAGTTTTGTTGTGATACGTGGGGCAAAATGAGACATTATTAATGAGATGTGGTTGCCATCCAGAGGCGTCGCTCCGGTAGGGGCGGGGCTGTAAGTTTTGCCTAACCCTTGCCACATCGCTGAGTCCCAGTAGCGAGCAAAATTGTGAAACGATTGCTCTTTTCCTGGCCCAAAAAACGATTGAATGGCCGTAAATGAGCACATTGGCGGGCCTGCCGTCACAGGGACCTGCAAAAGAAACAAAAAAATATAATTCCTGAGGCACAGCGCTGCAATAGACACAACCTACTTGTACTTAAGCGCTGGCAAAGCTAGCCTACCTGAACCTAGGTCCCTACAGCTAACACCCACTGGGTGAGCCCCCGAAGGGGTAACATAGGTGACCCACTGGCTACAAAAGCAGACCTCGCAGGCCGCCAACACAAGGCCCTTAGACCAACGCCCTTAGGCTGCACAAGGCCTCGCAGGCCATCAGTCACACAGAGGCCTCGCAGGCCACATAGATAACAAGGAGACCAACTGGCCTGAAACACAACAAGGCCCGTGGGCAAACTTACCTGTGGCAAATACAATGTAAATTCAGAACTTGCGCACATAGCCCTTAAAGGCTACCGACCGCCATCGGCCAATGCGCTGCACCACCGCAGCCAGCAATCCAGCTTGGGTTGCAACCGAGGCTGCACCAATTCGGAAGGAATGCAGTCTGTAATCAACAGGGGACAGGCCCATCAGGAGCAAAGCTCTGTGGAAGACAGCCCGAAACTGGAAAAGTGACAGAGGCATCCCATCTCTGTGACAGAATAGAGGGCCCACCAGTGGCCCCCGCAGGAGAAGGTAGTTCTCTAAAGCTGTAACAGGGCAAAGTGAGAGATCCCGCTCTCTCATGAGCTGGATAAGTTGGCCTCTGGCCAGCTCATCAGTTCTGGACTGGCGCAACCTAAGCACAGCCATGGTCTGAGATACTACAGCATCCTCCAGCTGTAAAGCATGCTTTGAACTGTCTAACTTGGAGGTGCAAAGTACCTCACCTGGGCGAAAGGCCCCCAAAAACAAAATCAAAGAAGCAATCCTAAAAAGAACTGATTCATAAGGCGAAGCGCAGATGCTGCTGTAAGTGTTTAACAAGTGCTCTAGCATGTCAGGGGTTACAGGCTTCCTGGTATCCGCGACAGGAAAATGCCCCCTCTGGAATCCCTCCAACATTTTCTGGATTCGGAATTCAGGGGTGTGGTCTTCAAAGCCACAAGCCTTGGAAAAAAAGGCAAGGGCAGCCAAATAAACTCTTAGAGAGCGGACTGACAAGCCCCTCTCATGTAAATGCAGCATAAATAACATGATATGGTCCAGGGGAATGGGCCAAATCTCCTCTAAATCCTTGGACTGCCGGAAAAACCGGAAAGCCTGTATCTTACCCCTGTAGCTGAGGCATGTTCTGGGGGCTAGTGCAGACCAGATGACATCGTAGACTCTGGCAAACCGAGGGTCCAGAGCTACCGCGGCATGGAGTCCGGGTCCTGATGAGCCCAAGGGGCGAGTTCCGAAAACGCTCCTCCTGAAAGAGAGAAAGCAAATCGGCAATTTCATTATGAACCCCAGGGACGTGCCAAGCAAGAAAAAGGGGTATTCAAATGTAAACACGTAGAACAAATGCCCGCACAAGGTGCATAACCCTCTTAGATCTGGACGTCTGCTGGTTGACAACAAAAACTACAGCTTGGTTGTCACACCAGAAACGTACCGTGGAGTTGGCAAACTCCTTGCCCCAAATAAAAACAGCCACTACAATAGGGAATAATTCCAGAAAGGTGAGGTCAACAGTGACCTCCGCGGGAAACCAACTAGGGGGCCACGGTGCAGCGCATCAACGGCCCCTGAAGAACATGCCAAAGCTGGAGCTCCCGGCAGCATCCGAGTGGACCTGAAGCTTGGCCTCCAAGAGCTGCTCAGACCTCAAGAAGGAAACACTGTTAAAATCTTGCAAGAATTCTAGTCACATGTGCAAATCGGCGCACATGAAACCTGAAACCTTGATATGGTGGTGTTGGAGCTTCAGCCCTGCCATGGCGTCACAGAAACGCCGTAGGAAGGCATGCCCGGGAGCTACAACTTAGGTGGCAAAATTAAGATGGCCAACTAACACCTGCAGCTCCCTAAGCGTTAACTTGGAAGCAGAAACGGCAGAGGAGAGTAGATCCCTCAAGACAGAGACCTTATCAAACGGCAGCCTGGAACAGGCTGCCACTGAGTCAAGCTCCACACCTAAGAAGGTCAGTTACAGCCCAGTCCTATGCAAGTCCACCCAGGCTCCACTGAATTCACTCCCAGGAAAGTTAAGGACTGTGGCCTAAAAGAATTCTCCCAGTGTTGTGATTAAGTATATATATGCTAGGGTAAACAGTGAAGAGAAAGGAACACTATCACCCACTGAACTCAGAGGGAAACAAAAGACAGACACAGAGCCACAAGAAAGAAAGAGCAAAGGCTGCAAAGTAAGCTCAATAATAAGGGCTCTGAGGTAAAGGAACAAAAAAATTATGAGCGGAGAGAAAGACTGAGGGAAAGTGGCTGCCCCTTCAAGACAAGCCAGCAACAACATATAACTAGAGGGAGGGAAAAGGGGGCTTTAATCTCTGGAGAGAAAAGACTGAGGGGACGTGGCAAGGGCCTCCAATCGGGAAAGAAAATTACTCGTGTCAAAACCTTTGGTCCTTCCTTTTTTGGGCATTATTGAAGTAAATGTGACACCCAGGATATTATGAATTATATGTGAATGTGAGTCTAATTTTCAACAGTAGGACACACGTTGGTGGGGGGGTCACTGCACGCACCCCACAGAACACGAGAAGGTGGGGGGACGATTCCTGTGCCCCACTTGAAGCGTGGTGTGGGGACTAAAACCCACGCCCACAAGCTGCTCCTGAGCAAAGGGGCTTAGAAAAACCCGCGCCTCACCTCCTCGGCGTTGGGGGGAGTTGCCGACCGACGCCCCAGGCTGCTCCAGACAAGAGGGTGGGAGAACCCGCAGGAGCCCATGATGCTATGGCCAGCAGCTAATGCTAGCCGGCTCTTCGGGCGCGAACCGCGCCACCAAGCCACTCCGTCTGGCACAACCTAAGTAGGCCATGAGCCTCGCTGGGGAGCCACACCACGAGGCTCCTTACAGCACCACGATCAGAGATGGGACTGAGGAGAGCAAGCACGATGCTTGCTCTGCCCACCCTCAGTCCCGCCCGAAGACAAGCAGCAGCCAATTGGCTGCTGCCAGCACAAGCCCCATCCGGCTGGAGTGGGGCTGGCCGGGGCAACAATCGGCAGCTCCGCGAGGCGGGCCGCTGAGCCTTATGTTGCTGCACCATGGAAACCCATGTTCTGGTGACACACAGTGCTTTATGGCTGTTGCAAAAGGTGACATGCCATAAAGCACGCCTGAGCCACCGCTGCAAGCAGGGAGCGGCTAGAGCTGTGCACCAGCAGCCCGCCAAGGAGCCCTGGCGCTGGTAAGTAGGCACAGGGGGGAGAAGATGGGGAGGGCGGAATGGGATGGGGAGGGAGAAGAATAGGGCAGAGACTGGCGATATCGGCGGCAGTGGCGCCACCAATATCCTATCTCTGTTCCCAGTCTGTATCCGCCTTCCTGGGATCACTTGGACTTGCACCAGAAAAATAGCTGGAGCAGGTCTGAGTTGACCCATTTGGGCAGTGAAGGCTTACCCCTAGACAAGGGAGCACCCTTACCCCTGGGAATGCCCCCCTGCTGGACACAGCATGCACTCCGGTGGCACAGCTGCATCGGCGGGTGGGGGGAATTTATCTAGGACTGGGCAGTAAATCTATGCCACAATATTGTGGCTTCTCCATAAATTTCTAAGCCAGTGGAATCCCCGGGATGTAATGGACAAGCATGTATGGATATACTGTATTTCTTCAATTCTAAGACGCATGTTTTTTCCCAATTAAGCACTTCAAAAAATGGGGTGCATCTTAGAATCGAAGGTCTCCAAAAAGCACCCCAAAATGCTATCTTCTTACTTGCCGGGGCTTGGGGGGAGCTTCAGGGAGGCCTGCGCGGCCCTCTGCAGGCCTCCCCGATCTTCAGTTGGGTGAAAAACAGCAATTTTCGGCCATTTCCGGGTTTCACGAAAACCAGAAATGGCCAAAAATCACCGTTTTTTGCCGAACTAAAGATTCGCAGAGGGTCGCGCAGGTCTCCCTGAAGCTCCCCCAAGCCCAGGTAACAAAGGAAATGGCACTTTCTGGTGGGGCCAGAAATGCTAAGCAAAGGCACTCAGTCATCGTCAGCTGCAGCGCTGGACATGCTGGGGAGAGTTGGTGCTGAGCAGGTAGAAGGGAGGTGAGTCTTACAATCGATGGATTTTTTTTTCCCCTGCTGGTGGTACTGAAAGTACAGGTGCGCCTTAGAATCGATGGCGCCTTAGACTCGAAGAAATACGGTACACGCCCCTATTAACCCTATTGCTGAAGAGACACACAGCCCATTCCAACCCAACTCCTCTCCAAGTCAGGCATAAGTGTGGCCTAAGTGCAGCCTAAGTTAGGCAGAAGTTATGCCTGAGGTAGGTCAGAGTTATGCCTGAGTTAGGCAGGCTGCAGTTTCTGTGGCCCAGCACCACCCCAGGATCCAGGCAACACTTACCTCCCAGGCAGGCAGGCTCTTCTCCAGGCTCGGTGTCTGGCTCAGGCATGTGCAGGCCTCTGTCTGCATGTGTCAGCGTCCATCCATGGCAGCTGCTGCAGGGTCTGTCGCAGCCCGGTCGCAAAGGGGCTGACTGCAGGCAGGGGGGTTGCGCCAGTCATGTGGTGGGCGCAGGGCAGGTGACAGGTGAGCGAGGTGCCCGAGCCAGCTGCCACAGGGCACCCTGTGCATCAGCCACCTGCTGCAGGGGAGAGTGGCCGTCCCCTCCCTCCTGCAGAAGGCGATGCCACCCCCAAGCCACGTTGAGGCTGCACTGGGGGGTGAGCGGGGGAGGGAAGGGAAGGGGAGGGGGGTGGGAACGTCACACACAAGGGGGGTCTCATGAGGACTGGAACTGCCTCTGACATGACTCGCCCGTGCGCTGCCTGAAGCCCTGGGCCTCCAAGGCCGGGGCAATGCCCACAAAGAAGGCATCCCGGCGTGCCTGCTGCTCTGTGCCCCGGCCAAGACCGAGAGATGCCTTGGGCTTGTCTGCTGCGAGCGTGAAGGGCTCACGCAGCTCATCACACCCCCAGATGGGGTGACGACGGAGCCTCGCGGCAGGCGCTTTAGCAGGGTGGGGGGTGGCCAGCAGCCATCATCAGGGAGTGGGAGGAGAGGCAGACACACAGGCAGGCAGACAGGGGGTGCTGGGGAGGGGCATGGGTGGGTCAGAGACAGACAGACAGACAACAAGGCTGGTGGGAGACAGATTCTGAGAGAGGGGTCTGCAGAGACCGATAGGGACACAGGGGGCGCTCCGCAGATGAAGGTGATGCATAAACAGGTGCCTCTTATGCAGACAGACTTTGGGCGGAAGTGACTGCATTACAGGCGGACCTTCGACGGAGGCGCCTGCATTACGGGCGGACCTTCGACGGAAGTGCCTTCATTACTGGCGGACCTTGGACGGAGGCGCCTGCATTACGGGCGGACCTTCGACGGAGGTGCCTGCATTACGAGTGTACGCCCTGGCTGTCACTGTTTGCCTGCCTGAGAGGCCCCCCTGACTCCCCCCTCCCCTCTGTGCCATGGGGGTCTCGCAGCGCCCCTGCTGGGTTGTCCCAGGGAAGGCCGTGGCAGTCCCTGGATGGGACTCATGTAGGGGCTTCAGTGCTGGGGGCTGTCTGTGTGTGGGGCAATGCTTGTGTAAACACTGGGCACATATGTTTCACTGGGGCTCTGCCCGAGGGGCATCTTTATTGTTCTGGAACGTTAGCAGAGATGGCCAGGCGAGGCTGCCACGGGTAGTCACAGCAGCCAATCTGAAAGCAGCAGCAGCACACCTGCCCCATGGACCTGGACATGCAGGCCCTTCACCTGTGGAACCATAGCCTGCTCCATAGAAAGGGGAGGGGCAGCAAGTACAACAGCCAGGGAGGTGGAGCAGCAGCAGCGCCGGCAGCTGAGGAGGGTTGCAGGGCTGGCTCCCTGACCTCTGGCAGCAGCGAGGCAGACGACCATGGGGCAACCAGACTGCAGGGCCAGGGGTGCTCCCAGGAAGGTAGGTGATAGTGGACGTTCCTGGGGAGACAAAAAACAAGGGGGAGTTACATGTCAGCTGGTATGTGGAAGCAGTCGCCATTGAAGACAAGCCAGTGTGCCTGTTGCAAAAGCCTGCAGGGAGAGAAATAAAACACAGCTGATCAGTGTGAGACACATAGCATGGTGTGAGCTGCTTCCCTGGGTGTCAGGGGAGCATGATCCTGTAAGGGAAAAGGGTCAAAGAGAGAGACAACAACACAACTTGGGGGTCACTACCATGCCAAACCTAGCAATACTGACCTGTCAGTAGACCCTGTGGAGAAAAGGGGGGAGGGGAACAGCTGCTGTCTACATAAGGCTAACAGTTCCAGACTTGTGGCATTGTCTGCTCACATGACTACAGGCAGCAATCAGACACAACAGTGGTAAAGAGGCATGTATCCTATATATCATAGCAGGCAAAGCAGGCAGCTCTGAGACAAGACATTGGTAAAGAGGCATATCATAGCAGGCTATGCAGGCAGCTATGAGACAACACATTGATAGAGAGGCATGTCATGGCAGGCTATGCAGACAGCTATGAGACAACACATTGGTAAAGAGGCATGTATCCTTCCTATATTTCTAAATGCAAAGAGGCAGCAGTCAGACCACATGTCAGCACAAACCCTGCTCTTACCTGCTGGTGTTGTTGCCTGTGGGGGGGGGAAGAGGGGCTGGGAGAAAGACATGGGTTAGCAAACACTGGCATGGAGACAGCTGCCCAGGCACAGCTGTAAACAGGTTGGCCACAGCCAGAATAGCCCTCTCTGCCCTAGAGGGAGGCAGAGAGGAGAAGAGAGAAGTGGGGTGTTTGTGAATTTTGCCCTCCACCGACAAAGTCCCACTTTGTGGCTGTGAGGGACAGAACCCCACGCCACGTGCTCAGAGAGAGAGAGAGTGACTGGAGGTCTGGGGCTGGGCTTTTGTGGGAATGAGGCTGGGTGGGGCTGGGTGCTGATAGGCTCCCTATCTTAGGCATAACTCTGTCGGTTTCCAGACCTAGCAGGCCCAACTCCGTCCTAACTCTGACCTAACTCAGGAGTAGGGTGTTAGAAATTTTCAGGAGAGGGCTGGCTTAGGTAAGGTAAAATGGCTCCTATGGGTCTCCTCGAATTTGGGTCCACCTTTTTGGTTGACCTAAATTTTGTGTCAGCATTTGTGTTGGAGGGGGCGTGTCTGTGCTTGCCAGGGTCTGGAATCCAACATTAATTGGTTGCCGCCCCCGTTACACCCACGGTCCGCCCATGTTCCGCCCACTTTTAGGTCAACTTTAGGTCTGACTTGTGCTGCTTAGCCCTTGGGTTGGAATGGGCTGTTCTTAGTCCGTTGGTCGTAACTTCGACCTAACTTTGACCTAAATGGTTGCATTCCAGACCTAACTTCGACCTAAACGACTTAGGCTGACTTTAGGTCTGACTTGGGCTGCTTAGCACTTGGGTTGGAATGGGCTGACAGGCATCTCAGATGTGCATTGCTGCCACATGCACAAGGAACAGCTGTCTAGAATATGTGAGTGTAAAATTATGCATAAATCTCTTATCTCTTTAAAGTTATATGAAATTTAGGACCCAGGTCAAAGCCCCATGACTGCATCAGTATTGTCTTCACGTAAATAAATGGGAGTTTTTTTTATGTTCACGTGGCTTTCAATCTTACTCTAGATCTGTAATGGTTAAAAAAACATGTTTTACATTTCGGACACATTGTGTTTTTGAAAGTAGCTAACTATCCAGTCGATATAAAGAGTGAGGCAATCACATTAAGTGTGATAATGGCACCACCAACTCATTATCGCTTATGCATTAATAATCATACATTAACCTATTAAACCTTTCTTTTTTCACAGAAACTGCAGCTGCTGGAAGAAGCAAGAGCCTTTTTGGTGGTATGAATGAAACAATTCGAACGCCGGTGGAACGAGCATTCCGCCAGTGGTGACTGCCTTATGGCAGTTGCAAAAAGGCCTCTGACAGTGCTTGGAGGAAACTGATGCACAATTAATGCAGCTCAAGGTATGTAACAATTCAAAGCTGCATAAGATCCTTTATAAACAGGTCCTAAATCTAAGGAACAAGTGCACTTAACTGATGCTTAACATGTGCTATAACAAGCCTGAGATCAATTAACACATTTATCAGCTGACAGTCATTAATTTTTTTGCCCTGTTTTAATTGCAGCGAAATTACCTGCATCATGGTTGCCTTTACAAATGTTAAAGTATTTAACATAAGTGTAACATAACATATCGTAAGTATTTAACATAACATTGCAGTTCTCAATAATTCAAGTTAATACATAAAGCAAACATACATCTATGTAAGCTATTTTGATTCAATTGTAGGAGTATTTGCCATATAACAGAAGCAATGATTTTACACAGATTTGTAGAGCAGCAGATGCTAAAGAAAATATTATGCATATTTGAATTATTATACCATATAGTTAGTTTGCACATTTTCAGTTGGTCGTTGGACTACATTTAAAAATGGGCTGCTATTATCAACTATTTCAACTTTGCTATAAAGCAGTTGTCATGCAGGTTTTGAACATGTAACATAAGATATATACGTACTATCAGTTATTGCCACTCTTATTTGCAAGAAATTCCCATTTAATGTTATAATGCTGAGTCTCTGAGTTCTGGTAAATAACTCTCACAAGGAAGCAGTAGTGCAGTTGGGCCAGCCGGTACCCGGGGCCTCCACCCCATGTCCGGAGCGTCACTCCGTCAACATGTCCGGAGCGTCCGGAGGGCGACGCGGGGGGGAGCCAGGTCGTTTCCCCCCCGCGTCGCCATGTCAGAGCGTCACTACGGTGACGCGCGCCCCCTGCCCCAGGGTGACGCGCGTCCTAGTGACGCTACTGGCGCTCACAGTGGTGATGGTCCAGAGTGTTCATCCTCCAGAAAGACATGATCCTTGTTTTATCTATAATGCAGTGCCCCCAACACTGTGGCTGCCTTCAACGATGGAGGCATCATGTTCTAGGTAAACAAAGATGGCAGCAGATGCCAGTGCCATTGCCTGCTTTTTCATGCCACTCAGTGAAAACTCTGCACATGGCCCAGAGCTCTCAGGGACCTGATGTTCACATTGAATTTGTTGTTATTCTTAATTTTGCCACAGACACCCTACAAGACTCATTACCCACATTACTTTTGAGGGATTATATTAGGAGTATATAGCTTGCACCCCATGTGAGTCACCCGTTCTTCAACTACACATGTTGAACTGTTGCATGACTCAAGGCAGAACAACTGCTCTTTGCTCATAAATGGATAAAGTTTTGATGATGCTGTGCTGAGAGCCCAGTGATACATACTTTCAATTCTCTCACCTATATGTTCCACATCTCCTTCTGAGATTTAAGAAGAACAATGTAATGTATTAATGAAACAATGATCTCCAAATTCATCTAACGGCTTTTTCCAATATCAAGGGTCTCCAGGTACTACTAGAGTTTCATTACCTCTATTAGTTTACAGTAGCAGTTTGATTGTTATTACTCTATCAAGTATACTTCAAGGGTGGGAAAATATCCCCAACTGATGTCAAGTCATAAGATATTAAACCATCAGCAAGACAATGTTCCTCTGTTTCTGATTAAGAAGCATGTTTCCAACCTGTACTTTAGTAAATTTACATCTCAATCGTACTGAAGTGCCGCTGGAACATGTGTTTTGCTGAAGCTCAGGAAACTGGCACACCACCGGGAAGGCCGAAGACTTCCCCCATATAGCGGTGGAGCAACAGAGTCCCACTGGAACAGTTACACCCTGCATAGGGAGCGAAATGGGGTGGAGGAAGGGCGGGGAGGGGGTTGAATGGGGCGGGGAAGGACAGGAGGAGATGGGGCAGGGGGTGGGCAGATCTGGCCCAGGAGGGGGCAGGTTCTGTGGTGCCGCGTGCTGAATCAATAATACCTTCCCAGGCCTGATCCACCTGCATGGATCATCTCGGACTTGCGCCAGCGATATTGCTGGTGCGGGAGTTGACCTGTTGCAGCTACTGGAGCTTACCTCGGGGCAAGGGAAAAAATATCCCCTTACCCCGAGGAGACCTCCAGCAGCCAAAAAGCTCATGGGGGTGCAGCGTAGCCCACACCAGTGCCGCTGCGTCGCTGCACAGGGATTTAGATCAAATTGGGCTGTTAGAAGTGGAAATGATATGACTATTGACAATGAATATATTTAATTTCAAGCTTCTAAAATACAGCTCCTAGAAATGGCAACATTTTAGCAGTATTGAAGCCAGTGCTTTGACTGAGAACACACAAAAATAGTTGAGTGTTAGGCACAAGACAACCTAACCTGTCCAGCCTTCTCTCTTCATCTCTAATATTATGCAAAGCATATTTAAAAGGCTCTTCAAAACGTTTGCTCCTGTTTAATGTAGTGCTACAGGCAAGGAAAAAGTAGCTACTGCCTTAACTGCATTGGATGCCACTGCCAGGTCTGCGAAAACACTCAATATACACCTTTCCCTCTTTATACCTATCTAATCCAGGGTTTCTCACCCCCTTTCCAGCTGAGTACCACCTCCGGCACCACTCTCCTGCTGCGTACCACTGGAAATGATTGGTGATGACATCATTGCCAGTTTCTTTCAGGTTTTCAGGTTTTGGAGGTCAGAAAATGCAGGTAGGAGGCTCTGGGCAGGTGGGAGGGCCCTTCCCAGCATTCCTGAGAGGCTCGGCCAAAGGCAGGAGCCCCTCAGGAACAAAAATGTGCCGCTGAAAGCGCCGCAACAGAGTAGGGTTCCTGTGTTCCAGTGGTCCGAGTACCACCAGCAGTTGGCCGAAGTACCACTGGTGGTACTAGTACCACTGGTTGAGAACCCCTGATCTAATCTGTTCCTGAAATCAGCCCTTATAGTGAAAATCTGGATGAGAAGTTCAATTATTACATTAATTTCAATGGGAAAAATTCTAACTTGTTCCAAAGCCAATCCAAGGTCATCCCAAAAATCACCGTAAATGCCTAATAGCATAAGGGAAAAGTTCTCATGACACAGTAAAATAGAATAAATAACATTCAATAACATTATGCAGCATCAATCAAGTGTTAAAGTTGACAATGAAAATGTTTCAGAAGTTCTAGCATCACATAATGAGGTTGCTAACTATGAGCAACTCTCTTACGTTTTACCTGTTTTTCCACTTTTCCCATGATTTTTTTCATCTTCTTCTGTTCTCTAGGACCCATATTCACAAATTCTGTGTCTCGTATCATGTGCAGTTATGCTTCCAGTCCAAATTCTCATGATCAAAAAGTAAGTTCAGACATCATAGATGACATGAAATTGGCTGGCAGTATATTCAGGACAGATAAAAGAAAGTACTTCTTCACACAACACACCACTAACATATGGACTATTCTACTGCAAGCTGTGATGGCCACTACCATAGATGGCTTTGAAAGGGGTTTAAAAGATACTTCTGTGTCCATTTAACAATATGCCAATGGATATCAGTTGCTGGAAGAGGTCTACTTTTGGTTTCCCAAGAGCTTCTGGTTGGCCACTATGGGAAGTAGGAAGGATGCTGGGCTAGATGAACCCTTACAGCCCAATCCAGCACAACCTTGGGTCGGCCGAGTGTGCACTCTGCCGGCCCAAGGAGACACAAATGTGTCATAAATTATGTTTGTGGCTCCTTGCAAGTAAGCAGCGGACCTCAGGTAGGTCATGCGCCAGTTGGGCCGACCTGGGCTGGGAGGGATGGGGCTATCAGTGCTGGATTGTGCTGATATCCTATGCCCTGTCCCAGCCCGGGCCAGCCTTGCACGGCCTCCCCAGATGCACGCCAGCTCCAAGGCTGGCATGCACCGAGGAGGCCCATTGCGGCCGTGCTGCTTACACTGGGGGAATGGGACAAACTTCCCCTTCTCCCAAGGTGAGCCCGGGCCACACAGGTGCAGCTCGCAATGGGCCTAGGATGCAGCAGCCGGCCCTTTAGGTCGGCTGCTGCATCTTAGGCAGGATTGGACTGTTAGTATGATCCACCATGGCTTTTCTTACATTCTTACAGTACCATCCTATGAACGTTTACTTGGAAGTAAGTTCCACTACAGTCAATTGTCCTTTCTCACTGCTTTTTCTCATGCATCTCACATCTAAGCATATCTACTTAGAATTACATCCTAATGAGTTTGTGCTTAATCTGTAATAAGTGTACTTTCAGCCTCGGATATTCTATGTGCCTAGGAAAGCATTGCAAGGAATGTTTTTTTTTCCTTAAGTTCTTGATCTGAACAGTACACTAAAAGAAGTAATTTTATCCATACCTCCTAAGCATTTTATAGATCCAATAAAGCAGAGTACGTAAATTTTGTTTTATTGTTGAGTTGATCACAGTTATAAAAGTTTATCACTGAAACCAGTAGTAAACTTCAAAGAGCTTAAACATAGGAAACAAGCAAACAGAAAAAGCAAAGTCCACTCACTGTACGTTAAATAACATCACTCACAGAGCAATCTTATCCAACTTATCCAACTTACACCACCGGTGTAACCAGTGGTGCAGCGAGAACGGGAAGCCCCAGAACGGAAAGGGGATTCAAATCCCCTCCAAAGGGGGATTCAAAGGGGATTTAAATCTCCCCTCCCCTCCAAAGCCTCCCACCCTGCTCTCCCTTGCTGGTTACACCAGTGGTGTAAGTTGGATAGGATTGCGGTCTTAAACACTTTCTCATGGCAATGAGAAATAGCTGACAGATTTGGAGTACAAATTATTAGCAAGTGACAGTAGTTTTACTTTCACATGGAAGAAAGAAAAGGTAATAAAAATAAATGCCTTAAAATGTGCCATAATCAGAGCATTGCAATAAGCCTAATTTGTTAACCACCCAAATGCTATGCAAGGTACAAATTCATTAGCGTCATTCTACAATAGTGATGCATCCTAAGTGGTGATAATGTGCAAGTTATAGAGCTTCTGTTCCCATTATTTCTTAAGAAATTGCTCGGAAATGGTGTAATTATTTTAGGAAGAGCTTGATCTCTAATTGTACAACGATATTATTGATTTCTGTTAATGATGAATTTCCAGTATCCTTATTCTCCCAATTAGCATGACTTGGATTATCTTGCATTGGTCTCTCTTGCTTCACAGGCTGATCAGAAGTGTTTTGCAAAACGCTTATTATTTTAAGGTACATGTTTATTTTAATGTTGTAAGCCGCCTTGAGTGCCCTTGCTGGGAGAAAGGTGGGATACAAATTCTTTAAATAAATAAATAAATAAATAAATAAATAAATAAATACACCAGGATGGTGTAGTGGTTTGGGAGTCGGACTTAGACCTGGAAGATCCAGGTTCAAATCCCCGCTCAGTCACGAAGCTTCCTGGGTGACCTTGGGCCAGTCACTATCTCTCAGCCCCACCTACCTCACAGGGTTGTTGTGAGGACAAAAAGGAGGGGAGGAAATATGTACACCACTCTGAGCTCCTTGGAGGAAGGGTGGTATAAAAATGTGAAAAATAAAAATAAATAAAATAATAAATATCCCTGCAAAACGATTGCAATGTCAGTACTATGGTGGTATAATGTTCTGTTTTGATGTCTTTCGTCTGGGGGTCTGGCTTCTGGTCTTAGGATCAGTTGATATCTGTGAAGGTGAACACATTTTAAGCTTCTGAAGAGTTGTAATTTAGCACAGGCCAAGTTGTGTAATATTTTGGCCACCTAATGCGAAGAGAGGACTCTCTGGAGAAGACTCTGATGCTGGGAAAGATTGAAGGCAAAAGGAGAAGGGGAAGGCAAAGGATGAGATGGTTAGACAGCATCACCGATGCAATGAACATGAAAATTAGCGAACTCAGGAAGATAGTGGAGGACAGGAAGGCCTGGCGGGATATGGTTCATGGGATCACGAAGGGTCGGACACACAACAAAAAAGTTGTGTGGTGTTGATCCATTGACTAAGCTCCTATATCAGACACCTACCCCACTGCATGCTGGAAGGCTGGATTCCATCAAACATTCTGTGCTAGTGTAACCCCATGTTTCAGTCCATAGCTGGCTATCTTAACTTTCTGACTTAAAAAAAGTTAAACCAGTGCCGTAAATTGGATAGGATTGAGCTGAGTTACACCAGTGGCGTAAGTTGGATAGGATTGCGTTGCCAAATGGTTACGCTGCGCTAAAGGATCCCACAAAGAAAGAAGTCCTCCAATGACTCCACTGGTAGAAAACAGCAACTGGAACAGAGCTCCAAACGTGCATGCACAATCAGTGATGACTTGAGGCACACTAAAGAAAGAAGACGGCAGGCAGCTGCAATGGCTGCTAAGCTCTGTCCTCTTGCATAAAGCCAGTGGCGTTGCTCCAGGGGGGCGGAGCTCTAAGTTCCGCCGCGCTCCAACCCTCCTTTACGCAGCGGCACGAGTCAGCCCGTCCCCCTCGTCTTCGGAGCCATTCAAGGCGGTGAAAGCAACGCGCAGGGAGTCTTCTGCATGTTGCTTTCGCTGCCCTGAAAGGCTCCGAAGGCGAGGGGGATGGGCCTCCTCGTGTGGGCGTGTAATGTTGGGTCAGAGCGCAGCGGAACTTAGAGCTCCATCCCACCTAGAGCAATGCCACTGCATAAAGCACCCAATTGGGTGTGAGATAGGCTCCCTTGCCTTGTTTTTATGGCAGGGCAGGGCAAAAATGACCCTGCTGCTGAGAAGGGGGCAGGGGTGGCATTGTCTTTCCTTTCCAGATGTTTGTGGCTATATCTTTCTCTCTCATATTTTATTCTGTTTCCAACAAGAAAAATACCCAAACCACAGCACACAAATTATATTAGAATTATTACCAAGAACTGAACAACAGAACATAATTTTCTAACATCACTATAATGTTTTCCCAAACTTGTCAAATTACAAGGCGTCTGTAATTCATAAGTACATAACCTATCACTATGGGTAGCAGCAGAATGGTGACAATTAATGGTGCACAGCAAAAAATATAATTGTAAGGTAGAATTTGACTTTGTAGACTATTCACAGTCTAGGTTTTCCTGGCATCTAAAACATTTGGGAGAAATACATTGCAAAAGAAAATTCATTACTTAGCAATCTTTTAGATCGAATTTTGCTAATTTAATTTTATGGCAGCAGACTTAATAGGTTTTAGATCATGTTAGTCACACCTAGAATGCTGTATGTGAGAAGTCAGGTTGGTCAATAATTAGGACTACTTGGTCTTAAGCAGTAAACGGCAACTGGAAGGGAACACTCTCACACTTGCACATCAACAAACAAATTGCTTAATTCAAGGTACCGTTGGAAGGAAATTCGGCTGTTGGAAAAGTGATCATCTGACAGAACATCAGGCTTCCAGCAGCTCCATTTACAACACCTGCATTTCATAAAGTACATGTAAAGAAATTAAAGTTACTACAATTTCTAAAATGTTCAAAGGAACAAATGGGAAACAACATAAAGTGAGGGGCATTCCCTTACTTCTGGATAAGCCTGCTGATTGCCAATAGGTTTCCTCGGACCTGCACCAGTCCTTGAACTGGTGCATATCTGAGGAAAGGGGGCATGTTGGGAAGCAAAGAGGGGGATAGGTTGCTGGCACGGATCTCATGCGCCAGAACACACCTTCTTCTGCCTCTGTCACAACTCCCTCCAAGCTCAGCGCAAAAGAGCAGCACATGGGAAACAAGTGATTGCGGTTTGGGAGCACCATGTTATGATGTCCACCACAAGACACAGTGACTGTTTTGAGTGTTTCTAGATATGTTTTATTTCCAAAACAAGGTGGTGGTATTTTCATTGACAGTGCTACGTGTAAGAACTATTTTTTGTTCAGCAAAACTGCAGGTTTTTTTGTTCAGCAAAATTGTGTCTGGCTTGTTGCAATCTATTTTTTAAAATCTCCTGTAATAAGTTGATCACAGTACAATTTTCAAATACAGGGTCAGGAGGGTGAAGGTTGGGTGGCTTCTGAACAGATTAGGTTGCACTGCATACCCAGATGTTACCCATGGTGATTTTCCTGAATTCTTTTATAGTCTTTGGGCATCACGAGATTTGGGTGCCAACATCTTGGATCACATGAGATTTCATGATCCAAGAGATGATGCCTGCACCCGGGTAAGTTAAAAAAAAAGAAGATGGTGGCGGCGGCGCTGTCATTTGCATCGGAAAACCGGCCCGGGACTTTCCCGGGAATGGAGGGCCGATTTCTGGGACTGTCCCGGTTTATCCGGTACGGACGGCAGCCCTACGTATAGGGCTTTAAAGGTCAAAACCAGCACTTTGAATTAGGCCCGGAAACGAATCGGCAGCCAGTGCAGCCGTTGGAGAAGCGGCCCGACAGAGTCGAACCGCCTAACTCCAGTGACTACACAGGCCATCACATTCTGCACTAATTGCAGTTTCTGCACCGTCTTCAAGGGCAGCCCCACATAGAGCGCGTTACAATAATCTAATCGCGATCTCACCGTGGCATCGATCACCGTGGTCAGGTCTGCACGATCCAAGTATGATCGCAGCTGGCGCACCAGTAGTATCTGGGCAAAGATCCCCCTGGCCACAGCCGCCACCTGCGAATCCAGGAGCAGCTGCAGATCCAGGCGGACCCCCAAGCTGCGGACCTGCTCCTTCAGAGGGAGTGCAACCCCATTCAGAGCAGGACGATACTCTAGTACCTGCATTGTGGAGTACCGGACCAGGAGAACCTCTATCTTGTCCAGATTTAATTTCAGCTTATTAGCCCTCATCCAGGTCCCAACCGCCTCCAGGCAGCTCTCCAGAACCTCAACTTTTCCCCTGGATTCAGGTGAAAAGGAGAGATGGAGCTGGGTTTCATCAGCATATTGATAGCAGGCTGGCTTTTTGATAGATGGCTTTTGACAGATGTAAATGTCGATGACCCACTGGGGCTGTTTGTTTTAATGGTTTTAATTGTTTTAATTCTTGATTTTAAATGTATATATGTATTTTAATGTTTTTATTGTAAGCCGCCTTGGTTGCCCTTGTGGGAGAAAGGCGGGGTATAAATTCTATAAATAAATAAATAAATTAGCACCCAACTCCAAATCCCCGGATGATACACATATCAATTCAGGGTTGTCGTCCCCCCCCCCCATTACATTAAAATATACAATCTGTCTTTCAAACAATTTCTTACTTATCCATTTATTACACAACTATTTTCAGTCATCTCAGAATCTCTATATAAACCAACAAGAAACCTCTGGAAATGTATTCTTGTGCTGAATTATTGACTCTTACGTGTCAGTCGTGCTGCGAACAAAACAAAGATGCATGGAAAGCCCAAGACACAAAATACCAGGAGGGTGATAAACTGTGAGTGTTCAAAGAAAAAAGTGGCACTAAAAACAACAAGTCAGAAATATCGAACCTCATCTCTTGAAACTCATAAAAAAACCCCGTTCTTTCCACAATTACGTTTTATGAAATTTTACTATTTTTTTTCTCATTTGCTGTATTCCATCACATGGCTTGTCATTCCCTACCTTCCATGAATGTAACACATTTCTTTCGTCAAGGGCATCAATACTTAAAGCAAGATTGCCATTTTATATTTCAGTAGTGTAGATGGTATATCTTTTGTCTCAGGGTGATAGACCAATTATTGGATTCTTGCACGTTTAAAATATGAAAGGCAATTCTCTTGTTGTGGGGTCATTTTGTTGTTTCTTTTTTATATACAAATCATGCGTATAGAATAGGTTAAAGTTTTAGCCCACTCTATTCTCAGCTTTAGAGCATTTATTTTAAAAGTCTGTTGAGAAACTGAGGACCCAATCCTATCCAATTTTCCACTGTCAATGCAGCCATGCCAATGGGGTGTGTGCTGCACCCTGCAGTGTGTGTGTGTGTGGGGGGGGGGCAGTCAAGAAGGCCTTCACAAGGTAAGGTGACATTTGTTCCCTTACCATGGGGCAGCATTACGGCTTCATTGGAGCAGGGATGTTGGATAGGATCGGGCCCAAAGACACAATTGAAATAATCTGTGTATGGGATGGCAGTGGGGTGTATGTGTGTGGGTTCACCGGAGTTAAATGCATACACCTGTGGGCTGGGAGGAAATTGTTTTTTTAAACAACCAGATATTCAGAAAAAGTGTCGTCAAGACTGACATATGGGCCCTCAGTTTCAGCTACTAATAACATCTCCTGTGGAATAGTGCTTCTTACTGCATCAGTACTTATCTGTATCAGTCCTTATGAGAAGCATCTGCAAACAATCAAAAAGAGACAATCATTTTCAAGAGTTCAAAACTGGTTTGGAATAACTGCACATGTATGATTCCTTTCTAGAACACATATGTGTTCTCACAATGCAATGGGCAAGAGAATGCAGTGCTATGCCTAGAAAACTGAAAAATTCGCTCTTTTTCTGTGTATGTGTTCACACATCTGTGTATGCATGAATTTGCATGTACTGTATTACCCTTTGATTGGAACTGCAAATTACAAATCCCTCGTTCACAGGGCAAAATGTTTTTCCTCCTAATGGTTGTTCTCCGAAATATTTTTCCCCAAGAGCTGAACTTGTTATTTGTTTTTTCAAAGGTCACATTACATGATGCATGTCCTGCCCTTGGGTCATGTGTAAGTTTTTCTAACTTGGAAACTCTGCCAAATTGATTGCTTGAGTCAGGATTCAGGGGGAAAAAACGGTATTGTCCTATGAACAACATACCAATTTCTAGAAGGTCAAGTCAATTTCAGAAATCAATGGACATTGTCAACACAGTAGCTGCCTTTTTGAGGCCTAATCTGAGAAATGTAGGCTGTGTAGGAGCAAAATCAGCATATAATCTCATAAAACCATTGATTTAAATTACAAAAAGACCATTCTCAGTGGTGAGAAATTACTCTTCTGGATGAGAAAAGGAAATGTAGAATTCTGTGATATTACATGTATGATATCTAGATATTAAAGAAGAGGGAGGCAAGGAAGCATGATCTAAATATCTATCACCAATGCATGATCTGAATTTTTCCCGTTTATGACTTTTTTCTTCCATGATAAAAGCAGAGATTTTAAAAACATCAGTAAACTTTAGCAGTAGAAGTTTAGAAGTGTGTGTGTGTGTGTGTGTGTGTGTGTGTGTGTGTGTGTGTGTGTGTGTGTGTGTGTGTACATGCATGTGCACACTGGCGTCACTACAGGGGGGCGGAGCTCTAAGTTCCTCCATGATCGAAAGAACGAAAGAACGAAGCGCCCCGCCCCCGCGCCTTCCAAACCAGTCAAAGCAGTGAAAACAACGCGCAGGAGACTCCCTGCGCGTTGTTTTCACTGCTTTGACTGGTTCGGAAGGTGCGGGGGCGGGACGCTTCGTTCCTCCGTGTAATGGAGGCTCGGATCACGGAGGAACTTAGAGCTCCGCCCCCCCTGTATTGACGCCAGTGCATGTGCACACATGCGTGTGCATGCATGTGCGCCTTAGACATTAAATTGCATCTTTTAAATAACTTCATATATAAAATAAACCAAAAGAAAAGCAGGAAGGACACAAAATAAACTATTGTATCTCAGTCAGGCCTCACAATTGAAAGATTTTTTTCTCTCAGCACAAAGCCATAAGCCTGTAAAAGTAGTCAGCTCTCAGACAGGCACAAATGATATGCAATTTATCCCACAAATACTCCATTTCCTCAAGCCTCTTTGGACTTTATTACAAAAGAAAATTTCTTTTTACAATGTTTTCAAAGGTCATTCAGCTTACCTTAGTGGCAATTCCCTTTCTCAGCCTGTGACAACAATACAATCACTGCTGGACACAGATTAAACTAATTTGTTAAGATGAAAAATAAAAGCGAAAATGCTTTCTTTCATCATTTGCCATTCACTGAGGGTCCCCCCCTTTCTTCCTTTCCAGTTTTCTGTCTGATATAAACCCCTCTTTTACTATCAGTTTCAATGCCATTTGTCTGGAAAAGAAATCAACCAACTTATATATCATGCGCTCCAAAAAGAAATTGTAGGTTCAAACATTTGCACACCAACACTGGACTAAAGAGACTGGATTCAAAGTCTTGGATTAATAAGGGCCTGCTTTTTCTTACGCACAGTCTTCGCCAGCACCGGAGCTGTGGCCTCGTTGCCGGACTAGGGTGTCATAAATGTGCCGTAAAGCACATTTGCAGCACCCGGCGAGTAGGCAGTACTGGCACTGAGGCTAAGGAGGCCAGAGGACAGCACTGTGGAGCAAGTAAGTACCGCTTTGAACGGTGCTTGGGATAGAGGAGGGTGGGGAGGTGTACAACCGGGTGGGGGAAAGGGAAGAAGGGAAAGAATCAGACCTGGGAGGGGGGTGGGATTAGAGTCCTCATTGGACACCATATTCTGTCCACTCTCCCTCCAGGCCCGAATTAGGTGGCGCTGACCTGAAAAGCCCCATAGACCACTCTGGGGCTTTACTTGGGGAAAAGGGATATGTCCCCTTATTCCAAGGAGACCCCCCCCCATCCTGCTCCTCTCCGGCACAAGATACAGCATGGGCCTGGCACCCATGTTGCACCAGTGCTGAATAGGATTAGACTGTAAACTTTATAAAAGATATGCAATGAGATACTCCCTACCCTAATATTAGTATTAGGTACTGAGGCTGAAGCTCAAATATTTTGGCCACCTAATGCGAAGAGAGGACTCTCTGGAGAAGACTCTGATGCTGGGAAAGATTGAAGGCAAAAGGAGAAGGGGAAGGCAAAGGATGAGATGGTTAGACAGCATCACCGAGGCAACGAACATGAAAATGAGCGAACTCAGGAAGATAGTGGAGGACAGGAAGGTCTGGCGGGATATGGTTCATGGGATCACGAAGGGTCGGACACGACTTAATGACTGAACAACAAGAAATTTAAAGGGTATTAGGGTATCCTATCTCCCCAGAATGCCGTGGGGTGGCACAATGGGTCAAACCACTGAACCATGAGTTTTGGTACCACGAGTGATCAAAAGGTTGGCAGTTCGAATTCGCGCAACGAGGTGAGCTCTCGTCGCTCAGCCCAGCTCCTGCCAACCTAGCAGTTCGAAAGAATGTTAATGTGAGTAGATAAATAGGTACCGCTTGCGGTATAGAGTTACGTGTTGTCATGCCGGCCACATGACCATGGAAGCACCTTCGGACAGTGCTGTCTCTTCTGCCTTGTAACGGGGATGAGCACCATACCCAGGAGTCGGACAAGACTGGACTTAAATGTCAAGGGACACCTTCACCATTTCCCCAGAATGAGTCTGTCTACCCACTCTGCTCAACAACTGAGGTCTTGTTACGTGTTCCTCCTCCTTCTGATATCATGTTTGGGAGGAGGCTTTTTCAGTTGCAGGCATCAGATTGTGAAGTTCCTTCCCACTTCATTCCAGTTTGGCCCCATTGTTAATTTCCCACCATCTGGTTTGTTGTTGTTGTTGTTCAGTTGTTAAGTCGTGTCTGACCCTTCGTGATCCCATGAACCACATCCTGCCAGGCCTTCCTGTCCTCCACTATCTTCCTGAGTTCGCTCATTTTCATGTTCGTTGCACCGGTGATGCTGTCTAACCATCTCATCCTTTGCCTTCCCCTTCTCCTTTTGTCTTCAAACTTTCCCAGCATCAGAGTCTTCTCCAGAAAGTCCTGTCTTCACATTAGGTGGCCAAAATATTTGAGCTTCAGCCTCAGTACCTGTCCTTCCAGGGAACAGTCAGGGTTGATTTCATTTAGGATTGACTGATTTGATCTCCTAGCAGTCCAAGGGACTCTCAGGAGTCTTCTCCAGCACCACAGCATCTATTCTTCGGCGCTCAGCCTTCCTTATGGTCCAACTCTCGCAACTGTACATTGCTACTGGGAACACCATGGCCCTGACTATACGAACTTTTGTTGGCATGGTGATATCTCTGCTTTTTATTATGCTGTCTAAGTTTGCCATAGCTTTCCTTCCAAGGAGTAAGCGTCTTTTAATTTCATGGCTGCTGTCTCCGTCTGCAGTGATCTTGGAGCCCCAAAAAGTAAAATCTGTTACTGCTTCCATTTCTGCTCCTTCTATTTGCCAGGAATTGATGGGACCAGATGCCATGATCTTAGTTTTATTAATGTTGAGTTTCAAGCCAACTTTTGCATTCTCTTCTTTCACCCTCATCAAGAGGCTCTTTACTTCTTCTTCACTTTCTGCCATTAGGGTGGTGTCGTCTGCATATCTGAGGTTGTTGATATTTCTCCCGGTAATCTTGATTCCGGCTTGCGATTCATTCAGCCCTGCATTTCTCATAATGTACTCTGCATATAAGTTAAATAAGGAGGGTGGTTAGGACTTTATTTTCTCTAACAGGTGTTTCCGTTGTGTTAATGCATACATCATATTTTTTTTCCTCTGTGGTCTCAGTTTTCCTTTTTCAAGTTGCACTTTAATTGTGTTTTTTAGATTTATTGCATGTTGGGATAATTTTATTTATTTATTTATTGTTGGTAAGGTGCCTTGGTGATTGGATGTCTTCAGGTGTCTTAATTCCACTTGATTTTCAGCATTAGGTTCACATCCGTGAGCTGGTTTGGATTACACTGTCTGAACCTTTTCCATACTGAGGCTGCACTCCTATGCACACTTTCCTGGTAGTAAGCTCCATTGAACACAATGGGACTTACTTCTGAGTAGACATGCATAGGATTGTGCTGTAAGTGACTGGGAATGTGCAGGAGTATATCATGCTTTCCCTCCCAGTGCACTTTCTGGTTCTTTTAAACAGGGGAGGGGGGTGGTACCATATTGATTTAAACTAGAATTTAGATCATGTGACTGGGGAGGGTTGGACATTCCCCCCACACAATTAGAACAACAGGAGATAGCAGGATGTATGATATGTATGGCTCATATATGGTAATCATGTACAGTAGTAAGGGGCAAATTTGGATGGTATTGCTTGAATCTCATCCATGCATCTTCTTTTATAGTGTAATCTTAGGCACAACGTTCCCTGGGAATAGGCCTCACTGGACCCAGTACAGTAGACCTGCATAGGATTGCATTGTTAATCTCCTTGCCTGGAAAGAAGACAGCAAAACTGATGCCAGGATTTCCCCCCCCCCTTTTCCTCTGTTACACTTCAGGAGCCTCAAACAAATTCAGTCTTGACTTCGAACTACTCCCTGTGACAAAGTTTTGAGAATCCCTCCCTGAGATAAAGATTTCTCGAGTCATTTGCGGCTGACAGCATGTAGTAAGCTTTCTTTGACTTTTTTTTAAAAAAGCAAACACATTTGAATGAAATGAATATCAACCAACTCAGCCGCCTTTATCTGTGCCAGTCACATTTTTCAGATGAATGTCTTGACGAATATAGAAGCTTACCAACATGAGTCCCTTGTCTACCAGGCTGCCTTTGTATCATGCTTTGCTGGGAATGGAGGGAAGCTGTTAAGCAAACTTCAGACAATTCAACATTTGCTTCATGAAACCGTTGAATGTCAGATCTTGCTTTAAACTCATATGCGAAGAGAAATTGTGCTACTTTGTCTACCCTGCTGAAGGAAGTAACATCAAGGACAAATCTTTGTATCTGGAGTATTGTAGGTGGGCATCGGAATGTGATTGTAGTGCTGTAGTTCTAAACAGCAGCCACCTCACCCACATACTACAGCAAATGCTCCTTGGAGTTTGAAAAGCAATTTGCAATATGGCAAAGTAGAAGCAGTTGTTGTTTGGAAAAAAAGACCTCCAATGTACATGAAAAACAAAACATGCATGCATGCATATGTAGCCCACACTCTGCTAAGGTCTGAAAACCACAAGCTTTTGGGCTTCTTCACTAGGGGGGCTGGAAAGCCCAGTATGGTATGGGATACCAATCCATACAAGGAAGAAAAGCTCAATTCATCTGAGAGTTCAGAAGGTGTGAGGTGGAGGCCCCACTTAGGAGGACTCAGGGACAGCCAAGTTTGAAGCTTGTTGATAAGTTTGCAGATTATTTCAGGGGACTGCCATTTACCAGACAAGGCAAGACAGCAGTGGAAGATCAGATCTCAACACCATCCAAAAAGGGTTTGAACCAAAATGGAGAAATGTAAGATCCCAGATTTTGGAGACATTTCTGTAAAAACAATCCCTAGTTTGGGACACTGGGTCTAAAACCGTTTCTGTATTTGTTCCTTACTGAATTCTGTTGTTTTGGTTTTAAGAAAAGAAATACTAAATTTGAAGTGCACAAACATGGACTAGTTTTGATTACTGTCCTCATCTATAGCTGTAGATTTGTATGGAATTTGTATGGCAGGATCACACTGCCGTTATTATTGAATCTACTACTAATTCTAGTATGCTGAAATTCTATACCTGCATACCTGGGAGTAAGTTCCATGGACCTCAACGGGGTTTACTTCTGAATAGACATGCCTAGGATTGTAGTATTAATTGTGTTCTGTAGGAATCCTTAAGTGACCTACTTGGCATGGAGTTATACATACACTGTTCTATCATCTATATCAGGGGTTCTCAACCCCTTCCCAGCCAAGTACCACCTCCGGCGCCACACTCCTGCTGCGTACCACCAGAAGTGACTGGTGATTACATAATCGCCAGTTACTTCCGGGTTTTCAGGTTTTCTGCAGGCCAGAAAACACAGGTAGGAGGCTCTAGGCGGGTGAGAGGGCCCATCTCAGCATTCCCAAGAGGCTCGGCCAAAGGCAGGAGCCTCTCGGGAGTGAAAATGTGCCGCTGAAAACCCCACATCAGAGCGGGAACTTACTCCCAGGTATGCAGGTTCCAGTGGTCCAGCGGTCCAAGTACCACCAGCAGTCAGCTGAAGTACCACTGGTGGTACTGGTAACACCGGTTTAGAACCCCTGATCTATATTTTTCCATTCTAGAAATAACTGACATGTCTCTTGGGTTTCATGAGAATCAACTGGTCTTCTGGATTTCCCTTTCCTTCTCTGCCTGTTCCTTTATGTCAGTCTTTTAAGTAAAATTTGAGCAGTTCTGTTCAGCGAATGAAAGTGTCTGTGTATTCTTATCTACATCATTTATTCCTCAGAACAAAGACCTAGTTTTATCTCTTAGCTCATAATTAATCTTTTTTCTTTTTTTTTTAAAAAGCCAGATGATACAGCTGTTGCAAACTGTTAAAACAGATCATGGGTTGGTTAAATATAGAAAGATATATTCATGCATGTCTTAATAGATAAATGTGTATCTGGAGACTAAATTAATTTTTTGATATTCTTTTATTTTCTGTAACATTTTTATACTGTATGAAAGGGCTGTCCTCTGTGATTAAACCCTTGGCATCAAACAGATTTAAATACAGATATTTTTTTTCTATTTTAATGAACCATGCCTCATCTTTTCCACAGGGCTACAAAATGCCTTACAACGAATTTTGATTAGCTGCTTATTAAAATGTATGTATGGAGGGTTTTTGCATATTATTTGTAACATTTTCTTTAATTTATGAAGTGATTTTTGTACACTAATGAAATATATGAGTGTCCTAAAAAGACTAGTCACATCCAGAAACGCATGAACTAAAACTAGATGGTGACCTGGTCAACAAGATGATGTGTAAAGCACTTCAGAGTATCTTGACTGTGAATCCTTCCAATATTGAAAAAAGAAACATGATTTATATCTACTCTCACTTTTTTCTTATACAAAGCACTTGACTTTTTCTGGGTTATCAGAAATTGCTGAATTTAGTAATGATGTGATTAGATCCAAATTCTAAACACATTCACTTTGAGTCAGTGATTTCTCACTGGTGTTGGAAATCTCATGCCAGAGCCTATCCACTCACAAAAATATTTGAATGGAAGGAGTACCACATGCATCAAAACTTTGGCCCATTCAGGGAAGGGAACAAGTCAATTTGCAGCTTGGAATATTATCCCACACTTACAGGTCTAATACAAATTCTTTGGAAGGTGGTGAGAGAAGATGTAAATAGCTCTAGTTGATTCTGGCCGCCCACAGGATGCAGCAGGAGGAACGGGGCTAAGAACAGGCCGGGGAGTACGATCGATTGAGGCTGGAAATGGGGTGGTATCAGCAGTAACAGTGCCGCCAATATCCTATCCCCATCTGTCCTTCCCAGATCCAATCGAACTAGTGCTAGCTCAATTGCTGGCACAAGTCCAAGTAGACCCATTCAGGGGGCAGACCTTACCTCTGGGCAAGGATTTTTTTTTCCCTTACCCAGAAGAGACCCCTGGGGCCTGAAATTCCTCCACAGGATACAGCGCACGCCCTTTTGGCATGGCTGCATCGCTGTACAGGGAGTTATGTAGGATTGTGCAATACATACCTCTATCTCAGGTGTTCTCAACCTCTTCCCAGCTGAGTACCACCTCCAGCACCACTCTCCTGCTGCGGACCACCAGAAGTGACTGGCGATGACATCATCACCAGTTACTTCCGGGTTTTCAGGTTTCGAAGGCCAGAAAACGCAGGTAGGAGGCTCTCAGCAGGTGGGAAGGCCCCTCTCAGCGTTCCCTAAAGGGTCGGCCAAAGGCAGGAGCCTCTAGGGTGCGAAAATGCAGTGCTCGCAGTGCTGCATCCGAGCAGGGTTCCAGCGGTCCAGTGGTCTGAGTACCACCAGCAGTTGGCCGAAGTACCACTGGTGGTACAAGTACCACTGGTTAAGAAACCCTGTTCTATCGTCAGGTGGTGACTGTTGAATGTGCAAGTATGAGTTTAGCCTGCTTTTAAACTATTTCAGTGGATAAAGGAACTTGGGCCTGATCAGGGTTTAGGGCCTGGTCATATGAATGGCTAAAGAACATTGCATGGCTTTATAATTTTGATTCCCCTCTCCTACAATTTTACTATTATCACTACAATTCAGAAAGGATTCACACAATCCTTCCTAAATGCGTATTCATGGTGACAAAGGTCTAGCTTTCAGAAAGGGCAGATACAGTAACCCTGCTTTTCTGGATAGTACCATTTCAAACGGATGGATACTGTTCCATTCTCCTGCCCAACCCCACAGATTTTTCTAACTTAGAAAACTGGCATGTGATTGAGAAGCCTTGGGTACAACCCAACTCTCTCACATCTACAGATTTGTGTGTATGTGCTCTACTAATACTGAAACTTTGCACCAGAAGATTCCTGCAGTTTTAGCATGGATATCCTACAATCTTAAAGACTCATATGAGGAGCTGTATTTTCTTTCTCTGCTATAGCAGAGGTCAACAAGTATGTTTGCCATGTGCCTTGCCTGAGGTCACCCAATAAACATGGAGAGAGCCAATAACCATGTGAAAGGAAGCAGTGGGACAGCTGGTGCAATTCTCCTCCTCCATGCTCGTTGTGCCCAACGTCTGGCCATGTGAAAGGGCCACAGTTAACGATCTTCATGGGTACAGATGACATGGACGGGAATCACTTATCATCATCCTACTCTCGATTTTCTCCTTCACTAGACACCTGCTGTTCAAAGCATGTTAGTTATACTACTATATAACTATGGCGGCTGTGGCCAGGGGTGCGTTTGCCCAGCTTCGGCTGGTGCGCCAGCTGCGGCCGTACTTGAGTCGATCGGACCTGACCACGGTGGTCCACGCCTTAGTGACTTCAAGACAGGATTACTGTAACACGCTCTATGTGGGGCTGCCCTTGAAGACGGTTCGGAAGCTGCAATTAGTGCAGAATGCGGCGGCCCGGGTAGTCGCTGGAGCTAGGCGGTTTGACTCTGTTGAGCCGCTGCTTCAGCGGCTGCACTGGCTGCCCATTCGTTTCCGAGCCCAATTCAAGGTGCTGGTAATGACCTTTAAAGCCCTTCACAGTTTGGGTCCAGGATATCTGAGGGACCGCCTTCTCCCATACATTCCGGCCCGCTCTCTTAGGTCATCTGAGGGGGCTCTCCTGCGTGTACCACCTCTGTTGCAAGTTAGGGGAGTGGCAACACGTGGGCGAGCCTTCTCTGCTGTGGCACCACAACTGTGGAACTCCCTGCCAGGGGATCTGAGAACCAACCCCTCCCTCATGACTTTTCGGCGAGGGCTCAAAACATTTTTGTTTCGTCTAGCGTTTGGGTGATGGGTTGTAGTCTGCCTCCTGTGTCTCAAGATGCTCTGCCATGCTGCTTTTGTGCTCCATATTTCCCCCCCCCCATGGATTTTATTGTTTTTAAATTAAGCATGTATTGTTTTAAACTTATTTTCTGTATTTTAAACTATGTTTTTTAATTTTTGTTGTAAGCCGCCTTGGGCATTTGCCTCGGCATAGGATAAGGCGGGATATAAATTTTTTAAATAAATAAATAAATACTACGGTGGGACCCTAAGCCATAAATCACCATGCTATGTCCATATTGTGTGTGGTCATATTTGAGCAATACTCAGGAAAAATCACTCATTATAGCATCAAGCAAATGCTGTTCTTACTCCTGCCTTGGTGTAAACACAAAAAGCACTTGGCCCCAGGAGTGTCGACTTTGATGAAAAGAGCAATATTAAGAGCTGAGGCTATTCTCTGATGCCATTGGAATTGCATAAAGTAATGAATTTAATGGCTCCCGGAGGAACAGGAGCAATTTCTTGAATCCAAATAATATCTTTTCAGGTCAGCTTAAAATAAAATCAATCAAGAATTACCATATGTCTTACAATATTGTAAAGAGAGATGAAAACCAGCCGTCCTCTGTTGGCATTTGGGGTCTGTACATCTGCTTTAGAGTCAAGGGCAAAAAAAACAGATGTTGGTAGCACAGTTTTACTTATTTATCTTATCCTGTTTTCTGACTTATTTATGCATGCATGTTTGATACTATCCTGGAGGCTCAGGATGGGTAACGACATGGTAGGAAAATAAAATATCAAAATAAAATAAATTGCCACAGACCTTGCAGCTGTACCCACACTTAACCCCAGCAAATGCCTACCCCTCAAAGTCAAATATACCTTTCCAAATGTGCTCGGACTCAGATACCATTTATATCACAGATCAATCCTTGTGCAGAAGCAAAGACCTGTAAACTCCTAGCATTTTCTCTATCAGCATTTTCTGATGCTTGTCTGAATGCATGTATCAGGCAGGAGTAAGACTGGGCCTGCTGATAGCCATTAGTCCCAGCTCTGCTATCTATTCATGTTTAGCATAATGTCTGAAAGAGCCTATGCGTACAGTCTGAAGTGCAGGGGCTCTTCATGACAGTCCCACAACCATAAACACACACACCATAGTCAAGCCATGTCCCATAGCCACACATCCCAAAGTCAAGTCAAGGAGAATGCAAGAGTTCATCAAAAGGCCTAGTTAGGGGGAGGCTGAATGTCCTGAACGTTAAAGCCCTTCCTCTGTGCCTCATGCTTGACAGAGATCATCCCCTGCTAAGTTGCTTGAGGGCAGATGGCTGATGGGTCATTCAAAATACCACCATGCATGCAATGAGTGTACAGTACTATTTCAAAAACAATGTCTGCCCTGAAAGGTTTCAAATGTGGTTCAGTTGTTCCCACTACTGCTTTTGTTTATGGTTCTGTGCCTTATATCCTCTCCCCTATCGTGGTGAAGGTGAAGCTCCTGAGACTGGACTGGATATGTCCAAATCTACTCAAAACCCCAGAATGGAAGAAGGAAATCGGGAGAGACATCCAATGATTGTGAACCTTCTCTTCAGCTGTTTGTTGCTGTTGCAAATTTTGCTGTTTGTGAAAATGAAAGGCTCTGGGCAAACAAATTGTCACAAGTTTAACTTTGTGAGGTGGCTTCTCAATATTGTGCAAATGTCCTGCCTCCCATCCCTAAATTGGACCTGATGTTGAACTTTGCATGAAGATAATCTACTGTGGAAAATTACAACTCCCATTCTGACAAAGATTTAATGTCTCTCTGCGTGTCTTTGGCGTCATGTCCAATTTATCCTTCATGTGCTCTTCTGGCAATGTTTGTTTTTTCCCCCTTCTCTTCTTTCTGTCTTTGCCCTTTACTTAATGTGCCTTCTCCCACTTCCACTTTTCAAAAGAGGCTGGGTTGACAAAAGCAGGGAAGTTTTCATACAACATCTGCTTTCTGTATTGATTGCTGCCCTTGAGTTGTAAATTATGGCTTAGCTGGTAAAGGACTATACTTCTCCAGCTGCTGCTGTTTTACCTCAAGGAAAGGGAATTACGCATTAAAGTGGTCTGCCTCTGAAAACATCTCTTTGCATCAATGGCAGATATACTACTGGGGCCCATTGCTCGCAAAGATATACCCAGCTCAGCACTGAGGCAGCTTTATTGTTATTGTCTTCACTTCATGTTTGGATGACCTGAGTCCCGCACCACTGTTGGCCTGGGGGATTGTAGTTCCTTGCATGTTTACCTATGATAACAACTAAACTGAACTTGCAGCTGAGAATTGGAGAGAATTCTCAGTTTGGCTGTATAACGCTTCAAACTATCTCAAAAATATGTGGTTTCAATCAGTCTATCACTCACTCACTCAATCAAAATGTATTGTCATAATAAGAACAGGGAAACACGTACACACACACACACACACACACACACACACACACACACACACACACACACTCATTTCCATAATTTTTTTTCTTAAACAATACATGTAGGATTGATAAGAATAATCCCATTTGCTGATTGAGAAGACATTGATCGATTTACACTTATTTTGGCAATTTCATGATTAATATACATTTTGGTCGTATCTTAAATGACCAGACATGGCTGTCGTGGTGATTACAAAGTGCTGGGAACATCTCTTGATCTGAAATGATTTGTGAACAGATTTGCTAGTTCTCACAATAATAGGTGTAAGAAAGATTTAGTACATTAATTATTGAAAAACATTATTGACCTTTATTCCATAAAGTTTGTATGTAACAGCACAATCCTGTGTAACTTTGCACCGGTGTAACAGTAGCTGCACCAGTGTAAGTGCACTTATACCGGTGCATCTGCTGTTTCACCGATGCATCTACTGTTACACTGGTGCAAAGTTACACAGGATTGCGCTGTAATGTGCGTAGCATTTTTTTCTTTTCCTAATAATGATCATTTGCTCCCCAAACTAGTTTTTGTGTTTTGTATGTGTAAATATAAACTGCAGCTACTTTCTCATGCTCCAAAAGAGAATGCTTGGCTTACGTTTCTCAAGTAGGAAGCTCAGAATATTTCATGGGGGAGTTCTTGTTCCCAGAAAAAAAAGTTATTCACTAGGCATACCTAAGGTATGCTATTAAATTATGATATTGTACTGCTGTTTTAAGATTCTATTGCAAGTCACCTTGGGTGCTTCCCGATGGGGAGGGAAAGGCAGAATATAAATATTTTAAAAGAAAAGGACGCTCTGCATCATGTACTGTACACATAATTATTGTTGAATGTAATTCTGTAACAGCCCAATCCTGTCCTCCCCTGGCATAGGTTGTGAAACATTGGCCATGAAGCCCATGCTGCATCCTATCCGGGGAAGGCCATGGCTGGAGGTCTACTCAGGGTAAGTGGGCTACTGAGTTCTACGACAGCTCTTTCTGTATTATAAATCATATACACAGTGCAATTCTATCCAACTTACACCACCAGTGTAACCAGGGCGGGAGACTTTGGAGGGGAGATTTATATCCCCTTTGAATCCCCCTTTGGAAGGAATTTGAATCCCATTTCCATTCTGGGGCCTCCCATTCTCGCTGCACCGCTAGTTACACCGGTGGTGTAAGTTGGATAGGATTGCGCTGATAATCATATATATTATGATATAAATATGATCATATATTATATATATTATGTATTCAATATCATAATTTAGCTGGCGTAGGACTAAGCAGCCCCATGTTGGGGATGGAAGTCTGGGGGGGGGGGGATAGGATACGGCATCTGCCACAGACGTCTTTTTGAGTATTTCATTTAATTGATATGGAAAAAAAGTCACTCTTGAAAAGCTGTAGTGATGACACACAGGTTCACTGTACAGATTACCCTGAGAAATCTCTCTCGTTATCAAATTCACCCACATACATGAAGGTGGACCGTTTGTAATTTAGGAAGCAATTTTATGGCATACTGAGAAACATACCTGACTGGCGGCGCAATCTTGATGGAAACAAGGGTCGCGGAATGAGTGTTCCACCACCCGAAGTAGTCACAAACGTACCGTAAAGTAGGTTTGTGACTACTCGAGAGCAGGGAAGGCCGGCCTCCCCTGCTCCTCCGATGCAGCGCCCGAAGGATCGCCACTGGACCCAGGTAAGGATCCAGCAGGTGGGGGGGACGGTCCGACGGTAGCCGGAGGGGGGCCATTGGCCCAGCCGATCCAGGAGGGGGCGGGGGATGGCTTCAACCATATCCCATCCCCGCCGAGCAGCTGGGCCGTTTCACGGTCTCCTCCGACTTCCACCAGCGATTTCGCTGGCGGAAATCCGAGAAGGACGATCGGCCTGGGCACCATTTACACTCGGGGAAGGGGACGAGCGTCCCCTTCCCTGAGTAGAGCTCTGGCTGAGTGGCAGCCTGGCCGTGGCAGAGCATAGGATCCGGCGGGTAGCCTGGGACGCCCGCCGGATCCTTAGGCAGGATTGCACTGCCCGACTGATCTTCAGGGCTAGGACAATTGGTGGGGAGGCAGCTCATTGGAGCTTTCTGGGAAGCAAGAGTGGAGCAGTCACCTCCCCTCATTTGACCAGAGTTGAGCATCTGCCCTCCCATCCACCCAGGAGGTCAGTCTGGGATTAGCTGGTGATGATGTTGAGGGCAAGTAGATTTTTTTTTTCTTCAGCCCAATTGGCCTGGGCAGGGACTTTTTTTTTCTTTTTTTTTGCTATGGGTTGGTCGTAGTTTAGGGATTAAACTACAGGTTGAGATTAGAATTAGGGATCCATGTGCATCCTGAGGAAGTGGAGTGGGCAAAGGGAGGGCAAGAACTGGTTGCAAGAAACTGTGCGGCTTAAGGATGCTGGCTGGAAATCTTTTGACCATAGATTGTAAAGTCAGCCTCAAAAGCTGAGCAACTTGGGGAAGACAATGCAATCCAGATCTTCCTTCAATCCAGATAATTGTGTTAATAAACTGTGACAAGTCAATGTCAATCATAACATGATTATGACTCACCCCGACTCACCCCCCCCCTACATAGACTTACCTTTTCCGGCGCTTCGGGAGCCGGCTGGGAAGCGCTCCAGGGCCTTCTGAAAAGAAGATCGTCAATTTTTGCGTTTTAACGCAAGCGCTCCAGGGCCTCGTCTTTTCAGAAGGCCCTGGAGCACCGGCCGGGCCGGACGCTCCCTGGCCTCGGAGCGTCCGGCCTCCGGAGGGTGACGCGCGTCACCCCTTGGCGCGCGTCACCCCCCGGCGGCCCGCCCCGCCCGCCACGCTACAGTGACGCCAGTGGTTGACTGTCTCTCCCAAGAAAGGGAGCCCACACTAAAGGAGGTAGAATTTTAGTACTGAATAGTTAAGACCACTGCAACTCTTTGTATATATTCAATGAATCATGTCCTGTTTAAACCCAAACTTGCTTGCCTTGTGTCTTATTGGGGTATGTGGAGTTAATCACTAATTATGCCTCACAAAAAGGTCACTGGGACAAACTGTACCTGGCAGGGACAAACTTCAGACTCAATGTTTTCAACTCTAACTTTGAATTGCAAGCATGGATATATTTTAGTTATCTAAATACAGATAAAATATATCTACTGATGATGAGGTTTGGTTGTGTTTTTTTGTGTGTGTGTTTTTTTGCCCCTGCAGCAGGTTCACTGTTTTGTTATTTCAGTAAAGTGGCCCAGTTAACCCAAGCCTCTGTCCCATGTGAGGAGGGGAGGGGAAATTTATTTGAAATCTGGGTTGAATCAGAATATGCTGAGATGAATACTCACCGCCTGCTTATGATGTGCCAAAGCATTCAGACAAATAATAACTGCATAACATAAAAGTTCTCCCATCTTTTGGCTGGCCTCTGTTCAATCCAGCCAACCCTTCTGTTCAATCCATCATAAGAAAAAGTCAAATGGAAAATAGTTTTCAGGAGAGCCACAGAAACAAAACCTCAAATTGGATTTGCAATATTTATAACATATATTACTTCTAATATTATGGTTATTTTTTACTCCATACGAGATTTTCACAGTGTTAAATCAATCTAGGAGACACAATTTCTGGATTATTGTTGTTTTCATTTCATGTAGTATAATAGTAATAAAAAGAAAGCAGTACATCTTTTAAAAAATCTGACTTGATATCAAGTTTATTTGATTTATGTTCTCTCTATGAAAAATAATTTCAGAACGTACAATTTGAAACATAGGTTTTGAATGCATGAAGCCATTTGAACTTCAAAATCTATCACAAGGAAGAGATGTATGAACCATGAACGTATCTAGTAATCTTTTTGAAATTAATTTGATCAGTATTGTTACTATCATTGCACATTTCTGCTTTCAGTCTGCTGAATTTAGGAGAGCCATATTCATAACTAACTTTATAGACTCTCTGTGTGTTTGTGCGCACACACATACATAAACACATGCACACCATACTGGGGGAAAAAATGCAAGAATATGAAATGCAGTTGTCCGGGGCCTGGCGAGAGCCCTGTACTTACCCGGAAGGAGGACCACCAACCAGCTGGTAACGGCGGCCCCGGCGTCTTGCCATGGACGCCCGGAGAGGCTCCGGCCGGCGCGAAAGCAGAGACCGGGACGAATGAGCAGCCATCGGCCCTGCCCGCAGCCAAGGTCCACGAGCACTCAGCAGGGCAGGGCAACCCAGGCCCCGCCAAGTACCCAACAGACCCCAAAGCCAGCCCAGGACCTCACTTCGATCCACAGATGGCATCAGTCTCCGTGGCAGAGACCCGAGCGGCGGAAGTCCTGCCCACCTCCAGCCGGACACCATGGCTTCAGATAGGCTCCGGATAGGCCTGGGGAGGCGGGACTAGGGAGCCGGGAGGGGTATATAAGGGCCTGGCCAAGGATGAGTCAGTTGTGGGCCGGCTGGCTGGAGGACAAGAGCGACAGCCAAGCAAGCCTCCTGCAGCTGACCTGAGGAGGAGGAACCAGGTGCCACAAGCCCTTTCCCTCGGGTCCGTCTGAGGCCTCTTCTAAAGGCATCCCAATACGCCCCTGTGGGCTCAGACTGGAGGTCTCCCCAGAATCCAGCGCACTCCAAGACCCGGGGTCACCACTTGACACCCCGTTACCGGGGTCCCCACCCCGGACCCCCTTACAGCAATATTTGCACAGACAAAGGTACAGTAGTGAGAGCTGGTGTAGCATAGCTGCAAAGTAGGAATTCCCCAGTTTGAATCTTGCTCCTGATTTTGCCACTTCCATGAACCTACTCAATAGCCCTATTGAAACCATGTCTTATCAGATGCAGCAGCTCCAAATACAATATGAAAATAATAATATTTTCTTCTGCTTGCTCAGAAAGTGTTAGGCAAATGCTAATGGCCCAATCCTGTCTAACAGTAGGCCAGTGGAGCGACTGCTCCACCAATCTAGGGTGTTGCACACATGCCTTAAGGCATATTTACAGCACCCAGAGAGTAAGTGGCGCTGGCGGAGAGGTGCTGGCTTGCACCACTCCTCTGACGACACAGAATGGGGCAGCACCCCAGAGGACATGTAAGGCCCCACCAGGCGGCAGAGGGTGGGGGATTGCAAAATGGGGGTGTTCCGGAAGGGGGGATTGGAGGATTGGGCCTGGGAAGGGGGAAGGATTGACAGAGGAGGCCTCTGCCATATCCTATCCCCCTTCCCAGGTGTGTTGGGCTTTACACGGGCCTCCTGAATGTAAGCCAGAAAAAATGCTGGCATGCATTTGAGAAGACCTATCGGGGCAGCTGACGCATTACTCATTATTACTCAGCTGACGCATTATAGGCTGCAATCCTATTCAGACTTTCCTGGCAGTAAGTCTCAATGGAACTTATTTCTGAGTAGACTATCCAATCTACTGATTGGATACTGAGTAGACTATCCAATCCTATCCAATTTCTGATAGGATTGGGCTGTTAGTATAGCTGCTTCATTCTAATGGAGATTTGCACACCCAGCATAGCCTTCTCCTCCATAGGCAAGAGAAGAACTTTTAGCTTGAGCCTGTCATTTTATAATTCCGCTTTTAAAAAGCATATTACCACTTAGATGTCTCAGGCTGTTCAAAAATATAAGTGATCTAATTTTAGGGTTTCTTTACTTGTCACGTCACTCCCAGCTAATACCAGTCTTCATCTATGATAGATAAATTAACTAAATTGCTTAAGGTGCACTTTGTATGATATTTGCTGAAAAGGGCTAGAAAAAGAATAATCAATGTTGACTCTACGGATATGGAGCTACAACTTAGTCTATTGTCATTAAAAAAGCTTCATTAACTGTTGTAATTTCTTCCTTTCCCCACCTCAGATAATGGAGGGAAAGTCTCAATTTTCAATACAATTACACTTTAAGAATTTCTAAAGTTAATTTTAGCACAACCTGATAGATAAAAGTTAAAAAATAGTCTAATGAATAGTCAGAGATGTTCGATAAGCAACAAGTTGTGTGTTTTTTTAAACTGCTTTAGCAGAAAGTTTTTCTCTTATTAGTCTTCAAGTGCCATTTGTTTAAGAAGTTGAACTACAGGGTCAGTGAGTAAAAATATGAGAGTTAAACTGAAACAAACTAATACTGGATTTTTGATGCTTATGTTCCTGTAACATGTTTGATGTGGTAAATAGCACCTGAGCTCAACTTAGAGCATTAGAACATAACAGGAGTCCTGCTGGATCAAGCCAAAGGCCCATCTAGTCAGAGGCGTCGCTATGGTAGGGGCGGTACTCTACGTTTCGCACAGTTCTACTCTGCGTTACGAAGTGGTCCCGCCCCCTCACCGTCTGAGCCATTCAGAGAGGTGAAGGCAACACTCCTTCATTGTCTCCTGTGTGAGTCTCCTGCATGTTGCCTTCACCACTCTGAATGGCTCCGACGACGAGGGGGCGGGACCACTTCGTAACACAGAGTAGAACTGTGCGGAACATACAGTACCGCCCCTACTGTAGTGACGCCTCTGCATCTAGTACAATGTCCTTTTTCTCAACCAGATCCCTTGGAAAACCCACAAGCAGGAGGTATATCCATCTCCAGCTGTTACTCCCTTGCAACTGGGACTCAGATGTGCAGTGAACCACTCACATAAATATCATAGTTATTGAGGGGCGACCAGATGGCCCAGGAGAGGTTAGTAAAGATCTTTTTTACTTAAGTCCCTGTAGGCCTCCTGGCCTCCAATTGGTCTCCTTGGACCTATGCTAGCTCTTTTGCTGGTGTAAGTCCAAGGAGACTCCTGAGGGCAGGTTTGGGCCAGGAAGGGGGGGGGGGATAGGATCTTGCACTGCTGCCACTGAAATACTCCCTCTCCTTCCTGCAAACCATCCCTGGCCTGGTCCGTTTCCTGCCCTGAACTGCCAACAATCCTCCCCTTAACTGCCCCCCACTGCCAACGTACCTGCTATGCAAGTGGTTCAGTTGCCCACCACTGCCAGAGCAGGGCTTCCTGGCTCCCATGCTATCAGTCGTGAGCTGCCCACTGTCAGAGTGGCTCATGTGATGGCAGACCCAGCCTTACACTGATGGATCATGAGATCCAGCAGCAAAAGATTCTGGTAGGATTGGGCCATAAATTGTTTACATCACTAGATAGGGGATAACAGGAAAGAGATGCCCATGGGAAAAATTGGGGGCCAAGCATTGGATCCAGCAGCTGAATATCTAATGTAGAAGAAGTAGTGCTCTTCGTGCCAGAGTCTAGATTTAACCCTCATTGTGGGCCTATGACAGAGCATACCAAATTGTCACATAGGTGTTCAACCCCCCCCCCCAAAAAAAATCCCTATCGGTTTTCCATTACTGGCACACAGGTTGCATGATGCAGTGTGCTTAAAGCTGTGTGGTCAACATGTACCACCACTGGGTATAGTCTTTGATAGAGTTTCTGACAGATGGTGACATAATTCTCCTGTTACACAGTAGCAAGTTTATTCTACTGCAACTGACCCATTATGTTCATACTTCTTATGCGCAGGGAGGACACAGACCCTGAAATAGTACATGTGCAAGTATAGATGGACAAATAGATACAATGCCCCCGCAAGGGAGGGGGGCGCTGATGCAACACCCCCATGTGATGCCAAACTGCCCGCCCCCTGGGGGCATGATGTCATTTTCACGCCCTGTAGCCAAATTTCGGCGGCGTGGTGCAAAACACATTTTGCACCCTTTTTGACCCTTTTAGGAGCCAAACGGCTCCCGGGCTGTCGGAAGGGCCAAAATCACAGCGAAGATCAAGCGGCGGTGATTGAAAGAGCGGCGGAGGGCCCCCCCAACGACGCCTCTGTGATCATGCGAAAGGGCCTAAAACACAATACATTTTAGCATGGTCTTTGTGTTTTCTGCATTTGCCTTCAAAATTTATGGAAGCATCCTCCGCTGGACACATTATTACCACAGCAAATAACACTCCAAAACACTTTGGCTTCAGGTGTAGCTTCACTCACTGCCCATAGTTAATAAAAGGTTGTCCGTGAGTAATTTAAACAATGTATTATGCCTTTCCGTGGTTTGCAAGGACGCTGCTAAATCACTGGGCATTTCTTTTATCTTTGAACTCTTATAAGAAAAAGTGAAAAGACTACTTAACCTCTACTGTTTCATTCAAAACATGTTGTTTTTCTAGCAAGGTAAATTCAGTTGTTTAAGTGTAGGCCAGTTTCAAATGTGACACGTCTCCATTAGCCGTGCAAGCTGTTATCTAATTTTTCTTATGCGTGTCCAAAGTTTTAAGCTGTCTTTGGAACAGAGCAGTGAGCCATGGCAGGCATTAATCTGAAGATGCCTCTGTGATGCTAAACTGCTAGTTAAAAAGGCAGGGTATCCATGGTAATGCATCGCGGGTTGCTAATAAGAAGGATGAATTTAAACATTTTTTTTTTACTCTCACTGAAACTACCGTGACAAAGACCAAGAACGCCTGTGGAGACCATGACAACAAGGGGGGAGATGAACCGTTGATAGGTAATACCAAATTGCACCCATCTAATTGCAATGAATTCTAGCTGAAGCACAGGAAGTCTGAACTTTTCGATGAGAAACAAAAAACGCACACAAACGGGGCTGGGGATACCAAACTTATTCCAACATAATAGCAGGCTTTGTACCTTTGTCCTTAACATACTGTGCCCAATTTGGATGCTGTAAACTTCCTAGAAAATGTAAAAAATATAAGAACATCAAAACAATTGAAAGTTTTGGGGCTGAAAAGCCATGGTCCAAATTGAAAGCCTGAGTATGTTTATCTAAGAACATTGTTTATTAAAAGATGTATACCCTGCCTTTCAGGCTAAAAAAGGAATCTCAAGCCCTTCAGTCTCCTGAGGTGGCATGCTAAACAGTAGCGTCGCTGGAGGTGGGGTGGAATGCTAAGTTCCGCATTGCCCTGACCTCCGTTACTCACCGGCACAAGGCGGCCCCACCCCCTCGCCTTCGGAGCCATTCAGTGGGGCGAAGGCAACACAGAGGAGACTCCCTGCACGTTGCCTTCAGCCCACTGAATGGCTCAGAAGGCGAGGAGGTGGGGCTGCCTCATGCCGGTGAGTAACAGAGGTCAGGGCGATGCGGACCTTAGCGTTCCGCCTCACCTCCAGCGACATTACTGATGCCAAATGCTGCCCCCTTCCTCAATGATGTGCCAGCCTCTGCTCCTCCCACTCTCTAATGTCCTAGCTCAGCACTGTCCTCCCCTCCACATTTCCTCTTCCTCCTCCACTTCAATCCAACAAATAGAAGGAGAAGATCAATGGAGGCAAGCAGGCAGACAAAGATGAGTGCCTTCCCCACCAATCTGCTGCTTGAGGTGACCGCTTCAGTTGGCCTCATGGTTGGGTTGGCCCTGTTCACAAGGTGACCTTCAGTAAGCCACTCCCTCTCAGCCCCAGCTGCAAAAAGGGGATAATCCTTCCTTACTTGCTGCAAGATCGTACATATGAAATGCTTTGCATGTGCAAAACGCTCTATATAAGTGTTAATGATAATTGATCCGCAAGCCTGTTAATCACATGCAGTCTAACTGCTATTCAGTTCCATTGAATCAATGAGCAGACTTAAGCTTCACCCCAAGTGTCACACGTTGAAATTAATAGGGCTTTGAAGTACATCGGCTTGACTGGATGATGCCCAGTATGACTTTTGTATTAACATTGTTGTAAGAAGATTACCGTATTGGTCTGAGTATAAGACTCACTTTTTTCTCCTAATTTAAGTTTTTAAACTAGGGGTGCGTCTTATAATCAGGCATACATTTAATGCCAGTGATTTAATTAATTTTTTTTAATAGCACCAAACTTTAAGGGTGCGTCTTATAATCAAGTGCGTCTTATACGCGGGACAATACGGTATATGTTTTTGGGGACAATCCAGTAGTCCTCAATGTTTGACAATAGGTGTACACAGCACATAGCGCTTATGCAGACACAGCTTGAAGGCTACTGAAGAAGAGAGACTTGGCAGCAAGAAATTGTGCAGAGCAGCATGTATGGGAGGAGATGGAGAGTAGGTTCCAGGGCCACGCAGAGGAATTTTATCAGGGGGTCCAAAGTTTCTTTGTGTACTAATGTGTACTTCATGTGAATTTGGCTCCTGGGCCCCTTTTTGCTTTTGTGCCCCCTTTTTGATCCATTTTTGGCCCTGGATCTGGGTACAATTGTACCCCCTTAACCCCCTTCTCAGAGGCCCTGATAGGTGCACACAACTGGCTTGTGCCCTTAGTGCATAAAGTGTAGAATTGTAAAAGGAAGCGCCATGTTCTATCCAAACATTGAGTTGTGAGTTTCAAAGCTGAAACGAGTCTATCAGTGGTTTCTTTTGGCTTCTAAATGAATATACCCATTTTGACCAAACCTATGTCGAGAGCAAAATCTCTTTCAAACAGCAGGAAGTATATATTATCAAATGCAACATATATTTTCTTTATGAGAAGATCTGAAGTATTTGCTGCCCAACAGGCTTAGTTCTTATTTAGGACAATCATAAATAACTTTCAACTCTTCCAGCCTGATAGGAAGGAGCTGCAGATTAGGTCATTGTGGAATTATAGTTCCCTTGCTTAATAATTTTACAAAATTGCCTGGCAATCCAACAAAGAGAAAGAGTGCAACATGGTGAATGCAGGCTAATTAAAGCAATAATTGCTTCTTGTTGTGTACCCAGATAATGTGCCCCTGATAATTTCAAACAAAGTCATGAAGCCGGCTTCTGAATGGAATGTTGTGCTCGTTAAAGCATCACTGATTCTCCCTCTGCTTAGAAACTGGGCTACTTCTCAAAGTCCCTGGCACTACTGTACTACTCCTGCCCCCGTACCATAGAAATGTTATGACATGATATTTTGTATATCAGGTAATCGTCATTTAATGTATGGGTGCCTTTGCCTTCTTGAAACAATGAGTCAAACTGCCCGGTGGATATGTGATTCCATACATCCTCATAATGACCAAGATCCACCTGACTTAGCGATTTCCAGAACAGTTTTTCCATAGAGTTCCCCAAGTGTATAGAGTACTCACAGACTGTCCAACTGATGGAGCTAACTAACCAGGTACTACTTTGAGTTAATCAAATGGTAAAGCCAAAACACAGTCCTGACTAGGGAGTGACTCAGAATGGACCTTGACTAACCACTGTTGCTTTTCAAAATATGATATGAATGGCCTGTGAACCTGTTGAATGTTGAAAGTATAATTTCTGCCCAAGCAAAACTAAATGCAGCATTTGGACCCTACTCAAAAAATGTCCAGAAAAGACAATCCAAAATTCCTACTGTATATACACTAATGTGTACAAATGTTGAAACTCTAAAATAACAGGATGTGTGCCTTATAGATCCTCATGTTGGACTGGTTTGGGTGTTACATGATCATGTATGTAACATTCTTTGCATGGAAGTGCTTGTGAAATGATTCTCATAGAATTAACATTCTCAGTGTACATTTTTTGTATGTATATCTCCACAAGACTCATCCCAAAAGCACTCAATGAGGGCAAATGTTACAGGAGAAGAAATATCGTAACGAATATACAATCGTCATTGAGGAGAGGAAATGTTTGAAAAATTGCAACATTGTGCATTGTAACTGTGTAAGCATATATAGAGGCTTTTCATAGGCTTCTGGGAAGACTCAATGCTGGTGCTGGGTTGCTGGGGGGTCCTCGGTCAAAGCTCAGCACAGGGGGTCCCATGATGCCTCGCTCATGATGTGCTGACACATTAGGAGCTATCACTGCCACAAGTATTGGGCATTCAGCCACCTGACCTGGCCAACTCCTGGGAGAGGTATTATATAAAAGACCAAAATGCTTTGTATTATATATTTAGGTAGTATTGGATTGCCAGTGTAGTGTAGTGATTGGAATGTAGGACTAGGGACGCCTGAATTTTTATCCACATTGAGCTTCACCTATGGAGCTCACTGGGTGATCTTCGTTTTGTCGTTATCTCTCAACGTAACCTACCTCAGTTGTTGTGAGTATAAAAAAGTGGGATGTTATTGCACTCTGAGCTCATTGGAGGGAGGGTGGGGTAGACATTTTACTAATAATGTTTTAATTTTCTGAATATGCTTTTCTCTATATACTTTAGAATAGGGGTACTCGACCTCTTTCCAGCCGAGTTGCTGCGTACTACCGGAAGTGACTGGCGATGACATCATCACCAGTTACTCCCAAGTTTTTGGGTTTTCAGAGGCCAGAAAACACAGGTAGGAGACTCTGGAGGGTGGGAGGGAGGGCCCTTCTCAGCATTCCGAGAGGTTCAGCCAAAGGCTGGAGCCTCTCGGGAGCAAAAATGGAGCGCCAAAAGCGCCACATCGGAGCAGGGTTCTGGTGGGCCAGCATTCCGAGTACCACCAGCAGTCAACCGAAGTACCACTGGTAGTACGAGTACCATTGGTTGAGAACCCCTGTTATAGAACCAGTAGAATTTTTGGATGATGTTCAAGACTGTATGAGTGAACAGATCTGCTGGCAGATTTACTACCTGAGTAAAAGTAAAACAAGGACACATGGGAAGATTTCAGAAATAAACTGTTACTGAAGAAAGTTGAAAAACTTCATAGCACAGTTCATTAGGATGATAGTCGGTTCTGTTTAAGAAGATCTCTTGGGCTTTTTAATATGTCCCTCTATCCAAATGAAAGATTAGCCTTTGCACTTGACCTATGTTTGATCCCAGGTTCCCTGGAGCACCTCCACTGACAGAGCCTTCCAGCCCAGTCCAGCCTAAGGCCTCAGCGGCACAGTTCAGTCACAAAAGCAGCCTAAGGGCTCAGTCCAGCCCAACTCAGCACAAGTCAGGCACAACTGAGGCCCAAGTGTGGCGTAACTGTGGCCTAAGATAGGGCTGAGTTAGGCTGCAACTATGCCTGAGGTAGGCAGGAGGCAAGAGCAGTGGGCCAGCACCAGCCCAGGATCGAGGCAAAACTTACCACAGAGGCAGGCAGGCTCCTGTGGTGAGGTGTCAGTCTTGTGGAAGCGAAGAGCCCCCTCCTGAGCTCGTCTGTGTGCACCTACCACAGCTGCTGCAGCGTTCGCAGCAGATGGGCAGCCACAAGTGGGCCTGCAGGCACTGGGTATATTTACCTGTATATTTACCTGTACTGTAAATCGGGGTAAATTAGAAAAATATCAACATCTTCATGAGACCTTCGTCCTAAATCCAGACTGATAGCAAAGGCTCAGAAATGATGGGTTAAATCAAAATCTTCTGAATGAATGCATCATTGAATTGTGGTTTGGTGGGTCTCACAGACAGCATCCATGAGGTTCTATAGCAGGGATATTTTTGGGGTGCCCTCAGTAGGCTGCCTCCAGTGGGATCTCCTCATCATGTAACTGGGGAAAGCTCCTGCACTAATGCATATTCAGGGGTGGCCCCTCCATTAGGCAACGTGATGTGGGTTGCATCAGTGACAGATTTCATGCAAGGAGCAGGGTAAGAGGAGCTTATTTTTTAATAGTGCAGAGGTGGCAGCTGTCTGTGGACCCAATGTGGCATCAGGAGGTGTTCTGGGTCATACTGCCCCTGTGCATCTTCATGCAGGTGATAGTACCTGATATTTATCTCCCATTCACTGAGACCTTTTTAGTTGGCAAAGTCAGTATAATGGCACTGCATTTCCCAACAGGGCCTGCTGTGTTTGTCCTGGAAAGGCAATAAGAGACCATTCCTGAAGGAGGGAGAGGCTAGATATCTGGAGGGGGGAAAGAAGAGAGAGGGACTACAGACTGGTGGCAGGTTTGTAAGGGCTGGTGAAGATTCAGTAATGAGTTGGAGTGAAGACCCTTAGCAACTGATTAGAAGTAAAGGCACTTCTGAGACTATTATTGCACAAACTGTGCTAGAAAAGCCCTGGAAGAAAAGGTCCTCATATACTGCTGAATCTGTGAAGCCTGTTGTTGAACTGGCAACCACAGAGATCTAGTTATGACTTCAATCCATTTCTTATGTACCACCTCATGGTGTTTGCAAGCTACCCTGTTTCTTCTACCCTCTTGAATCCTCTGTTATTATTATCCACATGTCAGTGTGATTGCTAAAGTTCACGAGCATTAGTGGAGAAGCTGCTAACACTGGAGTAGTTTCAGCCCTTGTCTCCAGGCTTAGATGCATGAACACACTACCAATTTGTCCTCATATTGCACAAGTATATTTGTGGTCTTTATAAAGGAGATGATGACTCATAAATGGTTCTTCCATTAATGCCAAAGTGAAATGCATATGCGCACATGCACATGCACATGTTCACACACACACACACACACACACACACACACACACACACACACACACACACACATTACATAGTCAAGTAAATGGTGCCAAAAGTCCTTACGTGACTTACAAACTGCCAAAAGAAAAATATCACAATCTAGCAGTTAAATTTTCTGATGGTGCTATTTATTGCATGCACAATTTATTTTCTTCATCAGTTTCATATCCTGATGCTAAATATGTTATCGGAGGCAAATTCCACAGATGCCCATACAAATGACATTCACGTATGTGTGCTTAGGATCACAGCTTCAAGTTCATAATTAGTCAACGGGAATTTTCGGCATTATACACTGCGACGCATACACTGAGGAATTGGTAAATTACTAGCTTTTTGTCAAAGGACACACACTGTATTTTATCTGACAGCAGCTGAAGCAATGAAAGCAATAATACAAGTGAAGATTTTATTTCTAGGAGCTGGTGTCTTGTTAAATTCCTCTCCTATAAAACCATCTGTTGAAAACATGTAAAAGAAGGGCTGTCAAGAAATGTTAAAAGCAACATACAAGACATATCCTACCGGCTAATGCATCAGTTAGACATGAGCAATTTAAGAAGATGGATGGTTCGATGCAACAGGAGAAAAAGTGGAATTCATGCAAGCTTTGCCTATTCTGTTGTTCTTCACTTAGTTCGTATGTGGGCTACACCTGAGACACATCATGCATCCAGATAAAAGGGGAAAAAGCATTGTCCGGCAAGAATGGTTACTTCAGCAGGAAAGATATGGTGTAAAGATGTCACGGCAAGACCAGTTCTAACAGTGTTTAAAGGCAAACACCATACACACAGTGCCACTTCAGGACTGCAAGCCTCTTCACTGTGTTGCTGCAAAGGATCAGACAACCTGTCCTGTTACCTCATTTTAATTATAAGTTGGCACTGATATTAGATAACTGGCTTTATATGGTTGGCAGCTAACTATTCATATTTAGCTCTTGCAATGTCTAAGTTGTTCTATTCCCTGCATATTAATTGCCTTTGAAAACAGGAGAAAAAAAACCTGTGTAGAGGAAAGAAGAGAAAAAAGCCCTTTACTAATTGTAATCTCTTTTGTTTCGAGGTACTGACCTGAATTAATATCCTATTTCTTGAAGCTAAAATTTGCTGCACCTGTATGAGCAACTATTATATCCCTTGGCAATACTGCTCACCCATGCACAATCCAAAGAGAGAATCAGATTACTTGCCATGATGCTATTTATACTGTACACCTCAACTGTCAAGTGCAAGCAAAAGTATGACTTCACAACACACAAACTGACAGCCCAAGCCTATCAGTGCAGTGTAGGCGCCGGGCCCATGCTGTATACTGTGCTGAACAGGAGTGGGCTGGGGGGTCTCGGAGTACCCTGAATAAAGCCCCAGCCTCCACTATGTGGTTACTCAGGTCAGCACCGGAGTCGTAGTAATGTGGCCCAATGCGCCCCCCCGTGATGACTGACATCACTCATCCCACCCCCGAGTGACATCAGCCAGAGCCTAATGTCCCTCAAGGGCTGAGAGGGAGGCTGGGCCCAAAACAAACTGGGGCATGGAGGCGGCAAGAGCCTTCTCCTGGCTCCTCTGAGCTGTTCCGCCACCGCCTTATTGCCGCATTCTTCAACACCTCCGACATGTTCATCGTCACTGCCGCCATTTTGCCATCCCCAGCTGCATGTAAGCTCTCCCCTGCATGCAGTCGGGGGGGGCACCCCATCTGTTCCTATGGCACTGGTCAGCGCTAGCTATTTTGCTGGTGCTGACTCATGAAGCCCCATGCAAGGAGGAAAGGCCTGGGAGAGAACATAGGATATGGCATTTGCGATCCTACCTTCCTCCTGGGCCTGATATGCCCACTTCTGCCCTCCTCCCCCAGCACCACTCAGAACATACCTGCTTCACGGCACTGTCCTCTGGTGTCCTTGGTGGGAGGGGAGCACAGCAGGCCTCAGCGCTGGCACCGCCTACTCACTGGGTGCTGCAAACATGTTTGAGTAAAACGTGGCTGACATAATAGTGCTATGTCAGGGGTTCTCAACCAGTGGTACTAGTACCACCAGTGGTACTTCGGCCAACTTCTGGTGGTATTCAGACTGCCAGACCATTGGAACTAATACAGCACTTTTGGTGGTGTGTTTTCACTCCTGAGAGGCTCCTGCCTTTGGCCAAGCCTTTCAGGAACGCTGAGAAGGGCCCTCCCACCTGCCCAGAGCATCCTATCTGCATTTTCTGGCCTCTAAAAACCTGAAAACCCAGAAGTAATTGGCAATATTGTCACTTCACTTCACTTTGGAGCTCCTGCTGCCTCCAACAAAGGCAGCAGTGAGATAGACCACAGTTTAAGTACAAACATCTTTTAAAGTTGAGGGGGAAGAATGGGAGCAGCACTGGCGTTGCTAGCAGTGGGGCGGAATTTATTTATTTATTTATTTATTTAGGAATTTGTAGCCCACCTTTCTCCCGAAGGCACTCAAGGCGGCTTACAAAATATTAGAATACATATAAACACATTAAAACAATTAATAAACACATTAAAATAATTAGTTAAAACACTTAAGTTAAAAATAAACAACCCCAGTGGTTCACCTGCATTTACATATATTAAAACCATGTGTTAAAAGGTCAGCCCACCATGTCAGACATTAAAAGCAGTCCTGAATAAAAACGTCTTAAGGCCCCGCCGAAAGGCCTCTAAAGAGGGAGTCATTCTTAATTCCAAGGGGAGGGAATTCCACAATTGGGGCGCCACCGCCGAGAAGGCCCTATTCCGCGCCGCCATCCCCCTCACTTCTGTCAATGGCAGCACGGTTAACAGGGGCCCCCCTGATGACCTCAGAGTACGGGTCGGATTATAAGGAAGGAGGCGGTCCCTCAAATACCCTGGACCCGAGCCGTTAAGGGCTTTAAAAGTCAAAACTAGCACTTTGAATTGTGCCCGGAAACGAACCGGCAGCCAGTGTAGCCGCCGAAGCAACGGTCCGACTGTGTCGAACCAACAAGCTCCGGCAACCACCCGGGCCGCTGCATTCTGCACTAGTTGCAGTTTCCAAACAGTCTTCAAAGGCAGCCCCACGTAGAGCGCATTGCAGTAATCTAGTCTAGATGTCACTAGGGCATGGGTCACTGTGGCCAGGTCTGCACGATCCAAGTACGGTCGCAGCTGGCGCACCAGCCGAAGCTGGGCAAAAGCCCCCCTGGCCACAGCCGCTACCTGGGAATCCAGGAGCAGCTGTGCATCCAGGAGTACCCCCAAGCTGTGGACCTGCTCCTTCAGAGGGAGTACAACCCCATTCAGAGCAGGACGATGATCCAGTACTTGAGTCGTAGACTTCTGGACCAGAAGAACCTCTGTCTTATCAGGATTTAATTTTAGCTTGTTCGCCCCCATCCAGCTCCCAACTGCCTCCAGACAACGATTCAGGACATCGACCGCCCCCTTGGAGTCAGGTGGAAAGGAGAGAAAGAGCTGGCTGTCATCCACATACTGATGACTCCCTACGCCAAATCCCCGCTCCGGAATGGTAAGTCTTGCACAGCGGTAACCGCTCCGTTCCATGGTGGCCCCGTCCACTCGCCATCTGAACCAGTCGAGCGGGGATGTTGCCACATGACCTTTTAAAAATGAGAATGTTGTCAAGGGACTTTGAATGCCAATGACTTGTGAGCAAGAATGGAATATGTGCCAGACCAGACTGTCTTATGACACAACTCGAGGGAGACGCCACATTGATATTCCTGTACTATGAAGCCATTGCTGTAAAAGGATCTCCCCAAAGCCAAGAAGCCATGAGGGAAGAATCTGATCAGCATTCAGCATTTCTGATGCCATGAACCAAAAGGCTCCCAAGCACGTAGGCATATTCCATTACCTTCCTCCTCTCCAAAGACTTGCTAAGTGATAGTATGCCAGGAAGAAGAGGATACACATAGATATGCTAACACCAACGTCTGGCCCTAGGGAGGCCCAATCCACATCTCCTGCAACACATGGAAGTCAACACCTCTTTCTCCTTCCCCAGTGTGTGAGTCTCCACCCCCCAGAGGTGTGTGTTCAGCCCAAGTAAGGTATTTCCTTTTGCAGCGTAAGAGCGACCAGCTCCTCCTCTCTTGCATAGGCATAAAAAGGCAAGCTGCCAGTTTTGCTCTTTCTCTTGACCCTTGCCTCCTGAACTCTGACTCTCTGCGTGCCCTCTTGCACCAATCCCCCCCTTGGCCTAGCTTCCTTGTGCCTCAGGCCTCCTCCTCTGCTTGTGCTCTGCTGGTTGGAGCCCTAGCCATCACTACCCAACCCTCTCTTCTCTCTCTCTCTCTCTCTCTCTCTCTCTCTCTCTCTCTCTCTCTCTCTCTCTCTCTCTCTCCCTCTCCCTCCATCGCTGCTGCCAAGGACCACTCCTCTTCAGGAACAGGTGAATATTACCCCCAATGCTTCAAAGGGAACCTGCTAATGTGAATGTCTCTGTACCTTCTATCTAAGTTACCTAGATCTGTCTACTGTGTATGATTGTACTTTTGTATGAATCTGACTAACTATCTTGTAAATATTGGAAAACAACCCATGTGTGTCCTCAATATTATTTAAAACGGAATTCTGAAGCCCAACTCTGGTATACACAGGTATCAAGATCTTGAACGTTACAAATTGCCATGTTTTAAGCTATGGTAACAAAGGCAACACGTAGGAGACTCCCTGCATGTTGCCTTCGCCGCTCGGACTGGTTCCGACAGCGAGTGGGCAGCGGGGCCACCATGGAACAGAGTGGTTACCACTGTGCAAGACTTACTGTTCTGCCCCACCTCTAGCAACGCCAGTGGGGAGTGGAATAATGACTCCAGTGGGATTAGAAAGAGATAGTCCTGGGCTGGGTCCATTGATGAACCAAACAGGAGTCCCCCAAATGACCAGGCTTTTGGAAGAGACTTTTTTCTACATACACCTCTAGAAATATGTGCAATGATGATACACATGGGATTCTTGCATGCATTACAAGTTATCTGTGCGGCACATTATAGAGAACAGTGATAGGTTCACCTGCCAATGTGGTGCAGGTAAAGGAAAATCCCTGAACCAGAGTCGGAGGCAGCAATGGGGCAGGGGGGAAGCCTGCCCCTGGGCGGCATGCGGGGGATTGCACAAGCCGCCACATTGGCAGCTGAAAAACGGTTGCGCGGTTTGCAGCGGCTGGAAGGATTTGCCTGCCTGCCTGGGCTGTCATTAGCTTTTTGCCGCCATCTTTTCCGCGGGGGGCGTGGCTGTGACCGTAATGCCGCCAGGGTGATGTCGCTAGCGGGGGTGGGGTGGGGTTAGCGACGTCGCGGGGGGCGCTTGCAGCAGAGGCTAGCTACGTCTCTGCCCTGAACATTGAGCTTCCTTGACAGGACATTTTCTTACCTCTTTAGCACAGATGCAACCCTTCGGAATTTCCAAGCATTCAGAATTCCCGAAGCAAAAGAACAGAGAAATATTTGGTGCATAAATTGCCTTGTTGTGAGCATGAAAACAGCTAAAGAGTTGCAAGAAAAATAGTAGATTATTTCCATCTTTGTACATTTTCTATATAAGTGCAGAACGGCTGTCAACTGACATCTGTCTGTAAATCATGTTTATTTAGACTCAATTGCCATCCATGTTCCATGCTCGCAATAAAATACACCTCCTGTGAAGTCTGTCTAGATCAGTGTGATTCACTACATGAGTCCCTAATGAAGTGTAAATAAATGTGATGCTAGTATTTATGTGCAGCAAATGTTCTTTGTGGATCTCCCCCCCCCCTTTTTTTCTTTTTGACCAAAGTTATGAATAAAACCAACTACCATACAGGAATGTATTCTAATGTCTGAGTAGGTTATTATTTAAAGATTTACACAGCATTGCATTTTGATTGGCAGCCACTCACTTTGAAAGCTTTTGTATTGCCAGTCAGAATAAAACCCTTTGTATTCTCTGGGTAATGCTAATAGACACCAGCAAAAAAGATTAGCGGAAATCAGGCATCAGTATGTAATCAGCCAAAATGTAATCAGGCAGAACATCTATGGATGTGTTTGGACACAATTATGAATTCTAAACAGAATTAGCCATTTACATCCCACACCCGCTATTTATGTCAGGAAATCACAGATCTAGCTAAGGTAGGAATTTTTTTTTTTGTTCCTAGGGAAGTATAAACTTCCCCTGTCTAAGATTTTCACTCATGCAGGCCAAATTACAGAAAGCAGGCCAAATTCACTCATTACAGCATCCACCAATGAGAAAACAGGTGTTGTGAATATCTGCTTATTGAGCAATACACAGGTACTGTTGGAAATGTCCTCTTTTCCCCAAGATGTATGCAGTCTATTCTAACTCCATTTTGTTTTTTGGCTGGCATTTCTGATGCCATGCTGAACTCTTCGGAGAGGGCATGCTAATTAAGGGCCATTAAGGGGAAGACTGTAGTGCTGTGTAGCGGCGGAACTTGGGTGGAGCGCGTGGAGCAGGAGCTCCAGGTGCTCGGGGATGCGCGCTCGGAGCACTTACCGTCGCGAAGTGCCGCATTGTATCATTCCTCCCTCCCTCCCTGGAGCCCGTTTGGCTCCAAAATGAGTTCAAAACAGGTGGGGGGGGTGTCGATGCAACGCGACGTGACACAGGCCCCACCCATGCACCGGGAGCCAGGAGGGCGTCCGTCATTTCTGGTGCTGTGAGGCATGTGTGTCCCTCCTTTCCTCTAGGTCTTGCAAGTTTGGGTGCCCCATCCTCATAGAATTTTGCTGCAAAAACAAGTCCTACTGCATCCAAAATTAAGGTTTCAAGTTGCCCAGTGGCCAAGTCACCTGGACAGTCTTTTCAGACAGACTCCTATTCCAAGAAGCCTCTCCCATCAATGACCTGAACATGGATACAGCACACACCTTACCATGCGTTTTGTCCCCCAGGAACTTGTCTGACTGGGGTGCAACAATCCCAAAACTGTCAGATGCTGCTAAGTTGGACCTCTCACTCTACAAATATTGTTAATTCCCCCAATTTGAGTTATTGTGAGCCCAAACCATACAACATGCCCTTTCCACATAAACTCCTCATTTCAAATGTTAGTGGTGATCTAGGCTTACCTGGAAGTAAGTCCCACTGAACATGGGGGGGGGGCTTACTTTCAAGTAGACATGCCTAGGATTGTGCTGCTAATTATGGATAAGTAGAGACCACACACTACAAATGTAAGATAAAATTCTGTCCAACTTTTTCCTGTAACTTGACTTGAGAATCATTCTTGTTCTGTAGTATTATATCTTTAGTATATGTACAGTAAAACCTTGGATTGAGAGTAACTTGGTTTGAGAGTGTTTTGCATAACAAGCAAAAAAAAATTAACTTGATTAACAAGCAATGTCTTGCATTACAAGTAGGTTTTGGAGCCCGGGGAGCAGCTGCTCTGGGCGTGGGGCGCTACGCTCAGGCTCCACCACTGAACGGCTGCCTTCTCACGCCACCCTCACGATCGTGCATAGAAGGAAAGGCGTGAGGAGGCAGCCCTGTGAGGAAAGGCACCAGTGAGGCCCATTACGCCTCTACGAGTAGTCTCTCTCGCTGCGGGATTGTGGGTAATCGTCTCCCAGTCTCAGTCCAGTGAGCCAACAGATAGCAGTGATCCTGTTAGTGATAGACTTCCTACACAATAACGTCCCACACAACAACATCCGTGATAGACGTCCTACACTCCTCCTTCTCTCCTCTCTCGTCTCCCTCACACCAGCCACGATTCTTTTCAAAGGTAAAGTGCAGGTTAATTTGTTTTATTTTGACTTTAGACTGTATTTTGTATTACTGTAATCATTTTTATATGATTAAATGGTTGTGGAATGAATCATCTGAGTTTCCATTATTTTTTATGGGGAAATTCGCTTTGATATATGAGTGCTTTGGATTACAAGCACGTTTCCGGAACAAATTATGCTCGCAATCCAAGGTTTTACTGTACTTCACCACTGTTAAAGCTATCGTACTTGTAATTCTTTTCCTTTGGCATCCATGGCTCACTGGATGTTTGATCCCTATTACCGTAATAGTTTTCCTTCTTCATTCGCTTCTTACAGCACAATCCTATCCAACTTACACCACTGGTGTAACCAGCAGTGGAAGACAGGGCAGGAGGCTTTGGAGGAGAGGGGGGATTTAAATCCCCTTTGAATACCCTTTTGGAAGGGATTTGAATCTCCTTTCGGTTCTGGGGCCTCCCGTTCTCGCTGCACCGCTGGTTACACTAGTGGTGTAAGTTGGATAGGATTGCGCTGTTAGTTTCTGAATAGCTACCCAACTACTGAATAACCCAAGAAACAGAAGATACTATGAACCCCAAAGCTCAAAGGCAAAATGCCCCTAATATATTACATTCCTTGAGAATATGTGGAGGAGAATATATTCAACAGTGAATCTCTTTTTCTCTTGGATGGTTAAAAAGGAAAAAAAAATGTGAACAGGCTTTCAGAATGCCAGCAGCTACTACTGATTTTGGCAGAATTGGATTTTCTATTAACTAGATGTTTTTGATTCCCTAGAAGCTTGTTGGCATGTTCTGAAACACCATTGCCTTATCCCATTTTATCAGAAGTCCTCTATTCTCAACACCTCCTTTGCACAATATGAGACATCCAAGTGGAGTGTGGACTAGGATTAATAACATTTTTCAATATTAATTAAATACCAAGGACACCATAACCGGAAGGCTTGACAAAACTGAAACCTGTGGAATTCAAAAAGATGGGCTCCAATGACTAGAAAAATTGGTATAATTGACATAAAGACAGCTCGAAGTGGTTTGAATGCATGGAAGATTTACAGTGCAATCCTGCCTAGGATCCGGCTGGCAATCCATGGCCGCCCACCGTATCCTGTGCACTGGCAGCCATCGTGGCCATTGTGTGGGAGGTCTACTCGGGGAAGGGGACGCTCGTCCCCTTCCCAGAATGTAAACGGGGCCAGGCCCTATTGGCCTCCTCGGATTTCTGCCAGCTATTTTGCTGGCGGAAGTTGAAGAGGACGTGTAAAGGCCCCGGCATCCAGCGGGGGTCAGGATATGGCCGAAGGCCATCCCCTGCCCCCTCCTGGGTCACCAGGGCCAATGGCCACCCTCCCCTATGGCGATCCGCCTCCCCCCCGCCCCCCAGATCCTGTCTTACCTGGGTCCGGCGGCCGGCAGGAGTTCCGTCGTCGGAGCAGGCCTTCCCTGCTTGGAAGTAGTCATGAATGTGCTTTACAGCACATTTGCGACTGCTTCCGGCACCGGAATGCTCGTTCCGGCACCGCGGGCTTAGTAAGGATTGGGCTGCCCGTTACCACTGTGCGCAAAAACATCAGTCAATCATGAGTTTAATGGAAACTCTATGTAAAATGGGAGTCTTGTTTGAAAGGTTCCCTGCTTTGCACATAAAGTACATATAGTACTGATCTTAGCAAGTGGCACATTTATCTGCCTAAGCAGAAAGAAATGCTTATGAGACCATATCTTTCTGACCCATGCTGTGGAGAGCAACATTGTAGGTGTCAATCAAGCAATATCGCTTCACTCTTCCAGTTCCACTGCCCTCAACTATCTGCAGGTCTCCTCCTTTCTGCCTTGCTGCTTACTCTTGGAAGTGCCTCCTGGGACACCCGTGTTACGTCTCTCTGCTTCTTTCAAATCCCTTCTTAAATCTCACCTTTTCTGTGAAGCTTCTGGCACCATTTCCTAGACCTCATTCACTACTGTAACTAAGCTTCGGGTAAAGGTGTAAAGGGGACCCCTGACAATTAAGTCCAGTCGTGTCCGACTCTAGGGTGTGGTGCTCATCCCCATTTCAAAGCTGAAGAGCCAGCGTTGTCCGAAGACGTCTCTGTGGTCATGTGGCCGGCATGACTTAAGTACATGTAATTAAAACAATTGTATAAACTTCCCATGTTTATTGTTGCCTCCATCCCCTTTCCCTTTCTCTGTTGTCTCCTTGTCTTTGGCGTCGCAGATGCCTTCATCCTGGTTCATGGCGGCCAATATAATAATGTATAGGGACTTAAAATTCAACTCGTCATAAAAGGCTCCAAGTCTCGAGTTGAGTCTTTCGAGTCTTTTACAATCACCGAGTCAAGTCCGTGTCGAGTCATGGACGCAACTTGAGTCCGACTCAAGTCCGAGTCAATAGACACAAGTCTACATCACTGTTTTAAGGGGTGTGGTAAAACCTGAAGTTCTTCCTCTTTCACTGAAAAGGAGCTAGGGTGATCCTGGCAAAGAGCAGTTAGCCCTTCTCTAGAGCTCCTTTCCCACCAAAAAGTGCCTTTCCCAAAGTTGCTATTTAATCTCAAAGTGATGGTGATTTGTTGGTCAATAGCAGTTTGGAGGAGATAATTTTTAGTGGAAAAACGGTACTAGGGAAAGGGTTAACCTCTCCCTCCCTGTGCATGGGGAGATATTACAGTATACCCAGTATATTTTTTGTTAGCACAGATACATGTGGGGATTAAGGGCATGGTTTAGGGTACATGTCAGCATGAAGAGAGCACCTATTTAGGGCTATGATAATTTCATAGGTATCACATGGATCAAATCTGAGACAGACATTCCACAGTTGCTGTTTCTTCCACTGCAAATCGGAAAAAATGGCACTGCTGAAAGGGCAGCCCGCGTGATAATTGGGCTCTCCCATATTTTGAAAATATGATCAAGATTTGCATATTTTATCTTCTGTCATTTGTAGCTAATGAATTCCTAGTTGAGAGGATATTTATTGCTGGTTTTGAATTCTTAATGGCATCTTACCATTGTGATTATTTTTAATGTTTTTTATTAATTACTTTCAACCGCTTTTAATGGTTTAAACTGTTTTATTAATGCATTTTTTTTCCTTTTGTTGTGAACTGCTTTGCACACCAGAAATGTGGTATAAAAATCTTTTGAATAAATACATACATTTCTGGTCATCATCTGCTTAATGATGTCACTTCCAGCCCTCAGCAGGTGGTCTTCGGTCCTCTAACGGGTTTGACAGCCCTGATCTAGGAGCATCTCCATTGGTCAAAGCACTTAATGTCTAATTCTCTCTTGCATAACATTCCACCTTCATACACCTTGCCACCTTGAACCAACTACATCTTTTTATGTTGAACAATGACACTTCTAGGTGACTGTGTCCTATTTTAACTAGTAATTGGCAAATGCATTCATAATAAAACTTACAACTAGGCCTCTCTATTTCTTAACCTCAACAGTACAAAGCAAATTGTCTCCTAAGCTGTCTCTTATTTCCTGCCTTTGTGGTTTATGAACTGAAATTATTAGTCATGTTTCCCTTGTCCCATATAACTCAGGTCTATGAATTCTGCAACCTATAGGGGATTGCTCTATAAAGCACTCTGTTGAGGGCAACCAAATCAATAAATAAAATGTATGGGCTTGGAGTTAACAGAGGAACATTTCCATCTTTGTTTTATATTCTCTCTCTCTCTCTTGATTTCTCAATTGCTGTGGAAAACTGCCATGAGCAACATCTAAGCATGGCACTGAGCCACACTGAAGCCTTATAAATCACCAGAAGAGAGACCGGGAGTGGCTTTCAATAATCTCCTTCCTGGTCACTTTCAATGCCATATATCAGAACGGCTGATATCAGAACGGTTCACTCAAAGCTGTCTTAATGTAAGAGCTTATTATAAAAAAAATTACAGAAACATACACTGGGACCACACGTTGTGACATTATGGACAGGCAGGCCAGGCTTCAAAGCAGTCGGCAGGCACACTCCTAATCTATTTTAATAGACGGAATATTTTGCTGGCCAGAAAGAGTGTGCAGTGACAGAAATATTTAATGGAATACATTGGCTCATTTTCGCACTTTGTGCTGGCAACCATCTATTCTCAGCCTGTGGGGCATTCATTATTGAACGGGCAACATCCACCATTTCCTTTCCTCCAGAGCAACAAGTCCTTGCTTTGGAGGAAGAGAGCTCACACCAGAGGATGGGAAATGGTGGATGGTAACCAATGCCTTGGGATACCAGTCCCCTGTTCACACAGGGATCCAGTGGCCTGTTTCTGCTGTCTGTTTATGGCACTATACATTCTGCACTGTCTGTGTGAGGTCAAATGAATCAGATTTACTTGTTATGACCGTACAAACTATATAAAAATCATGACAGCATTAAAGACAAAACATGATACTGTTGTTGCAGTATTGTGTTTTCTGCAAAAACAAAAGAAAGAACTCTTTAAGTGATGTTTCCAATATTAGCTAGCAGACTGTGTATTTTTTTGTAATAGCTTATAGACAAGAGGTCCTGCCCAGAAAGAAGGTGTTCCAAAGATTTCAATCTTACTACTACACTCCTCTACATTCCATTCCGAAGCTTTGTTGGCTCCGGCACTCCATCAGCAGCATTCCATCCCTCTTCCAAAGTGAGACCGGGGCTGACTCTGCTTAGCTTCTTCAAGCAAGACAGCTCATTGTGCCTGAGACCTGACACAGGCCCTGGGAGATTCTTCCATTTACTTACTACTATCCGCATAAAATAATTGCTAAGAAAAAACTATGTCTCATGTTCTTGAATGGTTTGCACTACCTCTAACTAGGACAACTTTGGAATTTTGGAGTCCCCATAATTATAACAGCTCCTCCAGAAAAGGTTTTCAGTAAGGTTTTCGTCCAAGGCCTATTTATTATCCTTCCCTTTCCACTGGTCTTCCAGAATTTTTTTTTTCATTTTTTGTCATACAACACTGTAATTCCATTGTAGGCACTTTTATGACATTGGCCACTTGAGCTGTTAAGTTATTGGTGGTATTTTGCAAAGCACAATTTAATCAATATATCAATAGGCCTGATTTGGCTTTCAGAGAATGTCAGATTGTTGATATTCAATAAGGTAATGATCTTAGGAATGGATGATTTCATGAACTCAGACAGACATTTCTAGTGTCGACTTCTAAAGAAATAGTTCTAGTCAGAGTTTGACAAGCTGTTGTAAGAGTGAGCTGGTGATTATTAAAAAAAATACCCTTCAGTCTAGAAATTTGTATTCAGCCTTACTCCCCTCCTGAATATCAGCATGAGAGTTAATGGTCCATCAGATGTCTTTCGGGTGTGGGAAGTGCTGATGCTGCTTTGACTGTAGGGACATGAAGAGGTGGATGACTCGACATTTAATAAAGATGAACCTTCATGCTCGGTCAGATTTTATGAACCTATTATTTGAAAAGTATTCAAATTACCATTCGCCTTTTGCAATCTACCTTTTTTCCCTCTAAATGGCCAACAGTGAATTATTATTATTATTATTATTATTATTATTATTATTATTATTATTATTATTATTATTATTATTATTATTATTTAGAAGACTTATCTTTTCTCATTCTACTGCTTGTGGGAACCGAGATGCCATCAATCTGATTCTGTATCTTGCTGTGAGACAACTGTCTCTCATGCCATACATAAAAGTAATTAGTTGAAGTTAGGCATGGATGAACAGCATGAAAAAAAAAGGTTCTTCTTGACAAATGTATCAGGAAAACGATTGGGTTCAAGAACTAGAGAACTATTGTGTTCTCTCTGTTGATGTGAGACAGGAAGACCTCCTCTCAGGATGACCTTCAGGCATGAGGGTCAGCCAGGTTCTCACTGGCCAAGAGCCTTGGCTAATCATTGGAGGACCCATTCACCCCGAAACCTTCACTATCAATGGCAGTGATAGAGCCCCACCTGGCACTCCAGCAACCTGGCTTTGGCACTGCTGGCTCCTCATCAGTTAAGCAGGGGCCAACTGCCACATGGCTCTTCCCCTCCCAGAACTGTATCTGGCTGTGACCACAACACCTGGTCATTGACCATATGCAGATGTCACTTTCTTTGAACACAAGGAAGGAGAAAGCAGGGCCATGTTTGCAGTGGCGTTCCTGCGGTAGGGGCTCGACAGTAAGTTGCGCCCCGACCGACTACCGCGTTCACGAACCGGAGTGAGGAGGCCCCGCCCCCTCGCTGTTGGAGCCATTCTGCGCAGACCCTGCCCGTTCGGCTTCGCTGCGCGGAATGGCTCCGACGGCGAGGGGCGGGGCCTCCTCGCTCTGGTTCGTGAACGCGGTAGTCGGTCAGGGCGTGACTTACTGTCGAGCCCCTACCGCAGGAACGCCACTGCATGTTTGCTAGTAGCCACCACACACCTTGTACCAACCAGCCATACACACATTTAGCACGTCTCTGCAAAATGCTGCAATGCAGAAAAAAAATTCTTCCATGTGATTTTGAATCCTGGCCTAGTAGGCATGTTCCTATTCCCCCCACCCGCAAATACACATACATTCAAAGAATTCAGGAGAGGCACACCAGCATAAGGCTACAGACTGTCAGCCATTATTTTAATTTTGATACCTTAACAGCCCAATTCTAACTAATTATGACAGTGGAACATAATTATGCTGTTGTAAAAGGTCATAAGGTGGTGCACACAGCATGCTGATGGTGGCCATTTGGGAACTGCCACCACAAACAGCAGCAGTGCCAGAGGCCTGCTGCCGTGGCTACCAACTACCCACAGGAGTGCAGGTAAGCCGGCATGTGGGGAGAATGAGGCAGGGAGGGTGAGGTACGGGGAAGTGTTTGGGCAGGGAGGGGGTGGGCAGGAGGTGGAACAGGGGAGGAAGGGGGTGGATCTGGGCAGCACTGGCATGTGCCAGGATCCCATCCTGGTTCCCTCTTCTCTCCCCCCCCCACTCTCTTTGGCTCCATGCCAGCAAAATGGCTGATGTAGATCCGAGGAGACCCATTTGGGCAGAGGAGTCTTGCCCCAGTTGTGCTAAAGTCAGTGTCAATGAATTCAGCTTCTTTTTGTATTTATGTATTTATGCAGAACAGTCCCTTTCCTAAACTGTTACATAGATGGAGAATGGGACTTCCCACAAGGGATGTATATTGTGTGAAGTAAAATGGCATGTCCTTCTGGCATTGCTGCCATGCTGCCTCCTATACCAGTCTTCATTCTTGAAGATGCATTTGATCCTTTGAGCTCTGGTGTAATCTCCAGGGAACCGGATGTCTGAGCCATTTTTATACTACGCATCCCATTGTTGTTTCCTCCAAAATGACCCAGGAGAAGTCTGAACTATCATATGCGAATTTATCTGAGGACTGAAAACCGGCAGTCACAAACTGCTACCCTCTTGTTGTTGTTCAGTCGTTAAGTCGTGTCTGACCCTTCGTGATCCCATGAACCACATCCCGCCAGGCCTTCCTGTCCTCCACTATCTTCCTGAGTTCGCTCATTTTCATTGCACCGGTGATGCTGTCTAACCATCTCATCCTTTGCCTTCCCCTTTTCCTTTTGCCTTCAATTTTTCCCAGCATCAGAGTCTTCTCCAGAGAGTCCTCCCATCGCATTAGGTGGCCAAAATATTTGAGTTTCAGCCTCAGTATCTGACCTTCCAGGGAACAGTCAGGGTTGATTTCATTTAGGATTGACTGATTTGATCTCCTAGCAGTCCAAGGGACTCTCAGGAGTCTTCTCCAGCACCACAGTTCGAAAGCATCTATTCTTCGGCGCTCAGCCTTCCTTATGGTCCAACTCTCGCAACCATACATTGCTACTGGGAACACCATCGCCCTGACTATATGAACTTTTGTTGGCATGGTGATATCTCTGCTTTTTATTATGCTATCTAAATTTGCCATCGCTTTCCTTCCAAGGAGTAAGCGTCTTTTAATTTCATGACTGCTGTCTCCGTCTGCAGTGATCTTGGAACCCAAAAAAGTAAAATCTGTTACTGCTTCCATTTCTGCCCCTTCCATTTGCCAGGAATTGATGGGACCAGATGCCATGATCTTAGTTTTATTAATGTTGAGTTTCAAGCCAACTTTTGCACTGTCCTCTTTCACTCTCATCAAGAAGCTCTTTAGTTCTTCTTCACTTTCTGCCATTAGGGTGGTATCGTCTGCATTTCTGAGGTTGTTGATGTTTCTCCCGGCAATCTTGATTCCGGCTTGCAATTCATTCAGCCCTGCATTTCTCATAATGTACTCTGAATATAAGTTAAATAAGCAGGGTGACAATATACAGCCTTGCCGGACTCCCTTCCCAATTTTGAACCAATCAGTTGTTCCATGGCCGGTTCGAACTGTTGCTTCTTGACCCGCATACAGGTATCTCAGGAGATAGATAAGGTGGTCTGGTACCCCCATCTCTTTAAGAATTTGCCACAGTTTGTTGTGATCCACACAATCAAAGGCTTTTGCATAGTCAATGAAACAGAAGTAGGTGTTTTTTGGGAACTCTCGTGCTTTCTCCATGATCCAGCGCATGTTGGCAATTTGATCTCTAGTTCCTCTGCCTCTTCAAAACCCAGCTTGTACTTCCGGTAGTTCTCGGTCTACGTACTGCTGAAGCCTAGTTGTAGGATTTTGTAGGATCCTTCAGTTGTAGGATTTTGAGCATAACTTTGCTAGCATGTGAAATGAGTGCAATTGTGCGATAGTTTGAACACTCTTTGGCACTGCCCTTCTTTGGAATTGGAACGTAAACTGACCTTTTCCAATCCTTTGGCCACTGCTGAGTTTTCCAAATTTGTTGACATATTGAGTGCAGCACTTTCACAGCATCATCATTTAGGATTTTAAGTAGCTCAGCTGGGATATTATCATTTCCACTAGCTTTGTTGTTAGTAATGCTACCTAAGGCCCGCTTGACTTCACTCTCTAGGATGTCCGGCTCTGGGTCAGTGACCACACCAACGTGGTCATCAGGAACATTCAAATCTTTCTTGTATAGTTCTTCTGTATATTCTTGCCATCTCTTCTTAATCTCTTCTGCTTCTGTTAGGTCTCTGCCTTTTTTGTCCTTTATCATGCCCATCTTTGCACAAAACGTTCCCTTGATATCTCCAATTTTCTTGAAGAGATCTCTAGTCCTCCCCATTCTGTTGTTTTTCTCAATTTCCTTGCACTGAATCCTGAATTTTTCAATAAGAAGCTCATGATCTGAGCCACCGTCAGCTCCAGGTCTTGTTTTTACTGATTGTATAGAGCTTCTCCATCTTTGGCTGCAAAGCACATAATCTATCTGGTTTCGATATTGACCATCTGGTGATGTCCATGTGTAGAGTTGCCTCTTGTGTTGTTGGAAGAGAGTGTTTGCTATGACCAGCGTGTTCTCTTGACAGAACTCCGTTAGCCTTTGCCCTGCTTCATTTTGCGCTCCAAGGTCAAACTTGCCTGTTGTTCTACCCTCTTACTGCCAGATTAAAAGAACATCTGAACAGGTAAATGAATGTTATCACTAAAACACAGCAGGGAGCTCTGCCGCCAATTTGGAACAGGAGGATAAACCTTATGTATAGAAAAGAAAGGGGGGGGGAGAAAGAAAGAAAGAAAGAAAGAAAGAAAGAAAGAAAGAAAGAAAGAAAGACAGTTTCAGGGATTGTATGCTTTTACAGCATCATCTTACTATTATTGTTATTGTTATTGTTATTGTTATTGTTATTGTTGTTATTGTTTCTACCCACAATGGTAACAAAGTATACTTAAAGAGGGCACGAGATCAGCAGCGTCGTCGAGGTAGGGGCAGGGGGGCCGTGGGCCCCAAGGCAGTGGGGGAGAGTACTTGCCTCCGGGATGCATTCCGTCGTCGTCTTGGAGCCGACCGGTCCATTTTGGAGCTGGGCCCTCCTGCCCACCCTGGCTGCCCTGCCTGCTATTTTGGCTCCAGGGGGGCATGGCTTGCAGCGTCATGTGGGGGCGTCGCGTCGGCGCCCCCCACCTGGGGGCGTAGCTTCGTCTCTGCACAAGATCCAAACATTTCCATCTAGTCAGGGCTCACACAGGCACGTTTCTTTCTACTGTTTGTTTCTTAAGAGGGAATGCCAGAAGAGATGAGCCACCAAGTAGTCCTGCCTTCATGCAGATCCACGGAGTTTCTGTCATCATGTCTGCATGCTACTAATAAAGGAAATTTCCCAGCACAGATTTCCATCACCTTGACTGGGTGGGTGGGTGGGAGTGTGTTGAATTATTTCAGTCATGCCTCTTTAGGCCTGTCGACATATTTGTAAGTCTAGCCATTTTCTGCTCTGCTCTCTATGGCACTGCAGGATGCATGTAATGTAACCATCCCAGTGGTTACTCTGCTCTCAGAACTGACTTTCCATTTCAATGGGAGTGATCCGATCTGGGTACCTGAAATGGAGATAAAAGACACACATTTTTCCACAGCACGACCCTCTGGAGATTTGCACGCATGGAACAGCTGTTTTACTCACAAGGCTTCTACTGTATGCCTAAGGCAGTCACTGGAAGTGGAGTCAGGTGCTAATGTTTTATTTCCCTGCTGCTTCTTTAGTCATAATTTGGAGTCATTCTCACCACTAGGTCTCTATCGTTGACCATTTTATTTTCCCAGTGCTGACATATAGACCATTTTGATAGAAAAGCTAATTTTCTATATCCGCTATCTTCGTCTGGTATATGGGTTGTGGAACCACTATGTCAGCCACTCAGGTTGTAACTCAATGTACGTTTCATAGGCTTCCCTGCACCTGGGATACTCTTCTAGTGGTGACTGGAGGGACCTCCCTATTCTCTTTGTCACTGCGCAGCCAGAACCAAATAATAGGGCAAGGGGAAAGGTAAATGGAGAGGAGGTGAGAGAATTAGTTGGTGGTGAGAGGAAGGGAAGAATCCTTTTCAAATTCAATGTATACTTTGAGCAAGAGAAAAACTTCAGGGTTTTAATGCTTGTCTTGGACTAGAGGTGAGAATTACAAATTACTGAGCTTTGTATTAAAGACCAGGAATTATGAACTTCGATAACATTACTCCTCACAATGGCATAAGTAACACTAAGTGATCTTCACTTCCCAAAGGCCACCCCATAAACCGCAGTATTGAGCAGCAATTAGAGCCCAGATGTCCAAATCCAAACCCAACAAACCCGGTTCACAATAGCCAAACATTTCTGTTCTGCATTTCAGGTATATATTGTGCCACTAGACCCTGTAGCGTAGCCAGAGGTGGGGCGGAGCAATAAGTGCTGCACGGCACTACACAGTGGTGCAAAGTGACCCCTCCCACTCGCTATCAGAGCCATTCCATCAGCGAAGACAATTCTGTCTTTGTTGCCGGAATGGCTCCAATGGCAAGCGGGAGGGGCCACTTTGCACCGCCATGTAGCGCCTTGCAGCACTTACCACGCCGCAATGTTATAGTTTTGCAATGACTGCTTTTGAATTAAATATCGGTTCTTAACACTGTATTTAAAGGATGGACATTTTAATTTAACATAGACCACATCTGTGAAATCCTGCCGTTAACAAGGTAAGAGGACTTGATGAAAGCATGAAAAGATAAATTGCCTTTTGTAGGTTTGTGTGTTCACAGCCCGTGTGATGGAAGCGTCAGCAAATTGATCTATTGTCTGAAGTCTTGAACTTTTAGACTCATTAAAGTCAAAGAAGTGCTTGATCCCATTGCAGAGGAGGTAAGTCTTTTGGTTCTCATCCAAGAGTATTGAATTAGGAGTATGCTTTGTCTGGCTATAAAAACGTGCTTTTAATATGATGTGTTTACTGCAGATTCTGTCAAATGTGCCTTCACAGAGGGAAAGGAACACCAGGACATAGAACACTTCCTGTCTGAGAATAAATTTCAACTCTGTTTAAAAAAATAAGATTGAAAACGTTACTGAAATGTGACAATGAAATATTTATGTCACGTCTCTTGGCTATCGAAGGTTGTTGGTAAGTCTGATGCTTGTCAAAGGGTATTCCATTTAAATTCCTTTTTAAAATAACTGATGAAGATTTTATCCCCAAGACAGTAGCATCCTTCTATGACAGGTTCACCTTCCAAGGAAATTATATGTTACATACAGCCTGATTGTCGAAGTTATTTAGAGATGCTGGATACCTGCTAGCAAGCTTCCATTTTGAGGAATGTGAAGCTGAAGCATCTAGAACTAAGGACTTGAGGATCATAAGTCCATTTCAAACTTTGTAGGCAGACCATAATCATTTCACACAGATGTGTGGGCTGACAGTTATTCAGCTTTGTTTGCCTTTTATCTTCATTAGATGGGGGGGGGGCTTAACTAGATTAAACTTATAGCAATTTTTGGTGACAGCGAGGGATGTGGATCTAGTCTCTGACTCCAAGTCTCGAGGCTGGTCAAGTCCCAAGTCTCTGGGTCCAAGTCGCAAGTCAAGTCGCAAGTCTTTGCTCCCAAGTCTTTCGCTGCGAGTTGCGAGTCCCTATCTATTTAATGGAGAAAATGGGTTTAAAATTGAATAAAATTGAACTTGTAGTAAAAGGCTCCAAGTCTCGAGTCGAGTCTTTTACAATCACCGATTCAAGTCCGAGTCAAGTCATTGATGCGACTTGAGTCCGACTCAAGTCCGAGTCAATACACTCAAGTCTACATCACTGGTGACAGCCTTCTATTGAGCATCATGTAGTTGATGGAAAGTGGAGCCTGGAGCGTAGCACTCCATTATTTCTCCACTACTTCTTGTTGGGTATCTTGCCTGCATCATGGAATGGGCTGTCTGGATCATGACACTCTTGGGCAAGTGTGCTGGCCCTTGGCTAAAGGCTGCATTCTCCATGGATCTGAGGTTCCATTCAGAATCTCATAGTTAGAGTGTCTCAAGCTGGAGGCGTTGAGCCTTGGGGCTTGGGCTTAATGTTGGGTCCAGGCCTGCTATCTCTGCAGTCATCTGGGCTCCTGGTCCTCCTGACTCAGCTGCCCCCCCCCCCCCCGTATTAGAGGCCAGAATACTGCTTGGAATCACAGTCATTAAATTCATTGCGTTAAAGTGAGAATGAGATGGGATAATTTCAGGCAGTAATCTCCTAGGAAGAAGTCTGCAAATCCCTTTCCAGCCCAGAGCATGCAGCGCCACCATCAGAGCATGTGCTGAGTGCTATGGTGGGGGGACGACCAGATGGCCTGGCAGAGGTAAGTAAAAAGGTTTTTTAATTACCTCCCCATAGGCCGCCTGGCCTTCAATTGGTCTCCTCAGACCTACGCCAGCTCTTTTGTTGGCATAAGTCTGAGGATACTCCTAGGGGTGGATCTGGGCTGGGAAAGGGGGATAGGATTTTGGCATGTGCTGCTGAGATCCTCCCCCTCCCACCTGCTCCATCCCCTAATCCTCCCCCAATCCTCCCTCAAACTGCTCCCTCTGCCACCTTATCTGCTCTGGTGGGGCATCCAGAAGCTGCTGGAACATGCACGGAATCTCCAACTGTTTGCGCCGGTGGCTCTGAAGTGCACAGTGGTGGTGCGGCTTTTATGGGCTGCACAAGGACTTATGGTGGTGGATCGTGAGATCCGCTGCCATAAGAGCCCAGACGGATTGGGCTGCCAATAGAATAATTTCTTCAAATAGTAACTTTATCAAAGACCGAGCTACATTGGCACAAAGCTACAAACTTAAACATTTCATAACAAACATTTTAAAATGAGTCTGCACTGACAGGCAACAGAGATATGCCATGAGGTCAGGCTACACCGACGCAATTTTCTCTGTTTGCTAACACATACAGATACACACATTTATAGATTCAGTGGGCCAGTCATCTGTTAAGCATGTTTGATTTTTGAAAGTCCAGTTTTGGGGTGCATTTAGGTTGCCAGTGTTTATTATAAATATGCAGTGGGAAAGAAATCATATTCCTGTTTTGCTCAACAACTGACCTGGATGTTTTGAATAAAATGTTTATTTATGAAAGCATGTATCTTGTCTTCCTTGTGCCCTATAATAAAACTTTACTTCATGGAACAGTTCAGGACTTGGCTTGCCATCCCCTCCCAGAAAAGCTTGACTTCAATCCTTTTTGCAAACTCTCTATGGAGAAATATTATTGCCCCCACCAATTCACTCCCATTGATTTGTGGCAGGTGTTTTACCGTAGCTGTCAGGGATAAGTGAAGATGTTAGTTTAGAGGGGGGGACACCCTATGATTTTTCAACCAATTTGTTGATGGACTACTTCACATCTTATAGGTACAGACAGAAATTACTGATGTGCCAATCTAAAATGGTGATTCAGGCGCATAAACACATTAATCTTTTTACACAGAGTGCATGTCATATAGCTAGAGAGATTTGTTCATGTAAAGAAAAGACCACATTGTTGTTGTTTTTTCCAAACAGATTCTTCTTTTCAAATATGGTTAGAGAAGTAATTTTCTAAAGAAGCATAGAGGGGACAGCGTTCTGCCGCCTTTCCCAGCAATGCTAAGACCTTTTACATAATGAAGGACCTTTAAACAGTATTTGCAAGATTGCCTGTCTCCTCCTCTTTCCTTCCATCATGACTGTGACAAGGGAAAGTGGAGATTTTATTCCTGGCCATCCACTCTGATCTTAGCCTTTTTCTTATTAATTTGCGTATTCTTGTAGAAGGATTCGGAGGAGGGAACACAGTCATACTATTGCTAAGCGACCACATTGCATTTGCTATAGAGCAAATAGCTTTTGGTTTCCTTTCCTTCTTGCTAGGGGTACATACGTGCCAACCTAGTTTTATAAGACAGGACTATGAAATATAACATTGACTGTATGTCACAGTAGAGCATCACAAATATACAGTATTTCATGCTAATATCAAACTCAGATGGATGATTGCTTATCAGTTTATATGCACCCAAAATATGATAGGGGTGTTTACATACTTGGAGGACTCCCTCCGTATGCAGAAGTAGGCAAGATTGTACATTAAAATTTTAAAAGATTTGATTTTTTTTTTTAGCAATGTTCGTGGCATTGAGATAAAATACTAAATGTGTGTCATCTTCTGGAGAGGAAAACATCAATCTTTCTTGCTACCTTACACTGAAGGAGGAAAGGTTTCCAGCTGCTGCCCAGTTGCAGCTATTCTAAAATCCTGAATTTTGCCCCTATGGGCATTTCTCATTCCCATCCAAGTACAGAAAACAAGTATATAAAAGGGTCTGACTGCCCAATCCTATTCCCTGCCAGAGCATGCAGGTACCCTCTGGTAGGCTGCCCTATTGCCTATGGGTCTCCTTGGACCTATGCCAGCCATTTTGTGGTGCAAGTCTGAGGAGTGCCAGGGGTGGGGCAAGCAGGAAAATGGGGTATTAGATTTGACGTGTGTGTGACTGCAGCACGATCCACCCCCTCCCTCCCTGACATTCACCCGTTTCCTTCTCAACACACCCCACTACACTACACTCCCTCCCTGCCCATGAGCCGTCCCCACCTCCAAGTTACTGATACCTGTGGAATCTCCTGGGGCTGCTACTGCAAACACTGCACCTCTCGCCATTTGTGGCAGGGGCCTGGCAGTCCGATTTTCGCGCCATCGTAAAGGACTATACACTATAGGATTGTGGCCTGAGAGAGAGAGAGAGAGAGAGAGAGAGAGAGAGAGAGAGAGAGAGAGAGAGAGAGAGAGAGAGAGACTGCCTTCACCAGCTGGAGGTGGGCAATACCCTAGGGAAGAAACAACATTTTGTGGCAAGTCCCTCTTTCTATTTGGTCCTTTCTATTTGGAAGATGGTTTAGTTCTTTAAGCACAGGGAAAGAGCTGTAGTGGAAGCCCTTCAATAAAAGAGCATTTGTTTGGTATGCTGAAGGTCACATGTTCCGTTCTTGGCATCTCCAGGTTAGACTGGGAAAAACCTCTTTCTGAAATCCTGGAGAGCCACTGCCAGTCAACAGTATGTGAGCTTGATGGACTAATGATCATACATAGTAGGAGGAGGCCATTTCTTATATGGTGGAAGAAGTTTCCCAAGGACATTGTCAGGGCCATAGTGCTGTGCAATCACCTGCATTTCTTGATAATGTTTTTCATAAGGGATTATGCAATCCCGATCTAGAATATCATTAAAATACAGTAATACTGCTTATGCTTATTGAGAAAAGAACCCATTTGTTAAGATCAAAATTGTTTTTGAAACTGTTGTAAAAGAACTGTAAATCTATTTGGAATATTTTTGATGGAAATATTATCTGCATTGCCATTTTATCATAAACTACCTACTTAGCATAATAAGAACATTGGGACTACGTTGGCACTGTGTTCCTTAAAATAGGTTTGCATGGATTTTATTGCATTAGCTATTTCGGGAACTTTGTTTTTATATTCTGTGCTATACATGGAAAAAAAGATGAATAAAATATTCTTCATTAAAGCATATGAGTTGGTATACTGGAGAATGTTAGCTCCTCTGGGTCCATTACAGTAGATCATGTGAATTCATTGTAAACACTTTTAAAAATACTTACTTAATCCACTGACTCTAATGGTGCCTTTGGAGATACTTTGCGACGCAAAGATGTATTCTCGTATGTGTTTAGCAAAATATTCATAGAACTCAAAGAGATTGTCATTCTTGAATGGATCTTTCTTGAATGTTCTTTGAAATAGCAAAGGTGCTCTGAACAATAGAATACGGATGAAATATTCAAAACTTTTACACTAGAGCAGCTACATCAACATTACTGGGACTTCTTTAGAAGCAAAGATTGGACAGTTGCAGCCGTACGATTACTTAGTACATTTTTCCATTAAGATTACAGACAATTAAACTCCTTAGTCCATTAGAGTAGTTTCTACCACATAAAATATGAAATCTGCGTTATAGTAGAGCTGAAATGGGAAGGTTGTGTTCATACCTACAAAATGTGCTCTCCTTTTTCAGTGAATTTTTTTCCCTTTGTCAAAAGCTATTTACAATGAAGTTGGTGCCAAACAGAAAGAGGAACATGTTCCTTTCGCCAAAGCCACTGGGTTGATGCTTCCTCACCCCAACTGAGTCATGAAACCTTGGCTATGCAGAGTGTTTCAGGCACAAAAACATAAAACCTCACAGCATTATTTTGAAATAAACAGGTAGTACTTGTAGGTTCTAGCTAGGCTTACCAGATCGTCGACCGGGACGGAGCGATCTCCCCTTAAAGGGGCGGGGCACGGGGGGTCAGAACGCAACGCGTTCTGGCCCCCCCGCACCCCGCCCCCTTAAGGGGAGATCGCTCCGTTCCGGTCGACGATCTGGTAAGCCTAGTTCTAGCTGAAGCAGCAAACCATAATGGGCCAGGTCGGACACCTAAGAACATAAGAAAAGCCCTGCTGGATCAGGCCAAAGGCCCATCTAGTCCAACTTCTTGTATCTTACAGTGGCCCACCAGATGCCTCAGGGAGCACACAAAACAACAAGATACCTGTATCCTGTTGCCACTCCCTTGCATCTGGCATTAAGAGATAGCCTATTAGTAAAACCAGGAGGTTGCTTATCCCCATCATGGCTTGTAACCTGTGATGGACTTTTCCTCCATAAATCTGTCCAACCCCCTTTTAAAGGCATCCAGGTCAGGTGCCCAGTGGCATTGCGATTCGTGACATAACCACTGGAAGTGAAGTCACCGCCACATCCGCTGCAAATTCCTTGGGAGGCGCAGGGTGGGAGGGCGGGCCAAACCAATCGCCATCTCCGCCCCTGTTCCCGCCACCAAAACAGCACTTTTGTCTCCTCTCGTGCCGCTTTGTCTCCCCCGGCTTGTTGCCCCCCCATCGATGCTTTTGCAGGTGTCATCACCACATCCTATGGCAAAGAGTTCCATAGATTAATTACACACTGGGTAAAGATATGTTCTTTACATGTGTGTGGGCGGTGGTGTCATTCACGACTCTCCTCTCCACTTCTACTAAGTAATAGTAAATAGTATTAAACACTGTCCATAGACAAGTGGTTCAGGCTACATTCCCCCTTGCTACACAAATAGGTGACAGTACAACTGTCACAGTCATTGGCGTCACTACAGGGGGGGGCGGTGCTGTAAGTTCTGCTGAAATTGGAGCCTCCCTTACACGGAGCAACGAAGCAGCCCCGCCCCCTCACCTTCGGAGCCTTTCAGGGAAGCGAAAGCAATGCGCAGGAGACTCCCTGCGCGTTGCTTTCGCTTCCTTGAAAGGCTCCGAAGGTGAGGGGGCGGGGCTGCTTCGTTGCTCCGTGTAAGGGAGGCTCAAATTTCAGCAGAACTTACAGCTCCGCCCCCACCCCGTAGTGACGCCAGTGGTCACAGTGGGTCAGGCTTACCAGATCGTCGCCGGGACGGGAGCGGTCTACCCTTAAGGGGGCGTGGCGTGGGGAGCCAGAACGCGATGCGTTCTGGCCCCCCACATCCCGCCCCCTTAAGGGTAGACTGCTCCCATCCCGGCGACGATCTGGTAAGCCTGCAGTGGGTGGATAGGGGCATCTGTTCTCGTGCTTCTCCTTATGATTGGATTGGGCTGGTCAGAGTACCATTCAAATTCATTCAATGATAAATTCTTCAAAATGTAATTCCAATTCCTTGAGCACGGTAAAGCAAAGTGAAGGCACTGGAACAGGTCCATTTCAGGTCCGATGCAACCCCTGAAAGGGCCTAGGCACAATAAACGAAATCTGCTCTTTGAATGTGTGTCCCCCACATTTTGGGGCTCCTCCATCTCTATAGCATGCATTATCCCATAGGAAAATGAGCCTGAAAAACGTGTAGCACGCTGAGGCCACCTAATGAATTTGTGACTTAGTTTGATGGGAACTAAGGATTCTCACATAGATCACATGTGAGATGTGATCTTGGGCTCTAAGATCACACTCTCACAGCACAGTCCTATGCATGTTTACTCAGAAGTCCCATTGTGTTCAATGGAGCTTACTTCCAGGAAGGTGAGCACACCTTAGGAAGTCCAGTGGCAGAGTGATCATTTTGGTGGTTCAAGTGTTAATCTCTTCTATAACATGGTAAAATGCCTCCCCGTGCTGTCCACAGGTGGGGGTGAGTCAGAGACTGTTAATTGGATGGCCTGGAAATTGCAGTGATTCCAGGTGAAAAAAAAATGCTGCAAATTAAAAGCTAATTATCTTTAGCTAGCAGTTGGGATCTGGTGCTCAGAACTGCAGAAAAGTGGACTCTGAGACAAAGGTGGTGTTCATGTTTGGCAGGTGTGGGAGCTGGGAATGGTAAGAGACAGAACACTTATGGCCGCCTGAAACTAATCATATGGATTTGGAAGTAATTTCCATTTTTTAAAAGTATGCTTGAGTAATAGCTTTAGGTTCAAGCCTCGTGCACAGTATGTGAACTGACATGGAATCTAATGGGTCTCAAATCCACCTAACTCTAATACACTGAAATGTGTGTTTTGGAGAAAATTGTAAAACAAAACATGGTTTTATTTTGCTCTTGTTTCTGGGTTTCAGAAGTCTGCTCAGCACACATCACATTTAGAACATTTTATTAGTTACTAGAGTTATAGGTTATTTGTTATGATATGCAAAAGACTAACAGCGCAATCCTGCAGGACATAAGAACGGCGGAACGAGCGTGTGAATGTTCCATAAAGCACATTCGCAACACCTCAGGAGTAAGGGAGGCCAGTGCAAGGCCGGCTGCCCTCACTCCACCACCGGGATGAACCCACAGCCGTTGGAGGAAGGTAAGGCTCCCGCCAGCGGGCACGGGGGCAGTCCAGGTGGCAAGGGAGGGTGGCCATTGGCCGAGCCGGCCGGAAGGGGGCAGGGATGGCATCCACCATATCTGTTACATGGCCTCCTCTTTCTTCCACCAGCTATTTAGATGGCAGAAATCTGAGGAGGCCGATTGGGCCTTCCCCGGTTTACACCAGGGGAAGGGGGTGAACGTCTCCTTCCCTGAGTAGATCTCCAGGCTGCAGCAGCGCTGCCTGGAACAGGGAAAGGATCCGGTGGGCGACCCTGGGCCGCCGGCTGGATCTCTATGGTGGATGCGCATGCGCTGCCCTTTCATTTATTTCAATTTTCCAGAAACCAGTGCTTGAGCAATGGGAAGAAACATGGGACTGGTGGCCTTTTATAACATTTGTTTGTCACACACAATCCTCCAAGCACGTATCTCATACCCCACTTGTATATCAGGGTGTCAACCACAGCCGTTAAAGGAATATCAACATTCTGTCAAATCTTTGAAATTGAAGATTGTCAAATCTCTGGCCCTAAGTAGGCAACACTGTTATGGCAAAAGGATAGCGATAGACTCATTCACAGTCATCCAACACACAACAAAAGTCTGATTAGACCCATCTGTAAATTGCCTATCATACTAATCGCCATTAGCCCCAAAAGGTGCTTACAATGTAAAAACGTTAAGCCTAATGACGGCTATTTCTTCATTGGCTTTGAAAGCATAAGATATTGAACAAAATGTTAAATTTGACTTAATTGAAAATGCTAAGCCCCAGAGAATGGATTTTCAACTGGATGGATGCTGGACAAAGGAAGCGATTTGGATGAGAGATGCGAGCAATATCTGGGAAAGGGGATTGTATATAAGCATGTTTATTGCGACTTGAACAGATTGTGTGGGACAAATGCCCAATGTTCTGCTGTGGAAATCAAACCTCAGATATATGATAGACAGTCACCTTAGTGCCAGATTTTGATAAGAAAAAAAAACTGATTTCTTTTTGGTACAAGGAACTGTAGATGCAACCACTGATCTATGTAGATTATAACTGGGCAACAGATAATAAGGATGTGCATACTTTTAAAGCTGTGATTTGAACTAGAAATTTCACTTCACTACCACAAGGATGATATTTTCGGCAGTTTACTGACATTTTTATAGTTGCCTACTATAGCTAGATATTGAAAGAATCCATATGGATGTGAATAAGTTAGGAACCTGACCTTGCTAGATGAATTAAGACAACTGGATTAGATCAGTTTCTGGGGGATAATAATGTCTTGATAATTGCTGCATTAAACTTTCAACTAGCAACTTTTAGTATTTTGACAATCAGATGCTTTTTTATAGCCCAATTTTTATTTCTAATTTAAACAGAGAACTTTGGTTTATAATGTATACTGGTAATTCTTTTGAGAACTTTGGTTTATAATGTATACCGGAAATTCTTTTTTTTAATGGGTTATGAATGGTTATGAAATATATTTTTGCCATTCTAAAACTGGCATGGAATTCTATGGTTTATATGTTAATAAAAACGTAAGTCGGGAGGATCTTTTAGATATGTTGCAGCATAATTCTAAGTTTGCCTACTCTGAATAAAGTACTCAATGGGGCTTACTTCCAAGTAAGTCTGTACAGGATTGCTGCCTTACAGCCCAATCCTATTGGTGCAGTTACGACAGCAGAACAGAGTTCCGCTGTCATTAGAGGCCATATGACAGCACACACAGCACAGCGCCGGTGGCCATTTTGGAGCTGTTGTGCAAACAGCAGTGGCGGCCTGCTGCCGCAGCTGGCAAATTGCTCCAGAGCAAGTCAGCTGGCATGAGGCATTGATCATGGGCAGGGAGGGGTGAAAACAGGCATTCTGGGGAAGGGAACGGGGGGGGGGCTGGGAGAAGGTGGATCTGACTGCAGTGAACACCAGATCTTATCCCCTCTTTCAAGAGAGTGAGGCACAGTTATTGATGCAACAATAAGTAGTTTTGATTTTGGAGATAAGAATGCATTAACTGGGAAGGGGAATCAATTCAATGCAATGAACTGTACACCATCATTCATACAATTAAATATCAGATATAGGCAGGGGCATCCTTTGCCTGGTCCCTCCCTACATAACAGGGCTGTGGATCAAGTCTCTGACTCCAAGTCTCGAGTTAAGTCTCAAGTCTCTGGGTCCAAGTCTCAAGTAAAGACCCATGTCTTTTCCCCCAAGTTCTGAGTCTTTGGTTGCTGGTTGCGAGTCCCTATCTATTTAATGTGGGAAATGGGTTTAAACCTGAATAAAATTCGACTTCTCATAAAGGCTCCAAGTCTCGAGTCGATTCTTTCGAGTCTTTTACAATTGCCAAGTCAAGGCCAAGTTGGGTCATTGACGCGACTTGTGTCCAACTCGAGTCCGAGTCAATAGACTCAAGCCTACATCACTGCTGCATACTGTAAGGCATGAGACCTGGTTGGGCTCCTGATTGGTTCCGGAGCAAGCCAAAGACAGGGCCAGAGAAGTGCAGCTTGCATATGTTCTCTGTCCCTTGGCATTCTGAGGCACTAAGAACTGATAGAAGCTTCATCCGAGCTTTACTCCAACTCAGCGTTGGCTGCTGGGCTGCAGCATTCAGGAGGATCAGCAGTGGTGGAGGCTGCATGTCCTTTAAAAAAAATGCATGCATGACATTCAAGCAAAAGGGGGGAGGAGTGATGGGGGAGATAGGAACACTGGAGGGAACGTGGGTTGTTTTGGTGGGCTCCCCTATGGTGTGGTTGTTTTGGGGTATGTTCACCCAGCCCCCCCAGTCAGGGTTTGAATTATTCCCCCCTTTTTCATAATAGTTAGCTGCAACTATTGTATCCCCCATAATAGTAAAGGCAACTATTGTATCCCCCCCCTTTTCATAAGAGCAGAGTTCAAAATCAAGGTATTACAGAAGAAGGAAGGGTCTGTGGTCTCATGGCTGTAGCTTTGCCTTACCTCTGCACAAACGGGATCTTGAACATACAGATGCTATCAGATCAGCAAATACAACCTCGTTTCACATGATGATCTTGTGTCAATGAATATCTGCGTAGGTGCTGTGTGGTAGCTTTTAAAATAAAATAAATCCATACAACGACAGTGTGACTGAAAACAACCCCCCCCCCAAAAAAAAAACTGCTGTGGAACAAATCACAGCTTGAATAAGACAGTCCCAGATCTACTTTTGGGAACAATTGGCCTTAATTAATTCACTAATAACAACATTCAAAACACAGGGAAAAACGATGGCCCTGAGATAAAGACATATGATTTGGGATGCTGCAAACTGTCAATCTATTTCTCATTTGTATACTAATTATACTGTATGCCAGTTTCCAACTTGTGTGGAGATGATTCTACTCCAACCACCCAAACTACTGTCATTATACTATGCCCTCTTTTTTTTTTTAAACGCTGACAGTAGAAATGAAACACTGTAATTATTTTAAAGGTACATCTCAAATAAATCCACATTCTGTATATTCAGAAAACTTCAAGTGCTAGAAAACATTTCACAAACCTTTTGAGAATTTTCCCAGGCTAAACACTTAGGTGACTAAAATTAATATGTACAACTGAGATTGGAAATCTTTTTGTGCATTCATTTTGTTTTTGTTTTTACCATATAGTACAAGCATAACAAGGAGTCACAACAGGAGCGAACGATTCCACCCAATATTTCTTGGGAATTCTATATACTGGTTTGAAATCTATTTTCAACACTATTATTACTGTATGATTTAAGCATTTCTACCACATCTTTGAACTTACAAATCCTCAAGGTGGCTTTCCATGCAAATCAAAATAACATAAAACTAAACATTGCTATGAAAAGTTAAAATATGGATAAAACAATAAAGATAGCTATGCAGCTGATAAAACAACAGATCAAAAAGGATATTATATTAAAGGATATTGAGAGCACAATCCAATGGAATGATTGGGCGGCAGAACGGGCACTCTGCTGCCCAAAGCCATCGTGAACATGCCATAAAGCACGTTTGTGACGACTCGAGAGTAAGGGCGCCTGGTGCGGAAGCTGGCTGCCCTCACTCTGGCACCGGATTGTCTCTGCGGCCACTGGAGGAGGTAAGACCAGCTGCGGCCACTGGAGGAGGTAAGACCAGCTCTGGCGGGGGTGGTCTGGGCAGCGAGGGAGGGGAGCCATTGGTCAAGCAAGCCCAGGGGTGTGGGTATGGCAGCCGCCATAGCCTTGTCTCCCTCCCGGCTGGTGTGGCCTTTACACGGCCTCCTGTTACTTCCACCAGCTAAATAGCTGGCAGAAATCAGAGGAGGTCCATTGGGCCTTCCCCGTTCGACACCGAGGGAAGAGGACGAACGTGCTGGTGGACAGGTCGATGAAAGTGTCGACCCAGTGTGCGGCGGCTGTGAAGAAGGCCAATTCCATGCTCGGGATCATTAAAAAGGGGATTGAGAATAAAACGGCCAATATCATTCTGCCTTTGTACAAATCGATGGTAAGGCCACATCTGGAGTATTGTGTCCAGTTCTGGTCACCATACCTCAAAAAGGATATAGTTGAATTGGAAAAGGTGCAGAAAAGAGCGACCAGAATGATTTGTGGGCTGGAGCACCTCCCTTACGAGGAAAGGCTACAGCGTCTGGGGCTTTTCAGCCTAGAAAAAAGGCGCCTGAGGGGGGACATGATTGAGACTTATAAAATTATGCATGGGATGGAGAGAGTGGATAGAGGGAAATTCTTCTCCCTCTCGCACAACACCAGAACCAGGGGACACACACTAAAATTGAGTGGAGGGAGAGTTAGAACAGACAAAAGAAAATATTTCTTTACCCAGCGTGTGATTCATCTGTGGAACTCCTTGCCACAGGATGTGGTGATGGCACATGGCCTAGATGCCTTTAAAAGGGGTTTGGACAAATTCATGGAGGAAAAGACCATCACAGGTTACAAGCCATAAGCAACCTCTTTTTTTTTTTTTTTTTTAGAAGTGGGTTTTCTCTGTGCCAGGTGCAAGGGAGTGGCGACTGGACACAGGTATCTTGTTGTCTCGTGTGCTCCCTGAGGCATCTGGTGGGGCCACTGTGTGACACAGGAAGCTGGACTAGATGGGCTTTTGGCCTGATCCAGCAGGGCTCTTCTTATGTTCTTATGTTCTTATGTTCTTATGTCCCCTTTCCCCAAGTAGACCTACGAGTTGCTTCAGAGCAGCCATGAATGGGGATAGGATCTGGCAGGCGGCCCTGAGCTGCCTGCCGGATAGTTAGGATTGAGCTGTAAATCTGATTAAAATCTTGAAGACATCGCCTGATGCCTACATATAGAAATAATGTTCCCAAGTGAACAGGTCCACCAGAGAGTTCCATAACAGGTATGTCTCCACAGAAAGTGCCCTCTCTCTAGGGGGCATTTTCTAGCAATACTTTAATACCCAAATCTGGACCCATGTGATTACCAACATGTGCACTTACATCCATGCTCCTCTCCCTTCTCAGGTAGGTTTTTAATTATCCAAATTGACCCTTCACACACAACTGTTGAACCCTCACCTGTGAGTCAAAAAAAGGAACAAGGAAGCAAGGGTGGTGGTCAGGGTATGTGTACAGGGTGACCATACACATGCATAATCTCTTGGGGCAAGAGATTCATTCTTGGTTCTCCAAACCAACCCAAAGTGGGGCTGCTGAGCAAACAATCTCATAACAGGTTCATAAAGGAGAAAGTGAGTCCCTTCAAATGTCTGAGTCCCAGACTGTTTACAGTATAGTTTTAAATGCGAAAAACAACACGTTGACATTCAATGGTAGTAGCAGGGCCGGCTCTATGATGCGGTGAGGTGAAATGTTCTCTTCAAGTGGTGGATTAGTGAGGCAGCTAAACAGTAGCACTACCATGCTACTGCTGCTGCCCCTTGCCATCATTTCTGTTTGCCCTTCCTAGCCCCACTGAAGTCTGTGGCACTGCCTCTCCCCACTGCCAGAGAATGGGAAGCCAGAGCATGCTGCCCTTGCATGCTGGAAGTTCTGCACAAGTGCTTCCAGCTCATTGAGGGTGAGAAGGCAGCAGCATGTGTCTTGCTACTGAGGAACATCCTTGTCATCATGGGCTGCTATTAGGTGATCATGGCACCAGGACCTCTACAATCTCCTCCCTTTCTTTGGTCAGCATACATCTTCAGACCAATGCGTGCCTCAGTCTTAGATGATGTGGTGCAGGAAGACAGGGATGTTGCATGCAGGCACAGGAGGAACTGTTGGCTGGCACAAGGGGTTGTTGTTGTGTATACAGAGGGTCTGCTGGCAGGCACATGACTGGCAAGGAGGGTGAGTAATGGAATTGCGGGATGGGCAGTGGAATTTGGAGCTGTCTTAGGTGCCAGATCTGTTTGAGATTCCCAGAATAGCACTAACTAAAACACTATGAAAGCTACCACATCGTTCTCTTTATTGCTTGCACCCTGAGAGACAAGAGGGAGGACAGAAAGGGAAAAAACCCACATTCCCATGTTCTTATTTCTTCTCATGGTGCACCAGAACAGCAGGAGGAGACACAAAAAAGCTCCCCACCCCATTTTTTACTTGTTGCTGCTATAGCTTCTCACAAGGTTAGCATGCCAGTGAGAGGACTAGGCAAAAACAATCTTCTCTAGCATTTAGTTTTCAATATGGAGGGTGTTTTTATATGGATGGCCATTCAATCCTGTGAGCCTCCAATTACAGTCTCAAGTAGTATAGCCTGGATGTCGATTTACCACCTCAGTGAGAACTACACCTCTGTTAATACTCTCAGAAGGAAGACTGCAAGAAGAGCTGAACAGAAAAAGTAGGACTGATACCTTGGGGCATCCCTTACACAGTCCAATCTATTTGCTACAAAAGAAAATCTATCTTTGCCTATAAAAATGCTCTCAGTTGTACTAGGAGGTTAGAATTCAAAGTGTAAACATCTTTATTCCTTCGTTCAAAGCAAACGTTGATGCGTTAAATGGCTGCATTGCTCTTCATTAGCTGTTAAGCTAGCGGTCTGAAGATCTGCGGGCTGCAAGAGGGCTCTGTTAGCAGCCAAACGGAATATTTATTTATCTAAATAATGCAAAGCTGTTGTTTGGGCTTTTTTCCCCCTGCGCTCTTATGTGTTTTTCCAAATGCCTTTGAAAGGGAGGGGGAAAAAAATAAGAGGTTCAGAAGGGTAGAGACAAACAGGCACACAGAAGCTTCTGTACCTCCATCTATCTGAACTTTCCTTTTCTCCTTTGTAGTGTGCAGTGCAAGCAGAATTTCTTTTTCCCCAGTTAAAAAAAACTATGTCCCATTGATGTCTGGCGCTGTGTTCATTTGGACCTTCAGCTCACAGTCAGCATTCAGCACCATGCTGATCATTTCTGTGCCGTGTAATGGATTTGTCACGGCAATGCTTCCCAAGGATCTCTCTTCAAAATAATATATATAAAAACCGAAACACACACTCAAAAGCAAGTTGTTGAAAGAAAGCTGGGTGGGATCCACTGAAGGTACTGGATCAGACATTCTGAAATGTAATCATGCAGATGTGACAGCTTCATAATTGGATGGACTATGTACACAAAATTGAGGCACTTGTTGCATGTTGCACAAAAGAGACCCTCACTTGCTGTGGATAATATTTCAGAAAGCATATAAATGGGATCAGATAGTGTTGCAGTGGCTACATTTATTAGGTACAGGGAACTGAAAAGAGTTGGGCCCGATTAGTCTTCTTCCATCTTGCCAGATGGCCAATGAAACTGTTGGTTGTAAGTGTGATGGGAAAATGCAAAATGACATGGCTGCTATATACCATATGGAAGTGAAACAGCCCCTACTCACAGCAAAATCCTGTTGGGAACTCGTGTTCCAGTGGCAAAGAACACTTTATGGCTGTCGCAAATGGTGACACAGCATACAGCGTGGCCAGGCCACTGCCAAAAGTGGTGAGGGGTTGCAGCTGCGCACCACCCACCCACCAAGAAACCCTGGATGCTGGTGTCAGCGTGGGGATCAGGTGAGAGGCAGGGGGTAGGAGGAATGGGGCATAGACCAGGGTGGGGAGGGGAGTGGATGGAGGACGGGACAGTGGTGACGCTGATATCCTATCCCCCTTCCTGGCCTTGATCTGCCTTCCCAAGTCCACTTGGACTTGTGCCAGCAACATAACCGGTACAGGTTTGAGTAGACCCATTCATGCAGCAGCTTACCCCTGAGCATGTCCCCTTACCTGGAGGAGACCTCCCATTACCACCACCTAACAAATGTCCTCTTATCTGGAGGAGACCTCCAGGACTCCCCACACACACACACAGGATGCAGTGCATGCTTTGGTGGTGTGGTTACATCATCAGGGGATTTAGTTAGGATTGGGCAGTCAGAGAAATGATATCCTACATTACCCAGACAAAACATGGCTTCACAATGGGCTGTCTCTCATTTGCATATATATTGTTTGATTTCTTATCATTCTGTTATTTAGCATGTGAAGTTCTTACAGGTATTCACTGAGGTGAAATGAATGCATGTACTAGGAACCACCATCATCAAAGGAGCAAGCTTCAAGGAGCAAGCTTCAACGCAACTGACATGGTTCATGAGAATGTTTCTGTGTGTTCTCTGTTCCATTCAGCTTAGGGAGGTACTCCCGGTGGGTAACAGTGCAAAGCTTATTTAAAAACAATACATCACCAAATATCCCCCCCAAAAAAGTCACCCCAAAATCTATAATATCAAAAGCAGATCAGACATAGCAGCTAGAAACCCCAAACCAGCACCACCATAGAGAAGTTCAACTGAAACAAAAAGGATTTCAGCTGACACCAAAAAAGGAATAAGAGTGGGCACTGACTTCCTCTCCTGTTGGAAGGAGTTCCATAATCTGGGCACCACCACAGAGAATGTTCCTTCACATACCACTGCCAAATGTACTTCAGTCACCAGTGAAACATGTAAATGGGCCCTCCCTGAAAATATCTCCATAAAGTTGTACACACAGATTTTTTTTTTAATATAATAAGTATGTGTAGGTTGTAGTACTGCTCCTCACCTACTGGAGGACAAGACTGCCAGTCATGATGGATATGCTACCTGCAGGTTCAGAGACAGCATGTCTCTAAAAATCAATGGTTGGAAACTGCCATTATGGAATCTGCTTACGCTCCAGTTGTTACATATCAAAGTTTAAAGTGCATCACAGTGTATATCGGGCAAAACTGAATCAGAAGAGAAGGGTGTAGTCATCCTTGTCTGACTTCTCCTGGCATTGGTGACCAGTAGAGTATTCCCTGTGCCCTGTTTTCAGTAATCAGCCAATCTAGACTTTTGGGGTGTCAACCTCTGAAGAGCTAGAAAGTAGCTTTCCTCAGTCCCAGGCTCTGAAATGGTCAGTCATCTTTAGTAAGAAAAGGTATAGCTGGCATTATCTGGTAAAGCTGGTAAAGCATTTGGTGGTTTGGCATGGAATGGAATCACTTAACACTGTAATAAAGTTGGGAAGGTACTGTTCTGTATAAATAGGCTTACCATCCATCCTGGAAAACCCGGGACCATCCCGGGTTCTGGGCTCCGGTCCCAGGTTGGTCCCGGGCACTCCTGGTACGGTGGAAGCCTCCGGCGCTTTCAAAGTATAAAAAAGTCACCTTTTTTCCAGCAGTGCCATGTTGGATCTCGTGAAATCTTGCGAGATCCGAGATGGTGGCGCCCAAATCTTGTGAGGGCACATGAGGCAGTAGTACTTCCTCATGTGCCCTCACAAGATTTGGGCACAGCCATCTTGGATCTCGCGAGATTTCACGAGATCCAAGATGGCGCCGCCGGAAAAAAGGTGACTTTTTACACTTTGAAAGCAGCGGCGGAGGGTCTGGGGGTAGCAGGAGTCCTGGCCAGCTCAGATGCAGCTGGCCAGGCTCCAGAGGACGACAGCAGTGGCGGATACAGTGGCGGATGCGGCGGTGGCAGTGACGACGAGGAGGATGGCGGCAGTGGCAAGATGGAGGCGGTGAGGACGGCGGCAGCAGGACTGGTAAGTGGTGGTGGTGGCAAAACGGCCATTTTCATACCCAGAAATAAATACATAAATAAAAATTCCAGGCGCCCTTCAGGCAGCTTTTTTTTTTAAAAAAAAATATTTGTTTGTTTGTTTAATTAGTTAATTAATTAATTTAAATAATCTGGGGGAGGGTTCCCGGTTTCAAACCAGAAAAATATGGTAATCCGATGTATAAAGGATCATTATTTATTTATTTAAAATTATTTATAGCCTGCAAATCTTCTGTCCAGTTTAAGGGACCAACAGGGCAGCTCACACTCTCAATATGAAACAAATTTATACTCACAAAAAAAATATTAAAAGCAAAAATAACAGCAACAACAACAAAACTTTCACAAAACAACTGTCAAAACAGTCCTGAAATTTCAAAAATCCGAGCTGGGAACTTAAAAAAAATATCCAAAACAAAACTAAAGACAACAGAAACGAATTGAAGAAAGGCCATATATTTGGAGAACATGGACCTGTATTTAATGCTTATATTGTTTCGTCTTTGTCTTTGAAGTGCTTGAGTTGGCATTTTAAGCTTTAAAAAAAAAAAAACTAAAGCAAAAAATACTGGCCAGATGGCATTTATCTGGCTGTGCAGGGAAATTGGATGAGAGAAAAACTGCATGGTTTTCAGTGAGAAATACCACTGTACTTAACTTTTCAGTACACCCAGCAGCAGTGTTAAGATGTGATGCATTTAGATTTTGATCTCATGTTGATTTTCAGATTTCAAAGAAGATCGTTTGCACACTTTTCTTGGCTAAATTCCCATATGAACAACATGAGTCAATACATCTATTCCCTTGTAGACTTTGAAATATTATATTAATAAGAGTCAAAAAGGATGTTTTTTAATGTAGAAAGGCCTCAGAGATTCCCCCCCCCAGGTAACAGTAAATTTGTCTTAAGTTCCTAATGTCATTTTACATTTGTTATCCCTTACATTTGTAGACCTTCCATTTGTAAATAGTCTTGTCTCTTTTCTCAGAAACAAACGCTTCATTATTATACAAATTAAACACATTGAAGTTGTATTGGTTACAGAATGTTGCAGCTGGTATTTTGTTGTGTTTGAGTCACTGCAGAACACATTACTCATGAAAGCTCCTTCGGGTATTGACTCTTAGGTGCCGTTCAAGGTGCTAATATATAACACTCAAAAACAAAACAAAACCTGAGCCCTACATGTCTTAATAAGTTGGCATGGTGATATCTCTGCTTTTTATTATGCTGTCTAAGTTTGCCATAGCTTTCCTTCCAAGGAGTAAGCGTCTTTTAATTTCATGGCTGCCGTCTCCGTCTGCAGTGATCTTGGAACCCACGGAACATTCTAGAACACTGAGAGAAATTATCTCCATGTTCAGCACTTACCTTTGGAGATAACGGATTGACACAAAGTAGTGCAGGTGGGGGAAAGGGGGTTGGCAAGGGGCTCTCCAATATATATTAAGTTCAAAGGAGGCACTGGATAAACTCCAGTCCTCATAGGATGCTCCAAAATTGTCCAGGACAGGTGATTGATGCTTCTCTTCAATGGAGGTGGGGCAGGAATCAGCAGTGAGCCCTTTACCGAGGCCTAAGGATGCTGAGTATGAGCCAGCGGGTGGTGCAGTGGGTTAAACCACTGAACTATGAGCTGTTGATCGAAAGGTCGGCAGTTCGAATCCGTGCGACGGCTCCTGCCAACCTAGCAGTTCGAAAGCAAGAAATTGCAAGTAGATTAATAGGTACTGCGTCAGCGGGACGGTAACAGCGTTCCATGCGCCTCAGTGTTGAGTCATGCCAGCCACATGACCATGGAAACGTCTTCGGACAGCGCTGGCTCTTCGGCTTTGAAACGGAGAGTCAGACACGACTGGACTTAATTGTCAAGGGATACCTTTACCTTAAGGATGCTGAGTAGGGACAGCCAGATAGTGGAGGAGCAGATGATTCATAAGGAAAGAATTGCACTGTGCCAACTGGTGAGACCGTTCAGAAGTGTCAATATTACCAGAACAGATCTTGCAATTGCAACAGATCGTGCCAAGAAATAGTGCCTAAGGTGAACTCATGAAGTGCATATGGCTGTTTCTTTTTATGTAAAATATACAAGGGATTTTGTCGAATGTGGAAAACTTTTCAATATAAGAAAGACTAACAACATTTCCTAAGGTTATTTTTAAAAGTATCTTTCATTTGTTTTGTCCCATGTAAAAATTGGATGTGAATTTTGGCCTAAGCACAACCTTTCCCCCCCCCCCCGCCAATGCAGCCACACCGAAAAGGCACATGCTGTATCCAGTGGGGGCGGCGGAGCAGGGGGCTTTGGAAGGAAAAGGAGATATAAATTGCCTTCCCCCCCCCCTTAAGCCTCCTGCCTCACAATGGGTCTCAGACCTGCTCCAACTCTTTCACTGGCAGAAATCTGATGAGAGAAAGAGAGCAGGTAGGTTGCAGGAATGGATGATAGGATCCATCGTGTGTCATCGCTGCTGGATCAACCCCCTCCCACAGCCTCCCTGTCCCTTGTTCCTCCCCCATCCAGTTTTGCCCCCTCCCTGCCGGAATTACTCCCTCCCATCATCATCTGCTCCGACAGGCGGCCAGCACTGGAACGACATGCACGGGAAGGCGCTGGCTTTATTGCCAGCACGCCCAGTGGTGTTCCTATGACCACCACCACCCTGTGCCGGAAGTGACATAACGGCAGTAGCCATTATTGCTCGCTCAGAGGCACAGGGGTGGCGGGAGGGCCAAACACGCCAACGTCTCTCCTCGCTCGCCCCAGTGAATGGGATGATCCGTTCTGCTGCCAGCTGCCGTTGCACCCCCCACCCGCCTGCTGCCTGGGGCCTGATCCCAACCGAAGGCCCCCACCATTGATGATGCCACTGAGCATGCCAGCAGCATGCTTTATGGCTGCCTTACGGCAGCCAATACTGGCAGAACACTAGTCCCACCAGTGGGGCAGCCCACTAGGATTGGGCTGCCTGAAGCTCTCTACTCAGGAGAAACATCTTACCAGTTTCAAAAGAGGTAAGAAGAGGTAAGAGGTAAGAAGAGCTTTGAGAAGGCTGTAGACCATTTCCACTACTACCCCTATCCCCGCATTACTTTCTCAGAAATGTATAGTTGTGAGGTCGGGTACAGTGAAGTTGTGGAGTAAGGTGGTGGGAAACATTTATTATTTCTCTGTGATATTTTGGGATCGACAGGTAGATGGAAAATGATGATGCATATATCCTAAACATTTTATATTAACTTTTGACTAAAATGAGTAGTTATTGCAGAAAGAGGATTTAAACGACATTAAAAATATTATTTATTCATTCATAGAAAAACAACTCAATTCTCAAAAATTCAAATCTGATAATCCTTCCCTGGTCTCAAAGCACACGTGATATTTTTAATTGCAACTAACACCCTGGTCCTAATTAAATTTTAAATCAGTGTTTCAAAAATCCTTGAATCACATATTTCCTGAAAGTTTTTATTTCTATGCAATTATAGATAACAGATTCATTTTCACTCAAATTTCCATTGTTGTTGTTTTCCTACCAAGCTGGCAGACAACATAAATTTACCACTACAGTGAAAATCTTAACTATTAAGAACAAACGATTTTCCAAAAGCTGTCATTCTGCACTTACACACTATCTCTTTCAAATGCTTCTCAAAATTAGAAATCTATTTGGAAACATATTGAATAAGTTGGATCCTGTAAACAACTGGCAGCCCTTTCTCCCAGCACTACACAAACTCTGCTTGATTCACAATCCCTTTATAGTTGCCAACAATCTGGTACTTCCTGAAATAGTTTTTAGTTACAAGTGCAAGCCATGCTAACTGATTTCCAGCAACTATTCACTCTGAACTGACTGCACAAGTACTGTTTGCAGGAGTAGATTTGCTGGCCCCATACTTAAACCTTAATGAATTTTTGCCTAGCTCTTGCCAGTACTGAACTATGCTGCAGTCCCTTAAGGAACTAGTACCAGGGCGGCTAGTAAATAATACTTGGCAATTATGTAGCATTTTTCCGAGAGTACAAAGTGCTTCATCTGTATTATCTTGTTGTAGGCCTTGCAACAACCTTAAAAGGCAAGTTAGTATTTTTATTATCTGGCAGGAGGTCTGGCTCAGTAGGTAGATCTGCAGCCTCATATTGCCTGAAGATCTGAGGACGGCAGTTCGAGACACCCTGAAGAATCTGTGAGCAGTTGAAGAGCTGTCAACATGCCACTGACGAGCTACAGAATCTCTGTGAGAGAGAGAAATCTGCAGCTGGCACTCTGAGTGGGAGACAGCGTTGCCGTCAAGTCGAAGCATGGGAGGCGAATGCCAGAGAGAGGCCAGACCATGAAAGGAAACCACCTGAAGCGTTCTATGAAAGAGTAGAACATTTATTGTAAAATGTAAAAACCGCTTTGGTTTTGAAATTCCTGCCTATGTAAACCGCCTTGAATTAAAGTCGGAGGAGAAATCCAATGACCAAGAAAGGTGGTATATAAACACTGGTATTATTATTATTATTATTATTATTATTATTATTATTATTATTATTAGTAGTAGTAGTAGTAGTAGTAGTAGTAGTAGTAGTAGTTGTTGTTGTTGTTGTTGTTTGTAGCTGGGGAGCTGAGGTTGAGAAGGAGTGATTTCACCAAGGCCATCTAGTGAGTCCGTTGCCTTCGCTGCACGGAATGTCTCTGAAGGCGAGGGGGCGGGGCCACCTCATATCGGGGAGTAAATGGGGATTAGAATTGTGTGAAATTTACAGTACCTCCTCCCCTCCAGCGACGCCTCTGGATTAAACCAAAGAAATCCTGATTTACAGCTCTCTTTTAGCCACTACGTTACACCAGCTCTAATAGGGCAGCTTGTGTGTTTATTGGGCTTAAAGCAAAATTGCTCAATCAGCTCTGCAAGTGAGTTGACTCCTGTTCAAATGTTCCCTCTCTGAGGAGAGAGAATGTGGTCACTGGTTGCAGGGCTCACCAGAATGCCCTGCGCCCAGTATTAATGTGTTCCAAAGCCCCATAACATTTTTCTCCATAGATCAATATTGCATGGGGAGAGATCCTTCCCATGATTAAGGATACAGACAAACATCCTTTGTATATATGTGTGGCGAGAAGGGTGCGGGGGAATGTTTCAGAAGTGCATCTACACAGGAGCAGTCAGCCTGATGCTGATGCCACAAACACATTATTTCTATTTTTAAATGTAACATGTGCATAGGCCTTCTCAAGGGCTTAGGTCTACAGTCCTCAATTGAGTCTGATATCAAAGAAGCTGGATTCCCTATTGATGGCGAGGAATCCTCTGTTGCTTACGCTCCAAGTCCTCCAGACACAGCTATTAGGAGGCAAGGAAACAAACGGACATCCCAATTCTGTCTAGGACCGCCGCAGTATGCAAAATGGCTGGCGCAAATCTGGGAGGCCCATGTAATGCCGGCCAGGCCTGGGAAGTGGGATAGCTATGGGACTGCTGACTTGTTAGTTTAATTTGAAAGAGAGATGCTAGCTATTTTCCAAGGAAGTATTGAGTCCACGACTAGATCCAACTTGTTCGACAGTAGCTATATTAATGGAATCTTATGCTATGAACTTTCTCAGTTACATGGACATTAGTATGAAGGTGTGCATCCTCCAGATTTTTTTTCCCTCCCAACATGGGAAAAGGACAAATCAAGCAAGGGAAATGTATTCCTCCCAATGCTGCTTCTGCAAATGCTGACATTGGCTGTATTGCTGATAGGGTTGAGTGGTGTGTAAAATCTGATCAAGATGAAAAGCCATAACTGAAATTGCATGAATATTACTAGGAGTATGGAAGCATAGCAACACTTCAACATCACTCAGTTCACAGAAGGGAGGATGTTTAAAAAAGGAAAAGAAAAAAAATACTGTTTGTTTGATTGCTGTTTATTCATAATGGTAAAATGTGAGTTTCATTCTTTTCCTCCCCTGTACATACCCTACACACAAAAGTTAAGTGTTGCCAAAAATTACACTGTAAGAAACTAAGTTATTGGTGAACATTTCCAAAGCATAGGATTTCAGGCAAGGAATGATGAGAAGCTGGTATATCAGGCTGAAGCACAGGTTGACAGTGGATCCTATTGACCAGTCACAGCAACTGTGCAAAAGCAGAAGTTGAGAAAAAGGAAGGCCATTGATTCCTACACATGCACAGAATATTACTCAACTACCAAGGTAGTGACAGACAGGGGCATCTTTGCTCCATCCTCCGCCCTAAACAAAGCAAGGCAGGAGAATGGCACCACCCCAGTGGCTGAGGGCACCAGAGGGTCATCTGGCCTGTGGCGGTGGGGCGGTGGGGCGGTGGGCCCCAGGGCGGGGGGCGGGAGGCTGGACGGGGGGGGGCGCGGAGGATGAGCAATGAGTAGAATTTGAATTTCTTGCTGCCGAAAAAAAAGCAAAAAAAACCCGGACCGTTGCGGTTTGCCGCCGAATTTCGAGGCTCTCAAAGGCTCTTAAAGGGAAAAGACGTTCTGCGCCTGTGCGAAGTGTAAAGCAATGCTTTCTGGGCGCTTTAAGAGGAACGAGGCTGAGGAACACGAGTTCGCTGATTGTCCTGGAGAGATCGTAGCTCGCTGGGTCGCAGCAGGTCACGCTGGAGTAGGTCGTCGCTGGAGGCTCTTATAATACAGATAAGTGAGGCAAAGCATACACTAAGAGGTTCTCTAAAGGCTGATTCACACTAGCCCTTCCGTGCACGTTTGCTCTACTCTAGCGTCTGTACGTGCATCTAGCAGTTCTCTGAACGTTTGCCCGCCTTCTTGAAGAAAGCGCAGCTGTGATTGGGTGAAGAGAAATGCGCTTCTCTGATTGGTGAGCTGCCTAGCACCGGGAGCATAAACGCTAGCTTAAACGCGAGCGCAGCAAAAAGATAAACTGAAACCATCTCTCCTGGCTGCGTCGTAAGCTCATGCTGCGTCTGACGCAAGCATGAAAAACGCACGAAAAGAACAAACGTTAAGCCAAAACGCGCACGGAAAGGGCTAGTGTGAATCAGCCTTTAGTGTGAGGCGCGAACACATATTCTTGCTTGCAAGAGAGCGAGAGCGAGAGCGAGAGAGAGAGAGAGAGAGAGAGAGCGCAAAAAGAAAGATCTAGAAAAGCTGCCTTTTCACATCGGGTCACTCAAAGTTAATTTCAAAACACTTCAGGTTTGTTTCCACGTCTTGTTTTTAACCACAGTGTCAGCGAAGCCCGCTTATCTTATGTTAATTGTTCTTTAACAACTCAGTTGATAGCTAACTACTCAAGCTGAGCTCAGGAGCTCCTGGAGACAAGACAGCATCTCTCATTGTAGGTTTGCAGATAAGGTATTTTCATTCAGACACTGCAGAATGGAAATAAAGTATTTTCTTTCTGTTGAATGTTTTTAATAAAGCAAACACAAGACAAATGCAAGACCTGCAATTGAAAATGGTGCAGAGCAGGTTCTACTTTACATACAGTCTTTGATTTCTATGTTTAGTTTGGTTGATTAATTATTAGGATTTCTCTCCTTCTTCCTTTCTGACCCACCTCTAAGTTAGTTCCCCGCTCTATTTGCTGGGACAAACCCCCCCCCCCCCCGTAAACTGGCAGGCAGTATAAGAATCTGTTTTTCATCTTGCAAAGATGCTACCAAAAGGAGCTAGCTTTCTCTCTCTTTCTCTCTTGTGCAACTGGGGCTTCCCTCCCATGCTTTGATGTTTCTCTTGCCATGTATAGGACTAACACAGACGACATCAGTGCCCTCTACCCAGGCCTGCCAATGGAGGGAGGGCAGCATCCCAACCCCACCCTGCGCACTCCTGGCTTAGCTGCTGCTCAGCATAAAGCATGGAAAATTCACTTTAGGGCTCGTTTTGGGAATATACATATACATATACACATACATATAAGAAAGGGTGCCTCTGAGCATGTAAAGAGTGCCTGTTTCTTCCATGCACTGTAATGGGGAGTCACGGCTAACGGCGAGGGGCGTCAAGGGTTACAGCCGCGCGTTTTTATGGGGGGGGGCGTCAAGGGTTTGGGCCACGGTTGAAAAATGGTCTGGCTACTCCTCTGGAGGGCACATTCTGGAGGAGCAGATGTTGCCACAATCTTAGCTTCTCCGTGCAACCCGGGGCCATTTGGCATGGGCTGGCACCAACGTCAAAGGCAGCTTGGCTTAGGGGAGGCAATGTTAGCTTTCTCAATCCCCTTTCTAGAGGTTGATGGTGAGAAGAGGAGATTGTCAACAGACCATCTACACAGCTTGCAATCAAGGAGAAGTGACAGTAGCTGTCTCATCTAAGCGTGGAGTTTGCACTAAAGTGGGAAGGAATGTCAGGACATGCTTCAGAGTATATTGATAACTCTATTTGCAATGAACTGAATAAATTATAAATAAATTACCCTATTTATAATTCAAGGTAGCTTCATAAGAACATAAGAACATAAGAAGAGCCCTGCTGGATCAGGCCAAAAGCCCATCTAGTCCAGCTTCCTGTATCACACAGTGGCCCCACCAGATGCCTCAGGGAGCACAAGACAACAAGATAACCTGTTTCCCGTTGACACTCCCTTGCACCTGGCACAGAGAAAACCCACTTCTAAAACCAGGAGGTTGCTTATGGCTTGTAACCTGTGATGGTCTTTTCCTCCATGAATCTATCCAAACCCCTTTTAAAGGCATCTAGGCCAGGTGCCATCACCACATCCTGTGGCAAGGAGTTCCACAGATGAATTACACGCTGGGTAAAGAAATATTTTCTTTTGTCTGTTCTAACTCTCCCTCCACTCAATTTTAGTTCATGTCCCCTGGTTTTGGTGTTGTGCGAGAGGGAGAAGAATTTCCCTCTATCCACTCTCTCCATCCCATGCATAATTCTATACGTCTCAATCATGTCCCCCCTCAGGCGCCTTTTTTCTAGGCTGAAAAGCCCCAGACGCTGTAGCCTTTCCTCATAAGGGAGGTTTCATTGGGGTATGCTGGCAATGAAGACTAGTGGTTCGGGAGCTGGATTTAGACCTGGTAGATCCATGTTCAAATCCCCGCTCATCCATGAAGCTTCCTGGGTGACTTTGGGTCAGTCACTGTCTCTCAGCCGCACCTATCTCACAGGGTTGTTGTGAGGACAAAAGGAGGGGAGGAACTAAGTACTCTACCTGAGCTCCTTGGAGGAAGGGTGGTATAAAAAATGTGAAAAACTAAAACTAAAACTACAGGCTTCTTACTGAAGAAAGCATCTAGGGTGGATTGCCCTGCCAGCTGTTTCCTCTACTGAAGCATTTCCCGGTAGAAAGAGACTGGTCCCATGTGTGCCAGAATACGCTGTTCTTAATCGTGCAGCACTAGTCAGAATAAGCAGCTCCTGTTGGCTAAAAGCACAGCCCAGACACTGTACTTTTCTGCACTGAACTTCTGAACGGTTTCATGGATTTTAATCTCTTTCTTTTTTTATGATCCTGTAAAAATAACACTCAGGAAAAAAGAGCGGAATAATGAAATAGTGTTATAGGATGCAGTGTTATAGGAGGTATTACTTTACTTCTTTCTTTGAACTACTGATATATGGTTCCGTTTTATGTCTCATCTAGGTAGCTCTGGAGGTCAGACCTACATAGCTTCCACAGTAGAACTGTGTCATGGGCCGTCAGGCGAAGAAGACTTTTTTTTCCTTAAAAAAGCAGAATATTACATGCTTTGTGATTGTTATATAGTTGGATATTATACCTTTTCCACAATTAAGTTGTCCTGTGTGTGACTTTCTACCTCATTAAAACTCTCATTCAAAAACATGGTGAAACCTTCCCATCTTCACTTGACCTTTACAATAACCACATTTTCCCTGAGATTTCCAGTCTTTTTTCCTACCCCTGCCCTTATTATCTAATGATACAAAGAGTCAAAATTGATTTCCTTTGGAGGTCTATTCTATGACTCCCATTTTAAAAGTTCTTTTGAGAGCACTTGTTTTGATTTATTTCAAATCATAGCAGTCTCAAATGGCAAAGCCGTTGGACAGCGACCTTTCAGAAGTCCCCGCCATGCTGAGAAGCTGTAGGGAGCCCACCCAAAGCATTGCTTATGTTATAATAACATTTCTATAATTTTGTAGCTGGGGTGCTTTGTAAATTAAAGCCGGGAAAGGTCTTTGGCTACACAATACAAAGCATTTCTATTGAATAGTGCATTATAATAATACTTGGGCCCCGTATTTTACCACTTCAGAGTCCTCTCGCGTTTGTATCATAGAAAATGACGGAAGTTTAACTCTTATTTCAATAAAAATTAGAGAGAAGCTAGGGTGAACATAGCTATGTATTTAAAGTAGGAACATTAAAGTAATGCAGAATGGGATACATTTCATGCCCCAGGACATCATGGGCTTCTCATCAGGTTCTTAGCCTGATTTGAGTCAAAATACACATTTGGCAATGTAATGTTTTATACTTATTGCGTCAGTACCCGCCCCCCCCGCCCCCAATGAGCACACATGACAACGATATGGAAGAAATATGAGCAATATTTATTTAAATACAATATCACACCTAGATCTGCAGCGGGTCCATCTTGTAGAATCCAAACGTAGTGCGGGCACCTAAAACTGGAGGAGGCTGTGAAAGACTGGTTCCCCCTTCGAGCATAACCATCCTGGCTCGGAAACGGAGCTCAGCAGCCGGATCACTCAGCTTCTTCACAGCTGACCCCTGTTACCAGCAGGCCTAGGAAGCAGAATTGTCAGCCTGCCCTGCGCCGGTAGGCCACTAAGGCAGGCATGCCATTTCAAGCCCCAGGGGCCACCAGCCTGCGCCCCAGTACCGGCGGGCCACTTGGAGCCAGTGCTGGCCAACCCCCCCAAGCTCTTACTTCCCAAGGACAGACACCTTAATATCCCTATCTTTACCCCTGCCCATACCACTTCGCCAGGCCTAGCCATCCTGGCCTCTATCTACCTCCGTACAGTCCAGGGTAGGCAAAAAAATCCACATTCCATGCCCAATTCGGAATATGGTAAAAAATTTCCTACCTGGCACCCTATCAAGGGGTGACCATTTTAAATCTGACTGTTACAGGCTGATTTAAGTCAGAATATAGGTTCTTTTTTAATTACCGGTAAGTCACCCATCTTCTATCATTCCATGAGAGAGAGAGAGAGAGAGAGAGAGAGAGAGAGAGAGAGAGAGAGAGAGAGAGAGTCCTTCTATAATTTAATGAGAGAGTCCTGTGGCAATCTAAATACTAGCTAAACTATTGCTGCATAATCTTTCACAATCTTTGTTTCTCAAAAACGTTAGTTGATTCTGTATGATTTGAAGTCATGCACTTTTAGGAGATTCATGTGGAACACATAGGCCAAGCCATCTTTGTGTGATTCATAATTTTAGTTTCCGCTTGGGCCTAGGTACCCTGTCGCTTGGGAACTAATCAAGCAGATGCTCCAATCAGCTTCTAAATAATGAAGGAAGTTCTTATGTGATTTGCTAGGCAAATTAGAAAGCAATTATGTGAAGTGAAGTGAAGTCAGGTTCTTGACAGGAAAAAAAGTTTACCTAGCAAGCAGGTTTTAAAGAGAGAGGGGGGGGTGACTATCAACTTTACACTTGTTGTTGTTGTTCAGTCGTTAAGTCGTGTCCGACCCTTCGTGATCCCATGAACCACATCCCGCCAGGCCTTCCTGTCCTCCACTATCTTCCTGAGTTCGCTCATTTTCATGTTCGTTGCATCGGTGATGCTGTCTAACCATCTCATCCTTTGCCGTCCCCTTCTCCTTTTGCCTTCAATCTTTCCCAGCATCAGAGTCTTCTCCAGAGACTCCTCTCTTCGCATTAGGTGGACAAAATATTTGAGTTTCAGCCTTAGTACCTGTCCTTCCAGGGAACAGTCAGGGTTGGTTTCATTTAGGATTGACTGATTTGATCTCCTAGCAGTCCAAGGGACTCTCAGGAGTCTTTTCCAGCACCACAGTTCAAAAGTATCTATTCTTCGGCGCTCAGCCTTCCTTATGGTCCAACTCTCGCAACCATACATTGCTACTGGGGACACCATCGCCCTGACTATACGAACTTTTGTTGGCATGGTAATATCTCTGCTTTTTATTTTACCGGCTTTTTATTTTACCAACTTTACACTAGTTACTCACATTTTCCTCAAATGTTGAAAACAAAGTGAAATGAATGGAGCTCTTTTGGTTCATTTATTTCATTCATTCTAAAAATGAATGACAATCGAAACAAACCACTTTTGTCACGCGCTCATTTTCATTTTGTGTTTTATTGTTGACCGCAGGTTTTTGCTGATGTGTTACGGCCGCAAAGATGATAGTGACACTAAGCACTTGTATAGCACCTTTTGACTAGGCAAAGCACTTCACATGTCTTATCTTGAGGTAATTCTTACAACAACACTGCACGATGAGTAAATATTTTCATCCTGAATTTTGCAGCTAAGGCTGAGAGGGAGAGGCTTCTTTGGCAGTTCATGGCATAGGCAACATTTGAACCAATGAAGTGCCGATTCTCTTAGCCACTCTGCTGAACCAGATCATTTGTGGAAAGAAAAAAATGGTGGCTGCCAGGCCTAGACCAAGTCTCTCTAGTACCTGAGACTCAGGTCAGGTGTTTCCTTCCCCTTCCAGTGTGCAAAGTGAGGTAAACATTTTTTCTCTATCCTGCCCCAGTGATCTAGACTTGAGTCTATTGACGCGGACTCGAGTCGGACTTGACTCGGCGATTGTAAAAGACTCGAGACTTGGAGCCTTTTTCGACAAGTCCAATTTTATTCAAGTTTAAACCCGTTTTCCCTATTAAATAGATAGGGACTTGCAACTCGCAACCAAAGACTCAGGACTTGGGGGCAAAGACTTGGGAGTTGACTCGAGACTTGGAGTCAGAGACTTGATCCACATCCCTGTCCTGCCCTGAGAACAATCCTGCTGATCTGACGTACCCCTGATTATTCCTTTACCCCCCAAAGACCACCAATTTCCCCTGCTCCACAACTCACTTATGTATACCTCTTCCTGCTGCCTCCCCCTCTCCTCCTGGAGTTACAATTCCCTCTGCCTGCCCTGGAGAAGGAAGGGGGAATTGGTGACAGAAGCAGAGATTGTCTACCTAAAGTAAATCCTCTTCCCACTTCCTCCCTTCCTCCCTGACTCTCTCTTTGGCCAGACAGTGACCCAGGAGCAGTGCAGTGAGGCAACATCAGCGGCTGTGACTCTGACAGGGGCAGTGTCTTCATATCATTGCCAGTAACAGATGATGGCCACTGCTCCCACTAATGATAGCCAGGATGGTGTAATGGTTCAGGAGTTGGACTCAGACCTGGAAGATTCAGGTTCAAATCCCCACTCAGCCACAAAGCCTTGTGAGTAATCTTGGGTGATCTCTCAGCCTCACCTACCTCACAGGGTTGTTGTGAGGACGTAAGGAGGGGAGGAACTATGTACACTACCTGAGGTTCTTGGAAGAAGGATGGTATAAAAATGTGAAAATAAATAAATAAACAAAGGGCCACTAGGAACCCATGGGTTCACCACTGTTCATTAAAAGTCTGGATTTGTGGCTATTATGACGCAGTCAACAAATGTGATTTTAGCAAACAAATTGTGATTTTTAAACAATTTTAACAGTTTTTAATAACAAAAAGGAATAGAACAACAATACATTTCTTGTACAGCCTAAATTTTAATTATATAATTTCGCGTGTGAAGAGAGTCTCACAAATGTAACTCCTGTTCTCTCTGCCCTGAAAAATCTGCTACAGCTTTAGCCCTGGTCTCATGCCTATCTCACAATAATTATGCCTATAGGATTGACCAGAACATCCCTGGGTGAAGAATGACTGGTAGGAATGACATTGAGTTACCTACTTTTTCAGAAGCATTTGATTAAGGGACTTTAAAAATCAAATAGGTGAACATATTATAATGCCAAGGAGGCCATGCTAGAGAAAAAAATTATAGATGGCATAAGCAGTATGTTGGAGCTAAACTTCTCTTCCTAACAATATTGATTTGGACTTTAAACTGGGATGAATACCAAAACATTTAAAAATAAAATATTTCATTTTATCTATTTGAATAAATGCAATGCAATGTTCATTTTGACATTACAAAAAGTCCAGATAAGAAGATACGAAACTATTGTGCTTTTAGAATTCAGATCACAATTTCTCTCTCTCTCTCTCTCTCTCTCTCTCTCTCTCTCTCTCTCTCTCTCTCTCTCTCTCTCTCTCTCTCTCTCTCTCACACACACACACACACACACACACACACACACACACACACACACTTAATTTTACATACAGATAATGCATTTAGTGTTTAAAATGATATGAACAGTGGCTGGCAAAAAATTCAATTTGATCAAACAAAGAGCTTAGTGAGACAGTTTTGGACAGTGTCCAGGTTTACTAAACATTCATTTCCTGCTACTTTCTAGTCTCAAAAGTGGTTGAAACAAGTTACATGTTCTTTTATAAGAACAAGTTAGATGTCAAATTTTGCTCTAATGTGACTGAGAATAACTGAATTATAAACTATTACGAAAACGTTGGGAATGGAAGCAAATTTTATAAGTACAGTTCTACAGCTCCTCTAATTATATTTTGAACTTTCGTTTGGCAAAACAAATTTTGTCTGATATTGGGAATGGACATAAATAATCACACCCCCTGAGGTTCTACAGGAACACAATGACCAGAAAATACACAAATGAAATTTGTTATACACTTCTGGCATTCAGTTCTTCAGAAATCTGTTACACTTGTGTCCAAATGTGAGTTGGTGAAATTTAGTACATTTCATGCTGCTCCTGTAAACCTGGAAACAGTCATACCATGCAGATGGGAAGAGATTATTTTCAATAAACAGGAGTGGGATTTCCATGTGGTTATATTGGGCTTTGTCAGATGTTCAATATAAGTCCAATGAATGTGAAAGGGCAGAGGGAGAAGAATTGCAGTGATGTCACTACGCCCCCACGGGGGGCGCCGTCCCGCCCCCGCATCGCCGCCCCCACGTGATGTGGGCACATGATGTCATGCCCCACCTCCAAACACCCCCCCCGCTATTTTCACTTGATTTTGGAGCCATACGGAGCCATGGGCAGGCAGGAGGGCCGAAACGCGGCCGTTCTGGCTGCGAAGAGTCAGTGAGATGTCAACAAAGAGCCGGCAGAACGTGCATTTGCGCCCTCCTGAGGCCGCGATTCTGCCCCTTCAGGGGTCCGCACCCTGGGGCCCTGGGCACCAAAGCCCCCCCCCAACGACGCTTCTGAAGAATTGTGGCAAAAGGTCCCACCCCTGCCCTATACGCATCTGGTATATTGCCTCATCTGCACTGTATGCAAATAGCCTCGTCTACATAATTGACAACCAAGCTTTTTGCAGGGTCCCATTCATATATCTAGAACTTATGCACATGCGTAGGGTTTTTGCAGAAGCCCCATTAATGTGTTATGTGCAATCCATACCACGTGTTCTCTATAGATAGAAAATGCATGAAGTGTTTCCTGAGATCTGCAGAGGCAAATACTGAGCACTGAGAGGGTTTCGCCTTATGAGATTGTTATAACAGGATTGTATGAGCGGTGGGACATCGTAAGGTTTGAATGGGCAGCACTTGGGGGTTGTGGCCAGCATCCCACAGTCCCTCCCTGTATACGTTATGGAGTCACTGTACCTGGGGCTTTGATGGAGTTTTTGTCCAGTATCTTGATTGACCAAGGGGATTGACCAAGACTATCCATCTTCTCCAGGGTGATGTCTGTACTTTATTAATCAACTAATTAATTGTAAAAGAGGAAGGGACAGAAAGAGTGGTGAAATGTCATTGGAAAGTTAAGGGCTGAGAGATCAGCTTATACTTTGGAGTTGAGGTGACTTAGGAATAGATGACAGACTGTGAGCGCAATCCTGCGGAGAGTTCAGGTGGCAGCGCAAGCATTCTGCCGCCCTAAGCCGTGGCAAACGTTATGTAAGGCACATTCGTGATGACTCGCGAGTAAGGCCCTCAGTCTGCAGATGGGACGTCCATGCGGCCGCCGGAGGAAGGTAAGCAATCCCCTGGCGGCCACATGGGCTGTCCGGGCGGCGAGGGAAGGGGGGCATTGGCCGAGCCGGCCAGGGTGGGGCGGAGATGACCTCTGCCATATCCATGTCTCCCGCTGGGCCGGCTTGGCCGTTACACGGCCTCCTCCGACATCCGCCAGCTACTTAGCTGGCGGAAATCTGAAGAGGCCCATTGCAGACTCACAGCTTTACACCAGGGGAAGGGGATGAATGTCCTTTTTCCCTGAGTAGTCCTCCGGGCCACTGCAGAATGGCCCAGAGTGAGCACAGGATCCGGCGGGCAGCCCTGGTCCGCTCGCAGGATACTTACATTGGATGGGCTGTGTGTTAAGGGCATTGCATCTCAATTGTGAATTGTGAATCTCATGTTCTCTTGTCATAAATGCCGTGGCACCTCTGTAACTGGCACGCCACTGCCAAACGGGTCAGAGCAGCCGGCACAAACAGCTCCATAGACTCACTACTGACAGACCTGGCCCACACCAGAGAGCAGTGGAAGGGATACAGATGAAAAATGGCTGCCATGAATCACTTCCGGAGGCTTCCAGAGAGCTTTTGAATGCCCACAGATGCAACAAACAGGCATGGATAGCCAAGAACATATCGGGAATACAGAGAGGTAGGTGGCAATCCTGCCCCCCTCAAATAAGTGAATTTACGGATAGCAAATGTGCAGGTTACGTGATAACTAACTGTACAGTTAGTTATCAAGACTTTTTTTTTTTTTTGCAAGTTTTCATTGATGGGCAAATAAACTGAAGGAACTAAAATCTGCAGCAAACTTTGATTATGTCAGATCTGGAACTAACTTTCAGGCGAAGTGTAACACAGGGCAGAGATAACCCACAGAACAATAAAGGAATCGAATGGGGAAAACCTGATCATTCTGGTTTGAGCCTAGAACATACTTTGAATTGAAGTATTCATTCTGATGCCACAAAAAGTTATTTTTTCAAGTTTTTGCTGTGGAGGTTGGCTTATGTTTTTCATAGAGAGTTGGAGTCAGAGGTTCCAACTTGCTCACTTATGATTTGAATCTTCTGCAAATCAAATCCAACAAGCTTTACTTATTTTTTTAAAAAATCATTATTGCTCAGCTTTGCAAAAATATACCTGCCACAACTTATATTTCATTTGGACTACTAGCAAAATTATTTTAGTACTAGTAGTAAAGATCTGGACAGAACAGTGACTTATTTCTTAAATGTGTAATTCAAAACGTCATTTTGTTCCAATACTTCAGATGCAGAGTTTGTGTACAGGCAAATAAATATTTTTTTTGTGCAATACTTTTTATGCAACACTCAACCTTACAGAAACCGGCTGAGTGCCAGAAATCAATATTTATTCCCAGAACCCTAGCTTTTTTATATTACTAGAACATTACATTTTGAGAAGTACATAAAATATCCAGTTTTAGGGCACACGGCAATTATTTAATGTGTTATATACCTCACTGGACTGATTGTTAGCCAATTAAATAAATATTACATAGGAGCAGATGGCAATAAAAAGGGGGGACCCTGATTTCTCCACTGCTATCCATACAACTGAGAGCAGACTACAATTTATGGCTACTACCTCAATACCATGAGATGGTTTCTCTTAAGAAAGTCATTCTCTGTACCTTTTAAAATAAGGCAGAATTTCACCAGGGATAGCTTTTCCCATCATACTAACCCTAATGTACATCACAGTATTTCTGCATTGCAATATTCTCTGTAGAAAAAAAGACATTCCTCCTGAACCCAACGTTTCTTTGTTATTGTTCAGTTGTTAAGTCGTGTCCGACCCTTCGTGATCCCATGAACCATATCCCGCCAGGCCTTCCTGTCCTCCACTATCTTCCTGAGTTCGCTCATTTTCATGTTCGTTGCATCGGTGATGCTGTCTAACCATCTCATCCTTTGCCTTCCCCTTCTCCTTTTGCCTTCAATCTTTCCCAGCATCAGAGTCTTCTCCAGAGACTCCTCTCTTCGCATTAGATGGCCAAAATATTTGAGTTTCAGCCTTAGTACCTGTCCTTCCAGGGAACAGTCAGGGTTGATTTCATTTATGATTGACTGATTTGATCTCCTAGCAGTCCAAGGGACTCTCAGGAATCTTCTCCAGCACCACAGTTCGAAAGCATCTATTCTTCGGCGCTCAGCCTTCCTTATGGTCCAACTCTCGCAACCATACATTGCTACTGGGAACACCATCGCCTTGACTATACGAACTTTTGTTGGCATGGTGATATCTCTGCTTTTTATTATGCTGTCTAAGTTTGCCATAGCTTGTTGGATAGTTACCATTGAACTTCTGAATAGATATCGGGCAGCCCAATCCTGTGTAAGATATGGCGGCAAGCCTAAAGGGCCAGCCGTCGTATCCTATGCAGGTTCAGGGCTGCCCAGGGGCAGCCCTGGTGCACCTTGAGGGAAGGGGACGATCGTCCCCTACCCCTGGTGTAAATGGAGGGAACCTGCTGGTCTTCACAACTGTTAATTGTCCCACATGATTGTGGTTATGTGGTTATTAATTTTACTCTACTTTATTTGCTCATTAATCAGGTTGTGTATTATTTCTTTTCTCTTTTTAAAGTTTTTTTTTTAATTTGCTTTGGTTTTCATGTTCTCTAGATTGTGAATAGGAAAATTTGCCCCATGTGACACTATTAAAATTAGGTTGCTGTTTATATAGATGTATAGGGTCTTCTTTACTTGTTATATATTTGTGTATTGTTATTTTTTTTAAAAAATGCACAATATGATACACTGCAAAACCAAAATTAACCGTAGTGTAAAAGATGTGCATATATCCCCATTTGCTTGTGAAGTATATCTCCACTTCTGTTAGGGCAGCTCAGGACTGATCTCAGATGCTGATTCATCTACTGTACACTGAAGCTGCTCCTAGGGGGAATAATAGTAATTTGTGGTTTAAATACTTGATGTTTAAAATCAGGAAATAGAACCTCTTTAATTTGACATTACCGTCTGAAACGTACAGTATTCCCAAGCCGGACTAATAGTAAGATGGCACTGGCTCTTGAATTACAAGTGGGTGGATATGTACTGTATTTCAGTTTTGGACAGAAGTCTTCCAATTTTCTCTTGCACAGCATGGGATTTTTTCAAACCCTTTCAAATCCCTGGTTTTTGCACAGAAATGTTATTTGTGGACTAACAGTTTCATTGTCAATCCCTGTAAAAATTGTTGGATTTGTAATGACTCCTCTCTCTCTCTCTCTCTCTCTCTCTCTCTCTCTCTCTCTCACACACACACACACACACACACACACGCACGCACGCACACACACACACACACACACACAAACACACACACACACCATTATCTTCACCATATCCAGGCTAGCAGATCTCTTTTGCAATGCAGTGTCAGTCTTCTTGCAAAGCATAGTTCACTTATGCTAGCATACTTTTGTTAAAATACTATGCAATTGTTTCCAAAGAGGTTTGGGGTTATGAATGTAAGATATACATTGACAGCCCAATCCTAACTAATTTTCTAGTGCTGATGCAGCTGTGCCAATGCACTGCATCCTGCAGTGGGGGGATGAGTTATGAATGTTTGTTCCCTTACCTGAGGGCTACATTGCAGCTGCATCAGCCCTGGAAAGTTGATTAGAATTGGGCTGCATATGTGATAGACTTAAAATCAGAGGAGGAGCCAGGTCATTTATGCCCGGGTGCAACCCCTTTATGCCCCCCAAATTCAAAATGGACGCTGAAACGAAAAATGCTTCCTGCCCTGTGCCCCGAAAAAGCCAGTTAAGTACCCGCAAAGCACACACACACACACACACACACACACACACACACCTGGGGGCGAAAAAGAGGCAGCTGCCGCCCTGGGCATACAGCGGGGGGCAGCACCTTGCCGCGAAATGCCAAAAATCGGAAAAATTAAACCGAAACCTAAGGAGGCCTGCGTCCCCAAACAGCCTCAGCACCCTACGCCCTGGGGCGGTGGCCCCTGCCCCCCACTCTGCAACGCCTCTGCTTAAAATGTAATCTTTAAGCCTATTTTGCCTAACAATTTTTTTTTCTGGAAGTAACCAAGCTATACTATTTCTTATAAATTAATCTCAAATTATCTCTTGCAGATTAATTACAGATCATAAATGACAGCAGAGAGCAGGCCAAGCTGGCCAGAAATGGATAGACCTCTGTAAACATAAAGCAGCTGCTCTTGGAATGGCATAAAAGATGGATAGATATGAAATATGGACATTTAAAATGGAACCTCTGCACTGTATCTAGGCCTCTGGTGTTTAGGAGGTAGTGAGACTGTACAATGAATGCTACGGCTGACGATATTCAACCTGCTTTGAGCTCAGTTGGTTGAACACAGTAGTAGTAGAAGCCCTCTGGTGACCATGGTCACTAGAAGCACCAGCAATGGCTTAGTAATGGTCTTAGTAATAGGCTAACAGCCCATTCCAACCCAACTCCTCTCCAAGTCAGGCATAAGTGTGGCCTAAGTGCAGCCTAAGTTAGGCAGAAGTTATGCCTGAGGTAGGTCAGAGTTATGCCTGAGTTAGGCAGGCTGCAGTTTCTGTGGCCCAGCACCACCCCAGGATCCAGGCAACACTTACCTCCCAGGCAGGCAGGCTCTTCTCCAGGCTCCGTGTCTGGCTCAGGCATGTGCAGGCCTCTGTCTGCATGTGTCAGCGTCCATCCATGGCAGCTGCCACAGGGTCTGTCGCAGCCCGGTCGCAAAGGGGCTGACCGCAGGCAGGGGGGTTGTGCCAGTCATGTGGTGGGCGCAGGGCAGGTGAGCGAGGTGCCTGAGCCCAGCCGCCACAGGGCACCCTGTGCATCAGCCACCTGCTGCAGGGGAGAGTGGCCGTCCCCTCCCTCCTGCAGAAGGCGATGCCACCCCCAAGCCACGTTGAGGCTGCACTGGGGGGTGAGTGGGGGAGGGAAGGGAAGGGGAGGGGGGTTGGGAATGTCACACACAAGGGGGGTCTCATGAGGACTGGAACTGCCTCCGACATGACTCGCCCATGCGCTGCCTGAAGCCCTGGGCCTCCAGGGCCGGGGCAATGCCCACAAAGAAGGCATCCCGGTGTGCCCGCTGCTCTGTGCCCCAGCCAAGACCAAGAGATGCCTTGGGCTTGTCTGCTGCAAGCGTGAAGGGCTCACACAGCTCATCACACCCCCAGATGGGGCGACGACGGCGCCTCACGGCAGGCGCTCTAGCAGGGTGGGGGGTGGCCAGCAGCCATCATCAGGGAGTGGGAGGAGAGGCAGACACACAGGCAGGCAGACAGGGGGTGCTGGGGGGGGCATGGGGTCTGCAGAGACCAATAGGGACACAGGGGGCACTCCGCAGATGAAGGTGATGCATAAACAGGCGCCTCTTATGCAGACAGACTTTGGGCAGAAGTGGCTGCATTACAGGCGGACCTTCGACGGAAACGCCTTCATTACGGGCAGACCTTCGACGGAGGCGCCTGCATTACGGGCGGACCTTCGACGGAGGCGCCTGCATTACGGGCAGACGCCCTGGCTGTCACTGTTTGCCTGCCTGAGAGGCCCCCCCTGACTCCCCCCTCCCCTCTGTGGCATGGGCGTCTCGCAGCGCCCCTGCTGGGTTCTCCCAGGGAAGGCCGTGGCAGTCCCTGGATGGGACTCATGTAGGGGCTTCAGTGCTGGGGGCTGTCTGTGTGTGTGTGGGGCAATGCTTGTGTAAACACTGGGCACATATGTTTCACTAGGGCTCTGCCCGAGGGGCATCTTTATTGTTCTGGAACGTTAGCAGAGATGGCCAGGCGAGGCTGCCAGGGGTAGTCACAGCAGCCAATCTGAAAGCAGCAGCAGCACACCTGCTCCATGGACCTGGACATGCAGGCTCTTTCCCTGTGGAACCACAGCCTGCTCCATAGAAAGGGGAGGGGCAGCAAGTAGGCAGCCAGGGAGGTGGAGCAGCAGCAGCAGCGTCGGCAGCTGAGGAGGGTTGCAGGGCAGGCTCCCAGACCTCTGGCAGCATCGAGGCAGATGACAGTGGGGCAACCAGGCAGATGACAGTGGTGCAACCAGACTGCAGGCCCAGGGGTGCTCCCAGGAAGGTAGGTGATAGTGGACGTTCCTGGGGAGACAAAAAACAAGGGGGAGTTACATGTCAGCTGGTATGTGGAAGCAGTCCCCATTGACGACAAGCCAGTGTGTCGGTTGCAAAAGCCTGCAGGGAGACAAATAAAACACAGCTGATAGGTGTGACACACATAGCATGGTCTGAGCTGCTTACCTGGGTGTAAGGAGAGCATGATCCTGTAAGGGGAAAGGGTCAATGAGAGAGACAACAACACAGCTTGGGGGTCACAACCATGGCAAACCTAGCAATACTGACCTGTCAGTAGACCCTGTGGAGAAAAGGGGGGGGGAACAGCTGGTTTCTACATAAGGCTAACAGTTCCACACTTGTGGCATTGTCTGCTCACATGACTACAGGCAGCAATCAGACACAACAGTGGTAAAGAGGCATGTATCCTATATATCATAGCAGGCTATGCAGGCAGCTATGAGACAAGACATTGGTAAAGAGGCATGTATCCTTCCTATATTTCTAAATGCAAAGAGGCAGCAGTCAGACCACATGTCAGCACAAACCCTGCTCTTACCTGCTGGTGTTGTTGCCTGTGGGGGGGGGAAGAGGGGCTGGGAGAAAGACATGGGTTAGCAAACACTTGCATGGAGGCAGCTGTCCAGGCACAGCTGTAAACAGTTTGGCCACAGCCAGAACAGCCCTCTCTGCCCTAGAGGGAGGCAGAGAGGAGAAGAGAGAAGTGGGGTGTTTGTGAATTTTGCCCTCCACCGACAAAGTCCCACTTTGTGGCTGTGAGGGACAGAACCCCACGCCACGTGCTCAGAGAGAGAGAGAGAGTGACTGGAGGTCTGGGGCTGGGCTTTTGTGGGAATGAGGCTGGGTGGAGCTGGGTGCTGATAGGCTCCCTATCTTAGGCATAACTCTGTCGGTTTCCAGACCTAGCAGGCCCAACTCCGTCCTAACTCTGACCTAACTCAGGAGTAGGGTGTTAGAAATTTTCAGGAGAGGGCTGGCTTAGGTAAGGTAAAATGGCTCCTATGGGTCTCCTCGAATTTGGGTCCACCTTTTTGGTCGACCTAAATTTTGTGTCAGCATTTGTGTTGGAGGGGGCGTGTCTGTGCTTGCCAGCGTCTGGAATCCAACGTTAATTGGTTGCCGCCCCCGTTACACCCACGGTCCGCCCATGTTCCGCCCACTTTTAGGTCAACTTTAGGTCTGACTTGTGCTGCTTAGCCCTTGGGTTGGAATGGGCTGTTCTTAGTCCGTTGGGCGTAACTTTGACCTAACTTCGCCCTAAATGGTTGCATTCCAGACCTAACTTCGACCTAAACGACTTAGGCTGACTTTAGGTCTGACTTGGGCTGCTTAGCACTTGGGTTGGAATGGGCTGTATATCTCTTAATGCCAGATGCTAGGGAGTGGCTACAGGTATCTTGTTGTCTTGTGTGCTCCCTGAGGCATCTGGTGGGGCGACTGTGAGATACAGGAAGCTGGACTAGATGGGCCTTTGGCCTGATCCAGTGGGACTCTTCTTATGTTCTTATGTTTTTAATGGCTAAGTAGCATTAGATGTCCAGGAAGAGAGATGCATGTATTTGCAGCCCACGTGGCCATATATCTTTGTGGTCATTTTCTACGTTTGCTAAACATTCAAGATTTGGCTGACATTCATATGCATTGATTATGTTTATTTTTAATCTACTGCGGAAGCTTTCATGGCCAGCGATCAACTTACAGTGTCTTGGAGTTACAGGTTTAGAAGCCATGTCTGAAGAAAACTTGAAATTTAATTTTCTTCGTTCCGCTTGCGGGTTTCCTGTATTGGCAGCCGCAAACGGACAAATACATTAAAATCCAAGGAATGCCGTGTGTAGCCTACGTTTCGTTCCGTGCCCCGGAACCTCTTCTGGGCAATTAATTCAATTGCAGATGAATTAATTGCCCAGAATTAATTGCCCATTGAATTAATTGCCAAGAAGAGGTTCCGGGGCACGGAACGAAACGTAGGCTACACACGGCATTCCTTGGATTTTAATGTATTTGTCCGTTTGCGGCTGCCAATACAGGAAACCCGCAAGCGGAACGAAGAAAATTAAACTTCAAGTTTTCTTCAGACATGGCTTCTAAACCCGTAACTCCGAGACACTGTATGTTTATTTTTAAATGCCAGTTTCCCATTGCTCCTCGCTTGAAAGATGTCCAAGGCCACTATGAAATCAGTGAAAATATTTACACTGCAAGGCTTTCAGGAAATATGCCTGTGCAGCCCGCACTCATTAATTGAAGCTGGCACAGGAACGCAACGTGGTGAATTGTACCTGTTGCCTGCTTCTCACCAGACAGGAGCTTATCATCATCCACATGCCAAATGCATGCTTTCCCTTCATTCTTAATTTTTGTAGCACAAGATATTAATCTGCTTTTTAAAAAAAACTAAATAGATCCTTTCATGGATGGTTGTGTAGCACAACATGCCACTGAGTAAACCAGAGGTGATCTACAATGCGCTGTAAATTGCTTGGCAGCCTTAACGGCTAATCCTGAACAGTGTCATGCAAATTCCTATAATCATCTGTTTAATTATATCACAGCTCAGTAACCCCCCCCCCCACACACACACACAGTTCTTACTTATCTGATTTTCTCCAGTCCAGTTATTCTTTAATAAATCCAGTCACTGCATTCGGATTTTGTTGTGCTTTATTTTGTAGAAGGCCTCATAGATCACCTCACCCCTCCGGCAACTATATTTATTTATTATTTATTGGATTTATATCCCGCTTTCCTCCCCCCATAGGGGGGACCCAAAGCGGCTATATGGCTTTCCTGGGAATAGGGGGTATTTTTGTGTGTGACTGTACTGACTCTCCTTGGCAAAAGATTTGGCTGGAACCAGGGAGAGAATTGTTGCCTTCTATTTGGCAAGTGTTGGACATTACTTTAGCAGTGGCAGGAAAAATGCTGAAGAACAGGGTCAGGCTATCCTGGTACTTATTCTTCATGCTCGGAGTGATTTTCCGCCTGCTCCTCCTCCTCCTGGCCTGGATCCAAAGGACTGTAACCATGAGAAAATCGATTAGTACTATTCTGTGAAAGCTTACATGACCACTAGTAGATTTCCTGTAGTGCACAACGTACCAGGCATGGCATTACAGTGCAAACAACGTGGGGAGTAGTGAGGAACATCTAGGCTGTAGCATGTAAACTCTAGTGGGCCAAAAAATTGTCTTGGAATTATCTTGTGAAAAGTCTTACTTAGAAGAACTGATCTGGGGGGGTCCCTTTTTCACTCAGAATGTTTCCATTAGGTCAGAAATAGCCCTTCTGGAAGTGGAAGAAGCTTTGCCCTGTCACCCCTCACAAATGCCATAAGGTCAGACTTTGGGTAAGTGGGCCAAATATATTGAATTACAACAATAATATCCAATTTGCAGCAGGTCCTACCTACACAAATGTCTCTCTTATTTTAATGCTGGAACCTACGCTGAGAGGTTGCTCATCACTAGGCTTACCAGATCTCCAACCGGGACAGAGTGCTAGACCTTTAGGAGAAGGAATGTGGGCAGCTGTAGCTTGTTAAACCTTAGAGCACAATTGTGTTCAGTGGGGCTTGCTTCTGAGTAGACATGCCTAGGATTGTGCTCTAAGGTTTAACAAGCTACACCTGCCCACATTCCTTCTCCTAAAGATCTAGCACTCTGTCCCGGTTGGAGATCTGGTAACCCTACTCATCACAGGCTCCGATCTGATTTTGCCTCCCAATGACCTTAGCTTTTCAATGTCACTCCTGGAAAGGGAGTCAAGGCAGTTGAATTCAGCATATTCAAGCCTGGCAGTCTGAAGACTTCATGACTCAAGCCAGAGGGGTTACCAGCCTACATCCCTAAGCCAGACAGCTTCTTATGATTGGTTCTTGTTTTCCATCAGACCCTTACTTACCACAAGGTGCACACCAGATCCCTAATGAACCTGCCGTAACCTGCCAGTCCTGACCATCCCTCGCTTATCACCAGACCTTGGAGACAGACAGTCTGGGATAGGCGAAAAAATCCCACCAAGAGCCAGTCAGGTGAACAGCAAAACATTCCTACCCCAAAGGTGACCAGCAAGTCTCAAGAGTAGAATACTAGGTGCGTGGGCTGGAGACGCAATGCTGCTCAGACACTAGACTGCCAGGGTCAGGGCTCAGTGTTTCAGAATGCTTGTCCAGTCCCAACACATCCAACCCAGCTGGTTCTAGCACCAATCAGGTGCATGCCTGGCTGACTCTCCTCAAACAGGGGCAAGCTGGGCAAAGGATGCTCCCATCCACAGGCATGATGATGGTGGAGTGGTATTCTATTCCTGGAGGGGAACCTGTGGATCTAAGTCATCACATTTTGGACTTCTTCCACTGGACTCGGGGCCGTAAAAGAGTGAGCTTGTCCAAAGTCACTCAAGTCCCAATGCCCCTCCCGCAGACAAAACCACGCTAAAAAGCTGCGCACTGCATGCAGTGGGAGGGGTGACCCAAGCACAATGGGGAGGTATGTATAAAACATTTATACTTACCTGCTGTTAAGCCCTGGGGCCACCTATGGGTCTCCTCAGACATATGCCACCACTTTTGGTGGCATATGTCCAAGTAGAGGAAAGGGGTGGGGAGTTCCTCAATGGAGGGGATAGGATCCAGTGCACGCCATTGCTACCAGATCCACCACCTCCCCATCTCTGTTACTCCCCCCTTTCCACCAGGCGCCTGAGGGGGGACATGATTGAGACGTATAAAATTATGCATGGGATGGAGAGAGTGGATAGAGGGAAATTCTTCTCCCTCTCGCACAACACCAGAACCAGATGACATGCACTAAAATTGAGTGGAGGGAGAGTTAGAACAGACAAAAGAAAATATTTCTTTGACCAGTGTGTAATTCATCTGTGGAACTCCTTGCCACAGGATGTGGTGATGGCACCTGGCCTGGATGCCTTTAAAAGGGATTTGGACAGATTCATGGAGGAAAAGACCATCACAGGTTACAAGCCATAAGCAACCTCCTGGTTTTAGAAGTGGGTTTTCTCTGTGCCAGGTGCAAGGGAGTGTCAATGGGAAACAGGTTATCTTGTTGTCTTGTGCTCCCTGAGGCATCTGGTGGGGCCACTGTGTGATACAGGAAACTGGACTAGATGGGCTTTTGGCCTGATCCAGCAGGGCTCTTCTTATGTTCTTATGTTCTTAACCTTTGCTCCCGGTTCTCCCCCTCCCCAGCCCCAATGCTGCCTTACCTAGTTTGACAGGCACAGCAGGTTCAGGTGGTGAGGCTGTGGTGCTGCCACCTCCTTCAGCAACACTCGCAGAATGACCACCAATAGAGCGCTGTGTGCACCATCGACATCCATTTTAAGACAGTGGAAGTAATTTCTGCTGTTGTAATGACCTCCGCACGGCAACGCAATCCACCATAGGCTTGGGTCATCAGTTAGCTACATGGTCTGTAGGGCTTTAAACTGTAGGTCTTTAGGTCTGTAGGGCTTTAAACTCATTTTTCTAGGATCATTTTAAATATTCACTGTGGCACTATTTCTAGATTTATTATTTCAAGAAAGATATTCAGTTTTCTGTGGAGAAGGCACACGCACCAACAGCACAATCTTATGCAAGTCTTTTCAGAAATAAGCCCATTAAATTCAACAGAATCTACTCCTAAGGAATTGTGAATAGAATTGCAGTCTGATCTCTCTCTCTCTCTCTCTCTCTCTCTCTCTCTCTCTCTCTCTCTCTCTCTCTCTCTGATAGTGATTCTTGAAATTCACTCTAGATGGTCCTTGTCCATCATAATTTCATTATGCCTAGATGTGCATTTCATTTCTTGTTGTTCAGTCGTTAAGTCATGTCCGACCCTTCATGATCCCATGAACCATATCCTGCCAGGCCTTCCTGTCCTCCACTATCTTCCTGAATCCGCTCATTTTCATGTTTGTTGCATCGGTGATGCTGTCTAACCATCTCATCCTTTGCCTTCCCCTTCACCTTTTGCCTTCAATCTTTCCCAGCATCAGAGTCTTCTCCAGAGAGTCCTCTCTTCGCATTAGGTGGCCAAAATATTTGAGCTTCAGCCTCAGTACCTGTCCTTCCAGGGAACAGTCAGGGTTGATTTAATTTATGATCGACTGATTTGATCTGCTAGCAGTCCAAGGGACTCTCAGGAATCTTCTCCAGCACCACAGTTCGAAAGCATCTATTCTTCGGCGCTCAGCCTTCCTCATGGTCCAACTCTCGCAACCATACATTGCTACTGGGAACACCATCGCCCTGACTATACGAACGTTTGTTGGCATGGTGATATCTCTGCTTTTTATTATGCTGTTTAAGTTTGCCATAGCTTTCCTTCCAAAGAATAAGCATCTTTTAATTTCATGGCTGCTGTCTCCGTCTGCAGTGATCTTGGAACCCAAAATGTAAAATCTGTTACTGCTTCCATTTCTGCCCCTTCTATTTGCTAGGAATTGATGGGACCAGATGCCATGATCTTAGTTTTATTAATGTTGAGTTTCAAGCCAACTTTTGCACTCTCCTCTTTCACTCTGAATAATTACTTCATTCCTTGATGTTTACCATCACATTTTGTTGGACAGTTGTATTCCCAACTTAATTGTTGTGTCGTCAAGCTATACATATTTAATCCTTCTAACCTTTCCTCACATATCAGTCCCTCCAGCCTATTAATCTTATATCTCAGTTTGTTGACACTCAAATGATCGTGCAAAGACAAGTACTCTGCAGGGGTATGTAGGGTTTGTTTGCTTTTACAACAAAAAATAAAACACATTTTTCACTTCTTATTTTTAATACAAAAGTCTGAGGTCCGTTCATCACTTAAAAGATTCTGGGGCCCAAAATGCAGCTGGTCTTGTTTTCCCTAAATATAAACTTGCAGGAGCTGTGTTGAACTTTGTTTCTAATGCTTCCATTGTGTGCTTTTCTACAACTGAGCCTTTATCTCGAAGTGTTGCTCGTTGGTAGATAGGCAAAAAAATTATTCATTTCACATTATTTAGATTGTCACTACTTTTCTTGGCAAAATATACAAATGTAGCAATTGAGAAACAATTGGACTGTCACTTGATGTGTATATTTGTAAATAACATTGAGATTTTCCCCCATTTAAAACCTGAAGTGACAAAAAAATCCTATACAAAGAAGTGATATTTATTCAATAATTCACATTTATTCTCCCTACTGAATGTGTTGATAGCCTCAAATGACTGAACAACATTTTAACTGTTATCATACATGTCTATTATTACATCTAACATAGAATGTTATAACTATCTTCATTTTGTATTTTTTTTTAAATTCAGCTTTCATATAAGCTATTCTGGAAGTATATATGTAATGCTGCGACTATTTTACGCTAAACATAAAACAAATGTCATTTGCAATTTTTGCATCAAGCTCCCATAATGACAATGGTGATCACAATGATGCTGATTAATACGATATTAATTTATCTCCACTATGCCACCCTAATTTGATGCTGTGCTATTTCTCAGGTCACTCATGGTGCCAGCAAATGTACCAGAAGATGGCCACACAAATGTGATCGGCTCTATATCTACCAGTGCTGAGGTTGTTATATCATGACCTCAGGGTTTTATGTAGTCTGCTGACAACATTTGAGTCTAGTAAATCATAACAATAGTTACACTAATCAAAACATTTGCCTTTTTGGTCACAACATCCTTATTTCTTTCATCTATAGCAAAGGAAAATGTACAACATATTTCTATGGCATGGCGGTAGGCTGTTTTATTAATGTGTGGATGGGTGCCATGTTGAAAAGGGTTCTTGATAGAGCCGCTGCAGGTGAATTTGGGATTTGCAATGACTGATCTGGTGTGATGGATTTCCTGAACTTTGGGGAGAAGACAGATGTTTTCTAATTAGGGTGAAGCAAACAACCAGGATGAGAATTTTAGTTAGACTGAGGTCAGGCAGAGTCATTTCACTAAGGCCAGAATAGCTAGAGTTTCAATATACTGGAGTTCTTCTATCTTGAAGGCATTTGTCGATAAGATGATAACCACACTTGGCCTGTCTCTAATAGTGATGTTGCAGTCTAGCTTCCTCCCCTCATCTACTGCATGATGTAGGTTTCCTCCCTTATCTCCTACCTATTGTACAGCGCAATCCTATCCAACTTACACCACCAGTGTAACCCAGTGGTGCAGAGAGAATGGGAGGTCCCATAACGGAAAGGGGATTCGAATCCCCTTTGAATCCCCCTTTGGAGGGGATTTGAATCCCCTTTCCATTATGGGGCCTCCCATTCTCGCTGCACCACTAGTTACACCGGTGGTGTAAGTTGGATAAGATTGCGCTAGTAGCGTGATCCACCACAGCATTAGAACTTTCCCCAAGGCCATTTTGTGCTTTCCTTAACCCCAGTTACTTTAAGACCGTTGTGTTCCTTGGAAGTAGCTTAGGACCTCCAGGGCCTCAAGTTCAAGGACAAATCTGATAGAGGTCGCTCTCAAAAGTCTTTTTCTGCTGTGTAAACACTGCAATTGATGTTAGTGTTCCCTATAATTTCCTATGCTTCTTGCTGTTTTGCCAAATATTTGATTGATTGATTGATGATTGATTGTTAAATAAAATGCTCTCCCTGAACACTGAAACCAAATGCTGCCTACACAATAGGAGTCTGGGGTGGTGTAGTTTCACCTCATATAAAATGTGTACAATCTGCCATAGCCATGTGTAAATTTGATAATGTTCCCATAGTTCCCATTTAATTAAAATGATTTTATGCCTGGTGGTTAAATAATATTAATACACTTCAGTTTAATGATGTGGAAGAGTGCTGTTAATCTGTTGCTTATTAATGATATGATTGAGTTAGTCTTTTGGTATCTGGTGTGCATGCATGCGTGTGTGTTTCCTTTCAGGAATGTAGAACAAAACTTTATTTCTTAAGTCTGAATGATCTCACATATTCCATGAAAAGACCAACAGAAATGCTGTAGTATGAATGCTATGAACCGCAGATGCATCAATGGATGTTGGCCAACTGGAGCATAGATCTGAAAAAGGATATAGTGGAACTGGGAAACGTGTAGAAGACAGTGACCAGAATGATTAGTGGGCTAAGGCTATAATGTTTGGTGCTTTTCAGTCTAGAAAGAAGGCACCTGAGGGGGGACACTATTGATGGCGCAATCCTGTGTAAGATGCGGCGGCCTAAAAGGTCAGCCGCCGCATCCTATCTTGTTCCCAGGACTGGGCTATAAGAAATGTAATTATGCATGGGATGTATAGAGTGGTTAGAGGGAAGTTCTTTTCCCTCTTGCACAACACCAGAACCAGGGAACATCCACTGACATTGACTGGTGGGAGACTTAGAATAGGCCAAAAGAAATATTTAACTAGTGTGCTGTGGAATTCCTTGCCACGGAATGTTGTGATAGCACCTGGCCTAGATACCTTCACAAGGAGATTGGACGGATTTATGGAGGAAATCACTCCATGTTGATTGCATGCAACCTCCGAGTTTTAGAGGTAGCCTATCGCTGAATGCCTCTACCTCTAGGTATTTAGAGATAGTGTAGCCTATCTCTGAATGCCAGGTGCAAGGAAGTGGCAACAGATACAGATATTTTATTGTCTTGTGAGGTCCCAGAGGTATCTGTTGGGTCACTGTAAGATACAGGAAGCTGGACTAGATGGGCCTTTGGCCTGATCCAGCAGGGCCCTTCTTATAATACAGTATTTGGGCAGGCTCATGTGCAGAAAAGGTAATATCTTCACATCATTCTCAAGCCTTTTGGTGGAACTAAGTATTTAAAAACTAATAAAAAACTGTACATTCCTCAGCTTCTATATGCACCCTTTCATATGCTAGGGAAAATATGTAAATAAGGGGAGAAATTTGGAGTCTGAGTAGGAGGAAATATATTAATTATCTGGATAGGACCTGCTGGACCTGCTAGAATTTTGCTAGAACCAAGGGATTGGCATGTGACCCACCTCATTCATGGCCACTATCCTTCATTGGCCTCATGGCTTTAATGAGGTGAACAATAAAGGAATCAGAACAAGAATGAATGAAAAAACAGTAGGGATATAAAAGAGAAGCAAAGTATTGAAAGTTTGCATTCCTTACAAAATTGTGTCTGCCAGTGGGCAAATGGGAGGTTGAGGCTTGTATGAATGTAGAAAGTCAGCACAATGTTTTGAGTACAATAGTCCATGGAATAACAACTTAGGAACTCTTCAACTTTTAAAAACTCAGACTTGAAAGGAAATGAAAATATCGGAAAGATTGTCATTCATAGTCATGGGGGAAACACCTGGTATTTCCCGAGATGACTAGGATGAAAGAAATACTCGAGAGTATCCTTTCTTTTTTACGTACCCACAGAAGAGAGGATTGCAGCAAAGCAGGAATTAATATGAATTTTGGCTGAAGTTTTCAATAGAACCATTTCGTTTTTCTTATGTCCATGTTGTAAATTGAATATTCGGTGATAAATTCCAATTTACAGCATAACATCTGTGACTTTGTATTAGAGGCTGCAACATTAAATTCTTATTTGATAATCACATCTTTATTCCTAACTGGGTATTCCTAAGAATCTTCTGAAATGTTGGCAGAGAAACATAGGCAGAAAGAATAAATTAGCCCATCTCTGTGAAATTCTCTTCTGCCGTACTGAACATAATAATTATACTGCAAAGACAATATACTTCCCTTACAAATGTTTAAACAACTTTTGGTTCAGAAATGTTAATTCACATGTGCTATGGACATAAATTAGCAAGTAAAAAGGTATACAACATTACAGAAATTCACACTGTCTCAATAATAAGTGGGCAAAAAATGTCAGCTCAGTGGCCTATTGGAAAGGTGTTGATTATCTCAGTGGTCACATTACCTCAAAAACATTGCTTTAATTATCAACAGTACATTTTACTGGCATTTTCAGAGACCAGCCAAGACTGAAGTGTAAAATGACCTACTCTGGCTGCTAGACATGGTCTGTCTTCTCAGCCAAGAAAGGATGAAGTGGCCATGTTCCATTTCTGCTGCTTGGGCAGCTTCTATTCTTTGAAGGAACAGGACAGTGTTTATGTACTCTTTCAAATAATCATTTGTATCCATAAGAGCTTCCCTCCTCCCCACAAGAAGAGAATGTGCTGCTGGCTATTCTATAAAGTTTCTTGGAGAAAAAAAACATCAGAAGATGCATAAATGATCAATTGATATTATCTGGTTGAGCTACAGGAGGAAGGTGGTTGCAACTTTTATATAATTGGGATACCATTCATGGATTACATGTGAACCAGTTTAATAATCTGGGCATGAATAGTCGCACCAGTATGTCTTCATGGTGAAAAATGACCTGAAGGTGCTTTTTTTAATTTTTAGGAATGTAATGAGCCTCACTTGAGATAAGATGGCAGATGAAATTTATATACAAGTGAATAGGCTTAGATGAAAGGTCTATGCCAGAGGTTCCCAACCTTTGCTGCCAGGTGTACCACAGGTGTACCATGTGTCACAGTCACTGGCGTCACTACAGGGGGGTGGAGCTGTAAGTTCTGCTGAAATTGGAGCCTCCCTTACATGGAGCAATGAAGCAGCCCCGCCCCCTCACCTTTGGAGCCTTTCAGGGAAGCGAAAGCAACGCGCAGGGAGTCTCCTGTGCGTTCCTTTCGCTTCCCTGAAAGGCTCCGAAGGTGAGGGGGTGGGGCCGCTTCGTCCGTCTGTGTAAGGGAGGCTCTGATTTCAGCAGAACTTACAGCTTCACCCCACCCCCCCTGTAGTGACGCCAGTGGTCACAGTCAAATTTCCTGCTTTGGAAGCTTATCCAAAAAAGCAGATATATACTCTTCCTTCCCAACTCTTTCTTCCTTCCCAAACCATATTGGACCCAGCAAATCAGGCCCCAAATCCCTCGAGAATTTTGCTGGCCCCCCAAATGTCCTACTCAGCTTATACCATGTCTCACTGTCTGCCTGAGAAGATGGGATGCCACGGCTGCTGTGACAGCGCCAGAGGTGGACGCGCCCTTCAGTCTTTCCTCATTTGCTGCACTACATGCGGCCCGTAGAGAAGATATTTTCTCCACTCTTTCCTTGTGCTTTCTCTCAAAGGATGGGGCAAGATTTCTATTCATATGATTGCAATAATGTCCACTTTTGCAGAAAATCTTTATTCTGTTGCATTCAACTCCCCAAAAGCCTGATTCCTGCTTTATTTTAAATAACCCAATCAGGTTTTGTTATTGGACACACTGGTTTCCCTCCCTTAACTATTTTATTTTATTTTTAAGACAATGAGAGGAGGAAGGAAAGATAATAATACTCCGTATTTTTGAAAGTCAACATGGCATCATAGTTTCTTGCAAAACTGTCAAATGGACCATTATTCCTTTTGATCTTTCACTGATTACACTGCCTTGTTCGGCTCATTCTGGGGGGGAAAGGTGGCTAGATAGTGGGTTTCATTAGCTTCAGAAAGTGCACTAATTAATTGTAATTGTTACATGTACAACTCCAAAGAGTGAGCAGCAAGCTTTACAAATATTTTTAGCTCTTGAATTAATTAATGATTTGATTCAACAACTATTCATCTCCCCCTAAATTTAGGGATTTGCTAAGCCTAATTCCCTTCATCTTCTGTATATTTTTAATTAATTTCAGCCAGCACTGTGTGAAAAGGAATTAGTATCAGATCTATGCAGGGGTATTGAAATAGATAAGGTGCCCATTTCCCTAATGCACCTAAAGTTGAAAACTCTGCTATTTTGAAGTAAGTTCTATTGATTTCTATGGGGATTTCTTTCATGAAATGTGCTTAGTATCAGGGTGTAAGAATGAGAATATTGTACACACAAAAGTTATTGTGCTCTACACTGGATTCCATAGTGTTCCATAGCTTTGTGCAAGGAATTATTGATTTATACATTAGCTTTCTGTGTTAGGAGGGACTCAAGGTGGCTTATAGCCCAATGCTTTCCATGTCTACTCAGATGGAAGGCCCATTGGGTATATGGGATGCATATATGTAGCCCCATATAAATATCCATAGGATTGCAGCCTTAAAGAGTTCACACACACACACAAACACACACACACACACACACACACACACACACACAAAATAGCAAGACCATTTTTATTTGCACAATCTGATGAACTATACTTCTCACAATGTCCAAGTGAGGAATAATGACAGAGGATTAGTAGCCCAATCATATTCACAGCTTATGGTGGCAGATCTCACCATAAGTCCTGCACCGACAGCGCAAAAGCTGTGCTGCTATCATGCGCACTGGCCCTGCCAGCGCAAATGCCTAGAGGCCCCATGTGCATGACAACGACTTGCAGATGCCCCACTGGAGCAGGTAGGTTGTGCAGCATGGGCGGTTCGGAGAAGGTTCTTTGGTGGCTTGGGGCAGGAAGCATGGTGGACAGGGGGTGGTATGGGAGCCAAAGGGGGATCTCAGCGGCAGCCATGCACACCAAGATCCTATCCGTCTTTCCCTGCCCCAAACGTACCTCTGAGTCTCCTTGGACGTTCACTGGCATAGGTCTGAGGAGACATATGACCTACGGGGTGGTAATAAGAAAATAAAGATTTTTACATATCTCTCCTGGGCCATCTGGTTGCTCCCCCCCCCCCCGAGCATGTGCTCTGTCAGCAGCACAATATGCAATAGGATGGCAAGGGAGAAGATTGGGCCCTTAGTGAGTTTGTTCCTTTGACTGACTCTCTCAAGAGCAGCCTTTAGTTTCCATACATGATGGTTTCCTAATCCAATATCATTTTTGTGTTTGTTTTGTGGCTGAAGAGGTATGGAAAACAATACAGATGCTTCCATCAGTCATGCCATTATTAGTGCAGTGTGCTGACCATGACTGAATATAATGACAGTCAGTTGCTTAACAGTGTATTTTTTTTTATAATCCTCTGCTTTCAGTCACTCATTACTTTCTCAAACATTCACCTCCGAGAGTGTAGGGTGTTTTTTTTTTTTTTGCTTTGCTTGGTCCCTGCCTGCAGGTGAATTTTAATGGAAAGCTTGAGCAATGAGATGTGTGTCATTTATAACTTTAAGGAGAATAAACAAATGCTCTCTCTCTCTCTCTCTCTCTCTCTCTCTCTCTCTCTCTCTCTCTCTCTCTGTGTGTGTGTGTGTGTGTGTGCGCATTATTGCAGGTGACCTTTGCATTCAACAGTCTGAAAGCTGGCTTGAAATATAACACAAATGCTCATCTTTTTTTTTTCCTTTCCGCCAACCCCATCCAGGTGCTAAAATGCCTGAAAGCTAAAAGTTATGTATTTTAACTTCTGTTGTAAGCCGCCTTGGGCATTTGCCTTGGCATAGGAAAGGCGGGATATAATTTTTTTAAATAAATAAATAAATAAATAAATAAAAGGATCCAAGTTGCATTTTCAAGGTTTCTATTCACTGACCATAATCTTTTGCACTTCACAGCCTGTATCAAGTGCGTTTTTGCACTTTTTAAGAAAGCGTGCTCTGGCTTTGATTACATGGGTTCCAACTTTGTCATCGAGAACTTACGTGATCACGGAAATTTTCTATACCTTGACTCTTTCCCCCTCATTGTTCTGCCAACTTTATTCTCCATTCAGTTTGAAATCATCGTATCATCTTAATCGTCTCAAACATTTACATACCGTCTGTCAAAAAAAAAATCTTCACATATTCTACACACATGGACAAGATATAGGCCCAGAATAAGACCAGAGATATCACCACTAGCCTATGTTCTTATAAGATAAACATATTTGAACTTTGGTAGAATGGGAGAAAAATAATTATTTTAGGTTCAGAAGCTTCATGAAGCAAATAGGTTTTGTATTAACATTTTCAGGGGATTGAAAAGCCCTGTGGTTCCAATACAGGTATGCATTGCTTAACGATGGGGATGTCATCATTAAGTGCACAAGCAGCATCTGAGGGTGCTTTCAGGTCACAACAGTCCCACAATCCCCCCTATTCCACTTTAATGGCCTCTGCAGGCCTCAGAATGGCCCGCAGAGCCCTCCAGAAGCGACTTCCAGTAAAACCGGAACTTGTGTTTGCAAAACGGAAACCGGAGGATCAGTGGTGTTGCTCTGCCCCCACGTGGGGGCCCCTGCAGATGTGACGCCGCCCATGTCGTGATGTCAGTGCGCGGCTCCCAAGCAACCCCCCTGCCGTTTGGCTTCCTTTTTGGAGCCAATTGGACCGAGGGCGGGCGGGAGGCTGCGAAGATGGCTGCGAAGAAGCAACGGGAGAAAAAGTAAGTGGCCCGCGACATTCTGCCCCCTACCCTGTGACATTCCGTCCCCCCCAGAGTGGCACCTGGTGCCCAGGGCACCAAGCCCCCCCCCCAGACGATGCTTCTGTGGAGGATCTGGAAACCAGAAATGATGCAGTAACAGATGGCAAAAGAAGAGCCAGGAAGGCCATCGTATATGTGGCCCATTGTTACTCGGTAGATCGCTAAGCGACGCACACCTGTATTTCCAAAATATACTTTTTTTTCTTATGAATAAATTAAGATTGTAGCAACTAAAGCTTCAATCCTATACACGAATACATGGGAGTAAGGCTGCAATCCTATGCACACTTCCTTGGGAGTAAGGCCCATTGAGCACAGTGGAACTTACTTCTGAGGATGCATAGGATTGTGCTGCATGGCAGCTTACTCAATGTGAAACTTTGTTTAGTCAAGAAGAAAAAGAGAAAGGCTTGCTCTCAAAATTTATCACATTACATTATAAATTGGACTATGAAGAGACGCATGTAAGAGTTTGTGGTCTGGAGATTTGAAGCCCAATCCTGTGGAAGAGGAGCACCAGTGAGAAGCCCTTTAGAATGCCTCAGTGGTGTCGTTCCGGTAGGGGCGGGGCCGTAAGTATCGCTCCGTTCTAGACCCTTTACCGAGCGAGCAGGAGGCGGCCCCGCCCCCTCACTGTCAGAGCCTTTCCCCTGCGGAGAAAGCAGCAGGCAGGGTCTCTTGCCTGCTGCTTTCTCCGCACGGGAAAGGCTCCGACAGTGAGGGGGCGGGGCCACCTCCTGCTCGCTCGGTAAAGGGTCTAGGATGGAGTGATACTTACGGCCCTGCCCCTACTGGAGCAATGCTACTGGAATGCCTATCTAGAGCCAAACAGCTGATGGGCTAGGGACGTAAAAAGACGTGTCTTTTTAAATCCCCAGCCCATCAGCTGTTTAGCTCTAGACAGGCATTCTAGAAGGTTCTGTCTGTGCTAGTGGCAGAGGCCATTTTGAATGTCCCTGCTGCCTCCAGAAGCCAGCAGAGACTTCCAGAGTGCAGCAGAGATCACAGAAAGTGAGACATACATCGTGGAAGGCATGAGGTGGTGTCAATCCTGCTGCTCACGGATAAACAAATTCACAACTCCCAAATCCGCGAGTAGCAGGAACTGACTGTACCTATAATAGTAGGCAGTATTGCTATTTGAAAACCATCTTGGGCTCGGTTGTTTGAGGAAAGTTGGGTATTCATTTTGACAATGCCAGATGAAATAGCATGACAACTTTAACACATATTTTACTATGTATTCAGGATTATTTTTAACGATTCCAAGACCTGATATACTTGAGGGCTACATTCAAAAATTCATTATGTTTATTACTCGCATTTTTTTGATAAGCAATTGATGAATTACAGTCAATTATTAACTTGTTCAAGTATAAGAGGAATGCTGTGAAATAATTATGCTTTGAAATAACCTGCTGGCTTCACATTTGCTGATAACCCAGATGGTTCTCTGACATAACAGTGGGCAACATTTCAGGAGTCATCTTTTGATGGATATAGATTTCCTTGAACTGGTAAAAGTGTTATCTGATCCTGAACTCTATGAGTCAATCTTGAATCGCTGGCACTTAACATGGTGTATCAGCAGGAGTCCACTTATCAAGCCAGGTAATGAAATAGCAGCTGTGAGAAACAGAACAAATGTTAAGAGCCAATGGAAGTTCATTGTGAAGTGCCAAAAAATGTTCAAATAGTTCTCAGAACAATTGTGTAATGTGCATGCCAAAGCAATAAATTAGATTTATTTAGGGCTAGTTGAAAGACAAGACTCTCAGCGAATAAAGGGGGGGGGATCCAATGAGACAAATGAGCAAATTTCATAAAAAAAAAAAACCTCACAAAGCTGAAGCACTGTTTCAGGATAATGAAAATAAGTGGGGGGGGGGTTTGGCAGTGTGTGGGATTATGTAAAAATTAGATGAAAGACTGAACAGTCATGACTGTAACTCGGTTGTGTTTATCCTTCCAAAATAGGCATTTAGAACATGAGTTTTAAATTATTTTTGAAGAGATTTATATCTGTTGGTGAAAGCGGTTTCAAGTAATTTGGCCCGATTCTCTTGAAATCCCCCCCCCCAGCAACAGCAAGTGCGTAACAAAATTACTTTAGAATAAAGGCAGCTAGGGCTGAAATCCTATAAAATGCTTTTTTTTTTTACAGTAATCCCCATTGAATACATGAGCAGACATGCACAGGAGTGTGCTCTCAAAATTTGGGAGCCACTGACCTAATTCATGCAAATTTCTATGGCCTAATTCATGTTCATTTGCATTAATTCATACAAATTAATAAACCACACTTGTGAATGCATCTGTGAGCTGCTTCATGCCTACACTTGTATTGCAGGCTGTATATTTGGTCTTTTAAAGATTCAATGGAAGTACTCTGAGGTAGGAGGTCTTTACAAATTCATGCCCCAATCCTACCAACCACCACTGTGGCAGTGGTGCCTACCGAATCCTAAACCCTTTCACCCTTCACAGATCAATATGGACATGAGCCAGCTGACCTAAGTTGACCTATGGCAGCTGCTGGGGTTTACCCCAGGGCAAGGGAACAGTGTTCCCTTACTCCAAGGAGGTCTTGACATGCAAAAACGTACACACACACAAACTACCCATGGGATACAGCAGAAGCTGCTTTAGCGCTCCTACATTGCCATGTGGAAAGTTACATAGGTTTGGGCTGTTAGTCACATCAAGGCTCAACTACTGTAACATGGTATATTTCTTCTGGGCTCCCATGTCCACCTTGGCCATTGCATTTTGCTTTTGCCTTATTTCCCTCCTTGTGGGTGGGGTTCCTGGTGACCAGTGTTGAGAACACTTTTCTGCACATGAAACCACTCTCTGATACACCAGGTCTCTTCTTATGTTCAGAAAGTCAAGATTTGCTTTCATTTATGTCTATAAAAATTCAGCCTCTCTTAGCTGTATTCTAAATACATCATTTGCCTTATGATTTCTCTGAGGGTGCTTTAAACTGTGTATTAGGAGTGTCCCAGTCTTCCGCCTTGCCATTATTTTAAATTAATTGAGGAAATTAAAAACATTGCCTAAACCCACAGACATTTTTTATGTTTAGCTCTATTTGGCACAACTGTCTGGAGCCAAGGGAACACAGGATAAAATTAAAGAGTCACAAGGCAGCAAATCCCTGAGTCTGAGAGTGCAGTCATTTTGGTAGCCTCTCAGCATACTCTGACCCAAATAGGCTGTTTTCCCCATTTGAGTCAGGAAAACTTATTTGCTATTTGCAGATCAGTTATTTGGTTCAGAGCACTGGAGTCGACCTAACGTATCAACACGACCTGTTTTCTGCCGGCAGTCTGTTCTACTTCAGTGCTGTTTCACATTGAGATGTCTGTGCCCGTACATGGTCCCTGATCCTAGCAGAGCAAAAAGATCTGTTCATATTAGTGTGCAAAAAGAACCCTGAATATGAACGAAGAAAAAGGGGAGGAAAGGTGTTTTGTTTTCAAATAGAATTATAAAATGAAATGTGTGCAACAATGCAGGGATATTTGCAAGTTGTTTGATACAACCTTAATGATAGTCTTGATGTGAGCACTGTGGGGTAAAACGGACACATGCACACATGCACATGCACACTCACACTAAAGGCTATCAGCTGCAAAGGGTAATGGCAACAATACTTTAGATCAGGGAGGGCTGAGAGAATGAATGCGAAATTCAGTTTCACTTAACATTTAGGAAAGGGCAGTGACCACACATTACCACCTTTTGAAGCAAATGGCAAATTGGGAAATGAACTTCAAAGCAGAACGTGAAATGATGCAAAGGGATCAGGGAAGAATAACTCACTACTTTGGAAAATATGCAGAAAGAAGCAATGCTGGATAACAAAATTAGGTGAGAACATAAAATGTACATGTGCAATAGCAAAGACTAACAGCAAAGATCACTCCCCACCCCCACCCCCTGCATCAGTAGAGTCAGGAATAATCCGGATCAAACTACACATTACAACGAATGCCTAATGTGACCTGTGAATCGTTTTGCTTGTTTCTTTGCAAATAGTGCACTTAGGGGAGCCAAAACACAGTGAACCCATGGCAGAGGGTAGGGTTGTTTTTTTTTTTTTTTTTTTTTTTTTTAAGGGGACTGCCTCCCTCGTGGTCCTGACTCCTGGTCATGCCACCTGCACTATTTTAATTGAAAAACAAAAACCTTTCCAATTTTTCCAAGCCCAATTTTCCCCATCAATTCCTGGATCCCTCCCTTCTACCCCACCAGTTCCCCAACTGCCCTGTTTTCCTCCACCTCCTTTCCTTCCTCCTGCTTCTGACCCCCTTCTCCTTCCTGCTTGTTGCCATTTGGAAACAGAAGGAAAAAGTGAGGACTGGCAGCTTCGAGTGGCTTCTCTCTCCAATTCCACCCTGCCTTCCCCACATTCTCTGCCTTTTCAAATGACAGGGAATTGGAAGCAGGGCTGGCCCAAGACCTCTGCACCCCTGAAGTGGAATGCAACATGCTACCCCTGCTTCCAATGATGTAGACTTACCGTAAGTCTATTGACTCGGACTCGAGTCCGGACTCAAGTCGCATCAATTACTTGACTTGGACTTCTTGGCAATTGTAAAAGACTCGAAAAACTCGACTCGAGACTTGGAGCCTTTTATGACAAGTCAAATTTTATCCAGGTTTAAACCCATTTTTCCCATTAAATAGATAGGGACTCACAACCAAAGACTTGGGGGCAAAGACTTGGGACTTGACTTGAGACTTGGACCCAGAGACGTGGGACTTGACTCAAGACTTGGAGTCAGAGACTTGATCCACATCCCTGCCTGCTTCCCTGTTACCTACTTTTGGTAGGGAAGCCTTGCCCTCTCTTCTGTATTCCTAATCCCAGCTTTCTGGGGGCAGCTTGATGTGTTACAATAGCTATGGAAAAATCAGTGTTCTATTTGTTTCTGGCCACAAAAACATAAAGGTGGACAATGTATACAAGTCTATATTCATCTTTAAACACACCAGCGTACATGTGTCTGGAAAACCAGACCCGTTCAGATCAGATTTCCAAGATCCATCATGCACACTGGCGTTTCAAGGTGTTACATGTTTCTGGTGTCACATCAGTTTGTGCCTCAGCAATCAGAACGTATGGAGCTGCCTTGCATTGCCAGCTCATTCTTGCACCCAATGAATGGAATTCTGCACTGCTCATTGCTGTTGGCCTTGGACTGACAGTATTCTTCACTACCTTACCTGTACATGGGTAGCAGCTCAGCCTTCAACGGGAGAGTGACAGAGTGAGTGTCAATGTATAATAACAGTGATAAACTCCAATTGTATCGTTTTGTGTGAAGAATCATGCTTGAGAGCACAAGAATGGACGAGATTATTTCGAGCTTTCCTAGCCCTATGATTCTAGGGGTTGTGATACTGGGAGGAACAAGAGCTATAAAAAGGCAAAACAGGATTGAGGAGGATATAAATAGCGCTTGTTGCAGACGCCAGTTCTCTGTACTTTGGCATGAAACTTGAATATGCAAAATCATGGAGTTTAGCCTACATTAGTAATGAAGTATTCAACCCTGTAGTGATGCATTCCGTTAACTGCTGCTAATTCTAGATATCTTTCAGCATTGCTATGAAAGAGGGAAAAATAGTTACGGTTGGTAGGGATTTGGCACCCATTTCCACCCATTACTGGCACACAGGAGTGTTATCTCAGGAGTTTGGTTTGCTCTGCTGGAGGTACATAAACTACCCTTCATAAGCATCAGCAATGGCCAATTCTAAATAGTATGTAAAGCAGAAACTAATCCACACAGGGGCTCCAAGGCAACGACACGCTGAATGAGAACAGGCAAACCCATAACGATGTGCTAGTTTGTAGGCTAACATGAGCGGGGGTCATGTTTTTATGCCATGATGAACGTGTTCTATGAATGACGATGAAGAAACCCTGCCAGTCAGTGAATTCATCATATACTCACAGAATCTGCTAGGACAGAACAATAGATTTCACAATCGCATATAGGTCTATATGACCAAGATATTGGTATGAATGCTGTGGATATTTCTTTCTCTCTCTTTAAGAACCAAGCCCAGAAGATTTCTTGATAGAAAGATCATGTGGTGGAATTGGAGAAACAGGTTTTGCTTTTTAGTGGTGTGAGTGGTTGGGTCTCCATGATCTTCTCAGGTGCCTGAACAGTTCTAGGCCAGACTGACCAGCAACAAGAGACTGTTATCTTCAGAGAAGTTGTGCGTATTTTTTCCACCCTCGGTTTCTGACACCCCATACTCAGCACTGCCCTGTTCAGAGAAAAGCTGAAAACAGGCATGCTGGGGGTATGGCCAGCAGGCTCATACTAGATGTAAGGGATGTGAATAGCTGACATGCTTCTCTTTTCCCCTCCATGTCTGCAATGAATGTGGGGAGGATAACTTCTAGATATACTAGATCTGAATAGATACACTGCTATTGTCATATGAAACATAGTTTATCTGGATTCTCCACATTGTGTGGTGTGTTTCTATGTCAGAAAACAAGGCATGTTCAAAACGTGCTCAACAACAATGTTAAATATTAATTATTCATAAATCCTCTCTCTCTCTCTCTCTCTCTCTCTCTCTCTCTCTCTCTCTCTCTCTGTGTGTGTGTGTGTGTGTGTGTGTGTGTGTGTGTTTATCAGGGGGTACAAAGTTTCTTTTGGACCCCTTCCCTTCATGTGAATTTTGCTCCTGGGCCCCCTTTTTTGCTCCTGGGCCCCCTTTTTGACACATTTTTGACCCTGGGTCCAGGTCCGATTTTACCTCCTTAACCCCCATCTCAGAAGACCTGTGTGTGTGTGTGTGTGTGTGTGTGTGTGTGTGTGTGTGTGTGTGTGTGTGTGTTTCCAAGCAACGATGAGCAATTTGCGGAAGCCCATGTTGTACTGGTTAGGACAGTACTATCTGAGCCGTCCACCCCCTTACACATGATCAGGGAAATGCATGCGCACACACTAGCACCCCCACCTCAGTTTTTCTAATTGTGCATACAAGTGTGTGTGTTTGGGGGGGGGAGGCTGTCTGAACCTCCCTTGACGCATATTTTTTATAGAACCGAAAAGTCATTTACATTCAAAATAAACTCTGCGCATCTTCAACAGTGATATCAAAACCATACAGTCCAGCCTGTGATTTCACAAAATCAAGAAGTTTAACTACGAGGTCATATTTGAGGGGGAAGTTGGGAACTGTCCTCCCACATGAGTAATAAACCAGGAGGTCACACAAAGAGGGGGACCAGGACAGGCTTGTGCACATCCCTAAAATTGCAATAGGGGGCAGTTTAGATGGCATTGTCTGAACGGGTCATTCAAGTATCTTGTGAGCGATAAGGATGTGTAGATTGTCTCTCAGAAACATGGATAATGGCTCTAAAATTACATTATGCAATTAGGAGCTAAGATTAGTAAACTTTCCACATCACCACTATGCCAGATAGTTGTGTGCAGTGGACCAATTAAACATTTTAATCAAAAATATCTACTGTACAGTACTAGCAACAAATTGGGCATATGATTAAAGTGGCCATATTGCATACTTTGTCTTTCATGCAACTGTAGCCATTCTCTAATAAAATTTCAGAAAGTTGATTTTTAATTCTATTTTGGCATTCTGACAAAATAACAGAATTCATTGGAAGTGTTTGTTCAATGTCTATTTTTTCCCCTATGCTAATTTCAACTTTTATTGCTTCATTTTGAATATACTGATTAAAGTAATATTAAGGCTTGCAAAGCTTCTGCCAAAGAAAATGAAAGAGTGAAATTATGTATATTTAATTAGATACAGTTCTTATTTAGGCACTATTCCTTCTTGTTCTTTAAGGTTGAATTCTTATCAAGTAAACTCTTAAATCACTCAGCTTATTAGCTGATGCTGGGGCGGGGGTGGGGGGAATGACACACTTTAATATTTTAAACCTGTTCCATGAAAATGAAACTAATGTACTATGTAGCTACAGTTCCAGAACATTATTTATTATTTTATTCTTCAAATCAGAGAATTACTCTAATGGACAGCCCAATTCACCGTAACTCCCCACGCGGCGATGTAGCAGTGCCAGCGCGGCGTCCGCTGTATCCCGTAAGGGAGTATTGGCATGTTAAGGCCTCCTCGGGGTAAGGAAACATTTGTTCCCTTGCCCCGGGGTAAGCCCCAGCTACCACCTTGGGTCAACTTGGACCTGCGCAAGCAATATTGCTGTTGCAAATCAAGGGTCCTGGATCACGCCCAGGAAAGGGGTTTGGACAGATTCATGGAGGAAAAGACCATCACAGGTTACAAGACATAAACAACCTCCTGATTTTAGAAGTAGGTTTTCTCTGTGCCAGGTGCAGGGGAGTGGCAGCAGGAAACAGGTTATTTTGTTGGGTGTGTGCTCCCTGAGACATCTGGTGGGGCCACTGTGTGATACAGGAAGCTGGACTAGATGGGCCTTTGGCCTGATCCAGCAGGGCTCTTCTTATGTTTTTATGTTCTTATGAGTTAGGATTCAGTAGGTACCACTGTCGCTGAGCCTGCCCCTTTCTTGGGCCTGATCTGCTCTTCACCCTGCCCCATGTCCTCCCCATTCTGCTCCCCCTGCCCCATTCCACCACCAACACACCTCCTTCCTGACCCCTGCATGGCCTAACTCGCACTGGTGGCCATCCTCAGTTTGTCTTCACACGAACCCAGCTGCTTGCTGCTTGTGGCATTAGCTAGACCATGTGCTCTGCCTCTGTTTGTGATAGCCGCAAAATGCATTATGCCAATGGAATATGTGCTCCACCAGCATAATGTGCCCATAGGATTGGGCCATGAAAATGTGATCTCTCCTCTGAAGGGATAGGGAAAAAAATCAACATACATGCTGAGAACTAAAGTAAAACAGAATAAAATGATAAACAAGAAAACATATGATACACATACAAATTAAAATGCAGTCGCCCCCATATCTGCTGATCCTGTATTCATGGTTTCAGTTATCTGCGGTTCACAGATTCTCCTGTTGCGCTCCATTGTCCCCAGATGAACAGCACCTGTTCATAAGGAGTAGGCCTGGAGCTTCAGCCAATACTCATGACTCATCTGTCTTCATTCATCTGTCCCTGTTTGCAGCCCTCCTGTCACTGTCGCCTGTGCTATCTGCTTCCTCTCACTGTCCATCTTTGTTTGCAGCCCTCCAGCCCGTTTTCTGTCCATCTTTGTTGGTGCCCCAGAATGCCTTGATAAAGCTCCCCCAGCCATTCTACAGCTCTCCGCAGCCTCTCCGCAGCCCAGCCATTCTGAAGCTGGTCAATTACACAAGTAGCACCCCAGAATGCCTTGCTAAAGCTTTCTACAGCCACAGTTACGTATCATGGTCAGTATCATGACTACATCATGGGCAGCCCAATCTTATCCTCCCCCGGCGTAGGCTCTTCAACGTGGGCTCCACGGCCTGTGCTGAATCCTACACGGAGGAGTCCCTGGCTGGAGGTCTACTTGGAGTAAGTGGGTATTTCCCCACTTACCCCAGGTAAACCCCCAATTGCCACAATATACTTGGTTCTCTACCAGTTCTTTAGCTGGTAGAGAATCAAGCAGCCCTGTGCGGCATGGGAGCTTGTGGCATGGTACATGATATATGTACCATATATACGTATATGATACAGCATCCGTGACAGTCGGATGCCAGTCCCACCCCCTCTCAAGTCCAGGATTCTTCTGCTGATTGCTTCCTAGAAACCCAGAACCCCCTTTTCCAACACGCCATCCTGACTAGTCTGCTCTGGGATTAAACTCTGATACTATGGGGGTGAGTTGGTATGTTGGACTACGCGGGTGGGTAGGGAATGTGAACTGCTGTTAGGGGACTTTGATGTCGATGTTTGGTTTTGAAATGTTTTGTTGTGTGTTGTATTGTCTGTTTGTTTATGCCAATAAAGGTTATGGTATGGTATGGTATGGTATGGTATGGTATGGTATGGTATGGTATGGTATGGTATGGTATGGTATGGTATGGACTAGTCTGCTGCCGTAGTTGTCCAATTTATAGATGGATGATCCACTGTTGTCGTCTTGTGTTTGGAAACCTCAATGCAGTTCAGTGTCAGAAGGCAACAATTAACAGAAGAGAAGCAGTGGGCAGGACGACAAGTATGTATCTTTCCATCCCAGCCCACCACTTCCCTGCAAAACCATTGCTACATTTTGCCAGTGAGGTTCCAGACATGGCAAACATGCATCCAGGCCTCTTGATTGGGGGGGGGGGGAAAGAAGAGAAGCCAGGGTTTCCAAACACGACATGGCTGTGAACCATGTTGTTCCTTCCGACCTCTGTACAGTCGTTTTAAAAGCAATCTTTAGGGCTTTTATGAAGGGTTGCCTTTTGTAGATATGTATAGGTTAAGCTCATAACTCACAAATAGAAACCATCATTGGGGTCATCATCCGGAGGAAATAACTTTTTGATTTGTTTCAAGCAAAAATAAATTCTTGATGTGATATATATAATCAGTTAAAACTGATCAGCTCTACATTGTACGGAGGAAGAAATAATCTTCTTTTCAGCAAAGTTTCTGTTTCTGGATGCCTTTTGATTTTAGGAAGAAAAAAAATCCCTTACAAAGCTTTTATTCCAGACACTGGTTGCTAAAATGGGATCCTAAGCTCCTGGGCTTTATTGCAGGTGTAAGGGGGAACTTGAGAGGCTGAGATTCAAAGGACAACAAAATAAATAGAGGATGAAATGCCATCAATTTACAGCTGAAAGCACAAAATGAAAAGAAGATGAAAGGAGAGTAAGGCCCATTTTTTTTTAACATACTTCCTTTCTTACTGTTCAGATGAATTTAATATTAACTCCAAATGTGCCAATCTGAAATTGGAATGATCTCCCATTGATTAAGGGAGATAAAAGTGCAGCAATGACTTGACAACTCAAGTAAGATTTTCTTGAGCCACAAAGAGCGACACAGTTTAGGGGCTCATGTGGAAAGCTGATGGCTTGGCATCCTAAGGGCCTTTGTTCCTCCCACAACCACACAACAGGCCAGAAAACCTGCACAGTGTAGAAACTGGCTAAAATGCCCTCCCAGGAAATCAAAGGAACAGGCACTGGCGTCACTCGAGGTGGGGCGGAAAGCTAAGTTCTGCAGCTTTCCACTCCACCGTTACTCTCTTGCACAAGGCGCCCCGCCCCCTCGTCGTAGGAACCCGTCAGTGGAGAGAAAGCAACGCGAGTCCCTGCGCATTGCTTTCTCTCCACTGACGGGCTCCTACAATGAGGGGGCGGGGCGCCTCATGCAGGAGAGTAATGGTGGGGTGGAAAGCTGCAGAACTTAGCTTTCTGCCCCACCTCGAGCGATGCCAGTGGGAACAAGGAGTAGCTCCATGGAATCACATCTCACGGTTGTTGTTTTTTGTTTTGTTTGTTTGTTGTAATCTTCTCATGTTTATCAGGGAAAAGCAGGAAAAAAAGGAATGATGGGATTTTTCCTATTCTAGTCCTTTATTCTTTACTTAGAGTGCAATTCTATGAATATTTACCTGGGAGAATGCCCCTTTGAACTCAGTGGAACCTTTTTCTCAATGGGACTGTAGATATGCATAGGATTATACTAGTAATAATCGAAGATATTTTGGTTTTGGCTTTTTGACCACTGTGGATCCAGAAAGTAGTTCTGGATTCAACCTGATGTTGGGATGTTTCTACTACCCCAGATATTTATTTCTTGTTAAAATGTGAAAGTTAGTCATATGGCAACTTTGTACATCGACGCCTTCTTGTCCCGCCCATATCCCTCCTACAACCCTCCCACGCCATGCCCCAATCTCCTCCCTGTTTTGGCCTCTCCACCAATGGAGTTGCACAGGCATCTGAGTGACATCCAAGCTACATCACCACAGTCTTTTCCCACCATTTGTGCCAGTGTCCATGGTGCATCTGTCGGCAGGCGGTCTTCTATGGTGGTGAGGCTGATGTTACACCGGCATACATGGAGATACACTGGCATTACTTGAGGATAGGATTGGGACTTTAAAGTGCAACTCTATGCACATTTACTCAGAAGTAAATTTCATTGTATTCAATGGAGCTAAACCCCCACGTAAGAGTGTATAGGATCGCAGTTTTAACCACTGTTGTCACCTAGACACCTACGAGCTAAAGTGTTGTGTGTGTGTGTGTGTGTGTGTGTGTGTGTGTGTGTGTGTGTGTGTGTGTGTGTGCTGAACTCTTATGGTATTTTATTGCTTTAACATGTTGCTAGCTGCCTTGAGCATCTCCCTTTGGGGAGGGAAATGGCAGGATATAAATATTTTAATAATACAATGGTCATAGAATTATACTCAGGTTGCAAACTGGGACAGTGCAATCCAGCTAGCACAAGTTGTATACTTACTCCTAAATCAGACACTTCTCCAACAAACAGAACCTCCATATCATCAAGCACATCACCCTGCATTCTGTTTCCTCCTGAATTTCAGTTAAATGAAGAGAATTCCTAAAAAAAATTTCTGGAATTGGAGCATTCACAGTTTGCCATTATTTTCAGTTCCTCCCTTTCATATGCATCTGATCTTTCTCTAACACTACGAAGGCTTTACCCATGTGCATTGATAAAATGTTGTCATATGTATGCCTGCATGAGGAACCTTGGCGTGGCTTCTGTGATTTGGTAAAACACAGCACAAAAAGAAATATTGAATCCACGATGTGTACAGGCACAGCCACATCAAGACTCCTAGTTTTTGTAGTGTTTTGTCAATACTTACAGGCACATTGGTAACATCGAGGGGACATATACAAAAAGAATGAAAGAACTGAAAGTTGCAGAAAACTGCACAGCCTACTGTGTTGTGCTACATTCAAAAATATGACAATGACACATTTCTACTTAGAAATAAGCCTAGCTGTTTCAGAACTCCAACATCTGGGAAGAAGTTCAGATGAAAAAGCATCTCTAGAAAGATTTGCAGCTGGAGAGTCAATTGTTCTGCTATTGATAAGCACCTGAACATTAAAACAAACAAGCACAAAGAAAAACAGCTTGCAGCAAGAAAATGACAGACTATATACACAGTTTGAATATTTATGGGATTTCCAGCCATTTTTTGATTTTTTGAAAGAAGAAATAAAGTTGTTTCTTACAATTGACTGAAGACACTTCCTTTCCTGTTTCACTTGCGTTGACGAAATTAGGTGCGTCAACGCAAGTGAAACAGGAAAGGAAGTGTCTTCAGTCAATTGTAAGAAACAACTTTATTTCTTCTTTCAAAAAATCAAAAAATGGCTGGAAATCCCATAAATATTCAAACTGTGTATATAACTACAAGCCATGAAAATCTGCATGCTTTCTTAAATGACAGACTCTTTCCGTCCTTGAAAACTAGTAGACCCTATTTGCTTTGATCAGCCTTCTTTCTGGCAGGTCAGAAGGTTGGAATAGTAGCGGAAGACTCTCAGGATTCAAAACAGTCTAGGCCAGTCTACATGGTACACAGCACAATCCTGTGTAAGGATCCGGCCGGCGGCCCGGGGCCGCCAGCTGGATCTTGTGCACTGGCGGCCAGGCTGCTGCCGGGCCGGGGAAAGGGAAGTTCGTCCTTTTCACCGGGTGTAAATGCCGGCCAGCCTGATCGACCTCCTTGGATTTCCGCCTGCGAATTCGCTGATGGAAGTTGGAGGAGGCCGTGTAAGGGCCCAGTCGCCCGGCGGAGACCGGGATATGACCAAGGCCATATCCCGCCCCCTCCCAGGCTGGCTGGGCCAATGACCCCCTCCCTTGTCCAGCAAAACGCCCCTGCACCCGCCGGATCCCTGCTTACCTGGTCCCGCGGTGCTCCATCGATGGAGCAAAGGAGGCCAGCCTCTGCGCCGGCCTGCCTTGCTCTCGAGTCATCGTAAATGTGCTTTATGACATGTTCACAACGTCTCCCGGCGACGGAACGCTCGTTCCGTTGCTCGCTGCCGGCTTAGGATTGCACTGACATTGTCTGTGATTGATGCAGATGTGCTCCAGTTTTAATTTAAATAGAAGCCATGGGAAAATCAGGATTGGGATCATGGTATAAACACTTTGCCCTTCCCATGGTCCTGATCTGCACTGAGGCTTCCCCTGGAGGGAAGCTCACATTGCCTTGCACTTGCTATTTAATTAATAAAAAACAAGTGTGTCAGCCCGAAACATGCACTTAACGTATGCATAGTTTGGCCCTCAGCTTCCCCCAACAGGCACTGTAACCTGTAGGCAGATGTGTAGAACGTCTTTTGGGGAGAAAATATCTCTACATAAAGACTAACGGCTCAATCCTATGGACCTTGTATGGCAGCGGATCTTCCAATCTGCTGAACTAAGAGGACTAGCAATGGCGCAAGTGTTGTGCCACCATCGAGTGTGATGGAGAAATCAGCCAGTGGCTCCCCACATATTCCAGAACTGCCACGACACCACAACGGAGTGGGTAGGTTGGTGGCATGGGTGGTTCATTGGTGGTTCATGTGAGGTTCAGGGTGGGGAGGGGGAGGAACTGGGGTCCGTTTGGGGGAAGGAGTGGATTCTGGCAGCAGCAATCTGCACAGGATGCTATCCCCTCTTTTGCCTCCCAACACACCCAATTCCTCTCCTTGGACTCCGTGGCTTAGTGGTTCAGACAATGAACTGCAGACCGGAAGGTAGGCAGGACAGCAGTTCAAGACACGAGTACCATGTGATGGTGTGAGCTACTGTCTTCGGCTCCAGCTCCTGCCAACCTAGCAGTTCAAAAGCAAGAAATTGCAAGTAGATAGGTACCGCCTCGGTGGGAAGGTAACAGCATTCCATGCACCTTGGCATTGAGTCAAATGACCACGGAAGAATATAGTCTCCCATGTGTTTATTTTTCTTTCTTTCTGAAGCTGAAAGTGTATGAAGAATGAATTGTACAATATTATTCTCTGCAGCGGAAGACATGCTGTATTTAGTTCAGCCATCATTAGATCGTCTGAATCCTTTAATTAGAACAACTATCCTAAAGGTCCATTAAAACAAAGAGGAACTGACAATTACCCTTGGGTAGGAAATATGTGTCACCTTATTTGGTATGAACAAATACTATAGTTAACTGATTAATTGTTTTATCCCTTTAGGCTTATAAAAATAGACACACCTCTGGGTAAGTCATAACCACTGAATCATTAACATCACAACATGAAAGAAGTACAGAATTTACAATGTAAATTGGTGTATGTAAAAAAAAATCCCTTATTCCTTAAGGTTTTGAACCTTTCTAAAAAATATATGATTTTCCAACAGTTTAGCTTAGGATAGAAGATGTAAATTCTTCACAAGACACAGGGAAACTGATCTAACTTAAAGAGGACCTACCAATAAACTTTTTCTCAAATAAAACAACCCTCTGAATATGATTTGGTGCATTGACATATTTTTAACAATATCATCAAAGGATGGTTATTTTTCATAGGACATTTTTAGACTATGCTGAAGAATAATGGCTGACATGCCACACGCAATGAATGTGTGCAATGAATTGCAATCAGTGGGCTCAAGGCCGGCCAGGCCTGGGAGGGTCAGCTATTGACTTGCCTCAGGGAGCGTGTCGCTGAGCTCTCCCTAGCTCTGAGTGGGGAAAGAAGAGGTGAGCTTTTCAAAATTTAATTCTGGGGGAAGAGAGAGAGCTTCAAGGAAGGTAAGGTCCACTGAGAGAGGTGGGGGTGAGTGAGTGAGTGAGTGAGAGAGGGGGGGTGAGTGAGTGAGTGAGAGCCCAATCCTATGCCGGCCTTCACCAGCGGGACTGGGCTCCGCACTGTCGCAAATGTGTTGTAAAGCACGTTGCAACAGCGCAGAGGCCTGTCCCGACAATGTGGAGGCCAGCATCGGCAGGCCTCTGCTGGTGAAGGAGCTACACCCGCCGGAGGCAGGTAAGCTCTCCACCGGCCGGTGGGGAGGTGGGGGGAGGCAGCATTCAAGGGCAGGGAGAGGGCAGGAAGAGGGCAGGGAGGAGGGCAAATCAGACCAAGGAGGGGGCGAGCTCAGCGGAGGAGGCTTCTGCTGAATCCCATACCCCATCCTGTGCCTGAAAGCACAGCATGGGGCTTCTGGGAGTTCTGCCAGCCATTTTGCTTGACACGGGGGACGGGGATAATAATCTCCTTCCCGCCTGTCCCGGCGCCGCTGCATTCAAGCTCAGGGCTTTGAATAGGATTGGTCTATGAGTGGCTGTGTGTCCCCGGGCCTGGACCTCACCGCACATCACTGCCCCTCAACTATAGAGACCCAGTGTCTGGTAGTTAAAACACCCTCCATAGCAGTTCAAAAATCTTTCTGTGCAGCATTCTCAAAATCGAAATCTCACAATTCTGAAAATCAATCAATCAATCAATCAATAAACCTTTATTGGCATAACAGACAAAAACAGACATAAAAACTTAAAAAACAATAGTAAATATACATAACACAGTAAACAAGCAAAAAGAAATAACACCCAAAGTCAAAGAAAATCAATTCAGACAGGACCACCTTAGGTGCTATTATGTAGTTCCTAGACCATCTGATTATCACTTGATTATTCCGATACTTTCTACTTTATTCATTCCTATTTCTATTTTAGGCACTCTGACAACTTGCTGCCCCATATGAATGTTCCAGAAGTCAGCCCTGCTGAATTTGTTTGGGGCTTACTCACAAGTAAATGAATTGCAGTATTATTCAAGACAGGTAAAATACAATGCTCATAAATGATTCAAGTCATTTGATGGAGATGTCTAATACCAAAATAACTGATTTCTCAAAGATTTCAGATTTTAATTTGAAGGGAATTACCATTGCATGGTTATATGACAAGATATCATCCTTTGACTTCATTACTATTTACTATATGAAGAAATAATTCATTTGATATAACATGGTAGACAAGAACATACATATCTTTTGTTGCCATCCCATCCCTAAAGGATTAGGGTGGGTGGGAATTATGCCTAATTTTAAAATTTATAATGGGATTCTTGCTGCTTGCTGCAAAATCCTGCCTTTTTAATGATATTGTCCTTCTATATTAACTTACTGGAAGATATTGCTTTTCTTAATCTACTCAACTGCTGAGTCTGATATCTGATGTAAAGAATAAATTGCAGAAACCTTGCATGTGTTTAATGCTATTTTTAATAAGCGTCTCCCAAACGTTCCTTCCCCTTTTCCCTTCGGCAACATACTGTATAATACAAGTTCTGATTTGATTTCATGCTACTTACAAAATGTTTTCTCATATCCCTTCCTTGTCTGCAAGTAGAGCAATGACCTACTGTAAGCATCAAAAATGTCATCAGACTTCTGTGTGTGTGTGTGTGTGTGTGTGTGTGTGTGTGTGTGTGTGTGTGTGTGTGTTTCTATTTCAAGATTCTACCACTTCCAAAATCACAGGGGTACTACCAGACAAGTATCAGCAGTTTATTTGTTGCCTGAATTGTAAATGGAATGAAATAAGATAGATGAAGAGGATTACCAACTGTTGTTGACATCCAGCTACATGCTTAAAGATGTCTCCATTCATTAGCAGATTATGGTAGCCTGCCAAACGTGAAAATGAGATGCAAGACACAGCCTGTACATTTATCACTGTGAGGCAAGAAACCTGCCACTGTTGGTTAGGCAAAGTGCTCTTGTAGGCATTAGTTGTCCACTCTGATTATTGGTCTCAATCTGTTTCCAGTGGCAACCTTAAGCGGTGACAGCATTGTCTCCATCTGTGCCCCCACCAGAGATTTCGAGTCTTAACATTTAAAGTTCTGAAATAATCTTACAGATGCAATTATCTGATTGCTTAGGGATTCTTCCAGCTGGTATACTGTAACAGGCTGTACCTGTAGCAACCTGGCTCTACCTTTCTGCTTAGCAAGCCAAATTACAATTAGTCAGCATTGTCTCTCATTAGGATAGGTGTCTGTGATTTGATAGCTTTGTTTTCATTTGCTCAAGTGTCAATTCTTTTCCTGGTATGTAGTGTAGGACTTCCATCATCTTTGTACAGAGCAGTACATAGCTAGTATGTGAACCAAAGGGCATATTTAGATCAATGAATTGCTCTAGGAGTGACAGTGTAAACAGCCTGAAGGGTGCTTTTGGGAATATCTGTCTATCAATCAATCCAGAAAAATAGCACTGATTATGACATATTAAGTGCCACTTTTGATGTGATAAAATTAATGCCACTTGGCCTGAGATGTGGAAATAACCAGGAGAACAAAAGATCTCATATGGAAGTTGTTTCATAGACTACCATCTGCGTGACAAACAAATACTTTCTGCCAACACAGTTACAGTGCATTTAACCGTAAGGATCCAGCCAGCAGCCCAGGGCCACCTGCCAGATCCTATCCCCATTCCGGGCTGCACTGCTGCGGCCTGGAGATCTACTTGGGGAAGGGGATGTTCATCCCCTAAACTGTAAACTGGGGCCGGCCCGATGGGCCTCCTCGGATTTCCACCAGCTAAATAGCTGGCAGAAGCAAGAGGAGGCCTTGTAACTGCTAAGCCAGCCCGGCGGGGACAGGAATATGGCGGATGCCATCCCCGCCCCCTCCCAGACCAGCTAGGCCAATGGCCCCCTACCTCAGCACCAGGACCACCCCTGCGCCCACTGCCGGGAGCCTTACCTTCCTCCAGCGGCCATGGGGTCATCCCGACGATGGAGTGAGGGCGGCCAGATGACTTCCGGCGATGGAACACTCATTCTGTTGCCATTTCTGTGCGCAGGATTGCGCTGTAAGACTCTGCTTCCATTGCTAAGATTTACTTATAGCCCAATCCTATGTGATGCTTATGGCAGCGGATGTTGCCTTCTGGTTGTCCCACAAAGCATGCAGTGCTTATTCCATTGGCATGGCTGCATGTTATACCATGGCAGGGGATAGGATTGGGCCCTTAGTTAATGCCATCTGATTCTTAGCTGGCAGAATTCTCCCCCCCCCCCCCGCAAAAAAATCCCAACCTTTTTTTACTAGACTGTAAGAAAACAATTATGGCTGGTGTTGGGGCTGACCAGTTCTGTAGCACTACCTCCTGTAGCACTGGCAATGGTAGCCCACGATGCATCAAGGGTGAGGATGGGGGGACACCAATGGAGGTGCACCAGTGCAGGGTTTTGCACCAGAGCACCCAACAACCTGGCACTGAAACTGAAAACAACTACAGGTAAAGTAAGCTGTGAAGGTTGAATGGACACAGATTGCAAAATTACGGGATTCAAAGCCATGTGAAAATATATCAAAAAACAGTTTTAAAAAAATAAAAACAAGTTAAAACAGTTTACAAATATGTTCGTGGATAGGAATGAAACATTGTTTAAACTTGTTTTTATTGTTTTTTAAACTTTTTAAATCATAAAGCTTTTTTCTTTTAGCGTTTTAAAACTGTTTATAAACTGTTTATAAATAATTTTAACTTGTTTTTATTATTTTTTTAACTGTTTTTGATATACAGTATTTTTACATGGTTTTTAATCCCGTAATTTTGCAATCTGTGTCAACTACAGGTAAACTTGAGATTCTGTATTGGCAATCTATTTTCCATGATCTCTCTTAGGAGTTCAAAAGGAATGTTAAAAGATATGAAATAGTTTTAGTTTTTGTTGTTTATTCTTCTTGCATTAGATACATTGGAGCCTAGGATAATGCAGCCGTCCCCCCCAAATAAAGCTTACAAGGGAAACACTCTTGACTGAATTCAATGTTCTACCCATTCTTTGATGCCTTTTCTGCCTACAATTAAATCCTCTTCAACAGAGGATTGAAACAGATGAACAAACCAAAGAATGGAAGATTGCCACGGAGAGACGTAGAAAAGTGAGGGACCGTCACATGCAGCACAATCCTAACCAACTTTCCAGCGCCGGTGTAGCCGCAATGCAGCCCAGTGGTAAGGGAACAAAATTTTCTCTCACCATGAAGAGGCCTCCATGATTGCCCCTGTACCGCAAAATGCAGTGTGTGCCTTGTTAGCACAGTTACACTGACACTGGATTGTGCTGATGGTCTTTGAAAAGCAAAACTGGGAGTGACTTTTTGCCCCATTGGACACCATAATCTAAAAAGCCCTCACAGAAGCTACCTGGGATTGAGATTGCTCTGTAAATTTTTCAGGCAGGTCAGAGAGTGTATAATCAACAATTACTCAGTTTAAGGATTTTATAGACCTGTTCACACATTGTCCAGTCTAAAAATACTGGGTGTTCAGGGGAGCTGTAGGCCTGTGTATAAACAACTCCACTGTACGTACAACTGTACTCTGTATGTGCAACAGGGAGATGCATTATGTTGTCTGATTTTGTGATCCTATCACAATAACCCTGTGAGATAGATTAGTCTGGCTGGGAGGTAAAGCAAAGAGTTAAATCCAGGTCTCCCTAGTTGTAGGCTAGCACTCTACTTTCAATACCACACTGGTGTCTGTGCATTGCATAAAGGATTTCCCTCATCTTCTAGTTGAATCTTCGCAATTTGCCCAAAGCCACAGTGTGTTAAATCCTTTTGATTAAAAAAAAATCAATCAACCTTGTTTTGTTCAGCAAGAAGTCCCTTCATATGTGGACTGCACCTTTAAATTCAGTTTGAGTAACACTAGCTAATAGCCAATAGGAGTGGAGATGTAGTTCTAAGGGTGACCCTTTGTATACAAGCGACATCTCCAACAGTTGGGGTTGCAAACTCTTCTTTTTCTGGCAAGTTTCCTAGGCCTTTCACAGTGGCTGGTGACACATTTTGGAGGCTTTAGTAAAAAGATGAAAGTCCAGAAGATGAAACTGTGCCCTCTGGGCCACTTGAGATGTGATATATGTATTCTTTCTCCAAAAAAAGGGCTTTTTGTGAAGGAATTCTATAGAAGTAGTGTACAGTAACAGTAATGCATAACAAATCATGCACATATTTCTGTATCTTACTTGTATGTGCACTGGGAGGCTGTGGTCAATTGTGCCTTGCCAGCATGCTTCCACAGTGAAATAACCATGTGCTGGTGTGTGCAAACCTGAACCAGCTGGAGCTAGTTGCAGCTAATGGACTCTCACTCAGAACAAGCATTGTAATGTTGCTGTATAATTTCGCATTAATCGTGAAGGAGTTGTACGATGGCCAAAAGTGACAGCTTTGCAAGGGTAGCAAAGGACTGAAATTGTCAGCCAGAAAACAGGAAGAGAAATGCCGATTTTTGCTCAGTGACAGGCAGACCGACTAGCTCAGGGGTCTGCTAATCATTTTATAATCACATGAATGTTATCCAAGAGTAACACGTTCTTTCTTCCTCTTTAGGAAAGTCAGAAATATGCAACCTCATACGTTTGCATACATTCTCAGTATAAACGCTATTACAGGTTGCTCTTCTTTAGCACAATCCTTTCACATTTAAATTTGTTTAAATTTTTCATGTTTCCATTTTGATTTTAAGGACTGTTGCAAATTGTACAGCATTCACTTCACATACCTGTTAATCATTAATAGTTAATTTCTCCAGCTATCATATGCTATGATACATTGAGAAAGTGAATGTATGATTTATGGTGTAGGTAAATTAATTCTGGCTATTGAGGAAAAGGGACATCTTGAACCCAATGCTAAAGGTGAAGACAAGAAGAGCCAGGAGCCTGAGAGCCAGGATGGTATAGTGGTTCGGGAGCTGGACTTAGACCTGGAAGATCCAGGTTCAAATCCCCGTTCAGCCATGAAGTTTCCTGGGTGACCCTGGGCCAGTCACTATCTCTCAGCCCCACCTACCTCACAGGGTTGTTGTGAGGACAAAAAGGAGGGGAGGAACCATGTACACCACCTTGAGCTCCTTGGAGGAAGGGTGGTATAAAAATGTGAAAAAAATAAAATAAATAAATAAAAATAAGTCAGACTAACAGTGCAATCCTGTGTAACTTTGCACTGGTGTAACAGCAGATGCACCGGTGTAAGTGCACGTACACTGGTGCATCTATTGTTACACCGGTGCAAAGTTACACAGGATTGCGCTGTAATAAAGTGGGGGCCATCTGGGTCTCAAGGGGCAGGGGATTCTCCAGTTTGGGGGCTCCAACTGAAAAGGCCCTCTCACATGTTCTCTGCCCCCCCCCCAGCAAGCTTTCAAAGGTAGAGGAACTATACAGCAGACACCCAGATGAATGAAGTGGGTGGGGATATTCATATCAGAGGAGGCAAAACCATAAATATCCTAATCCCAAATTGTTTAAGGTTTTAAATTAGGCTTCAGAAAGTTCCACTGAGTTCCAATGAATGGCAATGGCAATTTGACATATTGAGCCAACCATACATCACAATATTCAGTCTATGTTTACATTTCACCTTAAAATACAGTAGTTGATACTTAATTTACAGGCCAATTCTATATCACACTACATTATAGCATGCAGCCATGCCAACAGAGCATGTGCTGCATGCTATGGTGGGGGCAGAGGTAAGTATATTTTTTACTTACCTCTGTATAGGCCTCCTGCTCCTGGCCACCTATGGGTCCCCAGCTGGCACAGGAATGGGACAGACTAGGAAATAATAGGATCCAAGCTCATGTCACTGCCACCAGGATCCACCTCCTCTGCCCCCTTCCCCTGCTCTCCCCCTCCCCATGACATGCACCTGCCTATGATTTACTGGGGCCAGCACAGCCTGGGCTCTGCAGCAGCCTCAAATGGCTTGGCAGCAGTGCAATGTTCATGCTATCGCTGGGCCTTTTACAGCAGCATATCAGGAGATACGCTGTCGTAAAAGGCCCATAGGATTGAGCCACTAAATATAAGGGCAGAGTAATGATCAGAACAGCGGCATAACTTCCTCTGTCGGCGCCCGGTTCAGGGGGGATTTGGCGCCCTAGATAGTAACTATCGGCCTGGCCGATAGGCCGGGGCGCGCTCCGGGGGGGGCGCCGCGCTCCGGGGGGGACTCGTGCTCCATGTGGCGACCCGGTGGGACCCTGCACCAGGCACTCCCCCGGCCGGCCGGCCGGCTGGCCGCCCCCCGCCCCCCGGAGAGGCGTCCTCCCGCCGGCTTACCTGCTCTGGCCTCCCAGCGCGTGCTTCCCATCGACGGCGGCCTCCCTGCCTGCTGGCTGCCGCGCGCAGCCTGATGCAGGCAGGCAGGGGTACTGTCCTCTCAGTCCTCCTCCCTCCTCCCCCAGAGAGGGAGGAGCCCAGAACGGAGAGGAGAGCCCGGAACGAAGAACAGCAGCTCAGCTGTCAGCTGAGCCTGGGCGCTGCGGGGCGGGCGCCGTGGCCGTGGCGAAGCGCCCGGTTCTGGTGAGCCACGCGCCGCTGCTCCTGCTGCGCCCGGTTCAGTGGGGCGCCTGGTCCAGTTGAACCACGCGCTCCACCGTCCTTATGCTACTGGATCAGAATTCCTTATTCTGCTATACCACCTGTGCCAAATCTTTCTCTATATTTACAAGACCGCAGTCTGGATTTCCTAATTTAGAATGCGAATGTATTTTTATCAAGATAAAATACACAGCTCTAGGGAATGTCACACAATTGTTTATGCAACAATTTATCTTTTTCATGTGGGAAAACTGATTTGCTGCTGGAAAGAACAAGAAAAGTAGCATTATAGAGAATCAAATTAATTTGTGACCTCAGGGTGCTAGGACACTGCTTCTGCACAGCACTTATGCATTCGTAGAATTTCGGCACATGTTATTCCTTTGGAGTCATGCACCCTGTAGTTCACCACCTAGTCCTAATAAGAGCATTTCTATTCAATGGCACGAAAAAGAAGATCATGTCACCATGAGAAAGAATACAGTTTTAATTTCACAGTAGTAGTAAATTACTGACCTTTGCAAGATGCTGCAGGTTCCTAGCTGTCAAACGTTTTCATGGAAAATCTTTGTTGGATATTAGGGCAAAGAGACATTTGGTTAATATGGAGCACTATTTACATTAGGTTATTATTTCAGCAACATGATTACATGCGGAGGGAAGATGCACATCTGGATAACTGAGTTGACGCAGTTGGGGGTCTAGTGATTAGGGCAAAGATGGTTCAGTGAAATGATGCACTTATTAGCCATGATGTACTTCATTATCAAACAGATTTGTCACTTACTTTGCCTTTCTCTTCTGCCCTGAACAAAAGACTCAGTATTTGTGTATTATTAATTACAATATTTATATCTCATCTTTCTTACCTGAAGGACATTCAAGTCATGTTGGGGGATGGCAGGAGGTGGTTATCAGTGGCAGCGGCACCACTGATATCCTATGCCCACCGATGAGCCTTGCCATGCCCACTTATTTTGGCAGTGTAAAAGCCTACTGCCCCTGCAAGTTGCCTGAAGATAGGATTGGGGCCTAAATTAAACACTATCAGCGCAATCCTGTGTAACTCTTGCACCGGTGTAACAGTAGATCCACTGGTGTAAGTGCACTTATGCCAGTGTAACTTGTCATACCCTGATGAACGCAGGACGGACACCAGCGTAAGAACATAAGAACATAAGAACACAGGAACATAAGAAGAGCCCTGCTGGATCAGGCCAAAGGCCCATCTAGTCCAGCTTCCTGTATCACACAGTGGCCCCACCAGATGCCTCAGGGAGCACACAAGACAACAAGATACTTGTGTCCAGTCACCACTCCCTTGCACCTGGCACAGAAAAAACCTACTCCTACAACTAGGAGGTTGATTTTCCCCATCATGGCTTGTAAACTGTGATGGACTTTTCCTTCATAAATCTGTCGAATCCCCTTTTAAAGGCATCCAGGCCAGGTGCCATCACCACATCCTGTGGCAAGGAGTTCCACAGATGAATTACATGCTGGGTAAAGAAATATTTTATTTTGTCTGTTTTAATCCTCCCTCCACTCATTTTGAGTGGATCTCCCCTAGTTCTAGTGTTGTGCGAGAGGGAAAAGAACTTCTCTCTATCCATTTGTTGCGAAATGTTTCATGGCCAGCAGTTACTCCAAAATGTATCGGATATACGGGCAAAGATGCCATGTCAAAAATAGAAAACTCTTTGAAGTTCAACGAACCTGCAAAAACCAGGCACGGGTTTCCTATACAGGCAGCCGTGCGCGGGCTGAAACATTAAAATCCAAAGAAAAAAGTAGCACCCCAACGTTTCGTTGGTATAGCTGAGTCCATGCTATCTAAGCTTTATTTTAAATGGTAAAAGCGCGGGAAACCAGTCTTTCTTAACGGGCGGAAATAACCTACTGACCTAGATCTGTCAGCAGAGTAGTCCCGCTTCCTCCCGTTTTTCTTTCATCCTCCCTATCATCCGTAAGTCTCAGCAGGATGAAAGAAAAACGGGAGGAAGTGGGACTACTCTGTTGACAGATCTAGGTCAGTAGGTTATTTCCGCCCGTTAAGAAAGACTGGTTTCCCGCGCTTTTACCATTTAAAATAAAGCTTAGACAGCATGGACTCAGCTATACCATCTTCATCTGTATGATCTCCCATGAATAGGTTCCAAGTGTACAACGGAACGAAACGTTGGGGTGCTACTTTTTTCTTTGGATTTTAATGTTTCAGCCCGCGCACGGCTGCCTGTATAGGAAACCCGTGCCCGGTTTTTGCAGGTTCGTTGAACTTCAAAGAGTTTTCTATTTTTGACATGGCGTCTTTGCCCATATATCCGATACATTTTGGAGTTCTCTCTATCCACTCTCTCCATCCCATGCATAATTTTATATGTCTCAATCATGTCCCCCTTCAGCCGCCTTTTTTCTAGACTGAAGCATTATTTATATACTGCTTTTCAAGAGAAATTAGTTCACGAATTGGTTTACATAGCAAAATAAATCAATGACCTTCTTTCTCTCGCCTGCTCCTTTCTGTCACCCAGAAGGACAGCCCTGGTAGAATGGCCCTTTTGTCCACTAGCCGGTGTAGATGAAGTGCAAAAAAGATTTTGCTTAAAACTGTAAACCTCCTTTTTGAACCCTGAATTGTTGCTTTGTTCTCAGAGAGACAATGACCGTCATCACAGAGTCAGGATGGCTGTGGGCAATGGTGTAAGGGCTAATATTTGGAGGGAATTCGTCAGAAGGTTTGGAAACATATGCATTTTTGAGTTCTATGCTACAACGGAGGGCAACATTGGCTTTGTGAACTACACTGGAGAAATTGGAGCTGTGGGAAGAGTGAACTATTTTCATAAGGTGAGGACAAAGGCTTAGCTGTGCTCCAATGGCTCCTGCTTACTAGGGACTGTTACTCTTTTTCTAGTACCTGCCCTGGTACTTAGCAAGCCCTGTTTTCTCTTTTGGAGATACTTTGGATAACACTTATCCAAAAAGTTGCACTAGAGTTACTTTTCTTCAGAGATCAAATTCTTTTTCTCAGTTCCCCAGAGGTTAAAAATCTAGTTGGGGGAAAGAGGGGGTAGTTGCATCATGGCTGTAATGACTGCAGGGGCAAAGTTCTAAAGCGCCCTTGTGTGTGCATGTGTTTATTGTTTTTACTGTTTATTCGTCATTTCATTTTTTAAATTTGAGTTTTTGTTTGGTGTTTTTTATTGTTTAAAATAGTGTCTTGGGCATTATTTTCATGATGGAAAGACAGAAAACAAATGTTTAATAAAGTTCCTATTAAAAATAAATTGCTTGCATGGATTTTATGCTTGCAGTATCTTATCCTAATGGTTTGTTATTAGTACAGGTGGGCCCCCATATCCACGGATTCACTATCCACGGTTTCAGTTATCCACGGATCGCGGGGGACCCCCCCCGGCTTTTACTTTTTTCCCAGTAAGCCCAGTTTCCTCCCCAAACAAACAGGAGAAGCAGCCTCTGGCTGTTTATAGCAGGAAAGTAGAATGAGAGTAAGTCCCAGACAGGCTCCACAAGGTTAACAGAAACCTTGCAGAGCCTCTCCAGGACCCAGTCTCGCCCCACTTGCCTGCAATGGAGGCTGCTTCTCTGTTTGTCTTAAGGAAGAAACAAAGCTTGCTGAAAGAAAAATAAGAGCTGGGGGGGGCGAGCATGCCTGCCCGGAGGGGAAACCATGGAGGGGGCATAACCCCTCTCGGATGCCGTGCATGCGTAGTTCAGATGCAGGACAGACTCCAGCACAATTCTGCTGGTGCAGAGGACATTCTGGGGATATTTGGACAACCCTGGAATGTCCATTGCGCCAGTGGAGTTGCGCTGCCATCCGAACTGCGTGTACACGGCGTCCGAGAGGGGTTACGCTGGTTTCCGTTTTGAGTCCATCGGCGTCCGGCAAATTACACTGGTATAAGTGCACTTACACAGGTGGATCTACTGTCACACCGGTGCAAGAGTTACACAGGATTGCACTGTTTGTGTTTGATTCAGGCAAGCTGTCAAGCTATGAAGATGGAATACTAATGGAGTTACATGCCCATCCAGTCAGCACCAATTATTTGGCGGCAGCAATATTTTGAGCCCATTGAAGTTTCTGAAAACTTTATATGAACAGCCACATATACAGTGTGCTTTGGTAGACAATTATATTACTAAAGCCTGAATAACTATGTCTAGATCTGCTTTCTTCATGAATGGGAACAGCTGGTGGACCAAGCCACAGTCCAGGTTGATTACCCCTTATCCGGACATCCAAAATCCAGACTATTCCGAAATCCAGACATTTTTGGAGCTATGACTTCAAAAAAAAAAAAAAAAAAACCTTTTTCCAGGACCTGGCTGGCATAGTGCAAAGCATGCAGGGGCACACCTTCAGGCTGTGTGTTTAAGATGTGTATGAGACAAAAATGAATTTTGTGTTTAGACTTGGGTCCCATTCCCATGATATCTCATTATATTTATGCAAATATTCCAAAATCCAGACGAATCCGAAATCCAGACAACTTCCCATCCCAAGCTGTCTGGATAAGGGATACTCAACCTATATTAAAAAGCACCCCTCATTGCTGTGGCCACTTGAGTAGCTGGGAGCAGTATCCGATCAAGGAATACCTTCAAGCCATGAAGCTGAATTGTACGGGGGACTGGAATACCATTCTAAACATGCTGTACACCTGGAACGCACATCTCACAGCAGTTACCTGCATAGTTGATGCTTATATCTGTCATCCCAGTAAAACTAGTCATCCCTCCCCCTTCCAAACAGACAATAAGAGCATAAATGAACATGGAGTACCTGTTACATCACTCGGCAGATGCCATCAACATTTATGGTACAATCCTATCTAACTTTGTGCCTTGTGATGCAGCGAGGCCAGTGCAGCTTGTGCTGCATCCCATGCATAAAAAGGCTGCTGGGGAGGTCACCTTGGGGGAAGCAAATGTTTGTTCTCTTCCCCCGGGTAAAGCCCCAGCCGCAACAATGGGGCTACTTGGATTTGCACCAGCTATTTTGCTGCTGTAAGTCCGAGACCCCCGTGTAGTCACGGCCAGGCCCTGGATGGGGGATAGGATTTAGGTGTAGCCTTCACCGCGATCTCTCACCCTTTGTGGGTCTGGCTGACCAATCTCACCACCTGGAAAGCCCCGTTCCACCCTCTGCCACCCGGCGGGGAACTCACTCGCTCGAAAGAATCTGGGACAGGGAGAGTGGCGCAGGCCTCTTCATTGGCATGGCCTCCCTGCCGAGTGACACAAACGTGCCTTATGGAATGTTTACAACACCCAAGACTGGCGGAGCAGTGCTCTACTGGTCTCCAACTTACACAGGGTTGGGCTGTAAACCTAGATGCTACTCACATCCTAGAAAATCTGCATTTAGAATTCCAGCCCAAGCTGTGATTTCGTTATATTAAAATGAGTTATCCTTTTAACTAGATGCAATTTTACGCATTCAACGATTTCTGGGATCCTGATTACTTATTTTCCATAACTCCAAATTCAATAGCTCTACATTGACTTTGGACAACTATAGTGGAATTCATCATGGTTTTCAGGGTCACACAGTTGCCCACACCAATGGGTAGGGCAGGGCAGGGTAGACTGTCTTTCTAAAAGCCTCCTTGAAGTTCTGGCACCTGAAAAAGGTTGCTCCTAATTTATCCCTCTTGGATCACTATCATTAGCAATCTAGGAGAACTGCACCCAAAGACATTTGGAGGTTATCATATTGGAGTTGAATTAGCTGCAGTCTGAACTGTAACCCTTAGTTATCCTTTTAACTATCAGAATCAATATGGGAGTTTTCATTTATGTAGCACAGTGCCCAATTTGAGATACTGATTTAGCAAAATGCCAGATCGGATTTTCACCATTTCAAGTTCTAGATAGTTCTCATTTACGTAGATGCATTTTCGTTTAGTTCAAGCATTTTCTGTTTACATTACACACATCTTTTATAGGACAAAAGCAATCAAGAACACATTTATAGTTGTGTGAAAGGGGAACATTGGCACCCTGTCAATTTATTGGATCAACATATTGCTGTAAACATGTTTGCCATGGAAAATAACATGCCATTTTAACTCCAGATTTCAGTTTTTATTTCCTGGTAATGCCATTGGTTGTATTCTATCTATGATCTAGGGTGGGACCTCTCTTGAATCTAATTTCATTGACTTCACTGTAGTTGTGAATCAGAACTAATGTCTGCTTTCAGACAGGAATGGCTGCTTTTATTATAGAGGGCCTCAAAAGTTGAACACTGAAACTATCACACACTTATTATTTTTTGGTTTTAATGCAGTTGCACAGAGAGTTATAACTTTTTCTTGTTTTGCCACCACTATTTGATCTATTTCCCGCAATCACTATATGGCATGTTGTTAGCAAAGCTTGTTTAAATGAAGGGATATGCTGACAATTAAAGGCAGGATCCTGCATGCTTCACTGCCATGCCTTCTTATAATGAACGTGAATAGAGGTAGAGTGCTGAAATTACGGGTTTAGGTTGTGTCTGTGTGACATTATTATGTCTGCCAAAGTGAAAACGTTAAAGCCAGGAAATATAATTGTGTGCCTTAAGCTGAAGTCATAGTTAAGCATAACTCCTGCCTTGGCTATTAATGAGCCAGAGTCCTAATCTTAAGAGGTTTAAAAAATGTTCTTGGTCATTGTAGTTTCCACTTCTGAATATGTTTTTGTTTCTTAGATCAAAGATATAATCTTCAGTACCACTATTATTCATTTAATTAATGGATGTTTGGTATACATTGTTCTTTAAATTTTGGGCATATGACCAGGGTATCTATGACCTCCTACTTCCATATGACCCTCCATTTGTAAAGATCATCATCAGAACTCCCTCCAATGCCTCCCAGTTGAACACTGAAACTACATAGAGGCTATGTAGGTAATTACTGGATTTAGGGCATTTTCATGTACCAAGTCAAAACAGTTTTAAGCCCAATTCTATCCTTCTCCAGCATAGGCTCTTCAGCGTGAGTTGTGTGACCTATGCTGAATCCTACCTGGGGAGGCCCTCAGTGGATGTCTACCTGGGGTAAGCGGGCAAGCCGCAATGGGGTTACTCAGTTCCATGTTGGGGCTCATGGCCTGGGAGGGAGGATAGGATGTCCGACATGGACGCTTGTCCTACCCCTCTCCCAGGCCCAATTTGCCCATACCCGCCCTTCCCCTGCCGTGTTACACCCCTTTCCGCCCTTTCCCAGCCCCTGCGCAGCTTGGAGTGGCCTTATCTGCTTGACGTGCACAGGGTCTGAATTCAGTTCTGGTAGGACGGTGCAGGTCTGCCAGCTCAGGCAGATCTGAGTAGGTCCATTGGGGACCATGGCATGGCAGAGTAGGTAAATAAATAAAAAAATATTTTACTTACCTCTCCATTGCCTCTTGGTCCCCGGCCAGCCCATAGCATGCAGTGGATTGAGCCCTCAAGCTACTGCTTTCCAACAGTCACAAGGAAGTAATACTGTACAACCTTTTGCTTGGCAAAGCATTGACATTTGTTAGTTGGTTGTTTTTTGTTTCCCTTTAAAACCTTATTTATTTATTTTTCACATTTTTATACTACTTTTCCTCCAAGTAGCTCAGGGTGATGTGCATAGTTCTTCCCTCCTTCTGTAATCACAGCAACCCTGAAAAAGAGAGGGGGGGGTTAATTAAAATATTTTGTAATTGAATTCTAAGAGTAGATCTTTCAAGGGCTCAAGCAGCACTAAGGAACTAACTACCTGCAATGGTACAAAATGACTACAGCGAGAGATTAAATAACAGCCCAATCCTGTTCTAAACATCCACCTGGCGGCCCAGGGCGGCGGAAAGCTCCCCGTGGTGGAAAGTCTACTTGGGGAAGGGGACGCTCATCCCCTTCCCCGGGTATAACTGCGGCTGGGGCTGATCAGCCTCCTCGGAATTCTGCCAGCTATTTTGCTGGCAGAAGTCGGAGGAGGCCGTGTAACGCTCAGACGATCGGCTGGGGTCAGGATTCAGCTGAGGCCGATCCCCGCCCCCTTCCCGATCAGCTGGACCTATCGGCCCCCACCGTTTGTTCCTGAACCACCACCCCTCCGCTGGATCCTTACCTGGGTCTGGCAGCGGGCGGGAGACGGTCCGGTCGGCGGAGCAGGGCAGGCCGGCCTTGCACCAGCCTTCTCTGCTCGTGAGTCGTCACAAATGTGTCTTACGGCACGTTTGCGACGCCTTCAGCCGGTGGAACGCTTGTTCTGCCAGCCGAATTTAGAACAGGATTGCACTGTAAGAAGTATTTTGAAAGGGCTGCTCAAGAAGGTTTAATCTTCTGTGATTTTGTAGGCAGATGTAGCTACTACTTCTTGTTTTTGCTTTGAAGTTCACTTCACTGTTTGACTGTTTGGGTTTTTATTTTTCGAGGATGCGCCCACAACTGCTTCAGCTGCTGTCAACCCATACCTACTTCCAGTGGCACTAGCATAGCCTAAGCCAGTCATTAGAAAATCATTGCCATATGCTGAACTCAGCCTCCATTGGATTCTGCAACATGATTGAAATTGCTCCAAGGCTAATATCACACACATTGAGTGCATTCAGGTGTAGCACCAAACCATGATTTGGCATTACATAAATGAACAGTGCAGAGCCATGGGCTCTTATTTTCACTCCTTCCTCTGCACTTTGCATTTTCTATGCTTCCTGCTGGGTTCACATCTGAAATGCCGGAAAGCATAGTTTGAGCAAACCATAGCCTGCCATGTTTAGAAGCAACAGGAAGCAATGTTTTGCTGAGAACCTCCCAAAAAAAGTTTAGAAATCATCATGCACAAGGAAATTTCTGAGGACTTCAACTATTCTATTTAGAAGGATTAGGCTTCTGTGTTTTGCTTCTAATAAAGCAAAATAGGCTCCTATTTATTTTATTTTAATTTTTTTTGTCTGCTGGGATGACTTCTAAACATTTTGTTACGTCCCAATTCTATTCGGGCCTGCCGCCAGCAGAACATGTTGTCATTAGTTGTCATTTTTCAGAGTTCAGCTCCTTCCCCAAGGTCTTTAGAAGCTAAATCTATCACAGCCCTATTCTATCCCCCACTACCAGCACTGATGCAGCTGCTCCAATAAGGTGCATGCTGCATCCTATGGTGGTGGGAGTGATTGGACAACCTACAGGAGGTAAGTAAAAACTTTTCATACTTATCTCCTGATTGCCAGTGGGTCTCCTTGGACGTACACCACCTATTTTGGCAAGGATGTTGTAAATAGAGGGGATAGGATCCGGTATGTACCATTGCTACTGGATCTACGCCTTCCCGTCTCCTCCCAACCTCCAGTTCCTTTCTTCTCCCTGCCCAGTAAGGCCCCTGTTCCTCCCACCCTCTCCCCCGTCCCCCCACCCCACTGCTGCCTTACGTGTCATCATGGACTGTTTCCTTAGCACCAGTCCACACATGCAAGTGCTAGCAACTGTGCTGGTGGCAGTGGCGTTCCTGGAGGAGGTGCTGCACCATAAGTGGTGTAAGGTGCTTCACCTTGCAAAACGGTGTAACACGGCCCCTCCCACTCGACCCCAGAGCCATTCTGGCGGCGAAGGCAGCTATGTGGCCTCATTGTGCTGGCCAGTTGTGGCAGCAGTGAACACAACATTGCGTAACATAGACAAGGATCCAGCATTTTGCTAGTGGGACACATGTTCCGCCAGCGGAGCCCGGCAGATAGGATTTGATGTTAGTGAATACAGATGCCTAGTGCCTCTATATGCATGTCAATGTTGAACTTTAAAGGATTGTATGATGTGCAGCCTTCTGTTTCACATTCTATTTATTATTATTATTATTATTATTAATAATAATAATAATAATAATATTTATAAACTGCTTTTCAACAAAAAAAGTTCACAAATGGTTTACAGAGAAAATCAAATAACAAAATGGCTCCTTGCCCCACAAGGGCTCACATTCTACAGCTGGTGATATTTATTTTGAAGTGTGCGTAACAGATTTAGGACAATTATGTTTTTCTAACATTTCTTTAACCTTTTTGGCTTTTAAGTCAGTGAAGTGTAGGCTACTGCAGAGTACACAAATACAGCTGACATAGTAAACTAGGGAAGCCTCCAGCAGTAATGCTTGGGATAATAACGGGTGTTTGCAAGTGCGTCCCTATTTTCATCTTTGAAATCGTGGAAGAGATGAGAGAATATGTTATGGCTATAGTCTCGCCATTCCCTTCACATTGTAAATCTTTATGTTGTCCTGTCTTCCATGCCTGCCAGGAATGTGGACATGGAGGCTCATGCGTGCTGGGGAGGGCCAGTCACATGGTGAGCACTTGTAAACGTTATGAACTAGGCAAGGATTGTTCACCACAGGGAGACCATTTTCTATGGTGTTTCCATGGCAACTGTATCTAGTATGGCTCTCAGTAGCTGCAGGGAAATTGTTGTTCTTGGCTTACTTGGTTGGAAACTAAAGACAACTTCCTAGCCACACACTTATAGGCACCATGTGGGCACCTTTTTAAGTGGTTATGGTTGATTCCTAGTCATCTGTTTCCAGTCACCCTAAGAGGTGGCTGCCCCCTTCTGCTTCTCTTTTTTTCCCACTTCCTGCCCAACCATGATGCATATTCAGTACAAATCAGTATTGAGCCAGGATAATATTGTCTTTGTAGTATTCTTGTTCACTTAGACAGGCTGAGTATTTTTTTTCTTATAATCATTGGAACTATGATTCATTGCTTGGCTTCCGTATCTTTTGAAATAAAATTCTGTAATGCTTAAAATGTTGCTTCTCAATCCATCCTTGATCTGCATTTCAGCATCAAGCAGGTATGGCTACATTCCTCCAAGGTCATCCTTTCCAGTTCTGTGTTCTGTTTCATGCACAGGTTTGCAAACTGCTATTTCAAGATGCAAAAAATTGTCTTGTTTTGATTGCTCCTGATAGTACTGAAGGTTCTCTTAAACAGGAGTGAAATTCACTCAACAAGAGTTCTCATCACAAAATAATTATTTACACAAAGTGATGCTTCCAGCCTTTCAATTACCTTGTGAAAGAGAGAAGAAGAAGAAGAAGAAGAAGAAGAAGAAGAAGAAGAAGAAGAAGAAGAAGAAGAAGAAGAAGAAGAAGAAGAAGAAGAAGAAGAAGAATTGCCTACAGAAATATTAAACTAGAAAGGTCTCAAATGCTCATCAATATCTGTAGTAGGTGTACATTAGAAACACCCTGAACATTTTTATATATCATGTCTTATTTGGTTTCCTTTAAAATCTTTCACCTTGGGGGAAGCCCTGAAGTTTGCTTCAAATTTCACATGATTGTGACATTTCAGTGTCAATAGACATTTGAATAGCTCCAATGAAATTGTTAGAATTATAGTAAAAGAATTTTTTGAGGAATAACGATCCCCGACCCATACAACAATGCACTGAACATTTTAAGGTAGATGATACAAGAATATATATTTTTGTATAAACTCATTTCTATACCACATATCTTCCACCCAGATAGGTCTTCTGAGTGCCTACCAATCCAAAATACAAAACCATGAAAGCAATCAAGTACAGAAAATTTACATTGAAAATAAATTTACATGCAGAAACTGCTGAGAAAACCGAATGAAATCAGTGAAGCGGCAGAGAACAGAATATCCTGTTTCAGTACCATAAAGTCAATTTGGCAAAACAAACAAAAACTCTGTGTTCCATACGTACCTGCTAAGAGATGGGACGATCTAAATCTCCTGAAGTAACGAGTCCAGCATCCTGTTCCCATGGTTGCTAACTGGATGCCTCTGGGCAGCCCACAGGCAGGAAATGAAAATCTACCCATCTCCCACGGCTCCTTCCCTGCAATGGGTATTCAGGGACACACTGCCTCTAAACCCGGGGGGGGGGATTATGTCATAGTCATAATAAATAGTCATCATGAATAGGTTTTTCATTGATCACTGATAGGTTTTTCCTCTATAAATTTGTCTAATCCCCTTTTTAAGCTCTTAACCAAATACCTCCTCCTTATCAAGGCTACGTAAATAGGATGGCATCCTGATTCAGATCCGATGATCTCCTGGTGGTTTCATTGTTTGGGATTGCTCCTTGTGTTTAGTTTTCATGCATGGAAAACTCATGGAACACGAAATGAACTGAGAGTCCTTAAATACATTGCATGTAGTCGAGTCTCATGGGAATTTGATGTGTGGAAGTAAAAGTAGACCACAGTTTAGGCTTACCATCCATCCTGGAATTTCCAGGACAAACCAGGTTTCAGGGGTCCATCCCAGGTCTCATCCCAGCCAGCCCCAGCATCCTGGGCGCCCCCTGAAACCAGGAAATGCCCTGGAAAATCGCCCGCTTATCTGGTGACCGACTGCTCTCCACGTCTGCTAGAAGTCTTCTGAGCTTGGCCGGCTGCCGGCCAGACACCTCGCGTGCGATCACAAGGCTCGCACAGGCACACAATGCTCTAAAAGCTAAAGAAAAGCTTTAAAAGAGTTGTGCGCTTCCGCGAGTCTTAAAAGTCTGGCTGATTTCAGCTTGTAGAAGGAAGAAGACACAGCAGTTTGCAGCAAAAAGGTATGGAAACCGCTTTTTAACCTTTTTCCTTTTTATAATATTTTCAGGTTGGCCTCAGTATCTGCGATAGCGAACTTCGCTATCTGCGGATTTCAATATCAGCTTGGGTTCTGGGAACGGAACCCTCACGGATACAGAGGACCAACTGTATTGGATTAAACTTGTCAAATTGTAATATCCTGAATGCCTTTCTCTGTCCAGCATTCAACTCACTTCAGTGGCCTGTCTTGGGGGTCTCCCTGCACCACTTTTCTTCCATATTTGCTCACTCACAAATTAATGCCAGCGATGACTTTTGATGTCGATTAATTTAAAATTCATTACAGGAATATGTTGAGGTTTCAAGTGAAAATACATTAGCTTTCAATCTCAGAACTATGGCTATTTGCAATCCACCCTTAATAAATATGAAGATTGAACAGTAAAATATTTCTCGCTGTGCTAACAATCATCTTTGAAGTACCATGAAATAGAAATCCATAAATTTGTTGAACACATTTGCAAGTAAACTTTGGCACCTAACACAAGAAGCATTTAAAACTACTTCACAAAAGAATGCAAGAATTTATCTAAAATTATAGCATGTCTCTGGGTAAATGAACAAATCTGGACCTCACCTGCCAAAGCCCTGCTCTTTCAAACTGGTTCGAAGGATGGGGAATGAAAATACTTGGAATGCCCAGAATGCAGGATAGAAGTTTGGGGAGGGGAAGAGTGCTAGTGTATCCCAGCCAAAATCTTATACATGAGTTGCCAAAACTGTAGGCTGGATAGTTTTGGAGAAGGATTACATAAAGTGTATGCACTCCCCAGTCCCCAATTTCTCCTGAAGCAAGAGGTTTCAAGAGCATTGCTGCCCAAGTTTTCAGATCCCTTCGGGGGTTGGGGCCAGTGCAGGTAGTGGAAGTCCTAACTTACTTGCTGCTGAACAGGTCATGATCCTTTGCTGCTGGAATGAGCCAATTGGAGGGGTCAGGATCAGCTGAGTGGTTTTCCCTTTGCCCTTGAGGGGGTGGTGGTGTCTGGCCCTGGTTCCCAGTACTGGCTTATGGAGTGCTCCTTGTGATGATAATCTTCTCAGTCTGTAGGTTCAACTTGCTGCTCATCTTCTTCTACGGCCAGGCCAACCAGTTGCTGCCCTGACAGCCTGCTTATATCCCAGAGTCATCTTCCATAGACCTAGGACCTGCCCACTTGCTTTGTGATCAACCTGCCTGTTGCCCCTGCTCACCTCCCTGGCTTCCATTCTCCCTCCTCTTCTTCCCATGTGCTGCTTACATTCTTTCCTCCCTCTTTGCTCTCCTCTCCTCCACTCTACTTTTGGTTTTGCGCTCTCTCTCTCTCTCTCTCTCTCTCTCTCTCTCTCTCTCTCTCTCTCTCTCTCTCTGTTCTTTGCGCACTTCCATGGACTCTCTCCCCCTTTCTATCCCTTCTCTATTCTCTCCTGTCCCTCTGTGCCCCTTCTCCTCCAAGCTCCCTTTATGGGCCAATACCAGCCCAACCCCTCATCAACCTTGCTGAGCCTCCCAGCCTCCCACCCTTCTGTCTGACTATCCAGCTTTTCAGCTTTTTGTCCTACTCTCCTGTTCTTGCTTGCACTGCTGGAGCAGGATGTAGGGCTGACAGTGACTCTTATTAATTCTAAAGGTGTTGTTTGCTTGCTTTATTCCAGCACCTGAGCACAATTTATTTCTCCCAACTTACATGCTGCTGCAGGAACAGGTCAGGAACAGGCTCTTGAATTTCTTCAATAAGCAATAGAACTTGAAGGAGAATATGGATCCAAAAAGCTGAATTAGGGTCTAAAACTATAATTTCTAAAACAAACCACAGATATTTCATACTAAACTTAATGGGGAACTTTTGAAAACTTGTTTCCAACACAATATAATTGTCATTAAATACAATTCAGTCATTTAAGGAGACATCAATTGACACATTTTAAATTTAAGAAGCAGTGAACCATAGTAGTAGTAGTAGTAGTAGTAGTAGTAGTAGTAGGTGCCTGTTCAGAAGAACCATGCAGACACACTCTGGTTTGGGATTTCAATTGTACAATTCATACAGTGACAGGAAAGCATCAGCAAAGACATTAGCTAGAAGGGGAAAAAAAGAGTTTAGACCAGGACTATAGAATGGCAGTTATAAAGAATCAATGGCAATGAAGTACAGTAGGGCCCCCGTATCCATGGGGGATACGTTCCAGACCTCCCCACAGATACATGAAAACCATGGATAGGGGAGAACGCCCCCTCTGCGGTTTTCTGAAGGCCCCCCGCATGTGTGTGGGGCCATCCGCAGATAACTGAACCTGCACATAGTGGGTTCGCGGATAGTGCCCCCCCTGCATTCTGAGCAGTTAGAAAAGAGATAAATATTTTCACTTGTGGGGGGGGAGAAAAGGGTCCCTTTAACTTTTTTCTCAGTATCTTTTCATTTGAGAACATACACGAGGATTGTTCACAGTCCAGTTTATTGACACATCTTTCCCCATCATTTTGTCATATGCTATATTTGCTAGAGTCTAAAGAACACTGGTTTTAATTTGTCCACACCACAAGGGAGAATTTTAAAATGTGTTCTGTTCCGCAATTACATTTGTATAATAACAATCTCATCTCTTTTGAAGCATGTAACACCTGAAAAATCCCTCAGCTTTGTGCATCAATGCATGGCTGGGTTTTTGCTCTAATCCGTTTGCCTTAAATCAATGCTAAGGATTTGGGTGTTCTTTTCCCTCCCACAATGGGAAACAACACAAAGCCACATAATGTGCATTAGCCTTAACGAAAGAAATTCTGGTGATTTAGAATGTCTGTTAACTGCTGCAGTGATGAACACAAGATTCTTTTGTAGGAAACAATACGCATCTGTTACATGCTTGATTGGCCTCACAGTATCTGGGAGATTATAATAATGTCTTAAACATACAAATTAGGATGCTTCTGAAATGGTCCTGATGCAAGTTGCTCTTGGAATCTGGAGTTTTGACTTGCTGTTATTTCCATATTAGAACCAATGCATTCAGAAACTCCCATTATTCTGTTCCTTATTTTTGAATTTTGTTTTCTGGATAGAGAGATGTGCATTCTCAGTTTGCCAGAACGCTCAGGTATTTTTTCCAGTTGATTTGTGTCTTCCTCCTTTCTACATTAGCAGTGTACATGTGTACACTGATAAAATATGCGGGGAGGGAGGCGTATCCACTGATTAGGCATCTGCAGATTCGCATATTCGCGGATGCCAAATCCCTCCATACCCCCACAAAAGCATGCGATCCCCCTGGCTGTTACCTTTGATATTTCAATGCTGATATCTTGCTTACGCGATAAGCAGCCTCCTTCAGCTTACTGCAGGGAAGTAGACCGAGACTAAGAGCTAAATCCACCATAAGGATCCAGCTGGTGGCCCAGGGCTGCCCGCTGGATCCTATCCCCGTTCCTAGTCACACTGCTGCAGCCTAGAGATCTACTCGGGGAAGGGGACGTTTGACCCCTTCTGCGGGTATAAACTGGGGCAGACCCAATCGGCCTCCTCAGATTTCCATGAGCTAAATAGCTGGCTGAAGGAGGAGGAGGCTGTGTAATGGCCGAGCCGGCCCAGCAGGAATGGGGATATGGCGGACGTCATTCTCACCCCCTCCCAGGCTGGTTCGCCGCACAAACCAATGAAGACACGTGAAGGGAACGGCAGGTATTCCCTTCACCTTCAACTGCCATGCAATGGTATTATGCCAATGAACCACCTCACTAGCCACTGCTATTCATAAGAGTGTGGGGCTGGAAAAAGTGGATTAAGTGGTTCTTGATCCCAGTTTAGGAAAGAAGAATCTTGAAAGATGCAGCCTGTCTGACTGTTTTTGCTGCTGCCACCTTGTACTTATTTTTCAATCTGTACAATAGTGAGAATTTTTTCTTTCTGTAATGTACTGGATGTAATGTTCTTCACTCTTAGGATGTGGGATGTTCAGTGCACTATGTCCGAGCAACCGGGAAACAGACAAGATATGTGACACAGAACAAGCCACCTCATTGATGTCAAATGAATCAGTTGGTTCACATTAGAAAAGGTTTTAGTTGCTATGGCAATGAAGATCAAAAAAATGTATCTGTGGAATCGGAGAAGTGCTGCATCTTCTATGAAATACTTTTAATATTTCCATTCGCATCCTCCTAACCATGTCAACTGAAAACTAAATCCCACTGATTTCAAGAGGGCGGACTTTCTAGTACTTTCTAGACTTTTTAGCCTAAGAATTTCATTTCATGAAACTCATCATTCTACAGAAATAAATTAAAAAGTACTGTAGAGGCTTGCAACTAAAGAGCTGGTTGAACATTTTCAATCGGTTTGAGTATTTCAGTCCACCTCTCCCTTCTACTCACAGTTTATAGACCCTCCTACTACTTATCAGAGATTGATATTCTAAATTAGTCTATATGCCAAGTCACATTTCCTCTGTGTCCCCTCCCTACATCTACTAGGTAAGCATCCATTACTGTTGCAACACACAGTGTCTCCAGCCCTATATCACTAAGGGCGCAATCCACCAGAATGTTGAAATGCCGGAGTAAGCGCTCCAACGTTCCAAGATGTTGCGAACGTGCCATAAAGCATGTTCACGATGCCTCAGGAGTAAGGGAGGCCGGCGCAAGGCCGGCCTCCCTCACTCCGACACCAGACTGGAACGCGGCCGCCGGAGGAAGGTAAGCTCTCCCGTCGGCAGCCACGTGGGCAGTTTGGCGGGTGAGAGAGGGGGGCCATTGGCCTATCCAGCCTGGGAGGGAGATGGCTCCCGCCATATCCCCATCCCCGCCGGGCCAGATAGGCCATTACACGGCCTCCTCCGAATTCAGTCAGCTATTTAGCTGGCAGAAATCCAAGGAGGCCCATCAGGCCGGTCTCAGTTTACACCCGGGGAAGGGGATGAGCGTCCCCTTCCCCAAGTAGACCACTGGCCCACCAAACTACGGACACTCTCGGGCACAGGATCTGGTGGGCGGCCCTGGGCCGCCGGCTGGATCCTTACACAGGATTGCGCTGTAAGAGATTGACAGCCCAATCCTATTCAAAGCCTGGGGTGCAGCTGCGCTGGGACATGCTCTGCTGTATCCAGCTCAGGGCTAGACGTCTCCTTGAGGGAAGGGGATGATTGACCCCTTCCCCAATGTCGACCCTCTGCAGCTCCTATGGGGCTACTTGGAGACATGCCAGCTAAATGGCCAGCATAGCTCCAAGCAGTGGCGTTCCCAGCCCTCCTGGCGCCTGGGGGGTCGGGGTTGGAGCGCCCCCATCATCGAGGCCGGCTCCGCACCCCCCCCCAAGCAGCCGGGCTCGGGGTTGAGTGGCGCGGCACCGGACCGGAGCCCCCAGAAGCAGTGCGCCCACTCGGCGCGTCACCGGCTTCCGGAGGCTCCGCTCCGAGGCCAGGACAAGCGCTCCTCCGAGCGATCGCCCAGTTCGGCAGTTAGGGCCTTCTGAGAAGGTCCAACGCATCGATGCGCCTTTTATTGCTTTTTCGTGCATGCGCAGAACCTTTCTGAGGGCAAACTGGCAGCCCGTTTGCCCTCAGAAAGGTTCTGCGCATGTGGGAAAAAGGAATAAAAGGCACATCGACGTGTTGGACCTTCTCAGAAGGCCCTGACCGCTGAACTAGGCAGTTGCTCGGAGGAGGGCTAGTCCCGGCTTCGGAGCAGAGCCTCCGGAAGCCGGTGACACTTCTGAGGGGGCGCCAGCCGGGCTCCGGTGCTGTGCCACGCTGCGCAGCCCCGAGCCCGGCTGCCGTGCCCCCCGGAAGCTCGGCGCCTGGGGTGAAGCACACTAGCTCCCCCCATGATAGGATGCCACTGGCTCCAAGCAGCCCTGTGTCGGTCTTTCAAGCCCAGGACGGGGGACATGATTTGGCAGAGGCCTCCTCAGGCAAGACCGCCACCTCCCGGGCCTGATCTGTCCTCCTCCCTGCCATTCTCCAACCCGACAACCCTCCCCGCTGCCCTCCTCCTGCCTCCCCGCCTCCTGGCATGAAGCTCACCTGCCCCCATTGGTGCTGCTTCACCAGCAGAGACCTAGGTTCCACACCAGCACAACTGGCCTCTATGCCATCTTTACAGCACATTTGCAACAGTTTGCAGCCCAGTACCACCGGCAGAGGCCAGTATTGGATTGGACTTAGAGATGACTTACTCCAACCTAATCAAAACTGGAAGTGGAAAAAGGGAATACTTTGTGAATACATTCATCAATGCTGAAAGGCATCCTTTGCTTGGTTCTTCTCCATGATTTTATCAGGTTTATGATCCCATGAATTTTGGTGTGAAGATAAATTGTATTGTTTGCAAAGATACCAGTGAACCATATCAGCAACGCTATCATGACATCCTTTATAGTCAATGTGGGTGATCATACTACAGGCACTGACCAGATGGTTAACCTGTTTCATATTATTATCATTATTTTCATTATTATTTACTTTGTTTTTGTTTGTTTTGTTCAGCATCAGGGAACTCTTTCCAAGGGATCATCCTACATTTATAAAAAATGTTGCCTCTGTATTTTAAGTCAATTTCTATATAAGTTTTTTTTTTTCATTTTCAGCTTTCAATGCTAGCAGCAGAAACTTGTTTTTGTTGTTTGGATAGCATGATTGACATTTCAAGGACGGATTATATAACAATTGGAAAGTGAGGGCCCAATTCCAAATCTCTCCTTGTATACATTTTCAGAAACAGGCAGTTTTGTTTCTCAGACTCCTTTGGTAAGCACTGAATTCTTAAAATGATAATATATAAGCTGCATTATAAAATCCAAGCATTGCTTCCAAAGCTGAAAACCCAATGAAAATATGAAATTGTATTTTAATTATAGTGCAAGAGTCATACAGGTAATGATTCAGAATGCCTTTTAATTGGAATGGACTTAGGTGGACGTTATTGTTTAAATGTGTTAGTGTCTGTTTCTCACTTGTATTTCCCATAGCAGCTGCTGGAACTTACCCCGTGAAGACCTCTAGCACAGAGGTGTAGTAATGGGGGGCGGGGGGCAGGCCCTCACCCCGGCAGCAAGGCGGGGGTGCAGCAAAAGGTGGCTGCAAAAAGAGGTGGTTTTTGCCACTTTTTGCAGCTGCGCAGGGGGAAAGGCATTGTGGGGGGGGCAGTGGAGCAGCGGCGGGGCCATTTCTCATGCTGTTTTCAGCCTTGATGGCCCGTTGCCCAGCTACCCCCCTGGCCAGGGCCCATAACACGGGGGCCAGGGAGCATCATTCACAGGGGCATCACTCACCTCCATGCGGCAGCACAGTGGCTCCTTCTTCTTCAGCCTCGGCAGTAGCAAACTTCCTAGCGCCGCTGCCGAGAACCCAGGAGGCTTCGGGAGGCCTTTGCGGTCCTCCCGCCCGCACTCTCAGGCCATTTTTGGCCTGTTTTCAGCCATGTGACGCACCCTGGGGGGCATGTCTTCTGCGGTGATGTCACACGGTGGGGGCATGGCATCCTGGGGGTTATCATCGCGGCCTCCTGCCCCCGGTAGGGGGCAGCTTACTACATCACTGCTTCAGCAGCCAAAAATCCCACACATGATACAGTGGAAGCCGTGTCGGCACGACTGCATCACTGCTCAGGGATTTACGGCGCAATCCTGTGTATCTCCAGCCCCGGGGCAGCACACGCTGCTCAGGGGCAGGGTGTTGCGCAAGTGCCGTAAAGCACTTGTGTAACACCCGGCGAGCAAGCAGCGTAGGCGCTGTGGCCTGTGCTGCTCACTCCACCATCTCCCCGGCCCTGCGCTGGCCGGAGCAGATATGACCTACGCCGGTCGGGACAGGGTTGGGGGGAGGGCAGAATGGGCAGCAACGGAGGAGTGGCCATTGACCTCCCGGGACCTGGAGGTAGCCAGGATACATGGGGCCGAGATCCTCTGTATCCGAAGCTCCCTCCAGGCCTCAGATACGCTGACATGGTTGGCATTACTGTGCGCGAGAGCTCGCGCACATGCGAGTAGTCCCATTGGGCCTACCTCCACTGACACTGGGGGAAGGGGACGATCGTAAATATTACAATTGTCATTGTAAATAATGACAAATAAGGGGACGATAGTAAATATTACAATTGTCATTCAGCTGATAATAATAAATCATATTTAGCCTTCAACTTAAAAAAAACGAAAGAAACTCCTGGTCTTGAGCAATTAATTGAGCCAAGGTAAAAATTGCCCTATCAGTCCAAGTCTTCCAGAACAAAGATTCCTTCCCTATTTTAACCTTGCCCCAAAGGGACAAATTTAAAGGGGTCCATCTGTCTAAATCCAACAATATTTCATGCATCAGTCTATTAATGTTTAATGCAATAATTCATTATATCTCAAGGAATCAATATTCCTAAATACTTAATGACAACTGGCCACCATCGAAATTGTCAAGTATTAAATATACTTCATTCAATATTGTTCCTGAGTTGCATCAATTCTCACCTGTATTTCCACTTTAAAAACAATATTTCAGGGATTAAATTCCAACAGAACAGGGTTTCCCTCCCCTTTTTAAATTCGTATTTGAGACAGTATCTCATTTCTATCCATATTAGCTCTTCTTCTTCTTTTTTTGCACTTTTCTACTGAGAGTCTTCTATGTTATAAGTTTAATATAAATCATTTTACCTTTTTGCCAGAATCTATGGAGGATCTTTAGCGTATGAACACTTCTTTGTATGCAAACAGGAATAAATATCTTGGGGATGGGATGATGGCAAAAGGTCATGTTTTGTGTTTTATTGGAAATACTTTTAGAATATCAAGTGGTTTATAAGTCACTCAATCAATATCTTTAGGGTAAAAGAAAGAGTACATCTTTTTCAACACATCTTGACTTTTCCAAAAACAGAAGCAACAATTACAATGCTATTACCTGAAGCAGAGTGGCTGAAATGTCATAATATCACCAAGTAGAAGTATTGTGCATTTATAGGCAACTGACTTGAAAACAAGGAAAGAGCAGCAATGGATATTATGGAATTTGCTATAAGACCCCTGCTAACAGGGCAAGAGGCACTTATTCAATTGGTGCTCCTCTTATATTTAGCAGGGGGAGAGTAACAGCCCCCCTTTCATTCCAGCACAGTGTCTTTTCTGGTGGCTGTTTGCTGGTGGTGTTCTGCATCTTTTTTAGATTGTGAGCCCTCTGGGGACAGGGAGCCATTTCATCATTTGATTTTGTCTGTAAACCGCTTTGTGAACTTTTTGTTGAAAAGCGGTATATAAATACTGTTGTTGTTGTTGTTGTTGTTGTTGTTGTTGTTGTTGTTGTTGTTGTTGTTGTTGTTAATAATAATAATAATAATAATAATAATAATAATAATAATAATAATAATAATAATAATAATAATAAATGCATTTCATTGAGGGCAAATTCTGTGCACAACATTGCTAGCCTGTACAAGAGTCAGCTGCAATCTTGTCAAAGGGCAGAATTTTGCTTTTCACTATAGAGGTTTTCTAGAACAGAGGTTCTTAACCGATGGTATATGTACCACTGGTGGTATGCGAGGTGGGTGTCGGTGGTACACGCAGACACCCAACTCGTGTCCTGGAGACCCCATTGGAGATCTGCAAAGAGCTGAAGTGCGTGGGTTTTGCGCGTTAGAAAAAGTCCTCCCACCCACCCTGAGCCTCTTACCAGCCTTTGTACAGCTCCATTGTGGTCTCCAACATGGACATAACTGTCGATGATGTCATTGCCAGTTACTTCCGGTGGTATGTGAGGAGGTCTGTGGTGGTACGCTGCTCGGGGAAGTTGAGAACGCCTGTTCCAGGACCTTGTATTTCAGCTGGCAACCCAATCACAGAGAAAATATTGGCACATTGGGAGATGGAGGAGTGGAAGGCAGGGAACACATTTGACTTCGTTTTTGAATGTGCCATCAAATGTACAGGTGAGTGGGATTTATGACATCTAAGGTGCATGCACCAGAAGAAGATGGTGACTTTTTATCAGTGCTTCTGCACACATATGTGCAACTAGTCACTGACATTGACTGAGAGCCCAATCCTAACATTTACACCCCCCACCAATGCAGCGGCGCCAAAATGGCAGCCGCTGCATCATGGGAGGGGGGGACCAAGAGGCTTCCACAGGGAAATGGATATGCTTAATCCCCTTACCCCTGCGTAAGCCTCATGACTTGCATCGTCATTGCGTCTTTGCAATGTGATGGAGGTCTCCTTGGGGTAAGTTCCAGCAGCTGCTATGGGAAATACAAGTGAGAAACAGACACTGACCTGCATTGGGTCTCCTCAGACCTATGCTAGCAATTGTTCTAGTGTAAATTCGAGGAGAAAAAAGGGTCGGGGGAGGCTGAAGAGTTGGGAGTGTTTTCATTTGGCTAGAATGACGTCATCCTGCTATTTGATCTCTACCTCCCTGAAACCAGCTGAATCAGGGCAGATATGGCCACCATCCCCTGCCCTCTCCCAGGCCGGCTAGACCAATGGCCCCCCTCCCTCGTCCGCTGGACCGCCGATGCGGCCGGTGGCAGAGGACTTACCTACTGCCACCGTCCACATGCTCATCCTGGAGCAGGAGTGAGGGAGGCTGGCCTAGCCCCGGCCTCCCTTACACCCGAGGATGCGCAAACGTGTCTTACGGCATGCTTGCGATGGCATCAGCCGGCAGAACACCTGTTCTGTCGCCCAACGTCTGCGGTGGATTTCACTGCAAGTGTCGTCACTTATTGCCTTGCACAAAACAACTGAACTCTACAATCAACTGAACTCTACAATTAGTGACACTTTTTTTTTTGTTGCACCAATCCAGAGCCCTGTGTGCACTCTGATGCATAAGTGGAGCTCCTTCATGCATCTGGTTTCCCATGCAGTTCAGTAGGGGAAACGTCCATACCTACATCCCTTTTGTATGTATCAACAACCTGCCTTCTTTAATCTTGTACTAGTTACGTACTTGCAATGAATTGTCAATGTTACTATTCTATTATGAAGAAATATGGATACTGAATAATCTTCTAGAGAGGAACTGTGCTATGGGCAATGCCCAATGCTGTTAAATTAAGTGCTGTAAATCATGAACAATTAGATTTTGTGACATTTTTCTATTGCAAAATAAGACCACCAGTAAAGATGAAAATAGATAAATTTTGAAAATGAGAAAGGTAGAAATTTTCCATTGATCTATTTTGGTTGAGTAGAAAAGTTTTTAATGGTGTCAGTTTCAAGATTTGCACTATGAATAAGTGATGAGGTATCTCCAAGTTTACATGGGTCAGAGGTACAATAGACGCAGGTCTAAACTGATGGCTTACATTATAATGAGATATATTACATTTGAGAAGCAATACCTTGGTTTATCCCATGAGGCCAATGACTTTGGCTGTGTGCTCATGTTGAAGTGCTCATTATACCAAAGTATTTTTATAACTTGGCTATACTGAATTATTTGACGGTCTCCAATCCCTACTATGTTTCCAAAAGGTGATGAGACCTGAAGGGAAGGGCATCAAATATGGAAATTACATGTGGGAAATTGGTTCGTAGTTTAGACTTAAAATTCAGATTGTTTCCTGATGAAAAGAGAGGTTTTAACTAGGGCTACAACCTAACCCCCCCCCCCCCCAGGCTGCTTTGAAGCTAAGTTCAGTTGCTAATAGAACTTAAAGTCCTACTGTAAAAATGGAAAAGATGCACCTAAAGGATATGGATTCCCTAGCTTCTTATCAAGTTCATCCAGGATTCTACTTTATTGCTAAGAAAATACATCAAACTTCAGAGAACTTTGTAGTAAAATACTTCAGAAATATCTTGACATTAAAAGCCTTTTATTCTATTAGTTTTTAAGGATGTATCCCCAATATTTATTTATTATCTTACTTGTCCTCCAAGCACAAGGTATGCATCGATCCATTCTTCCATTTTATTCTTAGAGTAATCCTGCAAAGTTGGTTAAACTCATAGTGGCTGACTCAGAGTCACCCAGTAAGCTTCAAGGCTGAGAGGGGATTTGTACCTGAATCCACCTGGTCCAGTAGTTTATCCAGTATACCACACTGGCTCTAGGTGCCTGTTAGTCAAGTGTCTTACGGTGCAGGTAAGTGGTGGAGGAGGTAAATCGTGGGCAGTTCAGGGGAGGATTAGGGCAAGGAGTGGGCCAAACTGGGGACAGTTCAGGGGTAGATCTTGGCAGCGGTCACACACACATTGGATCCTTCTCCCAGCCCAGACCTGCCCCCTTCCTCTCCTCAGACTTGCACCAGCAAAATAGCTGGCATATATCTGAGATGACCCATTGATGATTAGGCAGCTGGCTGATTGCCGCCCCGCCATAGGATGCAATACATACTCTGTCAATGGACAACAAGACACCCAGCTTACCCTGCCCTGACTTCAAGAAGCCAATAGGCTGCTTAGAATTTCATGCCTCTGCCTGGTGCACTCCGGAGGGGGTCAGGCAAAGGGGAGCAACATGCAATGGCATGCCACCATCATCAGTAAGTGTGCAAACAAGTCATTTTGTTCAGTCCAATTTGACTCTATTGCCTCTATGTAGCTCCACAAGAATAGAACTCTCTGTAGGATTCACCTGAAAGAAACACCAGAGGATTTTCATGGCTGACTGTTTTCCTTAAGTTACCATGACTGGATTAGGATGTAGGTAACATTTTTTCAGGGAAAGCAGTCTCTGAAATACCAAGCATTGTGCCTTTTAATTTCTAACCTTATGAGTATGTTGCCCATTCATTGGAAAAGCATCCGTCTACATATTGCATGCTCTCTCTTTGTGCCGTCTGGGGCCAGGGTAAGATGTTGGTCAGGGTAGAGCACTGGCTGAAGGCCCAGACCTCTCTGGTGCTATTACTGGCAGTGCTTTTTAATGTGCAACATACATGCACAAGGGAGGAAGCAATCATGTGCTGGGATCCTGCGTCAACGCAAATGGCATGCTATGTAATTCAGAAAGATGACTGCGGCAAAAGGTAAAGTGCACCAAAGCTTACTTGAGAAGGGCTCAATAACCAAACAGGGGGGTTCAAATAGCACTCACTATGGTAGCACACTCGCTTCTTAGATTACACAGGGTGGCATATGCATACACAACGGAGCCCTATGGAAAGCAATTAGGAAGAGGGAGGGAGAAGGAGAGAGCAGGAGACAGGAACTCTTAGAAGGAGAAAGGGCAGAGAGACAAGGGGAAAAAACGTGAGGGGAAGGAACATTGGCAGTTTAGTTGGGCTTCCTAGAAGAAAACAAGGGAAGAAAATGTAGGTTTTGGGGGGAACAGGGAAGAACGAAAGAAGGGAGAATAATACTAGAGCAATTATTAGGGAGGAAATGGATGGGATGTAGGCAGTTCAGACCATGGCAAAGGGCAGTACTGGGGATGACCCTCTCTAACCTGGCCTGAGGGCTATAAAGGGCTGGACATAAAGCACTTCACCCACTTGTACTGGAGGAGATAGTGGTCTCTCCCACCAAACAAACTCTCTTGACTGATGAACCGAGGCCTCGAGAGAGATCTCCAACCAAGAAGACCTATTTTCAGCGGACCTGAGAGATCAATCAAGGGAATATGTGGAAGGGGGCCTGAGGATGGTCTTGAGTCTCCAACAAACTGATATGGTCCCCATGCAAAATTAGAAATGTGGCCTTCCTAGCATGAAGATCTGGGCCTTTTGCCAACAGTCCTTCTAATACTTATGGTACTGGTCTTACCCTTTGCTCTCAAGGCAGACTTCCAGCACCACATTAGACATATTTAAATGCATGTTTCCTATATGTTTGAATCAAACAGAAATAAATATTGACCATGTAATCAAACCCTGAAGCCCTCCAGTACCTGTTTGAACAGCAGTTGCAAAAGGAGAACTCTTTTCCACTTTCTGCCCTGTTTCTGGGCAGCAGATAGAGGAGGGTTCTCCTTCACACCACAGCTAGTGTGCACATTGGCTGCTACGTGCCCCTCCCATCACTGAGCATCCCTAGGCCATGGCTTCCTGGGCAATGAGGGGGAGGAGCAGCTGCGGCAGTCCTTCCACCTCTGTGTAAAACTCTTCCTCCCAGTTTAAAATTCCCAGTCCTTCCCAGTCCTTCCTCCCAGTTTAAAATCCCCAGATGCCCTGCCATCTGGGGGCATCCCAAGATTGTTTGAGCTTCATGAACACAGATACTCTCAAAAACACCAGAACCCACAACAGACATGATTACAAAAGGTACACCAGGAAAACCGACAGGAAGGAGATCATTCAGGCCTCATTCTTACCACCCGGATTGTTTAATGGTCAGTGATGATTGAACGTCCCTTATTTCTGTTCCCATCTGTTCTCCTTAAGGAATGACGGTGAGATGCCTTAACGCCTCGTCACATTTACCCTGCCCCCCCTCCCCGCGACTAGAAGGAAAAGATTTTTTAAAATGTGAAAAATAAAATAAAGCAAGGGATAGAAAGAGAAATAGGTAGTTCAGTCATCACAGGGCATTAAACAACCTGGGTGGTAAGAATTAGGCCAAAAGGATCTCCCTCCTGCCAGTTGTCTCAATGTACCTTTTGTAATCATGTCTGTTGTCAGCTAAATGCAATTTAGGAAGATGTAGAGAGATGGGGTCACATATCTATTGAGTTAAGCACTGTTGCAAAAGCTGTTTAACAAAGGAAAAATGAGTTTAATAGAGACACACACCCTCTCTTTCAGAATCATTTGCCCACTGAATCCTAGAAAATTACCCATCTGTCAAATTAAATCAGTACTGTTTGTGATATTCAACATACGAGAGAGGATCCAAAACGTCTGTAAAAATGGAAAGGCGCAAACTGCAAACACATATCTCAACAATAAAAGAGTAGAATGTTTCAAAAATGTTGCTAAATTCCTCTGCTTCTTTCCTTAAATCAAAGGGTTAACTAAGATTCTTACACTCAAGAAAACCAAACCCAACTTAGTTCATATGTAAATGAGCTAAACTAATTGCAGCTTTCCCTAGGTAATCTTGGTGTCAATTATTCATGAACCATTGACAGCTGACATGACATTTCTAACTGACAGCTTTCAATCCTTTTATTTACAAGTCTGATGTGATTTAGATGAGGACTGGATCAAGAAGCGAAGTATACTGTAAGAAACAATGGAAGTGTCAACACACTGAAATCCTTAGAAGATACCAGACACTGGTATGTACTCATATTTAGTACGTGTGTTTGCATTCACTCATTGTATTTGAGCAAGGATTTCTTCCTTCTGAACTTTTTTCAGGTCTGCAGTTGCAGAAAATCCCAAGATTGTTTGAGCTTCAGGAACACAGATACTCTCAAAAACACCAGAACCCATGACAGACATGGTTACAAAAGATACACCAAGAAAACTGACAGGAAGGAGATCATTCAGGCCTCATTCTTACCACCCGGATTGTTTAATGGTCAGTGATGATTGAACATCCCTTATTTCCCTTCTGTCCCTGTCTGTTCTCTTTAAGGAATGTTGGTGAGATGCCTTAACGCCTCATCACGTTTAGCCTGCCCCCTCCCCCCCGCGTGCCAGCACAGAGGCTCAAAAATGGCCTTACCCCATTGGTCGGGGTCTCGAGCGCTTTCTCCTGGCTTTTCAGTCCGTCGAGCCCCGCCCACCCTTTGAACAGTCTGAGATTAGCTGGTTGCTCTTTGGGGAGAACTGGGTAGGTCTTTTCTTTTTTCTTTTTCTTTTTTTGCTGTCATCCTGATTGGCAGTTTTTTCACCTACCTCAGACTGTTTTTGGTGCTGGTGTGGTCTGCTTTATGCCCATTTTTCCTTTGTTCACTTTAGGCATGTCATGTGCGGGCTGGGTAGACAGGCCATGAGGGATTGGCGTACATCCTGAGGTTAGCATGGTCACGGGGTGAGACAGGACCGCTCAGATGACACTTGCCTGGGTCGGTGAGGCTGGCTGGCAACCCCCCTGGTTGGAACATGCTTAGACTACCACAAGGCTTGGCCTGTGGGAATCTGCACTGCCAATCTGCCTTGACCCTTTGGGGTTGGCTGGGATAAGCACCTTGCTCCTCAACCAAATGTAGCTTGGAGCCAGTATGTGACACCTGTCTGTGGGAGATAGATGGTTAGCACCGTTTCCCCTGACCTATGGCCCACATGCTATGGGGTTGAGTTTAGTTTTTTTCCCTCCCGCTGCAGGTTATTGTTGAATAATTAATAAAGTGTCCCTTTGACCCAAGCTTCTGTCTGGCGTGCTTCTTGGGGTGTGTGCGGGTAAAGCCTTTTGTGCGATAGTTCTTTCACATTACAGAGATATCACAGCGGCAGTGTTATGTGAATTGTCTCTCTATCTCTTCAGGAGGTATTTTAGACTCATGCATGCACTGTAACAATTTTTTTTTTTCATTCCTACTGAGACTAGCAACATGTGGCCCAATAGCTTCAGAGCTATGGAATCTGGAAAGCCCAAACGCTGTAGCCTTTCCTCATAAGGGAGGTGTTCCACCCCACAAATCATTTTGGTTGCTCTTTTCTGCACCTTTTCCAGTTCAACTATATCCTTTTTGAGGTGTGGTGACCAGAACTGGACGCAATACTTCAGATGCGGCCTTACATCGATTTGTAGAAGGGCATAATGACATTGGCCATTTTATTCTCAATTCCTTTTTTTAATGATCCCAAGCATGGAATTAGCCTTCTTCATGGCCGCCGCACACTTTCATCGACACTTGTGTTATGGCACAATCCTATCCCCCTTTAGCACTGGAGGAATATGCACTCTGGCAGCGCTAGCCAGCGCAAATTGTAAAGTAATTTGTGACAGCACACCAGAAAGCAGTGCTGATGGGAAAGCCTGCACCTTCCCACCACCACCAGCATTGGGAGCAACATGGGCAATGAGGGGGAATAAGGGCTGTGCTTCCTCCTCTCACCAATATATTTGCACTGTACCTACGTAACGATGTCACAAGGTTCCACATTTTTCTAACTCCTATGTTAGCAGCAGTGGAAAAATTCAAAAAGTTAGGATGTCAGGACTAGTTAAATTAAACTAGATGGAATGGAGAAGGACTGGGAAACTAACAGCGCAATCCTGTCTACACTTAGACCAGTGGAACGATTGCTCCGCTGGTCTAAGTTGTCACAAACATGCCGGAAAGCATGTTTGTGGCACCTGACAAGTAAGCAACACCGACAGAGAGACTTGCGCCACTCTGCCCACACTGCAGAATGGCGGAGCGTCATGGCAGAGAGGTAGGTCCCCACCGGCCAGCGGAGGGGTATGGGGAGGGTGGAACGAGGCATTGGTCAACTGGGCCCGGGATGGGGGAGGGATTGCCGGCAGCACGCTCCACAAATCCTGGTTACACAGCTGGCTTGAATGTGTGTCAGCAAAATAGCTGGCACACATTCAAGTAGACCCATTGGCTGGAGGTCTACTCGGGTTAAAGGGATGAACATCTCTTTACCTCGAGGAGTCCTCCAGCTCCACTGGCACAGGCCCAATCCTGCGTAGAATGCAGCGGGCATTTTATTTGCACCGCTGTGGCCTGCTAGATAGGATTGGCCTGTAAATGTGTAACTGTCATTTTCAGCAGTATCTTCTTGGTGATCAATTTGTCCCTTATAGAAAGAAAGCACTTCACTGTTTTCACTATTTTTTAAGCATAATGTATATTTATTTTATCAACACAAGATATAAATAACCGCACTCCATCCATTTGGTCATTTATCAGTTGTGAAGGATAAGTACCTTGTCTTCTGTACCTCATCATTTACAAAAACATCAATAAAACCCACACATCTTTGGTTTACAAAGTTAGAATGCAAATCGACATTTGGTTGCACTGAAGAAATATGGAGTGTATCGATGCTTTATGAATGATGAGCCTGTAGAACTGCTGCTTATTATTCAAAATATATCGATATGGAAAAATAGTTATATTCTCTTCACCAGCCCAGACTGAAAAGTAAAGCAGAAACTGCGGTTTGCTGAATATTCTTTGGATAGCATGGAGAAGGGTCTTCCAAATCTCATGGAGTCTTTTGTGATGATTTTCCCAATCCTTGAAAGAATGAGAAATTTTGTTACACTACCTATCACATATAGCTGTGGCTGAGACATCACCCAAGGAGACAGATAGGGAGACAATGCTCATAGACTGCATTGATTACTTCTATCCAGCTGATGTATGAAGGTTTCTGTATGTCGTTTTGAGCCAAAAGCAAGTATTCAGCAGCATTAAAAATGGTTGGGTGAAGAGATCGTCACTGAGAACTACATTGGCATTCAGGGATTGAGCAGAGACTCATCTGATAATGTATTCCAAATTTGATGAAACAGTGTTTTGCCTCCAACCACAGCAGTAATCTCCATTAAAATACAGATTAGATCTGCACATACACTACCACTTCAACCTACAGGTGACAAATCATATTTTTTAAGACTCTTCTTTGTAAACTCCGGGAAGTAGAACACTACGACAGTAGGAGAATTTTGGGCTAGAATAGGGGTTCTCAACCAGAACGGTAGTGGCACTTCGGCTGACTGCTGGGGTGATACTTGGACTGCCAGACCACCGGAACCCTCCTCCGATGCTGCACTTGGCATGTTTCGCTCCCAAGAGGCTCCTGCCTTTGGCCAAGCCTCTGGAGAACACTGAGGGAACACTCCCACCTGCCCAAAGCATCCTACCTGTGTTTTCTGGCCTCTGAAAACCCGAAAATTCGGAAGTAACTGGTGACAATGGCAACGGTGGTATACAACAGGGGAATGGCGCCGGAGGTGGTACTCGGCCAGGAAGGGGTTGAGAACCCCTGGACTCGAAACTTTCACCTTGATATGCTACCCATCTAGTTGCAGGAATGTTTTTCAGGGGGACCATAGTTCAATGGTATCCCTCACCTGAATTCTGAAATGGTACCGTCCACTTAGCTGTGTACCGCCTCATTATACCGCTTGCATAGATCAGGCCTCTAGAGCAGAATTTGGCATTAAGGGCTCAGTCCAGCCTAACTCAGCACAAGTCAGGCCCAATTGAGGCCCAATTGTGGCGTAGCTGTGGCCTAAGATAGGACTGAGTTAGGCTGCAACTATGCCTGAGTTAGGCAGGAGGCAAGAGCAGTGGGCCAGGATCGAGGCAAAACTTACCACAGAGGCAGGCAGGCTCCTGTGGGAAGCTGTCAGTCTTTTGGAAGCGAAGAGCCCCCTCCTGAGCTCGTCTGTGTGCACCTACCACAGCTGCTGCAGCGTTCGCAGCAGATGGGCAGCCACAGGCAGGCCTGCAGGCACTGCGCGTTTGACAGTCAGCTGAAGGGCAGAGGTTGTGCCAGTGCCAGCTGCCCCAGGACACCCTGTGCATTAGCCACCTGCTGCAGGGGGGAGTAATACTGCCCTCCCTCCTGCAGAAGGTGATGCCACCCCCAAGCGACGTTGAGGCTGCACGTGGAAGTCATGGGGGGAAGGGGGTGGGAACGGCACACACAAGGGGGGTCTCATGAGGTCTGGAACTGCCTCTGCCATGACATGCCCATGCGCTGCCTGAAGCCCTGGGCCTCCAGGGCCGTGGCAATGCCCACAAAGAAGGTATCCCGGCGTCCCTTCTGCTCCGTGCCCCGGCCAAGACCGAGAGATGCCTTGGGCTTGTCTGCTGCGAGCGGGAAGGGCTCACGCAGCTCATCACGCCCCCTGATGGGGCAACGTCGGCACGTCGCGGCAGGCGCTCTGGCAGGGTGGGGGGTGGCCAGCTTCCATCATCAGGGGGTGGGAGGGGAGGCAGACAGACAGGCAGACAGTGAGTGCTGGGGACGGGCACGGGTGGGTCAGAAACAGACAGACAACAAGGCTGGTGGGAGAGGGATACAGGGAGAGGGGTCTGCAGAGACCAATAGGGACACAGGGGTCACTTCGCAGATGGAGGCAATGCAGGAACAGGCGCCTCTTATGCAGACGGACCTTGGGCAGAACGGACGCCATTGAAGGGCGGACCGAGGGCGGAAATGGACACCGTTGACAGGCTGACCGAGGGCGGGTGAGAGCCCCGGTTGCCGAAAGGGCTCTTCACGGACGTGGCGGACGCAAGCGGATCCAGTATGGGTGCCGTGTCGCCTGTCAGTGTTTGCCTGCCTAAGAGGCCCCCCAACTCCCCAGAGCCCTGAGGCTCTGGCAGCCCCCCTGCTGTGGTCTCCCTGGGAAGGCAGTGGCAGTCCCTGGATGGGAGTCATGCAGGGTCTTGTGTGCTGAGCGCTGTCTCTGTGTGTGGGGGGCAATGCTTGTGTAACATTGGGGATATGTTGTTCAAGGGGCCTTTGCCCAAGGGGCATCTTTATTGTTCTGGAACATTGGCAGAGATGGCCAGGCGAGGCTGCCAGGGGTAGGCACAGCAGCCACTCAGAACGTAGCTGCAGCAGCAGCAGCAGCATGCGTGCCCCATGGGCCTGGAGATGCAGGCTCTTCCCCTGTAGAACCACAGCCTGCTCCATAGAAAGGGGAGGGACAGCAAGTAGGCAGCCAGGGAGGTGGAGCGGCAGCAGCGCCGGCAGCTGAGGAGGGTTGCTGTGTAGGCTCCCAGACCTCTGGCAGCATCGAGGCAGACGACCGTGGGGCAACCAGACTGCAGGCCCAGGGGTGCTCCCAGGAAGGTAGGTGGTAGTGGACATTCCTGGGGAGACAGAAACAAGGGGGTGTTCCATGGCAGCTGGTGTGTGGTAGCAGTCGCCATTGAAGACAAGCCAGTGTGTCGGTTGCAAAAGCCTGCAGGGAGAGAAATTAAACACAGCTGAGAGGTGTGACACACATAGCATGGTCTGCGCTCCTTCCCTGGGTGTAAGGTGAGCATGATCCTGTAAGTGAAAAGGGTCAAAGAGAGAGGGACAACAGCACAACGTGTGGGTCACAACCATGGCAAACCTAGCAATACTGACCTGTCCGTTGACCCAGTGGGGAAAAGGGGGGGGGGACAGCTGGTGTCTACATAAGGGTTACAGTTCCACACTCATGGCATTGTCTGCTCACATGAATACAGGCAGCTATGAGACAAGACATTGGTAGAGAGGCATATCATGGCAGGCTATGCAGGCAGCTATCAGACAAGACATTGGTAGAGAGGCATTTCAGAGAAGGCATTGCAGGCAGCTATGAGACAACACATTGGTAAAGAGGCATGTATCCTACCTATATGTCTATATGCAAAGAGGCAGAAGTCAGACCACATGTCAGCATGAACCCTGCTCTTACCTGCACTTACCTGCTGGTGTTGTTGCCTGTGGGGGGGGGAGAGAGGGGCTGGGAGAAAGACATGGGTTAGCAAACACTTGCATGGAGACAGCTGCCCAGGCACAGCTGTAAACAGTTTGGCCACAGCCAGAACAGCTCTCTCTGCCCTAGAGGGGGGCAGAGAGGAGAGGAGAAGAGAGAAGTGGGGTGTTTGTGAATTTTGCCCTCCACCGACAAAGTCCCACTTTGTGGCTGCTGGGGGACAGGACCCCACGCCACGTGCTTAGAGAGAGAGAGAGAGAGAGAGAGAGTGGAGGGCTGGGGCTGGGCTTTTGTGGGAAAGAGGCTGGGTGGGGCTGGGTGCTGATAGGGTAACTATTTGGGTCTATGTCCAGAGTTATGCCACAACTATTCCGTCCTAACTCAGGCACAACTCAGGCGTAGGGTGTTAGAACTTTTCAGGAGAGGGCTGGAGTGGGTAAGGTAAAATGGCTGCTATGGGTCTCCTCAAATTTAAGTCCACCTTTTTTGTCGACCTAAATTTTGTGCCGCAGTTGTGCTCGAGGGGGCGTGTCGGAGCTTGCCAGTGTCTGGAATCCGACTCAAATTCGTAACCACCCCCGTCACTCCCCCGACACGCCCCCAACACGCCCACTTTTAGGCCAAACTTAGGACGGAATAGCTCTTATGCTGAATTTAGGACTGAATTGGTCAACGTTCCTTAACCAGTCCTATGTCAGTCACAATTGCAGCACAAATTCGGCCTCTGTGGCACAATTCAGGCACAACTCGAGCCTAAGGCGCTTAGGGTGCAGTTGTGCCTGAATTGTGCCGCTGAGGCCTTAGGCTGGACTGGGCTGTAAGTCCCACATTAAACACCAGCGATGAAGGGATTAATGGGGTTCTGCTTTACTATCCTGGGGGTGTAAGTGCTACATTTTTCTAGCCTGAACAGAATTACAACACCTGCTATAACAAGTCTGGCATCATGACAAGAAACTGTTTAAAAAGATGTAGTAATGTGTTTGGGGAATTCCGCAAATGTTCTCTTTTGTAATAAAATAACTCACTCGCTTCTACAGTGATTGCAGTTATACACTGGTACCTCACTTGCTAAGTTTATTTAAATACCATGCTCCAGTGCCTCATCAGATGCCTGTAAAAGTAAGGAAAGCATTTCCCTTGCCTCTTACCTGTCATGTACAAAAATATGTGTTGCATAGATAGATTATGGCACTTATTTCCCTCTGTGGACATCCCAGGCGTAGCTTACTGTCAGTGGCATCATAGAGGGTGTAAAGGACTAAACATTCAAACCACTGTAATATGTATACTAATGATGAGATGAATATTCTGGATCATAAGTATATGCCATCACACTGGAGAACATCATCTCTCAGTGGACTTGCTTATTTTCAAAACCTTTAACTATTTTTCTTCTTTTCACAGATCTGAACTTGTTACAAAACAATATGTAGACATTTCCCTGCATTGGTTTCTTCACTTTTTTTTTTAATGCTGCATGCAAGTTTCTTCCATGAGTCTTCAAGTTACTTCTACCAAGATTTGGTTATGATGTACAGACAGCCAGGGCTGGATTTAGGGTCAAGCTCGGTTGATTCAGGCCAAAATTTGAACTACTGGGGTTAGGGAGCATCCGGCATTTCAGGTATTCTCAACCTTAAATGGATTTACAGATCCATGCATGCAATCTGATTTTTTGGGATGGTCATACATTCAGATCCATCCATTTCAAAAAGGGCTAAATGCAATAAAAGCTATTCTCTGTTTATATACAAATACACATGCTTTGTTGCATTTTACACTTTTTCATCCACGATTACATCTGGTAATGATATACTGACATCATCAGGCAAAGGCAGGAATCATTGGGTGGCTCATAATTTGACACTGATTGAAAAAATAAGGTTGCAGTCCTATACACATTTCCCTGGAAATAAGTCCCATTAAATTTAATGGGGTGTATTTCTGAGCAAATATGCAAAGAACTGTATACTGGGGCAGCCCAATCCTAAATGGGAGCAATGCAGTGGGGGTGTGCAGCCCACGCTACATCCTATCCCAGGAAGCAGCAGGCCAGAGGTCTCCTTGACGTAATGGGACATTCGTCCGTTTACTCTGGCTAAAGTCCCACAGCGCAATCCTGTGTAACCTTGCACCAGTGTAACAGTAGATGCACGGGTGTAAGTGCACTTATGCCAGTGTATGTGCACTTACACAGGTGCATCTGCTGTTATACCGATGCATCTACTGTTACACTGGTGCAAGGTTACACAGGATTGAACTGCCAGTCTGCACAATGGGGCTACTCGGATCTGTGCCTGCTAAGTTGCTGGCATAAAACTGAGAAGCCTCATGTTGAACTTTCAAACCCGGGAGGGACAATAGGATTCGACGTGTGCCAATGCCACTGATACCGTCCCCCTCACATGCCTGATCCGCACAATCTCTGCCCTCCCCCTGCCCCATTACAATCCTCCCCGTCTTTCCCCAGCTCCCGCAGCACTCAGAGCAGCTCTTACTTGCTCTAGCATGCAGTTGTCTGGATCCGGTGCCGGTGGGGTGGCGCAGACCTTCCTGTCAGTGTTGCTTGCTCCCAAGTCGTTGCAAAGCACTTTACTGCACTTTTGTAGCAGTCAGCACCGGTGCTGATGAACAGTACGATGGCACCGTAAGACTCTTTATGGACACAGCTGAAAGGGACAATCAAATTGAGTCATTCCATTATACCAGTCAAGAAGGTTTCTTTCACTAATGCTACATATGAACATATAGTTATTTTTATTAGAAAAAGTAATGAAAATACAACTTGTAATCAATATCACAAGCATCAAGCTTTTTCTACGTGTGTGTGTGTGTGTGTGTGTGTGTGTGTGTGTGTGTGTGTGTGTGTGTGTGTGTGTGTGCATTCAAGAATGTTGTTCAGATTTTGTTAAAAAAAATTGCCAAAGTCAAACTGAAGAAATTAACTTTTTTATTCACTTAGATTCTTAGAACTTTCTAGGAGTTTGAACTAAAATGCACAACATGGCAACATTTTATTCAGTTATACAGAGGTAATATTCTGTCCTTGTAAGGGAGAAGATAAAATATGCACTTACTTTGAAAGGTTTAGGATCCAATTCACTTTATTTGAACATAAATATATGTGTTGAAAACTGTTACTCTAAAGCATGCACAATGTAATGCAGCAGAAGGCATTCTATTGATTGTAAGAATTTCCTTGGATAACTTGTACATTTACTGTAAACAGCTGTGGCTTGAAGTAACTAGGTAATATGAGATCCAGTTTTTCTTTTAAAGATAACAAGGGGACTATGTTTCCATAATGTTACAATAATGAAAGTATACTTTAAAGTAGCATATTAACCTTTCACATGTTTGAATGTAGAGCTTGTAGGAAAAGTGGAGAGCTACTAAAAGTGGTCACGTTTTGGAGTGAAGTCCATACAGTTCTCTGAAAAGCTTTCTGTAGAGGCAATCATGATAGATCATGATTGACTGATCTTCTTATTGATTGTTAAGAGCTGTAGATAATCTCCTTATTTATCTTTTTATTTTACCTTTGTACCAAAAAAGAGATCTACAGTTTTGTAACATATGACAGTGTCAATCTATTTTTTTTTTTTATTGCCAAATTCCAGCCAGTAAAAACGGATTAACACTCCCTCCACCATAGGATGCAGCATACACTCCATTGGCAGCACTGCATTGCGTAGACTGGATTGGGCTGCCTGGCTGCAATTCTAAACAAACTTTCCTGGGAGTAAGCCCCATTGAACACACTAGGACTTACTTCTGAGTAGATATGCATAGCCTATAGCAGTGGTTCTCAAACTGTGGATCGCGACCCACCATTGAGAACTTTAACTGTCTCCTGCCCCTTTAAGGGGCGGGGACAGCATGGCGGCGGCGATCCAGGGGATCACCAACACCGCTGCTGCAAAAGTGCCCGAAACCACTGTCTTTGTACTTACCAGGGCATGGGGGGGCTGTGGAGAGGCCTGCGCGACCCTCTGCAGGCCTCCCCGATCTTCAGATTGCCCGTTTTTCGCGAAAACTGGAAGTGCCCGAAAATCGCCATTTTGCTGTGATCCGAAGATCGGGGAGCCCTTCAGAGGGTCGTGCAGGCCTCCCCAAAGCCCCCCCCAAGCCCTGGTAAGTACAAAGACAGTGGTTTCGGCGGCAGCAGTGACAATCCCCTTGATCGCCGCTGCTGCTGGCCCCACCCCTGCAAACACTCAAAGTTCTCCCCACCTCACGGGAGAACTTTGAGAAATGCTAGCCTATAGGATTGCACTGTACAGGACCATTTTCTTTTGGGAAAAACCCATTTTTTCTTTGGGAAATACAATACAAAGAGAATATACTGTACACCAAATAGGGTGTTTGAAATCTAGGTTTCTGGAGTATTGTGCTCGTCTTTAAACATTGTCTAAGCAGGCCAGAGGGTTCTGAGGTACAACAGAGCTTTAATAGCTGTATTGATTCAAGACAAGATTAAGCAGCATATTGTAAAATATTCATTTTTTAAGATTTTCAGGTCCAGCTTGTAGCAATATTTTCAGATTAGGAAAAGTGGTAAAAATATGTTATCTTGTCATTAACAGTGTAATACTTCACTTTGAAAATTAATGTAAATGAGCATAAGGTCATATGATAAAAAAATGTTTTTTCCTCCTTCAGCTCCCTTCCATTTCACGTATTTTCTTAAGAGCCTTTTTTATTATTCAGTTCAATATTTGAAGTGCAACAGATGTCACATTCTGATTTTACTGTAATAACATCAATCTTTCAAAGATATGGTATTGGTGGTTTTTCATTTAGATAATGTGCATATTTGTTTGAGACTGAGAACAAAATACAAACAAATTTCCAAATCACTAGTGAAATGGACACATTACCTGGCTTCGACTCTCCTGATTTTTTCCGTTTTTTAAAGCAGAGGACTATTCTCTTTTTGTAAGTATTCTTGATCATAAAACAAAACTAGTGTAGGTTTTCTTAGATACTGCTAACACCAGTGTGTTTAAAAGCAAAAATATAAAGGTCACATTGTTACATTTTATATTAGTTCAAGAAGTCCATGCCAGCTAATATATTTTCATTATTTCTGGTTGGGGCAATTCCTGTCGCCCAAAGAAACAAGAACTATTACTGGAAGTTGTGTGGGCTGCTAGCAAGAAAGACTTCTTAAAGGGATGAAACAACTACATGAAAACTAAGGTATTGTTTACTTCAGTTTCAGACAGCACAATCCTACTCAGAAATAAGCCCTATTGTGTTCAATGGGAACTTACTCCGAGGAAAGTGTGCATGAGATTGCAACCAGCCAGGGGCTATTACTGCCAGATGCTAAATGGTAACATCCCAGACTGAATGTCACTGTCCCACTTTCCTTTGTGAATGTCCTGACACTTCGAGCTAATCACTCTCAAGACCGAACTCGACATCATGGTAAATGCAGAGCTACTTCTGAAAGTGGTAGGTATGCATTTACCTCCCCTCCCCTCAGTAATATCTCACACAGGTCAGAAACGTTAAGGTTCATCAACCAATTGTGGCCCTCTATGTATGGCTCTCTGGAAAAATGCCCAGTATCTCAGGGCAGCATAGGAAAGCGGTCTAAGGTCTATCCAAACCATCAAAATTGTGAATGAGACTCAAACCATGACTAGATAACTGGATAACTACCAGTGCAATCCTGCCCAATGTTAAGCCGGCAGAGTGAGTGCTCTGTCAGTGCAGGGTGTCACAAATGTGCCTTAAGGCATGTTTGCGGCACCTGCAGAGTAAGCGGCACCGGTGCCAAGGCAGACGCCGCTCACTCCGCCAACAGAGGAAGGCTGCACTGCTGGACACAGGTAAGTCCTGCACTGGGTGGCAGGAGGCGTGGGGAGGGTGGGCCACGGTGGCGAGGGAGTGGCTGATTGGGCCGCTGGGCCCAGAAAAGCGGCGTGGATATTGACAGCATGCTCCACCGATATCCAAAGCCCCTTCCCGGGCCAGGGCAGCCTTACACGACCTCCCCAGATTTGTGCTGGTCATTTTGTTGGTGAACATCTGAGGAAGCCCGTTGGGGCCGACACCGGGGGAAAGAGACGAATCTCCCTTCCCCCCCCCCGAGGTGTACCCCAGCTCAGCCAGAGCGGCCCTGATCCGGCATAGCAGAGGCGAAACTAGACTGGAGCGAAGGCAAGTAGTCCTGCAAGACTCCGTTACACTGGAGTCAGCGGCCCCTCCCCCTTGCTGTTGGAGCCATTCCAGCAGCGACATGGGAGTGTCCTGTGTGTTGCCTTTGCCGCTAGAATGGCTCCAACAGCAAGGGGGAGGGGCTGCTGACTCCAGTGTAACAGAGTCTTGCAGGACTACTTGCCTCCGCTCCAGTCTAGTTTCGCCTCTGCGGCATAACATGTTCTGACTTTCATGGGAATGCTGATTTTAAAATATCTGGAAATGCATCGTGTTCTGGACCTTAGCACAGGTTTCTCAACATATTCTATAAACACTATTGAAGTACAGCATTTGCTCTTCCATAATTAGAAATATCCTACTCTCTGTTGAACTAGCTTTCTGAACTTACAATCTAAATATCTACATCTCATTTTCTTCTATATGTTTAGGAGGAAAGTCCTTGTGGAACACAGATGTCACAATATATAGATATATTAATAGTTATTTTTGCTGTGCATGTGTGCAGGCAATAAAAAAGCCAATCGTTAAAATGATTCATTTTAAAATTGTATTTTTTTTTTCTTTCTCTCTCTTTCAAATGAGACTGGCAGATTGTTGAACATTTATGGGTCAGAACGTTTTATAAGACAACTCCAGTCTGATGTGCTTGCCTATAACAATTCATCACAAGCCTTTCCATCTGTAGCAGTTTTATGTTTGGGGACTTAATTTATTGTATAAAATTTTATTTCATGGGGCTTGAACTCCCAACATCACACATTAGTTAACTTAACTTGAAATGCTCATGTTTAAACTTCATACAAATTCATTTCCCCTCTGATTAACAGAGTAAACAATAACCTTTATCCTAGGTGATCGTGAAAGAAGAACTACAGAATTTCTATGATCTTATATTCTGGGTAGAAATTAATATTGAGTTGTGTGATGGGCAGCCCAATCCTACCTAACTTTCCCTGCACCGATGCACAGGCTATACTGTATCCTGAGTGGGAAAGTAGGCGGTGTGAGGTCTCCTCAAAGTCAGGGGACATTTGTCCCCTTACCCGAGGAAAGCCCCAGCTGGTACCATGGGTCTACTCTCACCTGTGCAGTTTTACCTGAGGTGACTGGCATCCAGCGTCTGTCACCATGCAGACCTGGCCACTTTTTTTTGCCCTGCAGCAGCCAGGACGCAATCTCTGGCATCGTGTTTGTGACAGTTGGAGATTGCATTATGTGTAGAACTAGGCTTACCAGATCTCCAACCGGGACAGAGTGCTAGACCTTTAGGAGAAGGAATGTGGGCAGGTATAGCTTGTTAAACGCTTAGAGCACAATCCTAGGCACGTCTACTCAGAAGCAAGCCTCATTGTGTTCAGTGGGGCTTGCTTCTGAGTAGACATGCCTAGGATTGTGCTGCAAGGTTTCACAAGCTACACCTGCCCACATTCCTTCTCCTAAAGGTCTAGCACTCTGTCCCGGTTGGAGATCTGGTAAGCCTACTACTGTAGAATAAACTGGCATAACTCACTCATGCTTAGGATTGTTTCATGAATGAGGTCAGCACACTTTGTTCCATGAATGAGGTCAGCACACTTTGTTCCATGAATGAGGTCAGCACATTTTTTTCTGTTCCACCAGCACAATGCGCACTTAGGATTGGGCCATCACACTTATGGGTTGTTTATCAAAAGAGAGAATCAGGCTTTATTGAAACAGGTGATGTAAATTGGCCTGGACCACTGGCGTCACTGCAGGGGGGGCGGAGCTCTAAGTTCCGCCGTGGTCAGACCCTCTGTTACACAGGAGCACAAAGCGCCCCCGCCCCCTCGCCTTTGGAACCGTTGAAGTCAGTGCTTTCACTGACTTGAATGGCTCCAAAGGCGAGGGGGCAGGGGCGCTTTGTGCTCCCATGTAACGGAGGGTCTGACCGCGGCGGAACTTAGAGCTCTGCCCCCCTGCAGTGACACCAGTGGCCTGGACTAAGGTTTAAAGCTACAGCTTGTCAACCATCCGTATCTATACTACCAAGATAGAGATACTTAAGTCCAAGAGTTTCCTTTCTACAGTAAACGTATCAATTTTAGAGAACCAATCCTTCATTTGAGCAAATTGCATGTAGACGTGGGTGGACTGCTTAAATCTCATCTCAGATCAGCTTGGAAATTATCTGAGTTTTTCCTGAATCATGAAGAATTTGAATGGTTAACTGAACCGATCCGGAACAACACTGAAATGTTCTCCCTTCCCTTTCTCCCTGCCAAACATTCAGTTTCTCCTTGCTTTTTACAGTGGTGGCAATGGCCATAGCAGAAGGGTGTCCATGTGGACAGCCTACATGTGGAGTTACTGATTCTTGATGGAGTCTACAATTTTGACCAGACTCGTAATAAGAACGTAAGAACCCTACTGGATCAGCCTAATGCCCTATCTAGTCCCGCTTCCTGTATCTCACAGTGGTCCACCAGTTGCTCAGCAAATGACTCAACAAAATCTCATACAAGACTGGAGTTTGCCAAAAGTGTGCACTGGGGTATCTATTACAGTGAACATTGAGACATTATACACCTTAAAGCAGAACAGACTGATTAATCATGAAAGCTTAAATACCAAAATACAAAATCTTTAATACCAAAATTGTTCAACTGTAGAATCCGACCATTTAGTGAGACATGAACTAGTTGCATGAGGCTTTCAGAGAGGACTTATAATAGAGATGAAATCATGGAATAAAATCTAGTACAGTTAAATAACTATAAAGCAACAATGGACAAGCAAGGGAAAAAAGCCCCAGATATGTTTTAGACTTTAAAAAAAAAATGCCTTCCACGTGCAATTTTCTGTTTTGTCACTTGCTGTATACTTTTCATAGCAATCTTGTGGTTCTGCAGTTTAAACAGGCCAAGTGAGTCCCAAGTGATAGTAGACTTTTTTTTTTATGAAGAAGGTATATTGATTAGCAGTGGGCTCAAGAGGCTTAACCTGATGTGAAGGAACATCGAGGACAATACCTGAAAACAGTTTTTAAAAAGGGAACAATATTTTCTAACACACACACACACACACACACACACACAAGCCAGAACGAGAAATAAAAATACAAACCAAGCAACTATAGATAGCTACGTTACTAGTCTGCTTCGAAATATTTTGCAGGTCACCTTTAAATAATATTGGAGGAAGTTTTGGAAAAGTTAATGTTTTGAAAAATAAAAACCAACTAATTACTGTTTACATTTTTTACTGTTAACACGATGCTTCTCTGCCCATGATTGAAGGGGGGGCATCTGCACCGACTCCCCCAAGCCAGAAAGCCTTTGAGGTTGCCTTTGCAATCCAAGCCAGAGTTCACCAGCCATCCTCCCTGAACCAGCAAGCCAATTGGCTTTAAGCCAATTGGACCAATTGCTCCAAATCGGGCCCTGCACCTAAGGGGCCCCTGCGCTAAGGTGGTTTTGTAACTATTTACTTTTCAAAGGTAATCTACACATTTTGTTTGTTTGGGTGGAGATATTTGAACCTTTCCCATGGGTCATTTTTCACTATCAAAACAGCCTATAGGAAAATCATTCTGACTCCCCTCCTTACTACTTCTCAAATTCAGAGCCACCTGCACATCTAATTTAGCCCTTAGCCATCTGTGTCCGTCATTCTGATGGTACAGCTTTCCAAAGGTATAAGGATCTTTCTAATGGTGCCATATTTAGATTTAAGGAAGTATAAACATCATCTGCAATCTTTTATTAAACAAGGAGATGCTTGATTTCTTTTTCTTTTTTTTCATTTTTGGCCATTAAAGACATAATATTCTGCTTAGTTTAAAAAAAAATAACAGTATGTATTTTTAATATTATTTCTACTTGTCACTCTGCTTGCAAAAAGGAAGGGTTAGAAACAGCAACCAGAAAGCAGTTAGAGAAGGTTTCTGAACTGAACTTCATAGGTTCACAAATATCTGTCAATTTTATATGCATGCCTCAAGTTCTCCTGCTGGTTTGTGAGTGACAAACACACAAGGAGCTTCTTCAACCATGAAACTTATGAAAAAAAAAATACGGGCTGCATTTCTGAAACCATGAATTCGACAGGTTAACTATCGAGTCAGCTGAAAATCTTGTATTTTTCTGCTCTGGACCTGTGCTATAACAAATGTTCGGCAAGCCCAATCCAGAAATGCATACGGAGAACTGGACTGCCAGGGTACTGCTGCCTAAGCTTTCTGTCACCATCGTACTGGCCAACAGCGCTGATCAATCTCCTTTAGACGAATGAGACCTGAATCACCCCCTTTTTCTACTCTCTCCTGATGCGGGTAGGACAGGTTTAGGCATTAGGCCCCATGGGAAGAATGTATGATATGGTCTAGGAAGCATATGCAACAGCCAATTTTGGCGAAGTTAAACAGATCTAGGTCTGGCCAGTACCTGGACGGGAGACCACCTAGATACCCTCTGTAGGCTGCCTTGGGTTTCCATGGAAGCAGTGCCCAATATCCATATCGTAACATAGTGGATATGATCGTCCAAAATAGTCCATGATGGCAATGCCAAACAGTTGGCATAGGCAGGCAGTGTTGGCTTGAGTCGTGCTACGTGGGAACAAGGGATGTACTGTGCATGATTGCCTCTGCGTGCATAAATACCAAAGAAAATAAAGGAAAAGAATTCAGGACAAACACCACAGGTACGAGCAGGGACACTTATATTCACATTCCTCTCACTGGTTCATGCCATATATCCGCATGTACTGTATATGTGTCTTACTAAGACATTTTAGACCTTTTACATTAAAGACTTCCATTACTGCGTGTTTTTGAAAATATGATTACAACACCTTAAAGTAGTTTCAGCACCTTCGGGTTCCACTCATAATAGCTCTTAAGAACACTAATATATGCACATTAACAAAAAAGAAACTCTAATTTTTCCTATTTTGTCAAAGTGATGAATTAATTTGTGACGGCCTTTTCTGTATTAAATTAATGATTAGTCCTTCACTCAAGAGAAATAGTCTGAATAAGTAATTAAACTTTTTTTAAAGAAGTTTCTCATTTCTTTCTATCAGCCATTTTCCCCTTCAACAGCCCAACCCTGTGCTTCCCCCCCCCACCAATGCAGTTGCACCAAGAAAACTTGTGCTGCATTCTGTGTGTGTGTGTGTGGGGGGAGATTGGGAGGCTTGGGAGACGTAAGGGAAAATATTTCCCCTTACCTCACCATAAGTCTCCAGCTTGCCAATGAGTCTCCTCTAACCTGTGCCCACCCTTTCGCTCGAGTCACGCCCCCTTTCTGCCCTGTTCCGTCTTCTCCCATCCCATTCTACCCTCCTTGCTGACCTGCTTTCATTGGCTACGCTCCATTCCGCTCGCGGGGCCGCGCCAGCCTCTCCAGCGGCAACCGTGCAGCTCCGCGTGCTTTTGGAAGGCTGTTTGCAATGGCCACAAAACATGCCCCACTGCCGGAACACTGGTTCTGGTGGCAGGGAGGGGGGATAGGCTTGGGCCTTAATTAAAGCAGACATGTCATGTTAAAACCAAAACACACCAAATCATCAAGGAATCCGTTATGTTGAGTCTTGAGGCGAAACGTAGGAGACCCAGCAACCTCTTGCATATGGCAAACCTTACAAACAGCTAAAACCATGAAACAAGAAAGGAAGGAATCAAGAGATCAGTTTCGTTCTATAGTATCTCATTTGTATTTTCTCATGCCCTTTTTTCATTCCCGGCAGTTTCGTTCTCCCCAGAAAGTGAAAACGAGCTCTCCATAGTTGCATAATGTTATCTGGTCCTCCCGTTCCACTCAGTCTGCCAGTATTCAAATGAAAGCAAAATATATCCTTTGCAATGATTGCCAGAGCTTTTGAAGGATTACCAGATGAACATGTGGAGGAATGTGTGCAGGCCCATCTATTCTTTGTTTGCCTTGTTGTACCCCATGGGCAAAAGAGTGTGAGACTGCAGCAAATCAGGCAAATTATACAAAATTCCTATGCATATTCACTCATACACACATGACATTTTATGTATGGAGGTTAGTGTACTCCCAAAGCCTGTTGCTGCACCCTACCACTTCCAAACTATTACCCAGCCTGTCACTGTCTGAATTGACCCTGATTTCTAAAACAGAGGCTGTTTTCCCTGTGCTTTGATCCCCATTAAGCCTTGATTCTCAGCTGAAGCATTTCTGTTCTCTGCCACTAGTAATACAAGCAAGAGGCTCAAACCCATCGGAGATGCTTTTCTTGTTTAATGAGTTACTTATAACCTCTAGTTTTCTTTCATTACAAAGGTTCGTCAGACGTAGATCATTATCAGTCCAGAAACCCTAAAGGCATAGGCTAACAAGAATAAAATGAGTTGCTTAGGGAAAACTCCTTCTACAAGTATGTTTGATAGTCAATATTGAAAACATAATCTAATAATCTATTATTCCAGAGGGATTTATATTTTAATTGAACTAGGCTAATTAGACATCCATGTCTAAGGATCTGCAGATATTCTCTAATGCTTTCGATTGTAGAAATAAGGCTGAGAATAAGGCGGCGATATATTAATTTGTCAGGCGCTATGTGTGCTCTTTGTCTTTAAATATTTAATGAAAATGCTTCAAATCCTTTGGCTAATTTCATCTTTTAGCTATCGTAAAAGCAGGTCACCCCAGTCTAGATTTCTGGGAAGGATATGTTAATGCATGTTTCACAATACACTGAGGCCCCAGATTGGAGAAACTCTCCTGCACCAGGATTTGCTTATTTTTACTCAGGCTTCTTCTGTAAACAGCACAGCAAGTTGTTAAAATACAATGGTGGATGGATGAGAAGCTCCCCTGAGTTTCAGAGCCAACAAGTGGACCTGTTTGTTTGTTTGTTTGTTCTTTAAAAAGAGGACCTTGGATTGTACCACCTGCACAGGGTTTACTGTGTGCCCCTCTGAACAGGAGACTTTGCACCAAAGCTCGTGGTGATTGACTGCTAACGTACTGCAGTGGCTATGAAATTGAGGACCTCCATGAAACAGAACCTCCATAGTTCAAATATCACCTCCATCATGAACTCACTTGGTAGCCTTGCAACAAGGTGTGTTATGCATCCTGCAATGGGGGGGGGAGAGACATGGAAGTCTCTTCAAGGGGCTGCATTTGTACCAGGGCTGTAAAGTTGGTTACGACTCGACAGTTATTTACCTTAATGGGTAGGATTACATCAAATTAATATATGTGAAGCTCTTGAAATACTGGAAAGTGCTATACAAATATTGATTATTGATATATGTTAGCACAAGTAAATGAATACCCACCATAAAGGCACTCCAGCACAAAACAAGACCATATCGCTCTCGTTTAGAAGGGTTATTTTCTAATGATAAATAATCGTTATGTATTTGTGGTTTTATGAAACAACGTTTTGCCCCCTTAAGAAACAGGATGGGGTATAGACTTTGGTAATATCAAATTCTATTCACAGATATTCGCATACAACTGTGTTATGCAGGTTTACGGCTCAGGGGCAGGAAAATGTGGGGGTGAGCTTTCCCGCTGAATTGTGTAGGATCAATAAAACATTCACATTTTCATTCATTTCATTTCACCACACACATTATTAGTTGGGATTACACTGGATTGCTCATCCACATCTACTCTATGAATAGGTTTACCAGATCTCCAACCGGGACAGAGTGCTAGACGTTTAGGAGAAGGAATGTGGGCAGGTGTAGCTTGTTAAACCTTAGAGCACAATCCTAGGCATGTCTACTCAGAAGCAAGCCCCACTGAACACAATGGGGCTTGATTCCGAGTAGACATGCCTTGGATTGTGCTCTAAGGTTTAACAAGCTACACCTGCCCACATTCCTTCTCCTAAAGGTCTAGCACTCTGTCCTGGTTGGAGATCTGGTAAGCCTATCTATGAACACAATTTCCAGTTTGCACTTACAGGTATCCCTCGCTTAATGATGTTTCGCCTAATGACCACCCGGATATACAACGAGGATCCCCTAACATGATTCATCAACCACATACCGTACCTTGCCAAAAAATCATATCCTGGGCACCGCTTGATGCTGAGATTGAATGCGCCTGCCTGCCTGCCTGCTTCTATGCAGTTTCCGTGCTGTCTGTATCTCTTCCAGTGACCTACTGACTTCCTCTGACCTTTTAAAGAGCCAATCGAGGCTCTGCTTGCCTGTACACACGTCTCTAATGTCCCTGAACTTCCTGCCAACCTTGTGCAGAGTAAAAGGAAGGGATGTGAATCAAGTCCCTGACTCCAAGTCTCGAGTCAAGTGTCAAGTCTCTGGGTCCAAGTCTCAAGTCAAGTTCCAAGTCTTTGCCCCCAAGTCCCGAGTGAGTCCCTATCTATTTAATGGGGAAAGCGGGTTTAAACCTGAATAAACGGACTTGTCGTAAAAGGCTCCAAGTCTCAAATCAAGTCTTTCGAGTCTTTCACAATCGCTGAGTCAAGTCCGACTCGAATCATTGACACGACTTGAGTCCGACTAGAGTCCGAGTCATTAGACTCAAGTCTACAACACTGGTAAAAGGACCAGTAGACCACTTGCCCATTGCCTGCTACAAAAGATTGTACTGCTGCTACACTGTTGGCACAGAGAGAACTGGGGAGACAATAGAACTGGGTAACTGAACCTGTGGCGCTGCTCCCTGCTTGCCCCATCTTCGCCCATTGCCTGCTTCTAGCCATTGCCCCGCTTAATGACAAGTTCGCTTTACAATGGGAATTGAGGAACATATCCCCGTCATTAAGCAGGGGATACCTGTACTTGAATTTGCATGCAGGGGACTATTTCCACACATGTATTTCCCTTTCAAGACCAGGACAGATGCATTCCCTTCTTCCCCGGCCTGTTTCAAGGGGTTTTGCATCTCCCAGAATGGATATAGTGTGTGAAGTTCGATGTAATATAAAGATAAACTATCCTCAGTTTGAATTTAATAACATCTTCATCTTGGAAGTCATTGAAAGGCTTTAAAGAAATGAAGAGTTAAGTGTGTCAGACATTAGCAGGGGAAAAAAATCCATAGCTTGATGAAGAAGAAATAGTTGTGAGTGATGATTAATATGCGAAGTATCATAAGTAAATGAGTGGTCTAATGCCCAGTGATTGAAGCAGGAAAAATAATTGTCTAAAAGCATGGCAATGTTTTAAATGTAATTGAAATTCTGAAAATCATCACTTTTCTATTAAGAAGTCTCACATTATTGCTACATATTTTACATTTGTCAGGAAATGGATACCTTCATTGTTATTATTTAATTTTGTCATTTTTATTATGTGTCCCTTAACATAATGCTTTTTCTTAAAGCTCATTTTCTCCCTTTATTCCCCTTCTTGTGAGATATACTTTGACATATTCAATTCATGTAACTTTTTCATTATTGCCACAATGAGGGGTGTTTGTTTGTTTGCTCTGTTTTTTTCTTTCCTCTGTTGCTTGCAATTTCCAGATTTTTAGAAGAAAATCAGGAATCAATTTCTATGTAGAGAAAAAGACAAGAAGAGGTAGAAGAAAACCTCTTCTATTGAAGAGGTGCAGTGAAAATCAAACACTGCCTGCAGGGCAGATCTGCATGATTTTAAATATGTGAGGGGCTTCCAGAAAAAAAATGCAAAAACTTGGCTTTTTAACGTCCCAAGCGATTGTGATGACATACCTTTACAAAAGGTTGAAATCCAATGCACACTTACCTGGGCGTAGAGATGTCACAATCTTGAAAATGCTCAAAATATGGAACTCCCCTGCTCCAATGTTTATGGGCAGAAGCAAGATGAGCACAAATGTGCCTGAGAAAGTTTGAACCTTTGCAAGCAAACTGACTACTGTATATACAAAGGTTCTTCATCATTCAAACATTTGTGAGCGGCCAATGCTTGCAAAACTTTGGCCATTTATGAGTGGACTTGAGCCTTTATGAGAGATCGGGATGACTCGCAAATGTCCTTTTGAGGACATTTCCTTGGAATGTGCACAAACGCTCAATGGGCAGCCCAATCCTATCCAGTGCCAGTGCAGTGGGGCCGCGTGGCCCATGCTGTATTCAGTGCTGGCTAGGAACAGGCTGAAAGTCTCCTCAGGGTAAGGGGACAATTTCCCCTTTACCCTGGGTAAACCCCCAGCTGGCGCAGATCTGAGAAGGCCCATGTCAGGCTTCGGTGCATAGGATTCAGCATGCACTGAGGCCACCGATCCTGCCCCCTTCCAGGCCCGATCCACCCCTGTCTCTGCCCTTCCCCACCCTGTTAACCCCCTCCCTGCCCTCCCCCTCCCTCCCCCAGCCCCTGCACCACATGGAGCGGTAATCACCTGCTCCACGGTGCAGTCTGGTGAATGCAGTGCTGGCAGGATGGCGCAGGCCTTCCCACTGGCACTGGCTACACATCGGGTGATACAATGTGCTTTACGGCACATTTGTGACAGCCAACACTGGTGCTGAGGTAGCAGCACTGGCGCCAGCTCAGCATAGAATTGTGCCGTCAATTTCAGATCCAACATGGAGACATTTGTGCATTCCTAACTTAGTATAAGTCCCACTGAGCTGAGTGAGGCTTACTTCTGAGTCAGCCTGCATAGGACTGCTTTTTTAATTTCACCTCATTTTTACTTATGGTTTCTGATGGAACTGTTGATCAACCTTTACTTTTTCAAACTTTCTGCATCTGGCACCATTAATTAAAGAACCACAGAGGACAGAAAGAGAACTCCTATGTGATGTGACTGCTATTGTGTGATTGCATTAAGATTGCCAACTCTCATTTACACACACACACACACACACACACACACACACACACACACACACACACACTGTCACCTCATTTCATGTCTTTGCTACATAAGTAGCAATAAGCACTCGGGTTAGCACAGATCACTTTGATGTGAATGTGTGTGTGTGTGTGTGTGTGTGTGTGTGTGAGAGAGAGAGAGAGAGAGAGAGAGCAGTTATCAAGCTGGATCAAGTCAGCCATATTACTGCTTTTGCTACTGATTCACGAGTTTGGATCAATCTAGTAAATTAGGACTGGCAATGAATTTAAAAATTCATGAATAAACCCCCTGTGACTGTCAGTTTGCTGATGAAATTGTGTTTTAATTTAAAGTTCATTTCATGTACAGCATCTCACATTAGAAAATATTGAGGAAGAAGCTATACATTGCATCACTTTATGTACTGATTAGATCACAGGTGAAATATAATGATTTTTTTTCATAAAGTGCTAAAGTGTTTATTAGTTAGAAAGATGTGTATATTTCCAATCGTATTAGCTAACATTCTTCCAATTATCCTAATGGAGAACAACCAGCATCAAAATATAATGTGCATGGAACAGTGTAATATAGCTTGGGAAAAAAAATTAAAACTCTAGTTTTCCTTCATCAGCAAAAGTAAATATCATTTTTATGGCGCAGCCAGGTAAATATCATTTCATTTACCAGAAGAGAGGGGGAAAATACACAGTGACCTATTTTCTTTTGCCATTTTACCCAACAGATGCATTAAATCAAATGGAACATATTAAAACAGCTACAAAAAGCAGATAATAGCTTTTCCCTTATTGCCTCTCTCAGTCTGGTAGTGCTGCAAAAGTTATAAAACTCATTTGTATCAACTCGTTACTGTGTCACCTCATTTCATGTCTTTGCTACATAAGTAGCAATAAGCACTCGGGTTAGCACAGATCACTTTGATGTGAATGTTAACAACACCAGGCTGTTGAAGGTTACCCTCAATAGATATTGAAAATTAGGAGGGGCACCTTGCTTCGCTCTCACATGAGCCATGTTATTTTGCATGGTATGAGATGATATCTTCTCTCCATGCAGGTTTCATGACATCTCCTGGATCATTTGGACTCTCCAGGACTGGTGGGAAATTAAGGATGCAATCCTACACACACTTTCCTGGGAGTAAGCCCCATTGAGCATAATGGGACTTACTTCTGAGTAGACATGCATAGGCTTGTGCTGTAAAATTGGTGGAGAGTGGGAAAGAAATGGCAGAAGCTGTGAGAGTCACAAACTGTTTGTGTCAGATCAGATCTGGGCAGAGGGGTCTGGCTCAGTCAGTAGAGCCGCTGCCTTGCAAGCCAGAAGATCAGTGAATGGCAAGTTTGAGACACACTGTTGCCAAAAAGCTCTGTGAGGAGAGATAAGAGCTGCCAGCTGTGTTGGCCGAGCGTGGGAGGTGATGGCCAGCGGAAAGGTCAGACTGCAAAAGGATACCACCTGGAATGTAGCTGTTCATGAAAGATTGGACATTTATATATTGTAAAAAAAAAAAAACATTAGGGGGGGGTAAGGAATGCCTGCCCATGTACACCACCTTGGATTAAAGTCAGAGGAGAAATCCAATGACCAAGAAAGGTGATATATATATATATATATATATATATATATATATATATATATATATATATATATATATATATATATATATATATATATATATATATATATATATATATATAGTAGTAGTAGTAGTAGTAGTAGTAGTATGTATCTTCTGACACAGCAAATGCTCCATCTGCAGCGGGGAGGATCTGGAGGAAGCACGGAAGACTGTTCCAGTAACAACATCACTGGTGGCCTAAGAGGGCCATGCAGAAGTACTAGACCCAGTACTTGAATTATGTGGGGCAAGGTAGGGTATCATGAACGAAATCCACAAGCTTTTGCCAAATCTCTTACCATTTTAGAAGAAATGTATCCCCACCCCATAGCCTTCTCAAAGCAGAAGTTTGGGGAGCTGTCACGAAAGAAAAAGGAAGCTGGTCCTCTGTGCTTCTTCTCCACCCTGTAATTTAAATACTGACTAGTCAGAACTTTGGGATAACTTTGGCCCCTGACACAGCATCATAAAAGGGATGTATGGTGACAATTGGTAGCTTAACTGGTGCTCTTCAAGTGTTTAAGCCCTCCAGGGGAATTGTCTGAGATATCAGGGCCAGCAAGGATTAAAGAGAGAGCTCCAGCAATGATCTGTCATCCATTCTCAAATGGTGGAAGAAAATAATTTTACAAAATCAGCATATGAATTATTTAATCCATGTTGAGGACTGGTAGACCGATCTTCTGGTAGACGGATCTTCTAATTTAATTTAAGGTACTGTTGTTTCATTTTATGGAAGGCATGTAAAGTAATGCTCCAAATGTGTTTAATGACATGGCAGCAGTCAAAGTCCCTGTGTGATTTCCAAAGACATTGACAGCCCAGTCCAGCCTAAGGCCTCAGCGGCACAATTCAGGCACAACTGCAGCCTAAGCGCCTTAGGCTCGTGTTGTGCCTGAATTGTGCCACAGAGGCCGAATTTGTGCTGCAATTGTGACTGACATAGGACGGGTTAAGGAACGTTGACCAATTCAGTCCTAAGTTCGGCATAAGAGCTATTCCGTCCTAAGTTTGGCCTAAAAGTGGGCGTGTTGGGGGCGTGTCGGGGGAGTGACGGGGGCGGTTACGAATTTGAGTCGGATTCCAGACACTGGCAAGCTCCGACACGCCCCCTCGAGCACAACTGCAGCACAAAATTTAGGTCGACAAAAAAGGTGGACTTGAATTTGAGGAGACCCATAGGAGCCATTTTACCTTACCCACTCCAGCCCTCTCCTGAAAAGAGAGAAAACACCGTACGCCTGAGTTGTGCCTGAGTTAGGACGGAATAGTTGTGGCATAACTCTGGACATGGACCCAAACAGTTACCCTATCAGCACCCAGCCTCTTTCCAACAAAAGCCCAGCCCAGCCCCAGCCCTCCTCTCTCTCTCTCTCTCTCTCTCTCTCTCTCTCTCTGAGCACGTGGCGTGGGGTCCTGTCCCCCAGCAGCCACAAAGTGGGACTTTGTTGGTGGAGGGCAAAATTCACAAACACCCCACTACTCTCTTCTCCTCTCCTCTCTGCCCCCCTCTAGGGCAGAGAGGGCTGTTCTGGCTGTGGCCAAACTGTTTACAGCTGTGCCTGGGCAGCTGTCTCCATGCAAGTGTTTGCTAACCAATGTCTTTCTCCCAGCCCCTCTCCCCCCCCACAGGCAACAGCACCAGCAGGTAAGTGCAGGTAAGAGCAGGGTTCATGCTGACATGTGGTCTGACTTCTGCCTCTTTGCACAGAGAAATATAGGTAGGATACATGACGCTTTACCAATGTGTTGTCTCATAGCTGCCTGCAATGCCTTCTCTGAAATGCCTCTCTACCAATGTGTTGTCTGATAGCTGCCTGCATAGCCTGCCATGATATGCCTCTCTACCAATGTCTTGTCTCATAGCTGCCTGTATTCATGTGAGCAGACAATGCCATGAGTGTGGATCTGTAACCCTTATGTAGACACCAGCTGTCCCCCCCCCTTTTCCCCACAGGGTCAACGGACAGGTCAGTATTGCTAGGTTTGCCATGGTTGTGACCCACAAGTTGTGTTGTTGTCTCTCTTGTTGACCCTTTCCCCTTACAGGATCATGCTCACCTTACACCCAGGGAAGGAGCGCAGACCATGCTATGTGTGTCACACCTCTCAGCTGTGTTTAATGTTTCTCCCTGCAGGCCTTTGCAACCGGCACACTGGCATTTCTTCAATGGCGATTGCTACCACACACCAGCTGCCATGGAACACCCCCTTGTTTCTGTCTCCCCAGGAATGTCCACTACCACCTACCTTCCTGGGAGCACCCCTGGGCCTGCAGTCTGGTTGCCCCACGGTCATCTGCCTCGATGCTGCCAGAGGTCTGGGAGCCTACACAGCAACCCTCCTCAGCTGCCGGTGCTGCTGCTGCTCCACCTCCCTGGCTGTCGTACTTGCTGTCCCTCCCCTTTCTATGGAGCAGGCTGTGGTTCCACAGGGGAAGAGCCTGCATCTCCAGGCCCATGGGGCACGCATGCTGCTGCTACGTTCTGAGTGGCTGCTGTGCCTACCCCTGGCAGCCTCGCCTGGCCATCTCTGTCAATGTTCCAGAACAATAAAGATGCCTCTTGGGCAAAGGCCCCTTGAACAACATGTCCCCAATGTTACACAAGCATTGCCCCCCACACACAGAGACAGCGCCCAGCACACAAGACCCTGCATGACTCCCATCCAGGGACTGCCACTGCCTTCCCAGGGAGACCACAGCAGGGGGGCTGCCAGACCCTCAGGGCTCAGAGGGGAGTGGGGAGTTGGGGGGCTTCTCAGGCAGGCAAACAGTGACAGGCAACACGGCACCCATACTGGATCCGCTCGCGTCCGCCACGTCCGTGAAGAGCCCTTTCGGCAACCGGGGCTCTCACCCGCCCTCGGTCCGCCCATCAACGGCGTCCATTTCCGCCCTCGGTCCGCCCATCAACGGCGTCCATTTCCGCCCTCGGTCCGCCCATCAATGGCGTCCGTTCTGCCCAAGGTCCGTCTGCATAAGAGGCGCCTGTTCCTGCATTGCCTCCATCTGCGAAGTGACCCCTGTGTCCCTATTGGTCTCTGCAGACCCCTCTCCCTGTATCCCTCTCCACCAGCCTTGTTGTCTGTCTGTTTCTGACCCACCCGTGCCCCTCCCCAGCACCCACTGTCTGCCTGTCTGTCTGCCTCCCCTCCCACTCCCTGATGATGGAAGCTGGCCACCCCCCACCCCGCCAGAGCGCCTGCCGCGACGTGCCGACGTTGCCCCATCAGGGGGTGTGATGAGCTGCGTGAGCTCTTCCCGCTCGCAGCAAACAAGCCCAAGGCATCTATCGGTCTTGGCCGGGGCACGGAGCAGAAGGGACGCCGGGATACCTTCTTTGTGGGCATTGCCACGGCCCTGGAGGCCCAGGGCTTCAGGCAGCGCATGGGCATGTCATGGCAGAGGCAGTTCCAGACCTCATGAGACCCCCCCTTGTGTGTGCCTGCAGGCCTGCCTGTGGCTGCCCATCTGCTGCGAACGCTGCAGCAGCTGTGGTAGGTGCACACAGACGAGCTCAGGAGGGGGCTCTTCGCTTCCACAAGACTGACACCTCACCACAGGAGCCTGCCTGCCTCTGCGGTAAGTTTTGCCTCGATCCTGGCCCACTGCTCTTGCCTCCTGCCTAACTCAGGCATAGTTGCAGCCTAACTCAGCCCTATCTTACGCCACAGCTACGCCACAATTGGGCCTCAATTGTGCCTGACTTGTGCTGAGTTAGGCTGGACTGAGCCCTGAGTGAGCTGGAAAAAAATACCTGAGAAATGTTAAGCTCTGATATATTAAAATGCTATTCTTAAAAAAAAAAAAAAAACATTCTGGTGACAGAATGTGAAACAGTAAAGTTATAGAGAAAATGCATTTGCACAGTAGCCTCACTGATGGTTTGATTTGATTAGGACATCTTTTTGTGGCATACTCCTTCATATCTCCATTCGTATTTGTACCATAAAACTCTAGAAGAAAATTCATCTTTTAGTTATCGAGGTCGGAGATTTTGGTCAAAGGCAGAGAATAAGAGTTTTGGTGTTATTCTACTGCAGAGCTTTAATTTAAAGGTTAACGTATTCCATATTGGTATATTCGTTTCAAAATATCTATTTTATATTTCACATATATAACCATTCAGGAGCAGTCTGATTCCGTTTCTACAGAAGATAGTCAAAGTCCATTTACTTCATTCTTTCAACTTTTTCCATTGCTTTCGGTAGGTTTTCATCCAGTGCCACATTGTGTCCCAACGTAATTTCTTCCTCCTTCTATCTTACTCCCCTGCATCCTTATCCATGCATGAAAATAGTTTGAATTCCTTTTAAAAAGAAAGATTGATGATTCCTCAAAGAAATCAACATTACAGTTAAAATAATTCATTATTGAAGCATGAGCTGTACCCAATATGGTGGTATAGTTTGCATATTGAGCAGATTGATGCTATGAAGGATGATTACACATACAGCATCATCAGGATTTTGATGGCAATGATGTTTATATGCTGGATAAAGGGATAAGAAGATGGTTGTATTGGCTCACAATCTTAAATACACATTTTTGGATTTGTGGCTGCTGGAGGTCTTGTCAGGGTAAGGGGACAGTTGTCGCCTTGCCCCAGGGTAAGCCGACAGTTGTCGCCTTGCCCCAGGGTAAGCCCCATCAGCCTCAATGGGTCAATTGGGGTGGGGAGGGGAAAGAACAGGGAGGAGGTGGGAAGGAACGGGGAATGGAACGAGGCCTGGAAGGAAGCAGTATCATCAGTAGCTGTGGAGCCGCCAATATCCTATCCAAGCTTCAATCTTCCTTCCTGGGTCCATTCGGACGTGTGCCAGCTATATATGTTCCCTTACCCAGAGGACACTTTGGGGGGCCTGAAACTCCCCCATGGGACACAGCTGCATCACCACACAGGGAGTTACATAGGATTGGGCTGTGTGACTAGTGAGAAGTTTTCATAAAGCAAAGAACAAAATATCCACAACAGCAGGCGCTCTTTGATGTATAGTTGCCCATTTCATTAACAGACACACTAGCCTGTGCCAGCTTCTTGTCTTCAAATGCAGGGCATGAGACAGTGCTACTTCATTTGGGACGACTGTGTGTGTGTCACAAACACACACACACGCCATCTGACTTTGCTCGAGTTTCCAAGGAGTGCTGTGCTGTAACAATGTTTTTCTTCCTCTTTTGGTGAGCATTCTCATAATTTTGCCCTAGCCCTGCTGTGCGAAATTGCTCTTGCACCACCACTTGCTGTCCAGAAGCAGAAGATATGGCCCCCCAAATTGCCTTGAAATGCTGCCTGGAGACATTTATTCATGTCTCATGCATGCATTTATGGAACTAAATTAAATATAGCCCAAACTAAGGGAACGGTTCTTTCTGTTCTCAGGTATTTCCACAATATTCACAAGCCTGTTTAAATAATTTATTTACCAGAGTGGAGTATACTCTGTAGCAAGTGGTTGATTTAAGGCCTATTCAGTTTTATCACTCATAACAGTAATATGGCTTCAAATATAATCCCATGTTTTTACCACATAATAAAAAGTGATAATATATTAATCATAGCTAGATGATTGTTACACTTCCACAGCTCCTTTTCTAAATATTCAACAGTGGTGACATTTTTATTCCTAACGCAGATTTATTGTTAACAGCTTTTTTTCAATGGAACAGATCATATTTGTATCAAAATGAACCAGGTGTGTGTGTGTGTGTGTGTGTGTGTGTGTGTGTGTGTGTGTGTGTGTGTGTGTGTGTGTGTGTGTAAAACTTGGCTCAAACTTACAGCAACCTTTTTGGCATCTGTGTAGTCATCAAGTCATCATATATAAATATAAGTAGTACTTTTTATATAAAAATAGGAAGCAATGGAGAGTAGAACCAGAACAGATCTTTACTAAGTAGGGGAGAGAATATCGGGAATAGAGATGGGTGAGCTGCTGAAATTCTTCTCCCTTGAATTAGAAATAACTTGGGTCATTTGCCAAGCCAATCCGAGTTCAATCAAAGACATTCCCTAACACTCTTCTGTTTGTCCTCCAACCTCCCTTTCTTAATCAAAGTCTGCATGGGGAGAAAGTCTCTCTTTCTCTGTTACCTGCTGCTCTTTCGGCATGCTGCAGCACACCAAGAACAGAACAGGAGCTCCAAGTGGGAAATAAAAGATTGGAAGAATGCTCTCTTCCTCCATCTCCTTACTTTCTATTCTCAGTGGTGTTTGGGATTTGCTGTTCTTCTTCCCGAGGGCTAAAGCAACATATTTGCATTGGATAGTGCTGGCAACAGAATGCTGGAGGTCTGAGGACAATGTCCCAATAGTGCCAGTCCTAAAAGTACATTGGTCACTATGGTTGTCACTGGTACTGGTGGTTTAGAGGGTTGACCTAGGGCATAATCCAGCCTGAGTATAGGCTAGTGGAGTGTGTGTTCCGCTGGCCTTAGGTGTTGCGAATTTGCCATAAGCCAGTTTTGTGGCACCTCTGGAGTAAGCAGCGCTGGCATGGAGGCCGGTGCTGCTCACTCCACTGTCCTCCAGACTCCACGCCACCCCACCCAGGTAAGCCCTGCGCCGGGAAGCAAGAGAGCATGTGGAAAGTGAGCCAGGAGGGCGGGGAGGGGCCATTGGCCAGTCCGACCTGGGAGGAGGGCAGGGATATCGGTGCCAGGCTGTGCCAGTATCTCCATCCCCTTCCCAGGCTTGCATGGCCTTACACGGCCTCCCTGAACGTGCACCAGCTAAAGAGCTGGTGCACATTCAAGGAGGCCCATTGGGGCTTCTGGGGCTTACACCAGGGGAAGGAGATGAACGTCCCCCAAGGTGAGCCCCAGCTGCGCCGCCGCATTTCGGCCTGCCGCTGCATCTTAAGCATGATCGTGCTTTACGGCATGTTTGTGACACCCTAGACTGGTGGAACGGTCTAGACAGGATTGCGCCATTGGTCAACGTTTTTTATCCAATAGCGTCTGGCATGCTGCGCTGGAAACAGTTTTTCAGTCCCCTTCTCAGATGTTCCTCAGAACAAACCGGTGCCACAATAAACCAATTATACCCCAAGGCAGAACAGCATGCTGCATTTTCACAACCTCCTTGTTGCTCTTTAGATTAATATGACTCCAGTCTGAATGTTGTTGTATCATTCAGACCAAGAGCTGATTGAAATATGGTTCCCACCCCCGAAGTACTTCCTAAGTCTTGGCACACCTTTCAACAGGTGGAACATTAAAAGTGTTTTGGCACACAGATCATTCCTTATGCATGCAGATCCTGAACACCATTCCTAAGAAATCTGGGAATCTGGGGTGGGTGGGGAGGAGGGAGATTGCAATCCAATTTTTAAAGTTATATATTTGTATACTTACGTACAGGTATTATTTTGCTCTACAAGTCCCTGTGCCAGCAGCCTATTGAAGGACATTCTGTAAATTAATTCTTATAGCTAGATAAAATAGAAGCCATTGTAAGTCATTGCTGTTTCTGTCTAAATATTATATAGAGGCATGCTGGAGGCAATGGTGCATGGCAAACAGGCTATGGACAAACCAGGCTGACAACTGCTGATCACAACCTACAAACTGATTATACTGCCTTCTGCCACATATAGATGCCTGCTCAGCTGTGAGTCCACTGGAGCACAAAAATACATTACTGGAATCAGTCATATAGCGCAAGCTGAAACCGAACAAAAGACAGACAGAAACCACAAGATGATGACTGTATAGGTCAGAGGCATTCCTGGCTTCGCTTCAAGTTCTTTCTTTTTTAACATCTCCCTTTCGAAACTTTCCCATGGTCTTCAAAATTTCCTGTGTCAGTAAGAAAAGATGGGCAAACTGCCCCTCACTCAGGAGATCACACCATTCAGATCAAATTTCGTTAAACGTCCTTGCAGATGTTGTACCTGAACAGGTGGCAACTCTCAATAGATTTGTACTAATAATTGTTATGTTCGCACTTACACCACCGGTAAGAGAAACTCAAGGTTTTATATTTGTTACATAACTAAGATCTGAGCACTCGACACCTGGGGAAACATAAAGTGGATTAGTGTGATTCGTTTTCTATTCCATTACATTCTAACATAAAGTTATGGAATGGAAAAAAAACACAATTCAATTCACATAAAGTGATTGTGAGACCTCTCTTTTTCAGCATGTGATTACTTTATCATGTGCCCAATCTCCAGCTCCATCCATATTTATTACATTTTTACTACAAAGCTCAGGCTTACACTTAGGTGAGTCTCCAAAGGAAGTGAATTATTCAACATGTACTCCATTCACCACCATTATTCACCATCCATCTGTGATACTTTTTGGCTACATTTGGCAACCGTTTTTAGAAATGTGTTCTTGGTCTTACCCATTGGTCTCCACTTGTTCTGTAACATAGATGAACGATTCTCATTTAGGTGTGTGACATCTTTGTTACAGAACAGTAGTGAGGGTTAAAAGAAAAACGTGACAAAAGTGCCCTTATTTAATAACAGCTATTTTTGTGCCACTGGAGAATATTTCGGTTGTTAGCTGCACATATTTTAAATTGCAGGATTAATGTTGTTGTTCATTTCTATGTAAATCAGGCCTCCAGATCTCTGTATGTGACCCTTACTGGCATAATTAAAAAATATGGTTCGTAAGCAATTCATGTATCCTAAAGACTAAACACTTTAGATTTTGCCCTATCAGCAGTCCCTTTGTTCATAAGTGTCTGAAGCAGAAGAAGGTAAAACAAAGATACCTGCTGATTTATATTCAAGGGTGTCCTATTAACTGCTTCAGTATTTTGATTTAGAAAGATTAGCCCATATAAATAATGCATCAAAAATAGTTGGGCTATTTTGCATAGGAGACTCTTCCCAGTTTGCCTTTTTTAAAAGATCTAAAGTACAGTAACTACAATGAGAGAGGGGGAAAAAAACACGAGTGAGAGTTTAATATTACTATAGCCGTAGCCTAAGCATACTTATTTGGAAGGAAGTCCCACTGATCTTCTGAATAAATGTGCCGAAGATTGAGATGTAAGTGGGAAAGCATGTAAGTAGACATTCAGTTTAATCCAGAACTCTGTTAGATTCTGTTGTATACACAAAGAGATGGAACCTGCATGTCCTCTTCCCCAGGGCTGCCACATATGGTTGTGCAGGCTGTGTGCACTACACAAGGGCACCACATCTAAGGGGGCCCCATTCACATCAGAAGTAGGAAAAATGCTGGTGAAACATCACTTCCAGCCAGAGGTGTAGCTACACCCCTGGGGGGCTGTTGCCATGACACCCAATGTGACATCACAAGCCCCACCCCTGGGTGACATCATAAGCCCCACCCCACATCAGATTTGGGGGCAATGTGGCGGCGGAGCCAGAACACCCCCCCCATATTTTTTGGGCCATTTTTTGACCGTTTCCGGCACGGGCGGGCAAATCCTGTAGCCGCAAACAGCCTAAAAACGACTGAAAAACCACCAGGGGTGTGTGCTTTTTGGGGGGCACTGCTGCCAAATTGCCACCGAATCTGGCGGCAATTGTAACTCCCCCACCATGTGTCACCCCCGCACCCAGGGGCCCATTACCCCCACCCCCCTAACTACGCCTCTGCTTCCAGCAGGAGGAAGGGTGTGCACAAAGGCAGCTTTTCTAATTTGCACAAAGGCACTGCATGGGCTAGTGGTGGCCCTGCTCTTCACTAAGCACAATGATGTCAGACACAGCTTTGGGGATGTGTGTGGAGAGTTGTCATCATCAGTAGGTGGACACAACCTTGCATGGGCATGCACACATGTGTGTGTGGGGGTGTATGGCGCTTCACGCAGCGCCGGTGGATCAGTGAACAACAATACCAACAGCAAAGCAGAGTGAGAAATGAAGATATGGGATCCTGAGACCCAACTTTTTTTACCCATAGATCCCTATATAATCTTTTGTGGGGTGAGATCATCAAGAAATTTCCTTTTGTAACTTGATAACCCTACAGAGGAAGAGCCCTTAACAACCCAATCCTGAAGGGCTGGGTGGCAGGAGAATGCATATTCCGCTGGTGCTGACTGCCATAAAGCAGTTAAAAAGGTAAAGGTGACCCCTGACAATTAAGTCCAGTCGTGTCCGACTCTAGGGTGTGGTGCTCATCTCCATTTCAAAGCCGAAGAGCCAGTGTTGTCCGAAGACGCCTCTGTGGTCATGTGGCCAGCATAACTCTCCTTGCCGCAGCGCGTAGCATGCGGCTGGAACACGGAGCGCTGTTTACCTTCTCGCAAGCGGTACCTATTTATCTACTCGCATTAACATGCTTTGGAACTGCTAGGTTGGCAGGAGCTGGCCAAGCAACGAGCGCTTACCCCATCGCGGGAATCGAACTGCCGACCTTTCGATCGACAGCTTATGGTTTAGCGGTTTAACCCACTGCGCCACCCACTGGCCTCATAAAGCAGTTAGCGCCAATCAAAAAAGGTGCTATGGCAGCATGCAAAGCCATGCACTGCTGGAGCGCCAGCGAGAAATCCGGAGCCTTCCTGTGTTCTCTAAAGCAACTGAACGCCACTGCAACTCCACTTGTGCAGGATTGCACCGTAAATTAGAGTGCACAGCTTAAGTCCAATGGTTTTAATATTGCTGCCTTGAATCCTTAAATTTCAGAGCATTGATGGCAAACACACATTTTTAAACTTTTGGGAGGAATCCTCCAATTTGGGAGCTGATTTAAGCTGAAATCCTATACCTACATTTACCTGGAAGTAAGCCCCATTGAACACAATGAGACTTACTTCTGAGTAGCAATATATGGGATTGTGTTGCTAGAGTGCAGCGATGATGAAGGGGGAAAGAGCTGAACACTTCCACATCCTCTCCTGCTACTTTTTCTGCTCTAAATTGCTGCTCTAAATTCAAAAAGCTGGTTTGCTGCTAAGCAACTTTGAGGGACTGCAATATGTGTTTGCATGTAATGGGTTCTGAACTATTTCAGATTGTGTAGCAGAGAATCAAATCCTACTTGATTGGTCCCATTAAAGTGCATTAATTAAGTTCTTTAGATAACTTCAACTTTCAGGAGTGAAACCCAGAACAGCTGCAGTGAAGTTATTTTCTTTTTCTGACTGCTGCTGTAGTTAAGGGGAGCACCTGGATTTTCAAAAGACCTACACTGTACGAAATGCAGTAGCAAAACACAACTATATATTGTCATAGCCTAAATCCAGAGATGCTGAAAGCCCTTTGAGCTTAACTAATGTGACATACCAATTGTACGTGTGATTTCACATCTATTACTTGGTTTATGTTTAAGATGAGAAGATAACCATCTTCTATCTACTATGAATAGTAGATTCAGATACTATTCCCAGAAGGAAGAGACTCAGCACTACAAAGCACATGCATTTGTATTGCAAAGAATACAGCAGCAGGTGTGGGATGGGAGATAAAAATCCTTGCTATTTTAATGCTGCTTTCTTCCATAGAAGCTTCACTGTTCTATGATAGGATCAGCAGCAGCGGTTCATAGAACAAAATTAAGACGATACAAGGAATTGAGAAACCGGCAGCTTATGCTGTTGCCAACACTGCTCCCTTCCCCCACACGTGCCTACCACTGCACGTGCCAACACACTATCCTGGATCCGGGTTTGTCCATCCCATAATTAAGACCAAATCAGGGGAATTTAGACTCAGTAACCAGAGAGGACAAGAAACAAGGATGTAGTGCCTGGTGGTTCTGGGGGCATTGATGGGATAGGTTTTATTGAAAAGATGAAGGAAGAAGGAAAAGGGCTATTTTACTCATAAGACTGGTTGCTTAGAATTTTAATGGAAGTGGATGATAACTGAAAATAGTTCTGTTTGGGCAGGCATGGGTTAAGTGAGAGGAGAAGGCTCTGAGCTGCCAGCTGGGTTGAGTTTCCTCCACCCAAGATCAGGGCTTCTGAGAGGAATTTTATCAGGGGGCACAAGGTTTCTCTTCAGCCCCTTCCCAAAGGGAAAGGGGGAAAAATGGGGCAGGGGAGGGCAGCAAGGGCTGTAAAAGTCTCTGGGGCCCAGGTATACCAGGCTTCCTAATGTGGTGCCCAGGTCTACCCGCCTGGTAGACTTGGCTTTCTGGTTGGCCCAGCCAATGTCGTTCACTTTCCATGAGGCCATCTGAGATCTCAGGGAATTTCAGGGGCCCTCCTTTGGCTCCTGGGCCCCCTTTTTGACCCTGGGCATGGGTACAATTTACCCCCTTTACCCCCTCTCAACTCCCCCAAGATTACTCAATGGGAAGGGAGACTGGTGGGAGGTTTACAGCAGACATGGGGTGCAATCAAATCTTTTTATCTTCCTGGAAGGACACCCCTTGATCAGTAAAACAGGGTAGGGAAAGGTAATGCTCTGACTCTCACCCCCAAAGGGGCACAGCTTCACCACTCACTCTCGCAAACACAGAATATGCATTCTAGTCCAGAGACCGTGTGGTGTTGTTGATGCTGCTGCTGTCTATGTCTTGCTACATTCTCTGTGTTTCTCTTTGCTGTCCCCAGGCAGCTGCCCAGTAGCAAGGAGGATACAGGACCCTCCACATGATCAGTCATGCAGATTTCAAGGGAAGCCCACAGCATGCTCGGCAGCAGTGACTAGTGTGATCCCAACTGATCTCTGTGGGGTTGGTGACCTACTTGTTTCAGACAGGCCTTATTGCTTCTCAAACCCCAAGACAGGCAGTGATATACCTGGTGCAGCCGGACCTCACTGACCCCTGCTACTTTGCTGTTGGTTGGATGTCTTGAAAATGCACAAGAGTCCGGCCGAGATGAGATGATTTCAATCTCTCTCACACATTTCTCTTTTCAATGCAGTTCCCTCTTTGAGACTGTTCAATACAAATTTTGACTTGATAACACTGATTGTTACTTTGTTAGCACTGGAAGGACTGTGCCACCTTGGAGTTGTTTTTGCCCTTGTTTCCCCCTTTATGCTGGTTTTGCTTAGGTTATGACAGATATTGAGCTGACGTAGCAGTGATACCAACGCTATTTGGGCCGAGGAGGATTGCACTGTAAGTGTAAATTTTCTGCCTCACAAAATGGGAAAAACAGACTTGACTAAACTAGTTTCTTCTGTGTTTTGGAATTTCATGATAGTCAATGGCTGGAGAGGGGCTGTAGCTCCCTGGAAGACCATGTACAGTACTTTGTGTCCAGAGGGTCCCAGCTTAAGTCCCTGACATCAGCAGAAAGGACTAGGATTCTTGTCTGGATCCCATGGAGTGATGTTGCCTCTCACTGACCAAGACAGACAAATGATATGAGTCAGTAAAGGCCACTCAGTATGTTCAATATAGCAAAGGTCTACATGTAGGGCTGGAATTGAGACAGCAAGTGAAAGATACACCAGCACACAACAACATAGGTTTTAAACATTATGAGTACATTGAGCCAGTGGGGTCCAATCATATCATCAGGTTCCTCCATCCCTATATCCTATTTAAGCAGAGGTACCACAGACACAGGGTCCCCCAGAGGCCAACCTTTAAAACAACAGCCTATCTCCTGTTCAATTGCCACAGTAAAGTGGGTCAGACAGAACCTTTCTCCATATGAGTCTCACCAGTTTAGGATCCGCTGGTGATTCCTTGCTCCAAACATGATCTTTGGATTCCTGATTGTTCCTTACCTTCAAGGAGCAGAATCTTCTTGGCAGGACTAGCCCTGGAGTTCTGGAATGCTCTTCTGTGGGCTATTCGTTTGGCTCCTGGATTGTTTCATGATGGTTCTATTATGCCTTTAGAAGAGAATCCAGCTAGACTCTGCTGGGTTTTTTATTTGTTATCATCTTGAGGTTTGGATTTTAGTTGTTTTTATTGACTTTTCTATATGTACAGTATGCTGTTTTAGAGCATTTGTAGAAAAGTAGTATAACATTCTGTCAGCAAATAAAGATATAGTGGAAACATTTAGCCAAATGTACGGATGATGTGCCTTATAGTGAGTCAGACCATTGGTCCTTTAGCTCACGACTGTCAACAGCTCTCCAAGATTTCAGACAGGGGTTCTTCTTCCCAGCCCTGCGAGCAGATGCCAGGGATTAAACCTGGGACCTTCTACATGAAAAGCATGTGCCCCTATCTGACCACATACATACACATCTATACAGTAGGTCCCCACTTTACGATGTGCTCACAATGTGATCAAATCACTTTACAATGGACTCTCTGGCAAAACAAAGTTTACTATATGATAGGTTATTTACTCGTATGCTGGAACCTCGCTTTACAAAGGTAAATGCATTGAGTTTTTTGGTAATTCATTTCAAGGCGGAAGTTTCTGCCACAGAAATAAACTGTTTCCCTCTCTAAAAGGTGATTTAAAAAGTGCCTACTGTTACCAAAATTGCCTTTGTAATTAGGGGAATAGCTTTAAATATGGCAATTTGGCATGTATAGGATCTTGATACCTGTGTATACCAGAGTTGGGCTTTTGCAGAATTCCCTTTTAAATAATATTGAAGACACGTGGTTGCTTTCCAATATTTACTAAATAGTTCAGGCAAGAATCATACAAAAAGAAAATACAGTTCAATATGCATCACTTCAATCATACTCCCAAAGCATACAGATCTAGGAACTTAGGTACAGAGATTTAGCAGGGTTCTTGCTAGAGTTCACCTTGGCTTGCAATGCTGTAGCAGTGAATGAAAAGGAGGACTAGCAGTCTGTAGCATGACTAAGAAATCAAGTTAAGAGTGGGGGAATATGAGGAGAAGGGGTAGAAATAAAATGATTCCAAGGTTCTGAACAAGCTGGGTTCAGGAACCAAATCAGTGACTAACTGAGGGGTAATGCAAAGAGAAGGGAGGGGGGGTTGCAAGAGAGAGGGAGGGGGCAAAAGATAGAGGAGGGCAAAAGAGGGAAGGGGAACAAGATAGAGGAGAGAGAGCTCACCAGTACCAGTCCAAAGCGCAGGAGGAAGAGAGGGGATTACAGGCTGTCCCTACCTTTTATAGGGAACAGCGCATGGCCAAGAGAAGGGGATGATCCCCAGGTATACAGAATAACAGGGAAGAGAGTTCCTAGAAGGGACATCTCAGTGCACCTCTGGGTAAACCATGTGACAGGGAAGAGGGTGATCAGGGTTTATGGTCCAGCCATTAATGAGACAAAGCAGAGGCTGGGTGGAGTCATCTCAGGTAGCACTGTATTGTCTTCTGTCTGGAAGATATTTAGCATCACAGTGGGGGGGGACATGCAGAGTAGATTCTGTGAGAGCTTCTTGGAAACATGGTGAAAATGGAGGCTGCTGCTCAGGTATTCTTTCCCTCTGGTTCAACTTCTGGCCTTGGGAAATCCTTACAGCATGGCTCCTGGTGCAGGAATACCAACGCGGCATGGGCATCACGTCCTTCCTTATTACAGTCGTGGTCAAGCACGTTTCAGTTTTGCTCTCAGTCCTTTTCAAAAAGTCTCATGGCAACAAACAGTTTTCATTTTAAAAGTTATTTCGTAACACTACTCTATTCTTTAGGAGCCATGGTAGCAGTTTATACAATGTTGTAATAACAAAATTACAAGGCTGTATCCTTCTCTCCATACACACAGCCACAATGTTAAAAATGCTGATATTCACATCACTGATTGGCTTTTCACGGAGGTATTGTTGACCCAGCAACCATGAGCCCATTGTAAAGTAATTTATTGTATAGTGAACCTTGTTTTACAATGGAGAACCCATTGTAAAGGGATTTGATTGTAAAGTGAACCCATTGTAAAGTGAGGATGCACTTTATGGGCTTATGACAGGTGTCAACAGAACCTCCTGAGTGATAGATAAGCCAGTCAGTGACTGCAAGCATTTAGTAGCATCTCAGACCAATAGCAGCACGTTTACAATTGTGGTGGAGTAGAAGGGACATTGTGGAAGGAAGAATTTAGCTGCAAGCCTTTGAAGGGGCATCTCAGCCATTAAGAGCATTTTAACACAGCAATGGCCCCTAATGAGCACAGCATACACCTTTTAAATCACTTTTTAGAGAGGAAAATAGTTTAGTTCTGTGGCAGAAGTTGAGGTCTTGGAATGAATTACCAAAAAACAATGCATTATTGTGTTCACAATATTTGCACAATATAATGGTGTATCTGGAATTAATTGCCTTCGTAAAGCAGGGGTCCACTGTAGCCTAAATACATAGACAAGATTGTTGCACAATCCTGTCTATCCCAACATCTAATTTTTTTCTCTCACATTGGAGGGGAAAGAAAGATTTTTTTTTAAGTTCAATTTCCCACTCTCTTTTTTCTAAAAGTTCCACAAATTAAAGACATGGAATTTTCAAACCAATTTAAAAACAATCACAAGGGAAATAAGGCAGATGAGGTCATGAGGCAGAGTTACTCTAATATTGTAATAAATAGTGAGGGAGAAAAGGTCTTTCAGCACCAATTGTATAACATTTGACAATAAAAAAAGACGAAACTTAATTTTTCATCCTGTTCAGCACAAGGAAGAAACACGTTTATTCAAACTTCTGTCATTCATGCAATTAGGCCTCCTTCCAGCTTTATGCTGTCCTGTAAATCTGCAAATAATTTGCATATACAAACATGTGATTCACCTCTAAGTAAAAAAAAATGAAAACTTTGAAGTGTCTGTTGATCAGTATCGGTTTAATGGGTAGGCCACAATTTCTGCATTGGAATGGGAAAAGTGTATTCCACGTAAATTCAATATCAATTTCAAACAGCATTCTTACACAAAACATGTTTGATTTTCTTTCTGCAGTGTGACAAATGTGCCTTAAGAGACCAAAAAAAGGAGAGAAGTGCAGTATATTGCTTAAAGCAAAACCAGAGAAGCGTCTTTTTCAGCAATTTATAGTTGCACCAAGATAATGTATTGTGTGATGCAGCCATAGCTTGTACATATGTATTTTAATATCCTCTAAATGAATCTGCATTTGTTGTGTACGTGCCAAGATCTAGGCTTCATCTGTGAACTTCCAATTTCTTGTCTGGTTCCGTATGTTAATTTATACTAATCCTGTGGAACTCAGCTACTAGAATTGACAGTGCTGAAGCAGACACATAGTTCTTGCTTGGCTGACCCAGACTTCTGCTGAACTTAACACTTCTGAGCCTTAAAGAAGCCTGCGGAAAGACGGGAGTCTGACTTGTCATCTGATATATAGAGTGGATTGTTTTCCCCCCAACAGCTTTCATGGAAAGTGTTGTGCATCCAATGTTTCGTGCTTTTTAAAATATAGCAGTGGTCACTCTTTAAAAAGAAACAAAACATCTGCCCATTCCTCCTGTCCTCCCCACATAGGAATTGGGATTTGATTTCCTGTGTCAAGAAACCAGGATGGTGTAGTGGTTTGGGAGTCAGACCTGGAAGATCCAGGTTCAAATCCCTGCTCAGCCACGAAGCTTCCTGGGGGACCTTGGGCCAGTCACTATCTCTCAGCCCCACCTACCTCACAGGGTTGTTGTGAGGACAAAAAGGAGGGGACGAAATATGTACACCACTCTGAGCTCCTTGGAGGAAGGGAGGTATAAAAATGTGAAAAATAAATAAATAAATACCAAAGTAATATAGTCCTTGATTGCTACTGGCTAAAAGAGGGATTTGTAGTGACTGAAGAAGCAGGCCGGCCAGGCCTCTTAGGCTTTGTTTGGCAACTGGTCTGTCAAAACTCAAAATAGTTCACATCCTGATTTGTGGCCCAATGCTATTGAGGATTCCAGAAAGGCCTGGGCTGGCATCGTAAAAGCCACATTGTTGTCACACACACACACTGTGGGACGAACGGGCAGCGCAAATGGCTGGAGGCCCTGTGAATGCACCTGTGACTCACTCAGCCTGTGCTGGAGCAGAGTGGGGATAGGGAGGAAGAGAGCAGAGACAAAGGCAGGGAGGGAGCGTGTGCTGAGGATGGGAAAGAGGCAGCAACAGGCTGATATCACCCTTCCTGGCCTCAATCTGCCTTCCCAGGTCCACTTGGACTTGCACAAGCAAAACTACTGGTGCAGGTCCAAGTAGACCCATTTGAAAAGTGGAGGCTTACTTCTGGGCAAGGGAACAAATTTTCCCTTACCCAAAGGAGACATCTGGGCCTGCCCCACCACAGGATGCAGCATGGGCTCCAGTGGCGTAGCTGCATTGTTGGGGGGGGGGCTTTCGATAGGATTGGGCTGCCAATTAAATATCCAGTTTGCTGATTAGAAGGCAGGGACTTGAGTGATTTTAGCACCCAGCATTTCTGCTGGATAGTGTATGGGAGAAGGATGGTGTGAGATGGAGTCCACTATAGATCAGTGGCTGCCAAACAGAGCAATCTCTTTTGTGGGGTGGGTCTCAGCTCACTCAGGGTCCAATCCTATCCAACTTTCCAGCACCACTGCAGCCACAATACAGCCCTGAGGTAAGGGAACAAACTTTCCCTTTCCTTGAGGAGGCCTCTGTGACTCCCCCCCCCCCATTGCAAGACGTAACGCACACCCTGTTGGCATGGCTGCATCGGCGCTGGAAAGTTGGATAAGATTGGGCCTTCAAAGTTCACCAACATCTCTCAAGAAGCATCATCTTTATATGCTCCCCATTTTCACTGATGCTCCAACTGAGCACATCAGCTTGGCTGCTCCAGCAGACAGCAATCTAACAGAATGGCTAAAACGTCTGGATTTTAGGACTAGCTCCAAGCCACTAAAAAGCCAAATTCAAAACAATCCTTTTCAGAATTCTTCCCAAGGCAAAATATTTAAGAATTTAATAAATGCCACATCTCCTAGCCATAGGCAATCTCAGCGTTCTGCTTGCTGTCCCTCTGCTTTAAAGACTACTTCCTCTATAGGAAATCTATTCATTATGGATGATAAAATATGTCCATTATTAATAAACAATTAATAACCAACTTCCTGCATTTGACAGTGCAGATCAGGCAGTGTCCACTCAACACCTGTATTTCCATTTCACCTTCATTTACTGCAGTGCATACAATTACAATTTAGAAAACTGGCCTAATTGAATAACAACCAGGCTGTTGCTTCTGTTTATTGAAATCATGTTTCAAATACTGACACTATTCCTTGGACCAAACCAGTTTCTCCTGCAGTCATACAGAGGCATTCTAGCATTAGCATGCCCCCCCCCCCACACACACCTTATTTTGTAGCATAGTATTGAAATAGAGACATCCTCTCCTTCCCATTGGTTGCTGTAAGGTGTAAACACCAGGATAGAACACAGGAATATCCAATTATCATTTGTCATATTACGTCATTGCAGTGCAAAAGATAATCCCAGAATTAATAATATGCTACCAGATAAACAGAGCCTGAGTAGAATCTGGGTGATTTCTTCCCCCTTTGCAAAGAGCTGGTTCCTTCTAAACCTCTTCCATGTAGAAAGCCACCTGTTTTACAGGACTCAAGTCTTCCATAAATATGAGTCGCCAAAAGCCTTATAAATTGTTTACAGTCTGTAGAGTCTTAGTCGTAGAACCCCTAAGGACCCTGCACAAATACTCACAGACTCCAAGAATTGTAAATCATCACTTTACTGGAATAGCACATGAGCCAGCCGGGAAAAAGCAGTCTGCCGTGTTATTTATTTATTTAAGGAAGGCTTTTCTCGGGAGTTTAGCAGCTCATGCAGAAGATCTCAGGGGAGGAATAGAGATATAAGGGTCAAATCCATTAGTCCTTACAATAATAGGAAAATAAATAAGGTAGAACTGGGTGAGAGGTTCAATGAACATCTTGAGGTTGGGAGTTGGAGAGGGAGCGTGTGTGATCCCAAAGCCAGCTCGATGTGTTCTTTGCGCAGAGTTTCCAACTGTGTGAAGCAGGCTTCTGAGTTTGAGGGAAGTGGAAGGTGTGAGAAGTTCAGTTCATCATAAGGGCAGAGGTTACAGACAACTAATGTTTCACTCAGACTTGCACAGTAACATTTTAAGTGGGCACCTTACATCCAGAGGAGAATGGGGAAGCAATTCACCCTGCCAAAATTGTAGTAATGTGTAGTAAAGTAATTGTTGTGTGTGTTTTTTAATTCTATTTAGGACATGGTCAATCTGGAAAACCCAAGAGTGGATCAAATGCAGGCAGGAATCCAGCAAAAGACCTGTCGCCAGAGTGTTTATATTTGACAGAATGAATGCTCAGTTCCCTTACCCTACCTGGACTAAGAAGCAAGAGGCTAAGCAGGATTTACAGAATAATCCTATGCATGTCTACTCAGAAGTAAGTCCTACTGTGTTCAATGGGGCTTACTTCCAGGAAGGTGCGGGTAGGATCATAGCCTAAAATAATGTTTTGAACCTATTCATAGAGTGTAAAGTGGCCCTAGGGGAAATGTCACCACATTGAACTGTAATGATCAAAAACAATTTAATCTCATTTCAGTAGATGAAACTGTGGTGGAGAGATGGACATGAATGTGAGATTGGGAGTTACATTGCAACCTGTCTTTTAGAAAAAAAAGTTGCTGTCTGATGGGCTCAAATTGTTACTTACTGAGAAACCCCTGACTGAAATCAATATTTTGGCTGAAACTAATGTGGGATTGCATTGGGGGGGGGGGGTACCTGGGAAGAGTGGCAATTTGGGGGGGGGTGAGTGGGATGGTGAAATCACCAAGGTGGTAGCAGCGTGATTTTTTTTCTAAGCTACTTCGCTGTGGCCATAGAGGTGATCTCCGCTCCTGATGGCTGCTGGTTTTCTCTAAATGCCCAGTATAATGCTACATGGGAGCATTTTGGGAGAGAGAGAGAGAGAGAGAGAGAGAGAGAGAGAGAGAGAGAGAGAGAGAGAGAGGTGGCCCCTGGAGTGACTGCCACGCAGAACAAAGGGTCACCACCACCAAAGTCAGCACCACCACCTCTAGCTGTCCCCCCCATTTTTCAAAACGATTTGTTGCTTTAAAAAATCACCAAAATGCCCCCAAAGTGCCAACATGGGGGCCACTGAATTGAGGAGGGACATTTTGCCTTTGCCTTTACCCCCCCCCCCCACACACACACATGCATCCGCCTAGCACTGTTGTGGTAGAGGGGTTAATGACACTGGCACTGTTTTCAATGCCACCTTTGCAATGAAAAATAATTCTGTAAGCTTCTCAGGTTAGGCAAAAATCTCTGTTTTTTAAATGCACACCACAATTCTCCATGTGTGATGTTTCCCTCTCCCAATTCATTAAAAGAAGCAGCAGTGATCATCTGAGCCGTGAAGCAGGAGAGAACCTTAATTCAGCCTTTTTCAACTTGCATTCTTCTGGGGCTTTGAACAGAGCTTTCAGTTTGGGATCCTTTGCATTGGAAAGCAAAACAGATCCACAGGCATGAAAACAGGCAATGGCTGCCACATGATGATACAGGATTAGAGAGGCAGGCAAGTTCAAAGCTTGGCACATGAAGTGTGCCACCGCAGCGCACCCTGTCAGGCAAGCCAGTACGATTCAAAATGTAGTGCTCAGAATGAAAAACAAAATATTATAAGTCTACTTGTGGGTATTTTTATGTTGTTGGCACCTGCTTGCTTCCTGATGGGTTCCAAATGGAACCCTGCACCGTTTTTCTCTAATCCATCTTGGAGCTGACAGAGGTGCAAGTCGCAAGCCACAGCTTGCCTGCTGTGCTGCAAGATGACAAAGCTCAATAAAAACAATTATTTCAAAGCCTCCATCTCATCTATTATGATACCTGTGAAAAGAGTTTTAATGTCCTCTGCAATTATACGGCAGAAAGGTATACTCGAGAAGAAAATCTATAGAGTGCTTTGGAACAAAACAAATTATGGTTCTGGTTTCGAGTTTGTTTTTTGGACACGTGTATAATTCAGGTTGTACTGTAATGCTGAGAGCATCTTTCGTCTCTGCAAATGAGAGATACCAGTAGTTTACTCTGCTAATATAATACAATTATTTCCAATTTTGCCTATAAAGACGACAGGATGTAAAATTAATGTTTTGTAGAATATGTGCCATAAGCAAATATTTCAGTTGTGAAGGTGTTTTGCAAATGTACAGTAGCAGTCAGTGTTTTATGTGAGTACCCCCCCCCCCCAGATATTCATCAAATTATTTCAAGGAATGTTGATGGAGTACCTGTAATCAAGTGGTCATTATTGTGTCTTTGATTAACGCTACAATCCTATACATATTTCCCTGGGAGTAGGTACCATTGAACAATGGGACTTCCTTCTGAGTAGACATGCATAGGTTTGGCTGTAAGTTGTGGTTTATTCCACTGACCAATCACTCTCATCCTTGTACAAATATTTCATTTTTTACCAGGATAACAGCGAATGAATCTTCATATTCCTCCCCAGTCATTAATCCCAAATGCTATTTGAATGTCTGCTATTTGAATGATGCAGCATTTGACTATACAGTCACTGAGGAATCAAACCTATGGGAATAAGAATTTTATCTGTTAAAAACACACACTCACTAAGGAATAGATGAGACTGCCATTTAGACCTCTCGTAACTTATTTAAGCTGACTGATACCTTGTTACGGGATGTGATTTGTTTATGCTGCACTCTTGTTCCTCCAAGCATCTGGAATATTCATTTCACAAAAAGTTAATACCATATTGTCCTGAGTATAAGACGCACCTGATTATAAGACGCACCCTTAAAGTTTGGTGCTATTACAAAAATTTAATTAAATCACTGGCATTAAATTGCAACAGCCTGATTATAAGACGCACCCCTAGTTTAAAAACTTAAATTAGGAGAAAAAAGTGAGTCTTATACTCAGACCAATACGGTATTTCCATGGTTTTCAAGGACTACACACCTTGATGTATTCTTTATAGTAACTTGAACTAAGTACTAAATAATAACGAACACTTCAACAGTATATTTATGTGAAATAGGGAAGAAACAAAGGGAAAATACAGAAATGTTTATCTAGCTAGCACAACTTTGAAAGATCTGATCGAGTCAAGGTGATTCCAGGTCAACAATTTATATATTGGGCCTTGCTGGTACCAAACCTGTATCCACTAATCTATGGAACAAAATAGACATCCAAGTATTAAGGTCACATTATAATTTTCTTTAGTGCTGTACTTTTCATTATGTAAGCTTATTCTGTTATACAAGGTTTTTAAAATACAGCTGAAAAGAATGAAAGAACAATGTCCAAATATTCTGTGAAAGGCAGATATAAGACATACATTTAGGACATGTAAGCTGCCATGATGGGAAAGCACAGAGAGGGATTGATTTTGCTGTAACAATGTAATGTTATTTTCTCTTCGCTTTAGGTGACCTCACCTACAGGTGTGAGCCTTAACCGACTTGTAATTGAGACCTCTGCATGGGAGGTTTTCTAATAGCTATGAGCGTTTTATCACTCATGATGGATCTTCCCTTCCTATCAACTATATCATATATACCTACTCTTTTTCTCCATCTTGGGCCTAGAAGCTAGACAATTCTAAATATATCTACCTCAAAGACTTCCTGCAGTCTTCCGTTTGCTCAAACCATGTATTATATACAAAACACACACACATGGTTTGTATAAGGGACAGGATCGTCCTCTTCCTTGACCCATACACATTTGCACATACACAAACAGAGCTTGGTGGAAAAGGTGAGACAAAGAAAATTTGTCTTTCTCTTGCCATCTTTGTGCCCATGTACACACCCACATCATCACTCAAGAATATGTTCACCTTCCAGTGGCATTGCTCTAGGTGGGGCGGAGCTCTAAGTTCCGCTGCGCTCTGACCCACCGTTACACGCCCTCATGAGGCGGCCCCGCCCCCTTGCCTTCGGAGCCTTTCAGGGAAGCGAATGCAATGCGCAGGAGTTCCCTGTGCATTGCTTTCACTGCCCTGAAAGGCTCCAAAGGTGAGGGGGCGGGGCCGCCTCATGAGGGCGTGTAACGGTGGGTTGGAGCGCAGTGGAACTTAGAGCTCCACCCCACCTAGAGCAATGCCACTGTCACCATTCCATCCACTTCCGTACTTGTCTTCTTAAGAACATAAGAAGAGCCCTGCTGAATCAGACCAAGGAACCATCTAGTCCAGCTTCCTAGTGGCCCACCAGATGCCTGCCAGATGCCTCTGGGAGCACACAAGACAAAAAGATACCTGTACTGTATCCTGTTGCCATTCCCTTGCATCTGGCATTCAGAGAATGGATACCTCTAAAACCAGGAGGTTACATACAGTCATCATGACTTGTAACCTATGATAGACTTTTCCTCCATAAATCTGTCCAATCCCCATTTAACGGCATCTAGGCCAGGTGCTATCACAACATCCTTCTATGTCCAGTTTTCGATCTTCTTCTCCTTGTGATGGAGGTGGCAGCAACAAAGTTAAGGATTTGACAGCTGGCAGACATTCAGTGGTGTGCACTGCTGCCAATGATTGCCTTCAGGGCAATCTGAGCATGCTAACCAGCAAATCCACCTACTGATATGTGTTTCTCAGCAAATGATGTCTATAGCACTGTGGGGTGAGGACAGGGGATGAGAAACATGTTTTTTTTCTGGATGTGTAGGGGGTCTCTGTAATGATTAGTGTCTATGGACAGACAGAGTTCTGAAATACAGTATAGATAAATACAAAAAAGCAAGGCCAAGCAAATTAATCACTATGTTATGAAGTATAATAAGAGTGTCTACAACTATCACAATTTTGCAGGGACTGTGAATAGTCTTAACACTCATAATGAATAATATGACAAGCTCAGATATCATAGCTAACATGCATACTTGAATGCACTGTAAAATCTGTTCAGTAAAAACTCATATTTTTTTTTACTCAAAACCCTTTAGGCCGGCCACTGTAGCCTACACAGGATTGGGCTGTATGACTACATCTCTTATGAATTCTTCCATCAATCATACTGAATTTGGTTGTATATTGTAGAGCACGTAGCTTCAGATTTCATTAGCAATTTATTTTTGAGGCTTAATTAGAAGTAGTGAGTTGAAATTAGTATAATGCTATTGCACATTTTGGGTTGAAATTGTTGCTACAAAATAGCTGTGAATATAATGGAGATCCTTAAGAATGTTTAATGAGCTGGCAGAGTCAAGGGCTCTAATTAAAGGAATGGTGCCCAAGTCTTTCTCTACCCAAGGAGCAAAGTTGACTGTCCATATGTCTATTTACATAGAGATGACAGCACAATTTTCCAAGCAAGAACTTTGGGGGTCTCATGAAAAGGGCCTACCTGAAAAGAGAGTAACGTTTTCCACAAGACCTTTCTAATTCATATTAACGTTAAGAAAATGATTGCTGGCTTTCCCCCTGCTAGTCCTACCCATCACTAAAACATGTGTTCTACTAGCTCTCCTCCTACCCAAAAGTCCCCACTTCTCCCCACTTCCCTTTCCTCTTAAATTTGGTCGTGGGACAAAACAGGACAAAAGGTTATTATTATTTTTTCTCTTTTCTTCCCTCCCTCTCCATTGCACTATTGTACAATGGCTGTAGCTTCCGGAAGAATACAAGTCCCAAGTGCCACTGTACCTTCCCTCTTGGTGTACTGCTGAACAATGCCCAGCATCAATGCAATGGCAAGGGAGAAGAAGGAAACTCCTCCCTTGTCCTCTCTCCCTACATGCCTCCTCTGCTACTATTACCATGATTCGCCAGATAAGTAAAGAGATGTACTGAAGATTGGAGGTGGGCATTGGATACCAGATGGGCTGGCAGTGAGAGGGCATCATTTTCTGAAACTTCAATTGGCTAAGAAAATTAGCCAATTAGTTTTGTTTCCCTTTATTTTTCAAGTGGGGACACAGAAGGAGCAAAACTATCTGTGCCATGCCACAGTCACATATGCCCATCAGCTCCCAACTTGTGCCTTTTTAGTCTGTCCCAGCCCCAATCAACTGCTCCTTCAGCACCATTTTTAACCCTTGAAATAATGAGCTTATCATAAAGCCAATCAGATTTGGTTGGAGGATGATGTCATAGGGAACAAACAGTTCTCATGGGCAGTCAAGAGCTATTCACTCTAAACAGTTTCATTTGTTCTCAGTGACATCATGACATTATGTAAATGTGATTGGCTAACTTGAAATCCTCACTGTTTCTAGGTGGACAAAGGCCATTTTTAAAAGTACCGTGCTCAACGGACAGCTTATCAGGGCTGTAAACAGCAATAAGACATCCTGGAAAATGTATATTTTGGCAGACTTTCTGACAACTTTTCAACTGCCCCAATCCCATTTTTCACACCAAATTTTAAAGCCTGCAAATATTCAACAAAACATTATGTGCCGTCTTCCCTAGGGCTCCCAGATAATTATCAGTTGAAGGTATTTACTGGTTTGCTTGGCTTGGCACTTTTGAAACAAAGGCTCAAATTCAAATAGCTGTTAACAAGATTAAAAATGGCCTGAAGGCACATGATGCCATTCTGTTCCTGGAACAAAGCCGGTTTGGCCCTGAGAGCTGTCTGGATGGAAACCAAATATAAGCCATTTTGAGCCACTCAGAGGAAGACCATGAAAGTGTGATAAATAAGTAATAATGCTTCAAATTAGTCCTTAAAGAGCAAGACAACATAAAGAAGAGATAAGAAAAAATGTAGTCGAAAATACTGTACTTAGCATTATCAGGATACAGCAAAACTGGGGTCTAGGAGAGATTGCTCAGATAAATTCTTACCTGTTTCCACAGTGGCAGGACATGGAAAAACAGCAGCAACAGAGCCTGTATGGGTAGGCTTACCAGATTTTCCCGGTTCTAAACCCCCTCAATAAATAATTAAATTAAATTTTAAAAAACTCTGGGCGCAAATTTTTATTTATTTATTTTTAATGAAGTAATTAATTAATTTACTTACCTGTCCCGCCGCCATTCTGCCACCGCCATTGCCGCTGCCTTCATCGTCTTCGACATCATCGCCACCATTGCCGCCAACTCTTCCTCTTCTTCTTCCTCTTCTCATCGTCTTCAGCTACTGCCGCCGCTGCCATCACCATTGCTGCCATCTCTTCCTCTTCTTCTTCCTCTTCTTCTTCCTCTTCAGCCACCATCGCCACCTCTGGAGCTTGGCCGGCTGCATCCAAGCCGGCCCGGACTCCTGCCCCTGGCACTGAAGCCTCCTCTGCCACCACTTTTAAAATGTTTAAAACTGTACCGTTTTTCCTGTCGGCCATCTTGGATCTCACAAAATCTCGCGATAGCCAAGATGGCAGCGCCCAGATCTCATGAGGGCACATGAAGTGAGGGCACATGAGACAGTACAGGGCATGCCTAAAGCCGCCTTGGGCATTTGCTTTTGGCATAGGATAAGGCGGGATATAATTTTTAAAAATAAATAAATAAATGAATGAATAAATAAATAAAGGGTAAAATCTTGAGTAGACATCTGGCAACCTGGGCACAAGTTTTATAGGATGCCATTTAGCTTTTGTACTTGCAAATGCTGTCATACAAGATGATGCCGATGCCGCAAAAACTTTAGTCATGCCCTAACAGGATCTGATGAGAGAACATGTCTAGCTAAAACTTCCTATGGGACTTATGGTCAAGGTCTGTATCACTATTTACATAGAGTTCTTGGTACTAACCAATTAATGAACAGCAAGAGAAGAACCCTCTTCTGGCATCTGTTGTTTCAGAGATAATGAGGAAAGACATGATGTCTCTCTTCTTTGTGTGAAATTCAGCAAAACTGCTGAATTCCACCCAGAGTCTGAGAGTTGAGAAACGTTCATCTCTAAATCAGTATGTTCCATGGCAGGGATCTACGTTAGGGCAGGGGATATGTATTGTGAAAATATTGAGGCATGTGAGTTATATGTATCAGAAAAAGTTATCCCAGTCACTGGGACCCAGTGTGACCTGATGAAAAATCCAAGACATGTTCATTAGTGTTTACCTTAGCATGAAAACAAGCCCCATCTGTTTTCTCTCCAAGACAAATTTTCTTTTGTGCTTTAGTACAAGGCAATCCTATCATTGCCAGCTGTGGAAACTGCTTCTGATGTCTTTAAATGACTGAAAAAAGAATTTGGGGATGGGGGGAGCCACACCTGAGACACCAAATTAAAACTTATTATATCGTGTGACTTTGAAATTTTGCTTTTTGAGATTTACAGTTAGTGGATAATATGCTTACTCAAAGATATGGGTTGCTGCCAGTGGTACCCATGCAGATATGCCCAGATGTAACTGGTGCGTCTATGACTTTCATGTATTGCTATGAGCTGCCGGTATTGCAGTGTTTGATTGGTTTACATTTTCAAATGCAATAAGGACCTGTGACTTCCAGTCAAGAGCATGGCATCACTCTCTCACCAACTGAAAGAATATCAGCCAAAGTGACCCTAAACCCTTGCAGTACCAACTGAAACATTCCTAGCACTCTTCTCTTGGCACCCAAACATTTTCAGAGTTTCAGTATGGGGACATCAGGTCAACAGGTCAGCATATTACAACCAGTGTAACCACTGGCAGCATCTCCAAACTCTTCTCCTTCATTGCAGGAAAATTTGGATCCTACCTCCTCCTACACGGCCTCCCCATTGGGCCTTCCCTGGTTTACACTGGGGGAAGGGGATAAATGTCCCCTTTCCCCAAGTAGACCTCTGAGCCACGCCAGTGTGGCCCGGAATGGGGATAGGATCCGGCGGGTGGCCCTGGACTGCCTGCCGGATAATTAGTTAGGATTGGGCTGTAAAAAGCAGAAGGAGGAAGGAAGAAGAGTTGCACCTATATGGAACCTGGTTGCCCTGTTAACTACTGTACCTTCTAGTCTTGCACTCCAAAATCCTCACCGTATTGCGCCTATTGAGCAGATGGATTGAAATGGAAATTTCATTGGGCTACCTGATGATTTCAGAGACATAGTAACACACAGTGTATCCTGTTTGTCTATCTTGTGATTAAACGTCGTAGTCCCACATTGCTCCTGGTTGCCCAGGTGTTGCTTGTGGCCTGAAGCATCTTTTCTCAGTGTAGGCTGGTGCACTAACTGCATTCAAACCTGGCTACGGTTATCCATGCAGAAGTTACATTACAATTGTATTCCTGAAACACATGCCATGTATGTAGGACTGCCTTTGGACACTACTTGCAGACTTCACGTAATGCAGAACACTGCTTCAGACATACTGACCAACACCTGGCATTATGACCATGCCATGTCACTATTGTGTCAGCTAAACTCTTTGCCAATCTGTTCCTGGATACAACTCGAGGTGCTAGATATCTTTAAAGCCCTAAATGCTTTAGCATTACCTAAAGGACTGCTTGTCTTTCAAGCAGCCTAAGATTGCAATCCCATGTACATTTACCTGAGAGGAAACCCCATTGAATGCAGAGGCACTAAATATGCCTTGGATTGTGATGTGTTACATGAGTATCAAATGTATCTTGTATTCCTTAACGTATCCTAAGAAAGCTAAAAATGAAAAAATAACACTACTATAATAGCAATAATAACTTGCAACAGTCATAACAATGGAAATGAAAAAGCATTTTTGTCCATTTAGTGAATATCCTGTGGGGAGAAGACTCAGGTTGCATTGGGAGTATCAGAACTATTATAGCCTCATCAAATAAATAGTAGACAGTATTAGGATATAGGGCACAATACAAAGAATCCTTCCATTCATTCCACATCCCCAGGAGAACTTTCCTGTAGTATCAAAAGCTTCTCTTTAAACTTGGAGGAACTTCATAATGATGTGTACTAAAATTACTTTGAAGAAGAGAAACAGAGACTCTACTGGGTATTAGCCAACTTGTCCATAATCTGCCTGTACTGGGAGTCTCTAACCTGGGGCTCAGGCAGGAAGAGACATGTTTCTTCATCCCTGTGTCACCATGGCAGATTGGAAGTGGTGGGAAGTTGCCTGTTTCCAGGCTTCCCATCTCATTAGTTGTGATCAAATGCCCAGAACAGCCAGGCATTCTAGGAACTACAATGGTACCATGGGAGTCATTGCAGCATGAGGAAGGTAATGCGTAAGAAGCTGACAGTTTTATATAATGAGAGAAGACGTGGCTTTTTTTTTTCCAGCTCAGAACCTCTATGTTTCTACATCATCTCTTGATCTAGCCTCTGTCTGTGAAGACTTGCTGCTGATTCTCTGAAACAAGCAGCTACGTTAGGGCTTACCGCTATGCCTTTATTTAACACTGCTGAGGGACTGTCACTTCCTTTGAAAAACTCTGGCTCCACATTTGCCAACGTAGAGCAGTACTATTCATTATCGTCCCATGCTACATGAAGTAAATAATTCTATCCTTTCAGCCTGAAATTTTTTGCCTTTCTACATTCAAGCCCTCTTCCCAAGAGATCCTTCCTGCATCCTGCAAATATAAGGAGAGGGCTACGGAAAAGCATGCTTACCTGTGACAAGCATCTATGATGATTTTGGACACTATGGTCATGGCCATCATAATCATTGTGTGTTTGAGTGACTGGTTGAGTGATTTTTGCTTTTAACTGTATTTCAGTCCACGGGGTGAGAAAAGAAATACAGGGTATAGCAGCCACAGAGGAGTGAAGAGTGGCTATACAACTAAGAAGAACCAAAGCTTCACAAAAGAATTGGACTGTAGCAGATATGACTTGTTCGAGAAATTTGAAACTCCTCGTACCCAGGCTCAAATCTAAAGAACTCACATAACTTAATACTCAAACAGCCCTTCTTGTGTAGAGATTTTCTTCTTCCTTTATTTATAAATACAATGCAGCATTGGATAATCCCCTTCATCTGAGGGCATCCTGGAGACTCAGCAGATGAGCACACTGTTAAAAAAAAAACACAGTACATTTATAGGTCCACAAACAAAGTCCATCCCATAATATCTCTGTACTCATCATGTGCAGTGGACAGTGGGCGATTAACTTTCGATTCTCTTGAAGAACGTGGCAACATTCTGACCTGCCAACATAACTCTTCTACAAAGTGATAAGAGAAAAGTCAATCACATTTCTCATAAAACATTCCCGACCAGCAGGCAGTCGCGTAGCTAGAGGGGGGGCTGGGGGCCCCAGGAGCCAGGCTTCTGGGGGGTGACACCACTAGTGGCTAAAATTGTTGAAACCCTGGTTATATATCATTTGATGTGTATTCCACTGCAGAATGTAATGGAACAAACCATATCAAATTATCTGTGTACTATCAAAAGTTATAGCCAAAAACCAGAACTGGAAAACACAATTACCTTATGTAGCATTTATTTTCTGGCCATTATTATTATTTTTCATTTCATGTCATGACTATTACTGAAAATATTTCTTTTCATATGGGGGAGTTGTCAAAAATTTATGGGCCCCGGGTGCAGTGGCGTACTCAGCCCTCCCAGCGCCTGGGGGGGCGGGGGTTGGAGCGCCCCCATCGCTCTGCCCGTTTGCCGTCAGAAAGGTTCTGCGCATGAGCAAAAGGGAGTAAAAGGTGCTTCGACGCGCAGAACCTTCTCAGAAGGCCCTGACCGCCGAGCTGAGCGGTCGCTCGGAGTAGCGCTTCTCCCAGCTTCGGAGCGGAGCCTCCTGAAGCTGGTGACGCTTACGAGGGGCGCGCCAGCTGGGCTCCGGCGCCGCGCCACGCTGCACAGCCCCGAGCCCGGCTGCCGCGCCCCCCGGAAGCTCGGCGCTTGGGGTGGAGCACACCTGCTCCCCCCATGTTAGGACGCCACTGCCCGGGTGTCAAATGACCTAGCTACGCCTCTGCCAGCAGTCGCCTTTCTGTTCAGCCTGGTTGTTTGGTCTACAATCTTTGAGTAAGCTCAGGTCACATCCTTACATTCCTTAGGCAGAGACATCTCCAGCTTGAACCAAAGAATGGTTATTATACAGGTCAACAAAGATGTTATAATTCTATAAGAAACTTATGATATTCAATACAGTATTGTAAAAGCAGAAATGAGCCATTTCAGGGTCATATCAATATTTTGGTCACAGTATTAGTTTGGGCCTTCAATTTCTGCGACAGACCTAAAGAGAAACTGTTTGAACAGTATTATTTAAACAAGCCATTAGGATGCAGTTGGAGTTCTGGACTGAAAACTTTATCCAAGCAGGGAGAGTGATTGACAGTCACACCACATCAGGTAAGGGTGAATAGACAGTGCTGCATGAGCTGGGCTGGGGGAATAGGATTGGGCCCTTACTGTATCAACTATGGTTATACTTATTAAATCGATTCTCTCTGTAAACCACTGTGTGCATTTTTTGTTTAAACGTAGAATATAAATATTCTTAATAAGAATTATTCTTAATAAGAATTATTATTATTGATATCATATTGTTTAGAAAATAAAGCACTTTTTGATTGAATTTAGCTTCAGCCTTGTGTACTCCTCTACTACAAGAGGCCTACTCTAGACCAAAGACAACATACCATCTTAATTATCTAGGTTTAGAAAAGTGGCAATGTACCACCTTAGCTATCTAACAAGGGGCCTGCAACCTATGCCCCATGATGCTATGCCCCTGGCAACTATATGTTCAACTTTCATGCAAAAGGAAAGTTGCCATGTACTCCAGAGAACAGGAACTCTGATTAATCAGGGTTCCTGGTCCTGTGATGTGATGCACACAGGTAACTATCCTTTTCTCATATGAAGATATGGCCATGGGGATGTGGCCACTAAGTTTGTTGATATCATGGCCCATGGGGCATGGCCAATGGGTGCGAGAATATAGGAAGGATTTCTTGGGAAGGGAGCATGAATGGGAGAGACAGAGATACCATCCTACCCTCAACTCCATGCACTTATTGAATGTGCAAAGTATCTTGTGTGAAGACAGATTCACACATGGCTAGTCTAGAATAGTTGACTTTCCATTAGAGATGTTGCACACATTTTATCAGGGAATCTCAAGGTACTGAGTCAATTGGTGAATTGACCACTCACAAAGGTTCTTTTATCATTCAAAACATTGCATGCCATTGCAAGCAATTGATATTGCAAAGGTCTGACCTTTGTGAGCACATTCAAGATTTTGCAAAAGGCTTCGGTGGTTCACAAAGACTTGAGATTTTGGGAACACTTGCTTGGAACATCCACAAAAGCTGGTCTCAATTTCAGGTAGAATGCTGGGCTTGTGTGTCTCTCAAGTTTATACTTATTTTATTTTATTTTATTTTAATAAAAAGCCTATTTTATATATAGTAAAATCATGTTACTCTCACATTTTCAGTAGCCCTTAATTTATCTGAATACTAGCTCTCATCACCTGAGGGTGTATGTAAACAAAATATTCACCTTGTGAAACCGATGCAGTAAAATCAACTTGCCATGAATTTTCCACTTCCAAAAAATAATAATAATGTAGGAATCAGCCCAAAGAAAAGTACAATGGAGAGAATATAGCCAGTTCTAAAGCCAGTTGTCCCCTGCTAACTGGGCAAGAGGCATTTTTTTCAATTGCTGCTTTTCTTATATTTAGCAGGGGGAGAGTAACTGCCCCCTTTCACCCCAGCACAGTCTCTTTTCTGGTGGCTGTTTGGTGGTAGTGTTCTGCATTTTTTTAGATTGTGAGCCCTTTTGGGACAGGTAGCCTTTTAGTTATTTGATTTTGTCTGTAAACCGCTTTGTGAACTTTTTGTTGAAAAGCGGTATATAAATACTGTTAATAATAATAATAATAATAATAATAATAATAATAATAATAATAATAATAATAATAATAAAGGTAAGAGGAGTCCTTGTCCTCTCCTGCCTTTGAGTGGAGAAGAAAATGCACTTCAACTCTCTTTCCAATCAGCACCCTAAACACCTCAAACACTTTCATAATAGTGAATAAATGTGCACAGACTCATGAGACTATATTTTATGAGAGCTGCCACAGCCGTTTCTCTTAATTTCCATTCTGATATTTAATATATATTTGTCTCCATTATTTGGGGGGGGGGGGTTAAGCCTTTCGTTTCACTGAAAAATGACAATACCATCTGAACTACTGTCAAAAATTAAGTTTCCCGAGCCCTTATTTTAATTGTTTGTCAGTAATATAACACTGAATTGGCTTTTCACATGGAATATTTACTAGCAAAGTCTTGAACAGGTTTCCTTATTTTTTTTTAAAGCTAAGCACCCCCTGGAAGAAAAATAAAGCACCCTGATAAACAGTTTCAGGTTTCTCGAAACAGAATGCAGTGGTAATTGGATTCAAAGGTCAGCTGTTTCAGGGTGCTGCATAAACCTGTCATTTATAATACATCCCTAGGAGTGGACACCTTTGAATTAGTGATACTTGTGATTGTCTCCATCCTGCAAAGTTCTCTGTATGTGAAGTTATGGTAATCCACCTGGGCCCATTATCGTTTTTACCTGTGAAGCAGCAATCCAGCTGAAATCACATCCTGTCATTTTGATCAAGATGGGATTTGAAGCTAAGTCTCAGAAATAAAAACAGATGGAACATATTTTCCAATGCCTCTCAATCTGGACAATGGTTCATTATATTTGATTTAAAACACACACACACACACACACACACACACACACACACACACACACACACACACACAGATTCGTCAGCACCACCCAGCTTAACCGTTTGGCACAATTATGCACATTTCCTCTCCTCCCATTGCATGCGCCAAATAACTGAACATTCCCTATGCATGAATGCATAAAGACAGACAGTACATTTCTCCAGAGGCAATGTTCTGGAGCTTTATTTTCCCCTCTTGGAGCACTTGACTCATGATTGCAGGATTTTTTTTTCACCGTTGTTTTGTATCTGACTGTAGGAAATTATTTATTGAACTGCCAGCCTAGTTCTTAGATGTGGACCATTGCTATAAGGTACTGCAGTATGTGATAAGGAACTAATGGAAGGATTCACAGTAGAGTTTTCAAGGATTCACAGTAGAGTTTTACTTAATGTTACTCTCTTCAGCTCCATTGCACTGAGACAACAGCTCATGCAGAGTAAGGGCCCTGGTAGTTGTGCAAAAAGATACAGGAGCCCTTTATTCCACTAGAAGTACAATTATTATAGTGCTAGGAGACTTGCTTGGGAACCTCCAAGTTGCTATAGCCAGTGTTTACGGAGATGCCACACTGAATTTTGATTCTGACAGGCTAACAGCCCATTCCAACCCAACTCCTCTCCAAGTCAGGCATAAGTGTGGCCTAAGTGCAGCCTAAGTTAGGCAGAAGTTATGCCTGAGGTAGGTCAGAGTTATGCCTGAGTTAGGCAGGCTGCAGTTTCTGTGGCCCAGCACCACCCCAGGATCCAGGCAACACTTACCTCCCAGGCAGGCAGGCTTTTCTCCAGGCTCGGTGTCTGGCTCGGGCATGTGCAGGCCTCTGTCTGCATGTGTCAGCGTCCATCCATGGCAGCTGCCGCAGGGTCTGTCGCAGCCCGGTCGCAAAGGGGCTGACCCCAGGCAGGGGGGTTGTGCCAGTCATGTGGTGGGCGCAGGGCAGGTGACAGGTGAGCGAGGTGCCTGAGCCCAGCCGCCACAGGGCACCCTGTGCATCAGCCACCTGCTGCAGGGGAGAGTGGCCGTCCCCTCCCTCCTGCAGAAGGCGATGCCACCCCCAAGCCAAGTTGAGGCTGCACTGGGGGGTGAGCGGGGGAGGGAAGGGAAGGGGAGGGGGGTGGGAACGTCACACACAAGGGGGGTCTCATGAGGACTGGAACTGCCTCTGACATGACTCGCCCGTGCGCTGCCTGAAGCCCTGGGCCTCCAAGGCTGGGGCAATGCCCACAAAGAAGGCATCCCGGCGTGCCTGCTGCTCTGTGCCCCGGCCAAGACCAAGAGATGCCTTGGGCTTGTCTGCTGCGAGCGTGAAGGGCTCACACAGCTCATCACACCCCCAGATGGGGCGACGACGGTGCCTCACGGCAGGCGCTCTAGCAGGGTGGGGGGTGGCCAGCAGCCATCATCAGGGAGTGGGAGGAGAGGCAGACACACAGGCAGGCAGACAGGGGGTGCTGGGGAGGGGCATGGGTGGGTCAGAGACAGACAGACAGACAACAAGGCTGGTGGGAGACAGATTCCGAGAGAGGGGTCTGCAGAGACCGATAGGGACACAGGGGGCGCTCCGCAGATGAAGGTGATGCATAAACAGGCGCCTATTATGCAGACAGACTTTTGTCAGCAGTGGCTGCATTACGGGCGGACCTTCGACGGAGGCGCCTGCATTACGGGCGGACCTTCGACGGAGGCTCCTGCATTACGGGCGGACCTTCGATGGAGGCGCCTTCATTACGGGCGGACCTTCGACGGACGCGCCTGCATTACGGGCGGACCTTCGACGGAAGCACCTTCATTACGGGCGGACCTTCGACGGAAGCGCCTTCATTACAGGCGGACCTTCGACGGAGGCACCTGCATTACGGGCGGAGGCCCTGGCTGTCACTGTTTGCCTGCCTGAGAGGCGCCCCTGACTCCCCCCTCCCCTCTGTGCCATGGGGGTCTCGCAGCGCCCATGCTGGGTTCTCCCAGGGAAGGCCGTGGCAGTCCCTGGCTGGGACTCATGTAGGGGCTTCAGTGCTGGGGGCGGTCTGTGTGCGTGTGGGGCAATGCTTGTGTAAACACTGGGAACATATGTTTCACTAGGGCTCTGCCCAAGGGGCATCTTTATTATTCTGGAACGTTAGCAGACATGGCCAGGCGAGGCTGTCAGTGGTAGTCACAGCAGCCAATCAGAAAGCAGCAGCAGCACACATGCCCCATGGACCTGGACATGCAGGCTCTTCCCCTGTGGAACCACAGCCTGCTCCATAGAAAGGGGAGGGGCAGCAAGAAAGACGGCCAGGGAGGTGGTGGAGCAGCAGCAGCAGCGCCGGCAGCTGAGGAGGGTTGCAGGGCTGGCTCCCTGACCTCTGGCAGCATCGAGGCAGATGACAGTGGGGCAACCAGACTGCAGGCCCAGGGGTGCTCCCAGGAAGGTAGGTGATAGTGGACGTTCCTGGGGAGACAAAAAACAAGGGGGAGTTACATGTCAGCTGGTATGTGGAAGCAGTCACCATTGACGACAAGCCAGTGTGTCGGTTGCAAAAGCCTGCAGGGAGAGAAATAAAACACAGCTGATAGGTGTGACACACATAGCATGGTCTGAGCTGCTTACCTGGGTGTAAGGAGAGCATGATCCTGTAAGGGGAAAGGGTCAAAGAGAGAGACAACACAACTTGGGGGTCACAACCATGGCAAACCTAGCAATACTGACCTGTCAGTAGACCCTGTGGAGAAAAGGGGGGGGGGAACAGCTGGTGTCTACATAAGGCTAACAGTTCCACACTTGTGGCATTGTCTGCTCACATGACTACAGGCAGCAATCAGACACAACAGTGGTAAAGAGGCATGTATCCTATATATCATAGCAGGCAAAGCAGGCAGCTATGGGACAACACATTGGTAGAGAGGCATGTCATGGTAGGCTATGCAGGCAGCTATGAGACAAGACATTGGTAGAGAGGAATATCATGGCAGGCTATGCAGACAGCTATGAGACAACACATTGGTAGAGAGGCATGTCATGGCAGGCTATGCAGACAGCTATGAGACAACACATTGGTAAAGAGGCATGTATCCTTCCTATATTTCTAAATGCAAAGAGGCAGCAGTCAGACCACATGTCAGCACAAACCCTGCTCTTACCTGCTCTTACCTGCTGGTGTTGTTGCCTGGGGGGGGGGGAAGAGGGGCTGGGAGAAAGACATGGGTTAGCAAACACTTGCATGGAGGCAGCTGCCCAGGCACAGCTGTAAACAGGTTGGCCACAGCCAGAACAGCCCTCTCTGCCCTAGAGGGAGGCAGAGAGGAGAAGAGAGAAGTGGGGTGTTTGTGAATTTTGCCCTCCACCGACAAAGTCCCACTTTGTGGCTGTGAGGGACAGAACCCCACGCCACGTGCTCAGAGAGAGAGTGACTGGAGGTCTGGGGCTGGGCTTTTGTGGGAATGAGGCTGGGTGGGGCTGGGTGCTGATAGGCTCCCTATCTTAGGCATAACTCTGTCGGTTTCCAGACCTAGCAGGCCCAACTCCATCCTAACTCTAACCTAACTCAGGAGTAGGGTGTTAGAAATTTTCAGGAGAGGGCTGGCTTAGGTAAGGTAAAATGGCTCCTATGGGTCTCCTCGAATTTGGGTCCACCTTTTTGGTCGACCTAAATTTTGTGTCAGCATTTGTGTTGGAGGGGGCGTGTCTGTGCTTGCCAGGGTCTGGAATCCAACATTAATTGGTTGCCGCCCCCGTTACACCCACGGTCCGCCCATGTTCCGCCCACTTTTAGGACAACTTTAGGTCTGACTTGTGCTGCTTAGCCCTTGGGTTGGAATGGGCTGTTCTTAGTCTGTTGGTCGTAACTTTGACCTAACTTTGACCTAACTTCACCCTAAATGGTTGCGTTCCAGACCTAACTTCGACCTAAACGACTTGGGCTGACTTTAGGTCTGACTTGGGCTGCTTAGCCCTTGGGTTGGAATGGGCTGCAAGTGGTCTTTTTGTGTCAATGCTAGGAGCCAAAATCAAAGTGGCCAGCAGTAGCCTTTGGTACATCTGTGCTAGATCCTGCACAGCAGAGACAGAATTTAGAAGCCTGGAAAGACCTGTACCTAAATTCCTACTCAGTAATGAATTGATACACACACACACACACACACACACACACACACACACACACACACACACACACACACACGAGCCAGTGGGTGACGCAGTGGGTTAAACCACTGAACCATGAGCTGTCGATCGAAAGGTCGGCAGTTCGAATCCGTGCGACGGCTCCTGCCAACCTAGAAGTTCGAAAGCAAGAAATTGCAAGCAGATTAATAGGTACCGTGTCAGCGGGACGGTAACAGCATTCCATGCGCCTTGGTGTTGAGTCCTGTCAGCCACATGACCATGGAAAACGTCTTCGGACAGCGCTGGCTCTTCGGCTTTGAAACGGAGATGAGCACCGCTCCCTAGAGTCGGATACGACTGGACTTAATTGTCAAGGGATACCTTTACCTTTACCACATACATACATACATACTTACATACAATATACATATACAGATACATATACATATGCATATACATATACATATGCATATACCATATTGCCCCGAGTATAGGACGCTCCTGATTATAAGCCACACCCTTAAAGTTTGGTGCTATTTTTTAAAAAATACATTTTAACTTGTTTAACTTAAATATACACATTAGTAGAACAGTAAAACAGTACAGCTTTAATACAGTTAAAGGCATAGGCACCCTGTCCCTTATTGAATCTGAGCACCCTAGTATAAGTAGCCTTCCCAGATCCAAAGGGGGATAGAGTGCCTACATTTAACCTTTGGAATTTGGACAGGTGCAGCTTGTTGCACCCTTTCATGATGATGAGCTGCACCTGCCCAAATTTCAATGGTTAACAGCACAATCCTATGCATGTCTACTCAGAAGTAAGTCCCATTGCATTCAATGGGGCTTACTCCCAGGAAAGTGTGCACAGGATTGCAGCCTAAAGGTTGGCACTCTGCCCCCCTTTGGATATGGTAAGCCTATGCAGGAGCTCTTGCTCTCAACTTTCAAACTGCAGGATCAATAAATATCTTAGTTTCCACAGAGTCCTGGGGCTGGAACTTAAGGGTTAATTTTTTCAAATGCCTCTAAGGCTAGAGGTTGCTAGAGAGACCATGGCCATTTAGCAAGTGATTAAGAGCTGAAAACACAGAGCTTTGCAGTTAAAAAAAAAAAGAAAAAGCGTTTTACCTTTGAAAGAGACTTGGAAAGGCTTGAAAAAGAAACGCTTTGCAGAAAACTCTAGGCAGAAAATGCTAGACTTTGAATGTAGGCCACACCCCTACTTTAAAGACTTGCCTAAGGGGCCAAAAGTGAGTCTTATACTCAGGTCAATACGGTACATACAGATTGAGTATCCCTTATCCAGACTTGGGTCAGGACATTGCCTGGATTTTGGATTTGTCTGGATTTTGGAATATTTGCATAAATATAATGAGATATCTTGGGGATGGGACCCAAGTCTAAACACGAAATTCATTTGTCCCATATGCACCCTATACACATAGCCTGAAGGTCATTTTATACAATGTTTTAAATAATTGTGTGCCCCAGCATGCCTTGCGCTATGCCAGCCAGGCCCTGGGAAAAGTTTTTTTAAGGTCATAGCCCCAAAAATGTCTGGATTTTGGAATAGTCTGGATTTCAGATGTCCGGATAAGGGATAACCTGTCTGTCTGTCTGTCTGTCTGTCTGTCTGTCTGTCTGTCTGGATAGATAGATAGATAGATAGATAGATAGATAGATAGATAGATAGATAGATAGATAGATAGATAGATAGATAGATAGATAGATAGATAGATAGATAGATAGATTCCACAAAGGGTAGAGATAAGAAGTGGATCAAAGAGAAGGCAAGGGAAGAAATGGAACCTGACATGGCAAAAGGGTCCAGGTGCCTTTGGCACCAGCAAGCAAGGCAGGTGCAGCATTGCAAGTGGCCCCTGGAAAATGCAGTAACAACAAGTGAGACGAGAGATGTTTCTGCTCACATTTGCCAATTAGAGATTATCACTCTAGCAGCATCCTAAGCATTTCCTTGCACTGCAATGCGCACTGGAGTCCAAAAGCAGGCTTCTGCAAAGGGCAAAATCGAGAACGCTTCTAGGTTTAGAATTCTAGGTGTAAACTCCACTCCAATATCAATGGAGTGAATTTTTGTACATTTATTGTTTTGCTTATGCTTTGCAAATATTGAAGGGCAGGATATCATCTTGACACCTCCCATACTATATCCACGTCTGAGTAGTCACATATCATTAAAAGGCTATATCAACAACTGAAAAATCAACTTAGTGTACCACTACATCATAACAGAAAGGGACAGGGTAACATAGTTAATGGTAAAGGAAAGAGAAATGTTCAAAGTTTCTTACGGACCTTACAAATGCTGGTTGTGTCTGCCTTTCTTGACACAGCAAATGTCTATCATGTAATCCAATTTTGCCCACACTCACACCAATGTTGCCTGGTTCACTTGAGTGATAGCAGTGGTAATGCATAATCCTGACTGAAAGGAACTCCCCCTACTGGCCAAGGGCGTGCCACTGTGCACATACAAAACTTGGAGACTTTTTCTTTCTATCATCATGTGATAACCGTATCCCTTTCCGTATCCCTTACTGTTATGGTGTCATGGCTTGCTGAAATTCCAGAGACCATGGCTTGCTGAAATCCCAGAGACCGTGTACATATACCCCTAGGCAAATGTCTCAGTTTATCTTCTGCTGAACCTGATTTTTTCTCAGCACACATCTTTTTGAAAACGTTCCAAAGGTGGAACCTAAGCACTCTAATGACAACACTACTGCAGTTGTAAGGTTCTGGAGTTCCACTAACTCCACCAGTCCTTCTTGTCTATAACCTGGCCTTTGATAACTTACTCAGAGAGCTTGCCTTCTGGAATAGCAGAACATGCATAAAGGGCAAATGTTGCCATTGATCTTATTCCTTGCTAAAGCATCCACTACTTATATGTAATGGCTGTTGCATGGCGATTATGAATACAGAAGAAGGCCTTGATCTGTCCTGTCCTTGTCATTTGAGCTAGGTACAGATCATTCATGAGCTGGTTTATTGGAGGGACACACTGGAGCTTTTATTAAATCTTGCTTGTCACTGTAATATTTCCATGATTATAGCCTGCCTCTAGAGAGCATTCTTCATTGACTTCTAGGTCTGACTCTTCGCAAATATATTTTCTCTCCAAAGACCAAAAATCATTGGTACAGCAGCAGTAAATCATTATAAATGAAGCTCTGGATGTGGGCTGTCAACATCATAATAAAGGAATTAAAAGGTGCAGCAAATTACCTGGGTTATTCTGGTTGTTCTTTTTTCCAGAACATATATTTAATAGAATGAATTTAATAAACTTCTCTGTAGCCAAAGGCAACAGACACTGCATAGCTTCCTTAAAAACTGCTTTATGTATTGCATTTTTTACTCTCATAAGGAAAAGATTAGAAGAAATTTCATTCCTAAAGATACATACTTTTTTGTGCTCAAGTTCCATTTAACTCAAATCTTGCATCGAAAGATATTACTCATCTAGCATACTCATTCCTTTGTGGGAAAGCACATCATAAAGGGGCCTCTGGCAGCTCCATGGACCAACCCACCAAGCTGACTACAAAGTTGAAACTGACGTGGTGCCAATGACACCAGAAATATGGCTGTCCAACATCCCCCCCAGACCTACAGTACCCATGGAAATAAAGAGTGGGGGGGCAGTCAGCCACAAGCAGGTGACGTGAGACCTTGCGGCGCAGAGCCAGAACAGATTCCACAGAAAAGATCTGACAGCAATTTATGTCAGGAAGACAGACAGTCAAATAGTAGCTTGGATAGGGGAATCAATAAGCGTATCAGTGGTAAGCCCCCTCCTTCCTAGATGGAATGTTCAGTACAGGAGGCAAACAACCAAACAAGGAGGGTCAGCTGCACAGCAAAACTGGTCACTGCATACACACCGTGCCTTAAGGATGGGCCAATTGAGGTGAATCTTCTCCTGCCTACCAGCCTTGAGCTCAGAGAGGATGGTTACTGGTGCTCAAGGGCTGCAAATACCCCTAATGAGCTTCCTTGGAACCCCCATAGCATGATACACTTCAAAAAAATTTTCCGAAACATAATATAGCTGCTTTGTCTACATTGGGCAGGCCGATCCTGCCTAACTATCGACAAGCAGAGCACACGCTTCGCCGGACTAAGGAGTCGCAAAAGTGACGGAAAGCACTTTTGCGGCTCCTCGGGAGTAAGTGGCACCGGGGCAGAGGCCGGAACCGCTCACTCCACCATCCCCCAGACTCTGTGCTGGTTGACCCAGGTAAGTCCCAGGCCAGTTGGTGGGAGGGCATGGGGAGGGCGGGCCGGGGTGGTGGCAAGGGGGCCATTAGTGCTGATATCCCAAACCTCTTCCCGGGTTGAGCCGGTCTTACATGGCCTCCCCAGACGCGTGCCAGCTAAAGAGGTGGCGCGCATCTGAGGAGGCCCATTGGGGTCTCCGGTGCTTACACAATGGGAAAGTCAGGCGCTTACACAAGGTGAAAGTCCACATCAGTTTCAAAAGTCCCCTTCCCCGAGGTGAGCCCAGGCCATGCCGACGCGGCCCACATCAAGTCAGTCCTATGCACCAAGTTCTGGAACATTGTGATATCATAACCATTTGCATTTCTATGACAGTAGTATTACCTATTTGCACACTACAGTTAAAATTCTCTAAAGAATTCAGTTACAAATGAGACCTGTACTATGCCCCAGAGAGCCCTAGTTACTTCTCAAACCCATTTTTCTGTTAGCGGAGACTAATTGGTCTTTTCTTTCCTGCACTCTGTGAACTATTTTTGGAACAAGCAGTCCTTTAGGGTGACAAAAAAGAAAAACCTTCTAAGATCCTCATAAATTATTTTCACCCTCCCCCAAATAATGTACACTTTTTCTTTGTCTCCTATTGGTCATGCAAATGACAAGGCACTGAATATTTTTTTTTTCTAAGATTCAACATGAAGAAGATTCTGCTGTAATAAAACAGCAGCAGAAGCTCATGGAGGAGATTGTTACTTTAGCTCTTGGTGTGACTGTGTTCCCTTTATCTGGCATATGGATGGAAATATAGTCTTCAAGATAATAGCAGATATGATTTCTATCTTTTTCTTTAAACGGATATTCTGAAGAGTGAAGAGATGCCAATATATGCATATTGCAACACAGTTTTCACGAGGGCTGTTGTGAAGCTGATATTTTATTGCTGATGTATTTGTGATTGGCAAAATGGGGGAGGCTTTACAATTTTCATGGGTGACCCACAAAAGTCCCACTGATTTTCCAGGGTCAGGACTTACTTGGATGGCAGTGGTGTTGCATTTTGGATGGCAGTGGTGTTGCCACCCGCCGGATAGTTGCGCAGAATTGCACTGTTAATCTATTAATCTACTTGCAATTTCTTGCTTTTGACCTGCGAGGTTGGCAGGACCTGGAGCTGAAGATGGTAGCTCAGACCATCATGTGGCACTTGGGTCTCGAACTGCTGTCCTGTCTACTTCCTGGTCTGCAGTTCAACATCTTAACCACTAAGCCACCGCGGCTTCTTAGAAATTCCTACCCAGCCCCAATTGGCAACCAGCTAGCCTCAGTTTGCATTCTAGGGCAGTTGGGTTGGGGTCACATTGCTGCACAACTCCAGAATGAGCTGGTAAGGACTCATTATTTGAACTCAAGGCTTGTCCCACCTCACATGGCAGCTAGGCACTAAATCTGCCTTGTGCAGGGAACAGGACTGGGCAAAGAATGGCCCCAGCCAATGGCCTTGGTTGGAGGAGTAGCATTCTCACCATTTGCGGGATCAGCACCAAGAACCAGAACATAACTGTAGGCAGTCTACTTGCCTTCCTCTTCTTCACCAAGCAAGCTAACCGTATCACATTAAATTGTCGTTATGATGCGGAGTGGGGGAGGGAGGAAATTGCTCCGTTAACTCAGAAAAGAAGTGGGAGCATCACATGTTGCAGTTTTGAATAATGCCAGCTGAATTTACTGACAGTTTCTATGGCAGGGGAATCAGACTTCCAAATTATTCTCTAATATGCCTGTACTGAGGGTAACTTATCTCTCAGCAGCATGTGCCATCCATATTGTTGGGGAGATAAACATGGAAGGTTGCATTCTCCCCTTGATATGTGTGCATACTTTCATTTCAATTAGCATTCTTAATCAGGAGGAGAATCAACCCATGAGCCTTTTTTTAATTCTGTCATGAGGTTTCACTCCGCATCTCAAGCACCGAGAAAAAGACACACCCCAGCGCTGACAACGGCATCTCACCTTGCTAGTTGTTCAGTCATTTTCCATATGCTTACCCTGAGAGACAGTTGGCAGCTATGACAGAACATCAATTACTGTCATCCATCCATGTTCCAAACCACACGCAGGCTTATTTCAGCTTGCCTGTCATATTTCCATGTGTTTTCTTTAACTCTTTCTTCATTCCAAGGAGCTGGTACAACTTACAGGTAGCTTACCAAACAACACACAATATTCATGAGCTGTCGTTTCTCCTTCCTGACTTGTTATCTCCAACAGGATCCTGGCTTTGGGGAGTCCCTTTCCCACAAGGGACTAAAAGCAGAGGCAGTGATGATTTGAAGGTCAAAACCAGCAGCAATGTAAGGGTTAAGATGCCCCTTCCCTCCATGCTGTTCTCCTATTGGATATATACTGTAGCCTAAAAGCAAGAACAGAGATGAGATGCTAAATGTGATTAATGTCATATACAGTTTGAGCCTGGAATCTAGTCTGTTATGCTTTGCAATGCCAGACTCACCTTTAAAAATCCCATTTCCTCCGAGCCCACAGGTGTACGCATTTAACTCCTGTTGCATTTATACACCCTTAGGTAAAAATGGTTTAACACCATTCTGCAACATGTGACCCATATCAAATTGTTCCCAGTCTATGTCGGCTTTCCCATTAGAAATGGAGGACACAAAACGCACAAATAAGTGAGCCCAAGAGGGACACACCCTTGTACTTCTCCATCACTCCCAAAGCAGTGAAGTATAAAAATTCTAGAACAGCTTCTTGCTGTTTTATACTTATCTGATGGTATTTTTAACATTAAATTAGTTTATTAAATTACAATACACATTCTTATTTTCTTCTTGAGCTAGTTGTTAACCAGTGATGTAGACTTGAGTCTATTGACTCGGACTTGAGTCGGATTCAAACTGCATCAATGACTTGACTCGGACTTGACACGATGATTGTAAAAGACTTAAAAGACTTGACTCGAGACTTGGAGCCTTTTACAACAAGTCGAATTTTATTCAGGTTTAAACCCATTTCCCCATTGAATAGATACAGACTTGCAACTTGCAACCAAAGACTCGGGACTTGGGAGCAAAACTTGGGACTTGACTTGAGACCTGGACCCAGTGACTTGGGACTTGACGTGAAACTTAGAGTCAGAGACTTGATCCACATCCCTGCTGTTAACCTCCATCGGATTCCAGTTTATCCCCTTTACCAATCCACAATTCTCAAGGGGGGTAGGGGAAGAGGGATTACCTATCTATTCCTTTAAAAACCCCTCCAGAAGGCAGTTCTCCATCTTGTTCAGCTCACGGATGCTCCTGTTTATGAACATATGAAGTTGCTGTGTGCTAAATCAGATCCACCTAAGTGAGTAATATATAAATAATAATAATAATAATAATAATAATAATAATAATAATAATAATAATAATAATAATAATATACAGTATTTATATACTGCCTTTCTTGGTCATTGGATTTCTCCTCCAACTTTAATCCAAGGCAGTGTACATGGGCAGGCTGTCCTATCCCCCCTTAGGTTTTTTTTTTACAATATATAAATGTCCAATCGTTCATGAATGGCTACTTTCCAGATGGTATCCTTTTTACAGTCTGACAATTCTGCTGGCTGGCGCCTCCCACACTCAACCGACGCAGCTGGGAGCTCTTATCTCTCCTCCTGTTGAGCTGTTGTGACTCGTGCATGTCAACAACTGTGTGTGTGCTCCCCCACTATGTGCAATCCCTTAATTACTTGGGATTCGTTAATGATAGCAAAAAGTAAAGAAATAAAACATACTATGTTTGCATACTTTGTTTTAAAAAATGAGGGCATTAAAGGTGCAACATGTATTGCAAGATTAAGTTCTGGTATACCAATGGTTGTCATGCTTCAGTTAAATGTGCCAGATATTGGAATTTCTAATTTTTTTACAAATGTATTTGCATTTTCTAGCACTTCAAAATACAGTAGTCATCTGTGTCTATTTATTTAGTGGATCTTAAGCAACATTCAGTTTTTCAACATCCTGTGATGGAGTCAGAGGTTGCAGCCTCATATATCTTACTGTATTACTTGTTCCAGTGCTCTAATGTGGCTTTGTTGCAGCAAAAGGAATGTTATTGTCTTGCCATGCAAACTCAGTTTTGATTTTTTGTAAAGTCTTCACTGCTGCCAAGATACAGTAGCAAACGAATATGGTACATTGTAAAAACTGCAGAATTCCTGCTCAAACATTTTTACTCATGTTTTTAAAAATCAATGCTACAATGCATCCGATGGCAAGAGAATCCTTTAATTAAGCTACGCTTCCATATTTCTCCATCTGATTGAGGGCAGGTATTTGAAATTCTTCAATAGACAGAACGTCCTCCTGGCCTTGAGCGGTGTTGCTTGTTTGCAATTTTGTTGTGCCTGTTGAACTTGGAGCCTTTGCCAATGTAACAACCTATTCATATCCAGGGCCAGCTTAGAGTATGCAGAGCCACTGACACAGACTGTGCTGCATGCTATAGGCTGGCCAGGGATCAGGTAGTCCAAGAGAATCAAGTAAAGAAGACTTTTACTTAGCTCTCCATAGACTTACCTCTCTGTCTGGTCCCCAGTGGGTCTCCTTCGAGGTACACCAGCTCTTTGACTGGCATAAATGAGGAGTCTCTAGAGGAGGCTCTGGACTAGGAAAGGGGGACAGGATCTGCTATGTATGGCTGCCGTTGAGAGCCACCTCTCCCACTCCCGAACTGCCCTGGCCCAACCCTCACCTCAATCAGTCCTGCCACCAACTTATTGGTGACGGCAGAGGTTCTGTAGCCGTCTGCTTTAGGCGTGGGGTGTACACCATCGGCAGTGAGCTGCAGAATGGCAGAGTGGTTGAAACAATGTCATGCTTAGCATTACACTGGCAGGTTGCAAGGTCCACCAGCATAAAGTGAGAAAAGGACTGAACCATAAGACACATTCTAGCATACAGTGAAGGGTAATCCTCGTATTGTATTATATAGGTAAAGGTAAAGGTATCCCTTGACAATTAAGTCCAGTCGTGTCCGACTCTAGAGAGCGGTGCTCATCTCCGTTTCAAAGCCGAAGAGCCAGCGCTGTCCGAAGACGTTTCCATGGTCATGTGGCCGGCATGACTCAACACCAAGGCGCATGGAACGCTGTTACCATCCCGCTGACGCGGTACCTATTAATCTACTTGCAATTTCTTGCTTTTGAACTGCTAGGTTGGCAGGAGCCGTCGCACGGATTCGAACTGCCGACCTTTCGATCTACAGCTCATGGTTCAGTGGTTTAACCCACTGTGCCACCCACTGGCTCATTGTATTATATACATAACCACAAATTGAATCATCAGTGAAAATTATGTAGCCTGGTCTTCAGAATAGTGAATTCAACCACAATAAGGAACAGATTAGCTTTATGACAAGATCACGCTCTGCTCTTGGGGATAATTCAAAACTTCAAATCTTTTTTTTTTTACATGCTTATTCAGTGTGCACATTGCAAAAAGCACGTATACATTCATGTGGGTTGTATGCAAAATACATAGAAATTGCAGGCCCAGCTCTTTCCTGATCGTTGCTCCCATGAATGGTATACAAAATATTGGCCATTTAAACATGTGCATTATTTGCAATTCATTCATTCATTCATTTTGAACTCAGATATTTATAACTGGGTAGGAAAGTAAGGTATGATTCCATGCTGTGTGAGATCAGTGCCAAAGAGGCAATCTTATCTACAATATGGATCAATTGTGGCTCCAGTTTAATTTAGATCAGTTTAACTCCATTGATTGCTATAAATCAAGAAAAGCACATGCAAACATGATTCCCATGGCTGCCTATGAGGTGGTTCATCCCATGGATACACACGCACTTTCTCTTTCTGCTGAGTCATGATGCAATCCATGGGCACAATCTGGCAAGCTCAGCACAATGGAACCCTATTTATTTCAGTGAAGATCATTTAAGCTTAACACTCTTCCATTCGAACCAGAGACTTTGGGTGGATCATGGCTTATGAATCTAGTGAAGGCACAGCATACCAGGTACTAGGGGATCCTGATAAGCTAAGCATATAAAGGTAAATTACACAATAGTTATACTTCTTTGAGGTTAAAATATGGGCCGTGTTACCAGAGGCATCTCTTAGCACTTGAGGTGGCAATGCAAAAGCTCCCCCCACCCCCACCCACTCGGGCCAGTGCCTAGTGACAGTGACCAGTGGCCAGTGACAGCATGCCAGTCACCATCTGTGCTGCTTCTCCCCCCCCACTCCTGGATGTGAAGAAAATGAGGAGAATGAAGCAGAAAAGGAAGTGTGAAGGAGAGGAGAGTGGTGGGCTAGAACATACCCAGTGCTTTAGCCCACCACTTTCCTCTCTCACACCCATCCCCCTCTGCTCCATTGTTCTCTTCATTTTTTTTTTTAAATTCAGGGAGCAGGAGGAGAAGAAACAATATTTATTTATTTTATTTTTCACATTTTTATACCGCCGTTCCTCCAAGGAGCTCAGAGTGGTGTACATATTTCCTCCCCTCTTTTTGTCCTCACAACAACCCTGTGAGGTAGGTGGGGCTGAGAGATAGTGACTGGCCCAAGGTCACCCAGGAAGCTTCGTGGCTGAGCGGGGATTTGAACCTGGATCTTCCAGGTCTACGTCCGACTCCCAAACCACTACACCATCCTGGCCACCACCTCAATAGAGGTGAGAACCCCCTACCAATGTGCCACTCAGGCAGTTTCATGGATAGGCTGTCCCCTGTGTTCTAGGCTTCTTCTTCTTTTCTTTTCTTTTAGAAAGACATATTGTGTAAGTCATCCTTATGTGCTTTGGTCATTTTGCATTACTCCCTGCAGTATTAGCAATGTTTTACACAACATTTCTCGACCTTTTGGTTTTCTCTTAAAGTTTTGTGCGTGGAAGGGCTTTTAATGAACCCATTTCAAGGTTGTACGTCCTTGATCGTTATGCAAGGTTCCATAGATTTCCTTCCCTTTGTGTACTCATTATCTCTTCTCGTTTACGAAGGTACCACCGACCTTGTCAATTATGCTGCTGCCTCTCGGTTGTATTCTTTTTCTCTCCATCTTCCTACTAATATAAATTGTTGTCCTGAACTTTGCTTTGTCTTCAAATAGCCTCTGAAAAGAGTTTTCTTGCAAATCTTGTACTCTGCAGGTGGCGTTGCTTTCTACTAGCCCCATTTTGCCCTTTCTGAATTAAAAAAATTCCAGATATGTCTTTAACACTAATGTCCTATTTATCCTTTCCGCCTCCCTCCTGCATTCTTCCTTCTGAATGAGTGACCTCTTTCTCCTTACCATGACCTTTCCAGTCCTTTGAAGTCTGGTGAGTTTTGCACCTCAGATCCTCACATTCTGTTGCTGCATTTAAATAAATTTTGCTGACTGCAGTTTGGGCCTTTCTTTGAAGATTTGCTTCTAAACCCTAAACTACTTTTCCAGTCCATTCTATTCGACATAGCGATAACCCAGAAGAGGTTGTAGGTATTTTTCAAAGTAAGAGTCTCCAACCAACCAGTCTGGGGAAATTAGTCAGAAATTTGTGGTTGGGCAAAACTGTATGACAGTTTAGGTGAGAAGTTCAGAAGTTGAACAAAATGAAAAGAATATACAGAACTGGGATCGAATGCTGCTAATATGGAAGGCAGATCCTACCCTCCTCCATCTGCATTTATTTATTCCCTAGTTTACACAAATGTATATCATTCCTCCTGTATCAGTTTCTGTGCAAAGTAAGCAATTGGCTTTTTGTCTTAGGCTGCATTTGTTTTTCACCTTCCATTGCTAGGAGCGCTGGAGCGCTGTGTTTCTTTCTCCCTCCAGCATGCTCAGGTCACTTTTTTTTTTTAACCTTCTAGCACGCTCACCATGCTAGCAGCTTGAACTGTGAGCTCGAAGCTAGGAAAGATGGTGGCATGCACCAATAGGAAGGCTGCTTGGCTGCAAAGGAGCTTGGGAGATGTAGTACAAGGGACGAGGAAGTAAGAAAGAGCGATCTTTTCAACAGACAATCATGTCTACCAGGATCCATTCAAAACAGCTAAGGTGACATGCAGCAACACTTCCTTATCTTCAGATTCCCATCCAAATCTTGTAAATAAAGGTTTAATGCCATGAAGCACCCTGAACTAAAAGAAGACACCATTTTATCATTTTTAAAATGAGCCACACTTGAGCATGCTAGAGGCATGCTAGAAATGTCACTTCCTCCTATTTGGTATGAGAAAAACAAATGCAGCCTTATACAGCTACCAGAATCCAGTGGACTTGAGGATGTGAGCAGCCTCCAGTAGCTGGAGTGGATCCTGCTCCAAAGTAGAACATTTCAGTTCACAGAATGTTCTTTTTAAACAAAATAAATTTCTTAAGGCTGTTAGTTTCAATCACTTTGCCTGCTGAGTTCAGAAATATTTCCAAAGCAAATATGCTCTCAGATTTTTTGTTGGCATATTTCAATACCATCAGCAGGGGGACCGGAGGCCTTTCAACATGTTGCTTTTAAGTTGCAACGTTAAAAGAAAATATTTACGTTCAGATGTTTGTTTCTTATTATTCCAAATGAAGGTGATTTTCTCTTGTAAGGATCCTGAAAAGTTCAGTGCCACGGCGGAACAATAGCACTGTGGAACAATAGCACTAAATTAGGAAAAGCTCTGCTTGTGTCTTTTGTCAATACGATGGAATTTCATCGGAAGGAGCAGAATTTCAGAGCAGCTGCACTAATCATACAAACCATTTAACTGGCTCAGTAGTTACTGAAGATGCAAAAGGGCTTGCTGAGTTTCAGTTCTTTGATGGTACAGAGATGTTTCGATGAAATGGAACATCATATCAATGACAGTTGTACCTGTGTCAAGTTGATGTCTTTGCATCCTATACCACATGTTGTATAACAATGTAGCCTAAGAAGAGCCATTCTGGATCAGGCCAAAGGCCCGTCTAGTCCAGTATCTTGTTTCTGCAGTAGCTATCCAGATGTCTCCAGGATACCCCCCCCCCACAGGCATATCCCTCTTCTGCTGTTGGTCCACTGCAACTGGCATTCACAGGCACATACAGCAAGTCGTTTCATTATAAGTCATTTTGTTTTAAAGTTGTTAAGAAAAAAAATCAATTCCCAACCAGGGCCACTGTCTATGTGGAGTTTGAACGTTCTCCCTATGTCTGCATGGGTTTTCTCTGGCCTGGAAAGCTCACGTTTATTTCAATGTTTAATATTAGAAGCATTTTGGGTCTTTATTTAGAAGTTTGGTGACTTTTTTTGATCAGAAATATGCCGTAAACTCTTGTTTATGTATATCAATTAACCTACGGTAAAACTGGCTTGGTTATAAGTTGTTTCGCTCACAGTTGCAGTTTCCAAGAACCTATCGACAACTTTAAGTGAGGACTTGCTGTACTAGGAACCATTGATTAGTATGTCTTCCATGCATTTGGGTGATACCCCTTTAAAGCCATCTAAGCTAGTTGCCATCACCACATCTTGTGGTACTAAATTTCATACATCAAGGCTGCAATCCTATACACATTTACATGGGAGTAAGTCCCATTGAACTCAGTAGGGCTTAATTCTGAGTAGACATGCATAGGCTTGTGCTCTAAGTATGTGATGTGTGAAGAGATGCTGGTTTTTCCTCTGTCCTAAGTCTGCTGTCATTCAGTTTTATTGGATGATACCCCCCATTGATAAACATTTTTTGCACATTAAAATGGTCTATGCCTTTAAAACATGTTGTTACATGAATAATACAACCCTGTAACGCAGTGGTTCCCAAACTTACCTGGCTCACGACTCCCCGCAGCCTCTTCTTCCTGGCTCATGACTCCCCAGGTAGCTCCTCCTACCTGTTTTCCTGGATGCTGCCATCTTGGATCTCGTGAAATCTCACCCAACTCTCGTGAGATTTGGGTATCACCATCTTGGATCTCATGAAATCTCACAAGATCCAAGATGGTGGCACCGAAATATTGAAATCTCACAAAATCTCAAAACAAAACAACTAATGCATCATTAAAACCAATTTAAACCAATCACAATTAAAATTAAAAGTTAAAATAAACTTACAATTAAAAAATGGTACAGAGCAGATTAAAAGTAAAAATCCGAGTTGAGTATCCTAGCCTTTAAAATATCTAGAATTAGTGGTCAAAGGGTTTAAAGCATTTCTTTTACTTTATCAAATTATTCTCATTCCTTTACAGTCTGCCTTTTCTATTGATAGTTTACCAACATTATGTTGGAAATGAAAGCTATTGAAATGCCAACTGCTTTGCACTCTGCCTTTCATCCACATGGTGGTGGTACAGCCTTTTGAAAACACCTATATAACACACACACAGAGCATCAGCCCACTATCCACACAGCCCATCACCGGAGGCCACTTTGGCCGGCCACGTGGGCGTGGCACCCTGCCTCAGAGTTTGCAGTAGGGACCAGTTGCTGCTGGGTGAGGAAATGGATGGGTGGATTGAACAAAACGATTGAGCAAGTACGCAGTGTGGGTGGGGCACCCCCTTTACTCTGCCGCCTACACCCAGAGGTGGAACTTGGTTGGAGTGCGTGGAGCAGCAGCTCTGGGCGCAGGGGCGGGGGGCGTACTTACCCTCGCGATGCGTCGCCTCCGCTCCGGCCATCTTTGTTTCGGCCCTCCCTCCCTCCCTGGAGCCCTTTGGCTCCAAAATGACACCAAAACTGGCGGAGGGGGCATGTTTGGACGTCACGCAGGCCCGTCCTTGCTCCGGGCGCCTGGAGGGCTACCGTCATTTCTGCCTACACCATCTCAACACCTGTGGTGGCTGCTTTACCCAGCCTCATAGGCATGCCAGACAACCTTTAATTGGTCTTATTTGGATGCATGAAGTGTGCCACATTTGAGTACACACGTCTGTAGTACTGCCAGGAAAGCATGACCCAGTTTCCAGTAAGGTGACATGAAGAAGCTTTGCCTGGTTTTAATTTCTGGGAAAATTCTATGAGCAGCTTGCACACAGCACATTATTTATTAATTATTGATTATTAATTATTAATTAAAATGTTTCTATACCGCTTTTCTAAAATTCAAAGCGGTGTATAACAAAACCCATTAAGACCATCCACAATTAAAATTAAATATTAAAATATAATTACAATTAAAAGGAAGGAAGAGCGGAGGACTATTCCAAGTAGACCCAGAAAGAGTGAAGCGGCTGGGCCAAAGCCAATAGGACGTCCAGCTGTGGATGTGTCTGAGGTTGAAAGGAAAATCCAATGCTGCAAGGAGCAATACTGCTTAGGAACATGGAATGTGAGGACTATGAATCAAGGCAAGCTGGATGTGGTCAAAAATGAGATGATAAGATTGAACATTGACATCTTGGGAATCAGCGAACTAAAATGGACGGGCATGGGCGAATTTAAGTCAGGTGACCATCATATCTACTACTGTGGGCATGAATCCCTTAGAAGAAATGGAGTAGCCCTCATAGTCAATAAAAGAGTGGGAAAGGCAGTACTGGGGTGCAACCTCAAAAACGACAGAATGATTTCAGTTCGAATCCAAGGCAAACCATTCAACATTACAGTAATCCAAGTGTATGCCCCAACCACTGATGCCGAAGAAGATGAAGTTGACTGGTTCTATGAAGACCTACAACACCTTCTAGAACTAGCACCCAAAAAAGATGTCCTTTACATCATAGGAGACTGGAATGCTAAAGTAGGAAATCAAGAAATAAACGGAATAACAGGCAAGTTTGGCCTTGGAGCGCAAAATGAAGCAGGGCAAAGGCTAACGGAGTTCTGTCAAGAGAACGCGCTGGTCATAGCAAACACTCTTTTCCAACAACACAAGAGGCGACTCTACACATGGACATCACCAGATGGTCAATACCGAAACCAGATAGATTATGTGCTTTGCAGCCAAAGATGGAGAAGCTCTATACAGTCAGTAAAAACAAGACCTGGAGCTGACTGTGGCTCAGATCATGAGCTTCTTATTGCAAAATTCAGACTTAAACTGAAGAATGTAGGAAACACCACTAGACCAGTCAGATATGACCTAAACCATATCCCTTATGAGTATACAGTGGAGGTGAAGAATAGATTTAGGGCATTAGACCTGGTAGACAGAGTGCCTGAAGAACTATGGACGGAAGTTCGTAACATTGTACAGGAGGCAGCAACTAAAACCATCCCAAAGAAAAAGAAATGCAAGAAAGCAAAGTGGCTGTCAGATGAGGCTTTACAAATAGCTATGGAAAGAAGGAATGCAAAAAGCAAGGGTGAAAGGGAAAGATATAAACAACTGAATGCAGAGTTCCAGAGAATAGCAAGGAGAGATAAGAAGGCCTTCTTAAATGAACAATGCAAGGAAATCGAGGAAAACAACAGAATGGGGAGGACTAGAGATCTCTTCAAGAAAATTGGAGATATCAAGGGAACGTTTTGTGCAAAGATGGGCATGATAAAGGACAAAAAAGGCAGAGACCTAACAGAAGCAGAAGAGATTAAGAAGAGATGGCAAGAATACACAGAAGAACTATACAAGAAAGATCTTAATGTTCCTGATGACCACGCTGGTGTGGTCACTGACCCAGAGCCGGACATCCTAGAGAGTGAAGTCAAGTGGGCCTTAGGTAGCATTACTAACAACAAAGCTAGTGGAGATGATGATATCCCAGCTGAGCTACTTAAAATCCTAAATGATGATGCTGTGAAAGTGCTGCACTCAATATGCCAACAAATTTGGAAAACTCAGCAGTGGCCAAAGGATTGGAAAAGGTCAGTTTACGTTCCAATTCCAAAGAAGGGCAGTGCCAAAGAGTGTTCAAACTACCGTACAATTGCACTCATTTCGCATGCTAGCAAGGTTATGCTCAAAATCCTACAAGCTAGGCTTCAGCAGTACGTGGACCGAGAACTACCGGACGTACAAGCTGGGTTTCGAAGAGGCAGAGGAACTAGAGATCAAATTGCCAACATGCGGTGGATCATGGAGAAAGCACGAGAGTTCCAAAAAAACACCTACTTCTGCTTCATTGACTACGCAAAAGCCTTTGATTGTGTGGATCACAACAAACTGTGGCAAATTCTTAAAGAGATGGGGGTACCAGACCACCTTACCTGTCTCCTGAGAAACCTGTATGCGGGTCAAGAAGCAACAGTTCGAACTGGCCATGGAACAACTGATTGGTTCAAAATTGGGAAGGGAGTACGACAAGGCTGTATATTGTCACCCTGCTTATTTAACTTATATGCAGAGTACATTATGAGAAATGCAGGGCTGAATGAATCACAAGCCGGAATCAAGATTGCCGGGAGAAATATCAACAACCTCAGATATGCAGACGATACCACCCTAATGGCAGAAAGTGAAGAAGAACTAAAGAGCCTCTTGATGAGAGTGAAAGAGGAGAGTGCAAAAGTTGGCTTGAAACTCAACATTAATAAAACTAAGATCATGGCATCTGGTCCCATCAATTCCTGGCAAATAGAAGGGGCAGAAATGGAAGCAGTAACAGATTTTACTTTTTTGGGTTCCAAGATCACTGCAGACGGAGACAGCAGCCATGAAATTAAAAGACGCTTACTCCTTGGAAGGAAAGCTATGGCAAACTTAGACAGCATAATAAAAAGCAGAGATATCACCATGCCAACAAAAGTTCGTATAGTCAGGGCGATGGTGTTCCCAGTAGCAATGTATGGTTGCGAGAGTTGGACCATAAAGAAGGCTGAGCGCCGAAGAATAGATGCTTTTGAACTGTGGTGCTGGAGAAGACTCCTGAGAGTCCCTTGGACTGCTAGGAGATCAAATCAGTCAATTCTAAATGAAATCAAGCCTGACTATTCCCTGGAAGGACAGGTACTAAGGCTGAAACTCAAATATTTTGGCCACCTAATGCGAAGAGAGGAGTCTCTGGAGAAGACTCTGATGCTGGGAAAGATTGAAGGCAAAAGGAGAAGGGGAAGGCCAAGGATGAGATGGTTAGACAGCATCACCGATGCAACGAACATGAAAATGAGCGAACTCAGGAAGATAGTGGAGGACAGGAAGGCCTGGCGGGATATGGTTCATGGGATCACGAAGGGTCGGACACGACTTAACGACTGAACAACAACAACAATTAAAAGAGAGTACAGAGCAGATTAAAATGGAAAAACAAACATGTCGCAGCAGCAAAAGTAAAAAGTGTCCCAAGATAGCTCCAAGGTAGTTCCTCCTTCCTCAGATGCCAGACGGAACAAATAGGTCTTTAAACCCCGCCGAAAACCATGTAGCAAGGGGGCTGTCTTCAGTTCCTCTGGCAACCGATTCCAGAGGCATCGTGCCACAATGGAGAAGGCCCTACACCTTACCACCATCCCACTGGCTTCTGATGGCGGTGGTATCCTAAGAAGGGCCTTCCCAGAAGATCTTAGGGGACAAACAGGATTGAAGCCTTGTCAAAAGCCACATCTTGGGAGCTTCTGGACTTGGAGTACATGAAGTTGTTAGCGACAGAAAAGAAGGTTCCCCAACCTGAGCTGCCCTCACCAACTCCATGGCTCAACTCAAATGAGGAATCGCTGCTGATGGAGCAAATGACCTCCAGAGCTAGGCTACCACATCCTTGTTAGGACTCAAAACAACAGCAACCTTTAGGGCCAGAATGAGCCGTCAAGGGCCATCAAGTTACAAAAGAAGGTTCCTTGATGAGCTGTCCCATCAAAGATTTCTATGGGAGAAAAAGTGACATAATGCTGGGTCAGGAACCCCACATGTCTTTCATTCACTTCTTGACTGTTTTGCCCGTGTTGTGATCATGCATCTGAGCCACCAGTGCGGCATGAAGCATTCCAGCCACTATCCCAAAATGTTTACTCAGAAGTAAATCCCACTGAGTTCAGTGAAGCTTACTCCTAGGTAAGTATGCACAGGCTATCAGCTAGTTAAGAAATGTCTGTTCCAGCATCAGACAGTGTGGGGCAAATCACACACACTCCATCTTAAAATTGTTAACAACAAAAAATGCAATAAACTTTGAGTCCTTAAATCCATGCTCCTACTTCCTCTTTGCTCTAGTGACCAAAACATAGGAAGTGATACACCTATTCGTATTCAGACTGGGGTTCCTTGCTTCACTGGAGAAGATACTTGAGCATTTCTATAGCAAGGGTCAGGTTATAGGAATTATAATCTTGTTGGACAATGGGATTGAGGAAGCAGTTGTATGCTGGCTAATGCAGTTACATTGAACTATTTAGCTATTAGGTGCTGGAGAAGACTCCTGAGAGTCCCTTGGACTGCTAGGAGATCAAATCAGTCAATCCTAAATGAAATCAACCCTGACTGTTCCCTGGAAGGACAGGTACTGAGGCTGAAGCTCAAATATTTTGGCCACCTAATGCGAAGAGAGGAGTCTCTGGAGAAGACTCTGATGCTGGGAAAGATTGAAGGCAAAAGGAGAAGGGGAAGGCAAAGGATGAGATGGTTAGACAGCATCACCGATGCAACGAACATGAAAATGAGCGAACTCAGGAAGATAGTGGAGGACAGGAAGGCCTGGCGGGATATGGTTCATGGGATCACGAAGGGTCGGACACGACTTAACGACTGAACAACAACATTTAGCTATTTAGATGGCATAAGTCCGAGGAGGCCGTTTAATGGCTGTGCTGGTCCAAGAACGGGATGTGATATGGTGGCTGCCATTCCTTCCCCTTCCCCGGGCCGGCCAACCTCCCTTGCCACCCAGAATGCCCCCACACCTTCCGGCGCTTCCCTTACCTGTATCCAGTGGCTGTAGGGACAATCCGGTGGTGGAGTAAGGGCTGCCGGCCTCCGCGCCGGCCACCCTTACTCTAAAGTTGTCGAAAATGTGCTTTATGGCACATTTGCGAAATTCAGAACGGCGGAGCGCGTGCTCCGCTGTTCTAAAGATAGTGTCGATTGCGTTGCCCATCAAGCAACTCCGGAGAGCGGCTATCAACAATACCATTGGTTTGATCCTGTCTATTTTCAGCCCTTCTGAATGCAGTCAGGGCAGTGGATATTGGCTAAGTTCTGCTAAAGGATACAACCCACATCTTTCCCCTGCAGTCTAAGGTGGCTTGAAGTGATTCAGTCCATTTTACCACCACATAACTCTACTACTTCCTTCATGTTTCATTTTGCTGCATACATAAGCCAGATCGTTTCCAGGGTGCTTTACAAAGCAAGACTGAACTCCTATGCAGGGTTCCAAGGGAATAAGTCCTTTTGAGCACAGTAGAACATACATGTGCCAGCTTTCACTACAGGTATGTTACTGCATTTCCAGAATAATATAACAATGTGAATAAATAAATGTGCACACACACACACACACACACACACACACACACACACACACACACACACACACACCCTCTAACTTTCCTTTCTGCAGCTGACTAAATGCAATTCAGTTGTTAGAAACCCTGACATTATTTTAGCGACTATATGTACATTTATCTACTGTCAGATGATATTTTTCATACTCTATTTATGTATTCTGCTTTTGTTATGTCTGTTAAATTACATCAAGAAGAGATTTAGAATGAATGACAATAAGGTACCAGACATCTGTTGTTGTTTTTCACTCAAAGGCATTTTTCTAACCTCAGCTTTTTAAAAATCCTGAGCCGTCCTTCTACAAAGCAAAGAAGCACAAAAGTGATATTCCTCAGAGGATTTTTTATACCCCGCAAAGCATAGATTGAGATTGTGAATGAATTAGTCTGTGATTACACTTCAATGAATTCAGAGTAGAAGTAAAAGGATTTTCCTCTCCTCTGTGGATTGTGTGATTGAAAATGTGTGTCTGAGAAACTCTGGCCACTGGCTGCTAGAACAGGGCAGAGTCAATCTGAACGTTGTTATTTGGAGAGCGTTTCTTCTTTTTTAGTGACTTTTTTGCTAGGAGGGCTCATCCACACAATCATTTGGCCTCTGGCAGGCTCACATTAATGCTCTTCTCATGTTAAAATTTGCCTGCCTCTTTCGACAAGAGAAAATGGCAGTGTGAGAGTTGTAATACAGGGTCTGATCAGCTGGGCATGCTAGTGCAAACAACCAAAACAGTGACAATGTAATGGCAAGTGAGTGGCCATGAGATACAGGTATCATGTTGTCTTGAGTGCTCCCTGAGGCATCTGGTGAGCCACTGTGAGATACAGAAAGCTGGACTAGATGGGCCTTTGGCCTGACCCAGCAAGGCTCTTCTTATGCTTTTAATGAGAATAAATGCAATATAAAAAAGGTAAAGGTATCCCTTGATATTTAAGTCCAGTCGTGTCTGACTCTAGGGTGCAGTGCTCATCCCTGTTATGAAGCCAAAGAGCCAGCACTGTCCGAAGACACTTGTGTGGTCATGTGGCCAGCATGACTCTCCTTGCCACAGCGCAAAGCATTGACTGGGACACAGAATGTTGTTTACCTTCCCGTAAGTAGTACCAATTTAGTTACTCGCATTAACATGCTTTCGAGCTGCTAGGTTGGCATCAGCTGGGCCGAGCGATGAGAGCTCACCCCATTGCGCAGATTTGAACTGCTGACTTTTTGATCGAAAGCTCATGGTTCAGTGGTTTAACCCACTGCGCCACCCTGTGGCCCACCCAAATGCAATATAGTGTATATTTATTAAAGAATTCATTACCTCCTTAGTCCTGTCAGTTTGTTTTTCAAATGTGCCAGTAAGGCCCAGCCTCATGCCAGTGTGCTTGTCAACCACACCCTAATTTTTCCATGTATATAGCATTTGACAGCAGAGATAACCAATGTTCCCAGGTAGAAATTCTCCCCCGATTAATGCTACGTGCCCATTGTTCATCATGGGGAGGATATCTCCCCAGGTATGGTGTCAGTTTCTGTAGACAACTGCTGTATACACAGAGAGGGATGCATGGCTTCTTAGCACATCAGCATAGGGCCAATGCTTTTTGGTGCTCCCATAGGTGTCGTACCTGGATACATCTGCAGTTTGAAGACTAGCCAGAGTTCTTGTCTCTCAGTGCAATCCTGTGCAAGTGATCCGCTGGGCGGCCCAGGCCGCCCGTTGGATCCTGAGCTCTGCCGTGGGTGGGCACCCCATGGCGGAAAGTCTACTCGGGGAAGGGTACGCTCATCCCCTTCCCCAGGTGTAACTGGCGCTGGAGCCGATCGGCCTCCTTGGAATTCCACCAGCGAAATCACTGGCGGAAGTCGGAAGAGGCCATGTAATGGCATAGGTGATCAGCAGGGTGTGGAATATGGCCGAAGCCATCCCCTGCCCCCTCCCCGATTGGCTGGGCCTACGGCCGGCCTCTGTTCCCGGCCGATCCGCACCCCTGCCCGTTGGATCCTTACCTGGGTCTGGTGGCAGGCGGGCAAGTCCTCCATCAGCAGAGCAGGGGAGGCCGGCCTTGCGCCAGTCATCCCTACCCAAAAGTAGATGCAGGGCACCTTCAGCCAGCGGAACGCTCATTTCACCAGTCAAATTTACAATAGGATTGGGCTGCCTGTCTTATAAGATTGCCTGTGGCATGTAACCTTTTGTTTCACATGTTCTGGATGTTCTCCACCAGAGGTATCTTGTGACTCAAAAACAAGCAATTAATGGGAATTAATTAGATCACCAGCTCAGCAGTTTTAGAATTACCTTCCTAAGGACTACCACCTTCCAAATAACTGTGAAGAAGCCCATATTGGATCAATCTAGCAAGGGGAAAATGCTGGTGAAATGTAATCTGGATTGTATACAAGAAATTAGTACTCCACCATGGAAAAAGTGTTTTGTATCTTGGCACTCAGATTTATTTTCAGTCTATTTATAGTCTCTAAAGCCAGTGTGGTCAAGTGGATAGTGTTGATTTTTAATCTGGTTTTAAATCCTTTTCCTTCCAGTTTTTGATTCAGTGGATGAAATCCATTTGAGATATCATATCTCTCTGTCTTGGTTCCCCCTCCCTTAAATAGGAATAATAGGGAGATTCTTCACATAATTTTTGAGAGTGTGATTACGATTGGATGGCGATCCAATGGTATGGTGTAAATAATGGACCACCTATTTGCTCACTGACCTGATATTCTAATAATGCTATCCATTATAGCTTAAATTGGGAGCCTTCTCCCAGGAAAAGATACTTCTGCTGGATCACTTTCAAAAGGGGTATGAAACAAAGTCTACATACTATAGGTGCTTGTATTCATAACTGGTGAACTGGAAAGAAGGGGTCATGCAATAAATTGTGTTTGTCCTCACCGTCTATGGAAATTGCCCCCCTCCCAAGATTGCAAAACCTACCCTCCTGCCTCAATTCAGCAAACAAAACAGAATGTAGAAGGGGGAGTGTGGTTTCAGATTAGTAACAACCTCTCTTTTACACCTGATTGACTCAGCATGCCTATTGATTTTCAGCCAAATGTGAGAATGGATCAAAGTGGCTAAGCTAAAATAGGAGGCTACTATATTTTCTCAACCATGCAGCAAATCCTATTAAAAGATATTCTTCTTCACACAGAACAGAACTGGTATGGGCTGCCTGAAGTCTGGCCTGAATTCCAGTCTGGAGATTTGTCTGTCTGTGCACAATTGACTGAGCATGACAGTTCATGCAGATATTTTGAGTTAAGTTTCCAGTTCCAGTGTAGCCCATTGGGGAAAATAATAGACATAGACACATACTAAGGTCATCTAATGCAGCAGGTAATGAGGGAGAAACAATGATAATGTTTCCTATGCTGTGGGTAACTATTATCTTATATCATCCTTGGTACTATCCTCATCGTGAAAATCTCATAACGTGACTCTGATTTCAATGCGATGTAGAATAAGGCTGTTGAAAATCCATGCTGTTTCTCAAATGTACACTTTTCTCCCTTAGAACTAAAGATGTTGCAAGCATTCTACCAGGTGCTAGAAAAAGTATTATTATTATTATTATTATTATTATTATTATTATTATTATTATTATTATTATTAACAGTATTTATATACTGCTTTTCAACAAAAAGTTCACAAAGCGGTTTACAAACAAAATCAAATGATTAAATGGCTCCCTGTCCCAAAAGAGCTCACAATCTTAAAAAAAAAAAAAAGCAGAACACCAACAGCCACTAGAAAAGACACTCTGCTGGGGTGAAAGGGGGGCAGTTACTCTCCCCCTTCTAAATATAAGAGGAACACCAATTGAAAAAGTGCCTCTTGCCCAGTTAGCAGGGAATTTCACTGTTGGACTGCTTGTGAACATAATCAAAAGGAGCATGAATATGAGCGACAAAAGTTCGAACCTTTGAATGAAATCAGCCACTTGTAAAACTTCTACTTCATTCAAACTTTTGTGATTCATTTATTTATTTACCACACATGATTTATTTATTTACGATTTAGCCTTCGATGAGAGGGATCTTTGTTTCGATCTTTGAGCCAAGCCTTTGAGAGAGAACAAATTGTTGGTGCACAAAGGCTTGAATGTTTGCAAGCATTCACTTGGAATGCTTGCAGAAGTCTGACAATTTCTGGTTGAATATGGGGGTGCCTGTGCACTCCTATTCTAGCAGCCTAATCCTAACTTGCTCCCCATGCGCTGATGCAGCCACACCAATGCAGTGTGTGCTGCATCCAGGGAGGGGGGAGTTTCAAGCTGCGAAGGTCTCTTCAAGGTAAGGGAACAAATGATCTCCTGTCTAGGGGTGAGCCCTCGCTGCCCTACTAGACCTACTCAGACCTGCACCAGCTATATAGCTGTCTCAAGTCTGAGTGGACCCAGGAAGGTGGATCGAGACCGGGAAGGGGGATAGGATATCAGCAGCCAGTGATGTTTCTACGACTGCCCCCCCCCCCACGCTGGAAGTGACGTAACGGCTGCAGCCGTTATTCACCACACAGAGGCACAGGGCAGACGGGAGGGCCAAACACACCGATGGCGCTCCTCACTCACCCCGGCGAACGGAATACTCCACCCCGCTGCCGGCCACCGTGACACACACACCCCGCCTGCCACCTGGGGCCCGATCCTGCTGCCCAGGGGCCCACCGCCCTAAGGCCTCCTCCACTGACGACACCACTGTCAGCAGCACCACTGCTGCAGAAACCTTCCCTTTCCCTGCCTTGATCTGCCCTCCTCCCTATCCCAATTTCTGCCCCATTCCTCCCTGCCATTCCTCCCGTTCCCTGTCCCCCCCACCTCTTGTCCACTCCCTGCACTGACCTATCTGCACTAGATCATATTGGGAAGTCGCTGGTGTGCAGACCCGGCCAATCACTGCTTGCAGGTGCAGCCAGGCCGTGCTAAATGGCATGTCACATTTTGCAACAGCCATAAGACCTTACACTTCCAGAACACCTGTTCTGGCAGTGTGAGGACCTGTTAGGATTGGACCATTAGGATTGGACTGTAGGGCTCTGCTTTAGCCATCACTTACCCATGAAACATAACAACGAATCACCGCAAGTCTTTAGGATAGGATAAATGTTAGCTGGACCCATGGGACTGTTTCTGACGTTGTGTTTTGAGAACCGCATGTCAAAGTTGCTGTATCTATCAAATGCATGTTCTTTTGCATAGTACCGGTAATTGCCATGCTATATAATTCAGTGCATAAGGCCACATGCCCAATGACAATGAAAATAATCCTATATTTATTCCTCTCTGTGGTGAATTATCTAAGTTGTGCCTCAAATACTTTCATTGGGAAGCATGTTCCACTCCAGCAGAGCATGATTTCATGGCAATGTGCTTAGGAGTGTAGCTTCATACATAGATTGCTTTCTAAATTTAAAGGATATAAATTAGCACAGAGTTAGCAGCACTGGAGACCACTGACTTAATGTAAATATGCCTAAAGATGTGGGACAGTGACATTTGTGTTTAAGGGATTATATTACACTATTTATTTTCCTCTGTGTTCCCTTTCAGTTGCTACACTCATGTTCCTGGACAATAGTGTAGTTTCTTCAACACTTTGTTAAACGTCCAAAACATGTTGGTGTCTGTGGCAAATCCAGGAGGTGGTGCCCTCTCCCCAATTATGTGTATCTGGTCCTCTCTAACATACAGATCTATATTGCTATGCTGGAACACACATTAAAATCATTGGTCTGCACTGGACTGGTTTGGTTGTCCTGGCTCAGACGATACACCAAACCATTCCCTGAAATGCATAGGGGAAAAGTCTGAGCATGCATGTTTCCCCTACCCATCACACTATCACACCACTGCCTAATCACATGGGACGGTTCATCCAAAACACCCCTGAAAACTTGCTTTTTATATTACATTAAAATAATATTCAAACTGTGTGTTAGAGGCAGTTCAGATGAACCATTAATGCAACCAATGGCCCAATCCTATGGACCTTTCTCGACAATGTATTTCCCAATATGCTGTCTTAAAAGGTGCAGTAATGGCGGAAATGCTCATGCCACTGCTAGACCAGTTGTAGCCGCTGCTACAAAGCGGTGGCAACTCTGCACGCCTGACACCGCAGAATCACTGATTCCAGTAAGCGGTGTTGTGTGTGTGTGTGTGTGTGTGTGTGTGTGTGTGTGTGTGTGTGTGTGTGACAGACAGACAGACAGACAGACTTGGGCAGGGAGGGGGAGGGCAGGGGAATTTCGGAGTGGAGAGCAGGGAGGGGGAGGACAGGGGCAGTTCGGGGGAGGGAGGAGGTGGATCCTGGCAGCAGTGACTTGCATCTGGATCCTATTCCTTCTTTCACAGTCTGTCCTTCCCCTTTCCTCTCCCCAAACTTACACAAGCTCCAAAGCTGGCGTGGGTCTGAGGAGACACATCGGTGGCCAGAAGGTCTAGTGGAGTTAAGTAAAGAAGTGTTTTACTTACCCCCCATTTTGCCTTTTGGTTGCCTCTCTATAGCATGCAGCATAGCGGCTTCGTTCTATGGACTAGTGGGGGGGGAGTAGAATTGGGTTGTAAACGATAGTGCTCTGGGTTGAGGGGATAGACATGCCCATTCATCTCTCCCTGAATTTAGTGGTTGGAGCAGAGAATTGTCCACCTCAGCCCAGAACGGTTGTTCTTCTCCATTGTTTCAACGCACACCAAAAATCAGTATTATACCTCAAAGTCATGCAGAGTGTAAAGAGGTATACAAAGGATCATTTTTAAAATTTAGTTCTAAAAAATAAACATCAAATAAACACTACCACTTCACAGCAACTCATGGGGTGGCTGTGCATAAAATAGGTTTAAGCATCATTATTTAGCATGTTATTTATATGCACGGGGAAGGGAAGAGAGTAGTACTATTAACTTCATGAACTTTTATTTAAGGAAAGTGTTCAGTAAGTACTATCTGGTATATGCATGGTTGTCGTGGAAGAAGAAAAAAGACCCAACACTCAAGTTTCTATCATGGCTACTCAGTAGTAGTTAAGCTTCTGTGGAAGGACAAGCAAGGTAAAGAAGATCTTCCTTGAACTCTCCCTTGGGAAGAAGGTAAGAATGGAAAGAGGCAATTATAGATGACCTTGCTCTGGTCAGCAAACACATGCTGCTTGAATCAATACCTGGCATAGCAAGGACTTACAGTGGGGACATTTGCTGCTCATCAAATTCTGTGTATATTACTGAGTTTGGGTCGAGGGCTAAGAGATTGAATAGAACCTCTTAAATCTTATTTGATTATGTTTTTTTAAAACTTCATTGTGGCCCGCTAACTAGAAAAGTAACTTTTCATTTACAAAAGTTTTTAAATCCTATAGATGGAGCACAGTGCTCTCTTGTGCACCGTTATAGATATTTGGTGCATGATCCAAAGAGAGAAAGTTTAAATAAAATCCAAGTAACTGTAATTAATCTTCCCAGTAAGTATTCAGTCTCTCTCTCTCTCTCTCTCTCTCTCTCTCTCTCTCTCTCTCTCTCTCTCTCTTTCACACACACACACACACACACACACACACACACACACACACACACACAGAGAGAGAGAGAGAGAGAGAGAGAGAGAGAGAGAGATGGCAATCCTTACCAATTTATTCTAGATGAACTCCGTTGATTTCAGTTAAATGCTTCTGGAGTACGTTGGAGAACTCCGTACTGAGAGATCGAAGATGGTGCCCCCCCCCCAAGAACAGGTAGGAGGAGCTACCAGGGACATCTCAGGAACATTTTTCTGGCTTGCGGCGCGGGTAAGCGCCCGCCCGTACTACAACCCGGGGAAAATCCTCTTTAGCAGCTGTACCTTATCAGCTGCTGATCAGCTGCTGGCCTGCAGTCCGCATACCCCTAGGGGTAGCCGTACCACAAGTTGGGAATACCTGCTATACACTTTCCTGGGAGAAAATCCTATTGGACACAGTGGGACTTACTTCTGAGTAGGCATGCATAGGATTGTGTTGCTAAAATAGTGAACAGAATCATGAAACATGAAAACTACAGGCATTTTCTTCACTATAAAATAAATACACATGTTCTTGGCCACTTCACGACTGAACTGAAATATATATGGTAGGGAAAGTAAGGAGTCACCTTGTTCTCAATTTGAAATTTTGTTTGTTTAACAACTCTTGTTTTATTACTCTTTAAAATACCAGGAAGGCAATTTTTCTCTAATAATGTGAATCAACAGGAGATGCCTCTTTCATAACAGAACTCAATTCCATTGTTTGCACAATCTCATCATGTTGAAGATCTCTATGATTACATCACCTGAGTGAGATTATAATTTTTCCTTGCTAAACTACAATACCTAGTGCACACTGTGGATGAGTGCAATCTATGATTTAATAGCCTGAGATAACAGGATAAAACAGAAATCTTCTCTAATGAAAAAATAATTCTGACTGTATATATGGACTATTTGGAGTTTCAGAGCATTGTCCTCCATAAATACTTTATATCCTTCTTTTGAGATTGGGAAACAGTTATGACATAGAAAATCTCTTCTTCAATGCACTTTACAAATCTATTAACTTCAGGCTGCAAAGACTGATTCAGACAAGCGATGTAGTCATTTTATATGTGTTTGCAATTTGGATGGCCAGCTGGAAAGGATTACATTCTGTTTGATATAACTGTGTCCATTTACATGTGGTTAGTCACACTGAAAATCAATGGGCTTAAGCATATACAATTGAATTCGTATGTGTGCATGTTTGACAATTATGAAAAACTGGCATTGTGTTTCACAGCCTGCCAACTTATTTACTGGAGGAAAAAAAATCCCTGTTAATACATGAGATGGAAAGAAAGTGACAAACTTTGATATTGCAATGTATTTTATTGTGTTCCTCTGGCCTCTGCGTATTTCCTGTTTCATCTGCAGTTCCCTTGTGTCACAGTCCATGCCACTTCTGAGGGTCCCCAGCGTGTTTTTTTTTGGGGGGGGGGTCCTGAAGTGGTGAGGAGGTGCAAGTCAGTAAGCCACCTGTTGTAAAAATGAATTCAAACTTGCATACACATGTGTATGGGAAGAATGAAATCAAGGCTGCAATCCTGTCCACACGTACCTGGGAGTAATCCCCATCAACTATTATAGGACTTACTTCTGAGTAGATATGCATAGGATTGGGCTCCAAGAGGTAGAGCAGGGTTTCTCAAAGTGGTGGGTCACAACCCACTATGCCAGCTGAAAGCTGGCGCCACCCCCTGAAGGAGCGTTTCTACCCTGCAATGTCGGCGCTCTGGGATTGTGCCGCCGCCGAGAACAAAAGGAGTCTTCTTGTACAAACCAGTGGGACATGCAACCCTCTGGAGGGTGCGGGGAGCCGCAACCCCCCCTGTGCGAGCCTCCCCAAGCCTCAGAACGGTTCCCCAAAGTGATTGAAGTTTACTTCTGGGTTTGCTGAATCTGGAAGTGGGCTTCAATGACCTTAGGGAGCTGTTCTGAGGTTTGTGAGGCCTGCAGGGCCCCCGCGTACCCTCTGGAGAGTGGTGCAACCCCTGGTATGTACAAAAAGACTCCTTATGTCCTCGGTGGTGACTCAATCCTGGAGTGCCATCGCCGCCATTCCCCCCCCCCACAGCTACTTACAGGGGAGTAAACCCCTCTGTAGAACTTTGAGAATGACTGAGGTAGAGTATTGTCCGTAATTGCTTGTTAGCTCTACCCAGCTTGAAAACCAAGCTCACCTGAGATCACTTAAGCTTTTTCTGTTTTTGTTGACTCCAACTTCCCAGCAATCCATGTATAACAGAATTAACAGATGTGCAAGAATCTTGGTACAAGAATCAAGGGCCTCTCTATGAGTAGAGGCCACAATACATCTTATGGCCCAATCCTGCTTCGCAATTGCAATACTGTATTAGGTAAAGGTAAAGGTATCCCTTGACAATTAAGTCCAGTCGTGTCCGACTCTAGGGAGCGGTGCTCATCTCCGTTTCAAAGCCGAAGAGCCAGCGCTGTCCGAAGACGTTTCCATGGTCATGTGGCCGGCATGACTCAACACCGAGGCGCATGGAACGCTGTTACCGTTCCGCTGATGCGGTACCTATTAATCTACTTGCAATTTCTTGCTTTCGAACTGCTAGGTTGGCAGGAGCTGTTGCACGGATTCGAACTGCCGACCTTTTTGATCGACAGCTCATGGTTCAGTGGTTTAACCCACTGCGCCACCTGCTGGCTCAATCCTGTAATAGCTGTTATTAAATTTGTAATCTTTCACACAAACACACACACACACACTCACACTCACACTCACAATCACAATCACAATTCAAATCAGCCTGATAAACTCCAACACCTAGTATATTTTGTTTGAAAGCAGAAGGATGAGTTAAAACTTCAAAGGTGTGAAATTATCATTGCCCTTTGAAGTAGTAGTTTACATTTAAACTTAAGGATTAGAAGGTGACCAAGAGTTACTTCTCTCACATTTGTCAGTTTAACTAATCCTGTCTTTTCATTTAGAAATTGTCACAGATGTCTGAAATTGTTAAAATTTAAATTTTTTTTATCTCCTGTCTGCAGAATGTTCATTTGCATAAATTGGTTCATTTCTAGCACAATGTAGCAATAAAATAAGTTCTAAAGAACCCATTTAAATACTTAAAAGAGATTGAAAAGAAACTCTTTAGTAGAAAGGCAATGAAGTTTCAGAAGCAGAACACCATAGTTCAGCTCCCTAGCATTCAATCTACTCCTTTAGATGTATGCTCTTGATATTACCAATGAACTTGAAAAATAGCAATTATTAAAAAATACAATTGTCAGAAATGGGGTTGAATGCAGAATTTGATTAATCACGTCAAGAATTGTAGCTTGCTTGACAAACAGATAAGGCTGTGCTAAATGGTTCCACATCAAAGCACCAAGCACAGTAAAAGCTGAATACAAATACAGTAGGGATTCCAAGGGTATTTCACCAGCATTAATAATCCTACTTTGGAGGACTTAAGGATATGCTGGTAAAATTTCCTTTGGAGGGGTAGTCCTTCGTATCCCATTGACTCCATTCCTTTGCTCTTCTGCATTTCTTCCCAGGGTTCACATTTCTGAAACGCTTGCATGGAAAGAAGAGGTGCAAACATACTCACAAGTGCTTCATGTCAATTAAAATGTATTTTTGTTGTGATGCCAAAGCCGATTCTTTGAAGCTGGAACATGTTCTGAGACCATATTGAAACTGTCAGCTTTCTGAAAATAGTTGATGCATTGTGAGAATTTAATAGTCCTAATGTTTACATAACGCAATATGTTGCATTTTAGACGTTCCAGGTTAGAATTTGGATGCGTGGGCCACAGGGATTCCTTCGAATGAAAGATATGGCATTGCTTTCGCACAGGAAGGATTTCACTTGAGCCATTGTGTCTCACCAGACCTCATCCTGTGTGCTCAGGCCCCTGACCCTCATATGCTTTTTTGACCAAATGCTTTTTTTTTAGTTTGGCATATTGTTTCAGCCCTGCTGACCCCAGCCCTGGAAGGCAGGCCAGTGTTATTTTATGCCCATATTGAAGACGGAGAAGCGGGCAGCCCAATCCTAACTAAACTCCTGCGTGGTGGTACAGCAGTGCAGGCATGGGCTGCATTGCATCCCACAGGGGAGTTTTGTATGCTGGAGGTCTCCTTGGGGTAAGGGAACATTTGTCCCCATGCCCCAGGGTAATCCCCAGCAGAGGCAGCAGGTCAACTCGGACCTGTACCAGCAATATCGCTGGTGCAAGTTTGCATTGATCCATGCAAGTGGGTCGGGCTCATGGGGGGGGGGGGCTGGATATGTAGGCTTACCAGATCTCCAACCGGGACAGAGTGCTAGACCTTTAGGAGAAGGAATGTGGACAGGTGTAGCTTGTTAAACTCTTAGAGCACAATCCTATGCACACTTACCCAGGAGTATGTCCCATTGAACTCAATAGGACTTACTTCTAAGTAGACATGCCTAGGATTCTGCTCTAAAGTTTAACAAGCTACACCTGCCCACATTCCTTCTCCTAAAGGTCTAGCACTCTGTCCCGGTTGGAGATCTGGTAAGCCTATGGATATGGCATGTGCAGTCACCGCCCATTCTTCCCCCTCACGGACCCATCCTCCCGTCGTCTCCTTGCCCCATTCAGCCCCATCCCCTCCACCCCATTCCGCCCCCTGCACAGGCTTACCTGGTCCAGCGGGCATCCCTGCAGCCAGCCACTGCACCAGCAGGAAGGCTCTGGCCTTCCTACTGGTGTGCCTGGAACTAACACTGTCGCAAAGCGCTTTAGGGCTCAGTCCAGCCCAACTCAGCCCAACTCGGGCACAGTTGAGGCCCAATTGTGGCACAATTGGGGCCTAAAATAGGACCGAGTTAGGCTGCAACTGTGCCTGAGTTAGCCAGGAGGCAAGAGCAGTGGGCCAGGATCGAGGCAAAACTTACCGCAGAGGCAGGCAGGCTCTTGTGGGGAGGTGTCAGTCTTGTGGAAGCGAAGAGCCCCCTCCTGAGCTCGTCTGTGTGCACCTACCACAGCTGCTGCAGCATTCGCAGCAGAGGGGCAGCCACAGGCGGGCCTGCAGGCACTGCGCGTTTGACAGTCAGAAGAAGGGCAGAGGTTGTGCCAGTGCCAGCTGCCCCAGGGCACCCTGTGCATTAGCCACCTGCTGCAGGGGGGAGTGCCACTGCCCTCCCTCCTGCAGACTGCGATGCCACCCCCAAGCCACGGTGAGGCTGCACGTGGGAGTCATGAGGGGGTGAGCGGGGGAGAGAAGGGAAGGAGGGGGTGGGACCGGCACACACAAGGGGGGTCTCATGAGGTCTGCAACCGCCTCTGCCATGACATGCCCGTGTGCTGCCTGAAGCCCTGGGCCTCCAGGGCCGTGGCAATGCCCACAAAGAAGGTATCCCGGCGTCCCTTCTGCTCTGTGCCCTGTCCAAGACCGAGAGATGCCTTGGGCTTGTCTGCTGCGAGCGGGAAGGGCTCACGCAGCTCAACACACCCCCAGATGGGGCAACATTGGCACGTCGCGGCAGGCGCTCTGGTGGGGTGGAGGGTGGCCAGCTTCCGTCATCAGGGAGTGGGAGGGGAGGCAGACACACAGACAGGCAGACAGTGGGTGCTGGGGAGGGGCACGGGTGGGTCAGAGACAGACAGACAACAAGGCTGGTGGGAGAGGGATACAGGGAGAGGGGTCTGCAGAGACCAATAGGGACACAGGGGTCACTTCGCAGATGGAGGCAATGCAGGAACGGGTGCCTCTTATGCAGACTGACCGAGGGCAGAACGGACGCCATTGACGGGCGGACCTTGGGCAGAACAGACGCCACTGATGGGCAGACCTTGGGAAGAACAAACGCCATTGACAGGCAGACCGAGGGCGGAAACGGACGCCGTTGACGGGCGGACTGAGGGCGGGTGAGAGCCCCGGTTGCCGAAAGGGCTCTTCACGGACGTGGCGGACGCGAGCAGATCCAGGATGGGCGCCATGTCGCCTGTCAGTGTTTGCCTGCCTGAGAGGCCCCCCAACTCCCCACTCCCCTCTGAGGCCTGAGGGACTGGCAGCCACCCTGCTGTGGTCTCCCTGGTAAAGCAGTGGCAGTCCCTGGATGGGAGTCATGCAGGGGCTTGTGTGCTGGGCGCTGTCTCTGGGTGTGGGGGGCAATGCTTGTGAAACACTGGGGACCTGTTGTTCAAGGGGCCTTTGCCCAAGGGGCAGCTTTATTGTTCTGGAACATTGGCAGAGATGGCCAGGCGAGGCTGCCAGGGGTAGGCACAGCAGCCACTCAGAACGTAGCAGCAGCAGCAGGCGTGCCCCATGGGCCTGGAGATGCAGGCTCTTCCCCTGTGGAACCACAGCCTGCACCAGGGAAAGGGGAGGGACAGCAGCTAGGCAGCCAGGGAGGTGGAGCGGCAGCAGCACCAGCAGCTGAGGAGGGTTGCAGGGCAGGCTCCAGGACCTCTGGCAGCATCGAGGCAGAGGACCGTGGGGCAACCAGACTGCAGGCCCAGGGGTGCTCCCAGGAAGGTAGGTGGTAGTGGACATTCCTGGGGAGACGGAAACACGGGGGTGTTCCATGGCAGCTGGTGTGTGATAGCAATCGCCATTGAAGACATGCCAGTGTGCCGGTTGCAAAGGCCTGCAGGGAGAGAAATAAAACACAGGTGAGAGGTGTGAGACACATAGCATGGTCTGTGGTCCTTCCCTGGGTGTAAGGTGAGCATGATCCTGTAAAGAGAAAGGGTCAAAAAGAGAGAAGACAACACAACTTGTGGGTCACAACCATGGCAAACCTAGCAATACTGACCTGTCAGTAGACCCTGTGGAGAAAAGGGGGGGGGGAACAGCTGGTGTCTACGTAAGGCTAACGGTTCCACACTTGTGGCATTGTGTGCTCACATGACTACAGGCAGCAATCCGACACAACAGTGGTAAAGAGGCATGTATCCGATATATCATGGCAGGCTATGCAGGCAGCTATGGGACAACACATTGGTAAAGAGGCATTTCAGAGAAGGCATTGCAGGCAGATATGAGACAACACATTGGAAAAGAGGCATATCATTGCAGGCTAGGCAGGCAGCTATGAGACAAGACATTGGTAAAGCGTCATGTATCCTACCTATATTTCTATATGCACAGCGGCAGAAGTCAGAACTCATGTCAGCACGTACCCTGCTCTTACCTGCACTTACCTGCTGGTGTTGTTGCCTGTGGGGGGGGTGGGAGAGGGGCTGGGAGAAAGACATGGTTAGCAAATGGTAGCATGGAGACAGCTGCCCAGGCACAGGAGTAAACAGTTTGGCCACAGGCAGAACAGCCCTCTCTGCCCTAGAGGGGGGCAGAGAGGAGAAGAGAGAAGTGGGGTGTTTGAAAAGTTTTCAAAGTCCCACTTTGTGGCTGCTGGGGGACAGGACCCCACGCCACATGCTCAGAGAGAGAGAGAGAGTGTGGAGGGCTGGGGCTGGGCTTTTGTGGGAAAGAGGCTGGGTGGGGCTGGGTGCTGATAGGGTAACTATTTGGATCCGTGTCCAGAGTTAGGCCACAACTGTTCCGTCCCAACTCAGGCACAACTCGGGACCAGGGTGTTAGAACTTTTCAGGAGAGGGCTGGTGTGGGTAAGGTAAAATGGCTCCTATGGGTCTCCTCACATTTGAGTCCACCCTTTCTGTTGACCCAAATTTTGTGCCTGAGTTGGGCTCGAGGGTGTGTGTCAGGGGCTCTCCAGTGTCTGGAACTGGAACAAATTTTGTTCACGCCCCCGACATGCCCCCAACACGCCCACTTTTAGGCCCCAATTGTGCCGGAATAGCTCTTATGCCGAACTTAGGACTGAATTGGTCAACTTTCCTTAACCCGTCCTATGTCAGTCACAATTTCAGCACAAATTCGGCCTCTCCAGCACAATTCAGGCACAACTCGAGCCTAAAGCACTTAGGCTGCAATTGTGCCTGAATTGTGCCGCTGAGGCCTTGGGCTGGACTGGGCTGTTACTGTTCTTTTGTGAAAGTGTGCACTGGTGGAACTTGTATTCTGCCAGTGCAAGACTTAGTTAGGATTGTGCCATAAGACTGTGAAATAGTGGCTGCCTTAAGGACACCTCTGTAAGTTCATGGCTGAGGTGAACTCCCTAGTGGACCATTCATACAATGGGTCAAGATGCAGGTTATGTTAAAGTGCATCAATAATAATGCATTTGTATAGCATTTGTATATAATGCTTTCTGAATGTGCAAAGTGCTTCACGTTTATTATCTTGGTATAATCATTACAACAACCCTGTAAGGAAAGTGAGCAGTATTACTCTCCTATTGCAGCTGGGGTACTGAGAGGGGCTGGCTTTCCTAAGGCCATGCTGTGAGCTAATGGCAGAGGTAAGTTTCGAACTAGGGAAGTCCTGATTTGCCACTTATGGCACAATCGTAGGCGAATCTACTCAGAAGTCAGTTCCATCAAGTTCAATGGGACTTACAGCTAAGTACTTGTAGGATTGCACCCGTAGTCATTATGCTACACCAGCTCATTAGTGCTGATAGGCTTTTTATCATAAATAGGAGCTGTGGCAGGAGGCAGAATGATCCGGACCATAGTATTGAGAGGGTGTATGCCTCCATGCCACCTGAATTGGCTGCGAACTGTCACCCCTGCTTGCACATGCCTATGTGCAACGCTCCTATGGAGGGAGGGTTGGAGAACAAGCCGGCACACTTCTGTCCCCCTTCCCCTTACATGCAAAGTGCACGCTGTGCAGCCTCCTCTGTCTGCATCTCTTTTGTTTGAAATGAATAGGTACAGGGGATGCTTGTTCTAATTGTAAACAGAAGAGGGGTGGAATGTGGGTGCAGCAATCTCTGTAAATACAGGGAATGGGGCAGGCTCCAAATTGCCTGTTGATGCCTCATTGGGCTTCATAAATATCAAGTTGGCAGGGAGAAGCTATTTGGAGCCATGACTAGTTTTTTTTCTCCTTCCTCCTTGCTGCAGTCCTCCCACAAGTGATTGGAGCACCCAACAGAGTGGCAGGTGGAGAGGGCAGTAGGCAGACAAACCGGAGGCTCATCCAATTGCTGCCCCTCTAAGGGTGCTGCTCTAGCTCCACATGAACATTCCTGGTGGCCTCATGGATGGTCGGGCTCTGTATAGTACGGAGGGGGACCCACTAGCTTTGCCCCCACCACGTTCCCAATTCCTGTCAAAACAAAATAAATCCATTACACATGAAGACGTCTGCTAGGTTAAATCCTGTCATCTAAAGCATAGTGGTTAGTAACAGAGGGAGGGCCCTGTTTTATGGTGGCCCATTCTGTGCAACTGTGGAACATTCCCCTATGGTCACCCAAAAGGGCACCCTAGAGAGAAAGGTGATCAATTTCCAAGCCAGCTTCCCGAGGGCTTTGGGCTGCCCCAATTAGCTTAGATTAACAATACTAATCCAAATAGTTAAATCATCATTTTAAAAAAATTGCAAAGCTTCAAAATGATCTCCTTCTAAATATTCATAAAGTTATTTCATTGAAATTCATATAATTTTGGTTCCTATTGGCTTAAAATTCTAATCTTAATTTATTTTTAAAAGCCCATAATTTTTACATGTATTCTTCCCTGAGCCTTCCCGGGAAACTGCCATTCTTAAGTAAAATTCCCTTGATTACAAAATGAACCAGTGCCTGCAGATGTGGAAACTTTATGAAATTGCACATCTCTTGACTCCTCTGTCACTTACAGTGATCAATATTTCATGGGAAGGCTAATGGGAACTATTTTTACATTCCTTTATTTTGGTATTTGAAATGAATTTTGCAGGTTTCTTTTCATCCATTTTTAATGGGGGAGGCCGCATTCTCATAATTCAAATCTTCAGCTCAAAGGCATGCCTATAATGTAATCTGTGCCTCTGATATGCAAGGAGATGCTGTATTGGAGCCATCTTCTCCAAGCCTTCCATTGTACAGGACCTGGCGGTTAGAAAGGATTTTCCTCCACTCCGTTTTATTTTGCAAACAGGTGGCAGTTGCCTCTACAGCAGTGGTTCCCAAACCTTTGAGCACTGGCACCCACTTTTTAAAATGACACTCTGTCAGGACCCACCTAGCTTTACGAGACTTAAAAAAGGGGATCTAGAAAGAAATAATATATTTACTTATTTAAAAGTAAGATGTTATTTATTTATTTATTTATTTGCAAAAAAACCCTCAATCCATTTCTCATAATGAGGCAGCCCAAATGAATAGCCTCAAGGCTTGAGGGGCTTATATGTGACCCAACCTTCACCTGCCCCCACCACCTGTCATTGACAAACTTGGGAGAAAAAATACCAGAAAAAAAGACACTCAAACATTTATCTCATCAGCGCAATCCGACTTAACTTTTGTGCCGGTGTAACCAGCGGCGCAGCGAGAACGGGAGAATGGAAAAGGGATTCAAATCACCTTTGAATTCATCTTTTGGAGGGGATTTGAATCCCTTTTCCGTTCTGGGGCCTCCCGTTCTCGCTGCGCCGCTGGTTACACCAGCACAAAAGTTAAGTCGGATTGCGCTGTCAATCTCCTTATACAAGCTTGCAAACTGCAGGAACTCAGCTATTTTCAGGGCAATTAGCAGCTACCTTGCAAACTGCAGGAGCTCGGCTGTTTGCAGGGCAATTAGCAGCTATCTGATTTTTGAATAGCCTCAGGGCTTGAGACAGTTACTTATCTGATCCTTCCATCACCCCTGTTTTCATTGGAAGCTCTGCAGGACCCACCAGAAATCAGGTCATGACCCACAAAGTGTGTCCCGACCCACAGTTTGAGAAGCCCTGCTCTACAAAGAAGGAAAAATACAAAAAAATATTGTCTGGATATTCTTAGAGCTTGTTACTAGGTGTTCTTTTTTATAATATGAGTTAGCATGTCCTAAATCTGTTAGCATGGGGAAATCTATTTTGTGTGCTGGGACCCTGTGTAGTATGCAACAGCACAGTCCAAAGGTTCAGTGGACAAGGAGGTGAGAGGCGAAACTGAAGGTGCAACAACAACAATAACTTAATCTTGGGGATAATAATACAGTTATAGGGAAGGGACCAACCTGCACAGAGACAGAGGATTTAGCATGTTGTCAAGTTGTCTGCACGTGACAGAAGGAAAGAAAGGGGGGCTTTGTGGTTCAATGGCGAGACTATGCTCAGGATCAAGTGTGCGTGTGTTTTTTTTCTGATTGGTGTGTGAAGCATTACAGGGATTGTGGGGCTAGATTGCCAAGACCAAGCAATCTCCTGTTTTCAAAGCAGGGTAAAAGGAGAGAAAGGGATTGAAGGGGCCCAGAGGCTAGGTGGTAGCCTTGGCTGTTAAAGGAGGGAAGCAGGGGAAGGGAGCAGTAGTGTCGTTGGGGGGGCAGTGGGCCCCAGGGCGGAGGGCTCCACACGGCGGCAGGGGGTGTACTTGCCTCCTGGATGTGTCGCCCGGTCGCCCCCTCCACCGCTGCTCCTGTTGCTATTTCGAGCCGGCCATCTGTTCGTTTTCCTTATTTCCACCCTCCTGCCCGCCCTGGAGCCATTTGGCTCCAAAAAGCCTTGTAAAATGGCGTGGTGGTGTTTCGAGCCGCAGCGCCACCAAATTTCGGCAGCGGCGCACAAAAATGACATCATGCCCCCAGGGGGCATGGCTTGTGGCGTCACATGGGAGTGTCATGTTGCTGGCCCCCCCACGGGTGTGTGTGTAGGTGTGCGACTAGAAGGGAGGGATACCTTTATTGACAGCACAATCCTACATAACTTTTGTGCCGGTTTAACCAGTGGCGCAGTGAGAACGGGAGGCCCCAGAACGGAAAAGGGATTCAAATTCCTTTTGAATTCCTCTTTTGGAGGGGATTTGAATCCCTTTTCCATTCTGGGGCCTCCCATTCTCGCTGCACCGCTAGTTAAACCGGCACAAAAGTTAAGTCGAATTGTGCTGTGAGTTTATCTGTACAGGGGGAGTAAGACAAACAGGCTCGCTCTCCTGCATGATGTTATGGAGGTTTTAGTCACTATGATTACAAGAACTGCTACTGGATGGACACATTCGTAGTTGTCCAGCTTATCAGTTTGATTGTCCACTTTAGTCCATCTCTAAGGCCAATCCAAATTGCTTCTGGTAGAGCAAAGTGATTTGGATGAGCTATCACTTGGATTTTGGCCTACTGCAGGGGTTCTCTCAGTGTTACTAGTACCACCAGTGGTACTTCAGCCAACTGCTGGTGGTACTCGGACCACTGGACCACAAGAACTCCTCTCTGACATTGCACTTTCGGCACTGCGTTTTCATTCCTGAATGGCTCCTGCCTTTGGCCAAGCCTCTCAGGAACACCGAGAAGGAGGCCCCCCCACCGCCTGGAGTCTCCTACCTGCGTTTTCTGGCCTCCAGAAACCTGAAAACCCGGAAGTAATGATCTCATTGCCAGTCACTTCCAGTGGTATGCAGCAGGAGAGTGGCACCAGAGGTGATACTCGGCCAGGAAGGGGTTGAGAACTCCTGGCCTACTGCTATTTCAAAATATCACCAGGTTTTAATTGAGCAATTATTATTTTTAAAAAGTATTAAATTCAGTAAAGACTTCAGAAATCTTAACAAAACATTTCTTTCTAAGCGGTGTACTATCCCAAGCCTTTTCTGCCTCATCTGCATAGGATCACACCGTTTCATTCACTCAAGACACCGGAACTAAAGATTAGGAAGTGATCACAAGTGAGACACACTTGAGAAGCCAGAGTCAACTTTCTATAGATTCAATTTATCTGTGTTGAACCTCTTGCTGCATAAATAAGAGCTGATCTAGCTATTGACCCATTCCAGGCACACCTATCTGTGAAAATCCGTGAGTCAGCAAATTGTGCTTCCTCATATTAAACTTTTGCTTCTTCGGATCGATAGTGGTAGCATTACACTAGCAGCCTTATCGCAGCTACAGAGGATTTTATCAGTGAACTCCATTATTGGCAAAAACGTCCTTCTGTAAAACCTTGCTAATTTGAATTCAATAGGCTATTATGGTGGAGCCTTGAATGAACAAGTCCTTTGTGCATGCCATGATTATACCTTAAAAGGGCCTCTTGTAGGTATCCACTGAACACTTTGTCTTGCTGTATGAACATGGGAAATACTCTTTTTTTTCTCTTGATAAGCAGGTTTACTCACTAACAGCTTTACACCTCATTGATCACTAGGTCTCATCATGTCCCACTATGTGAAAGAAAACACAGCATCTTTGCCAGGGATACAAGAGGAGGAAAGGAACAGGGTACTCCTTGAACTCTAGCGCAGAACCCCAAAGGAGACATAAAAAGTCCAGAATGAGGCACAACTGATGACAACCCTTGCTATAATTTTCATGAAGGTCTGGTTTATATGACTTGCTTTATGTGCTCCACCTCTTACATAACCATCTGTCATGGAGCCAAGGCTGGCCCAAGATCTCCTGACACCTGAGGAGACATGCCAAACGCTACCCCCTTACCCAATGATGTGCCAGCCTCTGCTACTTCCAATCTCCAATGTTCCAGCTCGGCACTCTCCTCCCCTCCACATTTCCTCTTCCTCTCTACCCCCTCTTACTTTTCCAATCCAGGAAGGAGAAGGAGGAGCAGTGGAGACAAGTAGGCAGATAGAGTTGAGCAACCTCCCCCCACAAACACCAGCATGCTGCCTGTGGCAACTGCTTCAGTTGGCCTCCAGGATGGGACAGCTCTGCATGGAGCATGCAAAAGTGCAGAGACTATCTGAAACTGGTAGGTTGTTGGTAACAGGGGAACAGCTGGGAAGATTTGATCACTGATGCAAGTCATACTATAAGCCTCCTGCATTCTGGGAAACTGCATTGAACTCCAGCCCAATCCAGACATTCACTGTCCCATGAATGTCACCAGGGGCATCACCAAGGAGGGGTGTGGACCGCACCAGATGGCAACCCAGGGAGGCGTGACACCAAAATGACTTTCTACGCAATTTGTCACCAGTGGTACAAAAATGCACCACTGGTAGAAACTGGTTTATCCTGATCCCTGCCATGACTCGTGCGGGGATAGCATTTCCCAGGAGGCCTCAACATTGTGTGGTCTGGTATGGGAGGAAGTCCATGGGGGGGGGGAATGACACCATGAGATCTTGACCCGGGTATCACCAACCCTAGTGACACGCCTGAATGGCATCCACAACTAGTCCCACCCCATCCTGCCATGTCACACTGTGAGTCTGGGGAAAGTAGACAGGCATGTGAATGTTTGGCCAGCAATAGCAATGGAGCGAATTGCCTTGTGTGAACATCTGAATATTGGTGTTCCTGCTCTTCTGCACAGTGCATACCGTGGGAGAGAAATTAAGACTCAGGAAGGAAAGAAGGGGTAGTCCGTTCTGTTTTACCTGGCAACATTTACCAATACTGAAGTAGGGTGTGAGTGTAATCCACTATCTCTTTAAGACTTGAGGAATGTATGTTCTCAAATTTAACAAGAACGTCTTGACACCAGTTAGAAGCAGCAGCTAGAGGGTGCAGTGGTGTCGCTCGAGGTGGGACGGAACGTTAAGTTCTGCACTGTGCTAACCTCCGTTTACTCCCCGGCATGAGGCAGTCCTGCCCCCTCGCTGTCGGAGCCATTCAGTGCGGTGAAGGCAATGCGCAGGGGGTTTATTGCGCGTTGCCTTCGCCGCACTAAATGGCTCCAATGGCGAGGGGGCAGGGCCTCCTCGTGCCAGAGAGTAAACAGAGGTTTGCACAGTGCGGAATTTACTGTTCCACCCCACCTCGAGCAACTCCAGTGAGAGGGCAGAGAGATATAGCTGCAGGAATAACAATATACAATCAGCATTATCCCTAATAAATAACAAACATTTGCTTGAAATTATAAGTACAGTATTGATTCTTAATGCAGAAGACCAGTACAGAGGGAAGAGAGATGATAGGCATTTGCAGCAGTTATCCTTTGAAGCCAGACCAGTCCACTCTAAATCCTGGGGTGGACTTGCATGCGAGTTACCCAGGACATTCTAAAATAACAGGCCTGGATCAAGGAAAGCCTGGACTGTGTGGGAGTGGAAGGACATAATGCTTTGCTAAAATAAACGATGCTTAGCACATATTACCATATTGTTCTTATAGGCCGCTCCTGATTATAAGCTGCACCCTTAAAGTTTGGTGCTATTAAAAATAAAATCCAGGTCTTCGTTCAGAGTGAGCGAGTTGGAGCGTGGGTGAAGCGGCTGCTGGGGGGGGGGCTGCGTCTCATCTCCTCTCCTTTACGAAGCCTGCTCTCCCCCCCCCCCTGCGGCGTTCCTACCAGGCGGCGGCTGCTCTCATTCAAACAAGCAGTTTGGCAGTTTGCTCTGCTCTCCAAGTGCGTGCTCGGGATCGGGATCGGGAGCTTAATCTAACCGGAGGCTTCACATGGTAGGAAGGTGACGAGTGCCAACAGTGAAGCCTGAAAATTAAGTATCCCAAAGGGGGGGGGGGTGATGAACAGTGCAATCCTGTGCATGTCTCCTCAGAAGCAAGTCCCACTGTTCTCAATGGAGCTTACTCTCAGGAAAGTGTGCACATGATTGCAGCCTAAACCATTCATTGCCTGGGGAGGGGAGATGAAAGTGTATGTGATCTTGCTTTACGAAAGGATACAAAAACCCAGCAGAGCAGAGAACAAAAATTAGCAACTGATTACAGCCTGGAAAGGGTTACAACCTGGAGAGGGGAGAGGTGCGCGTGTGTACTTCGTTTTGACAACAGAAAGGATATAAGCCCCTCAGGGCAGAGAACTCAAAGTGACCCCGCTGCATCTCTCTGTTCCACGGAGGGTGGTGTGGCCGAGTGAGTCTGTCTGAAGTCTGTGTCCATCGCCGCATCTCCTCTCAGCCTTGCTGTGAAGAATCATCCTTCCCTGCTTCCTCCACCAACGTCCCACACCGGATGAAAGGGCTGCCCGCTGCACAGCTGAGCACCAGAAATCGCACTTGTGGTAAGGCCCAAGAAAGCGTGTGGCTGACTGGTAGAGCAAAGGCGAAAAGCACCCTTCTTGCTCAACAAAACAGGTGCATCTATGGGGCTGTTGAAGCCTCGCCCCTCAACATGCTGCCCCTGAGTAACCCAGGCCAATGAGGCCTGAGCATTTTGTTGTCCTTTCCCTGCTGAGCTGGGGGGGGGAGCGCAAACACAACGCTGGGCTAGAGGCCCAGCATTGCCATTTTATCTTATTTTTATTTATTTACCGTATTGACCTGAGTATAAGACTCACTTTTGTCCCCTAAGGCAAGTCTTTAAAGTAGGGGTGAGGCCTACAATCAAAGTCTAGCATTTTCTGCCTAGATTTTTCTGCAAAGGATCCCTTTTTCAAGCCTCTCCAAGTCTTTTTCAAAGGTAAAACGCTTTTTTTAAAAAAAAAATGCAAAGCTCTGTGTTTTCAGCTCTTAATCACTTGCTAAATGGCCATGGTCTCTCTAGCAACCTCTAGCCTTAGAGGCATTTGAAAAAATAACCCTTAAGTTCCAGCCCCAGGACTCTGTGGAAACTAAGATATTTATTGATCCTGCAGTTTGAATGTTGAGAGCAAGAGCTCCTGCATAGGCTTAACATATCCAAAGGGGGACAGAGTGCCAACCTTTAGGCTGCAATCCTATGCACACCTTTCTGGAAGTAAGCCCCATTGAATGCAATAGGGCTTACTTCTGAGTAAACATGCATAGGTTTATGCTGTTAACCACTGAAATTTGGGCAGGTGCAGCTCATCATCATGGAAGGGTGCAACAAGCTGCACCTGCCCAAATTCCAAAGGTAGGCACTCTGTCCCCCTTTGGATCTGGGAAGGCTACTTATACTAAGGTGCCCAGATTCAATAAGGGACAGGGTGCCTATGCCTTTAACTGTACTAAAGATGTACTATTTTACTATTCTACTAATGTGTATATTTTCTTTAAGTTAAAAAAAGTTAAAAATGTATTTTTTTAAAAAAATAGCACCAAAGTTTAAGGGTGCAGCTTATAATCAGGAGCGTCCTATACTCGGGGCAATATGGTATTTTTGCAATGTCCCAATTATAGGCCACAACCCTAGTTTAAAGATTCACATTGGGGGGGGGGAATGTGTGACCTATACTCGGAACAATACTCGGAACTCGGAACAACCACTTTCTTCTTTGTCACTTTTGCCTGATAATGATCAAGGGCTGAGCCTGGACTTTACCTTAGCAAATTAAGATTTCACCTTCATTCCAAATAATCATTACATAGTGTGTTTGCTTGATCTAAAGCAAGCTATTCCTCAGCTAATTTTAGAGGTTGGAGGCATTTAAAATGAATAAACCTTGAAATGCTTACATAAGGGTGTGAATGCCCCTAGTGTGGGAAATGTGAGCATCTCTGAAGATGCAGCTTTATGAATTCCACTTTAAAGAGCTGGAAAGCGATCAGCAAATTTTAGCTAAAGCATCTGATTACCAGGAAAACATCCAAATGCTTGAAAGAATGCCAATGACTAATAAATAAGTATGTTTGAGCCAACAGTATTTGTCATAAAAAGGATTCGGAGAGAAGAAAGGGACTGATTATTTTGTGGGACCAATGGGTTTTGAGAAGACATTTAAGGGAAGATAGGAATATATCTTGATTGATAACTGGGTGGAGGCTTTTTTGCAGGAAGGAACTACACCAAGGAGGACATGAAGATAGCCATGGAACAAAGACAGAAATATGACAAAATGGTTTTTCATAAAAACACCGAAATAAGAGAAGACGCTGGATATAATTAGATGACTGGAAATATAGCTAGAACAGCTTCATTGTCTAAAATCTGAGGCACTCCAAATTGTTTTCCACCCCAGTTGCCAAAGTAGGGTCCTAACCCACTTCATTGTCTGGCTGATCTTAGTGGGAGACAATCCCAATTATTTGTCCTTTTTTCCTGCAGGTGAGGGAGATAGCACTGTTTGTAGCAGTGGGAATGAAGAAAAATGTTTGGATAGAAGCAATAAGTACAGTATTTCTGTCTTTGCCATATTTAGTTAGTGATGTTGGCAGAACAGAAGGAAATCTGTCCGAGAGGGCTGGGTCTTGAACAGAACATAGAATAATGTTAAACTATGGGTGTTCCAAATATTATGATGATCACTGTGTTAAAAGGGATACATACTACCGGTCCGGGTGCTTGTCATTTTCTTTTTGCAGGGTTTGATAAAATGAGCTTAAATAATTTTGGGTGTCCTTGGACAAAGGCAGGAACTGGAATTATGCAGCATGCTGAATAGACCTTAGAATGAAGGACTGCAGGTATGTTCTCTTGACTACTCTCGGAAGCAGGAGACAGCAAAACCAACACAGCAACAGAATATTTTTATATATATGGAAGGATGCTATGGGAGTTGGTACCAATAGTCAAATTGCTGCATTCCCATTTGATGTTCCCATTGGGACACTGTCAGCACAATCCTCTCAAGTCTTTGAATGGGTCCAGGGTGTCGCAAATGTGCCATAAAGCATGTTTGCGGTACCCTGGGAGTAAGAGGCCGGCACCACTCTCCCCAACTTGGATCCATAGGACAGCCCGCCAAGGAAGGTGAGTTCCCCACCGAGTGACAGAGGGGCATGTGGAGGGTGAAACAGGGCATTCTGGGGGCGGGTGGGATTATTCAGTCGGGCCCAGAAAGGGGGAGGGATCGTCGGTAGCCTCCTCCGCCAAATCCTATCCCGCTTCCCAGGCCTGGCCGCTGTCAATCAATCAATCAATCAATCAATCAATCAATCAAAACAGCTGGCGCACATTCCAGTAGACCCATCGGGGCGGCTGGGGCTCTACACAGGATAAGGGGATAAATGTCCCGTCCCTGAAGGAGAGCTCCAGCTGCACCAGCGCTGGTTCTTACCTGGATAGGATGCAGCGCGGGCTCTACATCTGTGCTGCAGCCTAGCTAGACAGAATTGGGCTGCCCAACTACCTCTCCTCTTCACTATCTTGTTGGTGGAAGGAACAAATACAGGAGTAAGAAATTTCCCACTGCAGACCAGAGATCAAATTCAGGGCAGGCCTGGTTAGGACTGGCCTACCAAGTTATTTTAAGGGTATGCCAAGCCTAACTAATTATTTCCTTGGGATCTCAATATTTAGCATTTACTTATGCTAATACAATATTTTTTAAAAATAAAATTCCACTTTGTTTTTATACACACAGACACAGAGAGATAGATATTGTGTGTGTGCGCGCGCACGCACACGTTTCATTAAAAAGACTATGGAAAGAACACCTCAGGTTTTTTGCTGCATATGTGCTTACCGCTGAATGTTTCACAAGCAATAATTAATTTTAATTTAATATCAAGCAGTTTTGCACAAGAATTCTCTTCCATAGATTCTGCAGCCTTCATGCACACAGAGTGTGTGGAAGTTACACCCCCTAGTAGTTCAAAATGGTTCAGAATTTTTCTTCTTGAGTTTGAATTCTACACCTACTGCATACTAATTTCATGCTCCTGTTGGGTTGAGTCTACTGACAGTTTCTCAACCTAAAAGCATTTGGAAGGTGGGAAATGGAGACTAAGCACAGCCTGATGTGTGGTCCTTCAATTCAAGGATGTACAGCCAACTGAGAACAGGTCACATAAAAAGTCATAATAATGTTGAGTCCATCTTGGATTTCACTCAGCAATATTTCTTTTCCCTCGAATATTTGATGACCGTGGTAGCACAAAAGAAAACCTACCCTGTTATTCACTCCACCCCACCAAGCTCTTATTTCAGATGAATGCTAAGTAAATTCCTGTGAGGGAAATATTTTCAGAAATAGCTTTGCTCCTTGTTTGTTTGTTTAAATGAAACATTTCATGCTTGTTTGGAAACCTTTACAGGTTTTCATCAAACCTCAAATTATATTCGCTCCCATCTAAAATGATTTAAGTAAAAAATACATTCCTCTGATAGCCTTCCAGGCAGGAAGTTTTACTTTCAGGTCTGCTGGTGCTTGGGGTGCTTTTATTATTTAACAACACCTCAATAATTACCTTTTCTACCTTCCTTTCTCTCTGCTATTGTTTCTGGCATATTGGTTTTCAAGGTCTCCGAGTTCACAGGGCTGTTTTCATTTTAAATACAAGGCCAGGAATACAAAGTTTGCATTATGAATAGTAATTTTATTCTCAGTTACTGCCACCGAATACAAGCATCCGTAGGCGATCTTGCTTTCCAACATCTCAAAACAAATTCCTTAGTGTTCTATGTCAGCAGCATATTTAGCAACCTTGAAGACCATTCTGAGCTTGTTGTCTGATTTCTTTTTGTTTATTTATAATCCCTCATCATTGAGATAGACCTATGCTGTGTAACATTTCATTGTCCTGACAATCTCATAGAAGGAAACTATTTGAAGATGCTAAACAGCAGCGAAGTCAAGGCAAGGAGCACATTTTTAAGAGGTGTTGCAGGATGTAGAGGTGGCACTAGCAGTCCTTTCCATTTTTTTTTTTTAAATTTGAGGATTTGAATGAACTTTACAGGTAATCATTAACCTTGAGTTGATGTATGGCCTTCATAAAATATGGGTACGGATTGTCTCTCAGTTTAGTTCCCCCTAGATGGCTTGGACTAGAATAGCAGCGTGATCTTCTCTATGTCGTAAAGCACATTTGCAATTGCAATGTGTGTCGTAAAGCACATTTGCAATGACTCTAGAGTAAGGGCCGTCAGCGCAGAGGTTGACAGCCGTTACTCCGCCACCCTCTGAACCTGGCATCCTCAGGCGGAGGTAAGTCCTGCACCAGTCAGTGCAGGGGCGGGGGAGGGTGGGTAAGGGTGTGGAGGGAAGGGGGCCATTGGCCGGCCCAGCCTGGGAGGGGCAGGGATATCAGTGGCATGCTCCGCTGATATCCTAGGCCCATTCCCAGACCTGGCCGGCCTTACTCCCCCACCTCGGATGTGGCGTACATCCGAGGAGGACAAAGGACCCAACTGGCTTGCACCCAGGGAAGGGGACGAACACCCCCTTCTCCCTAGGTGCTCCCGGGCTTCCCCAGTGTGGCCAGGAACTGCACAGGATGCAGCTGCCGGCCCTTTAGTCCGGCTGCAGCATCTTACACAGAATTGCACTGATAATCTAATCTTCCTCTAACAGCGTTCCTAAGAATAATGCTCCATGAGTGTGTGTTAATAATTAACAAAAACAAAACACAACACCTTTGAGATGTTCATATTTAGAAACAGTATTATCTCATACCTTGAATGCTATCAGTGCATTTGGGGGGTTTAAACCAATAGACATGATTGACTAAGGCTAGCTTGTGCAGCAAAACTCTGATGTGGCTAGGTGGTGGAGGCACTACAGAGTTTCCCCCCCACTAATAGAGGAAGTCTGAATTTTGATGGCTATAAAGTATCTGTGCTCCTTCACCCTCCTTGCTCTGATTGGGCACAATCAACTTTATCATTCTTTGGGCCAGCATACGTTAACACCCAGATTCCAGGGAGCAGTTCATACAGTAAAAATAAATGGCCTGGTAGTGTTGTCCTTTCTGAGTTGTCCTGAAGGCTCTGTGGCTAGCATCAGCATCTCCTGTGCCAGAAACAATTTCTGGGGCCAGCCAACCTTATTAGACAGGTATATCTTTCTATATTTTCCCTCCAGCTTTTTTTCCTTGCTCTGCATGCTTAAACCACACACACATACACACACACACACACACACACAGAGCGCAATCCTGTGCACAGAAACAGCAACGGAATGAGCGTTCCACCGTCGAAAGCCATCGCAAACATGTCGTAAGGCACGTTCACGACAACGCACAAGTAAGGGAGGCTGGCGCAAGGCCACCCACCCTCACTCCGTTGCCGGGATATTCATATGGCCTCTGGAGGAAGGTAAGGCTCCCACCAGTGGCCGCATGGGCGGTCCAGGTAGTGAGGGAGGGGGGGCATTGGCTGAGCCGGCCTGGGAGGCGGTGGGGATGGTGTCTACCATATCCCTGTCTCCTGCTGGGCCGGCTCGGCCATTACACGGCCTCCTCTTACTTTCACCAGCTATTTAGCTGGTGGAAATCCGGGGAGATCGATTGGGCCTTCCCCAATTTATACCGGGGGAAGGGATGAATTTTCCCTTCCCAGAGTAGACCTCCGGGCCACAGCAGCGTGGCCTGGAATGGGGATAGGATCTGGGGGGCTGCCCTGGGCTGCCGGCCGGATCTCTACGGTGGATTGCGCTGTCTATCAATCAATCAAACAATGCTTGCTGAAAGGTAAAACTGGAGAACATCTCAAACTAACATTGGTCTCATAGGATCTGGACAAAATCAACACAAATGCTGGGTGCTGCCTCTAGGGTACCAGTTGGACATTCTTGGTCTATGGAAATGAGAAAGGAGGTAAAATGATCATAGTGCTCTCTTTTTAAGACCCCTTTCCAATTGTTTCAAAGGTGTCTGGCAAATGATTGACTCTTCAGAGGAAAAAGATCCCAAAATAAGTATGTTTTTGAAATCACCACAGTCAATTCTGTTACGATTGAGAATGACATTATTAAACTATGCCCCACTGGCTATATGGATAACTTTAGAGATGGGGCACTATGCAAAGTAAGGATGAGATAGGAAATTCGACATTTGCAGAAGCAGGTGGTATTAGTACCACCATTTATTTTTCTACATAAATTAGTCCAGTTTAATATATCAGGAGCCAATTGGCAGCAAACAAATATGTATTCCTGGAAAATCTGCCTCTGATTATCATGCTGGATAAAATTCAAATACTGCAAAGGGATGTGTTCCAAATCTAATCTCCTGCCATTTTGAGTGGGTCAAAATTTGAGTGCATTAACACATAAGTTCTCAACACAATATCAATATCAATATCAATAGCAATAGCAATAATTAAAGGATTATATAGAGTAAAAGTACATAGAAATCAGATTTGCAAAATGAATGGGCATTTTCCATTGATTTCAGTGATTCCATTGAATTAAACTGGTCTGACAAAGATTTTATGTTACTGATGGCACAATCCTATTGCCTGCTTAGGCCGGTGCAGCAACCGCTTAGACCAGCGCAGCTACCTCTGAGCTGGCCTAGGGTGTAGCAAATGTGCCATAAAGCATGTTCGCAACACCCGTTGAGTAAGTAGCGCTAGCGAGAAGGCATGCACCATTCCGCTAGTGCTAAATCCAGGACTCCGCACAGCGGAACAGGTAACGTCTGCTCCAAATGGGGGGAGGTCATAACAGGGCTGGGGAGGGTGGATCGAACCCAGGATGGGATGGGATCGGCAGTGCTGGTGCATGATGAATCCTGCGCCCATTTCCTGGGCCAATTCTCACTACATGGACCTCTTGGAGTTGCGTCAGCTAAATAGCTGGTGTGGATCCAAGGAGACCCATAGCGCTAGCAAACGGCCCCTTACCCTGAGGAGACATCCAGCCTGCTCTTATCCTGTGCTGGATACAGCATAGGTCACGCAGCCCCACTGCACCATCACTGGATGGGATTGGGCGGTGACTCTGGTATTCCTGGAATTCTTGAACTATGTGGACTTGTGCAAGGGTAGCCTGATTCACAAAGTACCGTATTTTTCGCACTATAAAACATAGGGGGAAAAAAGCGTGCGTCCTATGGTGCGAAGTAAACATCGGGGGGAGGCCTGCAGAGGCTCGCGCAGTCCTGCACGAGCCTCTGCAGGCCTCCCCCAATGTTTACTTCGGCCCCAAAGAGCGATTTTCAGCCATTCCGGAATGGCCGAAAATCACTGTTTGGGGCCGATGGGAGGCCTGCAGAGGCTCGCGCAGGCCTGCGTGAGCCTCTGCAGGCCTCCCCCGATGTTTACTTTGGTCCCAAAGAGCGATTTTCGGCCATTCCGGAATGGCCAAAAATCGCTCTTTGGGGCCGATGGGAGGCCTGCAGAGGCTCGCGCAGGCCTGCAGAGGCTCACGCAGGCCTGCCCCGATGTTTACTTCGGCCCCAAAGAGCGATTTTCGGCCATTCTGGAAATGGCCGAAAATCGCTGTTTGGAGCCGAAGTAAACATCGGGGAGGTCTGCAGAGGCTCGCGCAGGCCTCCCCAAAGCCCCCACAGCCCTCCCCGAAGCCCAGGTAAGGACAATTTTTTTCCTCTATTTTATGTTCCATAGGATGCATGCGTCCTATGGACCGATGCGTCCTATGGAGCGTAAAATACGGTAGTCCCATTTTGTCCAATTCTACATCATAGTTTATTTTTTGTATACACAATTAGTCATATTGTGCACAGCACCATCATCAGAAGGTTCTTCTGCAAGCAGAAGGAACAATACTACCCCACAGCAGGTTCTTTTGCGTGCAGAAGACGCGTCCACCAGAAGATCTATGCTCTATGCATTCTTGGAAGAGAATCTACTGGTCTTATTGGTTTGCCAATACTGTATTTCTTTGATTCTAAGGTGCCATCGATTCTAAGGTGCACCTCTACTTTCAGTACCACCAGCAGGGGGGGAAAAATCCATCGATTGTAAGACTCACCTCCCTTCATTGAATCTACCCGTTCAGCACCAACTCTCCCCAGCATGTCTCCTGCAGCTGAGGATGACTGAGTGTACTGCCTTTGCATAGCATTTCTGGCCCCGCCAGAAAGTGCCATTTCCTTTGTTACCTGGGCTTGGGGGAGCTTCAAGGAGGCCCGCGCAACCCTCTGCAGGCCTCCCTGATCTTCAGTTCGGCGAAAAACAGCGATTTTTGGGCATTTCTGGTTTTTGTGAAAACCAGAAATGGCTGGAAATCACCGGATTTTGCCGAACTGAAGATCGGGGAGGCCTGCAGAGGGTCGCGCTGGTCTCCCTGAAGATTCCCCAAGCCCCAGTAAATAAGAAGATAGCATTTTGGGGTGCTTTTTGGAGACCTTCGATTCTAAGACGCACCCCATTTTTTGAAATGCTTAATTGGGAAAAAACATGCGTCTTAGAATTGAAGAAATACAGTAATAGAGCTTCTGTATTCTATTTGAACCGCCTAAACTGAATTGCTAGCTTTCTATGAAACAGGAAATTTTGAGGTAGGGCTGCTTTCAATCTCCCACGTGCATTTGAGGTGGTAGAGTTGTGTGAAATGCTGTAATGTATGGTCATCTGAATGTGTCAATCAGCTCTTCAAGTACTTCATTCCAAAGTATTATATTCGGTAGATACATTGGCCTTCTTCCTTCACAGAATTTTAGCTTCCTTTTACTTCCTTTTAGCTTCGCAAGCAGATGTAATTGAAACATTTAATGAGGAAATCAATAAACAGTAAATGCCATCGCAATGGACATTCATAAACTCAATATGGACATCTGGATTAGGACCATAACATTCGTACTCTAACAAGCCCTTACACCATAGGCTAACTTACAAATAATACCCAATGCAATAAATAAGATTACAGAGAAAAGAGCAAAATAATGCTGACAGTTTGCATTATCTGTGAAATGCTGTAACTGGAACATATTTACCTGAATATCACTGTCAAATATTAATAGGTAGCTTGCTTCTTAAGAGAATTGTAGATGGCTGGAGATAAACTTTAATGTGATAGATATAAGAAGTAACTCATTAAAGTCTTTAACTTTGATTTGTATTTCCAAACACTGTTTTCATGTGCAAATACATCCACTGTAATGCAATTTGTTGCCAAATGTTCATTTTCAGTGATGTTTGCTAAGGACCTATATATTAATAAGTAACATTTCCCAAGTACCTATTGCAAAGGGAGAAATTACTTATACATTTTTTAAAAAAATGTTATGCATTATGCATGAATCCCATTTCCCTTTAAACCTACTGTTTGTTTTAGAATGTGATTACTTTGAGCTTATGTCTTGTTCCATTAATTCAGCAGCACCCCTAATATAAAGGGCCCTTTGACTTTTCCAACATTTTTTTTAAAAAATGGTCACTACAGAATATTTAAACTTGTCATTCCAGATACTTTAGGATTTTATTTTGAAATTGCTTATAGAATTCAACGTTTCCCATAGCTAACCCCTCAAGTACAGTACTCTGAAACAAGGAGAATCTCCTTTACCCATCATGATCTCCTTCAGGGTCTTGGGCTGTTGGTTATGAGAGTTTATTCAGGGGGTGAAACTAGCTCCCCCATTACAACTTGTTGAAGTGCATTCATTTCTTGTTTTTATGCTTACCCCTTGCATGTATCCTTTGGTTCTGGCTACAGAGATCCATTCCCAGTCACTAGCGTCGCTTGAGGTGGGGCGGAACAGTATGTTCCGCACAGTGCTATCCTCTGTTTACTCCCCGGCACGAAGCGGCGCCGGCCCCACTCCCTCGCCATCAGAGCCATTCAGTGCGGTGAAGGCAATGCGCAGGGAGTCTACTGCGTGTTGCCTTCGCCGCACTAAATGGCTCCGACGGTGAGGGGGCGGGGGTGCCTCGTGCCGGGGAGGAAACGGAGGTTAGCACAGTGCGGAACTTACCATTCCGCCCCACCTCAAGCGACACCAGTGTTCCCAGTTTTATCTTGTTGCAGTGAACTGAACAATCAAACCTTTCTCCTTAGTCACCCGCTAACTTCCCCTCATTTTCTTTCCCCTTGTTTCTCCCCTTTTTTTCTGCCTTGCAACCCAAAGTCTTCCCTTCCTTCTCCCGGGTTCCTCTGGGTAGCCCAGCTAACATCTCTACACTCCCTTTCCCTCCACATTTTCATCTTCTTCAGTTTTCCCCTTTGCCTTCTAAGGAGTTTCCTCCCCTCTCTTACTGCGCAATCTAGTCTGGCTGCGCCAGCCGCTCCGCCAATCCTCGGTGTAACAAACGTGCCATAAGGCACATTTCTGACACTTGGTGAGTAAGCAGCGCCAGTGTTGAGGCCAGCGCCACTTTCTGCTAGACAGAGGACGCCGACAGTGAACAAAAGTAAGGCCTGTGCTGGGTGGTGGGGGACTATGTGGAGGGCAGGAGGGGTAATTGGGTGGCTGGGCCCGGCAGGCTGGAGGGATCCTCAGCGGCATGCTCTGCCAAATCCTATCCTCCTTCCTGGGTCTGGTGAACCCTACATGGGCTCCTCAGATTTTCACTGGTCATTTTGACAGCATACATCCAAGGAGACCCATAGGAATGGCTGGGGCATTATCTGGGGAAAAGGGATGAACAATAATTTTACTTTCCTGTCCCAGGCCATCTGGTCCCCCCCCTCACCAAAGCATGCAGCATGCACACCAGTGGCAGTGTTGCATGCTATGGGCTTGTGGAAGAAAGGATTGGGCTGTAAGCCCCATTGGCACCAATGAAACAAGTTAACCCTGAATACGTTAAAACCCACTGCATTTTAATAATTGCTAATTTTAGATGGGTCAAGGCCCTTAGCAATAGTCAGGGTGGACAGCGTTTGCTGTGATTTCCAAAGCAGGTGCATCATACAGTGTCAGATGGTCTGACACAGGCATATTTGTGACAAACATAAGAACTGAACTTGTACACCACCACCCAGAGTAGGATTTTTGGCAAGGAAAAACCTAGAACACGACCATTTCCCAGACACCTGCAACTACATGCTGACTTGTTTTTGGCTAAGCAAACACAAGCTGTTGCTCTCATTACGGAAGACCCTGCCTTGTCTTCTGGGAGTCAACTGTGACTAGTTGGTAAATGAGGAATTATTTATTCAGACATCATTAAGAATCTCTAATGCTTATCATTTTTTTTCCCAGTCTCTCCTATAATGGTAATCTGAGGCAAAGTTCCTGTAAATGTGATGTGATGGGAATTCTACAATTAGAATAACAGATGATGTGTCCTATAATTTGCAAGGCTGCAGACAACCAGACTGGGTATAATGCAGAGAATGGTTTACATGTGGGAGCAATGACCTTGTGGGATAAAAGAATATTCTTCACTGATGTAAGAACAGAAGAGCTTTGCACCGCATTAACGACTTGGAGTGTGCTGTAAAACCATCACGTGCTGAAAAAAAAGCAGATCCCTGAAACAGAAGAAATTAGAAAGTGCTTGACATCCAAGCAGTCATCTGTAAAGGAAGCTCACTGATGAAAAGCAACATCATTGTAGCCCTTAGAAATTAAATTGGGATGAATAACTGGAGTCAAATTGAAAATGAAGAAATGTCTCCCAATTGTTATTCATCATCCTCCCAGCAGGTATGTTGTGTCCTTACTGTAAAGCTACAGGGTTGAAATGTTTCCCCATCTGATGATTCGAATAAACCTTTTGAGCTGCCATATTTATTTTCTCCGTGTCTTCTTCTAGGCTGTGGAAAAGTGCAGGTTAATTTCACAGTCCAGTTTTAAGCTAGCTCTTATCCTTGTAATGACAGACTTGAAAACCTAAGCAAATGTAAACTAATCCCTAAAGTTGAATGTCTGTCACTGTGATTCTTACTAAAGACTATGTATTATTCAGACCTTTCCTTTTACCATCCATAATTGGTCTTTGGAGCTTGAGAAACCTGTGCTATTGAGTCCGTTAAATTTTCATAGCATAGCGACTAACTTAAAAGATGTTGAGAGCTGCAGTGATTCCTGTACTGTACTGAATAAGATGGTCCCTCTGTACTTGCAGGTCTACTAAGCTTTACAGGAGTTGGACACAAATGATGGCTCTTCACGGAACAAGAGAGAGTTTAGGGTAATAAGTTGTAGAGCTTGCCACTGAGCCTACAGGATTCTTGCAGTGGACCCACTTCTTTTGATAGATTTGCCTGCAATGGGCCAGGTGGCCAGCAATGTACAGTATTTAGCACATGGAACTGAAAGCCTTGTTTGTGCAAGAGCTCAGATTTCACCCAAGCACCTGCCTGACAGTTTTCAATATGTAATAGCTTCCACTGAGAATTACAGAGCTGCTGAGTTCAGAACATCTGCAAAGGTCTGTTCCCTAAAATGTCTGATTCTATCTAGATCGCCAAAGTGATGTTAAAGATTACCACTGTAGTGCTGTCACCTTTTTTCAGGCAAGGCTATTGTCATTTTGACAGTTGCCTGAGGTGGTGAAAATCTCTGGATTTTCCTCTTCTCTGTTTCAAAATGTGAATACTTTAGGACAGGGGTAGCCAACCTTTCAATACGAATGCTCCTGGACCCTTAATGGTTGTATAGGTGAGGGCATTTCAGCAGGTGCAGCACCATCAGCAATTGCAGCCAGCAGCATCACTGCAGGGGGCGGAGCTCCAAGTTCCGTTGGGCTCTGACCGTTACATGACGGGAGAAAGTGCCCCCCCTCGCCTTTGGAGCCATTCCGGCCGACGAAAGTGCTTTCGTCGGCTGGAATGGCTCCAAAGACGAGGGGGCGGGGCCGCTTTCTCCCGTCGTGTAACCGAGGGTCAGAGCCTGACGGAACTTGGAGCTCCGCCCCCCCTGCAGTGACGCTTCTGATTGCAGCTGCCAAGAAGCTGCCAAGATTCTGGAATGGCTCCAAAGACGAGGGGGCGGGGCCGCTTTCTCCCGTCGTGTAACCGAGGGTCAGAGCCTGACGGAACTTGGAGCTCCGCCCCCCCTGCAGTGACGCTTCTGATTGCAGCTGCCAAGATTCTGTCTTCTACACAACTCTTATTATAGCTTCTTATTGCAAAATTCAGGCTTAAACTGAAGAATGTAGGGAACACCACTAGACCAGTCAGATATGACCTAAACCATATCCCTTATGAGTATACAGTGGAGGTGAAGAATAGATTTAGGGCATTAGACCTGGTAGACAGAGTGCCTGAAGAACTATGGACGGAAGTTCGTAACATTGTACAGGAGGCAGCAACGAAAACCATCCCAAAGAAAAAGAAATGCAAGAAAGCAAAGTGGCTGTCAGATGAGGCTTTACAAATAGCTGTGGAAAGAAGGAATGCAAAAAGCAAGGGTGAAAGGGAAAGATATAAACAACTGAATGCAGAGTTCCAGAGAATAGCAAGGAGAGATAAGAAGGCCTTCTTAAATGAACAATGCAAGGAAATTGAGGAAAACAACAGAATGGGGAGGACTAGAGATCTCTTCAAGAACATTGGAGATATCAAGGGAACGTTTTGTGCAAAGATGGGCATGATAAAGGACAAAAAAGGCAGAGACCTAACAGAAGCAGAAGAGATTAAGAAGAGATGGCAAGAATACACAGAAGAACTATACAAGAAAGATCTGAATGTTCCTGATGACCACGCTGGTGTGGTCACTGACCCAGAGCCGGACATCCTAGAGAGTGAAGTCAAGTGGGCCTTAGGTAGCATTACTAACAACAAAGCTAGTGGAGATGATAATATCCCAGCTGAGCTACTTAAAATCCTAAATGATGATGCTGTGAAAGTGCTGCACTCAATATGCCAACAAATTTGGAAAACTCAGCAGTGGCCAAAGGATTGGAAAAGGTCAGTTTACGTTCCAATTCCAAAGAAGGGCAGTGCCAAAGAGTGTTCAAACTACCGCACAATTGCACTCATTTCACATGCTAGCAAGGTTATGCTCAAAATCCTACAAGCTAGGCTTCAGCAGTACGTGGACCGAGAACTACCGGACGTACAAGCTGGGTTTCGAAGAGGCAGAGGAACTAGAGATCAAATTGCCAACATGCGGTGGATCATGGAGAAAGCACGAGAGTTCCAAAAAAACACCTACTTCTGCTTCATTGACTACGCAAAAGCCTTTGATTGTGTGGATCACAACAAACTGTGGCAAATTCTTAAAGAGATGGGGGTACCAGACCACCTTACCTGTCTCCTGAGAAACCTGTATGTGGGTCAAGAAGCAACAGTTCGGACCGGCCATGGAACAACTGACTGGTTCAAAATTGGGAAGGGAGTGCGGCAAGGCTGTATATTGTCACCCTGCCTATTTAACTTATATGCAGAGTACATTATGAGAAATGCAGGGCTGAATGAATCGCAAGCCGGAATCAAGATTGCCGGGAGAAATATCAACAACCTCAGATATGCAGACGATACCACCCTAATGGCAGAAAGTGAAGAAGAACTAAAGAGCCTCTTGATGAGGGTGAAAGAGGAGAGTGCAAAAGTTGGCTTGAAACTCAACATTAATAAAACTAAGATCATGGCATCTGGTCCCATCAATTCCTGGCAAATAGAAGGGGCAGAAATGGAAGCAGTAACAGATTTTACTTTTCTGGGCTCCAAGATCACTGCAGACGGAGACAGCAGCCATGAAATTAAAAGACGCTTACTCCTTGGAAGGAAAGCTATGGCAAACTTAGACAGCATAATAAAAAGCAGAGATATCACCATGCCAACAAAAGTTCGTATAGTCAGGGCGATGGTGTTCCCAGTAGCAATGTATGGTTGCGAGAGTTGGACCATAAGGAAGGCTGAGCGCCGAAGAATAGATGCTTTTGAACTGTGGTGCTGGAGAAGACTCCTGAGAGTCCCTTGGACTGCTAGGAGATCAAATCAGTCAATTCTAAATGAAATCAAGCCTGACTGTTCCCTGGAAGGACAGGTACTGAGGCTGAAACTCAAATATTTTGGCCACCTAATGCGAAGAGAGGAGTCTCTGGAGAAGACTCTGATGCTGGGAAAGATTGAAGGCAAAAGGAGAAGGGGAAGGCCAAGGATGAGATGGTTAGACAGCATCACCGATGCAACGAACATGAAAATGAGCGAACTCAGGAAGATAGTGGAGGACAGGAAGGCCTGGCGGGATATGGTTCATGGGATCACGAAGGGTCGGACACGACTTAACGACTGAACAACAACACACAACTCTTAAGAACACAGAGGCCCTAATGGTGGAAGGTTGGCCACCCCTGCTTTAGGATCACCACTACTAGGAGCTAGCACATGGTGTGTTGTTTCAAGAGCATGCCCCTTCATCCCAGAGAGTGCCAGCTTATCATGCCCCTCATACTGGAATTGACACAAGCCCAGATTTGGCACTCCTACCCACCTGAGCAGGCCAGCGGGTGGCGCAGCGGGTTAAACCACTGAACCATAAGCTGTCGATCGAAAGGTCGGCAGTTCGATTCCCGCGACGGGGTGAGTGCTTGTTGCTTGGCCAGCTCCTGCCAACCTAGCAGTTCCAAAGCATGTCAATGCGAGTAGATAAATAGGTACCGCTTGCGGGAAGGTAAACAGCGCTCCGTGTTCCAGCTGCATGCTACGCGCTGCGGCAAGGAGAGTCATGCCGGCCACATGACCACGAAGGCGTCTTCGGACAACGCTGGCTCTTCGGCTTTGAAATGGAGATGAGCACCACACCCTGGAGTCGGACACGACTGAACTTAATTGTCAGGGGATACCTTTACCTTTTACCCACCTGAGCAAGCTCTGAAGGCAGGAACGGATGCTCAGGTGACTATGCCATGCCCAATGATGTGGAACAATGCCTTCAGGGAACTGAGGAAATTTCAGGTTAAGCTGAAGAATGTTCTTGGTTTTTTGACCCTGAATGACTGACTGGGACCTTGTCAGGATCCAGCCCACCAATTGGGAAGAGCGGTGTTATGGTGGATGAGAATCATCATCCACAGTAAGTAAAATTGCTTGCCTTGTACCTATTTGCCATTATATTATAAGAATGATGCCTAGGCCCACACATCACATACAAATATACCTGTTTGTAACTACCTTCTACCCGTTCTTGTCTGCTACCCCTGTTTCGTTAAACTTCCCTCTTATTTTGATCTTTAACCCTGCTTGGTCTAGTTGATGCAGTGGAGAGTGAGTTGTCTCACTCCTGTGAGTGCTAGACCTGTGCTTCTACATCTGCTTTGAGGGATCGATCCCCTAGGAATCTGGGACTGCTGGGAGTAGTAGACAAAACTGCAGGGAAGTAGATTTAGGCTAGATATGAGGAAGAATTTCCTAACTGTAAGAGCTATCTGACACTGGAACAGTCTACTTCATGCAGGTCCGGGCTCTCGTTTCAAGCAGAGGCTGGATGGTTACCTGTCAATTATGCTGTAGCAGTTACCCACACTTAACAGGAAGTTGGAATAGATGGCCTCTGAAGCCCCTTCCAACTCTAACATTCTATGATTTCCAAGGCAGGCTTCCTCTGTCTAGTTTTAGCCTTGGCTGAGGTAGCATTATTACAATTTTATTCCAGAATTAGAGTTAGTTCGGTGGGGGAAGGAGGATGCCAAATGCAGAACCCCATTCCCTTGACCAGTGTTTCTCAAAGTGTTCTCCTAGAAGCCCTGGGGTTCCCTGAGACCAGTAGTGGAGGAAGCGATGGGGGGCGGGGGGGTCCGGGTGACACGCGGCAGCGGCAATTCAGCAGCCGAAAAACGGCTGCAAAAGTTTTGCTCACCTGCCCACCCAGGCTCCTACTGATCTTTTCCTGTTGTCGTTCCTGCCAGGGGGCATTTTCGCGGCCATAACACCGCTGGGATGATGTTGCTAGTGGGGTTGCGGGTCTAGCGACATCATGGGGGGTGTAGCAGAGGCTAGCTACATCACTGCCTGATACCCCTTCAGGGGCTCCACGACCACACCATAAGTATCTGCCATCTGCTCAGTGCTGTGCCACTTGGCGCATGTGCTGGCATTCTGTGGGTCCCTGAGACACCACATACATACTGGCGGAGTTCACCAAAACTCCTTTTAGGAGCATAAAGGGCTCCAGTTTGAGAACTGCTGCCCTTGTCCATCACACCTGACAAGCCAAAATTCAGCGGCTGATACTTTCTCTTTTATGCTAGGAAAAGTTTCACCTGTTGACCTTTTGCTAAACAAACAGCTGCTGACAGCATCGAATTTTACAAGAAAGAAGGAAGGCAACTTTAGTTAAAGAGGACATTTGATGGTCTTAAGAAAAACCAGTTCTGTTCATTCCATACCTAAATCTATCTCCATAGGATTCTGAACCTGGTTTTCTGGAACTGATTTTGAACAAATATATTTTTTTTCTTTTTGACGTTGCATTGTTCTGCCAAGTCTTTTCCCTGTTAACATTTTTCCATAAACGTAAAAGAGACAATTAACTTCAAGATACATGATGCCAATTAAGGCACTTCACTAATTTGTATTTGGTGTGAGCTTTTTCAAAATAACTGCACAGTTGGTATATATCTTTGGATGCTTAGAACAGACAGCCCGTTTGATGCCTTCTCTTTTGTGTTGGTCTTCTTAAGCCGGGGCCTTGGCACTTGAAAGCAGCAAACAGAAGAGAAAACAAAGAACTGGAGGCCATGTTTTGGAACCCACTGAACTTGTTAGCTCTGTGAGTGCATTAAACTTACCTTTTTTTCCGGGATCCGGCATCTTGGCTCACAAAATCTCTCAAGATCCAAGATGTCGGCATTTGGGCGCCGACATCTTGGATCTCACGAGATTTCATGAGCCAAGATGCCGGATTCTGGAAAAAAAGGTAAGTTTAAAAAATTAAAATGGCGCCGGTGGCACGGAAGCTTACCATTCGCCCCGGAACCCTTCTGGGACAATTCCGGGAATCGAGGCCCATTTCTGGGACTATCCCGGAAATTCCAGGACGAATGATAAGCGTAATTATTGCAGACAGCCATGAATAGAGAAGGATGAACGAGAAATATGTGTTCCTAAAAAAACGATTCCATGTGATATTAAGCACAGGATGCTTTTCCAAATAGTGTCCATTCCAGATAACAAACATTTTTTTACATGAGTTCCAGTGATCTAACCCACCTCATTTTAGAAACAAATATAACATTTGCAGTAGGAGTTGTGCTCACCTAAATAAAAGTATCGTTAACAGATTTTTTTTTATTCCACTCAAGAGATTATCTCAAAATAAATTTACAGTTTTCTAAACCTGGTGAAAATTCATTAACAAGAGCAGCTTACACTAGTTTTAACAAAAGTTTTAAAAGAATAGGAGAGCAAGCGAGAGAGAGATTGGATAGGTCTCCCAGGTAACTGTTAGAGTAAGGTAAAATGTAGCCTAGGGGAGCATGCACACCTCCATACCTGAGAGGAAAGAAAAAAGAGAAGTTAAAATCTGAAATCAGAACTAATGTGCCTGGATCACAAAATAACCACTGAGACGCAGAGCAATTTATTTCAGAGTCAGTTCAGACAGGATGTCAAACTTGAGGTCCTGTGAGAACTGTAACAGAGAGGAACACCCCAGGTAATTGGTATTATATATATCAAAGCAGGTAAAATCATCCTCGTCCTCAGATTTATTTATGCCAGTTTGGACTGGATGTTCCTCCTTCCTGCTATGACATATATTTTCCATTTTGATCCAAGGATACAGCATCTTTGTATGTATAAATAAAACTCCAATACATATGATTTATTAAGGGTACAAAGCAATGTTATCACAGAATGCATCTAAGCATCACTTCTTCCAGCCAGATTAACTACTGCAGCCTAGAAAAATGCTTTTCATCCTCCAAGCACAGAGGTAAACCCCCCCCCCCAAAGGTCTGAGATATTCTAACTGTAAAGAAAATTACCTGTCAGAAGAACTAAAAGATAAAACATGTTAAACTTGTCCTGGAAAATCTGTTTGTTTTACATGCTAAAGAAAATCCTTCAGGATTAAGCTTTCCTCTTTTGAGTTCTTTAATCCTGTTTGAATTAGTTAAATTGAAATCTCTCAGTGTCTTCCCATTCTCAATATGCATTCACGCACACGCACGCACGCACGCGCACACACACACACACACACACACACCACACACACACACACACACACACACACACACACACACACACCAGGTCATTGAAGAATAAAAGGAGCATTGCCTAATTACAAAATGGCTTATTTAATGGATTCACGGACAAGTCACTTTTCTGTGGAACACCAGATCTGAAATTGCTATAAAGTGATTTTAATGTCCACTGGTAAGTTCCCATTTTTTCTTGCCTCCCAGGATGCACTAACATTATGAAATTGGATCTGCTCTAAACACACAGGTTAGAATAACGTTTGCAAATGAACCCAAGCTCATCGATATCTGTTATGCACAGCAGCAGACTAGCAACAGGTGATACCAGTATTAGTAACAATATTTATATTTATGTACCACTTTTCAACAATAGCAAAAGAAATGAAAAGACGGTTCCCTCTCCCAAAAGGACTCAAATCTAACAAAAGTTATGTAAGTGACATCGGCAAACAGCCAGTGGAGAAGATGCTGTGCTAGGTTGAACAGAGATAGTTGGTATCCCTCTGATAAATATGAAGGCTGCCACTTTAAAAGATGCCTCTTTGTGCAGTTAGAAATAGGGCCTTCTCAGTAGTGGCACCAACCTTATGGAATTCCCTCGCTTTTGACTTACATACTGCTCCCTCCTTGGAGACTTTCCGGTGAGGCCTGAAAACTTTCCTGTTTAAGGAAGCCTTCTGAGTCCTACCTTTTTAAACATCCTGCTGGAACAGGTGGGGGGCTGCTGTTTTTATGCTCTTGTTTTAATTGTATTGTAATCTGTTTTTTATTAACTTTTAAATGCTGTTTTTTACTAGTTTTCATTAACTGTTTTTTATTGTTTTAAAGTGATTATTTTTTGTATTGTATTTTCTGTATTGTATTCTTTTTTCATATTGTAAGCAGAGGCATCAGGCGCCAGGAGGGCGCCCGGGCGCGAGGGGGCGGGGCCAGCATCGCGTCACGTCAACGCGCCGTAGACGCGCCCCCCCCACCCGTTTGCTCCCATTTCGGAGCCAAACGGCTCCAGGGAGGGCGGGCGGGCCCAAACAACGAACGACGCTGCAGTTCTCCACATGGTGAGTTCGCCGCCCTCACGCAATCGAGCGCCTGGAGCTCCTGCTCCACACGCTCCGCCGTAGTTACGGATAATAATAATAATAATAATAATAATAATAATAATAATGCTTATTCCAAGGAGGCTTCTAGACTCCGAAACTCCCCCCGCAGGGTACAGCATGTTGGCACAGCTCCATCACCACACAGGAAGATAAATAGGTTGGGCTGTTAGTTTCAGTTTCACCTACAATGCTGATAGTTGATAACACAGGTGTTAAAGTTGTTCCCTGACAACCAGATTATATTGAAGTAAGTTGTGTTGTAATTTACTCCCATGAAAGTGTGCTTGGTGAAATGCTAAGCAAAAAATGTTATTTGTTTCCATCATGTCTGGGCTACTTCAGGCAGTAACGGCACAAACCTATGCATGCCTACTCAGAAGTAAGTCTCTTTATTTTAATGGGACTTACTCCAGGTAAGTTCATACTTACTAAATAGTTTTGCATACAGAGTTCTTGCACATCAGGTTAGCAATTTATTTATTGTAACGCATATTGCGCTTATTGCACAGAATGCTATGCAGAGCTCACATGAGGCAATGTCAGTATGTGTGAACGCTGGGAAATTGTTGGCTGTCACTGTTCAATGTGTGCCCACCATATTTATATGCAGAAAAAATACATGCATGCACAAGGATCAATAATGATATAATTGCTTTTGCTATACATTTTAAATATAGAATATACTTTCTATGCAGAACCTTGAATTTTAAGCAGCTCTGAGATCCTTGTTCATTTCCAAGGATATTCCACTAACCAGTAGATGGGAGTATGTAATAGTTTACTCCTTGGCAGAATAGAAAGCTACCTTCTTTTTATTTCCTGATTCCATAGTTTTAGAAACATATAAGAGGTTTATTCAGTACTGACTAGAGACACACTTCTGTGAGTCGAGATAGAGGTTCTAAATCAGCAGAAAGAAAATTAAAAAAAGATACAGGAAGTCCAGTGTGGATAATCCTCAGATAGTGGGGATTATCTTCTATTGTGCGTGTTCATTTAAATTTGTGATTAGGTACTTCTTCATTTTTGCTATCTAACTTAACACCTATGTTACCACCATACCTCTCCTCCTCATTATCACTGGACTCATCCTAGCTTCTTCATAAATTACCTCCTGACCTAGTGAGTTTCAAGCACGCTGATTTTTTAAGGTATATACGAACAGGTGTTTTTAGTCAGGAAACTGAATATAAATGAAGAGGAAAATGTGGGCAAAGTGAATTTCCTAATAAAATTAAAGGACTTTTTGTGAGCAAGAGCTCATTTTGTTCCTAATTGTATTTCTTTCTACCAGTGTGAATATATCTCCACAATTGGTTTGGGTGGAGATATCGCTAAGATTTTTTTTTCACCTACAAGAAAATGACAGAGTAAGCCGAAAGACCTCCAACTATTAGAACATTGGTTCTTCAAGTTCCAGAATTAGAAGAATACGGAACAAGGAATATGTAAGTGAAAGTCATAAAATATATTACACCCTTGATTTAAATGTCTGAATACAGGAACACTGTGAGCAAAACCAGTTGTGTGACTTCTTCCCAATCAATCATCTCCTTCCTTCTTGCCAGGTCAAATGCAATTGAATTAGACCAACTGGTTTAAGCACACTGGATAAGACAAAGTGTAAAATGTAAAGATAGGAAATATGAATCTAATTTCCAGATGGACCAGAAAATTATGATAGAATTGCATGTTAAGGAGCTTATTAAGTATTTGGGCTTCCCATCACTCCTGGAACCAAAGGGGCAATATTTGAACATTTCTGGTAAAATGCTTAGGAATAACAGGCCATGTGCTTTGTTGGACCATTGAGAATTATAAAAACAAATGGGTATCAGTGTGGAATCTGAGTTGTAAATTCATCCTCTTTTTTATTTTTTAGCATTAGTTTCCCACCTGCAAAATTACCTTTTTCTCCAACTTCTGAGTTGCAATGCTCTAATTCGAAAGTTCTTTAAAATCTACTGACAAAAAGCAAATGTACATAGATATTAGTATTTTTTTCTATCTTTGTATGTCCTCTTGTGTAATGAAATATGAGGGATGAGTGTGTTGCTTTGTGAGCGTCGGAGAAATTGTAAATAGGTTGTAACACTGCTGGTGTTTATTTTATTTAGGGCATTGCCAAGAGGCTCAGCTGTTCAACATCTTAGAAAAGCACATTTTTAGAAAAGGAAATGAAAACAGCACAAAACATCAATAAATAATCATCTAGAGCTGGTACCTAAAACTCCATGGTTTCAGAGCAATTTACAATTCTAGTACAAAATAGCAGCTTTCTGGCCCAATCCTATAGGTAGCATAAGTCCCAGAACATATAAATCCAAAGGAAGTTAATAGAAACAACTATTTGTTTGTGTATTTAGGACTGCAACTTCAACTTTGGTTAGATTTTGGCATTTGTTTTAGTTTAACAGATAAAAACATCATCACCAATATACATAATCAACAGCGGCACTTGGCGTCAAACAGGGAGAAACCCAAACATGACAGCTTGAATAGGCCTGTGCAAAGATGAATCTCCCCACCGGTGTAAATCAAGTTACATTGAATTCATCACCTGAAGATTGTGGTCCAAAGATTGTGGCTGTGTAATGGAAGTGATTTGCCTCATGCCTGGGCAGCCTATTGAAGGATGCTCAACATATACCCTGTGCATAGTGAAACAGGAGCGCCAACAGACTGCTCGGCAGTCAGCCAACTGGTCAAAGCCTGAGTCTGAAGGTCCAACTGATGAAATGTTTGCTGTTAAATGGCAGCATTTCCCAGTGCAGCTGAAAATGACTGCCACAGCCTAAATAATCCCTATTTATCATGTGAAATGTGTCAAGTTTGGAGGCAAGTGCCAGATACCTCCCAGCATTCAGCTCTTCATTGCAAGCATGGTTGAAAATATAGAGCTATCCTATAGCTGCCTTTCCTGGCTTTACCTGGAGATGCCAAGGAGTGAAGCATTCTTCTGAAAGCATTCTTTCACCTAGCAATTGCCCACTGCACTCATATCCCCTGCTTTTGTTGCAATTTAAAACCACATTTATATTTACTGCTTAGAAAGACAACACCCTCTTTAGTCTCACTGCCATATGGGTAAAAATATCCGGACTGCCACTGCCTCTGATTGCACAGGGTTACAGAGGGATCTTACAAATTTGGTGGGCTAGGGATCGGGGTAGGAAGAGAGATGCCAATAAGTATATCAATGAAAGCTAACAGGCCAAGGCTGCTGGGTATTTTCATCCAGGACAAAGAGCATTATGATGAAACAGCGTTATAGGAGGCAACCTTATATGTATGCATATGGTGCATATGGTGCAAGTGTTTAATACTTCGATAATAACATACAGTACAATACAAGAACAATGAACTAAGGCCCCAATCCTTTCAAGGCCTTGCACTGCTGGAACTAGTGTCATGCACTGCTGGGTCGCTGTCACAAATGGTGAAAGGTGTGGGGTGCGCGGCAGCAGCTCTAGGAGGCTCCGCAGGACACTGATAAGTTGGCAGCGGGGGGCATGAGTGGGGCATGTTGGAGGAGTAACCAGGATGTATATCAGGGGAGGGAGGGGGTGGATCCAGTGGCAGTCACACATGCTGGATCTTATCCCTCATTTTTCTGCCTGCCCTGCCCCATGGCTCTCATCTGACTTTTGCCAGGCATATTATAGCTGGCATAGGCCCAAAGAGACTGACAGCCCAATCTTTCCTAAGGATCCGCCGGCTGGCCGTCAGATCCTGTGCGCTTCACCGTGGGCAGCCACCCGCCTGGCAGAAAGTCTATTTGGGGAAGGGGAGGCTCGTCCCCTTCCCCAAGTGTAACTGGCGGTGGGGCCGATCGGCCATCTTGGAATTCCGCCAGCTAAATCACTGGTGGAAGTTGGAGGAGGCCGTGTAACGGCCCAGTTGAGCGGTGGGGGACAGGATTCGGCTGAGGCCTATCCCCACCCCCTCATGGAGCGGCTGGGCCTATTAGCCCCCGCCGTTTGCTTCCAAACCTCTCCCCAGTCAGCTGGATCCTTACCTGGGTCTGGCAGCAGCAGGGCGAGGTCTTCGTCAACAGAGCAAGGGAAGCCGGCCTGCGCTGGCCTTCCCTGCTCTCGAGTCATCGTAAAAGTGCCTTATGGCACTTTTACGACACCTTTGGGCAGTGGAACGTTCATTCCGTCACCCGACACAGCGCTAGGATTGCGCTGTCAGGCAATTGGCCAGTCTGGGGGGTTGTTTGAGTAAAAAACTTTACTTCTGCAGGCTGTCCGATCACCCCCACCACCATAGGAAGCAGCACAGCCTCGATTGGTGCAGCTATAATATGCTATAGCATGATGGGAGATAGGACTGGGCAGTGAGACTGCAAATTCACAGAGGTTCTGAAGGTGTATGCTTGGATTAGTGAAATTAATTTTTCTCTAAAGTTCAGCTTTGAAACAGAAGCAAGAGGGAAGCATAGCTGTGAATAGTTTGTTTCTCACAGTGCAGAAGTTATTTATAGAACAATATAGCTCAGAACGGTGCTGACTGCAAACATTATATACGTAATTACTAAGAGCTCTTGCTGCAATTGGCACCAAACTGCAACAGAAATGTAATAAAAACAGAATGTTAAAAACCCTTCAGACCTGATTCAGTTGTAATCATAAATTTTTCCTCATCTCTTTCCTAACACCAACGTACATGTTTCACTCAATTCTGATTTCACTCCATAACTGACATTACTCAGAAATGTGATTAAATCTAGGAAGATGGATCACATCCACAGATAGGTAGTGTGTGCTCTAAATAGTATCATTGTAAGTGACATCACGTGGCCAGCGGGAGGCGCAGCGGGTTAAACCGCTGAACCATAAGCTGTCGATCGAAAGGTCGGCAGTTCGATTCCCGCGACGGGGTGAGCGCTCGTTGCTTGGCCAGCTCCTGCCAACCTAGCAGTTCCAAAGCATGTCAATGCGAGTAGATAAATAGGTACCGCTTGCGGGAAGGTAAACAGCGCTCCGTGTTCCAGCTGCATGCTACGCGCTGCGGCAAGGAGAGTCATGCCGGCCACATGACCACGAAGGCGTCTTCGGACAACGCTGGCTCTTCGGCTTTGAAATGGAGATGAGCACCACACCCTGGAGTCGGACACGACTGAACTTAATTGTCAGGGGATACCTTTACCTTTTACCCACCTGAGCAAGCTCTGAAGGCAGGAACGGATGCTCAGGTGACCATGCCATGCCCAATGATGTGGAACAATGCCTTCAGGGAACTGAGGAAATTTCAGGTTAAGCTGAAGAATGTTCTTGGTTTTTTGACCCTGAATGACTGACTGGGACCTTGTCAGGATCCAGCCCACCAATTGGGAAGAGCGGTGTTATGGTGGATGAGAATCATCATCCACAGTAAGTAAAATTGCTTGCCTTGTACCTATTTGCCATTATATTATAAGAATGATGCCTAGGCCCACACGTAGAGGCAAGTAGTACTTGCCTACTCTAGGCAAGTAGAGTCATGCCGGCCACATGACCACGGAGGCGTCTTCAGACAACGCTGGCTCTTCGGCTTTGAAATGGAGATGAGCACCACACCCTAGAGTCGGACACGACTGGACTTAATTGTCAGGGGATACCTTTACCTTAAGTGACATCACAGGGCTGATTTACTTGAGACCAGGGCAAGTGAAACAGGACTTACATCAGATAACCGAATGGAGGAAGCATTTTAACCATGTTAATGAACGTTAACCATGTTTATCTCAAACGTGAATGATTACCGTATTTATCTGCGTATAACATGCACCGGCGTATAACGCGTACCTTAGTTTTGACTGTGAAGTTTGAGTAATAAAACTTTAGAGTATCATGGAGGTTTTCATGACGTTGCAATTAGTAAAGAAGTACAATTTATGGGGTTTTCAGCCATGTTTATTTTGAATTGAAGAAATAAAATAGATTTGCAGTGAGATCGGAAATATGGGTAATAAAGCCATGTAATATTTTGTTGAAGAGAAAAAAATAAAGTTTACTATTCACCAAATGTCTGGAGAAATTCCTCTTAGTGCAGAAGACTTTATATACCCATATTTCCGATCTTGCTGCAAATCACGACGAGCCATGAGAACCTTCATACAACATTAAAATAAAATAGATATATCCACAAAACTTGTCAGAAGGAATTCCTTTTTTCCAACCGCACACACTGTCAAAGGCTTACAGAGTGTACGTTCTTAAGGACTATCCAACACAGCCAAGCAATATCTTTAAATCTTCCGCTTACGTTTCCTCCCGCACTTGGGACCTTATCAAAGCAAACAATAAAGAACAAAACCTGGAAACAAGCCGGTAGATGGCATTAACACTTGAAAGAACACCGCTTTGTTTTGTAGCCAGAGACACGCAAAAGCGCTCCTTCCCTTAGAGGAATTTTGCCCTCTGGGCAGTTTAAGCGCATAAGCATTGCTTTACCAAAAGAAGAATGAAGCCATTCTGCAGCATTGCTGGCTAAGTTGAAGCAAAGGGAAGCGCTGAATTTGATTAATTGAAAGCGGAAGCGGCTTACTCTGTTACCTTGCGGTCGACACAGAGTAAGTTCTGTTGTTGCTGTCCACTGCCACTCTTCGTCCCGTGGGCCGGCTGCATCGCGGCCCCGCCGGGACTGCCCCCGCTCAGCATCTCCTGCGTTCCTGCACAGACGCGCGCCTCACAGATGCTGTATGGGACTGCAAGCTCTCCGGAAACGTTCGAGGAACTCGGATGTAGCTGGTCTGCGGAACAAAGAGTGGTGGTGGACAGCAACAATAGGACAGCAACAACAACGCGGTAAATGGCCAAGTGCCGCAAAAAGCCTTAAAATTTGCAGCATCGGCGTATAACACACACCCTACTATTTTGGACCAAACCTTTAGACGAAAAATTGTGTGTTATATGCTGATAAATATGGTATTTGAAATTATTTCAAATGAAATGTTCTGTAGGTCTGTTAACAAAAGACCTCAAACTAAAGGAAGTATTAATGGGCAGGGGGCATGGAATAAGCAAGACCCTATAATGAGGAATGTAGCTGACAAGTGGTGGAGGAAAGAGGAACTCCTGAAGGCCTTAAAGCAGATAATCCCAATTGTCTCTCCTAACTGTGTGTGTGTGTGTGTGTGTGTGTGTGTGTGTGTGTGTGTGTGTGTGTGTGTGTGTGTGTCCCTGGTCAAAGGACATTGACCACAAAAGTACCCCTTTTGTGAACACCATTGTTCGCAAGTACGACTGCCTCCAATTTAATTACTAATTCATTTCCACAAAGTTGAAAGGATTATTCTGCCTGCTTTCAAAAAGGCAAATATAGAGAAGCTTTCCCATCATTGTTAGGCATTACAGAACCTGAATCTCAATGTCCACCCTTCAGACATGTAGGCTCTTAATCTTACCCATAAATGTGGACTCAGGAACATTGCCTGTGTGCTTCCCCAGTTGCTGGTTACCATTTGGCATCCATGTTGCTGCCAATCATGCCAAGACCACCTTGGATATAGCAAAGCAGGAGCAGCAACCCTGCCCCCCTACCCATGCTTGGGTCATGGAAGGCATGTGTTCAATGCAGTTTCAGGACGTTCCCAGCAAGTCTTTTGCTTGGCATGCCTGCAGGCATATTCCATCCCAACTGTAACCTATCAACCTATCACTGTAGGCAGACACACCAGTGCAAATGTGGTTAGCCTGTTGAATTTTAACCAGGGAGACTTGGATTCAAATCCCCACTCAGCCATAACCCTCACTGGTTGAACTTGGGCCAGTCACTTTCTCTCAGCCTAAGCCAGCTCAAATTTAAATGCAATAAATGCATATTTAAACTGGGCTTCAGAAAGCCACAGGCCATTCTAGTCAGCATGCTGCTTCTTACAGTGGCCAACCAGTTGCCTCTGGGGTGCCCAAAAGCTTGAGAGAAAGGCATCATTCTCTACCGCTCCCGTGCATTGGGTATTCAGAGGCATACTGAAACTGGAGGTAGCACATAGCCATCATGATTAGTAGTATACCCATTGATAGACCTGTCGTCTGTAACATTATCCAATTCCCTTTTAAAGACATTCAAGCAAATAGCCATCATGTGGCAATGAATTCCACAGGCTAATTATGTGACAAATAAAGAATGATTTCATTTTTGTCTGTCCTAAATCTCCAGCAAATCAGTTTGATGGAATATTCCCTGATTCAAGTATAGTGAGAAAGGGAGAAAGGTGTCCATTCACCTAGTTTGGAGCACTTCACAAGCTGCTTTTGTTTCCTACTCGCCTGAATAGTTTGGTGTAGTCTGCAGATTTGACCACCTCATGGTTTACCCCGCGCTCTAGGTAAATGGCATCCAGGTATGGATGATGGCATGTGGGTTAGGAGAGTGACATCAGTCATGTCAGCACTGGCTGAAGCCCGGGGCCACCAGAAGCCCAACTGGCCAAGCTAACTCTTTCAACCCTGTGTACCAGTGGCAGTGATGGAGTCTAGTGTGCCAGGTGGGGGCACCATGGGGTCCCATAGCAGGGATTTACCCAGAGCCCCCAGCAACCTGGCAATAGCACTGGATCTATTGCTCAAGAAACAGAAACACATGTATGCCACTATTTGGACAATTCATATAGATTATATACTAAGGGCGCAATCCAAACCTACTTAGGCCGCCGTTGTAACCAGCGGCCCAGCAAAAACAGGAGGCCCCAGCACGGAAAGGGGATTCAAATCCCCTTTGAATTCTCCTTTTGGAGGGGATTTGAATCCCCATTCCATTCTGGGGCCTCCCGTTTTCGCTGGGCCGCTGGTTACAACGGCGGCCTAAGTAGGTTTGGATTGCGCCCTTTGCCTTTCCATCAGTTCCTGGGATTCTGGCCTCAGGAACTAGGTACCAGTCAGCTTAAATACACGAACTTCAAGCCAATTAAATTCTATACTGAGCTGTTTCATGGCTATGAAATTTGTGATACAGAAATGTAAAAGTTCAACTGTTCTTCAGAGAATGAATGGATTACAACCAGCATTTTGACTGACATCATGTAATATGTCACTATGGGCCGCAGTGACTTCGTGGTTAAAGACACTGAACTGCAGACCAGAAGGTCGGTAGGACAGCAATGCGAGACCCCAGTGCCGACTGACGGAGTGAGCTCCCAGCTCCTGTCCCAGCTCCTGTCAACCTAGCAGTTCAAAAGCAGGAAATTGCAAATAAATAAATAGGTTTATTTAATAAATAAATAAATTCCTGCAGCAGGAAGGTAACAGCTTTCCGTTAGTCACGCCGGCCACTTGACCACAGAAGCATCTTCGGACAGCACTGGTTCTTCGGCCTTAGAAACGGAGATGAGCATCACACCCTAGAGTTGGACATGACTGGTTTTTGAGCAGGGGATACCTTTAGCTTTACATAATATGAATATGCAATCTGAATAAAATTGTAACTACTCAACCATCTATTAGATACACTTTCATCATTACCTTGCTGAACAATATCATGCCTTTTAGGAAACTATGGTATCCATCTGATTTTTTGTTTAATTACAATTAAAATATATACTGTATTGCAATAGATATAATTCACCTTGATTGAGCCATGCTATTAACTGAAATGACATTCCTGAACTGTTCTTTGCTCAGCATATCTTGGGTGCTAAAAAGGGTATCCAGGCTTACTAATAGCTTTAATGATCTTGAGATAACTCCTTTAAAGTATTTCAGGCCTGGACTTGCATATGAATGTAAATGAATCCCCTTAAAAATACACATTGTCATATAGATTCTGTACAATCAAAGCATTATGACATCATAACAGCATGCATTATGATGCAATAGTAATTGTATGAATTGCCTAGCAATGTTGGTGTCTCTGTGGATGAGTCTTTCGCCCACCCACAAAGCAGCATCCCTGCCTGGAGTGTGTACAACACAATCAATCTCTCACTAGACAGAGCAAAGTCATTTCCCTAGGAAGTATATGGAGATCATAATCAAGGCTATACAAAGCCATGTGGCATTCTTCCCGTAGCATGTCAACTATCACACTTGTCAACCCATCGTAGCAGAGCCTCAGGGTGGTCCTGTCATTTAGCAACTGATGGACACATATTGGCTACCAAACAAGACCCAACAGATGTGGCGCAATACAGTCACTTGTAAATAGCATGTATCCAGCATATTTTATATATAAAACTTCTTATGACTCAGACTATCAAATTTCCACTGTATATGAAGAAAGGACATTGTTATATTACAAAGGTTAGTATGCACTACATTCTTTTTTGTTTTGTTTAATTGTTGGAAATATATTCAAGTTTTCTGTGCTGACGGGCGCAAGGTGGCTTTGACATTACTGCGTATAATAAAAAATGATTTTCATAAAAGCTGTATAAAATCATTTTTATGCCTCAACATTCCACAATGGTCATAATTTTGGGACCAAAAAAGGATTGTAAAAGTAAGGATTTTGTGTCCGTGTCCTCAGCCAAATAATGATTCGTTATAAAAGCTTCAGTCCATTAGCAAAATATCATAGATGTTATAAAGGCTACCATTTTGGTCACATATCAAAATATTCTCCTAACGCTTAGCTATAATATTGATTTCATTTCAGGAATTAGCCCAGAAACAATCATAGCTTGCTAGGTTGAAAACTGGCAGCCCGTAGCATGAAATTCATTAAATCTCAGAGGCAATGTATTATGGTGTCATTTCTATTGATGCATATCTGGCGATGCCATAAATGTGCAACCAAATCATTTGTATGCAGCCCAGTCCTCAAATAACTGAATTCAAATTACTTGGATTTATTTCAATTTAAACCCAAATTGGAAATTACTTGTCTGTGGGGGGGGGGGATCTCAGTGGTAGAGCACATGATTTGCATACAGCATGTCCTAGGTTCACTCCCTAGAACTTGTAGGTAGCAAAGGTTCTCACTTAAAGTCATTTCGTTTGAAGTCGTTTCGTTTTTAAATTTGATGAGAAAATGCCATAGGAACATTTCCATTTATCAATGCACCTATGGTAAAATTGGTTACATTATAAGTCATTCCGCTTAAAGTTGCACTTTTCCAGGAAGACCCTGTCAACAACTTTAAGTGAGGACTTTCTGTTCTTTGTTTTTTTTTTCAAACTGTTTTAGATTGGAAAAGCCACCCTGCTGACACTCTGATGCCGCATCTGGTAACTTGTGTCATTTGAGTCATTAGTCAGATTGCTGCTCCTTCTGCATCGGTTGTGAACTCCCATCCACCCATTGCACTGGATGAGATTAGCTGGTTGCCTTTAGAGCTAGGTAGGATTTTTTTTTGTTGTCCATCTGATAGGCCTTGGTGTGCAGTTTTTTCTCCTCCCCAAGACTGTTTCTTTGTGTTGTGTTGTTTTTTTAGCCAGGGTGGTCACATCTGGAAGGTATGGTCAAAGGGTAGTTCACCCGAGGTAAGTAGCAATCTGAAAGTGAACTGGTACCAATCTCTCAAGGCTGCTTAGCTCAGGAAGCTGGCCGGTGATCACTCAGGCTTAGATTTCATAGTCAACTCCAAAGTCTTTCTGGCTTGTGGAAGACAATGCAGTTCAGTTTCATCTACCCCTCAGACTGGCATAGACAAGCTCAGGCTGTCAATTGATGGTCCACAGCTTTGAGTCAGAGGGGGAAGAAACACTGGCTTGCTGTCTCCTCTAGGGTTGCTGTCTCCTCCTCTGCCTCCTCTAGATGCCCTCAGCATGTGTCCCGATTAAAGGGTTAGATGCCCGCACTAAGGGGTTAGACCCTACACAGGCTTGTTCAAGGTTGTAGTTGACTTTATTTAATAAATCTAGTCCAGTTTCTATTCCATACAACTTGCCTTGTGGGTTTATTGGGGGTGCAAGGGCCTTGTCCGCTTAGCTCAAACAGGTCCAGCCCTCCCACTGCAACACATATACTAGAGAGTTTTTCCTGTTGTTGTTTTTCCAGCTGACATCTGAACATCCCATAACTTACAGAGCTAGATTTGTCTTGGAGAATAAAGAAATCAGTCCCCCTGTAACGTTATATGCTTCCAGTAGGGCAGGACGTCTGGCTCAGTTGGTAGAGTGATCGTCTCATAAATGCCTGAAGATCTGAAGGACAGCAGTTCAAGACGCCCGGAAGTGTCTAGGTCAGTCGGAGAGCTGCTGGCTGACATCTGAACACCCCATAACTTACATTTGTCTTGGGGAACAAAAGAAATCAGTCCCCCTGTAACGTTGTATGCTTCCAGTACGGCAGGACGTCTTTGTGGATCCTAGCCTTACTGGGCTGCCCATTCTGATCAAGTGGCAGATTAGCCGCTGGCAAGGGTGGATCAGAACTTTAAATGTGCATTAAAGTCAGGTTAGAGTATGTGGATGCATGCAAAGAAAATCTATAGCTGCTGTCCTAAGCACAGCAAATACTATTGAAATAAAAGGGATTTACTTTTAAGTAAAGGTTCAAAGTGGACCTTTCAAAGATCACAGCCTCTATTAGACAATGTAATAATATGTCAGATTCCCCGAGGAACTAACTACCCAGCAGCAACCAGGTATGAAATGCTTCTTCTTCTGAAAATTTGCTCACTTAATTTTGGTAGCTAAATTGGAGCCATGTTCTTCAGAAATTACAGGAGCAGATGTTGGTGCTAAGCACTTTTCAAGAAAAAAACCTCTTGGCATTGTTTTAAAAAGTACCTACAAGAGCTGAGAGTACAAAGTGTTGTTGTCAATGTGAATTGGACTCCAAAAATCCCAAAAGGGATGCTGAAAAATCTGAGATGATACCAAATTGGTCCAAATAGTCAAACTCCAGACAAAGCATCATAAGAATACTTGGGAAAGAAGGGGAAATGTAAACTCTTTTACCTTTCTTTGTTATCAAATTGTTGTAAGAGGAGTAATTTTGTTGTATTAGTTTCTCGGATTTGACAATTACTAAAAAGCAGCAAAAGAACTTTTGAATTTAAAACCGTTGCTCAAACATTTGGAGTGCTTCAAATAAGATACGCTCAAATTATCCTAAACTGTTTCCAATATCGTTTCATTTGAGTTTGAATTATACAATTTTTGCAACAAGGACATGCAACTCCCACAGTACAATGCTATCATTACCCAGAAATATGTAGAATTGCTTGCTGCTGAAGACAGCTTCAAATGGATGCTTAATTGCAGGGTAAAGAAAGGGAAATCATCAGCCTCTCCAGCAAACACAAAAAGCTCAGCTTTCAGTGACTTGGCACAGTAAGTTTCACAAATGTTACTACTTCATTATTACCAATCAGGGTAAACTTAACTAAAATAATTATACCATGTAACAATGTGCATAGGGCTTAGATAAAGCAAACTGGATTAAACTGAGGATCATTATGCAACACGCAAAATATTGTGCTTACAAAAACAATGAAATGTATGGCTAATGTGTCTGAGGCTGCAATCGTATTCACACTTATCTGGAAGGATGGGCAAGATCCTCCCTAAACTTCCAGCGCCAGAGCGAGTGCTCCGGCACTAGAAGCTGTTGCAAGGCACGTTTGCGCCGACTCGAGAGTAAGGCAGGCCAGTGCAAGGCTGGCCTCCCTCACTCCAGCACCGGAATGTCCATGCAGCTGGTGGCAGAAGGTGAGTCTCTAGCACCAGCCGCATAGGTGGTCCGGCCAGCAAGGGAAGGGGCGCCATTGGGTGAGCAGGCCTGGGAGGGGGCATGGATGGCGTCGGCCATATCCCCATCCCCGCAGGGCCAGCTCGGCCGTTACACGGCCTCCTCCTACTCCCGCCAGCTATTTAGCTGGCAGAAATCTGAGGTGGCCAATAGGGCTGAACCTGGTTTACACCCGGGGAAGGAGATGAGTGTCCCCTTCCCCGAGTAGTCCTCCAGCCCACCATATGGTCCCAGCCCGCGGCATGGGATGGGATCCAGCAGGCAGCCTTGGCTGCCTGTCCCATTGGCTATAGCGGTACTTTCTCCTGAGTAGACATGCATAGGATTGGGCTCTGAGTCAGCTTTTTGTTATGTTTTAAAATTAGGAAACAAGAGGTGCAATTTCTCTACCCTGCTAAATATAAGGGAACACCACTTTAAAAGGTGCCTCTTTGCTCCTTTAGCAGAGGAAAATATAGATCCCTAGATAGCAGATGCTTGTGATCTTTTGACTTTTTCATGTTATTTTGACTTTTTTCCCCAGCGTCTATCCATTTTTAATTCACCTGACATGCATGCAGGAGAACAACGATGCATGCAGTCTTATACCTGCATAACACACAATGCAATGTATGACTGCCAAGAAAACAAGTATATGGAAAAAACACCAGAAGCTTTTGCCTATAGTAAGTGACCGGTATTGAGTGGATGAATGAGTTAGTGGAGCTCATCCAAAATGAATTGGACAGCTTGTTTTCCCCCAGAAATCCACTCCTGAAACTGGAAGCTGAACAGCAAAATGGAATTCCTCCAGCAGTCATTGACAGGTCACCGTGTTCCTCTATGAGCTGTAAATGCCACTCAACAAGCACAACCTCTTCTTCCATATTATTTATTCCATTGTTATTATTTAATCCCAGATGAAAGAAAATAAGGTACTTGAATCTAAGAGTCCCGGTGCTTGCAAGGTGCTGTTGAATCACTTTCAGATCATTTACACCTCTACTTAGTGCACAAATTAGAAGTTGTGGCAAGTACTGTATTGTTGTTGTTGTTCAGTCGTTAAGTCGTGTCCGACCCTTCGTGATCCCATGAACCATATCCCGCCAGGCCTTCCTGTCCTCCACTATCTTCCTGAGTTCGCTCATTTTCATGTTTGTTGCATCGGTGATGCTGTCTAACCATCTCATCCTTTGCCTTCCCCTTCTCCTTTTGCCTTCGATCTTTCCCAGCATCAGAGTCTTCTCCAGAGAGTCCTCTCTTAGCATTAGGTGGCCAAAATATTTGAGTTTCAGCCTTAGTACCTGTCCTTCCAGGGAACAGACAGGCTTGATTTCATTTAGAATTGACTGATTTGATCTCCTAGCAGTCCAAGGGACTCTCAGGAGTCTTCTCCAGCACCACAGTTAAAAAGCATCTATTCTTCGGCGCTCAGCCTTCCTTATGGTCCAACTCTCGCAACCATACATTGCTACTGGGAACACCATCGCCCTGACTATACGAACTTTTGTTGGCATGGTGATATCTCTGCTTTTTATTATGCTGTCTAAGTTTGCCATAGCTTTCCTTCCAAGGAGTAAGCGTCTTTTAATTTCATGGCTGCTGTCTCCGTCTGCAGTGATCTTGGAGCCCAGAAAAGTAAAATCTGTTACTGCTTCCATTTTTGCCCCTTCTATTTGCCAGGAATTGATGGGACCCGATGCCATGATCTTAGTTTTATTAATGTTGAGTTTCAAGCCAACTTTTGCACTCTCCTCTTTCACTCTCATCAAGAGGCTCTTTAGTTCTTCTTCACTTTCTGCCATTAGGGTGGTATCGTCTGCATATCTGAGGTTGTTGATATTTCTCCCGGCAATCTTGATTCCGGCTTGTGATTCATTCAGCCCTGCATTTCTCATAATGTACTCTGCATATAAGTTAAATAAGCAGGGTGACAATATACAGCCTTGCCGTACTCCCTTCCCAATTTTGAACCAATCGGTTGTTCCATGGCCGGTTCGAACTGTTGCTTCTTGACCCGCATACAGGTTTCTCAGGAGACAGATAAGGTGGTCTGGTACCCCCATCTCTTTAAGAATTTGCCGCAGTTTGTTGTGACCCACACAATCAAAGGCTTTTGCGTAGTCAATGAAGCAGAAGTACACTCTTTGGCACTGCCCTTCTTTGGAATTGGAACGTAAACTGACCTTTTCCAATCCTTTGGCCACTGCTGAGTTTTCCAAATTTGTTGGCATATTGAGTGCAGCACTTTCTCACAGCATCATCATTTAGATCATTTTTTCATGTCTCCAGTTTTTTGCCCCAGCTCAGTTTTAACGCAGGTGTACAGCAGCATATGGATGTATGATGGTTATGATGGCAATCTACCACTTTTCAACAAAAAAAAAACAGTCATAAAATGGTTTACACTGTAAAAATAAAAGACCTGAAAAGTACCAGCAAACAGTCATGGGGGAGGGGGGGCACAATCCTATGCAAATTTCCAGCACCAATGCAGCCGCAATGCAACCCCAAGGTAAGGGAAGAAACATTCCCTGACTGCCACCCCCCCCCCACTGCACGATGCAGTGCATACCCCATTGGCACGGCTGCATCAGCACTGGAAAGTTGGATGGCATTGGGCCCTGGAGAACACGTCACACCAGAATGAGCAGGAACAGTTGCAGGAACAGTTGCAGTTAGCAGGAACTCCTCCTGCTAAATAGAAGAGAAGCACTACTTAAAAGGTGCCTCTTTGCCCAGTAAGCAGGAGTTATGAATAATTAGGCTTCTTTGACATCTTGGACTACTGCCCGTCAGTGGTTTGTGTGTGTATGTGTGTGTGTGGTGTGTGTGTAAAATACATAATTTAGGTTGCTATGGAATCCTGTATGGAGATAACAGAAAGTGTTCTGCCACTTTAAGAAAAGACAATGTCTATCATGGATGGACAGAAAGTGAAGATTCAACAATAAAGAAGCAGGGGGTTTCAAGCTGGGGTAGAAGGCAGTACACTTTCTAGCCGTTCCCAGAACCTTTTACACATATACAATGCATCTGTATGGGAGTGACATTTTGTTGGCAAGCTCCACCTTCTAATCATGCATGATCGTTGTAGGGTCTGAAAAGATTCCTGCACCTACAACCAAAACAATGATTATTGACAGGAAAAGCGACAGGAAAGAATAGAAAGATATAATCCATGGGAAAAGTACACGGGAGTGAAATATATAAATTCATAACCACGTCAGAAGGTTGAGCGTGGAGTCTGTACACAGTCATTAGCCACAATGTGGGTAACAACGTACTATGCCTCTAAAATGGTTGCTTCATGCTGCAGCCCATAGGACTAGGTTATAAGTTCCTTGTGCATATGACAGAGTTGCCTATATTAGCAGTGCAACAACACACGACGATGCTATAAAGGCATCTAAGTACCTTTCATAGCATTGTCACTTTGTGCCCCATGCGATTCACTTGTTGGCTAAGGTCACTGCTGGCATGCTGCTATTAGCACAGTGCACAGAGTGCTAACATTCTCATAAACAGCAGATGGATAATTTGCTTAAAAGGAGTTCGTAATGAGCGTCAGGTGATAGGAGGTCTTTTTCTCTTGAATGCAAATGCCGAAACGAGAAGACTCAAGAAATGGGGTCTAAGACACAAACAACAACGCTATTCTTCTCGTTACCCTCTCTCATGTTTAAATGTCGGAAATCGATGCATCCTTTTCTTTAGTATCAATCTGTTCAGTCTCAATGGCTGCCTTGACACAGCCCTTCATTTACAGTGTAATGTAGCAGATAGGAATGCAGATCTGTACGGTAGTTTATCACTTTTAATTAAAATGTAACACGATTTGCTCAAAATTCTGCTTATGAATTATTTAGCTGCAAACTTCAGACATTTTGACAGTTGATTCTGCAAGCGTCACCATCTGCATGTCAATGCTGAAAAGGGAAAAAAGGACCCAGGTTCTGGAAACTTTCCTAAATAGAGTTGGGTCAACACGAGACACTTTGGATTTTCAAATTGAAGCTAGCAATTGCAGTGGCGTGGGAATTTCTACTGAAAAAAACACTTACAGTACGTAGCTATTCACCCTTTCTTGATCCTCTGTAATTATTTCCCCCTTCACTCATATTCCCCCCCTTCTGAATTAGTCATATAGGTAATTACGGAGCATGTAGTCAATTCTGCCCATATAGTCAAACAGAGTTGGCTACATTATGTGAATAGGAGCAACTTAAATGAATAACAAACATTTTGAAACGAAGTGCAAACAGGTAAACAAAAATCACGGAATAGGAAAGGAGGGTTTGTTTTTGTATTAACATTGCCGAAAATGTTCATGAAACATGGTGAAATGTATCAGCTCAGCCTTGGGTGTAACACAGAGAAAGAAAGAACGATATTGAAGGCTTCCATTCATTCTCAAAATACTCCTAGTTGAATTGGAATAACTGAACTGGAACTAAACTTTTCATCTCTTCACCTGCATCTTAAAACTAACCACCTGCTGAGTGGCTAGACATGCTCTCATGACTGTCCATTTCTGCCTGTCCCGAATGATGCAAAAACACAACAACAGTAAGAAGTTTAGAACAGCCAGGCAACTGTCCAACAGAATCGTGGTAGCAAGAGTAGGGACCACTGTACCTGGACCAGCTGGTAAACTGTCCAGCACTGGTTTGTAGAACTGAGTTACTAGGTTAGGCAAGAAGAGGACTTTCCAGTGGCAGTGAGAGGTCCATAGGGGGCGGGGCTTCAGCCAAGTGCCATTATGAGCCCCTGAGATGTGATGACGCTGGTACCGACTTAATGGAATTTCCCATAATGCACTACATCCATTGCTTACAAAGTTGCACTGAGTAACAGCAGCAGCAGCAGCTGATGTCCTTCTCCTTCTTCAGGGGTCAACTGGGCTTCTAATCTTCAGAAGATATCCCATCAAAGTTGGGGATTAGGCACAATAGGTCCCAACAATGACCCACTGCTGCATACCAGGGGTCTCTGGGTTGTGACCATTTTATTTTTTTTCCACACAATAAGGTCATGGATGTTGCTGTGTCAGTCAGGGGCAGTGCCAGAGGACAGATGAGTTGGGCCTTGGCCAAGGTCCCACACCCATAACAGAGCCCACATCCTGAAATCCCAAGTGCCAGTCAGCTATTGCAGACCCCCCCCCCCACATTCACTGAGGTGGCAGTTAGGAGGAGCTGCCACCTGCTGCTATTACCCATCAGTTTGGGAGAACCTGGTGTAGACCTTTGTCCCATGGCTACACACAACCTGGAACCAGGAGTAGTGTCAGTTATCACAACCCCACTTCCTTAGAATCTAAAATGTATTCCAAAAGTACTGTATGATTAAGGGCCAAATCCTATCCAACTTTCCAGCACTGATGCAGCTGTGCCAATGGGGCGTGTGCTGCATCCAGCGGCGGGAGGGCAGTCACGGAGGCCTCCTCAAGGCAAGGGAATGTTTGTTCCCTTATCTTGGGGCTGCATTGTGGCTGCACCAGCACTGGAAAGTTGGATTGGTAGAATTGGGCCCTTAGCTTTTTTTTTTTTTTACTGGACTATCACGAATATCTTGTACAGGTTGATTACCCCTTATCCGGACATCTGAAATCTAGACATTTTGGGGGCTATGACTTAAAAAAACAACAACTCTTTCTAGCACCTAGCTGGCATCGCTCAAGGCACGCAGGGGCACAAAATTATTAATGATGTATAAAATTACCTTCAGGCTATGTGTATAAGGTATACATGAGACATAAATGCATGTTGTGTTTGGGCTTGGGTCCCATCCTCAAGATATTGCATTATGGGTGCAATCCTATCCTACTTACGCCACCATTATAACCAGCGGCGCAGCGAGAACGGGAGGCCCCAGAACGGAAAGGAGATTCAAATCCCCTCCAAAAGGGGAATTCAAAGGGGATTTAAATCCCCTTTCCGTTCTGGGGCCTCCCGTTTTCACTGCGCCGCTGGTTACAACGGTGGCATAAGTAGGATAGAATTGCGCCCTAAATTTATGCAAATATTCCAAAATCCAGACAAATCCAAAATCTGAAATTCCAATCCCAAGCAGTCCGGATAAGGGATACTCAACTTGTAATGCTTAAATAATATTCCTTAGCATTCAGTAATGGGATGCCCTGGGTTATGAGTTACTGGATAACATAGATCAATCATAGGACTGCATCTTATTTGTCGTGAAATGACATTTTAAGAAAAGTATAGCAGACAGTTTATATTCTGCTCAGGATGACAAGCAAATTCTTTCTTTGGTGAGGTTTCTTTTCTGAGACTAGACTAGGTTTTACTGCTTAGAGGTTCAGGAAGTTTACAGTTTAGCTTCCCTGTGCCTGGTAAATACATTACAACTATTTATGGACATTTTAATGTTTTGTAAAACAAGCAATGAATGAATGGATTTACAAGGCTATATAAGTGTTGCTTTAGTAATAAATTTGATTCATCCATTTTATGTCTTTCTTCTAGTGCTGAAGTGGTATAACAAAGGTTAAGGAACCACAATCTCTACACTCCTTCACTCTGCCATCCAGCACAGCAAAAAATCAAGCATTTGTTTTGAGAATCACACATTTCTTTTGTGCTATGATATAAATGGACAGCTATAGAATCATGATAACTCAATGGATCAGCATGTCAAACTAATGTAGTTCAAAATCAGTCATTAGATTTATTGTATACCATCCCAGGTAAATAGAGTGAATTCTTGTTGAAGCAAATGCATTTGGGAAATGGTCCAAAACAAAGGGAATTGATAAGGAAGATCACAGAAGTTTATTCACTCACTCAGGAGTAAGGACTCAAAATAATGATCCCAATCCTTGTCTTCATTGTTCCTGAATCTACTGTGTGCAGTAACATATAATATTAGATGCATATTACTTATCTTAAAAAGCTGTTGCAAGGATTGCATTATGATAGATGTGAAGTGCTATGAACGCTTGATGCTGCTATACAAAAGTTCATTATTATTCATATTATTAATAAAGTAGACAAATCATAATTCAGATTAACTTGGTTGTGAATCAGCCTAATAGTTATTTGGTGATCCTACTCACTGGGTAGAAGAAGCTTTATTTATTTATTGATGGACTATCTTTCCCTTATTTCTCTGTTAATAAAAAGTCTGCAAATGTAGTTTATCTCTATGGTTCAGTTCAGCCTTAGCTGCAACAGAACACAATAAATTCACTCTATTTTTATGACTACTTTCTTTTGTTAATAGGCCTAGTACATCATTAGCATTCTTTTGGCCCCTTTGAAAAGGCATGTTATAAAAGATGTCATAATTCTAATATTAATATTATTCATAGGATCCAAACAACATTTTTTTTAAACTTAGCATATTAAAAAGAAAATTCAGGTGTTCATTACATATTATGCAAGCACGTTAGACTGTTACAACTATGTCTAAACACAAAATATTAATTTTAGTTGTTCATTCTGTAGTTTCCTAACCTTTGTTATTTTTGTTTTATTCTTTCATCATTTCATTAACAAATATTACTTTACATTCTCTTTATTGTGTCAGTCAAATTGGAGTGGGAGTGGTTTCACAATGCAGAGAGTTTTTCTTTTAAAATTTTAAGTTGTGATAGAACCTTGTGCTAGCATGCAATGTGCTACTACGTCAACCAAGTTAATCAGACCAACTAGACTTATTGGGTTGCAATCTGGAAAACTCTCCTGCTGTAATGTCTTCTCCTGTTCCAGGCATTCTCTGACCCCATTGTCCAGTTTCCCATCCTTCCTGATGGAATAGCACACAATTGAAGGTGAGGGGGACAAGATAAGCTGCATCGTTTTTATGGATTGGGTCTGTGATGAATGCTGTTTCCTCCCCTGCTGACTGGGCAGCAAATCTGTCCATCTAGGTAAAAGAGATGGGAAAGAAAAGCCAGAAGGTTTGCACTCCTCCAATTAGGGAACTTGATGACATCATCAAACCTAGAGATGATGATTTACTTAGAGAACAATTGTTCTCTTACCCAGGGGTAAGCCTCTGCGGTGCAGGGGGGTCTACTCAGACCAACACACACACCCTGGAATGCCTCACTCCGCCCTACCCTTGCCCCAACCTACCTTCCCCGGCGGGTGCTCTGATGAATTTGGGGTGGGGAGAGTGGCACCACCCTCTTTGCCGACATTGAGTGATGCAAACGTTTGCATCACTTGAAACCGATGGAGGAGCACTCCGCCAGTCTCAAAGTTACACAGGATTGGGCTGCCCACCAGTTAGTATTTCCAATCATCGCTCAGTATTTGATTTGCCGGGATGCGGTCCATGATGCTTATTATTTCAGTGCAGGACACCTGTTGGCCCATACGAGAAAAAAATATTTGCTATTTTTGTTTTACTCCCTGGATTTCTGACCAATAAAACTGTCTTAGGGAGCATGTAAAGAATGTTGGTAGGAAGGTTGGTCTGGGGAAAAAATACATCTACTTTGAAACATTCTGGCATGGTAACCCTAGAACTTTGCCTCCATAGAGTAATTGTTTGAAATTATGCCATCTGATTCCACCCCCAGGCAGAATGCCTGACAAGACTATTTTCTGTGAGCAAAGACTGGTTTCGATCTTTCATCCCTGCAACCAGACAATGCTGCCTCCCAGGCAGGTCTCTAATTTTTCTGGCAGACTTTCTAATGTCACAGTTTGCACAGCTCTGCATCCAAAGGACAAGTGCTTCCAGGGGCAAAATTCCCAATACTGCAATGTTAGAGCTCTGTTTCTAGTATACAACTTCCAACGGCCATTTCTCTGCCTTCTAGCTTGGAGCTACATTGCTCCTTTCATCATTGTAATGATTTAACTCTCGCAGTGTCCCATAAAGTTACATGGAACTGTGCCTGGAGCAGAAAACCCCCAGTATTATATTGAATCAGGCCAGCCTTTATAGCAGAACATGAGATTTTCATTATAGAAAGCCTGCACACTCTTGACTCTGATGTTGTGATGCTTCTAGGGCAAGAGGGACCCCTTGGGCACTGCTCTTATCGCATATCTGATGTGAGCTCCTTTTTGCTGCCATTTTGTGAACCTTTGCTTCAACTTAGCCAGCAATGCTGCAGAATGGCTTCATTCTTCCTTTGGTAAAGCAATGCTTATGCGCTTAAACTGCCCAGAGGGCAAAATTCCTCTAAGGGAAGGAGACATGCTTTACTTCACAATAACGATGATCGAACTCTTGTTTGAGGCTACCAGATACAGTAAACTTCTGCCCTTGAGCAATACCTCTGGATTTCCCCCCCCCCCGTTTCCCAGGTTAAGCTTCTTTGTAAGTAACCTTAAAGTTTATTTTTAAGGTGGAATGCTATGACTGCACTGAAAATCTGCAAGTAGTGTTGCAGTGACTCTTTAGAGATACATGAATCTTATGCATGTGAATAACCTACTACGCAGGAATTAAATGTAAAGATGGTGCCCACTGGCGTCACTAGACGCGCATCACCCTGGTGCGGGGACGCGCGTCACCCCCCCCTAGTGGTGCGACGTTATAGGCGCGGGGGGAGGGGGCCTCCCGGCTCCCCCCCGCGTCGCGTCGCCCCCCTCCGGACGCTCCGAGGCCGGCCCGGGAGCCTGCCTCAGAGCGTCCGACCCCGTCGGCGCTCCAGGGCCTTCTGAAAGAAGGCCCAGGCAGCGCATCAATCTGGGTATTTTCCGGATTTTCGCGCATGCGCAGACCCGTTTTGAGGGCTTTTTGCCCTCAAAACGGGTCTGGGCATGCGCGAAAATCCGGGAAATACCCGGATTGATGCGCTGCCTGGGCCTTCTTCAGAAGGCCCTGGAGCGCCGACGGGGTCGGACGCTCGGAGGCAGGCTCCCGGGCCGGACTCGGAGCGTCCGGAGGGCGACGCGCGTCACGGAGGTGACGCGCAAGGGGGTGCGTGCGTCACCCCATGACATGCGTCACCCCCTGGTGGCCCGCCCCCCGCCACGCTCCAGTGACGCCCATGATGGTGCCCATCCCCAAAGACAGCAGATTGGTGGGGATGTTATGAGGGAGGGTGTCCCTCCCCTCATGTCAACCAATGTGTGTTGTTAACTTAGAAAAGGGGACTGCACTGTGCAGCTGAAGCCATTGCAGAGTGGGAGGAGACCATTGGAAGACTATTAATCTATTAGAACTGAAGACTATTGGAGGAAGACCTGAAGCACTTGAGGCAGCCACGGATGGAGCACTTTCTTCTATAAATGTAAACATACACACATGCACACACTAGAGTGAGGGATCCAGAAAGTGGCAACACATAAAACGATGAAGACTTTTATCCAGACTTGCCATGTTTGAGAAGGGTCGTGACCAGGAATGGCCCTAAGTGGCCAATGATGATGTGGTAGTATCAGGGGCCAGTGAGGGTGGTGCAGGTTGTGATGGAATGACTGGAGTTGGCGACTCGGATTGGTGAGCAGGTTGGGCTGGGAATCCTCAGTAGGGCATTTGGTTGGAGCCCATGGAGGCACCTGGGCCTTCACAAACTGAGTTGGAGTAAAGTCTCTGTTCCTGGGAAAGCCGGCCAGTTTTGGGATGGGATGGTGTAACCTGCTCATATCTCCGATTGCAGCCTTAGGGGAATATGTTGACATGTTTAGCCTTCTTCACATGGGGCCAGAACCAGTAGGTAAAGTAGAGGAGGGTGGCCAGGGATCAGGAGACTGCGTGAAGTGCAGTTTTGGCTCTGCAAAGCACACCAGGAAATTCAGGCATCACTAGTGCCCAGTACCCAAAGAATTTATGTGCAAACTGTAAGACTAGGGAATTTTATGAATTCAAGGTTGGACTTAGAATGGGAAACATTTTATCCCTCCTCCCCCCCCAAGCAACTTATGCATTTTTGGTCCATGTTAGGGTCTGAGAGGACAGTAAGCACCTTATCAGGATTATCAGGCTGTGATGACCTTTCAAGCAAATGACTGGAGTATTAATTAATGGCATCACAAGAGTCTTAGAGTTTGCTGGATGTTGGAAGGGTGACTGGGGAAGTGCTTCATGGCAGGAGACAGTAAACAACCTTTCACCTTCACATGGTTAGCAGAGATGATTGGTGCCTTTCCAGGGATGTATTTGTCAGATTATGAGTCCGTTCTCATAAGGGCAACTACATTGGTGGCCTGGAGGGGGGGGGGGCATTTAGGCCTGACAAGGTGCTTGCTAAGGGGAAGAGGAATGTATCCAGTGCTGCTCATCAACAACCAGACCTGGTCATTGCTTAGGGGTCAGCAACGGTCTATGAAGACCTACAACACCTTCTAGGACTAGCACCCAAAAAAAGATGTCCTTTACATCATAGTAGACTGGAATGCTAAAGTAGGAAATCAAGAAATAAACGGAACAACAGGCAAGTTTGGCCTTGGAGCGCAAAATGAAGCAGGGCAAAGGCTAGCGGAGTTCTGTCAAGAGAACACGCTGGTCATAGCAAACACTCTTTTCCAACAACACAAGAGGCGACTCTACACATGGACATCACCAGATGGTCAATACCAAAACCAGATAGATTATGTGCTTTGCAGCCAAAGATGGAGAAGCTCTATACAGTCAGTAAAAACAAGACCTGGAGCTGACTGTGGCTCAGATCATGAGCTTCTTATTGCAAAATTCAGGCTTAAACTGAAGAATGTAGGGAACACCACTAGACCAGTCAGATATGACCTAAACCATATCCCTTATGAGTATACAGTGGAGGTGAAGAATAGATTTAGGGCATTAGACCTGGTAGACAGAGTGCCTGAAGAACTATGGACGGAAGTTCGTAACATTGTACAGGAGGCAGCAACTAAAACCATCCCAAAGAAAAAAAATGCAAGAAAGCAAAGTGGCTGTCAGATGAGGCTTTACAAATAGCTGTGGAAAGAAGGAATGCGAAAAGCAAGGGTGAAAGGGAAAGATATAACCAACTGAATGCAGATTTCCAGAGAATAGCAAGGAGAGATAAGAAGGCCTTTTTAAATGAACAATGCAAAGACATCGAGGAAAACAACAGAATGGGGAGGACTAGAGATCTCTTCAAGAAAATTGGAGATATCAAGGGAACGTTTTATGCAAAAATGGGCATGATAAAGGACACAAAAGGCAGTGACCTGACAGAAGCAGAAGAGATTAAGAAGAGGTGGCAAGAATACACAGAAGAACTATACAAGAAAGATCTTAATGTTCCTGATGACCACGCTGGTGTGTTCACTGACCCAGAGCCGGACATCCTAGAGAATGAAGTCAAGTGGGCCTTAGGTAGCATTACTAACAACAAAGCTAGCGGAGATGATGATATCCCAGCTGAGCTACTTAAAATCCTAAATGACGATGCTGTGAAAGTGCTGCACTCAATATGCCAACAAATTTGGAAAACTCAGCAGTGGCCAAAGGATTGGAAAAGTTCAGTTTACATTCCAATTCCAAAGAAGGGCAGTGCCAAAGAGTGTTCAAACTATCGCACAATTGCACTCATTTCACATGCTAGCAAGGTTATGCTCAAAATCCTACAAGCTAGGCTTCAGCAGTATGTGGACCGAGAACTAGCGGACGTACAAGCTGGGTTTCGAAGAGGCAGAGGAACTAGAGATCAAATTGCCAACATGTGCTGGATCATGGAGAAAGCACGAGAGTTCCAAAAAAACACCTACTTCTGCTTCATTGACTACGCAAAAGCCTTTGATTGTGTGGATCACAACAAACTGTGGCAAATTCTTAAAGAGATGGGGGTACCAGACCACCTTACCTGTCTCCTGAGAAACCTGTATGCGGGTCAAGAAGCAACAGTTTGGACCGGCCATGGAACAACCGATTGGTTCAAAATTGGGAAGGGAGTACGGCAAGGCTGTATATTGTCACCCTGCTTATTTAACTTATATGCAGAGTATATTATGAGAAATGCAGGGCTGAATGAATCGCAAGCCGGAATCAAGATTGCCAGGAGAAACATCAACAACCTCAGATATGCAGACGATACCACCCTAATTGCAGAAAGTGAAGAAGAACTAAAGAGCCTCTTGCTGAGAGTGAAAGAGGAGAGTGCAAAAGTTGGCTTGAAACTCAACATTAATAAAACTAAGATCATGGCATCTGGTCCCATCAATTCCTGGCAAATAGAAGGGGCAGAAATGGAAGCAGTAACAAATTTTACTTTTTTGGGTTCTAAGATCACTGCAGACGGAGACAGCAGCCATGAAATTAAAAGACGCTTACTCCTTGGAAGGAAAGCTATGGCAAATTTAGATAGCATAATAAAAAGCAGAGATATCACCATGCCAACAAAAGTTCGTATAGTCAGGGCCATGGTGTTCCCAATAGCAATGTATGGTTGCAAGAGTTGGACCATAAGGAAGGCTGAGCGCCGAAGAATAGATGCTTTTGAACTGTGGTGCTGGAAAAGACTCCTGAGAGTCCCTTGGACTGCTAGGAGATCAAATCAGTCAATTCTAAATAAAATCAACCCTGACTGTTCCCTGGAAGGACAGGTACTGAGGCTGAAGCTCAAATATTTTGGCCACCTAATGCGAAGAGAGGACTCTCTGGAGAAGACTCTGATGCTGGGAAAGATTGAAGGCAAAAGGAGAAGGGGAAGGCAAAGGATGAGATGGTTAGACAGCATCACCGATGCAACGAACATGAAAATGAGCGAACTCAGGAAGATAGTGGAGGACAGGAAGGCCTGGCGGGATATGGTTCATGGGATCACGAAGGGTCAGACACGACTTAGCGACTGAACAACAGCAACGGTCATGCTGCAGCACTTAGAACAAACCAAAGGGGAAGGGGCTCCAGGTGGTCCTGCATGCAGGACCTGGGGTTGGGATTGTGCCAAAATGATTTTAAATGATTATCTGTCACTGAGGGGCAATGGGGCAGTGCCAGTTTTGATCAATGGTTAAACATTGCTTTGCAGTAGGACATTAAGGACCCCAGTGAGTTTGGATGATATTCCTTAAATATTGTGGCGGCTACTGACATGGCTTGGCTGGGCCTTGGTGAAAAAGGAATCAATCACATTGAATGGCAAAGGTCCATGATTCAGAGGTACTATTTGTGTCTGTGATAGGATGCATTTACTTCCAGTTTGCCAGAACATATTGGTGTTGGCCTGTCCCAGTTTCCAGAGCAGTGGAGACAATAGCATGGCGAGGTACTATTTTCTTTGGATGGTTTGATGATTCTGGATGTGTTGCATGTAGAGGACACTGCAGAGTAGAATGAGTTTAAGTGGTCGTCTCGGAGGCAACTACAATACCAAGGGTGTACAGAATGAATATTTAATGCATGCCATCTGTTCCCCCATCGTCACAAGACTTTACATGGTAGCAATTTAAATATTAACAACTGTGTATAATTATGGCTGGCTTTCTTCGACGATTGTGTGTGGCTGTTATATTCTAGAGTGAGTGGTTTGAAAAGTGTTTATAGCCCCTCAGTATTATCCACCGGTAACTTCAGACATGTTTGCATTGGCCAAATATTCAACAGAAATAGAAATACTAAACGATATGTCCTTACTTTTGATACCCCCCCCCAACACCTTTCTAAATAACTATAACAGAACATATTTTCTGTAGCTATTTTTGAAGGAAAGGGACAACACTGAAAAAGTTGCGTGCAAAAATGATGCAGCAAAATGAGCGAAACTCAGCTTTCTTTCTGGAAGAATAATAGAAAATGACACTTTTAAGTAAAGCTTTTTTTCCCCCTCTCCTTTTAGCTTTGCTTTGTTTGCTATATATCCCACTCACCGGAGATAAATATAGTCTGTGCCATATCTATTGCTTTTTTCAGCTCATATTTTGAAACATTTTACCCTTCTGTCATTTCAAACTCTCTCTCTCTCTCTCTCTCTCTCTCTCTCTCTCTCTCTCTCTCTCTCTCTCTCTCTCTCTCTCTGGCACACACACACACACGCACGCACGCACATGCACAAATCATCAGAGTGAGGTTTTTTTGTTTGCACAGAAGTAAACTGTAAAGTGTATACACACTAAGCACACAGTAAATTTGTTCTAAGTTTCCTCTACTACAAACTCAACAAAATCTTTCAAATTCAACTTTGTTCAGCAAATCTTTCACTATTATAAGAAACAGCCCAATCCTATCTTTTTCACCGCCATAGTATACAGCTGTGTCAAAACAGGCTGAGCTGCATACAATGGTGGAAGGGGCAATTGGGAAGCTAGGGAGAGGTAAGGACAATATTTTCCCCTACCTCTTCATAAGCCCCTCGACTGCTAGTGGGTCTCCTTGGACCTACACCAGCTCTTTAGCTGGTGCAAGTCTGAGGAGAAAGTGTGTGAGGATGTTGGCTCACCCTGGAGAAGATAACATCTGGTGAACGTTGCAACGAGGCTGGTGCGTGACACATCCTACTCCCCCTCCCGGGCCCAAGCTGCTGATATGGATCCACATGGACTTGTACCAGCCACTGGCGTCACTGCAGGCTTGGCGGAGCTCCAAGTTCCGTCGGGCTCTGAGCCTCTGTTACACGACGGGAGAAAGCGGCCCTGCCCCCTCGCCTTTGGAGCCATTCCGGCCGACGAAAGCACTCCGTGTAATGGAGGGTCAGAGCCCGACAGAACTTGGAGCTCCGCCCCCCTGCAGTGATGCTAGTGGTACCAACCATATGGTTCATGCAGATCCAAGAAGATCCTTTGCGTGGGCTGGGCTTTCCCCAGTGAAAGGGGACAAATGTCCCCTTACCCCGAGGAGACCTCCAGCCTGCAAAATTCCTGCACAAGATGCATCACAGCCCAGGCTGGCCCTGCTGCATCACTGTGTGGGAACTTAAGTAGGATTTGGCTGTATGTCTATTGCTTAATTTAATTTGGCTTTAATCTATATGGTCCAAACATTGTCAACTTTCCCTGACATAAACACCCATTTTCATGTTTTATATTGTTAGGAAATGGCTTTTAAAATGTGGATGTGCCAACTTGTGAGCTGAATTTGTGAGCTGGACTGTGTTATGATGGACCAGGCTATAACAGATTTACTCCAGAAGGCCAAGAGAAGCCAGGAGAAGGATCTGATCAGCATTCAGGATTTCAGCACGCCATGGACCCAAAATGCTCACACCACTACGCACATTATATTCCCTTCCCCCTCTCCACTGAATGGACATAGGCAAGGTCTTGCTAAGTCTTGCTAAGTGACAGTCTGCCAGTAAGGAGAACCCACTGTTATGCTAATATGTTCTTGGAACACCTGAGATGACTCAACCCAGCCTCTGCTTTGTCTCAAGTAAAGGCTGGACCATAAACCCTGATTACCCTCTTCCCTATCACATGGTTTACCCAGAGATGCGCTGAGGTGTCCCTTCTAGGACCCCTGTTTCCTGTTTTTCTGTGTACCTGGAGATCCTCCTTACATGTGCTCCGCTTCCTATAAAAGGTCGGGACAGACTGGGAAGCCCTCCCTTCTTACTCCTGCCCTTCGGACTGGTACTGGTGAGCTCCCTCTGCTCTATCTTGTTTTCCCTTCCCCCCTCCTCTTCCCCCTCTCTCTTGCAACCCCCTCCCTTCTCTTTGCATTACCCCTCAGTTAATCACTGATTTGGTTCCTGAACCCAGCTTGTTCAGAACCTTAGAATCATTTTATTTCCCCCCCTTCTCCTCCTATCCCCCACTCTTAATTTGACTTTTCAGTCATTCCTACAGACTGCTAGTCCTACTTTTCATTCAATGCTACAGCATTGCAAGCCAAGGTGAACTCTAGCAAGAACCCTGCTAAATCTCTGTACCTAAGTTCCTAGATCTGTATGCTTTGGAGTATGATTGAAGTGATGCATATTGAACTGTATTTTCTTTTTGTATGATTCTTGCCTAAACTATTTAGTAAATATTGGAAAGTAACCACGTGTGTTCTCAATATTATTTAAAACTGAATTCTGTGAAGCTGGACTCTGGTATACACAGGTAAAGATCCCAGAACATGCCAAATTGCTATATTTAAAGCTATTCCCCAAAGTAACTGGCATTTTGGCTAACAATATAAACTGAGAACTCCTAAAGCAAATTCTGCAGCTTAGATTCCAACTGGGTTTGTGTTTTCTCTGTACTTCTGTTAAAAAAAACAAACAGGACACACAAATCTTTTAGAATAAAGTAAGAAGAATTCAGCTTCTCAAAAACTGAGAATCTCTGGGTACATGATTGTTTTGTGGTTCTGTTTTGGTAGGTCTGTTTTATTTTTCCTACCTAGGATGTCCAAGAAACATACACCATTTCATTTAAATAAATAGTGAAGATGATTGTTCTATAGACTCTATAGAACAATGGAACTGGAGGTATTATTCAACAAAACAAGGCTCCAGCTTATTTTTATCCTTTTCAGTTGTGACTTTATGAGAATTTCTGGTTCTAATAGTCAGCTGCTGGCAAGACCTAGATAAAATGGACAATTTTATTCTTCATTTCATACACAGAACACCATCCTAGCGAGTGGAAACAGGTAAACAATATAATTTACAAAATGCTTTCAAAAGTGTTGCTGAGAAGGACAATTATTCAAAAATAGATTCTTTGAAAACCTGTCATTATGGCTCACTTTTAACCATGTTTGAATCAGTTAAATTTATGCAAACTATGAACGTGCACCTTAAGAAAAACTTTATTCCCGTACATTGTTTCTTATTAGGCTAGAAATTAACATTTCAAATAGAGTTGAGCTAAAACTATGCAGTTTTTCAAGAACGCAAAATCTTCAGCAGAAGGATCTCCTTGACTTCCTATCCTTGGAGGGTGGAAGGAAGAAGAACTGCCACCATATCATGCTCTCATTTGCCAATGGGCATGGAAGGGGGAGAGAAGAGTTGCCTCTCAGAGCTGTTCCCATTGTGCTGCTGGACAGAGTAGCAGCAGGGCAGTGCGATCCTTTCTTACTTTAGAGCGGAAAAGTGTGTGCACTGCTCAAAAGTGTCACAAAAGTGCCATAAAGCACATTGCAATGACTCAGGACTAAGGGCCGTCAGCATGGAGGCCGGCAACCCTTACTCCCCCGGCCGACCGTCCCTGTGTCCACTGACACAGGTAAGCCCTGAACCAACTGGATGAGCGGTGGGGGGGAGTGCGGAACGGGGCAGCCCAGGGGATGGCCAGCGATGGGGGGGGAGTGCGGAACGGGGCAGCCCAGGGCTCAAAGAAGACGGTCACGGGGGATATCGGCGGCAAGCTCCACCGACATACTAGGCCTGTTCCCAGGCCTGGCCGGCCTTACCCCACCACCCCGGATGTGCATCAGCTTCATAGTTGCCGTACATCTGAGGAGGCCCATAGGGCCCCAGTCAGTTTGGGGAAGGGAAGGGGAACCTGGGGAAGCGGAACAGAATAGGATGCGGCGGCCAGCCCTTTTGGCCGGCCGCCTCATCTTACACAGGATTGCGCCTTGAGTCTCTCAGCTAATGCCCAGCTTCTCAGACCCCAGACACAACCTCTGCTTCTTCCCATCTTCCATAGAAGACCAGAGATTGTGTGGGTAAGTTCCAGCTGCCTGTTTTTGCAGTCTGCAGATCTTCCATGTAAGAAGTGGCAGCGGTATTAAAAGTGCATGGAGTTTAGACCAGAAAAGAGAAAACTAAGTTTTGCTTCTCAGGCATGACAAATATTGATAAACTTTCCCTGTTGTGAAAAAGAACAAATATAGCTACTGAGACTGTTTCTTCTGTAAAATATCCCTTTCTATGGAATGGGAGCCTTGAAAAATGCATGAGGCAGTAACAATGTAACATTTTGCTACGTTTAAAATATTACCAGAGAACAGAACTGTCAACACGACACCTTACTTTGTAAGCGTGGCCGATCTTGCATTAATGAACTCAATAAGTATCTTTTAAAAAGTAAATAACTCCACAATTTTAAATCTTCCCCGAAGTAATGTGCAATGCTAGCCTTACAAGGTTTTCTTTTTAAACAGTTTTTCTCAACTTCGCACGTTAGAGACAAAGGCCCATAATCAGTATGTTTTTCAAATAAATGCAACCCTGAGAGACCCTATGAGTTCTACAGTATATCCAAACCACTACAGGTACACATGGGGGGGGGGAGTTGAATATATGATACCTCCATCCACTGAAAGGATGGAAGCAGTTCCACACTTGTTGTGAATTTATTGCGCACTGATTCCTTGAGTATGGGCCAGCTGTACTAGCTCTCCCTTCCCTCCTTTTACTTGGGCTGGAAGAAGCCCTGCCACACGCTTGTGTATTAGAGCCCCTCAGAAAGCCGTATATAAAATACTGTATAAAAGATCCTATTATCTTACCAGCAACTATATGGAGCCTAGCTAGGTAGTCACGTACATTTGCCTTTCGCCTACACCAAGTTTTCCACACTGACTGCTGGAAAGGGAATTGCCGAATTGCTCTGCCCATCCCAAGCTTGACAGCCTGTGAGGTGGATTTTGCAATTCAAGTCCAAACAAAGGCATTTCTATCAGCGGCGGAACTACGGTGGAGCGCGTGGAGCAGGAGCTCCAGGTGCTCGGGAGGGCGGGGGCGCGCGCGGAGCATTCACCGTCGGAAGCGCCGCACTGGATCGGCCCTCCCTCCCTCCCTGGAGCCCGTTCGGCTCCAAAATGAGTCGAAAACGGGCGGGGGAGCGCAAATTGGGTGGGGTGGGGCGCGTCGACGTAACGCTACACAGGCCCCGCCCCCACGTGCCCGGGCGCCGGGAGGGCGCCCGTCATTTCTGGTTTCTATGGTAGGGGCGGTACCGTAAGTTGCGCCCCATCCTAGTCCTTGTTTACAAGCCGGAACGAGGAGGCCCCACCCCCTCATCGTCGGAGCCATTCCGCGCAGTGAAGGCGACGGGCAGGGAGTCCTACCCATTGCCTTCGCTGCGCAGAATGGCTCCTATGGCGAGAGAGCAGAGCCTCCTCATTCCAGTTTGTAAACGGGGACTAGGACAGGGCACTACTTACAGTACCACCCCTACCGTAGAAATCCTATTCCCTGCCCCACACTATACCTGTCAGTAGTCGCCACCCTGGCTAAGACACCACACCCAAATGACAGACTGGGTAGGTGAAGAAAAAAAAAAAAGCTCCCTGCCAGTAGCCAATCAGAAAGCAGAAAAATCCTACCCAGCCCCTGAAGGGCAGCCAGCTAGCCTCAGACTCACAAGGGTGGGCGGACTAGGGAGCAAAGCCTCCCAGGATCAGAATACAGGCTTTGGGGTTTGCATTCAGTAACACTGCTTTAGCCCCAGCCATGGCTGGCCCGAAGCACCAATCGTGCCTGTCCTTCCTGCCTTGCCTCATGCAAGGTGAGACCTGGCAAAGAGAGCTCCCGCCTTATTTACGGAGGGGCTGCATTCATTGTTTTCATGCATTAGCCCTGTTCAGAAATGATGATCTATGCAATGGGAGTGGCACCAGAAAGCCCTACCCCCTTGCTGTTGAGCTCCTTGAGGCTGATTGCTGAAAAAGGAAGAAAGTCTCCCCAGGTATAACATTTGTCATGCAGATACATCCCTGTACACATGAGGACATGAGGACCCCTCCAATGTTGCTACATCGTCGCAAAGAGGCTGGCTGGCTAGCCCCGTGACTGGAACGTGCAAAGGGAGCACCTGGCATTGCCAATGTTCCCAATGTAATCCCGTTTTCTCGACCCTTTGGGATTGGCCATGATAGGCTGACTGCGTGTATGACCTAGTCGAGCCTGGAGCCAGGTGGCACGCCTGTGGGTTTCTTGGGCTGTAGAAGACGGTCATCACCGTTTCACCTGCTGATAGTGCCCACACGGCTAGGGGGAGATTTAGAGCCCTGCTGCACTTACTGTTATGTGTTTATATTTAATAAAGGTGGCCCACTCTTACAACAGCCTATGTGTGCGTGGTCTTTTTTTGGGGGGGGGGATGCCTGTGTAAGGCAATATGCCCACACTAAATAACACTACAACGTTTCTGCACCAATATATTTTTTCAATGTGTCAACTCTGAATCCTGTTGATACAGTGCGAAAAGTTATTTCACAGTTCCAGGCAGTCCTGCTACAGTCGCAATTCTTTTCTATGTTCCTTTCCTCTCATTCTGGTGTTTGTGAAGCAGGTCATAAAAAGCGACTGGAATGTTGATTTTTGAAAGAACAGCAAGTACATCAACATTTGAAATCATATCATACCTATCAATAGAGTCCTCACGCAACTGCCAAATGCCAAACACCTGGCATCTGAGAGGGAAATTCATGGTCGCTTAAAAACTGCATTTTAATTCACTTTCCAGCAATTCAGAATATGTAATTACTGACTCATAAACATAAAAATATGACAGTATGTGCCAGAATGTGCAGGTAGTTCTCAAACACTTGTTCTTGATGCCTTCCATCTAGCATATGCCTCATTCACTCGTTTTAATTAATCTTTTCAGTTTCGTCTTCCAGGACGATAGCTTTTCCGAACGCAGCTTTTACTACACCATGCTGCTTCTTTGCTTTGCATCATAGAACGCGCTGGGTATTTTAAGTGTTCAATCATTTTTATTTCCCTGTATTTTTTCCTATTCTTTTCCTGGCTTTGAATCAGTGTGCTACACATTCCCAGTGTGTACTCACCTGCAAATATGGTTTATGATTCTGTGGTGAAAGATGCTACCTGACACACAGTGGAATTAAGGTTTCTGAATGAGGGCAGAGGGGTCTGGTTCAGTCGGTAGAGCCACTGTCTTGCAAGCCCAAAGATCAGTGAATGGCAAGTTTGAGATACACCGCTGACAAAAAGCTGTGAAAGCCTCTATGAGGAGAGATAAGAGCTCCCAGCTGCGTCGGTCGAGTGTGGGAGGCAACGGGATATTATTATTATTATTATTATTATTATTATTATTATTATTATTATTATTATTATTATTGTCCTTCCAAGGTATATTGGTAGTTTTCGAATGATGTGAACCAGGCCTGGGTGATAATAAGCAGTCAAAACAATTTATATTATTAAAAAAAGTGTAAAAGGAGGAAGAAGATAGTGTCCTGCTAGCTATTGTTCCTTCCCAGAAGACAAAGAAGTTTCCAGAAATGGAAAGGGCCGGGCCCCAGTGGGAGTCACTGGAGGAGACATGTGGAGGGAGTAAGGAAAAGATGGAAGAAAACAAGGAAGCTATAGAACAGCTACAGAAAAAGCTCAATAGTACACCAAAGCTGTGGAACAGTGTGTAAAGAAACATGCTGCTTATTTTCAAGACCTGTCTTTTGTGGCTTCCTTAACAACAACAAGATGCCTCTTGGGACGCACCTTGCGTCCCGGGAGCGTTTACCCTGCTCCCGGGGGGGTGCGTCCAGCAACGCACTCTGTTCCGTGATTCCGGCCAGCCGATTGGCTGGCCGGATCACGTGACCCCGACGCCGACACGAGGGAGCTGCGCGTTATTGCAGCTCCCTCAGTCAGCGTTCGGGAAGCAACACCCTCCCGCCCTCCCTAGGCATAGTCTGGGACTAGCCGGTTGCCCTTCGGGGGGCCAGGTAGGAATTTTTGGCCGCCAATTGATTGGCTCCATTTTGGTGGTCTTTTTGCCTACCTCAGACTGTGTCCTGGGGGAGGGGGTATTTAGTCAGACGGTCACCTGGCAGGTGGCGTGCGGAAATGGGTAGGCAGGTTGGTAGGGAATCGGCGTCCACCTGGAGTTCGGCAAGGTCAGGTGGTAAGCCAGGACTGCTCATCACGACACTGTTACCCTCGGGTCGGTGAGGCTGGCTGGCAAACCACCTGACTCGAGCAGAGAGGTACCATCAATGGCGTAGCCAGTATGGTCACCTGCACTGCTCAGCTGGCTTCACCTTTCGGGGTTGGCCGTGATAGGCTCCATCGGGCAGTGACCGAAGGGGCCTGGAGCCTGGGTGTCCACGCCAGATGAGTAGGGGGAGGTAAATAGCGAGAACTATTTCCCCCCGACCAGTATCCGCACGTCTAATAAGGGGTGGTTAGATGCCCCTAGTTAAGAGTTGCCTTTGCAGGTCTTCTTAATTACAAATAAAGTGACCATTAATTCTAAAAGAAGCGTTGTCTGGCGTATTTATTTCCGGGGTGTAAGGGTAAACAGAACACCTGGTATATAAAAAACAAGAGAGTGAACTTTTATTTTGAGTAAATGTCTGCCTAATATTAAAGTGGCATCCAGCATAGTAGAGTTAATCTTTAGAACAGAAGGCCTCAACATGAAAAGAACTGAACAGTCACTTTTGCAAGAAAATATATGTGTGAATAGTTACGGTTGTGGAATCTCTTCCAAGACCTTAACTGACCTAAATGGACTGGTACCCAAAAGCAGTCCTAGGATAAATTGTACTTCTTACTTTGCCAGTTCAAATTTTTCTGCTCTAGACCTTTGCATTGATAACTGAACATTCTTAAAACATGTGTGTGTGTGTGTGTGTGTGTGTGTGTGTGTGTGTGTGTGTGAGAGAGAGAGAGAGAGAGAGAGAGAGAGAGAGAGAGAGAGAGAGAGAGGAGTTCTGAAATTCACTTCAAATTTCACTTTTGAAAAGAGCGATAATTTTCAAGACCTTTGTTGATTGGAATTCTTTTTTATTTCTTTTTATTCACATGATTCACATGTCTACATGGCGCTGGGAGCCTGCCAGCAGAGGCGTCGCTGTGACGTGGCGAGGTGTGCGGGGGGCCCCAGGTGACGCGTGTGCGTGCGCAGAAGGGTGACGCGCACACGCGCGCGTCGCCTGGGGGCCTCTCGCCCACCTCGCCAGGCCAGCTCCGGGAGCCCCCTCAATCAGGAGAGCCGGCTCAGGGACGTCTTCCCCGGCCGGCTGCACTGGGCCTTCTGAGGAAGGCCCACTGTGAGAACGATATTTATACCGTTCTTTTTGCGCATGCTCAGACTGTTACTGAGGGAAAAGGGTGTCGGGGGGAGGAGTCACTAGGTGACACGCGCGCCCCGCTCTGGGGCAGCGCGCGCCCTAGTGATGCCACTGCCTGCCAGGACAGGATCTAGGCCAGTACCATGACTTGAAGCAGGTCTGATGGCAAAATGCATCATGATGATGCAAGTTTGATGCAAATCCAAACTATTGAATCCAAACTATCGCCACTTTTGTTACTTTTGGGATTTTATCTCTCCTGAACTGAGACACAAAATCTTGTGCCCTCCTTCTCACACCTTCAAGCACTACCTATGTGATGTATGATGTTGTAAATTCCTCCCATTTCATCATTTTAAACCTCTCCCAAACATATCAGTGATCTACATGGCAAAGAGCAAACATTAGCAGCGCAAGTGTCGAAACTGCACCAGGGAAGCGTGCGCTCCCCCAGCATAGGCTGTTGCGAAAGTGCCGTAAAGCAGTTGTGTGACACCCGGTGAGTAGGGACCGCCAGCACTACTTCCAGTGGCCCTTACCTGGCCATTCCCCCAGACCTGTGCAGGTAATTCAGGGCGGGGGGAGGGCGGGGATATCAGCGGCGAGATACGTCAATATCCTACGCTCTCTCCAGGCCCAGCGCAGCCTTACACGGGAGACGTGAATGTGTATGAGCTCTGGAGCTCGCGCACATGGGCCTCCCTCTTATTACACTGGGGGAAGGGGATGATCGTCCCCTTCTCCCAAGTAGTTCCCAGGCTGCCCCAGGGCATCCGGGAACTCAATAGGATACGGGATCTGGCCCTTTAGGCCGGGCGCCATATCCTACACAGGATTGGGCTGTTAAATGCATAATGTACCAAGTACAGTGGTCTAGCTTGTCCCTCTAACATCATACCATGTCTTCATCTTCTCTACATCTTACCTTAAAAATCTACATCATCCTCAAAGTTTTCCTCAATGTATTATAAGCTTAACTGGTCTTTCTTGTGTCCATCTTTGCTATTTCTGCATCAAGCCTAACCAACCTATTTCACATCTGTCTCATCCATTTAAGCCTAATCAATGTTGGAAAAGGGCTATTCATCTTTCCCCCTGAGTTATAATTCTTCGTTTCATTTTACATAGCCTAACATTTTAAATGTTGGTTTCTGGCATAACAAAGACACATTCTGGGAACAGGAATTATGGACACAATCACCAGAACTACGATGAACTTAACACTTAATTTAGGGAAAATTCAAGTTTTTAGATGTTGTGCAAACTTTTTACTTTATATATCATAGTTTGTTTGGGTGCAAAATTATATCTGTTAATACCATTAAGTTCAGGTATTCAGCTAAATCAGTCTAATACTATTTTCATTGTGTTTTAAACAGTAGCATATTCTAATAAAGAGGTTTGTGAAGCATTTCCCCCGATTGAGAAGTTTTTCCCCATTATATTAGTCCATAATGTGGATTATCCCCCATTAAAATAATGACATAGAACACGGAAACTACAGAGGAGTTTGTGGCCGGGTTTCTGTGTTACATGTCTGAGTTTCTGGGCTGTGGTAACCAAAGAAGCAATCTTGTTATGTAAATGGGCCATTTGGGCGATTAAGCAGATGTGCACTTTTGCCCTATATTGGGACAAATTTCAGAAATGAGGAGTCATCTGCTTCTGCAGCTGGAAAGCTCCAATGGAGGATTAGCACTTTCACAGTGCTCATTGTAAACAACCTTAACACTACCGGGAAGCACGCAACCATCCCTAGCTGGTAATGACAAACCAAGGAGCAACTTAGAATGCAATGAATGCTCTTTAGTACATGGAACTGGCCTACAGAGTTGATTTTATTCCAAATTATAAACAATGCAATTTGAAGATTTTGTTAATACCTTGTACCAGGGACGAAGCAGAATCAAGCTAATCTTTCGAAGTGAATTACTTGATATGAGAAAGAGAGAGAGAGAGAGAGAGAGAGAGAGAGAGAGAGAGAGAGAGAGAGAGAGAGAGAGAGAGAGAGAGAGAGAGAAATTAAAGTCCCTGTAATTAGTGGGTTTAAGATTATTTCAAACCCAGGAGATTATTTAGCTTTAAAAAGAGCATTGTTGTGCAGTCACAGAAATATATTTTGTGATCACAGAAGCAGGAAATGAAGCAAAACTTGGAACGGCGGGGAGATGATCCATCATTTTCTGTAAATGCTATGTTGCTTCATATACAATCAAATATACCAGATTGATAAATATCGTAGATTGCTGAAATACAGCAATTCTCTTAAAATATTTGGCTATTGTTTTTGCTTATATGATCTCTGATTTTAATTTCTTAAATGTTCATTTTTAGAGCATTTTTTGGAGACTTCCGATGCATTTGTAGATTGCATTGTTCAGAATGCCAAACTAGGGATTAGGGGATTGTGTGTTTTAATCCACAAGGAGTTCAAAATATGTTCACTGTAAATTGTAGTGCTGGCTCTCATTCACTAGCTATGGCCCCTCTGCTACCAGCTGGGCTGAAAATTATAACAACAACAACAACAACAAACTACTGCTGGAACCCCTTTGCTAGAATACTCATACAGAAATGGAGACCTAATGGTTTTCCAGAAGCCCTGGGGAATATGTTAACATTTTTGTTTTTGAGTGAAAATTCAGAGTAGCGATAGCAGAATCAAATGAACTCCTGAATATTTTAGTGTTGCATTGGCCAACCTTATCAGATTTAGTGCAGAGTGGCAGTGTTGGGTACATGACTAGAATGGGAGAATCTGAAATTTTCTGAAAATCTGAAAATACGTTTTCTCAAATATGTTCTTACATTAATATACTAAGATGTCAGCTCAGTGGGGGTGGGGGGAGAAACAGATCTGACAGCAAATCCTATCCCCCCCCGGCCTGGGCCATGCAGCGTGGGCTGCGTGGCCCATGCTGCATCCTATCCAGGGAAGGACCTAACTGGAGGCCTCCTCAGGGTAAGCAGACATGTCTCCCTGGGTAAACCCCCAGCTGCTGCAATGGGGCTACTCAGTTCTCCGCCAGCTCTTTAGCAGGTGCAGAACTGAGCAGCCCCATGTCAGCAGAAAAGGGCCTGGGAGGGAGGATATGATACAGTGCACTATAGCATTGCCAGTCCCTCCCCCTCCTGGGCCCAATCAGCCTACCCCCTCACCCTCCCTCTAGCCGTTACACCCCATCCCCACCCTTCCCCAGCACTTGTGCTCAGAAGTGTAGCTGGGTTAGCTGACATCACTCACCCCACCCCCGAGTGACGTCAGCCGGAGCCAAACGTCCCTTGGGGGTTGGATGGGAGGGAAGGGGCAAAACCAAATGTGGTGCCAAGGTGGCAGGAGCCTTCTGCAGGCTCCTCCGAGCCGTTCTGTCGTGTTCTCTGCTGCCGCTGCCTTGATCATCCACTCCATCAGTAAGATGCCCCCACCTCTGGTCTGATATCCCCCGCCTGCTGCCCGGAGATGGTCCACCTCCCCCGCCCCATCCCATCATACCCCTCTGCCTGTGCTGCTTGGAGCAGGGCTTACCTGTTCCACAGCACTGGCGATGGGATTCAGTGCCAGCAGGATGGCGCAGGCCTTCCCGCCGGTGCTGCTGCCTCATGAGTCATCACAACTCACTTTACAGTGCATTTGCAGTGCCCAGCGTTGGGGCTGAGGCCGCAGCACTGCCATTGGGCTTCAATAGGATTGTGCCGTGAGGCTGCAATCCGATACGCTCTTCCCTGGGAGTAAGTCTCTCATTGAGTGCAATGGAGTTTACTTCTGAGTAGACAGTAGACACACAATGGATTGTGCTGTGAGAAATTAGATTAATTAGGATGGTCACATAAAATATTTTATTGGGTAGCAATGTTGATCCATGAAAACTTGTCTTACTGAGTGCAACAAACAAACTATATGGGGAGGGGTCATCATAGCTCACTGGTAGAGCCCATGCTGACGGGGGCTACATGCTACTTTTGAGTTCAGATGCAGGGTCTGGCAGTGCACTGCTTGGCAGGCAGGCTGCGCTCTCTGCAAACTAGCTAAAGCAAAGCATAAATGCTTTCTTGCTGTTAGGCTAGTTGCCTTGGAAGAGACTAGAGCAAATGCAACAAGAGGAGGATGCTGAGTGTGGAGTTGTGGACAATCCCTCAGTCTAGCAGGCACCCAGACAGGATGTGGAGCCATGAATGCCAACGGATTAGATAGAGTTGGGGGGGGTAGGGGGTAGTGGGAGATGAGTAGGAGTGGTCAGGATTATTCCAGGTACTACCCAACCCTTACTACCAAGATATGGGGCAGCCTATGTGGGGGTGGGTATCTGGGGGACATCTTCCTGTATACCCACCTTATTTGGAACATGGCCAGATTTGGCAAGGAGGGATGCTGGCCTTCAACTGCCCCCCCCCATGAAAGGTGAAGAGACAGGGCCGAGCTTACTGCTCCCCATTGTGTAGGACAGTTCTAGTGCTGCCCAACATCAGTCATATGGAGAAGGAGAATTGCCTTTCAGTGGACATTTAGCTCTCTGTGTTAAGGAGAAAATCTGGAGGTGCAAAGAACTTGCCCTGGTGTTGTCATACTTTGGTCAGATCTGCTGCTGTTTACGGTTTGGTGGAAGATTTGATTAGTGTGGGCATACTGATAGGGCTAGAAGAGAGGTGAACAGAAATGTGGGGAAGGCAGTAATTGTCAGTTGTGGAACAGCCATTGCCCACCCTTCCATCATATTTTCTTTGTCTACCATGTTCCAAAGTGATGGTGTACATCTTTCTGAGGAAGGCATGCAATATTGTTGGCCAACCTGCAGTGTGGCCTCCATTTCCAGTTGGAGAATGTTGGTGTGGGGGGATACTAAGCACCACGTTAGCCCCTCCTTGTGGCAGATATAGTGTAGGAGAGGGATTAGGGATTTGCTGCATGCTACGCGCTGCGGCAAGGAGAGTCATGCCAGCCACATGACCACGGAGGCGTCTGCGGACAACACTGGCTCTTCGGCTTTGAAATGGAGATGAGCACCACACCCTAGAGTCGGACACGACTGGACTTAATTGTCAGGGGATACCTTTACCTTTATGCAACCTAAGGTAAGCAAGACTTGAAGGGGGAACCAGGACCAACTGCAAGAGGCTGTCTGGTTCCGGGATGCAGACGTGACCCCTTGGGCTTGAATTGCAAAGTCAATCTCAAGGGTTGTCCAGCCTGGGATGGGCAGAGCAATTTAGCTGCTTTGACCTCCTTTCCAGTGTTCTGGTATGGAATACCTGGGGTCAGTGAAAGGTAATTCTGGGTTTGAACCAGGGTGGTAATGCTCAAGGGGGAAAACAGCAGCAGCATCTGTCTCCTCCGGGGTAGGTGCCCATACCAAACGAGGGAGTTATGTTATTTGGGATCTGCTGCAGGATACATGGCATTGTTAATTGCATTCAGTAAAGTGGTCCAATTCATACCCAAGTTGACTTTGTCTCATGTCATCTATGGGAAGAGGTATCTGGACAGTGTTCTGTTCTTTGTGAGTCAATTGACTGCTTGTCAAAATTAGTTTTCATCTGAACGTTTGCAAACCTTTGCAAGTGGCCAGTACTTTCAGGTTTTGACCGTTCTGCACACATTTGAGAGATGAACTTCAGAGGCATTGGCTCGTAAAGGTTTGAGCTTTTCCAGCCATTCACCTGGGACATGCATAAAACGTCTCTTTGATTTCAGGCCTAACATTGGGATGCTCATGCGTCCTTATCTGGAGTCCTGCTTACCTACCTCACCCCTCTCCTCTGGTGCCTGGTAAGGAATTATTCTGAAATGGTTGTTCTTATAGGTTGCATCTTGATGACAATGAATTTCTTTCACCCGCCACAATGGACTTGAACTACGGCTCTGTTTGGCCTCATGCCTTCTTAGAGCTAAGGAGGAAAATGACCCACCTTCCCTGGCATTTATCGTTCTGCGTAGCCATGCATGGCTTTCTTCTCTTCTGGAAGTCTTTTGAACGTGTTTAATGTTGCTGTTCCCAAATGATTACTTCCTTCCTCAATTGATGCAACAAAAGATCATCACAGGAGAAATAAAATGTCCCACCGTGCCATTTCTTTTCAAGACGCAGGCTGTGCTGAAAACATGAATGTGTGTGCGCAAAAGCTGTCATCTCATGCCCATTTTGGAAATCTATTAGCGCCACAGGAAACCTGAGGAAAAAAGAGCATGTTAAAGCTTTCTGAGTTGGAAGGGTAAAGAACTCCCTTTTTTACTATTGTTGTAAAGATGCCATTGATAACCAAAAAAAAGGGGGTAGGCACAACTATAGCTCTTGAAATTGTATGTTTTAAGGTAAAGACCAGAAACCATTTTAAAAGAAATATCCCACAGTCTTTGACTCTCTCTCTCTCTGTGTGTGTGTGTGTGTGTGTGTGTGTGTGTGTGTGTGTGTGTGTGTGTTTCCCCACCACTTTCTTGCCCTTCTGCTTTAGAGAGAAGAACGACCCTCTCGCAAGGTTTTGCTTGCAGATTTCTCTTTACTACTAATTCCGGGGTGATTTGACCTAGAAAATGAACAGTATATTATGAAATATTCATGAACACGACTGTAGCGTGCTTAGAACAAAAGTTAAATGAAGTTTCCGTTGTTTACAAGAAGAGATTGGAATGCAACTTCCATTTTTGAGAATCCTTTTGTTCCATATTTCCAAATATTTTGCAACGTTTTATTTTTTCCCCATTCTATACTACCTAAAACTGTGACAGACAAGATAAACAGGAGACCCATGAGACCTTGAAATGTGAGCTTGTAGTAAAAGTCACAACATGATGGGCAGTGTAGTGTTGTTTCTGGTGAGCAATTGATGCAAGCCAAACATACCATTGAGATGCCATATACATCAATATGTGCCAAGGAATGAAAGAAGTCAGTTCAGAGATTAGCAAAAAGGTACCTAGTCTTCAGTTTCTGAGAGCTCTGGATAAAAGCTATGCATTGGACTGCCCCTTGGCACCTCTGCCCACCCCCTGATGGGTATTAGATGCCACCACTGCCATTCGTACTGCCTCTGATGTGTATGGACCTTTGACTGGTGCTTAACCTGGCCAACTTCTGATACTACCCCTGAAGGCACCAAACCAGTTTGGTCAGGCATCTTGTTACCAGTAGTGCTTTTCAAAGCACATGTAACATACATGGGGGATCAATCACATGCAGGGATCCTGTGTAGTGGCCAGTTGCACAGCTGTATAATTTGGTGGTGAAAGGAAAATGGAGGGGAGGATGAAAGGTGCAACAAAAAGGGTTTATTTTAGTGCCCGGAACCAAAAAGGGTATTCAAACTGGGGCCTAAACTAACTCACTCACGCTTAAGCTAGACGGGAATTATCTGGCTAACATTCACTCTCTATGGACTGGGGGGGGGGGCTGTTCAGTGGCGTTCCCAGCCCTCCCGGCGCCTGGGGGGGCGGGGTTCGTGCGCCCCCCCAAGCAGCCGGACTTGGGGCTGAGCGCCCACTCGGCGCTTCCCCGGCCTCCGGAGGCTCAGCTCCAGAGACCGGGGAGAAGCCCTCCTCAAAGCGACCGCCTAGTTCGGCAGTTGAGGGCTTTCTGAGAGGGCCGAACGCGTTGCGTTCGGCCACTGTAGGGTTTGCCCTCAGAAACCCGTTTGCCCTCAGAAACCCTATAATGCATGCGCAAACCCTATAATGGCCCTCTCAGAAAGCCCTCGACCGCCGAACTAGGCGGTCGCTTTGAGGAGGGCTTCTCCCCGGTCTCCGGAGCGGAGCCTCCGGAGGCTGGGGAAGCGCCGAGTGGACGCGCTGCTTCAGAGGGGCGCACCAGCCAGGCTCCGGTGCCGCGCCGCTCTGCACAGCCCTGAACCCGGCTGCCGCGCCCCCGCGCCCACTCAGCACCTGGGGTGGAGCACACCTGCTCCCCCCATATTAGAACGCCTCTGGGGCTGTTAGAAGGAGAGTCAAGGAGAAGGGGGGGAATTCCAGGGAGAGTAATTCCTTAGAAGGAGAAGGGGGAAATGAAGGGGAAGCAATTAGGTGGGTTTCCCAGAGGAATGTATGCAGGGGAAGGCAACAAGTCTTGAGGGGTGCAGGGGTAGAGGAAAAGAAGATAAGGTTGAGGAAATTAGGGGGGGAGAAGGGAGCAGCGTCTTAAAGTCTTCTGTTTCTTAACAGGACTCTAGGGAGCTCGCTAGGCTAGATCTCAGCCTCAGACCATAAGCTTCAAGACCAGTCTCCTGACAGTCCTTTGCTTAAGGGTTCCAGACTTAAAAGATCATTCTAGAACGGGAACTGCCATTTCTGTTGAGCATGGTGAAGGCTGATAGGTTATAGGGGAAAAAGGAACTTGTTTGGACAATGTACTGTAGTAAAGTGCCATTCAACTTCTTTATCCTCAGTCATTTGGAAGGCACACTTACCTGAACGTTGCACACACTTACAAAGGAGTGAGTGCAACGTTGTCACTTTTAACACAGAAGTTGCATGTCCCCTGCATGTTTTGAAAGAAAGGAAAAGAAAACATTGACCAGGTTACATTTGGAATTCCAGAGGAATTAGTACAAATTTATTTGCTCGTGCACCCCTCAATGACCACACGAGACAAGCTGTATGGGAGATTGGGCCACTTTATTATCAATTAATTACAGAAAGAAATAAGAGACCAGCGGCAGTTACCTGCAACTAAGAGACAGTAGTGCGGAGGCAACATCAATCAGAGAGGACCAGACGCTAGTCCAGCCCTCCAGGCCAGGCGTTACCACCCCGACACCAAGCTGTGACCCTTTGCAAGGCTGTGCAAGTTCATCTGGGGGGGGGAGCACAAAGTGCAAAGAGGATGCAATGCTGGGTGGGAGCCATTGAAATTATTTGGCTAGGAGCAACAGAATTGACCCATTCCCATCAGATCTATTAGCACAGTCCTTTTTTTCCTTTCATAAAATGAAATTGCATGGTTTGGAATGGAGCTGAAATATCAAATTAAAACAGGAAGAGTTGTCTAAAGTGAATATTTAAAAGTGAGTATGAATGTTTTTAAAAGTGAGTATGTTTGTTTTTGTTTGTTTTTAAAAGTGAGTATGAATATTGAACATGAATGCGATCTGTAATTTACAGGCCCACCAATCTTGTTGTGATTCTATTTGTGATACTTGAGATCCGATGGCGATCTTACAAATCTAGAATAATGAAGGAAACTATATCAGTCCCACTCGCCCCATTTGCAGTACTCAAGAAAGTAGCACTGTCCTGGCTATGTTCATTTATTCACACTGCGTCTCAAGAAACCAGCTCAAACCTGGCAGTCATATCAGTTATATACCCCTCTTGCTTCCCCTTTAAGAAAGGTGATTGAGAAGTGTTCATGAGACAGCTGTTGTGCCATCTGGAGCCCTGGACTTCCATGGCCTGTTGCAATCTGGCGTGAAGCCTGAATATGGTGCAGAGACATCTATGTGTGTAATTGGTCTATGATCTCCTCTTGGCAAAGTACAGAGAGGTCAAGTTTCCATGCTGATTATTTCCAATTTGCCATCCGCTTTTGTTAACATTAAGCATGATGTTTTGTTGAATCATCTGCAGATCCTGGCAAGCAAGGACAAAAATCACTGTCATGACTCAATCGCTTCCTTTTTGAGAAGGGTCTCGGAGGGTGATGTTGGACAAGAGCTCATTTGCCCTGAAGGCTAGCTAGTGCAGGTGTTTGCAAAGCTACTCTCTGTCACCTCTGTTGTTTGACATTTATGTGAAAAATGCTCAGGGATGTAGTGAGATGCTTTGGACTGGTGGCATCAAAATGCACACACCATTACTCTTCTTTTTTAAAAAAACAATCTGGTCCAGATGGTGTCGTTGCCCTGTCATTTTCAGCATGTCTGAAAACATCATGCCCTGATCTCACAAAAACAATCCACCTGTATTGCCACAAACAGTTCAGTGGTACCATGTATACCAGAACCTTTTGGAGGGAGACAATTGCCCCAGGTCCCACACACTGATGGGGTCACACAGTGTGTTGCAACTAAGGAGTGCAGGAAGGGGACCTTCAAATGTTATTAATATCCTTCTATATTTTGATGGTGATAGTTTTGGCCTTCCCGCCCACCCTGCGCCTCTGAGGCATGTGTAGCGGTGGTGACATCACCGGGGGCAGGTAGCGACACCTCTGTCTCCCCCCGGCCATCTAGGTCCATAACAATGAGTGGGTGAAGCAGGCAGCTTCCCAAAAGGAGTTTCATTCCCAGATACTCTTGGGCCTCAAACGTCTGAAACCCTCTTTTTACCATAACAGTGTCTCCAGATGTTCACTGATGCCCTTCTAAAGTGATCTTCCAGTCACCTGCCATTGTGACTAATGAAGAATTCAATTCTATGCATGTCTGCTCAGAAGTAAGCCCCTTTGAACTCACTATTGGGCAAGAGTATATAGAATTGCATCCTAAAGCACCTCCCACTGGTACATATAGTCCAGGCAACATCTAGCCCACTAGCCCAGCCAATTGTCAGTATGAAGTCATTCCCACCCCTACTTGGAGATTCCAAGGACTGAACCTGTGATCTTCTGCATACAAAGCATTGGCTTTGCCACTGAGATAAGGTTCCAGTCCCTCCAATCTTCCTATGAGCCTTTGACCGGTACAGTCTCTGCATAGTTTCAAGATGCATCTATCAATACACATCATTTGAATAAACATACGTTAAATACATTGGGGACTACATATTTTTTATTCTGAGCGTTCGCTTTGTACAGAATGTTGATGCTGGTTCCTGTGTGTTCGCAGAGGCTTACCGCACTCGTAGGCTCTTGATTTTGTTTCTGATTCCAAAATGTACAGATTTTGGAGTTCAGAAGGATAAATAAATAAACAAACATTGGCTACAATTGCTCTCAACTAATTTAAGGCGCTTAAGACGTAAATAATTAAAGTACGGAGGAGCACAGGAGACGTCAAGCTAATTGCCTAGTAATCAGAAGAAGTCATGAAATTGTTTCAGATCAGGTCACAAGCAAATCACAATCTATTTCTAACTCCAGCAAGGTACCTCCTTGCTAATTGCTGATCCCACTGGTGTTCAGAATTTCTCCGATTTCAAAGTTCCTAAAATGAAAAGAAAAAGGGGACACCGAATAATTAAGAGAAGAGGGAGGCTGAAAAGACACGGAGAGGGTGATTGGGACATGCTGTTGCACATCCTTTTGCACAATGGACAAAATAAAATATTTCTTCACCCAGCATGTAATTCATCTGTGGAACTCCTTGCCACAGGGTGTGGTGATGGCACCTGGCCTAGATGCCTTTAAAAGGGGATGGACCTTTGGCCTGATCCAGCAGGGCTCTTATTATGTTCTTTTCCTTAATTGTGTATCAAATGATACTGTCTGAACCAGCCCAGTAGCGTCACTAGGACGCGCGTCACCCTGGGGCAGGGGACGCGGGTCACCCTGGGGCGGGGGACGCGCATCACCCTAGTGACACTCTGTCATCGCGGTGCGGGGGGTTGGGGGCGACCCGGCTCCCCCCCCGCGTCACATCGCCCTCCCGGTCGCCCTCCGGATGCTCCCAGGCTGGCCCGGGAGCCAGCGTCGGAGCGTCCGACCCTGTCGGTGCTCCAGGGCCTTCTGTAAGAAGGCCCACGCAGCGCGTTCATCCGGGTATTTCCCGGATTTTCGCGCATGCGCAGACCGTTTTGAGGGCAAAAAGCCCTCAAAATGGTCTCTGCACATGTGCATTCATCCGGGAAATACCTGGATGAACGCGCCGACGGGGTCGGACGCTCCGAGGCCGGCTCTTGGGCCGGCCTCGGAGTGTCCGGAGGGTGTTGCGCATCACGGAGGTGACGCGCGAGGGGGTGCGCGCGTCACCCCATGGCGCGCGTCACCCCCAGGCGGCCCGCCCCCGCCACGCTCCAGTGACGCCCCTGAAACAGCCCAATGTCTTCTGTGTGGGGCGTAGAGAGGAGGCTCAAGGTAAGTTTCCACTAGGCCAGAGGAATTATTATTGGGCACTGCCTGCTGCTGTCTCTAGAATTAAGAAAGAAAACATGCCTTTTTCCTGATGCATGCACAAAAATTCACTTGCAGTGCACATATGTGTCTTTCCAAAACTAATCTTAGGGCACCATGCATGGCAGCGTGTGCGCCGGCACAATTCACGCTACACCGGTGCTTGCTGTCGCAAAAGTGCCATAAAGCACTTTGCGACGGCATAGTAGTTGCCGGCACTGGCGTGAAAGACCACGCTGGCTCACACACAAATGCATAAGAAGCAGCGGTAGGTTCCGGGGCGGCAGATGGGTAGCAATGAGGGCAGGGGTGGGCCGATCGGGCCTGGGAGGGGGCAGGATCGGCGGCACTGGTACATGGCACATCTGATCCCCTCTCCCAGCCCTGATCTGCTGACATGGGGCAACGTGGACTTGCACCAGCTATATAGCTCACACAGGTCTGAGTTGCCCCACTGCGGCTGCTTGGACTTACCCCATGAAAACCTTCAGCAGCTGGAATTCTTGCACAGGATGCAGTGCAGCCCTTGCCGGCACCACCGCAACACTGTGCAGGAATTTGCACTGGATTGGGTTGCCCCTTGCATAAATTTCAGTTTTATAACACAATTTTTTTGGATGCTATCGTTGTGGTCTGCCTAGGAAGGGGGTAGATTGCACCACCTCGACTGCACCAACTATGCCACACAGGACATCCTTTGAGTTTTGCTTTGCAATCCACGCTGAGTATCTGCAGCCTGTATCCCCAAGCCAGCCAGTCTCTGGAGATCAGTTCTGGGCCTCCTTCCTGACCACTTGCTTGCCTCAGGGTGCACATCATCCCTACTCTTAACCCCTCCATCCTGCACTGTTCCTGCCAGCTGTGACCACCCTGGAAAATTAACTCTGCATCCTTTCCATCAGTTTGAATTAGATGAACTTCCATATCCGGACACTCATGGAAGAAGAGCAAAAATATTCCTACACTACCCTAACCTCAGACTGATTCAAGGGAGGGACGGAAGGTTTCCCTTCTGCATGGGATCCTTGAGTACCACTCTGTCTAGGGAGCAGCAGCAATGGGTGCCCATGCTTCTCCCCACATGTTATGCCAGTTAATAAGCTGGACTCCCCCCCCACCTTTCCTTTTGCAGGATGGGGGATGGGGCAAACTTGCTCATGCTCTCAAGAGGTGGAGGAACAATCTCTACTTCTGTGAAATATAGAAGGATATTAATAACATGATATGGGGTGGCATGGAATTAAACTGGTGTGTAGGGGGAGAAAATGGTTTTAATCATTTAAAAATACACACAGACAACAAAGCAAATCGGCTACTTTTTAATCAAGCTTGGCAAAACAGGTTTAGCTCTAGTTAAGTCATGAGCTTTCTCATTTCAGGTTCTTCTACCAATATATACCACTTTGCAGTGGATTAAGTTCAGTTTTTAGTTGCATATTCCAATTTTGATTGCATTTAAGACCATAGATTAAGACCAAGAACTTCCAGGTAAGATTATCTTTTTCTTTTCTTTTTTACCTTTGACAGAAATGCTAATAGAGAGAGTCCCAAACACCTCTATAGCAAATGCTTGAATCATTATTGGTTTGATATTTTCAAGAAATTATAAAATATTAAAAACTGAAATATCTTAGGACATGTATAAACAACATTCAAATGACTACTCAGCAATGCAGTATTATAGATCCACAGATTAAACCTCTAAAGCACTCAAAAATGGAAAGGATAAAATATGGGTTTAATTTGATTCGCCGGTGAGCCATGCTTTTCAGAGATGTCAGACAACAGAGCTGCCGGCTGGGCACACAAACCTATGTGCGTTAGTGACTTGCTGTGCAAGCTGATGAGTCTATGTGTGTAGGTGGGGTAGGCTGCTGTTGAGAAAGGTACCACCTATGTATGCCCACTGTAGTCCACTGAAAAAGCACTATACTGTAGTTAGGCTTACCAGATCTCCAACCAGGACAGAGTGCTAGACCTTTAGGAGAAGGAATGTGGGCAGTTGTAGCTTGTTAACCTTAGAGCACAATCCTAGGCATGTCTACTCAGAAGCAAGCCCCATTGTGTTCAGTGGAGATCTGGTAAGCCTAACTATAGTGGATGATACCTGCCTGCAGCGGTGAAAGTAGGGCGGAGCGCGTGGAGCAGCTGCTCTGGGCGGGGGTGTGTGTGCCCTGCGCCAGCCGCCTCTCACACCCACCGCCTCTCCTTACCGTCGTCTTCGGCTGTCTTCGTTTCAGCCCTCTCGCCCTTCCTGGAGCCTGAACGGCTCCAAAATAACAAGGAAACTGGCGGGGGGCGTGTTTGGAGCCACGGTGGGCGCGCAGCTCCCCCCCTCAGCCTTCTGATTGGCTACACAGGATGCAATCGGCACGGCACTTAGGCCCCGCCCTTGCTCCGGGCGCCCCAGCGAGATGTGGCCTCGCTGCCTACCTGCTTGGTTTCAATTGTTTTGCTTATTTTTTAATCATAGCAGAGCAGATTATGGTTGTGTAACTGACAGGTCTTTTTTTGTCTTTTTCTCACTATGTTGATACTTTCAGAATATATTGTATGATTTGCTTATCAAACATGCTTTGGCATTTTGGATGATGTAGGATAGCCTTGACATATCTGACTGCGTAATAGTATCATGATGCTCAGTGACTAACATGGGTGACCTTTCAGTGATTCCACCAGTCCTTAAAGGATAGGCAGCTCGGCTGGTCCAGGCTTGTCAAAGACTCGGCATTATCGTTTCATATGTGTATGTCTGTATTTTTCTTCTGTAAGTCCTTTCTATTTGCAAAAACATGTAGCCATTGGGATAAGTAAAGATTATAGTCATATTTGAAAATGTGCAATCCTTTCTAATATTTTAATAGTTGTGTCTTTTTTGCTTGCCTTTCAAAAATACTACCTCTTTAGTATATACCTTTTTTTAAAAAATCATTGGCATTAGTGTAAACACTGCTTCCAGATCAGATAGCAATGAATGACATACAGTACTGTCAGAGTCCAGAAGGGGCAGTGTAGGCAGACAATGATCAAGGGACCAGATATGGAAGAGATAATCCAGAAGTGCCTAGTGCAGGGGTTTCCAAATTGTGCATCGCGACACCTTAGGGCATCACAGTACAGTCACAGAGGCGTCGTGAGAAGTCCCCGGTAACTCCTCCTACCTGTTCTCCTGGGCGCTGCCATCTTGGATCTCATGAAATCACGTGAGATCCAAGATGGCGGCACCCACATCTTGTGAGAATTTGGGTGCCGCCATCTTGGATCTTGCGAGATTTTGTGAGATCCAAGATGGCAGCACCCAGGAGAACAGGTAGGAGGAGCTACCAGGGGAGTCGTGAGCCAGGAAGAAGAGGCTGCGGTGAGTCGTGATCCAGGTAAGTTTGGGAACCATTGGCCTAGTGTTAGAGACATGTTTGAAGACAGGATGGTGGTCAGATTTCAGACTACTAGGCAAAGGGGAGGGGAGACATCTGTGTTCCTGCCTCAGACTGAAGTCTTGAACAATTGTAATATACAGCCTGCCAGGTCTCTATCGGTTTCTCAGGTAACCTGGACTACAGAGTAATAGTACCAGCTCAGGCCAGTATAAGGGAAGTGTTGAAGTGAGCAAGAACTAAGGCCAATAATTTTGCTGCTGAGATCAGTGGTTGTCCCTTGGTGGTTCGGGGACTCTACTCACTCCTGCTTGAGACCTCCCAGTCACAGGGGATTTGAAACAACAATGTGCTGCTATAAACCCGTCTGACACCATGAGCGACAGAGTATAGATCACGTTATCAGGAAGGAAGAATTTAAATTATGTCACTTTCTGGATATCATAGGAATGATAAAGATAGTTGGACACTTGACGATTACTGAGTCAAACTCAACCATATTATCTGGTCCATCTAAAAGGTGAGCAGACTTAACTTTTTGACTCCTCCATATTTGTCTTGCATCCAAGAAGATGAACATTCCTAAGACTTCTTTCTTCTCAACATTTCACAGACTGTCTTTTCTGCTCCATGTCTGCTGGTTCCTTTTTCATTTTTTTCTGATGAAAACAGAACTTCTTCTGTTTGCTGAATCCAGACTGCCACAGAATCCAAGACCAGTAGCCCTGTATCCTACCAGCCACCCTTACAGTCAATTGCCCAGGAATCTCCCCATAAAACGCACGAGACAAGGTGACATGGAATGAAATTGGGCCACACGTATTGATAAACACGAAACCATAGTTAGCAACTGCAGTAGGTCCTGATTAAGACATTCCACCCCCTCTCCACAAGTGTAGGCATCTACCCTGGAGGAGACAACTAATCTGCCAAGTCCCCCTTGGTTGAAACCACTCTGGCTCTAATGTGGGATCACCTCTCAGTGACCCCAGTTTTCACTGCCAACACCAGGAAAGGGAGTCAAGGATGTCAAATTGTTCTGCCTACCCCAAGCCAGACAGTCTTTAAGGTAGACATCACAATTCAAGCCCAAGGAGTCATCACTCTGTCAGATCCCCAAGTCAGATCAGTTGTGGTTTTCCTTCAGACTCTAGTTTTCCTGCAGGACCCAATCCTACCCCTCACCATTTCTCACCATATAGCCATGGTGACAGAGTGCGTGCTGCATGCAATGGAGGGGGGGGAGACATAATCAGGCAGCCTTGGAGAGCTAAGTGACCATTTTTCTTACTTGCCTCCCAGTAGGCCACCTGGTCGCGAAGGGGTCTCCTCAGGCCCATGCCAGCTATTTTGCTGGTGTAAGTTCGAGAAGAGGCAGGGGGTAGGTCAGGCTGGAAAAAAAGGGATAGTGTCCTGGTGCACACTGCTGCTGCCAGGATCCACATCCTTTTACCTCACACAATAAGCAAACATGCTTACAGGAAGCTAAATGTGTGAGATAAATACAATGACAATTTACATCAGCAGGGATAGGTGATAAATGCAGGCTAGCTGAACTAACTTCGTTAATAATGTAGCGTGACAGGAAGTCTTCATTCAAACCTTCAAGTTTTTCTGCCTCACAACATTGTTAAATAACTTAGTTATTATTTATCTGTCACCAGATTCCACCTGAAGTGGAATTCAAAGTGAAGTTCAAGGTTCCTGCTCAGTTGAGAAATCCAAAGAATGTTGATGTGAGCCCCAAGAAACTTGAAAAGGTGGGGAAAATATTCAGGGGGTTGAGCCTCTCAAGAGAGGACACATTTACAGCGCAATCCTGTGTAACCTTGCACCGGTGTAACAGTAGATGCACCGGTGTAAGTGCACTTACACCGGTGCATCCGCTGTTACACCAGTGTATCTACTGTTACACCGGTGCAAGGTTACACAGGATTGCGCTGTTAGACAAGTTATTCGGCTTCCATAGTTTTGTTTTGTTTTTCTATCTACCACTACAATTTTCAAAAACAGTGTTACTGACATCTTTCATTCACTGAATAATTTTTGTGAGCATAATTACACACACACACACACACACACACACACACACAGAGAGAGAGAGAGAGAGAGAGAGAGAGAGAGAGAGAGAGAGAGAGAGAGAGAGAGAGAGAGAGAGAGTCTAATTTACCAGAAATCTTGGATGCAACAGATGTTTCTGCTGTTGTGTTGTAAGCTGAGATGTTGTGGGCATTGTTTCGACCCCCAAATATCACTTCCAAAAGTGTGCAGTTGATGAGATAATGCATGGCTTGAAGTAATGCTGTTTGGAAGGTTTTAGAAGTATTTGTTTGAAATACAGAAGAAAATGCAAAGGGCACTGTGCAAGAATGTTTGAGGAATAAGACTCTTCCGGCCAGTTAATCCCTAATCTGCAATTAAATTGAGATGGGCAACAATATATAAAAACAAAACAAACAAACAAACACAAGCGATTTGTAAGTCGAAGCCCGGTTGCTTGGGCTTAGATTTGTGGCACTGACGTAAAGGGTTTGATGAACGTAAGCTGGGCTTGTTGAAAGCTCATGTTAAAACTATTTCTATGTATCCACAGAAAGAAAAAGGTGCAAAATATGCTCAGTGCCCCTTGATATAGATCCTTTCTGGCTTGAAAAAGAGTGAAAATTTAGCAATTGACAGATGCTGCTTTTGGGGAAAAGCCAGGATTTCTCTCTTGGCTTCTCCCTGCAGCCAAGTGAGCAACATATCACATACAGCTTCTTAACCACATTGATTATATGCTTGTAAATGCTAGAGATGCTTGAAAACTTTAATTCATATTGTTCATTTCTTCCTCAAAATATGGTGCAAGGTTTTTTTTTTTAAGACCTTTCTTTAAATGTTAGTGAAATTAACTTCAGATCTGCTGGATTTTGATCATCAAAGATATGGTGCACACTGCTATGGTAAAACGTAAGTATTTATGAAAGAGAAGGTTCAGAATGGGTGTGTGTGTGTATATATATATATGTGTGTGTGTTAAATGTGCACGCACAGGCATGCATATGTGTAGGTCCAATTTCAAAAGGGCAATCGAGATTGGTAGAGGATAGGTTAGATTTGCTCGTGTATAAAATTGAAATGAGGTAGAAGATGGGGGGATGACAAGGCAGACTATAGCTGCATGTTGTAGCCGCACAATATGTGACAATGTCCTATATTTTTTAATCACAGATTTGGTCCCGCGGTATGATTTTCCCAGAATTCCCAAATGTCAGTGTGATCCACATGTCTAAGGGACCCCCATGTAGAAAAAACCACCTGCAAAAAAATTCCCAGGTGTACCTTGCACCTGGAGCACAGGCGGTGCTTTCGGGACTCAACGGGACTTAAGGTTAAGCCAATTCGTCCATTCATTCCTATGTAAAGCATGGACCTGACAACACAAGATTTCAAGCAAACACATAGTTGTGTTTAACACACAGCTCCAGGGCTTTAGGGGTGTTTGGGGGGATGTCTCAGCTAAGTGTACCTCAAGTTACAAGTCCTTTCCTTCAAGGGTTTTTTTTTAAATGACCCTTCAAATCCTTGAAATCCTGCAGCTTTAGTTGTGAGTCCAGGTCTATATAGGCCAGTTCTGCCACCCATTAAGTCCCGTTGAGTCCTTTGAGGTACGCCTGATGTTGCGCCTGTTTACAGCTGTGTACAGCTGCTCCCCTGCACCTGAGGAGCTCCAAACAAGGTGGATTCAAAAGCAAGGGCCCTGGCCATGAAAACAAGGCCAGAGTTTCATTTTTAATTTCAGTGAGGAGGGGGTGTCCTGCCCCCAATTCCAGGGCCTCATTTTCCCTAAAAACAGTGATCTTTGCTCCTCTGGGGGGGTCAGTGGGGTGACCCTAGAACTCTGAAAATTGTTTTAAAACATAGTTTCATCTGTCTACTTTCCACAAAAAAAATCCTGAAAAATTGGGGGAAGCAATTTTTTTAACTATTTACTTTCGGGCGTACCTCTAAGGACTCATCGGGACTAAATCTAAGTACAAATGTTGGAGCTAGTTTCTCACTTTGAGCTAGTTTCTCACTTTCTCACTATCCAAGGTCCTGCATATTTAGCCTGCTTTGCTGATGCTCATTGTATCTTGTGGGTTCCTGCTCATGGACAGAATAGGGCAATCATCTTACAGGTTTGCATGGAAGTATGTTCCCTTCTGGGACCTCTGCCGTATTGACAGTCTAGATTCTACACACACACACACACACACACACACACACACACACACACACACACACACACACACACACACACACAAATAAAAAAAAATAAAAAAAATCAGTAGACAGTTTCTGGGGTTCCTTTATGAAAACCAGATCACAAGAGTTTGCAAGGGTCTACTTTAGCTGATTTTGTAAACTGTGGTTTGTATTTATGTGGTTTGTATTTGTTCTTATGATTTATGATGTGTTGTGCATTGTTCTGAGTGAGGTGGCATATTACTATGTTTGGATGAAACTTTATAACAGAACAAATGTATTTTGCAAAAAAACCGTGAATGCTCTTACAACATTATTGCAAAGCTCCGTACTTGTGTTTTCAAATACTTCACATACAGAGAACTAGTATGGATTTTAAAGATAGATAAAAAGTGATAATGAAGGAATTAGCCTCCTTCTCCTGTTCCATTTCGTGATCTCCTTGAGGTCTTAAAAGTCATTTTATCACCAGATTACACCATGTGTCATAATTAGAGGCAAGGGGAGATCTGTTTTCATAACGTTTCTTGAGTAGAGCTTCATATAAAGAGGTTGAGCTAGTGTGAATTATAAACTCAACTGGAAGATAATTGCAGCTAGCCAGTTATCCATGCCAAGTCCAAGCTAAACATAACACGTCTCCTTTTCTTCAGGCAATTCCAAAAAATTCTTATTTTCAGCATTTGGTTACCGGTGAAGAAGATACTTTAAAAAAACAAAACAAGACAGTGTTTCTATAGGCACAAGGAGATCCATATATTATTAACTAATTAGGGTGTGCATTTGAAAGAATCACATATTGAAACAATCACCCTGCTTCAAAGAGAGCCCTAAAGCATAATCCTGTTTAACAATAGATGGATGGAGTGACTGTGCAGTCTGTTTTTGTTGTTCAGTCGTTAAGTCGTGTCCGACCCTTCGTGATCCCATGAACCATATCCCGCCAGGCCTTCCTGTCCTCCACTATCTTCCTGAGTTCACTCATTTTCATGTTCGTTGCATCGGTGATGCTGTCTAACCATCTCATCCTTTGCCTTCCCCTTCTCCTTTTGCCTTCAATCTTTCCCAGCATCAGAGTCTTCTTCAGAGAGTCCTCTCTTCGCATTAGGTGGCCAAAATATTTGAGTTTCAGCCTCAGTACCTGTCCTTCCAGGGAACAGTCAGGGTTGATTTCATTTAGGATTGACTGATTTGATCTCCTAGCAGTCCAAGGGACTCTCAGGAGTCTTCTCCAGCACCACAGTTCGAAAGCATCTATTCTTCGGCGCTCAGCCTTCCTTATGGTCCAACTCTCGCAACCATACATTGCTACTGAGAACACCATCACCCTGACTATACGAACTTTTGTTGGCATGGTGATATCTCTGCTTTTTATTATGCTGTTTAAGTTTACCATAGCTTTCCTTCCAAGGAGTAAGCGTCTTTTAATTTCATAGCTGCTGTCTCCGTCTGCAGTGATCTTGGAGCCCAAAAAAGTAAAATCTGTTACTGCTTCCATTTCTGCCCCTTCTATTTGCCAGGAATTGATGGGACTAGATGCCATGATCTTAGTTTTATTAATGTTGAGTTTCAAGTCAACTTTTGCACTCTCCTCTTTCACCCTCATCAAGAGGCTCTTTAGTTCTTCTTCACTTTCTGCCATTAGGGTGGTATCGTCTGCATATCTGAGGTTGTTGATATTTCTCCCGGCAATCTTGATTCCGGCTTGCGATTCATTCAGCCCTGCATTTCTCATAATGTACTCTGCATATAAGTTAAATAGGCAGGGTGACAATATACAGCCTTGCCGTACTCCCTTCCCAATTTTGAACCAATCGGTTGTTCCATGGCCGGTTTGAACTGTTGCTTCTTGACCCTCATACAGGTTTCTCAGGAGACAGGTAAGGTGGTCTGGTACCCCCATCTCTTTAAGAATTTGCCACAGTTTGTTGTGATCCACACAATCAAAGGCTTTTGCGTAGTCAATGAAGCAGAAGTAGGTGTTTTTTGGTCTAGGGTGGGGCAAACGTTCCATAAAGCATGTTTGCAGCACCCTGGGAGTAAGCGGCAGTGACACTGAGGCCGGTGCGATGCCACTCCCCATATGCCGGAGTCATCACTGCGCCTGCCGGGGAAAGTAAGTTCCCCTCTGGGTGGCGGGGGAGGGCAGAACGGGACATTCTGGGAGGAGGGTGATTGGTTGGCTGGGCTCAGGAAGGGGCAGGATCGGCAGTCGTCTCCTCTGCCATATCCTATCCCCTTACCAGGACTGGCCGCCATTACACGACCCTCTTGAATGTGTGCCAGGAAAATAGCTGGCACACATTGAAGTAGACCCATCAGGGCGGTTGGCGCGTTCTTTGGGGTAAACGGACAAATGTCTCTTTGCCCTGCAAAGGCTGCCAGCTGTGGGTCAATCCTGGATAGGATGCAGAAGGTGCCTTATGTGCGCTGCCGTGACCTGCTAGAAAGGATTGGGCGGCCTGCTGTTGCTGCTTCCTGTAAATGGCATTCTATGTCTTTGATGGTTTTGGTGTAAGGTGACTGGAATTTAGTGATGTGGTAGATTACAAAAATAAAATATATCATGAAAAAAAAATAAGCAGTTGGTGTTTTGCCATTTTGCTTCAGCTTTGCTATCACTTCTTTATGAGTAATCTGTGTTTTAAATTTTTGGTAAAAGGGTTCATTTGCGTTATCAGCACCTTCTAATTAGCTATATTGTAATGTAATGATTGCCTATTAAGCAATGAAACCCATTCAAAATACAACCCTTTTAGTACCATTGATTTTTCCCCCATTGAAATAAAGAAGACATAAAAATACTTAACTTGGGCTGGATGATGTCCTCTATTATTGAATGAATGAATGAAACCTTTATTGGCATAAAGTCCTCTATTATTTACAAGGTTATATGACAGGGTGGCCAAAAATGCTTAACGAAAGAGCCACATATGATAAACTTCAGATTTTTGAGAGCCACAATATTTAAGAAGCATTTAAATGCTAACTGGGCAAGAGGCACTTTTTCAATGGGTGCTCCTCTTATATTTAGCAGGGGGAGAGTAACTGCCCCCTTTCACCCCAGGACAGTGTCTTTTCTGGTGGCTGTTGGCTGGTGTTCTTCTGCATCTTTTTTAGATTGTGAGCCCTTTTGGGACAGGGAGTCATTTATTCATTTGATTTTGTCTGTAAACTGCTTTGTGAACTTTTTGTTGAAAAGCGGTATAGAAATACTGTTAATAATAATAATAATAAAGGTAAAAGGAGTCCTTGTCCTTTCCTACCTTTGAGTGGAGAAGAAAATGCACTTTAACCCTCTTTCCAATCAGCACCCTAAACAACTCAAACACTTTCATAATAGTGAATAAACGTGCACAGATTCATGAGACTCTATATTTTATGGGAGCTGCTACAGCCGTTTCCCTTAATTTCCATTCTAATATTTAATTTATATTTGTCTCCATTATTGTGTGTGTGTGGGGGTAGCCTTTTGTTTCACTGAAAAATGACAATACCATCTGAACTACTGTCAAAAATTAAGATTCCCGAGCCCTTATTTTAATTGTTTGTCAGTAATATAACACTGAATTGGCTTTTCACATGGAATATTTACTATCAAAGTGCTCCTCTTATATTTAGAAGGGGGAGAGTAACTGCCCCCCTTTCACCCCAGCAGAGTCTCTTTTCTGGTGTTCTTCTGCATCTTTTTTAGATTGTGAGCCCTTTTGGGACAGGGAGCCATTTAATCATTTGATTTTGTCTGTAAACCACTTTCAGCCCATTCCAACCCAAGGGCTAAGCAGCACAAGTCAGACCTAAAGTCAGCCTAAGTCGTTTAGGGTGACTTTAGGTCTGGAATGCGACCATTTAGGGCGAAGTTAGGTCAAAGTTAGGTCGAAGTTACGACCGACGGACTAAGAACAGCCCATTCCAACCCAAGGGCTAAGCAGCACAAGTCGGACCTAAAGTCGACCTAAAAGTGGGCGGACCATGGGCGGACCGTGGGTGTAATGGGGGCGGCAACCAATTAACGTTGGATTCCAGACCCTGGTGAGCACAGACACGCCCCCTCCAACACAAATGCTGACACAAATTTTAGGTCGACCAAAAACGTGGACACAAATTCGAGGAGACCCATAGGAGCCATTTTACCTTACCCACTCCAGCCCTCTCCTGAAAAGTTCTAACACCCTACTCCTGAGTTAGGTCAGAGTTAGGACGGAGTTGTGCCTGCTAGGTCTGGAAACGGACAGAGTTATGCCACAGATAGGGAGCCTATCAGCACCCAGCCCCACCCAGTCTCTTTCCCACAAAAGCCCAGCCCCAGGCCCCCAGTCTCTCTCTCTCTCTCTCTCTCTGAGCACGTGGCGTGGGGTTCTGTCCCCCAGCAGCCACAAAGTTGGACTTTGTCAGTGGAGGGCAAAATTCACAAACACCCCACTTCTCTCTTCTCTCCTCCTCTCTCCTCTCTGCCCCCCTCAAGGGCAGAGAGGGCTGTTCTGGCTGTGGCCAAACTGTTTACAGCTGTGCCTGGGCATCTGCCTCCATGCTACCATTTGCTAACCCATGTCTTTCTCCCAGCCTCTCCCCCCCACACACAGGCAACAACACCAGCAGGTAAGTGCAGGTAAGAGCAGGGTTCGTGCTGACATGTGTTCTGACTTCTGCCTCTTTACATATAGAAATATAGGTAGGATACATGACGCTTTACCAATGTGTTGTCTCATAGCTGCCTGCATAGCCTGCCATGATATGCCTCTTTACCAATGTGCCCTCTCATGTCTGTCTGCAATGCCTTCTCTGAAATGCCTCTTTACCAATGAGTAGTCTGATGCTTGCCTGCAATGCCTGCTATGATATATAGGATACATGCCGCTTTACCACTATTGTATCGGATTGCCGCCTGTTGTCATGTGAGTATACAACACCACGAGTGTGGTGCTGTTAACCTTCTGTAGACACCAGCTGTTCCCCCCCCCTTTTTTGTCCACAGGGTCAACTGACAGGTCAGTATTGCTAGGATTGCTATGGTTGTGACCCAATATATGTGTTGTTTTCTCTCTCTTTCACCCTTACAGGATCATGCTCGCCTTACACCCAGGTAAGCAGCTCAGACCATGCTATGTGTGTCACACCTATCAGCTGTGTTTTATTTCTCTCCCTGCAGGCTTGTTCAACCGGCACACTGGCATTTCTTCACTGGATTGCTACCACACACCAGCTGCCATGTAACACCCCCTTGTTTTTTTTCTCCCTAGGAACGTCCACTACCACCTACCTTCCTGGGAGCACCCCTGGGCCCGCAGTCTGGTTGGCCCACTGTCATCTGCCTCGATGCTGCCAGAGGTCAGGGGGCCAGCCCTGCAACCCTCCTCAGCTGCCGGCGCTGCTGCTGCTCCACCTCCCTGGCTGTCGTACTTGCTGCCCCTCCCCTTTCTATGGAGCAGGCTGTGTTTCCACAGGGGAAGAGCTTGCATCTCCAGGTCCATGGGGCACGTGTGCTGCTACTGCTGCTTTCATATTGGCTGCTGTGACTACCCCTGGCAGCCTCACATGGCCATCTCTGCTAATGTTCCAGAACAATAAAGACGCCCCTCGGGCAGAGCCCCAATGAAACATATGTGCCCAATGTAACACAAGCATCGCGCCCCACACAAAGACAGCCCCCAGCACTCAAGCCCCTGCATGAATCCCTTCCAGGGACTGCCACTTCCTCCCCAGGGCGAACACAGCTGGGGGGCTGCCAGACCCCCATGGGACAGAGGGGAGGGGGGAGTTGGGGGGGCCTCTCAGGCAGGCAAACAGTGACAGGCACCACGGAGCCCATAACGGGGCCGCTGCGTCTGTGTAGTGGCTGCTCGGCAACCGGGGATCTCACCCGCCAGGGCGTCCGCCCGTCACGAAGTCCCTTCCGCCCATGGTCCGCCCGTCACGAAGTCCCTTCCGCCCATGGTCCGCCCGTCATGTAGTCCCTTCCGCCCATGGTCCGCCCGTTTCTGTGTGGCTTCCGCCCAAAGTCCGTCTGCATAAGAGGTGCCTGTTTCTGCATCGCCTTCATCTGCGGAGCACCCCCTGTGTCCCTATCGGTCTCTACAGACCCTTCTCCCTGTATCTCTCGCCCACCAGCCTTGTTGTCTGTCTGTCTGTTTCAGACCCACCCGTGCCCCTCCCCAGCACCCACTGTCTGCCTGCCTGTGTGTCTGCCTCCCCTCCCACTCCCTGATGATGGCAGCTGGCCACCCCCACCCTTCCAGAGCGCCTGCCGCGAGGCGCCATCGCTGCCCCATCTGGGGGCGTGATGAGCTGCGTGAGCCCTTCCCGCTTGCAGCAGACAAGCCCACGGCATCTCTCTGTCATGGCCGGGGCACAGAGCAGAAAGCACGCCGGGATGCCATCTTTGTGGCATTGCCACGGCCCTGGAGGCCCAAGGGCTTGAGGCAGCGCATGGGCGAGTCATGTCAGAGGCGGTTCCAGACCTCATGAGACCCCCCCTTGTGTGTGACTTTCCCACCCCCCCTGCTTCCCTTCCCTCCCCCGCTCACCCCCCATGACTCCCACGTGCAGCCTCAACGTGGCTTTGGGGTGGCATCGCATTCTGCAGGAGGGTGGGGACGGCCACTCTCCCCTGCAGCAGGTGGCTGATGCACAGGGTGCCTTGTGGCGGCTGGCTCAGGCACCTCGCTCACCTGTCACCTGCCCTGCGCCCACCACATGACTGGCGCAACCCCCATGCCTGCGGCCGGCCCCTTTGCGACCGGGCTGCGACAGACCCTATGGCAGCTGCCATGGATGGACGCTGACACATGCAGACACAGGCCTGCACATGCACGAGCCAGACACCGAGTCTGGAGAGCCTGCCTGCCTGCCTGGGAGGTAAGTGTTGCCTGTATCCTGGGGTGGTGCTGGGCCACAGAAACTGCAGCCTGCCTAACTCAGGCATAACTCTGACATAACTCAGACATAACTAATGTCTAACTTAGGCTGAACTTAGGCCACACTTATGCCTGACTTGCAGAGGAGTTGGGTTGGAATGGGCTGTTTGTGAACTTTTTGTTGAAAAGCGGTATATAAATACTGTTAATAATAATTAAAAATAAATTCTTAAATATATTTATTCACCATGAATGTTAAAGTTATGTTTTAAGCCAGTGGACTCTCAGTTTATATCTGGTAAATAATTATAATGCTTGAACATTTCTTATTTACCTTTTATATTAATTGGGATGCAAAAAGTACCTTAGTCAACATATTTCTGAGAGCTCTTTGACATTATATGTCAAAGAGCCACATGTGGCTCAAGCGCCACAGTTTAGCCATCCATGTTATATAACATGATGCCTTACAGGTTCATAGAAAATAAATGATACCCTTACAATATTAGCTATTCTCGGACTAATATTCACTTGTGTTTTTGCTGTTGTTGTTGAAAAATGTATTATATGTTTTAGATTGAAGCCTTCTCTCTGTAATCCAAATTGACTATGGGAGCAATCGCAGATGGAAAACTAGGATCATTTTTTACAAGATGAAACTGGTCCTTTAAAGTAATGAAGTTAAGGTTCTGGGCCAGTCAGTACAGGGATTGTGTAAATTAGGCAAAGAAAAACGACCATATTCTGATACACAGGCACTTATAGCTTACACCAGAGTTGATAATTCAAAAGTCTGTCTGCTAAAGGTGTTTATGTGTGTGGATACTTGGTGCAAAGATTGCTCAAGAGATGTGTTGTAGAAAAGCACAACTACAAGTCTGCACATGCCCCTTAAGCACAGTGTTAACTCATTACCTAAGCTCATTCTTACTTATATGAATGACAACTTCATGTAGCTCTTTTAGAAGCCAGGATCCATGATAGAAATTCCAAGCTGATCCATCTGAAATGTTCCCCAATAGCACAGTCTGGTCTTCCTCATGCATTATGTTCCGTGATACTCATTTTCTTTGTTCTATGCCACATGTAAGGATATGAACATGACCTTCGAAATAAGCATGACAATCATATTTCCTCCCTGAGAGCTGCTCAGATGAAGATGTCCATGATTTGTAATAGTCTTAGCGTTCATAGATTATTATTTTTTTCAATGTGTGCTATAGTTTCACATTCCTGTGATCTACACTTGGATTTCTGTAATCTTGTCATGCAAATCTTTGTATAGAGATTAAAAGGTAGATCAGTTGTGTTAATCGAGACGTGATAGTCGGCTCCCCCATTGTAATTTCCTTTTTCAGCAATGCAATAAGATGGGCTCATGTTTTACTATTGTCAAATTGACATGAATGAGTAATCTTCGCAACACTCTGAATCACTGTGGATTTAAAGATTATCTTTCTCTTTATCTTGTCAGAGCCTCCGGTTTTCATCTCATTGGAAAGATGGCACTAGTGGCTCCCATTTTATTTCCTTAATGTGGCATTAGCATAAAAACATGACAGCTCCAACCTGCTAAACATTGAAGTGGGTCCCTGTCGCACAGCTCTCTCATCGCAAAGCAGCTCCTCCATGCCAGTTTGCTCCTTCTTCTTCCCGCAAATGCTTTTCTGACAGTTTTGTCAATGAATCTGTTTGAAAATGAAGAAATGTGGTGCCATAAAACATGGCATTACCCTGGCAGAAGCTATATTTGCATGGTTTACCTTCAGCTTCTGTTTGATATTTTGCTTCAGCTTTCACTTAATACCCGACAATATGACACTGTGTTTGCTAACATCATTGCAGATAGCAGACAGCTTTTCCTGACTCTCCCTTACAGCAGTGTTTGTGGGTAGCTGAAATGTAATTATAGATTGCAAATTAACACCTAAATACGTCGTCTCCTACTTGTTACCAAAATAGGTGCTCGATGTATCAATATCATGAATAATGAATTTAAGAAATACACTCAACTGTGAATAGAACCTTGCTTTAAAGCACTTCATAAAGTGCAATTGTCACAATTTTCTTGACATTTTTCCTAATATAATTTCCTAATATAATTCATCGTATGGATATACGTTGAGATTTCTTTCTTGCTGCAACAGACGCTATGTCTAAGACTGCACCTGAAGTTGCCTTGTGTCATCTTGTGTAGGTGCAGTGGAAATCACGGAAGAACGATGAGGAGTTAGTGGTGTTAGCAGTGGTCCCCTGTTTTGACAGATCTGGGAAGGAAGGGGTTAAAGGACCTGGAGTTTGACACAACTGGGACATAAAAGGTTAACACCCTAGACTGCATGGGTGGATGCACAGCTGATGGCACTTGGGTGTGGCTCCACACCTGTGGACAATCAGAATGACTTCTGATACAGTGATTGCCAGCCAACAGCTGTAAGCCCTTAGCTCTAATTAGGGCTAGAAAGGATAAAAAGAGCACATCTGCAACACGGAATCACCTTGCTTGGGGGTGATGCTGACAAAGCTAATAAATGTTTGAACCTGACCTCGCCTTGCTACCTCTCCAGAGGGACATGCTACTGGATTGCTGAGTGAAGACTTCGTGCCAGATGACAACTTTGCTCAAGATGGGGAGACTTGGCTGGACTGACTGCTCACCTGGATTGATTGACTGATATTGGGGAACACTCTGCCCGACTGGCAGTTGGAGAGCCTTTTCCTGATTGGACTGATTGTACTTTTGCTACAAGACGCTTTGCCAGACTGGAGAAAGACACCATAGCCATGAAGTAACGAGCTTGGATTTTCTAGTGAGACAGACTCTATTTAGATAAGTACTGCCCAGGAAGGGTTGCTGGACATTATTTATTGCTTGGAAAGCAATAAAACATGTTAATTGTTGCCTTTGAAGTTCAGTGATTTATTATTATTTTTTTGGGGGGGCGCATAATTGCAACTGAAAGGGGAAAGGCGTGCTAACCTTTAGCCCAAAGTGGATTTTTGAAAGGGAATATAGTGGCTCAGAGGAGCCTGGGACACAACAGTAGGTGGTTCCCCCCCCCCGCCCGAAATAGAGACTCAGAAGCCGTGCTGCATGCACAGAGTTCAGTATGTGATTCTTTGGAGAGGGTCCATAAGCCCAGTCAAGTGACTCCAGCAGTACTTGTGAGGCTCCAACATGTGCAGCTTGGCCTCACATGCCACGTCTTCCTAAAGCAAAACTATGTATGAACATGCCCATTGTTTTATGCAGAGCTATCCTAAACAATGTAAGTGCATAGGAGGGCCCTTCTTCACATCAGAGCTCCATGTTCAAACTGGAGCTCAATGGAAATTTGTTTCGGATACAATAGGACTGCAATAAGAACATAAGAAGAGCCTTGCTGGATCAGGCCAAAGGCCCATCTAGTCCAGCTTCCTGTATCTCTCAGTGGCCCCACCAAATACCTCAGGGAGTACACAGCCAACAAGATAACCTGTTTTCTGTTGTCACTCCCTTGCATCTGGCACAGAGACTACAGTATATGTTATAGGTTTAAAGGGTTTCTACTCTCAGAAAACATAGGGACAACAAAAGATCCATTGCCAACCAGTTCAGTATGTGGAATTCACTGGACTAGTGCTACTAGCTGAGCCACATTGTACAGAGAAGAAAAGCTACTGAATACCATATGGAAGTTGGAAATATGGCCTGGGCAACAGTGCTCATAGTAGAAAAGATGGGGACCCTTAATGAAATCCACAAGCCTAATTCCATGACAAAAAGCATGGTACTCTCTGTAGTGAAGGTCATAAAAGGCAAGGGGGAGTTGGCTTATTCTGCTGTCTTCTTAGAGTACTGGTGGACAAGAGCGTAGCAGATGAATGTCTTTCATATTCTGGAATATTTAAAAACATACGAATGGCACTTGTTCAAGCTATCTCCCCTGTAATATAGTAATAGAGACTATCTCTTAGAAAAAGGAATTTCACATGTTGTTTCCTAGGAATGTGTAGAATGGATGGGGGAAAGTGATATGCATGTTAAAGGATATGTCTGAATTTTTAACTAGAGTCTCTTTTGGTCATTCTTCAAAATGGTGTGAAGTATGGGTGTTTATCTTTACACCTGAAATTGCACTTGACTCAGGACCATCATAGCGTTGAGGCTGACTGAGTCACTTATTTCACAGTGAGTTGGGGGAAGCAACAAACTGATGATGGTTGCCTTGTGCCCCACATATGCTTTGCTTGCTACCCTCCTGGAGCCCACTACCAACCAGGTCGCTCCCATCAGCTCTCTGATCCTCTCCTGCTCCAGTTCTGCTGGAGTGAAAAACAGAAGCTGCTGTTGTGAGATGCATGCACACAAGAGGTGTTGTTGTTGTTATGGCAACAGGGGCAACATCTCCCACCAAATCAGGCAGAATCTCCACTCAGGCTGCTCCTGCTTGACTCCAAGAAACATGTAATTTGGCCAAATCTGGGACTATGATTGAATAATATTTTCCTTCATCTTGCTATTCCCTTGTATCTAATCTCTACCTTTGTCATCTTGGAGTCAAGCAGTTTTTAAAATACATCTAAAAAATAGGTGTATTTTTAACAGCGACCATTCAGTGATTTTAAAACCTGCTTGTCTCCTCAGGATGTATGCCAATACATCTCCAATATCACCTCCCTGGCTACCCTTCCCACAAACTACCTGCCTAATTGACCAAAATTATTTGGGGCCAAAATGCCCCCTCTTGCCTCAGTTTGGGGTAAGTGAAAAAAACCCAGCCATAAGCCAATCAGGCTAAGAGAAAAAGTTCCTACCCAGCCCCCATGAACGGCAACCAGCTAGTCTCAGACTAAAAACAGGGAGGGTGGGCAGGGCTTCAAACTCCGGGCGAGACTGAGGAGAAAATGCAGAGCACTCGCTCTGAACCTCCTCAGCCCCGCCTAGCCACCCAGCAGCCAATCGGCTGCCAAGAATCTCCCACCTCCGTCTGGTGGGCAGGGAGGAGCCGGGCAAACCACGCCGGTCCGCCGATAGGAGCCAATGCCCTTCTTCCATGAAGAAGAAAACCATGAAACCATCATTGGAGCAATAATTTATTATTCTATTCTTTAAATTTTCTTACCCTATCTTTCAATCTTAGTTCTCAAGGCAGCTTACAATATTAAAAATTGCAAAATAAGTATCATTAAGAAAACCTAGGAAAACAGAAATGTAAAATTCACATAAAAGCCATTATAACAGAGTTCTAAGGTTCAAATATATTTGCTTTTAATTGTATAATGTGGCCTAATGAGGAATTCATTTTATTTATAGAGTATGGGAGTGTAAAACATAGTGAAACCATGGTGGGTTAGAGGGAAGATTTAGTACTTTGCCCCATCACATTTTTGTTCCCAGTCATGGCCCACCCTGCAAACTATTTTTAGCAAGAAAAAAAATAAAAACCTTCCATTGGCTTTCAGTGAAATCCAGTTGTAAAGATGCCATTTTTCATTAATCTATGTTTGATATATGCATGTTTTAACCAATTTGCTGCATCACATATATGCAGCAAATCAGGTAAAACATGCTCACAGAATACAATAGTATCTTCTTATCCACTGGGGCTCTGTTCTTGGAACCACAGTAGATAAAAAAAAAAATCAGTATTATATCAAATCCGGGGTGTGGGGGTCGGGAGTGGTGCCACATTACCTTTGTTCCAGCATCTTCGCCGCTTCCCTCCTCCTGAGTTGGTTTAAACTGACTGAAAAAACAAAAGCCACTGCTGGAAGCAACCTGTAAATGGCGCCAAAGACTCCTGGCTGCATTTTTCAGCGATTTGGACATGCGTAGGAGGCTGGAAGTGGCTGGCAGGCTCCCAACAACGCTGAAAAAAGAGGTAATATGGCGCAATCAGACTCCCTCTTCCACAGTTTTGCCATCCATGTTGAGTCAAATCCATGGATAAAAAAACCCCATGGATTAAAAGGTCCAACTGTATATTCTGTGAGCAAAAAAAATAATCAAATATTATATCCATTTGCACCCTTATGTCCCCCATTATTTCACGGATATTAATATTTTGCTCATAATTGAATATGTTGTTCCAAACTCTCTTCCTGTCTTTCTTTCTGTTCCTAAATATCTGTTCATTTTAATAGCATGTACTGTGCCAATCAAGGCATTACCAAAACATCCTCTTCCTGAAATCACTGATGATTCTTCCATATTCCCTGGGTTGTTATTTGCTTGAAGTACTTAGATAAATATGCGCAGACAAAAATAAGGAAGCGTTTGCGTAAAGCCCTTTCCATTCTAAATGCAAAGCATTATGGCTAGACAATATTTTGAGGAATCAGGTTTGCTGTTTTAAAGTCGAGAATGTTCTCTATTCCTGTAACTTTAATTATAATCATCGAGTGTCATCTCCTTTGACATTTATGGGAATTTATTAATCATAGACCAAATAAGAGAAGTCATTGCATTTTGTCTTCTTTGGTTACCAAGTCCTCAGCCAGACAAGAGACAGCAGTAAGCATATCTGGCCGGGCTTACTAGTGATTGGTTTCTGCTGTTTCTGTTGCTTGACTGGTTGTAATGCTCAGCAGGGAGCATGTGTTCCCACATGCTCTCTGAAATATTAATACACAAAATCGTACTGAGGTTTCTGATAGCAGCAGATTGGCTGCTCTGCGGTTTTCTGATTAGAGGTGTATTGGTGATTCCGAGAAGCTGGTGGCGCCTAGATGGGCTGTGCCTAATAAGGTTTTGAAAGCTGATAGCATAATTTAAGAAGTCGCAGACTTGAAAAGCTACAGACCTGGCTGACCCCAGCAAATTACAGTGTTTGTTAATGCTTCTGGTATAGATGTCTTTTCAGTCAACCCAAAGCAGATATATTAAGTAAAAAATTGACTTGTGGTTCTCAGTGATGCTGCTAGTCTCCTGGTTTAAGTTTGAAAGACAGCATCTCCTCATGTTTAAACAGAGGGACTTCAGAATCTCTTTCTTCCTCAGGCTTTTGAGAATGCAGGCTTCAAAAAGCTTCTCTTTAACTTGTCTTCAAAAGAGACATAATTACCTTAAAAAAAAAACCAAAAACTTTTAGCGTCCGAATCCTGCACAACACCACCCGCCTCTTGGGAAATCAAAAAACAATTTAGGGAAGAGAAAGCACAGGGCGGGGGGGGGGAGGAATTTTTTTACTTTGAGCTCAATGATTATAATTGTGTACGCTTTAGTCTTGGTAGAAATGGAATATAAAAAGAAAGGGTGATTAAAATGGGCACTAAAATTTATATTGTGTTTTCAGAATCAATTTTAATTAAATGAGGTGGTGGCCAGCTAATGGTGTTTTTAAAATGAATCTTTCTACTAAATGTTTAATGACAATATGTCTGAGAGGGAACAGCCCCTGTCATCTTACAAGGGAGATATTACTGAAACACAAAACGGTTCGGAAAGAGCTTCAACTGCTGGTTTGAAGAATTTGAGGGAAGGAGAGAGGGGTTTTTCTAGTTGTACGGTATTTCGGACTCTGGCTGATCTCTAGGAGCCACACACTAATGTATTTGATTTTTCTGGTATTGATGAAGTGAGCATTCGTCATCTTAAATGCCAGTCATATTAGCAGTGAGGCTGGGGGGAAAGGGCAGGAATACTCTCCAGATTAAAATTATAATTGTGCAAATACAGTTGGTGTCACCTAGAAAGCACTTTTAAGTACGAGATTAGTTTGGCAGTATTTAAGATTAGCTTGGCATTATCAAAGTTAAAAATTCATTTTCTTGTCCAGTATTCCTATGTATAAAAGAGTGACTGACTGGTATCTTGCTTATAGAGCAAGCCTAAACATGTCAGAAGTAAGTACCATTGTGTTCAATGGGGCTTACTCCTAGGCAAGTGTTATAGGCTTGCATATTAAGGGTACTTCCTCACAACTGGCATGTGTTTCACTTTGTGTTTCAACAGCTAGTTCAATTTTTGGAAAATCTGAAAAGCTCTCATTTGAAATGGGTAGTCATGAAGTATACATCAAAATTCATGAAATTGCGATTTGGTACACAACGGGTTCGAGTGCTGATTACTAGAAAAGCCAAAAAGGTTGAGGGAATGTCATTGGTTAATGTCTGCCTGAATAGGATCATTGTTTAATATAATTATGGCCCATCACATAAGATTATTTTTTCTGCTGTTTTGTATAGTTAATATCTGATCATGTTTCTTTAATACACTATTGATGATTTTTGATAGTTACTGATCATCAACGACCCTACATAGCTGAGGAGAAACACACTAGATAGAAACAGTTTGAGGGTCACAAGGTGGTGAAGAAAACCACGGACTAGAAAAACCATGGACTTTGCCACGGACTAGAAAGAGAGATTCTTGGGGAGTTCTAAGATCAGGTTTGCTTTTGGAGAACTTTTAACTTTGCTTTTGGAGATACTGTTTAAAAGACGGGCTTTGGGTGCCTGCTTGCTCCCCATGCAACCCTATCCAACCTACACCACTGGTGTAACCAGCGGGGGGAGGGCAGGGTGGGAGGCTTTGGAGGGGAGGAGAGATTTGAATCCCCTTTCCGTTCTGGGGCCTCCAGTTCTTGCTGCACCGCTGGTTACACCGGTAGTGTAAGTTGGATAGGATTGCACTGACAGAAACATTACACACAACACTGCTTGCTCCCCTATGCTTGCTCCCCCAAGCTCAACATACACACAGAATATTGTACAAAACTACCAGAAGTCTCTAGGGCTTGCTGCTGAAAAGGAAATGCATTTTTCGAAATACTACACCCGACACTTCCTGCCGTTCTTGAAAGAGCAACACGTTTTTATTGCTGAATCCTATCTATAGTTACTCAGCATAGGCTTACCATATTTCCCTTGTTTTTCCGGCTCTAAATTAATTAAATAAATATTTTTTGTGGGCGCAAACGGGCGGCCAATTTATTTATTTATTTATAATTTAAATTTACTTGCCTGTCCCGCTGTCGCCACCATTCTGCCGCCGCCACCATTGCAGTCGCCAGCGACCACCACCATCATCGTCTTCTTCTTCGCCGGGGTCACCGCTGGCAACGTCGTTGTCTTCATTTTTGCTGCTGCCATCATCGTCGCCGCTGCCATTGTCTTCTTCCCCGCCACCTCTAGAGCCTGGCCGGCTGCATCCCAGCTGGCCAGGACTCCTGCCCCTTCAAATCGCCACTTTTAAAACTTACCTTTTCCTGCCGCTGCCATCTTGGATCTCATGAGATCTTACGAGATCCAAGATGGCGGTGCCCAAATCTCATGAGGACACATGAGGCAGTACAGTATGTGCCCTCACGAGATTCGAGCACCACCATCTTGGATCTCGCAAGATTTCATGAGCTCCAAGATGGCGATGCCAGAAAAAGGTATGTTCAAAAAAACTTTTAAAAGTGGCAGCGGCGGCGCCTGGAAAGCCCGGGACTAACCCGGGACCGGAGCCTGGAAAGCAGGACAGGCCCTGGTTTTCTGGGACAGATGGCAAGCCTAATAGTCTTAGCTGTAAGTTCTTCTGAATTCAAGAGGAGTTACATCACAATCCTATGCATGTCTACTCAAAAGTAAGTACTATTTAACTAAATGGGACTTACTCCCAGGAAAGTGTGTATAGGATTGCAGCCTTAGTACTACATAATTGAGCATAGGATTGCAGCCCTACTTTTGTAAGGAATCTTGTTCACTTTAAGTCTAGCTTGGTTTTGACATAACTTCTACTTTAGGTCAGGCATTCAGGAGCTGAGTTTCTTTTCTCTCTTCTGCTAGACTTCAGCAGTTCTCAACACACTGCTCCATGATGGCAATTCAGCATAGCAACAGCCCTCACCTCCCCACCAACTCATCCTAGTCTTCAGCTGTGCCAGGCTATTGGCTGTGTCCCAGCCAGAAGCCAGCTTTCCCCAAGCCAGGTAATTAACCCATTCCCAGTTGGTCAGGATGATTATGTCTGCCACACTTGGATTGAATTAGGAAGAACATTATGTGCCTTATCACATCACAACAGAGTGTGAATTTCAGAAGCAAGAAAAGAGGGAGCAGTAAGCAAAAAACATTCTAATGAAGCTAAAGCAAAATATTGTACCACTTTCTACACTTCTGTCAAGATTCAGAGAACCTTCAATCTGAAAATACCAGCATGAATACATAAGAACATTTGCCATTCAATCACAAATATAGGAAATACAAGCCTGCCTTAGATTAAAAGATAGTTAAAGGAACCTTGTCTGGTATAACTTCACATCCTACATATGTGATATGAAGATAGACATACATACGCTTACCAGATCGCCGACCGGGACAGAGCTTCTTGCCCTTAAGGGGTGGGGCGGGGGGAGGGGGCCAGAACGCACGCGTTCTGGCCCCCTCCCCTGCCCCTTAAGGGCAAGAAGCTCGGTCCTGGTCGGCAATCTGGTAAGCGTAGACATACATTACTCACATTTTACAGATATACAGAAAAAGTAATAAGGACAGAGTACATACCTGACACATCCCTACTCGGACATGAGCTCTAAAGCAACAGTGTTTTAGAAATCAAAAGACGTAATATATTGAGATGGTATACATGGAAATTTTCCATATCATCTCTCACAACCAGTGGGGCTGGTCTGAGCCTGGATGATCTTGTTATGCATTTGTAAATTACATGTTTATCCCATCCTCTGTCCAAAGGGCTCCAAGTGGTGGACCAGTTTCTTTTATTCTCACAATAGTAGAGTGTGCTTGGGGCACACCCAGTAGCAGGGCTGGGCCATCCATGAGGCCAACTGATCACCTTAGAATCATGAATGGTTACAGCATGCATGGGAGTGTGCTGGAAAGTGTGCAGAGCATGAGGGGGCTAAGTGTGCTCTTTCTGGCTCCAACTTCAACTCCCACTCTCCTCAGGTTAACATTTGTCTGAATCATAGCAATCCTATGATTTATAATACTGGATACTATTGGGCAGAAGGGTCTGGCTCAGTCGGGAGAGCTGCCGTCTTGTAAGCCCAAAGACCGGTGAACTTGACAAGTTCAAAACACGCTGCTGACAAAAAGGTGTGAAAGCCTCCGGGAGGAGAGATAAGAGCTCCCAGCTGCGTCGGTCGAGTGTGGGAGGCGCCAGCCAGCAGAATAGTCAGACTGCAAATAGGATACCACCTGCAAATGTAGTCATTCATGAAAGTTTGGACATTTATATATTGTAAAAAAAACAAAAACAAAACCCAAGAGAGGTTAGAATAGCCTGCCCATGTACACCGCCTTGGATTAAAGTTGGAGGAGAAATCCAATGACCAAGAAAGGCGGTATATAAATACTTATTATTATTAATAATAATAATAAATCACACACACACACACACACACACACACACACACACACACACACACACACACACACACCAAATTCTGTCCCTGGAAAAAGTGAAGAAATGGAGCTACAGAGTACGTTGATGCCAGGGGCAGGACATGTGGTATACACACTTTTGTGCTGTAACTGAGGATGCTGTCCTCGCTTATGTCTATACAGAGCTATAGTGACTGGTATATGGTCACTCAAACGTTGTCATGATTGAGAATACTGAATTTTGCTGAGAAGGCCAGAAGAATCAAGAGGATCACACTGTTTCTCCTGGCATGGGTCAGCCACCAGTGACCAGAATAACTAGGGCAGTTTCTCACTATCTCCTCGCTGTATTTTCACATTGTATCATTGATGAAATGCATGGGTTTATGTAGCGTTTGGGGTTTCTGTTTTTTCTTTCTTTTAACATTGCTTCAGTGTAAATAGTGTATCAGTGTAAGTTCTGATAAGCAATGGAAAAAATAAACTGCATTTCTCTTCTTACAATATTAACTGCAGACCTCAGATTGCAAAGTAATAGACAGCTAATTAACTTGAATATGCTTAGTTTACACTGTCGGTTAAAATTAAAAATTCTATGCATATTGCACTGAGACAATGCCATCTCTGTTAGTGACTGAGCAAGGAGAGACAATAACTTTAAATCAAACTGAAGGGAAATTGTAAAAAATTAGCTAATGTTGCAAAAATCAGCATTGAGTGTGGTACATTTGCATTGTTAGAGGTACTTGTTGATTCTACCTCTAGATACCTAAAATGCACCTTTTAAATGATGGCAAGCCAACACCAACTTTAAGTCCTCCCTGTACAAATGGCAAGCGGTACAGAGGACTAAATGCCAATGAAAACCAATTCATGAGACTGGGAAGGAAACAACTTTATTTATATCACAATTTATTCAAAGCAAGTGTTTTTAGCAAAATGTTTCAATAAAAGAATCAACCCTTGCAAATTTTCCTGTATGGGCAGGTATTCATGTATGGGCAAGCTTACAGTATATTAGGTGAACCAAGGAAAGGACAAAAAGTAAATAAGAAGTGAAGGAGGGCTTTACTTTTTTACCTCGGTCCCTAAGCTAAGATGGGGAGAAAGAAGGATGAGAAAGGGATGGGATGTTGCAGAGAAGGAGTTAAAGCGCATGTATCTGACAAGGTTGGGAAGCCTTCCAGGGATTCAGAGATTTTGCAGCTTTTGGAGTCTGACTTGGCACACCAATTCACAAAGGGAGTCTGTGTTAGGTAGAGTGCACTACATTGGTCACAACACCCCTATACAGTATTTATAGTCATTTGAGAGGCTGCCTATGTACAGTTCTGAGGGTAGGCAGTTCATGACCTATCATTAGGGGCTTGATGAAAGTTTCGATGGTTCCCACTTTGTTGCCTGAATGTGTGAGCAAGTGGATGAATGGAATGTATGTGGGCACTGTTATGGCCCTTCCCGACATGAAGAGGGTTCTCCAGAGAGACAAACAGAATCCGAATGCACAGATACAAACAGGTGGTGGAAGTTTTGAAGACACATATTACAACCTCCATTCAGACATAAAGTTCAGTGATCTTGGGCCAGTCACCAGCTACCCTCCTGACCTTCTTCACAAGGTTGCTGTGAAGATAAAATGCAAGAGTAGAGCCATTATGCAACCTGGACATCTTTGGAGGAGGAAGCAATATGAACAAAAAGATCCTTTCCTTCCAATACTGCCCTCTTCCCATTGCAGATGCACAATGCTTTCCTCATCCCTTCTGCTAGAAACAACTTTGGCTCTTTAACGTTTTAATGTTTCCATAATCTTTGCTATATCCTTGCCAGCACTACTGTACTGCTTTTCTCTCGCATTCAACATCAATGTTACAATTGGCATTTGCTGCTTACCTTCATATCTCCTCTGGTGTATTCCATTACATACTGACAGTGATATGCTGCCCCATGCATGTTTACTGAGAAATCCCACCGAGTTCAATGGGACACTTACTTCCAAGGAAATGTGCATAAGATTACATCCTTAGTTTCCAGCTGTTAGGTTTTTTCCCCCTCCAAACCTACCTGTTTGTGGAGCTTTTTCAATCTCTTGCCGTCTACAGTCTATTGGGAATTCCTAGCAAAAGAAATGTCTTTGTCTTGATAGCCGGATATATTTCATTAAGCCAGCGATTTTCAACCTCTCTCATCTCATGGCACACAGACAAGGCTCACCATCATTTATTTTTTTACAATTGACAAGGCACACTATACTGCCAGCTGGAGGCTCACATACCCCAATGGCACTACTAATAAATGATCCTCCTCCAAACTCCCGCTGCATACCTGCAGACCATTCATGGCACACCAATGTTGAAATCACTGTACGTTCATTGAAAATCACATTGGTTGAAAATCACTGTATTAAGGACAAGCCAGGTCCCTTTGATGGGTAGCAGCATACATTTTGATAAATGTAGGCTCTCTCAACTCAGCAGTTTAATTTGATATATAGTACACCTCCCCCAATTCAGTATGCAACAAAATCTTTGCATACTTACCGACAATTCCCATAAAGTTCAATAGGTCTTACTCCCTAGTAAGTGCACATAACCCATAAGGCAGTGTTTCCCAAACTTTTTCAACCTGCGGCTCCCTTGACCATTGGCGACCATTGGTCATGGCTCCCCATTACATTATGTAGATGCCTGCCAATTGGTATTGGACTATTCTGCGACACTCCGTGGCTCCCCTGACTGGTTTCTGCAGCTCCCCTGGGAGCCACACCTCCCAGTTTGGGAACTACTGGTTAAGAGTATAGACACTTTTTTCCCCTTTGTATATGGTATGCCTAGTTAACATAGTTAATTAACCAGCTTGTTGATTCAAATAAGGCTACAACCCTATCCACACTTATCTGGTAGCAAGTCCTATTGACTATAATAGGACTGACTTCTGAGTAGATATGCATAGGATTGGGCTCTCAATGAAAAATGCATGCATGTGTGTCTGAGGAAAAAGCAAGAGTTTGAAAGATAAAAAGCATACTACCCTATGCCCTTTGTTTCCACTTAATGTGTTGGATAAGATAATTATTACCAAACACATTGGCAAGAAAAACTAGCCTCTCTCAAGCTCATCCACAGCTGCCATCTCCTGAATCAAACTGCTGATTGATCTAGCTAAGCACTGCCTACTCGGACTGGCAGCAGTTTTCAGACAAGGGCCTCCCCCCAACCTGCCAGCCAGGGACTGAAACAGGGACCTTTGGACTGCAAAGCATGTGCTCAGCACTGAGCTATGGCTCCTTCTCTTCTAGGATGGTAAGCGCCATTGCTAAAGAACCATCTCGACACTAAGCTCTCTTACTGCCAACCAAGCAACAACAAACATCTCCATAGTGGTGTGTCAAATGCATTCCAGGGGTTGCAGAAGAACTACCTGAGTAACTAAGAACTCAGCAGGTTCTTAACCGCCCTTAAAGACTATCCAGTGGCCCAGGCTTTTCTTGAATAAATTAACTGATCATCCAGGAAGCGTCTTTGGGTGACGGCCTTCATTAAGAGCCTCCAGACTCTCAAGTACACCTCCCTAAGGGGAGGGGCTGAGCCCTGAATGTGTCAAGTGACTCACCTCTCTCCTGCTGTCTTTGGAAGGAACAAAGGTAGCATTTTTGGCTGGCAGTGTGTGTTTGCAGAGAGACAAGGAGAGGCAGAGGCCAGAAAGGAAGCCAATGGAAAGAGCCAGCTAGGGCCAAGACATGGTGCTCATCAGCTGAAGTGCATGCCCTGCCTGTGCTCCAGCCAGTAATGTCACTAGGGCGCGCGTCACCCCCATGATAGACATCGCCAGAAGCGGCCGGACTGCCGGCCCGGGTTGTCGGCCCCTTCCGAGGCCTTCTCCCAGCCTCGGCCGGGAGAAGGCCTCGGGAGCGTCCGCCCCAGCCGGCGGTTGGGCCGCTTCTGCGAGGCCCTATGCTATGCTGCTTGTTTCCACAGTTTTGCGCATGCCCAGCCGGCAGTCGGGCCGCTTCTGCGAGGCCCTATGCTATGCGGCTTGTTTCCGCAGTTTTGCGCATGCCCAGCAGTGTGGGCATGCACAAACAAGGCTCGCAGAAGCGGCCCAACCGCCGGCCGGGTCGGACGCTCCCAAGGCCTTCTCCCGGCCGAGGCTGGGAGAAGGTCTCGGAGTGTCCGACGACCCGGGCTGGGTGACCAGCGGACGTGACGTGCGGGGGCAGGGTGACGCGAGTCACCCCCTGTGCGCGTCACCCTGCGGCAGCCTGCCACCCCGCCACGGGCCAGTGACGTTAGTGGCTCCAGCTGATGATCAGAAAGGCACTCAAGCTCCTGAGCACCTTTCTGAGAGTCAGTGAGGTGCAGGCATGCTCTTCAATCGACAAACTCTCTGCAGCATGCCCCACCCACCCTTGTTGACGAGCACAAAGGCACTCAGCTCCTAAGCGCCTTTCCGCTCGTCAGCTGGAGCATGGGGGATGCACTTCAGTTGGTTAGCTGAAGTGCATGCCCCACACTCCAGCTTTTGTCACCCCCTCCCCTTGGGCTTTGGTCCTCCGAGACCGGAGGGGGGGCAGCAAAGGCAGCTGTCCCACCAAATTCCCAATTTGCCCCTTTAAGAGGTAAAGGCTTACCTTTTTGCTAATTAGTTCCCCTTTTCTACTCACAAGTCTGTCAGTCAGAGTCTGTAAGCTGAATTTGTAAACCAGGTCAAAAGTAATTCCATAAGCCAAGTCAGAGTCGACAAGCTAATCCAAGAGTGGGTCCATAAGCCGAGTCAGAGTCAGTCTAAGTTTGCAAACCAGTTGCTAATTTAACCAGCCTTCTCCCTTTCCTCCTTCTGCTACCTACATCCTTCTTCCTTCCTTCAGGTGCTGTTTTTATCCCTGAAGACCTGATTGCCTCTAGTGACCACAGCTGTGCAGCGTACCTATTGCTAGAGCCTAGGCTTAAAACCCCATATTCCCCAGATTTGCCAGAGCAAGGGGCCACTGTAGACACAACATACTATCTCTTCGGGAGAATGTCTTCTGCATTTTGACTGTGTGTGCGCGCGCGTGTGCGCACATTTAATGAATTTAAATCTCAATGTTTCAGTGGGGCAGCTGTCTGTTCAATAACGGTGGAACAAATGTATATATTAAATATTGAGAAAGCAAACATTTAAATTCATTTGCATTAGGGAATATGATTGCCTATTAGAGATAATATTGCATGTTCCATGCTCTCACATTTCAACCAAAATAGAGCAGCAAATGAGAAGAGCCTTCTTCCTTAGGCAAGGAGTCCCACATGAAAATGTGGCTTACAGAGCAATTCTACCCAGCTCCTCCACCAGTGAAGCACAAAGGTGTTACCTCACTAGTGTTGCTCATGCAGCATTGTTGAGCTCCACCACTGTAAAAGACTTAGAAGTGGGCCTATCCTGACCTTGAGGCAGTGTTTCCCAAACTTTTTCGAGCCGTGGATCCCTTGACCCTTTGCTGCAGCTCCCCCTTACAGTATGTTGATGCCTGCCAGTTGACATTGCACTGTATTCCGAGAGGATTCCGTGGCACTCCGCGGCTTCCCTGGCTAGTATCCGCGGATCCCCTGGGAGCCACGCCTCTCAGTTTGGGAACCACTGCCATAGGGGTTATGGGAAATGCACACTTTCCTGGCAGTAAATCTCACTGACTTGAATGGGACTTACTCCTGTAGGTACCAGTGCATAGAATTACAGCTTGAAAGTAATCAAGCATGTTGTATCAGGTCCTTGTATAGACTGAGACATGCTTGGAAGGAGCTCTCTGACCTGAACAATCTTCCTCCTAGTTTCAGATATATGGAACCTGTTTTTGGTCACTCAGGCTGAGCTCTTAAACACACATATTTGAGGCATATTAGTCACAAAAATAAAGTGGATAAATGAGGCAGCAACTATTTCCTTAGAACTGAGCATGCTGGGAATGTTATGCAGCCAACAAAGTAAGCAAGGTCTAAAATGTTTTATTGACAATTCTGAAAACATTGGTACATGTTCAGCTATTTGCACATAGTGCAGTTCCTCCATGGAATTGCCGTATGCCGTATGCCGTATGTTCTATATATTCAGGTTTGGGTGACTTTAATTACGGTATCTCTTAATCACTGATCTGAAAGGATACCTTTCCATATATACCTGAGAATCACTTAAAGGCAGTAAATGACCTGCTGAGGAATAATTTTCTGTCATATTGGTAGGTTCAATTTTAAATACAGATCACAGCCATTTTCTTCTGATCTCAATGAAACGAGTAACACTGCTGCCATCCTCTGCTTTTCATTTATGTAAGCTCATTTTACACTCCACCACATCTCTCCCTGCAGATGTATATATACTTGGCAACCCAGTTTTTACAGAGCTATTGCCTTAAAAAGACAGGAATGGAACAAAAGTAGCTGCTGTTTGTAGCCTTCAGATATGTCATTATTATTATTATTATTATTATTATTATTATTATTATTATTATTATTATTACTATTATTATTTTTAAAGCAGGGTTTGTGGGAACTCCTCGGAAGGCAAGTAATATTGTTAAAGTCTGCTGGGAAAAAATTGTGGGTTCATGAGCTGGGTTCCTGTTTGATAAAGAAAAATTATAAGCTGGGTAGTTTAGAAGACAATGCCAGAAATGTGAATTCTCAAGACAAGATGTTTGAAGCTATGCAGCATGTCACTATTACTGTTTTGAGAATAATTGTTTGCTGACCAAAAGACCAACAGAAGCCCGACTCCGTTTAAGGCTGCCAGTTAAATTATATTTCGTGACATTAAGGAAGCAGCTTAGGGGTATTTAGGAAGAAAGAGAAGCAGAGAAAATAGGAGAAAAAGAGGTTTTGCAATGGTTATATTTGTAATATGATATTTGCTGTCAATCTGAAACGTTTAAAAAAATAAAATAAAAAAAATAAAAAGAAACACCAGCTATTTCAAACATCCAGAGTTAAAGATGATTTTTGTCATGGCTTTTTTAAGCAAAGGGGATGGAAACACAGATTGCTGATACATAGTTACTCACCTTTCCAGTAGATGGTGGTGCAGATGTGCTTAAGAGAAGAGATTGTACAGCAAACTGAAACAAACAGAGCACAGGCATTTCTCCCCCCCCCCCCCCTCCACCACCATAGATTATCAAGGCATTTTTACATGTTTCAGCATTCTAATTAAATTGTGGGAGGCTGTAGAATATGGGGAAATGCACAATGTGAGAGTTTTATTCCAGGTACAAATCCTTCGAAACCACCTCTAGAGGATCTATTTTTAGAGAAAACCTCTGCTGATTTATACAAATGTTCATAAGTGAAAGACAAGGATATGCACAAATCAATAGCGCCTATAATTATATAGTATTGTAAATCTGAGTGATGGCACCAAATCTGTAGGTTCTTTGGCTGTACATAAAACTTCAGGAGCAAGCCTGTTGTAAATTTTATTTCATTTCCTTAACCATGCTTGACCTATTATATCACTAGTGACAGAACAAAATCTCACTTTCTTCAGTGCTCATGCTATTTTTTTTTCAGATTTGCCTTGCTTGAACTGTGCTTTGCATCATGTTTATTCAGAAGTAACACTGCAATCCTATGCATGTCTACTCAGAAGCACGTCCCATTGTGTACAATGGGGCTTACTTCCAGGAAAGTGAGCATAAGAGTGCAGCCTGACAGCCCAGTCCTATTCTATGCTCTGCTCAGCGATCCAGCTCTGCCGGAGCTGGCAATGCTGTATCCTGAGCAGAGTAGGCCGGGTTAGAAGTCTCCTCGAGGTAATGGAACTTCCCTTACCCCAGGTAAAGTCTCAGACCCCAAAACAAACCTCCTCAGACCTGCGCCTGCCATTTTGGTGATGCAAATCAAGGTTTGAAGAATGCTTGCCCATGTTTGATGAAAGGGGCCTGAGAGGGGGATAGGATACGATGTACGCCGCTGCCGCCAATTCCACCACTCCCAGGCCTGATTCGCCCACCTGCTTCCACCATCCCCCTGCTTCACCTCCACCCGCCCCAACGTATATGGAGTGCACATCATCTGGATCCGGCCCGCAGGGACCAGCACAGGCCTCTGAACCAGCCTAGGGCCAAGACAACTGCTTTTTACGGCAGTTTTTATGACAGTCCTGGGCTGATGCAGAGGTCCTATGCTGGCCTAGTGGCTGGATAGGATTGCGCCCTAACTGCGCAATCCTGCACAAGTTAAGGCAGGTAGAGCAAGCGCCAACATTGAGGCTGGTGCCTTTCACTCTGCTGCTGCAGGACACCTGCACCACTAGATGCAGGTAAGCTCTACACTGGGTAGTGGGAGGGCATGGGGAGGGATGGCCAGGGTGGCGGGGGAGAGGGCAATTGGGACATATCTTAACCCCCCTTCCCGGATCTTGTCGACCTTACACGGCCTCCGCAGACATGCTCCAGAAAAATAGCTGGCACAGAGGAGGCACATTGGGGCTGCTTGGACTTACACTGGGGGAAAGGGATGAATGTCCGTTTCTCCCGAGGTGTGCCCCGGCTCCGCCAGCGTGGGCTGCATCCTACTTAGGATGCAGCAGCTGGGCATTTAGGATGGTTGGTGCATCCTATGCAGGATTGGGCTGTAAGGTCTCATTAAGTGTGACACAATGTGACATACAGCCCAGTCCTATGGTTTTCCCTGCCATAGCATGCGTCCACACCAAAACGACTATGGTACATGCTGTAGTGGGGCTAGGCTGATTGGGAGGCTTGGGAGGAAAAAGGAAACATATTTTATTGTATGCCTCCATAAGCCCCTAAACTAGTATACAGTTGATCCTCTGTATCTACTGGGATTCTGTACCTGGAACACCAGTGGATACAAAAACAGTGTTATAGGAAAACCGGGGTGGGGGTGGGGAGCGATGCCACATTACCTTTTTTCCAGCGTCTTCGCCACTTCCCTCCTCCAGTGTTTGTTTAAACTGACTGAAAAAAGAAAAAGAAAAACCACTACCAGAAACAATCTATAGATGGCGCCAGAGACTCCTGGTTGCATTTTTTTCTTTTGTCAGCAGTTTAAACATGCCAGGAAGTGGCTGGCAGGCCCCCAACAATGCTGAAGAAAGAGATAATGTGGCGCTGTCGGACTCCCTCTTCCACAGTTTTACCACCAGTGTTGAGTCAGATCCGTGGGTGGAAAAACTGTGGATGAAAAGGTATGACTGTACATACAGTAAAAGGGAAAATGAATGAAAAATAGCCTGATGCCAACTGACCATGCTCAGTGGTCCCCAGACCATGGGATGCTGGGTTGCCCACTGGAAAAATAGCAGCAGCAGCAGAACATGATGGGGCGGAGCAGGGAGTCAACCTGCTTGAGCCAATTGAGCAAGAGAATTTGGAAGATGCCACATTTTGTTGTAAGTATATCTTGTCACGTCTAACATAAAAATGAATCCAGTATGTGCATTAGGAAGAAGAAAATTATTGCCACAGTATTTATATAAAGTAACTTTCTGCTTCACTTCTGCTTTTATACCTTTTCTAATGAAAAACATTGCCTTAAGTTATTTTTTAATAACATCTTCTATTATCCATGTTCTACACTGGATTTCCTTTGTTGTGATATCGACTGTCACAGCAAATGCACCACAGAGACATATTTTCAAGTGGGAGTTTATGTCTTTATTGTGGGAGGCATTAGCAGAGATGGGATTTGATATATTGAAGCTTCATCCCCTGGTAACAGATGCAGTTAAACATCTACCTTAACTCTTCTCCTCTGTAGTCAACGCAGTATTTCCTAACTGGAGCTGCTGTATTCTCTGTTATTCTTTCAATTATGAGTCGGACTGGAATAATTATTAAAACGTATTCAAATGCTTTGGAATTTTATGTGGCCAAATTCCAAGTTGAGCAATGACAGCCTGCCTGTTTCATTCCCCGGGTACTTGCAACTAGCAAAATTAAATTATTTCTTTATATCCCAGGTTCTCAAACTGCTAGGCGGTGGTGCCGCCATTATTAAACAGCTGTGGAATGTTCTTCAAAGGAGACTCTTCCTGGTTCTAAATGTCTTGGGCCCCATTCAAAAGAAAATTGCTATTGTTGAAATCTACGAAGGCTGTTAGTATATGTTAAAAGGGAGGGTGAAAAATCCCTTTGTTTGTATAATGCCAGGATATAAAGTCAGGATGGTGTAGTGGTTTGGGAGTTGGACTAAGACGTGGAAGGTCCAGGTTTGAATCGCCACTCAGCCATGAAGCTTCTTGGGTGACCATGGGCTGGTCACTTTCTTTCAGCATCACATGGTTGTTGTGAGGACAAAAGGAGGGGTGGTACTATATACACCACCCTGAGCTCCTTGGAGGAAGGGCGGTATAACAATGTGCAAAATAAAAATAATAATATGCTTCACCATTCCCTCCTATAATATGCATGATGCTGTTTTCCATATCTTGAGAGCATGCAGGATCACTATCAGACTTCTGCCTAGACATCAGGCAAATAGAGGCACTGTGTCTGTGGACTTTGTGGACTATATATGGACGTAGTAGCCTGTGGCGACCACCAAAAAGTAACTCACAGCCCAATCCTATCCATTCCCTCCCCTGCTGGAACAGCGGCAGCAAAATGGCGACCAGTAAATCGTAGGGGTGGGGGGACTGGGAGGCTTTGGCAGGGAAAGGGGATTTTAAATCCCCTTACCCTGTGCAATCCTCCCGACCCACAATGGGTCTCCTCAGATCTGTAGTAGCAATTTTGCTAGGACAAGTCTGAGGAGAGAAAGGGGTCAGGGAGGCTGCTGCCTTCCCGTTCTGCTCTCCCTTCACCACCTCCTGCTTCTCCCTCTGACTTACCTCCTCCAAAGAGTGGGAGAGACCCTGCCTGCTGCTTTCTCCGCACAGAATGGCTCCGACAGTGAGGGGGCGGGGCTGCCTCCTGCGCGCTTGGTAAACGGGACTAGGACGGAGTGAAACTTACAGCCCCGCCCCTACCGGAGCGACACCTCTGAATAGAGGACCTCCTGATTCAGTCACCCTGTCTAAGAATCCCATAGGATTCTATGAGGTGAAAACCTATAACAACCTTTGGCTTTTGAGCCTCATGTTCTTTGGTTGCCCCCCCCCTCTCTCTCTCTCTCTCTCTCTGCCTGCTAGTCTACATTTCTGTTCATTTCTGCAATAACCTACTGGTGCTGCGTCAAGTCACCCCCATTCCAGCCTCCATCCAAGAACCACCAGCCACCCACTGGCATCGCTAGAAGTGGGGAAGAAAGATAAGTCTGGCACAGCGTGGTAGTACTCCGTTCCATGGTGGCCCCGCCCACTCACGTCGGAACCAGTCCAAGCGGCGAAGGCTACGCACAGGAGATTGGTGGGATCAGTTCTGGAGTATCAGTGAAGAAGGTGTGTTGAGTGGGAGAGACTAGCTGAACTACATCAGTGTACAGTCACAAGGTTATGAATGTTACCTCCAGCAGTAGGGGGAGCTATAATCTATCTCATTAGTTAGAACTTGTTGGTTGCTTCTCTTTCTATATCTGATTAACCTCCTGTTTAGCTTCTTAGTTTTCTGTTCTGTTGTTCTGTCTGTGCTACATTGATTTCAGTTTTCTAGTAGTGGTATAGAATTAACAAAACTCATGAGGGACTGATGAATCCCTCAACTCTGCTGAAAAGCAATTGATCTGGAAGGAGTCAACTCAACAACAGAGATACAAAAAGCAGATTTGGAATGGATTCATCAATGTATCAATGTGGAGAGTGTCTATTTCACCTTTTAAAAATACTGAAATTCATGATGAGAAGGTGAGAAAAAATCTGTCAGCCTTGAAGTGTGCTATACAGAGCAGTTAAAGTCTCAAGAGCATTGTCTTCATCCTTCTTGTAATCGAGAGAGAGAGAGAGAGAGAGAGAGAGAGAGAGAGAGAGAGAGAGAGAGAGAGAGAGAGAGAGTTTATATCAGAATTTAATGGGACCATTATCATTTGAATGATAATGTGGCCATTACAGTGGCCATCCTACACCTCCCATGGGGCGGCCGCTGACATGACACCCCCACGTGATGCCACAAGCCCCACCCTTGGGGCGTGGTCATTTTTGCGCGCCGCCAGCAAATTTTGACGGCGGCAGAGCGCAAAAACACACACACACACTGACGGCTTTTCGAAGCATTTTGGAATCAAACAGCTCCCGGGCTGGCCAATCTCGAGACCGGCAGAGAGCATTTTGGAGCCAAACAGCTCCAGGGTTGGCCGATCTCGCGACCGGCAGAGCAACGACAACGAAGAAAACAGCGGCAGAGGGGGCGACCTGGCAATGACTCCGGAGGCACGTACACACACACACACGCCGCATGGCACCCCACCACCCTGGGGCCCAGCGCCCCCCGCCCCCCCTAATGACGCCTCTGGGACATTAAGATAGGTGGCAACTGAGGGTGCTATTCCCACCTTCCTGTAAATTCGCCACCAGAAAATCAGGAGACATAGCTTCTGTCACCCTGATCCACTTTGGAATGCTACATTTTGCAAGATGCCCACTGTGCATTAAAGGAACAGCTTGAAGGAGGCAAACCATACAGTTTAAATCAGGCAGCTAAGCTGGCAAAATTCTCACAACATCTCTAGAGAATAGGTGATTTAAGGATCTGTTTCTCTGTGTTTTTTATCTGTCTGGCAGAAATGAAAGAATAGCTACATGAATCTCAAGGCATTTTGTTATTGTATACACCAGTATTCCTGGAAAAACAACATTGTGCCATTAACGCACACACATTCCAGTATGGGGCAGTAACTGAAGTTTAGTTTAGACATAGAAGACTTATGACCTATTGGGCACTACCACCACCGGAACGTGCGTTCTGGCAGTGGTACATGCTTTATGGCATCGTAAACCGCCTTCTGGAAATGTGCAGAGCTGTGTTTCCAAGGCTTTTCCTGCACAAAGTGCTGTGGACCCTGCATGTGGCTGCTGCAAAGAGGAGTCCTGCCAACGTCAGTAAGTTGGCCGAATGGGAGAAAAAATACATGTTGGGGACGGGAGGGGGTAGTACCTGTCAAGAGTGACTTGTGCTGGATGCTTGTGCCCCTCCAGATGAGCTGGCACCCACCCCCCTTTTGTCTCCTCAGGCTTTGAGCCACCTTCGAGCCACTTAAAAAAAAGATTGCGAATCCTTTGGGGACAGGGAGCCATTTAATCATTTGATTTTGTCTGCAAACCGCTTTGTGAACTTTTTGTTGAAAAGCGATATATAAATACTGTTAATAATATTTTATTTTATTTTATTTTATTTATTTACAATATTTCTATCCCGCCTTTCTCCCCAAAGGGACCCAAGGTGGGATAGAAAATAAAACACAAAAAATACAAATAGATAATTACTTTTTAAACAGTAAAAAACAGTTAACTAAACTAATAAAAACATCTAAACATTGATTAAAAAATTACATTTAAAACAAGATCATAAAAACAGCAGCACCCCACCCGTACCAACAAGATGTTAAAAAGGCAAAGGCTTTAATAATATTAAAGAGCTGATGCAAGCCCGAAGAGACTCATTGGTGGTCGAGGGGCTTACAGAGGAGTAAGGGAAAACCATTGTCCCTTTCGCCTCCCTATTGCCCTCCCCTACCACTGTAGCAGGCAGCACAGCCTGTTTTGACATGGCTGCATGCTATGGCATGGAAAAGGATAGGATTGGGCTGCCAGTTTTGGGACTACTTCCTCAGATACATGAAGTATGATCTGTGGCTGGCAGGATTCAAGCCTGAACAAATAGAAGGAAATAAATTAATAAATTCTAATTCTGCAGTTTCACGCCAAAATACAAATGACAACATTAAGAATCAGCGGGGGGAAATTTCAATTTCCCAGAAACTCTGTTACAGATCTGCAAGTTACTATTATTCAACAGAGTAACTTCAAAAGAAGACTCCAGCATGAAGCTGTTGAATAATCACACAAAGTATATGCATGCGTGAACCAGCCTTAGGGCCCAATCCTACTCAACGAATGTCCCCTTCCCCGGAGGAGTGCTCCAGCCATGCCGGTACTGGGTTCTATCTAGAAAGGATGCAGTGCTGGCTCTACATCCGTGGTGCAGCTTAGCTAGACAGGACTGGGTTGTTGCAGTGCAATTCTGTACATGTTTACTTGGAAATAAGGCTGCAGTCCTATACACCCACATGGGAGTAAACCCATGATCATCATCATAAACCACCTCAACATTTGATTGATAAGGCAGAATAGAAATCTCTAAAATAAATAAATGCATTCCCCTTCCCTCAAGTAGTACGCCTTTCCCATCATTAAATGAAGTGACAGACAGTAGTGGAGCTACGACTCCCCCCCCATGCCATAAGTGACGTCACTGCCGTCACCATTTTTCCATACTACAGAGGCACAGGGAGGGTGGGAGGGCCTAACCCATCACTGCCACCTATTCGCGCCACCCAAACGGCCCAATTCACCCCACTGCCAGTCACTTTGACACTCCCCCGTCCGCCTGTTGCCCGGGGCCCAACCCTGCCCCTGCCCCCCCCCCCGGCCTCCCTTATGACACTACTGGTAACAGAACCCTTTTCTTTTCCTTATAAGCCATTGGCTGTTTCCAGGGATGAGGGAACTACCATGCAATACAAACAGAAGGTCTGTGTAGTCATTCCTTTGATTTCTGGAAGCTGCTATGACAAAGTCAGAAAAAGTGTTTTAGATATCCCTACCTGGTTTTGAGCAGTAAATCCCACAGTATCAGAGGGTTGAACATCATGATGGAAAAAAGAAACAATTCTACAGTGCAGCTGCCACTATTTTTGCATGTATAAAAGAAAACATACACAATAAAAATCACCATAAAGGGAAGCCCATAACTTTTATGAAGTTCCCCTTTGAGAGCTGTGCCTCTTGTATATCACCAAATAACAGCTGTGCAAAAACCCACATGTTGATAGAGCCTAGAAATGGTCCCAAACAGGCTATAGACCTTGCAAATAGTTTAATGTAAGATCTGAAGCCTAGGCAACAAGGCAGAACCCGTGGCTAGGATTTGGATAGGTGTGAATTGGCTGATAATTACCAGGAACTTTAGAGGCTTTGCAGAGTTGGTATTTTTCCATGGCTCTGTTCCTACAGAACAATAGACCTTCATAGGCTCAAATCTCTTACAGGAATGTGTATCTTTCTCATTTGAAATGCAGTTGCTAGCAAGAGGTAGGGTTGGGCAGCAACTGTGCATGTATGGATAAAGCTTTCTTCTTGTCTTCATCCAATCCCCGCTCAGCCAGTGGGTGGCCAGTGAGCTCAATGTTGCCTGACATGTTTTATCTATATGTGTACCTACCACTGACTGTCTTAGGAAAAGCCTTGGGATTTTGGAGAATCCTATCCGGATCTGTATTCAGGATCTGGCTGATTGACTACGAGTACCAGAGGTTATGTTATTTATAAATAAATAAATAAATAAATAAATAAATAAATAAATAAATGTTTAGCCTTCAATAGTGAGGCAACGTAAAATGTGCAGAGTCAGCAAAAATGCCCAGGACTCAATATACAGGATGCAGGGATTCCTGGCCTGTTTTGCATAGTCATATTCTTCTTCTGTTACCCTTCCCATTTTCGTCCTGTCATCAGCACATTGCTTCCTTGAAGAAATGCCAAATTCTCAGATCAGTCATAGATTGAGTACAGAATAAAATGTGACAGATGGAAAAACTTTTTATCAATATCAAACTCAATCCTACCTGGTTTATGAAATGCAAGTGCATGCAGGAAGTCTCAACTCAAAAAATGTGGTAATGTTTCTGTGCATGGCCTTTATGTAAAATAATTAAAAACATACTTAGTGGCCACAGATGCCAATATTCAATGTTATTAATAAGCATAAGAATCTCACTTCAATAGTCCAAATGCAATACAAGGTAAATAGTGATGATTGCTATTTTTGGTTAGCTTTTTTTTTTTAATTTAGCCAGGTTTATAAGGGGTAGGAAGCACTGAAACGAGTTCTTTGCATTGTATAGAAGGCATCTGAATGGTAAATGCTTTGACATATTTGTAAACTAGCAATTATGGCACGTACCCAACAATTTGAAATATTTCTGAATTGTTCAGTGCATCCCCAAATTGCACATCTAATGAAAGCACACAAGAATATTATTATCATTGTTTCTCGTTGTCTTCCATTTCCCAATGGAGATCTTTTGTCAGCTTAACACATTTGTGTTTGTTTTCTGCTCGTGCTTTATTTGGTTTTGGTCCTGGAATGGAAATCAGCTAATGATACTACTTCTTATCCTGCAGTCTTTGCTGTCTAGAAGAACTTGATTAGTCACACTGGAGTATGACCCCAGAGTTAAACAGAGATTCACTGTAAATCTCCCGGTTCCCCTCTCCAAAAACTAAAGGACCACCACATTATTCAGTTTTTACAGCTAGCATTTTTTTTCCTTGCCGTGTTTTTAACCCACAGTGAATTCTATACCTTAGGCTAATGTTTTTACAGAATAAAGATGAGAGTCAGTACCTAACCATCAACTTATGCAGAAGGCTAAGATAAATCATTTTTTTCAAGAGTTGTAAAAGTGAGAGGCTCGGGGAATTGGCAAAGAGATGTACCAGCTTTCACTTAGCAAGAATCCAGATGAATGCAAGATACAGATATTCTGGCTATACACTATAGGACTATATAATAGTCTTCAGAGAGCATGGAAAAGTGATGGTCCTTATTTTCTAGTGTCTACCAGCCAGTTTGGCCTGGTCTGAAAACTTAAGGGAACTGTGACTGAATTTTAAAAAGGTTTAAAGTGGCCTGCAGGTTTGAGTCGGTGCCCTGCCTGAAGAAGCTAAGCAGGGTCAACCTCAGTTCTCACTTGGATGGGAGACGGCAGTTTCTGACGAACCTCGCAAAGACACTGAGAAAGCACCGTGAGAGGGTGGAACGTGGAGGGGTCAGCTAGAGAGAAAACATCTTGACAACTGTCCATGGATGAACTGCGGTAAACTGGGAAGCTTCACTTGGAGGTTGGAGTATGCAAAACCATCACTAATTTCCACCTGCCAAAAGGTAAAAAGGAAAGGAAGAGGAAGACACACTAAGGGAATGGAACTGCAGAGCCCAGACTCCATGACTCCAGACTCCAGTTGGACAGGCCAAGAGAGTCTGGGTTAAGCCAGTAGCTACTGTTTAAACACATGTAACATCTGCACACAGGGGGAAAAACAATTGTGTGCAGGGATCTTGTGCAGCGGCCAATGGCTCAGTTGTATAATTCAGCAGAAAATGGAAGTGAGGGTGAAAGGTGAATAAGAATTTTACTTAGTGCTCAAAAACTTCCCCTAGTGTAAGCCGCGCTGGTTGCAAGGGGCTTTCTTGGGTGTACGGCAGCTCTGAAGCCTGCGTACTTCCAAGGTGGGGATGTAAGGCTGGCACAGGCTGGGAAAGGGCTTAGGATATCAGTGGAGCATGTCACCAATATCCCCACCCTCTCCCAGCCTAGGCCGGCCAATGAACACTCCCCTGGCTGCCCCTGCCCTCCCTTCCTCCGCCCCTGCGCCCACCGGCGCTGGAGTTACCATCATCAGTGGGTGCAGAATCTGGAGAGCGGTGGAGTGAGGGCCACCGGCCTCCGCGGCGGTGGCCCTTACTCACGAGTCATTGTAATCGTGCTTTACGGCATGTTTACGACGCTTTAGAGCGGCAGAGCACACGCTCCGCCACTCTAAAGTTAGTCATGATTGCGCCATAAGCTAATGATGGGAATAATAGATAGCCTGCCATCTTATACTAGACACAACGCCAGGTATCAGTATTATACATTAAGACCATCTGAGTGTATGAGCACAAGATTATTTAGGTTAATGCTGGGGCATTTTTAATAAATTGAACAAATATGCAAAAAGGTGAGTGTGAAAGCCAGTCCACCCAATTGGCATACAGCAGCAGATGCCAGAAAATTAGGAACTGCCAATATTTGGAGATAGCCAAGTAAGTCTAGCTTCTCTAATTATCTTTCCATTTCACTGGCTCCTCTGTAATTCTAACAGCATACTAATGATAATAAGTGAATTTCACCATTGACAGAGATTTCTTTTGCCAGAAAGACAAGCCTGATGTGAGCAATTGAAACTTGGCTAATGAAGGACACTGGATGTACCTTGGAGGAATGTTAAGTTTGTGGATTGCTGTTTTTTTTTTTTTTTGGGGGGGGACTTTTTACATGTAGCATAACCTTTACTTGCACAGAGATGATCAGATTACCATTACAGCTGCACAGCTTTTTTTATTTCCCCATAGCATCATTTGTGAATAATGCACACATATGAAGAATGGTGTATGCAGTACTTATGCAATAATAGGTGCTTGTTTGCAAAACAGATGCAAAAAGTGTGCTAATCCTATTTTGTGCTTCCCTACCATGATGTATTTTTTTTCTTTCAGAAAAATGTAATGATTTATATAGGTGTATATCAAGACATTGAATGCATTCTATACTTTGGAATCGGTCTCCAAGTACAAAGCAATGTAACATAGGAAGTGGCTCATATTGTCACCAGGGTTCTAGGTCTGTTGTGGGAAGTATGAGTGTGACCATACTCTGGGAGTTGAGCATGGACTATGTGTCTGCATCTAGGGATTTTGGAGGAATACAACAAATTCCATAGCTATGCAAACGAAAAAGAAGACATTGCTGAACTTAACTAGTGTATTTGGGGTGGGAAGAGTGAGAATGCAGCAAGACTTCCCTTGTCTTCTACTTGTGCATTGACTCTCTTGCACAGAGCCTAGGTATGTACAACTTGTACACCTGTAGGCTCTGGGCAGAAGTGATAATGAAGTGATAATGAAGATCAGGGCAGGGTTTCCCAGTGAAATCCTATTCTCCCACTCCATGTGTATCATAAACCCAGTTAGTTACCTGAACAGGGCGTCACTATGAAAGGGCCAAACTAGGCAACGTGCTGATTGTGGGATAGCCACATGGGGTCCCAATTGAGAACAGGACTGGGTTTTTTTTTGGGGGGGGGGGCTTTAATGCTTTGCCTTTGCAATTATCCTAATCTGAATCTCCTTCTGTCCATAGCTGCTATTTGTCATGGGTGAAAATCTACTGGTTCCAATGGGAGTGCTGTTTAGATTATAGTAGATTTTTTTCTTAAATCAGAGGATGGTGTCTTCTCTCATTATTCAGGCGTACTAAAAAGGCCAAGTTGATAGGAATGCCTTTGAAGACGAACTTGTATATTACCGGTAAGTGTCTACTATCTCTTTTCGAATCATCTCGTACACGATAGCTTCAATTATTTACTATAAGGCAGTGGTGAAAAAGTGTTAATTAGCAAAGATGAAAAAGGCACACTCTAGGGGAGCTCCTGTGAAGATACTTCCATTTTCAGTGGCAAAGATGACCAGCTAATTTACAGCTTCTAATACGTTTTGGATTTGGTTCTTGGGTTGTTGTTTTTTGCTTCCACCATGTATATTGCAGCTAATGAAGAGAGCAGTTTCCTTTTGTTTGTTTTTAAAGAAGAAGGAAATGTACGTTTTTATTTTTAATTCAATCAACTTGATTTTTAAAATCAATCCTGGAGACTAACACTTGCAGAATACACACACTATCTATACAAAGACTCATGGTAAAAGAACTTGACTTCAAGACTATGACAGGACATAATAATGTAAAAAGATGGCACTTTTATCATATTTATAAGAAAAAGAACAATCCTTGGGATAAATTAGTTTTCATGGCTCCACTTTATCTCTGTATTTGATACAGGTTGAGTATCGTTTATCTGGACTGTTTGGGACGGGAAGTTGTCTGGATTTCGGATTTGTCTGGATTTTGGAATAATTGCATACATATAATGAGAAATCTTGGGGATGTGACCCAAGTCTAAACACGAAATTCATCTACCGGTATGTCTCTTGTACACCTAGCCTGAAGGTAATTTTATACATTTTTTTTTTATAATTTTGTGACCCAGCATGCCTTGAGCCATGCCAGCCAGGTGTAAAAGCTTTTTATTTATTTATTTATTTGAGGTCATAGTCTGCAAAATGTATGGATTTTGCAATAGTCTGGATTTCGGATGTCTGGATAAGGGTTATTCAACCTGTACAAATACATCCTTTAAAATGGAAGTCGGCAGAAGTAGACTGCAATCCACGGCTGGACAAATGGACACTTTTTTATCCAGGGGGCCACCTAGCACTTGCTGATTGCTAGGAATTGGGGGGGGGGAGAAGCTGAAATAGGTGGGTGAGCCAAACTCTGGTACAGCAAATACTCATGTCTTGTGAGCTGATGTTCTGATCACATAACATAAATTTGTTAATTAGCTGTTAGGAAATCCTGAATATGCACTCTTGTTTTGTAAATGTAAAACATAATTCTGGATACCAGACGTTCTAGCAAAAAGATAAGCAGACCATGCAAAACTGATCGGTTTACTCCTGCTTTTAAATAGTCTGGTACACATATGATAATGAACAAAGGCTTGGGGGGGGGGTGGCAGGAAGAAAGCTTCTGTCAGTGGCTGACTAAAGTTACTCCAATTTCACTGCACGGGAAAGGCAGGTAGATGTATCTTTCAGCACAAGCCTATACATTTTTACTCAAGTAAGTCCCATTCTGTTCAATGGGGCTTATGCCCAGGAAAGTGTATACCATTGCCCCTCGTCCTAGGCCCATTTGACATGAAAATTCATCTTCAAATTCAACTGCAAATTCAACTTTGGTTGGCAAACCAAACAAACAAACAAAACACAGTTTAAATAGTGCCAGCAATTCCGCTCACCATTCCAACCTACTAAATACATGCCTAAGAGTGGGTGTCAGATTGGAGAATGAAACAGCTCTTCCCTCCATTGGTTTCAGTTCCTGCTTCTCTAATAATTTTTAAAGAGACAGTACATATTTGATGGATGTAAGGTATTTTCATGGCGATTTTGACTATACAGGTGGGCCCCCATATCCACGGATTCGCTATCCACGGTTTCAGTTATCCATGAATCGCGGGGACACCCCCCCGGCTTTTACATTTCCCCCGGTAAGCTTAGTTTCTTCCTTAAACAAAAAGGAGAAGCAGCCTTTGGCTGCTTATTGCAGGCAAGTAGAACGAAACTAAGTCATAGAGAGGCTCTGCAAGGTTAACAGAAACCTTGCAGAGCCTCTCTAGGACTTAGCCTCGTTCTACTTGCCTGCAATGGAGGCAGCTTCTCTGTTTGTTTTAAGGAAGAAACAAAGCTTGCTGAAAGAAAAATAAGAGCTGGGGGCGCGTGCATGCCTGCCCACAGGGGAGGCATGGCGGGGGCCCCTCAGGAAACCATGGAGGGGGTGTTCGCTCCTATCCACGGTTTCAAGTATCCACGGAGGGGCCTGGAACATATCCCCAGTGGATATGGGGGGAGTACTGTACATGGTTTTAGCTTTATGTGCTGACTCTCTAAAATAATCTTCATGTAAGTTGAGTGGAGATTGTTTTAGAATCGAGAGTATATAAATTACCTTTTTTCTCCTCTTTGCACATATAACTAAGAGCGCAATCCGAACCTACTTTCCAGCACCAGTGTAGCCATGCCAACAGGGTGCACACTGCATTTTGCAGTGCAGGGGCAGTCATGGAGGCCTCTTCAAGGTGAGGGAACATTTGGTCCTTTACCTTGGGGCTGCATTGTGGCTGCGCCAGTGCTGGAACGTTGGTTAGGATTATGCTGTAAGTCTTTGCTGCATACAACAGTCTGGAAATCCACCATAAGGTTTCTAGGAACCCTGAAAATATATTCATGGAAATATATCCTTGGAAGAAATGTACATGCATTTGTACATGTATTAGAAAAAATACTCATTGGATCCACTGGCGTCACTACAGGGGGGGGGCGGAGCTGTAAGTGCTGCTGAAATCCGAGCCTTCCTTACACAGACGAACGAAGCAGGCCCGCCCCCTCACCCTCCCAGCCGGTCACGGAAGCGAACGCAATAGGCAGGGAGTCTCCTGCCTGTTGTTTCGCTTCCCTGACCGGCTCAGAGGGTGAGGGGGCGGGCCTGCTTCGTTCGTCTGTGTAAGGAAGGCTCGGATTTCAGCAGCACTTACAGCTCCGCCCCCCCTGTAGTGACGCTAGTGATTGGATCTAGTCAGTTTTCTAAATTTACATTACAATAATCCACAAATAAATATTGTTTCGGCTCAAAAGATAGGGTATCACTATTTTAAATGTCAGGCTATCTAATCTCACAATCATGGGTGATTAAACAAGCATTTTCTTCTGTTGCCTACCAGATGATACACATTTCAAGAACTCAGTGCCTAGACAATTCATCATGTTAACATCTTGTAAGCCTTCAGATCTCCTTCAATTAACACCTTTCCATTTAGCCTAATTTCCTCGCTTTTTCATGTTTATTTGTTCATTTTGTGTTGCCTTCTTTATTAATGAGGAATTAAGTGGTGTTTGTTGTGCTTCAGTTCTTCTCCTTCTCCCCCCCCCCCCGCCCTCCCATCTTCAGACTGAGCCTGGCATTGCATGTGACCATGCCAATAAATAAAGTCAGCATGACTTTGTTTCACAGCTACCGAGTTAAGATACATGTGACGGTGCCGTCCTCCGGACTTCATTTACAGCAAACGGCTTGACAGAGACAATGTGTGAAATGACAGGATGGAAAATAAGCTTTGAAATGTCATTCAGTGTGAAAGCAAGGGAGGGGAAAAGACAAATCATGCTAAATTATTGTGAGCTGCAGGACAAATGAGAGTGAACATTTTACCAACTTAAGCATCATTAGCAACTAACAGACCTGTACTTTGTGGGTGGACAGAACTACTAATGTCTATAACTGCAGGGCATCTGTTGGCCTTCAACAAGTTCGGGTTTAAGGAGAGTGTTCAGTGAAGGATAAATTTAGTGTCAGTGTTGCTTGTTCTTTATACATTCAATATCATCACTTTTGTTCGCAGCTTGGTAGCTGAACATTTTTTGTTATCTAAACGTACTGCACATCTCTTATTATGACAACTATGGAAATAAAACCCACGTCCAATGCAACTTTCTATTCTCTGAGCATTTTGGATATATCCGCACCTTTCCCTGGCTATTTTAATATGTACATTTTCCATCAAAGATTCCCACAGTCAAAGTTCACCTGCAACCATTCCCCCTCTGTTCTGCTCCTCTGGCACCGTTATTCCTCCTCCTCCCTCCCCCCAACCAGTGGTGTCGCTCTAGGTGGGGCGGAGCTCTAAGTTCCACTGCACTCTGAACCCTCCGTTACACGAGCTGGCCCTGCCCCCTCACCTTTGGAGCCATTCACGGCAGCGTAGGAGACTCCCTGTGCATTGCCTTCGCTGCCCTGAATGGCTCTGAAGGCAAGGGGGCGGGGCCAGCTCGTGCCGCTGTGTAACAGAGCGTTCAGAGTGTGGCGGAACTTAGAGCTCCACCCCACCTAGAGCGACGCCACTGCCCCCACCACCACCATTGCCATCAAGATGAAGTGTCCTTCCCCTAAAGCAGGTGAGCAAAAACATTTGCTGGCTTAATTGCAAGGGTAGTTTAAAACTTAGAAAACTAGTCCTTGGGGAAACAAGGGTATGACAAAGCCTAGGCAGCTTGATTGAGCAGAAACCATTTTAGTCTGCACACAAGGTAGGGATTGATCACTTGGTAGTTGTGATAAGGAAGTGAAAAGAGACCCTGCCTGCTGCTTTCTCTGCACGGAAATGGCTTCGACAGTGAGGGGGCGGGGCCTCCTCCTGCTCGCTTGGTAAACGGGACTAGGACGGAGCAAAACTTTACAGCACCGCCCCTACCGGAGCGACGCCTCTGTTGGTGCAGCAGATCATTAGGATTGGGCCCCTAGTTTCTGTTTGTGGTACTACTCCATGGTCTAGATTACAATAGGATGTATGGAGCATTATGACTTGTAGCTTTGGAAGTAGTGACTTCATAACTCCCAAAGTTATGATTCTGGGTTGTTGTTGTTTTTAAACATAGAAATTACTTAACTGGATAATGAGCAATTTTGCCCTTTCAGGTGCTTCCAGGAAGCCCATAACCAGACTTAAAGGCAATAGTCCAATGCCATTGTTCTCTCAGTCGGTGGCATACTGGCTCTGAACATGGAGGTCTGATTTATTTAGCCATCAAGACTAATAGCCATTGATAGCCTTCTTCTCCATGGACTAGTCAAATCCATCTTTCAGGTTCTCTGAGGTACTGGCAGGGAATTCCATGCCTTAGTTATGCCTTGCATGAAGACATCCTTTCTAGTGTCCATGTTGCACACATTTCAGCTGGATTGGGTGCTTTAGCACAAATCCAGCACTGTTCTGTTGCAACTCGTGTTCTGTATTTCAGAGTAAAAGAAACGTAAGGCATACAAACGTTTTTTCAGCATTATATATATATAAACCCACCTAAAATAACCTTTCTAGCTAAGAAAACTGGGTCAGTCATATGTGACCTGAATTACTGAGCTAATGATATTCTTAGCTCCAGCTGTCCTCTGGGCACTGCCATTGAGAAGGAAAGCTTGTGTATTGCAAGCTGAAGCTCTGGAGAAAATAGATATTGCCATGTTGCTTTTCCTTCCTCTAGCAAAACTGTTGTGTGCGCCTCTCTCAGATAAGGATAAAGTTTATTTCTTTGAAAACACATTTAAAGTGAGAGATAATGCCAGAAGTGCCCGGAGCCAAACAAAGAAACACACATCCCACAGCAAACAAAACAGAGAGTCTTTCTCACACTTCTCCATCTACATTTTGGCCAATAGACTGTTTGTCTGTGTAGATGCTATCAGACATTTGTGTGGGGGATTTGTAGGATTGTGGTTGGGGGCAGGCACCTTAAAAGAAACTGGACCTTGTATTCAGGCTGTAAACTGAGGCTGATAATAGAGGGTTAGATGTTTTCTTTAGAATAGCACTGGATTTATAAAGACGTTCAATCAGATTTTAGCCCTTCCAAAGACATCTGTGATCATGAGTCTCCTCCTATGTTCCTAAGGCTGCAATCCTATGCACATTTTCCTGGGAGTAAGCCCCATTGAATGCAATTGGACTTACTTCTGAGTAGACATGCATGCGTTAGATATAGTAGGTTCACTGACCCATGACCAAGCATTTAGAACAATTAGGGGCAGGCTTCTGGATATTGAACAGCAAGAACTTCAGCATGCTGCCAACACGACATGCTCACCACTCCATTATCAGATTCCTATTAAGTATGGCCAACGGGCAGAGTATTTATACCATCTAAAATGCCCATCTGATTGTAGGGCCTTCTTATTGGCAAGGTGTAATGTCATGCCATCAGAGTTACTTTATGGGAGATACAGAGGGATTCCATCTAGGGAGAGATGTTGTTCTTGTGCTGTGGGAGGTGTGGAATCTCTACACCATACATTATTTTATTGCCCTCTGTATAATGATCTACGTGTGAAATATTTATATCCGATCTTGTCCAATAGGTGGGGTTGGGGGGATCAGGAAAAAAATCCGAATTATTTTACAGGGTGTAGATGCTGTATTAACAGAAAAAGTTGCAACCTAAAAAAAGTTGCAGATTGTAAAGAGGCATAGTGCGAGTCATATGGGTAGTGTATGCTAGGTTTAGGACTCTTTACCCCTATTTATGGTTACTGTTGTTATGTACTTGTTATATGTTTATGTTGTATGTTATGTTTGTTGTTAATTATGCCAATAAAGGTTCTGAATCTGAGTACACATGCGTAGGATTGTGCTGTAATATGGATGTTGGTTGTAAGTCACAATTTGTTTATGCTCAAGTACAGCAGCAGACAGGGGGTGGGGGACACAGAGGTGTAGCCAAGGGGGAACGGAGCTCTGAGACTTCTCCTACAGCATGACAATAACATCAGCAGCAGGAGCACTCATGTGCTGCCTTTGAAACATGTTCAAAAGCACTATCTGAAAAGGAGCAGCAGGCTCATTAGGGGGCAAACTGAGAAAATTATCTAGGGAAGTATGTTAATGTTCAGGTCATCGTCTTTCCCAAAGGCTACCTGAGAGGCTGAGAGGCTCTTGCTACATTAACAACCCCAATCCTACCCCCACCATTGATGACGGTGCAGCCATGCTGATAGAGAGTACACTACATCCAATGGTGGGAGGTGACCAGAAGGCCAACCAGAGGTGAGTAAAAAAACGTTTATATTTGCCTCTTGGTAGGCCTCCTGGTAGCCTGTGGATCTCCTCGGACCAACACTAGCTACGTAGCTGGTGTAAATCTGAGGAGAGAGGGGGGTGGGGCATAAAATTGAGGAATAGGATCCTGGCCACTGGGATCCACCCCTCCAACCTGCCCCTGAGACTCCCTCTGCCCTCCCCCTGCCCCTCCCCACCCATGACATGCCTCCACCACCAACTTTCTGGCACCTGCGGAGCCTCCTGGAGCTGGTCTTGCCGTTTGCGGTAGTGGATCAGAAGAAAGCAATGGTGGCCCAGTTTTCGCACCACTGCAGAGGTCTTTGCGCAGCTGGAATGCGAGTTCTGGTAGCTCAGGGCCCAGATAGGATTGGGCCACAAGGCTAAAATTCCATACGCATTTACCTAGGAGTAAGTCTCACTGAATCCAATGAGACTGACTTCTGAGAAGAGATGCATAAGATTGTGCTGTAATATATTTGGCAAGTTTTCCATGTTTATACATATGCTTTAAAACTATTGCAACCCACTCGATGAGTTTGGGGTGAAATGACTCAGATCTTTAAATGTGGTATAATAAGTTTGAAGGTAGAAATAAGTGTCAGGAGAAGAAAGCACTGAATTTTTTTTCTTGTTTTGTCACAATCTTAATGAGGAGTGACTGTGGGGATATCAAGATGAGCTCCTGCACTTTTAAATTTACCATGGCACCACTGCTGGTATGAAGCTATGGAAGCTATGGAAGTTTCCTCAAAGTACTGTACCTTTTTCCCTCTCCTTTTTTTAACTGGTAGAAAGTTCAGGATAGTCTTTATGGGGAGAGGACCCAAGATGTTACATGTTGACGTTTAGTAGTAGGGTGCTATGTGTTTCAGGTACAAGGCTTCTCAGCAGAGTGAATTCTGTGAAATCCAGATCTGTTTTTTTTAGCTCTGTTTTCACGACAATCAAATAGTAGTGATAGTGCAGCTCCATCCACAGGTAGGTATGATTTCTATAAATCTTCCAGATATTCCACATACATTCTGGGAGGCTGGCTTGAAATGTTCCTGCTTAGCATCCATTCAATGGACCCACATTTCTGCCAATCATCAGAGGTGACCCAGCCCACCAAGTGCCATGGAGAAGACTCCAATAGTTATTAGCCTAGTCTAGGGGTTCTCAACCCCTTCCTGGCTGAGTACCACATCCAGTGCCACTCTCCTGCTGCGTACCACCAGAAGTGACTGGTGATGACATCATTGCCAGTTACTTTCGGGGTTTCAGGTTTTTGGAGGCCAGAAACCACAGTATAGTAGGAGGCTTGGGGCGGAAGGCCCTGCAGTATTCCCGAGAGGCTTGGCCAAAGGCAGGAGCCTCTTGGGAGTGAAAATATGCCGCGAAAAGCACCACGTTAGAGCGGGGTTCTGGCAGTCTGGCAGTTTAAGTACCACCAGCAGTCTGGCCTCCAAAACCCCAGGTGTAACTGGTGATGGTTCAGCAGGAGAGTGGCACCGGAAGTGGTACTCGGCCGAAGAGGTTTTGAGAACTCCTGCTTTAGATCACATTTGTATATATTCCAGGATTAACATGCCTTACAAGTGTCTTGACTGCAGCTAAATCAAAAATTAGTGAACTGTTTGCATAAAGCTCCATTTTGTGACCAAAGCTGACATTTTCTTGTGTACCAACATGGTTTTTGCTTTCTTTTGTATGATGTGCAGGGGGTGTTATTGCAGTTTCATGGCTCCCAGGTGTAATATTAGTGCACAGCTTTGTATAAAGGCTTTAACTAGGAAGCATAATGCATTCCTTTATCTTGTCGGTATAGATTTTCTGTATTTATATACAAGCCTGGGAAGAATGGAAGGGTACTTGAGTGTCAAAATAAGCTATGCTCAATGACAAAGTTTACTGCCATGAGCATATATCAGCCTGGAGATGAAATCTGAGAATTTAAGAGAAATTTTCACTGTCCTTTGGAATGTAGGCTTTTCCAAAAACTAAGAAAGATCTGGAGAAGTAATGTTGATTGGTCCTAATACCATGTTTTTCAATATGAAGCTAACTAGCCTAAATAGTGCTGCTGTCTTAGTTAATTTTCTCTTAATTGTATTACCAATTAAGATGGCAATATTTCCCTATGACAGAATGTCTATACAGAAGCAATTTCAATCAAGCTAAACCAAAAAGTCGCAAACAGTGAAACCTCACAATTATGCATGAACAGTGGAAATCCGTTCTGACATAGATTTCTTAACCACTATGGATACTGAGGCCATCTCAGGGATCAGCAATGAACCCTTCTGATGGCCCTTGACAGCTGCTCAACAATGCTGACTCATGATACTGATGCTGCCTGCTTATAAATGGAGTATATGAAACACCCAAATAGCAGAAACATCATTGAATGTTGTGGCAGAAATTACTGCATAGTATAAAGCTCAATAAAACATGAATTCAGTATGATGCAGCAGCTTTAAAAAAAAAGGCATATTCTGTGTTAGGGATTACTGGGGAAGTATAGAAATTCAAATTGGTGAATTAAAATCAAAATGTTCGCAGCATCGCTATCAGAGGCGGCGTCGGAAGTTGTCCAGAATGGGCACTGGCTGTGGGTCCATGCCCCCTGAGGGTCCACTGGCTGAGCCAACCCCTGAACCTTCACTGCCATTGACAGTGGTAATGGCCAGTTTACCATCTGGGGGTGGGTGGAAGTTGCAAGGCTTTTGGCAAGGATCACCAGAATTGTTGGCACTGACTACTAGGGAAAAATATATATAGTGCTGCCATATTTGGACTACAGTGTGCACTTGGTTGGAGTCGGGACCGACTCAAAAAATGTCATAGATCTGGGAAAGGTATAGACAAGGATAATTAAAATGGTGTGGGGAATGGACCATCTTCCCTTCTCTAGGTAGAACATGTTGATATCAAAGTTTTAAGGAAGGGTGACCTGGCACAAGGCAACCAGATCAACTTTCAAAGAGCAGGCAAATAAAGCATCAGATGACTTTAGAAATTGCCACCTGCTAAACCCTAATTTTGTTTTGGCAGCTAGCATATCAAAATTGGGAATCCGCTTTGCAAGCAGATGGAAAGCTTCAGAACAGATACCTGAGACTGATTCAAGACCTTGCCCCGTATGGCAAATGACTAGCTAATGACTTCCTAACATTTGATACATTAAATTCAGGGCTGGTGCTATCATTAGGCCAACTAAGCAGCCGCCTAGGGCGCAAACCTCAGAAGAGCGCAGTACTGACCTTTGAGGGGCCCGGTTTTCAGTGGCGTAGCTAGACTGGAGCGGAGGCAAGTAGTTCTGCAAGACTCTGTTACACTGGAGTCAACGGCCCCTCCCCCTTGCTGTTGGAGCCATTCTGGCGGCAATGGCAACATGCAGGACATTCCCCTGTCGCTGCCGGAATGGCTCCAACAGCAAAGGGGAGGGGCCGCTGACTCCGGTGTAACGGAGTCTTGCAGAACTACTTGCCTCCGCTCCAGTCTAGTTTCACCTCTGCCGGTTTTATAATTATACTTGCAATTTAAAATAAATTTAGCAGTTTCAAGTTTTATGATTTTCATTTTTTCTACAAGACATCTGTTTTTGAAAATTGAATATGGCAAGGGGAGGGGGGTTGCAAGTCGTTAGCCTTGCCTAAGGTTCAAAATAGTCTGGCACCGGCCTTGATTGGATTGCAGCTTCAAACTATTCCTTGAGTCAATATGGCAGAGATTAGAATCAGCCAGTACTACAGTACTAAGAATGCTGAAAAGCACTATAGGAACAGTTTTCCTTTCACTGTTACATTACTCTTACCATGATCTGAAGAGAAGAGAGTATGTGGGGAGGGACACCTTTACTTGATAAATGGAAACAAAAAAGCCTAAAGTTACATTGTACTACAAAAACATACTTTTATTTGGAAAGATCAGATGAGACAAAACATTGGCTTATGCTTTGACTTAATGATGCCTCATCATAGAAGAAAATGCCAGGGCACTTTTTAGCAGTTGCCAGAAACAAACAAACAAGCAAGCAAACAAACAAACAAACAAACAAACAAGCAAGCAAGCAAGCAAGCAAGCAAACAAACAAACAAACAAAAAACCCTGCTGAAATTACAAATAAATACCAGTTCATTGCTTGTTAGCTCCTGTTCTAATCTTTTCTCATTTATCACTCCAGGTATCCGAGTGGCAAAGAGAAACAGCTTGGGAAATAATTCTATCTGCTTAATAAAGTGTGAGATATTTTAGAACATGCCATAGTTGTCATATTGTGTCTTCACACACCACAGCCTCGTGGGGGAGAGGAAGGCTTTTAAAAAAAAAGACTTGGGGTTGTACCAGAGAAATGGACAATCATCAATTTAGTTGCCAACTGTCCAGGGAAAGGCAATTTGTGTGAGATGAGAAGCCAGTGGCTATGCCTTTTCAAATGCTGAAGCAACAGAGCTAGAGTCTTGTCAATGTCTCTCATTGGGAATGTATGACACACCACCTGATAAATTTCATGATTCTTCTTGAAGACTCTTTTTGCTTTCTCAGAATTCCTCAGACATTTTACCCAACCCCAAACATCTCAAATCACTATGAATTTTGCTTTAGGCATTCTTCAATGGCAACAACTGTTCCCATGAAACAGTTCAGGATTGCTGTGAGTTAGCCCAAAGGCCCCGAAAGGAATTACAAAACATAGTCTTAAGAGAGAAGAGATCTCTCCATAGAATCTTTATTCCATTTTGATAATTTGACATGGCCATGGGTCCCAGCATTAAGCGAATCAGATTAGCTGGAACACCGGGCAAAGGACTGAGCATGGTCTTATACCTACACATTTTACATATTCATGAAGGGTGGTACAATCCAAAATTACATTCAGAGAAACGATAATATCCAAGCAAAATCCCTCCTCCCCTTGGAATGTGTCCTTTGTCTTTAGCTAACCCTAACAAACAGGACGAGGGTCTGTGTGATGTTCCTGTAACAGGATTTCTCAGGCAAAGCAGAAAGTGCCCCTTTCCTTATCTGATAAGTGCATTCTTTCCTTCAGCTTTGTGTCTTTTCCAACAACAGGAAAAGGGTAGGAGGGAGTAAAGAGCGAAAGGAGCACCTTCACCACACTTCAAGATGGAGACAGGCCTAGTTTTAGACAGAAGCCTGACAGCAACACAGAGGGAAGTGCAGAACCTGGAAATATTGCTAGTCTTATCAAAATTCTGTTGGGTACTCTTTGAACAGTTCAAATATTTTGTCTTGGCAGGGCAAAAAGGAAACAGGGATACTTCAAATATCACTGGTTTTTCTACTTCTGCCACAAAAACCAAAAGTCAGGAGGACTCTGGCTGCCGCAGGTAAGTCCCGCGCTGGTCAGTGGGAGGGGGTCTGTGGGGCAGTGAGGAAGGATGGCGGCCATTGGCCATCCCGGCCTGGGAGGGGGCGTGGATATCGCCAATGATATCCTAGGCCCCTTCCCGGCCTGCGCCACTAGAATGTACACCAGGTCTGGACCTGGTGTGCATTCGAGGAGACCCATAGGCCCCAGGCACGCTTACTCCCGGGGAAGGGGACAAATGTGCAGTCTAGCAGCCCCGGGGCAGCAAATGGGCTTAGGTGTATCTTTATTTAGGATTGGGCTGTTAGTTTCTGCCTTATGATCCTGGTAATGATCAAAATTGGCTGAGGTTTCTGCTACATAGTATCATTTGACTCATCATAAGCCATGATTTGGATACCTCCATTGTGTGAATCCTTGTTAAACAAGGAATTATTGAGTTTCTGTCAAGAAAACTGCTTATGCAGTAATACAATTATTGACTTAATCACAAAATGCAAAACGGCTGTGCTTTATAACACTTAGTGAATCATTAAACTCTGTATCTCCCTTCTGACATATTAACCTTCCTGCAATTTAGACAATATATAAATGTCAGGATAATTTTTTTTAAGAGATATGAAGTTGAAAAACCTAAGGCTGGTTCACAATGGCTGCGACATAGAGATTTGCTGCTTGTGTATCAATATCTTTTAACATGACTAATATTCATTAAAATTATTATTTTTCTCTTGCTATGGCTTTTCTGCCATTTCCTCCATCTGTCTTCTTAAGAGTTCCAGTTTACATTAGGACAAGGATTTCCATGTCTGAACTGCATATCTAGATTTTTACAGTTGCTTTAATTTCCTGCTAATTCAGGTTTATCTGGAGTCAAATTAGAAAACTGGATGTTATTTTTCCTTTGAATAAAAATTAATTCTGGCATTGTAAAGGAAGATTTTTCTTGAAAGTAAATTATTAAAGGAATATTTTTCAGTTGTTTAGTGGAGCATAGTTTTTTTAATTTGTTACTTTTTACAAAATTATTACTAAACTGTGCTCTTATTCTTGTTTATCCGAAATGATAGAAGATAAAAAGTAGGAATTGATATCTGATCTTGGACCACTCATATTTTCTCTCCCCTGCTTCTTCATAAAATTCCAAGCCATCTTAAGCTACTGTGGAATTTGCATTCATTTGAATGGGTTTTACTGCCTTTAATTTTTTTTGGCAAACTCTGCTGAAATTACAGGAGACTATACAGCCATAGCACTTGGTGAATGGCTGTATTTCTGCAGGATCAGCTATTGAGTATCATCTATGCCTCCTAACTTCCTCATGAAATACACAAAGCATCCTTCTAAGCAAAGTATTCATTTGAGTTGTGCATAATACTTTTCCCATACTTTCAGTCGTGTGGTGCTCTTTGTGTTGAACGCTCCTCTTTTAAATATTGTTTGGCCTCTCTTCTGTCTCAGTATCCAATTATTAAAAGCTTATATTTTCTCTCTTCATCCACTATTTGGCTTTTTTCATGTTTCTTTCTTATTCCCAGCAGTGGCGTTGCTGGAGGGGGTGCGGCACCGTAAGTGATGCAAGGAGCTGCACCACGCCTTGCAATCCGGTGTAATGTGGCCCCTCCCACTCGCCCCTGGAGACATTCCGGCGACAAAGACAATGGCTATGGGGGCAAGTGGGAGGGGCCGTATTACACTGGTTTACAATGCGTGGTGCAGTGCCTTGCACCACTTACGGTGCCGCACCCCCTCCAGCAACGTCACTGGTTTCAAGGTTAATTTTTGTAGTCTTATAGCATAATCATATGCAAGCCTACTCAGTAGTAAGTCCCATTGAGTTCAATAGGACTTGTTCCTAAGTACGTGTGTACAGAATTGCAGCTGGGCAGCCCAATCCTAAGGTGCCCTTACGTCGCCTGAATTAGCATTCCAGCGGCATAAGGCCGTTTACGGCGGTTGCAAACGTGGCACGCTGGTGGGAGCAGAGACTGACAAGTGGTGGCAGCCTGATCTGCCACGTCCCCTGCCACCAGTAAGCCAATGTGGGGGGCATGAGGGAGGTGGGGAGGTTGCAAAATGGGGTGGGCTGGGAAAGGAACAGGGAGGAGACTTCATTATTTTTCAGCCTATCTTTCCCCAAATTTATCTCCTTATTACATATTTTTTCTGTTTTCTTTCTCCTTTTGCCTCCTTTCGCTTTAGACTCTTCTTCTTCTTCTTCTTCTTCTTCTTCTTCTTCTTCTTCTTCTTCTTCTTCTTCTTCTTCTTCTTCTTCTTCTTCTTCTTCTTCTTGGCTTTGATGCTCCACGGTCTCTGTCCTTTCCCTGTCAGCTGCTGCCCTTCTCCCTCGATGTATGGATGCCATTGCCAAGTCATGCCAGCTGCTGCACAGTGCTTCGAGTGCAGGCTTCTCGGTCTGGTGCCGTTTTCACAACTGTTCGCTATGCTCTATGCTGAGCTATTTGGCAAAGATGATTCTGCTGGCAGACATTCCCCTACCACCTACGCTGCTTCTCGCAGAAGGCTATGAACATCTTTTTCCTGCAGGTTTCCTTTTCTAACACACAAAAAATCTTGCCTTGAGTGCTTAGGAGGTGGTCTTCATTCTTGTCATAACTGAAGAAAACAAAGTCACTTAGCAAGCTTGAGTTACCTGGGTATGCCAGAACTGAATATGAGAAGGTAAAAGCATAACAAAAGAGCATCTAGCACTACAACAACAGACTCTGATGGCTAACACACCTACTTAGGCATTAGCTTGCATGTTCAGAACCCACTTCATCAAATGACAAATCTTTCTCACATCATGTGTCTAGTGGACCGGACTATGGCTCATGAAAGCCTATGTCAAAATATATTTGCTAATGTACCATAGATTCTGTTGGTTTAGGTGCTTTTTTGTGTTTTATACCCCTGCTATTTGGGCAAAAAGGAACCTTTTAAAATACAGTAGTGGTCCCCTTATATATAGCAGATAGAGCAACTGTCCCTATTCATCTCACCATAACATATTTTCCCAGGGGTAAGAACATAAGAACATAAGAAGAGCCCAGCTGGATCAGGCCAAAGGCCCATCTAGTCCAGCTTCCTGTATCACACAGTGGCCCCAACAGATGCCTCAGGGAGCACATAGCCAACAAGATAACCTGTTTCCTGTTGTCACTCCCTTGCACCTGGCACAGAGAAAACCTACTTCTAAAGCCAGGAGATTGCTTATGGCTTGTAACCTTGGATGGTCTTTCCCTCCATGAATCTGTCCAAACCCCTTTTAAAGGCATCTAGGCCAGGTGCCATCACCACATCCTGTGGCAAGGAGTTCCACAGATGAATTACACGCTGGGTAAAGAAATATTTTCTTTTGTCCGTTCTAACTCTCCCTCCACTCAATTTTAGTGCATGTCCCCTGGTTCTGGTGTTGTGCGAGAGGGAGAAGAATTTCCCTCTATCCATTCTCTCCATCCCATGCATAATTTTATACGTCTCAATCATGTCCCCCCTCAGGCGCCTTTTTTCTAGACTGAAAAGCCCCAGACGCTGTAGCCTTTCCTCATAAGGGAGGTGCTCCAGCCCATGAATCATTCTGGTCGCTCTTTTCTGCACCTTTTCCAATTCAACTATATCCTTTTGGAGGTGTGGTGACCAGAACTGGACACAATACTCCAGATGTGGCCATACCATCGATTTGTACGATATTGGCTGTTTTATTCTCAATCCCTTTTTAATGATGGAATTGGCCTTCTTCACAGCCGCCGCACACTGGGTCGACACTTTCATCGACCTGTCCACCAGCACCCCAAGATCTCTCTCCTGATCCGTCACAGACAGCTCAGAATCCATTAGCATATATGTGAAATTTTGGTTTCTTGCCCCAATGTGCATCACTTTGCACTTACTTACATTGAAGCGCATCTGCTATTTTGCTCCCCATTCTTCCAGTTTGGAGAGATCCTTCTGGAGCTCTTCACAATCCCTGCTGGTATTCACCACCCGGAAAAATTTAGTGTCATCTGCAAACTTGGCCACCTCACTGCCTATCCCCGACTCCAGGTCATTGATGAATAAGTTGAAAAGCACCGGTCCCAAGACCGATCCTTGGGGCACACTGCTTTTTACCTCTCGCCATTGTGAAAATTGCCCATTGACTCCCACTGGCTGTTTCCTGGTCTTCAACCAGTTCCTAATCCACCAGAGGACCTGCCCTCTTATTCCCTGACTGTGGTGTTTTCTCAGGAGCCTTTCATGAGGGACTGTGTAAGTCAATCGGAGTAAGTCAATCAGGTGCTAGCTAAAGGCCCTTTGCAATGGTAGCATCCAATTCACCATCACGGGGCAGGTGAGGGGCACCAGAGGGGTTTGCCCCAATAGCCCCCAGCAACCTGACACTGGCATTGCTTTTTCCAATGGCTGTTTGTTACATTCAGTGAAAGTAAAGAATTCAGAGAATTTCATCAGTGCAGTATCTCTAATATTGTATCAATAGTACCTTCAAGGATAGAGTAACTGATCTTTATGTCAAATTCTCCTAGAATAAGTAAATATATCCACTAGAGGGGAGTCCTAAAGGTGTAGATTTGCTGCCCCATTTTATTTGTTTCAAATATAAGATACATTTAAAATGATTTTATTCCCTTTTCATTTGTTATTAATTGCCTCCTTATCCTATTCTAATCAGTTAATTGGTCAATTTGAGGTTTAATAGGTGCTCTCAATAGCCACCACTGAATCTTGTTTGGTTAATTAAATGCCCGTTTAGAAGTAGACTTAATTTGAAGTGATAAAAATATTTTCTTGGCAAGCAAGTTCATATAACTTTATTATTATTCTGTCTGTATAATCAGCGCATGCAAAGCTGCTAAGAAGATTATGCATAACACCTTATATCTTCCATAAAATGGCTCAAATGGAGCTTATGTTATTGTTAAACGGCTTGTAAATGGAATCTTTAACAAAGTTCAGGTTATGATATGTAAAGCCCTCCAGTATAGAGAAACTCAATTTCCACAAATATGGTCCCACTGGCTGTAAATCAGTATGCATGCCTGTTCGGGAATCCTAAACACAATGCCATGTAAACACACAGAAATGATTTCTTTATGAAAATTGCTACATCGACTGGACATTTAGACCTCCTTTAGATTGAAACCACCCTGATTTCAGTGTTTTCCACTGACTCCTGCACTGATAAAAAAATCTGAAGATTCCCACTCTCATTGGATGCTTTAATGACAATCAAAGCAACTCCACATGTGTCAAGGATGCCCCCCCCTCGTTACTGACCATGCTCTAGTAAGAGAGGGGTATCCTGTGGGTTCTTTAAATTAACCTTATGGGAATCCCCTTTGCACCCTCAAAAATCACTGGACAAATGAGTATTCCTCTCAGCCTGATCCTCTTACCCCTCCCCCTCTGCCCAAGTCTTGAGTGCCTAAGGGAGCCCTTAATGGTCAAACTGGATAGCGTTTTAAAGAGACAGTGTCCCTTTCCCTTTTTTTACTTTTACTGCTGGCTCCAACAGCCATAATGAACTATTTACCTAAAAAGGTACCCTTATTCTCTTGACAACATGCAGCACTTGTTCCCCACCCTGCATGCCTACTAAGAAACATGCAGCGCAATTCAGCGTACAGTAACGGCTGCAGAGTTGCTGCTCCGCCGGCATTGAGTTTCGTAAATGTGCTGTAAGGCGCTGCTGCATCGGTGGGGGTATAAATGTTGTAGGTGTAAACAGGTTGTAGGTTGTAGTACTGCCTCATGCCCTCACGGGATTTGGGTGCTGCCATCTTGGATCTTGCGAGATTTCACAAGATCCAAGGTAGCCAAAAGGAAAAAAAAAGGTAAGTTTAATCACAGTTTAAAAGCGGCAGCGGAGGCTTTTATCGGCCCGGAATGGTCCGGGACAGATCCAGGACCCAAGCTCGGGTTACGGGACTGTCCCAGAAATTCCGGGATGAAGGGCAAGCCTATATATAGAAATGTTGCAAGATATATATATATATTTTAATCTTAGTGAAGGATACATAAAAAGTCAAGATCTACCATTAAACATGGTGAGGCAGCATGCCTCACGTTGGGCACTGTTATGTTGGGGCTCTGTTAAAGGGTAGCAAATGGTCAAGTATTTAGCTCCTTGTACTTTAAGCACCATGGGTGTTTCCAAAATGTTTTGGGGTGCTTCTGCTGGAAGTTAGCCAGTGCCTGTGCCTGGGCCCTTCAATGGCTTCCAAACCCAGCCCCTGATAATCAAACTAGACACAATCATGGACAAATTCATGAAGGACGAGTCTATCTCTAGCTACTAGTCATATTGCCTATACGTTGTCTCAAGAATCAGAGGAAGTGCGTCTCTGAATACCAGTTGCAGGATAAGCGGGAAAGGGCTATGCCTTCACCCCTGACTTGTGTGCTTCCCAGAGGCATTTGGTTCCTCAAAGTGGTGTGGTAAACACAATGCTGGACTAGGGCCAGCAACAGGGCTCTTCTTATGTTCTTCTTATGCCCAGAGCCTTTTTCCAGAGCCACAACAAAGGCAGCAGTAGGTCTGTGATACTGGCCCATGAGAAAGGGCACATTTGAACTGATATCCTCACAATACCTATGCAGTAGGATATTCCATAATTAGAAACATAGGGGATAATCTTAATAATAACCCCCTTCATCGTTTCTCACCCTCTTGAATGAGACAGTGGCCTGGCAGTGGTACCTGCCCCAGCATAGGCCATGATGACCAGCATAGGCCTAGTAGTACTTCTCTGCCTAGTTTATGCATAGGAGGCCAGAAACATCCTCACATGGAGTTTTGATTGTTGTTTTGACAGCATGGTGACTTGCTTGCCTGGTACTTTGTTGCTGGTTTTTCAGGAGATGTCTAAATAGCTTGCTAAGAAATCCTGGGAAAGAGTCATTGTGATATGTGGCAGTTCCAATAACATTAGGAAATATATTGGCTCAGTAAAAGGATAATCAGTAGACTTGAAGTGAATTTGGTCAGGTGAAATATCTGTAGGGTATTTTCTACAGGGAAACTAACAAGAAGTTTAATAAGATTGGAAGAAAAATATATCAGTGGGATTTTTATGCTTCCCTCTCTGCTGCCACCTAAGTCCACCAAAAGGAAGATTTAGGGGATCTTTCTAGGGTCTCAGATAAATTATGTAGAAATTATGCGGGAAGAACAAAACTACAACAAAACAAACACTGGCGTGGTGACGGCGGCCGTGAGGCTCCACACTCAGCCATTGTGCATTGGCTCTCCAGCCCAGAACTTCCCCCCTCCCACTTGCCTTACACTTGTGTAAGGAACCGAGAGGCTGCAGGTGCCACCGGAGGAACCAGGAGACCAAGGAGGTCCGATGAGGCTCAGGGAACCCAGATCCAAATGACGATCCAATGATGACAAAAATGCATGCATCGATCAAATGCAAAGAGGCTGGAGCACATGGCGGGGGTTGCTTAAATCCCTCCTGGCCCCGCCCCACAAATGCTGCACCCATCTGGGGAGACTAGCAGGGTCTTGCGATGCCTGGGGAGCCCCAGGCAAACCTGTGATCCCTTGCGAGTGCAGGGGCCTGGAATAAAATATGATAAAACAATTTGGGGTTTGTACATTTTTTTGGGAGAAGGGTGATTGCATAATTCTAATTTTAACAAAGGATTAGGATGATGCTGGTTGATGACAATGAACTGTAAGACTGGAAAATGAATGTTCATGGTACAAACCAATGGTTTTCAGAAGAGAAATAGGATACTGAAACTTCAAAATTACTAAACCAAAAGAGACCATCCACCTAAGAAGCAGAAAGGTGTCCTGTTCCATGGCTCTGCTGTTTAGTAGGAGGTTTGTAGATACTATTAGCATGCCCATGCCACCTGCCTAGTGCTAACAGAGTAATTCACACCATGAGTTTGCATTGCACTATTAGCTGGCAAGCAGTTAGCAGGAGCCTTTTCTTCTTCTTCTTGAATAACAGACCTTCATGTTCTCCAAAACTTAAATAGTCTCACTCTCTCACTCCTGTTTCACAGCCGCCTATGACTGGCAGGTGTTTCAGTTTATTTCAGAATCTGAGTCAAGAAGTGTTTCATATGAACACTGGGGGAAAAAAACCCTACTTGGCTAGAAATAAATGTTTCACTGAAATATATTGGAAAGCTGGCCCTATTTTGCTAAAGGAAGTACATAGGCAAAGGAACCAGAGAAAGACATAAATGTTATATAAGGTGTAACAGCATTATGTTTCCCGAGAACTATGTTTCTCTTGATATACAAAGGCTGTTCATCTTTCCCCAGTCTAAAGATTCTCCTTTTGCTTTTTGCAAACTCAATTTTGTTCTCATTTCCTTTGATGAGGCTTCTCCTTCTAGTACTTCACCACTATGTCTTGGTTCTTATTACTGTTTCCCATTACTGCTTCCTTTCCCTGCATTTTTCTCTTGACATTTAGTATCTGAAATATTCCAGAAGTATCTATATTCATCACACGACGGCACATGGGAATGTCAACACTGAAAGGCTACGAGTATTAACTGCCTCCCTGGTGAACTAGAACAATCTGTAGTTTTTGTTAGTGATCTTGGTACTTCGGTAATCAGGTCAAAGATATAGAACCCCAGATATGTACTGAATTTCCATTTATAGCCATAGAGGAGAACATATCTGCCAGTGTACATGGTATACATACATGGCTCTTCTGTTGCCTCGTCTGATAACAAGAAACAACAAATGATGTGAGCAGATAAACTGTTCTGGATAATAACCAACCTGTGTACGGATAGAAACTAGTAGTGCTATTGCCCAGGTATGGTTTAGTAACCATATTTACAGCACAATCCTGACTAACATCGCGGCACCAGAAGGAGTGTTCCGGTGCCGGAAGGAGTTGCAAACATGCTGTAAGGCACGTTTTTGCCTCCTCGGGAGCAGGGAAGGCTGGCGCAATGCCGGCCTCTCCAGTTCCAGCGATGGACCCAACTCCGCCGCCGACAGATCCGGTAAGTTAGGATCCAGCGGGCGGGGGGGAGCGGATTGCCGGGGCAGGGAGCATGGCCATTTGCCCAGGCAGCCCTGGAGGGGGTGGGGAACAGCCCTCGGCCATATCCTGACCCCCACCGGGCGACGGAGCCGTTATACAACCTCCTCTACTTCCGCCAGCAAAATAGCTGGTGGAAAACTGAGGAGACCGATAGGGCCTGGTCCCAATTACACTCAGGAAGGAGATGAGCGTCTCCTTCCCCGAGGAGACCTCTGCTCCAGCGGCAATGTTGCTGCTGGGGAACAGGATCCAGCGGGCGGCCCAGGGGCCACCGGCTGGATCTTAGTCAGGATTGGGCTGTTATTGTGTGTCACACGCCCACTATTTCAATGATTCCATAGCCAATTAAATTGTACAGTGGGCCTTCGGTATCCACGGGGTTCCATTCCCCAAACCGCACATAATCAAATCTGCGGTGGGGGGCAGTGCCATAGTTCCTTATTTTTCAGCTGCGCCGGGCCTGCCACCTGCTTCTCGACTCCCGCGTGCGTTCTAACTTGTCCAAACTACTGCAAACGGTAAAAAAAAAAAAAAGCGATCAAAAACAACTTCCGGTTGCAACGTGAAACCGGAAGTTGCTTTTGATCACTATTTTTACTGTATGCAGCAGTTTGGACTAGTTAGAAGGTGCGTGGGAGAGAGAAGCAGGCGATGCATTATTTCTGTACCGTGGGCCCTCCTCATCCACGAGTTAGCCATCCACATTGAGTCAAATCTGTGGATGGCTAACTCGCGGATGAGGAGGGCCCACGGTACAGAAATAATGCATTATCATAGAGTATGTCTCTCACACACCATACACTCAGAGCTGATGGAAAGCTATCACGTTATACAGACTAGGCTAAAATTCTTCTCCCTTACCACTCAAACATGTGATTTCCCCACTGACAGTCTAAACTATCAAGTCACCAAAATGGCTATATACGCGCTTTGTACCTTTAAACAATCTCTTAGAGTCAGTTCTAACAATCATGCTCAGATAACAGCTTGTGGAAATACTCTGCTTGCATGTTGGGAGTCACAATGAGATTGCATCTAATCTTCCGTGAACAAGAACATTAATGACTTGCAACTTGCATTTCCCAGAAAAAGAGACACGAGCTGAGTTTGCAGTTTTTGTTTTTATTAACATTTATCTTTATTGTAAAAGGTTAAAAGTGGCAGTCACCTGTGGTGAGATGCAACTCACCAAGTATTTTCAAACCTAAACTAGGAGGAACAATAAGGAAAATCAGAATCCAAGACTGTAATTTGAAAGTGCCATTGAAAAAAATGATATCTTTCCACATGTTCTGTTGTGAAGGGTGTAATGTAAGCAAGTGTTGTCAAACGTTTTTACAAAGGTTTTACCTCCCCTTTGGAGAGTCTAGCCTCATATGTTACTTTTTCAATAAGGGTGAACTGACAAATTCTAACATTTTGGTATAGGGAGCTTCACTGATGACTTCAAGGGGCCAGCTATAGCAAGTTTGCAGCCCTGGTGCTCTGTTGCTCATCATGAGTAGACGACCCAGTTTGTGGAAGTGAATCAGTGACCGATGGTAGGAAATGACTCTCTGTTAATTCTCCAGAGCATGACCAGAATTAACAGCTTTTTGCTGTGAAAACAAATGTCTGTAACCAAACAACAGTGGTGCCAATCTAATCATGCTGGACATTTCATGCTTTGATAATTTTAAGGCATCACTGCTGAACATTTCTCTTTTAAAATCTATGTTTAAAAAATGGATACACATGGCTAAAACATGGATACACATGACTAAATATCTGATACACATCTACATAAGAAATGACAATGGTGAAGGTCTAGATTATAAGATATAATAAGGATTCCAACCACCATCTATAACCAAATGAATCTGCATCATATGAAGGTTAGAACACTTTGACGTATTATTAATAAATCCAGATAGTTTGCTATTTGATTGGTGCGGAATTCATCATCACCAGCCAATAGGTAATATATGACTTCTAAATCAGAAAAATCCTGTGTATTTAATCAAAATCGGACCTAAATAGGTTAAACACAAATCTTGGTATAGATCACAATACAATAACACATCAGGCAAGGTTTCAGTAGCCGTGTTATTACAAGGGCATAAGCTTGAAGGCTTCGGTCGGTGGGAGGGCTCCCAATGAATCTAATGCAACCCCCATTGTTTGGATCTTTCGCATGAAAAAATTGGATTTGGGGGAGAATGAAGAATTGGCTAACATACCTTTGAGTAGAACATCGTTATTAGCAGTGTAACATATCCGAATCCAAAACGTTTAAAAAGTGTAGCCATACAGATGTTTCTAATCTAATCATTCCCACCTCCAGACAAAGGGCAGCATAAGGGACAGGTAGAAAATGAAACAAGTGATTCAGGGATGTTTTGAAACCCTCCCATGATGATACAAAAGGAAATTGGTCATCTATCAAAAACAACTTATTTTAGGGGTATTAAAAGGAACTGAATTTACCCCCTTTACCCCTCATGGGCCCTGTTAGCAAACATATAAGGGTGAAAAAGTGGTTGATGCACATATGTGTAACTTCTAATCAGTGCTTGTGAATACTTGCACTGTTTCAATATATCAGAATGACCTGTTTTGTTTTTTGTTTTTAAAGCTCAGGGCAATAATACAGGGACAGCGCCGGAAATCTATAGGGGGAATATTTTAATATGTGTAGAACAGTATTTGGATTTGCTGCAGGTATCCAACTTCAAGCCATTGGAGGCCCTGCTCCTTAGGCAGCTCTCTACATGGAATTTTGCTTAATGTTATTATTTTTCTCTCCAGCTGCAGCAAGGAGCATAGAAGACATTACTCTTTTGAAAGCTTCTTATGCATATGGAATAGATTTGAGAATGCCAAGCCTCTCCTGATCCGATTCTCAGTTGGAGCATAACGGTATTTGTCTTCTGGTCAGGCCATTATCCCTCTAAAGTATGCCATGAATAATAATAAACTCTTTATTACATTGCTATAAATGTTCCAGAAATTGACAGATTTCAGACTCTGGTATTGTGGTATAATGATGGACAACTCTGAAGTAGCAGGAGAGAACAAACTCCACAACCATTCGTAACAATCTATAGTTACAAAGCACACTCTCTGAGTGCCTGTGGCTTTTGCCCCCAGAAGTCCTGTCTTCCAGTCTCCAGAAACCTTCCAACTATGAAATTAATGAAACTTAATATCTGTGCAGATCTGGAAAGACTGAAGTTCAGTATTCCTAATGGCCTTTCAATGAACTTCTCCATGCCAAAATGGAAAGAAGGCACAAGGCAGACAGCACATGTACTGGAAGAGGAAAAAGAAAAAGCACAGAGAGGAAAGATAGTAGGGGAAGTGGAATAGGACCAGAAGCGTCGCTCCGGTAGGGGCGGGGCTGTAAGTATCGCTGCGGTCATAGTCTCTTTACCGAGCGAGGAGGAGGCAGCCCCGCCCCCTCACTGTCCGAGCCAGTCCCCTACGGAGAAAGCAGCAGGGAAGAGACCCTGCCTGCTGCTTTCTCCGTAGGGGACTGGCTCGGACAGTGAGGGGGCGGGGCTGCCTCCTCCTCGCTCGGTAAAGAGACTATGACCGCAGCGATACTTACAGCCCCGCCCCTACTGGAGCGACGCCTCTGAATAGGACAAGAATATAACTATGTCCTGAAAACTCTATGGCTGAGGTAGGTCTGGAGATCTTATCACCCAATCCCTCCCCTCACCCCCAATGCAGCAGTGCCACTGGAATGTGTGCTGCATCCTGTGGGGGGGGGACAGTCCTGGAGGTCTCCTCTGGGTAAACGAACATTTGTTACTTTACCTAGGGGTCAGCCTTCCCTGATGGAATGGGTCTACTCTGACCTGCACCAACGATTTAGCTGGCTCAGGTCCGAGTGGACCCAGGTAGGTGGATCAAGGCCTGGAAGGTCTCACACCAACCCAAAGAGAAACAATGCTGAGGTGGACATTATCCTCCAGCACAGCACTGCCACCTTGATAATGACACCTCAAATGACTATCATCCTTAGGCTTGCCTGCACTGTGGGAGGGAGGGGGTAAACTGCCGACCATGTCGATGCCTTGTGGTCGGCACCAGACTTTAAGTCCATATTCGCAATTGTCATCTGTTCAGAAGAAAAGTGATGAATGTTACAGTAGAGGAGGTTTTAAACTGGGCTTCTCAGCATACTCTAAATATCTTCAATTTTTGAAAAAAAAAGTATTTGTTAAAGAAGGCTATGGGTCAATAAGCTTGGGAATGTGCTCTCAAATGGGGAATACGTATTATAATCCATGATAAAGAGAGCAAAGAACAGAACCAAAGGTGGTATTAATTCTAGTTGGTTCATGTGAATGCCAGTGTACTCACAAAAGAAACAAGGTCATGACTGTTAATTGTACTTTATGCTTGTGCTCCTTGTTATGCTAGAGTAATGATTATGGAAAATACAGTCGAGTGGAATTCGTTCTTTGATAGCAACACTAAACACATGCACACAAGCGAATTGACGATCCGAGGCTTCGTGGGTAAGATTTAACCACTAAAGATGATAAGTGGATCTGACAAACACAATGGGATAGTTCTCTTGTAAAATGGAGCTTACTAGAAAGTGGGATAATATAGCCATTATCTGTAATTCTCTCCTACTGGGAAGTTGTATTTAGTCCTTTATGGGAAATAAACATATTTATTCAAGACCAGAACATTTAGAACAAATTGTATTATTAACCAGGGAAGCACTTAATTCCTTACTGTGATTTAAATGAGCCTGGTTTGAAACTGTGGACAACCCTTCTCCCCCCCCCACTTTAAGAGCAAAGTATTTTTTTAAGAGCAAAGTATTTTAATCAACCTTGACTGTTCCCTGGAAGGACAGGTACTAAGGCTGAAACTCAAATATTTTGGCCACCTAATGCGAAGAGAGGACTCTCTGGAGAAGACTCTGATGCTGGGAAAAATTGAAGGCAAAAGGAGAAGGGGAAGGCAAAGGATGAGATGGTTAGACAGCATCACCGATGCAACGAACATGAAAATGAGCGAACTCAGGAAGATAGTGGAGGACAGGAAGGCCTGGCGGGATATGGTTCATGGGATCACGAAGGGTCGGACACGACTTAACGACTGAACAACAACAAATTTTTTTTTTTACTTTGACAAATGTAAAGCTTGACCTTCAAGATAAATAACTGAAGGATCAGAGGGGTTTATTTTTACGGTTAAGTTCCCATAAACACAAAAACTGGAAAGAATTGCACTCTAGATCCCAATATAGGACTAGTTGTTTAATTCGTTAGGAGAAAGAGTGCTAGTTGTTTCCAATTCTTGGTTGGCCTTACTACTTTTTGATTTTTGACCAGATTACTACAGGTTAATCTTCCTAGGATGTACCTACACATTCATGTACATCACTGGCCCTTAATGACCAGAAAAGGCGATGGCAGTTTTTCCAAACTGGTGAGACTGATGGTCAAACTACACATGATACTAAATGCAACTGTATGCTGTTGCAGATTTAGGTTTACTCTCATGTAGCAACCACATGGGGCCATAATTTGGACCAGGACCACAGTGCAGAGGTAGGGGGAACTTAATTATTTACTTTCACAGTTTTTCTACTGAAAATCAACCCTACAAAGCAAGGATTTAACCTTTAAAGTGCTATTGAATCACTTTTCCCACTTTCATTGGGAAAATAACAAAGACGTACCAGTAAATGGTTAAGGGTGCAATCCTATCCTACTTACGCCACTGGTGTAACCAGCGGCACAGTGAGAACGGAAGGCTCCAGAATGGAAAGGGGATTCATATCCCCTCCAAAAGGGGAATTCAAAGGGGATTTGAATCCACTTTCCGTTCTGGGGCCTCCTGTTTTCGCTGCTCCTCTGGTTACAACGGTGGTGTAAGTAGGATAGGATTGCGCCCTAAATGCCCCTATCTCTACACCATTGTCCCAATCCAAATTTCAACCCTACACAGTCACCACACAAGAGTAAACACAAGTCTGTAACTTCACAGAGATGCATTTAGCATCACGTGTAGTTTCAGTGAGAGAAGAGGAAGTCTCAGTCCACAAGGGTGGATACAGAGGCTAACAAGTCTTCTCTGGGCATGAATATGTAAATCCTTTATCAAGCAGCTATCCACCATGAAGTGCAGAAGGAAACAATTAATTATTTGAAACAGCACGTGAAGTAGCTTCTCTTAGGCTGCAGCCCTATTCAGTGTTAAACACAGTGGGACTTACTTCCAAGTAAACATGCAGAGCAGTAGCGTCACCAGCCCTGCTGCTTCTCGGGGCAGAGCAACATCATGACACCTCACGTCAACCCCCCATGTCACGACATCACCCCCTGTGCCTGTGTGTCACCTCCCCCCCCCCGCTTCCAGAATGGCTTGATTTCAAGCCAAATGGAGGTGCAGGGTGGGTGGGAGGGCCCATTTCGCAGCATTTGTTTGCTGCTTCAAACGGCAAGCACTGTGCACCCTCCCCTGCAGAGATGGCGGAAAACTACCAGAGTTACACAGGGGCTGTGAACCCCCACCCCACCCCCCACCTACACCACTGATCTAGAGGCTTGTGGTGTTGATGTTTTCAGCGCTGAGCAAACAAAATGACTGGTCTATGTGTATACGTTTTTTTCTACATTCTAAAGACGACGGCTAGGATGACTGTCTTGGACAATCAGTTGATTGATAGGCCTTAGATTGCCACATGCGTTATGCATGACTTGTAGTTTGGCCCTACAGCACACATACTTTGAAGTAAGGTGCCAAAATAGTTGAGGAGCATTTTTACTCGTTTGGTGGAGATGTGGTGAAGTACAACATTATTGGAAGAAGAACATGGTTATACAAAAGAAAAAAAATAAGCTATGAGGTTACATCTAACCCCCCCCCCCCAAGTTTATTATTGTCCTGTTTTGATGGAGAAATAAGAATGGAGCAGAAGAGTTTGGTTAGGTTGTTGACAACAACAGCAATACTGTTAGTAACAAATTCTTGGAGACAGCCTACTTGCCTACAGTGAATGTGTCATGGGAACGCTATGGAGTATGCTGCTAATACCGTATTGGTCTGAGTATAAGACACACTTTTTTCTCCTAATTTAAGTTTTTTAACTAGGGGTGCGTCTTATAATCAGGCTGCTGCAATTTAATGCCAGTGATTTAATTAAATTTTTTTGATAGCACCAAACTTTAAGGGTGCGTCTTATAATCAGGTGCGTCTTATACTCGGGACAATACGGTATATAAATACAGCATACTACATAAAAACAACAGCAGATCAATCCATACGGGATCGGAGAAATAAGACCATGGAATTTTTCAGAAATGATTCAACCCCTTTTCTGTGGCACTGAAATAATGCAACTCCAAATGACAATATGATACATGAGATATTGTCAGTAAATATCCATAATCAATGGATTGTGGACTCCTTTTCAGTACATCTACATGTTTTTCACTTGATAGAAAGAAGGTTTGAAGAATATCTGCTTTGTTTTCTGAAGTATGACACAGTACGATTTGTCTCTTGTCAAGTTTTGGGTTGTAATTTTATTGTAAACTGATTAAAAAGAAAGGACACCCAGCAGGTGGGACTTACTTTCAAGTAATCATGTACAGTCAGTGTACAGTGTGTCATGTGTATTATAAATATACTGTAATCCAGCATGCAGATCTGTTTGAAAAAGAGGAAGAGAGAGAAAACAGAAACAAGGTTATTTTTTTTCACAGTTATTGGATACAGATAAGCTTTGTCCTCTGTCCCTCCTTGACATTTCTACTGAGCAATGCAGCATATTTTGTCTTGTTTTTCAGTGCGCGCATCAGTAGCTTTACAAAACCAAACTCCCATAGGCTGGTATATTTGGAAGAAATGTAAGTTTTCAATATTATACATACACATTCACCCAGAGGCATAATTGTTCTAATACGCCATTTTCCTCCTGTAATTTAAAAGCAAGTTAGCAGATCATCTTCCTTCCAGCAAAGTGTCACCAAATTTCTCCTATGTGTATGTTGAATTAGATCCCGATTCTGCTCCTATGGAAATGAGCAAATAAAAATCGCACGGAATATCCTTATGGTTATCCTTACGGTGTTCAGGAATGAAGCCCAAATAATTAGGTCCCCTGTTCTCTGCATGCCTCTTGTAAAATAAAGGTAATTTAAGGCATGCACAGGGTAGCGGAACTTTCATAATCCCTATGGTTAGATAACTGAAATAATGAGTCTAGACTTAAGAGACTTTGGTTGAGAATAGTTTGTTAAACGTAAGGGTAAAAATGGCCTTAGCACCTTCGTTTATCCACCTGATCCTATGATGATGACCTACTCTAGGTTTATCCATCCTATGCAATTATGTACAGTTTTGTGGATTTGTGCTAGCTGTATATGTCCTAGAGGAGAAAATGCAGCAGCTGTGGATTGCTAAAATATAGATGTTGAACAGTAAAATTCTTATCCTTTATATGTTCCAAGAGCAGCTACAGGCAAAAAGAGAAGGTAGAAGTATGCAGGTTATCACCAGGGGAAAAAAAAACCTCTTAAACTAGTATTTAAGAGAAATTCGAACTGTTTGCATTAAATGTTAAAACACCACATTTCAAAAAGAAGCTGAAAAAAATGTGAAGAAGAGGGCAACCCAAATGATCAGGTGGCTAGAGCAGCTTTGTATAGGCTACAAATCTTTAGGACTCTGAGTTTAGAAAAAAAAGAACATTTGTTTGGGAGTATAGAAAAAAGGTGACTGAGGGTGCAATCCTATCCAACTTATGCCACCATTGTAACCAGCGGCACAGTGAGAACGGGAGGCCCCAGAATTGAAAGGGATTTCAAATCCCCTTTGAAGCAACCTCCTGGTTTTTTAGAAGTGGGTTTTCTCTGTGCCAGGTGCAAGGGAGTGGCGACTGGACACAGGTATCTTGTTGTCTTGTGTGCTCCCTGAGGCATCTGGTGGGGCCACTGTGTGACACAGGAAGCTGGACTAGATGGGCTTTAGGCCTGATCCAGCAGGGCTCTTCTTATGTTCTTATGTTCTTATGATTTTAATCCCCTTTCCGTTCTGGGGCCTCCCATTCTCACTGCACCGCTAGTTACAACGGTGGCATAAGTTGGATAGGGTTGCGCTGTAAGGGGGAACATGATTGAAAGTTATAAAATGATGCATGATGTGGAGAAAGGAAATTTGTTCCTCTCTCACAACACTAGATCCAGTGGACATCCAACAAAACAAAACCCATTGATGGTGATTTTGGACTGGACAAAGGGAGATACTTATTCACACAGTCTATAATTAATTCATCGGTGGTATTGCTATCACATGATGGCTTTAAGAGAAGATTAGTAAAGCAGTCAACGCCAGTCACAAAAATCTCCCCGCCAGCATGCTAATCAGCATGCTGCCAGAGAAACCGGTGGGAAGGCCACTGCCTTCCCAGTCACACTGGAGGATGTCCGGACGTGCGCTGGGAAAGGTAAGCTGGCAGGTAGGCAGGGGGAGGGTGGAATGGGGGTGGGGAGGGGCCTAATGGGGGTTGGGGAGGCTGTGGGAGGGGGTGGATCCATCTTGGAAGGCCCACACCGGATCCTATCCCCCTTCCCTGCAGCCTCCCCGCCCCTTTTCTCTCCTCGGTTTTATGCTAGCAAAATTGCTAGCATAGGTCCAAGGAGACCCATTGCGGGCCATGAGGCTTATGCAGGGGAAAGGGGATAAAACATCCCTTATCCATTTTGGCGCCACTGCATCGACAGTGTGTGTGTGTGTGTGTGTGTGTGTGTGTGTGTGTGTGTGTGTGTGTGTGTGTGTGTGTGCAGCGGCGTCGCTGCAGCGGGGCAGAGTTCTGAATTCCGCCGCGGTCCTACCCTCCGTTACACGGATGCACGAAGCAGCCCCGCCCCCTCACCTTTGGAACCATTCACCCAGGGGGCAGGGGGGTGACACGCGTCCCCCCTCCTCCTGATCCCGGGTGACACACGTCCAGTGACACTACTGCGCACTGGTGAATGCCATATCCTAGTCCCCTTCCCAGACCTGATCTGCCAACACAGATCAACGTGGACTTGTGCCAGCCAAATGGCAGGCACAGGCCTGAGTAGACCCATTGCGGGGATTGAGGCTTTTCCCAGGAGAAGGGTTTCAAATGTCCCCTTACCTCAAGGAGGCCTTCAACCTCTTACTTTCCCCCACGGGATGCAGAGTAGCTGGTGCTAGTTCCGCTGCATCAATGTGGGAAAAGTTAGGTAGGATTTGGCTGCTGGTCACTCTGAGAAGAAGAGATCCTATATTCCCAGCAGCTTTAAGGAAACATTTCATCCAGGGAAATGCAAGGCAAAGAAGAAATTCAAAGCCCGAAGCTTCATCCTGCTTGTATTTATAACACCGAACCATGGTTTCAAGTTACATTTGAGTAGTTCCAAAATTGCACCAACATTAAATTCAAAACACAATTTGAATGAAAACGTACTTCTCAGCCAAAACATAAGATACGTGATTTGATTAGAAGCATTTCTCAACATGAGGAGTTAATTTTAAAACATAATTGTACAGCAGATTTGTATGTTCCTGTTCTCATAATATATGCAGGGGGAAAAACCATTTTAATAGGACTAGCAACATTTCTTAGAGCTCAATTCTAACCTTTACACACACACACACACACACACACACACACACACACACACACACACACGTCGCTGCAGGGGGCGGAGCTCTAAGTTCCGCCGCGGTCCGAGCCTCGGTTACATGGAGGAACGAAGCGCCCCGCCCCTGCGCCTTCCGAACCAGTCAAAGCAGTGAAAACAACGTGCAGGGAGTCGCTTGCGTGGCGCCGCTTTAGCTTTGCCTTGGACTGCCCTCATCAGAAGTGACTGAGCCGCGACGAGGGCAGTTGAAGGCAAGGCTAAATGCGGCGCCGCGCAAGCGCACCACGCCGCTCAAAGCTTTGTCCTCAGAAGGGCCGAACATCTTTGTTCGGCCCTTCTGAGGGCAAAGCTTCGAGCAGCGCCCTTGCACGGCGCCACTTCAGCCTTGCCTTCGACTGCCCTCGTCAGAAGCAGCCGAACCACGACGAGGGGAGGCCAAGGCAAGGCTAAAGCGGCGCATGCGCGCCACGCCGCTTGAAGCCTTGTCCTCAGAAGGGCCCTTTGTCTTTGTTCAGCCCTTCTGAGGGCAAGGCTTTCAAGAGGCGTGGTGCGCATGCGTCGCTTTAGCCTTGCCTTGGCCTGCCCTCGTCAGAAACGGTGCCGAACTCAAAGCAGCAACAAACTTAAGCAGCAGGTAAGAAGCGGTTAGTATCGGGGGTGGGTGGGCTTTCTTTCGGCGGGGATGTGTGTGACGCGGCCAGCGGGGGGGGTGACGCGGGCGGGACTATAGTCCCCCCATCCAGCCCCCCAGCAGTTTGAGGGGCAGTGAACTGGCCCTCGGCTGAAAACGTTTGAGGACCCCTGTTCTAGGCTGACAAGACGACATGGCCCAGCAGTTTCAGCACCCAACTGGGCTTTAGATCTGTGGATCTATCACCTGGGCTGCCAGTAGGGTGATGTCCTTGAACCAATTGCTGCTGATGGCCTCGGAGTCTATTCAACAGGCTCCTACTCCCCAGGTCCTCATTATTCACTTTGATGAAAATGACCTATGTCAGAAGATGGGCAGTGCTGCTGCAGCCTCACCACCAGAGGCCGCTGCCCCTGTAAGCCAGTGGTGGAGGTGGAATGTGGGTGTGGAGTGGGAGGGACATGGGAGTGTCTGGGAGGAGAGGGGCAGAACGGTGGACAGAACGGGGCAGATATTGACGGCAGCAATTTACGCCAATATCCTTGTCCCGGTTTTCCTCTGATCCCTCTCCCTTACTCTCTAGGACCTGAGCTAGGACTCATTGGGCTTACCCTTACCTGGAGGTGACCTCCATGAATGCCCCCCTGCAGGATGCAGCCCATTCGGTGGGGAGAATTTAGTTAGGATTGGGCTACCCAAGGCAACTCAGGTTGGAACCAGGGTGGTTTTGCCTAAAGGGGCCTGGACAGGTTAGCTGTCTCCTCCAGGGTAAGTTTTTGCACGTGTGTGTGTGTGTGTGTGTGTGTGTGTGTGTGTGTGTGGTGTACAGGACTGGAACCACCGCAGTTATTAATTGATTGTTCGTTATAAATCAATAAACATGGCTTGATTCTATTCCAAGTCACTTTGTCTAATGTGTTATCTGCTGGTGGGGTACCTAAGCAATGTGTATTTTTCACAGACCGTATGACACGCTTTTAAGAATAATTTGTTCAGGCTAAAAGCAGAATGTTGCCTTACCGCGACTAAGGAAATGCAACTTACACACTTGATATGTTAGCCCTGCGCATATGTAGCTATCAATACCGTATTAAAACAAAGTGCATCTAGCTGTCATATTAGAGGGAAAGAGCAACTGCTTCTCTTGCAGGCGGCCCTTCTGAAAGGTTTGCAATGGATGAGCATAGCTGGCATTATTCATAGGATGCTGCACCAGCAAGTTTGTATTTAATAAGAGAAAATTGAATTTGTCAGATTTGCCAATAAAGGAAAGCCGCATATTTGCTCATATTCAAGCCAGTAGCAATACTGTTGATTGGGCTGGCAGATGGTGGCAGAAAAGCTAATTGGGACTCAATCAAACAAAATAACTGACTTTCCAAAGGAATACTCAACAGTTATTGATCCGTCCCTGCGTGGTCAATACGGTGAGAGGCACCTGCAGCCACTCACGGCCTCAGGACGACTTCAAGCATTTGATACAGTATAAGATTGGGGCCCTCCAATATAATTTCCTGCAAGGAGTCAAGGCTAAGGGAACATTTTGTAGTACACTGAACAAACACTGCAATTGCATTTTTCCCTTGCTCCTTGCTACTTGCAGCCCTGATTTTAACGTTCTCTTTGGGTTTTTTTTCTTCCTCCTGTAGCTTGTAACAAGATTCACTTGTAACAAGATGTCACTCTGAGACATTTTGGCATGTGTTTTGCTTAAACTTGTTTCCTGTTGTACAAGCACCAGGATGATCAGTTTTAGCTTTTAGCCTGCAATATTATAAATCTGCATACTGTCATCAAGAGCACAAGCCTCTGCATGTCTACTCAGAAGTAAATCCCCTTGTGTAAGTAAGTAAGAAGTAAGGCTTACTCCTGGGAAAGAGTGCATAGGATTGCAGCCCAAAGCTGATAGACAGGTTACACATATAATAAGTCGTAGCATTTGCTTTAGAAATAGTAGTGAACTTGAAGAGAACTAAATCTGCCTAAAGTATCCCCACCCATCAGGAGGTAAGACTGATTTTTCACCTCCGAGAAGCCCTAGAAATTGCAACTATATTAGTGTTGTAGAAATATGACTCTGTCTGTATGGTATATTAAATGTCATAACAACTGGAACATGAAGCATGCATAGGGCTGTAAGCTAAGCCTCCCACAATCCACTGACCTTTCTTCCTGTATACTGTGTGTGTATTGGAACAATTTTTACAGCATCATAAGAGCATCATAATCAAACTCCTTGCTTGGGGAGTTTGCAGGAAATCCAGAGTACAACTTTCCCAGCAGGGGGGTGCCCAGACTCTGCTTCAAGACCTCCAGGGAAGGAGAATGCACCTAGACCCAAAGTATGGTCATTGATTTTATTGTTTAATTTATTTATTTTATTTAAAACATTTATACCCCGCCTTTTCCTATGCCGAAGGCATATGCCCAAGGCGGCTTACAACAGAAATTAAAATACATAATTTAAAATTGCTCTTACGTTTATGCATTTTCTCCTAACACTCACGTAAATCTGCCCTCCTGTAACTTAGGGCCCAATCCTTTGGGCACCTTCCACTGACAGAACTAGAGTTCCATCGGTGAAAGGCCCTCTCCTATGGTGCTGCACATGCAGCGTTGATGCACGCAACGGAGTTGCCAGCACGAATGGCTGTTGACCACACGTATGCACCATGGGATGGGAGCACCCAGCCACCCCTAGAGGAGTTATGTTGGTGGTGGGGGTGGACAGGGGGTGATAGGGCATTTTGAGGGAGGAACTGCAGACGTGCCAGGAAAGGAGGGGATGGATCCAGTGGTAGTAGTGCACACCAGTTCTTATCCCCCATTTTTCTGCCCACCCTGTCCCCCAGTGGCGGAACGTTGACTGCCGTCCCCCAGTGCCGGGAGTGACGTAATGGCTGCAACCGTTATGGATAATACCGAGGTGCAGGGCAGGTGGGTGGGCAGGCCAAACTTGCCACTGCCGCTCCTCACTCGTGCCGACGAATGGCGCAGTTTGCACTGCCGCTGCCCACCGTGACACTTCGTGCCCTCCTGCTACCCAGGGTCCGATCCCGCCACCTGGGGGCCCACCACCTCACCGTCCCCCCCAACGATGCCTCTGCTGCCCCCTGGCTGTCATTGGACTTACACCTGCTATATAATTGGTGTAGGTCTGAAGAAATCCAGAGGCCATCAGGGGCCTATGCAGAGGTAAGGGAAAATAATCAGGAGGTAAGGTCTCCTGATTACCTCCCCCCCCCCATAGCATGCAGCAGTCACCTCCATGGTGATCTACCTGCAGGGGATAGGACTGGGCAGTTTGATTTAGTTCTGAAACCACAGAGAACAAGTCTTTGTCCTCTTCTGAGATAGACCTTCAGGTATGAAGACGGCTAACATGTCTTCCACCCCAAGTCTTCTCCAAGCTAAATATATGGGCAGCCCAATTCTAACTAAATTCCCCTGCTTCTATGCAGCAGTGCCTGCATAGTTTTAGCAGACTGGAGGTCTCCTCAGGGTAAGGGGACATTTGTCCCCTTGCCCCAGGAAAAGCTGCAGCCGCTGCTATGTGGCAATTGAAACCTATGTGAGCTAAATAGCTGGTGCAATTCCGTGTTGCCCTGTGTTGACGGATCAGGTCTGGGAAGAGGGATAAGATATGGAGCAAGCTGTCACCACCAATCCTGCCCCCCACCCAATCCACCCGCCACCCGCCACCCACCCCCATTGCCACCCTCCTCCACCCCATTTTATTTGTGTCAGACTTGTTGGGTTATATTGTTGAATGCCCCATTGACTGTCCATCACATTATTCTAAAACTTGAATTTTTGCTCTTCCTCCACATTTTAGCACAAGTTGCAGTGGTCCATGCCTATGGATCATACAGACAGAATGAAATCTGGAATTTGCATGGAAATATTGTAGTCACATTAGTACTTCGTTTCTTAAATTGAAACATAAAAAAGCAAGGGCATACTTCTATTTTCAACAAGGCAACAAGGAAATAAGGCATTAAAGATCAATTGTACAAGTTATAGGTCAGACTGTGTAATATAAGTGATCCCATATGCAAACTATTGTTTTGAAATACGATAGTTGAAAAGAGAATGTGCTGATGAACCCTCCACTCGACTGCTAATAAAGGGAATGCGTCCTGCATAGGGGAATAAAGCATGCTGTGTAGGATGGAAGATTGTAGCCTTAAACAGCAAACCATTTTAAATATCCTGGTATAGTTCACAGTCACTCACCATGAATAAAAGTATACAGAGAATTTCTCAGAAATTCATAGAACATGCAGTTCAAACAAACTGAAGATAATATAGCTCAGGAAGGTCCCTGTTGTCAAGGGCTTTGCGCTCAGATGTGGAGACAGAGATAGTCTACCTGACATTTCGTCAGCCTTCCTCAGTGTAAGCGACAAAGAAAAATATCTATTCCCAGAGTAGTTCACAGACAAACTTTGTATTTTTTTTATTAACGTAATCCCTGCATGCCTATGACTGTGTGAAGACATGCAAGGCTCTAGACAAGAAAACATAAAAATCACATCTTTCTGGGGTTCTTTCCCCCCGCTTTGCTTCATAGAAGGAGGTAAATGTCAAAAAATCTCTTTAATTTTATATTCTAACGTGGAATGGAATATGGGCAAACACAAACTATGTTACTTATCTATAATAGGAGATTTTTTAAGATAGCTTTCCATTTCCCTGAGGGTAACATTGAACAATATATAATGATCCAGACATGTTAGACAGTCAAAACTTTGTTCATTCATCACTATGCTCTGCTGAAAGGAGAAAAAAATGTTAAGAAAGAAAATGGTAAAGTTATAAAATATATATTATTTTCAATAGTGGTGATAGAATGGAGTCTTAAATTGGAAGGGAGGAGGTCAGACACTCCTGGCAGCCAACCCCTTATTCAGTGGTTCCCAAACTGGGAGGCGGGGTTCCCAGGGGAGTTGCAGAAACCAACCAGGGGAGCCGCGGAGTGTGACGGAATCTTCTCGGAAAACAGTGCAATGCCAATTGGCAGGCATACATAATGTAATGGGGAGCCACGGCCAATGGTCGCCAATGGTCAAGGGATCCGCAGGTCAAAAACATTTGGGAAACACTGCCCTAGATCCAATTAGGCTTAGACTCAGACTTTTCCCAGAGTCCCAGCTTGATTGTAAATGGATAAATCCATCCCTACTGAAGTGTATGAAAACCTTTCTTAGGAACAAACTACCGTATTTCTTCGAGTCTAAGGCGCCATCGATTCTAAGGTGCACCTTTACTTTCAGTACCACCAGCAGGGGGAAAAAAATCCATCGATTGTAAGACTCACCTCCCTTCATTGAATCTACCCGCTCAGCACCAACTCTCCCCAGCATGTCTCCTGCAGCTGAGTGCACTGCCTTTGCATAGCATTTCTGGCCCCATCAGAAAGTGCCATTTCCTTCGTTACCTGGGCTTGGGGGAGCTTCAGGGAGGCCTGCGCAACCCTCTGCAGGCCTCTCTGATCTTCAGTTCAGCGAAAAACAGCAATTTTGGGGCATTTCTGGTTTTTGCGAAAACCGGAAATGGCTGAAAATCACCGGTTTTTGCCGAACTGAAGATCAGGGAGGCCTGCAGAGGGTCGCGCAGGTCTCCCTGAAGCTCCCCCAAGCCCCAGTAAGTAAGAAGATAGCATTTTGGGGTGCTTTTTGGAGACCTTCGATTCTAAGACGCACCCCATTTTTTGAAATGCTTAATTGGGAAAAAACATGCGTCTTAGAATTGAAGAAATACAGTACGTACTATAATGTATGCGTTAAATTGACCAAGATATTTTCTTTTTTTACATGGGAAAAAAATCATGAAAAACACATGTTTTACGTGGGTCATCTGAAATGGGGCAAAATCATTGTGGGGTAAGACCTTTAGCACTTTGTTCTACTTGTAGTTTTCCAATCACACACACACACACACACACACACACACACACAGAGAGAGAGAGAGAGAGAGAGAGAGAGAGAGAGAGAGAGAGAGAGAGAGAGAGAGAGAGAGAGAGGGGAGGCATGCTACTTTAATTAGAAAAAAAGAATCTTCCTGGGATGCACGTCGCATCTCGGGAGCTTTACCCTGCCCCCGCGCGAGGTGCGCCCTGCAATGCTTGGAGGCCCGGCCCTCTGATTGGCTGGGCAGGTCACGTGGGTCAGCAGCGGCTGAGGGAACGTGGCAGTGTTAATTCAGCCTCCTCAGTCGCTGCCTGGGAAGCAACACCCTCCCGCCCACCCTGGACATAGTCTGGGACTAGCCGGTCGCCCTTTGGGGGCCAGGTAGGAATTTTTGGCCACCAATAGATTGGCATGTGTTTGGTGGTCTTTTCGCCTACCTCAGACTGTGCTTCGGGGACAGGGTCGTTAGCTAGTGGGTCACCTGGCAGGCAGGTGGCGTGCGGGAATGGGCAGGTAGTATGATAGGACCTCGGCGTGCATCCTGAGCTCGGCAAGGTCAGGAGGTGAGCCAGGACCGCTCATAACGACACTTAACCGGGTCGGTGAGGCTGGCTGGCAAGCCACCTGGCTGGAGCAGGGATGGACCATCAATGGCGTAGCTAGTATGGGCACCTGAACTGCTCTGCTGTCTCGACCCTTATGGGTTGGCCATGATAGGCTCCCTCGGGCAGTGACCGAGGGGCCCTGGAGCCAGGGTGTTTACGCCAGATAAGCCGGGGGAGTTAAACGGCTAGTGCTGTTTTCCCCAACCAGTGCCCGCACGCCTTGGGGGGTGGAAAGTTACCCCTAGTAATTTGTTGCCTTTGCAGGTCTTCTGTTATTTCAATAAAGTGACCATCTCTCCAACGTGCATTGTCTGGCGTACTTATTGGGTGTGTGTGTGTAAGGGTAAATTGAAGTTTTATGGATCAAGATTGGAACCATGGTAGGGGAAAAGTGATAAAGACTCCCTACTCCCTAAACATGATTTTTTCTTGTTTCAGGCACTCCTCCAGCACTAGTGTGTGTGTGTGTGTGTGTGTGTGTGTGTGTGTGTGTGTGTGTGTGTGTGTGTGTGTGTGTGTGTGTGTGTGAGAGAGAGACAGAGAGAGAGAGAATGTAGAACTAAATAATAACACATAATAGTTGGTAGCCCCATATGCGTGCCAGAGGAGTGCTGAACCCCTGACAGAGCAGATACGTTGGCAGAGGGGTTGTTTTGGGGGAGGATTGAGGTAGGAATTGGGCTGAGTCAGGGGCAGCTGGAGGCAGATAGCAGTGGTGCTGATATCCTATGCCCTCGGCCTGGGCTCAACACGTTCCCTTAGCCTTAGGCCCACTCGGATTTATGCCAGACAGCAGCGGAGTAGGTAAGTAAAAATGCTTTCTGGCATATTTTGCAGCACCTTAGATTGGCGGAGCAATTGCTCCACTGGTCTAATTGCTAGCAGTTAATGCTATTTATTTCCCTTAGTGCTTCCTGTGCCATGAATTCAGTGATATACAGTAGTTCAACAATTCAGTATGAAGCAAAGTCAAATAATAGGTTGGCACTTTCCAAAATTCAAATTACTCCACTTTTTTAAAAGAGAGACACTCCATTTGCCTCTCTCTTAGTTGGTGGAACCTCGTCTATCTGCCATGATTCTTGAAAGATTGTTGGTAGTAGTTATCTATTTTTATCAAGTTTCTTAGCAGACTATCAGACTTTCAGGATCTGTTAACTTGGTTTTCTTCAAAATAGACAAATACTCTTTGATCATCCTTTTTCCCACCCAGATGTTTGCTACTCTTTCAGTTTCCACATTCTGCTGATTACTTGTTTGTGACTTGATTTTCTTGAGAAAATCGAAGACAACTAGTTGCTGAGCAGTTGAGCTTTTCTCATATCATCAGTTTAAAAGCTCACTTTCCTTACTGATCAATGGACTCGCAGTTCCCTAAATCTTTAAGAGGCAGTTTCCATGAATTGACAAATGAAGGGGACCTATTTAATACGAGTTCATAATCTCTAGGAACACTAATAGGAGTAGCATGTGAATCTCAGTGACAGCACGTAAGGTCTGAAATATAGTTGGACTTGACAAATCATTTAATTAAATTAGGAGTAGTAGTCATGTAAATTCAGAAAAGCGTAACATGCACTGATAAATCTTGTTGAGGAGTGAGAGAATGCATAATGTGGGACAATTGTCATATTATTGTATTATGCAATCCTATTGCAGATTGTATGATGTACATTTTTATGTAATTTCATCCTGGGAATTTATGGATTGTATTGTGCAGGCCTGACGATGTTTGGTATATCTTGTTTACATGCTGTCTTTTCCTCCTGAATGGAGGACTTGGGAGGAAAATAGCATCTCAGTTACAAAACCAGAGTCTTTTGCATAGTGTGTGTGTAGATCCACTGTTTTTGGCAGAATGAAATGGCAAAATCTAGATCTGCTGTGCAAGGCAGCTCCACAGGTGGGGCCTGGTGGGACATGTGCCAGGGTTCCACACCCACACAAGGGCCCACATCAATTTTCCAGTTTGCAAACATCCAATTTGCCACAATTTTCCCTGTGGCAATGAGGGTCTGCTGCTGTTTTGCTCCTCATCGCTGCCAGGTAAGCTAGGGCTCATGGAAGTGCTTTCCACACAACTGTGGGAGAGCATTGGTAGCAGTGAACCATCTTCATTGTCTCCCAGTGCCATTTTATACTTCCCAGATGTCCTGCCCACTAACACTGGAAACCATTAAATATTGCCAGGAGGAGAAAGAGGATAGTGCTGCTATCTGCTGCCCACTAATTCCCAGTAAGTATTCCCATTAGGTGTCTAACCAGAAAAACTAGACAAGAACTAGGCAATGGATAAATGACAGTCCTCCTTCTCCACCACCATCCCTCTTCTTTCCTTTTGTTGTCTTCCTTGTATCAGCTTCCAAATTTTAAGCCCATCGGAGCAAGGATCTGCTTTTTCAATCTATGTAAAAGCACCATGTACATTGATGGAATTATTATTATTATTCTTGTTCTTGTTCTTGTTGTTCAGTCGTTAAGTCGTGCCCGACCCTTCGTGATCCCATGAACCATATTCCACCAGTCCTTCCTGTCCTCCACTATCTTCCTGAGTTCGCTCATTTTCATGTTTGTTGCATCAGTGATGCTGTCTAACCATCTCATCCTTTGCCTTCCCGTTCTCCTTTTGCCTTCAATCTTCCCCAGCATCAGAGTCTTCTCCAGAAAGTCCTCTCTTCATATTAGGTGGCCAAAATATTTGAGTTTCAGCCTCAGTACCTGTCCTTCCAGGGAACAGTCAGGGTTGATTTCATTTAGGATTGACTGATTTGATCTCCTAGCAGTCCAAGGGACTCTCAGGAGTCTTCTCCAGCACCACAGTTCAAAAGCATCTATTCTTCGGCGCTCAGCCTTCCTTATGGTCCAACTCTCGCAACCATACATTGCTACTGGGAACACCATCACCCTGACTATACAAACTTTTGTTGGCATTGTGATATCTCTGCTTTTTATTATGCTATCTAGGTTTGCCATAGCTTTCCTTCCAAGGAGTAAGCATCTTTTAATTTCATGGCTGCTGTCTCCGTCTGCAGTGATCTTGGAACCCAAAAAAGTAAAATCTGTTACTGCTTCCATTTCTGCCCCTTCTATTTGCCAGGAATAGATGGGACCAGATGCCATGATCTTAGTTTTATTAATGTTGAGTTTCAAGCCAACTTTTGCACTCTCCTCTTTCACCCTCATCAAGAGGCTCTTTAGTTCTTCTTCACTTTCTGCCATTAGGGTGGTATCGTCTGCATATCTGAGGTTGTTGATATTTCTCCCGGCAATCTTGATTCCGGCTTGCGATTCATTCAGCCCTGCATTTCTCATAATAATTAACAGCGCAATCCTCTATACATTTTAGACTGGCAGAGCGCTGCTCCACTGATCTTGGGTGTAGCAAACATGCTGTAAGGCATATTTGCATCAATTGGCGAGGAGGCCGCACAGGCGAAAAGGTCTCCCTGCCCCAGATCCTTTAGAGCAACCACCGGGGAAGGTAGCGTCCCCGCTGGGTGGGTAGAGGGGAGGGCGGAGGGCAGAATGGGGTGGAACAGGGGGTTGGGATTGGTCGGGCCAGGCCTGGGAAGTAGGAGGGATCATCGGTGAAGCCTACGCTGAAATTCTATCCCATTATTATTTTAGTTCTTTAAAGAGACAGTACATATTTGTGGGATTTAAGTTTTGACTATACGTGATTTTGGCGTTATGTGCCAACCTCAGAACATAAACCTCGCGTAAGATGCAGGCTGATGGTATTACTAATCTTGAATGTCTATTTCTAATGAGTTTGTTATAATACATATAGGTATTTATTTGGATAGTACATTTATTTTTTGTAGCCTGTTATAGGAAGAGGAGAGTCTCAAGATACAATTTAGTTATTTATTTCATTTATATCCTGCCTTTCATCTATCATGGAGCTTAATGTAAGCATACTTATATGTACCTACCAGGCAACCTCCTATTCAGTCACTGATCAGACCCAGACCTGCTTAGCATTGGCAAAATTGTTGGATCATGTGCATGTGTGTGCATCATGAGGGCCCATGCATGTGATCTGCAGTTATTTGTTCAAATATGCCGGTTTAATAAAAATATAACATTAATCTGTTCAACTGAGAGTTGATCAATAACATGTGCAACCTATTATTCAGTTTGACATAAGCCTTGAGTAGTCTGTCAGCAGAAGGTTATAGTCTGAAACATAATTAAAATAAGATAAAAATTGATTACATATATAGGCCTTGAAAAATTCAAAGACATCTTCGATCATGAAATGCCAAAGGATTTAATTTATCAGATCATATCACTTGAAAGATATGTTTGATAAGGCATATCCCATTCTCTTCCATTGGGACTATATTATTATGTTTCATCTTAAAAACTGTAGCTTTCATTGTCAAAGCATATATTTCTAATATATAGGTCAACATAAAAAGTGTATATATGGTATTTTTATTCCCAAAGCAAAAGCCTCTTGTTATAAAAAGTTACATTCCTGAGAATATGATCCTGCAAGAATGTAAGTGCTGAACCCAATCCATTGTTATGGCTATCACATCCCTAGTACAGAACTTTAATCTGGGTGCCTGCCACCCCTAGATTATTACAGAAACCAATTGTTATTGCCTGTATAAGACAAACAATAGGGGGGGGGGGGAGAGTCACTTGTCTGACACCTGGGTCTGGTCTGAAAGGGGTCTGGATTGGGTCCCTTATGCCTGGCTGACTCTGGTGGCTCAACAACAACACCATCCATCTATGCTATGTTTTGGATGCCCTGGTGTGACATTCATTACTTTCCTCCATGCCTCTCTTCATTTCATAGTATTGGCCAAGGAGGGAAACTGGAGGACTCTATTCCTAGCAATCAGCGCTGCAGCTGGGATTGAGGTCTCCATGCCCTGGTTGAAAATAATGTCATCTCCGTTGATCAGGGCTTAAGGGCTCTACTTGGAAATCAGATGAGCTTGCTGGATGTAAACACGCATCTAGGCTGGTATCCAAAAGCATCTAGTTTCAGTGATGTAGTCTTGAGTCTATTGACTCTGACTCGACTCTGACTCAAGTTGCGTCAATGACTTGACTCGGACTTGACTCGGCGATTGTAAAAGACCCGAAAGACTTGACTCGAGACTTGGAGCCTTTTATGACAAGTCCAATTTTATTCAGGTTTAAACCCATTTTCCCCATTAAATAGATAGGGACTTGCAACCAAAGACTCGGGACTTGGGGGCAAAGACTTGGGACTTGATTCGAGACTTGGAGTCAGAGACTTGACCCACATCCCTGTCTAGTTTGCTTTTTCTAGAATCGATTATTTCAGGAACATAAAGGGGTAGAGAATGGAACAGTTTAAAACACAAAAACAAAACTTAACTAACCCTTTTCAAATGTAAGTCTTGTTGCATCACAACAAACCCCATGGAAGGATCAGCTCACACACTTCAGACCACAGTGTGCAAAAGAAGACTATAAATTGCGGGGCTGATTTAACTTTTACAGCTCAATCTTGTGCCTGTTTACTCAGAATTATTAGGACCTGCTGAGTTCAGTGGAACATTCTCAGTTAATTGTCCATAGGATTGAAGCCTTTGTGATGATCCAAGAATGACTAATGGCCAGATATGCTAATAATCATATAATTTTAATGAAAAATAATTGGCTCTGATTTTCCTTTGGTTTTCTCTTATTTTTACACAACTGTTGTCTAACAGAACTTAGTACTTGGGGGGAAAATGACCTGAATAATAATAGAACCGAGAATCTTTTCCCCATCATTAATCAAAGTTCCAGTTTTTCTATATAATAATAACTGAAGGGAAGTTAAAAAGTCAGGAACTGAATAATATTTAAAATATTTTAATGTGATCACAAGTTCTTTCTGTAGTAGAAGAAAAGTATGCATACCGGTAATCTGACCTTTCTGAAGTATAAGCAAATTGGATTTTTTTCAGCAGCAGACTCCATCTCCCAGCATTCTGCAAGCAGAAAATATACATTGTGCAAAGTTTCATAAATGAAGCAGAACTAGTAAATGTGTTACAGTTGCTTGATTATCTTTATCCATTTATATTCTACAGAGTGATACCCATATGTGGAACTGGAGACTATATGGGTGATTATGCACAAATTATGGCATGTACTCAGCCAAAATGTTCAGACCTGTTAAGGTTCAGTGTTAAAATTGGGTTAAAGTTGCCATTTCTTCCAGATTCTGCATTTTATCAATACTATCCATACTTGAGAGGGTCTTTCAGCTTATTGAAGAGACTTTAATGCTGTGTTTCGGGCAGCATGATTCTGCATAAAGATATGTGGCTGGCCTAAAGGACCAGCCTTCGTATCCATCGTCCTTTCCGGGCCGCGTAGGTGCAGCCCAGGAACACCTTGGGAGAAGGGGACGTTCTGAGGAGGCCTACTGGGGCCTCTGGGACTTACACTGGGGGAAGGAGACCCCAAGGTGAGTCCCAGCTGTGCCAGTGTGGGCTGCACAGGATGCAGCGTTCGTCCATTTAGGATTTCACTGCCCATCTCACATTATTCCTGATCATCCCCCAAACCTCAGGATCAGGTTTTTGGGGAGTATTGGGGGCTGTACCCTAAAGGAGTGGGGTGGGAAAGCCATGTTCTATGAGAAGAAAAATTCTCCCTGGATTCAAGCGTGGAACATAATGCTAAAAAAAAATAGTTTGGAGTCTGAAAAACATACTGTTCAGCTCTTTAGAATTGTCTGAAGGTACTGACAAACATGTGGTGGGGTGATCTTGCAGGAAATTAAAATTTGGATTTTTAAAAGGCTTTTTTGAACCTGCTAAGCTGTTCTCAGTATTCTATTATTTGGTCTTCCTTAGCAGGTATCCCCCCCCCCGCGCACACACAACACACACACCCCTGGCCGACCCATCCATGATGCCAACTGAAGCAGGCAGCAGATTGGGGGTGCCCATCTCTGTCTTCCAACTTGACTCCACTGCTCCACCTTCTCCTTTCACTCTCTAGATTGGAAAAGGAATCCAGAGGGGGACAGAGAAGAAGAGGAAATGTGGAAGAGAGGAAAGTGCTGAGCTAGAGTATAGGAGAGAGTGGAAGCAGCAGAGGCGGGCACATAATGGGGCAAGGGGCATGCTGCCTCAGGCACCAAGAGGTCTTGGGCCAACCCTGCTGCATGCATACCAGATTTGAACTCCTAGGTTATAGGCTCTTATCAGAAGGCAATGGAAGGGACACAGTAATTGTTCTGAATTAAATATGAGAATCAGGACTAGACACATGAGTTATGCTAAGATACCATGTTGAGTTTTCTCAACAATATTACCTCAAGTTAAATATTAGCTTTGCTAGGATACCTGTGTGAATCCAAGTAATTAGTATGTCCTCCTAACAAAGGACAGGAATAACTGATCAGAGTTCCAATTTCTTTCGTTTTTAGCTACTATCCTATGACCAGGCTGCAATGGTAGAACTAAGGCTACCATCCTATGCATACTTTCCTGGGGGCAAGTCCCATTGAATACAGTGGAACTTACTTCTGAGTAGACGTACATAGGCGTGTGCTGCTAGTCTATCTCTGGTAGTTGTTGTTTTTTATTTACTTGTGCACCCCCCCCCCCAATAAGCACACTAGACAAAGGCTTGGGTTAAAGGGCCACTTTATTAATTTTAATAAAAACAAGATAGACTGCAGCAGGGACTGGAGGTTTTATTAAACTGAAACTTTATTGAATCTTAACTTTAAACCGCCCCCAAGCGTGCGGGTTCTAGGTTGGGGGGAAATGGCCCTAGCCGTTTACCTCCCCCAGATATAAATGGGCATCACATCCTGGCTCAATCCTCGCTTGGTCACTAACCAAACCAGTCTATCACTGCCAACCCCAAAGGATTGAGGCAGCTGGACAGCGCAGACCCACCCCAGGTAAGCCTAAAGGTGGTATTTGCTTTTCCAGCCCTGAGGTTCCGGCATCGTGTGAGCGGTTCTGGTTCGCCCCATGGCTCCCTGGCTACCCCCCACCCCGCACGCTACCTAGCTAAAGTGACCAATGGTGTAACCTAATTATATTACCCCCTACAAACCACAGTTTGGGTTAGGCGAAAAACCCACAGCCAAAAGCCAATCAGGCTGTGAGAAAAAAATCCTACCCGGTCCCCAAGGGGCAGCCAGCTAATCTCAGACTGAAAGTAGGGTGGGCGGGCTGGGTTTCCGTCTTCGGGATGCGACTGAGGAGAGCTGAACAGAGCGTCAGCTCCGAGCCTTCTTAGTCCTGCCCCCTTGACCCAACAGCCAATCGGCTGTCGAGTAGCTCCAGCCTTTGGCCCAGCGAGTTGGGGCAGAGGAAATCAATCAGCGCTGGCCCTCCGAGGGTGGGGGCCAGCACTTTTCCCTCTAATTCCACATTTGCATTAGGCCAGTCATCAAACTGTTTTGCATCTTGTAATAGCGTATCGTTTTCTTTCTTTGATTTTTGTACACATAGAAAACATAGCCCTGTCACCAACACATAAGACAAACAAATAACTGTAGCATAGAACCAGCAGGAATAATAATTATTATGCTTCTGAGGGTGCCTTCATTGAGACCTGCTCAAAGAGAGAAGTGCATCTTTCCACACATTTTCTCCATAGTGCTGGTAAAGAAGAATTCTCGCTTGCAGCTTTCTCCCCAGTAATGGCAGTCCCCTGCCTCACCCTGTCATATTTTGTCAATAACAATAATACCATTAGCTTAGTGTGTATGAGATGAGTCTGCCTGACTGAGATGATCACAGAGCAAGACAGCAAGTGAGGGCAATCAATGTCTCCGAGGCCGCCAATGTCCTCCCCCTGACATCATTCTAGGACACTTGGGTGACTCCTGGTGCTCTAGAAGGTAGCAGCAACAGATGTGAAATGACCTTTGGTGTTTTAGAAAAAAAACTGCAGCAAAAAATGCAACAGATGACCACAAAACAAATTTATTCCTTGAAGCTTATGGTGAACTTTTCAAAGATGATTTATATACAGGTATTTCAAACTAGAATTGCTAACATGGATATATTTGGAGAGAAAACTGAGTTTGAGAAAATTCACCAACAACATTCAGTGAAAGTATAGAATTGAATTCAAAGAAGTTCATCAGTATTTCTAATCAAGCCAGAACTGTAAGATAGTATAGAGAAGCGTATATATGAATTACATAGAGATTGCCATGTTCCTTTTCCAAAGAACATTTTTTTGCATAAGTTCCAAATATTTAATGAGAATTTCTACTTTTTATACTATTATGATTTTGTTCTTCATTCAGCATTATTGAAGAATATTATATATAGTCCATTGGCGGGGGGGGGGGGAGAGATATGATTGGGCTACCTTGTGTCATTTACAATACAATCCTATGCAAGTCGGATGACAGTCTCACTGTGCTCAATGGGGCTTACTCCCTAGTAAGTGTTTTTTGGATTGCAGTCCTAGATAGTGAATTCCTATACTTGAAATGGAGCATGGTAAAGGGCAACCCCTTCGCCTTCAATTAAGAGTCAATATTCATTAATACCCAACAAATCTAATTAAATTTTATTTTAAAAGTAGATACTGACACAAACTATTTGGGGGAGGCTGTTAATGGCATATCAGACTTTGTTTGGAGTAACACTGTATCAGTAGCCAATTGTCCTATCTTATAGTTGGTATCTGTAATATGGACACCTGCCATCTCCAATGGTTTACACTGAACAACTCCATAAAACAAAAAAAGAGGAAGAAATAAATCACACAATCCTGTCCTCCTGCATGCACTGTCGCAAATGTGCCATAAAGCACATTGCAAAAACGCAGCATGAAGCAGCGCCAGCGGGCAGGGGGTAGACAGATTGGTCCCAGGAGAGTGGTAGGATCAGCAGCGTTGGTGCTTCCCATATTCTATCCCCCTTCCCAGGCCTGATCTGCCGATATGGGGCAACACAGACGTGCGCCAGTTATTTAGCTCACAGAAGTCCAAGTTGCCCCATAGCGGTGGCTGGGGCTTTCCCCAGGGCAACCCTGAGGAGACCTCCAGCTTGCTAAACTTCCCTGAGAGATACAAAGTAGCCCGTGCCGGCACCACTGCATCAGCACAGGGCAGTTTAGTTAGAATTGGGTTGCCTGAAAAATGACACCCATGGGCAAGTGCAGCACATTCAAGATTGGCATGGATCATTTATTTTACTTGCTCTCATCCTATCTATAAAAACACTCATAGGGAAAACATCTCTAGGGGAAGAGGCAGTTATTGTATCTCATGCATTCCACCTTCCTCCTAATGCCTATTATCATGAAGCCCATATAGAGTTTACTCTTACTTAGGCTACAGTCAAATACACACTTACCTGGGAATACATTTCATTAAGCTCAGTGGGGCTTACTTCTGAGCAGACATGCATAGGATTGCACTATGAGTAATATATTTTTTCTTTAAATGCTCAAATAGACAAATATATGAATATGAACAACATGTGCATAATACATGCTCGGTTTTTATTTATTTTGTTAACAAAAATCAATGTGGACAACCATATTGTTAAACAAAAAAACCATAACATGATTTCAGAGCGTCTTCCTATGGAAACTATGGAAACTCATAGGGGAGACCATGGCAATTTAAAGCTGTGGCAGTTCTGAGATCCATAGATCCAAGGGTATCTCTGATGAATAAGGCTGGGTGATGATAACCTCTGGGTAGTTAGCTGAAATCGACCTTTGTGGGGTAGGCCAGGTTGCTGAAGGTAGGCCAGGTTGCTGAAGTTTGAGTACAGTGGCCAGGGTCAGCCCAAGACCTCCTGACACCTGAGGTGGCATGCCAAATGCTGCACCCTTACCCCCCCCCCTTACCGGATGATGTACCAGCCGCTTCTTCTCCAATGTTCAGCACTCTTCTCCCCTCCACATTTCCGTTTCCTCTCTGTCCCCATCTTCCTTTCCCAAACCAGGCAGTGGAGGGAAGTCGGCCAACAGAAATGGGTACCCTGCACCAATTTGCTGGCTGAGGAGACTGCTTCAGTTGGCCTCATCATGGATGGACTGGCCCTACCAGTGGTGGTGTTGCCCACTCAGTTTATTCATTTTCCAACTGAACAGTTAGCAGATATCAGGGTCTGGGTGACAGCCCATTGGATTTTTCTTGCTCTTCAGAATCTATATCTGGCTCGCTACCTGAGACCTGAACAATGGCAAAGCAAACAATCTGTGTTTTACGTTTCTGGCAGTTTCAGGGTCTCTCAAGGCATCCAATTTCATGTTGGAGAGCCTGCTTTGAGACAGACAGACAGACAGACAGACAGACAGACAGACAGACAGACAGACAGACAGACAGACAGACAGACAGACTTCCCAGAGAATATCAGCAAGATTTATTTTTAAGTGAGTTATAAAAAAAAATATGAAATCCATTTGCTATGACACTTTAAAACCAAACTGAGAAAAAAAAAACAGGTTTCAAAGAAACAGGTAAACGGACAGAAACTACCAGAAGCATCTTAACATGTTTTAAAGTGATGGTTGTATGCAAATTCAGATGTTTTCTTCAGAATTCTAGTTAATAATAAACACAGACTGAACCGCTGCATCAGAATATGAGGAAAAATAAAAATAAAACATTACAAATGGATTTTTACAAATCAGATAAGATTTTTTTTTTAAATGCTTATGCTGTTAAAATCATTCAAACAAAATGACAATATTTAACCAGATTTTGGCCAGGTTCTAAAGAACCATGTGTTCAGTAGAGAGTTTGGATGTATGCTTCTTGAACAGAAGTCAACTTCCCTATCATGCTATCTGCTAAGCTAACAGCCAAACCCTATGATCGGGCTGCATTGCCAAACAGGTTTTCTGGCAGTGTAGTCCAACCTATGACGTCACTAGCACCAAAGTGCTAGTTTTGACTTTTAAAGCCCTTAACGGCTCTTGTCCAGGGTATTTGAGGGACCGCCTCCTTCCTTATAATCCGACCCGTACTCTGAGGTCATCAGGGGGGGCCCTGTTAAACATGCCGCCATTGACGGAGGTGAGGAGGATGGCGGCGCGGAATAGGGCCTTCTCGGCTGTGGCGCCCCAGTTGTGGAATTCCCTCCCCCTGGAATTAAGAACGGCTCCCTCTTTAGAGACTTTTCGGCGGGGCCTTAAGACGTTTTTATTTAGGTTAGCTTTCGATGTCTGACATGGTGGCTTTTTAACAAATGGCTTTTAACAAATGTAAATACAGGTGACCCACTGGGGTTGTTTGTTTTAATTGTTTTAATTACGTGTTTTTAATTATTTTAATGTACATGTTTATTTTAATGTTGTAAGCTGCCTTGGTGCCCTCGCTGGGAGAAAGGCAGGATACAAATTCTTTAAATAAATAAATAAATAAATAAATTGTGGTGCCATATAGCACACGGAGGTAATAATTTTTACTTACCTCCCATTTGCCCTTGGTTCCCCCCACCACCACCACCATTGGATGCAGCACATGCCTTTTTAGCGCTGCTGCATTGGCGTTGGCAGCAGGGAATAGGATTGGGGCCTAAGGGAAGCTTCAAAAGTCACTTTTAGTATGGCAGGGAGTGTGTTGTTCAATGAGAGAAAAACGATATTATTGATTGCGATTAATAATTGACTGTATTCTGCAGCAGATCCTAACTCAACACAACTCCTCCCCCCTTTAGTGCAGGCACCTACCCTGGAGAAGACAGGCGCCCCTGTAGTTTCCCCCCCTGTGTGCTATTACCCTGGCTCAAACCCAGGATTGCCTTTCGATGACACCAGATTTTCCACACCAACCCCTTTGTCAAGGAATACAAATTGTTCCACTTACCCCGAGCCTGACAGCCTTTGAGATTAACTTTGTAATTCAAGCCCAAGGGGTCATCAGCCTGTATCCCTGAGCCAAACACTCTCTCTTGAGAACTGTTCTGGTTCCTCTCCTGCTTACCTTAGGGTGCTCACCAAATTCCTAATTCTACTCCTGTCCTACACTGTACCTGCCAGGTGTGGCCAACTCAGGGCCACTCAGAGGAATTTTACTCAGGGGTACACAGTTTCTTCTGGGCCCCTACCCTTAGGCTTACCAGATCTCCAACCGGGACAGAGGGACCTTTAGGAGCAGGAATGTGGGCAGGTGCAGCTTGTTAAAACCTAGAGCACAATCCTAGGCATGTCTACTCAGAAGCAAGACCCACTGAACACAATGGGGCTTGCTTCTGAGTAGACATTCCTAGGATTGTGCTCTAGGACTTAACAAGCTACACCTGCCCACATTCCTTCTCCTAAAGGTCTAGCACTCTGTCGGGTTGGAGATCTGGTAAGCCTACATGTGAATTTGACTCCTGGGCCCTCTTTTTTTTGCTCCAGGCCCCCTTTTTGATCCTGGGCCTGGGCACAATTTTACCCCCTTAACCCCCCTCTCAGACGCCCTGGGCCAACTTGGCTAACAACACCACACCTCAAACCTTCCCCTTCAGTTTTTCTTTACAGTGCAATGCACTGCAGCCATTTTGAATTAAAGCAATATTTTAATTTGGGAGGGGGGCAACAGCTGCTTGATGTCCTCTAATATCATATATGCACCTCAGGGGTAATTCTCACAAAATATCAACCAGTTCCAGTCAATAGTATATAGTTTGCCTACGGACTCTTGTTGTGCAGCTAGTTCCCTAGGTTAGTCAGAATGAATGCTAAAAATGACAATTAAGAGCTTCTTTCCAGTAAGTGGAAAGATTAACTGTAGAGGCCCTGAGTTAAATTTCAGTGCTCAGAGCTCTGTGATATACCACATTGTTGTTATCAGTAAAACAGAGCTGATTAATAGGTTTTGCTCCACCAATGATTTTTATTTTCTATTTTAATGTAGTGGGAAGGGAGAAAATTGAAGCAGCTTGGCGGATTTAATGATGGGGATTAGAGCGAGAAGGCTTTTCTTTTAATGAATCAGTATTTGAGGAGATGAGAGGAGACCTTCCCCCTTCTCATTTGAACAGGATCCAGTGGCGGTCCTGTGCTGGAACTCTGCCAGGTGGAAAACTCCCTTTTCCCACGGTCAATTTAAACAGCAGATGCAGCAAAATGCAAAGGTAGAAGGATTCTTTGCTGTGATTTCAATTTCTCCTCCTGTGATCTTTCATTTGCAGTTTCCTTTTTACAAACCCTTCAGGGACGATGGCAATTTTTTATAGGTGCCGCACATGAGTGTATTGTTGCACCCTTCTGATTCTCTACTTTTGCAATGTGATATTTTGAAGACTCCATGATATAAACGGCAGCTGCAAGTGTGCTATTGAATAAAGGTTTTTGATGGGTTATTGAATACATTTTGTGCACTTTATGTGAAATGAACGAGTTATTTAAGCGCATTGAATGCCAAGTTGTTTCTCTCATGGTCTTTGTGTTTATGGTTTCTCTAAATTTTACTCTGATAGATACCTTTGGCATACAAGAAGTTTTAGATTGCATTATCATCAACATCAAATGAGGCATTCATTTGATACATTTTGATACATTTGATTGTTTAAAGCAACCCATATCAGGGAAACAATCCTTTCCCTTAATTATCAGCACTATCATCCACATTTTTCAGATGGGTGGCTGGGGTTAAAAGTGGTTTGTCCGAGGTCACACAGTGAGTTCCTAAACTTTGAACCAGGGATTTTCAACATTATTCATGTTTATTCAAGCGGAAGTCCCCTTTCATTCAATGAAGCTTACTTCCAAGTACATTAGTGATGGATTGCAGCTAAAACCTCTGGGTTGCAACTCTATACACGTGGTACCTGTATACGTGTGTTCATTCAGCGCCATTGAATGAAATGGGACTTACTTTTGAGTAGACATGTATTGGATTGTGCCGATAGCCACTACAGTACTCTAAATAAAGCTCTCTAAATATTCCTTTAGGATAGTTCCTTTACAGCTTCCTTTGATTTTCTATTCACATATTTGATAACTCCTTGGCTTTCGAATATTACCAATCCCAAACAGATGGAAGTTATTTCTGTTGAATTTGCCACTATAGAATGCATTTACAGTAGGGCTGAGCAATACGGCTGTGATTCAGCCACACATACGCGCAATTAACTTCTCTTTTTCAGTGTTACCTGAACTTTATTTTAGGTGAGAGCATATAAGAATCGAATGAAGGTCTACACATTGATAGCTGTAAGCATTCTCTATGATTTTTTTTTAAAAATGCATTAAGTAATTCATTCCTGTCCAGCGATAATTTGATACGTCGCACAGTGTACCGCATTACAATATGATGTTGCACATAATAATATGTAGTATAAAAAGCATCTTTTGCATTCCTTGAAGTTTAAAATTCTACACCTAGTCAGGTCAGACAGGGGTGGCCAAGGGGCAACTCTGCCTGCCTGCCTGCCTGCCTGCCTCTCTCTCTCTCTCTCTCTCTCTCTCTCTCTCCACATTGCCAAACACACGTAATGTATTAACAGTACTTGCAGTTTCTGCCACTTCAATAATGAATGAAAATTCTGGCTCACAGAAATGTAATTTGCGGTCACTGGGCCAGCCTTTCTTCATATTAATCCTCTGACCCTCACTTCAGTTATGAACAATGGAGCTGGAAACACATGTAGAAGATTGAGGTCAACTGAAACCAGATTTATTGTATTCACTCTCCTGATGTTTTCACAGCCTTCTCCATGGTTTTTTTTTTTTTTTTTAATCACACTCTTGCCTGATGTGGTCAATTTTTGGGTGGTGCTTTCATTATTAACCTGCATTTGGGAAAAATGCTTGAAGTGGCTGAACTTTTAAGAAAAACAATAACTTGTTTAATTTTGATTTTAAATATTGATTTGACAGCACAGGCGTGAAGAAAAGGTTAAGATTTGTAGAATGAAGGAATGACGAAAGTAATGACTGTTAGCAATTAGCTTCTATTACTTGCAATTGAATGATTGACCAAACTGTGTTTACTTCTAGAGACTTTACATTTCTAGAATGGGGGGGGGCAGGGATGACCACGTTTTCCCTTTTTATGTCTAATCATTCTCTTATGTGCATTGAAACATTGTAGCTCAGCAGAAAAGCATCTACTTTGTGTGCATAAAGTCCCTGGTTTAGCACTTGGTATCTCCAGGTAGAGAAGAGAACTGTTCCTGTCTGAAACATTGCTGAGCTACTGCTGGCTGGGGTCAACAATACTGAGCTAGATGGACCAATGGTCTAACCCAGTATAGGTAAAATTCCTATGAAACTGTCTCATGTCTTTCAGAGGCTGACAACACAATCCTGTGTAAAAACGTGCGGGGGAGTGTGCTTGTTGCGCTGTAAAGCGCATTTATGTTACTGGGATAGTAAGGGATGCCGACGCAGAGGCCAGAGGCCCCCTCTCCCCCAGCGAACTGTCCCTGAGCCTGGCGAGCATGGTAAGCCCTGCATCGGCCGGTGCAGGGGAGGGCGGACAGGGCAGTGAGCCACTGGCCAATCCAAGCGGGGATAGGGCAGGGATATCGGCAGCAAGCTCCACTGATATCCCAAGCCTGTTCCCGTCCCAGTGTGGTCTTAAGGCCGACCCACACTACACGAGCTCAGGCGCGGAGGCCTCTGCTTCTGCCTCCGCACGCAGAGCTGGTCGGAAGGAGTGTCTTCCCGCCTGTTGTCTCTCTTGTTGTCTCGCCTTCTTAGAAAGCGCAGCAGTGATTGGTTAAGTACAAATGCGGTCCGATACACGAGAGAAGAGAGAGAGGGGCAGGAAGGAGAGAAAACTAACATAACAATTTGTGCTGGGAATAGAATTCATCTTTCTAGCTTTTGTGAGAAGGAGAAATGGATCCATGAGAAATCAGAGACTCGAGTGAGTTCCGATTGATTGACGGCCCCTTTCATCTCGCCCTCTCATCCGATTGGTTGGCTGCAATATCTCCGTGATCCCGCCCCTCAAAAGATGGGTTTTCAGCTTTATGTACGTTCCGGAAATCGGGAGATCGCAGCTGCTCCACTTGTTTCCGCAATGGTGACAGAGAGTTCTCCACATTTCCTTAACGCACCGGGATTCGTGTAGTGTGGGTCGGGCTTTACACTGCGGGCTTGAATGTATGCCAGCTTCAGAGCTTGCATACATTCACATAGGCCCATAGGACCTCAGGTCACTTATGCCCGGGGAAGGGACGATTGTCCCCTTTCCTTGAAGTGCTCCTGGGCTGCAACGGGATAGGATGTGGCGGTCGGCTCTTTAGGCCGACCGCCACATCTTACACAGGATTGGGCTGTGAGTCAAGTCTTCAGGAAAGCTCTTAAATTCCATCTTTAGATTTTGCTTATGCTTACCACCTGCCTGATGAAGAACGATGTAGTATTTGAACATTGGGTATTTACTTGCTTTGTTATTTTTGGCTGGTCCTAAATAAAGCATTGCTTGACCTTAGATTTTGGATTGTTCTTCCCAAGAGCCAATGGCCACCTCCGTTTTGCCATTGGTTGGTATGATTGTACTGGCAAAGGCCAAGTTTTTTGTTTGTTTGTTTGTTTGTTGTATCTAGCCATTTCAAACATGGCACACTTCCCTACAAAGAAGTTGACTTTTATATCTGAACAACTTCCTTGCAAATCTAGAGGATAGCATTTTTTATGTGTAAAAGGAAGCAACCCCCCTCTTGTTTAATTAAAAATGGGGACCTTTTTGCTGACAGAAGTGCAGATTTTATTTATTTAATAGGATACCCAGAGCCAGATTTTCATTCTCTTTCCCCCTGGGAGGTGTTTTATTGTTTGCTTCCTTTCTCTTGCCTGTTTCGTGTGTAATTTAAGACTGATGCCTCCCTGTGGGAAACAAAACTTGATCAGAGAACAGCCTGCACTGCCACCTAAACAAATTATGTTTTAGTCACTGCTGATGTTGGCTCTGTCATAATGGAAATGCATAATTAATGTATTTGATTCAAGTACTTTGGAAATGCAGCTACCTGAAACTAATTCAGCAGGAGGGACATTTAACAGGATACCCTATCCACAAAAGGCCAGTGCTAAAAATTAGCAATTGCAACTTTGATAGTAGTATTTGGAGTGGGAAAAGACAACCACTCACTCCATGGTCTCTGCTATAAAACTAAATCCCATGCTCTGACTGGCAGAGCAATCCTAACCAACGTTCCAGCACTGGTGCAGCCGCAATGCAGCCCTGAGGTAAGGGAACAAATGTTCCCTCACCTTGAAGAGGCCTCCATGCAGGCGTTGCTACTGTGGGGGTAGTTGGCCCCAAGCGGCGGGTCGCAGGGGGTGTACCTGCCGCCAGATCTGTTGTCCCCTCCGCCACTGGCTCCTCTTTGTGCAGCCGTTAGCGGCTGTGATTTGGGCCCTCCCACCCTCCCGGGTGCCGTTCGGCTCCAAAAAGGGGCTGAAAAGCATGGGGGGGGGTGTTTCCACACCGTGGCAGCACGTGATGATGTTGTGTGGCGTCTCGTGGGGGGTGTTGCAGCGGCGGCCACCCCACAGGGGGTGTAGGGCCGCTACTGCCTCCATGACTGCCCCTGCGCTGCAAAATGCAGTGTGCGCCCTGTTGGCACAGCTAAACCGGTGCTGGAAAGTTGGTTAGTATTGCACTGTACATGTAGAACTGGTCATCTGCGAGCATGTATTTAGTTGTGTATTTTCAAGCATGTTCTCCACTTCTCTAGATTATTGGGCATCTACAGAAGCTCTGTATCCAACTGTTGGTTGTGAATGCCTACATAGCTGAAGACAAGCACCCTCTGGCCTCTGCCATGAGGCAGGGTGCTAAAGGCCCTTGAGAGGTTGCACCCTGCCTCTCAGGAATAACATCTTGGCAAAGGGAAGACTATCATAGCCCCAGCCATCAGCCAGAAGTGGAACAGTTGTAGGGACCTTGCTTCCCCCCTTCCTGCCAGGTAGAACTCTGCTTTACTCCAGCTATTGGTTGTCCAGGACCTACAGACATGCAGAGAAGCACCCTCAGGCTCTGCCATCAGCCCGAGGATTAAAAGTGGCTCATTCTGTGTCTGTGTGCGAAATTTAAATAATTACTGTATTATTTCAATATGCCACCTGGAGAATCTTTAGATCAAGAGGCAGGTTCTGAATATTCTAAATAAATCTAACCTATAAATCAGAAATCACTTAACTGCTCATATGTTTAGGCTTGCCACAGGGGCAGTTTTACAGTGGTGGCAACACACAGTTGTGTGGTTTTCTGCTCACTAATGAGTTTGTGATGCATGATAATGCTGTACAACATGAATAGGAATGAAATATATATAAAACAAAGTATATGCTCGCTGCCCCAGGTAGGATTGCACAGAGGCATATATAATAAAAATTGTGGTCAAATAGATCTTGATGTCAACAACAGTTGTCCATTTCTTTAGAGCCAAACTATATATTACCCCTGATTGGACTTTCCCATATATTCTCCTAAAAGGAAAAGTAGCTCTAGGGGATGTAAATTCTCAGCTAGTCCCTTTCGCCTCATCTGGGTCTTTTGTTGCAAAGGTCTGATCACTTCACACTGGGATCTGTAGAAAGTCTGGAGAAATTTATCTTGTCTCACATAACATTGTTTGGCTTACCTTGACAAAATTGAGATGTTTCACCTTGGAAGGAACCCTGAAGTTTTCCTGAAGTCACAAAATAATAATAATAATAATCAGTGTGCTCTACGTTTGAGCACATATGCGCTTAAACAGCTAGTACGTTCAGGGGACCTGTGAAATATGTAAAGTGGAGACTGCTCAGTGATGTGTTTTCACCGGTTTCACATTAAACTGCATGCTCAGCAGTCAACCTTCCTTGACATTGAAGAATGTACAATTGCCCTTGCTAGCATAACATGTCATACATTGGGGTCCACATATGAACACTGGAGCTGGTGGGTCTGGTTGAATAAATTTGGCCGTAACGTTAAAGAAGAGGTACGTTTCACAAATGTGCAGGTGACTTCTTACATTTCTTTTCCTTTCTGAGAAGCCTGATAAAGATTAAGCCATTTTCCATTAACTACCTGCAGAGTTGCAAGCAGTGATAATAGACATGTGCTAATTTTTCTAGTGCACACCGCTATGAACTCTAGTTGTCTTTTACCTGTGCCATGACTCCAAATATCCTCAATTAGCAGTTCATTTCTTTTGTTGGGTTCACAGCAGCAGCTAAACATCTGGTACTCTGCCCGAAAATGTTCTCTATCTTCTCACTTCTGGGATGCAATATAACTTTGGACTATTTATACTTTGATAATAAAATTCTAAATGACCAAATTATTCTGCTATAATAGGCCCTAAGTGAAATGAAATGGATGGCCGAAGCTTTTTCTTTCCAAAATGGACCTCTTTCTCACTTCTTTGCCATTGCACTGCATGAAAAGCAATCAAAGTTGGAGTATGGTAAAATGACTGCATATCCATTCCAAATAACAAAATCGCCCCTGGTTTTTTGGGGGAAAAAACCCACACTAAAATGGACCAAGTGAAACCAAAATGTACAATGGGAAATGTAACCTTATGGTAAGTAACAGGCTATTTTCTTATATTTCGACAAAATAGGACCTTGCCACTAAAGGATGGACCTGGGAAGCAAGACCCCAGTTTAACTCTTTATGTAAAATCATCTGTTTTTGTATTACCTTGTGCTAGCTGCTTTAGGGCCCAATCCTAACAGTGCCTAGTGCCATTGAAAGAAGCTATGCTAGGCACTTTCTGGTTGTCACAAAAGACAATAAGTCAGAGGGCACAAGCTGGCCGCCGCTAGAAACCGTGAGCTATGCATGGCAATGGATTCTGGATTCTCGCCGCACCAGGCAGGATTGGACAGGACGTGGGAGGGAGGCAGGGGAAATGGGGTGGGTGGAACAGGGTTGCAATGAGGCAGGGAGGAGGGCAGATCGGGACAAGGAAGGGGGATAGGTTCGGTAGCAATGGTGTCCGCTGATTCCAAGTCCCCTTCCAGGGCTTGATCCGCCATCATGGGTCCACTCAGACCTGCACCAGTAATATCACTGGTGCAAGTCTACGTGGACAAATGTTCCCTTGCCCTGAGGAAGCCTCTGGAGGCCAAAATTCTCCCATGGGATGCAGCGGGTACCACAGTGGTGCTGCTGTGTCGCTGCATGGGGAGTTATGGTGGAATGGGCTGTTAATTACATAGTGGCCCTATCTAGCAACTCTGTAAAATAGAAATAATAGAAGAATTACAAAGACAAACACATTGAATGATTGGATACCTGACGATACGTTCCATGTTCTAGGATCTGTATGCTATTTTGATTATTTTCTCCTCTTCATTCCCAACACCATGTTATGTTTGATCCCTTACCAGAGTCATAAGAAAAGCCCTTTCTGGATCAGGCCAAAGGTCTATCTAGCGCTAGCCCAGCATACTGTTTACAGCATCTGTAAACCGCTTTGTGAACTTTTTGTTGAAAAGCGGTATATAAATACTGTTAATAATAATAATAATAATAATAATAATAATACTGTTTCCTACAGTGACCCACCAGTTGCCACTGGGAAGCCATGCAGGGGAAGAAAGAAAGACAGATTGTCACTCTACATAAAGTTTATGATTAAATATTTTCTGTTTTTGCTTAAGACCACAGAAAGCCAAATTGCTTTCTGAAGCAATTTCCAGCTCACACTACAGAGATCTAAGCAGTCAATAAACAGTTCTCAAAGGGGCAGGTATGGAATTCTTCACATCTACAGATGATTAGTAGAAATCCCTACTTGTAGTGAGCAATTGCAATACTCTGAACAGATTTCCCTGTATTGCATCTCATACAACTATTTGCTCTAGTACTTAGTTTTTGAGGCTGTATGGGTGAAATGCAATGATGTTATTTTGTTCTGAAGTAGCCTGGCTGCAGTTAAGAAATAGCCTCTGTGATAAAGTCATGATGCAGTTCAGCATACAGGTAAGAGGCAGCGTAAAACCACTGGAGTGCTCACTTAACACGTTTCACCAAACATATTTTACAAAGAATAATGTGTCTACCATATTTTTAAAAGTATAAAGTATCTAACCATCAATCTATCATAGAAAATTACTTCGGAAACAACTTATGATGCTGATCTCTCCGTAGACCACATATGAGACATGGAGTAATAGAGGCAGGTAGGAAGAGTAATAGCACATTTATCATTTATACAGTTTGCAAGGTTAGGACCCTTCACTTTCTTCTGAAGGTTCCACTTGAGCAGAGTGAGGATAAATGTGGGACACTGTTCCTTAGCCTTCACATTTATGCGTTTTTGGAATACTGTCATTTTCTTTCAAAGCCAGTCTTCTTCACCACCAGACCAACACAGGAGTTAAAATATTTTGTGGTGAATTTTTCATACCTTGACAATCATTCTCCAACGTTTGTAAACAATGTATTATTTTTTTATATTAACTGCATACCGAACTGCACCAACTTCTAAATAATTGTTCCAGTTAAAATAAAGCCAAAACAGAAAGTGTTTAGAAATCATCATAACTTGTAATCTGAAACCCTACGTTAGCATAGTGGCTAAGACTAAAATCCTATGCACACATACCTGGAAGTAAGTCCCATAGAACACAGTGGTACTTACTTTTGGGTAAACATGCATAGAATTGCACTGTTAGAGCCTGAACTGCAAACCAGGACTTCTCTGGTTCAAATGTCATCTCCACCATGAACTCACTAGGTGGCATTAGACAAGTTGCTCCCTCTCAGCCTCAGCTCAGCAACTGCAATATGGGATACTGATTGTTACCTTAAAAGGACGTAGGATTGCAAGGATTGTATCAAGATAATCCATGTAAAGTGCTTGACATACCCCCAAAGGCACTATATATGGTAAATGCCATCCGTTTTTAAATTTTGATGTATGTGGAATGAAGGGGGGATATGGCCCATGCCCACATTGCATGACCTTCTGTACAGAGCCTATATGTATACATGATGTACTGCATGTCTGTAGACTTCGTATGTGCAATTGTCACTGTCCATCTTGTGACTGGAGATTACACTTGAATAGGTTATAAACATATAGATTCAGCGGGTTAGCAAGTCAGGCACTTTTGGTGTGTGCCCATCAGAGGACCCACCTTGCCAGTTCAGCACCTGAACCCTCAGTACCAATGGCACTAGAAGCACCAAATGTGCTACGTCATGCAACGAGTACTGGATGTCATGGGGGACAGTGCAGGGCTTTGTCTCAGGGCCCACAGCAACCTGGTGCCAACATTGCAAAGGAAAGATTGGATGAATGTGTGAAACCCTAGGGTGTGGCAAATGGGTAAGAATCCCCCATGCTCCATCCTGAGAAACAAGTCACTGTTTGTACACATCTTCTGGGTATTGGTGAAGAAGAGGATAGTTTTAATTGTACTGCCTTCCCACTGTTCCCACTAACAATGTCTGTGTTGCCAGCTGATTAGCTGTTGTCTGCATGGGGCACAGAAGACTTAAAGGATCATGGATAGCAGTTAGCCTTTCAAGCAGTAACGGAGTCTTTGGACTTTGCCACCCTTCTAATTTCTTGAGGCACAAGATAATCAGGGCACAAGAGATTTGGGGGACGCTAGCATGGCAGCCAGCCATGAAAGCAGTCACAACTTGGAATAATTTTCCACTCTTCTGATTTCCTGAGGATGGCATTTCCAATTACAATGGGTCTTAAGCACGCCACATTTGTATGATGAGCAGGTCCTCGTGAGAGCTCTCTGGCTTTACGTGAGGAACATTTTTTTAGTATGTTGCATTAGGAAGATACGCTGAAAATCCCTGCTAAAAGAATCTGAATAATGAATTTTGAATGATAGGGAAAAGTCTACCACTCAAGCACTGTGATGGGACTGCATGAGACTGAGGAAACAAAAACAAAGTTTAAAGACAGCATTAAGACAGTAGAGCAGATAAAATAGCAATCCCATACTTAAGCTGAAGTATACTAATTCAGACGTAGGGGACATGTAGTCAAGAGTGAAAGTTCTGATATTTACACATGCACAATACTCTTGACCTTTGGGAGGATGGATTCCATGGCTGTGGAATATACTGTAGATCAGGGTTTCTCAATCCTTGGAGGCCCGGGTACTCCCTATCACGGTCCAATTTTCTGAAGTACCCTCTGCTAATTAACTGCTAATTAATTGGATTAATCAATTAATTATTAGATAATTAATCGTTAAAGTACTAAAACAATTTTAAATGTGAAAAAATGTCTTATTTAACTCTGTGTGTGTGTGTGTGTGTGTGTGTGTGAGTGTCACACACACACACACACACACACACACACACATGCAAGGATCTCTTTTTTTCTCCAAGTCACACTTCCCAAACTAAGCTCCTCCCTCCCCCACCTCACCAAAGTACGTTTTCCAATGTACAAAAAGAAGCCCAAAACCAAAATCATAGAGACAGAAGGACTCCGAAAATAATTACAATTTAAAATCCATGTTAATTAAAACTTAATTAGCTGCTGATGGGGCAGATAAGGGGCAGGGCTTGGCGTACCCCCAGCAAGAGGTCCACGTACCCCTGGGGTACCCGTACCACAGGTTGAGAACCCTTGCTGTAGATAGATAGATGCCTTATGCTGAATCAGATCATTGATCCATCAAACAAATACCATTGGTGGTACTTCGCAGTCCAGCAAGTCCTCACTTAAAGTTGTCGATAGGTTATTGGAAACTGCAACTTTAAGCGGAATGACATAACGAAACCAATTTTACGGTAGGCTAATTGATATACATAAACATGAGTTTACGGAATATTTCTGGTCACAAAAACATCACCAGACTTAAGTGAGATGTTAAAAAGGCAAGGGCTCAGAAGGCTTCTTGGAACAAGAAGGTTTTTAGGCCTCGCCGGAAAGTGTCCAAGGAGGGAGCAGTTCGTAAATCAAAGGGGAGGGAATTCCATAAGGTTGGTGCCACTACTGAGAAGGCCCTGTTTCTGGCCGCCGTCCCTTGCACCTCCCTGGGCGACGGCACCCGCAAAAGGGCCTTGTCTGATGACCTAAGGAGACGAGCCGACTATATAGAAGTAGGCGGTCTCTCAAATATCCTGTATGCTGTATGTTGGGACTTGCTGTATGTTGGGAGGTACTTGGTCCTGAGCGGCCTGCGTGGCCTGGACGGGAGAGCGGCCTGAAGGAGAGTGTTGGGAGGCCGAGCTTGTGGCCGAAGACGTGAGCCTTCAAAATTTTAAAATCCCGGTTGCCACCGATCAGCTGCTGATCGCAGCAGCTGATAACGGTCGGCCTCCCACATACCCCCACCCAAGGGAATACGCGTACCACAGGTTGGGAACACCTGCTATAGGTTATTCTACATTTGTGTAAACCATATGGGATCATATGGTACTGTTTTCCCTGGCCCAGTCCCACTGGTTGTGTGGAGGTGGTTAAACTGAAGTTCAGCTTTGTGGAGCCTAGATGATATTGCCTTTCAAAAGATTGGGGAAGAAGACAGAGTTGAGATCTGGAGGCAGTAGTAACCGGAGACGTCTCTCCCAGTCCTGCACACAGCAGCCCTCTGTGGGTACACTGATTGGCAGCAGCTCTCCAGAGGTCCCAGGCCCTACCTGGGAAATGTCAGGGACTGAGAATCTGGCACCTTTGGCAGGCAAAGCACATTGCTTACTACTGAACTAAATCCTAGGCTTACTGAGGAATGCCCATGGCTTTTCATTGGGAATACTCCTGCAGTTGTCATTCGCTCCAGATCTGGAGTTGGGTCGCCTTTTTCTTTTTAAGTATGTGTATTTGCCACCGTGAATCTAATTGTGTATCTCTCCTGCAATGGTTAGCATTCAGGTGGACAACTCAAAGATGCTTTCACTCTGTTTTTTTTTTTTTAATGAATGAATGACGTCTCTAGCTTGGCAGACATAATTCCAGTTTTAGTAATATGGAATCTGAACTACACACCAGTCACACTGTTGCCCAAAGTTCAAACAGGGTGCCTTTGCTGGTGCTAGAAATAGCAACCAGATTTGATTCCATGCCCTGTACTCTTCTCTGCCAGACCATCCTTTTATTCCTTATCATGCCACGAGCAATGTATGGAGTTGGCAGTTAAGCAATGTGCATAATATACTTTTTAAAAGATTACAGTTCTGCTTAGTCTCTAATTGTGCTTAGTGGGAAATTGGACTACTGCACTAGCTTCAGGGTCTCTGCTCAAGAGCTATAGTATTTCTGGTTGCTATGGAAATAATGTCAATTCATTTTCAAACCCACTTATGATTGAACATGCTATTTTGCATAGGTATGTTAGTTGGAATTTTCTGCTGATATGGTGATTAAGGTATCTTTATTTCAGGAAAGAATCATTATCGTTACACAATGGAATCATCGTTCTGATTGTAGGTGGTGGTGATAATGACAAAGGTCATCTAGACTCAAGGCCTTATGGTGACCAGTTCTTCATTATAAGCACCCAGGGCAGTGGCGATTCTGGGGGGGCGCCAACGCGACACCCCCATGTAACCCGGGTGTGACATCAGCTTCATGAGCGTGCCCGACACGGCTCCAATTACGACCCCGCCGTTTTACTTACTATTTTGGAGCCGTACGGGCTCCAGGGCGGACGGGAGGGCCCAGCGCCAAGATGAACGAGGCAGAGGAGACGCATCCCGGAGGCAAGTATGCCCCTTCACCGCCACGTCCAACCCCCACCCTGGGGACCACGGCCCCCCGCCACTACCCCAACGACGCTTCTGACTCAGGGATGTATTAACCCATGGATGGGCCCCTAGGCTTTCAGGTATTTCAGCCCCCTCCAGCACTTCAATCTTTCACGAAAGAGATCGGAAAGATAAGGGGATTAACTGGATTGGCTGAATCACAGCGAGCTCCACTCACTCTATAGAGAATTAACAGGCAGGCTTAACAGGCAGAAGTTAGTGAAGCATCGCTGACTGTGATCCATAACCAGGACATTCTGGCCACTGATGGATGATACTGGCCCCTGTCTATGCAGGGCCCCTAGGCTGAAGCCTAGTCAGCCTTTGAGATAATACACCCCTGTAAGCACCAGTGAACAGACTGGTACATTAAACATAGTTCATTCTTGTTTCTTCACCTGTTCAGCTTGAGGGAGAACTCCACTCCTCATCTGAAATAAAAGAGGGCCATTTCTTAGAACACTAAGGGCGCAATCCAAACCTACTCTGGCTGCCGTTGTAACCAGCGGCCCAGCGAAAATGGGAGGCCCCAGAATGGAAAGGGGATTCAAATCCCCTTTGAATTCCCATTTTGGAGGGGATTTGAATCCCCTTTCCGTTCTGGGGCCTCCCATTTTCGCTGGACCGCTGGTTACAACGGTGGCCTAAGTAGGTTTGGATTGCGCCCTAACAGTGCAATCCTCTCCAGTCTTCGACCAGAGAACCAGCTGCTCTGCTGGTCCAGGGTGTTGCAAATGTGCCGTAAAGCATGTTTGTGAGACCCTGGGAGTAAGTCGTGCCGGCATTGCTATCCCCACCCTGGATTTAGAGGAGTGACCACCAGGGAAGGTGAGTTCCCAGCCAGGTGACAGAGGGGTGTGGGCAGGGCAGAACGGGGCATTCCAGAGGTGGCTGGGATTCGTCGACTGGGTCCGGGAAAGGGGAGAGATTGGCAGTGGCCTCCTCTTCCGAATCCTATCCCTCTTCCTGAGCCCAGCCACTGTTACACAGTCAGTTCAAATGTGCACCAGCAAAATAGCTGGCACACATTCGAGTAGACCCATGGTAACACATTTCTGAAAGATTTTTGAAGTGCTGCCCATTACATTTACAGATGTTACAATGTAGCACCAATTTTTCAGTGTTTCAGTAGTCCTATAATTTTAAACCAATCACACAGTCGGGCTCAAATTAGCCTTTGTGGTAACTTGTACTGCACACTGACTCTTGCAGTTCCTCTTTCCAATCCAATGTAAATCCACTGATATTACACTGGTTACATGAGTAGACACAATGAGGTCCTTTACTCAAATAAGCTGACTGATGGAATACAGTATATAAACTATTTCTGAATTAACAATCCCGAAAGAAGAATATTTCAAAATCAACATGGTTTCCTCACCCCACAGTGATATAAGTACCTTTTTGAACTTAGCTTTTGATAGAATGATTTCCATAGCTGATACATCTCTGACCTGTACTGCTTGCAGTCTAAAATGCTGCTCCATTCATATGCATACATGGGCGGGGCTAACTTGCATGGTTTCCATCCAGCACACGTCGTGGTCTTACAGCCTTTAATTGGCTGGGTTCGAACAGGTATTGCTGCAGTATTTCTCGAAGTATGACGCTTGTCTGGTCCCCATCCCTCCCGGTTAGGGAGCTGGGTAGGAAATTTTTTTAACACAGTTCATATTGGCTCAGTGAATGTGGGTTTCTCACTTACCGCAGACTGTATGGTCCATGTGGGCAGCAAGGTAGTGCAGGCAGGGGTGAGAGATAGTGATCTAACAGTGTCTGTCCTTAGTAAGCAAGAGTCATGAGGGACGGCCAGAACTGGTTCCAAGTGGCCTACCGGCACTGAGACGCAGGCTTATGGATCTTCAGACTTGGATTGTAATGTCAGCCTTAGTGACCTTGTGGTGCAGGGCAGACTGGTCAATTCTGCTTCCTTAACTCCCTTTATCAGAGGTTGGTTGTGTGGAAGCTGGGAGAGCCTCAAGGTGATCTTAGATTTTGAGACAGCGTGGCTACAACAGAAAGAGGGATTCTCGGCTCTACAGTAAATGCCTCCTTCAGGTTAGAAGCCCACACAGGGGAGGGGAACATCTGGGCAGGATCCACTGCAAACGAACCAGTCATGTACTGAACAACCAATAAACATGGCCATTTAATTTTCTCCAGATCTGTGTTGCGTGTGCTTATTTCTGGGGGGTACCTGAGCAATTCGGCACAGAGGAAACAAAAAATAAAGGAGATGAAGAACACACATTTATTTCAGTGACATGTACTCAGGCATGCAGCTCACTCCTAGGTATACTTACGGCACAATCCTGATTCATTATAGACTGGAGGAGTGTGCACGCCGCCGGCCTTAGGTGTCGCGAAAGTGCTGGAAAGCACTTTTGCGGCACATGTAGTGTAAGTGGTGCTTGCGTGGAGACTGGCATTGCTTACACCACTGCCTTCCGGACTCCACACTGCCGGATACAGGTAAGCCCTGCAGTGGTCGGTGGGAGGGCGTGGGGAGGGAGGACTGGGGTGGTAGAGGAGGGGGCCATTTGCTGGCCAGCCCCAGGAGGGGGCGGGGATATCAGCGGCACACTCCGTCATATCTCCGTCCCCTTCCTGGGCTGGGCTGGCCTTACATGACCTCCCTGGATGCAAACCAGCTAAAGAGCTGGCACGCATCGGAGGAGGCTCATTGGCGCACTTACACCAGGGGAAGAGGACAAATATCCACTTCCCCCATGGTGAGCCCCCCGGGTATGCCAGTGCTGACTAGGTTGCAGCAGCCGGCCATTTTGCAACTTGGAAGCAAATCTCACTAACAGCCCAGTCCTATACATGTCTACTCAGAAGTTAGTCCTACTTAATTCAATAGGACTTACTCCCAGGTAAGTGTGTATAGGATTGTAGCCTAGGTGTCCCAGATAAGTGTGCGTAGATTACAGTTTTAGGATTGTTCCAAACGCTTTATGGAAAGTTATTGAAATTGCTTTAACAAACAATATTTCTGGAGCAAATCACATTTTCCCCTTTGCAGGTGTTTAGCTCAGGATGAACAGGCAATAGAGTAGATGATCTTAAGCAAAATGTATTAGGGGTTCTATGGACTTCAGTCGTTTTTGTTTTTTATGCTGTTAATATTTTTAGCAGAAGAATGTCAGAGTGTTCCTTTTTGTGTAATGTCAATCACTTTTTCTACTACTTAATATTTTTTTAAAAAAATGCTAACTAGAGAGGCAGACAATATAAGCAAGGAATGGGTAATGAACTATGCAATTTTAATAAGAAATAGAAGAATCCAAAAAATAAGAGATAATTAAAGGGTGTGTTTTTTCCACACAAGCTAAATAACAGCCTTTCATTGGAAGGATGCAATATATTTTATGGAAAAGTGAGTGAATGAAGTATAATTTCTACAGGAGAAATTTAGATATAAGATTTCCGGTAATACTAATCCGCATTTAGCCACTGTTTACATTCCATATGTTTGGAACTAATGTGATATTACTAACAGTATAATCCTATGTAGGATTTCCTGATTTCCATAAGTAGGTCCCATTTCCTGACTTACTCTCAGGAAAGTGTGTACAGGATTGCAGCCTTAGTTGAAGAGTTTTTTTTCCTTCTTTGTGTTTGTTTCATTTCTCTTTTTACTTTGACACTTTGATCCCATGTCACAGTAACATTTAATTATGAATTCTTTTCTAGCCTCAGACCACTGGTATCTTCTTTTTACTATTTCAGCAGCAGGGAGCCAGGTGTGACAGAAGACATTCCCCTAAAGGTCATCTTGCTGCTTCAATATTCCAAGGCATGTAACGTACAGCGCAATCCTGTGTAACTTTGCACCGGTGTAGCAGCAGATGCACTGGTGTAACAGCAGATGCACCGGTGTATGTGCACTTACACTAGCATAAGTGCACTTACACCGGTGCATCTACTGTTACACCGGTACAAAGTTACACAGGATTGTGCTGCCAGCGGCCTTGTTATCATTGAGATAGAAAACCCATGACTAGGCTGTACATATGGAACTGCTTTGCACCATGCCAGTACTGTTTACACTGATTGGCAGCAGCTCAGCAGGTTTTCAGACAGGGTTCCTTCCCAATCCTACCTGGGGATATTGGGGCTGGACCACAAATCTTCTCCAGGTAAAGCATTCCTCATTAGGTGTGGCTCAAATGACTAAAAATTTTTCCATAGAGAGCTCTTTGAACGTAGAAACACAAATGTCAAGAATAACACAACAGGCTAGACAACAGTCCTGCCCCGGACATCTAGCTTGCTATGTGACAAGAATTATTTCAGTATGAAGGCGTATTCAATTATGTCAGCACACACCTGCAGTCTGAACTACAGTAATACTACCCATAGTTAGGAACTCAAAAAGAACTATACTCTAAATTATAAAAAGTCTAAAAAGACTGACCCCAATCCTTATGCCATTTGAACTGTTAACATATAAAATGTTTAAAAATGGGGGGGGTACATTATTATAACTGAAAGAACAGTCACAATAATATCTGTGAAATATCCTTTGTACCTTACAATTGTATAACTGTCCCCACCCAATGACCTATCTATCAGACATGTTGGAAGGATGGAGAAATTGTGAGAAAGTTCCAGTTCTTGGTTCCAGTATCTGATAACCAGAACAGATACATCATGCTAATTAGTGATAAAGGCAAATTTTGGAAATGGGTTGTGTTGTGTGCTCAGAAGCAAACTCTCTCCAATTCGGACCTTGCCAGACTCATTATGAGTTGAGTCCCAACTACCCACTCTGACAGCGCAATCCTATCCAACTTAGGGGAGGGCAGGGCGGGAGGCTTTGGAGGGGAGGGGAGATTTAAATCCCCTTTGAATCCCCCTTTTCGAGGGGATTTGAAACCCCTTTCCACTCTGGGGCCTTCAGTTCTTGCTGCACCTCTGGTTACACCTGTGGTGTAAGTTGGATAGGATTGCGCTGTGAATCTGGGCCTAGTTAACAATGGGCTCACCACCAGCTAGTCCTCCACACAACACATCTTCCCTTTCCCAAGCAAGCTTACCATAGTGAAGTGCAGAGACTAAAAGCGGGGCAGGCTAGCTGGCAAGAGGCTTATTGAGGCCTGAATGTGTTCATGAATATCCACTGCTGATGGCTTGCATGTGAATTGTAATTTCCAGTGTTTTCTGGTTCAATGAGTTAGGCTGGGAGGCATGGGAAAACGCTCCAGCATTCCTAAGCTAAAATGATATTATGTCAAAATGTTTTTTGTGATGGTGGACTTTATGCATGAATGGCACACATCCACCTGCCAATATCCTGAAACACAGCTGCTCTTCATTGAGACAAGTAGTTTATTATCATTTTCAGGGGGATTTGTGCTCTTGGGCTTGTGGCCTGTATGGTCTGCCATCTGTATTATCCACGGACTTGGCATATTCAAACTATATTTACTTCTGGCACATTGTATGTTTTTCTAGCTGATAGATTGGTGATAGATAGCAAAGGCTAGATTGTAAGTTGTAATGTTTAAGGTGGTGACTAAAATGGATCACATTATAAAATATTATTGCACTTACTAATTGCTGATAAAGTTATTAATTTTCTGTTAATAATACTACATGTAAGATCTATAACTTGCACATAATTGATGTCTAAGCCTTTCAATCCAATGTGGCTCATAGCCCCTTAGCAAGATAGAGATCTTCTGGAGACTTCTGTTAGGTCTCTGGTTACCATTTATTCAATTTATCCATCCATGGATGTTGTCTTTGGGACCCTGTATTAATGCTGTCATCACAACTCCCTGCCATAAATCTGAAATTGAGATGTTTCGTAGGTGACTGTGATCACTGCAATAATGTATTTCTCAATCAATCAGCAAATGTAATTTACCTACTCATGGAGGCTTAGTTGATGCAGATCTCCGTGAAAGGAATTGTGTCCAATGTAAAATTATGATGCAGAGACTGCCAGCATGGAGAGGATTGCCATTGACAAGAGTGAAGGCCCTGGCAGCGCATTCAGTTCTACAGCCAGCTCGTGATGAGGACAGATTGTGATGTACCAATTGCCAACAGGCAACATTGAGGTGCCAGATACTAAGCAGGAGGAAAAGAAAGGCGGTCAGAGGGACATATAGCACCAGGATATATGATGCTGTATCATTGGCTAAAGCCAATGTTGATGGCCAGAGAAAAGAGCTTTAAGTCTGTTTTCAATGGTGTTTCAAAGAGTTAGACAAACACAGAAGGGAACTGTCGTGTCCAAATCATGGACCTAATCTGGAGTTCATTGAGTTGAATTTGATGACTTGAACTTTCCCGTGTTGTTGCTACATAAATAAAATTTCATGGCCCAGTCCTAACAGGCCCTTACACCACCGTAATGTGCATTTTGCGACATAAACTGCTTTAGGGCCATTGCAAATGTGACATACAACCCGATCCTGTGTAAGGATCTGTGGCTGGTCCATAGGGCTGGCCGCAGGATCCTGAGCCCTTCCCAGGCCACTCCGGTGCTGAACGGCTCCAATGGGCATCTTCAGATGTATGTCGGCTCTCAAGCCATTGTAAATCCGAGGCGGCGGGATAAGGATGGCCCAGGCTGAGAGAGGGATGGGGATATCGGCAGAGCTCGCAGCTGATATCCCGTCCCCTCCCGGTGCGGGCCAGCCAACGGCTGCCCTCCCTCACCACCCGGCCCGCCCTCCCCCCGCAAATCTCACCTGCTCTGGCGGCTGCAGGATTGGTCTGGAGGCTGAGTAAAGACTTGCTCCCTTGCTCCCCGGGTGCTGAAGACACACTTTACAGTGTATTTACGGCACACGGCACCTGTGGAGTGCGCGCTCCACAGGCGTACAGTTAAGGAGGATCGCACCATTGGATACGGTAAGTCTAATATTAAGTGGATTGGGATATGAAAATCCCATGCTTTCTGTTACTGCATGCATGTCTGAGCATGGTCCTTATACTAAGCACCCATTTGTTAATTGGCCTCTGCAGTGTTACAGAAGAATCTTGCAAATGGGGGCGGCATCATTTGTTTGGGTGGTGAAACTCTTAGGTGCACTAGTACCAAGGGCAGATGCGTGAAGCTGCACAGCTTGTCTTATGTAGGCTTCAGACCCTTTTTGTTATGATGCTTGGTTTATCCATTACCATGCATGTGCTCTGAGCTGCGATTTGCTCTTGCATGAGATGTCCTTCCTATTAACAGACACTGCAGTGTCACGGATGGGTTTTGTGAAAGGAGGTGGCATCAATCGTTTTACGAGCATCCACCATCCAAGCGATTGATGCCTCCTCTGTCCACAAAACCCATAAGAATGCCCGGTGTGTGTGTGTGTGTGTGTGTGTGTGTGTGTGCTCGCGCGTTTAAGTTATTACAGTAGCTGATATTTATGGCTATGAATCAACACTGAACAATTAGACCAAATCCTATCAGGCTCTCTTTTCACTTTTAAAAACCAAGTTTTGTTATTAAATTGAATATGTGCCTGACTTCCCCTGCTTAAAGGGAGCTCCTAAGTTATCCAGCTCTCTAGGCCCGCAGGCTTTCTGACTTCAGTGATGAATGGTATTAGCTATCCTAAATCGGCTTACTACCACCCAAGAATTATTACCAGGAATGGAAGTTCTCTGTCTAAGATTTATTTTGATCAATGGATGGAAAAAGCTTTGGGATTTGGGACCCCTTGATCACTGTGCAACACTATCACACCTGCTAACTGAAGCAATGAGGGAAAATAAATAACCACAAAAAGTCAATTGAGACCAGAACAACTATTTGCATTTTTTTAGCCATAGCACTGTGGAAGGAAAATAATGACTGAATGCAACTGAAGGGGGGGGGGGACCTACAAGTGCAATGCAGCCTGCAAATCTAAACAAACATGATTAGAAAGTAAATGTAAAATGTATTACAAGCTGTAAGGCATTAGCCTAACAGCAAAGAGATAGGCAACAAATATGAAATAGCACAGATAACTAAAACAACAAATTGTCATTTGGGCATTTTCACCTTGATGTTTCACCTACCGTAAAGCAATCCTTTCTCCCCAACGAATGAAAAACATCCAATATGTATTATTTGTTAAGCTTCAATTTTAAATTCATATTGTTCAGTCATTCTTCTCAAATTAATGGACCCTAAGAAAAAAAAGCACATAAACAAGTGCAAAACTATTAAGTTGTCAGATAAAAATCACAATAATGTTATTTATTTATTCAGGTTTCTAACCCATTCCACCCCAAGGGTACGGGGCAGGTAATTGCAGTTAAAATACACGGACTATAAAAACAAATAACCATAAAATACAATACATGATATTAAATGAAAAGTAGTGGGACCAATTACCAAATACAAGGACAAAAAAGGTGACCTCACAATTTGCCACTTTTTAATAACTCCTAACTGTGAAACTCACATACAACGTATACGTGCGTGAGAGTGTATGTACATATGCACAATCTAATAGGATCTAATATCTAGAGTACTCACAGGGAGAGCTGGTGTAGTTCAGTGGCTAACAGCACAATCCTATTCATGTTTATTCAGAATTAACTCCCACTGTGTTCAGTGGGCCTAACTCCAAGAAAGTGTGTATACGAATTCAGCCTAAGAGATTGAGTTGCAAATCAGGACTTTCCTAGTTTGAAACTTGCCTCTGCCATGAACTCAGTCAGTGGCAGTGGCCTTGGACAAGCCACTGATTCTCAGCCTCAGTTCCCCAGCTGCAGTGTGGGTATCATAAGATGTACTTATCCTACAGGGTTGTTGCTAGGATTACATCAAAATAATACATATGAAGCACTTTGCATTTTTAGAAAGTGCTATACAAGTGTCTAGAAGAAAAAGGTGGTATATAAGTGTAAGTAACAGTGCAATCCTGTCTAACTTTGGAGTTGCATGCCTGTGGTGTGCTGCTCCAGGATGTTGCAAACATGCCATAAGGCACGTTTTCAACACCCTGGGAATAAGCAGTGCCTGCAGCAAGCTCCACCTAACCCGAATTCCGTCCCTGCACCGCGCCGATGAGGTAAGTTCCCAGCAGTCGGCGGAGGGGTGGGGGGAGGGTGGAATGTGACATTCTGGGGGGGGTGGATGGATTGGTCAGCTGGGTCCAGTACAGGGGAGAGATCATTGTCGGCGCACTCTGCCAAATCTTTTGCTCCATCCCGGGCCTGGCTGGTGTTACACAGCCAGCTCGAATGTGCGCCAGCAAAATAGCTGGTGCACATTTGAGTAGACCCATTGAGGCAGCTGGGGCTCTACTTGGGGTGAAGGGACTCAGGGTAAAGGGACCGCCAGTGCAGGCCCCATCCTGCACAGGATGCGGTGGTTGCCTCATTTGCGCCGTCACATCCTGCTAGACAGGATTGTAAGTAAGTAAGTAAGTAAGTAAGTAAGTAAGTAAGTAAGTAAGTAAGTAAGTAAGTAAGTAAGTATACCATACAAATTATTATTAGACACAACAGAGCAATGACTAAATGATTACAGGTTTCTTGAACGACTGTAGTAGTTCTCAAACTACTATAACAATCACACTGGTTAATTTAATTTACTCAAATAAACTTGATATATGCATCTATATTTCTGAAATTAATAAAAAATACTTATGTTTATATTTGTTGGAATCAGTGTTGCTGTATAGTTGAGAGCTAGATGTCATTTCATCCTGTGCTCATATCTTAGACTTTGCTAGTCTTTAAAAACTAGTAAAGTACGACAGTAGAGAGTTTAATTGTATTGCTAAACATAATTACCGGTATTTAGAAACAAGTCCCACTGATCAATGGAACTTATGCTTAAGATGGCAGTCCATGCTGTAGATTTAGAAAGGAACAAAACAGTAGCACAGAAAGCAATTTTATACCTAATCAGGCCCAGAGTGTTAAGATCAATGATAAAGGAAATAATAATTGAGGAGTTTGGAGGAATAGTCTCCTGACAATCTTTGGAATAAAATGGTGACTTCTTTTTCTTTTGTCTATTAAGTAGATAGAGCAATATATCTGAAATAAACAAGGAGAGAAACATATCTCCCTGGATATAACTACATACAGGATTAAAACACATCAAAATTAAGTCAATTCAATGCATTATCAGGATTTCTGCCTAAAGCCATTGTACAAGTGGAAGGTTTAAGATTGCAAAAGGACAGAGTGAGGCATGGGGAAGAAAGAAAAATAACCCCTACCCCACTGATAAAGTAACCACTATCACACAAAATGCCAGAGGTAGAGTATATGTCAATAGGTGCAGCTTCAAGATTACTAGGTAGAGGAGCATCTGTTTCATATCTACTCTGTTTCATATCTATTCTGACATTTTTAGGCATAGGTTAGTATTCATTAGAGAGAATGAAAGGGCCATTAATCCAATGGCTTCTGAACACTGGATTCAGTCACTGGGTTTCAGTCTATTCAAAAGTTTGCAAGTGAGCAATCTCAGCCAAGGGATTTGGAAGAAAAAAGTTGAAATAACATCCCTCCTTTCTCTTTTTAAACATTGAACATTAGACCCACCTACAAAACCATTTGGGCAAGTCCCCATTTCTATGCCTAAAAGCAGAAAATTAAGGGTCATGATACTTCCTCCAGAATTCTTCTTCATGATACTTCTTCAGAATTCGTCAGTGACAATGGCATTTAAAATAATAATAATGGGGCCCAATATTTAAAGGACGATCACTCTTTAACAAAAATGCTTTAATATAATCAAAAACCATTCCAAAACAAGGCAGAGTCTTTTGAACACTTGAGGTACTGAATATGGATCATCTCATCTCAATGTGTTAGGTTAAAATGTTGAAAGTTGGAAGCAGAGAGCAGGACTTTGTCCCTAGGGTCTCTGGCAAAGTAACACCACCACTAGATCAGATAGAGGATCAGTTCTAGTAGACTGCTTCCTTTTCATCTGACAAAACCAGCTGCCTGCTAGATTCTCATATACGATCAAGGAAGACATCAAGGGGATCACGGAAACCACAGTACATCATGAGTATCTAACCATTGTTGCCATAATCAAATATGAGATTGAGAAAAGCTCACATGCTTAATAGTCATTATAGACCTTCATTATTCTCCACAGCAATTTCACGTCTTGGAACGATATAACAGTAACAAAAACCATATTATGAATTTGTAGAGAGATAGCAGTCACGGGTGTAAAAGCCATGAAAAAAAAAACCTTTAAAATCCAGCTAAAAAGAAATAACGATCAATCGATCCTGACAGCAGTCTCCGGTTTTCCCAGCACTGTAGTCAGACAAAAATAATTAAAATCCGAAGCTAGGACAAAGTACAACCTGACGTTTCGTTTCTTGCCTCTAGAAACATTTTCGAAGGGCAGTCAAAAGACTGGCAGATGGTGTCTGAAGTTAGCGCTCAGCTCGTCTTTTTGAATAGTGAAAGCGCGGGAAACAGAGCGATCTCAAGCGGAACTGATGCGGATTGTGTGTATTATGTATTGTATTATGTATTGTACATAATACAATTGTGTGTCTACAAACTTTGTAGACACACAATTCATAATACAATCATACATAATACATGTATTATGTATGATTGTATTATGAATTGTGTGTCTACAAAGTCCTCTCTCCTTCTGACAACTCTTCCTTTCAAAATATAACTGCTGTCCATTTTTGCAATCCTCTCTCTCTCTCTCTCTCTCTCTCCCCCCCCCCCTCTGAAATGGCAGGCAGACCTGATGGAAAAAAAATTGGTCAGACATATAATTCTGCTTCTGAAAAAAAATGGATAATGTCTGCTCATAAGTTACCTACATATTATAAACAATCCATAATAATGAGGCTGAATAATGCTCAATTTAGCTTTTTCTTCTTATAACCAGGTTGCAAACAGCAGGTTCAATGTGGGTTGGAGAGAAGAAAAAAGGTAGTGGACACAGGTGAGCACTCTTGGCATCCTAGAAGTGAAGAGAGGGTGATAGTCTCCAGGGTCAGTATGCCAGGTTTTGCCAGCCTTCAGGCACCAGGTTTGTTGGCACGGATCTTTGGAGCAGATTTCAGGATTCATCCCTTGGAGAAACATCTGAAAATGTTTAAAGGAAGCAATACAAGTGACGCATTTCTCTTGGGAATCCTGCACATCACTATAAAATGGCCAAGCGCTTGAGAAGGTATTCTGTAGCAAATTGAGAAAGCTGATTTTATATAGTAAGCCACCCACTGAGTATTGTCTGATGTTATTATAGCAATAGATTTTGTTTCATTTCTAAGGTCACATTTCCTCTCACTCCAGTTGCTGATTCTGCTGCTCAGTTTTGGTAAGTCGTATCATATTCCATATTTACAGATGCTATTTTCTGACAGTGCCAAGACTAATGATCTATGCAATAGCATAATTACATCTACTATGTGAACACAAGCACATTGTTGCATAAACTGCACACAATTAATTATTTTTGATTACAGAGGGTCAGAAAAATAGGCTATAGTCACACATTAATGAATGTCCACAACAAAACTCGCCAACACACACGTTTGCTGGTGTCATATCATCAACTAATAAATGGTAGCAAAAGGACTGTTTCCCAGAGACTTACAGCCCATTCCAACCCAAGGGCCAAGCAGCCCAAGTCAGACCTAAAGTCAGCCTAAGTCGTTTAGGGCGACTTTAGGTCTGGAACACAACCATTTAGGGCGAAGTTAGGTCAAAGTTAGGTCGAAGTTACGACCAACGGACTAAGAACAGCCCATTCCAACCCAAGGGCTAAGCAACACAAGTCAGACCTAAAGTTGACCTAAAAGTGGGCGGACCATGGGCGGACCGTGGGTGTAACGGGGGCGACAACCAATTAACGTTGGATTCCAGACCCTGGCAAGCACAGACACGCCCCCTCCAACACAAATGCTGACACAAATTTTAGGTCGACCGAAAAGGTGGACCCAAATTCGAGGAGACCCATAGGAGCCATTTTACCTTACCCAAGCCAGCCCTCTCCTGAAAATTTCTAACACCCTACTCCTGAGTTAGGTCAGAGTTAGGACGGAGTTGGGCCTGCTAGGTCTGGAAACTGACAGAGTTATGCCTAAGATAGGGAGCCTATCAGCACCCAGCCCCACCCAGCCTCTTTCCCACAAAAGCCCAGCCCCAGGCCCCCAGTCTCTCTCTCTCTCTGAGCACGTGGCGTGGGGTCCTGTCCCCCACAGCCACAAAGTGGGACTTTTTTGGTGGAGGGCAAAATTCACAAACACCCCACTTCTCTCTTCTCTTCTCCTCTCTCCTCTCTGCCCCCCTCAAGGGCAGAGAGGGCTGTTCTGGCTTTGGCCAAACTGTTTACTGCTGTGCCTGGGCAGCTGTCTCCATGCTACCATTTGCTAACCCATGTCTTTCTCCCAGCCTCTCCCCCCCCCACACACACACAGGCAACAACACCAGCAGGTAAGTGCAGGTAAGAGCAGGGGTTGTGCTGACATATGTTCTGACATCTGCCTCTTTGCATATAGAAATATAGGTAGGATACATGCCTCTATACCAATGTCTTGTCTCATAGCTGCCTGCATAGCCTGCCATGATATGCCTCTTTACCAATGTCTCATAGCTGCCTGCATAGCCTGCCATGTCTTGTCTCATAGCTGCCTGCATAGCCTGCCATGATATGCCTCTTTACCAATGTGCCCTCTCATGTCTGCCTGCAATGCCTTCTCTGAAATGCCTCTTTACCAATGAGTAGTCAGATGCCTGCCTGCAATGCCTGCTATGATATATAGGATACATGCCGCTTTACCACTATTGTGTCGGATTGCCGCCTGTTGTCATGTGAGCATACAAGACCACGAGTGTGGTGGTGCTGTTAACCGTCTGTAGACACCAGCTGTTCCCCCCCCCTTTTTTCCACAGGGTCAACTGACAGGTCAGTATTGCTAGGATTGCCATGGTTGTGACCCAATATATGTGTTGTCTTCTCTCTCTTTGACCCTTTTCCCTTACAGGATCATGCTCGCCTTACACCCGGGTAAGCACCTCAGACCATGCTATGTGTGTCACACCTATCAGCTGTGTTATTTCTCTCCCTGCAGGCTTGTGCAACCAACACACTGGCTTGTCTTCACTGGCGATTGCTACCACACACCAGCTGCCATGTAACACCCCCTTGTTTTTTGTCTCCCCAGGAACGTCCACTACAATCAACCTTCCTGGGAGCACCCCTGGTCCCGCAGTCTGGTTGCCCCACGGTCCTCTGCCTCGCTGCTGCCAGAGGTCAGAGAGCCAGCCCTGCAACCCTCCTCAGCTGCCGGCGCTGCTGCTGCTCCACCTCCCTGGCTGTCTTGCTGTCCCTCCCCTTTCTATGGAGCAGGCTGTGGTTCCAGGTCCATGGGGCATGTGTGCTGCTGCTGCTGCTGCTTTCAGATTGGCTGCTGTGACTACCCCTGGCAGCCTTGCCTGGCCATCTCTGCTAACGTTCCAGAACAATAAAGATGCCCCTCGGGCAGAGCCTCCTTGAAACATATGTGCCCAATGTTACACAAGCATTGCCCTCCACACACAGACAGCCCCCAGCACTGAAGCCCCTGCATGAATCCCTTCCAGGGACTGCCACTTCCTTCCCAGGGAGAACACAGCAGGGAGGCTGCCAGACCCCCATGGGACAGCGGGGAGGGGGAGTTGGGGGGCCTCTCAGGCAGGCAAACAATGACAGGCACCACGGAGCCCATAGTGGGGCCGCTTCTGGCCGTTGCATCTGTGTAGTGGCCGCTCAGCAACCGGGGATCTCGCCAGCCAGGGCGTCTGCCTGTAATGCAGCCGCTTCCATCGAAGGTCCGCCCATAATGCAGCCGCTTCCGCCCACAGTCCATCTGCATAAGAGGTGCCTGTTTCTGCATTGCCTTCATCTGCGGAGTAACCCCTGTGTCCCTATTGGTCTCTGCAGACCCCTCTCTCGGAATCTCTCTCCCACCAGCCTTGTTGTCTGTCTGTCTGTCTCTGACCCACCTGTGCCCCTCCCCAGCACCCACTGCCTGCCTGCCTGTGTGTCTGCCTCCCCTCCCACTCCCTGATGATGGCTGCTGGCCACCCCCCACCCTGCCAGAGCGCCTGCCAAGAGGCGCCGTCGTCGCCCCATCTGGGGGCGTGATGAGCTGCGTGAGCCCTTCACGCTCGCAGCAGACAAGCCCAAGGCATCTCTCGGTCTTGGCCGGGGCACAGAGCAGAACGCACACAGGGATGCCTTCTTTGTGGGCATTGCCCCGGCCCTGGTGTAACCAGTGGTGTTACACCAGTGGTGTAAGTTGGATAGGATTGCGCTGTATGAGTAGGAACATTTGCTCTTTCCCTTGCAAATATAAGAGAGTCACCACTTTCTGAGGTGCCTCTTTACCAAGACCTCATGTAGTTTTCAATAGTGTAGCTTACAATATAGTTTTGTAAAAGCCAAGTGCACTTATCCAAAAGGTTGTGCTGAGTAATTGAGGTTAGAGACACACTGGTGTGGAACTGTTGCTACAGTCCGCATCCCGCGCGCACATATATGGAAGAAAGAAAAATAAAAGTCTACTCTGTACTTGGTGAGAATCTGGTTGCGAAGGCTTCTTTTATTTGTTTCTGTCACTTTGCGTTAAGTCATCGATGAAGTAAAAGCAAACAATCTGCTGTATTTACTTCATAAATATAATTATAAACTTGCTAGAACCAGGTTAACCACAAATTAACATGACAGCAACATTCACTTTCACATGGATTATTTATGAACCAATGTCTGCAGCACAGAGCGCCTGATATGACCAGGTGCTGCAGCATGAACCAGCCAGGTTGCCATAGTGACAGCCAGGCCACAAGGGTGGTCTAAAAGATATGATAAACTGCAGACATCTTGTAACTCAGCAAGCTAGCAAAGTTTGGCATTTGAGAAATATTGGGTACATCTGTAGATCTATTCCCCCTCTAGGGAAGGAATAGGTACACTAGGCCGGGGTCACCGATTTTTGAGTAGCTACATTTTCTTTCCTGTGTAAACACTGGATTGGTCTCAAACGTTGGATTCAAGTTTCTCGTCTACCTCCCTTTAATTTATTTTTGGTGTGTGTTTTATATAACACATATAATGTCTTATCACGTTACCACCGTATTATTGTTGTTCGCATATGCAAATAAGCAATTGTAATAACTTTTAAAAAAGATTGTTTTACATTTCTAGCTATTGGAGAGCTACCATGGAAACGGGCAACATATTTTCCAATATAACAATGAACTCCTGCCGAACACAACAATGGCAACAACAATAACATCAAGGCAAGTAAGGTAGAATGTGTGAGATAATGAAGAAGCAAAAACATGCTCATTTATTTTAAATAGAGCAACAGAACATGAGAAGGACTATCTTGGTAGGGTTTCACTTGGCAAAGAATATTTTTGTTCATATACCTATGAAAAGATAATCTCAGCTACTTTTGTATTGGTGAGAAGGGGTGAGAAAATATATTCTGAGAATGGTAGGGGTCAAATTACACATGATGTTAAATATAGATGACACTGGCACTAATGGTAGCTTTAACCAGAAGCGTCGCTCCGGTAGGGGCGGGGCTGTAAGTATTGCTGCGGTCATAGTCTCTTTACCGAGCGAGGAGGAGGCAGCCCCGCCCCCTCACTGTCCGAGCCAGTCCCCTACGGAGAAAGCAGCAGGCAGGGTCTCTTCCCTGCCGGTTTCTCCGTAGGGGACTGGCTCGGACAGTGAGGGGGCGGGGCTGCCTCCTCCTCGCTCGGTAAAGAGACTATGACCGCAGCGATACTTACAGCCCCACCCCTACCGGAGCGACGCCTCTGGCTTTAACTTTCATCAGGTCCATAGCATGCAGAGAAGGATTATATCCTTTTCTCCTCCTACATCACACTTGCAGTCTGGATCAGGACCTTTGAGGCTACTATAAAATAAAAACCACAGATGGAAATGCAAAGACGTGTTTAAAGCTATGTGTAGTTTGACTGCAAGTAGCGAAAGCAAACACAATTACCCTTAACCTATTGGATAAATTTAAACTCAGGTCATGAAAATGAGATAAAATGACTACATGCAATGGTTTGGATCAAATAAACTGTCAAATTATTATTTTTCATTTGACAAAAGCATGATACAATGCACCAAGAATCATTTTTAAATTACACTGAAGTAGAACCTTTTCAGGACTGGAGCCTCGATCAATTAGCCTGAGAAGTACGCCCAATTATTTCACATTGCACTAGATTAATGTTTGTATTCCATCATGCAGCCCGATCCTAACTATTTATGACAGCACAACACAGTTCCGCTCTTGTAAATGGCCATATGGTGGCACACACAGCACACCGCTGGTGTCCATTTTGGTACCACTGCCACAAATGTTTGGAATTACTGGTGGCCTGCTGCTGCTATTGGCTAACTGTGGGAGTGCAGGTAAGCCAGCGTAGGGGCTGTGGGAGGAATGTGGCAGGAATGGTAGAGTTTCTGGGCAGGGGGGGGGAGAGAGTGGGAGGCGGAACGGGGAAGGAGGGGGTGGATATCAGCAGCAGCAACTTGCACTGGGATCCTATCCTCATTTACTCTGCCCTTCTCTCTCCCTTACTCTCCTCAGACTTATACCAGTGAAATAGCTGGTATAGATCCAAAGAGACCCATTGGGGAAGTAGATGCTTACCTTGAGGAGGACTCTGTGACTTTCCCCCACAGCAGGATGCAGTTCTTGCCCCGTTAGTTTGGATGCATCAGCTCTGGGGGAGTTGGTTAGAATTGGATCCCTAGACCATGTCATTAGCTTATTTCAGGCATATAAAACTCTTGACATTATTTATAAAAACAAACAAAAATACGATTGAAGTGTCAAATTCTTGAATCCAAGGGACATTAGACTTTTTGCGGAACACTAGAATCAGCCCCATCACACCTATTCCAAATGACCAATTTCTTTTGAGATTGAGATGTATCATAAAGACAGTTTATCAAATAGGATGGAGGTCAGCTGATAAAGAACAAATAGACACCAATTTCCACTTGGTTAGTTTGGGCGATATAGCTAGTTCTGGCTTGCCCAGTTTTTTTGGATCCTAGTCAATATCTATCCTAGCAGCCAACTCAAAAATATCATTAGCCTTCATGTTTGACCAGCCATCTTTAAAATTTATGTTGAATAATTTGTAACATCGTTATAGCTTTCCTATAATTTCATAATTGGCAAATATTGAAATACATGATCCATTGTTCAGGGAACCATTTCAGAAAAATAAAGCTGACTCTGCATGAAATTTTCACAAGGTTACAACCTTGTGTACTGTATATACTGTACAATATATAATATTAATACCTATTAACAATGGCTATTTGGAAATACGTTTTTCAATAAAGGGTAATTATTTGGACCAATGGACAAAATTCCCTTCATATTTATATAGTAAAATCAGATTGTCATAATGACTTCTATGACCACGTAAGCCAGATATCAGTGTTGATTAAGGCAGCTTCGCTAAGCAAAAAATATGTTTTTAATTTCCGCTTGCTCCAAATTTCCGTTCGCTCCAGCACTGGAAATTTAGTTAGGATTTTGGCCTTAAGCAGGTCTATATAAACTGCCCCCCTTTCACCCCAGCACAGTGTCTTTTCTGGTGGCTGTTTGCTGGTGTTCTTCTGTGTCTTTTTTAGATTGTGAGCCCTTTTGGGACAGGGAGCCATTTAATCATTTGATTTTGTCTGTAAACCGCTTTGTGAACTTTGTGTTGAAAAGCGGTATATAAATACTGTTAATAATAATAATAATAATAATAATAATAATAATAATAATAATAATAATAATAATAATAATATATCTGATAAGTACTTGGATGGGCAAGCTCCTGTGTATGTGGCCTTGAGTTCCATAATGGAGCTCAGGATACAAATGAAGTAGACGGAGTTAGATTTTCACTGGCATCACTGCAGGGGGGGGTGGAGCTCTCTAAGTTCCGCCGCGGTCAGACCACACGGGAGCATGAAGCGCCCCCATTCCCTCGCCTTTGGAGCCATTCAAGTCGGTGCTTTCACCAACTTGAATGGCTCCAAAGGCGAGGGGGCGGGGGCGCTTCGTGCTCCCGTGTAACAGAGTGTCTGACCGCGGCGGAACTTAGAGCTCCGCCCCCCCTGCAGTGACGCCAGTGTAGATTTTCATGTCTTTATACATAAATGTCTAGTTTCCAAGTTGAGAACAACTTGAAAATATGGTGGTGATGATGAAGCATTTGATAATCCAGATGAGTTGAATCTGGAATCAACTGACCAAGATGCTGGGGCTTCTGTTTGTAATGGTGCCTTTCTTTAAAACCGAAACAGAAATAACGAATGAAAGCTTTCATGGCCTGATACAATCTTAGAAAACACGGGATTTATGGGTATTAGAGCCATGTTAAAAAATTAAAATATACCAAAGCCAAAATGCGATAAAACAATTACCAAAAGCTGCAAACATAGCAATCCTGGACAGATCTCTTGTAATCACACTGGCAAAATTGACCGACGTGTCATCTTATTCCTAAGACATTTTCTAGGTAGTGACAGCATGGCTAACATCCATCCTGTCACTACCTAGAAAATGCCTTAGGAATAAGACGAAACGTCGGTCAATTTTGCCAGTGTGATTACAAGAGATCTGTCCAGGGTTGCTATGTTTACAGCTTTTGGTAACCTGGATTAAATTGTTTTATTGCATTTTGGCTATAAATGTGTGTGTGTGTGTGTGTGTGTGTGTGTGTGTGTGTGTGTGTGTGTGTGTGTGTGTGTGTGTGTGTGTGTTGCATTGTTCCCTATGATGATTGCAAAGAATGGTTTAGCATTGTTCAGCAAAGCATTTCAATACATTTTCCTTTGAGATTTTTTTTCTTTGCACTTGACAAAAATGCCATAAGGTATTTTCATTTCCTAACTGGCATTAATTAAAATTATTCAAAACACCATTTCAATGACAGTTTTCAAGACGTGATGTAATTTTTAAAAATCATGTATTCTTATCGAGATTAAAACCATTAGGCTAATATCTAGGGGTCAAATATCTGTGCATGCACCCAAGTAAGCAGGCATATATATCCTATCCTATATGAATAACCAAAAATCCTATATGAATAATCAAACATTTTCCATTCTTCAGAGACTTTGCATTCTTATTATAGCCTAGAAATTTGAAATACTTAGACTCAGCTTGCATTATTTATATTTTTCATAATGTTTGGAATGCATATTTCTAGAAGCTGATGGAGTAGTATTGACTCTGAGGGTGAAAGATTTGACATTTCTAGAAAATTGGTGTGTGTGTGTGTGTGTGTGTGTGTGTGTGTGTGTGTGTGTGTGTGTGTGTGTGTGTGCGCACACACAGAAATATATTGACCACCATTTTCCCTCCTTACCTCATGTGAGGAGCAATAGGCAATAAAACACACAGGGTGTACACTCAGGCATACTTCAACCTGCCCAATGTTGAGCTCTTCAAAAGAATGAGGCTGCTGCCACTGACTGGAGCCAGTAACGATGCTGCCCATCCCCCAAGGGATCAATGGTTTGTGTTTTATTGCCTATTGCTCCTCACAGGAGGTAAGGAGGGAAAATGGTGGTCAATATATTTCTTTGTCTGTGTGTGTGTGTGCGTGCACACATGAGACAGAGGCTAAACTGGGCCATTTTACTGAAATAACAAGAGAGTGAACCTGTAGCAGGGAAAAATCGTAAGACTCCACCCCCAGTGTGTGGGCTACTAAAAGGGGGAAATGCCCCCCAATCAATCGTGTGTGAAACCACCCTGACTCCAAGCATCAATCCATCATGAGACAGAAGACAGAGCGAGCTTATTATGGTAAACCCCGAAGGGTCAAGGCAGCTGGACTGCTCATACTCCCATAGGCCGGAAAGCACTTGAGGTTGCCTTTGCTAATCCAAGCCAGAGCACTCACTAGCCAGCCTCACCAAGCTGGAAAGTGTCATCTGAGCCAGTAGCGGAACCAGGCCCCCTGTGGGTGGGGGCCGCTGCCGCCGCCACGCCCCACCCCCACGGCCACCACACGCCCCACCCCTGGGGCATGTGATGGTAGCATAGCACGCTGCCACGCACACGGAAACACCCCCATGGTGCTTTTTGGCTCCTTTTTGGAGCCAAACGGCACCAGGGAGGGCAGGAGGGTCAAAACATAGCCGTTCTCGGCTGCAGAGTTGCAACTAGCCGTAATGCCGCCTGGCTCTAGGGAGGGTGATAGGCGCCCTGAAGTCCCTCCCCCCGGAAGTCCCTGTAAAAGAAAACTTTGGTGCATCTGTTAGGCCACGTGCCGTAAATTTTGGGGGGGCGACTCGGAGGGACTCTGCCCCGGGTACACCGCCCCGGCTATCGCACGGGTGGGGGAGCACTCCACTCAGCGCGGCGCGGCTGAGTGCCTCCTTCTGGGTGGGGGCGCCCGGCGCCAGGGCGCTGGTCGCGCCACCCAAGTTACGCCTCTGCTCGGCTGCAAAGAGGAATTGACAGGTTGGCGGTGCAACAGATTCAGCGGTAAGTGCTGCCCCCTGCGACCCATGCCCTGGGGCCCACTGCCCCAACCGCCCCCAGTGATACGACGCTTCTGATCTGAGCAGTACTGGTTCATCTTTGGTCTTGCTTACCTCAGGATGCACACCGAACTGCCAACTCCTGCTCCCTGGCCCTCACGACACCTGCCTAAAGTGACCAAAAAGGAAAGTGTAAAGAGAAACAAAAAGAACAACATTTTAGCCACCAAAATCCCAATGGAAAAAAATGCTTAATAAAACTGCAAGCCTAAGGCCAATGCAATTAACAGCAAAAAATTCCTGCCCAGTTCTCGAAAGGGCAACCAACTAATCTCAGACTGAACAAAGGGAGAGGTGGGAAACTGAGCCAGACGGAGGTAAAAATAAAAGAACATTGCAAATTGCATGCAGCTTGCTCCATTCCCAAACCCAGCACCAATAAGGTGCTGAGATTTTCCTGCCTCTGAACTGAAGGAGAGGATCTAGCAAGAGAGCGGATGAAGAGTGAAAGACATGCACCACAGTAATCAGGATTGTTGTTGTTGTTTTTGTGTAGGTGTTTTGTTTTGTGTCCCCCCCCCCTTGTACTAGTATTCAATTATGGTATCTAGATTTGCTGCAACCTGAGAAACTAAAATTAAAAAAAAATGCAAGGCAACGACAGTGGTAGTCGAAGAATAAAAAAGGTAAAGGTGACCCCTGACAATTACCGGTAAGTTCAGTTGTGTCCGACTCTAGGGTGTGGTGCTTATCCCCATTTCAAAGCCGAAGAGCCAGCGTTGTCTGATGGATGCCTCCGTGGTCATGTGGCTGGCATGACTCTCCTTGCCGCAGCGCATAGCATGTGGCTGGAACAAGGAGCGCTGTTTACCTTTCCGCAAGCGGTACCTATTTATTTACTCACATTAACATGCATTGGAACTGCTAGGTTGGCAGGAGCTGCCCAAGCAACGAGAGCTCACCCCGTTGCGGATTTGAACTGCTGACCATTCAACCGACAGCTCATGGTTCAGCGCCACCCGCTGGCCTTAGTTGAAGAATAGGAGCAACCAAAAATCTAATACAAATGACACCAAGAATGCTGGGTGTTATAGAAAGATGGAAAAAACTCCAAAGAAATGAAAGTGCTTCATAGTCTCCATAGACCATAGTCTTCACTTTTGTTTTATGTTCCTGTATTTATTCCACTATTCTACCTCCACCTCCAATGGTTTACTATCTAGGCACTGATCAGATTCAACATAACTTCAACAAAGTTCCTGCATCGCATGTTTCCAGACTTAGAGCTGAGCCCAGCGATTATTATCTCTTCTTTTCATTTTGCATATAAAGAGCTGACACTGAAAGAGATTAAACAAACGATCATCCAGTGATTTGGTGGCTGGTCTTCAATTTACAACTAGGGCTATGCTCCTAAAACACTTAATCGAGAATAAGCCCCTGTGAGTGCTGAATTCAGGATGAATGCCTTCTTAATTCATATCCTATAGTATAGCCATCCTTCAATTGTCAGAGGCTCTCCAGAAGCACAGAGGAGAAATCACCTTTTAGCATTGATGTTTACAATAGTAATCCCCTGGAACGATCTTGGAAACCAAATACTATTGAGATTATTTTGTTTGTTTAATTCATAACACAGCACAGTTAATCTATACAGCAAATCTTTAATTGATCAACAGGCATACCTGACATGCTGATGATAATACCAAGTCATTTATCTCCCTTGCCTCCAATTCTTTCACGTGATATACATACAATTTTCTATGGAGTTTAACAAAAGTTTTACCTTACCCCTCACTTTTGATAGCCTTTAATCTAACACAGTTATTCACTCAGTGAAATATATTCCACTTCTTTGGAGAAACTTTCAGACTTTATTTCAATATTTAATAATGGTAAGGGAAGAACAAAATGTTTTGTTCTATCCTATCATAAAATCATCTCACTTTTTATTGATCTTTACAGGCTTATTTTTAATATTTGATTATCAGAGTTCTAACTACTGCAGTTACATTTATAGTTTTTGAAGACAGAAAGCTGTTACGTACTTAGCTCTCTGGAGAATACATTTCTGAAAAAGTATTAAATATTACGATAAATTTTACACGGCCCATTTTTCTCTCGTGCTAAACCTTTAAACTGAACTTGTCAGGGAAGCCCTAGGAGAATGTTCAGTCTTGTGTAGCTGTTCATATTTTGCACTGGCTCTGAGTCAGAAAAAGAAAGTGTTATTCAATCTTAGCCACTTTTCTAACTTAAAACCCACACGGCATTTATATGACATGTGGCACTATTTTCTGTCTTGTTCCATGACAACAACTGCAATAGTGGTTAGCACTAAGCATGGCCCATGTGAAGTCAATCAATAACAAAGATTTCACAGAATACAGGAAAATATAAAGTCCATGGACTGGGCAAAGAGTCCATAGTGTTGGCAAGTGTTAACAGTATCATGAAAGGGTGTAAGCACAAAATAGTAATGGGCTTCTGTGAACAATTTTAATTGTCAATGTTTTGTGACACACATGAAATCCAGATGAGACAAAACAGTTTCTGCTTGGGACTTTTGCTTGTGTACCATAAGAATATTACATTTTTGTGAGTAAAATATAAAAGTGCATTAAAATATTAGTATTAAAAATTAAAAAAATAGAATATCAGCAGGGACACTAAAATATTAAGTGGAAGCACTCGGAAAGGAAAACATCTCGAGCATGGAAGGTTCTATATAGGAATAACAATATTGTAAAGATCCTTATCAGGTCTAACGATAGCCTGCCTATGTAAGCTGCCTTGAATAAATCTGATGAGAAAATCTGATGATGAGAAAGGTGGGATATAAAAATAAAAATAAATAAATTAGGTCAACTGTTCGCCTAGCCTGAAATGTTCTTTAAATGGCAAAGCGAGGCCATCAAGAGAGGTCAAGATGAATCTCCTGAGGTAGTGAATCCCACATTCTAGGCCCCGCTTCTCACATGACAGTCATTTCTCTCCTCCTCACAAATTGCACCAACAGCCGCAAAGGGCCCAATCCTATCCAACTTTCCAGTGGGGATGCAGCCGCAATGCAGCCAATGGTTCGATACCTTGAGGAGGCCTCCGTGATTGCCCTCCACTGCAGAATGCAGTGTACGCCCTGTTGGCATTGCAGCATTAGCGCTGGAAAGTTGGAAAGAATTGGGCCCTCAGTCAGTAACGTGACATGCAGAAGATCCTCCTCAGATGTTAGCAGAGGGTGTGCAAAACCATAAAGAAGGGTATGGTCCATAGGTATTCCTGTGGTCCCAAGCCACTTTGGACTTTAAATAACCAGCACCTGGAACAGTGCGTGGAAATAGAATGGCAGTCAGTGGTTTGTTTTGGAGCTCCACTCCATGAGAGTGCATATCCCGTCCCTTCCTCTTACGTCAGGAAGCAGTTGCCGAAGAATTTGGGAGATCTGAACCACTCCTTCACATGTGATTTAAATACTAGTTTAGCTATATAATAGTTATAAATGTTCTCATTCTTAATATCCTGTTATGCTTGTTAAATATAGTTGTGGCCAATTTTAAATCCACATCATGGTGTCTGTCTCTTCTTTTATCTCCCTTCAGGTATTGAACGACCTTTCCCTGACCTTAGATCACTGAAACGTGATTCCTCTTGGTTATCTATTTTAGCTATTAAGCATATACAGTACCTTTACAGTAAACTTGACAAGCTGCTCTATTTTAATTTATGGAAATTGTATTAAAGGTGATCTGAACAAAAGAATAGAGAAATTGGACTGTTAATTAGTGGAAGCAAGCTACTGTGCAACGATTAGGGATAAACAAAAGCAAGCAATTTTCTGGTAGAAGGTGTCAGTGAGGTTCTTAAAGAGAATTTTAAATTGCCTTTGTGAAAATGAAAGATTATTATATGGATTAATGATCCATTAATGCCTATCATTTATAATCATAATAAAGTTTAGTACTTGAAGTAGTAAACATTCTTTTTCATATAATACTGTGAAGGTTTGGGAGTATATTGTGACATAAAGACCTCATGTTCATGAATACAACCACTTTAGCCAAGTGGATTTGTAAATGGGGACGCTAAGCAATTGCTCAGTCTCTAAGCAATTGCTCAGTCTCAAGACACCCTCATTAAACTTCTTGTGAAAATAATGCCTTCATCACATGCTTCTGTTGATTCATACCAACCTGCCACCATGTCAAAAGGTCATATGAAAAAGAATACAGTTTTCCCTGTGAAAACACTTGTTTGTCAAAAGGTAGTGGTCTTTGAACCACTTCAGAAATAGAGACGGGTGTGTGAAACCTGCCCTTTTCCCCCATAGATATTTCATTGTCCAGGCAACCCCCACAAATAACATGAGACAGGTAATCTTGTAAACCATATGGAATGAGCCAGTTTTTTTTATTACAAATCCAATTTGATACAAATCCTGCAGCAGTTTCTATCCAGTCAAGACCAGTCAAGACCACTATGGGGGTAGTGTGGGGGTGGGATGCACCAGGTGACAGTGATTGAGTGGGTGATACCATGGTGGAGAAGCCTGCCGCAGCCTATCGAGCCACCCAGGCTCAGCAGTCTTTGGCCACTCTGACTTTGAGACATTTCCTATTCTTGCAAACTACTTTCTGTTCTTCCGTGAGAACAGGAAGAAGCAACTTGGCTTTGTGTGGCCAAAGATGGCCAAGCAAGGGTGACAGCTTGGCAGTGGTATGGCTATGCCACCCCCCGTGACGTCACCACCGGAAGTGACATCACCACCATTGCAACTCGCTTCAGAGAGTCAGGGCGGGCGGGTGGGTGGGCCAAACACATCACCTTCTCAGCCACTGCTCGCTCTTCCCGCCACCAAAACGTCGTGGTTGTCGCCCTCCCCTGCTGCTTTGTCACACACAACCCTTGTCGCCAGGGGGCCCACTGCCACCCCACCACCCCCACCCAGCAACACTTCTGCAGCTTGGCCTCAGCCATCTTTGGCCACTCCTTCGAGTCACTTCCTGTTCTTGTGAGCTACTAGAACAGGAAGAAGCATCACTTGATTTTGCACAATCAAAGTCAGTTGGGCAAGGGTGACACCCCTACCTGGAAGGTGTCACCCTTGCTCAGCCTCAGCCATCTTCCGTTGCTCCATCCATCTGCTTCCTTTTCTCGTGAGCATAGCTCGCAAAAACAGGAAGAAGTGACTCAGCTGAGTCCGCCGGGCTAAGAGTGGCCAAAGAAATGAATTGGCTACTCTGAGCCTGGCTGACTCACTTCTTTGTGTCCCACGTTGCTTGGCAACTTAGAAGTAATTGGCAGTGACATCAATGTGTCACCACCAATTACTTCTGGGTCACCAAGCAATGGATGGCAGCTGCACTGTGTGACACCAAGGTAAATGAAACCATTGTCAAGACCTACTACCCTTTAGTGCATGCACTTACCAGGAAGGAGACAGATGGAACTGTCACTTCCCCCTTGGGTGTTAACATCTTGGCTCCAACCAGAGATTGCCACTTGCCGACCCCTGTTTTTTCCCAACAACCCCTGGAAAGGAGGTCAAGGCAGCTAAGTTGCTCCACCCATCTCAAACTGGGAATCCTTTAAGAAGGTTTTAGCAACTTAAGCCCAAGGGGTCACCAGCCAGCATCTCCAAGCCAGATAACCTCTTGAGATTGTTTCAGGTTCCCCCTTTGACTCTTGCTTAACTTATCCTACTCCCAGTCCAGGACCACCTGCCAGAAGTGGCCAATCTGGTTAAATGAAACCCCATGCCTCAACGAGACGAGTAGGTGAAAAAACTTCCCACTTTAGCACTGGCGTCGACGAAGGGAAGCGCGCGGGGCGGGCCGCCCGGGGCGACGCGCGCACAAGGGTGACGCGCTTCCCCCCCGGTACTCACAGTTTCGTTGGAGCTGGGCCCGCCCGCCCGCCCTCGCATCCGTTTGGCTCTGAAATGAGCCGAAAACGGCGCAGGGGGGTGCTCTGCGCCCGCACGTGACGTCACGCGCGCGGGCGGAGCGGATTTCCTAAAGGTGACGCGCGCCCCCGCTCTGGGGTGACGCGCGTCATAGTGACGCGACTGCACTTTAGGCCAATCAAGTGGGAAGCAAAAAAAATCCCTACTCAGTTGAAAGGAACCAGCTAATCTCAGTCTATCCCAAGGGTGGGTGAGGTGAGGTGCCGTGCCTCCTGAGCTCGGAATGCCAGCTCTAGGTTCATGCAGGAAAAATGCTGCTGAAAACTCCCTGCAATCTCTCAAGCACCAATCCGGTGCAACCTCACCCTTCCCTGCTTCGTGCAGGATGGGGCTGGGCAAAGGAAGCCCCCGCCTTAGCTGCGGAGTGGCTGCAGTCTTCCCACAGAGTAAATTCTGATATCCACAGATATTGAATAATGGATCTGAACAGTGTAGAGTTATGGATCATGGTTATGTACGCTGCAGCATAGTTTGATTTTGTTTAAAGTAAAGACTAAAAGTGTTGGGCTCTTATTGCCCTAAGCGTATAGGACACGCTGCCCCCTACATATCTCCTTGTGCTTAAACCATTTCCCTGGAGGTCAAAAGGACTTTTCAGATGCTGATCAGTTGCAATCACTTCCAGGACCACTGTCAGGTTTGCCTGAGAAATAGGCCAGTGTGGAACTGTACTACTACATCCTTCACTTCCTTTGTTATTCCTTGGCTGTTATCCCTGCTTTCAGGTCCTATAAGTCTAATTCTTGAATTTGACTTACTTGGGTCTTCCTGGCAGCAACTCAACCCTGTCTGACAGTTTCTTTGGGAACAAACAACTTGAAACAGATTAAACTTCCAAGCCAGATCAGCTACTGTTTAGACTCTTTGACAGGGACCCTAAATGAATAAACCTATGTCAACAAAAACTTTGGCAGGCTGGTAGCTGATGCTGTCAATATCACCACCTCAAAAAATCTCATTGTTTCCTTAATTGCTGGCATTAGGCCACATCAGGACAAGCTTAATTGCCGGTTATCATTTACAGCATCTGCTTGGACTACCCTATTTCTTTTTTTACAAGGTTATTGTGGTTGTTTGTGTAGTATAGTTCTCACATTTCAAGTAAAAAGGTAAAGGTGACCCCTGACAATTAAGTCCAGTCGTGTCCGACTCTAGGGTGTGGTGCTCATCCCCATTTCAAAGCCGAGGAGCCAGAGTTGTCCGAAGATGCCTCCGTGGTCATGTGGCCAGCATAACTCTCCTTGCCGCAGTGCGTAGCATGCAGCTGGAACACGGAGCGCTGTTTACCTTCCCGCAAGCGGTACCTATTTATCTACTCGCATTGACATGCTTTGGAACTGCTAGGTTGGCAGGAGCTGGCCAAGCAACGAGAGCTCACCCCGTTGCGGATTCGAACTGCCAACCTTTTGATTGACAGCTCATGGTTCAGCGGTTTAACCCACTGCGCCACTCGCTTCTCTTCAAATGTAGAGCATAGATTATGAATGATCAGTTTGTTACATGATTGCTGCTGCAATCCGATGATATATTTTGGACTAAATTGGAAAGGGGAGTGAAACTGGGGGACTGGAACTTGAAGTTGCACGGTCTCCTAATGGAGCAGAATCTGAGGGGACATTTTCACTCAACTCTAAATAATATGGAAGCCATAAGATTTTTTGTAATGTCTGTTCTATCCGTAAATATGCAAGCAGAGACAAGTGCAAGCAAATAGAAGTCAGTCCTATAAGGCAGCAGAGCTGCTATCCCACACCAAATCCCCAAAGAGAGGCCCTGCAATAACCCTGTAGGTGCCTTCAGCTAACTTACAGCTCTCTAGAATCTAAGGTAAAGGTAAAGGTGACCCTTGACAATTAAGTCCAGTCATGTCCGACTCTAGGGTGTGGTGCTCATCTCCATTTCAAAGCCGAAGAGCCAGCGTTGTCCGAAGACGCCTCCGTGGTCATGTGGCCGGCATGACTCCCCTTGCTGCAGCGCGTAGCATGCGGCTGGAACACGGAGCGCTGTTTACCTTCTCGCAAGCGGTACCTATTTATCTACTCGCATTAACATGCTTTGGAACTGCTAGGTTGGCAGGAGCTGGCCAAGCAATGAGAGCTCACCCCGTCGCGGGAATCGAACTGCCGACCTTTCGATCAACAGCTCATGGTTCAGCGGTTTAACCCACTGCGTACTCAGCTATAAAACCATGAATCACTTCAATGTTAAAAGCTGGATAACAAATACAATTCATTTTCGATTGATGCAGGGCAAAAGTGTGGGTGCAATTACTGGCATTGCTGAAGGTGGGGCGGAGCTCTAAGTTTCACCGTGGTCTGACCCTCCGTTACTCCGGTGCACGAGGCGGCCCCGCCTCCTCGCCTTCGGAGCCATTCAAGGCGGTGAAAGCAACGCGCAGGAGAGTTCCGCCCCATCTTCAGCAACGCTACTGGGTGCAATCCTTCCTCTGTAGATGGGGCACTTGTATACAGATGGAACCCCATAGTGTTTAACAGAACCATGTTTGTTTGGTTCTTCCTTGATATATTTGCAACCAGCCCCTTTCCTTTCCTTGGAATATTTGCAACCAGCCCCAGAGATCAAACAGGTTGACTGAATAGAAAGCAGGATTAGGATATGGAAGTCCTGTACAGATTTCTCATTCCTTAACAGTCTGATATGCCTGTTTGGTCCCAATATACAGTATTTCTTTCTTTACATACTTCAGTGACTGATCGCATCACTACTAACTTTTGTTCAGTTTGCAGCCCAATCCTATTGATGCCGTATGCTGCCAGGACAAGCACCAGTGGCATCCGGTAGGGGCGGGGCCGTAAGTATCGCTCCGTCATAGTCCCTTTACCGAGCGAGCAGGAGGCGTCCTCACCCCCTCACTGTCGGAGCCATTCCCCTGCGGAGAAAGCAGCAGGCAAGAGACCCTGCTGTCGGAAAGTGAGGGGGCGGGGCCTCCTGCTCGCTCGGTAAAGGGTCTAGGACGGAGCGATACGTACGGCCCCGCCCCTACCGGAGCGACGCCACTGACAAGCACTCTGGTGGCATAAGGTGCTTTCTGGCTGTTGCAAAAGGTGACACACTGGAGCGTGTGGCCTGGCCGGTAACTGCAGGTAACTTTGCGCAGGAGGTGGGGTGCGCAGAATGGCGTGGCAGCAGGGGTGGGGAAGAGGGTGGGTCAGGACCAGGAAGGGGATGTGTTCAGCAGCAGTGGTGTCCACCAAATCCTAACCCTCTTCCCAGCCTTGAGCCTCTGAGTCAGGTCCATGTGGACTTGCGCCAGCTATACAGCTGGCGCAGGTCTGAATAAACCCCGTGGCCCACCAGTGGCCCACCAGGGTGACCTGCCAGTGGCTTACCCTGGGGCAAAGAAACAAATATTCCTTTACTACAAGGAGGCCTCCGAAGGCTGAAACTCCCCAACAGGATACAGCAGGTCCCACGTTGTTGCAGCTGCATTGCTACGCGGGGAGTTAGGATTGGGCTGCCCAATTTACTCCTATGACCTGCTGCAATTAGGATCAGGCTCAATGACCGTTGCACCAGTGCAACAGCACAACCTAGTTTCATGAACTTACTAAGAGTATTATCATGAATTGCCCTACAATGGCAGAAATAATCATTATTGTCAGAGATTTCATACAAAACCAGAGGCGTTCCTATGGTGGGGGCGGTACTGTAAGTTGCGCCCCATCCTAATCCCGTTTACAAGCCGGCATGAGGCAGCCCTAGCCCCTCGCCATCAGAGCTATTCCATGCGGAGAAAGCAACGGGCAGGGAGTCTCCTGCCCGTTGCTTTCTCTGAACGGAATGGCTCCGACGGCGAAAGGGCGGGGCTGCCTCATGCCGGCTTGTACACGGGATTAGGATGGGGCGCAACTTACAGTACCACCCCCACCATAGGAACGCCTCTGTACAAAAACATTGTACAGCACAAGATTAGGTGGAGAAGATAAGCGTGGAGTATGTACTGAGAGGCATGAATTAGCTAAGCAAGATTTTCATTTATAGAGGTGGTGTAGTAACTAATCTTCATGTTTTCATGACCGTTCTATTACTTCACATAGTGTCAGGCTATGTAATTTAGCTTCTCACCTTGCTCACACATAGCTGTGATTAAGTGCAAATGTTTGGGAAGCAACACACTGATTTGTATGACTTGGAGCCTATTGTCTCAGCAGAAAAAAAATGCATCCAACAGGCTCGAGTGATGGAGAGATGTTTTAATGCATAGTAAATATTCATAGCAGTAAGTCGTCACGACTTCAGGAATAAATCTGGAGCACATTGTCTCATGCCAATTGTTCCCATTAATGAGCACTGGATTTCTCAGGACTTTAATTCACTCTTAGCTATAATGGTGTGTGTGCATGTGTGTGTGTGTGCTTGTGATGCAAACTTATTACTAAAGTGCCCAAAACTATAATTGCTTCTACCAAGTAAGACCCAATCCAGTTGTGGCCAGTGCGGCAGTTCTCTGGAAGGAACCACACGTCACCACTGCAGGGTGATCAAAAGAAATGTGGGACAGCCGTCTTTCCTAAGAATTGCTAGAGCAGTTTTGTAACAGGGATAGTTGTCTTAGCAATATGGAAACACATGCTTTTCTGATTGGAGACAACTACAAATTAAACGAGACAGGCACATTTAAGTGCCTGTTATCCCTTTAAATTCTGCATCTCTGACGCCAATGCACTTTTCCCCCTTCCCACCCCCAACTTTTCCATATGTTTTCTTCAAGTTGGAATGTGAGCATATGCCAATCATAGTTTACCTGCAGTGGTATTTATATCTAGTTATATTTATTTGTTGGCATAGGGACATGCAGGGGCAAAAGGAAAATGAAAATTATCATTCTCGTTTCCCTTTGTTCTTGAAAAGCTAGTTCATCTACTTTATCAAGCAAAGGAGAAAAAGAAAAAATCAAAGCAATAAAAAGAGAGGCTTTTTTGTTTTTGTTATTTGCCAATAAATGTGCTATTCCAGATAAGTGGAAATCTGTATATTTTGTTTACATTCTCTTTAATATATGCATATCTCTCTCTCTCTCTCTCTCTCTCTCTCTCTCTCTCTCTCTCTCTCTCTCTCTCTCTCTCTCTCTCTCTCGTGTGTGTGTGTTTGTGTGTGTGTGTGTGTGTGTGTGTGTGTGTGTGTGTGTGTGTGTGTGTGCCTACGCCTGCCTGCCTGCCTGCCTGCCTGTCCCACCTCTTATTTATACCCACCCTGCCTGATACATTTCAGGCTTCTATTCTCCAGGAAAAAAAAAAATCATGGAATAGCATTTGTATCTTCCAAAGAACCTTTGTCCTGTTGTCCCACTTATTTTAAATGTCTGACAAATTCAAATTGATTTTTCCCTGATGCTCTCATGTTGAATTCTGAACTGTCTGATTAATGAAGAAAGGCAGGCAAAATGCTGTCTTTCTGTGCAGAAGAAGATGGATATACTGTATACTGTAAAATGTGGTAGAATATAAACCCACATTCTCAGCAAATTCCAAAGATTTACATTCAAGGCAGAGAATGTATCCATACAGTATCAGTTCAACCACACTGTACAATCGGTGTCTGTCATCACCCAAAGCCTAGTAGACTTAGAGTAAAGGCCAAGGTGTTTAAGCCAAGGAAAGATGTATATACCTTTACTTGTAGATGTTGATCCTGTCTTAAATAATGCACAACTACATATGAAGGAAAAGAAGAACCTTAAGAATCTTCATGTAATAAATCTTTGTTTCAGTAATACTGGTGAGCTACCGGAAGTCAAAAGATAACACCAGGGTCTACAATGTAATACTCAGGTTTTAGTATCATTAATTTTCTCTGTTTGACATAATGCTTGATTCTTTGCTTTGTGATGAACCTTGAAACAGAGAACTGGTTGCTATAAAATCCCTGCATTTACAGTTTTCAGACAGAAGCCTGCATTATTAACCTTAGTTCTCTCATCACATCCCACTTGTACAGAATAGCTATACTGTATTTGTTTAAATGTGTGGATGGAAATTCATCCAACTTGTTTCACTTCAGTGAACCTTATTGTAGAAATGGGGCATCATCATCATCATCATCATCATCATCATCATCATCATCATAATATACAGTATTTATATACCGCCTTTCTCGGTCATTGGAACACAAAATCCTTGATTTGAATTTTGTTGGAGTCTGCGGAAGGCCAACCAAAGACCTGCCTGTGCCTAGGGCAATGCACCCGATGCTGCCCTACCTTACAAACATACCATACCAGAGCCACTTTCTCCACTTCCTGTTCCTTGAATTTCAGAAGCAGAAGAGGAAGAGTGGAGCAGAGGAGAGTGGTGAGCTTGAGCATCAGAAATCTTAATTAAAAGTCATAAACACAAGTCTAAAAATGATAAAAGAGACCAAGATTACAATTAAAAAAAACAAGAATACAAGAACAGCAGCACCACACCTGTAACCGCTAAATGTTAAAAAAGGTCAAGACTCAGAAGGTTTCTTTGAACAAGAAAGTTTTCAGGCCTTGCCAGAAAGTGTCCAAGGAGGGAGCAGTTCGTAAGTCAAAAGGGAGGGAATTCCATAAGGTTGGTGCCACTACTGAGAAGGCCCTATTTCTAGCCGCGCCCCTCGCATCTCTCTGGGGGACGGTACCCACAAAAGGGCCTTCTCTGATGACCTAAGGAGATGAGATGGACTATATAGAAGTAGGCGGTCTCTCAAATACCCTGGCCCCAGGCCATATAGGGCTTTTAAGGTCAAAACCAGCACTTCTGCATCATTCCTTTCTTCCTTTTTGACTCCAGTGAGGGTGAAGAGTCCAAACAATGTGGGTGGGCAGGAAGAGGTGGTGACTAGGGTTCCCGCTAAGCAGCGGTGTCGTTATATGGGGGCCCCTGTATCCCAGGGCCCCCAGCATCAGCTTGGGGGGGCGCCGAGTCCGAGTTGCCCTACTCGGACCAGGAGAGAGTGTCCGCTTCAGCGTCGGTTTTCCGAGGTCTTCTTCTGTTAGCTTTGGAAGCAAAACTTGCTCCGTGAAACTCCAGGCGACCTCCTTTCGCCTTCTCTCATCCTGGAGCTGCGAGGGAGGAGGGATTGTTCAAGCGTGGAGGGAGCGGATTAATAAGGAGAGTTTGTGTGATTGTCTGTGAGGGAGGGGGGATTGTCCCAGTGGGGACTGAAAAGGCGCTTTTTCTATCCTCGGGGCTTCCCACGCTGGGCGGTTGCGAAGAGCGCACCGTGAAGAAGGCACACAGGAGAGGCTGGAGCTGCTTGTCCGTGGCGCCCACAGCTCGTGTGCTGCCGGGGCAAGTGGGGGAATGGGAATGGGAAAGGCGGAGGTCAACCGCAACTTCGGCAAGGCCAGGGAAACTAAGGGATCTCTCTTTGAGGGAAGGAGGGGGGAGATGCTGAGAGAAAGGGAGGACTTTGCCTTGAAAGGGCGAGGTGAGCGCGCGCGCCCACCCCCCATCGCGCGCGCTTTGGAACACCAGGACGCCCCGAGTCGCGCCGAGGTCCTCCAAGGCAGCCAACAACTTCCTCCTCCAAGGCAAAACAAGGCTTGTGTGGCAGTGTGGAGAGCCCAGGATCCTCAAAAACAAGTAAATCTTTGCTTCTAGCATTCATTTCTGTCAATATTCATTACTTTTACTGGGTCGCTAATTTAATTTTCCTATTTTACTGGGCTGCACTGTCCTGAAAGATCTAAAAAGGAAGCAGTATGTCTACTCAGAAGTAAGTCCCATTATAGTCAATGGGGCTTACTCCCACGTAAGTGTGGATAGGGTTGCTGCCCCCTTAAACACCTTTTTAAATAACTAAAAATACATATAAGTTAAAGAAATAGCTGTCCTTTGAAGAACTTGATGGATCCAGTGATACGAACAACATCTTAAAACTGGCTAAGTTTCTTCTACATCTAAAAGCACTGGCTCTTTTGCTGAAAGATCTAAAATGGATGCAGTATGTCTACTCAGAAGTAAGTCCCATTATAGTCAATGGGACTTACTCCCATGTAAAAGTACTGGCTCTTGATGAAAGGACATTAAATCCATTTAAATAAATAGCTTGCACTTGCTGTAACGAAATATGTGAACAGTAACACCACTGGTGGCAGGGAATATAGAAGGGGAGCAGAAGGGAGGAGGGGGGCAGAAAGTTGAGGGTGTGCCCCTAGTACATTTTGGGCTAGAGATGTCACTGCCGCTAAGCTGTGTGGCTGCACAGCTCGAAACCAAGCATCTATGTGGCATGGAGCTTGGCAACCTGGAAGTTCAGTGATGACGTGTGATATCATTGCCGAGTGTCCAGAGGCTGTGCCACGATGCAGTCGTGACACAGCACAGCGTGTGAAGGGGTCTATGCACTGACGCAGACCCCTTACAGGGAACATAGGTGATGGCTCCTCCCCTGCTTATCCAGAGTGAGATAGCCATCTCAGTTGGTCTCGTGGACTGCCCTTCCTGCCCATGGATGTGAGCAGCGGTATCTTTTGCCTGGTCTCAGCCTACACAAGGCATGGGATTAGACGGGGCACCTGATTGGTGCCTGAGCAATCTGCGGGCAGAGCCAGAGATGTGCAGCTTGCATGTGGCCTCCATCCCTCAGCATTCCGAGACTGGACGAGCTTGTGAGAGGAACCATGTAGCTTTGCTCTGGTTCAGCATGGGCCTACACACCAAGGCCTCTGCAGCAGAACTAACAAATAGGTTTTCAGCTCCACTTTTGTGACTCTTAAACCCACAATACATTAATGGACAGCTCAATCCTACGTAAGTATCCGGCGGCTGGCCCAGGGCTGTCCGCCGGATCCTATGCCTGTTCCGGACTGCTCTGCAGTGGTCCGGAGGTCTACTCGGGGAAAGGGAACAATAGCTGGCAGAAGTAAGAGAAGGCCGTGTAATGGCCGAGCCAGCCCGGTGGGAGACGAGGATATGACGGACACCATCTCTGCCCCCCTGGGCCGGCTTGGCCAATAGCCCCCTCCCTTGCCACCCGGACTTCCCATGCAGTCGTCGGGGGATCTCTTACCTTCCTCCGGCGGCCGCATGGACATCCCGGAGGCAGAGTGAGTGCGGCCTGCCTTGCGCTGGCCGCCCTTACTCCTGAGTCATCGCGAACATGCCTTACATCATGTTTGTGACAGCTTCCGGTGGAGGAGCACTCGCTCCGCCGCTGCTTTTTTGCACAGGATTGTGCTCTTAGTCACTTTGGTCAATTCAACATATTGAATTGCAATGTCTGTTTCAAAGACTACGTGACTTTGGGGCAGATGGAGCAATTCAACTTCCTTGATCCCTTTTCCAGAGGCTGGCGTAGAAAAACTGGGGTCGCCAAGAGGTGGTTTTGCACAAGGGAGTCTGGTTAGCTGCCTCCTCCATGGTAGGTGCGTGCACCTAAGGAGGGAGAAGGAGTTGTGTAGATAGGAACTGCTGCAGTCGTAAATTGATCAGTTGTTATTGATCAATAGCCATGGCCCATTTTACTCCAAATGACACGGACTCATGATTTTTGCGGTGGGTACCTGGGCAAAGATCAGCACTGAGCTTGTGTATTAAATGGTCTGTGAAAGCTAGATCCTTTTACCTATTCTGCTAAAAGGAATTTGGGGTAGAAGATACTAGATTCACTTACCCTTATGAATAACCCCTGTGTCATGAATGTTGTGCTGCATGAAATAATTTATGAGTATCCTGACAACTGTGTTTCATATCCCTAGATTATATATTACACATAATAATTATTTGTTTGTGGCAATAATTTGGCATCGCACCTTCTTACACAACCGCTTCTACCTCAAAAGGCTTCACAGTGCTTTCTAAACTGAAATATTACCATCAAATGAGACTCATTTCAGCAAAACCTGAAATATAAACTCCCTGGGGGTTGTGTAGCATCCGTCTCACTATGCAACGAGCCACAAGCACAATATTTCCCCTTATCTCCAAGAAATGCTAAGGCAGGAGTTCTGCACTGACTCAGCAGAAGTGGTGTCATTTATTGAGTCATCAGCACCCACCCTGAAGCAGTTATAGCAGGAATGTTTTATTTAAATAACATTCTAGCAAAAAACATTAAATTTAATTTCCCCATTTCTAGAGAGACCATGGTGTGTGCACAGAGGCATCTCTTTTTTTTGTCTTGCCAGCTTTCTCTTTCTTTCTTTGTTTGTTTTTCCTCTCCCTGTCATTCAATTGCCCATTGCCTCCTTCATCACACATGACATATTCATACATGAAGAGGTTATAGGACACAACCAAGCCGAGTGATCAAATGCTAATTTTCTTATCATCTCTTTCTAGCTGAATCTTTGATCATTTATGTTTCCCTTCTTGGGTTTCCCTTCTTTTTCTCTTGACCTTCTAAACATGACAAAGAAGGAGGTGAATGAATCCCTGTTTAACCAGGTGCTTAGATAGCCATGTCAGTGCAGCTATTAGCATGAAATGAGATTTGTTGCGCATTTGCAATGCATAACCTTGAATGCAAATGGGTGATGTGACAAAGCTGTGTGCTTCCAGAGCACCAGCGGGGAGGCTGCAGCAACCTCGCACATGGCGACGGCTTGGACCAGCCTGCCGACCCAGGTAAGTTGGCAGGAGAGACAGGAGGGGCAGGGAGGGTGGAACAGGGCAGTGATGGGGTCAGGGCAGATTAGGTCTAAGGAACTTCAGAGGCTTATTCCCCCCCCCCCCGGTAAGGGAACAAATGTACCCTTACCAAGAAAAGATTTCCAGAACTGCCCCCTCTCCGCAAGATGCAGCTTGACCTGTTTTGGCTCAGCTGCATCGGAAGGAGAGGGGGAAGCATAGGATTGGGCTGTTGATTTTGTCTTCAGAAAAACAAATACCTTGTACTGCTGCTGGGAGTCTTTCTTGCCCTTGCAATAGGGCAAAAGTGGTCACTTGCACTTCTGCTCCAAGACGTATGTCTTAAGTGTCTTACAGCGCAATCCGACTTAACTTTTTTGCCTGTGTAACCAGTGGCGCAGCGAGAACGGGAGGCCCCAGAACGGAAAAGGGATTCAAATCCCCTCCAAAAGAGGAATTCAAAGGGGATTCGAATCCCTTTTCCATTCTGGAGCCTCCCATTCTTGCTGCGCCGCTGGTTACAACGGCAAAAAAGTTAAGTCGGAGTGCGCTGTTACATCCTTATATGCTTGGGGGGGGGATTTCTGGGCACCATTGAGATGGTCAGGACACTTATACCCCATGCTAAGCCTAAGGACCCGAAAACTGCAACACTTATATACAATGGACCCTTTCTATCTGTGGATTCGGGACCCGAGAATTTGACTCACCACGGGTCCCAGACATGCGAGGGTCTGCTGTAAAAAAAATGTGGTTTTTTTTTACCTTTTAGCGCATGCGCAGACCGCAACTGAGGGCAACCAGGCAGCTTCATACCCTCAGCGGCGGTCTGCGCATGCGCAAACATTGCAGATCCGCAGCTGAGGGCAACCAGGCAGGCTCTCGCCCTCAGCGACGGAGTGTGTGTGCGCGGAAAATCCACGCCTGCGCACAACGACGCCTGGCTCAAGGTAGGTGACGTGTGGGGGGGTTGGGGTGGCGGGAGGTGATGCGCGCGCAGTGACGCCACTGAATTGGTACTAGTTGACTGAGGTATATCACTTCTATCAGCTATTAAATGTTTTGGCTGCTCTTGCTCTTGCTATTCTTGATTGTTTTTGTGTTGGTGTTTCCTATTGTGTTCTTGGTGACTTGTACTTTTGTGAACTGCTTGGGGTTGATTTCTAGAAAGTAATGCAGGATATAAGTACGTTATAGAAATACATTTGGAAAATGCTAGCCCTCAAAATTAGGAGGAGAGGCAACAGCTATGTCACTTTGAACGAGAACCTAAGAAAGACAAAACAAATGACCACATTTTGTCCCATGATGCTTTGCTTCAACTTCTCTATTTTTTAGTTGATATCTCTAGGATGTGTTCTACTTGATCAACGACACCGCTCTGCTTGCTGCTACTTGGTATATACATTTTCCAAAAAAGCGAACTAGCTCGGAAACTAAAGTTCTTCTGCCATTTTGCCCTCTGGCAGTATTTGATGTGTGTTCTGATTACAGAGAACTCGATCCTGCCAAGGCTGTTTTAAATGGAAGAGCTACTGTATCTCTTTTTGGCTCTGCACCTGCTGGACAGCTTATGCTCATATTACTTTGTGTCCATCTGTGCTAACAAGTGAGTCCTTCAGGCTCACCATGCTGCAGAGATGGATTGCAAATCTGCACTCGAACGAAATGTTTGCATTTCAGAATTGCCTTGAGACATATCTGCTTTTGTCATTACAAGCTTGTGAAACTAAAATGTACTAGCGTGTGTTTTCAGCTCTCTTAAGATCCGGACAAGAAGAGTAATATGCTGGATCTCTGTACAAACGTTGTAATAATATTTCTGGATCACTGTAGAAAAGTTGATATTAAAAAATGACTTCAACCTCATTCTGTAATCAATAGGTAGACGTAGGCTTACCATAATTGGCAATTTGCATAATTTACATTTTACATCATCAAATATTGAGAACACTTAATTATTCAGTCTAAATGGTGCCATTAGAACTAACATGGATATGTCTGAATACCCCTCAACCCCCTTATGATTTTAAGTTCCTATATTATAATCGGTAAAATGCTTTGTGTAAATGCATTTGAAAAAGTGGTATATAAGTTAAAACTAAATATTTTAAATAAATTAACTAAATTCAAAATAAATTTAACCTTGTTAATGAAGAGTAAACACTCTGCAAACCTTACACTTCATCAGTAGAAAAGAGGTAAAGTCAAGCATGCAGACCTTTAAAAATAATACTCAGTTATGTTCAGAAATGCAATTTACCCATATTTCTTTGATTCTAAGACGCACGTTTTTTCCAAATTTAGCAATTCAAAAAAGTCTTAGAATTGAAGGTGTGAAAATTGTACCCCCAAAATGCTACCTCCTTACTTACCGGGGCTTGTGCAGGCTTCGGGGAGGCCTGTGCAACCCTCTGCAGGCCTCCCCGATCTTCAGTTTGGCAAAAAACAGCGGTTTTCAGCCATTTCCGGTTTTCTCGAAAACCGGAAGTGCCCGAAAATAGCCGTTCTTCTCCGAACTGAAGATTAGAGAGGCCTGCAGAGGGTCGTGCAAGCCTCCCTGATGTTCAGTTCGGCGAAAAAGGGCTATTTTCGGGCACTTCCAGTTATCGTGAAAGCTGGAAATGGCTGAAAACTGCTGTTTTTCACCAAACTGAAAATTGGGCAGGTCTGCAGAGGGTCGCGCAGGCCTCCACGAAGCCCCCACAAGCCCCGGTAATACGCAATAAGGTGGCATTTTGCGGGTACAATTTGAACATAATTTTTGTTCCAGGATTTTTTTTCCTTGCTGGTGGTACCAAAATTAAAGGTGCGCCTTAGACTCTATGGTGCCTTAGAATGGAAGAAATATGGTATATATGTAAGTAATGATAAAGGTAGGATATCTGAGATACGATTATTGAAAAAAGGCTACCTCGATGAAAGATGCCCAGGCTTTGAGAAAGTAGAGTGACATCATAAGACACGGGTTCTCAACCTCTTCCTAGCTGAGTACGACCTCCAGCACCACTCTTCTGCTGAATACCACTGGAAGTGACATCATCATCAGTTACTTCTGAGTTTTCTGGTTTTAGAGGCCAGAAAATGTAGGTAGGAGGCTCTGGGTGGGTGAACCTCAGCGTTTCTGAGAGGTTCAGCCAATGGCAGGAGCCTCTTGGGAGAGAAAACGGGGTGTGACGGTGCCGTGTCAGGGCAGGGTTCCAGTGGTCCGAGCACCACCAGCAGTCAGCCAAAGTACCACTGGTGGTACAAATACCACTGGTTGCGAAACCCAGTCCTAAGGAGTTCTGTCTTCTGATCAATAACTTGTCTTTGCATTTTCACCTGATATTAAAATAAGTCAAAAATATAATGGAGTATGATGTTCAAATATTTCAGTGTCTAGGGAGCAATGGAGTTGATCGGGGGGGGGGGGGAGGTTTCTTACTTGATTTTTCTTCCCTTCTTTTGACTGTTCTGATTTATTCTGAGAATTCAACTCACTGCTTAGGGCTGCATTCCTTTATATATATTCCTGGAAGTAAATCTCACTGAAATTCAATGGGACTTACTTCTGTGTAGATATAACTAGGATTGTACTCTGTGTGCTTAAGGACATTGCAGTTGGTGGGCTTAGGTTGCTTAACTCTGTTGGATGGTTGTGGTCTTACATTTTTATCATGCTAGTGATATTCTGAGGAGCCAAGTATGAAAAAAAACTACTTTTCACAGGATTTCTGGTTTGCTACAGCCCCAGATCCCTTTCTTTTCGGTCAGCCCAATCCTGCCTAGGGCCGCAGGATCGGGCCAGCATGGGTGGAGCTGGAGCACACCTCAGGGAAAAGGGACATTCATCCCTTTCCCCCAGGAAGAGCTCCAGCGGCCCCTAAGGGCCTCCTCGGATGTCTGCCAGCAAAATGGCCAGCACAAATCTGAGGAGCCGGTGTATGGCCGGCCAGGCCTGGGATGGGTCCAACGCAGGGGCTCTGAGAGGAGGGTTAAGGGGGTAAATTGTACCCGGGCCCAGGGTCAAAAATGGATTAAAAGGGGGGCCCAGGAGCAAAAAGGGGGCCCCAGGAGCCAAATTTACATGAAGGGAGGGGGCCCAAAAGAAACGTTGTACCCCCTGATAAAATTCCTCTGAGTGGCCCTGGTCCAACTGCAAGTGGGCAGGGCCACCACGTAACGCCGAGTAGCACTGCGCACCAATTACAGTTCTGCCTCCCCTCTAGCAACACCACTGAGAATAATACTGTATTATACAAAACGTATTAATGATAGGTTTATTTGGTAGCTTTTTCTCCAGCTATATTGCTGACCCTCAGCTTCTGACAACAGGGCTTAGCTTCATGATCTTTGAAACTGATCCTGTTATATTTGTTTACTAAATATATTGAGATCCCAAGAGGAAACCCTTGACAGAAAGAAAACCAGAAAACCCACCTGTGGGATTTCTTCCCACTCACATTTTATGTTCAGCTATTTTGTCAGTTACTCAGAACACTCATCAAATGTTTGACATTTAGTGCCAAGATTTGCTACACGTTCAGTGATTGGAGGTTTCAAGGTGTATATCCAAGTCCATAAAAATTGGCCACAACAATGGAAATATATCTCAACTGGAGAGAGAAAAATGTTAACCTTTGGAAAACGAAAAATCAAGGAAACAATCCAGTTCCACATGTGAACAAAAGAAGGAATAGGCATAGAATTCAACAGAGCCCTTTTCTGTCCCTGGGACCAACCTAGGGGGGCCCATGACAGCTAGGAGAATCCACATTTCATATCACAATCAGGTAAAGGTGGGAGGTGGAAGTGAGGATTTTTACATTGCTTGTTTCCTTCTCTGCTCAAATTTACATTTAATTAAAATTCTGCATTCAAAACTTAAAGAAATAGTTCGGAGTAGAAATTTCATTACTGTATCAAAAAGTAAAAGCTTTATTGTTTCCTAATTCATATGCTTGCAGCATAAATCAGTGAGGGTTGGATTTTTTCTTTTGGTGCTGTTAAAGCATTCATTAAAATGAAGTCCTTACAAAACATATGAAAAAAGACATAAATATGTTGTATTAAGGATACCAAAGGACTGTTTTGACAAGACAGAATATCAGTGGCTCAGGCTTTATAGATAGGGAGAGGCACTGAAATGTGTTTTGAGATTTTCCCCATCCCATCTTCACTGCATGATCAAAGCAGCTTGACAAACATATTTCACAAAACTATTGCTGCATGGAGAATGAAAAGTCTTATTTTTAGTTGGGTAAGGTTATGACTATTTAGAAGCCGCTGAGTGTTCTCATTCAAATACTAAAGGACTTTTGCCTGCAAACGTGATTCTGACTTGCCTGTTTGGCTTTCAGGTCTGCACAGCAGTTAATCCACAGCTTCAGAAAACCTACTCTGTTGGATGTTCCAACTTGCACAGCTGTTGACATTAGTTTCCTCCGTGGTCAATATGACAACCATTTTTTTCTGTCAAAACAACAACAATACTCTCCCCCTTTGCCTTCTCTTCCTCTTCGTGCTCCAAAATAGTCTGTTTTAGTTTTGACTGCAAAATGTTTCAAGGAGCATTTGAAATGCCCTGCTTCTTTTTCTAACAATAATACTGTTCACCAAATTGCATACAGTAAAAGGACATACCACTAAACAAAATAGCTGTGCCCTCTGTGATTAATACAAATGTTACTGATGTCCAGGTAGGAGGTTGGACTAGGGTACCACTGATACGACCAAAATTGTTGCTAATGACCAGTATTTGGGAAGTGTAGAGTAACCACTCTGGTTTACTAACCAGTTTAGTAACTGCACATGAAGCTGCCTTATACCACCAGACCATTGGTCCATCTAGTTTAGTATTATATCCACTGACTTGCAGTGACTCTCTAGGGTTACAGACAAGGGTCTTTCCCAACCATGGAGATAACAGGAACTGCACCTGAAATTTTCTGTAGGCAAGGTATGTGGTCCATCCTGAGCTATGGCCCATTTATTGTCAGTGGGGTCAGACAATGAGGTCACAGGTCTACCTGGAATCAGTGGTGTTTCTGAGGTTGGGGCCTGACTGTAAGTCGTGCCCCGTCCTAGTACCGCGTTTAGGAACCGGAGCGAGGAGGCCCTGCCCCCTCGCCGACGGAGCCATTCGCACAGCGAAGCCAATCAGGCTTTCGCTTCCCTGAAAGGCTCCGAGGGTGAGGGGGCGGGGCCGCTTTGTTCGTCTGTGTAAAGGAGGCTCTGATTTCAGCAGCACTTAGAGCTTCGCCCCCCCTGTAGTGACGCCAGTGTCCCTGGGGCATCTGGTGGGGCCACTGTGTGATACAGGAAGGTGGACTAGATGGGCTTTTGGCCTGATCCAGCAGGGTTCTTCTTATGTTCTTACTTTTGCATCAAAAGCAAACAGGGTACCATAGTAGCTCCGAAGATACATTCGTGATCTGGAAAAAAAAGTCACAGGTATTACTGGTGAGTATAGATATCAGTAACATTGTGATAATTGTCATCTATCCCAAGGCACTTAGAGGTGAAAATTCCAGCCATGGACTTGAAAATATTTATTTATATAGAAGAAAATTGTCAGAATCCACATTCTCTCCCCCTTCAACTCTCACCCACAGAAATAACAACGCATAAGCACGACCTTGAAATCTAAGACTGATATAAGCCAACTTTTAGTCTAGCACTTGGTTCCATTTTGCCCCATTATAAGTCTGACCCTAATTAACCCACTTAGCAAAATGGAATTCATTGGCTCTCAAGGACAGTCTCCTTGAAAAACAATGTCGCAGTGCCATTCAAATGCTTAAGTAATGCTGCTTTATAAAGGGATTTGTGGTAACAGCCCTTGAATATTAATAACTTCTTATGCTATGCTTTCACAATCATGTTAATGTAAAGTCAAAAGACTGAGCTATGTCATTTATGATTTGTTTGTTTTTTAAAGAAAACAAACAAAAGTACTTGTAAAAGTTCTTTTATGAGTTCTGTGTTACTTAATGATGTAGTAATGCTGTATAACTTATGATTCAGTATAGCCTTAGAAGCACATATGGAAGTCAGATGTCCTAATCCACGATTCAGAAATCTTCCTACCAAAGGATATTTTGGAAGGTGACCTCTGGTAGCATTACAAAATTATGAATGCTTCCCCCCCCCCCCGGTGCACTACATATACTTGTACATACTCTCAATATATATAAACAGTCCGTCCCTCGCCCCATTTTCTTCAGATTCAGAACCCATGGATTTGTCTAACCATGGGTTTCGAACCCATGGAAAAAAGGCACTTCCGGTTTCTCAGAAAAACCAGAAGTGCCCTTCAGAAGCCTCCAGGAAGGAAGCCTTCTGAGATGCGGGAAGTTCGTGCTCGAAGGCACAAAGTCTCAAAAGGCCTCCTGGGGGCCTCTTGTTATCCGTGGGGGATCCTGGAATGGATTCTCGCAGATAACGAGGGCAAACTGTACATACTATATAACATTCCACATGCTTTCACCAATCTTCTTAGACATTATGAAATAATTCTTTCTCAATTTTTATGGTATTTCAACTTTTCCACACAAGCAACAGTTATGTCTGTGTTCTCCAGAGTAGGTGCCCACACTAATGGGAGGAGTTTTATCTAGATACAAATTGCTGCAAGATGTGTTGAATTCAATGTTGTAATGGCTTATTACTCAGGATGCAAGTTACAGCTAAAGAATTTAGCATCCATTGCTTTCTCTCATGCAGGGCTGGCTTTAAGCCAATTGGACCAATTGCTCCCAATTGAGCTCTGCGCCTAAAGGGGCCCCCATGCTAGGGTAATCTACTCTAGTCTTGTCAAATACACATGACAATGTGCTTCGATCCATTTGGTCGAAGCATAAAGTGTATACACATACACTTTATAAGTGTAGATTTTGATTGCTTTCCATTTTAGCGTAGAGATATAAAGTCTGTAATAATTTTTCTGTATATCTCTAAGATTCTACAGAAATTGGCTGTGAACCTAGGCCCTCACAAAAAGTTTCCAATTCGGCCCCGCAGCTCTTAAGGCCAGCTCTGCTCTCATGATAAATATACGTGGCTCAGGACAGTTAAGATTTGTAACCACAGATTTTGTGCATTCTGTTGAACTGATACGTTACTAGAACAATAGTACATTGACATTTCAGACATTAATTGAATAAATGCTAAATCATGTCTCATACATGAAAATTGGCCGTAAAGCATACATTGTCAGAACAACTACCACATTATATTTAGGCTTACCAGATCTCCAACCCTTCGGCGCCTTTGTGATGCCATGTCAGGTCTGAAGCTCCAACACCACCGTATCAGAGTTTCCAGCGCCATGCGCGAGGATTTGCGCATGTGGCTGGAATTCCTTCAGGGGTTTAATGGTATCTCCTTCTGGAGGTCTGAACAGCTTCTGGAGGCGGAGCTCCAGGTCCACTCTGATGCGGCTGGGAGCTCTGGTTTCGGGGTGTTTTTCCGGGGGCGATGGTGTGCAGCACAGTGGCCCCCCAGTTGGGTGGAGGCGGGGTTTACGGTAGACCTCACTTTTTTGGAATTTTTTCCCATAGTGGTGGCAGTTCACTTATGGGGCAGGCATTTTGCTAACTCCACGGTACGTTTCTGGTGTGACAACCAGGCGGTTGTCTTCGTTGTCAACCGGCAAACGTCCAGGTCCAAGCGAGTTATGCGTCTTGTCAGGGCTTTCGTTTTACGCTGCCTTACTTTAAACACCCTTTTTCTTGCGCGGCACGTTCCCGGAGTGCATAACGAAATTGCGGATTCCCTTTCTCGTTTCCAGGTGGAGCGCTTCAGGGAACTCGCCCCCTGGGCTCGACGCGATCCGGACCCCATGCCGCAATGGCTCTGGACCCTCGGTTTTCCAGGGCCTACGACGCCATCTGGTCTGCGTTAGCCCCCAGAACGTGCCGCAGTTACCGGGGTAAGATTCGGGCCTTCCAGTTTTTCAGGCAGTCCGAGGCATTGGGGGAGGTCTGGCCTATTCCGTTAGACCATATCATGTTCTTCATGCTACACCTGCATGAGAGGGGGCTATCCACCCGCTCCTTGAGAGTCTATTTGGCAGCCCTTGCTTTCTTTTCTAAGGCGTGTGGTTTCGCTGACTGCACGTCTGAATTTCGGATTCAAAAAATGTTAGAAGGCTTTCGCAGGCAATCCCCCCCTGCAGCGGACTCCAGGAAACCTGTTACGCCTGAGATCTTAGAGCGTCTACTAGAGGCCTATTGTCACGAGTGCAGTTCCCCCTACGAGTATGTCCTCTTCAGGACGGCCTCCCTCATATTATTTTTCGGGGCCTTCCGGCCCGGGGAAGTCCTTTGTGCCTCTAAGGCAGACCTCTCCGGGAGAGCACTGCAGCTGGATGATGCCGTGGTGTCTCAGACCATGGCAATGGTGCGACTTCGTCGCTCCAAAACTGACCAGCTGGCCAGGGGCCAGCTGGTGCAGCTCCGGCGTGTAAAGAATCTCCTCCTCTGCCCGGTCTCGGCTTTGGAGACTTTCTTGCGCGTCAGAGGTTCGCGGCCAGGTCCGCTATTTTGTCACATTGATGGAACGCCTCTGTCATTGTTCCAGTTCAGGGCTGTTTTCCACAGGGCATTGCTCCGGCTCGGTCTTTCCCCCACTGAGTATGGACTCCACTCTTTTCGTATTGGAGCGGCCTCTGTTGCAGCCCATGCTGGACTGCCGGCAGCAGTGGTGCAGCGCATTGGTCGTTGGCGCTCTGTGGCGTTTAAAAGTTATGTTCGTAAGTTATGACCAGGGCTTTCGTCACATCCCGGTAAGTTGGCCTGTGGGCCTGTTTTCGTTCCGGCCGTGGGCCTCTGCGTTATGTTTCCATGATTACTTTGGCCTATGGGCCTTGTTGGGCGGCCTGTGGGTCGGCCCGTGACCAGTGGTCACTCGGTGCCCCCCTTGGGGGTTTCACCCAGTGGGTGTTAGCCGTAGGGCCCTAGGTTCAGTTAGGCTAGTTTTGCCGGCGCTTGACCACACCTAGGTTGGGTCTTTTGCGGCGCTGGGCTCAGGTTTTACAATTTTGTTTCTTTTTCAGGTCCTTGCAGTGCCAGACCGGCTGACGTCCTCATCTGCGGCCACTCCATCGTTTTTTGGGCCCGGAAGAGAGCGGCGGCTTCAAGTTTCGGCACACAACTAGGACTCGGTGATGTGGCCAGGGTACGCTGGGCTGCACAGAGAGGGATGCTGTGGGGCCAGCTGCTACCTTTGCTGAGCGAATTTTTGTTGTTTAACCCGCCTCCTCAGGTCCTTTTAGTTCATCTGGGCGAGAACGATCTCTGTCAGAGGACCTCGGTGTCCTTGAGGCTGCAGATCTTAGGAGATCTCGCTCTGATTAGGCGCTGGATCCCGGGGATTCACATCCTCTGGTCCGCATGGCTGCCCAGGAGGGTGTGGCGGGGGGCTTTGAACATTAGCAGGGTCGACCTAGCCAGGAAGAAGCTGAACGCGTTCATGAGGCGTTTTATTTTTCAGACTGGAGGCATCTACGTCGCCCATCCCCAGATTGTGTTTCGGGACCTGCGCCTGTTTCGAGGAGATGGGGTGCACCTCTCCCCGATGGGCGCAGACATTTTTCTATCGAATCTGCAGCAGGGTATCCGCTCCCTTTTGAGTAGTTGGGCGGTGGGGGTCATGCGCTAGGCAGACCCCCCCGTGTGGCAGGTGGCGTGCAGGAGGGGTAGCCAGGGAGGGCTTAGTTGGCATACATCCTGAGGTAAGCAAGGTCAGGGGGCAAGCCAGGACCGCTCACGTGATGCTGTAACGGGTCGGTGAGGCAGGCTGGCAAACCCCCAGGCTGGACGGGCGATGATCGCCTTAAGGATTTTCCTTGGGTGGGTCACCGCTGTCCAGCTGCCTCGACCCCTTTGGGGGTTGGCAAGGAGAGGCAGCTTGGTCGTGGACCGAGTGGGCCTGGAGCCAGGATGTCCCATGCCCGATTAGATCTTGGGGGAGGCAGACGGCTAGGTTCCGTTTCCCCCAACCTAGCCGCCTGCACGCCAAGGGGGGTGTTGTAGTTAGAGCCCTGCTGCAGTTTTTCCTTGGTTGTTTGATTTCCAATAAACAGCCCATAATCCAAACACCTGTCTGGCGTCTTCTTTGGGGGGGTCCTGGGGTAAGGTGCAGCGGCCCGACTTGCGGAGCCGCTGCGCGTTGCCCCGGCCGGCCCGCCGTAGCCAGCCGGGTGCTGGGACACTTGGCGGCAGCTGATTGGCTGCCGCTTGTCTCCGGGCAGGACTGAGGGTGGGAGGAGCAGGCAGCGTGCCGGCTCCCCTCAGTCCCGTCCTGGAGCGCGTTGCCCCGCCCGCCCTCCCTCCTTTCAGGCTGAGACTAGCTGGTTGCCCCTTTTGGGGGGCCGGGTAGGAATTTTTTCTCGTAAACCTGATTGGCTTTGGTTTATGGGTTTTTCGCCTACCCCAGCCTGGGGGTGAGGAGGGTGTCGCCATTGTATGTCGCAGTTATTTTGATTGGCAGGTGGCGTGCAGGAGGGGTAGCCAGGGAGGGCTTAGTTGGCATACATCCTGAGGTAAGCAAGGTCAGGGGGCAAGCCAGGACCGCTCACGTGATGCTGTAACGGGTCGGTGAGGCAGGCTGGCAAACCCCCAGGCTGGACGGGCGATGATCGCCTTAAGGATTTTCCTTGGGTGGGTCACCGCTGTCCAGCTGCCTCGACCCCTTTGGGGGTTGGCAAGGAGAGGCAGCTTGGTCGTGGACCGAGTGGGCCTGGAGCCAGGATGTCCCATGCCCGATTAGATCTTGGGGGAGGCAGACGGCTAGGTTCCGTTTCCCCCAACCTAGCCGCCTGCACGCCAAGGGGGGTGTTGTAGTTAGAGCCCTGCTGCAGTTTTTCCTTGGTTGTTTGATTTCCAATAAACAGCCCATAATCCAAACACCTGTCTGGCGTCTTCTTTGGGGGGGTCCTGGGGTAAATATACGTGGCTCAGGACAGTTAAGATTTGTAACCACAGATTTTGTGCATTCTGTTGAACTGATACGTTACTAGAACAATAGTACATTGACATTTCAGACATTAATTGAATAAATGCTAAATCATGTCTCATACATGAAAATTGGCCGTAAAGCATACATTGTCAGAACAACTACCACATTATATTTAGGCTTACCAGATCTCCAACTGGGACAGAATGCTAGACCTTTAGGAGAAGGAATGTGGGCTGGGGTAGCTTATTAAACCTTAGAGCACAATCCTAGGCATGTCTACTCAGAAGCAAGCCCCACTGAACACAATGGGGCTTGTTTCTGAGTAGACATGCCTAGGATTGTGCTCTAAGGTTTAACAAGCTACACCTGCCCACATTCCTTCTCCTAAAGGTCTAGCACTCTGTCCCGGTTGGAGATCTGGTAAGCCTAGCTCTGGGTGTGGCCATAACCACATCTTGTGGCAACAAATTCCACAGACTAATTATGCACTGTGTGAAGAAGTGACTCCTTTTGTCCACACTGAATCTCCCACCAATTAGGTTCATTAGATGGAACCTGATTTTATCATTGTGAGAAAGGGAAAAAAACTCTATCCGCTCTTTCCATGCCAGCATAATTTTATGATTCTCAATCATATCCCCCTTTAATCACCTTTTTTCCATCCATGCTCAAATCCATTCCAAGCCAAGGTTTTCCCAAACCTTGTGGCCTTTCTTCATAAGGTAGGAGCTATGGCCCTTTGACCATTTTGGTTGCAAACTTTTGCAACTTTTCTAGCTCTACAACTGTAGTCTTGACAAATACATATGACAAAGTGCTTCGATCCATTTGGTCCATTAATACACATGCACCTTCTTGAGGTATACTGTGATCAGAATTATTTACAATATTCCAAACGTGGATGAAAATTAGATTTGTATAGGGGCATGGGGTGGCGCAGTGGGTTAAACCACTGAACCTGTTGAGCTGTTGATCAAAAGGTCAGCAGATCGAATCCGCATGATGAGCTGAGCTTTCATCGCTCGGCCCAGCTCCTGCCAACCTAGCAGTTTGAAAGCATGTTAATGTGAGTAGATAAATAGGTATTGCTTGCAGGAAGGTAAACAGCATTCCATGTTCCAGCTGCACGCTTTGCGCTGCGGCAAGGAGAGTCATGCCAGCCACATGACCACGGAAGCATCTTCGGACAGCACTGGCTCTTCAGTCTCGTAATGGGGATGAGCACCGCACCCTAGAGTCGGACACGACTGGACTTAAATGTCAAGGGATACATTTACCTTTTATGAGGTCTGTACCTTTAAGCTGTGTACTGTGAGAAAAGTGTGTAGCAATTTCTTTCACAAGTAGGGCATGAAGGAAACGGTAAGTCCTTTGTTATGGAAGAAAGAAGCCTTTGATGAAGTTACATTGCTTATGCAAGGCAACTTGTGTAGTTATTCATGCTTATCAGCTGAGTTCTAACATCTGAGCTGGCTGTTTGAATACTCTTCCATTATGTATTTTTAACAGTCACTTACAACATAGAATGGATTCAGATTACTGAGATATGGATGAAAGTTCCATTACTTATTAGTATGTTTGTCTTCCAAGAGTTGTAATCTCCGCCTTCCTAGAGTCAGTGAAGCTGACATTTAAATAGAGTGCTATCTATGTCTGCCCACTTGAAATGTTTAGCTCTTCATACACTTCAGCTGGCTGAATTGGCTCCACTGGTAGAGAGAATGGCAAAATTATCTACATCAAAGGAGAAAAACAACATTTTGAAAGCATTACACGTCAGGTAACATTAGTGTAAAATGAAAGACAGTTTCTTTATAGCTTCATTGCTAAGTCTTCAGGGCAGTATGAAGTAAAGATTAGGATAAATTTGTAATTTTATCAATGTGAAGAAGTGACTAGGTACCAGAAAAATATTTTCAGTTCCTTCAAGTCAATCTGATGAATGTGGTTGAACCAAGAAATCTGTGACCTTGAATGGGTTTCCTTCTAATCACTGCCTGAAATGTACAAACCATGCCATAGAATTCAGATTGTATCTACTGGAGGAAAACATGAAGATTGAAATTGCCAAACTGAAAATGCTACAAATTGAAGAAAGACCAAGATCAGAGCTGCCTAGATGCTTACAACGCAGAAGAAATTTTGAATGCTACCTTGTACAAATTGTTGAGCAGTTTTGGAATACAGGTACATGACATTTGATGCTCAGAAATATTATGCCAGTATCTTAGACATAAGAATTTTTGTCCAGATTTGTTCTGGGAAGGCATCTAAAGCCCTGATGCTTGCTCCTAAAAATGGAATTAAAAAACCAGATGATTTATTTCCTTGCTGATATTTTCTTCCCTTGATATCTCCCTGGGACTGTGTCTGCTGCACACTATGTTTCTACAATCTCTATTTGTAGTTCAATTTGGCCTTTCCAGTTATATTCTAGTGTGAGATGAAGTTGGGGGACTACAAAACAGAGTAGTTTATGTATCACACTCAAGATTTATTTGCTTTAGCATCTTCATTTGCCATTCTGGCATATGCATAGCACACTTTCTCCATCCTCCCAAACAAATAACCTTTAGAATCTAGCACCCAATTTTTCAACCATGTCAGATTCCTTAACAATGTTATAAAAGGTAGTATCGCTGTAGGTGAGATGTGAAACTTTTTGATAGAGCGTGTCCTTTTCAAATATTTATCCAGACCCAGGAATTTGAGCTGTGTGTGTAGTACCCCAAAGGAAAACAGAATACATGACCATGGATTATATTGCTGTCATGGTCTAGAAACTGGTTTGGAAATAGACTCCCCACCCTCATCACTCTCAGCCTCACTCTGAATTTACTTTGACCAGTAGCCAGCCAGTTTTCACTCTGAGTTCTGTTACAAGCATATTTTCAATAAAATCTTTGAGCAGTTACAAAACGTTTGAGCATTCTTTTTTTGGTATTTACAAAAAGTATGAGATAGCAAAATTAGTCTCTGTACATTTTTCATGCTTCACACATGTGGCTCTCCAACCTATCTTTCCTATGATCTATCTATCGCTCACAGAAGGCCTGTTCTTGAAACGTGCCTCATAAAGTAGCATAGCTAGACTCGTGCCAGTGGTGTGGTGGGCGGGCCCCCACCTGCCCTGTCACTGGAATGGCCCTGATCTGTTTGGCTCCCGATCAGGGCCATTCTGGTGGCAGAGTGGACAGGGCGATGACATGACGTTCTGCCCATCGCCCCATTGGTACGAGTCCAGCTACACTACTGGCCCCATATCTATTTCACCAATCTGGCCAGCCCCTGATTCAGATGTCATTAGTGTGTGTGAGGTTAGAACAGGTAGAAGCTGGTCCTTTACACTGGTTGCCTTGGAGATGTAGAATGACCTCCTTCCTGATATTTACGATTCTTCTCTGGCAGTATTCCTGTGGTGGGGAAAACTCACCTCTTTCAGTTGGTATGCAGTGCAGTGCTGTCATTTGGATGGCTGTAGTCCCATTATTTCTACATGTTTTGTTTGTTTTTAGCTGGTGCAGCAGAGTGACTTACAGCCCAATCCTGTATAGGATATGGCACCCGGTCTAAAGGGCAGGTCGCCATATCCTATCGAGTTCCCGGGCTGCCCAGGAACAACTCAGGAAAAGGGGACAATCGTCCCCTTCCCCCGGTGTAATTGGTGAGAGGCCTCCTCAAATGTGCATGAGCTCTGGAGCTCGTACACATTTGCGCCGCTCGTGTAAGCTGCGTGGCCTGGAGAGGTCTTGGGATATCAGCGTATCTCACCAACGATATCCCTGCCCTCTCCAGGCCCAGGGCAGCCAATGGCCTGCTCGCCGCCCGGACCTGTCCCTTCCCCTGTCCCTGCCCTGGCCGATGTAGGCCTTACCGCTCGAGCAGGCGCTGGGATGGCAGAACGGCCTGGCAAGGGCCGCCAACCTCTGCGCTGACATCCCTTACTCTCTGGGTGCCATAAATGCGCTTTACGGTGTGTTTACAACACCCTGCACCGAGGGAGCGCGCGCTCCCGCATCGCACCGTTGCGCAGGATTGCGCTCTAAGGCTTCAGTCCTAAGCACACTTATGTGGGAGTAGGTTCCATTGAAATCAATAGGACTAAATTCTGAGTAGACATTCATAGGATTGCACTGTAAGAAAATGAGCTGCAAATCAAGACTTTGAATCTCACCTCTGCAACAAACTTATTAGGCAGATATCCCATCTCAACCTCAGTCTTCTCCATCTGTAATATGGGGATAATAATACATCAGGATTACATCAACAGGATACATATGAAGGGCTTTGCACACTCAAGAAGTGCTATATGAATGCTATGTATTAATATTAATTTGATTCTGTTTTATATCCTTCAGCATAGGAACGGTGACTTATAAAGAAGGTGGCTTATAAACATTTTACAAGTCATAGAATTTTATCCTAATGTTACAGTTCTTTTCCACCTTTTTTCAATATGGCTTAGAGAAAAAGCAGAACTCTATTTTAACTTGGAAGATATCAGCATTTTGTTGTGACCGTTCAGTGAAGCTGGATGGCCACATCACTCACTAGGAAAAAGTACTTTGCAAAAGAAGGCAAGGCCCATCTAGTCCACCTTCCTGTATCTCACAGTGGTCCACCAAATGCGCCTGGGAGCACACAAGCAACAAGATTCCTATATCCTGTTGCCATTCTCTTACTTCTGGTATTCTGGGATAGGCTACTGCTGATTCAAAAAGAAGATTAAAGCTTAATACAAGGAGGTTTCCTATTAGATGTGCTATATTTACATTTTTAAATTGACTTATTGTGACCGTAAACCTGTTTGCTTTTAAATCTATATTTTATGCTTTCATGCACACTTATTTTTCATAAAGTTTTCTCTGCATGCACACTTGACTTCCCTATGAATATTTTATACAGGTTTTACGTATATGATTAGTTATCCATTTTAATGATATTTGGGTTTTATTCAATTAAAAATAAATTCATAACTAATCATTTTCTTGCCGGTAGCATTAGCATTACCACAAGCTTTCAATTCTAATAAAAGTTCATTATTTCTGTTGAAGTGGCAGTTTGGTTTCTGCAGTTATATTATATACAATAGCATTGTTTTTGACAATTCTTTTCCAATTTTCAAGTACAGTACTTACAACTCAACAAATTTTGTTTCAACGAAGGAAACAAATAAATGACTGTTGGCAATTTTATGCAGATTTACAGGCAGATGTAAATAAACCCACTTGAAATGTAAGTCTTTGGGGGTTTGTATGTTCTTCCTATGTACTGATGGTCAACGAGATGTCACTCTCTAACCCATAAATCTACTACCATGGGATGAGGTAGAGGGGGACAGGAATGCTACATTCTCATTCTTGACTTTGTGTGGCTTTCAAAATCTATGGGTGAGACTCTGCAATTCAGACTGCTCCTTCAATAAGCTTGTTGATAATACAGGTATGTACCGCATACCGACATTCTGGTAAATGACAGACCGCATATCCCTGCACCCGTCACTGCCATCCCCTGCCCCTGTAACCACCATTTTTTAAAACTTTTCTGTCCAGGAGAGTACTTACCCCACCTGGGTGTCGGGCCTGTGAGGCCTCTTGGATAGGCACCGCATGGTGCCCAGCCCAGCCCAACAATCTGAGCCAGTTGCATCGCCTGCCCTCATGTCCAAACAAGGTCAGGTGGGCCGGGCTTCAGCCAAAGCGGTGCAAGGCAGGCTGGGGTGATACTCGGTGAGCGCAGCCATGGAGGGGGTCAGTCGTACCAATTGCCGGCAATCCTTGACACCAGGCTCGATGGAGGGCAGCACCTGCCATCTCACCAGCTTAGTGCACAGATGGCCGGGGAGACCCAGTCTGGAGAACCTTGCCCCCTGGTGGGCTACAGGAGGGGTTGTGGTGAGGGAGAAGGGTGGTGATGAGGGGGAATTAGACAGGAGCTGAGCTCATTTTGGGCTGGAGGGACAGCCAAAACGGGTTGTACAAAATTGCCTAATGATGGGGTTCTCAGGACGTATCCCCATCATTAAGCGAGGCATACCTATATCTTTGTATATGTTATATTAATAGCCCAGTCCCCTGCCACTAGTGTTAATACAGCCATGTCGAAAAGGCAAGCACTGCGTCCTATGGTGGGGAGAGTGACATGATGGCAAACTGGAGGCAAGAAGAAAATATTTGTACTTATCTACAAGAAAACCCTCAGGCTGCCTATAGCCTAGGTCTCTTTGGACATACAGCACCTATTTTGGGCACAGGAGGTTTATAAAAGAAGGGATGAAGATCCGGCATATGCCATTACCACTAGATCCACCCCTTCCCAATTCGCCTCTGCCCCTGGTACCTCCCCACTCTCTGCCCAGAAATGCCCCTGTTCCTTCCACTCCCTGCCTCATCTCTCTCACTGTCCACCCCACCTTGTGGTGCAACTGCACCAGTTGCAACTGAGCCAGGGAATGCAACTTCTGCTGTCTTAAAATGGCTGCCACAGAGCATGGCGCAGGTCCAAGAAGACCCATTGCGGAGTGAGAGGCTTATAAAGGGGTAAGAGGAAATAATTCCCCTTTGTCCTCTGAAGCCTCCCAATCCATCCCCTCTGCTGGATACAACACACTCGTTTTTGTTGTGGCTGCATTGGTGAGGGGGGGGGAAGGATAGGATTGGGCCCTATGGAGTCCCTATTTTGTGGAAAACTAATCTGGATAATTCAGTTCAATGTGGTGAAGAAATTATAGCCTTTTTTGTATGATAAAGAGTATCATACAAAAAATAATAATAATAATTTATTATTATAAATTAATAATATTTGAATAATAATTTTAACTTGTTTGTAATTAACTGTTCTTCTTCATATATTTGACTATTATAAATATAACAGTTTTTTAATATTCATTATCCATTCTTAAATATGTCAAATAACTTATATTTCGATTACAAAATGGAGGCCAGGATAGAAACATTATACCAGACCATATGAAATGACCAAAAGTCCATTTTGTTTCTTCTCTCTCTTTTTTAAATTGTGTGTGTGTGTGTGTGTGTGTGTGTGTGTGTGTGTGTGTGTGTGTGTTTGTGTGACGTTTAAATTATGCAAACCACATCCAGAAGATTTAATTGTAAGTTAATTGGCAAAACCTATGTGCTTTTAATGCTAACATGCCATTCATTCAGGAAACCATACAAAGTGCTATCTTTGCTGAAAAGTGATTCTGAAGTTATTTTTGAAAAGATTCAGAGTGGTGGGTGAAAAAGTTAGCATTTAATTGATCATGCTTAAGTTTGTAAGGTTTCTATATTTATAGACTGGTACATTTGTTCATATAAAGCAAATGTTAATAAATTTGAAGTGTAATTATGCTCCATTTTGCTCTTTCTTAATTTCCTTATTGTTGCGACAGAAGAGAAAGTAGAATTAATCAACTCCATTGCATGTAAATGGAGTCATTTGGTCACGATTTCACTTTATTCTTTGAGCCAAAAAAGATTTTGTATGAAAATGTTAAGCAAAGATGGCAGGGAAACTTCTTTCTTGAGGCATTAAATGTGGTGTTAATGATGTAGCAAAGCAAGTTTGGAAGCATTTGGAAGAAGTACACTTGATTGCCAGTGTATTTCCAATTCCAAGCATAATTCAAAGTGCACTCTAATTAGTTGGGGCCCTGCTAATCCCCCAACTTTCCCCACTAGAACCTAAAGATGACTTACATTCTCCCACATGAGCTGCCTGAACAAGGAGAGATTGTTCCCAGAGACCAGACACACACACACCCCATGCAGATAGGACATTTATGGTTAGGGAACTCTTTCCTTTCCTTGCTTGGCACCAACTATGCCACTTGCTCACTTGGCACCAACTATGATTTCTTTAGGGCAACAGATGAAGACCTTTATGTTTGCCTGGGCATTTCAGAGCTATTAGTTTTACTGATTTGACCACTAGTATGTTTATCTGCGGTTCCAGATTTGCATAATTTTTATTGTGTATGTGTGACATTTAACTGTTTTAATGGAAACCATGCTGGAGACAGTGACTTATCTCTTGAAGAGCAAGACATGTCAGATAAACAACTATGCCCCAATTTGATTTTTCATTGCAAAGATGGGGAAGGTGCACACCTGATATGAATACTAAACTAACTGCCCAATCCTATCCCCCACCATTGATGATGATGATGCAGCTGCGCTTATGGAGCATGCACTGCATCCAATGGTGAGGGAGTGACCAGAAGGCCAACCAAAGGCAAGTTACCTCTGGACAGGACTTCTGGCTTCCTATGGGTCTCCTCAAACCCACACCATCTATGTAGCTGGTGTAAGGCAGATGAGAGAAAGGGGCCGGGGCAGGTTGGAAAATGGAGGATAGAATTTGGCATGTGCTTTTGCTGCTTCCACCCCCTCCAGCCCACTCCCTACCCCCCACACTCCAAATCTCCCCCAAACCTCTCCCTTCCCACCCATTAACTGCCCCCTTTGCAGTGGCATGCTGTTTGCAGTGGAGCCGCTGCATTTACAGCAGCAGAAGGCAACTTCCCCTGTCATAACTGGCCCACAGGATTGGGCCGTAAGTATTTCCCCTGAAACACAAAGGCCATGTGCCAATAAAAGGATTTAAGGATCATAAACTTGGTTTTCAAAACATTGTGCATTTATTTTGAAGAAAAAAGCACTTTTTCCCCATTAGTATACATTATCTGAATGCTGTGCATTTCAGGTTGGTTTGTGAGTATCTGATTCTGTAGAACTGCAGCCTATTTAATGTATGTATCTGTGATGAATATGAACCAGGATCTATGGCAGGACATTGGGCAGACTCCTTTTCATGAACAAAAACCTTCCTCTGCACAAGTAATCTCTACCTAGGACTGCAGCCCATGGGATCTCTCCAGAACAAGCATTTGGAGAATAGCACATTAGCTGACTTTTATTTATTTTATTCCTTCTTATCCTCCAGGGTCCTTTATAACTCAACAATGCTTGGGAGTTCTGATTCATATGCATTGCCTGCATAATTTTACTAGCTTTTATCAGTAGCTCTGAATTACCTACTTATGTTTAATTATAGTCCTTGATAAATAGCTTTGAATAAATACTAGAGAAACACTTTCAATCACACAAATATAGTTGAGTCAGAAAGCAGGCTCTAATAGTAGGCTATGACACATATAAAGATCTACATTATTAATATGGAGTTTTTCCTTGTTAAATATCATACTTCCATTGGGGATAAATAACCACCTAGTAGCTAACCTAAATTGATCGAAACACTCACGTGATATATAATGTTAATAAGGGCTCACTTCCTCCAGTTTCTGAATATTCTAAAATAGCTGTGAAGGATTTACCAACTGGTCTGCAATCAGTTGATGTCAAATCTCTGTTGCTTTTCACGTTGATTGTGTTGGCAAACATTGTGTTCAGCATGTTCCTGTTGGGATGGATAGATTGTATTTTGCACATAAAGTGTGGGGTAGAAGCATGAGCACCTACACAAAAAGAGCAGTCACGGATGCATTTTTATGTACTGTACCTGTTCTGCATCTGTTCATGACATGAGTGTGAGGACAGGCCATGTGCAGCATCTGAGGGCAAGCCCTCTTCCTCTGTGTCTGGGGGTCCTGGTGCCATCCTTGAACAGGCCCTGCTGGTTCAGGGCCCCAGGAGTTGCCTCTAGCCTCACCTGCAAGTGACTTCAGAGCATCCACAGGGAGGGGGTTATATCCAGACCCACATCTGCATCATTCGGTGTCTCAGCCTCCTTGGGCAGGCCATCTGGCTCTGACTGAGCCGCACAGTCAGCCTTTGCCCTCGGTCTTTCCACCAGCTGCCATCATCCTTAGCCATGGCAGGGCTTTTATGCATGGTGGCATTCCAAGGCTGCCTCCCACATCCTGCTCTGCCCCTCCGGACAGCAGCATGCTAGCCACTGAGGGAGTCTCGGCTTTTCGCTGGGCCGCTGAGGGAGTCTCCCGTTTTCGCTGGGCCACTGGTTACAATGGCGGCCTAAGTAGGTTTGGATTGCGCCCTGAGTTAAGCAAACATAGTCAATGAACTATTCTCCACTTCCCAAGCTTTGTATATGTAAATTGGGTGTATCCAATAATATACAGTAGATTGACATAGGTTGAGGACAAACAAAAGGAAGTATTTCTACATCCTGGTTATAAGTACCATATTTAGTGCCATGATATGTGGTCATAACCACAAGTTTATATGGGTCAGGGATAATTAGCCTGTTACTGGCTATTTATATCCTGGTTATAAGTACCATATTTAGTGCCATGATATGTGGTCATAACCACAAGTTTATATGGGTCAGGGATAATTAGCCTGTTACTGGCTATTTATATACCACCTTTTCTTTGGTCATCAGATTTCTCCTCTGACTTTAATTCAAAGGTCATTTACACAGGCAGGCTTTCTAAATCCCAAGAGGTTTTTACAATACAATAACATGTTCTAATCATTCGTAGAGCCCTTCATTCTAGATGGTTTATTTCACAGTTCAGCCTCTCTCTGGAGTTCGCCTCACCATGCTTCAAGTGACAGGCAACCTTGACTCCCACTCAAAGTGCAGCTGCAGCTTCTCTCCCCCACAGAGGCTCCACAGAGTATCTGTCAGCACACAGATACTTCCAGGCGACCCAAACTGCCGTCCTTCGGATCTTCAGGCATATGAGATGGCCACTCAACCAACTGAGTTAGACCTCTTGCCTAATAAGTAGCTAAGAATGGAACTTCAGCTTCCGTTCAGGCATTTTGGGTACCTGTTGTCACCTGCAGGGCCAATGACAATTTAGGGGGCTTGGGGTGATTTAAATCAGAAAAAAATGGGGATTAAACCCCCCTCTTCCCAGCAGCATAGTTCAATCCAATTCAAGTCCCCAAACACCTGCTTTTAGCTTTTAAAAATTGGGGGATCCTGATTATGGATATTCTGTGGCAAGCCTAATAACACTCTGAGACTGCACTACTTAAAAATGTGATCCGTAATGAACTGAATTCATGCTCTTTGGAATGACAATATTTAAGAAAGTTCCCAGAGGGCGGTTTGTAGAGCCGACTGTAGAAATTACTATAAGAATGCTCCTTGAAATTTTAGTTTAAAGTTTTTCAACTGCATTATTATGGATAATCTCTTCTGAGGACTGGGAGAAGTGAATCGTAATCCAATCATTGTAATTACATTTGATGTTCATTATCTTCTGTTTGAGTAGTAATGCAAATGTACTGGGAGTATCCCTGGTGTAGATGTGACAGCAGTGGAACCAATAGTTCCGAGGATGGTGTTCCCTGGCAGAAGAAATAACTTAGTAGGCATCATGTCATGTTTACTGTTAGCCATGGAGAAAGCTTTCCGTTGTGTCTCCTTGTGTTTCCCCTGTGATAAGCTACCTGTCTCCCTGGCAGGGCAGCTGTCTCCAAATCAATAGTAAGCTGTAATGTATTGCAGTTATAATCCCACATTATTTTTCAATTGCAATGGATATTACCCCTGTACCCCCCAATAAACATGCCAGACAGGTGCTTGGAATGTAGGGTTGCTTTATTAACTATCATGAACACAAATGCAGCAGGGTTCTAACAATAAACCACCCCCTTTTGGCGTGTAGGCGGCTAGGCTGGGGAAAACGGTCCTAGCCGTCTGCCTCCCCCAAGATCTACATGGGCATGAGCCATCCTGGCTCCAGGCACACTCGGTCCACGACCGAGCTGCCTATCCCAGCCAACCCCTTGAAGGGGTCGAGGCAGCTGAACAGCTATGACCAGCCTCAGGACACTCCTTAAGGCGATCATAGCAAATCCAGCCTGAGGGTTGCCAGCCTGCCTCACCGCCCCATTTCAGCATCGTCTCATCGGTCCTGGCTTACCCCCAGACCTTGATTACCTCAGGAGGGATGCCAACTAAGCCCTCCCTAGCTACCCTTCCTGCACACCCCTTGCCTAAAGCAACCAACTAAAAACTAACATCCAGGAAAGCCTAAATACCACCAACCCAACCCACAGGCTGGGGTAGGCGAAAAACCCACTAACCAACAGCCAATCAGGTTAATGAGAAAAAACACCTACTCGGCCCCCCCAAAGGGGCGACCAGCTAGTCCCCTTTGGAGGGAGGGAGGGCGGGGCACGACGCTTGGGGCGAGATTGAAAGGAGGGAGGGAGGGCGGGGCATGACGCTCGGGAGGGAGGGAGGGAAAGGAGGGAGGGCGGGGCACGACGCTCGGGGCGAGACTGAGGGGAACGAGCATGCTGCCTTGCTCGTCCCCCCCAAAGTCCCGCCCCCGAGACAAGGCAGCCAATCAGCTGCTGCCACGGACAAGTCCCAGCCGGCGCACGGGGCTGGACAGGGCAACGGCTGGCAGCCACGTGATTTGTGGCTGCTGGGCTTTCTCAACATTAGAATGAACCTTCTGTTTCCTCATTAAGTAAGCATGGACCACTTGCATCCCTATGCACTCCATGATGTCTCTAGAGGTTTAGTTTAGGGAGATGAAGGTCAATATACACTTGCACAGTGAACATCACCTGTAACTAATACAGATGAAGAGACATCACCTTAAAAAATGCTCTGTGTATCAGACCTTATATACATTTCCAATCTACAGTGGTGGACTGGTGGTTCATTATCTGTTGTTCCTGCCCCCCCACACACACACATACATTCACAGTATGTTTTGTCCCCTTCAAAGATAAGATCTTTCCAATATTCTAGAAAAGCAATATCCACAAAAATAGTCATTTTTTTTGCTACAACCGAAGTACTAACTACCCTGAGTAAAAGCGCAATCCACCACAGAGATCTGCGGGCGGCCCTAGGGCCACCCACTGGATCCCATTGCCGTTCCAGGCCAATCACAATCAGCCCAGAGGAATCCTCGGGGGAAGGGGATGTTCATCCGCTTCCCCTGTGTACCGTGGGGAGGCCCCAATGGCCCTAGAACTGGAGTCCGAGGAGGCTTTGTAACGGCTGCGCTGGTCTAGGAATGGCATGGGGCTGCAGCGGCCACCATCCCTGTCCCCTCCCGGGCCTGCTCGGCCAACCACCTTCCTCCCTCGCTGCCCGGCCTGCCCCGGCTCCTGCCGGTGGGAGCCTTACTTTCCTCTGTCGGCGGCTGGGTCAATCCAGTGGTGGAGTAAAGGCTGCCAGCCTCTGTGCCAGCGGCCCTTACTCTAAAGTAGTCAAAATGTGCTTTAAGGCACGTTTGCAACACTTTAGAACGGCGGAGCACATGCTCCGCCGTTAGAAACTTATGGAGGATTGCGCTCCAGGTGTAACACCCTTCTCCAATGCTAACCAGTGTGTGTAGGGGTGTTACTTTGCCTCATTCCCGCCCAGAAGCGTTGCCCGGGGGGGGCAAGGGGCCCTGGCTGACAAGCAGGGGTGACAAAGCAGGGAGGGAGGGCAACAACCACATCATTTTTATGGCAGAACAGTGGGTGGCAAAGAAGGCGATGTTTTTCATATCAATCGGAACACACCGTTTTTCATATAACACTGATTTTTTTATCCACTGGGTTTCCGGGAACAGAACCCCAGTGGATAAAAAGGTCCGAATGTACTACATTTGCAGGGAGAATCAGTTCCCTCTGGGTCTGAAGTCAGACTTAAGATGGTGCTGTTGTCTCACTACTAGGACAATGTGTCTTTGGGCTGCATAGTGGCCTAGTCAGGAAAGAGAGAAAACAAACTGAATATTAGCCCACATAAGGGCTGTTACCGTATTTCTTCGAGTCTAAGGCGCCATCGATTCTAAGGCGCACCTTTACTTTCAGTACCACCAGCAGGGAAAAAAAATCCATCAATTGTAAGACTCGCCTCCCTTCATTAAATCTACCTGCTCAGCACCAACTCTCCCCAGCATGTCTCCTGCAGCTGAGGATGACTGAGTGCACTGCCTTTGCATAGCATTTCTGGCCCCGTCAGAAAGTGCCATTTCCTTCATTACCTGGGCTTGGGGGAGCTTCAGGGAGGCCTGCACAACCCTCTACAGGCCACCCTGATCTTCAGTTTGGCGAAAAACAGCGATTTTTGGGCATTTCTGGTTTTCGCGAAAACCGGAAATGGCTGAAAATCACCGTTTTTTGCCGAACTGAAGATCAGGGAGGCCTGCAGAGGGTTGCGTAGGCCTCCCTGAAGCTCCCCCAAGCCCCAGTAAGTAAGAAGATAGCATTTTGGGGTGCTTTTTGGAGACCTTCAATTCTAAGACGCACCCCATTTTTTGAAATGCTTAATTGGGAAAAAACATGCATCTTAGAATTGAAGAAATACAGTAGATGACCAAGAGTGCCCTAAAAGCAAAGAGGTATACCAAATTTTAGTTCCAAACATGGGATTCTTAAAATTTGTTACATAGAGTGTGATCCATTTGTTCAGAGTGAAAGGCGGAATATAAAACATAAGACATATAAATAAATTAAAATGTCCTCTTTTACCAAGCCACTGAAGTGCATTCGACATCGGGATTCTTTCATACATTGAAATGTTTTCACTGAAAAAATCCTGACCAGAACTAACTCATGGTTCCCAAGTGTCTCCTTTAATTTGTAAGCCCAGGCTAAATTCCTCTCTCGTATGCAGTACAAGTATAGAATTTTGTGATCATTTTCACCATGTTCATGTCTAGGTAGCAATGTATCTAATTGGAGAATACTGTTGAAGCCCATTGTGTTTCACATTCCACCTTTGAGAAGTGTAGTGCCATTACTGTCTCTAATTGAGCTATTTTCTCTAAGTTGTTGTTGTCCATCAAGTGATGTGAAGGATGGCATTATTGATAAGGATTAATTGGACTGAAAATCAATTTGATTCACAACAACATGCAAGGTCTCTTTGTTTATTTTACTGTATATAAAGAAGGGCTGAACCTAACCCATGCTTAAGTGGCACATCACTAAGAATCTCACCTAATGTGGATAACTATTGCAAGTAAAAGGAATCAATGAGCAGTAGCTAGGATTTTTTTCCCCCATGGCTTATTTTGTGCTTAGAAAAATTACCACTGACAGCCTAATCTTATTCAGGTTTACTCCAAAGTAAGTATTTTACAGACAAAAATCCCAAACACATATCCAACAAAATCCATCATAAAATTATGCAATAACGTACAACAGGGTTTCTCAAACTATGGGTCGGAACCCATTTGGTGTGTCACGACTTGATTTCTGGTGGGTCCCAGATGATGGAAAGATCAAATAAGTAATGGCCACACCCCCTGAGGCTATTAAAAATCAGATAGCTGCTAATTGCCCTTCAACAAGCTGAGCTCCTGCAGTTTGCAAGCTTATGTAAATATAGGGATACAAATGTTTGAGTGTCTTGTAAAGCTAGGTGGGTCCCGATAGAGTGTCATTTTAAAAAGTGGGTCCCAGTGCTAAAACGTTTGAGAACCACTGCTGTACAATATAAACTAAATCCCAAAACAATCAATGATTAAACAACAGCAGTAACAGCAGCATCTTAGGCAGGATTGGGCTGCCCGTTATGTGACCCAGCCTTCACCTGCCCTCACTACCTGTCATTGACAGACTTGGAAAGAACGCACCAGAAAAAGGATGCTCAAACATTTATCTCTCTATATTTACTCAAGCTTGCAAACTGCGGGAGCTCAGCTCCTTGCAAACTGCAGAAGCTCAGCTCTTTGCAGGGCAGTTGGCAGCTATCTTGCAAACTGTTGGAGCTCAGCTCTTTGCAGGGCAATTAGCAGCTATCTGATTTTTTAATAGCCACAGGGCTTGAGGCAATTGGTTATCTGATCACCTGTTTTTTCATTGGAGGTTCTGCTCGTGACCCACCGGAAATCGGGTCGCGACCCACAAGTGGGTCCTGGTCCACAGTTTGGGAAAAGCTGTTGCATACCCAAACCATTACTTATTGTTAGGGTTGACAAAATAACAACAACAGCAAGGCACAAATATTATTGGTTGATTTTCTAGACAGTGATATTACTCTAGTAGTACAGTGATGGAGTTTGTGAATAAAAAAATACTAACAGTGCAATTGTATATGTGTATACTTAGAAGTTAGCCTCATTGTGTTCAGTGGGACTTACTCCCAGGAAATGTGTTTAGGATTGAAGCCTCAAACCCCCCTAACAACCACCACTGACATAAATGTGCTTCTTTTGATTTTCTCCTTTTTTCCATCTTACAAAAAGATGACCAGCTACACAAGACTTAATTGTTAAATAGCAAAACCAGACATGCCCAATGGCAAAATCTCACATTACTCATAATACACAAAAAAAGAAACATCAGATGCCATATCCCAATGGGCATGCATTTTAACAACAGCTACTAATTACTGCAGCAGGATTGACCTTCATTAGTTTGGGCTAAATTAATTTGGAGTCTCATCCCATTTTTAATGAACATGGATCTGCTGCACCATGCTTTAGTGGTGATGTCAACAGCACAGCAAGATACTGTGCTAACTGAACATATCTGGACTCCTGTAGGTCAAGACTTAATCACAACACATGCTGTACTCTTGGTCTCTACTGGAAACATTGGAGAAGTCCATGAGAGTATGTTCTGTATTATTCCCTAATGAATATTATTCCGACTGCAGTATTATTTTCAATTACACAGTCATGCATATTGTACATTTCATTTTCTCTTAAAAAATAGCTAACATGAGATGATTTTTTCCCCACTGGATTACGAAATGCTTTGAAAGCTTCAACATATGTTGATAACACAATTCACGGCACCACACAGTACTCTGCTTCTGGCTTAATAATATCTTGCAGACAGGGATTAATGTTTCGGGTTAAGAACATAAGAGTCCTGCTGGATCAGGCCATAGGCCCATATACTCCAGCATCTTGTTTCCCACAGTCGCCAAGTACATGCCTCTTGGAAGGTCACAAGCAGGACATGCAAGCAATAGCCATCCCCATAGTTGTCCACTCCCCAGTATCTGGCATTCAGTGGTTACTGTCTGAATATGAGGTTACATTTATGGGCCAATTCAAAGGTGCCAGAACCAGAACTTATACAACCAACGTTCCGGTACGTTCTAGAAAAACGTGATGTGCCATAAAGTGCAGCCTAGTTACTGTTGTGTCCCAAATTGAGCCAATACCTCACTCCAGGTACCAAATGTTTTGACTCAACCATTGCACCCCAAACTTTACTCCTGGGGGAGCAAACTAGTATTCCCTTTAATTAACTCCAATACTCCACTTTAGGCAAAGTTAGCTCCTTTCCCTTTTAAATTGCAATTGTGTGTCAAAAGAAAACACTGAACTTCAAGGCAACTATTTACAATATTTATTACTTTCCCAGCAATAAACAATGTCCATTAGCCCGTCCTGGGTAGATAAGATTCTACTTAGCTAACGAGAGTCTGCCTCTGTAGAAAAGTCCAGCTCGTTACTTCACGGCTGTAAAATCTCCTTGTTGCCTTTCTCCTGTCCAGCAAAGAGTCTTGCAGCAAAAAGTCCAATCAATCCAGGTCTCTCCAACCTTCCAGTCGGGCAGAACATCCCCCAATGCTGGTCAATCTAGGTGGGTAGTTCATCCAGGTAAGCAGTCAGTTCAGCAGAGTATCCCCGTATGGAGTGATGTCGTTGCTCGGCAATCTGGCAGCATGTCCCTATGGTGAGCTGACGAGGCTCCTTCCTGCTCCTATTGCTGCTGCTTTTATACTGTTAGTCCCCATCAACTCTCTACTGGTTACAGCTGTGGGCTTACAAGCAATGCCCTCATTATTGCCCACAGCTGTGAAAGTTCCAATCAGTGCTAATTGAGTGCAGCTGCAAGCCACACCCACTGCACTCAAAGTCCCAGCTTCATCCCAATTAGTAGCAACACTTGTGGGTCACGTCCAATTCCTTGCAGGTGTGCTTCCACCCACACAGTCCTGGGTGTTAACCCCTTGCTATCCAGTCCTGTCAAACAGGCAGTCCTTTAACCCCTTCCTGGACCTGTCAAAACAGGGGACCATTGCTAACACCACTAACTCCTTGCCGATCTTCAGCAATTTTCACTACAGTTACTGCCCAAACAGTGAGCAGAGACAGCCAGGTGACAGCGCTCTCCACGGGATGATGAACGAGGGGGTTCTGTGACCCAACCTTTCGTACTGTCAAAATATTTGGCATCTGGCCTAGATGCCTTTAAAAGGGGTTTGGACAGATTCATGGAGAAAAAGACCATCACAGGTTACAAGCCATAAGCAACCTCCTGGTTTCAGAAGTGGGTTTTCTCTGTGCCAGGTGCAAGGGAGTGACAACAGGAAACAGGTTATCTTGTTGTCTTGTGCTCCCTGAGGCATCTGGTGGGGCCACTGTGTGACACAGGAAGCTGGACTAGATGGGCTTTTGGCCTGATCCAGCAGGGCTCTTCTTATGTTCTTATGTTCTTACTTTTCCTTCCCATAGGCTCATGAGATATTTGAGATATATCCTCTGAGATATTTTGTGATGTAAGCTCATCAACGGACCTTCTTTTGTGATTTGATGGCACTTGATTGCTTATCCCTGGGCCTCTTGCGTTGCCTTACCAAGGGTGCAATAAATAACCCATGACAAGCTCTGGAGGCCAGTTGCTTCATTAGCATGGATTGAATTCTTGTTGGAATGTGGCCATGGTGTTGGTGAGGACAACTAGGGTTGCTTTTTTGTGTGTTACTAACAGGATGTGGCTTTTGTTCACAGGACCAAATGTGCTGTACAAGCAAGGTGCAGCCACCCATGGAATTTTCCAAAAGTCAAGTGAGGCTTCTTCCAAGCCAGCTTGATATAGTGAAGTGTACGTGATGGCTCTGATCAGAAGTATGGCCTCCTCTAGGCCGATGGTATCTGAGGCCTCAGGCTCTTGCTATTCAAGTCATGGTACTGACCTGGGTCATGCTCTGCCATGGACATACATGAGTGTATTTAAAAGTAGTATAAAGACTTATCAGACAACACCATTGATGGTTCAGACCTCATCACTATATACAGTAAGTCCTCACTTAAAGTCATTTCGTTTAAAGTCATTTCATTTTCAAGTTGATGGGAAAATTCTACAGGAACATTTATGTTTATCAGTTAGCCTATGTAAAATTGGTTTCATTAAAAGTCATTTTGCTTAATGTTGCAGTTTCCAAGAAGAACCTATCGACACTTTTAAGTGAGGACTTGCTCTATGCGCTTAGGATTTTTTTGTTTTGCCCCACTATGCATCATTTTAGAATTGATTAACACTTAACCTTATTTAACATTTTGTTGTCCATTCGCTCTCTTTGGACAAATATTTTTGGAGCTCATTTCAGGGTTAGTGTACCGACGTTCTTACCTAAGAGGTTGACGATCATCTAAAGTCATCTAGCTAGGTGACTTAGATTTTTTTTAAAATATGTAATACCACTATACTAGTAACATGTACTAATATTTTCCTCTGTTATTAAAGAAGAAAAAGAATTAACGTTTGATGACTTTCAAGATTTTCACTCATGCAAGCTCCATTCATCCTTAAACAAATTTGCAGCATTTTTTTTAATGGCTGAACAAAGTAAATTTTTTATTAAAAGAAAATTGTGATTGCCATGAGTGCCACCATTTTATTCAAGAATGTTGAAGCTATTTAACAGAACTCGCCTCTTGCTGTTAACATCAGAGCAACTGTTAAGCATGAGATTGCAAGAAGCATTTTGGTGCTAAGATTCCACCTCCCTCTGACCTCTTTGTTTCTCACACACACCTCAAAACTAAATGGCTGTGGCAGTTATATGTGGGGAGAACCCACTGTAATCTTTGGTAATAATATATAAAGATATCCAAATAATATTTAGCAATGAAAGTTAAAGAAGGAAAGTGATAAAAGGGTCTGTGACAGTTGCCTGTCACAAGCATTTGACTACGAGACCCTGAGATTCCCGTGCTCAAAAGGTTCTGAGCAGAATTGTGACAAGTGAACCAACCACTGGCAAAGGTTCATGTGCTCACCGCCACTTCCCCTGCTTCCATTCCCCTTCTTTGAAGGTGAAGTGCTTAATTTGGACACTAGGGGACATCAGCGGGTGCTTCTAGGCCTTGGCAGTATATTTTTCTGGTAGGGATGGAGACTGCAGTTGCAACCCTCTGAGAGTGAGTCCCATTGAACTCAGTGGGATGTACTTCCGACTAGACAGGCATGTGGGATTGTGCTGTGGGACTCTCATTCCCAGCATTCCCAAAGTAAAACTGACGCGATTTTTGTCATTTCATCCAAAGAGGAGGCCAGCCGCCATGATGCCTTCTCAGCATCAACGATAAGCACGCTGGGGGGGGGGGAATGGGAAGGGTGAGCAACAGCAAATGCCTCCCACTCACCTCAATTGATTTGTTCTCTAACAAAGGTTCAAGCTTTTGTGGCCATCAGCCTGAAATGTGCACAAAGGTTGGACTCGTTTCTGTTTGACCCCCAGGATGTTTATGTATCCATTGCTGCTTTGGAGGTGCTGCAAGAGAGAGAGAGAGAGAGAGAGAGAGAGAGAGAGAGAGAGAGAGAGAGAGAGAGAGAGAGAGAGAGAGAGAACTAGAAGGTGCAAGCGCCTCATGCTTATGAGGCTGACCAACACCCACAAGGAGCTCTCACCGTTATGTTAGTTTGGTTATATACAACTCTGACAAGGGGCTGGGCGGATTTTGCTACCTATCAGATGCAGATGTGTGATAAAGCATGTGGTAGCATATATGATACAATAGCTTTCTTCATGGCCTCCCCCTCTATACAAATAGGTGTATGTGAAGGAAGATGCAAAAATCTGAGTGATGTAAATGGAAAGGCTGCATGGGGCCATGACACTTGCTCCTTTTTATCTCTCTCCAGCAGTGTCACATTGGAAGCTACTTTGCATGATGTGAAATGACACTAGCACTTATATAAAAACCCAGCTTCTCCAGACCCATTCTTATTCTTCATCACTCAGCGCTGGTGGCACAATGGTGTAGGGGTAAGCAGGATAAAGCCTTTTTCTATTCCACAGCATGTCATGCCCCACAGTTCTGCAGACACAGATTGCGACATTCTGCAAAGGAGTTTATCTGTGTAAGTGCAGCTCATAATTCTTGCCATGCTATGTGCTATATTCCATCCTAACAGGCTTCCTCATTTTTTTCCCACAAAAACTATTCCTATATGATCATGACTGTGGACTTATGGTTGCAGAATCTCATCCCCTTGCCAATAATTCACACAAGTCACAGACTCTGACCTAAAGTCAACGTAATCTGTTTGCCACTGACTATTAAATGCACTAAGTGGAAGATCATGGTCATAATCCTGAATAGTATGATTAGAACTAATCGTACCAAGATGCAGCTTTGACTGACAGTGAAAGATCACTGTGACATTCAATGTGATAGCTGTTAATGACAAACATTCTCCTCAAAGTCAGGAAAGAAATGGGGAAAAAATGCTAAATAAACAAAAGTTCAGAGGTGTCATGAAATCTTATTTCCGCTAGAACTATCATTTCTGTTCTCCTGGAAGTCCTACAGCATTTTCAATATAGTCAATTAATGTTAATAGCTGGCTATGATGAAATGCGAAGGAAATGTGTTTTATGCGATATTTAATGTTACTTAGAGAAATCAGCAATTTACAAGAGTGCAGTGGTGAAAAATGCATTTCATGCAACATGTTGCCCAAATACAGGAACTGCAGCTGTGGATGTACCAGGTCATATGCTACTTACAGCCCAATCCTATCCTTCCCCCTGCCGCCGATGCAGTCACACCAAAGAAGCGCACGCTGCATCCAGCAAAATTAGGGAGCAGATCGGGAGGCTTGGGGGGGAAAGGGAAATTATTTCCCCTTACCTTCCGTAAGTCTCCTGCTCGCCAAAGGGTCTCATCTGACCTGTGCCAGCTCTTTAGCTGGCTCAAGTCCAAGGAGAAGAAAGGGGCAGAGAGCTTCCAAACAGGGGGAATAGGATCCAGTTTGTGCCATTGCTGCCAGACCCACCTCCTCCTGCTGCCTCTCCACCCCTGTTCCTCCCCTCCCTTCCCAGTTACCCCTCCACCCCCTGTTCCCACCACTACCTTACCTGGTGCGGCAGGTGTAGTGGGGTGCATCAACGGAGCTCCACAGGGCATAATCTGTGGACCCACCAAACCTGGCAAGAACCCAGCATGTAGGGCTACCCTTCAGACCTTCTGCTGAACATGAGGAGGTCAGGGAACATCCGGTGGTCACACTAATGTGCAACTTTGGGCCCGGTCCAGCCCAACTCCTCCGCAAGTCAGGCATAAGTGTAGCCTAAGCTCAGCATAACTTAGGTCAGAGGTTCCCTAACTCCTGGGAAGGCCTTACGCTGCTCTAAGTAGCAGCGGGGCCTTCCCAGGAGTGGCGATGACACGCCTGGGATCGTGCCGCCGCCGCCGCCACCGCTGCGCCTGGGATCGCCGTTTTTACCATCATTGGTGGGCAGTGGGTGTCCCTCGGGGGTTGCGGGGAGCCTGCGGACCCCTCCGCAGGCCTCACCAAGCGTCGGAGCAGTGCTACAACGCGATCGCAACTGACTTCCGGTTTTACGCGAAACCGGAAGTCAGTTGCGATCGCGTTGGAGTGCTGCTCCGACGCTTGGGGAGGCCTGCGGAGGGGTCCGCAGGCTCCCCCAACCCCCGAGGGACACCCACTGCCCACCAATGACGGTAAAAACGGCGATCCCGGGCGCAGCGGTGGCGGCGGCGGCGCGATCCCAGGCGCGCTGTTGTCGTCACCGCGGGTTGCCATGCCCCTTAAGGGCATAGCAACCCTTTCTTCCCGGCTGGGGCGTCACGACGCCCCAGTTAGGGTACCACTGACTTAGGTGTTAGTTATGCCTGAGTTATGACTGAAATAGGCAGGCTGACGTTTATGTGGGCCAACACCACCCCAGGATCCAGGCAACACTTACCTCCCAGGCAGGCAGGCTCTCCAGGCTAGGCATCTGGCTTGTGCATGTGCAGGCCTGTGTCTGCATATGCCAGTGTCCATCCATGGCAGCTGCCACAGTGTCTGTCGCAGCCCGGTCGCAAAGGGGCCGACTGCAGGCATGGGAGTTGCGCCAGTCATGTGGTGGGCGCAGGGCAGGTGACAGGTGAGCAGTGTGCCCGAGCCAGCCGCCACAGGGCACCCTGTGCATCAGCCACCTGCTGCAGGGGAGAGTGGCCGTCCCCTCCCTCCTGCTGAAGGGGTAGCCACCCCCAAGCCACGTTGAGGCTGCACGTGGGATTGATGGGGGGTGAGCGGGGAAGGGAAGGGAAGGAGGGGGTGGGAACGTCACACACAAGGGGGGGTCTCATGATGTCTGGAACCGCCTCTGACATGACTTGCCCATGCGCTGTCTGAAGCCCTGGGCCTCCAAGGCCGGGGCAATGCCCACAAAGAAGGCATCCTGGCGTGCTTTCTGCTCTGTGCCCTGTCCAAGACTGAGAGATGCCTCGGGCTTGTCTGCTGCGAGCGTGAAGGGCTCACGCAGCTCATCACACCCCCAGATGGGCCGATGTCGGCGCCTCGTGGCATGTGCTCTGGCAGGGTGGAGAGTTGCCAGCTTCCATCATCAGGGAGTGGGAAGGGAGGCAGACACACAGACAGGCAGACAGTGGGTGGTGGGGAGGGGCACGGGTGGGTCAGAAACAGACAGACAGACAACAAGGCTGGTGGGAGAAAGATACAGGGAGAGTGGTCTGCAGAGACCAATAGGGACACAGGGGTCACTTCTCAGATGAAGGCAATGCAGAAACGGGCGCCTCTTATGCAGACGGACTTTGGGCGGAAACCACACAGAAACGGGAGGACCTTGGGCGGAAGCGGCTTCATTACGGGCGGACCGTGGGCGGGACGGACTGCATGACAGGCGGACTGTGGGTTGGACGGACTGCATGACGGGCGGACGCCCTGGCAGGTGAGAGCCCCGGTTGCCAAAAGGGATCCACAGACACTGGGGATGCAAGCAGATCCAGTATGGGCGCCGTGTCGCCTGTCATTGTTTGCCTGTCTGAGAGGCCCCCCCAACTCCCCCCTCCCCTCTGAGCCCTGAGGGCCTGGCAGCCCCCCTGCTGTGTTCTCCCTGAGAAGGACGTGGCAGTCCCTGGATGGGATTCATGCAGGGGCATGTGTGCTGGGGGCTGTCTATGTGTGTGTGGGGAATGCTTGTGTTACATTGGGCACATATGTTTCAAGGGGGCTCTGCCCAAGGGGCGTCTTTTTTGTTCTGGAACATTAGCAGAGATGGCCAGGCGAGGCTGCCAGGGGTAGTCACAGCAGCCAATCTGAATGCAGCAGCAGCAGCACACCTGCCCCATGGACCTGGAGACGCAAGCTCCTCCCCTGTTGAACCACAGCCTGCTCCATAGCAAGGGGAGGGACAGCACGTTCTACAGCCAGGGAGGTGGAGCAGCATCAGCAGCTGCAGCAGCTGACGGTTGCAGGGCAGGCTCCTAGGCATCTGGCAGCATCACGGCAGACGACGGTGGGGCACCCTGCCTGGAGCCCCAGGGGTGCTCCCAGGAAGGTAGGTGGTAGTGGACATTCCTGGGGAGACAAAAAACAAGGGGGAGTTACATGTCAGCTGGTGTGTGGTAGCGATTGCCATTGAAGACAAGCCAGTGTGTCGGTTGCAAAAGCCTGAAGGGAGAGAACAGAAAACACAGCTGCTAGGTGTAACTAGCATGTCATAGTGTGAGGAGCTTACCTGGACATCAGGAGGGCATGATCCTGCAAAGGACAACAGTGAAGGAGAGAACAAACAGCACAACTGTAGGGTAACAAACATGGCTAGCCTATCAACACTCACCTGCAGTAGACCCTGCGGGGGCAAGGGTGCGAGAGATTTAAAACGCTTTTGTTAACAGGCATGGCTCATTTACACAAACATATATTTCTCTGCTCACATGGTGACAGGCAGCTATCAGAGGACACATTGGTAAAGAGGCAGCTATCATATATATGTGTGCTGACAGGCAGAAGTACTACATAAAGGCAAACATAGGCAGAAGTCATACATATTGGCATGAACAGGCAGAAGTACAACATATTGGCAAACACAGGCAGAAGTCCAACATTATGGCATACACTGGCAGAAGTACTACATAATGGCTTACATAGGCAGAAGTCCTACATATAGGCATGAACAGGCTGATGTCAAACATATATTGGCATGAACAGACAAAAGTCATAACACATGTCATCCCAGACCCTGCTCTTACCTGCTGGTGTTGTTGCCTGTGGGGGGGGGGGAAGAGAGAGGCTGGGAGAAAGACATGGGTTAGCAAATGCTTGCATGGAGACAGCTGCCCAGGCACAGCTGTAAACAGGGTGGCCACAGCCAGAACAGCCCTCTCTGCCCTAGAGGGGGGCAGAGAGGAGACAGGAGAAGAGAAGTGGGGTGTTTGTGAATTTTGCCCGCCACCAACAAAGTCCCACTTTGTGGCTGCTGGGGGACAGGACCCCACGCCACGTGCTCAGAGAGTGAGGGAGAATGAAGGCCTGGGGCTGGGCTTTTGTGGGAAAGAGGCTGGGTGCGGCTGGGTGCTGATAGGGTAACTATCTGTGTCCGTGTCCAGACTTGTGCCGCAGCTATTCCGTCCTAACTCTGGCCTAACTGGGGATTGGGGTGTTAGAACTTTTCAGGAGAGGACTGGAGTGTGTAAGGTAAAATGGCTCCTATGGGTCTCCTCGAATTTGTGACCACCTTTTTGGTCGTCCTAAATTTTAGTCAGTTTCTGAGCTCGAGGGGGGCGTGTCGGGGCTCTCCAGTGTCTGGAACCGGACCCAAATTCGTAACCGCCCCGTCACGCCCCCGACACGCCCCTGACATGCCCACTTTTAGGCCGAACTTAGGACGGAATAGCTCTTAGGCCGAACTTAGGATGGAATTGGTCAACTTTCCTAAACCCGTCCTATGTCCGTCACAATTGCAGCACAAATTCGTCCTCAACGTCACAATTCCGTCCTAACTTCGGCCTAAGGCATTTAGGCTGCTTTTAGGACGCAATTGTGCCGTTGACCGGGCTGTTAATGTTACACATTAGTGCAACCAGCAGGTGCAGCTCTACTCCCCCTCTTAGCCTTCATTTTTGCACACTGGAGCCCAAAATGTGAACAGGGCTATGTATTTTAATTTATTCTGCTTTTTCAGTTATCTCCCTTGCAGTTTGGATTGGAATTTAATGTTTTGTAAGTACCTTGTACTCTTTTACACAGAAATAAGCCAATGTCCATTTTAAAACCTGCTTCCAAAATAACATACAAAGTTGAACCCCATTCAGTGTGCATCAGCATTCTGAAGGCAGATGAAACAACGTTGGAAGAATATGCACAAACCCTCTTCCTTTCCTTTTTTCAGGTCTGTTATCTAGAGTGATGCAGATCCTTCACCACTGATTAATTGTAATGTTTGTTGCTCATGGGAAACAATTCAGGAACAGCCTGAATAGCCATTATATCACATACATATTAGAGCCTGTCTGTCTTAAACCAGATGCCTGCATTAATAAGGACCTTTTCCTATTCAACGCTGCCATATTGGTAAATACTTTCTGACTGGCTAGGAATGAAGGTGCAAAAAAGTGCCTTCCCAGCTGTCATGTGTAGTCAAGATCAAAGAATGGCAAGCAGGTTTCTGATATTTCACATTAGGCTGAGCATTCCCTTAAGTGATCCACATCTCTTGCAAAGGATAAGTTCCCCTAGAAACTGTTGGCTCAGAGAAACAAATAATATACGGGCTTAGCCTATCATAACAAGATTCATTTCTAGGGAAAATGTCTGTGTTCTTTGCATTGTGCATTTTTCCTGGCATCTATCTGCTCTTACATACTATCGTATACTAAAAAAAATACTAATTTGTTATGTGTCTTTAAACAGTCAATAACCCAAGCAGTAATGTTGCTGCTGCAGAGACCTGAAGGAGTGCTTTTGGAGAGGAGCGATTACACTTCCATTGGTATGGCCTTCCATCACATATCTGGGGCCAGAACAGGAAGACATACAGCGCAGGCCCATGCATGTCTACTCACAAATAAGTTCCATTGTGTTCCCACTGTACAAGAAAGTATGTATAGCATTGCAACTATAGTTTAGCATCATCACATTGACTTCACTGGGAGGTACTGGGAGCAGAAGGTCTCCAACTGGATTTTCCTGTAGGCAGTATCTACTGAATCTAGCGATTCACAAACTTTTTGGTCTCTGGGACCCTTCACACTCCTAGACCAAGTCTCAGGGACCCCGCAAGTTCATGTACAGAGTTTCAGGGAGGCCCAGAGTGCCAGCACATGTGCAAATGGCAGTCACTTATGGTGTGGTCGTGGAGCCGCTGAAGGGATCTCAGTGAGTCCCAGGGCTCCCAGGAGCACACTTTGAGAAACACTGGTCAAGTCAGAGGCGAAACAAGGGTGGAGCGAAGGCAAGTAGTTTTGCAAGACTCCGTTACACTGGAGTCAGTGGCCCCTCCCCCTTGCTGTTGGAGCCATTCCAGCAGCAACAGGGGAGTGTCCTGCGTGTTGCCTTTGCTGCCAGAATGGCTCCAACAGCAAGGGGGAGGGGCCGCTGACTCCAGTGTAACGGAGTCTTGCAGAATTACTTGCCTTCGCTCCACCCTTGTTACGCCTCTGGGTCAAGTGCTTTACCTCTTGCACTGCTCACATGTCCTGATCCTTCAACATGCCTAGACACTGCATCTTACACAGGTACAAGCCTGTGTAAGATGCAGTGGCTACCACATCCTATCCTGTGGGGCAGCCCAGGACCACCTCAGGAGAAGGGGACATTTGTCCCCTTCGGCTGGGTCCCTATGGGCCTCCTTGGATGGATGTCAGCTATGCGGCTGGCATGCATCCGAGGTGGTGGAGTGAGGACGAACCGGGCCAGGAAAAGGCCAGGGATATCGTCAGAGTGTGCCACTGATATCCTTGCCCTCTTCCGAACCGTTTTGACCAATGGCCCCCCCTTTCTCACCACCTGGCCCACCCTCCCCCTGCACCGACCAGTGCAGAACTTACCCTCACTGGTGGTCGCAGGGTTCGGAGGGCAGCAAAGTAAGGGTTGCACCTCAAATCTAGGCTCACCTCTTTTTTCTACATATTATTGGGCACACTTATTTCTTTCAACAAATGGAACTGTGACCATCATATCTAGTTTGCCTCTTAAAGGGAAGATAGATGCAGTTTAATAAAGAATCACAAATTAATCTTTGGCTGTGCTGTAAGTCTCTCTTTGCTAGAAGTGTCACAAACACACTGATTGTGTGTGTGTGTGTGGGGGGGAAGGGATGTTTTACTTCTTATCTGATTGACCATTGATGGGGAGCTTTTTCTCTGACCTCAAACTGAACTTAAGGTGTGGTGTTGTAGGCAGGGCAGCAACAGCTAGCAGGTACAGTGGGGATAGGGAGTAGGAGTCAGAATTTGCTGTGCACCCCGAGGTAAGCAAGAGTCATAGGTGGAACGAGAATCAATCTCAAGAGGCGGTCTGGCTTGGGGGTGCAGGCTGGTGACCCCTCTGGCTTGAATTGCAAAGATTATCTCAAAGGCTGCTTGGCTTGGGGTAAGTGGAGCAATCTGACTTCCTTGGCCCCCTTTCCAGGGGTTGATGCTGATGAGCTGGGATCATCAGAAGACTACCCCAGGATGGACTTTGGATGGTGATGTCGAAGTGGGAAGCAAAAGTAGCGTGCATGCGCTAAATTGGGGAGGTGTGTATATTAGACCGACTGCAGGGTGTTACTGTACATATAGCATTGATTGATGTCAATAAACAAATGTAGCCCAATATTATTCCAAATGGTGCAGTAGAATTGACACTTCAAAACGGGATTAAAAGCCATGAAAAATCAAATATTTGTTTAAAAAGCAAGATAAAAACAATAAACAGCAAAGTTAAAAACAAGCTAAAAAATGGCACAACGTTTCATTCATAACCATGAATATCCTCAGGTGATTAGCAAAGAGCCGCACAGGCAGTAGTACTGCCTCATGTGCCCTCACGAGATTTGGGTGCCGCCATCTTGGATCAAGATGGTGCCGCTGAAAAAAAAGTATGTTTTAGAAGCAGCAACGGCAGAACCCGGAAAGCCTAGGACTAACCCGGGACCAGGCTCCGGAAACCAGGACAGTCCCGAGTTTTCCAGGATGAATGGTAAGCCTACTTATTGATAAAAATGTCTATGTGGCTTTTTTCTCCCAACTGTGGATGTTAACTGGCAAACAATTTAAACACCATACATTATAGAAATCATTTGGGTCTTATCCCAAACAGTCTTTAACAAGTTAAAATCTAAGCTTATTTGCTTCCAGTTGAGCCGGATTTCCCCACTCTAGCAGGAACTAAACAATGAATTGAGCCTGGCGGGATATGGTTCATGGGATCACGAAGGGTCGGACACGATTTAACGACTCAACAACAACAAACAATGAGTGTGCACACATGCTGATTCTTTTTTTTTCCTTCACATCATCAAGAGGAGGGGAGGGGACAGAGCACTGATAGTCACCACTTTGTGATCTTATCTATCCCAGGTAATTGCACTAAAAGGAGGATGTGAGTAGTCAGCAAGATGAGGTAGGCCAAAGCCTCACTGCAAGGTTGTGTGCAGCATTCATGAACTGATTTGCTACCTTTTCCTTTACAATGTCTGCTTAGAATCTCCTGTAAAATATCCTCCCAGGGATGGGAGCTTCGAGGTGTATTCTCACAGTGTTAGAAAATTGGGTATTAGAATGTCAAACAGACTGACAACTGGGCAGATTTAAGAACAGAGAATAAATAAAACGGTGATAGCAATTCTGTGAACTTAATAGTAGGGAAGCGAGAGTCATGGGAAACTGGGATCAAGTCAGATATGGCCAACTGCTATAATGTTCTGGGGTATTAAAGCCACCAGATTTTTCTTGGTTGTTAGAGGAAACAATAACTGAAAAGGCATGGTTATTATGGACTTAAGACTAAGAGTAAGGTTCTACAGGCCCCAATTTGAAAGACAGATGTAGCTTGGACAGACTAGTGCAGTGTTATCCAAACTTTTTTGACCATTGGTGACCTTGCATTCAGAGGCGTCGCTCCGGTAGGGGCGGGGCTGTAAGTATCGCTGCGGTCATAGTCTCTTTACTGAGCGAGGAGGAGGCAGCCCCGCCCCCTCACTGTCCGAGCCAGTCCCCTACGGAGAAAGCAGCAGGCAGGGTCTCTTGCCTGCTGCTTTCTCCGTAGGGGACTGGCTCGGACAGTGAGGGGGCGGGGCTGCCTCCTCCTCGCTCGGTAAAGAGACTATGACCGCAGCGATACTTACAGCCCCGCCCCTACCGGAGCGACGCTTCTGCTTGCATTATGTTGATGCCTGCCAATTGACATTGCACTGTTTCCCGCGAGGATTCCATGGCACTCTGTAGCTCCCCTGACTGGTATCCATGGCTCTCCTGGCAGCCACGCCTCCCAGTTTGGGAACCACTGGACTAGTGGATTGTAGCAACTGTCATAAGATGGTTGATTCAAATTCATTAAATTTGACTGGCACATCGTATGGTAATAAAACCAAATGTATTTGGCATATTTTGCCTTCTAAATTGCAAATTCCTTGATAATGCTTACAACACAAACTAATAATTTTATTTTATGCATAATGGTTTGATTGATATTTTAGTCAAGGCATTACACAGTCAAGGTATAGGACTAGAAGCCAAATCCTATCTCCCACCATCTTCTGCCATATAGCTGCGCTGTCGCAGTATATGTGGCATGCTATGGTGGCTGGGATGATCAAACAGCCAGCAAGAGGTAAGTAAACATTTTACATCTCCCAGTAGGCCACCTCATCACTTATGGGTCTCCTCAGACCCACACCAGCTATTTTGCTGGTGTAAGTCTGAGGAGAGGTAAGGGGTGAGGCAGGTTGAAAAATCAGGAATAGGATCCGGCATGCACCTTTGCTGCCAAGATTCACTCCCTACAGCCCACTCCCCACCCCCTGCCCTTCCATCCCCGAATCTCCCCTGATCCGCCAATGGTCTGTCCATGGTCTGTCCCCGCCGACAATTTACCTGGGCCTGAGGAGTGTCTGGGCAAGTCATTTCCATCAGCTGCTCCGTTGCACACAACAGCAGAGTGGCTTCCGTGCTGCCGCAACGGGGTCTATGGCAGCAGATTGTGAGATCCACTCTCATAGGCCCTTCATAGGATTGGGCCATTAGAGTTCTGATTAATTTAGTGTTACTCATGAGTCACTAGCCGTTTCTCTCATGAACATGACACTGCTGAAAAACAACATAGTGATATCCTAGCTTGCAACTCTTTTTAGGCTCATGCGAGAGCTTTCTCTTAATGTGACTGTCACCCTTTAGGAGAACATTTCTCTGTGCAGAACAGTCTAACTCTATTATTCTCAGAAATGATAATAATATATCAGAAATGACTGAAGTGTTGATATTAACAAAAAAAAACCCTTATTATCATCGATATAGCTGAGAATTAACTGAGGTAAGCAGTTTCTGGAGGGATGAACATATCTGCATTAACTCAAAAGCTTACATGACCTCATTTCAATACAAGTTGACTCCTTTCTATACTAGTCAAAATTCTTGGAAATACTGTAGACAACTCCAAGGTCTGCTGTTTGCCCAGTCAGAGTTCTGACTCTGTTCCATGGAATATCAACCCCGCCTCCCATGATCTAAATCCAAATTGTTTGGAACTCAGAAGAACCTGGTTGATGGGAGTAGGAATGCATGGCCATCCTAGAGTTCCACCTGAAACCGAGTCAAGCTTTTGTGGACATTCCAAGTGAATGTCCATAAATTCTCAAGCCTTTGTGAAAAATCACTTCCTTCACCCATCCAGGTTTAAATATACCTACAGTGGCTTTTGCAAATGGTCTGCAACAGCTTGACAGCACAATCCTATCCAACTTCCTCCACCGGTACAGCCAGCGGTGCAGCAAGAATGGGAGGCCGCAGAATGGAAAGGGGATTCAAATCCCCTCCAAAGGGGGATTCAAAGGGGATTTAAATCCCCCCTTCCCTCCAAAGCCTCCAGTCCTTCACTCCCCTGCTGGTTACACTGGTGGGGGAAGTTGGATAGGATTGTGCTGTAAGTCTTGGTAAACCATCCAATCAATCAATCAATCAATCAATCAATCTAAGCCTTGAAGATGGTCACAAAAGGTTGAACATTTGGAAGCATCAACTGCCCAAAAAGGTTTTCAGAGGCTTTAATGAAAAAAGAACGTTTTCAGTGGTTGATGTACTTGCAAATGTTCATACTTTTATGGGCACTTGTCTTGATTCTTAGCACAAACATTGAAGCAGGGGAGTTTAATATTTCAAGCTCCCGTAATAGAATGCTTGCAACATCTCTAAATGAGAGGCTCAATTCACAGCAGGGAGCACTAAATAAACTCCCCTCCCTTATCATTCATCTTGTCATGAGTGTACCATTCTGCTACAAAACTATATGAGTAATAGCCCATCAATGCAGTCCTTGAATTCCATATGGTCTTCTCCTGGTGGCTATATTTCAGAGAGTACTCTTCTCCCCTGCCAGGACCAACTCAACTGTAACAAAACTCCATCTTAATATCCAATTTAATGAAACAAGTGAAATCAAAATTGACAAAATTGGCTAGGGCTACTCCTCCAAGCACCATTCTCATAGGCTTTCTATTTTGTCAAAAAGATTCCAGCTAGGGAGTAATAGCATGCTGGCATTCTACATTCCCGCGTTTCATTTCTGTGAATGGCGCTACTCAGAAGAACACATCTGTATGACGAGAATTGTTCAGTTGCCAATCATCGAAAACCAGTCATCAAGTTCAATAGCACAACCATTGTTGATATGAAAAAAAGACATGCACAAGTAATTAAATCTAAGGTTGAGAAACCTGTTGTTATAACATATGAGGGCACTGAGTCTTTGGCATTCAGCATGATATAATTATATCTTTTATGCTCAAATGATTTCTTCATGCAGAACTGCAGATCTGGATGAGAAATTCCATAAAATCATAGCATACTAGGGATACATAATGCCAAAATAGATTGAAGACTGCAATCAAAGGCGTCTGTCATAATTTCCGAAACATTAATGGAAATAGCTCAGGGAAACCCAAGCCAGCATTTAAAAAGAAATCCCAAATTAAGTTTTTTTTAATACCAAAAGATATTACAACTATGATATCAACACCATGAGAAATTTGAAATAAATCTGGAAGTTCTTGCTCAACCAAAACATATGAGGAATTTTGAGCAAAGAGCTTGCATAAAGATAGCAACATTTTTTTAGAGGGATTCTGCACTTCCCTATAAATATCTACATTTGTAAAATATCTACAGATGCTGGCAAAGTAGGATCCAGAATTGAGCCTTGAAGAGTAGTAATGCTTGTCTTAAAGAAGAGACAAGCATTCCAAAGTTTTCACCAGTGGAGTTATTCCACTGGAATTATTCACCTGCTTTTAATTAAAATCTCCTGCTTCTCCTAAACAGTAAATTTCAAACATTGTCAACAATCTAAGCGGACGTGACCTAGTATATAATTTATTTACGAAATCTCTTACTTGAGCCAATTGTAGCCAATTATGGAACATTTAAGTCAATTAGTTGTTTCTTCTGTCTCATTGAGATTGGTTTCCCTTGTACAAACAAATCTCTAATTCTATAAATACCTGCTTTTTTCCAGCCTTTAAATTGTACATTTTTTTGTGAAATTTAAATTTAGGGTGTGTTTAAATTTACCTACCCACCTACCTCCCACCCCCTGTGCTGATTTACCGGCACCAAGGGACATGGATGACCCCCCCCCGACACGTGGACCCGACCACTTGCAGTGGCAGCAAGGCCATGTCCAGCAGAATTGGTGGGTTGATGGCGAAGCAGCACCAAAGACCAAGGTTACAGGTCCAGTTTGGCTGAAAGAAAAGTGACGTGTTGCAGATGCCAAGGGGCAAGGGTGCCAAGATTGGTCAGGTGCCCTGAGTGAGAGCAGAGTATAAAGGCAGAAATAGGGCCGTGAAGCAAGCCTCCAAAATCTAGGCAGTAGCCTTAATGAGTTCGAGGGAGGGAAGCAGGCCGAGAGAGGCAGAGCTACTTTCCTGGGGAGGAGTGCACTATGAAGTGGCCCACGAGAATGGCTGGCCAGCCTGTGCTGACACAGTAAGAACAACTGCACTCAGGACGAGAAGTGGGGAGAAAAGGTAGAAAGGAGAAGGAGGTCCTTGGATTGCCATGGTGGTCCTTGGATTTCAGCTGGAATGAAGGCGCTTATTGCAGACCAGCAGGTCAACACACACAACAACATTGACAACAAGGCAGCAACAAGAGGGATTAAGGACAAAGACATATGGATCTAGTGACCCATCTTTCAATATCTTTCCCCCCCCCCATACACTCCTATGGGATCTTTTGTGCAGTGAACTCCTCAAGGAACCTTCCCTCATGACATGATAGTCCTTGATTTTTATTCCAGGTCCTAAATGGGTGCTTCTTTTGTTCTCGTACTTGGCTGAGGGTGTGGCAACTAGCTCAGGAGGCCGGTTGCTCTATTACCATGGCTCTTTGTTTGAGTTTGGCCATGGAGTTGTTGAGGATAGCTATGGCTGAGGATCCTTCTTTTGAGTTGCTAATAACTTGATTTTTTTCCCCCTCAAGTCAGGAAGCATGTAGGAGGTGGCTTTTCTTCTCAGGACCAAATGTTCTGGGGAAGCAATATGCAGTTGCCTATGGAATTTTCCTTAGAGCAGGCAAGGCTCCAACTAAATGTTGCGATAAGTCCGGAATCACATCACTGGTCTGGGCCATGCTCGTTTATCAGGTATCCAGCACCACACATATGTGTGCACACCCATGTTCCCTGTATACCTCAAAAAAAAAAAAAAAAAAAAAAAGACTGATCAGGCAAAATAGTACAGGAGGAATTCCTTCAATCTGGGTCAGTTTTTCCAAATGATTTTTGAAAAAAGTTAGAATCATTTTAGCAATATCTAAAGCACTGTGTGAAATTTGCCCAAACGGTTAGAATTGTCAGAGGAAATACATAGCAGGCTCACAAGAGAGATAGTCCTATGAAAATTTTACAGATATTTTGCACATCTTTCAAGCAAAAGGCAGTGCCAAGTCTACTTCTAGTGCTTAGCAATTTATATTTCCTGTAAAATCTGGTGGGAAAAGATAAAATGCAGAATGTACTGGGGAAAGTCTCTGTTCAGATATGATTCCAAAGGTTTGGTAGAGGCTGTTCCACATGAGACTGAGACCCTAATTCTATTCGTGCTCCCCCTCCCGCTGGTGCAGCCGTGTCAAAAACGGGCACGCTGTATCCAGCAGGGAGTAGGGATGGAGGCAGATCAGGATGCTTCAGAGGTGAAATGAGATTTAAATTTACACCTCTGTAAGCTTCTCAAAATGCAATAGATCTCCTTGGACCTGTGCTAACAATTTCGCTAGCTGAAGTCTGAGGAGAGAAAGGGGGTGGGGAAGCTGCAGAAAAGGGGTAAAGGATCCAGCTTGATTCATGGCCACTGGATCCACCTCTTCCGCAGCCTCCCCATCCTTGTTACACCCCTCCCTGTCCAGTTTTGTCCCCTCCCCATTCCGCCCTCCGCCAACCTTCCCATCTCTCACGCTGACATACCTGCTCTGGCAGGCGGCGGGAAAGCAAACAACATGGGCGGGGCACTGGCCTTCCCAATAGCATTCCTGGCAGTGCACTGGGTAGCGTGCTGCCAGTGTGCCTTTTATGACTGCGGAAGAGGCATGACAGCAATGGCAAATAAGCATAGGATTGGGCCATAAGGCTGCAATGCTATACACTTTCCTGGGAGTAAGCCCCACTGAACACAGTTCAGTGCCAATGTAACAGTGCCAAAATGGCATCCTATGATGGGGAAGCTGAAGCAGTTGAAGAATTCTCCTCTACATAAAGGGAAAATTGTTCCCTTACCCAGAACCTCCGCGGGTCTGTGGAGGGTCTACTCCCACAGTAGCAGTAACCTGTGGGGGGGTCTACTCGGACCTGCACTAGCTAAATACCGCTTTGAATTTTTAGAAAAGTGGTATATAAATCTTTTAAATAAAATAAATACTTTAAATAAATAAATAGCAGGTGCAGTTCCACATGGACCTGTGCCACTGGATCGGGTCCAGGAAGGGGGTTAGGATTTGGCAGCGGCGGCTGCCACCAACCCTGTTCCGCCCTCCCCCGCCACTGTTGCCACCTTGTTTCACGTTCCCCTGCCCCCATTCTGCCCTCCATCCACCCCCTCTCATACCCCCACCATTTTACCTGATCTGGCGGGCAGTATAAGTATAGGATTGGGCCCTCAGTCTTGCAGTGTGGAAGAAAAAGGAGAAAAATACAATAGACAAGACATTTAACTCATTAGCCATCCCTGGACTATCCACATAAAAGCTAACTCAATTGGCAGAGAAAGTCTATTCAGAAAGTTGTTTTTGCTTCCAGCTGGAAATTCATTGGTGACATTTATCCTTTTCTATTTTTTTTAAAACAGCAGGTTCCAGTATTCTTCCTAATTAGGAAAAACCATGTGAAAAGAGTCACTGACCCTTAGAGAAACTAAATAACTGTCAAGTCTTTTGTAGCTGTTGATATCAGCTGTTGTTAAGTACAGAGAGTATAGAGTAATATATGGTATCCTGCTAGTTATTCTGCAGCACATAGAGAAAGCCAGGGGAAAAGGAGCCCTTCAGATATAGGTTTTATGATCTTTTACATTGATAATGCCCTGGATAACCTGTGCAGTGTACTTCCCCATTTGTTGTACAAGATAACTGGGTAAGACGGAGTTTCAGATGTGAAACTTTGAAGCACATCCTTGAACCCAACCCTTCAAGAGTTTTTCACTCACACATAAAATGGATTGCATCAAAGATTCCTTCCTGTTTTTTTCCCTACCACATCAAATATGTTACACTTTTCTCTCTCTCCCCCCTTCCCAATTGCTATATGAAGTTATTCAGAAAAAGGCTTGATATCAAGCAGAAAATACTTTCACTGTCAAAAGGATACCTGCAAAAAAGTTAAATGACTCTTTTTAATGGATCTAAAGAAGGATGAATTTAGTACCTGTCAAACATCTATTACTTAAAAAAAAAAATTAACTCCGTGAATTTTTGGTTATGATTGTCCTTTTCTTAATTCAAACAAAATTTTCATTTCTTTTCTTACTGGAGAAGAAAACTACCTTGCCCCCCTGCCTTGCCACTGAAGAATGAAAATATTCTGATCAAGTCCTACTCTGAAAAACAGATGAGTTGGGACATTTCAGGCAGTGCAATCCACACTAACTAAAGAGCGCTCTGCCATTCTAAGCCATCGCAAATGTGCCATAAAACACGTTTATGACGACTCTAGAGTAAGGGCCTCTGGCACGGAGACCAGCAGCCCCTACTCCACTGCCGGATTGTCCCTGCCACCGCCGAAGGTAAGGGATCCCCAGGCGGGCACGGGGGTGGTCTGGGCGGTGAGGAAGGCTGGCCATTGGCTGAGCCAGCTCAGAGGATGGCAGCCACCATATTCCCGTCCCCTTCCCAGGCCGGCACAGCCCTTACACGGCCTCCTCGGACTTGTGCCAGCTAAATAGCTGGCAGAAATCCGAAGAGGCCCATTGGGGCCTCCCCATGCTACACCGGTGTAAGGGGAAGAATGTCCCCTTCCCCCGAGTAGACCTCCAGGCTGATCACGATTGGCCTTGAATGCGGATAGGTTCTGGCGGGTGGCCCAGGAGCCGCCACCAGATACTTAGGTAGGATTGCGCTCTACTTTCTCCTCCAACAATATTTTCCCGTCCAAACTGGTCCCATGATTAAATGTAAATGTACAGTAAGCAGGTGTATTGGTGGAGCCTCCCCTCATGCCCAGGCTAGCTTTCTTAATTGCAGGGAGGGGCACCTGAACCACCCATCTACATGTGCTGAAATGGAAAATACTACCTTAAGGTAGGGTTCAAGCATGTGCAGAAGAGTCTTGAGGCCAGCTGAGTTGAAAGGAGAAGTATTATTCAAACTGGCCTTACATTAACATTCAAAAGTGTTCAAATCTGAATTCTAAGCATGTATGCAAAAGTGTGCCTTTGACAAGCAGCTGGAGGAGTGCATCTGCCTTTCACTGCCTGGGTGTTTCAAGCTGGTAGATTTCAAATCTTGCTTCAAAGTGTCTAAGACTGAACAAGCACCTCCCTCCATCCCAAATGCGAAGTCCAGCCTCTAGCAGTCTGGTCCATCTGATTCGAAGTTCACAGCAACTGAAAGTGCCATCATTCATTGCTTCCCAGCTGATAATTTCCTGGAACATCTGGTCGCTGTTCTATGAAGCGGATGTTCCAAAATTGTTTTGGCCCAACGTATCTTAGTAAATTGTAATAAGAGATGGGCTTTTTAAGAAGGAACCAACAGCTTGTTTGTTGTACTGGTGCCAAATTGTAATGCATTGGCATGCTGTCTTGGCTCTATTTGCTGACACTCAGCAATACTATGACAATTTGGTGGAGCACTTAAGCATTTTCCCTTTACTAAGTGGCTCAGCATGCTGCCCTCTGAATCGGGTGCCGAAGGTCATTGGTTTCAATCCTATTTCCTTGCATTGTTTTAACAGTAATGATGCTGTTAAAACTGTGGCATAGAATAAGATTGTGCTTAATGCTATTATTTTGCTGAACTTTGTTCAACAAGTGTCACTGTCTATGAGATATTATTTGCCTAATTAAAGCACATTCATGATTTCAATCTTATTTTATTCTTCCCCCCCCCTGAAACTCCATAATGAAATCTGGGGGCAGAGTAACACAGAGAACTACTGTATAAACATACAGAAGGAGTTTGTCTTTCTTTCCCAAATTAAGGTAATTCCAGTGTCATTAATAATCACCTGGAATTCATCTGTATGTACCAACAACTAATATATTTCCCTCTGTAGCATTTTAATTACAGTCCAACTTGCTGCTCATGATAGAAGCCACAACCTTGTAGACTCTCACCCACTTCCAAACACCTACACACTATATAAAAGCTGTCAATAGAGCTAGAAAGTTTAATATCATCATCTTCATCTGTTTAAAGATGTGCCTAAATACTTTAGGCCCTGTATGTGAATAAAATGCACAGTCTAGATAATGTCACTTCCTCAATATGGATCTATTTAAATGTAGTTGCCAAGAGTCCATATGACCCAATATTCTGGATGGAGTCTTAAGAGTTATGCCGTACTCAGATAAGTCACAGTAATTGGCCTATTAGCCTCTTACAAAATCCTGTCACCTGCATAATAAAATATTTAGGGTCATAGATTGGAGGTCAGATGGGTTACAGAGACATAGCATAACATGCACAAAGCTATTTGCTTTCCAAAACGAATGTTAAGAAGCTATTCTGGTCCGTTACTACTTCCTACCATTTCATATATGAGCACGTACCAAGGTGGTCTCAACATCCCTGTCAGTTATTTTCACATACATAAGACAGTCATGGACAACCCAATCTCATCAAGATTTAACCTACAAGAGAAGGACAACCAAGGCCCATGTATGAACTATTGCCTTGCTGTTGATTACTTTCTTTCTGTCTCACATAAGCTCTGTTGCTGTGTGACCCAATTTGGGTTGGGACTACACTATGGGGGGGGGGGGGACAAAGTCATTGTGCCATTCTCCCACCAACAGTCAGCCCCCAAAGCTGCTATATACCCCATAAGTAGTTTTTCTTGTCCCTGAAAATGGTTACTTTTCGGCATATAGCAACACAGTGATTTTAAGCAGGAAAATGGCACATGGGAAATGATAAACTTCCAGTTCCCACACGTTGCAGTCCCAATGAGAACTGGGCTCCTGCTACAGCTGCTTTTAGAGCTGGAAACATCATGTTCATTTTGGAGGACTGAAAACTACATTAACATTTAAGCAATGAACAAGCTCCATTCAATGCTGGAGCGCTGAATTCCAAAAATAGATTAAAAAGTGTGTGGGGGGGAGAGATTTCATGGTTCCAGTGCAAGATCAGAAATGTGACCTCCCGAGTCTATCCATGGCCTCTTGCCAGCAGTGCTTCTAACACTCAAGCTACTGGTCAACTCTTGCTCTTCCTCCAGACATGCACCTATCATCAGGTGTAAAGGTAAAGGTGACCCCTGACAATTAAGTCCAGTCATGTCCGACTCTAGGGTGTGGTGCTCATCCCCATTTCAAAGCCGAAGAGCCAGCGTTTTCCGAAGACGCCTCCGTGGTCATGTGGCCGGCATTACTCTCCTTGCCGCAGTGCGTAGCATGCAGCTGGAACACGGAGCGCTGTTTACTTTCCCGCAAGCGGTACCTAACATGCTTTAGAACTGCTAGGTTGGCAGGAGCTGGCCAAGCAATGAGAGCTCACCCTGTCGCGGATTTGAACTGCCGACCTTTCGATCAACAGCTCATGGTTCAGCGGTTTAACCCACTGCGCCACCCTCTGGCGCATCAAGTACATGTGTTTAAATATGTGACTCCTGTATCTCTTGAATCAAGCAGAAATACACAGGAATAACATATTGACCATGTAACAAATGTATATGAGTGCCTTGAATTTATACGCTTGCATTGTGATTTCTAGATATATATGCCGTATTGTTCATATGATTATTCAAACCCATTTCAGAAAAGGAAGAGCTAACCAAAGTACCAAACACAATGCTTTGTTTCTGTTTATAGAAGGAGACACACATTATTTTGTCAGCCTGGGAAAGAAATCTGATTCCCGCCAAGCTCTGGCTTTTCCTTTAACAGATATTTAGGAACCTGAGGGGGCTTCTGGCTTACAATGAGCTGTTGTTTACCTTGTTCCATGTACCGCAGTAAACCAGTCAACGGAAGGCAAGGCCCTGCCTTTTCACTGAGGAGGAAAAGGAAAGTGTGAACTCTAAGGAGAGCCAGACAATTGTCTTGGTGCCAAGCTTTCATGCAGAAAGCATGATTCTACACAGAAGGCAGATTCCTGTCTCACAGGTTCTTTTGTTTGCTACCTCAGATTGTTAGGCAGAGCAAGGGCACCCCTATCTCCAAGCACCTGTGTTTAATTGCAGCTTATTGGATTCCCCACAGGGAAGCAGGAACAGCTGGCCATAGCACACTGTTCTGATGCAAGAGAAGAAAATATTATCTTCCAAGCAAAAGACATGAAAGCTGTTCTGTAAAGAACAGGACCATAAAGCTAAACTGATAAAACTGAAGAGGATTCAGATTTTTCTCTATTCATCCCTCTGTCTCTCTTTTCTTTTTTTCCTCTTCTCAAGCCAGTTAATATACTGCACTAAAATCCATCCTGATTTTCAGGTGACTATCCTATGAAAGATCTATTAAAAGCTCACCTTTACAGAGAGGAATGATGTCATTGACTAAGCTTTCAAAACCTGCTGTTTGTTCATTAGCGGAGAATTTTCCCACACATCCTTGGCTGGTAGTAAAAAAAAATGCATTTCATATGTATATACATGCATCTCTGTCTAAACTGGTGGGGCCAGTGCATTGCCAGCTTGAGGAACAGTTTATTTTGGGGACAAAAGATGTTTTTAAGGAAAGGAGTGAATGTATTTTTCATCCTGCTGTCTTTATAGGAGAGCCCTGATTGGTTATTTATGGAAGGGTATGCAATAGAACTATACAGAAGCAGACCCATTTTAGATGTATAATAACTGCTTTCAGTCTTTGCCTCTTTCCAGAAGTGAATTCTGTTAAAAACAACTGTAAATAGAGCATTAAAAATTACAGTGTATGTGGAAAGATATTTCCTCTCTCTGCTTTTTAGCCTTTTCTCTTGTTTAAGCCCCCTTCTTTTTGTAAACTCTTCACTGTGAGCAACAAATTCACAACCCCCAGTTGAAAATGATCCCATAGATTTTAGATGCAGCGCCATCAGAATGGAAATGATGTAGCTTACTGGCTGGAGTATATATGCTTTATTATTATTTATTATTGCATCATCAATTGTAGTTTACATACAGTGAAAAGTTGGGTCCCTGCTACTAGAGCAGTGGTTCCCAAACTTTTTAACACCGAGGCCCACTTTTTAAAATGACACTCTATCAGGACCCACCTAGCTATACCAGACTCAGAGGCATTGCTCCGGTAGGGGCGGTACCGTAAGTTTCACGGCGTCCTAATACCGTTTACCAAACCGGCAGGAGGCGGCCCCGCCCCCTCACTGTCGGAGCCATTCCGTGCGGAGAAAGCAGCAGGCAAGAGAATCCCAGACTTAAAAAAAAAGGTGATCTAGAAATATATTTATTTACAAGTAAAGAGCTCAGCTGCTTGCAGGGTAATTAGCAGCTATCTTGCAAACTGCAGGAGCTCAGCTCTTTGAAGGGCAATTAGTAGCTATCTAATTTTTGAACAGCCTCAGGGCTTGTGGCAATTACTTATCTGATCTTTCCATCACCTGGGACCCACCAGAAATCAGGTCACGACCCACCAAGTGGGTCCCGACCCACAGTTTGAGAAACACTGTACTAGAGGCTTACAATCTAGATATTGGCACAATGCACACAATCGGGTGTGTGTGAGTGGGATAGAGACAGCGGTAAACAGGGTAAGCGTTAAGGTAGGGAATGGGAACTAAGGTGTAGTGCTAAAGTCTTTGTGGCAAAGATGAATTTGAAGAAAGAGTATGAGAATTACATATACAGTCATCCCCCCATATCCTGCTGCTACCGCAGATACCGAAACCGTGCAGAGTAGCGAAAGCTTTACAGTACATACTGTGGTGCCTTCAGCATGACGCTAACAGGAAGCAGATAGAAGTTCATCTGCAAATGCTTTGCAAAGTGAAACTTTTTATAAAAGGCAGCAGACAGAAAACGCTAGACTCATAGCTGCTAGAGGAACGCTAGAGGAGGCAAAAGTGAGAACGCTAACAGTCTAGCATTCTCACTGTTGTCTGCTTCCTCTGTTGTATGCTTCCTATTACCATTCACACTCACTGCTGCCTCCTCTAACATTCCTCTAGCAGCTACAAGTCTAGCCTTCTCGGTTTCCTGCCTTTTACAAAAAGCTTCATTTTGCAAAGCATTTGCAAACAGAGGTGAGTCATGAGCACAACGGGGGGAATTTGAGAACCATGGTTAAGTGAAACTGTGGATACGGGACCCGCGGAAATGGGGGGGGGATGCCTGTATTCATGTCAGACTTGGCAAGACACTTCTGCCCTGTGCATTGTTTTCTTAGGATTCACCAGTTTATCGCTATCAACGGAAATGGAGCAGTTATATGTAGCTGGAACAAGACAGTGTAATGTGATTCCTATGTCTAACAACTGTGAATTTCTGTGAATTCAAGATCTTCATGACAATTACATACTTTTTTTCTTAGAAAAAGGTATTTGAATTTCAAAATCAGAATCTACTGTAGATGTTAATGCAGCAATGCCCCAGTAAACTTAATTAACGGCCCCATTCTATGCCCTTGAAACACCAGCGTGCCGCCAGGTACACCTGCATTATTGGGACCCCACAGTCATGGCAGCCCCTCTCCAGGTGGTTGCTGCATGGCCACTGGTGCAGAAGTCATAAAGCCACATGCTGCCAGCACCATGCTGCAGACTGCCCCCCCCCCCAGGGTTCTGCCGGTGGAGACGCAGATTGGAATGGTTATCAGGGCAGATTTGGGCAGGGCAGGGGCGTGTTGCAGCAGACCAGGCAGCCACCAAATCCATTCCTGAACCCCCATCTTGGGCTGGACACCCCCCCGCCCAGCAGGCTCCTCAGAGGTACACCAGCAACAGAGCTGGCATAGCTTTGATGAGTCCCTTAGGGGACCATGCGGCAGCCAGGAAAGAAAGGTGTCTCCTCTCTTACTCATCTTAACCAGCCTCGTCCCCAGATGGCACGCATGATGCTACAGATGCTTGGGCCACAAGGCATATTTCCCATTCTAGAAGTATGATGGGAGAATTTAGGTTGGTGATTTTATCTGGATAATATAATATATGGCAGCTGTCACTTTATTGAACTGCAGAGCCCCAATCAGGCATGACTATTGTATATTTTCTCTCCTGAATCCACCTGCTCTTTTAATTTTCCTTTGAAAGATAGTGGAGATGAGAAGTACCAAATAAACTGTCCTCTATAATTATGGCAGTGGTAGAACAGATGCTGTCTTGCATAGGGAACAGACTCAGAAATGTTCCTTGTTAGAAAGACATAGAAGAACCAGCTCTCCTTGGACTGAAAACATTATGTTGCTGCATTCATGGTTTGACTTGAGTCTGGGGGTTCTTTTGATGATACATTTCCTTATGTACATGTTGCAAATGTATGCAAGGAAGCATCTGGCCATCATTTCAATGGCAGCAAATTCAGGTACAAGTGTAAGATAAAGCAGTTCTACAGAAGGTCCCAGTAGCTTTGTAAGATGTAAATTTCATGTTTGCATTGTGCATTCTGACAACAAAAGTAATGCAACTAGTTAACAACTATTTCATAGAAGAAGGTAACACGGGTAGCGCAGTCATAGTAGAAAGTAAAAGTAGCGATCCAGCCGATAAAAACACACTGACGATTTTATCCGGTTTGGACGTGACAGCCCAGAAACCCGGACAAACAGAAATGTTTAAAATCAAGAAACTGGAACTCAAGGACCCGACGTTTCGTGTCTAATCCAGACACATCCTCTGGGGCATTTCCAAAGTAGATTGGAAGCTGTTAAAGTAAAATTGTATGTAAAGTAAGCTTTAACAGCTTCCAATCTACTTTGGAAATGCCCCAGAGGATGTGTCTGGATTAGACACGAAACGTCGGGTCCTTGAGTTCCAGTTTCTTGATTTTAAACATTTCTGTTTGTCCGGGTTTCTGGGCTGTCACGTCCAAACCGGATAAAATCGTCAGTGTGTTTTTATCGGCTGGATCGCTACTTTTACTTTCTACTATGACCGCGCTACCTGTGTTACCTTCTTCTATGAAAATAGTTGCCGGTTATAACAGTTTCCGTTCGAAAAAGTTAACAACTAGCTAGCCACAACTAGCTTTTGCTGATAGTTAATTGGAGGTGAAAGTAGCAGCCAAAGCCACCATCCTAAATGCTCTGCTGACTTTAGCAAGTCTTCACTTAAAGTTGTCGATAGGTTCCTCTTGTAAACTGCAACTTTAAGCAAAATGACTTAATTTTACCATAGGCTAATTGATAGATGTAAACATTCCTATGGCATCTCAGAGTTAAAAATTAGCATATTGCCGGGAAAACTCTGTTGTTTAAAATATTTATTTTAAAAATAAACACAACCTGATGTTACAAGCTTAACGTTTCGCCAACACACAGGATGCCACAAACGTGTGTTGGCAAAACGTCAAGCTTGTAACAACAGGTTGTGTTTATTTTTAAAATATATATTCTAAACGATGGAGTTTTCTTGGCAATATGCTAATTTTTAACTCTGAAATCTGGTCATGTCGTGATAATCTGCAAAAATATTCCTATGGCATTTTCCCATCAACTTTAAAATGAAACGACTTTAAACCAAACGACTTTAAGTTAGGACCTGCTGCAATATAGCTGCCATTCTATAGTCCACTCCCTCTACACCACACCTCTTTTACCTAGAATGTAGTGGCCACATTTGGCCCAGGCCACTAGAATGTAGTGGCCACATTTGGCCCAGGGTTTTTCAGCTGCTGATTCCCGCCATACCAGGCAGGAATCAGTGGTGGACACCAGGGGTCACTCTCAACAATACTGGCCCAGCATTTGCCCATACATGATGTATGATACGTGATGTGGGATGCAAAAGGCAGAGCTGGTAGGGAAGTATCATCTGAAGTAGCCCATAGTTATGTTAATTTCTACAAGACTAATAATTGGGCTTAATTTGCCCAAGACCTCAGCATTTGAATCTCTTCCAATAATGGGCTGATTCCAGGAAAGCTCAGGTTGAGAGAGGCTCAGGTCACTGCAAGCTTTTGAAGCCCCTAGCCATAATGTGTGTGTGTGTATATATATATATATTGATATAAAATGAGATGATGTTTCACATCTGACAGAGATACAAAAAAAAAAAAGAACTTGACATGTTACATTTGAGGCCTCCTTGAGCTTGAAACCCAGGTCAAATGGCTCTTCTGCCCCCCTCATTGGCCCGGTCTCCAAGAATCTGAAGTAATGATAACAGAAAATGTCTTTATGCACATAAAGTGCTTTAAGTGCTCCCTCTTAATGCCAGAGCTGAACATTTCACTTGCCCACCTTCCTGCATAGAATAGGACCTATAGATAGAATAGTACCCTGAGCAAGTGGTCTGCGTACCCCTACGGGTACACAGACCACAGGTTGAGAACTGCTGGAATAGGTTATCCACCCATAACGTAGTGTTTCTCTGGAGTGACACTTCATCAGGGGAATGCATTGTGGGAAATTAAAATGGTGCCCCTAAGTACCAGCATGGAGAGGAGGTGGTGGCAGGCACTGGCAGCAGCAATTGAGGTTTCCTTTCAGCACTCTGGTACTGAAAGAAGCCATTTTCATCCTTACAATGCATTGCCCCTCTGATGCAGTGATGCTCCAAGAGACACAGTGTTGGTGTCACTCATCAAGATTGTCGAGATGGAATGCTGGGAAACATGAGGCACCAAGTGGAGGAATGTTGTTTGCTGATGTCAGGCCTGAGTGAGCCATGCATGGGAGCTCTTGAAAACAAAAGCAATCATATTCTGCAGGCAAAGTAATGGCAGATGCAGCCTTATTGTACAATGTTCTCTGAAGAGGCTGGATTTGAGCTTTGTGTCATTCAAAAACTTACTTGCTCTATACCAGTAGTTCTCAAGAGGTCCGCGTACCCCTAGGGGTACCCGTACCACAGGTTGAGAACCTCTGCTCTATACCAAGAGAGGTCGTTCCAATAAAATACAGTAAGTCCTCACTTAAAGTCATTTTGTTTAAAGCCGTTTCATTTTAAAGTAGATGGGAAATGCCATAGGAATGTTTACGTTTATCAATTAGCCTATGGTAAAATTGGTTTCATTATAAGTCGTTTTGCTTGAAGTCGTAGTTTCCAAGAAGAACCTATCGACAACTTTAAGTGAGGACTCGCTGTATATTACATTCTCTATTTTGCTTTCCTCTTTCCAAGCCAAATTATGGATGCATTCGTTATCTTTCCCCATGTATAACATTTATTTCTAATAATCCAGTGGGATATTTGTTATGTGGCGTGAGTCACTGCTATTGAATCACAGAGGAAATTGACTTCTTTTACTGGACCTGCTTTTATTGAGGTAAGACTGTGCAGTCTTTGTAGATTCAGAATGAACATTTAACTAAATGTAATTGGATTATAACTGTAATAAACCACTACTTGTCGTTTGCATATATGGAGTACATTATCCTCTGCAATACAGCTCATTATGACAAAGATGGATCTCACTTGAATGGCAAGATAAATACTACATGACATCAAATAGTTGCAGGAGAGCAACATATTTCATGAATCCTCTGGTGACTATTGGCAGAAAACCATGAAATATTGTAGCTGTTCCCTCATTTTTGCACAAGTATCATTATCTACTGCTCTTTTGTGCTAATTGTGCTAACTATCTAGGGAAATGCCAGCCCTTGCAGCTGCTCCACTTACTGTATTTTGCATCAGAATTGGTCAAAGATCTTCTGGCATTGATTCAGGAGAATGCATCTATAGGAGAGGGAGGCTCTCTGCACAGTGGGTTGGATAAAATGAACTTGGAAGTTGCTTCCAAATCTACAATTTATATATGACTCAAATCTGATGTGATTTTCTTTTGATAATTATGTCTCAACATATGGTATGTATTTCACTGATAATTAAAGATGGTGGAATTTTGTAGCAATCATAATTCAAAGGGGTCTATATGCTGCTATCCATCATATAGTTGGTTGTTTTATTTATCATTATTTATTATTATTATTATTATTGTTGTTGTTGTTGTTGTTGTTGTTGTAAGACACTTCCATGGATTGTCACTAAAACAGAATCCAAGTGGTACCCATTAGGTGTAAGATCTTGCATGGTATTTTCTTTGCTACATCGATAGCAGTGCACTGAAGAAAGCGTACTAGATTTCTTGTTCTGTGGATCATTATCCTACTGGGTCAAAAAGAAGATGTGTTAGAGCACTCTCTCAGCTACACTTCTTCCTAAAAGTCACACTTTTGGCCTTCTTTAAAAAAATGTGCCAACAAGAAAAGGCAGCTTTAAGAAATGGCTAAGCCTATAAAATCAAATCAGTATGGAAGTAGCTGATTGACCGTCGCTCTTTAACATAGGTTACACTGAAAGACAGCAACTTGCTCAATCCAGGAAATTTGATCAGGGATTTGGACCCAGGTCGCCAGAATCCACCTCCAGCACTCTATCCAGTTCTACTCCCTGGCTGCTCATGTTCTATTTATTCAGATCCTCTCTCAATATATACTGTGGATAGAAGGAAATTATGGGCTGTGAATGGGCACTGTCCTTGAAAAGGGGGAAAACGTGAGGTTGATTGCATTGCATTTACCTCTTGGGAGTGGTGCTGCATCTTGTACCGACTATTTAGTGTTCAGAGTGCCCAGCTGGAAAACCACCAAGCCTTTTCATAATCTAACCTATTCAAATTGATATACTGTATTTTTTTAATTGACCATGGCTTGGATAGAAAGCTTTCTTTCCACTAACAGAAAATCTCTTCCATTCACTGAAGGTCTGTTTATTGCTTCGTGGAAGATTATTGCATGAGAAAAGTGACCCCTAAATCCACTGAGAAGTTCTTATGTTTGCAAAACCTCTTACATAAGACTTTGCACAAGCTCTTTTGAAGACCTGGTGAAGGCCAAGTGGAGTTGATATGCTATGAATTGCTGGGTGAGTGTGGGTGATACTGACTGGCCAGTTGTCATCCTGTGGGGAAGAAATGTGGATGTGCATGTCTCCTCCCCCAGTGCCATCTTGTTTCTGTTCATTTGAACCATCCCTGAACATGAATCGAATAGTGTACTACTTTAAAGTAGTAATTGATGCACACATTTAGGAGTGATTCAGATGAACAGTCCCCCAAGGGTTTAAACAGCAGTGAGATGGTGCTTCATGTGTGGGGAGAGATGCTCCTTCTCTACATGACAGCAATGGGCTAGTTGGAGTCTTGAATGAACCAGCCTACTCACCAATATTTCTCATACTTTGACTTAGGGCACAATCCATCAACGGAAAGCCCTCTTCGTCGGCACTGCAGATGCAGTGATGATGTTCGCAACGGGGCCACCAGCATGAATGGTTGGCAGCATGCACCACCAGAGCACCCAGGTACCACTTGAGAATGTATTTTGGTCAGTAGCGTAGCTGGCGTTTCTCCAAGGGGTCCATGGGCGGGACGACGTGTCTTCACCCTGCCCCCCATCACCGGAATGGAACAGAACCTTTTGGCTCCATTCCCGCTCCATTCTAGTGGCAGGGGAGCGGGGCGAAGACGCGTCGTCCCACCCACAGCCCCCTTGGAAAAACGCCAGCTACACTACTGATGATGGTGGTGGGGATAGTCAGTGGGCAGGGATGGGGAGTCATGGGGCATTTCAGGGGAGGAACTGGGGTTGTGTTGGAGCAAGAAGGGAGGGATCCAACAGCAGTCACATACGTTGAATCTTATTCCCCAGTTTTTGGCCCGTCCTGCTCCCTGGCTTTCTTTGGACTTGCACCAGCTACTGTATATAGGTGGCATAGGTCTGAGGAGACCCATAGGCTATTGGGAGGGCAGGCATAGGTAAGTAGAAAACCTCTCGCAGGCTTCCTGATCACCCCCCACCACCACCACCACACACCTCCATGGCGCGCCTGAATACTACAGCATGGTGGGGAATAGGCTTGGAAAGTTATACACTGTGGTGTTGCAACAAGAGAAGTCTTCCACTAGCATTTGTCCAAGAGGTCACAGTATGCACTACTCCATCCCCCCCTCATGATTCTTGGGATTCTGCCCATATTCTTTTCCTTTCCTAGTACCGTTTGTCAATATAAATAGTGGCTCTATAAGAGGGCCCTTGAGACAACGCATAACGTATTTATCAATACAGGTTTCATCCTGTTTGGATTCTTATGGGCTCTAAGAGTAGCATCAATGAACTTCTTTTGGCAGCAGCCTCAGCCATTTTCTTTCTCTTGGAGTCTTCTCTCAATATTTTACCATATATAAAATCTCAGGAGTGGCCGCTTTGTTCTCGGCCCCACTGGACTTGTTATCTGTAATTAAATATAAGCCTGCTTGATGTTGGTAGCGATTTGATGGATAGTTGCTTACCTACAGTACAAGGCAGCACTTAGAGAAATGGAGATCCTTGAAACTGAACTACATCAGAGCGTAAATCAGCCAGAATGAAGACAGGAGTGAATATAGATTTTGTGGTAAGAATACCCAGGAGATTGTTCTTAGAAATCCACAGATTGTAGATTACACCCATATTGATTTATAGTCGGGCATCCATTGATCATTGACTAAATGACTGTGCAGATAATGATATGGATTGTTCCCATGTTAGCATGAGACTTAACCCTACTGATGACAGCACTAAAATAAAACCCATCCTTAACCCCAAATCATAGCTATTATTAACGTATTTAGAGGCGTAGCATAAAAGCATTTGGCTGACACAGGCTGTTGGAAATAGAACGACGAAAATCACCTTGCCGTAAGAGGGAAGATAAAAGCCAGGTGAAACGTATTCCAATTTATTTCTGGCATGGTGGATCAGAATATAAGATCATCTTGATTGCTTCTAATTGTGCTGCCACATTGCTCCCGTGTCTTTACAGCACTGCACCAGCTCAGAATAAAGTTCAGAGGGTAATCTCAAAAACGAGGAAAATATCAATATCAAAGCCCTGAGTTAAAAAGGCAATTGTAATGGCCAGCTCTGACCTAGTAACACGCAGGGATCCACAAGCAAATTCCAATTTTCATCTTCTACTTCCTGAGATGTACAGTGAGTACCCAGCTGAGGCTGTGGCTTTATATAGCTATAGCACAAAGGTAGCACCTGCTGGTTCGTTCAAGAAGCAGGTGATTGTCTATTGTTTTGCTCAAGTGGTGCTGAGACAAGGCAGAGGCAGAGCAAAGCACAAAAATGGGATGCTTGTCTAGAGAGCTGGGGGCTGCCAGGCTATTTTCATGATGATTTGCGAGCAACTGTGATCTCTTTTAAGTACCATTGCCAGAACTCTAAATGGAATTTTTGAAAACCCTTCTGCATATTTTATTGAGTGTGCCGAGAAGAACCAGTGCTGAAAAAGACACATCAAAGTACATCTAGGCTGATTCTGCAAAAGTTTTAATTGGCTTATCTTTGGACTGGACAAGGTGTCCCTTTACATTTAATCTGTGTCAGTGGGACAACACTATAACCAAGGTTGTGGGTACGTTGTGTTTAAAAACATCTTAGCAGCACAGCAAAAATTGCCTGCATATCCCAAAAAGATGCTAAACAAGGTGGTTTGAGTTATGATTGGGTCACAATATTACAAAACATAAAGCATATTCTGCAGTGTATCCAAACTGACCTAATGCTGCACCCTCCTTTCAGTGCTGGTTCCTACTTTGGAGATCTCTCAGATACTATCCTATACTCCTTCCTTTCTGGACAACCCCATGTTGCTGCCTCAAGCTGCTAGCAGCCTCATATCAATCCTTGCTTATCACTACTGACTTCTTAAAGAGTCAATGAAGGTCAGAGTTGCATGGCCTCCTCAAGTCATTCAACCTTTGAGGTTGAATCTGCACCAATGTCTCAATGGAACCCCATCTGAAATCCCCAAGCTAGGTAGCCTCTGGAAATTGGTCTGAGATCCCATGGACCAAACAACTTGGACCAAATTAACGTTGTTAATTGCTTTGAAGTTTCTCTCGCGCTTTTGCAACCTTTAAATTCCCGTGTTCATGTTTGTTTCTCAGTGTCATCTTTACAGCTACACTGTCCGTACCTGGAAAATGTCTTTGGAATAAGACGAAACGTCGGTCCGATATTGCCTGTGTGATTTTAAGAGATTTTTATTCAGTGTTGCTAATGTTGCATCTTCCAGTAACCTGGATTAAACTGTTTTTAATTACATTTAGCTTTTGTATTTTTTACATGGCTTTTATACCCATAAATCCCTTGTCTTGGAAGATTGCATCAGGCCATGAAAGTCTTCGCTCGATATTGCTTTCTATTTGATTGTGCATTCTTGCATGCCAGTACAGAACAAGAAGATTGGAAATGTTAGCTGCTTCTCTCCACAGATGCTTATACATCCCCTCCTTGAAAAAGTAAAAATATCAGGACACTTCTGGAACTGACTTGAAAATGTTTGTGTATCATGCTTTACCTCTCCACGCACGCATGCACACACACTTATTTGGCTTGGTTTTTAATCGGGGCCGGCTGCTGCCCTTGTTGTTGGGTTTCCCTCCACTTTCAGACTCCGATGCCACTCAGTTTACTTTCATCTTCGGCCTAATCAAAAGACATGTCATGACTGTATCCCATGTGCCCCTGAGTTCCACACATCAAATGACCAAATAAATGATAATGGCTATGGCATCTCTTTCATATATGATTTTTCAGGTTACCAAGAAATTGCTCTTAAATACTTTTGAGGAATCAAAGAGCGGATTCTGCTCTGCGCAGTTCCGCCAACTGCTGATATGACTTTTGGCTGTGGTACAAGCAATTGGTGTCAACCAAACAAAATAACTTTCCAGGGCTGAAAGTGCCTCTGGAATCCAGTGTGGGTTATTTGAGAACTATAGCTAGATGCTGTAGGGCTGCACATCTGCATGGAACTGATAGCACATTCTCTAAACAGTCCATTGGTGGCAAGTGATTGTAGATGCTACTTCCGTATAATATCTGCCTGGGTGTTTACGCCTCCTTTACACATTGGCTGGTTTTCTTCTAGTACTGATAATTATTGTATAAACTTGGATGTGTTTATACAATAATGGATCAAAATGGAAACATTCACACGAATTACAAGGTATAAACAGATTGGAATGTACCAGGATTTTTTTTAAAAAAAATTCTGATTATAATCAAAGAATACTTGAGAGTTTGGAAAATAAATGCAAAGAGCCTTCCTTCTGCAACAACTCTCCTAAAACCAAGAAATAAAAAACAAAATGCCACACACACACACACACACACACACACACACACACGCACGCACGCACGCACGCACACACACACACACACAAAGATGCACCAACCCCGAAACCACGTCTACAACTGCACATGTGTCTTTTCGGTTCTATACTATGTTTCATGACTTGCCTTAGACTTTAAACTAGTGCTTTTCTACAACCTTAAAAAACAAAACAAAAAAACAACCCTGTTGCTAGTGTACCTTTGTGGTCCTGAAGTGAGAGGAAAAGCAACATTCTAGTTTACCAATTCTTTATTATTATTATTATTATTATTATTATTATTATTATTATTATTATTATTATTATTATAATAACACCCTTCCTCCCAGAGGAGTTTCTACGGTAGGGGCAATACTGTAAGTTGCTCCCTGCCCATTGCATTCACCGCCCGGAATGGCTCCGATGGCGAGGGGGCGGGGCCTTCTTGTTCCCAGTTGTAAACAGAGACTAGGACAGGGCACAACTTACAGTACCGCCCCACCATAGAAATGCCTCTGCTTCCACCCTTCCCATGCCTTCTGACTACTTGCTTCACTCACTTACTCTAGTAGTGAAGAGAGGGAGGGAGATGAATTATATTTTGTTGTATGCACTCCTTCCCCATTTCCTTAGTGGTGAGAAGTTGCCAGTGCTACCACTGGAGGCCAATAGTGACTTTGTAAAGTTTGGTTTATTTACAAACACATCTGTTGAGCGGTAGGTGCAAGCAAGAATCATGCACACTCATTTAAGTCACCAATAGAGTACATCAGAGAGACATCCCTGCATTCTAAGATGCCTCCCATCGGTTTTCAGTTTGGTCTCTCTTAGCTGCTCTACTGCAGCGATTTTCAACCACTGTGCTGCGGCACATTGGTGTGCCATTATGGTCAGAAAAGACCATCACAGGTTACAAGCCATAAGCAACCTCCTGGTTTTAGAAGTGGGTTTTCTCTGTGCCAGGTGCAAGGGAGTGTCAACGGGAAACAGGTTATCTTGTTGTCTTGTGCTCCCTGAGGCATCTGGTGGGGCCACTGTGTGATACAGGAAGCTGGACTAGATGGGCTTCTGGCCTGATCCAGCAGGGCTCTTCTTATGTTCTTATGTCTGCAGGTGTGGCACGAGAGTTTGGTGGAGGGCTATTGCTTAGTAGGGCCATTGAGGGAGTTTGAGTGTCAACTCCCAGTGTCATTCTTCAGTCAGTTGTTGTTCGGATCGGGTGTGTTGTTCTGTGTAAGCTTGCACTAATGCATTGTGTTTCTTATTTCTATATCTTAATACTCGTTTTTTAAACGATAAAATACATCCTTAAAAATTGATGGTGTGCCTTGACAACTTGAGTGCCTTGTCTGTTTGTTGTGAGATGAAAAAGGTTGAAAATCGCTGCTCTAGTGAGTCTCTTCAAAATTCAGTTTGTATTTTTCAAGCTTACGCTTATCCTGTATCAAACTGGTTCTTTTGCCCCCACTCCTTTCATACACAGACATCCTGCTGGAGGCGAGAAAGGAAGGATGAGTCACCTTGATGTCTTTACATTCAGGATACTCCAGAGCAATCCCTCAACCATTAGCTCACATTAAGGAACATCAAGTGATCTCCTAACAAAACAGTGGTCAGCAAGCCCTCATGACCTTAGACACATAGAAATGTATTCAACCTTATCCGTTAATATCCTCAACACATTCCAAACTAGTTAGAGAACAACCAGGGTGGGGGACACACATCCACCAATTGCTATTATTGATCAGTCAGTTCTATTCAGCTGATCTTAGCTACACATGCATTACAATATTTGCATCATGAAATAATATCAAGAAAGCCGATGAATAACTCGAAAGCATAAATGTATAGCTGCGTATCTCACCAGCATAATAGAAAATTATTGCATGTCACTTAGGAAAAGCTCTAGGAACTGTAATGTGAAAAGAATTTTGAATTCATAAACACAAGCTCTGTCATTTTAGAACTAAGTTTTTATTTTCAACGTTATTCTACGAAATGTACCACTTCTTCCGTTTTTAACTGTTCGCTTCCATTCCTGATTTGATGATAACAGCTGGCAGCGCAAGCATATTTAAGCTGCCAATCACTCTGAAAGCTGCATTTGTGGCCATTAAGTAAGCATCACTTATTAAAATTAAGTCCTTGATGTGCTGGGAAGTCTGTGTTTATGTTTAGATTACCAGCAAAGCTGTTGCGCATGAGACTGATTTATGCTGTATGTCTGTTCTTGTTGTTAGCATCAAGAGGCACTAGTATAAGACACTTAAACAAGGCAAAAGTATATTTGCTCTCATCAGAGAGTGTCTGTTCTACAAGCGTAATAATAGGAGGCCTTTTGTTGTCTGTGTATCCACAACCTTCAGAGTTAAGGAATGCGTGGAAGGGATGGAAGATTAAGCTTGCCAGGTTGCAACCTGAAAATTTGGCTTGTACCTTTAAAAACTACCAATAAAGTGAAAGAAACAAGCAGCCACAGATTCTCCCACTCACTTTCCCTAGTCCTTGCGCATGCACCTACCCCCCCATCCCACATGTTGAGCTGCACATATGATGTTGTGATCATTATGGCAGGTAGAGCAGGAGGGAGAATGGAAAGGAAGGGAAGTCACCTATGCTTTGTTTCCTGTCTCAACAGCAGCATTATAGGTGAAGGAAAACCTCCAGGATGCATCCCAGCCACCATATGGAACTGTCACAAGCAGGCACCCCTCTCCTGAGGAGACCTCTTTTCCCTTAGATAGCAGTGCTCTGTGTACAGAGGTTGAACTAGGAATCAACCTGATACAGTCTGCCAGAGCTCTGGGTCACAGTATTTTGTGCCATGTTTCTGTGAGTAGCAGTCGTACTCGATTTGCTGAAGCTCCTTCTGATGGCTAGCTCCATCCAGTTTCCATTTTTCCCAGCATGCCACAGGAATGTGTTACATCTTGATGCACCATAATTCCCAGGGCATTCTGGGCAAAAATAGTGCCCAGTTTAAAGTGGTCATGGGAGGAGGTCTAGCACTTTCAGTTTTGCTGCTGCCACAACCTCCGATGGAGTAATGGTGTAAACTGTGAAAGAAAAATGACACTTGTTGCCATAGCCACCACCCTGCTGTCCCTTGAAACTTACCAGAATTTCTCACACCCCGCAAATTGCCTTGTTGCATCCCTCTTACCTCAAAATTCTTCCCCAAATTTCACTGAAATTACTCCAAGCAGAATTTTCTGCACAGTCCTACGAGAATGTTCAGCCCAAGCCATTTATTTGCCCAGAATTTTGTTAGGCACATAACAATGCGATGAACAACTCTAATATATAAGAAGAATGAAGAGAGCGCAACAGAACAATAACTCCTCCATTCATGCTTTATGCAGCCAAATAGTAGGTTTTATGCTTCCCGGATATAAGTTAATATAACTGGATTTCTCTCTAGTTATATTGCTTTGTTGAGCCCCCCCCCTCTTTTAATATCTCTACACGCACAGCACAAAACAGCCTCACAACACATGCAGCACCAGCTGAATGTCCTGTTTTGCCTGAAGAGAGCCATGTTGATCAATACAAATTCCATGTAACTTGCTGTGTCTTCTTTGATCTTTCTCCACTATTACCTATGTAAGTGATTCATTCGGAGAGAACTTGTACTGAAATGTTGAAGCAATAGCAAGGGGGCAGACAGAGGGAGGGGAAAAAACACAGCTCCATATGGAACAGTTATCTCTAGGTTTTCTGGACAAATGACATATTATATTAGCATCAGGCCTGAACAAAGTAATTAATTGCTGCAATTAGTCACTGAATTTACCGATTTCATAATACAGCACTATTGGAGAAACGTGATATATAGTAGGAAGATCCAAGGAAACAGATGCTAAGGTTGAAGGAGAGATGTTCTACATCAGTGGTTTTCAATCATGACCCACCACTGGAACCAAAAGCTGTCCCCTTAAGGGGCATGGACAGCATGGCGGCCGCGAAAAAAATAAGGTGGAATTTCTGGACTCACTGGGTGTCCTGGCACTGGGTGTCCTGGAGCCCTCTGGAGGATTCGGGGAAACCTGTGCTACCCACCGCAGCAATTTATGAAAACTGGAAGTAGTCATAAATTGCCACAGAGCAGTGATCTGAAGCTTGGGGGGGGGGTAGCGCAGTGGGATGGTGTGATCTTTGATCTGAAGCTCGGGGGGTAGCTGTGGAGGGTAGCGCAGACCTCCCTCAACCATCCAGAGGGCTCCAGGACCCTCGTTGAGTCCAGAAATTCCATGTAAAAACTTTTTTGCTGCGGCGATCCCCAGGATCGCCACCACCGCTGCCCCTGCCCCCGCAAGCACTCAACGTTTCCCCTGTCTCACGGGGAGATTTTTGAGAAATGCTCTACATCAACGTTTCCCCTGTCTCACGGGGAGAATTTTGAGAAATGTTCTACATTCATTACTAGACTGGCCATTGTATAAAATTCGCAAGAAATCCAACCCTTCTCAAGAGGGGCTGGAGGTCTCAGGTTCAATCTCTGCCGTCTCTAGTTAGGATAGAGATGGATTCTTGTCTGAAACCATGGAGAGCCTCTGCCAGCTTATACTGAGCTACATGGCCCAATGATCTGACTCAGAATAAGGCAGCTCCCTAAGTATGCATTTATAATTACTATACATTTTCATTCCACGTTTCGGGCACAATCCTGTGTAACTCTTGCACCGGTGTAACAGTAGATCCCCTGGCGTAAGAGCACTTATGCCAGTGTAACTTGCTGTACACCGACGGACGCAGGACAGACACTGGCGTAACCCCCCTCGGATGCTGTGTAGGCGCAGTTCGGATGCAGGACAGACACCCATGCAACTCTGCCAGCGCAGGGGGCATTCTGGGGGTGTTTCAATGCCCCCAGAATGCCCCCTGCACCTGCAGAGTTGCGCCGGCATCCGTCCTGCATCCAAACTGTGGCTGCGCAGCATCTGAGGGGGGTTACACTTGTATCAGGGCCAGCACCAGATTGCTGGGGCCCTGGGGCTACACCCTGTCGTGGGACCCCTACGGTGTTCCCTACTCCTCCCTGATGGCACATTAGGTGCTACCACTGCCACCAGAATTGAGGGTTCAGGGGCTGGGTTGACCAGGACCCTCTGGTGGCATTGGGCCCTTGGTCAAGGCCTAGGTGGCCAATGCTGGTCACCATCCTTGATTCATACACCCCTAAGATCCGTATTTCTCCTCTGCAACAATCTTATCAATTGGAGGCTACAAGTACTCTTTGTTTATAAGTCAATAGAATGTGCTTCCTTAGGGCTGTTCAAGAAAAAGAATGGTGTGTTATTCCATTCATTATTGTGATTAAAAACTTCATTTATTTTATTATTAATTTTAGAACAACTCAGACATGTCAGATGCTATTTCTCATTGGTTTCATTACCCCCATTTGTTTTTCATAACAGGGTATTGGGCACAGTAGAATGGCAGGCTGCTTCTTTCTTTTAACTGTTTCATCTTTCAAAGGAGGGGATAGTTTGCTGTGTCCCTGCAGCAGCAGCACAAATAGCAGTGGATCAAGGTGGCAGTGGTAGCTTTTTTTTCATCTTTAGGCTTCAATCCTCCACACAATTACTAGGAAGTAAGCAGCATTAGATACAATGAAACTTACTTCCACGGTAAACATGCATAGTACTGCTCTCTTGGAGAGATTTTTTTTTTTTGGGGGGGTGTAATCTTAATGGCTCAGTCCTGCCCTGGGCCAGCACAAGGGATGCAGAGCTGTTGGTGCACTGGCCACTGCATCCTATGTGCCATCAGTCAGGAGAGGTAAGAGATGAAATACTTCCCATGATGCCCTTGCATGGTCCCCGATGGGACTCCTCAAATCTCTCCCAGCTCTGTTGCTGGCATAGCTCCAGTGAACCTGCTGGGGGGCAGCAGCATGTGTGGGGCCCAGGACAAGGGTTTGGGATATGATGGCCACTGGCATCACTGTGACCTGCCCCATTCTGCCCCAATCAACTCTGAATTGATCCCGACCCCGATCCACCCCTCTGCTGGCAGATCCCCGCTTGGCTGCTGCACCAGCAGCAGTGCTATGCAGATTGAAGAAGGGGCTGCCGCACCAGCAGGGTCCTCGTTGAACCAGCATTAATGAGGGATGGGATTGGGTCATTAGTGTATTTAGAAAGAGAATTAGAAATCATGTAGCCAGTGCGACTTCTCGTTGGTGGCTCTTACGATTGCAAAATGCCTTTTACCCAGGCACCCCCCTAATAAAACACGACAGACAGTGGCTTGGAGTTAAGGGTCACTTTATTGAATTAACAAACAACCTGCAGCAGGGCACTAACTAAACACCCCCCTGGCGTGCGGTACTAGCATGGGGGAAACGGTCCTAACCATCTGCCTCCCCCTTGATCTACACGGGCATGGCATCCTGGCTCAAGCCAGACTCTGTCCATGACCAAGCTGCCTATCCCTGCCAGCCCCAAGGGGCCGAGGCAGCTGGACAGCGCAGACCACCCCCAGGAAAATCCCTAAGGTGGTCTTTGCTACTCCAGCCTGGGGCTGTGCCAGCCTGCCTCACCGATCCGGCATCATCTGAGCGGTTCTGGCTCACCCCCTGACTTTGCTTACTTCAGGATGTATACTGAATAGCCCTCCCTGGCTACCCATCTGCACGCCACCTACCACACGGGGGGGACAGCCTAGTGCTTGTCCCCCACCGCCCACCTAAATAAAAACTCACGGATACCCCGCTGCAGGTCTAAGAGGAACTGGTCAGCGCCCTCAGAGGACAGGTGTACCCCATCACCTCGAAACAAATCGGCCCCTGAAAAAACAATACTTGGGTGAGGAATAAAACCCCCCCAATCTGAAACAAAACAGGCCTCAGTACGCATTCACCTCTTTCTAGCTATATCAACCCGACGAGGGTTCAAGACCCCGTGCCAAACCCTCCTGGGAAGCCAGCAGGACAAAAGGATAGCAATCCCTGGGATCCCTTTCCTGATTACTGCGAAGTCCCTACGGACCTCCAGTCTCAAGGACACTGAGGTCCTCTGACAGAGGTCGTTTTCGCTCAGGTGGATGAACAGGACCTGAGGCGGCGGCTCTACTGCCAAAAACTCTAACAGCAACGGGAGCAGCTGGCCCCAGAGCATCCCTCACTTGGCGGCCCAGTGCAACCTTGCCACGTCTCCGAGTCCAAGATGCAATCTGAAGTATGTCGATGCAGCTCTCTTCCTGGCACAGAAAATGATGGAGTGCTCAAAAATGAAGGACCCTCACAGGCCAGGCCTCATAGAAACCTGTAACAAGAATAAACTTGTTAAACCAAGACCAGCACACACATGACACCAGACGCGTAGCTACGGTGGAGCGCGTGGTTCAGCTGAACCAGGCGCTCACCGCTGCAGGGGTGCTCGAGTCCGATTCGAGACTTGAGTCAGGACTCGGAGACTCAAGTCAGGACTCGAGTCAGGACTCGAGACTCGACTCGAGACTCGAGTCAGGACTCCGAGACTCGAGTCCAGACTCGAGTCAGGACTCGGAGACTCGAGTCAGGACTCGAGTCCAGACTTGGGTCTCCGAGTCCAGGCGGGGAAATTGAAGGAGGGGGCAGGGAAGAAGGAGGGCGCATACTCACTGCAGCACTTCGCGGGGAAAAGGAGTCCGGGGAATTAAAGGAGGAGGCACCAGCATCGCATCGCGTCACTTCCTGCACTCGCTGCAGCGTGGCCGGCGCTGAACGGACTGGAGGAATTGAGGTAAGCCAGGCCGGCCGGGTCCGCACGGGGGGGGTGCCCGGTGCAGGGTCCCGCCGGGTCGCCCCCACCCTCCGGAGCACGCCCCCACCCTCCGGAGCGCGATATGTACTTATAGGGGCGCCAATTCCCCCTCCTGAACCGGGCGCCAACAGAGGCAGTTACGCCTCTGCATGACACCATCCTATAGTGCTCACGGTGCAAGGCCAAAACAACTGGACCTATTCTGTACCTAGGGCCCTACTGACTAATAAGCCCCCACGGGGGGGTAACGCAGGTCTAGCAGACCACAGGAGGTCCTAAGGCCGAAATAGGCCACATGGGCCGCACAACGCAGAGGCCAACAGGCCCTCAGGCTGAGGCCAACAGGCCAACTCAAGGCCCTCAGGCCAACTTACCTTGATCGCATTGAAACTTAGAACGTACGCATATAGCCCTTAAAGGCCATAGAGCGCCAGCGGCCAATATGTTGCACGGCTGACGAGGACAGTCCAGTCCTGGCTGCCACCAAGGCTGTGCCAATACAGAACGAATGAAGGCCATACTCGGCCGGAGATAGCCCCATAGCCAGCAATGCATGGTGGAAAACTGCTCCAAACTGAAAGAGCGACTCTCATACACGGCCAATCCACTGGCAATCGGCCCCAGCAGATAAGGCACAGCTAACTCTCATACACCTGATATAGAGGCCAGGCCACACTGGCCCAATGGCTAAATATGTGTTTAATATCAAAACCAGATTTTTGTTTGCTTGCTTGTTTTTGTTTTCCCTTGGCAGCTGAGCCTAGTGAGGTATTAGAAATTTTCCAGTGCTACCTTATGCAGAAGAATACTTACGCTGCATGTCGCTTAAGTTAAAAAACCCTTCTGCATTATGGGTTCCACAAACACTATAGGCTCTATCTAATAAATGGTATGAAAGTACAAGCCTATGGGCATACACCATTCATTAAAACAACTGTGTCAACACAAAAAGCTGGCTTAGCTACAGGATAGAGAGAGCGAGCACAGCATGCTCGCTCCACCCAAACTCAATCCCGCCCGGAGACACAGCAGCCAATCGGCTGCTGCCACCTTCCAGCCCCTGCCTGTCGGAGCAAGGAGGGGCTGGGCAACTTGGCGACGGCCCTGTGAAGTGGGCCATCGCACTTACCCAATGCTGTGTATGTTGTAGATTTTCTAATATACTGTATCCACATCTACACATAGTTATCAATGCAACAATTTAACATTCATAGATTAAGAATTCTATCACTTCCAAGTATAAATTGGCACTTCTTAAGTAGTAGAAATGAACACCCTTTCACACAGCAAAAATTATCTATATATTGTTCAGTATGGGACAATATTTTCAATACTTTCTCCTACTCACTCAATACTCTCCATTGTGTTCTATGATCAATGTCTAGTTTATACTGATTACATTTTTCTAATTTATATGGAGATAAATATACAAAATTACAGTATACAATTATATTCGTATTTCTAATTTTCTGAGGCCAATACCATTCACACTGAGAACTGAATACAAAATGCTCCCTTTTCAATGTTACTGAACATGATAACATGTTCTTATAGTATGAAAATGTATCAGTATGTTATACATCTTATTCATGAGCATATCTAGGACGGATGAATAGCTGGCTGATTGTAACAAGGAATACCAAATGATACACAGACATTTTCATTATACATCATTTCATTGCACGATGTCATACACTCTGAATGGTGTTTTAGCATTAGTTTGAGCATTTGGGGAGTGTGGCTAAAGTTCTAGCAGTTTTGAGATTATCAACCAAATTGTTACATTTCCAGTTCTTACTTTTCTTTACCATAGTTCTTTCTCTACTTTAAGAACAAGAGAATGCCGAAGCAATTGATGACAATGGTTCCCTTATGCTTTGGTTGGCTACAGTAGACAACCTTCCACATCCCATATATTATCTCTTTGAAGGAGGCTGTGTAGCCCAATCCCAAGCCACATCTCAGACATTAGTTGCCCCTCCCCTTGGAATGGGTTGGGCCAGCCCAGTTTGAGATCAATGAGCCAAGCAGGTGGGCGTGTGGGGCACCTTTGCCACTCCACCTCCCTAACTCTTTGCCTGAAGCAGCTGCAAGCCCTTGTGCATCTTGGTCACTTTGGCTAATGACCTACATCAAGGATGAGGCAAATCTGTCTCCCATGATGCCCCAATTTCATGTTTCATAATGCTCCTATTCTCACTCAGGCACTAGGAACTAGATATATGTGTCTTTTTGTCTGGAGTTAATTCCAGGAGAGCATGAAACCCAGGCATGGTTAAACCATCCATCCATTGTTCCCTTTTTCTCTTTCTTCCACTCCTCCCTCCACCTCATGAAAAGCTATATGGAGGTGGGAATTTTCGAAGGTGACCATGGATTATGCTGAAGACCTATCTAAACCCAAAAGACATGGCACAAATTTTAATTATTTATTCATTTATGGCCCCCAAAATGGCCATTTTGCCACCGCCACTTGCCTTACTTCGCTGTCGCTGTCCTCCTTCCTGCCGCCACTGCATTCTTTCCTGGCTGGCTGCGTTTGGGCCAGCCAGGACTCTGACTGCCCCCGGGCCCTCAAGCCGCCACTGCTGATGCCGCTGCAACTCTGGAGCCTGGCTGGCTGCATTTGGGCCAGCAAGAACTCCGACTGCCCCCTCAAGCCGCCATCGCCACTTCCACGATTTAAAAAGTTTTCCTCGGTTCCGCCATCTTGGATCTAATGAGATTTCGTGAGATCCAAGATGGCGGCTCCGAGGAAAACTTTTTTAAATCATGGAAGCGGCTGCAGTGGCAGGGGAAGACCCGGAAAACTGGGACAGACCTGGTTGGTTGGTCGGGACCGGGCTCCAGAAACCGGGGCAGTCCTGGTTTTTCCGGGATGGATGATAAGCCTAGTCTTGGGGAAACGTGCTTGCTAAAACATGCATGCTAGATCACACATGTGGTAAGAATACAGCTGCATTCTTTTTCAGGCTCTTTCCCTTTCTGTAGAGATAGCACTGCAGCGAACAAACGTTGTTAATGAGCTACTGCATATTTGATGAAGAATAATAAACTGTTAAATTTTAAATCAATCATGCTATTGCATCTATAATCTAATGTATTACTAAAAAAAAGCAACACCCATATGAAAACACACTTCATAGTGTGCTTGTATTTCTGAGTGCTATAAAGTTAGCAAGGTTTGGTTAATGCAATTTAAAAACATCCAATGCTAAACCTGATTACAGTGGCTAAATTATTCTCTTCCTTTAGTTAAGAGTTCGGGCTTCAGGAAAGAAAGAGGGAGTCATGCTTCTTCATTCTTTCTTGCTACTGTCGTTCCGTCTGAGCATAGTTTTCCATTGGAGATATATCCCTGTTCTACTGTCATATTTCAGTGATCACAGACTACCGACTTCACCCTTAATAAAATTACACACAGACCCACCAATACCCTTCCTTAAGACATATAATTGTGACTGATTTCACTCACTACTCCTTTAAAGTCCAATTATACATGCATGCACACACAAACACTTGCACAATAGGCATGTTTCCAGCTGGAAATGTCTCTTTTTCCTCATAAAGTGCCATGAGGGAGGATGAACTAGGTCAGAACTGGGAGCTCAGGCAGGAGGGAGGTTTATTCTTTCCTCCTGTGCTGGTTTAATGCTGAAAAAAATCACCCTCTTCCATGCCAACTGGCTCCAAAAGCATATATTTGATTGAATCTCCAATTTTTGGAGCCAATCATCACTTCAGGGGAGCAATTTTTCAGCATGAAAAAGGTATGTGGGGAACAAATGAACCTCTCCGCCTCTCTGCACCCCAGTCCTGTGCAAGCTCAACCCACGGCAAGCTCTTTTTGAGGAAAAAAGAGGCCCTTCCAGTCAGAGGCACAGCTCTTGCGCAACCATTTGTGTGCACCTAGCAGTCACATAATAATTGCCATTATTAGTGGTAATACCAACAATAGCAACAGAAGATTTAGGAAGGTCAAAGTGCTTCCCATACATTAGCTTGTTATAATCCTTACAATAACCCTATAAGTAGCTCAGTATTATTATCCATCCATGTTGCAGATGGTGGTGCAGTGAAGCTGGGAGGGAATGGCTTGTCTAAGCCATCTAGTGAATTCAAAGCAGAGGATTTTTTTTTTAACCTGGAACTCCCTATGCTGTAGCTCAATCTATTGAGCTATTATGCTAGACCAGCTGAATTAAAAAGGTAAGTTTTTACACTTTTTAATCGGCATCGTCGGAGGCTTTCACCGGGCCTGGAAAGCCCAGGACCGATCTGGGACCGGAGCCCGGAACAGTCCCGGGTTTTCTGGGACAGATGGTAAGCCTAAGCATCAATATTTATTTTCATACAGAATAAGAATACCTAGCCCAAATAATAAGATAGAGATTATTCCATATATACCCTCATGTTCTTCCACAATGGCTGCTTTTATTTATTCCTGATAATGCCTTGAGCTAATGCTTCACAGAAGAGAAGCCCAGTGGAAAGAGGAGTGTTTTGCACAGAAATGAGGTGAGTGATAAGAAAGGTAATGAGCTAGTAAGCAAACAGTTAGATACTATAGCCAGCTATGATGAGCAGAGGCAAAGTTGCTCCGGGGAGGCCAGCTCAGAGCTGAGGCCTTGACCCCTTGCTACCTTGTGGCCAAGATGTCAAAGGTTCAGATACTCCTGTTTGCAGCTGTACTACTTTGGGGATAAAGAGGTTTTTTGTTATTGCAGACTCTTTTGACCCTGGAGCATGTTCATTAAAATGTGTTTGTGATTTACAGGAAAGATTGCTGGGCTGTTGCATTTTGTGTGTTCCATTCTTGTCTTTTCTTAGGGCCATGTAAATTGGCACCCGAAGACAACTGACAATTCAGCAGATTGGCACTTTACAGTCAGAGTTTTAAAGAGCCCTGCATCAGAAAGCTGCACATGCTTACTCAAGACCAAACACACAAGTACTCCTTGGGAAAATACATCCATAGTCACATTTGTGTGTTGCAACCACACATTCAGTGCAATCCAGGGCTTTTTTTCGAGGCACAAGCCACGCTCCTCCTGCTGCGCTGTCCCTCCTCCTGCGCTGACTTCTTGTGTCTGCAGAAAGCCCAGTAGCAGTTGGGGAGGGCGAAAAAGTTGAGGCTTTCTCTTCACAGGGAGAAAGTTGAGTCTTTCTCTTCACAGTGCATGATACTTCCTGGTTCAGGCATATACTGTACTGTACTGTACTGTACTAGGCTTACCATATCCCTGCCGGGACGGGAGTGGTCTACCCTTAAGGGGGCGGGGCGTGGGGGCCAGAACGCAACGCACAACCAACCCACAAACCAGTACTTACCCAAGTGAAGAATCCAGGCAATCCGGGTCACCCGAGGTAAAAGCTGTACACGAGTTAACCGCTGCTGTGCTCCAAAGAAACAAGGAGTATGGCACGGAGCCAGCATAAAGTGCCTCGGCTCCGCCCACACTCCTCCCACAGAATCCTCCCAGGGGGCATCATTGCCCCCACCCCACTCATGCGTTTCCAGGGTGATCCAGTAAACCACGAGCATCCCGCTGAGGGCATGCTCGGCATTCTCTTCACAGTGCTTGATACTTCCTGGTTCAGGCATATACTGTACTGTACTGTACTTTACTGTACTGTACTGTACTGTACTGTGATTCTCTACCCTTACTTTCACAGGGAAGTTTTTTCCCCACACAATTTCTGCATTTCTGTTCCTCAAACAAGGAAATGAGGTTCCCCCAAGAAAACCCCTTTTGAAAAAAATAGGCTCCCTGCCCTGCTTCCAAGCAGGTGTTTTCTCCTAGAATTAAGTAAAATTCATTTTTAGGGGGACCGATTAGGCAGCTTCCCTGGACAACCTTCCTGTTCAGAACCAGATAAAGGAGTTTTTGAGAGCTCCCTTTGGGAGATGATGGAGCTGGGTGATTGAGATAAGCTCAGTCACCCAGCGCAATTCATTTGTGCCCAGCGGAAGCACCTCTGCCTTGCACCCCCACGCTACAAGTTCTAGGGGCTGCAACAAGAGTGAGCATGGAGAACTCCTCAATGAAGAACATGTCCCAAGGAAGGAAAGTGTTGCAAAACCAACCCATTCGACTTGCACCAATTTCATACAACTTTCTGTGTGCATAGGAAAACAAAACCCCATGACCACCTGGGGCACATCTGTTTAGCATCTTGGGGTGCGTGTACCAGCATGCATGATGGCTTGCCGATCTGAGAGCAGCATGTCTCTAGCCCCCTGCCCCCTTGGGTCCAGGGATAGAATCCTTTTATCCCCATCTCTTCACCAGTGGAGACTTTAGTTCTCCCTTGATAAGTTCTGTTCTGTTCTGTACCAAGAAAGTGGGGGGGGGGATAGGGAATCCCCTCTCTAAAAAATTAATTGGGCACCTGAGGCAGAGGCCTGTGGTGGATGCTTCTATCTGTAGGCAGGGATTTCAGGTGTGGCAGTGACATGAGTTTCATAGCCAACTTACAGTAGGCTGCCACCAGTACTGAGGAGTGGTCCAGGGTCAGGGGTCATCCTGGCCAGATCAGCTCTCGGATAGGTGTGAACTTTCTGCAGTGGTCAGCTCCTGCTGCCCCTGCAATGGGGAGAAACCTTTTTTGGCACTGGGAGGTCCCCTACACATCAGTGTGTCTGCCCTGGCCAGGATATATGCACCACTGTGCAGTTATTCCCACCTTTTACTTCTGCACCTGATCTGTGTACAAAACAGGATGACCCTGGTTGACAAGCAATCTGTGTTTTAAATGTCCTTAGCTACAGCTGGGAAAGTAGCTGCTACTCTCTGGTTTTGTAATAAGGGAACAGCAACTGTATTACGAGCTGTGGGGAATCGCTGAGCTGAGGTACTCTCAGATAATTACATGACAGCAGGGGCCTCAGTTTAGCTAGGGTTCTACTCCATAAATCATATTTAGCATTGTATGTGAGCCTACCTTGTTCCTTACTTTCTGAAGCTCTCAGAAGACCACTCTTCTTGCTCTTTTATGAACTGTAGTTTCTCTACTCAGATTCTTATGGGGAGGAATCAGTGGATTGTTGTTCTCTAACTTGTTCTCTAACTCACAGTGCAATCCTGTGTAATCTTGCACCAGTGTAACAGTAGATCCACTGGTGTAAGTGCACTTATGCCAGTGTAACTTGCCGTATGCCAATGGGCACAGGACAAACACCAGCGTAACCCCCCATGGATGCCGCACATGCACAGTTCAGAAGCAGTAAGGACTCCAGCGCAACTCCGCCGGTGCAGGGGGCATTCTGCGGGTGTCTGAACACCCCCGGAATGCCTCCTGCACCGGCAGAGTTGTGCTGGCATCTGTTCTGCATCCAAACTGCACATGTGCGGCGTCTGAGGGGAGTTACGCTGGTGTTCGTTACACACAAACAAGTTACACTGGCATAAGTGCACTTACAGCGGTGGATCTACTGTTACACCAGTGCAAGAGTTACACAGTATTGCACTGAAAGAGAACAAGCCAGTTCCTTGCTGAAGATTTTGATAGCCTGACAACTAGGGTTGTGCCAACCACAATGTAAGTGGGCTGGACGGACTTGTAGGGCCAGGGCAACCACAGAGTCGACAAATCTGAGGCTCTTACTGAATTTGAGACTTCTAAGAAATGCTTTGCACTGGGGGGAGAATGTCCTCATTGCTTGCAAGCCTGAAGCCATGGAACAATTCAGATAACAATAGGGCAGCTGGAGAAGGATTCGACCTGATTCCGACTTAAAACAAATCAGTCCTTGACATGACATCTGAACCTAGTAAATCCTGGCTTGTTCTAAACTGTGTTTGCAAACTGGAATTGTGTGTCAGTTTCAGGTGCTGGCTTGTTTGAAAACTATGTTTACTGCATACAGCCATCATGACAAATCATGGTATATATTTTAAATCAGGATTGGGAGTAAAACTTGTTTGTAAGGGGAAGAGGAACACATGCATCCAAGACTAAGGTACATTGTGCAGCACCATACTTAAGCCATGGTTCAATATGAAGGTCAGAACCAACCCTTACCAAGTTTTCAATTTATATGCAATGTATATGAATCCAGTTGAACATGGTATGGCTATTAGTCATATTTTCTGTTGTGTTTTTAATTTCTTTGACAAACAGCACTGTGGAAAGTCCCCAGATGCACCAATGATTTTTAGATGTTTGTTTTAATTAATTTTATTTATAGCTCCCCCCCCCCTCAAGCTTCCTGGATTTTTTTTTCTTTTACTATATACAAGTACCAAGAGCCTATTGGGTCAACTAGTTTATAATTAATTATTGATTTGATATTCCGAGCCTGTGTTGAGACTCATCTGAAAGCCAGGATCCTTCTTGGGTCCTCATGCTAGCAATTATTAAATATGCATTATTAATCTGAATTATGTTGTGTTCCGATATAAGCCCTTAGAGCAAAGATAATGATTGTGGCATTAGTATTTCTAAAACAGAATTGATTTTCCAACTTTACCAAATTAGTTGAAAGATGGGGTGCGCTGCTGCTATTGACAAATGACTGCTTCAGGGCAAAGTAGGCAGGTAATGGCACCACACGCAATTCCCAGCACAGCAGATTTAAAAACAGCTTCCCTTTGGGCCAGAGATCCAATTCATTATTTTTCCTTAACATTATTGCATGGTTGGATTTTCACTATACATCACAAGTACCATTTCTTATGGTACATTACCTGAAGTATGACTTTAATAAGGGTATTAAGTTCTCACAAACACTCGGGCCCTTTTTGGACGTCCTCTGCACGTGTTCAGTGAATGTGAGGAAGAGGCCATAGGTTGCATTGCCAGTTTGCCTGATGACACTGTTTCCACAGTCTCCCCCCCCCCCCCAGATGGAGTTCCGGGCCCTAGCTGAGAGCTCAGGGATGTTCTTTTGAGTTCCAAGGAAGCAAGAAGCACGTGAGGCTCCAAGTAGGCACATAAATAAGCTAACCAGATCTCCAAGGAGGACAGAGTGCTAGACATTTAGGAGAAGGAATGTGGGCAGGTGTAGCTTGTTAAACCTTAGAGCACAATCCTAGGCATGTCTACTCAGAAGCAAGCCCCACTGAACACAATGGGGCTTGCTTCTGAGTGGACATGCCTAGGATTGTGCTCTAAGGTTTAACAAGCTACACCTGCCCATATTCCTTCTCCTAAAGGTCTAGCACTCTGTCCCAGTTGGAGATCTGGTAAGCCTACACATAAAGAGTTTTATTTCTAAGGTTTCAAGCATAAAGCACTTACATGAACACTTTCAACCAGCACCTCAGACACCGAGGTCCAAAGGGCCATGACTCCTCCAAGTGGACGCTCCAAGTGATCAGGCCAAGTGGCCTCCAGGAGAGGCCAGTCCAAGAGACAGCCAGGCATGGCTTATATAGGTTCAGCAAACTTGGCTAAACATAGGCAACTGACAACAATACAACAAGTACAGTTACTTCAATCATTTGGCATGTGTAATGTATTCCCATCATTCAAGAAGGGCCTAACAAACAGGTGTACCAATTAGGGCACACAGCTGGGGACAGTAGAGGGTAAACACGTTTTGGGAAGACCACTAAAGAATGCACCTTCTCATTACTTCACTCTGATAACCCCCTTCCCACCCTGATAATGCTGGGCAGCTGCAGCTGCTCATTGTCTTTAGCCCACGTTCTCATGGGAGCAGTCAATCTTCTCACGGGAACCAGCTCACCAGAGAAAGCTGACAGGTTCCAGGGCACAGAGACACAGAGAAGATGCTAACAGGCCTCCTAAGATGTCCATCAGGCCCCTGAAATGGCTGCCAGGGTATGCAATGCAAGAAGCAGTGGCATAGGAACGCCGCCCCCTCTCGTCATGGCTGACGTGACTCACCCTGCCCCCAAGTGTTGTCAGCCGGAGCCAATGTCCCACAGTGGTTGGGCAAGAGGGAGGGGGCCAAAACAAACATGGCGCGGAGGCGGCAGGAGCCTTCTGCAGATTTACCATTCACTTGTTGATGACCACAGAGTAGAATAAGAAGAGGAGAAAGAGAAAAAAGGGTTATGTGGAAATATGGGGGTAAAATCTTGACAAAGAAGAAAGGTGGAAGAGCTTTCTAATGCTACATTGACAGTGCAATCCTATGTAACCTTGCACCAGTGTAACAGCAGATGCACCGGTGTAAGTGCAATTACACTGGCATAAGTGCACTTACAGGCCAGCAGGTGGTCCAGTGGGTTAAACCGCGGAACCATGAGCTGTCGACCGAAAGGTCGGCAGTTCGAATCCGCGACGGGGTGAGCTCTCGTTGCTTGGCCAGCTCCTGCCAACCTAGCAGTGCCAAAGCATGTTATTGTGAGTAGAGTACCGCTTGCGGGAAGGTAAACAGCGCTCCGTGTTCCAGCCGCATGCTACGCACTGTGGCAAGGAGAGTCATGCCGGCCACATGACCATGGAGGCATCTTCGGACAACGCTGGCTCTTTGGCTTTGAAATGGGGATGAGCACAACACCCTAGAGTTGGACACGACTGGACTTAATTGTCAGGGGTCACCTTTACCTTAAGTGCACTTATACCGGTGCATCTACTGTTACATCGGTGCAAGGTTACACAGGATTGTGCTGTCATTCAAATCATGTGTTTTACTCAAGCATTGAGTCTAGGGATATGGATGGAAATGTTGAGTCAAGGTCCTGAACTTTTTATCAAAACACATAAATAATCAGTCCTGCCTCTTTCAAACAGAAAGAGTAGGTCAGGCTAGCAAATTGCCTCAGTGCAAATGTTAAAAAGAAAAGGGATATGTGAAGAGGGATCCTGTATATTCAATTATGCATGTGTACTTAGCCCAAACTGGTGGGAAAACCTTTTTTTTTATGTTTCATTGTGTCATAAAATAAGACAGATGCCTAAATAATGGCACTTTTTGAGCTTCACAGTCATTAATTCATCAGGTTCTATCTATCAAAGGCAGTTTTGAAAAGGTTCAAAGACCTCTGCTAGCAAGGGCCAGGACTTTTAAAAGTAGTGGCTCTCACAGTAGAAGGGGAAGAACAACTGCCCATATTCACCCCGGCATAGTCTCTTCCGGTGGCTGTTGCTGGTCTTTTCCTTCTGGCCATGTCGGAGTGAGATAAGAGGAAGAGGCGGACCCATTTAATACTTCAGGGTTTGGTTCATTAAGAAAAGTGACTCTCCTTTAAACTCCAGGAGTGTTTCCAGAATCAAGTCTTGTTTTTCAGCCATCATTAGGACAAGGTGGAAAAGTGTGGGGTCTGATGTATTTAAACCTTAGTTTGGCAACTTAGAAGTTGATGACCCAACCCAAGAGTTTCTTCTTGTAAGGCTAACAGCGCAATCCTCCTTAACTTCTGGGTGGCGGATCTAGTGTTCCGCCGCCCAGAATAGTCACAAACATGCCGTAAGGCACGTTTGCTGACTACTTTAGAGCCAGGCCTACTGGCCGGCCTTCCCAGCTCCACTGTCTGAGGACTCAGGCAGCTCCCGGACCCAAGAAAGGTAGGATCTGGTGGACGGCTCGGTGGCTCTGCAGATGGGAAGGAGGGACAGCGGAGCCGGGAGGGTGACTATAGGCCTAGCCGCCCCGAGCGGGGGCGGGGACATGGCGTCTGCACTGGATCGGGCAGACGGCCTTGGCCGTCCGCCCAATTGAATTACTTCGTCCGCCCGCCGAAGTAGGATTCGGCTGCCCAGCTTGTTATGTGTGCTTCTACTCTTACTAGCAGGGGCGTCAGCTGATAAGGGGCAGGGGGCGGTGGGCCCCAGGGTGTAGGGCGCAGGGCTCAGGGGGTGGGGCGGCGGGCTCCTTAAATTTGGTGGGTTTTTTTGCATGTTTCCACTTTTTTCTGTTTTCGGGGGGTTTTAAGTGTTAAAAGGGCATGTGTAAGTGTATGTGTGCTTTCCCGGCACTTATCTGGAATATGGGGCGCTTCCAGGACGTTCCAGCGACGATCTTCTTCCTGCGCCCAGGCACAGCTTCTTCCTGCGCCCGGGCGCGGACTCCGTAACGCCCCCAGCAACGGTTTCTGGAGTTTGCGCAGGCGCAGAATGTCCCTGGAAACTCAGTGGTTCTGCGCCTGCGCAAACACCGGAAACCGCTGCTGGGGGCGTTACGGAGTCCGCACCCGGGTGCAGGGAGAATCTGTACCCGCGAGCAGGAAGAAGATCGTCGCTGGAATGTCCTGGAAGCACCCCATATTCCAGATAAGTGCCGGGAAAGCACACATACACTTACACATGCCCTTTTAACACTTAAATCCCCCCGAAAACATTAAAAAAACCTAAAAAACTGGTCAAAAATAGGTTTCGAAACCGAAACCTATTTTTTTTTACAGTTTTATTGGGGGGCGTCGGGGGGCCACACCCCTCGGGGGCGCCTGGCGACGCCTCTGCTTACTAGAAATTTGTTTTCATTTTTGGCCACCCCAGCAAGAGTTTTGCAATCTTATCCCATTCTTACCGCCATTACACTGCAATCATAGCACTTGAAGGCATAATTTAACTCATAAGATTTAATTACATTTAGCATGCCTACAAAGGATACTCCTTTTTTTTAGTGCTTTCTTTAAAATGCTTGAGAAAACAAATATTGATTTCAAGTTGGATTAGTCTGTGAGATTTACAGCTTCCTGTAGCCAGCTATTAAGCTAGAATCTCACCAATTTGCTATATATTTTATTAAAGTGTAATATGCACATTTATCATTGTGATATTCTGTCACTGTCACCTTCTGCAACAGTTTGTTAGGGTTAAAAATACCAATGAAAAGCTGAATGATTCCATTGATAGTGATTATCTTGGAAGCTACAAATAAGATGAACATCTCCAATAGAGACTTCAGGAACCTAGAAGACTCTGCAAATCAGCACAGAGTCAGCAATAACTATACAGGTTGATTACCCCTTCTCCAGACATCCAAAATCCAGACTATTCCGAAATCCAGACATTTTGGGAGCTATAACGTTTTTAAAAAACTTTTTTCCAGCACCTGGCTGGCATAGCTCAAGGCATGCTGGAGCACAAAATTATTACGAATGTATAAAATTACCTTCAGGCTATGTGTATAAGGTGTATATGATACATAAATGAATTTCGTGTTTCAACTTGGGTCCCATCCCCAAGATATCTCATATTTATGCAAATATTCCAAAATCCAGATAAATCCAATATCCAGACTTCCCATCCCAAGCAGTCCGGATAAGGGATACTCAACCTGTACTAACTGCTATTTGTAGTAATAAGTGTTGGATCTAAGAAACTTGAAGATGAAGGAAAATACAGTAACTACTGTATACAGTATTCAGCAAACACTTAAAGAAAATTGAGGACTGAAGCCCATGACTGCTGCTATTCAGTGTTTCTTTGAAGCAACTGGAGAGACTGCTTCTCTGAGGATGCTGGGCATAGACTCATGCGAAACGTTTGCAGAGGATTGGATTGATTTTAATATTTTAAATAAACGGCTTGAAAACTTGGATTTTATGATTTTCAACTCATTGATATGTACCGGTCAGGAAAACCTAACAAACTACTTGAAGAGAACCTCACACAAGGATACAACAAGTAGCTTATGCAACTTGGAAAAGCTCTTTGTGTGAGTGGAAGATCGTTGGATTTAGGTTCACTCTGCTTGCGCAATGTTCTAGTGCAAATTGCTGGGCAACAATATCTGGATATGAAGTGCTGGGGAGTAAGAGCAAGAGAAGGTTACTGCTGTCAAGCCCTGCATCTTGCATTCCATTGCATTCAGCCCTTGGTTTCCTAATTGGCACTGCATGTAGCAACTGATGGACAGCAGCGTCACTAGGGCGCGCGTGGCCCCAGGGCGGGGCGCGCGTCACCCTAATGACCCCCCTCCCACACCTAACCCCTATATGAATGTTCGGCGCGGCCACTAGGCCACGGGGCGTTTTGGGGGGCGACCCGACGGGACGCTGCCCCGGGTGCCCCCGACTCTGCCCCCCTGCGCACCTTTCCTGTGTGCGCGCGCCTCCGTTGCAGCCGGCTCCTGGGACGTCTTCCCCGGCCGGTGCTTGTGGGCCTTCTGACGAGGCCCATTGCGTCACAACATTATTTATAACATTTATAACATTTTTCGCGCAGGGCTGCCCTTTTCCCTCAGGAACGGTCTGCGCATGCTCGAAAAACGTTATAAATAACGTTGTGATGCAGTGGGCTTCGTCAGAAGGCCCACGAGCGCCGGCCCGGGAGGACGCTCCGAAGCCTTCTCCCGGCCTGAGAGCCTCTGAAGGGCGACGCGCGCAGCGGAGGGCGACGTGCGCGGGTGTGTGCGTCACCCTTCTGCGCACATCACCTTCCGGGCGGTACGCCCCCCCCCGCCGCGCTCCAGCGACGTCACTGCTGATGGATTATAAGATGCACTTACACCGGTGCATTTACTGTTACACCGGTGCAAGGTTACACAGGATTTCGCTGCCAGTGTGTCACTTGAGGAAGAACCTAAACGTTTGGCTCAAAAATTGGCCAGAGGAAAAAACTGATTACAGTTTTATTATCCTCTTGACGCACATTTGAACACATTATTGCTACCATTCAAATGAAAGATCTAAAGGTCTGAAGGGAACTGTTGTACTGTTGAATAAGCTGCTGGTTGAAAGTCTCAGCTTCTTTTGTCTTATGGTTAAGCTTTGTTCCTGTTAGGAAGCTGACACAGTCAAGCTTTCAGATACCGACAGATCAGGTAAATGTTACTAATGCAAGCATCAAGCTGGAAAACCTGACAAATACGGACAAGCAAAGTCATCCAGAAACAATATAGGACAGTGTCATCTCCTTGTTTCAGATCTCTCCATCTCAGGAGGTTCAAAGTTTATTTCCACTTGAATACCCTCCATTAAGGTGGGGGAAAAGGCCAAAATAACAAATGGATAACATGTTAAGATCTGATTTATTTTTTTACTAATCGGAACAAGAGTAGAAAAAGAGCATGTGGTTTTAAAAATCTTCTAATTGTGAATATGGTTTATTTGCATGATCAAATAGCAAGCTGATTTTCCAACAGTGAGGACCTCTTCTGCCCTGTGAAACTGAACTGAAACTGAAACTGAACAAAAAGTGTATGTGGGGGGGGCACTTTTTAATGAAATCCTCATCTGGTCATGTTTCTCTGTTTGTCACAGCAACTTGGCCATGTGGTGATATCACTGAGCACAAACTAAGCCAAATGAGAAGTGAGGATCAGGCAAGGGTTCAAAGGGATTCATCATAAAAAGTGAATGTTGGATGTTAGTATCATAAGATCATCCCATTCCGTGACTGGCTGACATTGCCATATGTGGAAGAAAGAGATGCAATGATGACAAGGTAAATATGGCACTGAATTAGCAGCTAACAGGGAAAACAGTGACAGGGGGATTAAATAAACGTAAACATCCCCACAATTGCAAGTATTTATTTGTTTGTTTTTTTCCAGGAAACTATTTCATTCCCCCAAAACTGAAATGGGAGAACGTTTAATATGCCCTTAATTGAATGTTGCAATCGTAATATGGCACTTAGCATGGGTATAGTGTTTCCCGAGTGTACAATGTGCTTAACATATATTATGTTGATGGAATCTTTACAATAGCTCTGTACAGTGAGCAAGGATTATTATCCCTGTATTGCGCCTGCGGAGCTGAGGCTGCGAGGCAATGACTTGACCATGGCCACCTACTGAGATCACGACAAAGGCAAGATGCAAACCAGCTCAGCCTCTTAGCTATTATGTTACATCACTTTTCTGTCAATGGTACTTGACAGTGGACCATATTGTCACTGCAGTCCTTTTACTCTTTTAAAAATATGGGGGGGGGGGAAGCTCTACATAATTGGTTTTCTGTGAGGTAAGGAAAATTCTATTTATGAAAACATTTCTCTTAGAATGTCCTGACCACTTAAGGGACCTCCACGAGATCCTAGTTAATGCAATAAAACTATAAAAGCAGGAAAACACTAAATAAAAAAAGATTGATAAAAGGCAGCAAATAAAACCCTCATAGCAAGAGAGAGAAGTATTGTAATTGTTGAGGTCAACAGCATGGTAGTAAGTTTGACCTGGCTTCTGAAGGCCAGCAAGTCAAACGAGTCTCCCAGTGCAAAGAATTCCAAAGCCTGGGCACCACTACCAAAAAGATCCTGAGACCCACTTATACCCCACAATAACTGTTCACTTCGGCCTTTTCACAACAGTTCTTATCAAACGGAAAATGAAAGCAAAAGCATATGAATTTGCCATCATCTGATGGCATATATATGGTTCTCAAACTTTTTAACAACAGGACCCACTCTATCGGGACCCACCTAGCTTTACAAGACTTAAAAAAAAGGTGATATAGAAATAAATAAATATATGCATGTACAAGTAAAGAGCTCAGCTGCTTGCAGGGTAATTAGCAGCTATCTTGCAAACTGCAGGAGCTCAGCTCTTTGAAGGGCAATTAGTAGCTATCTAATTTTTGAATAGCCTCAGGGCTTGTGACAATTACTTATCTGATCTTTCCATCACCTGAGACCCACCAGAAATCAAGTCATGACCCACCAAGTGGGTCCCGATCCATAGTTTGAGAAACACTGGCATATATGGTTCAATGGTTTATCATATAGGAAAGGAATACATTTGTACGCTGCAAATATTACCCATGAATCTTCCACGGTAACAGTGCTTAATACAATAGGTTCCACAAATGCTGAGAAAAAAAATCCCATGTCAGATTCTTTTTTTCATTCCTTGAACCTCAGAATGCATAGCATAGTTCAGGAATGTTGAAGGAAAAATCAATTTCTTCCATCATACCTTTCTGTATAAGCTATTCACAAGGTTATGCTCCAAACTTCCATCTGTTTATTTTTATTTTTTACATTTTCAAGTAACAGTGTTAAGCAGAGGGGGCTAGTAAAAGAGTGATTGAAGTGTGTAAATGGATCTAGAATTGAAAGAAATGTTAATATGTTACCATGATAACTTGCCAAGGGAATTCATCATCTTATAAGCGGAAGCTTTCTGGGTGGAAGGCGTCTTGTTTGCTCCAGCAGACGGGAAAGCATGTCAGTAAAACACGGAGCAAGTTGAAATGCACCTGAAAGTCTGTTTAAAACAGGAATATATGCTAACAATTACTCTTTACGGATTATTCACACATAACTGAGCATAAGGGAAGCAGCAACAAAGCCATCGCTTTATACGCATTTTACGCAGTTTTTTTTATTTCATGATTCTGTACCATTCAAGCACAGGATTTGTTATGACACGCAGGGCGCAAGCCTGTGTAACCTTGCATCGATGTAACAGTAGATGCACCGGTGTAAGTGTAAATGTAAGTGCACTTACACCGGTGCATCTGCTGTTACACCAGTGCATCTACTGTTACACCGGTGCAAGGTTACACCGCAGAATCTTCAATTAGCTGCAACAAACATGAACAGTGCATTTCTATAGCAGTCAGGCGTAACTCGGGTCTAGTGAACATCACACATTCAGGTTCATCACTTGATGACTTTATTATCAAACAGTGACTTGCATAGGTGGATGAGCCGTCAGGGGCCAGGGCCAGGGCCTGGTGCCCTTCAGGGGCTAGCGCCTGGTGCACTGGGCACCAAGGCACCACCCCTAACAACGCCTCTGCTGGGCGTCAGGGATGAAATGTGCATATTACCTGTTGTGCCCTCTTAAGTGCGTGCTTTTCAAAATGTGTCAGTTCACACATTCGGGGGGGGCATGTCATCAAGTGTTTGGAAATCAAGTCAAAGTTGTGAATGTGTGTATCAGACCTGGATCAGGGCTATTGTTGGGCTTATAGATAAATAAAATATTAACAGCCCAATCCTATCCTTCCCCCCCACTGTTGCAGCCAGTGGGGGAGGGTAGAACGGGTAGCTTTGGAAGGGAAAGGGGATTTAAATCCTCTTTCCTTTCCAAAGCCTCCCATGCTGTCCTCCCATACTGGCTGCACCAGTGGGGGGGGGGAAGGATAGGGTTGGGCTGTAAGTATACAATTGCAAATTGGGGGTAAATGAAGGTCCTTTTCTTTGTGTTCCTAAAATCTTATATAGAATAAGGCAGTTCTGAGACCTAACATGCAAACTTAAGCCTAGAAACCCTATTGCATTCCTGTGACGTTGCCTAGGTTCTTTTCTGGGACATTTTGGGAAGCAATGACATGCAGTGTGGTCATTTTAACATTACTTTCTGAAACATCCTCATATTTTACATTTTCAATAACATGACAAAAGCTATGGTGTTCTTCCTGTGGGCGAATAATTTATTTAGATCCCACCATCTTGCTCAAGCATTCAAGACAGCTAAGAACAATTAAAAGCACAATATCAATTATAATGATCAATTAAAAATAATCAAACATGGAGCAGATAGTCAAATGAAAAGTAGCAAATAACTACTCATCAAGCTAGGTTAAATGCCAGTGATGGGGACTCAACTCGCCCATGAGTCCAACTTTTCAGTAGGCTTACCAGATCTCCAACCAGGACAGAGTGCTAGACCTTTAGGAGAAGGAATGTGGGCAGGTGTAGCTTGTTAAACCTTAGAGCACAATCCTAGGCATGTCTACACAGAAGCAAGCCCCATTGTGTCATCTGCAGATTTAGCCATCTGCGGATTTGACTCAATGTGGAAGGCTAACCTCAGAATTAGGAGTCCCACTGGGGATGGGGGTGGCACCACAGTACCTTATTTTTCAGCTATGTTGGCCCGCCGCCCGCTTCTCGACTCCCGTACACCTTCTAACTCATCCAAACGGCTGTAAAGAGTTTTAAAAAGCGATCAAAAGTGCCTTCTGGTTTTACGTTGAGCTACCCATACCCTGCTTTGCCTGAGTGCTATTGAGGCTCCCCTTGTGGCTTGTTCCAGTACTTCCCCAGCATGAGGGCTTGTCGAGAGAACAAGGTTACCTTTTGGGTTACAGAATTAAATTGTTTTGGGGGTTAAATGTGCTTAAAACATGGGAACTTGGCACTGAGAGGATTGCAGGGGATGCTTTGCTCCTTCTCATCACCAGGAGGCTTTGCAGAGTTTATTAGGACAATTGGAGCCAACAGTAAAAGAAAAAAAAGGGGGGGGAATGGCATTGTCTCTTTAAAAGCTATCCAGGTTGCTTTGTAGTGTGTGGCTCAAGGCACCAGAGTAGGCAATAGCAAGTACTCTGGGAAAAAAAATGATGATGCTTATGTCGGATTGGAGAGCAATCAAATTTGACCCTTAAGAGCACCCTTAGGGTGCTCGCTTCGGCAGCACATACTGTATACTAAAATACAGAGAAGATTAGCAAGAGCACCATTAGGACACTCAAGGCAAGGCTTGCAAAACAATGCCACAGTCTTGAAACCTTCTCATTTCTCCCCTTCTCCCCACAAAAACCCACTGCTCTGAGCCAGAAGCATCATTGGGGTTGGGGCGGGCGTGGGGCGTGGGCCCCAGGGCGGGGTTTGGATGTGCCGGCGGAAGGGTGTACTTGCCTTTGGGATGCGTCTCCTCTGCCTGGCTTGCCTGGGTGTTGGGCCCTCCTGCCCGCCCTGGAGCACATTTGGCTCCAAAATAGTAAGTAAAATGGCGGGGGGGCATGTTTGGAGCCGCGCCAGGCACGCGCGTGAGGCTGACACCACGCCCGGGTCATGTGGGGGCGTCGTGTCAGTGCCCCCCCCCCCAGAATCACCACTGTCCTGAGCTTCTCCTAAACACTTGCAGAGTCTCAGCTACCTTGGCCAGTGGCTTCTGCATTGCCTCATGTCCACGTCAATACAGGAGATGTAGACTTGGCTGCAAAGCCCTTTCCATGCTCTCTTCCCCTCCAAACCATTGGCAACCCATTGGTAGGGTGGTCTAGCCTTTTATTGCTTGGTTTGTCTCATTTCTTTTCCCTTAACTCCTCCTAAAATCTGTGTGCCAACTTCTGCTTATCTCTGTGCTAATTCTGTTCTTTCACTGATAAGGGGTGAAGAACTCAAGAGTTCTTCCTCCAGGCTCCTTTTATATAAACCTTTTAACTGCTATAGGAAGACGGCCTCAGAACATGCATGTCCGTGGCCTTTGTCTGCAAACAACTGAAACTCAGTGTAATCCTCTGAGGGATTGGTGTATCGATTAAGAGTGTTAGACGGCAGGGAGCAATCTTCTGACAGTGGATAATTTTGAGTAAATTAATTACGTGTATGGTGGCAGTCTTTGTGACCTGCTTCCATACGACAGAGAGCCCGGCAGCAGCAGCATCTCAGTTTGACTTTCCCTTTTCACATAATTGACAGCCGAATCCTAACTACAACCCACCCCCTCCCGGCTTATGCAACTGTGCCAACGGAGTACATGCTGTATCCTGGGGGGGGGGGGGGAGTCTCAGAGGCCTCCTTGAGGGAAGGAAAATTTCATTCCCCTACCCTGGTGCAAGCCTCTGCTGCCCCAATGGGTCTCCTTGGATCTGTGCCAGAACTGAGAAGAGTAAGGGGAAGGAAAGGGGGAAAGCTTCCTTGTTGGCCTGTACACACAGCTGCCAGCCATGTGCATTGGAGGCCTCATGCTGTTGCAGCAGCACTTCTGCTGGTGAAATGCACTTTCCACCAGCAGTTCTAGCGGTTAGGATTGAGCCTATAGCCTTGTTCCCCCTATTTGTCTTTCATGCACCCCAAACCCTCTTTTTCTTCTTCAGTCCTGCTGCCCAGAGTAATCTCCCCATTTTCATAGAACATTAATGTCCCTCCATTCATGTCCTATTTCCCCTCCTTTTAGGCTTTTTCCTAGCAACTGAGCTTACTTTTTATTTCCCTCTCTCTAACTGTATCAGTATTCCCACAGTAAATACTACTGTGTTGCACCTATGTCTTTATTGATCTGGTCCTTATTAAAGGTCAAGTTCCACTTTTACAAGGGTTCTGCCACCATGTTCCTCCAGCCCACCATGGTTTGGAAGATTTTGTTTTACTCACTAGTCCATCATGTTGCTCCTTTTTTGCGCAGTCCCTTTAAACAAAATAAGAAGTACAGGGCATGTTGGGATCTCTTTGTTTAAAGGGACCGTGTGAGGAAAGAGCAAGTGGAGGAATTTGGGGGCTGGACTGTCACCTTCTGTGCATTTTGGTGGACATGCATGAAGGCAGTTCAGGGGTGGTGTTGGTGGGGGTGCCATATTGAGCGGTAGATAGCTCTGTGCAGGGATGTGTATCAAGTCTCTGACTCCAGGGGTGTGGATCAAGTCTCGAGTCAAGTTCCAAGTCTCTGGGTCCAAGTCTCGAGTCAAATCCTGTCTTTGCACCCAAGTCCCAAGTCTTTGCTTGCAAGTTGTGAGTTCCTATCTATTTAATGGCGAAAACAGGTTTAACCCTGAATAAAATTTGACTTGTCATAAAAGGCTCCAAATCTCGAGTTGAGTCTTTCAAGTCTTTTACAATCGTCAAGTCAAGTCCAAGTCAAGTCACTGACGTGACTTTGGTCTGACTCGAGTCTGAGTCAATAGACTCAAGTCTACATCACTGGCTCTGGGCCCTCCCTGGTTATGGCTAATCATCGTTCATTTCCAAATGTATAGCGTTTCACCCAAGGACACGTGCATTGAGGGCAGAGGAGAAGAATGGTGGTACAATACAAGTTCAGCCTGATCCTATGCATGTTAATTCAGAAATAAAGCTTATCCCAAGGAACAGTGTATAGGATTGCAGGCTTAGTCATAACATGAAAGGGCAGTGTGCTACAGAATGAAAAGAATAAATGCTTAATTCAGGAGCTTATAAAACCTAAAGTAAAACGTCCTGAAACCTTAGTACATATTAATGAAAAGGAGATAAAACTGTGAAGAATTATACAATAAAAATATCTAGAATTCAGAAATAATTAAAGTTTCTGAAAATAAATTATGAACAGAAAAAACCACACTTAATATGGAGTGTTGCCAATGACCTAAGTTTCCAAAATGGGCACAGTCTCTCTCAACTCTATCTTGGTTCCTTTGCTGACAGTCTTGAGAGTCAGCCAGGACTTTGTGCGGGGGGACGGGGGGGACGGACACAGACACACATTGCTCCTTCTAATCAAGGCCAGGCTAAATAAGGCTGAACAAGGTCATTTAACAGAATGAAAAGCTGGAACACTGCAGGGCATTTGTGTATGTCACGTTCCTCTAAGCCTAGGTCTCGAAAACGGGCTCCCCACCTTGATATAATCTCTTTTGCAAGCACACGTCTTCCTGAATAATAAATTAAGCTTAATAATTGCCCAGCAGCGACCAGGCCACCTGGACAGTTTGTTCAGACTCATCCCCCAGGATCTCTCCCCCACCAACAACCTAAGCATGGGTGCTACCCACATCCTGCCATACCTGTTGTCCTTTCAGGAACCTCTCCAACTGGAGTCTAGTTAAGCCTTTGTGCTCTTCTGGAGGACACCCCTTAACTCAATCAAGCACAGGAAACACCTGGAGACGTTGCAATCACTCACCCAGGAATGCCTTTGCATTCATTATCCAAAGTCCTATAACTACCCCTGCTCTGGGAGCAGAATTCTGGCATTTCCTTCCTCACGCTGTCTGTTGTGGTAGTCTCTTCCTTCACTAGAGGCTTCCACTCTGTCCATTTTCTTGAGGTTTTCCCCATTTGGAGAACCTCCTGCTTTAGTCGCCATCCTCACCTCCAGAGGAGCTGCTTTCTTTGCCCACCAAGAGGCACCTTTTTGGCTGAATTGTTCTATTTTTCCCAAGATCCGAAGCCATGTATCCTGGTCTTACTTAGCAGAAGCACATTATATCCTTCTTCCAAGGAGCTCAGGGTTGTGCACATAGTTCATTCCCTCCTTTTGTCCTTACAGCAACCTTGTGAAGTAGCTAAGGCTTGAGATATGGTGACTGGCCCATGGTCACCCAGGAAGCTTCATGGCTGAGCAGAGATTTGGACCTCGGTCAAAGTCCATTTCCAGGACCACTACACCATCCTGGCTCTCTCCTTCTCCTTCTTACCCGTTGGGTCTTCTCTGGTGGAGGAAACCTTTCTATCTTTTCGGCCATAGATGTTTTTCAGATGTAGATAATTATGGTATACTGTACTAAAGCCCAATCATAACCAACTTTCCAGCCCAGATGCAGCCATGCCAGCGGGGTTCACACTTCATTCTGTCGTGAAGTGGCAGTCACTGAGGCCTCCTCAAGGTAAGGGACTGTTTGTTCCCTTATCGCAGTGCTGCATTGTAGTTGTATCAGCACTGGACAGTTGGTTAGAATTGGGCTGTAAACCAACATATCTTGAAATGTGGTCTGTTACTGCTATTCCTGCACCTTCACTAAATGGTCCATATAATACTCCAAAGAAATGGATAGTCCCAAAAGGAACTTGCGGGGAAAACAGAAATTTGGTGACTTCTGAGTTCTGTACTTCAAACAGCTGAACCATGAGCAAATTTTGCAGGCTGATGAAAACAGTGGAAAAAAAGTGAGGAGAAACTAATACGCCAGACCTAATGCCTGAGTCTTGCAAATGAAATTCTGCCTAGTATTGAGAAAGTGCACCAGGCCTTGAAATGTGATAAAAACACTAGTCTGACAGTTTTGTGCCAGATGTGTGGGGGTGAGTCTTGAATAATGAAAGTGATGGAATGGCAGGGGCGGGGGAAGAATGTGGCTGAGAAACAGGTGATCATGTGAAATTAGATAGGCATCATGTGGTTTAAAGCTTTTGTTTGTTCAATTTTCCAGTCAAAAGCAGCAACTGGCCACCATACGTTTTTGCTGTGACTGATACTCAAATATCACATCTGCTAGGATTCCAAAGGTACTGAAAAGGAAATACCTTCATTTATTTTTTTTAATGAATATATGTTACTCTGCTGATCAATGCATAGTTAAACTGAGGTATAACTAGTAGTGTAGCCAGGCGATCGGGAGCCCAAAGCGGCTTGGCGATTGGGCGCCCAGGTGATGTCATGACATCATGAAATCACTTCTGGGTCCTGTGCAGTTGATCGGCTGGCCGAAAGACTAAGGAGGTGGCGGGGCCGCCGCGCACCTCTTAGTGTTTTTGGTGGCTTTGCTCGAGCAAAGCTGCCAAAAACACTAAGAGCTGTGTGTGGCAGTTGCCCCTTGTCTTTCAGCCAGCCGACCAACTGGCTGAAAGACTAGGGCCAGCTGCCGCCGTGTGCACCTCTTAGTGTTTTTGGCAGCTTCTGTCCAATTGGAACGAAGCCGGTGAAAACACCAAGAGGAGTGGATCCAAGGGAGAAGGCAGGGTGTGAAGTGGCTGGCACGAGCAGCTCCTTGAGAAGTGGAACCTGGGGCGGACCACACCAGCCACCTTGCGGTAGCTACACCACGGAGTATAACTCTAGATACTGAAACGAAACAAAATAGAATACAGTACATAAAAAAATTGGCCTGGAGTCTCCAGAAAATCAGCATCACTTCCAGGTGGCTACTGAAAACAAACCTGAAGATTTTAACAAGTCAATGTTGCATCATGTTGAGGTGGGAATCTCTAGGAATGACATCTGTCAGAGTTGGCAACCCTAATATGTATACCTTAGCCTTCCCCTGTCGTAATTCTAAATGTAGGAATGTTTGGTGCCATGTCTAGCTATGTCACGAGCTGCATTTGCAGAACTGGGACAGAAGGACAAGTGTTGGTAGAGTTAGGACTAATTAGTAGGTACTGCCAGATCGGGCACACTCTGAAACCTGAGCTGAGAAGGCAGGGCCAGGTGATCTCACATAGTTGCATTGGCTTCTCTTTAGTAAGAATTTCACCAATTAAAATTTCCAGCAAAAGTTGTCTGCTGGCTCTTCTATTGCTTGCTACTCTCCTCAGCATTAGTTTTTGAGCAGGAGGTGGCAGAGGCGTTGCTACAGGGGGAGTCAGTACTGTAAATTTTGCACTGTTCTACTCTGCGTTACGAGGTGCCCCCGCCACCTCGCCATCGGAGCCATTCAGAGCGGTGAAGGCAATGCGCAGGAGACTCTCATTAAGGCAAGGCACAGGAGACCTGCACAGGAGACAACGAAGGAGTGTTGCCTTCACCGCTCTGAATGGCTCCGACGGCGAGGGGGCAGGGCCACCTCATAACGTGGAGTAGAATGGTGCAGAACGTACAGTACCCCCCCCCCCGTAGCGACGCCTCTGAGAGGTGGCCACTATGATAAGCTCTCAGTCTTGAGGCAGTGGCAGACAGAATGGAGCTTGGCTATCGGATGCTGTCTGGTTGCTATTGCATCATGCTTTGAGCTTCCCAGATGGGGTGAGATACCATTTAAAACAAACACACATTCATCCATGAGTGATATCAAGCACCTCTTCCTCACCTTCTTGTGTGGTTTATTTTGTAGTCAGATGAATTCACAAGAAATTCGCCCCAGAAAAGAGAAGCTCTGCTAAGCCTCTCTCTTCTAGCAAGCAATCTCTTCTTTTGCCTAATTCGTGTTTAAATTGCTGAAGTGTTTTTTTTTCCTTTGCGAAGATGCAACTTTCTTTATAAATAATTTGGATTCAGCTGTCTTTTTGCTTAAGCAAGTTTCTTTCACACCTTAAATGATGTGTGCTTTGTGAAATATGAGAAAACATGTGTCCAGTTACAATCAGATTAATGGCAGCTTTGCTTATGTTATTTTCCCCAGTTTTAAAAAGAAAAAATGCAGTACAAATGGGAATTTAAAAAAAGTAACATCACTCACAACCCAATCCAACATAAATTCCCACATGGCGTTGCAGCGGCATTGGTGCCGGCTATGCTGCATCCCGCTGGGGATTTTTGGCTGCTAGAATTCTCCTCAGGGTAAGGGAACATTTGTCACCTTACCCCTGGGTAAGCCCCAGCAGCCTCAACAGATCAACTCAAGACCTATGCCAACGCTATCCTTTAGATGTGCCTCGTTCACCAGCATTGTCTTCATTGCAGATAGCACAGTCTGAATCTCAACCTTGCAACTATGCCAGATATGAGCATACTTTTTTTCTTTTTTAATCCATTTCTAGAGAGAGATTCCTAGAAAAGTGCTAGTCAGACTCAGAAATGAGGCCTCTTTCAAAATCCCATCACAGTGCCAATCAGATGTGAGTCGGAGCGTGGCTGGGGAAGCTTTTCCACTTCTTCCCAACTTCTTACAGCAGCCTTGCTGCTGATCAGCTGTTTATCATGATTTGTACCCAATTTTATTTTTGCAATAAACCATCATTACAACTTACATCATCATCACCATCATCATCGTCATCATCCAGTATTTATATACTGCCTTTTCTTTGGTCATCAGATTTTTCCTCTGACTTTAATTCAATGACGGTTTACACAGGCAGGCTTTCTAAACCCCGAGGGGTTTTTACAATACATTATGTTCTAATCTTGCATAGAATCCTTCATACTTGGTGGTTTCCTTCACAGTTCAGTGTCTCTCCAATATGTGTGTGGATATATGAGCAAGTGGACAGGGGAGCAGACTACTGGCCCCACCTCTTTCCTCCATGCATTCAACTGTATACTTTCCCAAGTACTGTTTTTTTTTTCCCAACTATATTTTCAAACTACAGAGTTTCCAACTACTGTACATGGAAAGAGTCCCCATTCAAACCTCTGGCTGTATGCCTAAAGGTCAAGGTCAACAGGCTGAAGTATTTTAATCCAGATATGTTCCATGATGAACAAGTCTAGTAAAAACAAAAACCAATAATTCCTGCCGACAAATCTTGCAGCAAATACCGATATATTTAAGCCGGATGAGTGAGGAGGATCCTTTCTTGTTTGTTTGTTTTTCTGTAAGTACTGGCAGCAAGTCAGTCTGTTCTATAAGCTTTAGCGAATCAAAGCAGCTGCTGATCAAAAAGAAGTTTAATAAAATTGGGCAACTTTGAGCAAAATAATAAAGTGAATGCATAACATGTTTTAGTGTAGACAGTTTTAAATATTTAATAGGCAAACTGAAGTTGAAAAGAAGACATCATCAGGTCATTATTTCTTCTTTGTGTGCATGTGCTTTTTGGGATGTGTGAGTTTATTTTCTCAAGCTTCTGAAGTACAAAAATACTCTGGCAGCACACAGGCTTTCCGTGCTTGCTAGGCCTTTAGAATAGCAGAATGCAACAAGTTGAGGATAATCAACTATGGACTGGCCCAAAGGTGCTTAGCATGAGTTGAATAGCACTGCTGATCATGCAAGGGTCCCGGATGCACCCTGGGACAAGGCTGGGAGGGGGGAAGCAGAGGCGTTTCTATGGTAGGGATGGTACTGTAAGTTGCGCCCCGTTCTAGTCCCCATTTACAACCAGGAACGAGGAGGCCCCGTCCCGTCACCATCGGAGCCATTCCGTGCGGTGAAGGCAATGGGCAGGAGACTCCCTGCCCGTTGCCTTTACTGCATGGAATAGCTCTGACGGCGAGGGGGCGGGGCCTCCTCGTTCCTGGTAGTAAATGGGGACTAGGACAGGGCGCAACTTACAGTACCGCCCGTACCGTAGAAACGCCTCAGGGGTAAGGGCCTTCACGTGACCCGGAAGTGGGTCGCTAAGGCTGCAGAAGCCCTGTTTGACGCTTGGAAATGCAGTGTTTTTGGCTTTTTAAAGGTAAAACAGTGATTTGGGGGCTTTTTTTCTTTAAACAGGGTTTTTTTAGCAGACCCCGGTATACACAGATATTCACTATCTATGGAGGTGGGGGTCTGAAACGAATCCCTGCGGATAGCGAGGTCGGACTGAACCTTCAAAAATAGAGAAGGAGGCTGTTTTCTGGTTGATAACCATTGGCCCAGGATCACACTCTCTCTCTCACCTAAACAAACATTGACAAACCATAAAGAAAACATGTGCACATTAAAGTTGTGAAAGTACAGAGGAAAAACACTGCAACTGTACACATAATTGTATATATATTCAGATTTGTGTTCATGGAGCTTCAAAGGAATTCATAGGAGGTACATAGAAGATGATGGAATGGGACACATGGACCAGACAGCCTCCAAGTGCATTTTTAAGAAACTAGATTGATAACAAGAGTCACAACATGCAACGAAAAATAAACATAACCGTTCAGCCATTATTCTTGAATTTCAACTCTTTGATCACAGAGTGAACTCTTTTTTCTTCTCAAAGTAAATTACAACACATCACTCTTGCAGGTTATTCCTTCCTACTTATCTACATTCTTGTTGTTTTTTCCACAATTAAGGGCATTTACTATCAAGGGCTTTTTCTATTCTACCATGTCTTCATAGCATGACACATCAAACTGATGAGTCCATCAGTTACGCACGTGGTCATTGTCTGTTACAACCACGTTTGGGCTTTGCAGCTTGTTTGAAATTGTAAGGCAGCAGAACACTATGTTCTGGTGCTGAACAGTAGTGTGAAGTCATTTTCTTGCACTGGTATTATACACATGTGCTAGACCTCTCCTCAACCAGTACACATGTTTAATTTATTTTCATATTTGTATGTCATTGTTTGCCTTGTGAAGTCAGAGCAGCTAGCAATGTAATTTATACAGCAAAACCATACCAATAAAAATCATAAAATCGACAGAATAAAGCCTAGCAGAGACAGTATAAAACCGGCTACTGAGCCAATAGAAAACCGGTGATCTATATTGGAGAGAGAGCCCCAACTCAGTCTGTCCAAAAGGCTCAGTGGAACGATGAGTTTTGCGTGCGCGTTTGAAGGCTGGGAATGGGAGACATGGAGCAGTATGCATTTCTCGGGGAGGGAGTTCATTTCATGGCCTGGGGGTTGTCACTAGAATCTCCTGCCCACAATATTGCTGGCTGAATGTCTACTGGTGTCATCTCATGGAGCACAGTTGCCCCCAAACATCTTAATACAAAAATCATTGAAAACCCTTTTTAGTTTGGCAAGGTCTTCTGTATGATGTAATAATGGTGGTGGTGATGTTTTTATGGCCACTACATTTGGAGTGTTTGCTTTGAATTTGCATTGCATTGTGTTTTCATTGCATTTTAATTGTTGGCCACCTTGATTTTTGGGGAAGATAGTATAAAAGTATAGTACATGACTACATTGAAAAGAAAAGAAAAAAGTGGATAAGTTGATATGAAAGCCTATCTTGTAGCAACCGCAACTACCGAAATAGATGGTCCTACACATTTTATTAGCACACTGAGGATCCCCAAAGCTGTGCAATTTCAAGGTTCTGAACTTCGATGATCCAATTCTTTGTCCTAACTCTGGCTCCCTCCCTCTCGTTTTCTGGCAAAGCAACTGTGTAAAAAGCACTCTGAAATCAAATCATTGTGTCTGGAAGTTCTAATAGGCAGATAAGAGGTAAGGGCTCTCTGGCTTTTCTCAACTTAAAGTCAGCCTATTGGACTTGACCTTCAACGTGAAACTCGATGGATGGGCATAGGTGACATCTACAGCTCCACCTGAAAAGGTCAGGGAAGCTGCTAGCAGGCTTTTCCTGCTGAGGCACCTGTGGGAGGCAGCTGAATATATTCATTTTGTCAAGAGTCAAATGCATTTATGGCATGAGGGACTTCATGGCAAGAGAGGGGGTGTTTTGAAATCTGTAATATGTCACTTCTGAGTCTGTTGTAAAAGCGGGGGCAGTGTGAGTTTCCTTATGGGAACTGGAATCTCAGAGAAACGTGCTCTGCTATGCAGACTAGGGCGTTGAGAAGCTTTTTGCAGGTTTGCAACTGTGATGGATTTCAGAACACATTACTGCCAATGAGTACCATTTCCCAACATATTTTTTTCTTTAGCGAGACCTGAAAAAGTCAAAACTTTTTCAGACTATTATTTTGGATTTCATGTGTCATATTTCACTCCCAGTTTCAGGTAGGTACCATCATGTCATTTTGATGGAGAAAGAGGATGTGCGTTCTCCCCCCTACCCGAACTGAAGCAGTGATATAACTAGTCTATAAGGAAAGAGGTGTGTGTGTGTGTGTGTGTGTGTGTGTGTGTGTGTGTGTGTGTGTTTCCCCACAGTTCCAGTGCTGCATGGAATATGGAAATCATCCTGTCCATTTCCAATGAATTATGATATCCTAATACAGATTTTTGAAAAAGGTAAAAGTACACACACACACACACACTCATACACACACACACACACACACACACACACACACACACACACACACACACACACACACACACACGAGTATATCACTCACTTTACAAGGTTTTTTTTTAACAAGGTCTTCTTGTGCCAGGTGCAGGGGAGTGGCAGCAGGAAACAGGTTATCTTGTTGGCTGTGTGCTCCCTGAGGCATCTGGTGGGGCCACTGTGAGATACAGGAAGCTGGACTAGATGGGCCTTTGGCCTGATCCAGCAGGGCTCTTCTTATGTTCTTATGTGAGTAGCCACGACTGCGTTTTCCAGCGTGAGCTGGTCCCTCCCTCCTGTCCTTGCTCCAAATGGAACCTTTCTGGAAGCGAGGAGGGGCAGTGCAACTGAGGGGGTGGCGCCATAAGGTGAGACGTCACCCAGCCCCAATCAGCGGGGGGGGGCAGTGATGCCACTAGATATGTGGAATGGTGAAGTATCTTGTAGCCCCCCCCCCTGTAAACTATTTCCCAGAAGGATCCTAGTGACAAACACAGCTTCCATTCATTCCCTTTCTGTGTTGTTATGCATGCTGCCTTCCTTGACCCCTGAAATGATGACACAAAACAACTTTTGTGAATCAAAGCATTTGATTACAAGACTGATCTGCAGCGTAACTATTTGGCTCTGATATTGAACTATTTGGATGAGTCTAACCCTACCTGTAACTCAGTTCTATCTCTATGTGCTAGGGCAACTACAAATATCAGAAATCTTTAAGCTGTCTTCAGGCGTTCCCTCTTCCATAGAGATGGCATGAGTGAGGGGCTTTGCAAGAACATACATGCTAATCCTACACCTTGCCAATGATAAGCATTAGCACTGCTCCTCTGTCCCCACATTTCAGTGTTTGTTGATAGAGGGTGTGGCTAGCAAATAGCTCTTCAGTGAGGGTGGGGCGAAGCAATTAAGGAGCACTTCACATATATTTGTTTCTACATTGCACAAACATCTAAAGAGGGCTTCAGCCAATTGCAAAAATGATCAAATCATTCTTTTATGACTATGAGAGGGATCGGCAAATATTAACTTTTTTTGTTGCATTTCCATTGCTAAATAGATTTTGGTTTTGCCCTGTAGTAACAAAAAATAGAAAAGGATAGATGCTGTATAATTCAAAATGCCATCTGCGTGCTCCCAAAGTTTGCACTGTTCATATCTACACCGTTTTGTTAAGAGCCCACCAAGAAAACAAGGAGAGATCAAATTCCTTTCACAACCAAATCAGTGAACCCAAACAGATTCATCTTCAGTCCATTTCACTGGCAAAAAGCCCTTGGATTTCAGTGGGGCAGAATCATTTTAAACTGAGAGACCAAAGAGCACTCCAATTATATTGGCACTTCTGCTCTTTCTGCAAAGAAGAAGTGAGCACATTAATCAGAATAACAGCCAGGTTTTGAGTACTGAAAAAAAAATTGGTCTGTCTTTGCTTCAGTTTTAAATAACCTTTAAGGTCCTGCCATTAGTTCTCAACTCTGGAAGCCAAACGCTCACACTTTCACATAGCTTTCGTCAGTGGAACATATGGTCAGGAATAATAAAGTTAATAATAATTGGGAAACAAGTGTGTGCCCAGAAGGTTTCTCAACCATTAGCAAACAAAACTTTTAGCACTCGACACGCTGTTTGGACTGTTTGCCAGCTGTTAGTGATACATCTTGCTCTTGTTCTATCTACCATCCATCCAACTATCAAAAAAAGGTATTGCTGGAACAAGCTGTGCAGTCAAAGTGCCACATCTATTTAAAAAAAAAAAAACCCTAGTTTTAATCATTCCCTGTTGGGCCTCTCAGAGCTGAAAGCAAAAATTTGCATTCTATTTGCAATAACTTTTTGAAAGTGCAGCACTTAAGGTGACTGTATTCCCACACAAATAGCAGCTCTTCTGCATAGGATGGGGTATGCGTAGATGCCTGCTTTTCAGACAAGGCATGGGTGCAAGGATATGAGGCACACCAATGAAGGATTAAGGCAGGCTGCAGTCATGACCACTAAGCTCGGCCCCTCCTCTCAAATCATCCAATAGTATTGAGAGTTTTCTTCCTAGCAGGGCAAAAATGATCCCGCCACCAAGGACAGGGCAGGAGTGGCATCCTAGTCCCTTCACCATTGTGGTAGTTTTACAAAGTCATCTTAAGGCCTTGGTGATACCTCCTCGTAGCTAGGTAACTGTGTTCTGTACTCACTGGTGTTGCTAGAGGTGGAGCGGAACGGTAAGTCTTGCACAGCGGTAACCGATCCGTTTGTGACCCTAGTATTTGTTGGGTGGCATCCACGGTTTCTTCCTGGAGGAAGACTCCATGCTCTGGAATAAAGAATTCTTTTTCCAGTAGAAGACTCATTCCAGCAGGTGGGGAATCCATTGGATAGACTTTGTACTACTGTTGACTATAAAAGGATCAAACAAAAAATCAGATGTATGGCCTGCTTTGCTGGGGTGCAAGAGGTGTATCGGCCGCGCTGCCCACCATTGGCGATGGTTGTTCATATTGTTAAGTGGGTGGGTTGGTTGTCCCTTTGGCCTCGGGTCCGCATTTAAGGGCTTCAGAATTCCAGGCAGGGAGGGGATTAATGCACCCTGGCTCTTCCTCCACCATGCCTGCTGGCAGTTTGGCTTTCTTGAGCTGGAGGTTTCCACTACCTTCCCTTCTCCCACCATCTCACCTAGCCAGCCTCATCAATGTCCCTGAGGTGAGCTTTATAGTCCCCAGGAACATGGGAGTTCCCCCCCCCATGTACTCCTCTGTCATTGGTGGGTCAGGGTTCCCCTCTTCTTCCTTCCAGGAGGAGTCAACCCCTGATTCCCTGGTGGGAGTAGCCTCTTCCCCTCCTCCCTCCCTCCAGGTTAGCACCTGTGTCCTTCTGCTGCTTTGGGCAGTGTCTCTGTTGGAGCCTGCTAGCTGCCTACTCTGACCTCCAACACAGGTGCTGAGGACTGAGGCTCCAAGATGCGGCATGTCCCTGGCTTCTTCTGGCCTCGCAAGAGTGCTCTCTGGTGGGTGGAGAGCTTGCACAGGCTCTCTCCGACCGAAAGGGAGATGCTGCAAATTGTATCCCTAAATGGTTCTGTACATAACTGCACACTGGGAAGCTTTGCACAGAGCCCAGAGCTTCTGCTTCCAACTCCAGCAACTCCCAGTACAGTAGTCCTCTTTCTTCCAGGATGCAATATTATGCAAAGCTGTGTTGCACCAAGAAGTGGGTGAAAAAGGAGACAAGGTCGACTTGGGCATGACAGAACTGTGAACTTGATAAACCACAGATAATAATCATAGCCTTTGGTTTGGATAGAGTCACCCATTTTTACAAGCCGTTGAATGAAGCTGTGCACCTTTGAACTGAATGCATAATGAAAGCAGAAGTAGAAAACAACATTTCTTCCACAAAACATTTCTTCCACGAATTTCTTCCACGAAATATTTATTCCACAATTTCCTTGCATATTTAAACTCTGCCATTTTCCCATGATTCCCTTTCTGAGTGCAAGCATTCAGCTAACTAACTTGCCTCCAATTCTGTTCAGCAAAGAGGTTTGCTGTGACACTGCAGCCAGCCATCACTGGAAATTATTATCCTGGCATCTACACCCAGTGGTGAGGAAGAAGGAAAGGGAAGGGGAAAGCTGCTCTTTGCATTCATTCCGCTTGCACGTAGCTGTTCTTGATTTGTGAATGATTTTCAGAGTGTATTTCAGGCTGCAGGTTCCTGCTGAAGCAATCTGTTAATGTGACTTGGAAAAAAAGGCTAATCTATGCCACTCAGCACTTTTCATCTCTCTGCATGCAGGTCTATCGGCCTTTTCTATTTATTATTTTTTCACATTTCTATTTACAAACTTCTTCTCTTTTAATACAAAGGTAGATATTTTTGCAGTAATACAAAGGCTGGTGATTTGTCATTGGCTGAAGGAATCTATATATTACTGGGCCACAGTCTGCGCTGTGTAATTTAATCTCCATTCCAATTCAATGCTACAACTTGGAAATGCACCAAAAGTGCACAGTAAATCACAATGAACTTCTCAACAATTACTTTTAGCCTTTCTTTACCCTGACAACATTTAATTATTATTTTTTCCCTAGTTGTATTCCTTCCAGGAAAACAAAAACTGATGGTTTGGGAAAGTGTAAAATGGCATGTGTTCGGCTAATTTCAAATAATACTCAAAAAATGCAAATTTGCAAATGGGAAAAACGATACATAAAAAATCATAGTACGGGGAGAGCTTTGCTTTCTGTAGTGTTTACTGCATCCAGTTCTCACTAATGAGGATAAACCTGTGAAGGTGGGCCACACACTTCACATGAAGGGGAGGGTCACATGATTTGATGCTTTTCCATACACAGATTCCTGGAGCGTAGAAAAAGAGATGACAAGGAGACACATTATTCCTCCTTCTGTTTTCTCCCTGGTATCAATATCTAGATTGTAAGCTCCTCAAGGCAGGAAACTGATCTTTTTTTTATTCGGTGTATAGCACCATACACGCTAATGGCACTCTATAAATAACAGCCTAGCTTACTTCCCGACATGCTCATCATTGTCTATTTGTAGGAATAAAGAAGAATGCAGTGTGAAGTGGTACAGCCCAAACAAAAGTGTATTGGCCTTCCATATTGTGAGCTGTGACTGGGGTTAGTATTTTTAGTATGCATGGCAAAGTTAAAAGGTAAAGTTTCCCGTCGCTCTTCCATGGTCATATGGCCGGTATGACTCAACGCCGAGGCGCATGGAACGCTGTTACCTTCCCACCGCAGTGATTAATCTACTTGCAATTTCTTACTTTCAAACTGCTAGGTTGGCAGGAGCTAGGCTGAAGACAGTAGCTTTCACCGTCACGCGGCACTCGAGTCTTGAACTGCTATCCTGCCTACCTTCCAGTCTGCAGTTCAGCATCTTAACCACCAAGCCACCGCGGCTCCTATGACAAAGTCACCTTGCCCCTTTTATGCTTATATTTTTGCCCTTTTGCTGGTAAGATTTGATTAAGATATCTGAGCATTAGATCTGGTTTGTTTGACAGCTACTCACCACCACCATCTCTTCTAAATGTTCAAAACGATATGTTCTCTCTCTTGTGAACCTTCGCTGTGAGACAGCACAGTTTCTAATTTACAACAACACTACTTTCCTGAAGAACTACATTCCCTGTGATGTTTTTCCCCTTTTCATTCAATCTCAGAGCCTCAATATCTTGGTGTGGGGCGTGCAAAAAGATATATTTTGCAACCAAAGCACCTGTCTAAGGTTTGTGAGCTTAGAAGTCAGCCACCACTGAAGTAGAAAGGCACACTGCAACTTCTGTGGTGTCAGATGTCGCCAGGAGACATGGGTCAAGGTATTTAACCTTGCTGCCTAGTGGATCAACATGGTGATAGTAAAGACTGACAACTGGATATAATTTTAGCTTGATGAACACTCATCTGTCTCCCACCTTACTAAGGAAATGATTGAAAATGCTTACAATATTGTCAAGCTAAAAAGAATGAAAATACCGTGCAGGTGTCGTACATAAAAGGCACTGGGAACGACAGTCATCCCAGCACTCTAATTCAAACCAAAGCACTCTCCCACTCATTTCAGCAGAAAAAGGAGAAAATCTGACAGTGACTCAGAATGGAGTAGGAGGGTTGCTTAAATGGAGCTGAAAGCTGAAGGAACACTTTCAAAAGGGACGCTGAAAGGAAGATTTCAAGTTGATTTCTTGAATATCTTTCTGATAACATGTATTGCTGATTTTTGTTTGTTTGTTTTGGTAACCTGGTTCCAGGATGGCAGCCTTAGGTCAGAAGGAGATGGGTGGGGCCATTTAAGAAGATGGCTTCACATCACATATCTTAATTTTGAGTCATTTGGAAACATCAGTTGATTTATCAAGGTGTAAACTCCACCGTAATCCTAAGCACAACTACATTAAATAGAAGCATATTCATTGCTTGCCTGTCTTTTCCTTATCTCTCTTGTTTCCCTTGCATCTATTTTTAGACTGTAAGCCCCTATGTGTTTTTTTAAAATGTAGTTTTCACAGCATATATGATGAACATCTAGATCCAGAGAGTCATGTGCGTAGATACAGGGTTTGTTATTTATTTGGAAATTGTGTGTGTGTGCGTGCGTGCGTGTGTGTGCGTGTGCGTGTGCGTGTGCATGTATATACAAATATTCAAACAAACAAACAACGGGCCAACTCCTGACCACTTTTCCAGTGCTGATGCAGCCGTGCCAACAGGGTGTCCACTGCATGTTGTGTGTGTGTGTGTGTGTGTGTGGGTGTGTGTTAGTCTACGAGGCCTCCTCCAGGTAAGGGAACAAATGCGATGCATTGCGACTGCATCAGCACTGGAAAGTTGGATAGAATTGGGTCCCAAAACTACTAATGCCCCAAAGTCAAAGAAAATGATATACAGGTGGGCCCCCATATCCACTGATTCGCTATCCATGGTTTCAGTTATCCACAGATTGTGGGGACCCCTCCAGGCTTTTACTTTTTTTCCCAGTAAGCTTAGTTTCTTCCTTAAACAAACAGGAGAAGCAGCCTCTGGCTGCTTATTGCAGGCAAGTAGAACGAGACTAAGTCCTAGAGAGGCTCTGCAAGGTTAACAGAAACCTTGCAGAGCCTCTCTAGGACTTAGTCTCGTTCTACCTGCCTGTAATGGAGACTGCTTCTCTGTTTGTTTTAAGGAAGAAACAAAGCTTGCTGCAAGAAAAATAAGAGCTGGGGGGGGCACGCATGCCTGCCTGCAGGGGAGGTAGGGTGGGGGGCCCCTCAGGAAACCATGGAGGGGGTGTTCGCTCTTATCCATGGTTTCAAGTATCCACGGAGGGGCCTGGAACATATCCCCAGCGGATACAGGGGTCCACCTGTACTTGTGGATAAAGTGGGAAAATCTGAGCTAGACAGTTTTACTCTTAGTTTGGTTCAAGCTCTCCCTTCCGATTCTAACATTCTACAATGCTATGAACACGTGGGAGAAAACTGAACATTGTGGGCCACCGTACATGAAAGGTCATGTTGTCAAGCAGAAGTCGCCCAATACCGTATTGTGGAAGCTGCCTTCCAGGAACCACTGCAAAATGATGCCTCCAAGTTGGATCCCATCCAGGTGATCCAGGAGGTTTCAAAAACTGCAGAGATTGGAGACCACTGATGCTGCTTGTTTAGAAAACATTTCCCTTTTATTTCAATGGAAATCATTGCACATTATGTATGTATATCCAGGTATACAGTACAATGATTTGCCTGTGCAGATCTCTCCATGAAAGAGTAATGTTTGTGGACAGGAAAACATCATGTACATGCTGGATCCAGCACAATTTTAAACAATCATTAACTCTGAACAATACAGTCCAAAGACTCCAGGAGCAATTCAAAACCTATTAATAGTTTGGATGCCCCGTATTTTTAATTAATATTCTGTTTCCCATCCTGAGCAATGGCGTACAGTGGGATGCAGGCTATATACATACATATATCTCCAATACTGAATAGCTGACAACAGTGCCAGGAATATTTCAGGGAGTGGAGGGAGAGGAATATTTTGAAAATCAACTTGCACAGTATCCAAATTGTAGCTGGCAAGAGAACTAAGTTGTCAACAGCTGTTGCTGGGAATTGGTTGCCTTCTGCTGAGAGAAGAGTCGTCTTGGGTTATCTATTGTATCTGCCACAACTGGAGCAGCAAAAGTAAAATAAAAATATGCCATTATGTTTCACGTCATAGAAGATGGTATCCCAAGTGAGCGAAGGCTGCAGGCATAAAGGAATCTCTTGCCTGAAATGAAATATCTACCCATAACCCTAAAGCAGTGGCTTGTTATTATATTCTCAAATTGTTAGTTCTGTTCCGTTCCCCCTCCCCCTTTCAGAGCGGGAAATTAAATTGAAAACTTGCGGCATGACCTTATGCCTGTTAACTCCGAAGCAACCTTTGCTGTATTCAATGAAGCTTACTCCCGGGTAAGTGTATACAAGTTTGCAATCTTATTTATTCATTTTTTCCTATTTTCATTTTTAAAATGACTGTCATTATTTATACTGTACTTATTGTTTAGTGCCTTCTTATATGTCTGTAACAATGCCCATTTTACAGAAATTTAGAATCACATATGAGGGCCCCTATAGTTATGCATGCCAACAAGCCCAGATAGCAGGAGACTGTGAGTATCGTTAGATTGGGGGAGGGGAAGGAACATCTGCTGTTGTGACCCAATAAATGTAGTGCTCTGAGTGCCTCTGTTTCAGATCTGAAGCCCTATTTATAGTCATCAGAAATACAACTACATTTTATTATTATTTTTTGTACACTTCTAAGACTATGACATGTGCAAAAATGTGTTGTCCATTTCTTTCAAGTATTTGGAAATGGCAAACAGCAATGGATTGGCTTCCAAGAACTACAAAGAGACATATGCCAAATTTTACACATGTGTATCCTTCACACTTGATAACATGTGCTTACATTTTATGGTAGGGTATCCATAAAACGAGAGACGTATTTTGTACTCTTATAAAATGTGAAGCCCTCCGAGTGCCATGGTGCTTTGGTTAGAGCAGCGGCATCGCTCTCTCTTCTGTGGCCCGGGGCAGTGACTCATGGTGTCATCCACCAAGAACGCAGACACGTAAGTAATTGGTGGTGATATGATGATGTCACAATGTCACCACCAATTACTTTTGGGTTATGACCCCCTGCCTCAGTCATTTTTTTCGCTGCGTTCTGCTCTCGGAGTGCAGCAAAAAAGAGGCTGGTCTGAGCTCGGCTGAGCAGAAGCCACTAGAAGAAACGCTTAGAGCTGGTGGCAGCGACTTCATGATCTCACTACTGCCTCTGTTCCTTCTCCTTTGGAGGCTCAACAAAGGAGGAGGAAGGGGGCGGCAGGCAGATTATGAAGCCGCCAGGACCACATCAGCCACTATCTTGGCTGGGCCTCACGTGGTACCTCCCCACATGACACTCCAGCATGGTACTTGAGGAAGCCCGCCCCCCACTTGCTATGCCACTGGGTTAGAGGTAACTTTAAGCTCCCCTTGTCCCTTCTTTCTCCCTTCTTTCTCCCCCATATGTTACCCTTAAGGAACACCTCAGTGTGTCAATAGGAAAGAGGGTTCCCTGAGACACTTTAAAATCAGCACCATTGCAGAAAAACAGTGTGGACAAGCAGACAAGTCATGTTGCACATGCTGTGTCATCTGTGTCTGGATTCCCTCAAGAACGGTAAGTCTTAGCCAGCCCCACCTTTGGAAATTGGCATGCACCAGCCAACTGATAGCCATGCCTACCGAACCAGGTATTTTTGCCCTAACTGGGTTGGTAAGGATGTCCAGGTGGTTGTAAAACATCTAATAGAATAGAACAATGACATACTGTAATCAAACTTAGGTTTCTTAAGGTCAAGCCCAAGGATGTTTCTGTGTGTTCCAGCTTGGCTTCCTCAGATAACGCACCTGCATGTGGCCAAGTTTTCACCTGTCTCCTTGGGGATCAGAGAGGTGTAATGGATACTGGAGTTACTACAGTTTTGAGAACAGTAGGATTTAGACACATTGGGGGATTATTTTGCTTTTTTTTAATAAGCTCTTTCTATGTTTTAACTCTTTACCTCCCTGCAGTTGATTGAACTCAGTCAGTTCCTTCCCCCAGTCCTACTTGACCCTTGGCTACATGCTACTGGATTGGTTTTTGCTTTTGTTACTCTTTACGTAACTGGGACAGAAGATTTCAATAATGGTCTCTCTTTGCCTGGCTCTGTCTCATGATGGCAGCAGAGACTTACCAGTTTTTTAATCTGGCATGGGGTAGATCTGGGAAAAGGCAGGAGGCACCAGTACCCTCCTCGATCACCACACTTGTCGAAGTAACTTAAAAGTGAATCACATCTTATGCATAAAAGTATCGGCTCAAGCAGGAAGCAGCGATTGCTAGCCTGATGTATTTAAAATGCATGTATCATGAAATGCAGTGGGTCTAAAGCCAAGGACAACTTTAATCAATTTCTTTTCTACTCTCTGATTTCTAAGACAGTGGTGCAAGGAAAGCTTCCACAGCCACAAGCACTTGACAGCTTTGCAGTACTTGATGCACCGATGAACTTAAAAAGATAATAAATAAATACAATATTCATGCAAAGTCACCTGTCAACGCGATATCAAAAGCGAAACTTACTCAGACATATCTTTCTAGCAAAACAGGTTGTGCTGATATTTATCACGCAGTGCTGAAGGGGGAAAATTAGAAAAGTTTTTAGTTCCAGGCTGCCAAGAGTTTTGAGAAAGTCATGCCCATTATTGTATGGGATGGTTGTAGAATTGGTACGAAATGAGAAGCCAAATAGACTGGGCTGTAACCTGTAAGCAGGTCAAAGAGCGTTAAAAAATGAAGGCCTGACTAATGTGTGAATTGTGCCAGCTTGATATGGCACTGGGCAAAGCCCTGCACTGGGTCCCCAATGGCACCACCTATTGCCCCCCTTATGGCACAGTGGGCACTATCTCTGACACTGGTATTTGGGGTTCAGGGGCCAGCCAGGCTAGTTTCTGACCTGACCGAGTCCTGCTTGTGACCCACTGAGCTGAAAGCAGCCATGAGCCACATACAGCCACTGGCGTCACTACAGGGGGGGGGGGGGGCGGAGCTCTAAGTGCTGCTGAAATCAGAGCCTCCTTTACACAGACGAACAAAGCAGCCCCGCCCCCTCACCCTCAGAGACTTTCAGGGAAGCGAAAGCAGTTGCTTTGTTCGTCTGTGTAAAGGAGGCTCTGATTTCAGCAGCACTTAGAGCTCCGCCCCCCCTGTAGTGACGCCAGTGCATACAGCAGCCCCCCAGGCCAGAACCAATACTCAGTTTCTTTTCCTATAAAAACAGAGGAAGTTGTTCAGCATCCGTCAGGTCAAAAACAGGCAGCAGACAAGTTTGTGGTGGCTCACATGTTGTGCAGACCCAATCAGGGATATCACCGAAGAACAAAAGAGCTATAAATGTGAAATAGTTGTTGGGCAGAAAAGGGAGCATCTTCATGATCAGATCAGGGTTTTTCTGACAGAGGGTTAGAATTAAGCAAATTCCAGACACCTATGGGAAACAACATAGTAGTTTATATTCATAAAAGTTAGGAAGTCCAATGTTGTCTTTTACCTTCTTGAAGAAAAAAAGGGGATGTGGATCAAGTCTCTGACTCCAAGTCTTGAGTCAAGTCCAAAATCTCTGGGTCCAAGTCTCAAGTCAAGTCCCAAATCTCTGGGTCCAAGTCTCAAGTCAAGTCCCAAGTCTTTGCCCCCAAGTCCCGAGTTCCGAGTGCCTATCTATTTGTGAGTCGCGAGTCCCTATTTATTTAATGGGGAAAACAGGTTTAAACCTGAATACAATTTGACTTGTAAAAGGCTCCAAGTCTCGAATTGAGTCTTTCAAGTCTTTTACAATTGCCGAGTCCAGGTTCGAGTCAAGTCATTGATGTGACTTGAGTCCAACTCAAGTCTGAATCAATAGATTCAAGTTTACATCATTGAAAATAAGTGTGCTTGGTTTTGTCCTATGAAATATGCATAAGAGGACACAGATCTACCTGATGTTACTGGGAGAGAGAGAGAGAGAGAGGGAAAGGGAGAGGGAGGAGGATGAGGAATAAGTTGTAAAGGCCATCTAATTTGTCTCCTTTTAAAATGCTTTGCAGACTGCTCTATATAAATATCTGTTGTTTTCATTATTCCTTGGCTTTATTGGAGTATGATTGTGGCCAATGTTCTAGGAAGGGGTTCCCAGCACACTAGGACAATGAAAGTGTACATCTGAGATAGCAAATTCCCATCTCCAGAGAGAAAATTTCTGGGAACAGGTATTTCATCAAGTGCTCATTGATGACAATTATTTGTTATTTACCATTCAAAAACAATGCAGTTAGAGCTCTCTCCGTATGAAACTTTAATGAGCAGCATGTTTGTTTGGAAGTGTCATAAAACTTTCATCAAAGTTCGGAATATTCCCCCTGCAAACAGCTCTATCATTGACAAGAAGATCAGAAATTCACAGTTCAGATCAAACAGTGAGAAGGGGAAGAGAAATGTCGTCTGTTATAATTATTAGGATACAATAATTATACCTTTACAAGCTCAGAAAACTTTGAACAAGTCATTTGTGCTGCTGCTGTTGTTTTATTTTTGTTTTGTTTTTGTTTTTTCACTTGCAAAGCATGTAAATAAAATTGTCAGGGGGTTTTTTAATGAAAAGGGTAGCACTATAAAAATAATGCCAAGTTCGGAAAGGATTTGTTTATGGTACCTCAAATTGTTCTTCATAGTTCAAGTAGGCGAATCTTAGCAGCCTTTCAGCCACTGCCATTTGGTCCTGTACCCCCACGGATCTGATCCTCCATTGATGAGAATGATGTGACTAATGGATCCACCTGTGTTAGTGGAAGGAGTGTAATTTAAGGGGTTTTACCTTAAAACCCTTCAGCTTCTTTGTTTGGCATGGCCTGTAGACCCACCCAGTTTGGAAAAGCTAAGAGAGGCCAGTCAGCTGCAGATAGGATGGGCATTTTAGGTTTCCTTCAAGACTGGCAATGGAAATTGATTTTCCCCCCTACCTACTATATCCTGTCTGACTAGTGTTTGTAAATTGGCTCTCTGTTACATAGGTCACCACTGCCAGGTAGGGTGCAGCATCGGGGAAGAAAGGAAGATTAATAGTGCAATGGAAATCACCTTGATGTTCCCAAAGGGTCAAGGCATGCTTCACAGAACCAACACTTGGGGTGTCTAGCCTCAGGGGAAGGAAAAACAGCACATTAGCCACATAAAGACATAGTATTTGAGTCCTCCTGGACTCAAATAGCCACATTGAATTGAGAACTTACTGGCCCTGGGAGGATGAAGCTGTTAGCCTCCCATCATACCTTTAATGCATGCCAGCAAGGAAAAGCAGAGAGCAAGGAAAAGCAGAGACCTGGAAGAGGCTTCCGGAGTGCGATTTCAGCCTGTTTAAGCAAGAACACAGTGGTTTGCTTCTAAAAGTTTTTTAAAAACACATTTTACGGTACTGTTTTGTTTCATTTTACAATAGACCTCGCAGATCCAGAATCCGCGGTGAGTCAAATCCATGGATCCCAGATCTGCAAAAAGAAAGGGTCCACTGTATACTTGTAAAGTCAACAGTGAGTTAACGGATCCCGACACTGGCGTCGCTGGAGGTGGGGCGGAAAGCTAAGTTCTGCAGCTTTCCGCCCCACCGTTACTCTCCGGTACGAGGCGCCCCGCCCCCTCGTCATAGGAGCCCGTCAGCGGAGAGAAAGCAATGCGCTCCTATGACGAAGGGGCGGGGCGCCTCGTACCGGAGACTAATGGTGGGGCGGAAAGCTGCAGAACGTAGCTTTCCGCCCCACCTCCAGCGACGCCAGTGTTGGGATCCGTTAACTACACATTTGGGTCTATAAAAGTAGGAACTGCATGCTTCATTTTAGGAATCTGAGCCTATCCATCTTTTTTTGTTCTTGCCTTGAAATAGAAAAATATTTCCAGTATTATCAGGGAAGAAATCAGTTTAATAACAAAATGTTTATTCATTAATTAAAAAGGACTCAGTGATTGATGTGAAAAATTGCAAAAAATTATTTGTAGATGATTACCTGGCAATCTGGAGAAAAAGCTCATCAAATAACAAAAAACACATTTTCTAATAAGCAAAAGTTCCAACGTGAAAAAGTATGTTGCGTCAGTTCCATTTGCATCAGCATCCAGTGCAGAGTTGAGAAGGCTTTGTGCAAAAGTGCTGGCCTATCTCATGAAGCTGACTGAGGTGATTGCCTCAGGCAGCAGATGAGCAGGAGGTTCCCCACTTTGTCCACCTTTCACTTTTGTCCACTTTGTCCACCTTTCACTATCCTCCATTCCCTGTATTTGTCCACTTTGTCCACCTTTCACTATCCTCCACTCCCTGTATTAGAAAAGGAAGAGGAAGATGTCTCAGAAGGGGACGTGTGGAGGGAGAGGAGTCTGATGGATTCCAGTGTCTCCAACGTTCTAGCCCACGACTTTTCTCTCCTCTATACTTTCTTGTTTGCTCCATGGTGTTCCAATCCAGGAAGTAGGAGGAGCAAAGGCTGGTGCAACATTGGTGAGGGAGGACAGCCTTGGGCACATTGCCTCAGGCACCAGGAAGTCTTCAGTTGGTCTAGGGTACTTGGATAATACAGTTATCCAATGTATATGGCCACGTACATGGTCTGGGATTAATGCATTTTTTGTACAGTCTGGAGGATTTCCTGCTTCATCTCTGTCAATTTCTTGATTCAACTTTGTGCAACATATCAAAAAGGGGGTGTTTATATTTTTTTTCTCCACTTGGTTGACCCTGGCAGAAGTTTGAATTCACAGAACAGCTGTAGCATGTTTATAAGCCCATTACTTCACTTTAATGCTAAAATCAACAGATATATTTTCAGGAATGTATAATGTTAATCATCTTGATGTTAGTTACAGTTGATAAGCTCAAAATGTGCAGTTGCTAAGGTGAACCATTTTTTTTTAAAGGTATTGCGGTAGTGCATTGTGCAATTCATGTGCTTCCCGATAAATATATTGCAGTGCAGAGATATAGTGTTGAAAATCAAGCAAGAGAACAATAGTACCAACAAAACAAATATTTATGTATTTATAGTTGCGTTGTGCCCTCTTCAAAAATCTCCTATGTAACCTTAAATCAATCAGACAACACCAGCTCAACCTAAAAACCACCACCTGCTGAACAGCGCAATGCTGCCTAATTATACATGGCCGACCTAAAGGGCCGACTTCTGTAGCCTATGGCCCATTGCAACCTGCCCCGGTGCCGCCTGGGCTCTACACGGATGTTCATCCCCTTCCCCCAGTGTAAGCTACACGGGCTGCAATGGGCGTCCTCGGATGTATGCCAGCTCTGAAGCTGGCGTACATCCAGGGTGGGGGTTGTAAGGCCGGCACGGGCTGGGAAAGGGCTCAGGATCAGATGTAAAGGTTAACAAGGTTCAGGAAACTGAGGCCTATGACAGAATGCGGGATTTATTCAGAAGCAATAAATAAGTACATCTGTTCCAGACATTTTACCAAGGCTTTTCAAATCCTCTATTGTGTTCATTAGACCATCCCGTGCAGACAATTGTGTGGTCTTGGATAAAGTACAGGTACCCTGGAACATTCTGACCCTTTCAACATTGAATGAGAGCTTCTCCCTCATTATTGCTATCCTGTGATCCCTAGGATAATTATGTTACCTCTACTCCTAAATAAATCTTTTACTTGCTCTCTTCCCTAGATTTGCTAAGATGCCTTTGTATGCAGGCTGAAAGGATGATCTGGTGTTTATGTGAGGTCAAATGAACCCTAATTTCTCGCTGTGCCCCTGGTGCAACACGGAATATGCAATGCATCACCATGAAAATGGTTTTAGAAAAGTCTTTGTTGGGTAAAAGATGTGAAAAAAGCTATTTTTTTTTCTGGTTTCCAACAATCTCTAGCCTGCTGGTTTCTGAACAATATTCACAGAATGCATTCTGAAAACGCTATGAGAAACTAAAAACCCAGTGTAAGAGTTAATGATCTGAATCTTTCTCATTACAAAAGGGCACCTGGCAGGGGTGTCCTCTTTCCACTATTATTTCCGATGATGACTGAATTACTAGCAGTAATTATTAGAGGTGAACCAGATATCAAAGGTTTTGTGATTGATTTCCATAGCAAATACAATTTCATTATATGCCATCAATGCCGAACTATAATGCATTTATTCCAACACTGCCAGATGTTGCTTCTTCTGACCTCTCTTTACCCCTCTCTGTCACAGCTTCTCTGCTGTCACCCTTCCTCTTTCTATCAACCATTATCATTGCCATACATCACTCCCATGCTTACCTCCCAAACAGTATTACTGCCCGGTTTTTTGTTTTCCTACTCCTCTCCGCCTCTTAACTGAGCTCCTCTTCTAATTCCAATTTACCCTACCTCCATGGTTTCCTGGACATCTCACTCACCTTCATCACCATTAGCATACACTGATTTAAAACAGCGTTAGGAGTGGACAGGACTCAGTGGGTCATCTGTTTTAACCCCTGACCTAAAGTCGTTACTTTACATCTAAAATATTTCTGATAGATTCCCAGCGGACCCAGCCAACCTCTTATTGAACTTGAAGAATCTCCCCTCATGTTTTATTACACGATGAACCACTTCTGCACTTAGGAATCCCTTCCTAACCTTGACTATTATTATGCATATGTTACATTTCTATATTATCCTTGCTCTACGTTATTCAGGTCAGTATGCAAGGTTCTCACCTCCGCCCATTTTATTCTCATAACCACCCTGTGAGGTGGGTGACTGACCCAAGGTCACCCAGTGAACTTCATGATGGAGTGGTAATTTGAACCTGGGTCTCTTTGCTCCTTGCCAACCACTACACTACACTGTCTATCAAACTGTTTACCATATTTTTCACTCCATAAGACACACACACACACACCCAAAATAAGCTGGAAATGTCTGTGTGTCTCATGAAGCAAATATTGTAAAAAAAAAAATTGGCTATTCCAGGCAACGTCAGCATATAATACATTTGTGGTGGGTGGGGTAGAGAATGTGGACTGAAAAGGCACAGGGCTGAAGGCAAAGGGGACTGTGGCAGGCCAGAGCGCTGAGCCTTCGCGCCCAAAGACAATCCTCCGGCACGATCGATGGCGACAACCTGCTACAGGTCCGCTCTTCCACCTCAGCTCAGCAGTCTGACACTTCTCCTCCTCCCCCTTCGCAACCGTGTGGCCAGACCTTCCCGACTTTGCCGCAAGATCGAAAATGCGGCAGGATGTCCTACTAAGGTGAAGAGGTAGCGTCCCTTAGCCATGCCTAGGGCAGCAGCTTTGCACGCTTCATCCCTGCCTTTCCTAGGGCATGGGGAGTTAGCGGAACTGAGGAGGGAGAAGGGGTCTAGGACAGCGGACGAGACACATGCACAAGGCAGATAACCCCGCCCTCTCCAGGCCCGGGGTGGCCTATGGCCACCCTCCCTCACTGCCTGGTCTGTCCTCCCCCTGACCTTGGCCCGTCTGGTGTAGGCCTTACCTGCTCCGGTGGGCATGGGGACGGCGGGGATGCAGGGTAAGGGCCGCTGGCCTCTGCGCTGACGGTCCTTACTCGCCAGGTGCTGTAAACACACTTGATGGCCCGTTTACGACACCCTGCACCTGGGGAGCATACACTCCCCCGGCACAACCTTACTCAGGATTGCACCGTTATTCATTGTTTCTTGTCCTACCCTCGTTGGAGAGAATGAACAATTCTTCCTGTTCTATCTTTTGTACTTTTGATCCTTTTGTACTTTTATTGGATTTCTTCCATCTTTCTGCTCTATTATTGGAAGTTATATGGCCTTCAGACAATGGCAGAAGTTATTTCTTGAGTAGCAAAGGAAACCTTCTCTATATCTTTCCTAACCTCAGTCTTCCTTGTTTTTTTATTTGTTTCTTTGTTTGTTTAAAGTAAAGTATTTTCTATTGCCTTTCCACGACTCAAGGTAGCTTTGCAAAAATGCAATAAAACACCATAAACACATGATTGTGCATTGCACATAACACTATAAAATCGCAATTACACATTGCATATAAATAATGAACAGTTAAAACTCAACAAAACAAGGCATCTAGCAACCAGAAAGAAAATACACACAAAAGCTTAGTCATCAGCCTTCAAGATACATGGGTTATATGCGGCAGTTGCTTTCTGATGCCTGTTCAGCTGAACACAGAAGCCCTGTGATCTGCATTGGGTTCCAGTTACAAATCAAGGTGCTGCTTATGACTTACAAAGTCTAATATGACTTGGAAACAGGGTTCTACATGAACCTCTCACACACTGGGGCTCACCATCTGGGACTCTTCTCTGCATCCCATCACCCAAAGAGGCATGGTTTGTGGGGATGATGAGGGACAGAACATCTTAGGCTGCAGCCCCCGTTTATGGAACTCCTTCACCTGTGTGTCCTGGCTATCTCCTTATGCTGCCCCATTTGAAATAGGCAGTGAAAACATTTCCAATTGGCTAGATCTCTCCTAAAGTTGTGTTCTTTTTGGTTGTTTCTCTGCAGGATTTGTTTACCCGGTGCTTATCATTGATATTTTAATTGGATATTATTTTTCTCCTGTGGACTGTGACCTGTCTCGACAATTCTTTAAATGGGATAGAATAGTGGCCTATTCTAATTACTAATAACTAAAGAATATATCTCTTTTGGGAGATATATGGGAGTCAGGATGGTGTAGTGGTTTGGGAGTCGGACTTAGACCTGGAAGATCCAGGTTCAAATCCCCACTCAGCCACGAAGCTTCCTGGGTGACCTTGGGCCAGTCACTATCTCTCAACCCCACCTATCTCACAGGGTTGTTGTGAGAACAAAAAGGAGGGGAGGAAATATGTACACCACTCTGAGCTCCTTGGAGGAAGGGCGGTATAAAAATGTCAAAAATAAATAAAATAAAATTTCAAATTCTGGTACAGCCATGGAGCATTCGAACTCACTCCACTGGTCCGTTCACCCACCCTCCATCCCCACCTGCTATGGGGTAAAACTGAAATCTTGCTTGCTTCAAATTACACCACATCCAAGGAAAGGAAATAAAATCTGACATCAGCCCTGATAGTCGGTTCATGTGTTCAGGTTTTCAAGTGGATGCTACCATTACCCAGAGCAAAAGGTAACATTTGAGATTACCCGAGGAGTAATTTAAACCTACATTGGCCACAATGTTGAGCATTGCTATGTAGGCATGAATATTGCAATTTATAAGACGAGAAAGAAAATGGCTTAATAGGTCTTTTCCATTTCTATGGCTCAATGATAATTTCATGCATCATTCTGAAACATCAGCACTTACTGCTTGAAGTCAAGCCACAGCAATGTAAGAAAAATTACTTTTTTGAATCATTAAACTGTCAAGTTCATTCTTTGAAAGGAAAATTGTCTAACACATGATTACGGAGATCTTTCTTTCTTTTTAGTGTCAATCTGATAAAATAAGATCGTATTGTCCCAGGACTCGTGCAATAAATGACGGAAATGTAACAGAAGGGCTCCAGGACTGATTCACACATGACATTTTTGCTATGCAGCAATTTAAGGATGAGCGAATCAGCCCTTTTATTTCCACAGAGTGTTCTGCTATTGATGGGCCAACTCCCTTCAGTTCAATTCAGAGTTTGATTGTGGAAACTGAGCTTGTCTGCTTATTTGCAATATATGACAGCACAATCCTATGTGTTTCTACTCAGAAGTAAGCCACATTGAGTTCAATATGATTTACTCCCAGGTTAGCATGAATAGGATTGCAGCCTAAGTCACACAGAACTTGCACTGGGTCCTAACCTTCCTGAACTCCACCCCCCTTTCTTGGAGGAAAGAGCCTGCCACTGTCTGTTCTCCCATTTGAGCCTTCTCACCCTGATTCCAAGCCATAGCCTGTCAGTGGCAATCATCTTGCTTATCTACATCAAGCCCTGGAAGGGGGATTAAGAAGTTCTGGAATGCACTGCCCTCCCCAAGCTAAGCTGCCTTTGAGGATGGCTTTACAATCCTTGCCCAATGGGTTCCCAGTCGGCATCCCTGTGCCAGACAGTCTTTGGAGCTCAGTCCTGGACCTCCTCCACTTGGCCAACCCACTTACCTGGGAATGCACACCAATCCATACCCTTAATAAACCCTGGCCTGCACTATACCTGCCAGTTGTGACCAACATGGCTAAAACACCACATCCCATCAAACAGTCTGGAGTAGATAGGAAAAAAAAAATCTCAACCACAGGGCAATCAGGTGAAAAGCAAAAATGTCCTACTCAGCCCCCAAGAGCAACCAGCTAATCACAGATGATTATCCTGGCTAGGCACTGGGGCCAGCTTCTAGCCCAACACACACTGAGTGGCAAACCACACTGCAGCTCACACAGTTGCACAGTCCCCTTTCCATGTCTGCCCCTGACCTGGCCTAGCTTAATTCCTCTGCCTTCCCTGGTGTATGAGGGAAGGGGCAAAAATGCCCCCCTCACTTCCTGGCAGAATGGGAGCATTATGAAAAACCAGCTGTTTTCTGAAAATTCTCTGCCAGATTGCAATGTTGGCTCATAGGGCCATACGTGTGTATCTTAATATGCTAAAAAATATAGTTCCTAACATGATGCATAACTATGAAACATTGGGAAATTAAACTTTTGTGCTCCTGGTCTCCTAGATGCTAAGCATCAGAAATGACGGGCGCCCTCCTGGCGCCCGGGCACGTGGGGGCGGGGCCTGCTCGCATCACGTCGACGTGCCCCCCTGCCCGTTTTCCGCTCATTTTGGAGCCAAACAGGCTCCAGGGAGGGAGGGAGGGCCGAGGCAGCGCGGCGCTTTGCTTCACAACTATGGCCTAGCTTAGGCCGGAATAGCCAGAGAAGTTGGGTTGTATTGAGCTGCAATACTCCAATGCTGAACCCAGGCAATGGCACTCAGGGTTTTATTTTTAGCGCCTGGGTTTTATAGCTGGCAGGTGTAAACTCAGCTTTCTCTGAGGGATCATTTGGAATCACCTGGTGCTTTTGAATTTTCTATTCCTCAAGAAAATAGCTGGGAGATTACTCCCATGGGGAGCCCTATAGATCACAGGGTCCACCATACTGGGTGGTCTTTCTTTCCTAATTTCAAGGAGTGCAACTTAAAAAAATATCCTCCAAATGCCCAAGTGACTTCTAAAATGGAGCGCAAGCTACATGCAATGGTGGGGAAGGGTAATCTGACGGCCTGTGAGAGGTAAGTAAAAAAAAATTTTACCTACCCCTCCATAGGCCACCTGGCCGCCAATAGGCCTTCTTTTGAGGCTTACCACAGGAACCAAGAAGGTAAATCCAATGGTGGCGGAATGGGTAAGGGGCTCAACGGGACAGAGATCAGGGCAGGGAGGGCTGATTGAGGCTAGGAGGGGAGTATCGGCCACAGCGGCTTCACTAATATCCTATCCCCCTTCCCAGCCTCATTGTGCCTTCCCGAGTCGACTCAGACTTACGCCAGCTAAATTGCTGGTGCAGATCCAAGTAGACCAAACGGGGCAGGGAAGGCTTCCCCCCTGGGCAAAGAAACAAATGTTCCCATACCTGGAGGAGACCTCTAGGACTGCCCCCTCACAGGATGCAGCATGCACTCCGGTGGTGCATCTGCAATGGCGAGGGGGGGGGCTAGGTAGGATTGGGCTCTCTCTCTCTCTCTTTAAATATGAGTTTTTAAAACACCTGGTTGGATTTGTGGCAGTTACTACAGTTTGGGTGATGTGTTTAATGTCTGATTGGCCCAAGATTATGACTGCAAGATCCTGGCTTGCCTAAGGTTTGCCACCTAGATCATGTCAGGGTCACCAATGGAAGGCTTGTTGGTTTACCTTACAGCTCAATCTCTTTCCTGCTACACTACACAAACTCTCTCTTGAATCCATCAAATTGAAGCCGTCTTTCAATATGATGAAATGAGTTTGAAAGCTATTTTGGTTCTTGAAGGAAACTTAAAATGGTGTTGGAAACGAATCTTAAATGTAGAATTGACTTTTTTTTTTTAGCTTTGCACCAAAATAATCTCATTCAAGACTAAGGAGGGGTTTTCCCCCTCTTCTTCCCCATCCCCCTTCCCTCAATCCCAAGCCTTTCGAATTAGTAATATAATACTTTAGGTAGATCAATAGCAAAGGCCCCTAGCTGACATTGATTTTGCTCCAGTGGGATTTTTCACCTCATTCATCAAAAATCATTGTGCCCTATGCCATAATAGTCTTTTTTTCCCAAAGAACAGAGCAGCCAATACTTAAATTATTTTTAATGTGTTTTCTGTTAAAGTTATACTTCACCTATTTATTCTTAACTAAAATCTCTCTTCTTGAGTCATTTGATGTAGAGCTAAATTTATTTGCTTGCAATTGAACTGCCGCCCACATTTACAAGCAATCTCTTTTGTGCTTGCCTGTGAAAAATCACATTTTAACATTTTGCAACATAATCTATCCATATGATATTATTTCTTAGCTTGCTGGCCTTAGCCCAACAGCTAACCGCATTCACCCATGGCATCTGGTCAATAATTATTTGAATCCAGCACCATCTCTATTCAGAAATGTGACGACCATATATCAGATCATGAAAGGAAAGAGGGTCTGATCCATAAAATGTTTTAGGTGGGAGTCTTTCGTAACATATAAGCTATTTTAGAACTACTCAAACAAATGCAACTACTCAAACAAATGCAACAATCACATACAGTCTTCCACCATGGAAAGTTCATGCTTAGAGCAAGCATGATGTTGAATCATGTAGCTACATAGTAATTTATCAGCTGATAAATGAATGGTGGCAGTTAAGTTCCTTCTACAAATATATGAGCTGAACTAACCTTTCTTTCTCAAATCACTCTTAGCATGTCATAGAGTTGAGAAGTTATATACAAAAGCCAATGTCAGATGTCCCATCATAACAGGGAACAACATGAGCACCTTTCCACATGGACACCTATATGTGTGCAGTCTGGCAACATTTGTGGAATCATATCAACTTTTCTGGATCCTTCTGAGCCTTCCAGTTAACAGTCCAGGTGGATTCTGGGCCAGCCTATCGGCCTGGCCATATGTAGGCACAAAAATCCAGTGTGATGTGCAACACACACACACACACACACACACAAAACACTTGTGTGTGTGTGTGTGTGTGTGTGTGTGTGTGTGTGTGTGAGAGAGAGAGAGAGAGAGAGAGAGAGAGAGAGAGAGAGAGAGAGGAGTGCAGAAGCCTAGCATAGCTTTAGGATGTTTCAATGGGTCTCCTTGGACCTGTGTCAGCTCTTTAGCTGAGCAAATTCAAGGAGACAAAGGGGGAGTGTTTGCTCATTCCCACGCAGGATGCAACCCCTCCCACCTCTGACACTCCCTGGCCCTCCCCCTGTTCTGCCCTGATCCTCCAACCCCCCAACCAGAGGGGTAATTGCGCCCCCATGTGTTGGGGGCCACCGATGCAATGGCGCCCACGTGACGCGGGGGCGTGACGTCACCACGTGGCTGTGATCCCCCCCACCGTTTGGCTTCCATTTCCATTTCAGAGCCAAACGGCACCAGGGCGGGCTGCGAAGAAACGACCAGGAAAAGGTGAGCAACACGCGAAATTGCGCCCCTCCCCTGAAGCGGGCCAAACGACGCCACTGCCCCCAACCTGTTCTGCTCACCCGGTGGGCCTTCTTCTTGCCGCTGCCATGCGGGGGATCCTCCCTGCCATCTGCGGCAGCTCAGAGGCCCGTGGCTCCACATGCTTCCAGCAGACCTTTTGCAACACTGTAAGCATCTACCACCACTGGAACGCTAGTTCTAAAAAGATTATATATAGAGAGAGATTTTACACCTTTGTGAGAAACACTCCAAGCCCCCAACATAGATGATAAACTGTATCTACGAACTTCTCTGTGAAGTATTAGGTAAGCAAAATACAGTACCTAGTTCATGTCACCAAAGGCTGGATGGTTCATATTTATCATCATTAACTCCACCTGGCTTGTGAATCATCCTCCCAACATCAACGATATTTTGGAAGCTCAGCGGGAGAAATCAGCCAACCAAATGAAATGATCGTTCACAGCTGTCTCTCATTCAGGATTTCCTCAAGCAGTTAACAATTAGGATTACAATATTCTGGATCTTCCTGCTTTAGCACATTTTTTGGCATGTACCTCTTCCTGACACAGATTTCGGGTGATGGCAAAATTGCCAAAGCGATAGCTAATTTGTTTACCATAGTCTGGATTCCCATATCATGCTTTTCGCTGATCTATATGCTACTCAAGGAGTCAGGAGAAAAGCCACATGAAAGGAATTTCTTGGACAGCATTTAATACTATAACAATGGGCAAATCTCCACACTGAACACCACTTGCTTGGTGCTGTGCAGGTAGCACTCTTCCTATGGCAGTGCTGCAGTATGCATATATAGCACTTGTTGCGATCCTGGAGGAGGGACAGGCTCACATTGCCAAAGGAAGAGGAATGCACTGGTGCAAGGAATGCACTGGTGCAACTAGTCTGTTGCCTAAGCTTACCAGAGTCCCAGAATCGAGGCATGCTTTGGCCTAGAGAGGACCCAAGTGTGCACCGCGACAGCCCAATGGCAGTCACGTCGTTGACCGGAAGTTCCGGAAGCCGTAACCCCATTGGGCTGCTGCAGTGAACGCTTGGGAGCCGCTCGGGTCTTCTCTAGGCCGACTCACACCTCGATTCCAGGACTCTGGTAAGCCTACCAATAGTAGGCTTACCAGATCCATACCAGGACAGAGTGCTAGACCTTTGGGCAGGTGTAGCTTGTTAAACCCTTAGAGCACAATCCTAGGCATGTCTACTCAGAAGCAAGCCCCATTGAAGCTACATTCCTTCTCTTAAAGGTGTAGCACTCTGTCCTGGTATGGATCTGGTAAGCCTACAACTAGTCATGCCTTGCTTCTTGACCATGCTCCCCAGCCTGTCACATTTACAAGGAGGATTGTGGACATGGTGAATCACATCAGTGCAGAGGATGAGGCTAGCCAGTGCATTCCTGTTTCTGCCACTACAAATGGAAGTACAATTATATTTCATCACTGTCCCGCTGTAAGGTCATATACTTTTTGTGCGAACGACAGGTTATCCATAATCTATCTTTTAAAGGTAATGAATAGGTACTTTTATAGTTCTTTAGCAGTTACATTATGTACTATAATGTTAGTAGTGCACAGAAGGAAAAATAGGTTGCCAAAGGACAAAAAGAAAGCATTGTGGGAGGTTTTATTCACTCAAAAAAGAACCTTAAAAAGAGCTTAAGCTTTCTTTAATGTGACTAGATATAGTCAAAATTTTATCTTTAAAACGATTTTCAAAACTGTCTAAACAATTCTTGGCCCTGCTTCAGTATAATGGTGTTAACTTTCGTGTAAAAGGCAAATTCAAAACTGAATTCTGATATTATTCAGCTTGTTGTTCTTACACTCAAGTGTCTGTGCAGCATGTCTTACAGCGCAATCTGACCCAACTTTTTTGCCGTTGTAACCAGCGGCCCAGCAAGAATGGGAGGCCCCAGAACGGAAAAGGGATTCAAATCCCCTCCAAAAGAGGAATTCAAAGGGGATTTGAATCCCTTTTCCATTCTGGGGCCTCTCGTTCTCACTGGGCCACTGGTTACAACGGCAAAAAAGTTGGGTCGGATTGCGCTTTTACAGCTCATTCCAACCCAACTCCTCCGCAAGTCTGGCATAAGAGTGGCCTAAGTTCAGCATAAGTTCGACATAAGTTATGTCTGAGTTATGTCAGAGTTATGCCTGAGTTAGGCAGGCTGCAGTTTCTGTGGCCCAGCACCACCCCAGGATACAGGCAACACTTACCTCCCAGACAGGCAGGCTCTCCAGGCTCCGTGTCTGGCTCGGGCATGTGCAGGCCTCTGTCTGCATTTGTCAGCATCCATCCATGGCAGCTGCCATAGGGTCTGCTGCAGCCCAGTTGCAAAGGGGCCGGCCGCAGGCATGGGAGTTGCACCAGTCATGTGGTGGGCGCAGGGCAGGTGACAGGTGAGCGAGGTCCTCTTGCCAGCCGCCACAGGGCACCCTGTGCATCAGCCACCTGCTGCAGGGGAGAGTGGCCGTCCCCGCCCTCCTGCAGAAGGCGATGCCACAACCATGCCATGTTGAGGCTGCATGTGGGAGTCATGGGGGGGAGTGGGGGAGGGAAGGGTAGGAGGGGGTGGGAACGTCACACATAAGGGGGGTTGCATGCTGTCTGGAACTGCCTCTGACATGACTCGCCCGTGCGCTGCCTGAAGCCCTGGGCCTCCAGGGCCGGGGCTATGCCCACAAAGAAGGCATCCCAGAGTGCCTTCTGCTCTGTGCCCCGGCCAAGACCGAGAGATGCCTTGGGCTTGTCTGCTGCGAGTGGGAAGGGCTCACGCAGCTCATCACACCCCCAGATGGGGCGACGACGGCGCCTCACGGCAGGCGCTCCGGCGGGGTGGGGGGTGGCCAGCCTCCATCATCAGGGAGTGGGAGGGGAGGCAGACACACAGGCAGGCAGACATGGGGTGCTGGGGAGGGGCACGGGTGGGTCAGAGACAGACAGACAGACAACAAGGCTGGTGGGAAACAGATTCCGAGAGAGGGGTCTGCAGAAACAGATAGCGACACAGGGGGCGCTCCGCAGATGAAGGTGATGCATAGCCAGGCGCCTCTTATGCAGACGGACTTTGGGCGGAAGCGTCTGCATTACGGGCAGACCTTCGGCGGAAGTGCCTTCATTACGGGCAGACCTTCGGCGGAAGCGCCTTCATTACGGGTGGACGCCCTGGCTGTTTGCCTGCCTGAGAGGCCCCCCCAACTCCCCCCTCCCCTCAGTGCCATGGGGGTCTGGCAGCCCCCCTGCTGTGTTCTCCCAGGGAAGGCTGTGGCAGTCCCTGGATGGGACTCATGTAGGGGCTTCAGTGCTGGGGGCTGTCTTTGTGTGTGGGGCAATGCTTGTGAAAACACTGGGCACATATGTTTCACTGGGGCTCTGCCCGAGGGGCATCTTTATTGTTCTGGAACATTAGCAGAGATGGCCAAGCGAGGCTGCCAGGGGTAGTCACAGCAGCCAATCTGAAAGCAGCAGCAGCACACCTGCCCCATGGACCTGGAGATGCAGGCTCTTCCCCTGTGGAACCACAGCCTGCTCCATAGAAAGAGGAGGGGCAGCAAGTACGACAACCAGGGAGGTGGAGCAGCAGCAGCAGCAGCTGAGGAGGGTTGCAGGGCTGGCTCCCTGACCTCTGGCAGCCTTGAGGCAGACGACAGTGGGGCAACCAGACTGCAGGCCCAGGGGTGCTCCCAGGAAGGTAGGTGGTTGTGGACGTTACTGGGGAGACAAAAAACAAGGGGGAGTTATATGTCAGCTGGTGTGTGGAAGCAGTCGCCATTGAAGACAAGGCAGTGTGTCGGTTGCAAAAGCCTGCAGGGAGAGAAATAAAACACAGCTGAAAGATGTGACACACATAGCATGGTCTGAGCTGCTTACCTGGGTGTAAGGAGAGCATGATCCTGTAAGGGGAAAGGGTCAAAGAGAGAGACAACAACACAACTTGGGGGTCACAACCATGGCAAACCTAGCACTACTGACCTGTCAGTAGACCCTGTGGAGACAAGGGGGGGGGGGGAAACAGCTGATGTCTACATAAGGCTAACAGTTCCACACTTGTGGCAGTGTCTGCTCACATGACTACAGGCAGCAATCAGACACAACAGTGGTACAGAGGCATGTATCCTATATATCATAGCAGGCTAAGTAGGCAGTTATCAGGCAACACATTGGTAAAGAGGCATATCATAGCAGGCTAAGCAGGCAGTTATCAGGCAACACATTGGTAAAGAGGCATATCATAGCAGGCTAAGCAGGCAGTTATCAGGCAACACATTGGTAAAGAGGCATTTCAGAGAAGGCAATGCAGGCAGACATGAGAGGGCACATTGGTAAAGAGGCATGTCTCATATATTTCTATATGCAAAGAGGCAGAAGTCAGACCACATGTCAGCACAAACCCTGCTCTTACCTGCACTTACCTGCTGGTGTTGTTGCCTGTGGGGGGGAGAGGCTGGGAGAAAGACATGGGTTAGCAAATGGTAGCATGGAGGCAGCTGCCCAGGCACAGCTGTAAACAGTTTGGCCGCAGCCAGAACAGCCCTCTCTGCCCTTGAGGGGGGGCAGAGAGGAGAGAGGAGAAGAGAGAAGTGGGGTGTTTGTGAATTTTGCCCTCCACCGACAAAGTCCCACTTTGTGGCTGTGGGGGACAGAACCCCACGCCACGTGCTCAGAGAGAGAGAGAGAGAGAGAGAGAGAGAGAGAGAGAGACTGGAGGTCTGGGGCTGAGCTTTTGTGGGAAAGAGGCTGGGTGGGGCTGGGTGCTGGTAGGCTCCCTATCTTTGGCATAACTCTGTCGGTTTCCAGACCTTGCTGACACAACTCCGACATAACTCTAACATAACTCAGGAGTAGGGTGTTAGAAATTTTCAGGAGAGGGCTGGAGTGGGTAAGGTGAAATGGTTCCTATGGGTCTCCTCGAATTTATGTCCACTCTTTTGGTCGACATAAAATTTGTGTCAGCATTTGTGTTGGAGGGGGTGTGTCTGTGCTTGCCAGGGTCTGGAATCCAACGTTAATTGGTTGCCGCCCCCGTTACGCCCACGGTCCGCCCCTGGAACGCCCACTTTTATGTTGACTTTATGTCCTTTGTCCTAACTTCGACATAACTTCGACGTAACTTTGACTTTATGTCCTTCGACATAACTTCGACCTAACTTCGCCGTAAATGGTCGCATTCCAGACATAACTTCGACATAAGCGACTTATGCTGAGTTTATGTCTGACTTGTGCTGCTTAGCCCTTGCGTTGGAACGGGCTGTGAGTCTTCTTGTTCTGAAATATTTTCTGATCTATACAGTACTGTGGCAAAACACTGATATGCAATATTAGGGCAGAAGTGTAAGTATGTGTTTTCTAATTTGTAATCCTTCTGATGGGATATACATGTTTTGGACACATTTAAACCAAAATTAAGCAAATAGATATTTAACTCATCACCACTGAAATTAATGAAACTTACAGCCCAATCCTGTGTAAGATATCCTATCGAGTTCCCGGGCTGCCCCAGGGCAGCCCATGAGCAACTCGGGAGAAGGAGAAGATCATTTCCTTACCCTGGTATAAGCAACGGCAGGTCCAATGGGCCTCCTCAAATGTATGCGAGCTCCAGAGATCGTGTACATTAGCGCCGGCCGTGTAAGAACGTGCTGTGCCTGGAGAGGGCCAAGCATATGACAGATCTTTTATATCCCCATCTTATCCAGGCCCAGGAGTGGTCAATGGCCACCCTCCCTGCCCTCCTGGTCCGCCTTCCCCCTGCCCCGACCGATATAGGCTTTACCTGCTCAGTTGGGTGCAGGGCCGGGGGAGACTGGCCGCTGCGCCAGCATCCCTTACTCACTGGGTGTCATGGAAGTGCTTTACGGCATTTTTGCGACACGCTGTGCCGGGGGAGCGTGCGCTCCCCCAGCTCTCCAGTTATACTGGATTGCACGGTTAAAAGTGCGTAACTTGAGCTGAATTGTATTCAAAATTTGTAAACTATTACATCTGAAGATGCCCATGAGCACAGTTCTCTTTGTGTGAGCAGGAGGACTTCCATGAATTGAGTGCATAGTTAAGAGCATACATCCCTAATTCACACATGCTCCTGGTTTCCTGCTTCTTCTGGGATCTCCATTTTACATCAGTGAAACCACAACCTGTCTACCTGCGAGTGAATGGACCACCATCACATCTGCATTCAGCTAAATATTGTCTGTAGCTCTGAACAGGCAATTTTAATTAGATTTATCTTTGCTATGGTTTGAGATGTTTTGTATCAAAATGTAACCAAGTACTTTATGCTCCATTCCTATCCCCCACCTCTTGCATGGATGCAGCTGTGCCATGAAGGTGTGCACTGCGTCCTATGGTGGCATGGTGATTAGAAGGCTTCCTAAAAGTAAGGGACCTCCCATACCTTTGGCTGGCGCAAGTCCATGTAGACCCAAGAGGGCATGGCACGGCTGGGCGGGATGCATATGCTGCTCATCACCACCCCCTGCCTGTCTGCCCCAATATGCCTTGCTACAGCTCCAATCCTCCCCCGTCCACCCTGTTACTCCTCCCCATTTTATTTATTTATTTATTCACATTTTTTATACCGCCCTTCCTCCAAGGAGCTCAGAGTGGTGTACATATTTCCTCCCCTCCTTTTTGTCCTCACAACAACCCTGTGAGGTAGGTGGGGCTGAGAGATAGTGACTGGCCCAAGGTTACCCAGGAAGCTTTGTGGCTGAGCGGGGATTTGAACCTGGATCTTCCAGGTCTAAGTCCGACTCCCAAACCACTACACCATCCTGGCTCCCCATTCCCACTCCCCATCTGCCACACTGTACAGCCCATGCCAGGGAAGGATGGAATTGGGCTGCCTACTATGTGTAACTTTCCTTGAGTTACCAACTATACAAATCCCACCCTCAAGCATCATTCAAGCCCCCAACCCTCCCACACAACTTTGTACTAAGGAAAAGTCAGCTCTCGCATGTGACTCGATCCATTTGATGTTTTGCTTTTGTTTTGTTGCATCCTTGCTTTCTACCATAAAGTGTTGCAAAGCCAGAATTGAAAGGACTATGAAAAGATCTTTTTTTACTCTTGCTTTCTTACCATAAAAACAGCAAGTTACTAATGTGCATATATATTTGCCATGATGGATAGCAGGTTTCTTAAGTGCACAAGTTTCTGTTGTGAGTCAGGTTTTGTGAACTCAAGGGGTTTCAGATGTCTCTGTACAGCATGAACCTTTTCCAAATAGCAACATTCACCCATCTATATAGCTTCTGAATCCTCCCTTCTAGTTTTCATAGTTCTATCTTAGTTTTAACAGAGGTTCACATGATTGGCCATTCAGTGCTTTCTGGCAAGAAGATACGTGATCTGAAAATTCAAATGTGTTCGGGAAAGTGATAGGGCACAGAAAGCAGCTTGTGTCTGCTGTAACAAGAAGTCAAAGCAATTCAATCTCTATGTGTTTCATAGAGAAATCTAATTAAATAGCATGTCATCAACATTTTGCCTATGTCAGATCAAGCCCTTTCACCATGTTACAATTTTGGCATGATGTAAAAAACAAACAAACGTAGGGCTGATTCGATACATCGAAGGCTTGGTTTCTTGTGTCTCCTTTCATCTCGCTCTTCTCACATTGGAAAACTAATGGAAAACAACAGAAAACCCATCTTTAGTTGAACATGATTCTCAATTTATTTTGGAGTGTGGGGCTACGTCATGGGATGGCGTTTCTGTCACATACAACGACCATATTTTGAAGGCTTGCGCAGGCTGAAAGGCTATCTATTTTTTCTTTTAATGGAAAATACAAGAATGGGATAGGAATTCAATGAGTGATTTTTATTTATTCTGGCACCTACTTTAAATATGCCATTTAGCTGCCAAGAAAGAAACACAAACAACCTTTCTTCCCTCTCTCTTCTTATTCATAGCTCCAACCATTATATGCACACATGGCCCTAACCGACTCATGATGTGTGTGCATAGATTCACTGTGGAGTGCTTTAAAACACACACACACACACACACACACACACACACACACACACACACACACACACACACACACACACACACACACACACAGCAAATGTTAAAACATTGCTGAAAGAGGAGGTCTAAAAACACTCCCAACCTTCTGCACAGTTTCAAACTGTTAATAATATATTAGAGATATAAGGTTGAATGAAAAGCTCTATGCACAAAGTCACACAGCCGGGATAATGGGGAAGAGGAAGCGAATGCATAAATAAATTACTTGGGCTGGCAAAGAACAAATCCACAGAGATCGGTGGCAACATATTGTCAGAAGACAGCTTCGGGCAAAATAGGTGAAAATCACAAAGTACAGACATGAAACAGAAAGAAAAACAAAATTTCAGGACAGCATCAAAAGCCAAAGTCTTAGTTATTCTGATGGGGATAAATTGACAGTGCATCAGAAGAATTAGGATCTAATCAATTCAAAGGGCTGCAACTCTTTGGAAGGGGGCGAATGCGAAAAATGGAATAGATGGGAGGGAAATCTAGGGAACAAAAATATGTTGAAGAGACTATTATGTACCTGCCAAAAGTCTCTTGACACAGAAAATGAAAGACAGACAATTTCGACTTGTACATGACAGTCGGTCATACTCTCTTCTGTATGAATGGATAAGGATGCTGCAGTCTTCAAGACAACCTGTTCAACGTGTGGCATAGGATTGCACAGTGTTCTTCAATCAGAACAAATGAGGGGAAAACCTGTTTTGGAAATACAGGCAGGCACACGCAATTATGGGGAGCACTGATCTGTAAAGCAGTTGTAAGTAAATAAAATGCTTGAAATGAAATCTATACCATCCATCTCATAAAAATTGGCACAATGTCATAGATTATTTCAGTCTTTAATTTGTTCTGGGATTAAGAAGCAGGTGGTCTTCTCATATTTCTCCCTTCAATATTTGAAATGAAATCGTAAATGAGAACCTGGATGCAAGTTGGGCAGTAAGATCTCATTCTCTTGCAACTTTTTTCAGTGGAATTTCAAATCCCCTGTGCAATTCATTGTGATGTCTTGCTGTGGAAAAAATTAAGATTAGGGAAGAACATATGTTTCATCCAGTACATCAGAAGAACTGACAATGACTTGGTGAAAGTCAGAGAGCTTTTGAGCAATAAGATAAAGCTAACTAGAGAAGTCTGATCATGGCCGTCTCCTCCTCAGCCCCAGGGAGGCTGTATGGTCTCAAAGGGATTGTTGTAGTGACATGCTCCAAAACTAAGAATCTGGGGCTCTAATGGAGGCTCTAATGTTAACAGTTTCTTTATCTCTCCTCCCAGAAGGGCAGGGCAAGTAAACAGAATCTCACCGTGGTGGGTTCCTTCACCCTCAAATTCAATAATCCCTTCTTCAACCCCAAACACCAGGATCAGGTAGCAGCTTGACACTCAGTAGCAATTTGTGAGGATAGCAGAGGGCCCAGCCCACTAGGTATTGTGGGGAGAGTTGGATCCCCCAATGTAGGGTCCACTCAATGGGGGGGAAACAGTCTGCTGTGGGCTCAATCCCACACCAGGTACCGGGAAGACGGAGGCCCACCAACGACGGTGAGTCGGCAGGGTGGGTGGGACGGAAAGGGGAGAGGGCCGAGGGTGTGTCAGAGGCGGGAAGGAGCGGCAACCTGTTCGGGCGACTTGCACTGGGTATTATCCCCTCTGGAGCGAGCTGACATGTCCCCTTTGTCTCCTCAGACGTGCACCATCTAAAGAGGTGACGCAGGTCCGAGGAGACTCATTGGGTGTCAAAATATTTTCCCTTTCACCTTCCAAGTCTCCTAATCAGCCCCCCACCATAGTATGCAGCACAGACCATTTTGGCGTGGCGGCATGCTACAGTGGGGAAAACCATAGGATTGGGCTGCAAGGTAGGTAGTACATGTTGCAAGGGGCTCAGGGCAGGCATACCTACCTTCCAAGGCAACCTCAGTGCTGACACGTTCGCTCTGCCCTCAACCAGGGAAGTGGAACTCAATTGTTGAGGACTGTTTACATTCCTAGAATGATCTGAGGAGGGGAGTAACATCTGGTGGTATACTCCATACACACCTTGCTACAATGCTACACATATGACATGTGACAACTCTTCCTTCCTAGCCCATCACTTCAAAATGATTTTGTTAACCCAAAACAAAAGCTTCATGAGATATGTGATTATCAGATGTTACGGATTCAGGTAATTGTTCACAGGTATTTACTTCCCAGGATCTTGTAGATCTTTCTCATTGGCACAGACTTTGAAATTTGAGAGACTAAAGTCTCAACAATTCTTCTTTCTCCCTTAACTTTGAAATGCTTACTGGGATCAAACTGGGGTGGCCCAGTAATTGGAGCAAGAAAAGGGAAGGTAGGATTTTAAATATGTCAGTACTTAAGATGTTGAGGATATTATCCATCTTACTCACAGCAGGGAAAGCAATCCTCCGATCACTTACTCAGGAATAATCTCATTGATGTTTCTTGCTTCAAGGTCAATGCTAGCAATTGCTGAATTTGTCCATTTTCATGTTGGATATGGGACAAAAATATGGAAATAGACATCAAAAAAGTTATTAAGTAAAACTGTGGCTGTTTTTAAAGGGTGGGTTTTTTTCTTCACTTGAAAGAGAGAAAAAGTAGTCATGCCAGTGTACGCAGGGTCTGTTTTCTAAACCTGAAAGTCTGTCACCAGGCTCTATATCAGTGGTTCCCAACCTTTTTAGCACCAGGACCCCGGGGACCCCTAAAACCTAGGGCCAGAAGTTATGTTAGTAAGGGGTCTGTCGGGGACCCCTAAAACCTAGGGCCAGAAGTTATGTTAGTAAGCAGGAAGTGATGTCATTTTTTAAACAAATAAATTATACTGTTTAATAAATCACACTTTTAAAATAAATAACGCCTTTAAAGTTGTACTCATAAGCAGACCGGGGGGGGGGGAGAGTGAGCTAATATTAACAGAGATGCTAAAAGACGAGCATAAAGTAACACAAGGTGAGCAAACAAGCCCCAAAAGAACATAATCTCTGCAATGTGTGTGTGTGTGGAGGGGGGTGGAGAGTGAACCACCATCTTGGTTGTGGCCATCCAGCCAACATCCCACAACCCCCCAGAAACCACTGCTCGACCCCATTGGGGGTCTCGACCTCCAGGTTGGGAACCACTGCTCTATATTATTATTAAGAATATTTATTTATTATTTATTATTTATTTAATGGATTTCTACCCTGCCTTTCTCCCAATAAGGGCAATCAAGGCGGCTTACAGTTAAGAACATGTTAAAATACATAATACACAATAAAACATAATTAAAAACAAGTAATTAAAACAAATAAAACAGACAGTCCCAGTGGGTCACCTATAAAAGCCATACACCGTTTTTCACAAAAGAGTTCACAAAACAGTTTGCATGGTCAAGTATTGTTCAAGCTAGGCTAAGAAAACCTAGGGCACTCGAATATAGGTGCAAGGTCTGGTATGGTGAAGGTCTGCAGAATAAGTCTGCAAGAGAGCAGCCAGTATAAGGAAGTGTGTAGCAGAAAGTCATTTTGCCTGAGGCAAGCTAGAATCACCTGACCAAAAAGCGTCAAACTACACATTACAGGAAATGTGTGCTTAGCAATTCTGAGGGTTTTTTTTTTAAAGTAAATAGAATCTGGATTAATCCCTCAGCAGCAGGAAAGTTAACCTGTCTCCCACAGCAATGGTCCCGATCTAGATAGAATCTCACTGCAGCTGCAATTTATCAAGAGAAAAGTAGTTGAGGGAGGGGGGGGGCTTGGTCAAATAGGTACTGTCAGAGGCGTCACTGTAGCATGGCCCGCGGGGCCGAGGGCCCCAGGTGACGCGCACAGAAGGGTGACACGCGCGCCCCTGTGCGCATCACCGGGAGGCTCCGCGCGTCACCCGGGAGGCTCCGAGGCCGGGAGAAGGCCTCGGACCGTCCTCCCGGGCCTGTGCTCCTGGGCCTTCTAAGGAAGGCCCGCTGCGCGAACGTTATTTATAACGTGTTTAGCGCATGTGAAGACCGTTCCTGAGGGAAAAGACCGTTTTCCCTCAGGAACGGTCTGTGCATGCGCTAAACACGTTATAAATAATGTTTGTGCAGCGGACCTTCCTTAGAAGGCCCAGGACAGCCGGCCGGGGAAGACGTCCCTGAGCCGGCTGCAACGATTGAGGGGGCTCCGGGAGCGGCGACCCGTCAGGTGACCCCCCCAAAAAATCGCAGCGCGGCCATAGGCCGTGTCGAAGATTAGTAAAGGGGGTGTGTACCGGGAGGGTCACTAGGGTGACGCGCGCACCCGGCCCTAGGGTGACACGCACGCTAGTGACGTCTCTGGGTACTGTGAAGAGGTGGTTGGTTTAAACCCCTACTGGGGTCCCAATCTACTGGTGTGTGCCTTTGTGTGAGGTGGAACACATAGCCCAGCGGCTGAAAGAATGAGCTATGAATTGAGACTTCCCCAATGTGAATCTTGCCTCTGGAATAAACACACTAGCAGCCCAATCCTAACCAACCTTCCAACACTGATGCAGCTGTAATGCAGCCCCAAGGTAAGGGAACACAACCTGCAAAGGAACAAACATTCCTTTTCCTTGAGGAGGTCGCCGTGACTGCCCCACTATCATAGGATGCAGCACATGCCCCTTTGGCATGGCTGCATCACTGCTGAAAAGTTGGTTAGGAGTGGGCTGTAGGTGGCCTAAGGCAGGTCACTCCTTCTCAGCCTCTTCTCCTGCCTAAACTGAAGGTGGGGGAGTCTTTGTCCCATCGTTCTTTGCATGAAACAAGGGAGAAAATCCTTAGTACCTCATTGAGTGGCTAGGGGAAAGGGGGCAGAACTACCATGGTTATGTTGACTGCTCACTTTCCCAGGCTCAGTTTGGCTAAGCCCGCCAGTGATCCCCTCCCACTTTCCCCTTGGAAAAGTCTGAGGCTAGCTGGTTGCCATTGAGGAGTTGGATAAGAATTTTTTTGTTACTCAATGGATTAGTCTTTGGTGAGGACCTTTTGGCCTACCCCAGATTGTTCTAAGGAGGTGGTGTTTGTTAGCTGGATCGGTCACAGCTTGCAGGTATAGCATGAGAAAGGGAGTTGGAATAGGGATTTGGTGTGCACCCTGTGATATGCAAGAGTTATAGCAGGGACCTGAACCAATCTCAAGAGGTTGTCTGGCTTGGGGGTGCTGGCTAGTGACCTCTTTGGCTTGAGTTGCAAGGTCAACTTCAAAGGCTTTCCATCTTAGGGGAAGCAGCACAATTCAGCTTACTTGACTCCCCCTTTGGGGGTTGGTCTAGAAAAGGGTGACTAGACAACTGTGAGTTGTCTCTTCCAGGGTCTATGCCTGCAGTAAAGGAGGGAGGACTATCTGGAGATAGAACGCGCTGCTGGGTTTACACAGCCTGTTGATTGGAATGGACGTCAATAAACATGTCCCAGTTTTAATCCAAACATTATCTTGTGTTTTATTGGGGGAAAGTGGGCAATGGACTGTTTTGTTTCTTGACAAGATGGGGACTTACAATCTTTCACCTTCTGCATCCTCTGGGAAACCAGTTATGTCCCCATATTACACAGCAACTAGTCATGACCACATTATATGATACGTAGGCTGCACTTTACTACACGGGAAGATGATTGCTTACCTCAAGTTAATTACCTTCAGCAACTGCTTAAAGGGAAGCTTACTGATCCTTAATGTGTATTTAGCATCAATGGTGCTGGGCTTACAGCTGCCTAGAGGTAAACAGAGCAGTTTCTGGAAACAAGGGATACATTTCATGTGTACATGAGCTTTGAGAACAGCTACAAGAGAGAAATACTATAGGAAAGGGATCAGAGTAATTCTCGCTCAGCAAATGAACATAGATATCAGTCTTCATTAGAGAAGCCTCGCGTGTAGCTGGCCACGTCTTAAAACACCCTTTTAAAAGCAAGAAATGACTTGCAAAGTCATATATGCCACACGATACATTTTATATTCTGAAATCCCTAGGTGGGCACATACTGATTTATTCACATTCTTTTGTGCAAATCTCTTTCAATTCTGTTTGGAAACGACAATATTTGTTTTGAGGTTTATTTTTGTGCCCAGCATCTTTCCAAATCATTCCTGAGCAAATCATTTTGGCTGCAATCATGATTCATCACTGGGGGGGGGGGAATCCCCAATCCACTTGGTTTGTGTTTACATTTGCTTTGGATTAGAAAAGGCTTTGTAATCCTATAATGAGTTTGCAGCTCAAGCCTACGCATGTCTACTCAGAAGTACGTCCCATTGCGATCAATATGGCCTCCTCCCAGGTAAGTGTGTATAGGATTTCCTATTGTGCCCCTGCCCTGCCGGAACGTGTGTTCTGGAGGCACAGTGCGCTTTATGGCAGTTGCAAAATGTGACCCTCCATCCAGTGCAGGCAGGCTGCCGCCACAAGCAGCAAGTGGCCCTGGCAGCATGCCAGTGGCCTGGGAGAAAACCTGTGCCGGTAACTCAGTACAGGGGTGAGGAGTGGGCAGAGGTGGGAGGAACGGGAAGTAGAGGGGGAGGTGAGGGGGAGGAATGGGGCAGAGACCAGGGCAGGGAAGGGGTGTGTCAACTCTGGGAAGGGGGTATCAGCAACAGCAGCTTCGCTGATCTGTTCTCCTCCTGCCTAGTCTGGGGTCCTTTTAGTTGGGGATGAGTTGGGGATCCACCAACTTGGGTCCACTCAGACTTGCACCCGAAAAATCTCTAGCAAAGGTATGAATAGACCCAGCGGGACAGCAAAGGCTTATTCTGGGAGTTCATTGTGAGCTCTGTGGGAATTCTGAGGAGTTCATTGTGGCTCAAGACTCCTCAATGGGATGTAGCGTGAACCATGTTGGTGCAAGCTGCATTGGCACTGTGGAAGTTGTGCTGGATTGGGCTGTAGGTATATTTAAATGTAAAAAGGTTGATCTGGGGATTCATCCTGTTAGAATGCTGTCTTCTCCTCTTTTTGCCCCCTTTCTACCAGTGGCATGTCTCTGAATGTTAAACCACTCTTCAAAACAATCCTTACAGCCCAATCTTATCTCTCTCCCCCACTGGTGCAGCCAGTGTGGGAGGGCAGAACGGGAGGCTTTGGAAGGGAAAGGGGATTTAAATTTAAATCCCCTTTCCCTTCCAAAATCCCCTTTCCCTTCCAAAAATTAAATTCCCTTTCCCTTCCAAAGCCTCCCATTCTACCTTCCTCTACTGGCTGCACCAGTGGGGGAGAAAAATAGGATTCGGCTGTATCAGCCACCATGGGGTGATGAATAGACTGGTGAAGAAACAGAAGGTACATCCAAATACATGCTTTCATGACTACTATTTTCAACAATCACATATGCCTCATACTATAACTAGGCCCTTTGTGCTGACAGAATATTCTTGAGTAGCTGAAATGTTTGTGAAGACTCCATGACCGCTTAACAGCATTGCTAATGGGGGGAAATATCATTTTAATAAATTGATGTTAGAGCTTATCACAGCATCCAAGACAATAGCAAAGAGGGCTCACAGACTGGCAGCTGATCATCTCATTATGATATATATCATAATCTCATTGTGTTTTATCTTTTTTTAAAGAGTCTGTGATGTTGGGGGATGGAAATGATTGTCACAATTACTATGTCTTGGCTTTGTACTTTTATGTAATACCTCATTCATACCTCCATTTCATAAATGACCTCAAATAATTTTTGTAGTGTTACTTTGTGTGGAAGGATCAAACAGGAGATTATCGGTAGACCAGAATGCACAGAATATTCTGCTTTACTTATAAATAAAATGAGAGAAACCAGGATACTGAGAGAGAAAGAGCTCTCTCTCTCTCTCTCTCTCTCTCTCTCTCTCTCTCTCTCTCTCTCTCTCTCTCTCTCTCTCTCTCCCCTTCCGATATTTTTGGGCCCCTTTTAGGAAACTGTTATAATGCGTGTTGTAATGGTCTGCTCTTGTATATTTCCACTGAACTCTTGAAGAGTGCTGTTTATGTTATTCTTATCACTTCCCTGGTGCTTCTTCTTAACTTCACCAGGGTTATCTTGGAATGTCGGGGCAGTCTAGGCAACGGGATGTGACCACATAGCTTGTTCCTGTATATTCTTTCATTATACAGCAGGTTCTCACTTAAAGTCGTTTTGTTATAAATCATTTCATTTTAAAGTTGTTGAGAAAAAAAATCGATTCCTGGCTGGGGCCCACTGTGTGGAGTTTGAATGTTCTCCCCATGTCTGCATGGGTTTTCTCTGGCCCGGAAAGGTCACATTTATCTCAATGTTTAATATTAGATGTGTTTTGGGTCTTCATTTAGAAGTTTGGTGATGTTTTTGTGACCAGAAATATGCCATAAACTCTTGTTTATGTATGTCAATTAGCCTATGGTAAAATTGGTTTCATTATAAGTCATTTTGCTTGAAGTTGAAGTTTCCAAGAACCTATCAACAACATTAAGTGAAGACTTGCTGTACATCTAAAAATGCATTGGGGTAAATACCTATTTTTCCACGCAGAAGCTGGAAATTGCTTACCAATAAGAGAGTCCTGGGAACATTACTGGAGAGAGCATCTCTGTAGGCCTCTGCCCACTGAGCTTATCTGCTGTTGTCTAGGTGCTGTCAACGTCAGAAGTGGCGCAAGCCATCTGTGCTTTTCTAGTTGCTTATAAATCCTGCTCATATCTTAATTAAACTAATAAATCCCATTTCCTTCATCCATTGGTATGTCCATTGCCTCTGTATTCAAAAAGAATCATTGCCTCTGGCAATACAACACTAGCTAGATCTGGTTTGCCCTTCTGAAATACTGTACCCTGGCCAAGCCATCAAAACTTGCTTTGAACTTTATAGTCTTCTCATAACATCAACATAAACAAAAAAAAAACTGAAGTAAATACCGTATTGTCCCGATTATAAGACGCACCTGGTTATAAGACGCACCCTCAAAGTTTGGTGCTATTAAAATTTTTTAATTAAATCACTGGCATTAAATTTATGCCAGTGATTTAACGAACAGTGCAATCATGTGCATGTCTCAGAAGCATGTCCCACTGTTCTCAATGGAGCTTACTCTCAGGAAAGTGTGCACAGGATTGCAACCTAAACCTTTGATTGCCTGGGGAGGGGGGATGAAAGTGTATGTGATCTTGCTTTACAAAAGGGTACAAAACCCAGCAGATCAGAGAACAAAAATTAACAACTGATTACAGCCTGGAAAGGGGAGAGGTATGTGTGCTCTTGTTTTAACAAAAAAAAAGGACATACCATAAGCCCTGCAGGGCAGAGAAGGAGCCCACTGTATCTCTGCCATTATCTCCACTAAAAACAAACACGTGCTCCGAAATCTCCTCTTAGCCGTGCTGCTTCTTCCAGCAATGTCCCATGCCATTCAAAGGCCCTCACTGCACAGCTGAGCAGCAGCAGCAAGTATTTTGCTGCCCTTTCTCTGCTGAGCCTGGGGGAGGGGCGGCTGCAAACCCGAATTGCAACAGCCTGATTATAAGACGCACCCCTAGTTAAAAAACTTAAATTAGGAGAAAAAAGTGAGTCTTATACTCAGACCAATACGGTATAAGTGCGACTTGTGAGAATGGTTCAAGCAAAGGGACATGTATTGTTACCCTGACTATTTTCAATCACTTAAATATTATGAGCAAATAATTACAGAATAAGTAAGAGCATGAAGAACAGAATAACTGGAATCAAATTGAAGTAAAATATTACCGGGGGGGGGGGTATCCGCTGATCTGTATCCCCCACGGATACGGGCCCCCTCTATTTCTTTTCCGTGTGAATTAACTTTAATCAGTCATTGTGGGAAATGGGATGGGCATGACTAGAGGAGTTGGGATTTTATTATTTTGTGTGTGTGTGTATGTACACACAGTATATATAAAAATTAATATTAGCTAATATTTTCCACCCAGAGAAGAAAGTCTGCTGCTATGCACTAGAGTTAGAGAATAGAGATATTTTTTGTTAAACAGTGCATTATCTCAATTTTAAAGTTACATGAGGTTCTTTATTGCCCTTACGAGGCTCATTTATAATGAAAGTTGCATTGGCAATTTTTGCCCTGAAGGTCAAGAAGCTTCTTTTCTAAGTATGAACCTAAGGATGCAATCTTAAATGCAATCAGTGGGGGGAAACTTAGTAGACTTAAAAATTCTCCATTTGAGTCACTGCTGTAACCCACTTTCTATAGACAATTACCATGGTAGTACAGGCCCAGATAGACATCTTCTATCCATGTATGAGATAAAGCTGGAAGTATTTGGTCATGGATCAAATATCATGTCTAATAGATTGTCAGCGCAATCCGACTTAACTTTTGTGCTGGCGTAACCAGCGGCGCAGTGAGAATGGAAGACCCCAGAACGGAAAAGGGATTCAAATCCCCTCCAAAAGATTTGAATCCCTTTTCCGTTCTGGGGCCTCCCATTCTCACTGCACCGCTGGTTACGCTGGCACAAAAGTTAAGTCAGATTGCACTGTGTGTATCATGTACTCAAGCACAGCCCTGTGTTGCGTCTGGTCATCATACTGCCTTCAATTCAGTATGATGACCAAATGCAACATAGGGCTGGGCCTGTGTAGCCTTTACTAAAAGAAAGAACGTCAAGGGTTGCAGCTTTTCTTTCCCACACATGAAAAGCTGCATCTGCCAAACTTTCTTCTTCTACACAGCTATTACAGGTACAGGACCTGTCATCCTTTATATTTGTAGTAAGTGAACTGCCCCATGAATTTCCCTCATTTTTTAAGGTTTTGTTTTTCAGTTTTCCTGGAAAATGCTATGTATGCTGAAGGCTTGGTGACTTTAAGGGTTTCCAAGAAAGTTCTGGAAATGAAACAAATGGGCGAACTGTACCCATTCCCACTCCCATGCCAATTATCCTATCTCCTTTCCAAGCAGCCTCCCTCCTTCACCCTTATCTTTGAAAAGTTAGAAGGGGTAATTGACAAAACGAAGTACTATACTAACTAGTGACAGGAGAGCAAATGTCCAGGAGTGTCACTTCCTATCAGTATTAGTATTGTTGTTTTTTCTGCTTCTATCTTCTTTGTATCTGGGAAAAAATTAAATCACATCCATGCTCATGATCATGTTCACAAGTATCATTTCTTCTTAAGGAGTGACCAGGAAGGACCATTCCTGCTTATGACAAACCCTTTCTGCTGCAGGCTACTCCTTCCCTCTTCTCAAAGGTTAAGGTTCTTCACTTGGAGAAGAGGGAGACTGTCAGGGAGGGCTGGTTACCAGCACGGATAGCAGTGGATCTCCTTTTGAGCCTGACCTGGATTTGAAGGCTTTGGGTAGTGTCATCACCAGGTTGATGGACGTCCTCCTGGGGCAAAGCTGTAAACTGGACCCCCAAACTTACAGATGATGAATATCTGGCATCTAACTGATACTGAGAGGCTCATGGGTTTGGCCTGGCCAGATGGTGCAAACCCTTGGAGGATAATGCCTACAATCAATCTCTAATCTATTGGGTCTAGGCCTGGCTCAAAATAGGGTGAGATTTTCAAATGTTCTGAACTCCTGCCACTGCAAATTTGCCACCATCTGTTAAGGCTACAGGCAAGACAGTACATTTGGTGACTGCATAAGACCTCGGATCTGGCACATGGCCTCATTTCTTACGAGGTCTCATGCTTGTTACAAAAACAATGAAATCATACAAAGCATATCAAGCACTTCTTGAGACTTCAAGGAAATAATGATAACAATATTACTAATAATGAAATGTTCAAAAGTGCAGAATTGTAGCCTACACCTACCTACTTACCAGGAAATCAGTCACATTGAAATCCGTGGAGCTTCCTTCCAAGGTGTAGAATTGACGGCCTGTAAGTGAAATTAAGCAAGTACGAATGATTTCTGTTTTGAGTAGATTTGGGTGTGTATATACTAGAAAATTTTTGGAAGATGGGTGGTAGACATTATCTTTTACGTTATTAATTATGAACAGAATTTTTCTGGCCTAATCTATTGTACAAAATAGGACTTCTCATCCCTCCAATGACAGATGTATATGAATATCAAACTTGCACTTTGATATGCAGTAGGTCCTTCTTTTATTCCAAAGAAGCCATTCTTTCCTCATACAATGTTTCCAGGTTTTCTTCCAGGGAACACTGGCTGGCTTTGGATGCCTGGGTGTTTTGGCTTCCTTTATCTTCAGAAAATGATCTTTCCTTAGTTGTGATTCATGACTCCTCCTTCTCTGAAATGTCGAAGAGCTAGAAAAAAATATGACTGATAACTGGGATGACTTGAAGCTCAAGCTGCTCAAGTATTTGGATATTGATAAGAAGTCCTCTCGTAGTGGACTACTATCTGCTGTTCCTCTTTGTCACATGGAAATAAATAAAGAAGCCAAGCTGAGTCACAACAGATTTAGTGAAGGCCTGAGGATTTTCTCACACATCGAAGCCATGGAAAAATATTTTGCTATTTTTGTGACTCTGGACCACACTATTGAATTACCTCTGAGTTTGCTAGAGACCACAACCGCATTCATCTGCTAACAGAAGTTTGGCCTTCAGGGATACAATTATTCATAGCAAAGCTTATGAAAGAGCTTCTGCTTTCTTGTTGTGTTTCACAATAGAATGAATATAGAGAATATTTCTTGCACTCCAGGCCAAAGACACCTATATTCACATATCTCCAGTTGTGGGCAGGGAGACAGCATTCAGAAGTACTTCTGTGAATGCAAAGGCATCCACCTGTTCCTTTCAGCATCTGTCTGGAGCGCTCATTTATTAACAATGGACAAAATGCTCTTTTAAGGAATGGTTCAGTGTTTGCTTTCTAATCATTTGTTTGTCCCCACTATATACCCTATCTGTGACTGTCTTCATTTAGTTCAAAGCCTCAGTAAGCTTGGAAGGCAGATAAATTGATAGTTGCTTTCATTCTTTTGTCCAAATTAACTTTCTTTCATTATGCCTGATGGTTCAGTTACCTTAGGTAATCAACAGATGCAGCCATGCAACCATTAGACTGTCAAATGCTGGCCATCTGGTAAAACCATCTCTGCTCCATGGGTATTCTGGTTGGTGATGGTCCTCAGTTCCTGAGGTTACATGAAGAGGAAAGAGGAGAGGAAAATCAAAGGCTTCTTTCACTACTTGCATATTGAATGGTCAGATGTTGCAAAGCGAACATAGGAAGATGTCATAGCTGCATTTGGCATGACAAAGAAACTTGGCTGGTTGTTTCTCCCCCCCTCTCCCCCCATGGTGGACTGTCATGGGAAGAGGATGCAATATTCAGACCCAGCGTAGAAACAGCTCTAGTTTGGCTAATGAGCAGAGAAGAGCCGGAGAAAAAAAGAGGCTTGACACTTCCTTGATTTTAAGTGCTATGACCTAAGCCCATAGCTGTCAAGCTCTTTGCACTGCCAGAAGGAACATTTTGGGAGTCTGTAACAGTAGAAAAAGCTCTAATGATTTAGGCTTCACCCCAACAGTGCCATGAACTGCTTTTTAATATAATGACTCACCTTGGAGATCTCTAGTTAAATATATTTTGATAAATAGGGAGAAATAAAAGGTAGCTCATACAATTGTTCCATTGTGCATATAAAAAGAGCAATTTTGACAGAAATGCAGCATATTCCACCTTAACATATAACCCTGCTGTCATGTAATTTCCCCCAAGAGATTTGGGTGAGATAAATACTTTGGCTAATGGGTTTTTCTAGAGAATATTTGTTGGTTGCAAGACTCATTTGATGAATCATCTAATGGCTGCACAAGCATAAGAAGCATGGCAAAGGCAAACGCAGAAAGGACAGATATTCTGGTCATACAGAACCTGGTTACCAGTCTTTCAGCGCAATCCTATGTTGGGCTGGCACCAGTGCTGTGGCCTCGACGCCAGCCTAGGGTGATGCAAACGTGCCATAAAGCATGTTTGTGACCTGGTGAGTAGGTGGCTCCGAGGCCTGTGCCGTCTGCCCACTGAAGAGGCCAGAGGATAGCACCATGGATCGGGTAAGTCCCGCTGGGGGGAGGCTGGGGGAGGGTGGGGAGGAGGCAGATTGGGCTTTGGAAGGGGTGGGATTGGCGTCCTCATCAGATGCCATATCTGCCATATCCACCCTTCTAGGCCTCCAGCTCCAACATGGGGACTTCTCGGTTCAGCGCCGCCAAATTAGGTGGCGCTGACCCGAGTAGCCTCATAGCAGAGGCTGCAGCATTACTCAGGGTAATACTCTGACGAGCCCCCCAGGCCACTCCTCTCTAGCATAGGATACAGTGTGGGACTGGTGCCCATGCTGTACCAGTGCTGAATAGGATTGGGCTACCTATTACCAAAGTTAAAGGAGTGCAGTGTGCATGCTTCAATGTATCTGTGTCTGAGATAATTATCCTTGAGCAACTGGGAACAGTACTATGAAGAGTGCCAATGCCAGGTTTCTGGAAGTCCTGGAGCAAGGGCCTCCACTATGCCCCCACCTGCCCCTTTTGAGTGCCACCACTGCTACAGGTACTGAGAGGTTGACCCAGCCAGGAAGGCCCCCTGATGGGCATGGGTCCCCAAGGCCAGTACCCAACCTGGCCAACCTCTGACACCATCCCAGCTAAAAGTATTCCAGAATCAGGGGATAAAGTGATGTCATGGGATCCTCTAGCCCAGCAAATGCCTGTCTAGTTATTTCATAAAACTTTTCCATATCTTACCCACACAATCAATACCATTATTTAACTGCTGATCGATTGATTGATTTAGCAACGATGTATTTATAGTTGCGATATTTTCCTACCGGCGCAATCCTGGGGATCTTTAGAACATTTAATTATTGCTTGCACTCATAGATGTCATCTATCTATGATGTCATTCTAAAGTGTCATCTATCATAGATGTAATTCTAAAGTGTCGCAAATGTGCCGTAAAGCACTTTTGCGACTACTTGGGAGCAAAGGAGGCTGGCCTCCCTCACTCCGTTGCCGGAGCGCCTGCGCATCAGCTGGAGGAGATGAGTTGGGATCCAGCGGGGGCGGTTCGGTGATGGCGTTGGCCATATTCCCACCCCCGCCGGGCGGCTAGGTCATTACACGGCCTCCTCCAAATTCCGCCAGCTATTTAGCTGGTGGAAATCTGAGGAGGCCCATCGGGTCGGCCTTGGTTTACACCTGGGGAAGGGGACAAGCGTCCCCTTCCCTGAGTAGACCTGCAGCCCGCCGGTTGATGGGCAGCCTGGGCTCAGGATCCGGTGGGCGACCCTGGTTCCTCTGGCTGGATCCTTAGTCAGGATTGCAATGTATAAGTGGTAAAAAGAACAATTATAATTTCAATAAATTACATGTTAAGCTCAACATGATTTTGGAATTGTTCTTCTTAAACACACCATTCATTTCTTCTTGCCTTTAGTGCAAACTATGGAAGTTTATTTTTCTTTATAGCATATCATTAGATAGATGACGTCTATGAGCGCAAGCGATAATTCAATGTTTCGTCTTTCCTTTCATAGACACAGCTACTATTCCTGCCTTCAGCCCTTCACAAACACCTCACACACAGCTGCTGTGCACTGAAACAAAATACTTTCATCCAAGTCTGGGCAGACACACTGAGATGTCATTTAGGAACCTGGAGGTTTAAAATATAAATTAATATTGTTCTTTTGGCATGAAAGTGAAAATTGAGACAGGATGCTAATTGGCACCTATCCATATTCCAGGATTAGATACAGTATCTTTCAAGAAGATATTAAAGATAGATTAGTGGCGCCCTTGAATTTATCTTCTAGTAAAGATGATCTGTAGTTCAGCAGAAAAAAAATACCGCTTCTATAAATGAGGTCAATGAAGTTCATAGAGGGTAGGCTAAAGTATCACCTCTTTAACTTTAAAGAGGACCTGTAAATCTATTTTGCCTCTAAGTGCTTCCAGAAGCTCTCCAACTAGTTCTGTTCAATATACTATTAATATGAGGTTACTGAAATTATTTTGTTGCATTAATTTTACTGTACAGTATTTGTATGTAAAATTCTCAGAGTACCTAATGGTGTTTGGAACTATTATATATCTAATACAATATTATATTACTCAATATACTGTTACTACTACTACTACTACTACTACTACTACTACTACTACTACTACTACTACTACTACTACAGAAGTAATAGAGAAACACACAGAGAAGAAGCAGCATTGGCAGGAAGGCCTGCACTGTCTTGCTGGTGCTGAATCCAGCCCCCCCCCCCCGGGTGACAGAGCAGGTAAGGCTGCTCTGAGCGGTACAGGGCTGGGGGGAGGGTGGGGAGGGGGTGCAACAGGGCGAGGGAGGGTGAGGGATCGGGCCTGAGAGGGGGTGAGTGAATTCTTGTATATTTTTCATTGTTTATGTATTGTTTAAAAAATAAGAAGGGAAGCGTCAGGATGATGTGCAAGTTTCTGAACTGAACTGAACACCCTATGCCAGGGGAAGGTAGGAGAGGATTGTGCTGCCCACACAGATATTTGAAAGTGCCAGTGCCTTTTGAAAGGTGATTGTGGGGGGGGGGGAGAATGGGTAGCATGGCTGAATTGCATTGCTAGTTTTGTTTAGAAGACTTTTGTTTAGAAGAAGGCTGGTAGTACATCAAAAAGGAACTTAACACAGGGCAGATGTGCGAACTGATTCTGTGTCTGGACTTGCATTTCATCCCGACTCTTCCCTTTTTAGTTTTATTTTTTAACAATACATAAACAATGAAAACTAAACAGGAATTGCAACTCACTTGTGCTTCATGTTCCTTTGCAAGTATGTAACATGCTAAATCACTCATTCATATTTTACTTGGAATTTACTTCCACATAACTGGTTGACGATTCCTTTGTAAAGTAAAGAATGGCACCACAGTTCTCATTAGAGTGTGATGGTCAGAAAAACACACACCTTTTTTTGTTTTGTTTTTTTTGCTTATGTACCTACCTCTTGGGGAAAAGAAGAAGAAACCGCATGCCTGTAGGGAAGCAAGTTTACTACAGGCTGGAAAAGAATTTAATTGCCTGCGAGAGAAAATATGCCTGTTTGACAAAAGTTGCCTTGGGAGAAAGAGGTTTCCTCAAGGCTTCAAAGGAATTTGGTTGTCTCAAACACAAGAATTGACCTTCAGTAAAGCTCTTCTCTGGAACACACACCTCTGCTCAGCAAAGGAAAGACTAGGACAGATGTCTAGCAATTCTTTCTATCAGTAATAAATAGCCGAGGAACCAATGCTGGTCACGTTTTGCTCTTTATGTGGTCTGATCACACATTGCTGCAGTAACCGAAGAAAAGAGAAGCTTGTGTGATGGCACTGTGATTGTATTCCACACCACTGTGACCCAGGCTGGGGGTGGATGGTAGTAGCACTGTCTAGAAGTCACCATGGACAATTAATGCATGCTAACTAGCCACACTCACAGCACTGACATGCTCAGTAGCCATGACTTCGGGTTCTTCCCAGGTACAGCATTTGTCTGGTTACCCAATGTTCCAAATCACAGGAAGAAACTCTTCCCGGGTACAGTATTTGCCTCTGCATACAAATGCTGTCGGGTGGTGCAGTGGGTTAAACCGCTGAACCGTGAGCTGTCGATCGAAAGGTCAGCAGTTCGAATCCGCGACGGGGTGAGCTCTCGTTGCTTGGCCAGCTCCTGCCAACCTAGCAGTTCCAAAGCATGTTAATGTAAGTAGATAAATAGGTACTGCTTGCGGGAAGGTAAACAGCGCTCTGTGTTCCAGCTGCATGCTACGTGCTGCGGCAAGGAGAGTCATGCCGGCCACATGACCACGGAGACGTCTTCGGACAACGCTGGCTCTTCAGCTTTGAAACGGGGATGAGCACCACACCCTAGAGTCGGACACGACTGGACTTAATTGTCAGGGGTCACCTTTACCTTTTTACAAATGCTGTACATGTTGAGTGTTGGGAGCATGGCTGCAGAGCAAGTCAGCACAAGGGGCATGGCTAGCCAACAAGCTCCCATTCTCTCATACTTGGGCTCACTGTACCTGGTATGAATAGGGACTGAGCAGGGCTTTTTTGGACGAAACACCACCCATGCTGTAGAAGTAAAATGACCACCAGCTTCTTAAATGAGACAAATTCACCATTGTGTCTCTAGGTCACTATATTTTGGGCAATGGAAAGATCTTTCACGTGTAACTGTAGAGGGCGGAGGGGAGCAAGGTTGTGTGTGCCGCTCCTGCATGTCACATGCTCCCTGAAAGGACTGCATACATGCCTACAACTCTCTCTACATCAGAGGTTCTTAACCTCTTCCGGGCCGAGTACCACCTCTGGCACCACTCTCCTGCAGAGTACCACCAGAAGTGACTGGCGATGACATCATCACCCGTTACTTCTGAATTTTTGGAGGCCAGAAAACACAGGTAGGAGGCTCTGGACTGGTGAAGGCTCTGGAAACAGCAAGTGGGAGTCAATGGGCAATTTTCACAATGGCGAGAGGTGAAAAGCGGTGTGCCCCAAGGATCGGTCTTGGGACCAGTGCTTTTCAACTTGTTCATAAATGACCTGGAGTTGGGGATAAGCAGCAAGGTGGCCAAGTTTGCAGATGAAACTAAACTGATCCAGGTGGTGAAGACCAGCAGGGATTGTGAAGAGCTCCAGAAGGATCTCTCCAAACTGGGAGAATGGGCAGCAAAATGGCAGATGCGCTTCAATGTAAGTAAGTGCAAAGTGATGCACATTGGGGCAAGAAACCAAAATTTCACATAGCGTAGCCAGCACCCCCCCAGACTGGGGCCCACACTTGCCGCCCTACCCCCCAATAAATTATGCTAATTTTTTTGAAAAAAATTAAGGTTTTTTCCCCGCTTTTTTCTGGGGTTTTTTGCAATTTAAAGTGTAAAAAAGGCATGTTCAAAACGTATGTTTGCTTTGCAGCCACTTATCTGACCTATGGGGCACTCCAGGATGTTCCAGCAGCAGCGACGATCTTCTTCCTAGCGCATGCGCAAACCTTCCGGAGTTTGCGCATGCCCAGTACGTCCCTGCAAACTCCGTGGGTTTGCACATGCGCAAACTCCGGAAACTCCGGCGCCCGGGGGCAGGCGCCGGAGTTTCCCTGAGGCATCTGGTGGGGCCACTGTGTGATACAGGAGTCTGAACTAGATGGACCATTGGTCTGATCCAGCAGGGCTCTTCTTATGTTCTTATGGTGTGTGTGTGTGTGTGTGTGTGTGTGTGTGTGTGTGTGTGTTCTCAGCATTCCCAAGAGATTTGGCCAAAGGCAAAGTTTGGGGCGAAAACAAGGTGCCAAAAGCACCGCGTTTGGAGTGGGGTTCCGGCAGGCCGAGTACCGGCAGCAGTCAGCTAAAGTACCACTGGTGGTACAAGTACCACTGGTTGAGAACCCCTGCTCTACATGATTGTGAACCCTAACTTTTCTGGGTTCCCAATCTCCTGGACAGAATTCTGTGTCATATTGTTGTATGCACATAGAGGCTATTCTAACCTTCCACTGAGCACATGAAGCTGGGGGTGGGGCTTATTACCACAGATCCACTTTTCTCATCCCCCCCTCCCCGACCATCATATTCAATGTTTATAGTTTGAAGGTCTGAAAGGGGAAAGATCTGAACGGGGAAAGAGCAGTGCTAAAGGAGTGGTAGACAATTTGACACCATATGTCATTTTGCCTATATCCGGGTCCTTTGAAATGCAAATTCAAACAGATGTTTGCCATTTCTTGCTGGTAGCAGCTCTTTCTCAGTATCCTGGAGACACAGTTGGGGGCTCGCAGATGAAAAAAGTTCTTTTTATGTTTGGCTTTGGTTTTGCTAGATGCACATATATGTCATTTACTAGTGACCCTTATCCATTCTGACAGTAGTTCTGGAATGATTGTAAGTGCCATTTTCTAAAACCACCTCAGTAAACCAATGGGATTTTCACAGGCAAAAGGCAATTTAAAATGATTTGGAGCTGTTCTTGCACACAAAGCACTTGCTACTTCCCCTTATTTATTTATATCCTTTTTGGCATTACCTTATCTATTCATAGTTCAGCAGGTAGGCCATGCTCATCAGTTTCCAAATTATTTGCTTCCTTCCTGGCACACCTCTTAGCTATTTTTATCTGATATTTCAAATAAATTACAAAATGCTTTGAATTGCATGATTAGTCCATTATGTATTCTGTTTATTACAATTATATGAACTTTTGATTAACCTCCCTAACTTTCATGAATAAATTATTTGGATCATGGGAAATGCCACTAAATGTAAGAAAGCTCAAACAGAAAGTTTCCAAGAGATTAATCTACCTGGTTTAGAAAGCTTAACTTCCTTACAGAGCTGTTCATTACTTGATACTAAAAGATATATGCTCGTGTGTGTGTGTGGGGGGGGGGGGTTGGGCTATATTTTCCAGCTCACTCAGTCTGTGTGGTTGCAAAATTTACTCACAGGACCAAATCTCTGTAAAATGACTTTGTCATTTTAAATGTTCGTAGAAAATGCATTTGACTTTGATGTGGATAACTGGTGCCACTCTGAATGCAAAAACCCTGTTTGTGAAATAAGCCCCTCAAGCTCTGCTCTCCCTTGACCTCCCCCCACAAGACTAAACTACTCCTGTTGGGGTTTGATCTTAATTTTCCATCAAATTGAAGTTCAAGGGAGTTTTAAAAATTGGAAACCATTAAATCACTAGAAATAAAACCAAACCATCAAGATACACATTTTTAAAATGCAAAGATAAACTGGATAAGAATTAGAAACTTTAAAACAATCCATCAAGGTTTTAGTACGTGAGATTTTTCAGTGGTCAAAATGGGTGCAAGATAACTATACTTACATTGGAAAAGACCCTGCCTGTGATCGCCACCCACTAACTTTGAAGTCTGGGACCACTCCAACAGGGCCTCAGTAGATTATTTCAATTTATGGACAGATGTGAATGGGTACATTCAACCAAATGTTTGCAACTTAGTGTTTTTAAAGCAATTAATATCTTGTGATGTTTATCAAAGTCCTTGATCCCCTTTTCTTTTTCTTCTATCTCCCATTTCATTTTAAGTACCTTTCTCTGAAGTTGAAAATGTACATTATGCCGATTGTATGGCCACAACCAAAAGCAGCAGCTCCACTTCTCCTCATTCTCCTTCCTCTCTCCTGTAATTTTTAGAAAGACAATGTGTGTAATGTGACACTATTGTGTTGTATGCTTTGTTTCTGCTCTACTTATTGAGAGCAATCCTGCGCAAATCGCCAGAAGCCGTTGCAAATGTGCCGGAAAAGCACATTTGCAATGACTCGGGAATAAGGGCAGCTGGCGCGGAGGGCGGCCACCCTCACTCTGCTGCCAGATCGCCCCTGCGGCTGCCAGAAGAGCTAAGTAATCTCCCGGCGAGTGCGGTCCAGGCAGCGAAGGATGCCGGGGGTTAACATAAGAACATAAGAAGAGCCCTGCTGGATCAGGCCAAAAGCCCATCTAGTCCAGCTTCCTGTGTCACACGGTGGCCCCACCAGATGCCTCAGGGAGTACACAAGACAACAAGATAACCTGATTCCCGTTGACACTCCCTTGCACCTGGCACAGAGAAAACCCACTTCTAAAACCAGGAGATTGCTTATGGCTTGTAACCTGTGATGGTCTTTTCCTCCATGAATCTGTCCAAACCCCTTTTAAAGACATCTAGGCCAGGTGCCATCACCACATCCTGTGGCAAGGAGTTCCACAGATGAATTACACGCTGGGTAAAGAAATATTTTCTTTTGTCTGTTCTAACTCTCCCTCCACTCAATTTTAGTGCATGTCCCCTGGTTCTGGTGTTGTGCGAGAGGGAGAAGAATTTCCCTCTATCCACTCTCTCCATCCCATGCATAATTTTATAAGTCTCAATCATGTCCCCCCTCAGGCGCCTTTTTTCTAGGCTGAAAAGCCCCAGACGCTGTAGCCTTTCCTCATAACGGAGGTGCTCCAGCCCACGAATCATCCTGGTCGCTCTTTTCTGCACCTTTTCCAATTCAACTACATCCTTTTTGAGGTGTGGTGACCAGAACTGGACACAATACTCTAGATGTGGCCTTACCATCGATTTGTACAAAGGCAGAATGATATTGGCAGTTTTATTCTCAATCCCTTTTTTAATGATCCCGAGCATGGAATTGGCCTTCTTCACAGCTGCCGCACACTGGGTCGACACTTTTTTTTTCATATATATTTATATTTTATTGATATATTAAAACAAAAACAATACATATTTCATAAAGTTATAGCAAGCGCGAAGCAATACATCCTACTAGCATACTGTTCACTATTTTCTACATATAATTTCCAACTAAGCCAAAACAACACTCACATTCTATTCATTAAATCCGCATATCATCACATCATTCCTCTCTCTCTCTCTCTCTCTTAAAAAGTCAATAAATGGTTTCCAATTATTCACGAAAAAGTTAACTGACTTTTCCTTAATTAAAATTGTAAGTTTATCCATTTCAGCATAGTCAAAAACTTTCAGCCACCACTCTTCCAGCGAAGGTATCTCCGAATTCTTCCAATATTGTGCATATAAAATTCTTGCCGCAGCTATCATATATAAAAACAAAGTTTGAAATTTTTCGCCTACATGATCCTCCCACATACCCAACAAAAATGTTTCCGGTTTCATTTGAACCTTAATCTTTAAAATCAACTCAATCTGTTTATGAATCTGAGTCCAGTACTTCTTTGCTTGGGGGCATGTCCACCACATACGGTAAAAAGTTCCTTCTTGCTTTTTACATTTCCAACATCTATTCGTCACCTTCTCATACATTTTTGCTAATTTGCTTGGGGTTATATACCATCTATATATCATTTTATACATATTTTCTTTAATATTTATTCATTTAACGTAAATTTCAACTGTTTTAACCATAGTTGTTCCCATTGGTCCATTAAAATAACATGACCTACATTTTTCGCCCAATGAATTGTACATTCTTTAACCTGTTCTTCTTCTGTTTCAAACTTCAAAAGCAATTTATACATTTTTGAAATTATCTGGTCTTCAGATTTTAATTGTACCTCCAATATTGATTCTTCTTCTACAAATCCATATGCCTTCTTGTCCACTTTAAATCTCTCCAAAATTTGAGCATATACAAACCATTGGCAATTAAAGTCTTCTTCCATTAGTTTTTCTCTTGACTTCATTGTACAGTCTCCTTGTGAAAAAATTAATAAATTTCTGTACAGTAGTCCTTTCTCTTTTGGCATGCTACTTCCACCAAAGTGTGCTTCATATGGTGCAACCCATAATGGTACTTTCTCATAAAACCTCATTTTATATCTATTCCAAATTCTCCATAATGCATGTCTAACATAATGATTTTTAAATTCTAAATTTGCTTTCACTTTATCATACCACAAATACCCATGCCAACCAAATCTCAAGTCAGAGCCTTCTAACTCCAATAATCTTCTATTTTGTAAATACACCCACTCTTTCAACCACACAAAACAACATGCTGCATAATATACTTTCAGACCCGGTAGTCCTAATCCTCCTCTCTCTTTTGCATCTTGAAGAATCTTATATTTCACCCTTGCTTTTTTCCCTTGCCAAATAAATTTAGAAATGTCTTTCTGCCATTCTTTAAATGGTGCATCAGATATAATCACTGGTATCGTTTGAAATAAGAACATCATTTTTGGCAATACATTCATCTTAATCACCGATATCCTTCCTAGTAAAGACAATTTCAATCTTTCCCATCTTAACAGATCGTTCTTAATTTCATTCCATACTTTAACATAATTATTTTGAAATAATGTACAATTCATACTCGTCAATACAATTCCAAGATATTTAACTTTTTTTCCACCTTAAATCCTGTTTTATTCATCAGTTTCAGTTGATCTTGAATCTTCATATTTTTAGTCACTATTTTTGTCTTCTGTTTATTAACTTTAAATCCTGCAAGAGATCCAAATTCTTTTAATTTACTCATCAACAACTCTATATCTTTTAACTGGGTCGACACTTTCATCGACCTGTCCACCAGCACCCCAAGATCTCTCTCTTGATCCGTCACAGACAACTCAGAACCCATTAGCGTATATGTGAAATTTTGGTTTCTTGCCCCAATATGCATCACTTTGCACTTACTTACATTGAAGCGCATCTGCCATTTTGCTGCCCTTTCTCCCAGTTTGGAGAGATCCTTCTGGAGCTCTTCACAATCCCTGCTGGTCTTCACCACCTGGAAAAGTTTAGTGTCATCTGCAAACTTGGCCACCTCACTGCCTATTCCCGACTCCAGGTCATTTATGAATAAGTTGAAAAGCACCGGTCCCAAGACCGATCCTTGGGGCACACCGCTTTTCACCTCTCGCCATGTGAAAATTGCCCATTGACTCCCACTCGCTGTTTCCTGGTCTTCAACCAGTTCCTAATCCACAAGAGGACCTGCCCTCTTATTCCCTGACTGTGGAGTTTTCTCAGGAGCCTTTCATGAGGGACCGTGTCAAACGCCTTCTGAAAATCCAGATATATAATATCCACAGGTTCGCTCGCATCCACATGCCTGTTGACCTTTTCAAAAAAATTCTAACAGGTTTGTGAGGCAAGACTTCCCCTTGCAGAAGCCATGCTGACTCTCCCTCAGCAGAGCTTGTTCTTCTATGTATTTTAAGATTTTATCCTTAATGAGACTTTCCACCATCTTCCCTGGAACAGATGTTAGGCTGACCGGCCTGTAGTTTCCCGGGTCCCTCTCCTTCCATTTTTAAAGATTGGCGTGACATTAGCTATCCTCCAATCCTCTGGCACAGTGGCCGTTTTAAGGGACAAGTTGCATATTTGGGTCAAGAGGTCAGCAACTTCATTCTTGAGTTCCTTCAGAACTCTTGGGTGGATGCCATCCGGGCCTGGTGATTTATTGATCTTTATTTTGTCAATTAAGTCTGAGACGTCTTCTCTTTTAACCTCTATTTGACTTAATTCTTTAGTCAGGGGAGACCGTTCCGGCAGCGGTATTTGCCCAAGGTCTTCTGCCGTGAAGAAGGACGCAAAGAACTCATTTAATTTCTCTGCAGTCTCCAAGTCCCCTTTTATCACCCCTTTCTCTCCCTCACCATCCAGCGGACCAACCGTTTCCCTGGCAGGTTTCCTGCTTCTAACATATTTGAAGAAGCTTTTATTATTCCCTTTTATGTTGCCTGCCATACGTTCTTCAACGTCTTCCTTGGCCTCCCGTATCATCTTTTTACATTTCTTTTGCCACAGTTTGTGCTCCTGTTTATTTTCCTCACTAGGGCAAGACTTCCACTTACGGAAGGAAGCTTCCTTGCCTTTTATAGCCTCCTTAACTGTGCTTGTTAGCCATGCCGGCACCCTCCTGGACTTGGTCGAGCCCTTCCTCCTTTGTGGGATACACTCCCACTGGGCCTCTATGACTGTTGTTTTAAACAGCCTCCATGCACTCTGGAGCGATTGGACTCTTTTTACCTTCCCTTTCAGCTTTTTTTTAACTAGTCTCCTCATTTTGGGGAAGTCAGCCCTTCGGAAGTCAAGGGTTTTCATGTCAGATTTGCTCGGCACTCTCCCTCCGACATGCATGGCGAAACAGATTGCAGCATGGTCACTATTCCCCAACGGTTCGGTAACATTTACCTCCCTGACCAGATCTTGAGTGCCACACAATATCAAGTCCAGAGTCACGTGTCCTCTGGTCGGTTCCGTGACAAGCTGCTCTAAGGCACAGTCATTTAACATATCTAGAAATCCAGTCTCTCTTTCATGACCTGAGCATGAATTGACCCAGTCGATGTGAGGATAATTGAAGTCCCCCATGACTACAACCCTGTCTCTCATTGACACCTCCCTGATTTGCTTCCTCATTTCAAGATCCCCTTCAGGTTTTTGATCTGGAGGACGGTAGCATGCCCCTACTATTACATCACTGTAATCAAACCTGATGGATCAAACCCGGGGGGGGGGACGGTGACGGCATCTGCCATATCCCCCTTTCCCTCGCGGGCCGGCATGGCCCTTACACGGCCTCCTCTTACTTCCGCCAGTTAAATAGCTGATGGGAATTCAAGGAGGCCCATTGGGGCTTTCCCGTTTTACACTGGGGGAAGGGGACGAATGTCCCCTTTCCCCGAGTAGACCTCCGGGCCGCTCCTGGGCCACCCGCCAGATAGTTACTCAGGATTGGGCTGCCCATGTCACTTGTGGGAACAGAGGAAATCCTTAACCCAATGCTACCATATTATGCATTTTGCCTTACAAAACATTATTAGAGGAGACAGAAAGGAGGATGAAACATTGGGCCATTGCTTTCCATGGTGACCTATCAGCTGCAACATGTAATTTTCAATTGAAAGAGTTATCATTGGAAAATAATAAGATAAGGAGTTACCACCTAAGATAAGGAAGGTGCAAACTAAATTGGTCTCCTATGGAATTTAGGAATCTCTTCCTAAATGTCAGGACCACCAATAAAAAGGCCCTGCTATTAGTAGACTGACACCAATTCAGAAAGTAGCGGTACCCAGAGCAGGACCACAGACTATAGTATGACACAAAGTACAACATTACAATAAAACACAGAAATATGCAACCACTTTAAATAATGGCCTCAGATCATGAGATATATAAAAATAGTTATTCAAGGCAAGTCCACCATTTTCCCACTGTATGTTGCATGTTTACAGTAATCTCATGGTGCAGATCCACATGGATGTAGTGTTTCCAGTAATTTCAGATGCAGAATTTCTACAGATGTAGATCTACAGTAATCTCATGGTGAAGATCCACATGGCTGTAGTGTTGTGAATGATGGAAGCTTCACACAACTATCTAGCTCATGCTAGCCATCTATTTCCACACACCCACTCTGAAGCAGCTTGTGATTGTATGCAAAACTGGTGGCTTCTCAATTGACCCATGTGTCATGATCAATTGACCCACAAGTCATGATCGGGTGCTGCTGCAAGAATAAAACATAATTTGTCTGTCTTTTAAAGGACAGGATGTCTGCATTTAAGTACAGGACTGATAGTATAGTATCAGTGCCAGCACTAAGGTGTGGGGGCCCCTGGAAAAATCCCTGCACTGGGGGCCCCATGGCTCTACCAATCCATTCCCTTATAGTGCATTGAGAGATGTTGTTGCCACTGAACAGATGGTTCAGGAGCCAGCTGGGTGAACAGTGTCCAAGCTGGCCAACCCCTGTTGCCACTCCCCCCCCTCTCTCTCTCTCTCTCTCTCTCTCACACACACACACACACACACACATGCACATACACACACACACACACACACACAAACACACACACACAAGCCGCTAGCTAGCAGCTAAAAATGAACTAAGACTCAAGCTTTCCACAGTTTGCAACTCATCTCTGCCTGAGGCATGCCACTCCCTCGCAGCCTCAGTTCCCCAGCTGCACTTCAGGAATAATAATATGCCCCATAGGACTGCTGTAGGGATTGTATCAAAATATTATCTATATGAAGAGTTCTGCAAACTTAAAAAGTGCTGTGCAAATGTGAACTATTGTTGTTGTTGTCGTCGTCATCATCATCATCATCATCATCAAAAATGAATGAGTGAAGAAAGAACATTAGGACCTCTCCCAAATAAATTCCTCTGATAGAACCATATCATTCATGACTTTATAAAGCAATGCAAACAATTGATGGGTGTGTGTGTAATACTGCAAAAAAAAAAAAAAAAGGTATATGCAATGTTTCTTCCGTGTGCTGAGGACACATATACTAGGGATTTCAACAGACATACATTGGAATAAGGGATTATTTGTCAGAAAAATCTACAATGCAAGCAGTTAAAATTAATTTTGAGGAAAATTCTAGCAAACAGCTAAAGGAAAATGTATATTGCTAAAAGTCATTGAGCCTCATGTAATTTCCTCCCCTCCCTTTCTTTTCTTTTTTTAAAGTATATATAATATTGAAACCCAGGCCTTTTCATTTTCCTCAGTGCAGTGACATTTTGCAAATGGTAAAACAGTGCAATGCCATCTGACTCCTTTGTCTATTTACAAAGGGAAATGTCATCAAGCATTCAAAATGTCACTACCTGCTGAGATGACGTCACCAAACCTTCGGTGGAAATGCAGCTTTCCTCCATTTCCAAATACAAGTGTTTGGTGTGGTTGGATATAATCTAATTATGATAATCTCCTTTTGATAGTCAAATAATATTGAGTGTAATACCTACCAACTGAAGTGAGGGGCAAACAAATTTCACAGAACGGAAGGGATTTTCCTAAGAGTGCAGATGCGTGCTAACATTGTCTGCTGCTTAAGCCAGTTATTATTGCTGTGCAGACAAACGTGTGCTAACAGTGTCTGCCTCCTAAGCCCCTTATTACAGTCCCTTTTAAAAGTGTCAGGCATACGCAAACCTGCATATGGGTAATCTTTAGACAAAGCATACTTCACCTTAATTTCATTGCCTCATGGAATAATGCAAACATAATACCCGTATTTGTGCTCGAGATTTTCTCAATCCACAGAATAGGAATCCTTGATTGCCTTCCTTGTGTTCTATAGTGTACTTACATTTAAAATCCTCCCCATTCATTCTGTTTCAAAGAGAGGTACCCCAAAACCTTGACACTTTTCCCGTAGAATAGCTTCAATCTACCACCTCTACCAATTTTAAAAGGTGACACCCAATTTGACAGCTTTCCTAAGTGCAGCACACTTTCCTAAGCTTTCCTAAGACAGTACACCTAAATGATGTGTTGTATGAAGCAAGATGCTCGAGAGGTGACCAAGAGATTGCAAATAATTTTTACAAAATATTCCTATCTGAATCTCCCTGGATGAGGGCATTCCAAATTGCTCGGTGAGGTTTCCATAGTAGAACTGAACGGATTAATTTGGGAATCTCAATTGTTCTGTCTCTCAGACACATGACTCCCATCATACTGTCTTGTGCTCAGACAAAGACATGGTTGGGAACACCACCACAAACACCAGTGATAAACCCCACAATCACGTTCTGTTTCATGCAGAGTAGCCTTAGATGCCAGATCAAAACAGTGCTCTTTCAAAGATTCTGGCTTCTCAACAAGTTAATCAACATATCACAGCTGTTAAACATGTGCATGTTACATTCACATGCATGCTATGTTCACATGCATTCCATCACCTTGATAAAAGGTGAGGAAGGCAAATGTGTAATGTTTGCTCTATTGATGGAAGAGTACTAGCCAATATGTACCTGCAACAGCTAGACACACATCCGAATCATCAGCCTCCATCTCCCTTCTTCAAAAATGAAACGAGTTTTCCTTCGGTTTGCAGTGAGCCAAAACCCTGCAAAACAGATTCAACAGAATTACAGAAGGACAGAAAAAAATGGAAGTGTGTAGTTGTTGCAGGGAACAGAAGCAAAACGTTGTGCAGGATTGTGCTGTAAACTATGTTCCCCCTGCTGTAAACCCACACTATAAGTATAACAGATTGAACAGACATATCGATCTATCGATCATAATGGATAGATTGCTTATATGGTGTAATGCTAATGGAACTGCTAGAGTATGGAACCAAAACCACTGTTGTCTGCTTGAAGTCTGTCTGATAAATCACTTCTTTTTATATATATTATTTCAGAATATCTCTTTTGCTCCATTGAACTCAAATCTAACACAACTGACACCATTGAATCCTGGTGTGTCATTGCATAGTAGTTGTGAGCTATTTTAAGTTGCCTTAATGCCTCTGATTATGCAGACTATATTGGTAGAACAGAGCTTTCTGATTTAAAGGGTATAATGGAACAAATAGGTATTATATAGTGTTCCTCCTCAAGGTATACTAGGATGGGTAATTTAATTTCCAAGGCGACAAATTATCTTATCATGACTGAGCAGGCAATTTCTTTCCTGCAATGAACTAAGTAGGCACAGACAGTTCTAACCAGATGAAATCATTATCCTTTTTAAAAGCGCAAGCTTTGACTAAAGGTAATTTTCACAGCAGTTTTTTTTTTCAGATTACAGTAAGATTTTGTAAACATGTCTTACCATAGCCCTAGGTAAGATCAAAGTACTTAACCCTTTCTCCTGTGCAAGACATCCTGATTCTGTTAGATCTTGGAATCTGCAGAGGAGGTGTGGCTTATCTTTGATACAGAAAAACACACAAGACAACTTGAGCACGCCAAAATATTGGCTTGAATAAGTATAATCTTCAGGTTTTTTCCACAGTAAAGTACTGCTGAGTGACTATTATTTATGAGCATTGCATAGGTAGCTGACAGCTTCATTCACCAGAGGGGGCCGAGGGGGGGGGGGGCGGCGGCGGCAGAATTGATACTACTGTTAAAATAAAAGTTACATTGCCTTGGTGGGTGATTTTATGTCCACATTATATTTTTTCCCCCAAATTGGAAACAAAAGTAAACAATTTGGTACAAAGCAATTTCTGCCATTCACTTCCAGCACACAATTCTTTAATCTAAAAATCCTTACGTTAGATTCACGTTTTCATCCGAATCGGGGAGAAATATGTGCTGCCAAGGGATTATGAGACGATACGGAACACCAACAAAATTACATTGCTACCCACTATTTCTAGCAAAATCAAGTTCAGCAATATCCTTGCTTAGGGCTGTACTACTTTTTCTCCCTTTCAGAACTCTATTACTTCCCTGGATGTGTATTAACTTTGAAGGGCAGAGAGCAAGAGAAAGCAAGGGGTTCTTCAAACCATATAGCAGTGTTTCCCATTTCTCAACCTAAAAGCAAGTTTCTTAAAAATCCAGCAACCCCTTCCCACTACCCCAGCCTTTCTTTTTTCAGGGTTTATGAGAAATTGCATTCAGACACAAATTCCCATAAAACTAATTAATATGCTGAAAAGCAGCAATAATGCTCTGTTGTCTATCTTTCCGTATAGCTATATTGATGAAATAATGGAATCAATAACAGTATCATTTTGAACCCTACATTATTATCTTTATTTTGTTTCAAGATGTTACTGTCATGTTAGAATGTATCTAGAAAAATCTGGTAAGTATATAAAACATTAACTGCCAAATTCTGTCTAGAAATAGAAGGCGGAGTGTGCGCCCTGCCAGTCTAGGGTCTTGCAAACATGCCGTAAAGCACCTGGTGAGTAGGCAGCACCAGCCCCGAGGCCAGCACTCCTCTACTCGCTGCTGATGCAGAGCTGCAGCTGCTGGGGAAGGTGAGTTCCCCGCCAGGTGGTGGAGAAGCGTGCGGAGAGCTGAACGGGGCATTGCAGGGTGGTGGGATTAGTTGTCTGGGCCTGGAAAGGGGGAGGGATCATCAGAGGCCTCCTCTGCCGCAGTAGCGGAGGAAGTGATGGGGCGGGGGGAAGCACGCCACTGTGGCGTTTGAAAACGGCCGTGTGGCTCGCATGATCGGCCTGCTCGCCTGGGCTCCTAGAGTTCCTAATCTGACACATAAAAAAGCACCGATGGGGGGGGGGGAATTTCTCAATGTGGTGGGGCGGGGACACCACTGGTGTGGGTGGGGCTTGTTCCATTCCATGCGGGGTGGGCGCCAGAGAAGCTAGCTACACAGGGCTCTCGAATGTGTGCCAGCAAAATAGCTGATGCACATTCAAGTAGCCCCATCGGGGCGGATGGTACATTATTTGGTGTAAACAGACAGGCATCCACTTACCCCAAGAAGGCCTCCGGCTCTGTTGGGACAGGCCCAAGCTTGTTTAGGATGCGGCGGGTGCCTTATTTGCACCGACACATCCTGCTAGACAGGATTGGACAGCCCATTAAATGTCTTTCTAGCAGTTGAAAAATTCAGTAAAAAATATGCATAAGTACTTATTATTACTCATATATGTATATACCTCCATTCCTCCATTCCTCCAATGAACTCAGAAAAGCATACATTATTTTTATCCTACTTTTATCCTCAAAACAGTCTTGTGAGTTAGGTTAGGCTAAGTCAGGGGTTCTCAACCTGTGGTACGCCTACCCCTAGGTACCCCACACTTCCATAGGCTGGGGATACAGAAAGCGCTGCCCGTGATCAGCTGCTGCGATCAGCAGCTGATGACGGGCACCTGTAGCCATTTTTTCCGGGTTGCGCATGAGCACTGCAAGCTGAGAAAAACGGCTACAGCCCTCTCGATGTTCCCAGTAGCTGCCCTTACCTTGTCTTCCAGCCGCCTCCATATTGAATCTCGTGAAAATCTCACGAGATTCAAGATGGTGGCAGCCAAATCTCATAAGGGCATATGCGGCAGTCTCATGCCTCATATGCCCTTATGAGATTTGGCCCCCCGCCATCTTGAATCTCGTGAGATTTTCGCGAGATTCAATATGGAGGTTGCCGGGAGACAAGGTAAGGGCAGCTACTGGGGACATCAGGAGCCATTTTTCCCGGTCTGCGGCACGAGCGGGTGAGTCTTCCTGCCTGTGCCACAACTCGGAGGGAAAAGCTACAGCCCTGCTGAATCATCAGGGCTATAGCTTTTCCCTCTGGGCTGCAGTGCTGGCGGGAGGACCTGCGTGCCTGCGCCGCAACCCGGGATAAAGACATCTTAAATGGGGGTATGCGGGGGTACGTGGAGGGTATTTGGGGTATGGGGGGTACACGGGGGTTAGGACTGGGGGTACGCAAGGGACCGGAGGCCTGCCTAGGGGGTACACAGGCCTCCCAACATTGAGAAACCCTGGGCTAAGTGATAGCAACTGGTCGAAGGTCACACAGTGAATTTCGTGGCTGAGCAGAGCTTCAAATCACGATCTCTCTGTCAAACATTCTCTGCTTCTCAGGGACCAATGAAAACACAGGGTGCTCCAAGTGGTGAGAGCAGGGCGTGTCCATGGAGGAGGAGGAAGTGGGCTCCCTACATTTCATACAGCTAGGTACAGGAATAACTTACTTTATTAGCTGCACAAGTAAAACCAGAACCTGCTTTCAGTGTGCCTATCAAAAATAAGCAATACAGAGCCACATGTTGCACATCGATTACTTACAAACCAATATGTTCTGAACAGAAAGACTGAAGATTAAATTGTAATAGGTAACTTGCTCAGAGTGTAGAACAGGAAGTCAACTGTTGTATCCTAACAATGGCCTGAAAGAACATGTCACTGAAATAGAGCGAAGAGGAAATAAGTGTGCTGATCTTAGAAAGAGCAAAGTGGCAATTCAGCCAGGAATAGTAGCTTAGCAGTTAGAACTTCTTTTTAGCCAGATAGACCTGCAGGAGTCTACCAGTTCAAAGTAAGGTGACAGCAGCGATAAAAAATGAGATGAAACTTTCAGAACAGCAAGACGGCATGAAACACTTATACCCTGGAGACGAACAGGCAGTGACATCCCTGTTATCCACTCTATATGTTAGAAGTGAGTAATTTCTGGACGGTTATAATAAGCTTCAGTGACACAAGAACGACTCAGTAATATTCAGTGTGCTGCACAAAAGACCAAGCATAAGGTCAGGATTTGATCATTCTAAGATTACGTAGTCTGAGCACCTGCATAGGGTCTTCATATTTTGAGTAGACAGGAAGGAATTGGCAAGTCCTGACCCAATGTAGTGTGTTCCAAATATAAGTCTAAAAACCTGTTTCTGAGCTCTACTGTTGTCAACATCTAACACACTGACAGCACAATCCTATGCTTGTCAACTCAGAAGAAAACCCCATTGAATTATGCTCAGGAAAGTGTGGATTGTAGCCCGATTGTTTTTTTTTTAAAAAACCCAATGAACTATTGATACAATGTCATACAAAAACACATCTCGTATACTATGCCCTTGAAGCCCATCAAATGCCAGCCATTATGCAGATGACTCTTTCTTCTCGATCTTTCATAACTTCGTTCATGGTTAGACTTTTTCTGAAAGAGTATCTTCCCTTAACTCTCTGCATAAAGGCAGCCGTATCCATTCACTCACAGACAAGGTTAACAAAATTCTCTAAGACAGGGGTTCTCAATTGGTGGTATTCTGATACAAAATTTAACTTCATTACTATTATTAATTATTAACATTATTTATATACCGCTTTTCAACAAAAAGTTCACAAAGCGGTTTGCAGACAAAATCAAATACTTAAATGGCTCCTTGTCCCAAAAGGGCTCACAAGCTTAAAAAAAAAAAAAAAATGCAGAACACCACCAGCAAACAGCAACCAGAAAGACACTGTGCTGGGGTAAAGGACACTGTGCTGGTGCTCCTGCTAAATATAAGAGGAGCACCAATTGAAAAAGTGCCTCTTGCCCAGTTAGCAGGGCAACTATGTACCACTGTCAGATAGTTTTGAGCATTAAAAGTGCACAAGAACAGGACCAAAAAGATGTGACTATCATACAAGTAACAAGTTACCAAAAATATGCAAATAACCTACTGCTGGTATTTAAACGTTTGTTATAAAGTTGCCCAACCTTCCAAATTATGGGAAGAAAGTCTTCCCAGCCTTCAGATAAGAGCTAAATATGGAGGTGCCTGGGCGCATTGCTAACCTGTGAGTCAGTGCAGGGGGGATGCCTAGTGTGAGTGGTCCCACTGCTCAATTCCTGTGATTGCTCTGCCACTTGGACATTTGTCTTCTAAATGATCTAATATTAAGTGGAAATCACACTTGATTTGACTGTTGTTATTTCCAAATTGACATTAGGTAAGGGTAAAGGTGACCCCTGACAATTAAGTCCAGTCGTGTCCGACTCTAGGGTGTGGTGCTCATCCCCATTTCAAAGGCGAAGAGCCAGCGTTGTCCGAAGACGCCTCCATGGTCATGTGGCCGGCATGACTCTCCTTGCCGCAGCGTGTAGCATGAAGCTGGAACACGGAGCGCTGTTTACCTTCCCGCAAGCAGTACCTATTTATCTACTCTCATTAACATGCTTTGGAACTGCTAGGTTGGCAGGAGCTGGTCAAGCAACGAGAGCTCACCCCGTCGCGGATTTGAACTGCCGACCTTTCAATCAACAGCTCATGGTTTAGTGGTTTAACCCACTGCGCCACCCGCATTACTATTGTCTGAATCAGTGTGGCAGTTTACTTCTACTTGATTGGCTTCTACTGAGGTTAAGGCTGGGATAGTCAGAACGACATATCCTATCCAACTTATGCCACCGGCTGAGCTCTGCTCAATTCTATCCAACTTATGCCACCGGTGTAACCAGCGGTGCAGCGAGGATGGGAGGCCCCAGAATTCTTCAAGGGGGATTTTAATCCCATTTCCGTTCTGGGGCCTCCCGTTCTCGCTGCACCGCTGGTTACACTAGTGGCATACATTGGATAGGATTGAGCAGAACTCAGCCGGTGGCATAAGATGGATAGGCTTGCACCCTGAAAAGGACTAATTTGGGGTAACCATATACCATTCTTCCATTCTAAACTGAAGAACTAAAAGTTAGAAAATGAAGAATATACTGCCATGATCCAGTTGCCCTTTAAGTATAATAAAAGCTTCTTCAAATATGTTAGAAGCAGGAAACCTGCCAGGGAAACGGTTGGTCCGCTGGATGGTGAGGGAGAGAAAGGGGTGATAAAAGGGGACTTGGAGACTGAGAGAAATTAAATGAGTTCTTTGCGTCTGTCTTCACGGCAGAATACCTCGGGCAAATACCGCTGCCGGAACGGTCTCCCCTGAATAAAGAATTAAGTCAAATAGAGGTTAAAAGAGAAGACGTCTCAGACTTAATTGACAAAATAAAGATCAATAAATCACCAGGCCCGGATGGCATCCACCCAAGAGTTCTGAAGGAACTCAAGAATGAAGTTGCTGACCTCTTGACCCAAATATGCAACTTGTCCCTTAAAACGGCCACTGTGCCAGAGGATTGGAGGATAGCTAATGTCACGCCAATCTTTAAAAAAGGAAGGAGGGGGGACCCGGGAAACTACAGGCCGGTCAGCCTAACATCTGTTCCAGGAAAGATGGTGGAAAGTCTCATTAAGGATAAAATCTTAAAATACATAGAAGAACAAGCTCTGCTGAGGGAGAGTCAGCATGGCTTCTGCAAGGGGAAACCTGTTAGAATTTTTTGAAAAGGTCAACAGGCATGTGGATGCGAGCGAACCCGTGGATATTATATATCTGGATTTTCAGAAGGCGTTTGACACGGTCCCTCATGAAAGGCTCCTGAGAAAACTCCACAGTCAGGGAATAAGAGGGCAGGTCCTCTTGTGGATTAGGAACTGGTTGAAGACCAGGAAACAGCGAGTGGGAGTCAATGGGCAATTTTCACAATGGCGAGAGGTGAAAAGCGGTGTGCCCCAAGGATCGGTCTTGGGACCGGTGCTTTTCAACTTATTCATAAATGACCTGGAGTTGGGGATAGGCAGTGAGGTGGCCAAGTTTGCAGATGACACTAAACTGATCCAGGTGGTGAAGACCAGCAGGGATTGTGAAGAGCTCCAGAAGGATCTCTCCAAATTGGGAGAATGGGCAGCAAAATGGCAGATGCGCTTCAATGTAAGTAAGTGCAAAGTGATGCACATTGGGGCAAGAAACCAAAATTTCATATATACGCTAATGGGTTCTGAGTTGTCTGTGACGGATCAAGAGAGAGATCTTGGGGTGCTGGTGGACAGGTCGATGAAAGTGTCGACCCAGTGTGCGGCGGCTGTGAAGAAGGCCAATTCCATGCTCGGGATCATTAAAAAAGGGATTGAGAATAAAACGGCCAATATCATTCTGCCTTTGTACAAATCGATGGTAAGGCCACATCTGGAGTATTGTGTCCAGTTCTGGTCACCACACCTCAAAAAGGATATAGTTGAATTGGAAAAGGTGCAGAAAAGAGCGACCAGAATGATTTGTGGGCTGGAGCACCTCCCTTATGAGGAAAGGCTACAGCGTCTGGGGCTTTTCAGCCTAGAAAAAAGGCGCCTGAGGGGGGACATGATTGAGACTTATAAAATTATGCATGGGATGGAGAGAGTGGATAGAGGGAAATTCTTCTCCCTCTCGCACAACACCAGAACCAGGGGACATGCACTAAAATTGAGGGGAGGGAGAGTTAGAACAGACAAAAGAAAATATTTCTTTACCCAGCGTGTAATTCATCTGTGGAACTCCTTGCCACAGGATGTGGTGATGGCATCTGGCCTAGATGCCTTTAAAAGGGGTTTGGACAGATTCATGGAGGAAAAGACCATCACAGGTTACAAGCCATAAGCAACCTCCTGGTTTTAGAAGTGGGTTTTCTCTGTGCCAGGTGCAAGGGAGTGGCGACTGGACACAGGTATCTTCTTGTCTTGTGTGCTCCCTGAGGCATCTGGTGGGGCCACTGTGTGATACAGGAAGCTGGACTAGATGGGCTTTTGGCCTGATCCAGCAGGGCTCTTCTTATGTTCTTATGTTCTTATGTTCTTAAGTCTTACACACATCCTACACTAAATGCACTGTGGAATGCGCAAGAGAATAGTATAACACATGAAGAACATTTGTTTTCTTTTGTAACTTAAATTCTGTCTCCAGGCAGTTCTATATATCATATAGTGGCACCTGGGGAGAATGGGAAGGAAAGAGTACTATGTCAGAAAAAAGTTCTTTAAACTGTTCAGATGACAAAGAAAGAAAAAAAACTAACACAGCAAGGAAGAAAAGAAGGAAGACGGTTCAGCTAAAATGAACAGGTCAAATTTAAAGGCCTGATATTCACCGCTGTTTACTTTTACAAATCAATTTCGAACGGTCACCTGAGGCCAATACACTCAGTGTCTCCAGCAATATTTCCGATGCTAATTAGCCCCAGTTTTCTCAGCACTTTTCCAGACTATGTTTATCTACAGATCTTGCTTTCGTCTTTACCATCTTCAATCCTTTTAACGGACAATACATGTCATCATTACCCGTTAATTGTAGATATTGTGTGAATCTGCCTATGTTCCTTTAAGATTACTATTTCAGCTCTACCTAGTATCTCCTTTTAAAGTTCCGTTTTGTCAGTTGGTCCTCAGTACCATCCTTACAGCCAAGCTGTCACCACCCAGAAGATGCCTTAAGATTAAGACGAAACGTCGGTCTATTACCACTCTTGTAATCGGTCTATTATTGTTTTAATCGGTTTTTGGCTTTTTAACGAACAATACATGGCATCATTACCCGTAAATTGGAGATCTTGTGTTTTTACAAATCATTTTTTGTGTGGGTAACATTTGTTCTTATATCTTATGATATTGATAGCTAATATTTGCCACATGATGCAATGCTGTTTCAATCTTCAAAGGAAGTGTTGAGGGAGGACATGTGACTGTCTGACTGGGGAGTGCCACCACCAGTCAGTTCCATGGCAGATGTCATCTTGAATTCTGACACACCACCCAGCATGGCTGGGAAATAATAGAGCGACAATTCTGACCATAGTAGATATCTTTCCAGTAATCTAAATGGCCATGAGATTGGGGGGCAGTGGCGACACCATTGTGATGTTGATGGGAACGCTGTTGATCCTCACATGGGGAAGGAACTCCTAAGAGAGGCATGGCCTTTTTGGTCAAGGATGGCTTGCTGTGATTACATTAAAAACAGTTGATGTGGTATGGAGATAGGACCAAGGGCTGGTGGCTTTTCCCCTGGGTCAGGGGTTACCATAGTCAGTAGAAGAGGGGGAGTAGGATCAGAGTGTATCATAATCCTCTCCTGGCACATTCTGAGGTACTGGGGGAGCTACAGAAAGAATTCTATCCCACTGGTTTCCTGGGGATAAGTCTTTTCTTTCTGTTAGAACGAGGGGCACTACCAGAATTGTTAGCGCTTGTCTCCTATACAGACTGCTTTGGATGTAGATGATGCACATTTTTTTTTCCAGCGCAGTGGGGAGATTTTGTTCCTTTCATGCTTTTGTTCCTTTCTCACGTTTTTCTTCAAATATCCAAGGAAGTCAGTTTGCATTGAAAATAAGAACGTGTACTCATTTGTTTGAAAAAAAAAATATGTAAATTCAAGCCTTCTGGAAATCTTTTGATCACATGAAATAGTACAAAGATAACTCACTAAAAATAAAGAACAAGATTGTCCCACACATTAATATAAAATATTAATATAAAACTTATTGTGTGGATGATTCAATTTTAAAACATTCCTTCTGCACTAATTAATTTTAGCTAGAAGGAGATTTTTTTCTTAATTGCTATCTGCACAGTTCAGAGTCCTGTAATTACACAGAATGCGTCAAAAGGCCATTAAAAGGTTCTAAACAACCAGATATAATCTATCATAACAAGAGTCTTACAAATCTCAGTTTAACAATAGGCTGCATCTATACAGATACTTTACTTATAATTGTATTACCATCAATGTAGCTCTAGCGGCATTATGACACATAATTACCTGCAGTGGGAAGAGAGTAGGCAGATCTTTAAAGGAAGAACAGCCTGAAATACGTTTTTTTCCTGATGCACTCAACAATTTTTGTGGATTCCATTTTGAGTCCCATTAGTCACGTGTCAACCCTTTTCTTCCCAACATTTCAGTTATACATAACAGACATGAGTTGACCCATAACATAGGTTCTTGTAACCACGCCAAAAAGGCGTGAGTTTTTTCCTATGGTATGGGAGGCAACCCAAAGGCAAATGGGAGGTAAGTAAAAATTTTTTTTTACTTTTTTTAAAAAAGGATTTTTATTTTTTTACTTACTGCCACTTAAGGCCTGAGTATCCTGGGACATATGCCTATTTTGGTGGTGTATGTCTGAGGAGTGAAAAGGGGCAGGGAGGTTTCCAAAAGGCAGGATAAAATCTGGTGTGCACCAAGAAGTGTGAACCAGGAATGGTGTGCATTCCAGGAAGACTGCCAACAATCCTGGATACACCTCTGCCATTCCTAAGCTGCAATCAAACTGAACCTAAAGCAAACTTTGAGGCAAACTTGGTAATTTCCCCATATGTGGAAATTGGAGGTAAAGAAAAAAAAGTTTCATAAGACTAGCAAATTGCTCAGGGGAATTTTGTCTGCACATCTTGACTTCTCTTCCTGCAAAAATGACTTGTCCAGGAAATGCTTACATTGTGTATGGTATTAATTTTTTGCACCCTAACCGTTAGGATATAGAAGGTTTCTGATTTATCCTCCCCTGAACGTCAGCCCTCCACGGTACACTTCATCTGTCAGATGAAGTGGGTTGTCATCTATGGAAATTCATGCCATCATAATTTGGTCTCTAAGGTGTCATCACATTTCTTTTTCCAAGATTTGTCAGTATTAAGTGATGTTGCAAACGTCTCTCTGCTGCTGTTCTTGTTGTCACTAGAGAGACATTTAAAACCATCTGACCTATTTTACCTTCCTTCTCGATCTTTTTTTCTATATAAATCCTCAATCTTTCTATTTAGATGGCTAAATTTGGACTCTCTTTTTTTCTAGCTTGAATTCCCATCTCAGGTACTACACACCAACAATTGCACTCTCACTGGTTTTATTCAGGTAAAAGAGCTAGGGCCATTATTCCTTCCCTTCTCTCCTAACAGCACGCTAGACTAGGTATGATGACTAGGTATGATGTCTACTGCAGATTTTTAGAAAAGAGAAATCATGCCTCCCTAAAGAACAGCTTCTTCTGTGCCTGTGCAGTGGATATAGAGTAGGGAATCACACTTGAATTTTCTGAGTCAGTAAGAAAGCGCCTAACACAGTAGCTGCAGTTTCTACAAATATGTGACATCAGAAATCATATCTACTCAATGCTGAGACCAGGACAGCATCAGGATCAGCACCTTTGGGCCCAATGCCGTCAGCCCTTGACGTGTCCAGGCACAGGTCACTTTTTTGCAGCAGTGATGGTGGCAGCATGACTAGGCCAAGAGAGTCACTCTGTCATTGTCTCCTCCCACTTTCCTTATCTATGAATGGGCTTCTGTGGAAAACAACCTGATGCATGGTTAAGGACAGTGTCTGGAGAAGAGCAGGAGGTGATGGATGGAGTGCAACTCTTTTTGTGCTTCAGTGTTGGGTAGGGAAAGAGGGAGGATTGGGAAGGCAAGAGGATTGGAAGAGTGCATGGCTCCTGGGTAAGTTTACCACTTCTACATTCAATTAAGTTAGGGCCTATCTACCCAGCGGGTGGCGCAGTGGGTTAAACCGCTGAACCATGAGCTGTCGATTGAAAGGTCAGCAGTTCGAATCCGCAACGGGGTGAGCTCTCGTTGCTTGGCCAGCTCCTACCTACCTAGCAGTTCCAAAGCATGTTAATGCGAGTAGATAAATAGGTACCACTTGCAGGAAGGTAAACAGTGCTCCGTTTTCCAGCCGCATGCTATGCGCTGCGGCAAGGAGAGTCATGCCGGCCACATGACCACGGAGGCGTCTTCGGACAACGCTGGCTCTTCGGCTTTGAAATGGGGATGAGCACCACACCCTAGAGTCGGAGACGACTGGACTTAATTGTCAGGGGTCACCTTTACCTTACCCACATAGAAGGAGGCCCACAGAAAACATTTTTATGAGGCCCCTCAGATCTTGAACCAACCAGGCCTGGCTGAAACAATATGAACATGTGGAGATTTTTATTTTATTTTTTGGCATCTACTATACCATGTTGGTAACATTAAAATTAGGTCTCAATTGCTGTTAAAAACAAAACAAAATAAAACAAAAAACCCACCATCCTGTCCAGTAGAATATAGCATTAAATATAGCTGTGGGCCAAATCTGGCCCAAGGGAAATCACTGGTGAAGCAAGTGCATTCGGAGAGTCAAAGGGACATTTCTGGGAACATTTGGGATTTTTCCAACCAGCAAAATTGGCAATTCTTTAAGGAACCCTAAAGACAGACTACATCCATGGATATATGCAGGAGTTTATAGAATCCCATGCAGTTGTGGAAAATGTTACATCGGGACCACAAAAAGAAGTGTGAACACACGCATAAAGGAACACCAGCGATATCTAAGGTTGGAACAAGCTGATAAATCAGCTTTTGTGGACCATGCATCAAAAACTGGACACCAGATTAATTTTGAGAACACCCAAGTTATAGTCAAAACCAAACAATATTGTTCCCGTCTGAACAGGGAAGCATCGAAATAATAAAATATCCTACTGCAGTATATAGGAAGGGGGAATCTGTAGAGATTAGCGATAGTTGGCTTCCAGTCATCGAAAGGTCTTGCACTCTGACAGATCACAGAGCATCAAGAAACCGAGAGACTGCTTTGATATCACAGATGATTTTGCAACGAAGTAGTTTTCACATTGTATGGCTGTTTGAGCTCTCAACGATAACGATCGGCTGCATGGGGGAGGGCTGTTGCGCTTTGCTGCCCCATTTTATATATGGAAAACCTTGGCAGCTGTGGAACTTTGTTATAAAATGGTGATATGCCTTTAAGGAACTTGGCAAAGGCAGTAGTTCACCTCCCAACTGTTAACATCTTGCACTAAGAAGAACTAGAGCAGACAGCAAGTTGCTGTTCCTTTGAGAATGCTCCTCATAGTTTAGGAGCAAAACGTTAGGACAATCTCTTGTTAACTAAATAAAACGACCAGAACAACCTGGAAAATGCTTCCTTTTATTAGTTCAAAGATTTGGGATTTTATCCTTGTATTTAGGAATGTAGTGGGGGATGCTTGATATACCGTATTGGTCTGAGTATAAGACTCACTTTTTTCTCCTAATTTAAGTTTTTTAACTAGGGGTGCGTCTTATAATCAGGCTGTTGCAATAATGCCAGTGATTTAATTAAATTTTTTTAATAGCGCCAAACTTTAAGGGTGCGTCTTATAATCAGGTGCGTCTTATACTCGTGTCAATACGGTATGTTTCTGAACTAGGAACTCAAAAAAATGATACAAAGCTATGGAAAAAAATAGTTAATTATAAACCAGGGCACATGAGAATCATGGCTCTTATTTCATTCTATTCATGGCTTCAACATTAGGAATCCGTTTGATTATTACTTATGACTGAATAAGATTGCTGTGCCATGTTTATGCCTCTATAAGCCTTTTAATAGTGCATTAAACTATTTAGGATTGTTAAATTTGATGGAATTCATTATGCTACTCTGTAGATTCTGTCAAAAGAATCATGCAAAGAACTCAGTTGGGGGTCTGCTTACTGACTCTTGAGAAAAGGTGCTGTTTGAGGGGTGCAGTCAAGTAAGGCTGTTCTAAAAAACAACAACAAAACACATCACATCTCATAGCAGTCTGTAGAATAAAAAACAAAACAAAAAGAGAGCTTGATAAACCATGCCTGTTCAATGTTGATCAGTCCCATGATTAGATACATTATTCCATATGTCCATCGGCCCCACCCAACAAGTCATTCCAGTGCTCATATATGGGACTTCTGGACAGCTTAATTCAGCTTAATTCCCAGCTGGGAATTGAGCGAGTCTGAAGCATGCAGCCACACAGGCGCACGCGGCTGTGCGGCTGGCAGCCATTATTGGAGGCCATTTTTTTAATTATTATTTTTCTTTGCCGATGTTTTGGGGGACCCCGGGGACAGGACCCCGAAATCCGGGACTGTCCCAGCCATTCTGGGATGTATGGTAAGCCTAGCCATGGGAAAAGGAAGCACTCATCACATTAAAGCTTTGGCAGGAGGCCTTTTGGTTGAGTGGTATAAATGGAAAGAATAGCACTGATTCACATATATTCATGTGTAGATGGCATAGTTAGGGTTTGCAGTGAAAGAATGGAAGATGTCTTGAGTCAATGAGTCAATGGAATAAGTAAAAACTATGTGTTAATGAAATTGATGAATAGCTTACATGGATGAACGGATGGAGGATGTTGTGCACATGTGTGCACATGCATGATTTAATGAATGAGGATGAGAGGGAAATAAATGGTGATAGGTGTATGAATGGAAAATAGGACCCAGAGGAAGAATGAAGGAAAAACACACACACATAACTGTGGGCTGCAAGGAGAAATTTTAAGTTTGCAATATTCTTGTCTTTTTCTGTTTATAGTATGCTTCATGACAATATGCTCAGAACCTGTTTTTCAAGCTAACATACTAACTGGCATTTTTGGCTTCTGTATCAGCTTTGCAAGGGGAAATGTAGCCTGACCACAGAGGCCCACAGTTTTTGTTGTCTAAGCAGTTTTCCTGTTGCCTAAACAGCTTAGAGACGTGCAGGAAACGAAAAGCTAACTTTGAGCTATCTTGTCTGCCTAGCAATGAATGACATGACACCTGTAGGTGAAGACGCAGCCAATGTATGTATTTTAAACATCGTGACGCGCCTCCTGTTTTTGTAACAACTTTGCAAGGCATAAAAATCCAGTCTCGAGCATAGCTCGAGGCCGCAGTTCTGCTTTTTAGCTGTGAAAGCTCAGAGCTGCGAGCCAGCGATCGCTTACAATAAAGCTGTTTCGTAAAACCCTCCTCCTGCTATCAGGGTCTGTTTAATTGGGTTCCAGCTAACATTTCTAAACAGTTTTTGGTGATATCTTTTTGTTGTTATTGTGTGTTGCTGTTTCTTGTATATAAGAATTTCAGGGTAAAACAAATCACTTTTTCTTAAAAAGAGCACACTTGAAAGGGAAAAGGAAAAAAAAACACCTTTATTTGCTTCCTTTAACTACCGGTAATTAAAATAGAAGAGATCATCATGTATAATATTTTGCCATTTTTTCTGTTTGATAAATAACAAGGAGACATGTCAGCAGATTAGATGGTGAGTTCTGGGGGGGGGGGAAGAGATTTTTTTTTTATTTTGCGCAGTTTGCTAATTTTTTAGCTGGTTCTGCCCAAAAAATGCTGATATGTAAGGAGTTTTACTTGCCCAGTCAAGTCATGATCTTGTGTTATATATGTCATCCCATTATTCTCAAAGAAACTGCATGCTAAGTTGCAGTCCCGGAGGGGGGGTACGGGTACCCCATTATTCCTTCTTAAATATCTGCAAAAGAGAATGAATATAGGAACCTGTGGCTTCAGTGGCTTCTTATGTTAATCTTAAAATGTAGTCTGTGTGCCCCTTGCAATAGCCTAAGAGTAATAGGCTATATCTTAATGCCTTGGTCCATTCTCTCTTGTAACAAGATCGGAATGGCAAATGAGTGGCAAATAGCCTTTTTCCTTTCTTCTTTCCCTCTCCTAGCACTGCAGCCTGTGAAAGTGGATATTTGAGCACTTTATGTGCTCATTTTATGGAAACAATGTGTTCCTCCCACCATCAACTCAAAAACAAAGATCATAATTGCAGCCCTTTAGAATCTGTGCATATAGCAATCAGCAACCTAAATTATAACCTAGAAGCCAGCTTTCCCTCAAGACGTTAACGTTGTCCGTAATACTTTGCATTGTGTTTCTCAAGGAGCACCAGTAATTTGGTGCTATTGTGTGAAATTTGACATGGTTAATGCAATTTGAAAGTAAGTTAACTGAATTAACCTCCTCCTCCAATTCCATATCAAGCTAAAGAACATATTCCTCTGAGCAAAACAAGCATTTGGTTGATTGTGGGCTTTCTCCTTCTGCATAATTGCCCGTAGTTGGTGTTGTTAACTACACAGCAGGAACCATGAAAACCAGCGATTGCCACTTCATATCACTCTAGGAAAAAGGGCCATATAGCAGAAAATATCCCCAGCTATTTTTTGTAATTATGAGCAAATTGTGTGTGTGTGTGTGTGTGTGTGTGTGTGTGTGTGTGATTTCTACCTGAAATCATGTCTAGCTTTTGGTGCATATTCCAAGTGACAGTCTACGAAAGCATGAACTTTTGTGAATCATCAATTTGCTTGTTCTCAAAGGCTTTGAATATCTCCATAAATGGTGAACCTTTGAGAGCACCAACTTCTCACAAAAGGGTTTCAAACTTTGGAAGACATGGTTGTGCTCATTTTGATTCTGCTTGCAAATATTCAAGAAGCAGAGTTCAATATTTAGAGTTTTCCGGGTAAAACACTTGCAATATTTCTAGCTACAGACTAGAACCAGTGAAGCAAGGACCCACAAACCCAGATCTATGATAGATCTGCTACAGGATGTGGTGATAGCACCTGGCCTAGATGCCTTTAAAAGGGGACTGGACAGATTTATGAAGCAAAAGTCCATCACAGGTTGCAGCCATGATGGGGATAAGTAACCTCCTGGTCTTAGTAATAGGCTATCTCTTAATGCCAGACACAAGGGAGTGGAAACAGGATACAGGTATCTCTTGTCTTGTGTGCTCCCTGAGGCATCTGGTGGGGATGCCTACACCAAATGCCCAGCCAGAAATGACTAATTGTCCTTCAAAGACCTCCATCTGGCCAGCAGTGCACGTCTTTAAATCTTGGAATGTAAGAGACAGACGTTTCCATCTGACAGCCTGCTGTGCCTGTTTGCCTGAAGAAGATTGTCAAAAGACAATTGAAACGTCGCAAAGATTTTAACACGATTTTTAATGTTATAAATGAAGTTTTATTGTTGTTCTTAACTTAAAAGATTTGTCATCATCATGGCTTTTAATCCCGTCATTTTATCTTTTTAAAATTATATTTGGTTTATTACTCTTATGCCAATAAAGATATTTGAATTGAATTGAATTGACTGAGCAGTCTCTACCAGAAGCCAGGCTTGGATTATGTGTTTGGTTTGTTCCTACCTTATGGTTAAATTTCTGTGAACTGTAGTCCAGGCCAGTGGTTCTCAAACTTTTTAGCACCGGGACCCACTTTTTAAAGTGCCACCCTATTGAAACCCACCTAGCTTTACGAGATTTAAAAAAAAAGTGATCTAGAAATAAATAAATAAAATTTATTTACAAGTAAAGAGCTCAGCTGCTTGCAGGGTAATTAGCAGCTATCTTGCAAACTGCAGGAGCTCAGCTCTTTGAACAGCAATTAGTAGCTATCTGGATTTTGAATAGCCTCAGGGCTTGTGGCAATTACTTATCTGACCTTTCCATCACCCGGGACCCACCAGAAATCAGGTTGCGACCCACCAAGTGGGTCTTGAATCACAATTTGAGAAACATTGGTCTAGGCTTTATGTGAGCTACCAAATGTGCTTAGACACACAGAAACATCTTTACCATCAATTAACCTGAAGCTGACTATGTAAGGCAGGCCGTATTTTGCACTATAGGAAAAAAGGTCAGAACTGAAACTCGGGCCTTTGTATTTCACTTGGTCTTGCTACCTGCTTGTCCACTTTGTCATTTCTGCGCTCACTGACCCTCCCACAAGGTACTGCAGGTGTCATCTCAGACACATGAAAGAGAACAGTTTCAACAGCAAACAGGGATAGAATTTCATCCAAGAAGAGGGTAAAGCAGTTTGACAGCGCAATCCTCTTCTTCGTGCCGGCGACAGAACAAGCTTTCTGCTGTCGGAAGTAGTCGAAAATGTGCCATAAAGCATGTTTGCGACGACTAGTGAGCAGGGAAGGCCGACAGAGAGGCCAGTCTTCCCTGCTCTGGAGATGGAGCTCCCCTGCGGCCACTGACGAACCCAGGTAAGGATCCGTCGAGGCCAGGGGCGTTTCTCTGGGCGAGGGAGGGGGAGTCATTGGCCCAATTGGCCCGGGAGGGGGAGGGGGATGGCTTCAGCCATATCCCGGCCACTGCCGAGCGGCTGGCCTGTTACCCGGCCTCGTCCTACTTCCGCCAGCGATTTTGCTGGCAGAAATCCGAGGAGGCTGATCGGCCATTTACACTCATGAAAGGGGACGAGCGTCCCCTTCCCTGAGTAGACCTCCGCTCCGGTGGCAGCCTAGCCGCCGGGGAACAGGATCCAGCGGCCGGCCATGGGCCACCCGCTAGATCCTTATGTAGGATTGTGCTGTGAGTCAGTAAGCACCCTATAAGTTATTGCCCTTCTAGTGTAACCTCATTAATTTGTTTTGAAGCTGACTGTGAAGAGGTGAAATATGACAAATTAGTAACTCCTCCCTTTTCTGAAGGGGAATAATGAAATGACATTTTTTTTGTGGGGGTGGGTTTACATATTTGTATATTCCTATGCATAAGAGCAGGAATGGTGTCAGAGAACTGCCAGGTTTAGCTACCATGCCCATAAGAGGAACCATTTGACAAACAGACTCCACCTCCCCACTGGTTGGCTGCTGCAGAGCCTTCACACATTCAACAATGTGGAGGCTAGGAGGAGTCACCACCTGCTGCTGTTGCCTGTGAAATTGGGAGGGCCCAGTGTCAGTGGTGTCCCTAGAGGGGGGCAGTACTGTAAGTTACACACAGGTCTACTCAGCGTTTCACGGTGGCCCCGCCAACTCGCCATCGGAGCCATTCCGAGCAGCGAAGGCAACGCACAGGAGAATCCCCGTGCGTTGCCTTCGCTGCTCGGAATGGATCTGACGGTGAGTGGGTGGGGCCACCACTGAGTAGGCCTGTGCACAACTTACAGTACCGTCCCCCTCTAGGGACACCACTGCCCTCTATATCGATTTGCCCCAGTGCCTCCTGGTGCTGGCACTGCATCGCAGGGTCATATTGCTTTCAGAAGCTTCTCTTTCCACATTTGTTGCTCATTTCATTCAGCACAAGTACACAATAATAAAATCCAGCCCCCTGCACATCAATTCATGCATACAATTCTCAGACAACTGCTGATACCAAGTCATGAATAGGGTCCCTCCAATGAAGGAAATCTGCCAATCCTGGTTTATCATCCAGCAAAGAGACAGTCAGAGTCACTATAAAGGCAATTGTGACACACTTTGTTAATTTGCTCTTCTACCCTTGTAATAAGCTAACAGTTCAGTGTACACAATCTGGTTGGAAAACTAAGCCCCAGAGGGCTGTTACTTTGCTACATTATTTAGAAATGTAGGAGTCACAGTTTTTGTCAATTGAGATTCTTTCTGTGTAGCTTCACACATTTCTAATCTAACTGAGAAATAAAAAAACAGAACAATACCATTTGGGTTGGTTTACATCTTCCTGTAAAATTCAACACAGAGTTGTATTGCAGACTCATACATTTTTGCCTCCCATGTCGTTTGAAAGGACATACAGTTGGACCTTTTTATTTTCTTATCCACGGATTTGACTCAACACGGATGGCAAAACACTGGAAGAGGGAGTCCAACCGCACTACATTATCTCTTTTTTTCAGCGTTGTCAGGAGCCTGCCAGCCACTTCCAGCTTCCTGCGCATGTCCAAACCACTGAAAAATGCAGCCAGGAGTCTCTGGCGCCATTCACAGGTTGCTTCCAGTAGTGGGTTTTTTTGTTTTTTCAGTCAGTTTAAACAAACTCAGGAGGACGGAAGCGGCAAAGATGATGGAAAAAAGGTAATGTGGCACTGCGCCCGACCCCTCCCCGCCGACATTTCATATAACATTGGTTTTCTTATCCACTGTGGTTCTAGGAATTGTGTACAAAATTGTATACAAAAGGACTGCCACCTGCTTAATGGACTACTGCTTTCATGCTTCTCTATAACATCTGACTGTTCCATGCAAATACATACACCACCTTTTTTCCTCTGAAGTCAGAGCAGCTGGATGAGGTCTTCTATCTATGTGTATGAGGGAAACTTGGCCCAAGTCTGTATGTACATGTTTATTATTATTATTATTATTACTAGCTTGATACCCATGCTTCGCCACTGGCGTCCCTGCACGTTGCTTTCTCTCCACTGACGGGCTCTTACGATGAGGGGGCGGGGCGCCTCATACCGGAGAGTAACGGTGGGGCGGAAAGCTGCAGAACTTAGCTTTCTGCCCCACCTCCAGCAACGCCAGTGTGCTTGGCTATGGGATTCAAGTACTTATCCATTTTGACTCCCATAAATTTTCCTTTGATTGCAATGAACCATTTAAATGTAGCACAACTACCCCATGATGGAAAACACTCCAAGATCTCTCTCCTGATCCATCACAGACAGCTCAGAACCCATGAGCGTATATGTGAAGTTTTGATTTCTTGCCCCAATGTGCATCACTTTACACTTACTTACATTGAAGTGCATCTGCCATTTTGCTGCCCATTCTCCCAGTTTGGAGAGATCCTTCTGGAGCTCTTCACAATCCTTGCTGGTCTTTCAAACGCCTTCTGAAAATCCAGATATATAATATTCACGGGTTTGCCCGCATCCACATGCCTGCTGACCTGTCATACATGAGATAAGAGAGGGACCACCAGAACAGGCAGGCTCCGTCTCATGTGATAGTGTGAGGATAGTGTGATAAGTGTGAGGGAGTGTAATCTCCCCATTAACATTTAAAAACTCAATGGCCATACCGACTTAAAAAGCAAAGAGAGGAAGGGGGCAAAACACACTAAAATGTATAAAATAATCCTTTCCTAAATATATGAATGTAAGGTTTTTGGATTCAGCGCCAAATTTAATGCAAACTAATTACAAAAATTTTCAATCACATGATAAACTACCCTGTTTCCCTGAAAATAAGCCCGGGTCTTATATTAATTTTGGCTCCAAAAAAACGCAGTAGGTCTTATTTTCAGGAGATGTCTTTTTTAAAAAAAAATGTACCGGTACAACAATTTATATTTATCCAAATGCAATCATGTCATCTTCTTCTGGAACATCGTCATAACTCTCCAAACCCAGCATTCCGGCCTGAATTTCTTGCAACTCCATTGCTTGTAGAATCATTGGCCCAGTCTCTCATGTCCTGCAATAGAGCAGGCGAGTATTGGCAGGCGAGCTCTACTGGTAGGTCTTATTTTTCAGGGTAGGTCTTATTTTCGGAGAATGGTATGTAATTGTGGGATATTACCAACAATTCTGAAGAGAACTTATACAGATAGAAGGGAGGCTCTAGCTAGCCAATGAAAAGTGACAGGGTCTGTGCATTTTTTCTTTCAAGGTTAATGGCAACTTGGGGGGGGGGATTTGGGTTGGAGTTTAAGTGCAAACAGAAACAGTTAGAGCTTATTATCCCTGTGACATGGCTGTTTGAGATAGAAAATAATGCAGGAAGTTCTAGTCACAGAACTTCCAGGTAGTGTCACGTTTTGGCCCAGCAAGTTCTGCTTGCTGGACGAGACATAGTTAGTCCAGTAAGGGCCAAGCCATACGTGGGGAGGGTGAGTAATGGGAGCGTTCTGGGGAGGATTGGGAGAAAGGCAGGAGGCAGGGAGGGGGAAGGAGGGGCTGGAACAAAAATAAAAATGATAAAATGTTATGATTTAGAAGTTACACAAATCTACATGCATCTAAAGCAGCTGGTATTTCATGTTTGCTTATTAGGGGGCTCATACATCCAGAATCTCTCACGCATTGTAGTCCATTAGTATTAATAATATGTAGTGGGTTCTATCTTTGGACAAGTCATTTATCTCCCCACCCCCCAATTCAATCGTCTATCCATTATCAAGATTTTCCTCCTCCATCATATTTGCCTGGATTGATTTTGCTTTTAACTAGGATAAATTGTACCAGTTTTCCTGAGTCTACAAATAAGAACCTTAGCTAGACCTCTTAAGTGAGAATCTAGACCACTGGGCTCTAGTTTCAGGCTACATTAATCATCCTTGAGCTTTTTCTTTTCCAGCCTAGTTGTCTGCAGAAAAAGGCAGCAGTATTTTCCAATGGTTCATTCCTTTTCTTTTATGAGCATTGCAGTAAGTGGTTTAGCATCCACAATGTACCACAAGCATGCAAAGACTATCCTAGTCCTAGCTCAAACCTATCTCAGTCCTAACTATAGCAAATAATGGCATTACAACCCCAAACCCCCAAAATGCAGCTGCACCAATGGACTGCACACTGTATCATGCAAGGGGGGGGGGTAGTCAAGAAGACTTTTGTTCCCTTACCCCAGGGCAAGTCTCCATTGCCCCAATGGGTCTCCTCAGATATGCATCAGCTATTTTGCTGGTGCAAGTTTGAGGAGAGTAAGGGAGAGGGGATGAGGTAAGGATCCGGTGATTCCCAACCCCCTCCTTGCCCAGAAACTCCTCTATTCTTCACACTCCCAGCCCCCTTCCACCTACCTCCATTGCAGTCATACATTTGCCGCCAGAGGTAGCCAGCAGTGGCAGTAGGCTTATGGCGGTGGACCCAAAATGGCCTTCATGCACTGCTGTATGGCCATTTATGACAGCAGAACTGTGTTCCGCTGTCATAAATGACAGCACAGCCCAATGTTGGAGTGGGCTGTTAAATGTAAACTTAATATATATATTTTCCAGCAGTATCTTATGTACTCATACTCATGATTTCCTATGCTTCAAACACCAAGCAGATGACTTATACTGACCGATCGAATTATGACAGGAATTAGGCGATGTGTTTTAAGAACCACCGGTGCAGCAAGCTCTGCTGCTCCTTTCTCCATAAGAACCAGATGCAGACTCACACAGAGCAGGAGAGCATTACCTTTGGAGGTAATGAAGATGAAACAATGTCAGGCAAGACACAGAATCTACACTTACAGTCCTAGCCTTGCAGCACAATCCTGTAGGGGGGTAGCCTCCCTCACTCCGGCGCCGGACCAGGACACGGACGGCACCAGAAGGTAAGTGTTTCGTCACTGGCCGCGTAGGCAGTCCGGCCAGGCGAGGGAGGGGGCCATTGGCCTAGCCGGCCCAGGAGGGGGTGGGGGATGGCCTCAGCCATATCCCCGTCCCCGCCAGGCCAGCTAGGCCGTTACTATTTAGTTGGCGGAAATCCGAGGAGGCCGATAAGGCCTGCCCCAAGTTACACTCTGGAAAGGGAACAAGCATCCCCTGCCCCGAGTAGACCTCCGGCCTGGCGGCAAAATGGCCGCCAGTGCACAGGATCCGGCGGGTGGCCCTGGGCTGCTGGCCGGTTCCTTACAGTGGATCTCTCCAAACTGGGAGAATGGGCAGCAAAATGGCAGATGCGCTTCAATGTAAGTAAGTGCAAAGTGATGCACATTGGGGCAAGAAACCAAAATTTCACATACACGCTCATGGGTTCTGAGCTGTCTGTGATGGATCAGGAGAGAGATCTTGGGATACTGGTGGACAGGTCGATGAAAGTGTCGACCCAGTGTGCGACGGCTGTGAAGAAGGCCAATTCCATGCTTGGGATCATTAAAAAAGGGATTGAGAATAAAACGGCCAATATTATTATGCCGTTGTACAAATCGATGGTAAGGTCGCATCTGGAGTATTGGGTCCAGTTCTGGTCTCTGCATCTCAAAAAGGATATAGTGGAACTGGAAAAGGTTCAGAAGAGAGCGACCAAAATGATTAGTGGGCTGGGGCATCTACCTTATGAGGAAAGGCTACAGCATTTGGGGCTCTTCAGTCTAGAAAAAAGGCTTTTGAGGCAGGACATGATTGAGACGTATAAAATTATGCATGGGATGGAGAGAGTGGATAGAGAGAAGTTATTTTCCCTCTCACACAACACTAGAACTAGGGGACATCCACTCAAATTGAGTGGAGGGAGTATTAAAACAGACAAAAGAAAATATTTCTTTACCCAGTGTGTAATTGGTTTGTGGAACTCCTTGCCACAGAAGGTGGTGATGGCACCTGGCCTGGATGCCTTTAAAAGGGGATTGGACAGATTTATGGAGGAAACATCCATCACAGCTTACAAGCCATGGTGGGGATAAGCAACCTCCTGGCTGTAGGAGTAGGTTTTCTTTGTGCCAGGTGCAAGGGAGTGGTGACAGGATACAAGTATCTTGTTGTCTTGTGCTCCCTGAGGCATCTGGTGGGGCCACTGTGTGATACAGGAAGCTGGACTAGATGGGCCTTTGGCCAGATCCAGCAGGGCTCTTCTTATGTTCTTATGTTCTTATTGTGCTGCCAGTCTGTGAAAGCTCTACCCTAGAGGAGAACCTTCAAGGCTATTAGAGGTTACCATTCTACAGCGAGCAGTACTTTTCATGCTCATCCTGAATTTGAAACACCAGAGGAAATGCATACAGGTGAAGAGCGACAAAGTTTTGGTCCACCCTTCCATGATTATGCCTGAAATTCATTGCCTAACAATATTCCAGCTCAACTTGGACAAGTTCAGTGCCAATGCTATAAATTCCTTTGCTATTCTTGATAACTGAGGATAAAAAACAAAGAAACCATTCTTTGTAAATGTAATTTGATGGGGGGGCACATGCCTCTCTATGTGATCAGTTTTATGTTAATAATTAATAAATAGACTTGGTTGGCCCCAGGAATCTCAAAAGATTATAAGAATGAGCTAATAGGCTCTTATAAAAAACTTGTGAAGAAAGTAGCTTAATTATCGCAATTGAACCGGTCTGGAAATAGAAGCAGAGGCAGAAAAAAACTAAGTAATACAACTGAAAGGAAAAACAGAATTAGAGTCCCTATTCTATAGCAGTGTTTCCTACCCTTTCCATTAATTGTCTACTGTCTTATATTTCTTGCGGTTCTTAGTTCATATGTTGCATATTTTTTCTCTTTTTAATGCGAACATGGGGCCTTTGTTTTGATGGTTCAAGATATTCTTAGGCTGAAAGGGCTATGGAAGATAGTCAAAGCAGGGTTTTTATTTCTTGCAAGCAACACGGATTTATTGTTGTTGATGATGATATGCTGATAGATACGTTTAGAATCTGAATTCCATATTTACTTTACACTGTAGAACCATCTGGCAACTTTATTTAATACAAAGAAACTGTGGGCGCAATCCAATCCTACCTACGCCACCATTGTAACCAGCGGTGCTGCGAAAACAGGAGGCTCCAGAACGGAAAGGGGATTTAAATCCCCTCTAAAAAGGGAATTCAAAGGGGATTTGAATCCCCTTTCCGTTCTGGGGCCTCCCATTTTCGCTGCACCGCTGGTTACAACGGTGGCATAAGTAGGATTGGATTGCGCCCTGTGTTAAACTTCTGCCAGAACTAGATGCAGGCAAAGTTAAACTGAAACTGAAAGTACGGTGCCTGACACCTAACCCCAGCATTTCCTGATATTGCAAGCCATAAGGGCCAATACACTACAGTAAAGATAAAGAAATCTACCTCCAGACTTCAAAAAGGGATTATCGGTTACTTACCCAAGAAACTGTCTTTGCATTCAGATGCTCCACTGTCATTTATTCAGAAATAAGGCTTTTCTAGGCGATATCTACCATGAGGTGATTGCCAAGAAATCAATGCTTTGCACCGTTGGAAACAGAGTCACGAAAACTACAAAACATCGTCTCGTGGCAAGACAGTGTTCATATGCATTGACTTGCTATCCATCTCTGCATCTTGAAATGACAGATCATTTATATGTGAAATGATTTAAACTTCAAATCCTGTTCTTAAATGGAAAAAATAATCAAAATCATAATCAGTACTCTTACTTTCCAAAACGAACGAAGGAATAAAGAGCAAAATTATTACACAATGAGCCCAAATCATATCCTCCTCCATGATACAGCATGTAGCTGCACCAAAATGGCACGTGTTGCATGCTATGATGGGGTGAGGGGGGGGCAACAGTTTTACTTACCTCTGTGTAAGCCTACAGGCCACCTATGGATCTCCGTGCACACTGGGCTGGCCAGCAATTTTGGTGGTGTATGTCTGAGATAAAAAGGGTGGGGAGGTTTTGAAAAGAGGGGATAAAGTCTGGCATGCATGACTGCTGCTGGAGCCACCCCTACCTCCCCCCAAATGCACCATTATTTATTTATTTATTTATTTATTTATTTATTTGCAATATTTCTATCTCGCCTTTCTCCCCGAAGGGACCCAAGGCGGCTTACAACAGAAAAAAATACATGTTAAAAAGATGTTAAAAATACAATACCAAAAAAATACATACATAAATAGTTTCAAAACAATTATTAGTTTTAAAAAAATAGTTTTACTAAAGTATTACAATTAAAATAGATCATAAAAACAGCAGTGCCGCACCTGTTCCAGCAGAATGTTAAAAAAGGCAAGGACTCAGAAGGCCTGTTTGAACAAGAAGGTTTTTAGGCCTCGCCGGAAAGTGTCCAAGGAGGGAGCAGTTCGTTACTCTCCCCACTCGTTACTCTCCCCACCTATGAACCCCTCCTTCAGTGGCTTCCCTGCACCGGAGCAGGTTGCCAGCCGTGGCAGTGAGACGCTGATGCTGGCGTTACGATGTTGTGGCGGCAGCTTGGAAATGGCCACTGGAGGCATGCTCCCATGCATCAGCAGCTGATTTACAGTGTTCGGATTGGACCATAAATACATTTTCTTTCTCTCGGCAGTCATTCTATGGGGTGCAGGTTAAGCTAAGGAATATTGGCAAGGTAATCTAAGGACACAGGATCTTCAGCTAGAGGGCAGCTTTTGCGTTCACGAAGGAACAGGCTCTCTTTTGATGCTGTCAGTTTGCTGCTTCTCAGAAGTATTTTATACAGTTGGTTCAGACACAAATATTACACAGACCAGTTCTGGACTCATTCCTGTGCTGTGTCAGATGCTGTGTTGTGAGAAAGCCCTGCGATTCAGCCCTGACAGGTCGATGTATCCTTCAAGTCAGTCAACAACAACAACAACAAAATCAACATCAAACTCAAAGAGATTATTTTGGGTCCTTTTTCATGGCACTTCAATAACAACTGTCCTTTAATAATGCATTTAAAATATTTTTTGAGTTGAATCTCAGGGTTATTTTTGTTCTTCTTTAAGTAGAGATTGTTGACATCTTTCCCATCCTTGACAGGTAAGCATCTTTGACTGCCTGAATTCAGGAAAAGAGATGAGAGAAAACAATTTCTGCAGCTCTTCTAAATCAGCGGAACTCATTCAGTGCCAGTTCAGATAAATGCTTTGATTTTTTTTTCTTTTTTAGCCTGAACTGGTATAGAGAAGAATATATAATATCATACCAGTCACTTAAAATACATGCCGCAGCACTTGGATACTCTTATTTCCACCTATGCATATCCATATGCAAAGGTTTTATTTAATTATTTCATGTTAACTTTCATATACATTTTAATGAAACAAATTGTTAACACATTTAATACTAAAAAAGGTGTTTTTAATATATTTTAAGTATATAAAATCCTGCCTTAATAGTAGTGTTGTTCAGGCAACAGTTGTGCAATATCGTGACTCCATGTAAGTGTGATCAGTCTTGCAATGCCAAGCCCTGCCCCTAATCTAAGTATGTCGTTGGAGGCAGCAGCTCTGCACTGTATCTCTTATGGCAGTGATCTTCAACCTTGGGGTAGTGACCCCAGGATCCTGTGGCAGACAACGTCTTTCCCCTTAAGAGGAGGGTGACTCAGCGTGACGTCAGGACAATGGCGACGTCACTGCCGAGTTCGTGACGCCACCTCCTAAGTAAAAAAAGGAGGGTTGGCGACTCCCGTTTCCATCGGCGACTGGAGATGCCACACTACCTGCAGACGGGTACGTTAAAACTCCCCTTTTTTTTTTACTTAGGAGGCGGTGCAAACCTGGAAGTGCCGTCGCCACCGGCACCGCAGAGTCACGAAGACTTACAGCGACCTTTACCTTCAGGTATAGGTTGAAGATCACTGTCCTATGGTATCTCCTCAACCTGGTGCACCGGGTGTCACCACCAACCAATAGTACTGTACTGAGAATTCAGAGGTTGGTCTGGGTAGATGGACCCTCTGATGGGGATGAACCTTTAGCCAGTGGCTACCCTACCTCTTGCTACCCTGGAAATATGTCCCTGACAAGAGCTGTAAACCCCAAATATCATTTGGGTAATAGAAGGCAGAAAGCACTCCTTAAACATAAATTCATTGTGCATATTTTATTTGGATTTTTATTCCTCATCCTACCTTGCAGGTTCATGGATATTATCTGACCATAGAAACCGCCCCAATGTCTGTTCCCAGTAGTTCTCATTAACAGAAAAACACACAAGATGAGTATCTGTATTGTCAGAAAACAGAACCGGTTTCAACTACCTACACTTTCTGCTGAAGAAAATTGACAAACTTTCTAGTGAGTGACAGCACGAAGTTAACACAGTGCAGAGAAAAAGAACTGCAGTACATTTGCATATAAAGTGCACTTCAACAAACATGCAACACTATTTTTAATGAGGATTGGAAATTACATATTGAGTTAAAAATGCTCCCAAGAACCAAAGAAAGCAGGAAATGTGTACTTAATTGGAATCTAGCCATGACATCAAGGCTTATTACTAGGAAAATGTAACTGAATCAACTACTATAAAAGTTCAGGACCTTGATTTTATACCTTCAGTGATAGGCAGTGAATAATAGAATGTCACACGGGAGCACATGATGTTTCACCACTGCTTTTGTGAGATTTTACTGGAGCAATAAGAAAATGTCACATTCTACTGGAGTAAAATTCAAAAGCACAGAGCAAAAAGCATCCGTGATGAACTGGTGAGGACAGAAAGTATAGTAAGCCTTACAGCACAATCCTATGCATGTGTACTCAGAAGTAAGTAAGTTTCAAGTCTTGCTAACTGGGCAAAGTGGTGTACTCTTATATTTAGCAGGGGGAGAGCAACTGTCCCTCTTCATCCCAGCCTGGTGTCTTCCAACGGCTGTTGCTGGTGTCTCTTCTGTATTTTTTTTTTAAAGATCATGAGCCCTTTGGAGACAGGGAACCGTTTATTGATTTTATTCTAAATTGGTATATAAATATTCTTAATAGTAGTAGTAGTAGTAGTAGTGGTAGTAGTAGTAATGGGGCACACACCCAAGAAAATGTGTATAAGATGCAGCCTCAGGCATCAGGAGGTCTTCGGCCGGCGCTGGGCATGATTGTGGCCATGAGGTGGAGCAGCATCTGGGAAGTGGGAAGAGGCTCCCAGGAACACCCCCTATTCTGGAGGGGCTGGAGTGGAAAGTGTTCAAAGGCTTTGAGGAATTGCTAAACACCTGAGGCTGTGAGAAGTCAATCAGGCAGGGGGTGTCACAGCCCATAGAGTCTTTGCTGGGTGGAGCAATTCGTGTGGTAGAAGGCATTTTGTGGGCTAAGGTTGTGGTGTGGATTGTATTTTTTTACCCAGGGTAGCAGAGCTATTGTTATCCTGTGTTCAGGGTGGTCATCATCTGTTGTATCATTGGGGGTTTGTAACTTGGGGGTTACACTTTTGCAGTCTGTTAGGCCATGAAAGTGCAAAAGAAGCGGTGTGGATTTATTTGCTTCAATCAAATTATGGCTCACTTGATTATACCCAAAAGCCCTGTCCCATTTCGTATTGGGTTACGGGTGTAATGAGGCTTTCAGCAATGAAAATAGAGAAACGTTTGTTCCTTGCACATCCCAAGACCCTTGCAAAGGGCAGCAGGAAATGGTTGAACATCTGCTTGGAGTGATGTAACAACTCCCCCCCCCCCCCGTTTTCTATAAGGGCTCATGAATTAGAGGAAGAAATTGAAAGAACATTTCTAAAGTACACAGATGGTGGAGAACAGACACATAATTCTAAATGATCTCGACTGAAAACTGGAAATGGCTAGCTAAATAGAAATACAGTATATAGCAGGAGTGGCCAAACTTGCTTAATGTAAGAGCCACATATGATAAACTTCATATGTTGGAGATCCTCAATATTTAAGAAGCATTTAAAGTCTTAAATATGAACTCACCATGAACATTAAATGTATGTTTTAATACAGTGGACTCTCAGTTTATACCTGGTCAATAATTATAAAGCTTGAAAATTTCTTATTTACCTTTTTATATTAATTGTGATGCAAAAAGTTGCTCAGCCAACATATTTCCGAGATCCGCACATTATATGTCAAAGAGCTCCAGAGCCACAGTTTGGCCACCCCTGGTATATAGGGAGATACTATACATATACCCAACTGCCTTGAGTCTTGGGCCCTTCGTGCACCTAGCTGAGTTTTACACTGACTGGAGGCGGCCTTCCAGATTTCAGGCAGATGATCTTCCCTACTTGGAGATACTGGAGATTTAACCTGGGATCTTCTGCACACAAAACATGTGCTCACAGCAACGGTCAAATATTAAATGTGATGTCCTGCACTTGAGTATCAACAGCATGCTTATTATTTGGGCAGTGATAATCTAGAGAGGCACAATCCTTTCTCTTCAATTAGTTCTCTTTCCCCCGGTCCTCTGATATGGAGCATCTGATTGGCACATATATATCTGAACTTCTAAGAGAGTCTTCTAAGAGAGTCTGGATCACGAAAACCGGAAGTGCCCGAAAATCATCGTTTTGCACAGAAGCATCACTAGGACGCACGTCACCCAAAAGCAGGGGGGCATGCGTCACCCTAGTGATGCTTTGACATTCGGCGCAGCCAAAGGCCGCGTTGCGATTTTGAGGGGGGACAACCCGGCTGCACCCTGCCCCGGGTGCCCCCCCGCCCCGCGTCGCCCTCTGGACGCTCCGAGACCGGCCCGGGAGCCGGCCTCGGAGCGTCCGGCCCGGCCGGCGCTCCAGAGCCTTCTGAAATAAGGCCCATGCACTGCGTCAATACAGGTATTTTTTACAATTTTCGCGGATGCGCAGAGACCATTTTGAGGGCAAGGGCCTGCCCTCTTGCCCTCAAAACGGTCTGTGCATGCGCAAAAATTGTAAAAATACTTGTATTGACACATTGGGCCTTCTTTCAGAAGGCCCTGGAGCGCCGGCGGGGCCAGGCGCTCCGAGGCCGGCTCCCGGGCCGGCCTCGGAGCGTCCGGAGGGTGACGCGTATCACGGAGATGATGTGCGCTGGGGGTGCGCGCGTCACCCCATTGCGTGCGTCACCCCCTGGCAGCCCGCCCCCACCACCACACTCCAGCGACGCCACTGGTTTTGCAGCTATCCGAAGATCGCGGGGGCTTGCAGAGAGTTGTGCAGGTCTCCCCAAAGGCCCCCCCAAGCCCTGGTAAGGCCAAAAAAGGTGGTTTTGGGCACTTTTTTGGCCATGTCGTTGGCAATCCCCGGGATCGCTGCTGCCACTGCCCCTAACCCTATCCCTTAAGGGGGGGTGGGACAGCTTTTGTTCTCAATGGTAGGTTGTGACCCACCACTTTGAGAACCACTGGAATACAGCTTTGTGAAAAGTCTGCAATGTATGTCCATTAAGATGTGTTTCACGTCACATACTCACTGGCGTCGCTGCAGGGGGGCAGAGTTCTAATTTCCACCATGGTCCAACCCTCCATTACACCGGTGCACAAAGCGTCCCCGCCCCCTCACCTTCAGAGCCATTCAAGATGGTGAAAGCAACGCGCAGGGAGTCTCCTGCACGTTGCTTTCACCGCCTTGAATGATTACGAAGGCGAGGGGCGGGGCCACTTTGTGCACCGGTGTAACAGAGGGTCGGACCACGGCGGAACTTCCCCCCCCCCTGCAGCGACACCAGCGTACATACTTTTCTATGTGGAGAAAGACATCATGACTGCAGAGGTAGCCTTCACTGTTTTCCAATGAAAAGGCACTTCATGGCACATTCTGTTGTCTATCCTGATTCTCTAGTTCAAGCACATTCTTTTCCTGCAAGGACCTTTAAAAAGTAGTGGCTGTGTGGGGACATTTACCTTGTCTCTTCCAGTCTCTTTGTCTCTTCCTGACTCTCTTGAGAGAAACTGCAGAGAGTGCAGAATGGCTGAAATGTCTTTTCTGTTAGATAAACTTTAAGGATTGTCGTTTGTGGTCCTGGATATATTTTTCTCTCTGCCTTTCTTGTGGCTTCTCAGGGTTTACATAAAAGACACAGAGGAAGCCTCTTACGCATTTTGTTCTATCAGGTCTCTCTTATTTGAGCCCCTTGACTTCTCATGCACAAAAAGAAGAAAGAGATGGAGTTACACATACTCTGGATAAGCTCTCACTTTTAGGAATTCCGCAAACTCAGTTTCAGATGAATACCGATGAAAGGGAATCACTTACCTGGGCAAACCATTCATTCTGTAGCACTGTTATGGTGAATTCGACATTGTGCACGTAATGGGTGGCGTCTGGCAGATCAGATGTACTGCTTCCTAGACTGGAGGTGCAGACGTATGGTGGAGCAACTGTAGATGGTACAGTCCGACTTTCTATCCACATTTTTTTTTATCCACAGATTTGACTCAACATGGATGGCAAAACTGTGGAAGAGGGAGTCCAACCACACTACATTACCTCTTTTTTAAGTGTTGCAGGAGGCCTGCCAGCCACTTCCTGCCTCCTGCGCGTGTCTAAACCACTGAAAAATGCATCCGGGAGTCTCTGGCACCATTTACAGGTTGCTTCCAGTAGTGGCTTTTGTTTTTTCAGTCAGTTTAAACAAACTAAGGAGGAGGGAAGTAAGTGGTAAATGCCCACACTATTGGGGGAAGGAGTGTTGATGATAGGATTCACTGCAGGGCTTACAGTATTTCTAGGAGTGTCATTGATTCAATGAATCAGTGGTGTTGCTCCGCCCAGTAGCGTCTCTGGATGCACGTCACCCGGGAGCAGGAGGGGGGGAGACGTGCGTCACCCCCCGCCCCCGGACAGCACCCAGCGACCCTCTTTCCGGTGTCCGGGGCCTTCTGAGAAGGCCCACAGCGTCGCCGCACTATGTATTCTTTTTTTCACGCATGCGCAGAATGTTTCTGAGGCAAGGGCTGCACATTTCCGTTCTGCGCATGCGCGAAAAAAGAATAAATAGCACGGCGACGCTGTGGGCCTTCTCAGAAGGCCCCGGATGCCACCGGTCGTGGTGGACGCTCCGAGGCTTTCTCCGGCTCCAAGGCCGGGAGAAGGCCCCACGCATGCCCGCCCACGTCGCCCGTCCAGAGGCTCCGAGCCCGGGAGAAGGTCTCGGGATGCTCCGAGGCCTTCTCCCGGGAGCTCGGAGCCTCCAGACGGTGACGCAGGTGGGCGCGCGCAGGGCTCAGAGCCTCAGGGCGGGTGCGCGCGGGTGCACGTCACCCCCCAACGTCCCGCCCCGCGCACCACGCTCCAGCGATGCCGCTGGCTCCGCCCCCACGTGGGGGCGCCGATGCGGCGATGCCCCCACGTGGGCAGGCGTGTGACTTCACACCCCGCCTCCGAACACCCCTCCTCCGCTATTTTCACTTTTATTTGAAGCCGTTCGTTCGCAAGGGCGGGCGGGAGGTCTGAAACGCGGTCTTCCCAGCTGCAATGAAGGTACGTTTTCGCCCTCCTGAGCCCGCGATTCCGCCCCTTCAGGGGTCCGCGCCTGGGGGCCCTGCCCCCCCTTATGACGCCTCTGCTGAATGAATGCAGCCCAGTTTTAATCCAATCTTTGCTTCATGTGTTTATTGTGGTGTACACAGGTAACAGTTTCAACTAGTGTATAATGTGCCAGTTTGTGTCAGGGCAGAGGTTGGGAGCTGCAAGCATGTCACAGCAAAGGCTGTAATGGCCCACTGCCCAGGCACACCACAATCCTATGCATTCTACTCAGAAGCAAGCCACATTGAGATCAATGGGACTTACTCCCATGTATCTGTGTATAGGACTGCAGACTGAATTCTGAGAATAAGGAGAGGCCTATTGGTTGTCCATACAGCCTTTGTTAAAATATCCTATTCGGGTTTTATCCCACTCTATCACTCTTGGTGACTCAGGATAAGCTACAAGATAACAATGAAAGTCTAAAATTATACCAGTGACTACCGTATACTCCCTTTTAAAGTGTATATTCATTCCACCTACTCAATTCTTTGTCTTATCTCTGAGCAAACCCAACCGTCCTCTCCAACGCAACCTATTTTTTTTCCAAGGGAATCATAGCTATTGCCCCTTACCTCCTTATTGGTTACTCTGATTGGGACTGATTGGTGAAATTGTCATTTTCCAACATAATTGATTTATGTAGTGATCCGCATGTGACATTGTATCTGCTATGTATGACAGGTTGTCAACTCAATAACATTTCTAAATGGAGAAAAAAATGCCAGGAAGAAATGTGGTGATAAGGATTGATGAGGAGGTAATTCCCTTGGGCTAAGTTCAACAGATATTAGTCAACATGGTCTCCTGATGGTAAAAGCATTTCCAATGCTTATCTTGAAATCCTGGTTTTGCTTTAATGGCTTTCTCTTAAAAAGAAGTCAAGTTCTTAGAGATACTAAAATCACTAAAAAAAGCCGCCTTGGGCATTTGCCTTGGCATAGGAAAAGGCGGGATATAATTTTTAAAAAATAAAATTAATAATAAAATAAAATGAACACAATCTGCACATTGTGCTATATGAGTCATGGTTTACACTCCCATCCCTGTGGAACATTATCTTGAAGGATGCATTGATCTTGGAAACGTATTTTCAGAAAATGCCAGTGATAACATGTCTCCAGAATGAAATTCCAAATAGCTGATATCCCATCTTCAGGACTTGGTTTTTATACACTGCCCTCCGTAACATGGCATCGCTGTCTCAAACACCCCTTTCAAAAGAAGATTGCTAGAATCCAGCTTTGTGGGCCATATTCATTTTTCTTTTACAAAACAAGTTTGTGCAACTCTAGGTATTTCATAGAAGGACCTTCAAAAAGCATGAATAAGGGTCCAATCCTATCCCCTGCCATCTAGACCATGCACCACCACCAACTGAGTGTGTGTTGCATGCTATAAGGGGGAGAGGAAACCAGACAGACCAAGAGAGGTTAGTAACAATCTTTTGAACTTAACTCTCCATAGGCTATCTGGTCACCAATGAGTCTCCTCAGACATACACCAGGTCTTTAGCTTCTGTAAGTCTGAAGATAATCCAGGGGGTGGGTCTGGGACAGGAAAGGGGGAAAGGATCTTGGTTTGCATGGCTGCCTCTGAAATCCTCCCCCTCCTGACTCTGGCCTGCTCCCCACCCCTATCTGTCCATGATCCTCCCTGAACCAGCCCCACAGTGGGGCAGGCAGGAGAGGGTGGAGGAAGGGCAGAAAGGGCTGATGGTGATAGTGCATGTCAGATCCTATCCTCCTTGTTTGTGGCCTACCCACCCCCTTTCTTTCCTTGGACTTGCACCAGCGAAATCTCTGGCTCAGGTCCGAGGAGATTCATTGCGTAGCGAGAGGCTCACGGGGGGGGGGGGGATAAAGGGATTTAAATCCCATTTCTCTTCCGAAGCCTCCTGATCCAAACCCTCTGGATACATTTCGTGCCTTTTCGGTCCAACTGCACCAGCGGGGGTGGGGGGAGAGGATACGATACCACTCTCTGATATTCAATTTATAATACAAAGCTTGTTTTATTCTTGTTTCCACCAAAATGTACATGCATGCAACTTCTAATTAGGGGTGTTGTTACTCATGCGTAATTTGTAACCAAAGGACATTTCTGAAAATGTTTCTACTCGAGAAATGTATTTCCATAGAGAAATACTGGTGACATTTTTCTTACAGCTCATTGAAAAAATGTTTTAATGATAACTGAAGAAAGCAGTACTCATCAGAAGAACTAAATGGGTGAAGCACACTGAGTGGCAGTGGCGAAAACACAGAGCAATGGGCAGCGAGGCCCCGCCACCCACTGGCGTCGCTCGAGGTAGGGCGGAATGGTAAGTTCCACACTGTGCTAACCTCCTCTTACTCCCCAGCACAAGGCGGCCCCGCCCCCTCGCCGTCAGAGCCATTCAGTGTGGCGAAGTCTACTGCGTGTTGCCTTCACCACACTGAATGGCTCCGATGGCGAGGGGGCGGGGCCTCCTCATATCGGGAAGTAAGTGGAGGTTAGCACACTGCGGAACTTACCGTTCTGCCCCACCTCGAACGACGCCAGTGCCGCCACCAAGCCTGCTGAGCACCAAGACCATTATCTCATATGATGGAGGGGGTCAGGCAAAGTGCAACCCCCACAAGCAGAGGTGGCAGCAAACCAGCATTCATTTTAGTGCTTTTTCTTGTGCCCCACCCCTCAGTTTTCTCATGAAAACTGAGAAAATATAGCTGTGATTGGGCAGCTGTTTCAGGTTATTGTATTTCAGCTAGAAATAAAACGAAGATACAAAGACAAGGATGCATGCTCTATCTAACTTGTCTTGTATCATGTGAAAAATATGCCTTTAAAAAAAGAATTTAAACATGTACAGTAACATACCAGTGTAAATGCAAATACTGTTCATTGTTGTTATCTCAATATTTCAGATTGGAGAGGTTGCTTCTGAGAGATGGATTCATGACAGCTCTGCAAAGTAATTCATCGTGATAACTGTATTTGGGAATAGGGAGGGAAGAGATTAGTATACAGTCTCCTGGCATTTTGTTTTGTTAAAAGGGAAGGGAAGTTCGGGGGAGGGTTGTGAAGTTGATTGCATCAGAATCCCTAGGGGAAAGGAGTGATTAACTGCTTTCTCATCCATGGGGAAATAATAGAGGGACTCTGGGGGGCAATTTTCATCAAAAAAAAAAGTGTTAAATCACTCTCCCCCAATCCTGTTGCTGCAATTTTCACAGCACCCACTATTTCTCTTAAATGCATTTGTCTTAAAAACTCAGATATAGTAGTTTGATCACTGGCATTGTTCAATACTGCTTTAAAGTGTTACATGGGCACAGTGGCGTCACTGTGACGCGCGTCACCCCAGAGCGGGGGACGCGCGTCACCCCCCGACTCACCCCCCCTACAGAAACTTACCTTTTCCGGTGCGCGTCACCCTCCGGAGGCCGGACGCTCCGAGACCGGGGAGCGTCCGGCCCAGCCGGCGCTCCAGGGCCTTCTGAAAAGAAGAGGCCCAAAGCGCTTGCATTAAAACGCGAACTTTTAAGATTTTCGCGCATGCGCAGACCCTCCTGAGGGCAAGAGGGCAGGCCCTTGCCCTCAGAAAAGGGTTTGCGCATGCGCAAAAATATTAAAAGTTCGCGTTTTAATGCAAGCGCTTTGGGCCTCTTCTTTTTAGAAGGCCCTGGAGCGCCGGCCGGGCCGGACGCTCCCCGGCCTCGGAGTGTCCGGCCTCCGGAGGGTGACGCGCGCCGTCACGGAGGTGACGCGCGTCACCCCCCGGCGCGCGTCACCCCCCGGCGGCCCGCCACGCCCGCCACGCTACAGTGACGCCAGTGCATGGGCAGCACAATCCTGTCTAGAATGCTTGCGTCTTGGTTCAGCCCTTCTGGGGGCAGGGCTTCAGGTGGTGCTGTGTACACGCGTAGAACACCACCCAGGCCCGCCCGGCCGGCCGGGCGGTATGCGGTCGCGGGTCGCTACTCATGACCACTGGACGGGCCGCCGGCAGCGGGGGGAGAGGGGGGCAGGCAGCAGGCCCTCTGTCACTCCCCCACCCACCCGCCTATGCCAACAACAGGAGCCGCCGCTGCCAAGGCGGGGGGCAGACCCAGGGGGTGATTTTTATGCCTCCCGGACTTGCTGCCCGGTGGTGTACCACACCCCCTGCCCCCATTACTTCACCTCTGTCATTAGGCAGTCGTAAGTGGGGGGATACCTGTATAGCACCTATTTGTATAAATCACAAACATTGCATAATACTTTGCATAACAAGCAAATTAGGTTGTTGGATTTTTGGGAACCAGAAAATACGATGGCTCCAGTGATAGGTTCAGGTGCTGCTTAGTCGTCAAGTTGAGTAATTTTCCCAAAATAGACCTCATTCTCTGGAAGCATGTGCGTAAGTGCATGTATTAACATTTCAATAAAGCATTATATTTGAAGACTTCTTCATTCCACCTACGTTTTTTTTCCCCTCTCTCAACAATAACACTATAACGGTATAACCTTACAGTTGGCTTTTTGGCTTACTTACGTCCTACAAAGCTGAAATAACATCAGGCTGGAAAAAGAAGACCAGGATTTAAAATATATGTTCAAGCAATCTATAATTAGGTGTATATACTTTCATTACTCAATTGATTCTTTTGTTTGAGAGAAAATGACAAAGTCACAACTAGGCCCAAATGCAAAAGTGTTAAAATTCACTGCAGTTCGCCTGCACTTTAAAGGTTATCCCTGAGTTGGTCTCTGAAGATTGCACAGAAGCTCAGGAGGAGTATATCAAAGTGTTCAGAGACATTAATGTTCTCATTTGTTCCCCAAAAGCCATTTAGATTTAGACTTACCATTCATCCCGGAAAAACCGGGATGGTCCCGGAAATGGCCCTCCATTCCCGGAATCGTCCCAGAATGGTTTTCCTGGCCAGTTGGTAAGCTCCGCCACCGCCTCCATTTTGAAAATTGAAGAACTTACCCGGGCACTGGCATCTTGACTTGCGAAATCTCGTGAGATCCAACATTTGGGCGCCCAAATCTCGTGAGGGCATGATGCCCTCATGAGATTTGGGCACCAACATCTTGGATCTCGCGAGATTTCGTGAGTCAAGATGCCGGCACTCGGTAAGTTTCTGTTCACCTGCTCTCTCACCAGCACGGAGCCAGCGATGGAGCGGGCGAACGACAGCCTGCCCATGCCGCGCGAGCCTCCGGCAGGCTCACACGGCATGGGCAGGCTGACGTTCGCCCGCTCTCCCACCGGCACAGAGCCGGCGAAGGAGCGGGCGAACAACAGCCTACCTGTGCTGCGCGGGCTTCTAGGAGGCTCGGGCGGCACAGGCAGGCTACCTCCGGATCATCAGCATGATGAGGAGCAGCACTGCCAGATCAGCAGCACGACGAGGAGCAGCACGACGGCGACGCTGGGGTAAGTAAATTTAATTAATTATTTAATTGCATAATAAATAAATAAATAAATAAATAATGTGGGCGCGCTTTGTGCAGCAATAGGGGTCACTTCACGCCCCCTTCGATTTTTAAACTTAAATTTATTTATTTATTTATTTATTTGGGCCATAGATTAAATAAATAAATAAATAAAATTTGCAGACACGCTTCGTGTAGCAATAGGGGGCGCTTTGCGCCCCCTTCAGTTTTTAAATTTAAATTGATTTTTTAAAAATTATTTATTTATTTATTGGGGGGTCAAGAAACACTCCACATACTCAGTGGGTGTTTGGGGTTTTGGCCATTTTGTTTACTGTGCAACTCCAGAATTACTTCTCTGTAAAGGATATTTCCATTGGTTTGATTTCAGTCAACTCTGTGATAGTAGAATGGAGAAAAGATAGAGCAGAATGGAACTTTTAAATATAAGTCTCCCAAAATTACTGAGTGAACTTCCTTAGTTATCAGAAACTACCTCCAACATTATAAATATATTCATAACAAAGAGCTGTTTTTTAAAGATGCCATTCAACTCTAGTACACTGAAATAGCTTATCATCTGGCTGTCATTTTATCCATTTGCAATATGCACATTTTCTTTAAGTGCATTTCAAAAGGTCTTTTTAGCGTTTCTGAATATCGCTGCACATGTAAAATATTTAACCAGATGTTTAGACTTTAGAACATCTAACATTTGTTTGATTCCAAAATGCTTGATATAACTTTTTCCAGTTGTAAACCTTTATTTAGCACACTGGCAGCAGAATCCTAACCATGCCTGCTCAGACATTAATGTGACTCATTCCCAGGTAAGTGTGTATAGGTTATGTACATAGTACATAAGAACATAAGAGCCTCGCTGTATCAGGCCAAAGACCCATCTAGTCCAGCTTCCTGTATCTCATATTGTTTTTAAATTACGTATTTTAACTTGTTGTAAGCCGCCTTGGGCATTTGCCTTGGCATAGGAAAAGGCGGGGTATAAATGTCTTAAATAAATAAATAAATAAATAAATAAATAAATAAATAAGTGGCCCCACCAGGTACCTCAGGGAACACACAAGACAACAAGATACCTGTATCCTGTTGCCACTCACTTGCACTTGGCACAAAGTGGAAACCTACTTCTAAAACTTGCTTATGGCTTGTAACTTGTGATGAACTTTTTCTCTATGAATCTATCCATACCCCTTTTAAAGGCTTCTAGGCCAGGTGCCATCACCACATCCTGTGGCAAGGAGTTCCACAGATGAATTACACACTAGGTGAAGAAATGTTTTCTTTTGTCTGTTCTGACTCTCCCTCCACTCAATTTTAGTGCATGTCCCCTGGTTCTGGTCTTGTGTGAGAGGGAAAAGAACTTCCCTCTATCCACTCTATTCATCCCATGCATAATTTTATACGTCTCAATCATGCCCCCTCAGGCGCCTTTTTTCTAGACTGAAGATCCCCAAACCCTGTAGCCTTTCCTCATAAGGGCCTATATTGCCTATATGCCTACATACTATGAGTTTCTGGATGAAATCTTATGAAAGCATTATTTAAGTAGAAACAGGAGGATTTGCTACTTATATATAGTTCTTTCTCAATTGAAGTATAGCAGAATTTCAATTTAAATTCTTCTATCCCAGTCCTAAGCATCCGCTATGCAGTGATGACCAATATATACTCTTTTTTTCTGTGATGCACAATACTGATTCACTCTGGTGCATATTGCAATACCTTGGGTCAACTTTCAATGCTGACTCAAAAGAAGAATTCAAGATATTACACTGACTCAGTGCTCATTGACCTGATTTCCTGTTGTTGTTGTTGTTGTTGTTGTTGTTGTTGTTGTTGTTGTTGTTGTTATCATGCCATCAACATACATGGTAGTTTTCATCAGTTGAGAGGATAGGTCTCCTACCTTGAGGGGCTCACAATCTAGAAACAGACACAAAGGAGACAAGGTAGGGGAGTGTTGGTGGAATAAATGGGGGAAGAATAGCTAGTTATTTTAATTTAGTTGCAGTAATTGAGTTGCAGTAGCAAGGATATCATTTGCTCTCCTATGATATCATACACCAGTTCTTTCTTTCACACCTCCCAGGGTGAGATGGCAAGCTAGCAATTAGAGGAAGCAATGACCTTTCCTTGGAATCACCATTGCTTGGCCCACTTTTGTGGACCAGCAAGCAACATTTGCTGTGTGAATCTGACAAGGAGGAAGAGGAGGAGAAGGGCTCTTAACGAGCAATCTGCATGATAAGGAAATGGTAACGTGGCTGTTCAGTCGCATTAGGAACACACTCTGTAAAAAAAAAAGGATCAAGAACTCTGGAGAACATCAATGGAAAAATGGCAAGAAAGCCACTGTATGCAATTCTACTGGGCATTGAGAACAAAACCCATTAGAAACACAGATTTTGTAGAATAATTTGATAGACTGCATCCAGGGATACCTTAGCATGTTTCCACCTTAACAGTTCAATTAATTTGTGTAGTGGTGGTAATTATTTTAGCAAAGCCTGGTGGGAAACATCAGGGATGGCTTCACAGGTGGGGTGGGGTGAGGCACGGTTCAGGGTCTCATGCCACACAAGGGCCCACAACCATGCCTAGTCAACCCCTGAGATAATGACCGTCTACTGCTGCCACTCCTCCCATCATCACCTGGCAAGCCAGCCTGAGCCCAAGGCCCAATGGGTAGGCTTACCTGGCGGTGGTGGAGAGCCAGCAGCAGTCGTGGAGGCAAGTCCTTCTGTGGATTATACCACCGATAACTATAGCAAGAGGTGGACTGTGAATTGGCCACTGGCTGGTCTACTTTCCCAGTCAGGCATCTCCAAAAGTGCCCATCTAAGAAAGCTAACGTGGACAGAGCAGTGGACAAACAGAAGGTCTCCACCACTGAGTGAGTTGACATGGAGAACTTTCATCTGCTGCTGTTCCTGGGCACTATTGAGGGGCAGGTAGGGGCAGGTAGCTGGCCCGGGTATGTACTTTCCAAAGCACAAAGGCGTACACTGCTGGGGAAGCCCTCGGCAGGTTTTATTCCCCCAGAGCTGGGGTCGGGGTTGCCACTGGGAACAAAGAAGAGTCATAACAGTTCTTAAGAGCAGTTCCTGTTTCCCATCAAACAAAGCTATTTCCAAAGGAGACACTCCAAGGCAGAGGGATGTGTTATATTACCAAGCATTTATTTTGTGGGGACGGCTGCTCTCTTACTGAAGTATTTGGTCTTCCGAGAAACTCACTTTTTTTATCTTTTGCTTCACCAGTGAACTATTTCCAAAAGCACTGACAGAGATCCATAAAGGTCTGTCCTTATTTGACAAAGATATTAAATATTAAGTTTGATTCAGTGAAGGCTAAATTAAGAAGTGACTTAGGGTCAGCCGTAATATTGAAATCCAATAAGATCATGCTTGGCTGGGTGTTTCTTAAAAAGGAATATCAAACATCCAGGAAATTCCATTTTATATAGTAGGCATGCAGATGTACCTTTAATAGAAGTTATTGAAGTTGCTTCCTCCACAGACTGAACCCAGCTTTCCTGAATTTCCATGGTATGTTTAACAGAACAGAAGTATCAGCATTTTGTATACAGATTCAGATATGTTTTTGTCCGGTATCCCCCAAATAAGCACACATGACACAAATTTGGAGAAATGAAGAGCTATGTTTATTGATGATCCATATTTAACAGTGATGTAGACTTGAGTCTATTGACTCAGACTTGAGTCAGACTCAAGTTGCATCTATGACTCAACTCAAACTTGACTCAGCAATTGTAAAAGACTCGAAAGACTTGACTTGAGACTCGGAACAGTAGCGTCACTAGGACGCGCGTCACCCTGGGGCAGGGGGCGCGCTTCACCCTAGTGAGGGTCTGCGCATGCGCGAAAATCCAGGAAATATCCGGATGGACGCGCTGCTTGGGCCTTCTTTCAGAAGGCCCTGGAGCGCCGACGGGGTCGGACGCTCCGAGGCCGGCTCCCGGGCCGGCCTCGGAGCGTCCGAAGGGTGTCGCGCGTCACGGAGCTGGCGCGCGTCACCCGGGGCACCCCGCCCCCCCTGCCATGATCCAGCGACGCCCCTAACTTGGAGCCTTTTACAAGAAGTTGAATTTTATTCAGGTTTAAACCCTTTTCCCCCATTAAATAGATAGGGACTTGCAACTCGCAACCAAAGACTCGGGACTTGGGGGCAAAGACTTGGGACTTGACTCGAGACTTGGAATCAGAGACTTGATCCACATCCCTGATATTTATAGAAATTGGTCAAAATGCAATGGGTACTGCCTAGATGCACGCCATCCCCTGTGTGGGCACCTAATCTGGAGATGGAAGTTACCTGCCTGAAGTCCTCCTCCTGGCATAGCCACCCTGGCTCTGAAACAAAAATCAAAGGCAGACACCTTGATATCCCTATCTCTCCTCCCTGCCCACACTATCCTGCCAATTCAGAGGCGAAACAAGGGTGGAGCGAAGGCAAGTAGTTTTGCAAGACTCCATTACACTGGAGTCAGCGGCCCCTCCCCCTTGCTGTTGGAGTCATTCCGGCAGCAAAGGCAACACGCAGGACACTCCCCAGTTGCTGCTGGAATGGCTCCAACAGCAAGGGGGAGGGGCCGCTGACTCCAGTGTAACGGAGTCTTGCAAAACTACTTGCCTTCGCTCCACCCTTGTTTCGCCTCTGCCTGCCATGCATGGCCTACCTAGCTCCACCCTCTAGTCACACAGTCAGGGGTAGGCCAAACAATCCACACTCCTTGGGCCAATGTAGAGCATAGAAAAAAATCCTACCTAGTCCCCGAAAGGCGATCAGACAAGCATCAGACTGAGCTACGCGGTGGGTAGGATTTGCTCCTGGATGCCAAATGGTGTCTCCCTTATCCCGGCTGCCTGTACCTCTAGGCAATCTGCCCCAACATGACCAGTCCCAGCCACTGGCGTTGACGGGGGGAAGCGGGGGGGCGGGCCGCCGGGGGGCGTCGCGCGTATAGGGTTCGCCCCCCAAAAAATCGCGGCACAGCCTTGCGGCTGCGCCAAATTGACATTTAGAGGCTGGGTGTGGGGGCCATTAGGGTGACGCGTGTGTCCCCGCTTTGGGGCGGTGCGCGCCCTAGTGACGCCGCTGCCATCCACCTTTTTTATTTTCCTCTTATTAATATTATTTTCTTGACTCCGTTACATGGTCACTCCTTGTTTTATTCAAAAACCAAACAGAGAAAGTATCCCTTAATTGAACTAGCTGCAAAACTGGTCTGGGAACAAAAAGGTGACATAGTAGGTTCCTGACAAAACAAGCACTAGCGATCAGTGTAGCATACAACAACCAACTTGTGCATTAAACCAGCAGAACTGGTTTCCCTTGTGCTCAGCCCTGGACCCAAAATTGTAAGTTTACAAGAGCGTTCTGAATGTCTTTCCACAGCATCTCAACCACTCAATGTACAGTTCATTTTATGCACCTTAAATATTTGGTTAATGGGCCATTATCACTGCACACGTGGTCCCTACTATCTGGATAAAGAAGCACATTTTAAATGATGGTTGATTCTCTGATATTTACCAAAGGGAGAGCAATTGTCCTTATACATCCTAGCATGGCACTTCTCCCAGTGGCTGTTGCCTGCCTGCCTGCCTGCCTGCCTGCCTGCCTGCCTGCCTGCCTGCCTCTCTCTCTCTCTCTCTCTCTCTCTCTCTCTCTCTCTCTCTCTCTCTCTCTCTCTCTCTCTCTCATGTGTGTGTGTGTGTACATGAGTTTGTACACCCTGTGGAAGAGGGAACCATCTCTCTCTCTCTCTCTCTCTCTCTCTCTCTCTCTCTCGTGTGTGTGTGTACATGAGTTTGTACACCCTGTGGAAGAGGGAACCATCTTCTTTTCTTTTGTATGTAAACTTCTTGAGACTATACATATAATAACATGGCAGCTTCTAGGTCAAACATGCTTCTTATTAATATGCTAAACTCTTACAAGTCATTTAGAAATTTTATTTTTATTTTATTTAAAAAAATTTATATCCCGCCTTATCCTATGCCGAGGCAAATGCCCAAGGCGGCTTACAACAAAAATTAAAAAACAGTTTAAAATACAGAAATAAGTTTAAATTAAATTAAATTAAATTAAATTAAATTAAAAAACAGTTTAAAATACAGAAAATTCTACTTCATTCATTCAGAATGTAATCACAATCTTTTAATCTGTATGGTTTACATAAGGCCTAAGGCAGAGTTTCATAAGAATCTACAGTTCTTTCTTTCTATGGAGAAATTAAAAAGTTTTTGGACTTTTGACTTATATGTCACTTATGTGTCTCTTTAATGCTCTGCTTCAGGTCCTTCTTACATTTGTGGAAACCTTGATATACACAAAGTACTGCCTCTAACATTGCAGTCCATGCTCACAGGTGCTCCAGAAATTCATCCTCCGAACTTCTCATCAGGGCCCAAGTTGATGGAAAGGCCCTGGTCGCACTTTAGCCAAAACCACGTTTAATTTCCATTGGGTTTAGGAAAGATTTAAGCAGATATTAAAAGCAATTAGGCTCAAGAGGACTCAATTTTGGCTTCATCCAGCTCTACAGGATGTAGTGATGTATAATGTAATGTAGGATGTAATTCAATTGTGTTTTATACTCCTTTCTCCCCGTACAATTCCAGTTAAATTCTCAAAGCAGAGCTTATATTTCAACGTTCCAAGTTGCAATCAGAATCTAAACCAGATGCATAGTGCACCTATTTTATGACCACCAGTATACTGACTAGCTAGAAGAACTTCAAAGGATGGCTCACATCTTTGAATTACTTCCACTGTGTGTACTGCATCTGGATTTAACAGCACATTTTGAATGATTGAGACACTTTAATCTTTTACTTTCTATGATAAGAGCCACAGTAAATAAAGAATATTAAGCCCTGCTGTTCTCAATTTTCCTTATTCTAACCAAAAATAAAGATAAAAGTAGAAGGGTCAATGTGAAGCATTTGGTTACACTGGTAATAGCCCCAAACAAAAATATGCCAGCTCAAGAGTTTGAAGTCTTATAATATGATATTATTTAAAATATATTTTTAAATGAGACCAGTCCAGTGTAAAAGTTCATTTCCTTGCTGCCTTAAATAGAAATAGTTAATCATCACACCTGTCTGGTTTTTAAGATGGGAGCATCTGGTCCATAATTAGAATAAAACTCCAGATTAATTTTTTTAAAGAAATCTCTCCTTTGAAATAGTATGAAGCTTAATTATTCCATCCTTCCCGTAACATATGTTCCTGATACAAAAAAAAAAAAAGAAACAAAAATCTATCTCTTTAAAACTGAAATCTGAAAGTGCAAGAACAGATTACAATACTCCAAAGATATTCCAGGCTATGTTTTATAGGACCATTAAACATGGCCTGGTCAGATGAAGGCAATTGGAAATACCCATTAGCATATATTATTGATAGCCTTGTAAACTATGCCCTGTCCTCTGTAAACTGCAGTCTGCCTGCCTTTTCGTACACAGAGTAAAAAAAAAGGTACATACCGAGATGCGATCATGAAGCTTGCACATATTCGTCTTTATAAGTTCTGGAGTGGGCAATTTTGATACATAAAAACGTGAGACTAAAAAGAGGCAGAGACTGCAAAAGTCAACTTCTTTCAAAGCTTTACTATGCATTATTTCAGAAACCTTTTCAAATATATGGTGAACCCTTGGTTTAATGGACTAATGGGGGGAAGAGGTGGCCCTTAATTAGAATGCATTGAGGTCACTGGAGACATGCAAAACATATATGACTACTGTTTAATGAAGCAGAAAATATCCACTATTTCTGAGGTCTGTTAAATTGACAACCCAATCCTAACAGTGCCTTACACTGCCAGAACTAGCGTTCCGGCAGTATAAGGTCCTTTATCACTGTTACTGTTATGCGGGTCAAGAAGCAACAGTTCGAACCGGCCATGGAACAACCGACTGGTTCAAAATTGGGAAGGGAGTACGGCAAGGCTGTATATTGTCACCCTGCCTATTTAACTTATATGCAGAGTACATTATGAGAAATGCAGGGCTGAATGAATCGCAAGCCGGAATCAAGATTGCCGGGAGAAATATCAACAACCTCAGATATGCAGATGATACCACCCTAATGGCAGAAAGTGAAGAAGAACTAAAGAGCCTCTTGATGAGGGTGAAAGAGGAGAGTGCAAAAGTTGGCTTGAAACTCAACATTAATAAAACTAAGATCATGGCATCTGGTCCCATCAATTCCTGGCAAATAGAAGGGGCAGAAATGGAAGCAGTAACAGATTTTACTTTTTTGGGTTCCAAGATCACTGCAGATGGAGACAGCAGCCATGAAATTAAAAGACGCTTACTCCTTGGAAGGAAAGCTATGGCAAATTTAGATAGCATAATAAAAAGCAGAGATATCACCATGCCAACAAAAGTTCGTATAGTCAGGGCGATGGTCTTCCCAATAGCAATGTATGGTTGCAAGAGTTGGACCATAAGGAAGGCTGAGCGCCGAAGAATAGATGCTTTTGAACTGTGGTGCTGGAGAAGACACCTGAGAGTCCCTTGGACTGCTAGGAGATCAAATCAGTCAATCCTAAATGAAATCAACCCTGACTGTTCCCTGGAAGGGCAGGTACTGAGGCTGAAGCTCAAATGCGAAGAGAGGAGTCTCTGGAGAAGACTCTGATGCTGGGAAAGATTGAAGGCAAAATGTTCGATGCAACGAACATGAAAATGAGCGAACTCAGGAAGATAGTGGAGGATAGGAAGGCCTGGCGGGATATGGTTCATGGGATCACGAAGGGTCGGACACGACTTAACGACTGAACAACAACATCACTGTTACAAAGCAGCAGTTCACACCGGGATCCTATCCCCATTTCCAGACCCCCCCCCAAGGGTCTTTGGACTTATTCCAAGGGGCCCCAGGGCAGGGGTCTGGCTCAGTTGGTAGACCGGCTGCCTCATATACCTGAAGATCTGAGGATGGCAGTTCGAAACACCCGGTAGCATCCATGAGCTGTTGTGAGTTGTCGACATGCCACTGACAAGCTACAGAAGCCTCGGAGGGAGAGAGAATTCTGCAGCTGGCACACTGAGTGGGAGACAGTGTTGCCATCGAAGTATGGGAGTCAAATGTTAGAGAGAGGCAAGACCACGAAGGAAACCACCTGGATTGAAGTGTTTTATGCAAGATTAGAACATGATGTAAAGTAAAAACCACCTTCACCCGTCACCCACTGCCACAGTAAGAGCACCTAGGGAGTGGGAGGGAGGTGGGGGTGAAAGGAACCGGGTGGGTGCAAGGAGGAGGGCAGATTGGGCTAGAGAAGAGGGCGGGTTTGGTGGCAGTTGAGCCCGCTGAATCCTAACTCCTTTCCCAGGCCCAATCTGCCTTCACGGGTCCACGCGGAGTTGCGCCAGATATATTGCCGGTGCAGGTCCCACCAGGCCATCAAGGTCCTACTCCAGGGCAAGGAAACAAATGTTCCTTTAGCAAAGCCACTGGAGGACAAAACTTCCCCTACAAGATACAGCAGTAGCTGCATTGGCACCACTGCATGGGGAGTTAGGATCAGGCTGAACGTCTATCTACCGGTATATCTGTTTAATGTGAAGTTTTTGCTCTAATTGTAGTAATACTTCTTGTGAGGTTAAAGTGAGGCTCATGACTGCCCTGTTTCAAGACAGGATGAAAGTGCATACAAAAAGGTGTTGAAGTTTTGGGCTAAAGGTGGGGTGATGGATCAAACCAGTTGAAAAATAGTTTTCCATCATGACAAACACTGTATCAGCTCCTCAGCAATCGACCTTCAGGTTCTAAAATGCACATTTGTGTTATTAGTGTGGGTCATGCAACAATTTGTCCCTCTAAAATGCATATTTGCAGTATTAGTATGGGTCATACAACAATCTGGACCTCCACCAATACATACCTATTCCTTATAGGTAGGAGTTTTTTATGGTTTCATTTTTTTCAGAGAATAGCAGAAAGCAGTGTTATATGTTTTTATTCCACCACCACCACCACCCATTTTAATAGCTGTAAAAGTGTACTAGGTAGGTGGTATAGGTTGTACATTGTCAGTGAAGAATGATGCAAAATTACATGGTTTTATTTTATTGCAGATTTTTTTTAGCAGAAAGTGTTTTGTGTTTTTATGCAGTGATCTACAACAAAAAAACACTCGTACTTATAGGAATCAGCCTCACATTTTGAGATCCAGAGATTCAACATACTTCAGATATTGTTGTTGTTCAGTCATTAAGTCGTGTCCGACCCTTCGTGATCCCATGAACCATATCCCGCCAGGCCTTCCTGTCCTCCACTATCTTCCTGAGTTCGCTCATTTTCATGTTCGTTGCATCGGTGATGCTGTCTAACCATCTCATCCTTTGCCTTCCCCTTCTCCTTTTGCCTTCAATCTTTCCCAGCATCAGAGTCTTCTCCAGAGAGTCCTCTCTCCACTATATAACAGTGAAGCATTATGAATGTAAAGGGCCTTACAAAGAAGTAACTCCAAGTAGTCCCGTTGTCTGCACCTGGGATGTACTAACTAGAAGGAAGGACCCGCCATGTCATTTCAATCTCCGTACGGTGCCCAGCTTTCACCTGACACAAGGGGGCAGTGACGTGACAGACCTGCAATCATGATCCTCTTTCTATCTACACACATTCGCCCTGGACCAATGGAACTTGGAAATGACTAGTTTTTAAATTTTCTTTTTAAATGTTTGTGAAACGTAGCCTTTGAAGTAGCCTAAGAACAATGACGGATGCCAGACAAATAATCCTGGAATTCTTCATATAATGTACACTGAAATCTGTTTTGCTCAAAATTTTGATAAGTTTAAAAACCAACATTTTGAAAATGTACTGTTGATTCACCATGGGAATCAGTACATATCACACGTTTAGTTGAACAAATCTTGACATTGTTTAAAATTGTACACCTGAAGTATCTATTTGTTATCAGAGGTCAGTTTTTATCCTGCATTTCTCTTGAACACAGTTGGCTTATTATTAAATCATGTCTTCCTTTCCCAACCTCCTTCCTATGAGTTATCAGGAAATTTATCCTGACAGCATAAGAACATAAGAACCCTGCTGGATCAGGCCAAAGACCCATCTAGTTTAGCTTTCTGTATCACACAGTGGCCTACCAGATGCCTCAAGGAGCACACAAGATATCAAGATACCTATATATTATTATTATTATTAACAGTATTTATATACCGCTTTTCAACAAAAAGTTCACAAAGCGGTTTACAGACAAAATCAAATGATTAAATGGAATATATATACACCTGTAATCAGAAGACACCTGGCAAATAGAAGGGGCAGAAATGGAAGCAGTAACAGATTTTACTTTTCTGGGCTCCAAGATCACTGCAGACGGAGACAGCAGCCATGAAATTAAAAGACCCTTACTCCTTGGAAGGAAAGCTATGGCAAACTTAGACAGCGTAATAAAAAGCAGAGATATCACCATGCCAACAAAAGTTCGCATAGTCAGAGCGATGGTGTTCCCAGTAGCAATGTATGGTTGCGAGAGTTGGACCATAAGGAAGGCTGTGCGCCGAAGAATAGATGCTTTCGAACTGTGGTGCTGGAGAAGACTCCTGAGAGTCCCTTGGACTGCTAGGAGATCAAATCAGTCAATCCTAAATGAAATCAACCCTGACTGTTCCCTGGAAGGGCAGGTACTGAGGCTGAAGCTCAAATGCAAAGAGAGGAGTCCCTGGAGAAGACTCTGATGCTGGGAAAGATTGAAGGCAAAAGGAGAAGGGGAAGGCAAAGGATGAGATGGTTAGACAGCATCACCGATGCAACGAACATGAAAATGAGCGAACTGAGGAAGATAGTGGAGGACAGGAAGGCCTGGCGGGATATGGTTCATGGAATCACGAAGGGTCGGACACGACTTAACGACTGAACAACAACAATCAGAAGACAGTAGTAGCCTTCACTGGAAGAAAACTGGTCTTAGGGCTGATTTTTATTTCAGGCAGCCAAGGATCTTCCCATTCTGACAAAAAGACTGCCATTTAGGGATATTTAAAGTCATGGAGAGAGGTTGTTTGTACACATTACTTTTAGAGGCCAAAAGAGAAACCAAGGATTCAGAATAACATTTACATCTCATGTTCACCATGAATGGTTGACCTGGTAGCTCATTCTCTTTCCAGCTAAGGTCTTCTGATTACTGGTGAACCTTGCGGTAGGGTCTTCACTTATCTACTTAAAAGGGAGAGGGCTACGGAGGGAGTTTCAAAGTCTAGGTGTCATGGCCAAGAAGTCTCTGTCCTGCATATCTAGGCTTACCAGATCTCCAACCGGGACAGAGTGCTAGACCTTTAGGAGAAGGAATGTGGGCACTTGTAGCTTGTTAAACCTTAGAGCACAATCCTAGGCATGTCTACTCCCCAGTGGGGCTTGCTTCTGAGTAGACATGCCTAGGATTGTGCTCTAAGGTTTAACAAGCTACACCTGCCCACATTCCTTCTCCTAAAGGTCTAGCACTCTGTCCTGGTTGGAGATCTGGTAAGACTATGCATATCTACCATACATTCTCTTCCCAGAAGATCTCAAAGGTCAGGTAGGACCATGCAGAAGCAGCTGATCCAGATACCCTGGATTCAAGCTATTTAAGGCTTTAAAGTTGAAACCAGCACTTTGATTTCAGGGTCAGAACCATACCATATCCAGTGCAGATCAAACAGCAACAGAATGATATGCTCCATATATCCGTCAACAGTCTGACAGCAGCATTCTGCCACAGTTGCTATTTATGAACACTCTTCAAAGGCAGCCGCATGTAGACCACATAGCAGAGGTCCGTCTCACAAGGATGTGACCAAGCACATACTTAGAGCTTCCATTGAAATTAGCAGCATTAAAATTAGCACCAACTTCCCTGGCTGGACCATATTCTATTAGTATCAGGAGTTTTCAAAGGCAAAAGCCTACTCTAACAGTTACATGGAGGGGGCAGGCAATTTACAAGGGATTGAATCCTAATTCTCCATGTCCACAGATGCAAAGAAAGCTCAATGGCTTCATCCTTCAAGTGATGAATGAAATCTGAATGGAATTTTCAGTCTACAGAGCAGGAGGTATGGATTGAAATATCTTTCATGGGCTTGTCAATACTCATGTTTGACTTCATGGAATATGTTCTGCACCAGGACCTACTGGTATATTGTGATACCATTTTTTTTTTAAAAATACCTTTTTTTAATCTTTTAAAATAGGACAACATTTTCTAGGATTTAATTACAAGATACATACCTGTTACTTTTTTTAAACTTATGGCAATCAATCACATTGTATTGCATTAGTACAAATTATAATGAATTAACAGCAGAAACTGTACATTAACGATTGCAAGCCACGATGAAATTTATAAAAATAGTCACTAATAATGCATTCAGAGCTGTACTTACTTGAAAAAGCTCCCCTGAAAGACACAGAGTGGTTATAATCTCTTTGTCCATTCAAAGATATTTAAAACTCATGAAGCATACACAACTGATGTCTCAGATTTTCTCATCTATTCCCTTCAATTACATCTAATTGTGCTCATTAAAGTAATCTAGAAATCATTTTACTTGTCTACCTAAAGACCAAGGGGCATAATTATAAAAGTAACTTTCCCTTCATTTCCATTCAAAAAGATTTAAATGAGCTGAGGTAAGCACTTTTGTTAAGTAAAAGGTAATAAGAAAAATAAAGAAACTACAAATTAAGAAATAATGAATATATAGGATGTCATTCAATCTGAGGAACGTGAAGATCACTGGCACAGAACATTAATGGAACATGATAAATTGATCAAACATGTTGTGAAGATTTTTCATTTTGTGTCTCTTACTGCAGAAAGAATTTAAGGTAAAAATAGAAGCCAAAGAGATCTGTAAATAGACACATACCAAAACACACCTGTTCATTATAGAGGGCTGAATCATATATAGCATTTTGTTCTCATCCAAAATCTCACATCATATTTCTTCTCCTTGAATACATGCCTGATTATTTAAAATGAGTGAACAATAAATTGTAAACAGTACATCTCCAGAATCCACGTTTGACAGAAGAAGAGACATACAATGAACGAAGCAGATGGAAGAGGCAGGAGAGGTGTTGGGTGGAATATCATATTAGTTCTAGTAAATCATTCGTTGCAAAACTCAGAAGGTGAAATAGCAGGAGATGAATACAAGAAGAAAAATTCTAAGAAAGAGTTGCAAATATTACCGGTAGATAGTAAATATCAGTAGGTAGAGTAGGAAGATGGAAGAACTGAAAACAAAAGATATTAACAAGTTCATTAGGGTTCAAGAGTGGCATGGAAAACGTTGAAGACCACTGGCCTAGAGGCACTTGGATGTGCCATTATTAAGACCTTTTTCTGTATTCCTCCCTTCCCTTGCAACTGGAGATCTCTGCATATTGGCACCCTTGCCCCACATTCTCTGCAAAGCTTCAAACAATCTTAGCAGATACAGATAATTGTCTCTCGTGCAGTCACATTGATGTACGGTGCCTCTGTATATTCCTCCTTTATGTGAGTGTTGTGTTGCTTAGATCTCTTGCAGCCCAAACCTATGCTGGCCTCCGCCGGCGGTACTGGGCTCCACACTATCGCAAATGTGCAGTAAAGCAAGTTGCGACAGTGTGGAGGCCAGTCCCACCAGTGTGGAGGCCAGCGCCGGAGACAGCTGAGCTCCACACTGGATGGCTGGGAGGAGGCAGAGGGCAGCGGGGAGGGCGTGTTCCAGGGCAGGGGGAGGGCAGGCAGGAGGATGGATCAGGTCCAGGCGGGCTCCCACATCCTGGGCTTGAAAGCCTGAAATGGGACTGTTCAGAGCTGTGCCAGCCATTTAGCTGGCATGCCTCCGAGTAGCCGCATGGCGGCTGCTGTGGCTCAACACGGGGAAAGAGGACGGTCGTCGCCTTTCCTCAAGGACACCTTCAGCCCCATGCTGGATACAGTGGAGCCTGCCCCAGTGCCGTTGCATTCCAGAGCGGGGCTTTGAGTACGATTGGGCTGTTGGTCTATTTTTAAACAGTTTTAAGAGAGACCTGAAAATTAACCCCAGACATCCTTTTAGCTGAGGTTCTTTAACCATCAGTGCACTGCGCCAACAAGTCATGTTGCCTTGTGGCATACAAGGGCACCTATCTGAGCATCTGCAGTGTCAGGGATTGCATGGTAGGAGAGGCAAGCTTCACCCACAAGTGACGGCCCATTCCTAAGCGTGCCGCCTGATGACGACGTGCCTCCCTTGCTGGCGCTGACTGACATTAAGCAGTCAGCGCCAGTCACAAAATGCTCCCCAACAGTGTCGATCAGTGCAGTGCCAGGGATGCTGACGGGAAGGCCTCCATCTTCCCAGACACACCTGAGGACATCTGGAAGTGCACCAGGAAAGGTAAGTCGGCAGGAAGGTGGGGGGGCAGAACAGGGGCATAACAGGAGGTGGGGAGACTGCAGGAGGGGAACGATCCATCATGGAAGGCCCGCGCCGGATCCTATCCCCCTTCCCTGCAGCCTCCCCACACCTTTTCTCCCCTCGGATTTATGCTAGCAAAATTGCTAGCGTCGGTCCGAGGAGACCCATTGTGGGCCATAATGAGGCTTACACAGGGGTAAGAGGATTAATCATCACCTTTCCCTGTGGAAGCCTGCCATCCCCCCATCCCCGCACAGAATGCAGTGGCTGCCATTTTGGCGGCACTACATTGGCGGCGGGTGTAAAGGTAAGGATTGGGCTCTGAGTGAAGTGATTTCATGGCCTGCTGAGAGGCTCTCGCCTGTAACCCTTGCTATAGAGAACTGCAACATTGACATGGTCTTTCACTATGATGGAAACCTTGGTATTTCCCTGCTTCTTTTTCTTAGTATCTTCTGGTCCTTCTCCTTTTCTCTCTTCCTTCCTGCTACCCTAACCCCCCACTTTTTGAGCCTTGGTTTCACCTGGGTAACCCTCCTGATTTCCTTAAGTCCTGCTCCTCCTTTCCCCCCTCCTTTCCTGCACCATTACATGCCCCGTTTCCATTGTAAGGATTTCCGCCTCCTTCTCTCTTGCTTTTAGAGTCTAGCTGAGTGAGTGATTGAATACATATTGCATTGATTTTTTTACTGATTTCCCCTTCCCCTTTATTGTATTATTATCCCCACAATAAAAGTTCTTCATTGTTACCTTTAACTTCATCTCTCTCTTTCTTGTATGCCATTTCACTGAGTTATGCCATTGGCAAATGCACTTGATCCCCGCACACATTTCCTCTATGTGCACATCCTACACATGTCTTAAAAAACATGCCCAATAATATCGCACCCTCAACAGACACCTTCTTCAGATGTAGAAGAGACATAATCATCATCATGATAATAACAACAATAACCCGTATTTATATACCACTTTTTTTTTTCTTTTTGGTAATCTCCTCTGACTTTAATTCAAAGGCATTTTGCATAGGCAGGCTTTTTTCTAACCCCCTCCCCCAAAGGTTTTTTTTTTTTTTTACAATACAAATGTTCTAGTCTTGCATAGAACCCTTCATTCCAGGTGGTTTTCTTCACAGTCCAGCCTCTCTCTGACATTCGCCTCCCACACTTCGACTGACGGCAACCCTGACTCCCACTCAGAGTGTCAGCTGCAGTTTTCTCTCTCACACAGAGACTCTGCAGCTTGTCAACGGCGTGTTGACAGCTCTCCGACAGCACACGGATACTTCCATGCATCTTGAACTGCTGTCCTCAGATCTTCAGGCATATGAGATGGCCACTTTACCAACTGAGCCAGACCTCCTCCTGTTACATAACTTTATGTAAAGTTAGGGAAATCAGGGTTCTCAACTCCCTCGGTGCAGCTTACTACCTCTTGGGCCACCACCATGCCGAGTACCACCGGAAGTACATCATCGACACTTACTTCTGGGTTTTCGCCACGCTAGAGCCCAGAAATCAAGCAGTAAGGGGGCAAGGACGGGCGGGAGGACACTTCCCACAGTTGAGCCCCCACAGTTGAACCTTGTTGACTTTGCAGAACTCAATCTGCCGTTTTCAGGGCTCTGGTGTGGCATGGTGTGGCTGCCATGGCAGCAACCATTTTGCATGTCAGGGGTTTGAGTACCACCAAATGGCGATGCACATACCACTAGTGGTACACGTACCACCAGTTGAGAAACCCTATTGTAAATAAATTACCACTGTGTATATTTGGAATAGTGGAAGGAGAAAGTGACTGGGACAATTGATCTGCAGTTGCTATTTGGAGAAGAACTGATTCCAAATTGCACTGCAGAGTTTTTCAAGACTTTAGGAAAAACCATTCATTTTTTGTGTGAATTCTGTTGCTGTGGTATATTTCTTACCACTCATATAATTGTTGAATAATGTTGGGAGAATTTTTTTTTTCCTTCCTAGACTAATGTCTTATTTACCTCAATATTCTCATTTGCAGTTCTGCTGAAGAAAGGTAGGAGTGAAAAATGAAAGAAATTTAGAATGTATTTCTGGATATTCTTGACTTGCTGGAGGGTGATCGGTATGATACAATTTTGCTGGTTTTGTGAGCAAGAGCTACATATCTTAAATCATGAAATCATCTGTCATTGTCTAGAGACTATGTTAGTGGTTTTTAAAAAAAAATCATGAATGAAATTTGTAACTAAAGCCTTTAAAGGAAGCATTTTCTTTCTAAGCTTTTAAAAGGATATCCTCTCCCTCACTTTGTGGTAGTTATTCTTCATTTTCTGTTTCTTTCATATTCATCTATAATACCATAATGTCTTCTAAAGGTCCAATCCTATCCTTGAGATACCTCTGTATATGCCAGGGCAATGATAGCTCTGCCAGTATGGACGTCCTCCTGCCAACAGATGTGCCATGGAAGCTGGTGCAACACTGGAAAACAGAGGAGTCACTGGAGGGGGGCAGTACTGTAAGTTCTGCACTGTTCCACTCCCTGTTTACTCCCCAGGACAAGGTGGCCCCACCCCCTTGCCGTTGGAGCCATTCCGTTCGGCGAAGGCAATAGGCAGGAGACTCCCTGCCCTTTGCCTTCACCACATGGAATGGCTCCGACGGCAAGGAGGCGGGGCCACCTCTTACCGGGGAGTAAAGGGGGACTAGGATGGTGCAGAACTTATAGTACCGCCCCCCTCCAGCAATGCCTCTGCTGGAAAAATGCCACACCGGTATCACTCATATGTAGGCTTACCAGATCTCCAACCGGGACGGAGTGCTAGACCTTTAGGAGAAGGAATGTGGGCAGGTGTAGCTTGTTAAACCTTAGAGCACAATCCTAGGCATGTCTACTCAGAAGCAAGCCCCATTGTGTTCAGTGGTGCTTGCTTCTGAGTAGACATACCTAGGATTGTGCTCTAAGGTTTAACAAGCTACACCTGCACACATTCCTTCTCCTAAAGGTCTAGCACTCTGTCCTGGTTGGAGATCTGGTAAGCCTACTCAGATGTCACTCGGACACTGGCACAATTCCTTTGGTGGAGAGACCAAAGTGGGAGGAAATTGTGGTGTGTCATGGGAGGGATTGGGAAGTTAATGTACACCATATTCTCCATACTACGGACTTACCCCTGTCACCAGAATTGACGTAGATAGGTAGAACCCCGTAAGGAACAATGGGGAAGGGGAAACAATGGGGAAGGGGAACAATGGGGAAGGCACTTCTTGCTACCCCCCTTCCCCAGCCCAGCCACTTTCTTACAACGGAGCATGGGATACAAGCTACATTTGGCAGCCAATCACAGTACACCAATCCGAGTACTAAAGCCCAGTGGGCATTAGCCCCTCTCTTGCCAGGGAGACTACAACTCAAATGAGAAGATGCACAGCATGGAGCTAAAGTTCTCTGGTCAAAGTTGAAATGAAATATAATGGTGGATATTTTAAATCTAAAGTTTCCTAAGATCGCAAATACTATACAAAAGAGATGTACACTTGCTGACATTTTGCAGAATAATCTCTTGGTATGACTGAAATTAAGATAACATCAACAATCAAGAACCATGTTGCACTCCTGCTGTGTGGCACTAATTGCTAAAGAATCCCCAAGGTGCAAAAGATCATGTTAACTGTGTCCAAATTATGTGGCATTTTCAATAATAGGAGAAAACTTCATGTGCGCTAGCAGAACACTATTTTGTTTTTGTTTTTTGGGGGGGGATGTTCTGTCCTAATCATAGATGGGATTCAGATGATGCGGAAAAATAAACCAACCCTATGTTTTGTTTTGTTTTCAAAAAACGGTGGAAAGTTTTAGATTTGGAGAAATATTCTACACCTGACTATGGTTAGCTAACCAGAATTGACTGCCACTACTTTAAGTGAGAGGCAGATGTCGGATGTCCAAGAGTCATGGGATGGTAGAAATCTTGTTTTATAAGTCCAAGTTATTGATATCAACTCAAACCTTCATTGTGTCCTCTGCAAAGCAATTGAACGCCAGAGAAACCAACTGACAAAAGTGCCATATGTTATATATGAGCTTGGCTAGGTTATAGAGCACACAACAAATAAGAATCTCAGTTGACTTGGAGAGCCCAAAAGAATTCTGCATATTTATGTGTGACTAATTGGAGAAGCATCCATAAGCTGGCGGAAGAAAAAGCCGAAAGGATTTCACAAAGGCTAAAGGAGAGTAAAAAGGTGTTTAACCTCCATCCTTTAAAACTAACTTAGTATTCTACTCACATTTTTCTTTGAGTTGCAGGTGAGTGCAAGAAACAATATTCAGGAGGTTAGATTAGATATACTTCATGTGTCAGCATAAGGTCAGTTAATTATCTCTGATTGTCTATGGTGCATGATTTGGGTTTGCTATAATGCTGATGGGAGTCAATATTTTCTTTTTAACGTTCAGGTGCATTTGTTCACTAATCAAGAATAATTTTAAGATTAGGAGTCTTTTTCTTTTTCATTTCATTCCTCTCAGCTGGGAGATGGGGATAGCTTAACCAACCTGGTTCTCACATATTGAGCCTATTTGTTTTAATAGGATCAATGGGGGGGACAAAGTGTTGTCTTTTAAAACAGTGAGGATCCAAAGAACTTTACAAACAAACATCCTGTGAGAATCTTGGGCCTGGCCAGTAACAATGTTCTCTGACCTCTTTTCTTCTGCAGTTTAACATTATATATTTCTAGAATGGAAGCTTTCATGGCTGGTTATAATAGTAGAGGACACAGGTATTATGGGTTTGAAAGCCATGTATTATTTGTTAGAGACCGACGTTTCAACCTCCTAGCCAAGGTCTTTGTCAAGGTGGTTACAGCAAGGCTGCAAGGATGGTACTGAAGATAGATCAGAATCTCTGTGAAATGCAGTTAAAAGCCGTTGACAGCGTGCACAGATCAAATGGAACTCTGGGGAAAGCCTTCAGTGGTGTTAATGGGTCATGAATGTAGTTAACCTCCCCAGCACGATCGCGATGCACTCAGAGACAATAGGTGCTACTATTTTCATATATTTCATTCTTTTTCATCACCATTTTGTTTGTTTCTTCATTATTTTGCAGGCTTCTCAAAAAGATATGGAGCCATGATCTGGCATCCATTAGCAGCTCACTTGGAGGCAAGTTCCAGGAGTTTTACCAGGGGCCAGACAGATTGGTAACTGGCTGTGGGTTGACCACTGAACCTTCAATATTGGTGTCCGTGAGATAGTGCGCAAAGCACCATCAGAAGGCAGTCAGATGTGTCGTGGGGGCCCAGTTACTCACAACCCCCAGTGAGTAACCTGGTGCCAGCACTGGTAACTCTTACAGCCCAATCCTATTCCAGATTGGGCTGTTGGAGGCAGGGTGCTACGACAGCAGAAGAACCTTCTGTTGTTGTAAAATGGCCATCAGTGGCCATTTTGGGAGCGTTGCTGCAAGAGGCAGCAGTAATCCCCGAACCTTGCCAGACCTTGATGCGCCCGCCAGAGAAGGCACTGGCAGGAGTGGGGGAGGGGTGAAACTGGGTGGAGAGGGGGAGGAACTTGTGGGGGGGGGCTGTAGGGGTAGGATCCAGCAGTGATGGCGCATGACAGATCCTCCCCCTCTTTTGCAAGCCTCCCTGCCTCCTTTTTCTCCTCAGACTTGCGCCAGCTACAGAGCTGACTCAGGCCAAAGGAGACCCATTGCAGAGCAGGTTTATAGAGGGGTAAGGGAAAATAATTCCCATTTCAACCTCCAAAGCCTGCTAATTACCCACACACACACACACACACACACACACACACACACACACACATACATGCTGGATTCAGTGCATGCCTTTTTGGCTTGACTGTTCCAGCGGGGGGGGGGATTCTAGGATTAGGCTCTTACTGAATTTAGGGGAACTTACTTCAAAACAATTGTGATTGGATCTTTTCCATGCTTTCCTGGAAACAACTCGTATCCAGAGTTATATTGGATGGTGTGGTATAACAAAACATAACATTTTTTTAGGATAGCTCATGAATGCATTTTACTTGTGCTGCTAAGGGTGAGACTGTTTTGTCATATTCAGATCGGGAAGCAATTATTCTTCAGGTGCAATTGGTTTGTGGCCCTGAAGAGTTTCTGTTTACCTCTGCAGTGTGTTGGATGGCTTGCCTGTATGCATCGTTTGGAGGTACTTTGTGAGCAATTTTTGCACTTGGATTGTGTGTGTGTGTGTGTGTGTGTGTGTGTGTGTGTGTGTGTGTGTGTGTGTGTGTGTGTGTGTGTGTGTGTGTGTCTATGAGAGATGCTGGTCCATTCTTTGGAAGAAGAATTGACTAAAAAGCCTCTTGACCGCCTCCACCTCTGTCTGAATTGAGAGTATGCAATTTTTACAATGATCACTCTTGCCAAAGCAGAGCTTACAAAAGCAGAAGGATTTCTAGGAATCGAGAATTTTGTATGATGCCAAGTAGCCCAAAAAGAAATACCATCAAGCAGAACAGGTAGCTAATTGTGCAAATAATTTGCAAGAGTGATTTGGATCTGCATTCATCTATACTGCTGTATATGTTGGTGAGTGGGGAACAACAATAGTGATCAATAGGCATTAACTAGATGAGATTCTTCTACAAATCTGTGATCATAGTATTATCAAATAGCAAGTATGGGAGTGGTAGAGTGGAGCTGGCTTCAGTGACCGCAGCAAATATCTTTCATGGATCCCCTCCTTACCTGGTGGTCATTCTGCAATTGCATCACATGAAGACTATGGGTACCAGGGGAGTCTCAGAGATCAGCAGTGGGCCCAAGAGTTCCGGCCCTTGTTGCTTGGGAGGCAACCTTTTCCCCCAACACTTGATGGAAATCATTTATATGTACAGCCTTCATACCTGTAATGTTCCCCTAACAGGATAAATAATAGCCAAGACGTTAATTTTCTGCATAACAGTAGATCTACCGGTGTAAGTGCCCTTATGCCAGTGTAACTTGCTGTATGCCGACGGACACAGGATGAATACTGGCGTAACCCCCCTTGGATGCCGTACATGTGCAGTTCGGATGTGGGACGGACGCCACTGCAACTTCACTGGTGCAGGGGGGCATTCTGGGGGCATCTGGACCTGGTGGAGTTGCCGGCAGAGTTGCGCTGGCGTCTGTCCTGCATCCGAACTGCGCATGCGTGGCATCTGAGGGGGGTTACGCCTGTGTCCGCCCTGTGTCTGTTGGCGTACGGCAAGTTACACTGGCATAAGTGTACTTACACCGGTGGATCTACTGTTACACCGGTGCAAGAGCTACACAGGATTGTCAGGTAAATTTGTTAAATCGCTTTTTTCCCAGTGGCATGGCTCTGATCAGACTCAGGGCTCCCATAGATGCTATTTTCCTTAATTTGTGACGCTGGAGGGTTTATCAGAGATCTCCAACATCTTGCCTAGTTTGACCCACGGATTAGTGCAGTCCCCTCCCCAGTGTTTTGGAATGGCTAATACAATGGCTAATACTCCCTTTCAGGAGCAGCGAGTGGCCTCACTGGGAACAAGTGGCTCACTGGGACAAAGTGGCAAGGTAAAAAAGACACAGCGAGTTAAGCAGCTGGGCGAGGAGAAGGTAAGTTAACTCTCTCAGTTGTGCAGCTTTGTCTAACTTTAATTTACCATTAACTGTAAAGGACTTGGTTAAAGCTACCTTAAGCTACCTTAAACTTAGGATAGAACTAAGCCTATCTAGAACTAAGCCTAGCAAAGTAGAACTAAATATAACCTGAGGAGGGGAATTTTAAGGTCCAGTAGCTAGGACACAGGCACAGAAGCTAGGTGGGGAAATTAAATAGATTCAAATAAACAAACAAGCACCTATCTAAAAGACAGGGGCAGAAACTGGACAAGCCTGGGAGCGGATTCTAAAGAGAATTGCAGTCCAAATCTAAACAGGTCTACTCTGAGTAAAACCAGTGTTTACTCAAGAGTAAAAGCCCAGGGCAGAGACCCGAGTCTACTTTAGAGTAGGAGCCCAAAACAAAACAGGAGGAGGCTAAAAGAAGGGGAGAAAGCAAGCTAAACTACACCTTAAGCAGAGTTAAACTTAAGCAGAATTTAAAACATACAGTTTAAAACATACAGACTGCATGATATAGTAGGCCAGATGTAAATTGAGGCGGCAGCAGTAGGCACAATAGCAACAGGAATTTCCTGCCAGTAAACCCCATCAGGCCCCACCTCCCTTAGAGGCCAATCTTTTCAAACTTTCAGGTAGACAGGGGGAGGAGCTACACAACAGTTTAAATCTGGGGCTGGTTTGTGAGTGAGCCCTTTCAGTAGCAGCAAGTGGCCTCACTGGGATGCAGTGGCTCACTGGGACAAAGTGGCAAGGTAAAAAAGACACAGCGAGTTAAGCAGCTGGGCGAGTTCAGCAGCGGGGTGAGGAAGCCAGGCCCCACACACTGCCCAGCACTTCTCCTCTGTGGAGAGGAGAGAGGAAGAGAGGAGAGCTCCAACAACATTAAGGTACCCAAACTTTGATAAATTCATAACTTACACTCAAAAGCTATGCAGTCAGACAGCCAGCAGAAGGGTGGGGGCTATCCAGTGTTTTGCACTGAGTGTCACATGTATGACTGTCTGCCTCTTGGGCACAAGTCATGGGTGTGTGCTTGGTGCAAAGAGCTCCAGGCTCTCAGGGAACGGGTTTGCTCCCTTGAAGCCACGGTTGCTGACCTGGAGAAGCAGAGACAGGTAGAGAGGAACCAGGGTGAGACTTCTAGGGACGTGGAGGCATCGTCCCACCCTCAGTTGGCTAGCTCCTCAGCTGCCAGGAAAGGGAGTCTCAGGGCTGGAGGACGTCGCTCTGGAAAAGAGGGAAACAATCCTACAGTGGGGACCCCTTCTTCAGGTGATGGGCCTGTATCCAGTCGCACTATGGATACTCCTCTGGGGAGGGGGCGAAGGGGGCTTCTTGTCTTGGGTGACTCTTGTCGTGGGTGACTATAGTCGGGAACATAGAGAGGGGGGTCTGTGACGGATGTGAGGACCGCACGGTGACTTGCCTACCTGGTGCGAAGGTTGCGGACATCACCTCTCGTCTAGATAGGCTGGTAAAGAGTGCTGGGGAGGAGGTAGCGGTTGTGGTGCATGTTGGTACCAACGACGTGGGGAAATGTAGCCGGGCGGTCCTGGAGGCCAAATTTAGGTTGCTAGGTAGGAAGCTCAAATCCATGACCCCAAAGGTAGCGTTCTCAGAAGTGCTACCTGTTCCACGCGCAGGGCCAGCTAGGCAGGCGGAGCTCAGGGGTCTCAATGCGTGGATGAGACACTGGTGTCAGGAGGAGGGGTTTAAGTTTGTTAGGCACTGGGGAATGTTTTGGGACAAGCCGGGCCTGTACAAGAGGGACGGGCTTCACTTGAACCAAAACGGAACCAGACTGCTGGCGCGTAACATTAAGAAGGTGGCAGAGCAGCTTTTAAACTGACTCCTGGGGGAAAGCCGACAGGAGCCGAGGGGCATCCGGTTCGGGACTCCTCATCCCTAGGGAATGAGGGTGCAGAGGATGGGGAACAGTCAAGTAATAGCAGAGTAAAAATTGGGAGAGGTAGCGTGATGGGACATGACAGCCAGTCTAGCAGGACAGAAGGCTGCAGGAATAAAGGTGCAAACATGCAGCCCTTCTTGGGGGACCAGGTATATAAGTGCTTTTATGCAAATGCCCGAAGTCTACGGGCAAAGATGGGAGAACTGGAATGTTTGGTGGCTAGGGAAAACATTGACATAGTAGGTATAAACTCTATAGGCGGGAAAGAGAGGGGCGTGTTGGAGGTGGGGTGGCCATCTATGTCAAAGAGGGGGTAGAATCCACCAGAGTAGAGCTGGAGGGGGGCTCTGACTCCTCCGTAGAATCACTGTGGGTTAGATTACCAGGCTCAAAGAGTGATGTAATAGTAGGGGCATGCTACCGTCCTCCAGATCAAAAACCTGAAGGGGATCTTGAAATGAGGAAGCAAATCAGGGAGGTGTCAATGAGAGACAGGGTTGTAGTCATGGGAGACTTCAATTATCCTCACATTGACTGGGTCAATTCATGCTCAGGTCATGAAAGAGAGACTGGATTTCTGGATATGTTAAATGACTGTGCCTTAGAGCAGCTTGTCACGGAACCGACCAGAGGACAGGTGACTCTGGACTTGACATAGTGTGGCACTCAAGACCTGGTCAGGGAGGTAAATGTTACCGAACCGTTGGGGAATAGTGACCATGCTGCAATCTGTTTCGCCATGCATGTCGGAGGGAGAGTGCCGAGCAAATCTGACACGAAAACCCTTGACTTCCGAAGGGCTGACTTCCCCAAAATGAGGAGACTTGTTAAAAAAAAAGCTGAAAGGGAAGGTAAAAAGAGTCCAATCGCTCCAGAGTGCATGGAGGCTGTTTAAAACAACAGTCATAGAGGCCCAGCGGGAGTGTATCCCACAAAGGAGGAAGGGCTCGACCAAGTCCAGGAGGGTGCCGGCATGGCTAACAAGCACAGTTAAGGAGGCTATAAAAGGCAAGGAAGCTTCCTTCCGTAAATGGAAGTCTTGCCCTAGTGAGGAAAATAAACAGGAGCACAAACTGTGGCAAAAGAAATGTAAAAAGATGATACAGGAGGCCAAGCAAGACTTTGAGGAACGTATGGCAGGCAACATAAAAGGGAATAATAAAAGCTTCTTCAAATATGTTAGAAGCAGGAAACCTGCCAGAGAAATGGTTGGTCCGCTGGATGGTGAGGGAGAGAAAGGGGTGATAAAAGGGGACTTGGAGACTGCAGAGAAATTAAATGAGTTCTTTTCATCTGTCTTCACGGCAGAAGACCTCGGGCAAATACCGCTGCCGGAACGGTCTCCCCTGAATAAAGAATTAAGTCAAATAGAGGTTAAAAGAGAAGATGTCTCAGACTTAATTGACAAAATAAAGATCAATAAATCACCAGGCCCGGATGGCATCCACCCAAGAGTTCTGAAGGAACTCAAGAATGAAGTTGCTGACCTCTTGACCCAAATATGCAACTTGTCCCTTAAAACGGCCACTGTGCCAGAGGATTGGAGGATAGCTAATGTCACGCCAATCTTTAAAAAAGGAAGGAGGGGGGACCCGGGAAACTACAGGCCGGTCAGCCTAACCTCTGTTCCAGGGAAGATGGTGGAAAGTCTCATTAAGGATAAAATCTTAAAATACATAGAAGAACAAGCTCTGCTGAGGGAGAGTCAGCATGGCTTCTTCAAGGGGAAGTCTTGCCTCACAAACCTGTTAGAATGTTTTGAAAAGGTCAACAGGCATGTGGATGCGAGCGAACCCGTGGATATTATATATCTGGATTTTCAGAAGGCGTTTGACACAGTCCCTCATGAAAGGCTCCTGAGAAAACTCGACAGTCAGGGAATAGGAGGGCAGGTCCTCTTGTGGATTAGGAACTGGTTGAAGACCAGGAAACAGCGAGTGGGAGTCAATGGGCAATTTTCACAATGGCGAGAGGTGAAAAGCGGTGTGCCCCAAGGATCGGTCTTGGGACCGGTGCTTTTCAACTTATTCATAAATGACCTGGAGTCGGGGATAGGCAGTGAGGTGGCCAAGTTTGCAGATGACACTAAACTTTTCCGGGTGGTCAAAACCAGCAGGGATTGTGAAGAGCTCCAGAAGGACCTCTCCAAACTGGGAGAAAGGGCAGCAAAATGGCAGATGCGCTTCAATGTAAGTAAGTGCAAAGTGATGCACATTGGGGCAAGAAACCAAAATTTCACATATAAGATAATGGGTTCTGAGTTGTCTGTGACAGATCAAGAGAGAGATCTTGGGGTGCTGGTGGACAGGTCGATGAAAGTGTCGACCCAGTGCGCGGCGGCTGTGAAGAAGGCCAATTCCATGCTCGGGATCATTAAAAAAGGGATTGAGAATAAAACGGCCAATATCATTCTGCCCGTGTACAAATCGATGGTAAGGCCACATCTGGAGTATTGTGTCCAGTTCTGGTCACCACACCTCAAAAAGGATATAGTTGAATTGGAAACGGTGCAGAAAAGAGCGACCAGAATGATTCGTGGGCTGGAGCACCTCCCTTATGAGGAAAGGCTACAGCGTCTGGGGCTTTTCAGCCTAGAAAAAAGGCGCCTGAGGGGGGACATGATTGAGACGTATAAAATTATGGATGGGATGGAGAGAGTGGATAGAGGGAAATTCTTCTCCCTCTCGCACAACACCAGAACTAGGGGACATGCACTAAAATTGAGTGGAGGGAGAGTTAGAACAGACAAAAGAAAATATTTCTTTACCCAGCGTGTAATTCATCTGTGGAACTCCTTGCCACAGGATGTGGTGATGGCATCTGGCCTAGATGCCTTTAAAAGGGGTTTGGACAGATTCATGGAGGAAAAGACCATCACAGGTTACAAGCCATAAGCAACCTCCTGGTTTTAGAAGTGGGTTTTCTCTGTGCCAGGTGCAAGGGAGTGGCGACTGGACACAGGTATCTTCTTGTCTTGTGTGCTCCCTGAGGCATCTGGTGGGGCCACTGTGTGACACAGGAAGCTGGACTAGATGGGCTTTTGGCCTGATCGAAACAACAGATTTGGACAGAAACAGAAACAACAAGATTTGGCCTGATCTTCTTATGTTCTTAATGCATAATTGTGGTTAATATAATGGGCAATCATGATTTGGAACTACTTTGCATTTCCAGTTTTGTGCATGACTATCCTTTAACATGTGATGTGGGAAGGCAACAAAAAAATACAGGCTTTGCACAACCCTGGAATTTATCATGTGATCTTCCTCTCTCTTTTGATTACCAGTTACAGATGTTAACATTACAATATAAGGAAGAGATGCTGTCAAACTGGCAACTGTGTTCCAGGAGATTGTATGATGAGCTGAGCCAAAGTCCTTTTTTTACACTGAAAGAGTAAGCAACAGAGAAAATGATGTCCTTGCAGTTGCAGAGTATTTTGTCAAAGAAAGAGTTTCCCAACAAATAGTATAGTGGTATGAGATTTTGCGGCATGAGAAACTTATGTTCATCTCTTCTGCATCATGAAAAGTGCGTATGTCTAAACTCCAAACATTTTTTTCCATGAAGCATTTAAGTCCCTGTGATTTGTTTTACTAATATAGTGTTTGGGGATCAATTGTTTGAAAAAGGTATGTCTGGTTAAAGCAATTTTTAATCATTTTCTTTTCCCCTAATAGAAGAGAGACCATTCAAGTTTGGCTCTTCTAGGAATAGTGCCAATTTGTTATTGCTTCCCCCAGAAGACAGACAAATCATACAAAAATTCTACAGCACAACATTCACTATGTATAAACAACAACTGTGTGGGAGCTTCAGTAAATAATACCTTGTATTCATCTTCAAAAAGCTAGTTTTGGGGAAAATACTTCTAAACTAGCATCCTTTCTAGCAATTGGAGTGCAAATGTCTTAATCCTGGATCTAGTTAAAAGCTGTAAATCACCACTGGTCTCATGCCTGACGCCTCCTTACCACATCATTGGCTGAATTGCTGTGATGCCATGGAGTGTCCATCAACATGTTAAATGCATAAGGGAGACTTCACATATTAACTGAAACTTTCACCACAGGTTTCTAATCTTTCTAACTGATGATGTTGGGTCTCTTGCCCAGCATCGAGTTGCGTCGCCCCTCTCCCGATGCGCAACAGGGCAAGGGCGGGAAAATCCTTTTACCTCATTGGCCAGGAGCGGCGGGGGCATATGTGCTGAGGTGCGAAGTTCCAACAGCCCATCAGATGTATCTTTTCCTTGTGCCCCTCCCATCCCTGCCCTTGGTACAGTCTGAGACTAGTTGGCTGCTCTTTAGGGAGCCAGGTAGGAATTTTTTTTATCATCAGCCTGATTGGCTTTTGGCTGGTGGTTTTTTGCCTACCCCAGACTGGCTGGGTGGTTGGGAATATTGATAGGAGCCATGGTTTAATTAGGTTAGTACTGGCCGGTGGTGTGTGGGCTAGTAGGCAGGTATAACATCTTAGCGTACATCCTGAGGTTAGTAAGGCCAGTGAGGGAGCAGGACTGCTCACGAGATGCTTGACCGGATCGGTGAGGCTGGCTGGCGAGCTCTCTGGCTGGAATTGGCAAGGGCACCTCATGGCTTTGCCGAGGGAGTCTGCGCTCTCCAGCTGCCTCAACCCCCTTCGGGGGTTGGCCGGGATAAGCTCCCTTGGGTTATTACCAAGGGTAGTTTTGAGCCAGGTTGTGATGCTACCTTAACTGGGGAGGGTTAAACCGTTTCCCCTACTCAGTGCCCACACACTGTTGGGGGTGGAGATTAGCCCCCTAGTTTTCCCTGCTGCAGTTGTTTATATTAATAAATATTATCATCAACCCACTCCCTTGCTTGTTGTGCCTTTATGGGGGGGTACGTCGTAAATCATTTTCCTCAAGTCTTTCTCTAAGAAAATATGTCTTAAATCTTGCATTTTACTTGATATTAACATTATTATTAACAGTATTTACACTATATACTGATTTTCCACAAAAAGTTCACAAAGCGGTTTACAGACAAAATCAAATTATGAAATGGCTCCCTGTCCCTAAAGGGCTCACAATCAGTGTTCTGATTGTGTCAGAATATTCAGTATTCTGATGCCAGATATGGCAAATATGTAATAATTTGTGAGGGGCTTAATATCTCCAACCTATTTTAAACTCCTTTAAAAGAAGAATGAGAAGGTAATTAAGTAGATAAGATAATGAAGTAGATGAGAGGGACATTACATAACAGTTTCCTGTGACAATATACCCTGATATACAAAAAAATAGTACAGTATAATCATATGGAGGTTCACCATTTAAATGAAAGTGTTAATGAACCAATAGAACCAAAGTAACATCAAAAAGTATTTTTATGAAGACTAATAATTTTATTCTTGTCTTAATTTGCCTCAGAAACCAGAACAACCTCTCTCAACCTTTGGAGACCTGGGTACCCCCTATCATGATACAATTGTCTGAAGTACCCCCTGCTAACTAATTGGATTAATCAATTAGCTAATTAATTGTTAAATAAAAAGTACTAAAACAATTTTAAATATGAAAAATGTCTTAAATCTGTGTGTGTGTGTGTGTGTGTGTGTGTGTGTGTGTGTGTCAGACGGGGGAGATTGCATTTAAGCTCTAATTAACAAGTAATTAACTACTGATTGATGCTGATAAGGGGCAGGCTCTGGCGTACCCCCTGCCATTGGTCCGCATACCCCTAGGGGTACTCGTACCACAGGTTGAGAACCCCTGTTCTAGAATCTAGGCAAAGGTTGGGTTCTACCACTGAGCAATGACCGTTTCCCTTGAGCAAGAGAGGAGAGGAGAGAACTACAGGGCTTCGTCTGCCTTTAAATCAGGGCTGCATTTAGGCTGAATCATTTAAATGGCAAACAGCACTTTCACTGGGAACAATAAAGAGTTCCAACCCATTATCTATAGGCTTCTAAAAGCATTTCATATTATCCGCCTTCAGACTCAGACTGATTCTTTAGTAGCATGACAGATAAAGAGCACTCAGTTTGCCCTCTTTTCCTGGTTTATTATGGCTTTAAAACTAATGTTTTTGGTTCTATACAATCAGTTCAATTTGTGTCTGTATACTGAGGGCACGTAGGGAGTGAACGGAGGTTCTGAGGTGAAGCGACTGTAGCTGTTTCTTCAACATTAACCTCCCTCAGGATGAAGAAAAATGCTGGCGCTCTCGAGGCCTTCGTGATTTATGTAGTCTCTAGAGGCAGTCAAGAAGGGAATGGCACAAAAGCTGTAATAGTAGTGCTGCTTGCTACGAAGTAAAGCCCCATTGGCTTCAGGGGATCTTACTACTGAGTTGACACACCGACGTATGGGCCAAAGGTGTGATATGCCTTATATCCTTGGCTACAAGGGATCAGGCAGTGTTCGCGATTCAGGAAATTTTGAATGCCCCCCTGAATTTAATGGCACTTTATAAAGATGGATTTTGTAAGAAATAGCATACAGGCACAGAAAACTCACAGTGAGATTAAAAAGAGAGGACATTTTACCATTATAAGTCCTATAAATTCAATTGCTTGCATACACATTCTCCCCAATACTACATGAGATAGGTGGTTTGGATTATTATTATTATTATTATTATTATTATTATTATTAATAATAATAATAATAATAATAATAATGTTTGCCCTCATTCACTTTCTCGCCTATTCCAGGTAGCAATTCATAATGTCCGCAGCATCCTTGGCATTAGATGGAATGAAGAGATAGAGCTGGGAGATAGAGCTGGTGTCTTCCGCATCCTGGAGACTAATGGCCCATCCTAAGGGGCCTTTACGCCACCAGAACAAGTATTATGGTGGTGTAAACCCCTTTATGGCTGTTGCAAATGTGACAGTGCCAGTGCGTGCAGCCTGGCCGCCACCGCAAGTGGTGAGTGGTCGGGTCCGCATGACAGTGGACAGCGGATGCCCACTGGAGCAGGTAAGCCCACCCAGGGATTGGGAGGGAGGTGGGGAGAGGGTGGAATGGGGCAGTGGGTGGGGGGAGAAGGGAACAATGGGGGTGGGGAGGAGAGCAGATTCCTAACCCCCTTCCCAGGCCTAATCCACCTTCCCAGGTCAACGTGGACTTGCATCAGCAATACAGCTGGCACAGGTCCGAATTGAGGCTATGGCGGTTGCTGGGGCTTACCTCAGGAGCAAGGGAACAAATGTTCCTTTACTCCAAATGGAGGCCTTCAGGCGCCAAAACTCTTGTGTGGGATACAGTGGAGCCCGCAATGGCACCGCTGCAACACTGTGTGGAGAGTTAGGATTGGGCTGTTAGCTATAGATATTATAAAGAAAACATCGGGGTTTTGATCCTGTGTTTCCATCAGAATGTCAGTGGGAGGTTAGTAGGGCATTTGTGGAAGAGGAATGACACAAAACAGTGTCTGTTAACCCTTCCATTGTCTGTCAGTTCTCTCGGGAAACTGCTCCCAGGCTCTTTGTTCAGTCAGATTCCAAGATCAACCTCACAAATTAAAAACAAAACAATGGGTTTGCAGGGATTCCCTGGTAAGCACAATTCCTGTCCCAATCCTCCCCTTAAATTTCCCCCATTGTCTCTGGGCAAATATGGATTTAGGAACGCTCATTTGACAAGATAGCTGCTAGTTCTGTCCTTAGCTCCTAGTCACAGGCAGTGCTGATAGAGCTCAGGTGGTGTTTGCACTTTTGCCAGTCATCCTGAGATGCTGCGTTTCTGTGGCTGTCCTAGGAAACCCAATGGCCCTAAAGCGCTGGCTTCTTGTACAATTATTTGACATGACATGTTCATGTTTGAAAAGACTGAATCAGCCTGGCTGTGCATTTCCTGCAGCCTCTTTGTGGCTTTCCTGTTTGCAATCTGTCTATTTTACATTGCTGCATGCAAGCAATTACTTATGCTGTCTACAAAGCCTTCCTACATTGAGCAGAGACTCCTCCAGTTATGCTTGCAAACAGACTTCACTTTCTTTCTATCAGCTCTAAATTAAGGCTCCAAAGCACCAAAAAGCACTCAGCGGCAATATTACTACCAGTCTCCTCACAATCAAATCAAACAACATGAGCAGGAACATGAGCCCAAAGGGCAAAGAACTGGGAAGGAAAACAGACCTTGTTTTGCATGCACTAAGCTCGAGTTCAGTCCCCATTTTCTAATCTGAAACATATCTCTTCATCTCAGTGCCAGAGCATAGAAAGCTTTCAGTGAGGTTCGTTCGTTCTTTCGTTCTTTCTTTCTTTCTTTCTTTCGTTCTTAATAATGCATTTTAAAATAAGCATAGATTTGGGAAAGCAGTTTAATGTAATGTAAGTTCCACAATATTTTATATTGTTAAGTAAATTGACTTTTTTAATCATTGTTTTACTAAATTAAATTTTTATTGTTAATAAAAATAAAATACTATTATTGTTAATGTTATCTCAAATGAACCTTACCCACAACACATGTATTTTTTCACAATAACACAATTAGGGCCAATTTGGATTATCCTTATTGTTGCTGGCAGTGCTTTTTAAAACATGTGTAACATGTGCACATGGAGGAAAAATGATCATGTGTAATTACTCAGTGTAATGGCCAATGATACAAATGTTTAATTTGGTGGTGAAAGGAACATGGAGATGAGGCATGAGAGTAAAGGAGCATGGAAATTTTCTATAGTGCTCAACAAAAAGTCGTCTAACTGAACTAATGCACGCACTCTTGAACTACATTGGGGAAATCTTACAGCTAATTTTCACACAGCAATATGACAGGAGGACAGGAAGAGGAGAGAGAGGGAGAGGGGAGGAGAGAGGAACTCCTTGGAAGGAAAGGGACAAAGTGAAAAGGGGGGGGGAGTGAGAAGAGATACAGGGAGATTAGATGAACTTCCCATAGGTACCCAGGAGAAGGAGGTTAGGTTTTGGGGTGCCAAGGAGAAAGAGAGAAGGAAAAGGGGAGAGTTTGTGGGAGAGAAAGGGGGATGGTTTTGGGTGCTATAGCAAGTTGGAAGATCATTGGCTTGTTCTTGACTGAGCTGCAATCTAAGAACATAAGAACTTAAGAAGAGCCCTGCTGGATCAGGCCAAAAGTTCATCTAGTCCAGCTTCCTGTATCACACAGTGGCCCCACCAGATGCCTCGGGGAGCACAAGACAACAAGGAAACAAGTTACCTTGTTGGCTGTGTGCTCCCTGAGGCATCTGGTGGGGCCACTGTGTGATACAGGAAGCTGGACTAGATGGGCTTTTGGCCTGATCCAGCAGGGCTCTTCTTATGTTCTTATGTTCTTAGATTGCAGCTCAGTCATGGGGTTGGTGAGGACCACTGTAGATGTGAACTTTTTCCTCTTGCAAAAGTCGTTTTTCACCCAGCAGTCCAGGCTGCTATGTCCAGGCTATGGTCATAAGACACCAAATATGCTGTTCCAGCAGGATTTGGAGCTGGATGGCTTCACCTGAATTTTGGAGGTGTGAAAACTCTATTTGAATTTAGCAGCGGAGAGGGGCAAAAATGGCAGCTGCGCAAGTCGCGCCACCGGGCATTCTAATACTACTACAGTAATTACTTAGCAATTCTTTTTTTTTTCAAGTTTATCAATATATAAGCACAAGCAGTCAAATGTAAATTTTTCAGGTTTTCTCTTAATTTCCTCTTCAGGAAGTGAAATAGAGAAAAAAAATCAACAAACAAACTAGCTGGCACTGCAAAGTGTCTTAAGGACACTTGTTTAGTGATCGATAGCAGCATTTCTCAAAGTCCTACACGGGGGTTTACTCCCCTGTAAGTCTTTGCAGGTGTGGGGCAATGTCGGAGGCAGCGCTTCAGAATCGAGCCCGCCCTGGACCCAAAAACGCTTTTTAAAACATACCTGGTTCCCCTGTCAGTTTCCTGAGGGGTCCAGGGTGGCTGCCACTGCCTCTGCAGGCCTCCTCAAGGCTCTCAACAGTGGTGATTATGTTCCGAAGCTCACTTCCTGTTTTCGGCCGAAACTGGAATTGAGCTTCAGAATGCAATTGCCACTGTTTAGAGCAGTGGTGGCCAACCTTTCAATATGAATGCTGGCCCTTTAAACAGTTGTCAAGGTGAGGGCATTTCAGCAGGTGCAGCTGCTTTAGCAGCACCATCAGCACTTGCAGCTGCCAAGATTCTGTCTTCTGCACAACTCTTAAGAACACAGAAGCCCTAATGGTGGAAGGTTGGCCACCCCTGGTTTAGAGCCTTGAGGAGGCCTGCAGAGGCGGCGGCAGCCCCCCCCTCCAGACCAAGGAGCTGGCAGGACAACCACGTATGCTAAAAAAAATGGTTTTGGGTCCGGGGCGGGTGCGATCCTGGAGCACTGCCACCACCGTTCTTGCTGTCCACCCCCCTTAAAGGTAAATTGGACACTTCCAGAAAAAGTGGTGGGCCGCAACCCACCACTTTGAGAAGCCCTGGTCTATAGGTTGTAAAGTCTAGCCACAAGGGACTCAGATGGTTTCCATACTTACGGTGAATGTGCATGTTGACTCCAGACATGTCATGCAAATGTTCTCTCCAGCCTCTGTGGAAAAGTGAGTAATGCCATTGAATCATAAAAGATGGAAAGGATATATTGTAGTACCAAGTTCACTGGCTAGCCTTGAAGCAAGGCCCAAGGCACTCCCTTACAAAGATGCTTTGTTTAATATTCTTTCTTGATGACCTCCAATAAGCGATTACAAAAACTTGAACTGTTCTTCTCTGTCCTCTTAATGCAGTGATCCATAAACTTAATGTTTCTTTTTGGAGAAGATGTAGGGAAAATAAGGCACATTTTCATCTCATTTACCAGAGTACGCATGGAGTAACTCCAAGCCAAGAATCAGAATTACTGTGAATCCACATTGCTGCATTCATAGGGAGAATTTATGCTGTTCTTTTTACTTTCTTTTTTTCCCCAGCAAAGCCAATTAGCAGGAAATAGCACTGAAATTGTGAGATACATTTTTAATAAATGTATGCTGGGGCATATTACATTCTCCTTGAAAGTGTTTCAGATGTACAATTACATTTAACAGATCTATGACATAGGAAAAGAGAGGCTTTGCCTTTGAAAGCTCCTGCAACTCTCTCTCTCCCCAAAGTTATCACAAACAGCAAGATTAAAAGCATTTGCAAAGCAAGGAATGTTTACAGTACTGCCATTTCCATTGCAGGTACCACAATAAGCCCATTGTCAACATAGTAATTGTGCCCATTCTCAACTCCTGTCACAGGGATCCACTTATCCTGAATGATACTTAAGATGTCAATTATGGAGGCAATATTAGAGTAGCTGGCCCTTGCTACTTCTCCGGGTATTGATGTTACTTTCACTTCTTTGGGCAGAAGACAGGATGACTGATGGCTCGGAATTAATTGCATCTCAGTGACAGATAAGCATTATATGCTCTAATACTGTGCTAGTTGAGATGTCAGCAAAAGAGTGGACGATTCCCCTTTACTCACTTGTAATTGAGATTCAACTTTTCATTTCTACACTCCTACAAGCCTTCTTTCCCAGTTTGCAACCAAAGCGTTCATTCGTTTCATAAGGGACAGAACAGAGCACATTAGTACAAGTATTCTCATTTTCTTGCCCCAGCTGTTCAATTATTGCTAAATCTCTACAAAATCACTACAGGGTGGGGGAAAAACCCTATGCAAACATAGTAGGAGAGAAGCTGAGATTCTTCACTTGACAAGTTTTTTGTTAACTTTAACCTATTAGAACTGGTGATCACAGTTCCTTTGCAAGTGCCCTCATTACATGTCTGCAAGTTACCGTATCTGTGGATTGTTTTTGCCTAATGTTTTGCATTAATTTGGTACAAAAGATTCCTTGCTAGGAAGAAACACAAGCTTTTGAAACCTTCCATGCACGTTGGATCCCTTACATTTTTAAACAAAAGGTGCATACTTTCTGGGGCATGCTTTCTAAACAATACAAAAAAGATCTGATATAAACAGGGCAATGCCAATACAGTATTGAAAAGGAAAGTACTCCCCCTGTGTAGGTGTTCCATGTGTCTTGAAAATTACAGCGTAAATTAACCCAGACAGGAATTTTGTGGAAGGGATGGGGGCGGCTTTAGGAGTGGCTCTCCAAAACTTAAGTCTCAGGCCTTCTTGGGCTGAAAACCTAAGATCTGGCAGCCTAACTGAAAAGGCATAGACAGCCCTCCTTAGAAACATGAGTGGGAGACCGGAATCCTGAGATCCTGCAACCCGAACTTAGGTTGCAATTCTATGCACACTTTCCTGGGCATAAGCCCACACTAGGACATACCTCTCTGTGTACACATGCATTGGACTGTGCTGAAAGGAGGGTTCTCTACTCATGAGAACCCTCCTTGCACTAAACAATGCAGCGTTTTGTCTTTAGTTTGTTTAATGTGTCTCGTTTTCTTCTTGGGGCACAACAGATGCTACTGTAGCTGGGATTAAAAAAGGGATATTTGATCTCACCTGTATCTCCTGTGTAAGTGAATTTGGGCATAGAGATGACAGGAGGAAATTCTTTGAGATGTCCAGAAGGAAAGAAGCAACAGATGTCAGCTACAAGGGGCAGGTACTGCAGAAGACTTACAGAGGAGTCAGCAGGCTTCCCAGGGAATAGTTCTGGAATAATAAGCATGTTGCTTGCAAATGGCAGCATATGGTACAGCTTAACAGGCTCCATTCAAAATGGAAGACATTTTCCAAATTGCTCCTGAGGCCTTAATTTGACTTCCTTCAAGACGGGCCATTTTCATTGTAAATAAATAGTCAATGCTGGAAATGGCCCATAATGGGCTTCATTCATATTTATGTGGTGGGTTTTAATTCCATATTTCTTGTTTTCAAGAAGTCACATCTCAGAGAGAGAGAGAGGGGAATGACCTATGCTTATGAAAGTGGCATTGTCCGAGGAAATGCAGTCCCAATCATTACATCAACTAGGCCTTTCGTACAAAATGAGATTTTGATTGCACTGCCCCCATTTTATGTCTGATTCAAGGCATTTTCCCAAAATACACTCCAGCTTGGGTTACTTCCTAGCTGTGTTATTACTCGTAGCGACAGTGCTGGTGAGCTGTCAAAAGAGAAAATCAGGCTGCGATGTGAGGCTCCCGTGGGACTGTCAGAGTTGGAGGCAGCAATTTGAGAAGGAAGGTATTCCTCGTTCTCCTTGCCTCTCCTCCGTCCTCCTGCATGTGGTCCGAGTCTTTTCGAGCACAACGGCTTGCCTGTCTTTCAGACTTTTGATCTATAAGGAAACTTGCTGTAGTGACATTGGTATTGCAGACAAGCCTTCAAGTACAGTTAAGAAGCAGACCTGGTTATTTGCAAGTTCCTTGGTAATAGGCACAGAAAAAAGTCACAGTTTCGGCTTCTGATGGTATGTTCTTACTCTTATCTGCTTTAATAATCTTGATCAGCTTTGAGGAGATGACTGAAGGTCCAACCCTGCAAAGCATACTTACAAAGAATCCCTGTTGTGTCAAAGATGCACATCTACAGCCAAATCCTATTCTACCCCCCCTTCCGCCGATGGATCTGCACCAAGGAGACTTGTCCGGCATCCTGTGTGTAGGGGGGGCAGATTGGGAGGCTTGGGAGAGGTAAGGGAAGATATTTTCCCTTATAATCCCCTCAACTGGCAATGGGTCTCCTTGGTATATAACACCTTCCCCCATTAGGGACTCTGTGTTCTTAAGAGTTGTATAGAAGACATAATCTGGCAGCTGCAGTTGATGATGATGATGCTAAAGCAGCTGCACCTGCTGAAATGCCCTCACCTATACAACCATTAGGGCCAGGAGTATTCATGCTGAAAGGTTGGTCACCCCTGGTATATAACCTGAGAATAAATAAATACGTAAACCTTCCTATTTAATAGATGCTTTTGAACTGTGGTGCTGGAGAAGACTCCTGAGAGTCCCTTGGACTGCTAGGAGATCAAATCAGTCAATCCTAAATGAAATCAACCCTGACTGTTCCCTGGAAGGACAGGTACTAAGGCTGAAACTCAAATATTTTGGCCACCTAATGCGAAGAGAGGACTCTCTGGAGAAAACTCTGATGCTGGGAAAGATTGAAGGCAAAAGGAGAAGGGGAAGGCAAAGGATGAGATGGTTAGACAGCATCACAGATGCAACGAACATGAAAATGAGCGAACTCAGGAAGATAGTGGAGGACAGGAAGGCCTGGCGGGATATGGTTCATGGGATCACGAAGGGTCGGACACGACTTAACGACTGAACAACAACAACCTATTTAGCACTCCACTAACTCTTCTGCTAGTCCTTCTCCCATCTTACCTCTCATTTTACTACTCCAGCTCCACCATCTTCAAATAGCTGAAGATCTCCTGCTCTCTCAAATGACTCCATCCTTTCTCCCTTGCTGCCCCTAATCCATACAAATTCCCTTTGATATATCTGCAGGATGCTTCCTTGTGCAGAGTGCAATCCTATGCATGACTACTTGGAAGTAAGTCCGATTGTATCAGAACATTTCAATTACTGGGGATAGGTTCCCTCAGAACATATCAATTAGGCGGTAATACGGAGCTACCGGCTGAGAGCTGGCAAGCTGAGGTACATCCGGGCTCCTGGGGTTTCCTGTATATTTGGTGGTTCTTGGTGAGGCTGTTTTTTTTGGGGGGGGGTTGTTTTGTTTTTACATCTGATGATGCCACAAATGTGTGTGGCGAAACGTAAAGCTTGCTAAAACATCTTGTTATAATTAATAAATCTTTTAAATGACGGAGTTCGCCCGGCAACATGCTAATTTCTAACTCAGAAATTTGGTCATGTCGTGACAACTTGCGAACGTATCTCAGTCCGATTGTTTTCAATGGGGCTTACTCCCAGGAAAGTGATTAGGATTACAGGCTCATTCCCTTCCAATCCCTTCTACAAACTCATCTTTTCCATGAAGCCTTTGGCACTATGCTTTAGTCTCCACTTCGTACTTTAAAGTTATGTATATGAAACTGAAATAATCACATATGCTTCCCCTGTTTACCCTACCTCCATCCCCTTTCTGCCCTTTGTTGTCTCCCTTGTGTTTAGATTGTAAGTCCCTCAGGGCAAAGATCTGTCTTTATACTCTGTCTAAAGTGCCATTTATATTGATTGTGCTAGATAAATGAATTATAATAATAATTTTCATATAGGCACTGCACTATAACAGAATAGTGCCATGGCTTCCTTCTGTTCATGGTAATTCTGAGTATTCCCTTCTGTCAAATGGACTCCCTGTCTTGCACCTTGGTTTGCTTTTTGGCCTTGACCAGCTCTAGCCTATACCTTTAATTTCAAATCATCCTCCCTTGCTCCATCCCTTGCTGCTGGATTTACTCCCAGGAAAGGGTGCTAGGATTGTAGGCTTATATCGATCTCTTTCCTGGACTATGTCTTCTGATCTTCTGATGCATTGGTGGCATTGAATCCAATGTGTGTCATGCAGGTTATTTGTACTATTTGTATGTTTATATTTTTCTACATCCTTGCAAACAAAATGCTATTACCCATACCGTGTAAAAATAATTTAAACCAAATGAACGGCTCTGTGCATCTGCCAAAATCCATTTTCAAATTGAAACCTTTTAGAATGTGATTGAGCTATAAACTGCCTTTTCACATGTTCAGCAGACGTACTTGCAATAATTACCTTCAATTAAGTCAATCAATTAGGGAGGAGTTACCTTTGGAGGCTTCTGAAGCATCCTAGAAATGATCGATCTAATCACTTTAACTAGGAAGTTATGGTAATCACACAACCACAACTGAAGTGAAAAAAAAATCAGAATGAATATGCATGTTTGTAAAACTGTATTGAAATGGTGCTGATATCCATTCAGTGATCAAAATGGATTTTTTTCTCACTGAATAGATACAACTCAAGGGGTTACAAACTCAATTATTATGCGACTCCATTAATGAATTGTGTTAAAACCTACAATATATATTTCAGAAGGATGGCTTGCATAACGGCCAAACCCCAAAGCCGTAGGGACATCCACAGAATCATCAACAAAAGAAAAATCAGTTAAAAATGGAAACAGGGGGTGATGAAAAGGGATTGTTTTAGCTCAATTTCTTCATCTTTTACTATCAGCTGGTTTCCTAAAAGTTCGAAAAATTCATAAAAAGTGGATAATTTTCAGCACTACTACTAGATTTGGGACAGGATATGTGTGTTCAACTAGATACCCTAACTTCTGTAAACAGAACCTGCCAAATATTTATCTGTATTGGGTGAGAAAAAAAACCCCAAACTTTGTAGTAATGGGATGGCATAAGGGTAAAAATGAAGACATGCACAGTATTGCAATTGAAAATAAAATGGATTTGTTTTCAAGGAAATCGTAGTTCAAAAGAAAAGAAAAAGTAGTTCAAAAATCCAAGAGCATAAAATACAAGATTTCTTAGACCAATGTCTTCCTACCTTGCCTAAAGAAGATGGAGTATGCTTTGTTTCAGTCCCTTTCAAAAACATTTCAAAATGAAATTGACCACATGTTATCTGGCACTAGACAACTCCAGGCAAACTGTGCACCATCTAGGCATGAGGAAGAGATGGGCAGCGCAATCTATTGTAAGGATCCGGCTGGCAGCCCAGGGCTGCCCATTGGATCCTGTGCACCAGCGGACAGGCTGCCACCGGGCCAGAGGTCTCCTCAGGGAAGGGGACGCTCGTCCCCTTCCCCAAGTGTAAATGCCGGCTGGCCAGACTGGCCTCCTCGGAAGTCGGAGGAGGCCGTGTAACAGCCCAGCTGCCCGATGGGGGCCGGGATATGGCTGAGGCCATCCCCTGCCCCCTCCCAGGCTGGATGGGTCAATGGTCCCCCTATCTCACCTGGCAAAATGCCTCCATGCCCGCTGGATCCCTGCTTACCTGGTCCGGCGGCCGCAGGGTTAGGGTCATCGGCCTTTCCTGCTCCAAATTAGTCACAAACGTGCTTTACAGCACGTTCGCGACTACTTCCAGATGATGTACCACTTGTTCCGTCGTCAGATAACTCTGGAGGATTGCGCCGTGTGACAAGCAAGAGAGATGCTATTATTATAAGAAGAGAGACCAGGGAAAGTGGTCACTATTGGCAAAATCACCTGATGATGTGGACCTTTGGGCTGCTGAGAATTCCTCAGAGAAGCTGTAAAAGGAAGAGCTTGCACAGAGTCACTCAAGACAGGAAGTCTTGGCAGAAGGAAGTGAAAACATGATGGCAGGTGCGCAGGTAAAATGTTTGTTTGTGTCAGGCACGGGAAATCGAGCATGGCCATATATTAGCAGAGAGACTCTTTCAGCTGGGGTGGGAAATTTTGGGCCTTAGAAAAAAGGACACTGGTCAGGTTAAGCTGGCCAAACTTCAGAAAATAAAGCCAATGAAGTCCACTTTTATTGCCGATGGTGCTGCTGCAAAAAGATAATGGTGGAATTGCAAAGGGAGAAAAGAATACTGCATTGTGTTGAGACAGATATGCTTTGATTTTGTTGTTGTTGTTGTTGTTGTTGTTCAGTCGTTAAGTCGTGTCCGACCCTTCGTGATCCCATGAACCATATCCCGCCAGGATTTGATTTGTTAGCTTGGATAAATAAGAGAAAATAAATCCTTTTAAAATTATTTATTTAAAGCCCGTCTTAGAATTTATCATCCATTCCCGGGGGGGGGGGGGAATCATTAGAAAATGCTTTATTTGGGGTTAAATGTGAATATGGGCTGAGATGGGGAGGAAACTCAACATTTAACAGAGCTTCATAATCCTGTAATACCTGAACATGATGGTAAGGACTGAGCAGAACTGCAGCAGTTCCATGCCACAAAGCTACAGTGGAAGGAGCTCTTAGTTCAGGCTTGGACCAGGCTAGTTTAGTCTCATCATACATTTTTGAAACATTGACATGGCTTGAGATAGAAAAAAAACAACGAACAAACCTTCTGTCAGTTTTACCAGTTTGGATCATATGATAAACCAAAAGAGGCTGTCAGATGAAGGAAGAGTTGGAGAATCGGGGGAAGCTCTTGAAGTAATCAAAGGTCCTAGCTTCAGAGTGGTTGGCTGGATGATTGACCCTCCTCACTGAGTTGGGATTGTTGTTTTGGACCTACAGAGCATAATGTAGATACAAACCGTTTAAATTATTCATTGGCAAAGAGCAAAGTATAGCAGACAGACAAAGCAGTTCAGACAGTTTAAGAAGAGCAATATTAGTCAATCATCATTTCGAGAAGGAAATGCAATAAAATGAAATACAAGCCGTTTGGAGCCTGGATTATACATACATCGCATTGGATTCCATGATGAAAGGCTGCCATTGCCCAGGCATGGCACATAAACAACATGAGGAAAGATCAGCTTATAGGTATGGAATAGGAATAAGAACATGCACCCCAAAAGAAAAGGGGGATGGCAGACAAGTTCCCCAGCTCCATCTCACAATTGAATGGGATTCAACGCCTGTAAACCCATGGCACCACTCTCCCTACCTTCAGCCCAATGTGCACACCATCCTCTCTCTCTCTCGCTCTCATTTATCCACAGAATACAATCAGGATGCCAGGTTGAGGGCTTGCACAGTGAAAGTGCTGCCCTGAGCTCTGCCCCGAAGGCCCGGCACACCAATAAGGTGCAGCCAATAACTACCTTGCCTCATGCAAGGTAGAACTGCCTCATGTGCCCTCACAAGATTTGGGCGCCGCCATCTTGGATCTCGCGAGATCCAAGATGGCACCGCTGGGAAATTGAAAGCAGCGGTGGCGGAGGCTTCAGCGGGGGCAGGAGTCCTGGCCAACTTGGATGCAGCCGGCCAGACTCAAGAGGCGGACAACGGATGAAGACGGCGGTGGTGGCAGCAACAATGACGACGGAGAAGAAGGAGAAGACAATGAAGACGATGATGGCGGCCGCAGCCATGGCTGGCGGCGAAGACAACTAAGATGGCGGCGGCAATGGCGGCGGTGGCAAAATGGCGGCAATGGCAGCGGCGGGACAGGCAAGTAAATTGATTAATGAATTAGAAATAAATAATACAAAAATTCGGGCACCCTTCGGGTGGCATATTAATTAATTAATTAATTATTCGAGGGGAATCCCAGTTTAGAACATGGAAAATCCGGTACGCCTAATTAACATGCCTGATCTTAGTGCCCCTCTGTGTTGTGCCTTACACCCCAATCCTCTTTCATGCGCATCTGCAGGTGGATGTATACTGCTCTTGATAATAAGGATGTGATGATCATAAATAATTATTCAAAACCATGATTTGGAGAGAAAATGAAATATGACTCATATTCTTTACAGGCGCACATGTTATACTGCTATTGGCGATACAGGTTCGATTGTAACTACTCACATGAATCCTTTCTGAATTCACATGAAAACACACATGAAAACACCACTAAAAACACAGTATGTGGAATAAACTTCACATAACCTGAATATGTTGTAGCTGCCACTTAGCAGTCAGTGCTAAAAGGCATTGGAACAAAATTACTGAAGGAGCTGACAGAACACTGTTATAAATGAGAAAATGTTTTGAATGACGTTTGAGACAAGTCTAACACAGAAAACAGATAGGAAAATCTTTCAACTAAGAGCAGGGAAAGTATGAAAATGGATGTTATGTCCATTTATATTCACGAGAAACCCCTTGGGACCAACTTAGAACTTTTTTGACAAACTTCTGACTGAGATAGTTTTTTTCTTTTTCTTTTTTACCCCCTCACCATCTAAATTAAATTCAGGCCTTCTACAATTTGTATTTTAATAGTTTGGTAAAGTTATAACTCGTGAGTCTGCAATGGAGGGGTGCGGAGGGAACATTTCGCCATTTTATAATTTCCGGGTTTAGACTTGTCTTTTTCCTTTCAAAAAAAAAAATTCTCATTAGTCTTGAACACAAACCCATTCAAATCGCTATTCCTCTGTAATAGCTCATCTCGAAGGAAATTAATTGCATATTATTTGGGAAGGAAAGCTTTCAATATCTTCACAATGTTTAAATGAGTGCATAAGTAGGAGAAGTATTTCCACAAAAGAACGCAACCGTTCCCAAGAAATCCTTATTTCCTAGCTTTGAGTTTGCCTTCTGGAAATGACCTGAAAACCTATGTCTGTCTTTAAGAATTATGAACCACTGATTGAACAGAGCCCTGGAATGGTTTTGCCAGCCGTCATAAAGTATGTGAACATAAAGAGGCAAAATAACCTTGTTGTGATACAAAATAAATGTATTTATTTCCCTATGTCAGTTCATTCACAAGGACTCTCTTAAATGGAAGCAAATTAAATTTGCCGATTTTATTTTTATTCATTAAGGTGTATATATATATATATATATGCATAAAGATCACCAATGACATATAACCACACCAGAACTTATAGCCCCGCAAACTCAAAGTCCTGGTGTACATCTTTCAACACTGATACTGTTCAGAAAGCAGCTAGAGCTGTTCCCTGTCCCCAAGAGGGTGAAAACAGAATTCAAGAATGGAGCTACTTCAAACGTTCTTTTACATAACCATTGAGAACACGTTGCACACAGAAGGACTTATTCGGATGCATCCAAAAGTAGCAACCTTTGCAAATCGCACCTGGCAATGCAGCCTATGAGTTGTAATCTGGCAGGTTACTACAGCTAGATATATTGGGGATATAAAGATGTCCCAATATCATTGGCCCTAAGTTGGCCAAAACTTATACATATAGGTGGGAGAAAATTTTTTGTTTTTGTTTTTTGCAGATTTCAGTGTTTAACCAAAAGGAAAGAGCAGAAAGCAGTGTTATGTGTTTTTATTCCACTTTTCCCCATTTTTATCAATTGTAACTGCTTTAAAAGTATACTAGGTAGGTGGTATAGGTTGTACAGTGTCAGCAGATGAAGAATGATGCAAAATTACATGGTTTTGTTTTATTTTTAGCAGATTTTTTTTAGCAGAAAGCAGTGTTAATGTGTTTTTATTTAGATATCACCATTTTCTCCTGCCACTACTTATACAGGTTGGTGTATATGTCTAACAGCCCAACAGCCTGGCCGCCGTATTCTATCCAGGTCCCAGGTTGCCCCGGAGCAGCCCGGGTGCACCTTGAGGGAAGGGGATGATCGTCCCTTCCCTGGGTGTAAGCGGCTGGAGGCCCAATGGGCCTCCTTGAATGTACACAAGCTCCGGAGCTCGCGTACATTTGATCCCTCCGTGTAAGGCCGTGCCGGGTCTGGAGAGGGCTTTGGAAATCGGCGTATATCGCTGCCGATATCCCCGTCCTCTCCAGACCTGGTGCAACCTATGGCCACCCTCCCTCATCACCTGGTCCACCCTCCCCCTGCCCTGGCTAGTGTAAGCCTTACCTGCTCCAGTGGGCGCAGGGCCAGGTAGGAGCCAGGGTAAGGGCCTCCGGTCTCTGTGCTGGCGGTCCTTACTCACCGGGTGCCATCAACACACTTTACGGCATGTTTACGGCACCCTACACTGGGGGAGCGCGCGCTTCCCCGGCGCTGGCCCACACAGGATTGTGCCATTAAACAGATCCCACCCCTAGTACCATATTGCCTCCTCACCTATTTCTAAAGATAGGTATTACCTCTTCAGTAGCATGTTGTTAGGTTTGTGATGCTGAACCATCTACAGTTCATGACACTGATCTAGTACTCCTGCTGTGGGTTCAATTTTGTTGGTGCAACAACCCATAACCAAGCCTTAAACACAACGTATTTGTGATCCTGAGCCTGCCCAGGATCAGTGGTGGCAGGAAATGAATGGAATAGTTTGAAAGATATCCCTAAAAACATATCAAGTCACAAACTGGGAAAGGAATGTTGGGTTGTATCCAAGGACTAAGCCCCAAGTCATGACTAGGCCCCAATCAGTGAGACAAGTTAATTTTGGCTGACTTAAGTTCCATTAATTTCAATGAGACTTTCTTAGGATCCTACCTTGTGTTTGTTTGGGGATTTTATAGCAACAAACCTTCATGATAGCATTGTCAACGTTATTATGGATATAGGATGCTATCCAATTCTGTTGGATACAATGGGAAATGTAATAGTCCCATGTACTGTAAACTGTCCTGAGTGAAGGAAGGATGCTATGCAAATATGATGTATGGATTGATAGAAAGCTTGCTTGGTAAGTACATTAAAACCAAACAGATGGGTGATTTTGCCATTGACACCAATATAATACACTTTATTACCAGTTCCCTTTATCTTTGATCATTCACTGCCTCACATTCCATTGTCTTCGTCTAATGTGGGATCTCAAAAGCTCGATCTGGATGAAGTAACTAAAAAGAAGACACTCTGTAATATTTTTGATTCACTGATTCAATCAGAAAACAAACTTGGTCTCTAGACTAGAGACAAGATGAACCCAAGGTTCATCTGCATATAAAGGTTCATCATATGCAGATATTGAAATTATTAATTAACTGTAAGGAAAGAAAACATCAATGTTTAATGTTGACATAAAGGTAGGTCAGAGTTTTTGAGATCTTTTATTAATTGCCTTAAAGTGTACACGTGCAATTCAGCAAGCTTTACCTGAGCACTCCCCAATGATCACAACAGAGAGAGGCTTGGATTAAGGGTAACTTTTATTAACTGAATAAATATATGGATAATACTGCAGCAGGGAACTAAAAACCCCAAACAATGTGTGGGCCCTAAAGTGGGGGGAAAACGGCCCTAGCGGTCTGCCTTCCCCCGAGTTACCATTGGGCGTGACATCCTGACTCCAAGCTATCCTCAGCCAGAGACTAAAGAAGCCTATCCCAGCCGACCTGATGGGTCGAGGCAGCTGGACAGCGCAGACTTCCCCAGGCCAGGCCATATGGTGGTCTTTGCTGATCCAATGAAGGGGCTTTCCAGCCTGCCCCACTGATCCGATCAGGCATCATCTGAGCGGTCCTGGCTCAGCGGTCATCATCTGAGTGGTCCTGACCTTCCTTACCTCCGTATGTACACCAATTGCTTACCCCTATCTACCCAGTCTGCATGTGACCTGCCTCCCAGGTGTAACCTGACCAGTAACAACCACTCAAGAACCACTCAAGGCGCTGACGGAACGGACTCGGGTACGCGATGCTCCCGAGCACGCAGCCAGCCCCTCCCACCCCGCAAACGTCCAAAGAAGAGGATGGGATTTCCCGCCTCAGCCTGCTGTTCCCAGACAGAGCCAGGTAACAATGGGCAGCGTGGTTAGGCGCCACCCCCTTTCTGAACAATGTTTGAACAAGCAGAGTGCATAAATAATAAGGGGCCATTGGAAGGGAAACATACACAAAACTTTAATTTAAAATAGAGTAATCACTTTCGAGGCTAGAGGTGTACTAAACTATTTGACCTGAGTATGCAAAATACTGATAGATGTTGATGGAAGTGAATATGCTCTTCATTTGTCAAGTTAATCAGCGAACAGTACAATTTCCAAAGTCAGCAAGGAAGGCTGATGTCCCAGATGATGGAATGAAGTGCTGGTATGCAAATGCTCTCCTATTACTCAATCATACTTTATGGAAGGTGACAAAAATACAGTATTTCTATTCAGCAAGCATTTCTCCCAGCTCAGTTCAGCTATGACACAAGATGCCATTTAAATAAATGGGAGACTAGGCGTGCACATGGTGAGGAATATATTTGTAACTTAGGCAAGATTTTTTTTGGGGGGGAATGAAGCATTTTAGATGGGGTTGAAGCTAGATTTGCCATTTTCGGTTCATTGACATGAGTTTCAAAAATATCTTCTGTTTTCAGCATTTTGTGGCACTTCTTGTGAACGCACTTACATTGTTTCAAGACTGTTCTTCTTGGCACAATTTTCCTTCTTCTCTTCTGTCTTTGCCATCAAGGACTTTGGCCTCACATGCCTCATACCTGCCATTTACTTTTAGTGACTGTGGCAGCCACCTGATTGCTTGGTCCACCCATAGTTTGGCCCTGTGGGTTACATATTGGGCAGCCCAATCCTATACGGATCAGTGACGTAAGTCCACCCCCACGTGGGGGGCCCGCTGACGTGCCGCTGCCCACATGACGCAGAGGCGTGACGTCAGCCCGCGGCTCCAATCACACACACACACACACACACACCACCATTTGGCTTCCTTTTTGGAGCCAAATGGTGCCCGGGGAAGGCGGGCCGAAAAGCAGCTGTCTCGGCTGCGATCAAACGATGGGAGAACAGGTAAGCGCCCCACGAAACTGCACCCCCCTGAAGCTGCGCCCACTCTGCACCTGGGGCCCATGGCACCAAACAATGCCTCTGATACGGCTCTTATGGTGGCGGATCTCATGATCCACTGCTGTATGTCCCAGTACAATACTGTAGAAGCACCGCATTATTCATGTGCTTTGGAGCTCCATCAGCTAGGAACACACTCAGAGAGAGAGAGAGAGAGAGAGAGAGAGAGAGAGAGAGAGAGAGAGAGAGAGAGAGAGAGAGAGAGAGAGAGAGAGAGGAAGAAGAAGAAGGCAACGATGGCGACGATGACGACGACAGCGGAGCAGGCACAGGATACCGCACTCAGCCTAATGTTGTGCAGGGGGGAGAAGCAAAATTTCAAATGAACTGATTCAGTAAAAATTAAGGCAAGCCCTCTCCAGCAAACACAAGCCCCAAGGCCCCCTAAACTCAAGCAACCCAAACAAACACAGTCTCATAAACTGTAAATAAAATGTAAGTAAACTGTAACCTATAAATAATACGAGAGCATAGGGAAGATGGGGTGGGAGCAGTTCAGGAGAAAGCTGAAATGAAATGTTGTACAGGCAAACCTGAAACAAACTCAGATTAAAAAAAATATGGAAAAAATTTTTTTCAGCAAAGAACAAAGAAAATAGTATTGTTTGCAATGTTTTTTTCCCTATCCTCCCTCATGACAGAGCAATGATGACAGAATAAGCACAATCATGTTTAATGTTTGTGTTTTATTTCATGTACATCTCTTCCCTTGCCACTTTGTGATTAGAGGTTTCTGTGTGTCAGGAAAGCTTATCAGATTCTTGGACACTCCGGCTAGAAAATGTCTGTGTTCAGGATTGGAGAATTTAAAGTTGAGTTAGTTCAGACGATATGTACCCTGTTGGACCAGCACCAAACATTTCATTATGTGCATGCGCTTCTTGCAGAGGGATCGTTACGGTGGGGGCAGTGGCCCCCAAGCAGCAAGTCATGGGGGTTGTACCTGCCATGGAATCCGTAGCTCCGTCCCGCGCTGGCTTCTCTTCGTGCAGCCGAGAACGGCTGCAGGGTTGGCCCTCCCGCCCCCCTGGTGCCATTTGGCTCCAAAAAGGGGCTGAAAAGCGCCATGTGTGTGTATTTCCATACCACGGCAGCACGCGGCAGTGACATCATGCCCCCAGGAGTGGGGTGTGTGGCATCTGTGGGGGGGTCGTGGTGGAGGTCCCCCCCACGGGAGGTGTAGACCCGCTACTGGCTTCTTGGTTTCTCTTCTCACGTCCCTCATTTTCTCTGCAGCTTCCCTAAATGTGCTGCTAAATCTACTTTTAAAGTAGGTTTAGGGCTGCTTGTAGGACGGCCGCTTGGATGATTCTCCCATGCAATTAGGAAGAGTTATGGGGGAAGGAAAGGGAGGAACTAGATTCACATGCACCATGGCATGCGCATCATTAAATGCATGGAACCAGTCAAACAGTGTAAGTATTGCATTGTCAGTTCCATCCCTTGCGCCCTCCTCCTATCTGCTGTTGAAGAAGTGAAAAGAAATGAGCAAGGGCTGAACAGGAACAAATGGATCACTGCTCATTTGGGACTCATTTGTTTTTATTGTGTTCAGCCTGGCATGAATGCCAAATTTAACACAATGACAGTCGATCCTGCATAACTCCTAGAGCAGCGGAGCTGGCTCAAGATACCGGGGCTAGTCTAATGTTGCACAGGATTGCGCTGTGTGTCTAGTTCATCCAATCCATGTATCTCAGATCAAGTGTACACCCCTAGTTAGCACCACACCCCTACCTCTACCCAGTTCCAGTTCCTCCCTCTGAGAGTTCCTACCTTCCTTCAAGCAAACAAGTCACACCTTTGGGGACAGTGTAACAGGTGGTGGAGAAGACTTGTGGAGAGGACTAAGAGGACCATCTTAGCTCAGGTATGTTTTGGTTGCCTGCACTGAGCAGACGTTTGGACTAGATGGTCTCCAACATCCTTTCCTACTATAACATTCTACAATTCTAGAAATGACACTTGGAGCATCATTCCCAGTTCAGGAGATAGCTTGTGATACCTCTCCGCAGTGGGAGTGAGCCCTTTCTTTGGTTTTTATCACCACTCCTAAGGCAAGGCTTTTTCATGCAGAAGGCCGGGGGTAGGATCTGAAATGAAGGGGGTGTCACTAAACCTGCTCATGAACAAATCTTACTTATCAATTATTTCAACCTCTTTCCCTCTTCTCTTTTTTCATTCATCCCCCTACAAATAGCAATCTTACAGTTTGTCGGTAAATAGTACAGGCGCCTGCTTTTGCAACAAGTAGCTATTTTGCATCAGAGTACAATATAGCTCTTCTATTTGTTTTTTTTAGGTTAACCTTGTGCTTTTAAATGTGTCCCCCCCCATTAAATTGTGTTTTTAAATAAATTGAGGAAAATACTTGCTTGATCTCTACTTGTTCCTAGATGCAAATGGGCACATATGCTTTCCAGCTTAGCAATTATTTGGCTTTTATCCTTTTCCCTTGGACAAATTCACTTATTATAGTCAAAGCAAAGAAAGAAACTCCCACTCTGTCTCCCCCATGCTCATTTAATTAGTTTTTCCCTTAGGCACTCAGGGATTGTAGGATATTATTCCTGGCCTATATCCCTTTGAACCAAATCCCCCTTCAAGGCTCTGGTGCCCTAGAAAAAATGTTCGTGTATGTTTAGTGAGTTTCTGTACCAGCAGTTTCAATTCACATGAAATGAAATTGAGGCTTCTCTTCTTGGCAAGTGTGAGTCTTTGTAGTCCATCCCTGCAGAAGATGTACAAGTAGTGCACAGCTAACTCCCCACCCTTCCCATAGTATTTGCAATGGTAGAAAGCAATGTTGCATTACAAAAACGATAGAGCCTGATGCTATCTTGGAGGGTAGTGTTCTGTGCTGAGCCCGTTATTTCATGGACCACACAGCTCACTTACAACATGCCACACAGGATGATGTGTGACTCAAATCTGACATTGTTTTATACAAGACTTACAGCTCCATTCAACTCAAGCACGTGCAGTGCAATTCTATGCCTCAACAGTAAGTTCCACTGTGTTCAATGGAGCTTAATCCCAGGTAAGTATCTATAAGGCCTTTGATAACTTGTAATGCAACAATATGAGTATTACTTTGAAGTAGTGATGTAGACTTGAGTCTATAGACTCGGTCTCGAGTTGGACTCAAGTCGCGCCAATGACTTGACTCGGACCTGATTAGGCGATTGTAAAAGACTCGAAAGACTCGACTCGAGACTTGGAGCCTTTTATGACAAATTGAATTTTATTCAGGTTTAAGCCCGTTTTCCCCATTAAATAGATAGGGACTCACAACTCGCAAACAAAGACTCGGGACTTGGGGGCAAAAATTTGGAACTTGATTTGAGACTTGGAACCAGAGACTTGGGTCTTGACTCGAGACTTGGAGTCAGAGACTTCATCCACATCCCTACTTTGAAGTAAGTCACACTGAGGCTGACTCCCCCATAAATCTGCATGGATTTCAGCTTTATTCAAACTATTATTATTATTATTATTATTATTATTATTATTATTATTATTATTATTATTATTATTATGAGAGCCTTGTTGGATCATTCCAAAGATCCATCCAGTCAACTCTTCTAATAGTGGCCAACCAGATACCTTGGAGAAGCGTCTATGTAGAATATGAAGGCAACAACCCTCCTCTGTTGTATGAACGTGCAAGGTGTTCTCAGCATCCTCAATCTCAGCAGTATTGAGTATCTCAGTATTCAGAGGTATACTGCCTCTGTACAGGAGGCTCCATCTAATTATCATGGCTAATATCTGTAGATAGACCCATCCCCCATTAATTTGTCTAACTCTAACCCTATAAAAATAGCCATGTAAGGTAGTGAGGGCTGGTCAAAGACCTCCTGATGCCCAGGCCAGAGGCATAGCCATGCCCCTGGGAGGTGGGGCCATGGCACGCAGTGACACGTCCCCTGATGCTGACGGCGCTCTAAACCAAGACAAGACGGTGGGTGGGCCAAACTGTGCACCTGTTCTTCTCACTGCCGCCGCCCGCTCACTCGCCTTTTCCATTGCAGCCGCAGCGTGGTTGTCACACACACACACACGCATGCTGCCCGGGGGCCCACTGCCCCAGGCGGCCCAACACTACTGACCCAGGCAACATTCTCAATGCTGCCCCCCCATTGCCTGGTGATGTACCACCCTCTGTCACTCCCCAATATTCTAGCTCAGCACTCTTTTCCTTTCATCATTTCCTCTTCTTCTCTATCTTCCTCTTCCTTTCCCAATCCAGGGAGTGGAAGGAGAAGGAGTAGTAGTAGTGGCAAGTAGGCAAACAGAGATGGGTGTCCCCCCACCAATGTATCTGCTGCCTGCAGCAACTGCTTCTTTTGGCCTCATGGATGGGCTGGCCCTGAAGCTAGTTGACTATTGTCACATCTTCCAGTAGTGAATTTTATCAGAACTTTCTTTGTCCTGAACCTATTGACAACCAGTTTTGTTGGCTGACCCTCAGTGTTATGGTGGAAGAAAGAAAATATATTTCCGTCTATTCTATTCACAGCATTCATAATTGTATACATTTCTAACATGTCTTCCCTTCGTCTCCTTTTTTACTAAACAGTCAAGTGGATTTGGCCTTACATTCATTGAACACTTCTTCATAGTTTATGAATTCCAAGTTTCCTCATGAAGCACATGTGTGCACGCATGTATTTGTTATACGAATAGCTATTCATTAGAAAAAGCAGTTTATATCACACAGAAAACACACTTCACTGTACCTATTGTGTCTAGGTACAAAATAGCTCCGCAGTTGCAAGCAGGCATCCACTTTGCAAGTGTTTAGGCAGATACTGTAGTTAAGACGTGGCTATTCAGGAAAGTGTTTGGTGTCAACTAGCTTTCAATGTTGAGATGAGATGTTTATCTCATTTAGATGCTACTGTTACTCTTGCTGCTTATTTTTCCATCGCAATATTTGCATTGCTAATGATTTTGTCAGTGGCGTAGCTGGAGGTGGGGGTGGAACGCTACGTTCTGCACCGTGCTGACCCTCCGTTACTCGCTGGCACGAGGCGGCCCCACCCCCTCACCTTCGGAGCCATTCAGTGTGGCAAAGGCAATGCGCAGGGAGTCTCCTGTGCATTGTCTTCGCCACACTGAATGGCTCCGAAGGCGAGAGGGTGGGGCCACCTCATGCCGGTGAGTAACGGAGGGTCAGGGCAGTGCAGAACTTAGTGTTCCGCTGGAATTTGCAATTGACAATGGTTTTTATTTATTTATTTATTTATTTATTTATCTATTTATTTATTTATTCACTAAAAACAACATTTATATCCCACCTTTCCATCTTTGTGGGAACTCAAGATAGCTCACAGTATATAATAAAAACAATAAAGCAATACTAAACAGCAAGCAGCCAATTATATATATATATAATTACAATGCCAAGTAAACACAAAGTAAAAGTAAAACAATACAGCCAAAGTAAATAGAGCCAATAGAGCTGAAGTAAAACAACAGAGCCAATACAAGGCACACTAAGCAAAAGCAGGATGAAACAGAGATGACTTCAGACCCTTGGGGAAAGCCAGCAGAGAGGTGGCAGTTCTGAGCTCCAGGGAAAGAGAGTTCCAAAGACCAGTCACCACCACAGAGTAGGCCCTGTCATGAGTAGCAGACCACGAAATGTCAAAAGATGAGGCATCCATAGCAGGGCCACCTGAGAGGACCTCACAAGATGGGCAGATTCACTCAGGGAGAAGCCATCCATCCTTCATGTATCCAGCTCCCAAACTATGCAGGGCTTTAGAAGTCATAACCAGCCTGTTGAATTGTGTGTAAAAATGTACACAAGATGCCAGTGCAGGTGGATTAATAGGGGCATGGTATGGACATGACTCCTTGCTTCCATAAGGAGTCTAGTGGCTACATCCTGTACTAATTGAAGTTTTCAAGCAGTAGTCAAAGGCAGCCCCTCATCAAGAGTGTTACAATACCCAAGTCCAGAAGTTACCAATTCATGGGAAACCATAGTGAGGTCCACCAGGAAAGGGCACAGTGGGCAAACCACCAAAGTTGATCAAAGGCACCCATGACCAGATCTCAAGACAGAATTACTGCCCAATCTTAGCCACCACCATTGACACCAATGCAGCCATGCTGATGGATGGAGCATGTGCCACATCCAGTGGTGGTGGTGGTGGGGCATCGTACAGCCAGCAGGAGGCAAGTAAAAATATATTTTACTCCCCAAGGTAGGCTGCCTGATTGCCTATGTGTCTCCTTGGACCTACACTAGCCATTTTGCAGGCGAAAGTCCAAAGAGAGAAAAGGGCCAGGGAACCTTGGGAAAGAGGGGATAGAATCTGGTGCATTCCCTCCCCCCTCCTCCTGCCCCCAAACTCCCCCCTGCCCTGCCCTTCCCCTCTCACAACATGTCTCCACCACCACCAACATACTGGCACCAATGGAGGCTTTGGGAGCCATTGCTGCATAGACTGTACCACAGTTTGCTTTGCAAAAGAGGCCCAGAAGCACATAATGGCGGACAAACTTTCATGCCACCCTAAAATGTGTCAGAATGCGTTGTCAGAATGCTTGGCAGGATTGGGGCCTTAATGTGCTTCATGAGTGGAGCTCTTCGAGTCCTGGTGTTTTAATTTTCAAAAAACAGCTACAGGGGGCCTGATTTGGATTAAGGCAATGGCATTGGTAGAGAGGGGTCTAACCCTTAGCCTCCATACCAATTCCTTGACGGGAATCGCCCTGCCAAGCTGTGATGATTCTTTGCAGGTCTCCCCTCCATAGATAACACAGGTTTCAAGGAAGGAGGATCTGAATTGGAGTTTGGCATGGGGGAAGGGATTAATCTTCCCCCCCTTCACACCATGGCCCCAATTTCAAACTGGGGACCAGTGGAGTAACTAGACTGGAGCGGAGGCAAGTAGTTCTGCAAGACTCTGTTACACCGGAGTCAACGGCCCCTCCCCCTTGCTGTTGGAGCCATTCTGGCAGCAACGGCAACATGCAGGACACTCCCCTGTCGCTGCTGGAATGGCTCCAACAGCAAAGGGGAGGGGCCGCTGACTCCGGTGTAACGGAGTCTTGCAGAACTACCTGCCTCCACTCCAGTCTAGTTACACCATTGCTGGGGACCCTGTATTTGCTTTTTGAATATGAAAAAGACAATGCAACATGGAAATCCCAGGACACACTTAGTTTGGCTCTCAAAGGAAGACTTGGGGGAAATGAGATCTTACCCAGTGGCTCTGATCCACTGTCCGACATACAAACAAAATATAACTTTTTTTTTGAGAAAGAGAGAGAGAGAAACACATGAGACATATACAATTAGCATATTTCAGTTTCAGTTACGTGTGTGTGTGTGTGTGTGTGTGTGTGTGTGTGTGTGTGTGTGTGTGTGTGTTTCCTGCACAGATGGAAAGAATGATCAGCATAGGCAATTGTGTAATGCCTTCCTGTTAGAAAGGCCTTCATGTTTAGGCATTTTTAAAAACGGCTAAATTAGAATGAACATGTTCCCTAAACTTGAAAATACGTTTTTTGGTCGATTTAAAACAATCAGGTGCAGCAGAAGTGGTTTTGAATGGCGAATAGATGTTTATCTATGATCAAAATGTTTGGGGTTGTGTGCCCCCCATTTCCACTCTTTGATTTAAGGAGTAACCAGCTCCTGCCCAAATAGAAACAAATATCTCAGTTAGAATAATTTCTAATCTCCTCTATTTTTCAGACTCTGACATTATGCTCTAATTTTTGAATCCCGTCTCTTAATGAGTTATAATGAGCACTGGAAAGGGCACAAGGAGAATTTTTGATGTAAGATCAGGAACTTCCCAGAAAATTAGGGAGAGTTGAGAAGTCAGAATTTGTCTAGCAATAAAGAGCTGTTCTGTATTTTATAATATGTGCTTTGATTGATCATCTGGAGTTTGTTTTACTTGGAACTTTGATAGTAGTTACCATCAAAGCAATCCTTACCACAGAAACTTCTCCTTTAAAACTTATTTGAAATAATGAGTTCGATGTGATGGAAATGATCGTCAAGATTATAAAAGAGGAAATATTTTTTTTTTTTACACTGAACTATACAAGCTCAGGAGCTGGTGTACATTGCCTAACAGCCCAATCCTAACCAACTTTCCAGTGCCAATGCAGCTATGCCAATGGGGTGCACACTGCATTTGGGGGGGGAAGCAGTCACAGAGGTCTCCTCAAGGTAAGGGAAGGTTTGTTCCCTTATCTCGGGGGTGCATTGCAGCTGCATCAGCGCTGGAAACTTGGTTAGGATTAGCCTGCAAATCCTCTCAAATTGTTGGAGAACATTCACAAAAGCAGTAGTTTCTCCTAGTACTTTAAATAGTGTCATGTGGTTGTGTTAAATAACATTTGGAATATGTTATGTGCCCAAGTGGTGATAAGTTCCAGAAGTGCAGCGTTACTTGGATTCTAGGTCCCTTTGGAAAAGATGAGTCTGCCTGGAGTCTACCTGGAGACTAAGAATCAAGTCTTTCGAGTCTTTTACAATCGCTGAGTAAAGTATGAGTCAAGTCATTGACGCAACTTGAGTCCGAGTTGAGTCCGAGTCAATAGACTCAAGTCTACATCACTGGATAACATTTGAGATACAGGATGGAGGCAAAGTGAAGAACAGAGGTGTAACAAGACATTTTGGTGCCTGGTTCGGGGGGGGGATTTGGTGCCCCTAGGGAACCTTCGCGCGACCTTTAGGCCGTGCGTGATTTTGGGGGGGCACCCCTCAGGGACCCTGCTCCAGGCACCCCCTGCCCCCCCGCACCCCCCCCCCCCGCATCCTCGCCAAGAAAGCCCTTCACCACAGGGACTGGACAGGCTGAGCAGGCAGCACCGAGACGCAGGGACAGGGGAGTCGGACTCGAGTCTCTCGAGTCCGACTCGGTGCCCCCGCAGCAGGTGGTGCCTGGTTCGGCTGAACCACTCGAACCACCCTAGTTACGCTACTGGTGAAGAACGTTCCTACAAGCAACAAGTTTACATCACTTCTCTGGAGAGACACTCCTGTCTTCCTCAGCTCCCCTCCCTCTCATTCAGTTTTGTCTTCCTGTCTCACCTCCTGTCTGCTTCCTTTGTTCTTACTTTATATTCACATACCTTCCCCTCCAGGTGATAGTGGGTGCATGCCATCTTACTTGCTTTTGATGACTTTCCCCAACTTCTAGGGATCTCTCCAATTAAGGAAGCATTCTGGACCATTAAGAAACATTAGCTCTCTTGTCAGAACTCAGGCCCACTGACCAGGCGTTTACTTTAGAGCACAACACAAGTGCCAGGTTTATTCACGGCTTTTATCTCTAAACTCATAACAATAGTTTGAGAAACTTTCAGAAATCTTCAGGTATTTTAAGCAGTTTTCTCCCTGCCCTGCTCATTTCTGGTGATAGCATCTGGTGTATCTTTGTTGCTACAACAAGGACAGGGACAGGACTGAGCTGCTCGTTTTCGTGTTTGCTTATCTATATTCACCAAAATGAAACAACAGTGCTTCTCTTCAGGAAAAAGAAAGTCTACCTACTCGTAGCTGAGTTTCAAGTTCATATTAAATGCTACTGCCCCCCATGCCCCCAGATGGGTCAGGGCCTCTATGTCAGGGCCTCTGAGAGGCATTTTATCAGGGGGTACAAAGTTTCTTTTGGGCTCCTTCTAAAAGGGGGAGGGAGCAAAACATGGTTGGAGTGGGGGAGCAATAGCCGGAAAAGTCTCCGGAGCCCAGGTCTACCAGGCTTTCCGATGCAGCGCCCAGGTCTACCTGCCTGGTAGACCTGACCCAGCCACCGTTTTTCACTCTCCATGAGGCCAGCTGAGATCCCGGGAAATTTCTGGGCTCCCTCCTTTGGCTCCTGCACTCCCTTTTTGACCCTGAGCCCGGGTACAATTTACCCCCTTTACCCCCCTCTCATGGGCCCTGCTATGGGTCCCTATGTTCATGCCTTACATGTCTGATATGCAACATTCTTAATTTGTTAATGCCAATCTCAGTTAGCTCAGTGCAAATATTTTTTTGCTAGCAAGGTGAAGACCAAGAGTGACCAATCCTGTCAGTTAACCTGTATGAATGACAGCACTCGGGCTCCAAGTATCAGATCAGTGCTATAACTGGTGTCTCACTGCCCACACACCTATGCAGAGAAAGCCCTGTCAACATTATCAGCTCTGCAGTTTGTAAGCCTTAGGAATGACTGAAACTGTCAGCACTCAAGAAAGCTCCCTATTCCCAGTCCCTTAGGGCCAGTTGCCCATGAGAGGTTGTTTGAGGTAATCCTCCTTTCATCACTCCAATACATCAGGATGTCGCCCAATACTCACTGCTGAGTATTGAGAATACTCTGCTTCCACGGAATTTGTATGAATCTGCCAGTTGTAATTTGCCTTGGTGAAAAAGCCTTATGTCAAAAAACCAATTCTAGAAAAATCACCTGAAATTATAGTACAGAGGTGAAAAACTCCCTTCCTGCACCAATTCAGGATGGAGGGGAAAAAAAAGTCTTATTCAGCTCACTGGCTAATTCTGCATGGCCCGAGGTCAGTTGGATAGATTGCAGAAAGATGTTTCAAAGAACATGGTGTGCAATTATAAGGCCTGGGAAATGTGGACTACAGTTGTACAACATTACTGTACTCTGAAAGGTTCTTGTCTAAAACTTAAGTGCCTGCTCTCATTATCACCAATTGACAATCAATAACACTTAACTAAGCTGTTTTCTTTTTAAGTCTACTTTTAAACAATATAATATATCCTCATTATAAGGAATCTCCTATACAGCAACCATAAAGATAAATAAAGTGGCAATATAAACACAAATAAATCTTGCAGCAGTCTGTTGCAAGCTTCTTCTTATTTAACAACCAGCTTACTAAAGGCTTGGATGTGCAAGGTGATGAATGCCTTGACCATCTAGCAGATCTTCCATTCCATCTCTACAACTGGGGGATTGTCATTCTGCTTACAACTTCAGTAGATTAAAACAAATATTTTCACTAGCTTTCCATTGCAATGTATCGTCTCTTTGGAACAATCTGAATGGAAGGATGAGATCATATTGGACTGAAGAAGGTAGAGGGGCCAGGTTCAATCCTTGACATTTCCAGGAAGGGTGAGAACATGGCTGACTGAGCTATTGGGGCTGCCCAAGAACGTTGCTCTCCACTCTGTCAGTGCTATGTGTACCCCTTACCTGGCACCATTCTTAATAGAAACAGGGAATGCGGAGCACACTAAAGGCTGATCTACATGACAGCGTCGCGGAACGTTTTTTAATCCGGCGGAGCCGCCGGACCTCCGCCCCACTGCCGCGTACTCCAAGTCCAGTGTTCTATTTTTTAGGGGGCGTGATGGCAGAGCTTGGAGGTGGCTCGCGGAGCTGCTGCAGCCTACCAATCACAGGAGAGGGGGGGGAGGGTGGCTGAATGCCAATGTGAACGACAACCAATCACCTTGGAGGTTACATCCACACAGCAAACACAGCAACTCCATTCCCGTCCTGTTTGCTGGGGATTTTTGAATGAAGCACTGGTCAGGGAGATATAGAGAAGCCTGGGAGCCCATGGCGACCCAGCAAACCCATTAACAGTGCAGATGAAGCTAGGTTACTTTTCGAATACTGTCTGGGAATGGGTGAAGATATTGGGGTCTGTGGAACAGTTGGACTCCTTTTAAATTTAAATTTTAAATTCATGCCCCCTTGCCTACAGTCACAACTCAATAACTTCTGTGCATGGATAAAGGTATGGACGCACGGGCAGAGTGCTTTGCATTCCCTCCCAAAAACAGCACTTATTCATTCATTCATTCATTCATTCATTCATTTATTCTCTCTTCTTCTTGGCTCGCTAGTGCTGCCTGGCTGGGGCGTCCGCTCCTGACTTTCACCTTTTTGGTGCCGTGGTTAGCAAAAAAAGGCATCCTGGCAAACTGGCAATGGTGAACTGCGGGTGGGGAGGGAGCAGAGCAGAGACTGATACTCTGAAGGGCTTCCCCTGCTTTGCATTCCCTCCCCAAAAAAGCACTTAGGACTCAGTCCAGCCCAACTCAGCCCAACTCAGGCACAGTTGAGGCCCAATTGTGGCACAATTGGGGCCCAAAATAGGACCGAGTTAGGCTGCAACTGTGCCTGAGTTAGGCAGGAGGCAAGAGCAGTGGGCCAGGATCGAGGCAAAACGTACCGCAGAGGCAGGCAGGCACCTGTGGGGAGCTGTCAGTCTTGTGGAAGCGAAGAGCCCCCTCCTGAGCTCGTCTGTGTGCACCTACCACAGCTGCTGCAGCGTTCACAGCAGATGAGCAGCCACAGGTGGGCCTGCAGGCACTGGGCGTGCGACAGTCAGCGGAAGGGCAGAGGTTGTGCCAGTGCCAGCTGCCCCAGGGCACCCTGGGCATTAGCCACCTGCCGCAGGGGGGAGTGCCACTGCCCTCCCTCCTGCAGAAGGCAATGCCACCCCCAAGCCACGTTGAGGCTGCACGTGGGAGTCATGGGGGGGAGGGAGTGGGAACGTCACACACAAGGGGGGTCTCATGAAGTCTGGAACCGCCTCTGCCAGGACATGCCCGTGCGCTGCCTGAAGCCCTGGGCCTCCAGGGCCGTGGCTATGCCCACAAAGAAGGCATCCCGGCATGCCTTCTGCTCCGTGCCCCGGCCAAGACCGAGAGATGCCTTGGGCTTGTCTGCTGCGAGCGGGAAGGGCTCACGCAGCTCATCACACCCCCAGATGGGGCAACGTCAGCGCTTCGCGGCAGGCGCTCCAGCGGGGTGTGGGATGCCAGCGTCCATCATCAGGGAGTGGGAGGGGAGGCAGGCACCCAGACAGGGGGTGCTGGGGAGGGGCACGGGTGGGTCAGAAACAGACAGACAACAAGGCTGGTGGGAGAGGGATACAGGGAGAGGGGTCTGCAGAGACGAATAGGGACACAGGGGTCACTTCGCAGATGGAGGCAATGCAGGAACGGCCGCCTCTCATGCAGACGGACCGAGGGCGGAAACGGACGCTGTTGACGGGCGGACTGAGGGCGGAAACGGACGCCGTTGACGGGCTGACTGAGGGCGGAAACGGACACCGTTGACGGGTGGAAACGGACTCCGTTGATGGGCGGACTGAGGGCAGAAACGGACGCCATTGACGGGCGGAAACGGACGCTGTTGACGGGCGGACCGAGGGTGGGTCAGAGCCCCGGTTGCTGAAAGGGCTCTTCACGGACGTGGCGGACGTGCACCATGGCACCTGTCAGTGGTTGCCTGCCTGAGAGGCCCCCCAACTCCCCCCTCCCCTCTGAGCCCGGAGGGTTTGGCAGCCCCCCTGCTGTGTTCTCCCTGGGCTGGCTGCGGCAGGCCCTGGCTGGCATTCATGCAGGGCCTTGTGTGCTGGGCACTGTCTCTGTGTGTGGGGGGCAGTGCTTGTGTAACATTGGGGTCATGGTGTTCAAGGGGCCTTTGTCCAAGGGGCATCTTTATTGTTCTGGAACATTGGCAGAGATGGCCAGGCGAGGCTGCCAGGGGTAGGCACAGCAGCCACTCAGAACGTAGCAGCAGCAGGCGTGCCCCATGGACCTGGAGACGCAGGCTCTTCCCCTGTGGAACCACAGCCTGCTCCATAGAAAGGGGAGGGACAGCAAGTAGGCAGCCAGGGAGGTGGAGCAGCAGCAGCAGCTGAGGAGGGTTGCAGGGCAGGCTCCCAAACCTCTGGCAGCATCGAGGCAGACGACCATGGGGCAACCAGACTGCGGGCCCAGGGGTGCTCCCCAGAAGGTAGGTGGTGGTGGACATTCCTGGGGAGACAAATCACGGGGGTGTTCCATGGCAGCTGGTGTGTGGTAGCAATCGCCATTGAAGGAATGCCAGTGTGCCGGTTGCAAAGGCCTGCAGGGAGAGAAATCAAACACAGCTGAGTGGTGTGAGACACATAGCATGGTCTGCGCTCCTTCCCTGGGTGTAAGGTGAGCATGATCCTGTAAGGGAAAGGGGTCAAAGAGAGAGACAACAACACAACTTGGGGGTCACAACCATGGCAATCCTAGCAATACTGACCTGTCAGTAGACCCTGTACAGAAAAGAGGGGGGGAACAGCTGGTGTCTACATATGGGTTACAGTTCCACACTCATGGCATTGTGTGCTCACATTAATACAGGCAGCTATGAGACAAGACATTGGTACAGAGGCATATCATGGCAGGCATTGCAGGCAGACATGAGACACGACATTGGTACAGAGGCATATCATGGCAGGCATTGCAGGCAGACATGAGACAAGACATTGGTAAAGAGGCATATCATTGCAGGCTATGCAGGCAGCTATGAGACAAGACATTGGTAAAGAGGCATATCATGGCAGGCTATGCAGGCAGCTATGAGACAAGACATTGGTATAGAGGCATGTATCCTACCTATATTTCTCTATGCAAAGAGGCAGAAGTCAGACCACATGTCAGCACGAACCCTGCTCTTACCTTCACTTACCTGTTGGTGTTGTTGCCTGTGGGGGGGGGGAAGAGGGGCTGGGAGAAAGACATGGGTTAGCAAACACTTGCATGGAGACAGCTGCCCAGGCACAGCAGTAAACAGTTTGGCCACACGCAGAACAGCCCTCTCTGCCCTAGAGGGGGGCAGAGAGGAGAGAGGAGAAGAGAAGAGAAGAGAGAAGTGGGGTGTTAGAAAAGTTTTCAAAGTCCCACTTTGTGGCTGCTGGGGGACAGAACCCCACGCCACATGCTCAGAGAGAGAGAGTGAGTGAGTGGAGGGCTGGGGCTGGGCTTTTGTGGGAAAGAGGCTGGGTGGGGCTGGGTGCTGATAGGGTAACTATTTGGTCCGGTTCCAGAGTTAGGCCACAACTGTTCTGTCCTAACTCAGGCACAACTCGGGCCCAGGGTGTTAGTACTTTTCAGGAGAGGGCTGGTGTGGGTAAGGTAAAATGGCTCCTATGGGTCTCCTCACATTTGGGTCCACCCTTTTTGTTGACCCAAATTTTGTGCCTGAGTTGGGCTCGAGGGGGCGTGTCAGGGGCTCTACAGCGTCTGGAACCGGAACAAATTTGTAACCGCCCCCATCACTCCCCCGACACACCCCCAACACGCCCACTTTTTGGCCGCAATTGTGCCTGAATTGTGCAGTTGTGCCTGAATTGTGCCGGAACCCAATTCAGTCACAATTGCAGCACAAATTCGGCCTCTGCGGCACAATTCAGGCACAACTCGGGCCTAAAGCACTTAGGCTGCAATTGTGCCTGAATTGTGCCACTGAGGCCTTGGGCTGGACTGGGCTGTTATTTATTTATTAATTCATTCATTCATTTATTTATTTATGGACTTCATATCCCGCCTTATCCTATGCGGAAGGCAAATGCCCAAGGCAGAGCGAGAGAGGAAATGGGCTGGGGTCACAGACGGTTCACAGCCGAGGTTTCGGCCAATCGTTGCGCGGTTGAGTTTAACCAATCACAACTGCGCTTTCTTAGGAAGGCGGGACAACATGAGGGGCAACAGGCTTGAAGACACTCCCCCGCTTCCAGCGCGGAGGCGCCAGGCAGAGGCGACGGTGGAGCCTCTGCCTGTCGTGTAGATCAGCCTTAAGATCACTCTCAGTGCCCTCCATATCGGCTGCTTCGTTTAAAGAGCCCATGCAGAGGAAGGTGCAAACTTGCTCCTTCCTCCACCAGGCTCTTTAAGTAATGGGAGATGCATAAGAACATAAGAAGAGTCCTGCTGGATCAGGCCAAAGGCCCATCTAGTCCAGCTTCCTGTATCTCACAGTGGCCCCACCAGATGCCTCCGAGAGCACACAGCCAACAAGATAACCTGTTTCCGGTTGACACTCCCTTGCACCTGGCACAGAGAAAACCTACATCTAAAGCCAGGAGGTTGCTTATGGCTTGTAACCTGTGATGGTCCCCTCCTCCATGAATCTATCCAAACCCCCTTTAAAGGCATCTAGGCCAGGCGCCATCACCACATCCTGTGGCAAGGAGTTCCACATATGAATTACACACTGGGTGAAGCGTGTAATCTGCCACCAATGTGGCCCTGGATAGGAAAGACCCCTGCTGGAAACCTAGAGAGCCACTGCCAATCAGAGTAGACAATACTGACCTAGATGGACCCATGAACTGACTCAGTATAAAGCAGTTTCATATGCACATGTACTTATATTTTTATCCAGATTTTGTCCTAATTCTTAGGGAAGCTCATACCACTTCAATAAGATACCCCTCCCCCAAAAAAAAGAGCAAGAAAAGAAAACTCCTCTACTCTGATTGCATGAAACAGAAAAGGGGGTTAAATGGTTTGGTGGTCCCAAGTTGCACAGGTCTCACAACAATCCCATTAAAAAAACAGTGTAGCTTTGCATGGATATAGTGCTAAAGTAAGGCTGTACCTGGAAGTTACACTGCAGCATTGTGAACAGTCCTGCTCCTTCTTGGACTGTGCTCCTTCCATGAATGCCACTTCTAATCTGTGTAAAGGTCCAAAGAAAGGTGGATTACTGGTTCAGAGCTGCTCTGCCAGTACCAGTGCCCACAGGATCAAGCCTTCCGGCTACCTAACATAGCATAGTGGTTTCTCCCCTACAAGTGTGCTAAGCATTTTATAAAGAGGACCACCAAAATGAAACTTTTCTGTTGATTTCTTCTTTAAAAATGTTATAAAAAGCAGGGCTTAGACAATAAAGAAATTGGAAAAAACACAGACCAATTCCAAGTCTAATGCTATGCAGAGGGCCTATTACAGTTTATAAAGCACAGGGAGGTCAAAAGGGGGAAAATGCAGGCATTTTATTTTGTCCAAGTATGGATAAGCAATTTGGCCATGAAACAGATCTCATCCATCATAGTTATTGCCTTAGATATCCAGTGCTTAAAGCCAATTCTTCTTCAGGCCTTCGATACGTAAAGGGAGTCACTAAAATGGGCCAGTATAGAGGTCGGCAGTTCTCCAGTGTCAACAGGTGCAGTTCCTTGTGGAAGGTTGACAGGATTGAGAGACGCTGACCTTGGATCTTGCTCGGCTGATTCTTCCACCAGTTAATACAATGTTCAGGAAAGGAAAAAAAATGAATCTGATAGTGACGGATTTGGCCGATAGCATTACAATATTCATTTCACAAACAGTAATACAGTACTAATAGGCCTAAGGGGACGCAAGGGGTAGCACAGGCTAGGGACAATTTCAAAATTCTCTGCATACAATTTTAGCCTTTAGTAGAGTTTGAAATGACCTGTTGTTTGGTACTAAAGTAGTGCATCTCTAGTAAGTAAGATACAACCATGATTTAAACACCAAAGGTTAACATAAGAACAAAAGAGCCCTGCTGGATCAGGCCAAAGGCCCATCTAGTCCAGCTTCCTGCCACTCCCTTGCATCTGGCATTAAGAGATAACCTATTACTAAGACCAGGAGGTTGCTTATCCCCCTCATGGCTTGTAACCTGTGATGGACATTTCCTCCATAAATCTGTCCAATCCCCTTTTAAAGGCATCCAGGCCAGGTGCCATCATCACATCCTGTGGCAAGAAGTTCCACAGTTTAATTACACGCTGGTTAAAGCAATATTTTGCCCAGTTAGTTCAATCTAGACAAATAGTTCTCTATTCACAGACTCGACCTTTCCTCCTCTCTCTCTCTCTCTCTCTCTCTCTCTCTTCCTTTTCCCCCTCTTCATCCTTTTCCTTCCCTCTCTCTTCCTACTACAGTCAGAGGCGTCTCTCCGGTAGGGGCGGGGCTGTAAGTATCGCTGCGGTCATAGTCTCTTTACCGAGCGAGGAGGAGGCAGCCCCGCCCCCTCACTGTCCGAGCCAGTCCCCTGCGGAGAAACCGGCAGGGAAGAGACCCTGCCTGCTGCTTTCTCCGTAGGGGACTGGCTCGGACAGTGAGGGGGCGGGGCTGCCTCCTCCTCGCTCGGTAAAGAGACTATGACCGCAGCGATACTTACAGCCCCGCCCCTACCGGAGAGACGCTAGTGACTACAGTCTTGTCTAAAACTAGGAAAACTACAGTCTTCTATCCACCAACTGATGGGAAAAAATAGGGGAGGAGCTCCACCTATAAAATATAATGCAGGGTTTGTTTCTAAACAGGAGCAGATGCATCAGAAATCTTCCATTTTTCATTTCTGAATTGGAACACAGTGCAGGTGTGATTTGCTATGTCTTTCAATTCCTTCAGTTCATAATCATTCACATGTCCCGTCCCCCCACATACACACACATTGCCAGTTAATAAAATTGGTAAGAACAGGGGTTCCCAACCTTTGGAATTGGTTAGAACAGGGGTTCCCAACCTTTGGAGGTCCAGGTACCCCTTGTCACAGAAAACACTTTAATAATTGATAAAAGCAGCACACACACACACAAAAAAAAAATCTTGATGCAATTCCAAGTACTGTACAGTTACTCCAAGATTCTTTTTGACTGGTGTTTTGCCAAAGCATAGGCATGTATTTGGAAATCTGTATAATATTGCACCCCAAAATTGATGCCAACTTACAATCCAATCCTACCTAACTTCCCTCGCACCGATGCAGTTATGCCAGTGTGGGCTATGCTGCATCCTGTGGGGGAAATTAGGTGGTGGGAGGTCTCCTCAAGGTGACATTCATCCCCTTGCCATGGGGAAAGCCCCATCCGGTGCCATGGGTCTACTCTACTTGAACCTGTGCCTGCTATATGGCTGATGCAAGTCCCTGTGCACCCGCGTTGCCGGATCAGGTTTGAGAAGGGGGATGGGATATGGCGTGCACCAGCACCACCAATATCCCCTCCTGGACCTGATCTACCCATCTCCCACCCCAGTCGCCACCCATCACCTGCCCTGTTTTTCCCCCTCCCCACCCTTCCCCCTCTCCTGCACCACTCAGGGTGGATCTTACCTTGTCCAGCATGCATTCTGCCTTGCACTGGCACCAGCAAGAAGGCGCACACCGTCCCACCGACGCTGTTTTCTGGCATGGCATCACAAACTACTTTACGGCACACCCAAAAGGCACATGCTGCATCCAGAAATAGGAGGGGTGACCCAAGGGCTAACAGGAGGTAAGTAAAATTTATGACTACTTACCCATTTGTCAGCCCTGGGGCTGCCTATGGGTCTACTTGTACATACGCCACCATTTCTGGTGGCATATGTCTGAAGAGAGAAAGGAGAAGGAAAAGGGCTGCTCCGTCAGCAACTATTTTATAGCAGTGTAAATCACTTCCATTGGAATGGGCTCTGTACAACAGTCTAATCCTCATTAGGATTGGGCTGTAAGATGTAACACTTCAGCAATACAATGTAGTGGTCTATTTAGTGGGCTGCTAGCCAACCTTGAGATGTATTATTCAAGACCCCACATTTCATAAATCAAAAGGTCATAAATGCATGATGTAAATGGGGGGAAATAAATTATAATATCAAATGTGAAGGAGCTAATTTTGATGGGTATGGAATTGCCCAATGGATGCAGCATCAGCATCAATCCCTATCTCCTCCACATCAGTATTACTGTATATGACAAAGGGGTTCTTAAATGATACTCTAGCTTGGTTGGGATTCAGCATGGGGGGGGGGGGGGTCAGCATGGGAATTTTCTCCAACATCAAAAGGGTGGGTAATTGACAAGCAGAATTGCTAGAATGGAGCTAGCACCAGCCTCCAAAATCCACAGGATTAAGCATCCTCATTACTTTACAAAAGGACCATCACATGTTAATGCTAGTTCAGTTGAATGCCTGCCACACTGAGATCACACATGAATATGACTCAGCTATGTAGTGAGGTCTAGTTGCACAGTTCATGACAACACAATTAGCATTTTGCCATTAGAGAGATGCTGGATGCTGGAAAGACCTGCAGGCTAGGCTCCTGCTCTCTTGGTTGGGACAACTTCCATGTGACTGCTGAGAATACAAAAATGGCTCCCACGCAGCAAGGTAATGTGCAAAGGATCCCAAAGCCTCTTGCTGATCCTGGTTTGCCATGAGCATGTGACTTTTAAAAAAAACATGTAACAAGAATAAGTACTGTATATCCTTACAATGACATTCTCAGATGTAAACAGAGCGTTACAACTATATCAAATTACTGTCTTCATTGTTGCAACTGAAATGTTAAGAAAGATTGGATATGATCCTATGCACGCTTTCCAGGGAATAAGCCCCCTTAAACTCAATGAAACTTACTTTAGAGTAGACATGCATAAGCTTTGCAATGTTAGCTTATTTAAATTTTGCATTTAATGTCTGTTACAATATTCTTTATTTTTAAAGAAGTATGTAAATATGCTAATGGCTCTGTTCCTATGGGGCCTTTATGACAGCAGATCTGTTGTCGTAAAGGCAGCAGCGATGCTAAAAGTGGCACCACACTGCCGAAGGCATCAGAGCCGCTGGTGCCAACGGCTGGCAGCTCCATGTGCCCGCCAGCAATGGGCCCAGTCTGTGCCAGAGCAGGTAAGGTGGTGGCAGGGGCAGTTCAGCAGAGGTTTGGGGTGGAGGGGGGAGGGCAGGGGGAAGAAAGGAGAGGATTTTGGTGGCAGTCACGCACACTGGATCCTAACCATCTGCCCAGTCTAGATCTGCCCCCTTCATCTCCTTGGACTTACACCAGCAGAATAGCTGCTATGGGTCCAAGGAGATCAACTTGTGATCAGGTGGCCTACCGGGAGGCCGGTACCTCTACCTACTTAACTCTTGCTGGCTGTCCTTATACTCCATTGCATGTAGGGCATACTCTGTTGGCGCGGCTGCATGGCTTAAGGGGGATAGAATTGGGCCGTAAGTGCACAGTGAGCTTTATTCCTTCTATCTAATTGGAGAAAGAAAAATACGGTAGTTCTGATTCACCACTTGTTTTGTACCTTCTAGCTAATAACTGAATTTATTCACTTTACTTTTGTTTCCTTTGAAGATTAAAGACATGTCTTGCTTTGTACAAGAGCTGCCTGGACAGTTGACAGCCCATTAAACTAAAGGAGTACAAGGCGTACATTTTAAGGTCTTGATTTCCAAATCACAACCCAAAGTGACTTGCTGTGTTTGAAGAAGAGCAGGGCATTTCTGAGTCCTGATATGACATTTTGTATCCACACGATAACTTTTGAAAATACTTTCATGATGGCACACACTAGGAAATACTTTTTTTCCCCCTTTGGGATTTTGCAAGTGGACATAAGCAATGGTTCCATAATATTGTCCTCCAAAGAAATTACTAGGTACAGTATATAATACAAGAAATTCTCATCTTGCTCAACTAGGCTGGCCCAGCCATGAGAAGAGATGAGGTGGGCTGCCTTGAGAAGTGGATGGGGGCAGGCCACCTTTATAGCCCCCTCATTTCGCCTCTACTTACCTCTTCCATGGTCTTCACTCTCCCAGTCTGTTTGCAAACACAGCAACAGAGAGGGCTGGAAAAAGGAAATTGAGAGCCCAATCCTATCCTTTTCACGCACACACCCGACGATGCAGCGGCACCAAAATAGCAGCCGCTTCATCCTGTGCGGGGACAGATGGACCGGGAGGCTTCTGCAGGGAAATGGGATATTTAATCCTCTTACCCCTGCATAAGCCTCATGGCCCGCAATGGGTCTCCTCAGACCTACGCTAGCAATTTTGCTAGCATAAGTCCGAGGAGAGAAAGGGGGCAGGGAGGATGCAGGGAAGGGAGATAGGATCTGGTGTGGGCCTTCCACGATGGATCCTCCCCCAACTGCGGCCTCCCCATCCCTATTACACCCCCTCCCTGCCCAGTTTTGCCCCCTTTCCACCCCCTTTCCACCCTTTCCCTGCCTTCCCACTGGCTTACCTTTTCTGGCGTGCGTCCAGAGGTCCTCCGGCGCAGCTGGGAAGGAATAGGCCTTCCTGTCAGCATCCCCAGCAGCGCACTGACCAGTGCACTGTTGGGGGGCTTTTGCGACTGGTGCAGACTGCTTTATGGCAGTCTGCACTACCACTGGAGATGCACCGCCATTGGGCAGTGTGTTTAGGATTGAGCAGTGAGAAAAGTACTGCCCCAAAGTGCCGTACAGCACCTTGCGCTGCTGGTTCTGGCAATGCAAGGCCCTAATAGGATTAGGGCCTAAGTTACTATGCATTGGCCGTGCTGTAGTTCACAACTATTTGGTGCTGGGCACATTCTTTCAGTAAACAGACCTGTTTCTATAATGATTGCACATCCCTATCCAGGTACTGCAAGAATATCAGTATATTATAAAAACACCCAATTACGGAATGTATTTCCTAACTGCACTGAAATATTCAAGATCACTCTGCCTAGCACACAGCTCTTCTAAATTATAAGATAAGTAGATGTAACGTAGAATTAGGTGATTAGTAACCATTTGCCCTAATGTCAGAAGTTCAAAACCCAGGTGCCTATATATGCTGCTCATAAAAATGGGGTAAATCATGCTTACAGTAATAGGCCTAATGTAGCTGTGGCAATAATATGACCATTTAAGGCTTTTTTCTTCACACAAACATAATGGATTTTATGATTGGAGGGTGGATAGGCTTCATTACCATGTGACTAAGCTGCCTTGCCCATCAAATAGTCTTCTTCCCACTTATCCATGCAATCTGATGATTGTGACTTTGCTTTTATTATCTGTGCAGCAGGAAAATGGTACTGCTAAAATGAGCTGTCATTTCAACTGTGTAGTATAAGGCATGCCAGTAGAATAAATGCCCTTGTTAGGACTAGTGGTGAGCTAACTCCCCTAAACTGCAGAAGCAGCTTGGCATTTACAAGCTTTCTTGGAATATTTTGGAAAGACCTCATCTGCTTCTGTCCTAGCTTATGATGCTGGCATGCCGGCATGGATGAGGTCATGCCCAATATTATATCATCCCTTTGGAACTGTAAGTTCTCAGAACTAGCTATGGCAAGCAGCTACTTGGAAGTACAGATCTCTCCTCCAAACAAAAGGGAACAAGAGGTGGGGGGGGGGGATGAAGACGTCCACATGCAATGTTTGCATGAAACAATCAAGATAATTTCTCAAACAGTGAAGTTACTCAAACATAAAGCTGCTTAGTTTGGTAGTCTGGTCACATAGTTCATTCAGCAAGAGTTTCATTGAGTGTCATTCTGCATGCATTTACATGCATTTTAGTTCACATACATGCACAATGATCATTAAGTTCATTGAGTTCAATGGGGGACTAATTGAAAAAGTGCTAAAGCTCATGTATTTTTTTGTGTATGCATCAATAAGCAACCTGGTCAGCCTAAGGGACTTGGGTAAATTCTATGTTAGCTAGTCTGCTCCCAGAAACCCCTCTCTGAACTATGAACCACAGGAAAATATATTGAAAGGAACTGTGAGGGTCCCCCCCCCCGGACCACCTATGGCTGCAGGGACTTGAATCCCACAGGGAAGGTGGGTGGGTTGACCAAACCTTCCTCCGCTGACAGTCCCTGGGGGAACAGGGACCTTTGGGCCAGGTATCAGTGTTTGGAACAGGGTTACTTCACAGTGGGCCCACTACTGCTCCGCCAGACCGTTCCTTCCTCGGGCTAGAGCCGGTCAACAGTATCTCTTGGCTCACCCTCCAGTTCCAGTTGACCTACCTCCTCCTCAGACATTACTCTTTTCCCTAGCCTGGAGCTCCACCCTTTCCTGTCCATTCCTCCTCTGGCTTTTCAAAGTGACCTTCATCCCTGGAGTGCGATGCCCTTGCACCCGGCGCTCGGGGCAGCCTCTTCTGGCCCCCATTTCCCCCGGCCATTCCCCCGGCTGGCTCATCGGGCTGCAGCGAGGCACTGACTCAATGGGAGGCCTCCCTTGGCTTGTCCCAGCCTACTAGTTCCGGCTGCCCACATGGCAGCTGGTCATTGAATTTCCCAAAAGAAATGAAAAAAGGCAAGATTTATCTCAAGCAAGCAAGCCAGTTAGTGTGTGTGTGTGTGTGTGTGTGTGTGTGTGTGTGTGTGTGTGTGTGTGTGTGTGTGATTGCTCTTACAGTGTTGAGGCTCTTGCAATCAGTCCACTTCAAATGCCATGAGAGTGGTCAGGGTCATGCTCTCCTAGCATGTATCCAGGAACACATATATGTGCAAACAAACATGTCAATAGAAATAACATGTCAGGTAGAAGATGGTTACAGAAACTCAAAAAGAAATGCCCCCAAACAAAAATGGGGCTGCTCTGGTACTAAGCCTCACATTGCACAGGTGGACTTTATGTTGCAGCTGCTACTATGTCAGTGTCAGCCTTTGGAAGATTGCATTGTTGCTCACACTGAGAGGACTTGGGCTTCTCTCTACCATAGGTTTCTCACATAGACATGGGTTTCTCACATTAGCCAGATTAATGGAAAGGACTGGAATTTATCTGGCTTCCAAACTGATGCAGAAATGTTAGTAACCCAGGCTATGAGGCATGCATTTGCATTGTAGGTTAAACTAGAAGACCAAGGCTGCTTATATCAAAAATGATTTTTTTTTTCGGTTTAACATGGGGTAGATGAACAAAGCAAAAGGAATGCCAGTTGAACAGAGGGAGATATTGAAAAGAAAATTGAAGCTAAGACCTAGAATAGGTACAATAAGCCAAAGGAAAATAGGTTGATGGGTAAAATATGAGATTGGTGTAATAGTTCATCAATAGTGTCAGGAGGAGATTATGAAAGGAGGTCATAAACAACTAATAGCTTGCTTGGCAGAAAAGACATTAAAACAGTAAAGCAAATTCATCCTGAAAGGTATTTCAGTGTATAATTTTCAGCTTGCTAAGATTTTGCTCCTAAGTTAGAATAGAAGCAGCAAGCTTACCACATGCTGAATCCTCTGGGGAAGGAAAACTCAACACAACCCTAATGGTAATTGAACACAAATTTAATGTAGTGTAAGTGCTTCTCCCACAGTATGACTTTAAAAGCTGGAGGCAAATCATGTAATGTTTACCATTGTCAAGTTCTGTGGCTTGGTATGTAAAGCTGCTTGTAGTGTCAGGATTAATAAGGACATTGTCTGGTGAACTTTGGTGGTAGGACGTGAAAGCCTTAAGCTATTAACTGAAGGTAGCCAACTGCACCATAAAATTCAAAAGCAGCTTTCTTTTCAGATGGACTATAAGGGCACACTGGTCAGCTTTTGTGGGCACCAAACAACTTCTTGATGTCACTAGAGAAGTACAATTTATGGGTTTTCCAGCCATGTATTTAAAATCAAAGAAATACAGATATTTCAAAGCTTGTTGACGTTTCGTTCCTCACTCGGAACCTTATCAAAACAATGAACAAACGCGGCGACAAGCCGGTAGCTGTTAATACTTTCGAAGAACATCGTTTCTATTTCTGTAGCTGCAGTACATGAAAGCGTGGGAAGCGGTGATTGAATAATTAAAGGCGGAAATGGTTTGTTAGCCTAGATTGCGCGTCTACCATGTTGAAAGAAGAATGGAGATTTTCATGGCTTGTTACAGTCACTAGAGAAGTACAATTTATGGGTTTTCCAGCCATGTATTTAAAATCAAAGAAATACAGATATTTCAAAGCTTGTTGACGTTTCGTTCCTCACTTGATGCTAGATTTCCAAAGCAGATAAAATTCAGGGAGGGAAGGGAAGCCGTGATGTGAATCTTCTCATACTTCTGTTAGGGTCAAAAGATATGTGATATGAAATATGGAGGCCCATATGGGGCCACAGCATGGGGGGAGAGAGATGGGCTTTAACTCTCTGTTCCTGCCATGGTTATAACTTGGATTTCCCCTCCCTTCTCCTGCTTAGAAGTTGCTTTTGGCAACAGGAAACACGTCCTATTTGCATTCTTAATTGGAGCTGAAGCCAACTACAGTAGATTTGTCTGTATACATGTAGATCAATGCACATGATGACCATGCTGGTTGGGTGGGTATTTTTTTCCAATTCCATCATTCCCCCCCTCCCCATTTGAATTCTCTTAATGAATCGATAATTTGCTTTTATGGTGGCTCTACCAGTGGTGCAGAAGGATAGAAAGAGGATAAGCAACCATTTTCTTCAGTGTTTTTGTGAGTGCTGCATAAAGGGGGAACTCATATCCACATGGGAGATTTATGTACTCCAGAGCATAGACCTTCGTGCAAAATGGGAAGATGTATGAGGTCCCCTTCATATACAGGACTCCAAATAATAAGAAAAAATACCTCAGCATTTGTGTAGCACTTTAGGGAATTCAGAGCAGTGGAATCGCTAGCCCTCCTCCCGCCGCCCTGGGCTGGGCAACATCATGATGCCTCGTGCTGCCCCCTGCGTTACGAAATCACTGCTCCTCTCTTCTGGAAAGGTTCCATTTAGAGCCTAATAGAAGCGAAGACAGGAGGGGGGGGCACAGCTCATGCCAGGAAATGCTGCTCCTTATGAGGACACCACACCTGGCATCCAGGGCTATGGGCTCCCCCACCTATGGCAGCTATGTTACTGATTCAAAGAGCTACATATTGTTATCTCAGCAACCCTGACAACATCATTTACAGGACTTTACAACAGTCCTGTAAAGTAGGTTATTATTAAGGTAGTACTATCACCCGCATATTGCAGATCAGAGACTGAGAGGTAGTGGTTGACCTAAGGACAACTAGTAACTTCATGGCAAAGGTGAGATACAGGGCTTCCTGCTTCACATCTAACAGGGCAATCCTATTCAAATTACATCACCGGTGTAACTAGCAGTGCAGCAAGAACGGGAGGCCCCAGAACGGAAAGGGGATTCAAATCCCCTCCAAAGGGGGATTCAAAGGGGATTTAAATCTCCCCACCCCTCCAAAGCCTCCTGCCCTGCCCTTCCCCACTGTTTATACTGGTGGGAGAAGTTAGATAGGATTGCGCTGTAAGTTTCTTAGCCATTATGCCACATAAGCATGTTGTTGTTGTTGTTGTTGTTGTTCAGTCGTTAAGTCATGTCCGACCCTTCGTGATCCCATGAACCATATCCCGCCAGGCCTTCCTGTCCTCCACTATCTTCCTGAGTTCGCTCATTTTCATGTTCGTTGCATCGGTGATGCTGTCTAACCATCTCATCCTTTGCCTTCCCCTTCTCCTTTTGCCTTCAATCTTTCCCAGCATCAGAGTCTTCTCCAGAGAGTCCTCTCTTCGCATTAGGTGGCCAAAATATTTGAGTTTCAGCCTTAGTACTTGTCCTTCCAGGGAACAGTCAGGGTTGATTTCATTTAGGATTGACTGATTTGATCTCCTAGCAGTCCAAGGGACTCTCAGGAGTCTTCTCCAGCACCACAGTTCAAAAGCATCTATTCTTCGGCGCTCAGCCTTCCTTATGGTCCAACTCTCGCAACCATACATTGCTACTGGGAACACCATCGCCCTGACTATGCAAACTTTTGTTGGCATGGTGATATCTCTGCTTTTTATTATGCTGTCTAAGTTTGCCATGGCTTTCCTTCCAAGGAGTAAGCGTCTTTTAATTTCATGGCTGCTGTCTCCGTCTGCAGTGATCTTGGAGCCCAGAAAAGTAAAATATGTTACTGCTTCCATTTCTGCCCCTTCTATTTGCCAGGAATTGATGGGACCAGATGCCATGATCTTAGTTTTATTAATGTTGAGTTTCAAGCCAACTTTTGCACTCTCCTCTTTCACCCTCATCAAGAGGCTCTTTAGTTCTTCTTCACTTTCTGCCATTAGGGTGGTATCGTCTGCATATCTGAGGTTGTTGATATTTCTCCCGGCAATCTTGATTCCGGCTTGCGATTCATTCAGCCCTGCATTTCTCATAATGTACTCTGCATATAAGTTAAATAGGCAGGGTGACAATATACAGCCTTGCCGTACTCCCTTCCCAATTTTGAACCAGTCGGTTGTTCCATGACCGGTCCAAACTGTTGCATCTTGACCCGCATACAGGTTTCTCAGGAGACAGGTAAAGTGGTCTGGTACCCCCATCTCTTTAAGAATTTGCCACAGTTTGTTGTGATCCACACAATCAAAGGCTTTTGCGTAGTCAATGAAGCAGAAGTAGGTGTTTTTTTTGGAACTCTCGTGCTTTCTCCATGATCCAGCGCATGTTGGCAATTTGATCTCTAGTTCCTCTGCCTCTTCGAAACCCAGCTTGTACGTCCGGTAGTTCTCGGTCCACGTACTGCTGAAGCCTAGCTTGTAGGATTTTGAGCATAACCTTGCTAGCATGTGAAATGAGTGCAATTGTGTGATAGTTTGAACACTCTTTGGCACTGCCCTTCTTTGGAATTGGAATGTAAACTGACCTTTTCCAATCCTTTGGCCACTGCTGAGTTTTCCAAATTTGTTGGCATATTGAGTGCAGCACTTTCACAGCATCATCATTTAGGATTTTAAGTAGCTCAGCTGGGATATCATCATCTCCACTAGCTTTGTTGTTAGTAATGCTACCCAAGGCCCACTTGACTTCACTCTCTAGGATGTCCGGCTCTGAGTCAGTGACCACACCAGCGTGGTCATCAGGAACATTCAGATCTTTCTTGTATAGTTCTTCTGTGTATTCTTGCCATCTCTTCTTAATCTCTTCTGCTTCTGTTAGGTCTCTGCCTTCTTTGTCCTTTATCATGCCCATCTTTGCACAAAACGTTCCCTTGATATCTCCAATTTTCTTGAAGAGATCTCTAGTCCTCCCCATTCTGTTGTTTTCCTCGATTTCCTTGCATTATTCATTTAAGAAGGTCTTCTTATCTCTCCTTGCTATTCTCTGGAAATCTGCATTCAGTTGTTTATATCTTTCCCTTTCACCCTTGCTTTTCGCATTCCTTCTTTCCACAGCTATTTGTAAAGCCTCATCTGACAGCCACTTTGCCTTCTTGCATTTCTTTTTCTTTGGGATGGTTTTAGTTGCTGCCTCCTGTACAATGTTACGAATTTCCGTCCATAGTTCTTCAGGCACTCTGTCTACCAGGTCTAATGCCCTAAATCTATTCTTCACCTCCACTGTATACTCATAAGGGATATGGTTTAGGTCATATCTGACTGGTCTAGTGGTGTTCCCTACATTCTTCAGTTTAAGCCTGAATTTTGCAATAAGAAGCTCATGATCTGAGCCACAGTCAGCTCCAGGTCTTGTTTTTACTGACTGTATGGAGCTTCTCCATCTTTGGCTGCAAAGCACATAATCTATCTGGTTTCGGTATTGACCATCTGGTGATGTCCATGTGTAGAGTCGCCTCTTGTGTTGTTGGAAAAGAGTGTTTGCTATGACCAGCGTGTTCTCTTGACAGAACTCTGTTAGCCTTTGCCCTGCTTCATTTTGCGCTCCAAGGCCAAACTTGCCTGTTCCGTTTATTTCTTGATTTCCTACTTTAGAATTCCAGTCTCCTATGATGTAAAGGACATCTTTTTGGGTGCTAGTTCTAGAAGGTGTTGTAGGTCTTCATAGAACCGGTCAACTTCATCTTCTTCGGCATCAGTGGTTGGGGCATACACTTTGGATTACTGTAATGTTGAATGGATTGCCTTGGATTCGAACTGAAATCATTCTGTCGTTTTTGAGGTTGCACCCCAGTACTGCCTTTCCCACTCTTTTATTGACTATGAGGGCTACTCCATTTCTTCTAAGGGATTCATGCCCACAGTAGTAGATGTGATGGTCACCTGACTTAAATTCGCCCATGCCCGTCCATTTTAGTTCGCTGATTCCCAAGATGTCAATGTTCAATCTTATCATCTCATTTTTGACCACATCCAGCTTGCCTTGATTCATAGACCTCACATTCCATGTTCCTAAGCAGTATTGCTCCTTGCAGCATTGGATTTTCCTTTCAACCTCAGACACATCCACAGCTGGACGTCCTATTGGCTTTGGCCCAGCCGCTTCACTCTTTCTGGGTCTACTTGGAATAGTCCTCCGCTCTTCCTCAGTAGCATATTGGACACCTTCCGACCTGAGGGGCTCATCTTCCGGCATCATATCTTTTAGCCTTTTGGTACTGTACATGGGATTTTCTTGGCAAGGTTACTGGAGTCGGTTGCCATTTCCTTCTCCAGTGGATCACTTTTAGTCAGAACTCTCTGCTACGACCTGTCCGTCTTGGGTGTCCCTGCACGGCATAGCTCATGGCTTCATTGAGTTACGCAAGCCCCTTCATAAGCATAGCAAGTATCCACATAAGCGGATACATAAGTATCCACCCACATAAGCATAGCAAGTATCAAAGCTTGGAAAAAAAAATCCACAGCATGTCTGATGTGGTTCATGTTCACTGCAAGCAACACTTGCCATTACGTATGTGACCTCTCAGCCCACGCAGAAGAAGTATGCGTATGTGAGGCAGAATATAGAAAATGTGATTAAAGTGCACATAAGCTTCCTACAAATGTTCACTCATAAAGTATCGATGTGCATGAAGGAACAGCAGCAGAGTGATAGGCTATGCCCTTGACAAGTGTGTGTTCATTGAACATCTGTAGTGAGCTCTCAGTCATACAAGCGTGTGTGCCAACTGCCAAGGGCTCTCTCTGTGTGTGATATGGAATCCTGCAAGGGCTCTCTATCAACATGTTAATGAATGTTGTAAGATCAGAGACAGCGACTGCCACTGCAATGCTGCATTGCCCCTCCCCCTACGTGAATCCATTTCACCTGGATGGCTGTGTTTCCCGTTGTTTTAAACAATATCAGGAGTTCATCAACATGGTATAATGGATGATTAAGGCAGTGAGGCAGAAAAGACATATGTGGGACAGAGGGAGTTCAGGAAGATTGAAAGGAACCACTACAATGCATCCGAAGTAATATTTTGTGTCTCATAGGATAGCAAGGACTTTTACACATTTACAGCACAATCCTGTGTAACTTTGCACTGGTGTAACAATAGATGCACCGGTGTAAGTGCACATGATTGTGCTGTTTGTCGTTCAAGTCGGTGAAACTGAAGAGAAAAAGTCAGCAGTTAGGATACTGTGACGTTGTAGCGATAAAGACCACATATATCTTTATATTTTAGGATAGTTGAAAAAGGATCAAGTCGTCAATTTACATTTAAATATTCTTTTGTTACATTTTAATCCTGTTCTTCCTCCAAAGACTTCAGCACAGTACACATGATTCTAAAGCTAAAAGGTAAAGGTTCCCCTTGCTCGAAAGCCAGTCGTTGCCAATTCTAGGGGTGGTGCTCATCTCCGTTTCAAATCTGAAGAGCCAGAGCTGTCTGAAGACACTTCCATGGTCATGTGACCGGCATGACTCAACGATGAGGCACACAGAATGCTGTTACTTTCCCGCCAAGACAGTAACTATTAATCTACTTACAATTTCTTGCTTTCGAACTGCTAAGTTGGCAGGACCTGGGGCCAAAGATGGTAGTTCACACCATCATGCAGCACTCAGGTCTCGAATTGCTGTCCTGCCTAATTTCCGGTCTGCAGTTCAGCTTCTTAACCACTAAGCCACTGTGGCTCCCTACACATGATTCTACCTACCCCCAATTTATCCTCATGACAGACCTGTGAGGTAGGTGAGGCTGAGAGATCGTGATTGGACTAATGTTAACTGGGGGAGGGGCTTCATAAAGTGGCAAACTTCACCTGGATGTCCCTGGTTTAGATCTAGTACTTGATCCACTACACCGCACCAGGTCTCATATGTGAGATGGGTCGAAAAACCCATGAGAAAAAAAATGTCATTTGCCTTTCAGAAGGTCATTTGATTCCCTTGAACATTTTCTGCATCTGGTTTCTGGTTCTGCTCTGAATTTCACTTAAAAAGAAACTTCAACCCTCTTCGTAACAGAACATTCGCTTTCTAGAACACATAAGTTACTTACCAAATGTAGCTTTTATAGACATAATTCTGAGAACTGTCTCACTAACTCATGCCCAGTCAGCCTTTGATTTCTGTTCTTTTGGTTAACGTTTTGTTGTTTGAGCATCAACCCACGTTGTGTGGCAAGCTGCTTCTGAAACAGAAAAGAACAGTATGTGTTGCTGTTGCAGCACGGGGGAAGAGTAACATCTGGATGAAAACAGAATTGTAAAGTCAGATGAAGAACCTTGGAAATATTTTCACAAATATGTCTAGCTTAATTTCCAGTCAATTTTGACAACTTGAATGATATAAAGAAGCTGTTGTTTCCCTGAATGCATGGTATACTGTATTTTTTTAATGAGCATGTGTCCATTTGCCGTTTGCCCTCAGAAAGGTTCTGCGCATGCGCGAAAAGGAATAAAAGGCGCATCGACGCGTTGGACCGTCTCAGAAGGCCCTGACCGCCAAACTGGGCGGTCGCTCTCAGGAGGGCTTGTTTTCCTGGCCTCGGAGCGGAGCTTCCAGAAGCCGGGGACGCGCCAAGTGGGCGCACTGCTTCCGGGGGGGCGCGCCAGCCGGGCTCCGGTGCTGCGCCGCACTGCGCAGCCCCGAGCCCGGCTGCCGTGCCCCCGGAAGCACCGTGCCCACTCGGCGCCTGGGGTGGAGCACACCAGCTCCCCCCATGATAGAACGCCACTGCAGACAGACACTCAGTCACTCACTCACTCTCTCTCTCTCTCTCTCTCTCTCTCTCTCTCTCACACACACACACACACACACACACACACTTACACTTTGTGGTCAAACCTTTTGCAGGAAAAAAAATTTCCTTTGCTAAGATTGTCAGTTTTCCCAAAATGAACCTGTTTCTTCAGCTTCTTAGACAGACATGAATCCGGGGAGGGGGGGACGTCATTACTGAATGTCTTCTCTTTACTGCTGAACCTCAGACTTTGCCACTAGACTCTGCACCAGGACCACAAACCCACCCACCCCATTTTTCAAGGGTTACCAGTCTTGTGACACTAGGCAGCACTTCCGAAATCTCAGGCTTTGGGATGCATCTGACCTGGCAACCTTATCCTTTGCAGCAACATGGGGAGCACTGTTTGCCCACATTAACCCCCCCCCCAATAAAGAAGAAATGAGACAAGGTAGTTAGAATTACCATAGGGCAGTGATGGCGAACCATTTGGGCTTGGTGTGTCAAAATTTTTGAAAATGCCTAACTTGACTCTGCTGGTGTCCCCCCCCCCCCAAAAAAAAAAACAGAACCTTTTAATAGTACTTTGACTATTGCTACTTTTAATAGTAATTTTGAATTGAACTGAACTGAAAACAACTATAGAACACATTGCATTTTATTTAACATCAATGAATGACTTTTTTTGTTGCTAAGTTTTACTAGAGAATAATTTGAAAGAGGTCTGCCAAAACCCCGGCCTTAAATGTTTAAGACAAGCCTGTAAAACTTTTGCAAAAATATAAGGTGTGTCGGGGCCCTGGGGGAAATGCTGGTGTGTCACCCAAAATGACCTCGCGTGTCACCTGTGTCATAGGTTCACCATCAGAGCTATAGGGTCACAATTATTTAAATCTCACATACTGCCAATTCAAATATCCTGCTGTGGGTCCCTGCTCTTGCCACTCAATCCCCCCTTATTCTTACCTATCCCAACCCACTCAGTTACGAATAGTTTGGAGTAGGGAAAAAACCTGACAAGAGACCAATCCTGCAAGAACAAAAAACTCTAAAAGGCAGTCAGCTGTTCTCAGACTGTTATCCTGGGTGGGCGAGTGAATCCTTAGCTGAAATAAATGTGCCAAATGGCTCTTACAGGATGAGCTGCAATGTCACTTTAGGCACCTCCCCTAGAAGTGACAGCAGCCAATCGTCTGGCTGCTTTTCCCACTATGTCGCATGTGGGGATGGGGACAAAAATGTTCCTGCCAAAAGTCTATTGGCAGGGGAGTGAAATGGGTCCAGCTGAATATACAAGCATACACTTAACTGCCTGTTAAGCAAAGCAAAACGTAGCACTGGGGATTCCAAGTTTGAATATTATCTCTCCCCCCCCCAGGCTTTAGTGGACAAAGCACCCAAGCCTGTGAATAGTTATCCAGATAACTAATAAATCTAACCTTTCCAGGCAGATGTATAAAGTTAAAAGGGCTAATTGATCATGTTGGCACAAAGGTATTGTTCATTCTGCAAAGGCCAAGTTAATTCACATTGATGTGATTCAAATTAACCTTAATCAGCTACTAGGCTGACTCTGATTTCATTACTGGATGTGCTGCATTTAGACATCTCCTTTCTTTAAATGCCCCTCAGACTTATTTCAGTGTTGCTTTTTTAAATAATAAATACCCATTTACACATCAGTTCTTATTAGTGTAATTGGCTTTAAGATTGACTTTTTTTGTGTAGTCACTTTGGGGTTCTGTTTATTCTGAAAAGGTCACATAATACAGATTGATGTGATATAAATTAACCTCAAACAGTTCCTTCCCTCCTTAGAATGATAGGCTGTCATTGCAGGAAAGACCAACTTTTTTTTTTCACAGCTGCGGTTTTATGTCAAAAATAATATGCGTTTCATTCTTAAAGAATGCTGAGACATAGTCAGAGCACCCTAAATTAGATTTAAGATGTCTTGAATGGGTTGTAGGTTGGACCACTGGAGCTTGGTGGGGAGGGCGGACCGCCTGGGGGTGACGTGCGCAAAGGGTGACGTGTGGTCCCGCGCACGCACTCGCGCACCGCGTGCGTCACCTCCACGCTCCAGGAGAAGGCCTTGGAGCGTCCGCCTTTGGCGGAGGTCCGCAGCCTTCTGACGAGGCCCAATGTGGCAATGTCATATTTATTAGGTTTTTCACACCTGCGCAGAACGTTTGGAGGCAAAAGGGCAGCCCTTTGCCCTCAGAAACGTACTGCACATGTGCGAAAAACCTGATAAATATGACGTCGCCGCATTGGGCCTCGTCAGAAGGCCCAGGACCGCCGGCCGGAGAGGATGTCTCCGGAGCCGGCAGCAGCGGAGGCTCTGCTGCTGCTGGCTCTGGAGACATCCTCTCCGGCCATCTGTCGCGGCAGCGCTGCAAATCAGGGGGTCATTAGGGCGGCGCGCACACACTTGCTTTAGGGCGGCACGCGCTCTAGTGATGCCACTGGGTTGGACCCTAATTTGGACATAGGTCATGGTGGTGGGGAGGATTTAATGCTTTTCCACACTGATTCCTCGTTGCCCCCCCACCCCCCACCCCCCGCTACTAGCTAAACAGGGAAGAACTTATGGGCAAAAGATTATGCTAGGGAAAGAGTGCAGGGCAAATGATGAAAATCCATGATCAAAGTCCTGGGTTCAAATCAAGGACTCCCTTTCCATGGTTGCTTGTTGAAAAACAAAATGCTATTATAATCTCAAGGCCATTTGGCCCTGATGTTCTAAAACAAGCATAGGAAGATGAGCACAATTTACTGTGGTTTCAATAAATGCTGGTCCAAAATATTTTGCCCTTGGCAGTGTTAGGCAAATTACTGGATGCTGGAGAACTGGGGAGTTTTGGTGGGGAGGGGCTGGGCATACTTGATGTCTCCAGTAAAGGAGCCGAATAGCTCATAAAAATTAACAGTTAATTTCATATTAACACAGGCTCAATCATATGGGCCTGCTGTGTTGATGGAACTCATGTTCCGGCAGCGCAGCAGTATGCTTTACAGCTGTCATAAAACGCAACATGCCATAGAACACGCATGCCAAAACTGTGAGTGGTAGTGGCCAGGTGACAGCAGTCACCATGGGAGCCCTGGCGCTGGTAAGTAGGTGCAGGAGGTAGGCAGGAGGCTGTCAGTGGTAGAACAGGGCAGGTAGTGGAAGAAACAGGTGGGGACCAGGGCAGGGATGGGTGTCTGTAAAGGGTGGGAAGGGGACGAATATCTGTGGCAGTGGCTCCTCCAATATCCTCTCCTCCTTCCTGGCCTCAGTCCACCTATCAGGTCCACCCTAGCTGGCATGGATCTGAGTAGACCCATTGGGGCAGCAGAGGCTGCTTGTCCCAGGGCAAGGGAACAGGCTGGTGGTATGCAGGCAGTCAGCGGCCCAGATGGCAGCTGCCATGTCGCTTGTTCCGCCCCGGGGGCAAAAAAGCAGTGGCTTGAGCTCTGCTGAGCTGGCAGAGCTCGAGCATGCAGGCTTTCTGAGCGGGAAGGACCCTCTCGCCTGCCCTTGCTTGCTCCTTCCCTGCTTCTTTCTGTCATGGTTGTGCAGGGCTTCTGACAGGAATTTTATCAGGGGGTACGAAGTTTCTTTTGGGCCTATTCTCACCGGGCATAAAATAGGCAGGGGAGGGTGGTGACAGGACAGGGCAGAGTGGGGGTGGTGTGGGGGCAAAACAGGGCAGGGGGAAGGCAGAAACAGCCAGAAAAATTGCCAGAGACCAGGTCTACTGGGCTTCCTGATACAGAACCCAGATCTACCTGCCTGGTAGAACTGGCCTACCACTCGAAGTCTGCCTTCCTTTACATCCACAGGTCCAAGTCAAGTCTGGGTGAGATTGGAAAAAGTTCTGGGCTGCCTCCTTTGGTGCCTGGGTGCCCTTTTTGACCCTGGGCCTGGGTGCAATTTACCCATGGTACCCCCCCTCTCATGGGCCCTGCGGCTGCGAACGCAGAAGTAAGTGCCGATGACATCAGCACTTACTTCTGGCACTTACTTCTGGTGGTACGGGGCTGCATCTGAGGCTGCAGAGGTGGCACGCCACCGAAAAAGTTGGGAACCCCTGATCTAAAGGGCTCAGGGTGGCACACATACAAGTTTATATGAGCACCCAGAAACTTCTCTGTGCAATTGGGAGCCCTGTGTAGGCCATATTCAGATCTTCAAATGAATATTGAACCCTGCTTGATCTTCCAGGGAATAGGGCCTGTCATTCAGATTCTGCTCCCTTCACATATTCACTCTAACCTAATTGAATGCTTGAAAAGTCTTTCAGTAAGACGTTAGGAGCAAAGCTGGCATCAGGACTATCCAGTGGATACAATATTAATTGTTAGTGTGTTATACAATTCACTGCAGTTGTTGTAACTGTAATAAAAGCAATGGTAGATTGATTTATATATATATATATATATATATATATATATATATATATATATATATATATATATATATATATATATATATATATATATATATATATATATATATATATAAAAGAATATTTAGTATCTTTAACCCAGTTATTATTCATTATGAATAATAATGCTTACATTATGAAATGTCACAAAATCCTCAACACTGGGTTGTTGATACAAAACATGCTACTGGGTTTTGGTATTTGTTTAAAGAAGAGGCCAAACTGAATGCCATAGATCTGCCGATTAGTGTCTGTGATGTATGGGATAGTAGGGTGTTTGCGTTACTGCCACAAAGATGGGATCATGTTTATTCTTCTCTGAATGTTTAGGCTGAGTTCTTGTGTGACCACATTTACAGTTACACTGGTTTTAAAATACGCCACTCTTTGCTGTTTGGCACTGATGTATTGGAGAAATGCAACAGGAACTAAGAGCCCTGTGAAATGGGGAACTATGACTTGAGTTGCAGAATAACCACAATGGGCATATGATTTATTGATTACAATGAATGTTTAATTTTGTATTTAGCTGAGAGTCTGTCATATGATGCAGTGGAGTCAATAATTCATTTGCCAGTTGTGGTTGTTTTACATGTCAAGTCATGTTTTTGCATGATAAATAACCATAACTGTTGCCTTACTGCATGGATATGCCCCTTTCTACATGTGGTTTGCATTTAATTTGTGTTTCAAACATACTAAAGTCCATCAAGAACTCACTTACGGATACCTATTAGATGCCTAACAAATAAACAGGAACGCTTACCCCGAGGCTACAGTGTGAGACAAAAGGAAGTGTAATTACATTTGGCAATTTGCATCCACCTCCCCCCCCCCCTTCCACTGGAAATAATTTCAGCTTATTTTGACCCAATCTGCTAAATTCTGTTGCAAACCCCAATTGGTTCCAATCTGTCTTCCAACTCCATTCTATTGGCAGCACCAGGACCAAATTACTGAAATCCTGGGGCAACAAAGTCCTGCAGTGTGTCATCTGTGATGTTCCCTGCTTGCCTCCTGGTGGTGCACTGAGTACTACCTCTGCCACCAGTACTGAGCGTTCAATGGTTGGCCAGATGGGCCCTTTGATGGGCATAACACTCAGCTCATGCCTGACCTGGCTAATCCCTGACACCATACCTGTTCATTTAGCATTCCAAACCCTCCCCCCAATGAGCCTAACAGCCCAATTGCCGACGGACGCAGGACAGAGACTGGCGTAACCCTCCTTGGATGCTGCGCATGCGCAGTTCAGATGCGGGACATATGTTGCTGCAACTCTGCTGGCGCAGGGGACATTACGGGGGTGTTCGGACACCCCTGGAATGCCCCCTGCGCCGGCGGAGTTGTGCTGGCATCCATCCTGCGTCCATCCGTCCTGCGTCCATTGGTGTACGTTAAGTTACACTGGCATAAGTGCACTTACACCAGTGAATCTATTGTTAACGTCGGTGCAAGAGTTACACAGGATTGGGCTGCCAGTGTGTAGCCGACATTTCCAAGTCCTCTTGCATTTGACTCGCTGTAGCAGCAACAAGCACCTGTTGATTTTATTATTTATTTACAATATTTTTACCCCGCCTTTCTCCCCGAAGGGACCCAAGGCGGCTTACAACATGGGATACAAATACAACAAATACAACAAATAATCATATTTAAAACAATAAAAACAATCCACAAAAACTAGTAAAAACATCATCTAAAATTAATAAAAACACATCAAATTACAATTAAAACAGAAGCCTAAAAAAGCCTAAAAAAGCAGCAGCACTCCACCTGTGTAGGATGTTAAAAAAGGCAAAGACTCAGAAGGCCTACTTAAACAGGAAAGTTTTCAGGCCTCGCCGGAAGGTCTCCAGGGAGGGAGCAGTACGTAAATCAAGAGGGAGGGAATTCCATAGGGTTGGTGCCACTACTGAGAAGGCCCTATTTCTGGCCGCCGCCCCTCGCACCTCCCTGGGCGACGGTACCCTCAAAAGGGCCTTCTCTGATGACCTAAGGTGACGAGCCGGAATATATGGAAGTAGGCGGTCTCTCAGATATCCTGGCCCCAGGCCGTATAGGGCTTTAAAGGTCAAAACCAGCACCTTGAACTGGGCCCGGAAACAAATTGGCAGCCAGTGCAGCCGCTGAAGAAGTGGCCCGACAGAGTCGAACCGCCTACCCCTAGTAACCACACGGGCTGCCGCATTCTGCACTAATTGCAGTTTCCGAACCGTCTTCAAGGGCAGCCCCACGTAGAGCATGTTACAATAATCTAATTGCGATGTCACCGTGGCATGGATTACCGTGGTCAGGTCTGCACGATCCAAGTACGGTCGCAGCTGGCGCACCAGCCGAAGCTGGGCAAAGGCCCCCCTGGCCACAGCCGCCACCTGGGAATCCAGGAGCAGCTGCGGATCCAGGCGGACCCCCAAGCTGCGGACCTGCTCCTTTAGAGGGAGTGCAACCCCCTTCAGAGCAGGGCGATACTCTAGCACCTGCATCGTGGATTTCTGGACCAGGAGAACCTCTGTCTTGTCCGGGTTTAGTTTCAGCTTATTAGCCCTCATCCAGGTCCCCACTGCCTCTAGGCAGCGCTCTAGAACCTCAACAGCCACCCTGGAATCAGGTGGAAAGGAGAGATAGAGCTGGGTGCATATTGATATTGATATGCACTGGGTGCATCAGCATATTGATAGCACCCCACTCCAAATCCCCGGATGACCTCTCCCAGCGGTTTCATGTAGATGTTAAATAGCATGGGGGACAAGATGGAACCCTATGGCACCCCACACCTCAAGGGCCAGGGTGCCGAACAGGCGTCCCCCAGCACCACCATCTGGGACCTATCTGCCAAGTAGGAGCGGAACCACCGCAGAACGGTGCCCCCGACCCCCAGCTCGGCCAATCGGCCCAGAAGGACACCATGGTCGATGGTGTCAAAAGCCGCTGAGAGGTCCAGCAGAACCAACAGGGACGCACTCCCCCTGTCCAGTCCTCGGCGTAGATCATCCACCAAGGCGACCATGGCCATTTCCGGCCCAAAGCCCGGCCTGAAACCAGATTGAAAGGGGTCTAGATAATCAGCTTCATCCAGGACCCTCTGGAGTTGAGACGCCACCACCCGCTCAATTACCTTGCCCAAAAACGGGAGGTTTGAAACTGGCCAGTAGTTGTCCATTACTGTGGAGTAAAGGGAGGGCTTCTTCAGAAGGGGTCGAACCACCACCCACCTCAAAGCGAGTGGCAGCACCCCCTCCGCCAACGAAGAGTTGACCACCCTCCCCGTCCACTCGGCCAGTCCCTCCCGGGCAGATCTATTTAGCCAAGCCGGGCAAGGGTCAAGCATGCAGGCAGCCGGCCTCACACTCCAAAGGAGCCTGTCCACATCCTCAGGCTGTACAAGCTGAAAAGAGTCCCACAACACTGGACAAGCAGATGCCAAGGGGACATCCTCAGATATTAATGAGGCATCCAAGTCATGGCGAGTCCGATCGATTTTATCTGCAAAACTGGTCATTTTATCTTTTACACTGGTCATTGCTCCCAATTCTGACCAGTTACTTGCTACCGTAACAAGCTCTTAACTATCTGAACTATAATTTGATAATCGTTACCTGAAACACTTTTGGTCAATGAAGCAAAATGTCAGTATGGTGTAGTGTTTAGAGTGTCAGACTGGCAGCCCAATCTGCCATTCTGAATAGTGCAGCGCCGCTTATGCAGCGTCTACTGCATACTGTGGTCAGGCTGGGGACATGGATCTGGCATGTGCTAGTGCTGCTGAGATCCTTCTATATCCTGCGCCCAAACTGCCCTGCTCCACCCCCGCTGCCAGCTGAGAACTACTGGAGGTGGGTCTGTAGAGCGCCACTAACAGCGTGAGGCCTGGAAGACCTTATGCTGTTGATAGCAGTCTGCAACACGTCAGAGAGGCCGTTGCATTGGTGGCCTGTGAGATATGCTGATGGACTGTGCGGTCTGCCAGTGTATCCCATGGATTGGCTTGGGCCATAAGACCGAGGAGATTCAAGTTCAAGTCCTCACTCACCTATGAAGCTCCCTGGGGACCATTAAACCCATCTCTCTATTTCAGCCTAACCTATGTCACAGTGTACTGTGGGGGAACAAGGGGTAGTCATGCATGCCCTGAGTTCTTCAAAGGTAGGATGGGTTAAATGTAATATGACAATGTAATAATACGTCATTTATTACATCATATTAATAATAAGATATAATAACATCTGATTCTTGGACACTGTTGAAATTATTATGGTTTGCTCTGGCACGATAGTCTAAAGATTTTTAATTTGTAATATGTGTTGTTTTAAAACTTCATCTCTAAATCAGAAGCACCTTAGTAATATTGGAATTGCAATATGACATAGGTAGTAATAGTTTATAAGGTAAAGGTATCCCTTGACAATTAAGTCCAGTCATGTCCGACTCTAGGGAGCGGTGCTCATCTCCGTTTCAAAGCCGAAGAGCCAGCGCTGTCCGAAGACGTTTCCATGGTCATGTGGCCGGCATGACTTAACACCAATGCGCATGGAACGCTGTTACCGTCCCGCTGACGCGGTACCTATTAATCTACTTGCAATTTCTTGCTTTCAAACTGCTAGGTTGGCAGGAGCCGTCGCACGGATTCGAACTGCCGACCTTTCGATCGACAGCTCATGGTTCAGTTTATATTGATATATCAATGTAACTTTGAAATTTGCACATTAACTCTTAATTTCTGGAAAGCTTGCCCTGGAATTCAAGGTCAGCTGGGGTGCACAACCTGCCATAAATATTCAGGTATTTCACAAGTTTGAAACGGACCAAATCTATGAAATCCTTATAGATTGTTATTTTCCTGCACCTCTCCACTTTTAACAAATAAAATGAAATAGGAGTCTTACAGCCCAATCCTGTCTACATTTTAGATCGGCGGAGCACCGCTCCACTGGTCTAGGGTTTCGCAAATGTGCCATAACGTTTGCAGCACCTAGTGAGTAAGTGGCACTGGAGGAAAGGCTTGCACCACTCCTCTGGCGCCGCAGAGCAGCTCCGCGGCAGGAAGGTAAGTCCCTGCCTGGTAGTGGAGGGTTGTGGGGAGAGCAGAATGGAGCATTTCAGAGGGGTGGGATTGGTCGGCCGGGCTCGGGAAGGATCAGTGTCTGCCTTCTCCGCCATATCCTATCCCCCTTCCCTGGCCTGGCAGCCATTAAATGGGGCTCTTGGACTTGCACCAGCAAAATAGTCAGCATACATCCAAGTACCCCCATTGGGGTGGCTGGTGTGTTACTCGGGGTAAAGGGACAGGCCGCCAACTATGCCGGGGCAGGACCAATCCTGGATAGGATGTGGTGGTAGCCTTATGTGCGCCGCCACATCCTGCTAGACAGGATTGCCCTGTTACAGCACAATTCTATATATGTTTACTCTGAAGTAAGCCCGATTTTATTCAGTGGGGCTTACTCTCAGGTAAGTATTAAAGGATTGCAGCCTTAGATTTAAGTCAAAATGAGTTTCCTAGTGAAATTATCAGGGCCAGGATAACAGACTGTAAATTTTCTTTTGGCATAATGCCATTCCAATAACATTGTAAGGCCAAACCTTCTGTTTAAGAAGAAGAAGAAAAGTATGCCAAAATCACAGTAACTAGTGTGGGAAAAAGCCCCTAACTTCAGAATGCATCAGTGAAAGAGTTTCAGCAGAGATTGCTACACAGATGGTAATGATTCCCATAAAGACACTTATGTTAACTTCTCACTCAAGATTGTTCTTTAAATAGTCCCAAGATATTTCTCCAGCAGTTAAGTCATCTCAAACACTGCCTGAGCACAGTTAAATTGCAAAAAGGCATTGTCATTGGCTTCATGTTCCAAACCCATTTCTCTGCTTCTAAGTTGTCTGTGATCCCCCCCAGATCACCCCCCCAACAGGATCATTCCTTGGGGGAATGTGTAGGACTAAGCCCCCACATAGGATATTTCCACCCCACAACAAATGAATGAAAAAATAACAATAGAGCCATCTATGACTTCATACAAGTCAGGTATTAAAATTAAGCTTCCAAATCTCTGATTCTGATTCTGATTCTTCTACTGGTCAACCATTCCTACTATTGGTTTATTTGAACAGAAGTTGATGGGTCATTGGAAATCAAGGTATGCTACCCTTTAAACTTTTTAACATTTTATTTCACTGGCTGTTCTTGCCTTTCATTGTATTTATTGAGATTAAACATTTGGTGTGTGCTCTTCAACCAAGCAATGCTTTCAAATACGTTGCTTCCATTTCTTGTTGTTCATTGCTGAGTTAACACTTTTAGCAGGAAGAGAAAAAAGAGGTACAGGTCTTCTCTTGCTCACCCCTTCCCCATAGCTCTGTGAAGTAGGCTGTAATTGTTTAATTGCATAAATATAAGCATTAGTGAGTGACTCTCTAGCCTTTAAGCTGTCTATGTCAATTTCAATTATAATAGGACATCCATTGAAGTATTGGAGCCATCAAGTTGTTTAATTGCCCACATGACCATTCAGCGTCTCTGAGGAAGATGGTTAAAAGAAGTGCTAAATTATTTTTTATATAGTTTATATACATTTTATAGTATTTCCCCAGAGATACAAGCTATTTGCCAGGCAGAATTATACTCTGGTTAGTCGCAGACATCACATAGTATCTGTTGTGTATGGAAACTTTTTCCCCCTTTAAATCACAGCCCAAGACATGTTTATTTCACTTCCTTGCGGGAAATCAATATATTGAATAATTCATAAGTTTTCTCTAATATTTCATTTTATCCGATATGGACTATTAACATTTTAATGGTTGATATTAGCTAAGCTTATGTTTGACTACTTATCATTGTCTTATTTGACTTTACAGTGCTATAGTAACTCACAAGTAACTTGTTACTTTGTTATACCCTTCATTACATCTGCATTTGGTTTATTGATAGAATACTTCACAAATCCAAGAGGAAAGGTGGTTTATTAGAAAGCCACAGTCCTGAAACCATATTCTCTAGAAACATCACTGAAAACTACTCAGGAATAATAATAATTTATTATTATTATTATTATTATTATTATTAACAGTATTTATATACTGCTTTTCAACAAAAAGTTCACAAAGCTGTTTACAGACAAAATCAAATGATTAAATGGCTCCCTGTCCCAAAGGGCTCACAATCTAAAAAAGATGCAGAACACCACCAGCAAACAGCCACCAGAAAAGACACTGTGCTGGGGTGAAAGGGGGGCAATTACTCTCCCCCTGCTAACTATAAGAGGAACACCAATTGAAAAAGTGCCTCTTGCCCAGTTTCTCTGTTTGAATAATCAATTTCTCCGTTTGATATACGTACATATTATAATCAAATAAATGCTAGTTTTGCCCAAGGCCCGTAAATATTTCCAAGGGTGTTAAGGGGAAAAAGTTAATATTATGAAGGTAGACTTCATACCAGGAACCCCCTGGAGCAGAGGGATCTCCTCTTGATGCCATGCTGTTTTTGGTTTCATTCCTGTTTCAGGAAGTAAGAGAGGTGGAAGACAGATGGCAGTGCGGGTGGCAGCTGGGCATGTTAGCAAACAACTGTGGTAGTGTGGGAGGGTTGGCCCTGCAGTACCCACCATCTGCTCCAAGTGGCCTGCCAGTAAAACTAGTTACTGACGACGGTAATTCCACATATCATCTAATCATGCATCTAATTGTCACACAGGCTCCAAATACGATGTGCTGCTTTGATTCCACCTACGCACAGCACCCCCACTGACATACAAATGTATGCCTGTTACACAGTGTGATGTACATCCAACTTGCATACATCTTTTTTAGCATCATTCGGTTGCTATCAGAGATCCTGTTGTCATTCCTTAGGAGCCAGCCTCATACTTTCTCGGGGGGGGGGGGAACGTCACACATGAGTGACAAGCACACGTGCTTGTCACTCACTGGCTGCAGCATTGAAGGATAAGTTGCATGCATGGAATGGTCAAAACAACAGAACTGATCAACCACTGCCAGCAGAGTTTGAAAAACACTGTGTTTTCAGTTCTTGTGTTCAGTTGTGAGTTGTCAAGTGATGTGTACTTGAATGATAGACACACATAGGTGAATCAGTCCTGTGGTTCCCTTCATAGCATACCAACCTAACTGTACTGGGATAATGGAAATGAACTTTAGAGCATTTTCCAGTGGCATATCTTGGCAGGTAGTGACAATACCAATGCTCCAGACTCCTGAATTGAACTGTTATTTCAAAGCTAGCAAAATGCAGACAGAGGCTATTCAGGATGTAAATGACAAGAGGATGAAAGGTTCACTCTTTGTTTAGTGGACTGAGGATCCTCGATAAAACTGAAAATATCCAAAAGGTATGGAACAGTCTTCTGTAGAGAAGGGGTAGGAAGGTTGTTCTCCATGGATAACCATATTCGCATAGTTGAACATCTGAGATAATAGAATTGTATGTTTATTTGGAGAATAAATCATAGAATTAAGTTCTAATCCAGTGATGGCGAACCATTTGGGCTTGGTGTGTCAAATTTTTTGAAACTGTCTAACGACTCTGCTGGTGTTTCGTGCCCCCCCCCATAACTTTTAATAGTACTTTGACTATTGCTACTTTTAATAGTAATTTTGAATTGAACTGAACTGAAAACAACTATAGAACACATTGCATTTTATTTAACATCAATTAGTGACTTTTTTGTTGCTGAGTTTTACTAGATAATAAAAGAGGTCTGCCAAACATCTCTGCCCTAAATGTTCAAGACAAGCCTGTAAAACCCTCCCGGGCCGGCTCGCCCCCCCTCACCCCCTGGCCACCCCTGCTCCCACTGAAGCAACCCTAACTGTGCCCTGGTGGCTGCAGCAGGTTTCCACAGTGGAGAGAGGCTTGCCAGCATGTGGTTCGGTGGGCCTTACTCTCCGGGTGTCATAAATATGCTTTTTTTGGTGCATTTACGACACCCTTTGCTTGCGGACCACGTGTTCCACAGGTGGATGTGTACGCAGGATTGCGCCGCCTGTCACAGGAGTGACACTAACCGATGCACCTGAATGTATTAATATTTGTTCACCACTGAAGCTGGAGATTATTTACATTAAACCATTAGAAGAAGATATATACAGAAAACAGTGAGTTGGTGTTTTCCCTTCTCCCATTTTCCTTACTTTTCCACTTGCATGCTACTTAACATCCTGGTTAGAGGAAAAAGCAGCTCTGTATATCACCCAAACCTGGAGTTATTTAACCGTGTTTTATAAATCACATTTAAACAACAGCTTTGTGTTTGGCTGGGCCAGAGAGCTGTTTTAGCAAACCAGGATTTAAATGTCTTTGGTCTGCACGGAACTTGTGAAGGGAAATGGAGAGGAAAGAGCTTGAAGATTGAAGAGATGTCAAACCACATTCCTGTTGTAAACAAACAAGCTCAGTATGTCATGAGCACAGTGCTTGATTTTATAGTTTAGGCTCCTCTAGAAGTAAGGTGGGTTTTCCTCTCAATCACCTTTGTCCATGCATAGCATTGAAGTAAGTGAATCCAGTTCTACTAACAAACGTGCAAATACATGAGTTCGTTCAAAGGACACGTATAAAGGCATTAGGGTTAGGTCTGTGTGTCTTTGTGGAATATTGTGTATTATTTTAATGATAAAATAAAACAGATAGCTCAACGTGTCAGGAAATTTTGGGAGGCCCAAAGTAATCATGTGTGGTACCCATACATTTTGCTGGAATATGAACGATGGAAACTTCTATTTATTTATTTAATTTATTTAATGGATTTCTACCCCGCCTTTCTCCCAATAAGGGCAATCAAGGCGGCTTACAGTTAAGAGTATAAATCTACAGTATAACTCTAAACCAGAGGTTCCCAAAGTGTGTGTTGCGGCTCCTTGGGGAGCCACAACAAACTCCCAGGGACATCGCAGGACACACACCACTCAGCAGCGTTACTGCAATGCGACCTGGAAATCCATGGAGCAGAGCCTCCACTCAGCGGGCAGAGTTCCAGCCATGATGTTTCCGTTGCTTGAAAAGCATGCCTGCCCGCCCTAAGCATCTTACCACTGATTTCTGGTTGCGTTGCAGTCGCAGAACCCAGAAGTAAGTGGTGATGATGTCATCATGCCGCATGTCATCATGTCATCGCACTTAATTCCATGCTCTGCAACCAGTGCCAGCAGGAGGAAGCACACTACTGATAAGTCTGGAAACCACTGCTTTAGACCATAGATGCCTCAGGTTTTAGATACGTCAAAGCTGAATAGCTTCTCTGAAAACATTGCCACACATATATAAATTCAGTTTCTGTTGCTAGAAAACTACTTGAGACTAGTTTTTTTTTTAAAAAAAATGTTAAAGGAATGTAAATTAGATTTGCGTCAGTCAGTTATTGCTCTAGGTTATCATGTTAATCGAAGGAAGGTTCTGTTGGGTGAAGAGAAGTTGTAGGAAAATGCATTAATTAGGTATATAACATGTTTAATACTTAAAAGTAGTTGTATTACACTTGCTAAAGATAATGAAGACGTAATAAAATCTCTAGGCTTTGTAATAGATGTTGGTGTGTATAACCCTGTTATTAATTGGGCTTTACAGATCCATCGCTTTTGTAATGTTTTATAATTCATTTTGAAACCTGCTTTGCAACTGATGCGAAGCAGGCGGTTTGAGGTGGCAGATTATAGGCCAATTCTCTGGGGTGACATGGCAGTCCACCCAGTACCAACCCCATTGGTGGCCTGCAGAAGATGGAAGGTGATATGCTATCACAGAGCTTCTCCTCCTCCCTTCCAAAAAGAACAGGAAGAAAAGAGGAGAGATCTGAAAGAAGGATGACGGTTGACATTTAACAGGAAAAAGGAAAAAGGATAAAGGGGAGGGAGGTGAAGCAGAATTTTTAGGTATTGTTTTATTCACATCTGTTTGTCCATTAGCATGGGGAGAACTTTTGCATAAACAACTTCATCACTCCCTCCTCTTCGGAATGGCACACAGATTAGGTTGGACTAACTCAATGAAGTCCCACAGGACTGGCTGGGAACATCAAGAGTCCTCAGAACCTATTGTACACCCACCTTGCCTCATTGTCCCTAAGAAATGTAAATCTGTAATCACATGCCTCCAAAGCTGGAAGCAAGTCAGCAGGTATCTTGTAGGCATGTGATGTTCTGCTTTGGAAAGGTATAAAAAGTGTGCTCAGGGTCAGTAAAGGGTAGCAAAAAAAAAAAGTGTAGCAAAGGGTCAGCATCCCCTCCTGGGGTGCTGTCCACTGTGCTACGTAACAATAGACCCATACTTTTTCCTGGTTCACCAGTCTTCCTGGTCCTCCATTATTACGGTAATTATCATCTGCTTAAAATTCCGCTACAGACGGAAGGGGGCACTGTTTGGTGTTCTGATCCAGACAGCAATGCCATAGGCTGGTACTACTAGCAACAGAAACATTTCAGCACATGTCTCATTGAAATGAATGGGAGGTACACAAGAGCTGAGCATAATTCTGAAGACTTATAGCACCTAAGGTTCAACCGAGACATATGCCCAAATCCTATGCCCCGCCACTTGCACCAACGCAGACACTGTGTACTATGGTGGGGGCGGCAATCAGGGGACCTCCTTGAAGTAAGGGAACTTTTGTTTAGTACAGAATAGACATACAGTAGATGCATTATATTAACCATATTTTATTCAAGTTTAGCATTTGGCTAGGACAGCACACAGGCATTCAGGAAGCATATGGAAATGGTATGCACATCAGAAGCTTGTTCATCTCCTCCTGTCAATGTTCCCCTTTGGCCATGATAGTGAGGGTACAAAAAAGGGAAAGCAGAATGCACTCATGCATCTGCTTGGTGGTGCTTCTGCTAAACCCTGAAGCAGTTAGTTAGAATTGCATTTAAGAACAAACAATCTGAAAAAGCTGACATGTCAGTAGAAACAAGATTTTTGCCTGTGACTTTTTTTTATTAATGCAAAGGCCATAGATTAAAAGCAAGAAGGGGAAAAAAAAGATTAGACTCCAGAAGTATATAAAAGTTGAATCTGAAACCGTAGAATCCAAGTTAGAAGAACAACAGCAGGAATACTAGGAGATGGAATACGACATTGGACTCTTATAATGCATTCTCTGAAAACAGAAACTCTGTGAGGTTACATTGTCTTGGCAGTAGAAGACATATGATATGCATTTACCCATATTAGGTAAAGTGTAAAAATTAGAAATAGCTCTGTTTATAGCTACATTTTTCTTGTGCTTAGTAGTCTACTGTCACTGCAACACTTACAGTTATAACTCAAGGACTTTGAAAGATGTAATTTACATACTTTACAAGATGTTGTATCAGCACTCAGATATTATAAACTAGTCTGTTCATGCCAAACACTGATAACCGTTCCTTCAGAAAGCCTTTTATGGATACAGGACTCAGATAAGCTGTTCCTGTTACATTCCTTATGCTACTTTCTGGACTCATGTGATGGTATATGGATACGTGAGTTGAGTGTTGCAGCCCAAAAATGGAAGGAGAAAACCTTTTAAGGTTGATAATTTACTTGGTAGGATGGATGGTGTCATAGAACTGGTAGAATCAATTTAGGCTTTGAATTATTGTCGTGTGTGCATATTTAATTCTCTTTCCTTCTTAAACAACAGCTAACTGGGAAGAAGCACAAGCCGCTGCATATACATTCAACTATGTCCTATACACCATACGCATTGGCAGACATATAGCTTAGCAATGATTGTTTGATATGAAATAGATGTAAATAAGACAAATAGAGCACTTGTGTGTTTATAGCAGTTGGTGGAAATACTGAGAATCAACAACAGATAGATAGATTGGGATGATCTCCCTCTAGTTTGAAAACAAACCTAGCAAAGCAGTCCCTAAGCTAAAAGTACTACAACTTACAATTAAAAGTACAACTAAAAGTACTACAATTCTGCTTGCAAGGACTTCCCAAATTAGTAAGCAGCCATAAAAAGCAACATTTAAGGCCCAATCCTACCTAGCGCTGGACAAGCATAGTATGTCTTGTGCCAGCCCAGAGTCATCGCAAAAGCTGCTGTAAGGCAGTTGACCTGGCTCCAGGCCGTCACGGAGGCCTGCGCTGACCCCAGAGCACCAGATCTGCGTGGTGGGCGGCGAGGATCCAGTAAGTCCACGCTGCTTGGCGCAGAAGCATTCCAGGGAAGGGGAAGGTGGGGGAGGTGGGGAGGGGCATTCTGGGGTGGGAGAGGGTGGTGACGAGGCAGACTAAATGAGGGAGGGGGCGGGATCGGTGACAGTGGAGCACGCTGATTCCTGTCCCCCGTTCCTGGCCAAGTTTTCCCTACATGGGGCTCCAGGATTTGTGCCAGTGAAAAAGATGGTGCAGGAGACCCATTAGGGTGGCCGAGGCTTTACCCAGGGTAAGGCTAATGAACGTTCCTCAAAGGTGACTTCCAACCCACCTCTTTGGGTCCTGGATGCAGTGTTGGCTGCAATGGCCACACTGCATCTCAAGGCGTAAAGTTAGGCAGGATTGGAGCTGCCCAACTGGCCAGTTTAGACAATTGTAAATGGCTAAACATGAAGCAGCAAAATGGCCCTAAAGCTGCAACCATATGGGACCAGTTTGGACAATACCTTACCAACCAATCCAGCCTTCTGCAGTTACTGACATGTGTGTGTTCCTCCCCTCCTTCCTGGTTAGTTTTTTTCCCCTTCCCCATTGAATTAGGGGGAGATTTATTAGAACCACCCCTCTACACAGACTGTTAAACCTACTTTTAAAGTACAGGTGGGCCCCCATATCCGCTGGGGATATGTTCCAGGCCCCTCCGTGGATACTTGAAACCATGGATAAGAGCGAACACCCCCTCCATGGTTTCCAGAGCCCCCCCCCCGCCTCCCCTGCAGGCAGGCATGCTTGCCCCCCCCAGCTCTTATTTTTCTTTCAGCAAGCTTTGTTTCTTCCTTAAAACAAACAGAGAAGCAGCCTCCATTGCAGGCAAGTAGAATGAGACTAAGTCCTAGAGAGGCTCTGCAAGGTATCTGTTAACCTTGCAGAGCCTCTCTAGTATTTAGTCTCATTTTACTTGCCTGTAATAAGCAGCCAGAGGCTGCTTCTCCTGTTTATTTAAGGAAGAAACGAAGCTTACTGGGAAAAAAGTAAAAGCCTGGGGGGTCCCCACGATCCTTGGATAACTGAAACCGTGGATAGCGAATCAGTGGATATGGGGGCCCACCTGTAGTTTCAGCAACACGCATAGAGGGATAGTTTGGATCTGTACATTGTTAGTTATCTTTCTTCCACCACACCTGAAGGATGGTAGATTAGGACTCACCCAGGTGTTGTCAAGTCAAGAGTCTTTTCTATGTTTCTCAAACTAGAATAGTGTCTCTTTAAATGAAGATGTTTTCCTGCAGGCCTGCTGGAATCTCTGTTACAGCACAATCATCTGGTAATAGCCAGTGACGGAATGAGCGTTCCATCGTCGGAAGTAGTTGCGAACATGCCGTAAAGCATGTTCGTGACTACTCTGGAGCAGGGAAGGCCGGCGCAGAGGCTAGCCTCCCTTGCTTTGTCGACGGAGCACCCTGCAGCCACCGGACCAGGTAAGCAGGGATCCGGCGGGCACGGGGGCGTTTTGCCGGTTGAGCAAGGGGGGCCATTGGCCCAGCTGGCCCTGGAGGGGGCGGGGGATGGCCTTGGCCATATCCTGGTCCCTGCCAGGCGGCTGGGCTATTACACAGCTTCCTCCAACTTCTGCTAGCGATTTTGCTGGCGGAAATCCGAGGAGGCCGGTCGGGCCAACTGGCATTTATACCCGGGGAAGGAGACGAGCGTCCCCTTCTCCGAGTAGACCTCCAGCCCGGTGGCAGCCTGGCCGCAGGTGCTCAGGATCCGGCAGGCGGCCCTGGGCAGTATATATGAAATGAAAGCATTTATAAAGTTGATGTGTGTTTGGCACTCCACACACATGTGGGCCAAAGAAGCCAAGAATGGGTTGTTTTATTTCGTAAAAAAAAAAAGCCAAGCAAGCAAGCAAGCAAAAACCAAAACCAAAACCTGCTTAGTGTCCCATTATGTCATCATAACACAAGTTATGTCACTAATTTGTCAAACAAAGGATGACTTAACACAGTACAATGTTTATTCCAAATGCAGGAATCACCCTGCCTAGTTTACTTCAAAGTTATGAAGAAAGTCCCTGCAATGAGGCCTAGCAACAGTGACTGTTTCTTTTATCAGAAAGAGCATTAATCCCTTCCTTGCAAATCACTGGATGAAAGCTGGGGCTTTGGTGGTAAGACAAATAGCAAACTGACATCTCTAGTGAAGTGTTTTTTTAAGGTGTCTGGTAGATATCATAGCACTCTGGCTTCTGCATATCGCTTTGTAGGCTGTTGATTCAGGACCACCATCAAACTGGTGTTTCTTTTGAGTGCTTTTCCTTTTCCTTTCTGCATTCCTTCTTTTCCTTCAGATCTATGTGGAATGGTGATTGAATGATGGCAGCGACTAAAAGTGCACAAATGTAACTAATGGGTGTTCATTTGAAAAAAATACCCTCTAATGTATTTTTAGCAAGACCTTTTTTGCAATGATGATTCAGTGACTAAAGCTTCTCTTGCGTGACTCAAGAATGGGAAAATACCATATGAGCTTTGTTGAAGCTTCTAAAGTTGCAGGGGTGTCAAACATAAGGCCCACGAGTCAGGTATGGCCTGCAGAAGGTCTTTATCTGAACCCCATGATAATTGGGCTCTTCCAGCACCACAGTCAATACCTGCTTAATGACATCACTTCCTGCTTAATGATGTCACTTCCGGCCCTCAGCAGCCACCATAAATGTTATTCAGCCCACTGTATGAAACGAGTTCAACTCGGAGTTTGACACCCCTGTTCTAAACCAGAGAAGTGCAGTTTTAAAATAGTTAGAAATGAGAATTGATACGGTGTCAGTCAGAGTTACAGTACTCTTACAGTACTCTTTCCCCAGAGCAAGTGTCCCTTCCACTGTAGTAAGCAACTTCAGATGCTATGCATGATATATAAAATATAGGCTATTTGCAACCATTATTTATCTTTTTTTATTGCTTGATCAAAGCAACACTTCCCCACAACTGTTATAATTTGTCTTTTTAAATACCATACTATTCATGCTTCAGCAAAGGAAATCTCCGAAGAATTGCATCCTTTTAGTGCTTGCCTGGGCAAGGGGAGTGAAGCATAAAGTCTACTTACAAGAGCAGGTAGTTAGGTAATAATATTGTAAATATCAGAGGGAGAGACAATTTTCAGAGATGGCATAAAACCAATAAAACGACAAGCACAGTGCAGTTTTAAGTTACTGAGTAACAACAGTTTTAAAGCCCTAATAATAGGTGACACATTGATTTCCTTTGGCAATACATTCTAGAGTAAGGAGAAGACTAAAAGGTGAGACCAATGCACACATCCCAAAGTCCGATTTACATGAGATTCCTTGGTGTAAGCTCTACATGGAGAACGTTAGTCAACAAGCTTAGCCTTTTGTTGCTGAGTTTTTGGGTTGGTTTGTTTTTGCACGCGTCAAGGGATTATCTGCATAACTGCCTTTTGTAGTTAGTAGCAATATGTCTGATGATCATTGCGAGAGAAATGTGAGGATGAGTGAGAGGCTGACATGGGAAAAAAATTAAGCATACAGATCAGAGGTGGCGGGACAAGCAATTAAATGTATATCTTCCTTCCATCTCTACTTAAGTATTACATGTATGACAGAGATACACTAATCCCACATCCCCCTTCGCTGGCACCCATGTTGCTGCTGCTACAAGTAAGTGCCAATCCCAGGTTTCTTTGCACTTAATAGACAGGTGTCAAACGAGTGATGAGTAACCTGCTATTGCTTTTCATGCTACACACTGAAATATACAGCAGTATATAAGGGAATCAGGAAGAGGCAAGTGACACATTCGCTGAAACTACTACTATACTTAAATACGATCTAAATACTACTATATTTATATAAATACTACTATACTTTTCTGCTGGAACTGAATTGAAAAATGATTCTCCAACTATACTCAGGTAGCCCAATCCTACCTAACTTTCTGCCCAGTGGTGTAGCAAGGCCAGCGCGGGTTATGCTGCATCCTGCGCAGAAAGTGAGCAGGTTGGAGTTCTCCCTGAGGTAAGGGGACATTTGACCCCTTGCCCCGGGATAAGTTCCAGCTTCAGCAATGGGTCTCTTCGAACCTGTGTGAGCTAAATTGCTGGCGTAGGTCTGAGGTGAGCCATGTCGGAGAAACAGACCTGGGAAGGGGGATAGGATGTGGTGTGCACCAGCATCGCTGATCCCACCCCCTCCTGGGCCTGATCCGCCCTCCTCCCGCCCCATCACTGCCCTTCCCCTGCCCCATTACATGCCTTACCCGCCCTCCCCCTGCAGAGGGTTGCGTGATGTATGAGAGGTCTTGCGTGTAACAGGGATTTATATGAATTAGTCCTTCTTTTATGCTGCTCAATGACTGTAATAAAGGATGATGATGATGATGATGATGATGATGATGATGATGATGATGATGATGAAATGTCCCTCTCTTTTTTTCCACCATATTCTCTCATACTCACAATGTTTCTTCCCATTTTCTTCACTATATTTCCAGGCAGCAAAAATGGGGGTGCCAATTGTGGCAATTTCTTCTGAGGGCCTGAGAAGTTCAAATTCCTCGGCAGCTGCTGTTTTTCCCCTTCAGAATGCCACGTAAGTGTCTTGAGTTGTGATGCCACTGTTGCCTGCAAAGTCTCAATATAAACTGAGGAGGGGGGAGAAAAAAGGGAAAAAAATGACATCATCCAACTGTGTTAAGTCACCCCTGAAAACTTCTAAAGAATTTCTCCTCAGAACATTTGAGTTTCATCCACACTGCCTGTTATTTCCTGAAACCATTCTGTACTCTTGCATTTGCTGAAACTACTTCTGACATAATATTCAGATCAGCTCTAAGGAGTAATGATTTTTGCTTAAACAAATAATGTCTAAAAATTTGCTAAATTTGCTAAACGGCAAGCAGACCAAGTCAAGAAGTATGGACCTGCATGCATATAATCTATTTTATGTTGGCTCCAAGTGCAAATACATATTTGAGGAGGAGGAGAAGCCAGTAAGCCAAAAGATCACCATTGCCACCACCTACTGCTGCTACTATTAAAACTAGAACTGTGTGACTCCCCCCACCCCCGCATAGAGTCACAGAACTACCATGTACCCTATCAAGAGGGGAAGGAAGAGAAGCCAGCAAGGCATAATAACCCCCACCCCACCCTGGCCACGCACACCATTTTTTGTTGTTGTAATGACTCCCCATTGTTTGATTTTTATGTATCTGGGAGACTTGTCAGCCCAAGGGTGGGGCACAAATGCTTTAAATAAACAAATATGCTTGCTTGAGATAGATGTATGAGCTTTTATTATTTCAGTAGTAGATGAGATAAAATACATCATTTTTGTCCATTATGTATTTCATTCTAGCTCTGTTCAGGTGTTCTGTTCCCTGTACCTGGGAACCTTGTGAGCCAACATGGCAACAACCATTCAAAGCCAAACAGTGAGGGAAGCTAATTCTATCTCTTGCTTGTTTGTTTCCAATAAGCAGTACTGGCTGCTTATAATGCGAAGCAATAATAGCTGTTTTCTCTCCTGTCTGGTCTGACAAAGGTGAAAGGTACAGCTCCTGCCCCATATATGGAAACTATCCATCATTCCTCCATTAGCCCTCTATTGTTTTACGTTATGACTCTTTTTAACGGGTTCTTTAACTACTTCATTACTCACTCTCACTCACTCTCTCTCCCTCTCTTTCTCTTTCTCTCTCTCTCTCTCTCTCTCTCTCTCTCTCTCCCCTCCCCTCCCCTCCCCTCCCCCCCTTTGAATCAAGGAAGCTTTTCTTCTTCAGAATCTGGTCCTCAAGGCATTTCTGTCTTGTCATTCTCGAGTTGAAATGCTCCAAGGGGCCTGACAGTTTGACTAGTTTCTTTGGTGCCTTTTAACAGGTGTCGAAGGATAGTAAATCCAACCTAGCAGCGGCACTCACGAACAATTTTCATTCAAAGCAGAAAACCGTTCCCATTGTTGAACATCAGTCTGAAGGCAGCAGAAGTATGTTAAAATTGGAACACTCTGGAGACAAAGGTCAGTGCCAGAAACTTCTCTCCTAAGCAGAACTGAGTCTGTGATTTAAAAAAAAAATTAGACAGAAAATATTTGGGGCTTTCCCCCTTGATTTTCTTAGTTATGTTTTGAAGCATACCATGCATAATCTATCAGGAATACCTCCAGCACAGCAAAGAAATGGGAGCCATATGAAAAGACAACAGTAATCGTGTACTTGTTTATTATTGCCTTGTGACTTGTACAGGGCTATTTCCTGCTAGACTGGTCTGTTGTTTTTAATTGTTGTCCAGACAAATCTGAACTTGTGTGGGTTCAGTGGCAGGTTGTATTTTGTGTTTACTGATATTCACTTTAACTGGCATGCTCTTAAACATGCTGGCCACGATCCTGCAGGAATATATCCTGCACATGTCCCAGGGAAATCAGTGAGAGCTGTGAAAAGTCCTAAGGTGCAAGTCCCACATTTCAGTGACCTCCTCCATAAAAGTCCCCATTGGATTGTGCTGTTGCTTTTAACAAGCCTCAAAACAAATGATGTCTCTTGTTCCGGTAGCAGTTTCTACTTTACATTTACTGGTAGATATTAAGCTAATACATTTATTGGCATACACAGATTTTAGGCATTTTAAAAAGGCAGATATTTCATAGGTTGGCAGGCATTTTTATATTGTATGCTTGACAGGCACAACACGCTGTTGTGAGAGCTCCAGCAAGTGGAAATTACAGAAACAAAGAATAATCAGAACCTGATTGAATTTATGGTCACTATCTTCTCTTTGGTAAATCCTAAATTCATTAAATGTAAGTGCTTCCCATGTTTTCAGAAAGAAATAAAGCTTAGTCACAGTGTGATTTTTTTTTAAAAAATAATAATGTATTCATTGTTGGTCTGGAGGTCTGGCTCAGTTGGTAGAATGACCGTCTCATATATGCCTGAAGATCTGAAGGCCGGCAGTTCAAGACAGCTGGAAGTGTCTGTATGTCTGTCGGACAGCTGCCAGCACGCCCAGCTGATAAGTTGCAGAGCCTTTGTGGGGGAGTGGAACTGCAGCTGCACTTGAGTGAGAGTCAAGGTTGCCTGTCAGCTGAAGCGTGGTGAGGCGAACATCAGAGAAAGAGCTGGACTGTGAAAGAAACCATCTAGAATGAAGGATTCTTTTTATAAATTTAAAAAATTTATATCCCGCCTTTTCCTATGCCGAAAGGCAAATGCCCAAGGCGGCTTACAACAAAGGTTAAAATACATAATTTAAAATAATACATAAAATAAATTTAAACAATACATAACCATACACAAATTTAAAAACAATAAAATCCACTAGGGGAGGGGGCGACAGTGTGGAGCAGAGAAGCAGCTTGGCAGAGCATCTTGAGACACAGGAGGCAGACCACAACCCATCACCCAAACGCTAGACGAAATAAAAATGTTTTGAGCCCTCGCCGAAAAGTCATGAGGGAAGGGGTGGTTCTCAAATCCCCTGGCAGGGAGTTCCACAGTTGTGGCACCACAGCAGAGAAGGCTCGCCCACGTGTTGCCACTCCCCTAACTTGCGATTGAGGTGGCACTCACAGGAGAGCCCCCTCAGATGACCTAAGTGAGCGGGCCATTATTGTATTGTACATTATAGAACGTTATTGTATAGAACATTATTGTATTGTAAAAACCCCTTGGGGTTTAGAAAGCCTGCCCATGTAAACTTTGACTTAAAGTCAGATGAGAAATCCTATGACCAAAGAAAAGGCAGTATATAAATACTGGTTTATTTATTTATTTATCATCATCATTATTATTATATACATTCTCATTACACATATTTATATCCCGCCTTTCAACGAAAGGTAGCTCATGAAGAGAAAAATATGTAGCAAAATAAGTCAATAAATAGTTCCCTGTCTCCAATATCACCACTGAACATTCTAGAAGAATAAAAAATGAATTTGCTTTGGGTCTGAATAGTTTCATGTTGCTATAGTGGGAGCATTAGAGATAGGATATGGCTTGGATAGTTAAACCAATGCCAAGTAAGATGATTTATGGTAACAAAGTAACTGTGCTTGTTGGGCATAATCCTGAAAGATATCATTGCCATCACCTTTCTAGAACTCGGCCCAGCAGGGACATGGCAGAGAGAATTCAGGTAATCCAGAAGTGAGAATGAGGAAGTTACGTAATTTGGAAGTGTGGTGTGATTGGCTGTAAACCAGAGGTCAGCTGATAGCAGCTTCACCCGATGTGCATAATGGAGCTTGATGGGATGCTAAGCAGCCATATGGCAAACCATTTATGGTCTAGTCATGGCAACAGTTCTAAATGAGGGGAAAATGGTTTCAAGTGAAATGGTTTTAAACAAGTTAAGAATTGCATGTGATGATCCTCTGCTATAAAATAGAATATAAATGAACATATCAATTCATTAAGGGGAATAATTCTTAGAGACATACATTCTTGTGAACATGTCAGTATTATGTTGTATTGAATAGAAACAGTATTGAGTGCATTGTAAAAAAATGACAATAAGGTAATTAATTATACAATACAACAATAAGGTCTCCATTCCTAGAGCCCCCTGCTCAAGGGCAAGAGTGGCAACACCAGCCCTAGAAGTTAGGAAAGTCTGCCCACCAAGCCCCCAGTTCCATCGATGGTGCTACTCCTCGCTGTACAAAGGCACTCTAGGAAAGGAGATATTCCTCTATTCCTAGAGCACTCTGGTGGGAGTAGAGCAGAACAGCAGTGCCAAGGGAGCTTTCTAATGTAGGGATCTAATAGATTAATGGGGGAAGGAGAAGGAGGTATTCAAATGCAACAGACTTTTGACATTAACAGACACCCCTTCCCCCTTGCCAGACCATTAAATCAAGGGTTTGCTGTAATATAAAAAGCCCTCCCAAAATAGGAGCAATCCATAAAATTTATGAACCAGTGGCAAATTTAAGTGGAAGTGTTCCCCCTCTTGCCTCAAAAGGCATTGCCTCGACAACTGTAGTTCCATTGCATGATTTGCTGATTTGCCTTGGAGAGTGGACTTGCACAACCTGCTACTTAATTTAAGTCAGGTTTGCACTGCACAATCCATTTTCAATGCAGAAAATCTCAAAAGTTCACCTTGACAATGGTTAGTCCAACATTGTTCCATATAAAAGTTGGGACATTTGAAGTGGGAGATCAATGTATCTACTTAAGAACAACCTTCCAGCCCATTACCAGAAATAACATTGTTTTCAGATGCAATTACAATTTCAAGGAACGAAGCATTGTCATCGGGATTAACTGTGGCCGTGTGTATATTGGGACGACGAAGCATTCCATCAGTACACGCATCCGGGAGCATGAACGTCCTTGTAGATGAAAACATGCTGAACATTCAGCTCTTGAGGAACACTCGTTAGATACAGGTCATGCTACTGAGTTTGGGGAGGTGGATAGATTGTTTAATGAGCCGAATCATCGGGTACGTCTTAATCTTAAGATTAATCTTAAGATTTTCAAGCATGGGGACTGAAACCTAAACCAGAAACAGGAATGGTCAGTGATGAATAGAATTTGGACTCCATCACTAAGTAGATGCAGGATTAAGTCTAGTTACTCACTAGAACAGGCTGGTAGATTGCCTGTTCATGAGTGGGGGTTTGAGATCAGATTCGAACAGGGTGTGGGCTGCTCATTTCCTCTTCCGGCACCACTCTCCTGCTGCATATCACCAGAAGTGACTGGCAATGACATCATCACCAGTTTCTTCTGGGTTTTTAGGTTTTTGGAGACCAGAAAATGCAGGTTGGAGGCTCTGGGTCGGCAGGAGCGCCCTTCTCATCATTCCTGAGAGGAAAGCACTGCGTCGGAGCAGGATTCCAGTGATCCGGCAGTCCAAGTACCACCAGCAATCAGCCAAAGTACCACTGGTGGTACTAATACCACTGGTTGAAAACCCTTGTTCTAAGTTTACTGATATCAGTATCAGTATCAGTATCATTTATTAATGCAGTCAAAGACCAACAAGAACAGAATACAACCAGATTAAAAACAGAGACAAACATTATCAAAGCTAACATTTAACAAATGAGGACAAATAAAAACAAGAAACAGAGAAGCAGAGAATAATGTTAAAACTTTTCCTCAATGTTGACAATACCTGTGCGAATTTTGCAAGCAGCTGCCAAGAAGCTTGCGCTCCAAATTGTGAACCGAGAATTAGTTCCCAAAAGAAGTTTATTGGTCATCATAACATCAGGTAAATCCGGGAATTCCCTAGTCAGGGGAGAAATAAACTTGGAGCGGATACCCTGATAGAATGAACAGTGGAACAAGACATGTTCAGTTGTTTCTACATCTCCTGAGCCACAAGGGCATACCCTTTCAGAAATAGGGATCCTTCTATAGTGACCCTTGACAACTGCCGAAGGGAGCGCTCTCCACCTAGCTAGGAAAAAAGCCCTCCTATGCCTCGGGAACTCAAGTAATGTAAGATAGGTGGCTGGCGCAACTATATATCTAACATCCTCTGCAGCAAGAAAAGTTGGGGTTCTTCCGACGTCCCCCTGCCGCTCGATATCTAATAGCCTCTGCCTTATAGTCGTTCTTACATGGTCATGATCCATTGACAAAATGGCCTCGGGAGAAAACCCCAAGTGCCTTAGCTTCCTATACACAGCTTTAAGCCAAGATGATTGAAAATTGTCATGTAAAATCAGAGATGTAAAGCTCTGGACATTGGAATTTAAATTAAGCCAGATTTTAATAGAGGCAAGGGAAACCCTAGCCTCAACTTTTATCAGACCAGCGTCCAAACGCAAGCTTGCATTCAAAACATAGCTGGACACTTGAAATATGGATTTAAGGAACTTAGATTGAACATGTTCCAAAGAGGCAAAACTAGAGGAAGGAGGTCCCAAAGTTGTTCCATATAAAAGTTGGGACAAGATTTTGGCTTGATATAATTTAATAGCTGTTGGAATATAAAGGCCACCTTTGGTGTAGAAAAACTTGGCTACTGCATGGGCAGATTTCTGCCCTGCCAGGTTACTGATATAGATGAATGTAGAACAGACTTTGCCTCTTCTACACACTCTTCCCCATATTCAATAATATAATATTGTCACTTTACAGTGAGGAAAAATAGAACCAGCGTCAGTGATCAATTTGACCTGCTAGAACCTGATTCTGGGCCCCAAAATCCACTTGATTCAGTGCCAGTTCAGAAATTTTTGTCTCTACCATAATCTTTCATGCACCTCCTGGGATGATTCTTCTCCATATAGAAGTGACATAAAGTGTTTTTCCTTCACTATTGACTCACTATAAGGAATCCTGATACAGTTGGGATTCCAGGGCAAACTTAACAATAGACCCGTTTTCCATATTATTTATTTATTTATTTATTTATTAATTTTTAAAAAAATATATCCCGCCTTATCCTATGCCGAGGCAAATGCCCAAGGCGGCTTACAACAAAAATTAAAAAACATAGTTTAAAATACAGAAATAAGTTTAAAACAATACATACTTAATTTAAAAACAATAAAATCCACTGGGGGGGGCAACAGTAGGGAGCACAAAAGCAGCATGGCAGAGCATCTTGAGACACAGGAGGCAGACAACAACCCATCACCCAAATGCTAGACGAAACAAAAACGTTTTGAGCCCTCGCCGAAAAGTCATGAGGGAGGGGGTGGTTCTCAGATCCCCTGGCAGGGAGTTCCACAGTTGTGGCGCCACAACAGAGAAGGCTCGCCCACGTGTTGCCACTCCCCTAACTTGTGATAGAGATATTAAACAAGTATGACAAATTATCTACTCTATGGTTTATAGTAAAAGTGCTAAATCATGAACATCAGTTGCTGCATCTGTCTCAGCTTTTGCAACCATGTCACCCAATCTCTCACACCTACAGACCATTGGTTCATAGTTAAACGTCAATGAGAACATTTGCAGGGAATTTTGAATGACCAACTTGAAGCGGTCACCTGTGGACCAATCAGAGCCACAGGTTTAGGGTGTTTTCTGGATGGTGTGTAGAAGATCAGTGGTTCCCAAACCAGGGATCGCAACCCAAACAACAAGTCATGTGGATGTTCCTGAGCGTTCTAGAAAGCAGCATTCACTTTAAGCTGCATGGCCGCAATTTGAATTGAAGCCTCGAGTCATGCAGCTTCCCTCTTGGCACTCCAGAGCTTAGCGATGATGATGACATCATCACTGAGTGCTCCGGAGCAGCATCACCACCACTGCCACTACTACTATTACTACTACTACTACTACTACTACTACTACTACTACTACTACTACTACTACTTACCAACTCCATGGGTCACTGAACTGAGAGAAAAATTGTATTTAGAGTTGCGCACAAAAAACGTTTGGTAGACACTGACCTACACACTCAAATCTTTGCACACTCAAACCTTCCTGTTCCGTCAAATTTATGTATCTGGTGTACATTACTGTAACTGACAAAGCACTCTTGTCTCTCTCCCTCAGCACAGCCTGTCAGCAGTAAGCCCCATACCATGCATCAATGTTCTCCCAAACTCCACCTGCTCAGTTTTAACCTTTAACCTGAGGCTCTGTTTACAAACAAAGTTCCCTTGGAATCCTGTTTCTTCACAGGGGGTGTTTATGAGTTTAATGACTAGTCACCAGTCTTGCTATGAATCATTTCCTTACGCAAGGTCATTAACTCTACACTTCATGTGTCATGGGCCAAAGACTGATCAATCACACTCCAGAAGCGAAGTTTGATGGATGAATGTAAGTAGAGACCTAGTTCATCAAGGTGATGTATTCCAGTCCAGTGAAGTTAAATCTGAGGGCTAAAGCAAGACTTGTACAGATGATTTTTTTTTTTTTTTTTTTGCTGTACAACCTACAAGATTGAAAAGTAAAAATGATACTGGTCACAATGATACTTATGTAAAGAGAAGGATGACTGGAAGGAAATCAGCTATAGATAGGAACAAGGAAATCAGCTATAGATAGGAACAGAGTACTGGCCCAGCTGTGCTTGCGTGTCTGTGTATGGTTTGCTTTTGGGCCTGTTTACAGACAAACAATGAGCAGGATATTTTTATCCTTCAACTTTTTTAAAGCTATACATCTGATGTGACTAGACAGCATTGTGGTGCTGCCCATCCTTAGACAACCAGAAACTGCTGCGCTCTGATCCTTGGCTTCACCATTATATTTGCTTGGGACACTGTCCCAGGTACTATCAGCCCAATCCTATCCTTCCCTCCCCCCACTGGGCCATGCAGCACAGGCTGTGTGGCCCACGCTACATCCTATGTTGGGAAGGAGCCGGCTGGAGGTCTACTCTTGGTAAGGGGATGTTTGTCCCCTTACCCCAGATAACCCCATCCCCAGCCACCACAATGGGGCTACTTGGATCAGCAGCAGTCCAATTGCTGGCACAGAACCAACCGAGCATCCCTGTGCGAGAAAGCCTGGGAGTGAAGATAGGATTTGGTGTGTGCCAGCACCGCCAATCCCACCCTTCCCAGGCCCAATCCACCAATCCCCCTGCCCCGTTACACCCCTCCACACCCTCCCCCCTCCACACCCTCCCCCATGCCGCTTGGAGCAGAACTTACCTGCTCGATGACGCTGTCCTCAGGATTCAGTGCTGGTGGGACGGCGCAGTTCTTCCTGTGGCGCTGCTTGCTCCTTAGTCATTGCAACACACTTTACAGTGTGTTTGTGACAGTCACAGAGGAACTAACATCACAGCACCAGCACTGACAAGGAATAGGATTGTACCATATTATTAGAATTTGAGTTCCCAAGCCTCATAGTAGATCACTTCCTTCCTGAATCTGTTGTGAGATCTGTAAAGGTCATGCAGGCTATTTTCTCAAACACTTTGCATTCAGAGTGCCCAGTGCGACCCCATATAATGAGAACTAATTACCCCATGCTACTTTAACACAAGATGTAATGACAATAAACTGAGCAAGTCACCAATGAACAGGATCAATGCACTACTTGAAAGCTATCAGAATTGAATTCCAGATCAAGCAAGAAAAAAAAAAGACTGCTCTCTCTGTCTCAAAATATCTGGCTCAAAAGCTTGGGAAGATTTTATTTTTTTCTTCCATGTCCAATTCAGTGCTGAACAGCTTGCCTCCGTTCCAATAAACAGAAAATTAATTACTGATGGAAGTGATGACTCTTTTCCAATTTACAGCAAGTGAGCGAAAAATGAGTACTCTTTGGTGATTACAAAATGGAGTGCAAGGGAAAGGAAGAACACACAGTCCAAAGTGACTGTTTTTGCTGGGATATGATTGATATATCCTACATTTGAAGAACCTATTTAGCTCTTGGACCCCTATGAAGTGTCAGAAATTGTCCGTGGCTTTTTCCTGGTCTTACTTACCCTTGAATAATAACTAACCTCCTGAAATGTTAACCGAACCAATTTAAGTCATTCTATAGCCTTTCTGTGTCAGCCTGATGAGTTGCAGCATTCTTGATCCTGAACCTATTATTCTGCCCTTTCATTGTAAGAAGACTTGTTATTGCAATTCTTTCTTTGAGTGAGCTGAAGAATTTGGGTCTGCAGGAGTGCTGCAGCATAGTTCATAATTGAGATGCTTTCCTAGACTTTGTATTTTGATCAGGCTTAACTACGCAAGGGTGATAGTTGAGTTCACTTAATAATAGCCGGAAGAAATGCCTCTAATCTAATTGGTCACAGGGCATATATCACCAAAACCAATTTCTTAAGACTTAAAAGGTGCTTTTGGGTAGACTAGAATCTTAGAAGTGGTCCAGGGATTTGTGTGTGTGTGTGTGTGTGTGTGTGTGTGTGTGTGTGTGTGTGTGTGTGTGTGTGTGCGCGCGTGCGCGTGCGCGGGGGGGAGAGGCATTCAGATTTTTTTCCCCGAACAACGACCACACTAAAGTAATTTCTGAAACACACTGATAAGCGTTGCCTTTGAATTTACATTAAAGAGCTCAATACTTGCTACCTGTGGGAACAGCTCATGCTTCTAAACTGACTTGTGTCCTGTAGAGATTAAGAACACAGGCCTCCAGGAGATTAGCACGTCACTTGGCTTAAGTGACACCCAATCCATTTTATTGACATCAGCTCCATTCTGCACAACAAGCACTTTTTGAGGGAAACATAACGAAAATTTTGTGTGGCTCTATGAGCCAGCATATAATGGCTTTTCACAGGCTGTTGCTAGCTGCTGTTGGCAGGGTCTGTAAATGAAACCAACAGCACTTGTTATAGATGCCAGGCTGGCACATGCCACTGCATACTAATAAGGGTCGAAAATGCCCCAAGAAGCATTGCATTACTTTTTAATTTTACTGAAGTCATGCTGCGGACTGAGGACATTAAGCTTCTTTCATTGCACTGGGCAGGCTATTACTTTGTATTGTTGCAATTCTGATTCCTCCGTAGTATTCAATTGCAAGGCCACGTAGGTCTCTGATTTGATTTCTAATTGTTTGGTTTTCAATAACCTGCCTTTGGGACTTGGGACTCTAGAAAGGGAATCATCTTGTAGGTGAAGACCTCTCTCAGATTTCCTTGAATGTCACTGTAATCACAGAGGCCCACTCGCTGCTATGGTGCAGGACACGGGCAATGTGAAGAAATAGCTGAACTGAATCGGGTTCTGGGATGGGGAGATCTGACATTGCTGAAAACACGACTGCCAGTTACCTCGACTCCATTATTCTGGGGAAATAAGCACTTGCTTACACCTTAGAAAGTAAATTTGCCATTCTTTTTTCTTGTTTTTTTTTTTTTTTAAATCTGCGGCATAAAGACGCCACATGTATTGAGGTTGATACAATACATGAAGCTGGGTTATGTTGGCATGGAATGAAAGCTGCATTCAAACACACAAGAAGTCCTCCAACAAATAAGCAAAAAAGGCAAAAACAAAATACCGCAACCATTAACCTGTTTCATTTCACAAACTGTTAGCTGCAGCTAAACATCAGGAATATGTTTCCACCAGAGTAAACAAAATATAAATCCTGCCGTTTTGTTTTTTTATGTGTTTTCACTTGAGCTTCAATAAACATTATTTTAAAAGAGAGGTTAGGAGCGAAACTGAGGTCCCCTTCATTCATTAGTTATTGCTGGAGTAGAACCTTAATTTATTTTCAGCCCAATCCAATCTGGGGATTACGGCAGTGGATCTCATGATTTGCACCATAAGTCTAAGTCTGGTGTCTCAAAAGGTGTACCTCTATCACGTTCTGTGGGACTGCCGGTGCAAAAGGCTGGAGGCCCTGCACACATGCCAATGGGCTGCACTGGAGCAGGTAAGGTGATGACAGGGGTGGTTCATGGGTGGTTCAGGAGAGGAGCAGGGCGGGGAGTGGAATAGGGATTGGGGTGGGTAGGAGTCATCAGTTTGAGGGTGGGAGGGGGTTATCTTAGCAGCAGTTATCTGAGCTGCACCACCCTCCATCAAGTGCCCTCAGACTATGCCCTGGATGTGGATTTTATCTGTAATGGTAGATCACCTACTTTTGAAGGAAAAGTCTAGAGGGGTGTGTGGGATCCCTGATAGGCTGACCCTGCCAGGAAGAGGCTTAATTCCTACCTGGGGCAGGGCATTTCTCAACAAAGTAGGGTAGTTATCACTCATCCAGGCATTGTTTTTACATTGCTTGGCCTGTTTAGAAGTATTCAAGTTCACTTATTGCGGAGGGGGGGGGGTGACCGTCTCTTTTCAGATCTGCAGCCAGGGACTTTGCAGCTTTAGGCTATGCGTGGGGTGGTGGGGGCTAAGTGCTAGGCTAACCCCCTATGTGGCAGGTGGCGTGTGGGCTGAGTAGACAAGTATTCTATCTTTGGCATACATCCTGAGGTCAGCAAGGTCAGGGGGTAAGCCAGGACCGCTCAAGAGATGCTTATCCAGATCGGTGAGGCTGGCTGGCAAGCCCCTTGGCTGGAATAGGCAAGGATCATCACAAGGCTTGGCCGTGGGAGTCTGTGCTGTCCAGTTGCCTCGACCCCCTTTGGAGGTTGGCCATGGTAAGCTCCCACAGTCCAAGATTGGAGGTAGCTTGGAGTCAGGTTGTGTTGCCCGTTCTTGATCTGGGGGAGGTAGACGGTTCCTTCCATTTCCCCCACCTAGATGCCCACACTCGGGGGGGGGGGGGCGAGTTCAGGTTTCCTCCCTGCTGCAGGTATTCATTAATTATTACTAAAGTGATCATCTACCCAAACCTCTGCTTGGAGTCTTTATTTGGGGGGTGCACATGTAAATGCTTCTGCACCTAACATAAACCTCACTCTATAATTCCACCTAATGTAGGTGATTTTAGATTCATTTACAGGCCCTTCAGTTCCATCAAAGGACACAACGTGTTAAAATACATCATGCCCTTGTGAGCACAGACCTGACAGAAGCCTTCGTGGTTTTGAAGAATCAGTCAAAGGAAAACTTCCCCTGATGAATGTTTGACAGTCTCCAAGGGAAAGAGAGAGTATGAGTAGGAGAAGAAGAGAGCATCAAAAGACAGCAGCACTAAATAGTAAAGCATCGAAAAAGCAATATAGACAGTGAAGCAAATCTCTCATCCTTTTCCAGATCTAGAATATCTGATTGTTCAAAACTTTTCCTGAGAAAGTTGAAAAAAGCATTTTTTTGTTATGGTTCAAAGCCCACTGAACCATGGCCCCCATTTTTGATGTTATGCACAACCTTCCCGAGCTGATAGTACCAGTGATTGACGGCTTTTATTTACATCCCGACTGTGGCCTACACACATTTCAGATTTGAAATGTTGTTGAATAAAATCATTATACAAGACTGACAAATATTGGGAAAAATTATATCAGTTTCCCAGAGGTAAGCAAAGAACACAGATCTAAGGATTGTGATGTCTGTATAGAAATTTGTGTTATGTTCCTGTAAAGCAAAATAAACTGAGTGAAAAGCAGAGTTGCTAATATTACTGAGAAGTAGTTGGATTTAGCTGTGAGAGATGTGAATTCTAGCCCTCATGCAGCCAAGAACTCACAGAATAGCTTTGAGGATACCAGCCAGGGGAGATAAGGGAGACAATATCAGGGTGTTCGTCTTGCAACAGTTTGCACTCACTGGCGTCACTGCGGGGGGCGGAGCTCTAAGTTCCGCCATGATCCGACCCTCCGTTACACGGGTGAACGAAGTGGCCCCGCCCCCTCACCTTCTGAACCATTCAAGGTGGTGAAAACAACGCACAGGAGACTCCCTGTGCGTTGTTTTCACTGCCTTGAATGGTTCCGAAGGCGAGGGGGCAAGGTCGCTTCTTTCACCCGTGTAACGGAGGGTTGGATCATGGCGGAATGTAGAGCTCCGCCCCCCTGCAGTGATGCCAGTGTTTGCACTTATTGTCAGTGCTGGTACCAGGTTGCTGAGAGCCCTGGATCAGATACCTGCCCTTGACCCCCCCCCCCATGGTGGCCCCATCTGGCCTCTGATGATGAATTGGGTGCTATCACTGCTACCTGTACAGGGAGTAGGTCGGGGAGCGGCCCGGGTTTTGGTGGATGTGGGCCAGTGTTTGACCTGGCTGATATGTGATGCCACCCTTGCTTATTGTGAAAAGTTGTTGGAATGCACCTTGAACAGCAGATTCCCTCTATTGCAGCTATGTTCAGGGAAAGGGAAACCAAGAAAGGACATAGAAACATACCAATTCCAACACTGCTCACTAGAACAGCTAGATCACTTTTATGAAGATTGCTTGGAAATCTCTCTCTTTTTTTTAAATATCCTGATCAAGAGTGATGAGGGGAGGGGAGGGCTGCTGTCTTTCCTTCATCAACACATGTCTTGGAATGGGGGGGGGAGAGGTGGGAGCAGAGGCAGCAGCTGCAAGGCCTCCAAGCCAGTCTTGCTTCCTTTGGGCACTAAAAAGTGAATGACAGATTGGTCACAAAGCCTGGGGGATTCACATACATACCATTAGCAATGGAGGCTCTTTGTAGGATCAGGGCATACATGGACCTTGCTTGCTGGTGTGCATTTGTATGCAATCAGTGGCATGCAACCAGGGTGACCAGATACAATGGAGGACAAAATGCCTATACCTTTAACCATTGTATAGCAGAGGGAAATTTGGCAAGTGCAGCTGGTTGCACCCTTCCATGATGAGCTGCATGTTCATGCTGCATGCAATCAGCAAAGAAGGGTTGATTCAGTGCTGTGATCGCCCAGATACTACATGCAGGGAAACCTTCAGGGAGGCTTGATGTTTCTTGCAACATTTCTAGTGGTCCCAAAAACTGGTAGCATAAGTTCCTTACAGCCAATCCTGTGCACCGGTGTAACAGTATACTCACCAGTGTAAGGGCACTTATGCCAGTGTAACTTGCCGTACGCCGATGGACGGAGATCGGACACTGGCGTGTACCCTCTTGGACACTGCGCATGTGCAGTTCCGATGCAGGACGGACACCAGCGCAACTCTGCTGGCACAGGGGACATTCTGGGGGTGTTCTGATGCCCTCAAAATGCCCTCTGTGCCAGTGAAGTTGTACCAGTGTCTGGCCTGCATCTGAACTGCACATGCATGGTGTCCGAAACGGTTAACACCAGTATCCATCCTGCGTCCGTCGGCGTATGGCAAGTTACACAGGCATAAGTGCTCTTACACCAGTGGATCTACTATTACACCGGTGCAATAGTTACACAGGATGCCAGTCTTGTTACCTCCTCTTCTGTCCTTCACTCAGGGTGCTTAAGTGTTCCCTGAGCTCCTAAAAATTGGTGAGGAGATGCCCCAACTGTGTCTTCTCAGAACATTGGTGATCTCTTTAAACCTGATGGCAAGCGATCCTGCTATGTTCTACCTCTATTGAGGCAGTATATGGACTGAAAAGCTTCACTAGGCACCGCCCTAATGCCTAGAAAATATTCCTACTTCTTTCTACACTATATATTCTTTACTGATTTCTGAATGACACTGTAACTACAGTGTTATCTCACCAAACTGATCATTTTAGTCTGCATTGTCAAGCTACAGTATGCCGGCCACTGAAACTACTCTGAAGTAACTGGTTTGTGGGTTGCATCTTTAACCCAGTAAGAGGCTGCTCTAAACTAACCATGTGCAGTACTAGGCTGTTTAAATTCCATGGATGTAATGAAAATGGATATTTGCAGGCAACAGCTGTAATAGATGGACTGTATGGGGGCCATCCAAAGTATGGCAAGTGGTCCAGATTTCATCTCTTCACATCTTCTAGTATGATGATTTTACCACTAACTTCAGAGCTATTTCACCTCAGTCTGAGAGTCCTTTGAACACATTTCCCCATGCTGTGTTGGTACTTCAGTCTTGGGATCAAGTAGTTAGGTTAGTTTGCTTTATTTGTTGAAGCTTTACAATAGAATTTTGCCAAATCTATCCCGACTGATTTGGTCTGAGCTTCAATCAGAAATCCTAGATGCTCAATGTAAAACAGCGCTGATCTCTTTGTTGTGTTAATGATCACAACGAAGAGAAGGAAGCATGCTGTGAGGACCATACACTTTTAATGCCATTGCTGTCATGTATTTTGTGAGTTCAAAATAATTACCTAAACAGCTGCTTCAAGAAGCACTTATTTAAAAAAAGAACAACCCAACAATTGGATGTCTGACTTCGTGAACAGAAAGGAAAGGTGGCTGAATGTGCCTGTCAGATACTTTGGAATTAGTGGTTATAAACCAATTAAGGTACTTTAAGAGAAAATTCCACATCTTCAGATTAGACGAGAATGTAGAATGAGGTCAAGCAGTGGTTATGTGTGTCATATAAGAAGAAATCCCAGGAGTAAGGAGGGGAAAATGTGATGTGAATTTCTATGCAGAGGTAAGCCAAACACAGAACTAAATAGAAATCAGGATATAGAACTAAACAGATGAATGCACTGTTTGTTGAAAAGGGAAACAGAGGCGTCGGTACAGTGGGGGCGGTACCATAAGTTTCGCACCGTGCTAATCCCCGCTAACTTTCTGGTACAAGGTGGCCCTGCCCCTTCGCCGTCGCAGCCATTCAGTGCGGTGAAGGCAAGAGGCAGGAGACTCCTGTTTCTTTCAAACAAAACTTTGTTTCCATATGTGGAAAAAAGTGAAAGGCTGCAATTCCATTAACACGTACCTGAAGACTAAATCCCATTGAAACCAATGAGGCTTGCTTCTGAGTAGACATCTGTAGGCTTGCACTGTAAATGACCCTGTAAGTGCAGTTGAGTATACATTGTGTTTGTGCAAGCCTTGATCATTTTCAGCTGGATTGTGCAGACATTGCATTGGGTGGATTGCTCTGTGTGTGTGTGTTTGTGCGTGCGTGCGTGTTGGAAGCAAACTTGTTTAGAATAATCTATCACGATGGAGTTTGGCAAATTAGGTCTTTAGTCAATCTCAGTTCAAATGATATGAGAGCCTCAAATGGGACTTACATTATCCTTGACTGGGACCTCTGTCCCCAAAGCAAGCATAACCCAGTGAAGTTAGCAGTATGAGAGCTTGCTAAGCAAACTCATGTTCTTGCCAGGACTACCAGGTCTTTGTGAGCGTGCTGCATATCTTCAAATACAGGCAGCAGCTTCATTTACATTTAATTGCTTCCCACAGCAGAGATTCTGAACAAGTGGCAGCTTCTATTAAGAATAATTATTGTTGCCTGCAGTGTGCACTCTGAAATTTCACAGAAAACTGCAGTTGCCAATGGAGTAGACTTATTCAAAACCATGCGCTTGAAAGAAGCAAGGGAAGCTTCTAGTAAATGGGAGCATCTCAATTCATCTGAGAGGGCCAAACTGCAGCTAATGTGTCTTATATTTATGTATTGTGGCTTATTTGTACAACCAGGTGTAAATTTATCAACAGTTTGATGAGGATCAACAGTTTGGAAAATGAATAGGGGAAACCCTCAAAGACCCCAATTATTTTCCTGAAGTGAAACCCTCAAGTTGGATTAATCACATTCCTTGCTGATAGGTGAAAGGTTGAACTTGGCTTCACCCCAATGCGATACAAGAATGGACCCTTTGAGGTTTTGGCCTGAAATAAGTACTTAAGAAGAGCTTTCCTAGATCAGGCCAAAGATGCCTCTGAAAACTGACAAGCAAGAAATGTCATAACTCTTTACCCTTACACACACACCCCAATGACTACGCCAGACAATTCACATTTGGAGATAATGGTCACTTTATTGTTTAACATAAAGACCTGCAAAGGCAAACAACTAGGGGTATCTAGACCACCCCACTGGCGTCACTACAGGGGGGGCGGAGCTGTAAGTTCTTCCGTGATCAGAGCCTCCGTTACACGGAAGAATGAAGCGCCCCACCCCCACGCCTTCCGGGTCTCCTGCAGGCGTCTCCTGCGCGTTGTTTTCACTGCTTTGAATGGGTCGGAAGGCGCGGGGGTGGGGCGCTTCGTTCTTCCGTGTAATGGAGGCTCCGATCACAGAAGAACTTACAGCTCCGCTCCCCTGTAGTGACGCCAGTGACCACCCCTCAAAGGCGTGCGGGCACTGTTTGGGGGAAACGGCCCTAGGCCGTCTACCTCCCCCGGCTTAAACTGGTGTAAAACATCCCGGCTCCAGGCCCCCTTGGTCACTGCCCGAGGGATCCTATCACAGCCAACCCCTAAGGGTCGAGACAGCGGAGCAGTTCAGGTACCCATGCTAGCCAGGCCATTGATGGGCCTTACCCGCTCCAGCCAGGGGGCTTTCCAGCCAGCCTCATTGACACAGAAAAGTGTCGTTATGAGCGGTCCTGGCTCGCCTCCTGACCTTGCTGACCTCAAGATGAACGTCGAGGCCCTACCATACTACCTGTCCATTCTCGCACGCCACCTGCCTGCCAGGTGACCTACTGGCTATGACCCGCTCCCAAAGACACAGTCTGAGGTAGTCGAAAAAACCATCAAAGGCTGTCCAATTTATTGATGGCCAAAAATTTCTACCGGGCCCCCGTAAAGGCTACCGGCTAATCCCAGACTATGCCCAGGGAGGGCGGGAGGACATTGCTTACCATGCGGCAACTGAGGGGGCTGCGCAATGCAGCTGCATTCCCTCAGACGCTGCCTTTCCACGTGATCCGACCCAGCCAATCAGATGGCTGGGTCTCTGTGTATTGTCCGGCGCACCTCGCAAGGGGGCAGGGTAAAGCCCCCGAGACGCGAAGTGCATCTCAGGGTGATTCACACAGTAGGTCCCTATAACTCATATCCAGATGCACAGTGCCCGGAACCTGGAGATGGCTCAATTTATCTTTCATTGGTTTCACATCCCACCACTACTGCTGCCTGCCATTCTTCCCTCTTCTTCTCCTGTCTCTTCCCCTTGTCTTCTTGCAAGACAGTACCAAGTGATAGGCTTACCAGATCTCCAACCGGGACAGAGTGCTAGACATTTAGGAGAAGGATTGTGGGCAGGTGTAGCTTGTTAAACCTTACAGTGCAATCCTAGGCATGTCTACTCAGAAGCAAACCCCATTGTGTTCAATGCCCCACAGTCATGTTCTATTAAGATCATATGCACAAGCACACACACATATTTGCATGTATGCACACACACACACACACGCACACGCACACGCACACGCATGCATGCGCGCACCCACACCATTTCTATTTTAAAAGTTTTAAAAATATAGGGTCCATCAATTCCCCTCCTTTCTGGCAAAATCCATCAATTTCTCTGCTGCCTTAGGAGCTACAGATTGTGAAAAGATAATGGCTAACTGCAGTAATGTCAACCTCCTTGTGCAATCCTAAAAGGGACAAACTATTTTATCACCAAACCTCCAATTTTTATCTGGAGAGCATTCATAGGACATATTGGATTGCCCATTACAAGCTTTTTAAAAGACTGGCATAAATAGAAAATACATTGTCAAACCACCTTTCAAATGTTCATTTATAGACATCGAGATCTGATAGTGCCCAGGACATTATCCTATATGCCCCCAAGAGGTTCATGGGGTGAGGTAATCATGGAGAGTGGGTTGGTGGGAAGGATATTGCATCATCCACCCAATTTATTACAAGCCCTTAAAAAGACACAAAACACATGTGTCATTCAAATTGAGCCAAGGCAGTTGTCCCATTGCAATGTGTCACTACTCTGGGTTTACTACATGATCACACTTGTGTGTGTGTGTTTAACTCTGTTCACCTGATGCAATGTTGAGGCCATTGGTTGAAGATACTAGACGAGACTGGTTATCCAGATGCTCTTTTGATTGCTTTCAGTTCTTCACCTTCTGTTTTGTAGCTAAGTTGTTATACTGTGTGATGAAAATGGCAAGTATAATATTAGCTCAGTGGTTTTTTTTTTTTCTACTCATGGTCTGACCCTTAATCTAACGCTGAACGAAATTTGCTAACAGCTGTAGCTTCATTGAATAAAACAATTCAATTCATCCAACAAAGAAAGCAAAATGATAATCTCAGTGGCATTCTTTCTGCAGCGGAGAAAAATATGCTTACCTTGTGGTAGTTATTGGCAGGTGGTATAAATTATATTAAACAGAATGTCAGCTTAACCAGTTTAGATTAACATAGGCCAGTGTATTAAAAAAATCTGCTCATTGAGAAGAGCTGCCAGGCAATATCTGAGCCTCCCATCAGTTTCTGCAAGCAATGTCATTAAAATGTTATGTCTGCTTGTTGAAATTTTAGTATTCAGTGATTATTGATCACGATTTATTAAAAATGTGAAAAATCAGCATTTGCAATGGGATTTTCTTATCTCTGTAAAGCATATCGGACATGCAGTAGTACATCAGAGTTTTGATTTACATCCTTTTTGGTACGAATGCCATCTGCATACAGATGTTCCATGTTTTTTATGCATTGCCAGTTCTTGCTGCTTCAAAGAGAAGCAAAAGTGTTATTTTTCTTTCCTTTTTATTAGCAATTCTAATAAAGCAGCAACCATCTCAGCCAATGCGGATCCAAAATCATGCTCAACCGAAGGAGCTTAAGAGTTTTCAACCCCAGCCAGCACAACTAATGTATACTTATACTCCGAAAATCATCTGCTTCACTGGTACCGAAATTAAATAACAGGAAACTTGTGGTAGCAATGTAGTAATTTACCAGCATGCCTTGCAAATATTTTGAATAAGCTTCTACTTTTTGAAGGTGTAACATTTTCTCTTTCAAGTTCTATGATTATCCAAAGTAGTATAATATGTGCATTTGCATTGTGTCATAATCACCTTTCCCTATATAACACACTTGTTATTTTCTGAGTCCCGACACTTGTATGACAGTTCCCATAAGACATTGTACACTCTACCCTTGGGAAGGAATTGCATTGCTGCAACCATGTCCACAACAGCTAGACCAGTAGAATGGACTCCAGTCCACTGAAGCCATAAGCTACTTGCTCATGAGCAATAGTACAAAAGAGTGCAGTGTAGTTAGGAGGTTGGCACCTTTCCTCATGAAATATCCTCGTAGCCTTATGTTGAGCATAGAACAAAAACAATACTTTTCTTGTGGGTTAATCTCAATCTAGGTGACAGTGAAGAGAATTTACTCTAAGAGCAACCTAGCATTGGGCTACATTAGACAGTGCATACACCCTCTGACACCTCTGGTAAACAAGCTGGATATCAATATGTGAAGAAAAAAGATTCAGAGGGAACTTTGTAAAGAGAACCTCAGATTAAGGTTTAAAACTCAGCTGATATGACTGTGAGAAAATGGATGGATTATATGGACCTTAATGCTGACAAGCTATGCTGAAGAGACAGGCTGAATTTTTTTCATTCACATTAAAGTACATCTACTCAAAGATGACAAACCGGTGGAGGTTTAAGTGCATTAGAACTATCCAAATGGTCTAGAAGGCAGTGTAAATCTACAGTTCGGATTGGTCAACAGGTGATCATTTCCAAATGGTTCTTCAAAATTCCCTTCAAGAGTTCTCACTGGCTTTTAACTATGAGACTATGGGCGCAATCCTATGAGACTGGAGCATAGATAGGAAGAGGTCATTGGCTGATGGCCCAAACTTATGGAAGCGAGCATTCTGCTATCGCGAAAAACCCGGCAATGTCGCAAACATTGTGCAACTGCTGGGCCAGTCACAGCCGCTGCCGCCACAGAGCCTGGGCTGCACTGACTCTAGTATGTCAATGGTGGCTGGGGTACATCATGAATGGAGAGGGGGAGGGCAAGGGAAGTTTTGGGGTGTGGAGGAGGAGGGCAGGGAGTGAATCCTAACAGCACCAGGGTGCACCAGGATGCTGTCCCCTCTTTTCCAATATTCCTTGTCCCTTTTCCTTCTCGGCAAGAAATCCAAGGAGATCCATAGGCCAACATTTTTGTAAATGGTGGCAGCAGTTAGTAAAAAAAAAATACCCACAGTGAAAGGATGTTTTTGTAGGAGTTCCTGCCCAATTATCATTAAAAGGAATCCTTTACACATAATTACAGGAGGTGAGATTTTTGAATTGATGAATGAAGGGTGGACCCCAAAGTGTTCCCCCAAAAGGTTGGATCCTCCTTTCATTGTTTCAGATATGTGCTCTCTCTCCCCCTTTTTTTCCATTGGATTTTAGAATGTCCTTGTAGTTTTATCCTCTGTATTCCCCTCATCATGTCACACAGTGGACTGGTTGCTAACTATCTTCTGGCTTAAGCTAAGAGGAGGAGAAAACCAGGGCAATTTTCAGCCCAATACTAACCAACTTTCCCACACCAATGCAGCCACAAAGTAAGGGAACAAACATTCCCTTACTGAGGAGGTCTCCGTGACTTCCCTACCAACACCACCGCAGAGTGCAACATTGACATGGCTGCATCAGCACTGGAAAGTTAGTTAGGATTGGACTGTTTCTATCTTTTCAAGAGTCTGCAGCAGATTGTGCAGAGAAAACTTCAGCTTTGCTTTTGCCTACAGGAATGGTGGAAGCCCATAATCATTTGAAAATGGACAGTGGCCAATCCATACATGACAGCACCATAATTTTTAGCAGAGAGAAATTAATTTGTTAAATCTGCATAAACCTCTTGAATGTTCTCGGCACAGAATGCCGAATGAAATATAGTGGCTGTTTATTAATATAAGCTTTGCAGTACTTCACACTTCTGATCAGCAAGAGAAGTTACTGTCTTGAAAAGTTCAAAGAGAATTGAATGTGTTAGTTGTAACCTTAACATCTCCAAATGGTTTGGGGCCTAGTTGCTTTAAAAGTCTTCCCTCATGCAATAAGTGAGAAAAGTCTTGGGAAGAAGTTCGTAGAAAAGCTTCAACCTTGGTGCACTTCAGTTCCTCTTGGTCTAATGGAAGCTCGATTTCTATAATCCTGGCAAAGCTTCATGAAGCATTATTTTTTAAAAATATTTATACAGGGCAGTTCAAGTTCTTTCTGTTCAAGAAGACTAGTGTGGAATTAATATATACATTATATCGACATTCAGTAGGAGTTGCTGCCTCTAGAACAGCGGCGGAACTTTGGCGGAGTGGGTGGAGTAGCTGCTCCGGGCGCGGGCGCGCGCAGTCAGGGGGGGTGTACTTACCCTCGCGATGCGTTGCCTTCACTTCGGCAGTCTACGTTTCGGCCCACCCACCCTCCCTGGAGCCTGAATGGCTCCAAAAAGGTACCAAAACCGATGGGGTGGCGTGGTCGCGTTGATGCGACATCACACAGGCCCCGTCTTGCTCCGGGCGCCGGGAGGGGTACCAACATTTCTGCTCTAGAACAGCAATGAGTGGATGGGAAAGGCTTTGAGTAACAAAAAGCCCAACAATCCTGTAAACGTGGCATAAAGTCTACTCGGATCTGAGCCAGCTATTTTGCTGGCGCTAACCTGAGAAATCCCGTATAAGGAGAAAAGGCCTGGGAGGGAGCATAGGACTTTGCATTCACCAGTGTTGGATAGGATTAGGCTGTTAGTCTCCCAACAGATATCAGGATAAAATCCCCCATTACAACTACCTCATGTTTCCTTGTAAAATCTGTAAGTTGCTTCAAAAAAGCATCATTCACATTCTCCCCTTGGCCTGGTAGAGGCCCACCACACTGTGTTTATTCCCCCCCCCCTAACGTTTACTAAGATGCTCTCCACAGGACTACCTTGACCATTTTGTTGGATTTCTGAGCAGGTGTATATATTTTTGACATATGACATCCCTCCCCTTTTACCACATCTGTTCTTCCTGAACAAATGATAGCCTTCACTTTGTGCATTCCAATCATGAGAGCCATCCACTGGCATCACTGCAGGGGGGGGAGCTCTAAGTTCCTCCGTGATCGGAGCCTCCGTTACATGGAGGAACAAAGTGCCCCGCCCCCGCGCCTTCCGACCCAGTCAAAGCAGTGAAAACAACGCGCAGGGAGTCTCCTGTGCGTTGTTTTCACTGCTTTGACTGGGTCGGAAGGCGCGGGGCGGGGCGCTTCGTTCCTCCGTGTAACGGAGGCTCCGATCACGGAGGAACTTAGAGCTCCGCCCCCCTGCAGTGACGCCAGTGGAGCCATCCCACCATCCGTCCCGGAAAAAAGTTTTCCAGAGCCTGGTTCTGGCCTGGTCCCAGCCACCGGGCTGGAAACAGGGCAGTCCCGGTTTTCCGGGTCCGCCACCACTTCAGGCTTACCATCCGCCGCCAGCTTAGGCTTACCATCCATCCCGGAAAAAAAGTTTTCCAGAGCCTGGTCCCGGCCTGGTCCCAGCCACTGGGCTGGAACCAGGGCAGTCCCGGTTTTCTGGGTCCGCCGCCACTTCAACAACGATTTTAAAAAGGTAAAAGTGTGGAAATCTCATGAGATCCAAGATGGTGGCGCCCAAATCTCATGAGGGCACATGAGGCAGTATTAGTATTGAAACTTGTACAATTATTGTGATGGATATGCTATATTATTTTCTATTGGGTTAGTTGAATATGGAGCTAAGTGGCTCCCTCAGTGTTGAAGGAACGGAGATGGGGGGAATGGGACATTCATGCTTTCGAGCAACACTAGCTGTAAAAAGAAACAATGAACATTGTTTATATGCAACAAAAATGTTTTCCCTTTTTCAGTTACTGCTGGAGGAATCATTAGCCACAACAAATGCGAATAAAGTCAGTTAAACATATGTCTTGCTTCATAATTCATACTACTTTTTAGCATTCTTGGCTCTCCTGGGTCAAGATCACTTTATGAAACACAAGGACATGAAAAAAATCCAATAATATTCAATAGATGAACATGTAAATTAATGAATCAATTTCTTCCTCTTAATCAGTAGTGTGTGTGTGTGTGTGTGTGTGTGTGTGTGTGTGTGTGTGTGTGTGTGTGTGTGTGTGTGTACACATGCACACATAATGATCTTGAGTTTTGGGGGACTTTTTAAAATAGTACTGACTGAGTGAGAATGTTTTGAACGTTTTGTTAAATACCAATGATGCCAGGCCTAACCAACAGACATTACCCAGGCCTACAAAAAAAGAGGGTTTTTTTGCTGGTGCTTCGGACGTTAGACCTATTCTTGGGTATATTTGCGGCGGTGATTCCAAAAATGTCATCAGTTTTGGAGATATGGCATAGCCACCTTTTATATGCTGATTCAAGCAGCTTCCTCATGAGAAAGCCATGGTGTCGGAAACAAATGCCCCATAAGTCTTCAGACTATTTCCATAGCTGGTGCAGTGGCAGCCAGGGGTCTCACATCAGGGTTTTGGACAACATGGCTCAGTCACCCCATTTCCTCTACCACCACAGCAGCAGAGGAGTTAGCCTGCTCTATGCTGCACTACAGCAGCAACTCTATAATGGCCCAAACCAGTATGACATCTCTTACAGCTCAGATAACCTCAGAGACTAACAGGGGCCTAGCTGGCCCTACATAACAACTGTTCCAGGCTCAGTTTCTCAGTCAGAGCAATGCTATTTGTCTGATCAACAACACAGATTTGCCTTGCCTTGCTTCATGTTGGGTCCATTCATTCACTCACTGTTTTGTCCCAGGCTCCTCTGAGCCACTCTATTCTCTTCCAAAAGTCCTCTTTTGGCTAAAATTAGCACTTAACCTCTTAAATAGTTAAAATGTTGTGTGCAGGGAAAAAAAAACTGCTGAAACCCGGATGAGCAATTAACACGTTTTATTACTTTCCAAGCAACCCTTATCACCTATACATTTCCCAAAGTGAAAGCAGTCCCTCAGTAACCCAGTCTACTTATCTAAACAAGGGAAGTGTCCTTGGAAAATCCCAGCACGTTTCCCCACGGCTGTGGAATCTCCTTGTTGCCTTTCTCCAGTCTGGCAAAGCAACTTGCAACAAAAGTCCAATCAAGAAAAGTCTCTCCAAAAGCCAGTCGGGCACAGCTTCCCCAATATCAGTCAGTCCAGGTATCAGTCAAATCAAGGTGAGTAGTCAATCTGGCAGAGATTCCCCGTCTGAGCAAGGTTGTCGTCTGACAGGCCGTCATTGCTCAGCAATCCAGCAGCATGTCCCTCTGGCAAAGTCACCCACTTTGGTGTTGTAGCTGGCCTCCTTTTATTCCTCCAAATCTTCATTAAGCATAAAAGGGCATAGCTGGGGGCTGGCAATCATTGCACTCCAGAGCCTTCTAATTGTCCACAGGTGTGGAGCCACGCCCAATTGCCTACAGCTGTGCTTCCATCCATGCAGTCTTATTTATTTATTTATTTATTTAAATAATTTATACCCTGCCTTTCTCCCAACAAGGGCACTCAAGGCGGCTTACAACACAAACATTAAAATACATATATACACATTAAAATAATTAAAAACAATAATTAAAACAATTTAAAATAAACAACCCCAGTGGGTCACCTGAATTTACATTTGTTAAAAGCCATTTGTTAAAAAAGTCAGCCCACCATGTCAGACATCAAAAGCTGTCCTAAATAAAAACGTCTTAAGGCCCCGCTGAAAGGTCTCTAAAGAGGGAGCAGTTCTTAATTCCAGGGGGAGGGAATTTCATAATTGGGGCGCCACAGCCGAGAAGGCCCTATTCCGCGCCGCCATCCCCCTCACGTCCGTCAATGGTGGCACGGTTAACAGGCCCCCGCTGATGACCTCAGAGTACGGGTCAGAGTACGGGTCAGAGTGCTAACTCTTTGTATCCCAGTCCTGTCAAACTCCAGGTCCTTTAACCCCTTCCTTTCCGGATCTGTCCAAACAGGGGACCACTCTCCTCGCTGTTCTGCAATTTCCACTACACTCATCCATATATGACTTGTGCCTCTGAACTTCATCTACCTGATCTAGCTCTCAACCACTCTTGATTGATTCTGCTTTCTCTGAATTCTTTAACCCTCTGTTGCCTGCACTGCAGTTAGGTTCTCCTAGTTGCAGGTGGCCTCAGACACAGGCTAAGGCCTGACATGGCCAATGGTACCGTTTTGTCAGCATTTTGCCCATGTGTGGTACAGTTGTATGGTACATGTTACTTGTGTGCTGCTTTTGGTGCAATTTTTATGCGGAAAGTTGGTATAAAAATAAAAATTGATATACAAATTCTGAAAAGGAGAGGGGAATTGCAGAGCTGGTTGATTTCATTATCCCAGTATTTCATTATCCCTCCTGCTCCCAAACAGGAAGCAAACTTGCAGTTTCCAAGGAACTGGAAACTTCTTCAGAAGGAACTTCTTTCCTGCCGCTTTTGTCAACATAGCCCCTAAATAGATTGACCCACTAGCCTAATCACTCCATGAGGATAACAATCCTAAAATGTGAGTTATTGCATGGATTTAAATTGCAAATGACTGAATGCCTCTAGCAAGAACTGATGGCATAACAGCTGGCTAGTTTCATAATACGTTCTTATTTTTTAAAAAAACAAAAACAAAATTGTTTTCTCTTCATGTCATTCTTGTATCATATTCATTGCATTCATAATAATGTCTTGCCCCAGTTGCTGCCTAAGGTAAGATGCTATAATTCCATTGTTTGCAATGGGAGGGAGATACTGAGATTCTGTATTTAGATTTCTTTTCTGACATCTTGTTGCCATGGATATGTTTGTAGTAATACTTGAAGAAATTTTAATCCAAATAAATCCAGAAAGATTCCTTTTTAGGTGCATCTGATGTAAATGCTTACAATATTATAGAACTTGAAAGCTTAAAGTTATGAGTCATGTAAACAGGAAACGTAGAGTCAAATTCACAAAGCTGGAATATTCAGACTGATCAAGCATGCAGCTGTGCTATACAGCTATATAGCTGGCATAAATCCAAGGAGGAAAAGTCCATCACAAGTTACAAGCCATAAGCAACCTCCTGGTTTTAGAAGTAGGTTTTCTCTGTATGCCAGGTTTCAAGGGAGTGGCAACAGGATACAGGTATTTTGTTGTCTTGTGTGCTCCCTGAAGCATCTAGTGAGGCCACTGTGAGATACAGAGAGCTGGACTAAATGGGCCTTTGGCCTGATCCAGTAAGGCTCTTCTTATGTAAGGCGAGCCAGGGGGTGGAGTAAGAAGGAAAATGGGGGATAAGATTTCGTGTGTGCAATTGCCACTGGATCCACCCCTCTCTCCCCCAACGTGCAATGTGGGGGTGGCACAAGGTGCCCCCAGGTGGCAGGGGAGCTAGCAATGCCACTGGCGTCCATGTGTGTGTGGCGTGTGTGTGTAATGAAAGTTAGAATGGAGAAACAACATCTTGGACACATGAGCAACCAGTCATGCAAAGGGGTTCAATTCTCTATTAAACTAACTTGGTTTAAACACTTGTGGCTTCTCCCACTACCACTTGTCTCCACTGCTACTGAGGATTCAGGAGTGGCCCAGTCACGTGGATCCTCTGAAGGCAGTGGGCTAATGTGACCCCTGATCATGTAAATGTTTCAAATGATTGCCGCCTTGATGTTTGTGTGTGCACCACAGTAGAGGCCACTCTAGAAGAGATCCTGGAGTTGATTGTGGCAGTTTGGAGCGGGATGGTTTGAGTAGTCAGTGTGTGAATCAAATTCCCTGACTCTTCAGGCTCTCTGACTGACGTATCTTCTAAAACCAGTGTCCCATTGGCCGCCATCAGCTGTCTCAATTTCTCCTTAAGTCTTCCCTTTCAATATGTTATGTTAAGCCCAGAGAGATTCTGTCTAGACAATGAGCAATATCAAATGTGTAGGTGAACACCCTTTGATATGTCCTTGTCTACTCTAAAACCTTAGCGTGTTCTTTTTCTTCTTTTGTTGTTGTTGCGGGCACAAAGGAACTGACTGTAAATGCCACAGGGCTGTAAAAACAGATTTTCCCTTGTGAGAGTTCTTTGCAAAAGATAGAAGGTGAAATGTCCCTGGTGTAAGACAGCTATTTCACCAGTGGTTTCCTTCCCTTGGCATATTAAAAATTCTGATAAGTGAAGTAAACTGTAGTAGGAGGCCAAATACATTTGAAGTGCTTTGAAATGGACAGGAGGCAGGAAGATCTGTGTGTGTGTGTGTGTGTGTGTGTATGTGTATGTGTATGTATGTAAATGAAGTTTACTTCATTATATATATATATATATATATATATATATATATATATATATATATATATATATATATATATATATATATATATATATAATGCGTGTGTGTGTGCGCGCACATGCGTGTCCCCTATAGGCTGGCTGGGGACCAGGCAGCAAAACCTCTTTTACTTACCTACTTACCTGGGCAGGAGGTTTGGCTCAGTTGGTAGAGTTGCCACCTCATAAGCCTGAAGATTGGTGAACGGCCAGTTTGAGACACGCTGCTGACAAAAAGCTGTGAAAGTCTCTGTGAGCAGAGATAAAGAGCTGCCAGCTGCCTCGGCCGAGCATGGGAGACGATGGCCAGGGAGAGGCCAGACTGCAAAGGATACAATCTGGAATGCAGTTGTTCATGAAAGATTGAACATTTATATGATTGTAAAAAAAAATAAAAAAAATAGGGGGGTTGGGAAAAGCTTGCCCGTGTAAACCACCTTGGATTATTAAAGTCAGAGGAGAAATCCAATGACCGAGAAAGGCGGTATATAAATACTGTACATTATTATGATATATTACTTCACTGCACCATGGTCTCCATGGACCTACTTAGATCTGCACCAGCTTTCTGGCTGGCATGAATCCAAGTGGGCCCAGGGGGTGTATCAAGGCCGGATTGGGGGCATTGGAAATCAGTGGAGCTGTTGCCGCTGATATCCAACCCCAGTCCTCCCCTGACATGCTCCAATCCCTGCCCCCATTCTCCCCTAGAATTTCCCCTCGACCAACTTACCTGCACTAGCTGGGAGCTCTGTTAGTGCACACCTGGGGCTGTCAGTCATTTGCACTGGCTGCCCCAGCCCATGTGCCATCACTGCACTAGCGGCCCAGGCCTTGCGCTGGCAGAATGCAAGTTCCATCAACACCAGTGGCAGGTTTTGTGGCAGGTTTGCCCTCCTCATAAACACGATCATTTCTAAACATTGCATTGAAAATTGTATGTAAATATTTTAGACAGTAATAATTGATACACAGTGGTATCATTTTTATATGTAAATGTGTCAGGACATATACAACATAAAATGTGACACATTTGTAGTGGGTCTTCCCTAAATCAGACACCTTCAGAGTGCCCCCCTGCCAAATATCATCTGTTTACATCACAAGGAACATGGCTGACCAACGGACATATTTTTATATAAAATGGCACAGGTTTCAACCATGTATCTTCTAACGTAAATCAGAGATACTTGGGGAAGTTAACGGGGTGCTCCAGTACACCAGTTGTTGAATGTAGGTATAAAAGTCTACATATTGATGTTTTGGCACCTGGGAAATACTTTTTTGTTCCATCAGGCATTTCCGTTACGTTGCTTATCCCTTGCTGAGTTGGTTTATGTTTCCCTGCTGTTTGTTGTCTTGTTTTGAGTATTATTACGATATTTTAATGGTTTTAATTGTTTGTTTAACTGTTTTATTTAATGCTGAAATGTAAACATGGTTTTATTTTGTAAGCTGCTCTGGGATCCCCCTGGGACTAAAACACAGGGGGAAAAATCCTTTAAAAATATTGCAATAGTTAGAATGGGTGGGATTTAGGTGGGAGAAATCCACCCACCTAAAGTCTCAGACTTTTGCCATATCTCAGCTTCACATTACAGGTATGTTTTTTCATATGGCAGCAGCCAGTTTTTACCCACAGTGTCTCAGGCATTGCATTCTGGGCAGTTAAGTGCAGTGGCGGCCCCAGGGTCAATGGCGCCGGGTGCATAACCACGGAGTATGGCACGAAGTAGTTTGGTGGTGACGTGATGACGTTATCACATCATTGCATCACCGCCAATTGCTTCCAGAGTGCCACAATTTGGAGCAAAACAGAGTAAAGGGTGGGGTGGGAGGGCCCTTCAAGCGCAAAAAATAAAAACACATGCTAACGTGGAGCTCCACTCGCTGCTCCGGGCCTCGTCAGTGACAACACGGTGAGGGCCAAAGACTCGGGCAGCAATGATGTCACCCCCCTTCAGCGTTGCACCTGGTGCAGCCCACCCCCTCACCCCCACTTAGCCATGCCCCTAGTTAAAGGTATTCCAGATGGTGCCCAGCAGAAGGCTGCTGGACACAGATGTTTCTGCCATCAGCAATGCACCTGACTGCGAAAATGACATTTCAAGTAACATTTTTAACATGGGGCATGTTTCAGTGAATTAGAAATGTTTCAAAAGCGCCTAAAATGTGTGGCTCAATGGCCAAATAGGCCTGAAACTAAAGGCAATAGAAATGAATTGGGCTCCAAAACAAGACATTTTTGTGCACACACCCTTTTGTACATACATAAACTCTTATACCAACTTCCTAAAACATATGGCTCATGTACCATCAATAACACACGTGCTACTGTCAGATATCAAACTTTTAATATAAGTTATTTATCAGTAAGTATAAGAATTCATCACACACACGTACACTATTTACTAATTACATACACAATATGCAAAATGCTATCAGAGTAACATTTGGTATGTTAGATTTATGTTTTAAACAACCCATATGCTACTTAGGATTCTCCTTGAAAATATTCTGGAATGCTTAATAATGCAAAACTCTAATTTAAGAAAATATATAGGAATACAGGCTGTCAAGTTAATTGCGTATGCTTTATGCAATTAAAAATAAATACGACCTAAAACCCAACAACTGCAAACACTAGAGAGAACAGTGAATTTATATGTATGATTATTCTAAGTATGCTTAATAGTTTGCCTTAGCCATAACCACAAATCCATGACACCAATCAGAAGAAATATAAGTACAAAATTTCAGAATTATACTCAGTACAACCATATATAAAACATTAATCACGTACTTGTCTATAAATACTAAAAATTCTTCATGTAGGCATCTCAGAAGAATTAAAAATTAATTTTGAACAACATTTGCTTCCCAGATCAGTTTCCAATTTTTGTTAGTTCCCTGACTGTTAGCAAATATTGTCCCTATGCCCCAGTAAGACAAGAGACAAGACAGCTTGGATGAAAAATGGGCCACGACTTTGATTAACTAAATCAAATCAAACCCAGTCTGCAGTAGGTCCTAACTATCTGAACATCCCATCCCTTTTCAGTGCAGGTTTCTGACTGTGAGGAAAGAGTTAAGATAAACTGGGGATTATTCTGACCACCCCTCCCCCTGACCAATCCACTTTCTTCAGGGTGCTCACCACATTTCTCCTGTTCTTAACAACCACCCTAATACCAAACCTGCCAATTGCGACCAAGCCTGCTCTAAATTAACACCCCCATCTCATCAGAACAAAACACACACACACACACACACACACACACACACACACACACACACACACACACAAATCCCTCAGTCATGACCAAACTGATGAGGAACAAAACGTTCCTACTCAACACCGTGCAGCAATTAACTAATCTCATACTGTTCCTAGGGTGGGTGCCTCACCCCAGTGGCATTGCTGGAGGGGGTTGCAGGCGGACATTTTGCGTCATTGCCCCATCTCTACTTAACGACGTTGCTCCCGGAAAGGCTCCACTTGGAGCCTTACAGGAGCAAGGGAGGGTGGGAGAGCCATTCTCCCATTCTGAAATCAGCCCAAACGGCCTCTACACCCACTGCAGCTGCGAAAGAAGCTGCCAGGACTGCAAAAGCTGCTGCTGGTGCTGCTCCTCACGAGCCCCGGCCTGGCGACGCTACTGTCTCACTTCCACAATCCAGAAGACCAGCTGCACATATACCTCCATCACCATAACCCAATCAGCAGGCCCAACGTTTCTACCTTCCTTAGTGTCCCACAGAAATGAGGCAAAGACCTCAATCACAACCCACTTCCAGATTTTGGACGAAACTGGGTCGCAATCGCGATCTGGAGCTGTTTTGAGGTGCGGGAAGGCCTACAGAAGGGTATGCGGGCTCATACCCCCAGAGGCCCGGCAAGACCCCCAGGTAGGGCTAAAAATACCTTTTTTTCCCCAGCGGAAGCGCAATCCTGGAAGCACCGTCGGCATCACCATGGGTCGCCACTCCCCTTAAGGGAGTATCGACCCATTGTTCCCGGCTGGGGTGTTGCAATGCCCCAGTTTGGGAACCTTTGCCATAGGCTAATTGATAAACATAAACATTCCTATGGCATTTTCCCATCAACTTTAAAACGAAATGACTTTAAATTAAATGACTTCAAGTGAGGAGTTACTGTACATCTAATATCTATATCTCTCATCAGAGTGGACGAATTTGGGCACTGGCTTCAGGACCCATGCCTATCATAGGACAGGCCTAGCTAGGCTGACCCCTGAAATTGTGTACCTACATCACTGGTATTGTCCAATGTGCCATCAGAAGACAGGTAGGAGACACCATAGGGATGTGCCCAGTGCCGCCCCCCCCCCCAAACCTGGAGCTGGCGCTTTTGTCTCTGATTTTACTTGATACATGCTGATTACTTTTGTATTTAACATGCTCATGATTGCTGATTTTATTGTTGAGTTTATTAACGTTATATCTGTCATACACTCCCAAAAAACAATGGGAAAAAATCATTGAAAATAAGAAGTTGAATAAAAAGAAAAGAAAAATGAAATTGGAAACACTTGTGTTTTCCCAGGTTTTAACATGAGTTGATGCTTTATGTTTGTCACATACTTTTAAAAGATTCTGGATATTTATTGTGCCATTTTATACTGTCCGCCATCTCGTGAATGTGTATGATCCATTATAACCAAACTCTATGATTGGATCTTGTTGGCTTAGGACCCAAGAGCCTGAGTACATAGTCCTTCCCAACTCCTTTCTTCCATTATTTAAACACAGTTCCCCCCAACATGAATAAAAGGTTGTGAACTAGTGTTGAATTCAGTCTTAAGTTGAACTGTTTGTACTGCCAGCTGAATGGTATGCCATGAAAACACGAATGTTCTTTTTATGGGTTTTGCTAATAATCTGGATTCAGAATCCTCGCATGTGATAATGGCAGTCCCTAGATTTTCTTGGTCTGACAATAAAATGTTGATTTCCAGATGCAATATTTTTCTTCCTTTGATGATTTGCTCCAACATCTGAAAATGCTCTCTAAGCTGGTTCAGCTGAAAATCCATATTTCATGAGATGCTGCTGAGGTAGGCTGGTCACATGATTTGCACTACAGTCACTGACTTTTCTAGGCAAAATCACTATCCAATGTTTATTTCTTAGGATTAACTTGCTGAAACCCTCACACACGTACATGCTCACACAAAGGATTATAATATTAAACTAATTTGCTCTTAAGAACAGGAAGATTCACTGCAAAATAATTACAGCAAACTGTGTGCTCATCATAAGCCCAGAGCAATATTGTTGTCAAATCATGAATAAGGAATGTCAGCCTGCAATCTCTGAAACGAAACCCTTAGGCAAATTACCAGTACCTTCTCCAGTTGATAATTTATTTCATGTGGCCTACTGCATAAATAACCCAAGTTCTGCCCTTTTGAATCATACCCTTGTTTTCAAGGGAAAATAATCAGTCCGGTTTTGTTTTCCCACCTTATTATATCATGGTTTCTCCTGGACACTTAAAATGCATTGCACAAATGCATAGTAATGAAAATTTGCAACATCTCAAGCTTCCATGGCTAAATAAATAAATAAATATTCATTGAATCATAATTTGATGTGATTTGTAGTGCATTCTTTCTACCATAAATATACCACACCCCTAGAATCCGGGCACTGTTTTTTATATTCTGAAAGCAGTATTGAGTCACATGTTAAATGAATAATGCACCAAATTGGATAAATGCACATGCTGATATCAGATCAGATCCTGGATATGTGCTGTATTTTCAGCCTCAGGGAAATCCATGTGCTGTATTTTCAGCCTCAGGGATAGCTGGGAACAAACAAAGCTATAAACTCTTAATAAATCTTCCTAGTATATACCATCCTAGTATATACCATCTTTTTCTTTTCTTAACATTTTTTTCTTAATTCTTCATGCGTTTCTTAATAAAAACAAAATATTCAACAGGATATTTATTTGTTACTGTTTGTTTTTTCCTCTGTGTATTTGCCCTTTCTGAATAGACTTATTGCAGATCCCTGAAGTGTTATGTTATAGTAGCAGACAATGCCTGTTCCATCTTGCTGGTGGCCCTGGGCGTCCCATGGCACTTCTAGTCCACCCCGGAGGGTCCACTGAATACTACCTCTGCCATTGGCATTGAGCAGTGGCATAGCTAGCCTCTGCGTGGGTGGCACCCATGTGACACCCCCGTGATGTCACAAGCCCCACCCCTCTCTTGTGATGTCACAAGCCCCGCCCTCAGGTGGCTTTTCCGGCAAAAAAACGCTGCCACCCCCTGACATTTTTTTTTGCCGGAAGGCTATTTGGGGCCCCAGGCGGGCGGGGGGGGGGAGGCGACTCATTTTCCTCCGCCACACTGAAAAAGGCTCCTTTTTCTGCTGCCGCCACCGCCTGTCCCCCCATTCCTACGCCACTGACATTGAGGGTTCAAAGAGTGGCCTTTCCATGTGGGCCCTCTATCGGTGCAATCCTTTGGTCAGTTTCCAGCCTGGCCAACTGTTGATGTCACTCCTGCTAAGAGAGACCACTTGCATTCTGCTAGCCTAGATATATTTGGGGCTGCCATTGAAAATTCCAAATCATTAATCCAACCAAGTTCAAAAATATATAGGAACAGCTGCCAATGTTTGTTTGTTTGAGAGTATTTAAATTCCTTCCTTCAACAAATTATGCAAGGTGGTTTCAAATAAAGGCATAAAACCATCACAACACCGTGGTTAAAAAGTACTTAAAAACAGCAGCACAATTAAAACATTAAAAGGCCTTGAAGAAGAAAACATGTTTGATGTTGCAGCGTAGGTACGAGATGAGCCTGTCTGGTGAGAGTGTTCCACAAACAGGGTGCCACAATTGGAAGTCCTTTTCTCCTGTCTTACTCTGATGGTAATGGCACATGAAGGAGAGCCTTCAGTGTCAATCTCTGAACAGATTGATGTGGGAACAGTTGTTTCTACCCAGGTCCTAAGTCATTTAGAGTCAACATGAGCCGCCTTGACTGCCCTTATTGGGAGAAAGGCGGGGTAAATAAATAAATAAATAACACCAACACTTTGAATTGTACTCAGAAATCGGCCGGAAGCCAATGTATGTATATCTTGTTGTATGTGTTACTTGCTTTGCATTGTGCTGGACTAATGACGACTGTTATGAGATAGACCTGCATTACATGCTTCCCATGTATGCTTACGCAACTTGTTTTGACTATTGATCATAGTAAGAACTCCATTATTGCACAGTTCTAATGTTGGTTTCTCAAAGTGCAATCCTGCCCTTTTTGACAGCCTGTTTGTATGCATGACTACTTAGAAGTAAGTCTCGCTGAATTCAATGTGAAAATGTATATGGGATCGCAGCCTTATAGCCCAATCATATCTTTCCCCCTGTCGATGCAGCCATGCCAAAATGGCTTGCCCTGCATCCTGGGGTGGGGTGGAGGCAGTCCCGGAGGTCTTCTTTTGACTTAGGGAACATTTGTAAGGGAACAAATGTTATAAGCCTCTGAGGCCCGAAGAGGTCTACTTAGACCTGCACCAGCAAAACTGCTGGTGTCAAGTCCATGTGGATCCGGGTCAGGGGATTAGGTCCAGAAAGGGGGTTGGGATTCAGAGGACACTGCTCTGCTAAACCCAAACCCGATCTGGGGTGACCTTGGGCAAGTCACTCTCTGAGTCTAACCTTCTTGCAGAGTTGTTGTGAGAATAAGAGGGGTAACCCATGTACACTACCCTGACCTCTTTGGAGAAAGGGTGAGATTACAATGTGAGCAATCATATTTCCCTGTTCACACCACAAAGCAGCTAGCTATTATACATCTGTCTGGTATAACTATTGCTGCTTTCCCATTCTGTACAAGCGTACCACTCCTGGGAAAGTATCTGACTTATGTAATTGTTCTGAGACAGTTTCACCCTGAGAGGTAATAATGTTTTTTGCTTTTGGATGTATTCTTTACTTGCTAAGGAAAGACTTGGCTCTGGTTCAGGACATTACTGACATGCACCTTGGATGCATGTGGCTTATAATTTTAACATCCTGGCTGTCCTGAAGACAGCTCCCTCTAGTGGCGGCTGCTCACACATTCCTCCAAAAGACATCAAGAAACGGAGGACCACAATGCAGGTGTGAATCAACCTGCCCTGTATTTTCGATGCATATCAAGGGGATGGGACGGACAGCAAAATGGGAGGAGTACACAGGCATTGTCTTTATCTGCAGCTTTCATTACGTCCAAGAGAGAAATCTTCTGCAAAAGTGGAAATGAATGGGAATCGCAAAAGAACACAGCGGTCACCGCTTCATTTGTTTCATTGGAGCAATACAGTTTCCCACTGAATTGTGCCCAGCATATTTGGATTTTCATTCTGAAAACCTTCTGTGAAGCTGTCTGGCCACAGTCTATCAAAATCAGATGCTTTGTCATCGCAGACTTCCTGTGTCAATGACAAAAGCCACTTAATCTCCTCAGCTGAGAGTCCCTTTGAAAGAACCAGGGCCCTTATGTAAACAAGCCTCTCTCACAGTTTAACTTAGTGGGCCTGTGCTCAGAGAGCCCTTATTAAGATGGCTCCACACTGCTGAGGGCCTTCTTCAAACACACGACAGCTGAATCACAAATAACGTGATTTATGTAACAGTTAAATATGAAGTATTAAAATCACTGTGCAGTCTTTTAAAGTCTAATTTATATTGCTTTGTGTGTATTAATACACGTTGTGTTTAATTCCTTGCTTATTGTGTCTTAACAGCCATCCATAAAACACATTTGATATGTAGGTATCAAATGATATTGAAATCTGTGTGTGTGTGTGTGTGTGTGTGTGTGTGTGTGTGTGTGTGTGTGTGTGTGTTAATGAAACATTGTGGCAGGTATTTTAGCACTTCACAGCGCAATCCTGCCTAAAGGTCCGCTGGCTGCCCTAGGGCTGCCCACAGGATCCTATGGAGCGGCCCGGAGGTTTCCTTGGGGGAAGGGGACGTTTGTCCCCTTCCCCCGGTATAGGGCTGTGAGGTACCAATGGGTCTCCTCGGATTTCCACCAGCTCAAGAGCTGGCGTAACTCCGAGACGGCCGTGTAATGACCACCGAGCCCAGGAACGGGACGGGGATGCTGCGGCCGACATCCCCGCCCGGGCTGACTCGGTCAACTGCTGCCCTCCTTCACCGCTAGCACCCACCAGTGGGAGACTTACCTTCCCTGGCGGCGGCTGGGTTGCTTCGGCGGCGGAGTAAGGGCTGCCGGTCTCCACACCGGCAGCCCTTACTCAAAAGTAGTTGCAAACGTGCTCTATGGCACATTTGCGACAGTTTAGAATGGCAGAGCATGCACTCCTCTGCTCTAAACCTATGCAGGATTGTGCTGGAAAATGCAGGAATTTACAGCAACAATAAAATAAGCTTCATCAAGGCAGTTTGGGAATACTGAGCCACTTGCAAGATGCAAGAAAATATGACCTTGAATACATTTCCTCCAAGCCCTTGTTGCACCAACCACAGATCCTAACCGAAGATCCCAACCACAGAAGCCAAGCTCACTCTATTTGAAGATGTGTAAACAAAGTGTCTGGAGTTTGCACTCTAGAATCAGAGCCGGCCTTAGGAGCTACAGGGCCCAATTGGAAACTTTTTAGCAGGGGCCTAGGTTCACAGCCAATGTCTATAGAATTTTAGAGATACAAATAAAATTTATTATAGACTTTATATCTCTATAGTAGAATGGAAAACAATATGTGCTTAAAAGGTGCACGTGAGTTAATGGACCAAATGGATCTAAGCACATTTTAATATAAAATTGCCTACATGTAAGCCTACAAGTAAACAAACAAAATGTGCAGATTGCCTTTGAAAAGTAAATGTTACAAAACCACCCCTTAGGCATGGGGCCCAATTGGGAGCAATTGAGTCCAGAATCAATGCACAATGCACAATCAATGTACAACCAGCAGCTCAATGGAAACCTTGGCCATATACACTGGCGTCACTGGAGCGTGGCGGGGGGGCGGGCCGTCAGGGGGTGACGCGCGCCATGGGGTGACACGGGACACCCTCCGGACGCTCCGAGGTCGGCCTGGGAGCCGGCCTCGGAGCGTATGACCCCATGCAGCGCTTTCATCCAGGTATTTTTCGGATTTTTGCGCATGCGCAGAGACCGTTTTGAGGGCCTTTTTCCTCGGAGCGTCCGGAGGGCGATGCGGGGGGGGGAGCCGGGTCACCCCCCCATGCCGCGATGTTAGAGTGCCCCAGGGTGCCCCACCTGCCCCAGGGTGACACACGTCCTAGTGACGCTACTGGCCATATACAGTCAGTTCTCTTTATATACGAATTTGCTATCTGCGAATTCGCTTATCTGTGAGGGGCAGAATTGCCACCTATCTCTCCATATGGTCTCACTATCTTTGATCTTGTCAGGGCCATAGCTTTTTTTTCCGTGGGTCTCCACGTTGCTCTGGGAGCAAATTTCCCTGTCTTGCTGCATTTACTGTAAAGGTAATCTCTCTCTTCGGGAGTTGCTGCGTGTGCGTTCTGATGAATGCCATTTGCAACACAATGGGAACTGTTTGTGCTCTCTCTGGGTTTCCAGGATACTGTACAATACCTTTTATATTTGCATAATGTTGTTATGAAGGAATAATAATTTGCTAGAGTTAGGAATTGTTCCATAACAAAGAGCCAATGTGGTATACTGGATGCTGCCCCCGCTATCTCCTGGCCCATAGACTTCAGGCCAACGTTCCAAGGTTCCTAGACATGCATGTTGTCTGTACATGTGCATCTTCTCTATCAAAGCTTCTCTGTCTAGCCTGCCGCTATGTTCTGTGCAATAGGTACCTGCGCTTGTACTTCTTCTTGTGCCTTCCCCACAACTTGAGAGGAGCTAGGTCTGACATTTAAACAACTGAGAGGATGTTTTTTATTATTATTCTAACCAGAGGAACTGTACCAACTGAGAGAGAACTGCAGAGAGAGAACAAATAGTACATTTTCGATCTAAGGCTGTTATGACCGGCAGTTAAACTTATCGAAGAGGGTAAAACGGGTAACAAGGTCATATTCACGGCTAAAACCACGATCCAGCTGACTAAAACAATGACGATTTAATCTAGGTTTGACAGCAGCCAGTCCCAGACAAAACAGAGATTAATTCCAATTCGCTTTGGACTGCCCCAGAGGATGTGTCTGGTTTAAGACACGAAACGTCGGGCTTTTCTCTATCAGTACTGACTTTTAATAATCTCTGTTTTGTCTGGGAAGAGAAAAAGTAGTCCACAATGTAGAATTTTCAATGCATTCCTAAGGAGAGAGGGGGTTGTTATTCTGTTGAAAAGGGCTTTTACTGTCACTTTTAGGGCAAATTCTGCTGCCAACTGTGCTATTGAAATCACACGAGTTTTTGGAAGTGCAGTGCCTTTGAAAAGATGCATTTTCTATTCTTGCTAAACAGATCTGAACTTGCCATAATACACTGTTATAAACTTCTGTTGCCTCCTCACTGAATTCTGATTTCACAAAATCTTAAAGCGCTAACAGTGCAATCCTGTGTAACCTTGCACCGGTGTAACAGTAGATGCACCGGTGTAATAGCAGATGGACCGGTGCATCTACTGTTACACCAGTGAAAGGTTACACAGGATTGTGCTGTTAAACTGTTGTTAATTGATGTTTTCTGAAAGTAAGGTGCCAGAAAGGAGCCTACAAGAAAGGGCACAGCCAGAGGTCACGGTTTCAAATTAGAGTTAAGACGGTGCTTTAGCTGTGATGACATTTGAACAATGACACAATGTTGAGATTATAAAAATGTAATCCTAATAAAACAGACATGAGTTGCAATGAAATCAGTACAGTATAAGTATAAGAAAATGTGATTTGGCTCAATTATCTGCTTGGGCAAATAGGGAGGGAGCTGGGGCCCCTGAGAGGAATTCTATCAGGGGCACAAAGTTTATTTTGGGCCCCTTTTCAAAGGGGGAGGGGGCAAAACAGGGCAGGGCAAAGGCATCAGGGCAAAGGAAGCAGAGACGATCCGGGGGGGGGGCCACCGACGCCACGCCCCATGTGATACGTTGGCGCGTGCCAAGCGTGATGATGCATGGCTTGTCACGCCCCCCGCCATTTTTCAACCTATTTTGGAGCCGTAGCAGCTCCAGGGCGGGCGGGAGGGCCCAACTCCAGAACGAATGTGGCGGAGGGAACGCATCCTGGAGGTAAGCGCGCCCCTTCGCCGCCATGTCTGGTCCACACCCTGGGGCCCACTGCACCATTGCACCAACCCCACGACGCTTCTGAGAAGCAATGGCCATAAAAGTCTCCGGAGCCCAGGTCTACCAGGCTTCTCAATACGGCCCTCCTGGTAGACCTGGCCTCCCGGTTGCCCTGGTCTCTGACTTTCACTCTCCTTGAGGCCAGCTGGGATTCCTGGAAATTTCTGGGGGCCATCCTTTGGCTCCTGGGCCCTCCTTTTTGACCCTGGGCCCAGGTACAATTTACCCCTTTTATCCCCCTCTCAAGTCACAGGCCCTGTAGGGAGCAGTTTCTAGATGGGATTATCTGAAATTGGGAGTGCCTTTGATGGCTACCCAGGGGACATTCTGAGTAATATTCCGTTTACACTAGGAGTACCTGGTATGCTGTATTTATTATGCTCTGTTTGTATGTTTCTAAATATGGAAATACTAGACAGGCATATTAAATCTCCAGGGTTGTTTCAGGCAGAAAAAGCGAAGCCTAGTTGCACTACCCCTGGAGCCTCTCACTGCTCAGGAAAATAGGGAGTGCACAATGGTATTTTCTACACAGATACTTTAAAAAAAAAACCATTATTATTGGTTACATTTAGAATTAAACAATATTTGGAGTGACCATATGTTTAAGATTGCTAAAATGGTTTACTGTTAATAACTGTTTACTTAGGGATTGCAAGTAATTTTACAGGTCATTACAGCATAATATTAGAAACTTAGAAACTCAATATTGGCAATTGCAAAGATGAACTCATCGCTTTTTGTTTGGAGAAATATCACAAAGTGAAATAGTCATTAGAAAAATATTGCCGTGCCAAAGGATTGGCAGGTTCCTATTGCTTATGATGTGTTGCTGTTACTCATGACAACTCAACAAAAGGCAATGAAAACTGCATCTCTGATCCTAAACAGATTTACATAGATGGTTTCCGGGACTTCTAGGATTACAACATGAATAACACTTGGAAAGAGCCCCAGAGAAATTATATGGCCTGTGAGTGATTGGGTATTTAATGAACACACAGCCCAATCCTATCCTTTGCTCCTCCTCACACACTGGTGCAGCTGCGCCAAACATAGGCATACTGTATCCTGTGGGGGGGGGGAAATCGGGAGGCTTCAGCAGGGAAAGGGGATTTAAATCTCCTTACCCCTGCATAAGCCTCCCACTCCACAATGGGTCTCCTTGGACCTGCGCTAGCAGAGGCGAGGATAGAGTGGAGCAACCGGAGCAGCGGCTCCAGGCGGCTCCACGGCTCCGGGCGGCATGTCACCTCCGTCCTCCCACGTGTGAGAGGAGAGGAGACCTGCCGCTGCGCGCCGCCCAGGACCTGCCTTCGGTCCGGCTGTGGCAGCAGGAGGAGGAGGAGGCGGGGAGTGTGTGTGCGAGTGAGCGCGTGCGCGCGCCTGCCCATCTGTCCTTTCCCCTTCCCGGCTTTGTCGGTCAGCGAAGCCGGAAGGGGAAAGGAGAGGCAGGCAGGCGCGCTCTCTCGCTCGCACAACACTCCCTGCCTCCTCCTCCTCCTGAGTTCTGCTGCTATTGCTGCCGCCGGACCGAAGCCCCCTATGGTAAGGACGGTCCGGCGGCAGCAGCAGGAGCCGGAGGCAGGGAGTGTGTGTGCGAGCGAGCGCGTGCACCTGCCTGTCTCTCCTTTCCCCTTCCCAGCTTCGTCGGTCAGCAAAGCCGGGAGGGGAAAGGAGAGGCGGGCAGACGCACACTCTCACTCGCACAACACTCCCGCCTCCTCCTCCTGAGTTTTGCTGCTACTGCTGCCGCCGGACCGAAGCCCCCGCCCCCCAGAATCCGGCAGCGCCCCCCTGGGGAGCGTGGCGCCCCTCTTCGGGTGCTGCCGCCCCTGTGGGGCGGCGGGGCCCCCTGGGTGGGGGGCGCCCCCTGGAGCAGCAGCACCGGGCGGCAGGACTTCAAGATACGCCTCTGTGCGCTAGCAATCTCCCTAGCACAAATCCGAGGAAAGGGGGTGGGGAGGCTGCAGGAAAGGGGAATAGGATCTGGTGCACACCATCCCTGTCAGATCCACCCCTCCCACAGCCTCCCCCCCGTTTCACCCCCTCTCCACCCCTGTTCTGCCCTTCCCCACCCCTCCTGCTTTCCCCACCGTCTTACCTGCCTCGGTGGGCCTCTGCAGGTTCGGATACGTGCGTGGAAAGGCCCAGACCTCCCTACCTGTGCTTTGGCAGCACGCGACTTAGCACATAGGATTGGGCTGTAAGAAAAGAGAATGGATAGTGGGCTGTGTTCCCACATATTTTCTGAATGAACATCCATGCTCTCTAGTTCCTATAACAAATAAAACATATTGGTTTGAAGCTAAAGCAGAACATTTGTACCACCTAGAAGCATAATCCATCGAGTTCATTAGGCAGTGCATGAAGCCAGATCTCTGCTTCATGTTGCCATATTTCTCTTGCCATCATGGAACATTGGAAAAGGTATGGCAAGGTGTGGGCAGTACCCATGCTTCGGTTGGTGGAAGAGACATCCTGGAGGATGAGTCTGAAAAGTCTGTGCAGGTAGCCTGGCCACTGGACACCTGGAACGTTATCATGTGGGAAGACTTTTTCTTGCAAGCGTAATTATGCCAAGGCGGGGAGACTGAATTTGCAAGACCTTAGTGGAAGGTGATACACAGATGTTCTGCAGTGCTACAGCTTTCCGTTCTGATCAATGGCCCTTATTTAGCACAATCTTGATTAGAAGGAGCCATGTGTGTCCGTCCATCCCCTCCAGGGTAATGTCCTGGCTGACTCTCAGCTAAGGACTGGCAGCTAAGGAATGGAGTTGGGAGAGACTGAGCATGTTTTGGAAAGTCATTGGCAGTAGGAGATACTGTCCAAATGCAAAAAAAAAAAAAAAAGTTTTTCCCTGACCTCTGTTTGTGTATAAAAACAATGTACATACACACACACACAGTATTTCTTTTTGAAAGTTAGCGGACTATAGAAATAAAGGAAAGAGTGCGTGAAAGGGTAGAATGAAAGCTACTGTTCTCTCTGAGATTAAATATTTATACTAGGCCTGCACTTTAGTATAAAGGATCCAAAAATAAATTGACCTTACCGGCCTATTAGAAGTTTGTTAGTGAACAGCTAGAAACCGTGCTTTTCATAGTCTTTATCAAAGATGTACCAAATAAGTTTAGCTACAGGTATTCTGAATCTTCACAACTATTCATTCTGGAGGTCAGACCAAGGTAATGCTGCTATAACTGGAACCATTCTTTGTTGTCGGACGTACTGGAAACCTGAGGCACAGACACGTTTTTTGGGCATGTCCTCCTACTTTTTTCAAGGACAACTTTTAGGTTGGTATCTCTTCTTCAAACATGGAAGAGTTCTATCCATCAATCTCTCTTGAAGCCAGAGGTAAACTTAAACTGCGTTTCGCATCCAGAAAGATTCTTTGGGCTGATTTGGACAATAGTGCGTTGGTCCATCTACCTTGTGATTAAGGGCAGAATTGCACCTGTCCTGCTTCCTTTCCTTTTACATGCTCCAATCCTCCTAGTTGTATGGTAGGAATTGTTCATCTGAACCACTCCTCTCCACAATTAGGAGAAGGGGGAGGCATGCCAGATCAGGTGTGTGATGTACATGATCTCACACCAAATTGTTTGGTAGGCACATGATACCCCCCTCCATTAGTCAAGAAGGTATTAATCAAATAACACACACACACACACACACTTAACATGTGAGCTGCCCTGGTGGGTGTAGCGGTCTATGAGGATGGAAGGGTGGGGCAAGGATTTTTGTAATAAATTAAATAAATAGATAAATAAGGATCAATTTGGAGTAGTTGTCTTTTCTCTTTTCACCATTGTTCCCTCTGTCTGATGTCAACTGTAAGTCATCAGAGAAAGCTCTGTCATTTCTGTATTTGGTACAATGTTGGCATTAAAAAAAATGTCAAATACTAGCAGTGGTCTTAGTAATGTGAAGTGGCACAGGTTTATTCCCATTCTATTTTTGTTCCTTGAACAAGAGGTGGTCGCAATCCAGTACACACACCGAAGTATCATTGAAATCAGTGGGGTTTAAACACTGTATAATTCTGTTGTAGAATGTTGTGGCCTGTGCCTTTTGTAGTCTCTGTGTGTATACAGCAACATGTTTTGTTAGTTATCTGAATGAGGGATTAAACATTTGCAAGTTCTATGTAGCTATAAATTATTAGGAATGGTCAAGCAAGTTGTGAAATGGCCAGTTTCTGGTATATGTATTCCTTCGTGTATTTGCCTTTTGTTCTAAGGCTGCAATCCTATATACACTTGCTTGAGAGTAAGCCCTATTGAACTCAGTTAGGATTTCCATCTGAGTAAATATGCATAGGATCAAACGGTGAGAATGAAAAATAGCAAAATAATCCCTCAAAAGCAAAGATTAAAGGCAAATGTTGACTTTCTAGTTAATAAAAGAAGATTTAGAAGCCTGATCCAAGATCCTTATTATAGAGCTACAAAATACCTGCCGATTTCATTGCCATGTGAGGTCACGGAGTCAAATACAGTGGTTATATTTTAAAAGGTTGGATGACTTTATGATCATTGACACCATTTATAGCTGTGAAAAGCTCAGACGTTGTTAAAAGTGACCAGGTGTCAGGCCCCAGGGCAAAAGTATAACATGCAGCTTTATAAAAAAAATTCTGTCTTGGTTGTAGGAGGTAGATTCCCAGCTAACTGACAATCTAGCATCAACCACCAACACCCTCAGTTCTAGTTCCGTTCTAAGGTGAAACTTGTGAATATGGATGTGTGTTCTATTCAAGCACAGTGAATCAACTGCCCACTGTCCCCTTAAACATAATCCGGACTCAAGATCTCCACATTCTTCTCTTCATTCGGCATAAGAGATACCTTGTGGCAGGCCTGAATGAAGAGATCTGCCAGAGAGCTGTATAGAATCTTGCGGATAAATCAGTTTACTTACCAACTCCTGAATGGAGCCTGAATTCCATTTGTTTGTTTTAACTATTCATTTTCAAAGGGCTTTTTTCCCTTATGTACAAGAACAGAAATAGCATTGAAGGACTCAACAACAATCTGTCATGAGAGTGATAAATATAAATAAAAATAAATCACACACAGCATATATCAACAGTCACATCACAGATACAATTCAGTTTTAGTTCCTTCAGTTCTCTTATGAGTTCTCCAAGTTACACTCACCTGTATGGGTTGCACAGTTCCTTAACTCACCTAAGGGGCATCGTCATTTCCCAATAAGTATTCCAGTTGGGCCATCTCCTTGCAGTATATTTTCCTTAATATTTTGATGCCTGCCCGGGATTAAAACGGAAAGTTACTTTTCTATCTTCTCCTTACCAGGCAGGAGCTCTGGCTCAGAGCTGCAGCCTTATATGCCTGAAGATCAAGGACGGCAGTTTGATACTCCGTCACCGCTGCAAAAGCCCTCGGGGAGAGGGAGCTGCAGCCAGCACTCTGTGAGGAGGAGCTGCCTGTCAGTCAATGGGTAGGAGGGGCATGCCAGAGAGAGGCCAGACTGTGAAAGGAAACACCTGGAAAGAAGCGTCCTATGTACGATTAGGACATTTATTGTGCTGTAGAGCCATTTGGTTTAGAATTGCCTGCCTGTGTAAACCACCTTGAATTAAAGTCAGAGGAGAAATCCAATAACCAAGAAAGGTGGTATATAAATATTAGAATTATTATTTTTATTATTATTACCTATGACCCAAACCGCCTTTCTTCAGCTGCAATCCTAACCACACTCACCTGAGAGTAAGTCTCATCATTGACTATAATGGGACTTACTTCTGAGTAGACATGCATAGGATTGAGCTGTTCCAGTTGCACTCAGTGGTGACAGCACCCATTGTCCTCTCGCTCTCTCCATTCAGCCTCTCCACTCAAGGAACTGCAGTTTAATGTAATTGAAAGTTAAACTGGTCACTCTTTTCTATCTAAATACAGCAAAAAATAGGAAACAAATAATGCAGCACTATGAACATTGATAATTCTCTGGTTTGACAGATATTGCTGTAGGGACCTGTACTCGATCCTGTTTTCTTTATGGTGTTTAATGATCTGAAAGAAATGTTACAAAGCATACTAATTAAATTTAAGGATGGTAGTTCAGTAGAATAGACTTGTAAACACTGAGGAAGCAATAGAAATCAGGCATGGGTTTTGCAAGTGAAATGACAATATTTCTATGCATTTATATTTCATCCTTCTCTATGGAACTCAGGATGACCTACGTTGTTATGCCACCCTCCATTTTATCCTCACAACAATCCTGCAATGTAGGTTAGGCTAAGAGACAGGCAGCCCAATCCTGTGTAAGATACGGCGGCTGGCCTAAAGGGCCGAACACTGTATCCTATGCAGGTTCTGGGCTGCCCTGGGTCAGCCATGGTGCACCTCAAGGGGAAGGGGAGAATCGTCCCCTTCCCCAGGTGTAAGTGGTGGGAGGCCCAATGGGTGTGAATGTACACAGCTCAGTGTGAATGTACGCAGCTTGGGATATGGCATATTTCGCTGCCGATATCCTTGCCCTCTCCAAGCCCAGGGTGGCCAATGGCCGCCATCCCTCACCACCCGGTCCACCCTGCCCCAGCCCTGGCCTGCTCTGTTGGGTGCAGGGCCGGGCAGGATCCCAGGTAAGGGCCGCCGGCCACTGCGCTGGCGGTCCTTACTCACCAGGTGCTGTAAACACAATTTACGGCATGTTTACGACACCGTGCACCGGGGAGCACACGCTCCTCCGGCGCATTTCTAGACTGGATTAAGCCGTATGATTGGTCACCCAGTTAACTTCATGCTGAGTGAGGATTTGAACTCAGATTCTCTAGTCCAATATTCTAACACTACACAACATGGGCCCTTCCAGTGCACACAAGGCACAAGCATTGTGCTGGCACACCGTTTCCAAGCAGAGGCTGGATGACCATCTGTCAGGGATGCTGTAATCACCTGCACTGAGCAGGGGATTGGATTAGATGACCTCCAAGGTCCTTCCAACTCCAATATTCTATGATTCGAAGTTGTGTCTGTGACATGGTTCGAGGACTCTGATTGATGTTTAAATTACCGTAGGTTTGGCCCTTAAATGGTATAAAACTGTTTACTGATATCTTTGCCCCTACCTCTTCTGGTCTTTACCTTTTCTGTTTTATCTCCTGTATTTATTACTGCCTAGAAATTCTCCTGCTGTGCCTAAGCAAAATTCTTCGATATATTCTTGATTTGGTTCCAGCTGTGCATGGGTAATAATGGGGAACAGCTTCAATGTGAACAAAAAGGCCTAACAGATCAGAGGGAAAGTGGCTTGTTGATCAGTGTTCATTGTTATGTTGTAATATAGAGACACAAGTAAACTCAGATGAGCTGAGACAGGAACACTCCCAAGGTCTTTGCCATTTTTATTTCTATTTTTATACCGTTGTTTATCAGATATGTTAAGTTTTTAGGTCTGATTTGCATATCTATTTTCATTACCCCTCAGAAATGACTTTTTTTTCTTCTTTATTTATTTCCATTCTAAATCAATAGCATTTAACGTTTGTCCCGTTTCGTACTGCGAGCTGCTTACGTTTCTTGAAGCAAATTGTCAGTTCTAGGGAAGACAACTACAATAAATAGTTTTTGTTGCAGAACTGAATTTAGGTGTTACTGTGACATGTCAGCTTGTGATAATTTGTGGGAAACCCTCCCCCCTGTTTATTAACAAAAGTCTGTGAAGTTCACAAAAATTGGGGGTGCACAAAACCAGTTTATCCCTATACATAGGCTTACCAGATCTCCAACCGGGACAGAGTGCTAGACTAGACCTTTAGAAGAAGGAATGTGGGCAGGTGTAGCTTGTTAAACCTTAGAGCACAATCCTAGGCATGTCTACTCAGAAGCAAGCCCCACTGAACACAATGGGGCTTGCTTCTGAGTAGACATGCCTAGGACTGTGCTCTAAGGGTTTAACAAGCTACACCTGCCCACATTCTTTCTGTTAAAGGTCTAGCACTCTGTCCCGTTTGGAGATCTGGTTAGCCTAACTATAGTCATGATCTCTTCTTGCACATTGACAGGAGTTTTGATTATTTTTGTAATGTCGATCTGGACCATGGATGTGTATTACCATAATTTGACTTGTGCCCCAATCCTATAGTGAGCTTATGGTGGCAAACTCCTGGTATGTGGCTGCAGGTGCTACTGTAGCGTCGTAAAAAGCATGCTGTTGTCATGTGCTTGGGGCTACTGGCGCAAACCACTCAAAGCCCTGTGCTCATGGTAGCAGCTGCTGGACACTGCTCTGGAGCAGGTAAGGTAGCAAATAGGGTGGTTCAGTATGTATTCATATATGTTCCCTTGTGTGTGACCAGTACCTCGGTTTCATTATTTACTTAACTAGTGTTTTTTTGCCATGGCTGTATACCCGTCTCCCACAGAACATTCTTTAAAAAAATTGCTACACCAGTTATCTTCTTGTCCATAAGCAGCTTTTTCTTCAAGGTAAAGGTAAAGGTGACCCCTGACAATTAAGTCCAGTCGTGTCCGACTCTAGGGTGTGGTGCTCAGCCCCATTTCAAAGCCGAAGAGCCAGCGTTGTCTGAAGACGCCTCCGTGGTCATGTGGCTGGCATGACTCTCCTTGCTGCAGCGCGTAGCATGCAGCTGGAACACGGAGCGCTGTTTACCTTCCCGCAAGCAGTACCTATTTATCTACTCACATTAACATGTTTTGGAACTGCTAGGTTGGCAGGAGCTGGCCAAGCAACGAGAGCTCACCCCATCACGGATTCGAACTGCCTACCTTTCGATCAACAGCTCATGGTTCAGCGGTTTAACCCACTGCGTCACCCGCAAGAGTAGATGGTAATTGCTCTTTGGCAGAGTAAACTCTGCATCAAAAAAAGGGCATAGTGCTGGAGTTACACTTTGGATAAAAAGCCTGTTTCAATAGATTGGCCCAATGAGGACATGTTGTTGCCGAACCTGTATTGTACCATTCTGTTTCCATAGTCCATCCACACAATCTCATACCACAACTACCCACTATCCCATCATCAGATATTGTTTGAAAAGCGGAAAAAATGATAATTGGTTAAAGAAACTTTTAAAATAATGATTTGTTGGTTCAATGTGGCCTTTGAGACAAGTTAAATTGGACATGGATTAGCTGATTCGATCATCTTCACCATCCCTTTTCCTCAATTCTGTGAGTACGTACAATTGTACATTGACCTTTTTATGAGTAGTATTAAGCCTCCACTCAATCATTCTGAAATCTAAACGCTAATTAGCAGATTCTCCTTGCAACAAAAGTTAGTTATTCTTTGTTTTTTTTCCTTCTTTTTTCTAAAGAAGAGTAGCATAAGCTGACAGAATCAACTAGGTTATTAGCAGTGGAATCAAAAACTCTTGTGATAAGAAAGAAAGATGGTAAATTAAACATTCATATTTTATCTTGGTTTCTGAAATATATGTTCTTATGTCGACTTTGAAGTACGTGATTAAACTCTCTGAAGCCTTTTTATCTCCCCTTGATTGCTAAAGTTTACTATCAGTGCCAAATGCATAGCTGATAGTAATATTATATATATAATCAAACTTGTTTCTTTATCTTCAAAAGTAGCATCTAACTTGTTATGAATAAACATAAAGAACGCTCCTGTTCCTCGTTCATTAAACATAAGTTTTAATAGAGACAGAGCATGCTCAGTAATGGCACATGATGTTGTGTTCAGTATTTGACTGGGACCTGGAGTTCGACTATGAGTGGACTTGTCATTAACCGGGAAGTTCAGATTCCTGAACATTGTAGACAGGGCCCATGAGAGGGGGGTAAAGGGGGTAAATTGTACCCGGGCCCAGGGTCAAAAAGGGGGCCCGGGAGCCATCAGAAGGGGCCCAGAAATTTCCTGGAATCTCAGTTGGTCTCATGGTTGGAGAGTGAAAAGAGGCCAGGCCAACCAGGAGGCCAGGTCACGTCTACCAGGCAGGTAGAACTGGGTGCTGTATCGGGAAGCCCGGTAGATTTGGCTCCAGAGACTATTTTGGCTGTTGCTGCCCTCCCCATTTTGCCCCCTCACCCTTTGAGAAGGGGCCCAAAAGAAACTTTGTACCTCCTGATAAAATTCCTCTCAGAGACCCTGATTGTAGACTTGCCATGGTGGGATTGGCTTCCTGGCTCCCATGGGTCATACTTGATATAATGGCAGAGGGGAGCTATACAGAGGATGAAACATGTGCTTTTGTCCTGTTCCCACCTCTGCTACAGCAGATTAATGCCCTCCCACACACCCCCACACACACGACTTCATCAAGCCTACGTTCTTAAGCACTGGAGGGAGGGAAGAGACCCCCCTCCCACCTTCCACCATTGCTGAGAGTGACAGAACAGCAGCAACAAGGTATGCCTGTGGGACAGAGGTTAGAAACCTGCAGGTGGCTCAGATTCAAGCTTAGATCAAAATTTGGAAGTTGGAATACTCGCCTTTTGTTTGAAGTGAGCATGAGTCAATGGGGTGGTGACAGGGGGAGGAGGGTGGATCATGTCTGGGAGAGGGGCAGGTTCAGCAATGCACATGCCAAATCCTAACCCCCTTACTGGGCCTGATCCGCCTTCATAGATCAACTTGAACTTGCACCAGCTATCAAGCTGGCACAGGTCTGAGTTGACCCATAGTAGCTGCTGGGGATGGGCATGGGAACTAATGTTCCCGGACCCCGAGGAAGCTTCCAGTGACCAAAGTCCCCCGTGAGATACAGTGGAAGCCATGCTGGTGCCACTTCGACACCGCACGGGGATTTAGTTAGAATTGGGCTATATAAATGAAGTATATTTCAAAGTAGGAATAAGTTCTGGGGAGGGGGAACCCACTCTAATGAAGAAATTTTAAGATGCTATTTTTGTTGTGGTGCAGTCTTAGCGGGGTGGTGCAGTCTTACCCTGCCCCCGGGCGAGGTGCATCCGGCGATGCTCCCTAGGCCTCGTAGGCCTGGCCAGCTGATTGGCTGGCCAGGCCACGTGGTCAGATGTCGGCTGAGGGAACGCTGCAGTGTTAATGCAGCCCCCTCAGTCGACATCCGGGAAGCGACTCCTTCCCACTCTCCCTAGGCATAGTCTGGGATTAGCCGGTCGCCCTTTGGGGGCCAGGTAGGAATTTTTGGCCATCAATTAATTGGCATGCTTTTGGTGGTCTTTTCGCCGGCCTACCTCAGACTGTGATTCGGGGACGTGGTTTTAGCCAGTGGATCACCTGGCAGGCAGGTGGTGTGCGGGAATGGGCAGGTAGGATGCTAGGGCCTTGGCATGCACCTTGAGCTCGGCAAGGTCAGGAGGTAAGCCAGGACCGCTCATAATGACACTTAACCGGGTCGGTGAGGCTGGCTGGCAAGCCACCTGGCTGGAGCAGGGAGGTACCATCAATGGCGTAGCTAGTATGCTGAACTGCTCCGCTGTCTCGACCTTTATGGGTTGGCTGTGATAGGCTCTCTCGTGCAGTGACCGAGGGGGCCTGGAGCCAGGGTGTTTACGCCAGTTAAAGCGGGGGAGTTAAAATGGCTAGTGCCGTTTTCCCCCAACCAGTGCCCGCACGCCTTTGGGGGGTGGGAAGAGACCCCTAGTTATTTGTTGCCTTTTGCAGGTCTTTATTTCATTCAATAAAGTGACCAATTCTCCAAAGAGCATTGTCTGGCGTACTTATTTTTGGGGGTGTAAGGGTAATGATGGGTCTTGGACAGGTAACTACAAAAGAACGGAATTGGAAGTTTAGGAGAAAAAAATATGAGCCAAAGAAAAACCATGCAAAATAAAGTAACAGTAACAATAACACGTAATAAACAATTTAAAATTACTGGTATATTTATGTAATTTGCAGAGTTGCCATAAGATAATGGTTTGGTGGAGCCTGCCAAAAGAATGGCAATTTGCATGTAATGTTTTTCCATTCACTTGATGGAGTTTTTGTATTTCACGTTAGAGTTATTGGAATTCAATTTGCAGACTGTTTGCTTTGCTTGTCTCTATCTCACTGTGCTAGTCAGAAATAAACATGGACTGTTCATATTCCCTTTTATATCAGCAGCCCCAAGAAAACAAGGTAGGAACATTCCATCCTACGGACGGTCAGTGTATAGTTAAAAATCTAAATTAAATAAGAGAAGGGGTAATTAATTTTCTAGTCAACATTTACAATGTTAGGCCCGTCTGTTCAAAATTATTTCATAGCTCTATTGTTTTGCAATGATGCCCAAGAATCAGATGCATAGAGAACTGTGGTTGAACATAATGTCATATTATGGGTGAAGTAGCTCCTGCCAACCTAGCTGTTCAAAAGCAAGAAATTGCAAGTAGATTAATAGGTACCACCCTGGCAGGAAGGTAACAGCGTTCCGTGTGCCTCGGTGTTGAGTCATGCTGACCACATGACCACGGAAGCATCTTCAGACATTGCTGGTTCTTTGGCATTGAAACGGAGATGAGCACCATCCCTAGAGTTGGTAACAACTGGCTTCCGAGCAAGGGGAACCTTTACCTTTACAGTTTCACATGGCTATGCCACAATTCAGTTTAGCTTTGTTTTGTATGCTTTGTATTTAGCTTTGTATTATTAGTGTAATAGTAATAGCTCAATAATCTACTGTACAACCTAACATGTAGTTAGGGTAGTCATCAACAAGTTTATCCAGGGTCAATTCAGAGCAAACCAACCTAAAGTGCATAATTTAGACCCAGTTCAGATTGTGCCTAAATTTGGTCCTATTCCAAGTTCTGCATTCGTACTCATTTGAGTCTGAAGTTTTCCCTTCTGTAGCACTTGAATAAGCTGATCTCATCCCACACAGTTAAACACAATGAGGGATCCCCAACCCCAGTATGATTCCCCCCAGCACTGTGCCTTTCCTCCCCACCCAAATTTCCTGGCAGCAGAAGCAGCTAAAAGCAGCTGTTATGTTGTATGCCACTTTGAGCTGTGGAAAACAGAGATAAAAATCTTTTAAATGAATACATAAATAAACTGCTAGTGCTGCAGCTTTGATTAGGTCCTAAAATACTGCAGGAACAGAGTTCCATGCACCAGGATTTGCAAGGATCAGTAGTTTCCTAGATGTCTAAGGACCCTGAGAAAATACAATTTCCAGTAAGGCTGGCACCTGGGTTGCTACTAAGCAAGATTCTGAGAGAAGCTTGGTTACTTGGGAATAATAGTTTCTCAGGTTCCTGTTTCCTTACTAAGGATGCAGGAGTTCTAAGAAACAGTGGTGGAGGAAGCGATGGGGCGGGGGCACCCTGGGGGGTGACAAGCATGCCACGGCGGTGGCAATTTGGTGGCCGAAAAACGTAAGCAACATGCAATATTGCAATAAGCAATATGGCCATGATCAGCCATATTGATATATCAAGCACTACATGGGTTGTCTTTTAATTCTTTAATCTATCATTCCATAGGAAAGCAATTCAGAGGCACAGCTGTTTGTGGTATGTAATGTCTGATATATGGGCCCACTTTTCAGGTGGGATATATAACATATCCTATGACATTGTAATGAAATCTATTTAATTTTAATTCATCATCTTTGACATTCTAAGAGTCTACAGCACACACATTCCCTGCACCCTCTACAGGGAATGAGATGATGTAGCTTGTGAAACTCCATCTCTTGTGACCTCATCAGAAACTAGATGGAGATCAGGTGTTTGTGCAAATTTTATTAACACATGGAAGCTCCCTTTAAGTGCAGGTCTTCTGGTTACAGTAAGAGTTGCTTAATCAACATTGTCCATCTTCTGATACAAATGTTCTATTATACAGTATAATGTCGTTTTTCCCTAGAACATAATATTGCAGATTAGAATAAAACAAAATAGGACTTCCACAGAAAAAGAGCAGCTAATTCATATGAAAAAATAAACTGTGATGGATTTGGGTCCCTTTGGGGAGAAAGGTGGGATAGAAATATTTTAAATAAAAATAAAATAAATAAATTTTGATGTGAGAACTCAGGTTTAATCCCGCAGCCATGAAGCAGACTAGCGGCCCAATCCTGAAGGTACGTCATGCCTCCAGAATGAGCACACATGTGGAATAGCAAGCTTTCTGGCAGTTGCGAAAGATGACATGCAGGAGAGTGAAGGCTGTCCACTACCAGAAGCGGAGAGTGGCTGACTCCATGTGACCGCTCCAGGTAGGATTGTGCAGGGGTGTGAGGGAGGTGGAGAGGGGGTGGAATGGGGTGAGGGGAAGGGAAAGAGGGTGGATCAAGCCCAAGAAGGGGGCAGGTTCAGTGCCCGTGACACCCACCACATCCTAACCCCTTTCCTAGTTTTCAAGGGAAGGGCATTATAAACATGTGACTGATATATCAATGAACAAAATGCCTAGACACATAGAACAGAGACCATGAAACCACATTTCAACCAGCCCCCTGTGTTGTGGTTTACTGATGTCAACCTGAAACTTTGTTGATCAAATAGAGGTGGCGCAGTGGATTAAACCGCTGAACCATGAGCTGTCGATCAAAAGGTCGGCAGTTCGAATCCGCGATGGGGTGAGCTCTCGTTGCTTGGCCAGCTCCTGCCAACCTAGCAGTTCCAAAGCATGTTAATGTGAGTAGATAAATGGGTACCGCTTGCGGGAAGGTAAACAGCGCTTGGATTTTAATAGTATTTTCGCTCCGTATGCGGCTGCCTGGACTGGAAACCCGCAACGGTATTGGAATAAATTAAAATTGCAAGTTTTTTCACTAACATGGCATCAGTACCCGTATCTTTTAAACATTGTATGATAAACAGCGCTCCGTGTTCCAGCCGCATGCTATGCGCTGCGGCAAGGAGAGTCATGCCAGCCACATGACCAAGGAGGCGTCTTCGGACAACGCTGGCTCTTCGGCTTTGAAATGGGGATGAGCACCACACCCTAGAGTCGGACACGACTGGACTTACAGTAATTGTCAGGGGTCACCTTTACCACCACCATGTAGGACAGCACAGTGCAGAAGGTAGAATATTTTGCAGACCTTGCAGGTTTCATTTGCAACACAGAAAGGTGTGTGCTAAATCATTCTATAGTATTTGTGGAAGACTAGTTAAAAAGACTTGCATTTGTGATCTGGAAAGGGTAAATTCAACACTTATTTTTTCCAAGAGGGAGTGACTTTCAAACTTCCTACTCTTGGGAAACCATTCTCACATTATTATTTTTCTGAGAAGGAAGCCTTGCACATATGCTGTGAAATACTCCATGCTTCCCATCAAACCACTTCCTAAACCAGCAGGAACTTCAGGAGTGACTTCTGATGCAGTGTGAGGAGCAGCTGTACTCAGCAAACAAGAACAGGCCATGGTACATATGTGACAGCTTTTGTATGTGCCAAAAAGCCCAATCCTATCCCCTGCTATGCTATAGAACATAAGAACATAAGAAGAGCCCTGCTGGTTCAGGCCAAAGGCCCATCTAGTCCAGCTTCCTGTATCTCACAGTGGCCCCACCAGATTCCTCAGGGAGCACACAAGACAACAAGATACCTGTATCCTGTTGCCACTCCCTCACACCTGTCATACAGAGAAAACCTATTCCTAAAACCAGGAGGTTGCTTATGGCTTGTAACCTGTGATGGACTTTCTCTATCCAATCCCCTTTTAAAGGCATCTAGGTAAGGTGCTATCCAGTGGCGTCGCTCTAGGTGGAGTCTCCTGCACATTGCCTTCGCCCCACTGAATGGCTCCAAAAGCGAGGGGGCGGGGCCACCTCGTGGAGGAGAGTAACGGAGGTAAGCGTGATGCAGAACTTAGCATTCTGCCCCAGCTAGAGCGACGCTACTGGTGCCATCACCACATCCTGTGGCAAGGATGTGCACATCCTATAGCAAGCAGCCACACCAAAAAAAGGGCACAATGCATGCTATAGTGGGATAGTCAACTTGAGGGCAAATGGGAGCTAATTAAAAAAAAATTACTTACCTCCATGTAAGCCCTGAGGCCGCCTATGGGTTGCCTCAGTCATACACCACCTATTTTGGTGGCATATGTCCAAGGAAAGAAAAGGGGTGGGGAGGTATTAGAAAGTGGGGTTAAGGTCTGGTAAGCATGACTTCATCTGGATTCGACTTCTCCCTACCCGCACCCATTTCCTTCCCAACACACCCTGTTCCTCCCTCTCCCTGCCCACCATCCCCCCCCCAAAACACACATATTGGCTTATTAGAGCAGGTTGCTGGCTGCGGCAGCAGGCTTTGAGGTGGCAGCTCGAAAATCGCCACACTCCATGTGTCATCAGCAGCCGATTTACAACAGCCATATACTGTCTCGCTGCCATTAATTGCATGACAGGGTTGGGATGTAATCCTGCAATTCCTGGGAGTAAGCGCTAAATACAATCAGATGTGCTTCTGAGTAGACATTTATTTATTTATTCACATTTTTAGACCACCCTTCCTCCAAGGAACTTAGGGTGGTGTACATAGTTCCTTCCCTCCTTTTGTCCTCACAACAGACCTGTGAGGTAGGTTAGATTGAGAGGTAGTGACTGAGAGTTAGAGACATTCAGAGGACTGAGCTGTAAGAAACTCTTTCTATGTGATTGGATAGAACTGTCCAGTCAATCTGGTTGCAAACAGTACATTAAAAAAAAGCTACGTACATCGGGAGGGTGAAAGAAAAGCATTGGAAAAGAGTGATGCTTAAAATATTCATAGATGAAAGTTTATTTTATCGGTATTCAGCAGTCAGCTGAAATGGTTTAAAATATTGATAAAAGGACTGTGATTAAAGTGGAGCTTTTCAGTGTTGTGATTAAAGGGCTGTTGAGTCTGGAAAGGTTATACTTGTGAAGAAGGAGAGTACCTTGATACAAAGAGATAGTAGCAAGCTTCTCTGTGGAAGGTACATATTAAACATGTTGGAGTGCTAAATAAACACCTGCTATAAACTCACAGATGGATCCACTGGAAACACACATGCAGACTCTCCCTTGTGCCAGTTCTTCTCTCACAAAAAATAAAAATAAACACCCATCAGCCCTAATAGCAGGCTTCATGTCATGTATAGTTTGAGCCTAGCAATGCAATCCTGTCTAGACATAGACCAGCAGAGCAATTGTTCCGCTGGTCTAGTGTGTCACAAAGTGACGGAGGAGGGCGGAACAAGGTATTTTGGGAGGGGATTGGTCGGCCGGTCCTATGCTGGGGGAGGGACCAATGGAGGCCTCCTTCGCCGTATCCTATCTCTCTTCCTGGGCCTGGCCACCATTACACGGGGATCTCAAAAGTGTGCCAGCAAAATAGCTGGTGCACATTCAATTAGACCCATAGGGACGGCCTGGACTACTCGCGGTAAAGGGACAAACATCCCTTTACCCCGAGAAAGCCTCCAGCTGTGCTGGGGCAGGCCCCATCCTGCTTAGGATGCGGCAGGTGCCTTATTTGTGCCGCCCCGTCCTGCTAGACAGACCTAAGACAAAAATTTCATGAAAAAAAAATGTATTTCTCTTTGTGGTAAAGGCATGGATGCAAAACAAGCATTTTTAGAAGATTTGACTTGGATCAATGAAAATTAACCTTTTCCATCATTAAATACTGATGGTTGCCATTATAATACAACAGCCGTTGCCATGAATGATCCAATATGTTGCATGTTACCAACAGATGGGGGGGGGGAGCCTGGAAAGATAAAGGTCTGTTGAAGTAGCTTTGTCAAGATAATTATAAATCTGTAGTAAAGAAAAAAAATGTTTGACAGCCTAGTTAGAATCCTACATGGGAAATCATTTCATTAAACAAAAGATATATGAAGACATGTTTTGGTCGCCTGCAGTTTCTGCATGCTTCCAGGGCTGGCTGAAATCGGCCTTTTCACTGCAGACAAGTAAATAGAAAAGGAATAGAGTTGCTGTTTGTGGTGCTGAGGCAGAAATAGAAACAGAGAAAGGAGATCAAAAATAGTATCATTGATGTATGGATGCCAATTAATCCAGCCATAGAAAATCAAACCAAAAGTAGCAGCTTAAATATAGTGAGGCAGTGATGACTTAATTATCAAATCTCTTCTGCTTCCCACCCCTGAAAAACCAGTGCAAGGTTGATGTCCAAGTAGTGCCTGTCCTGCAAAACATTTTTCTTTTTTGCTATAATTTCTGGCTATTCCAGCAATGGAACCATTAAAACTGAAAGAGTTTACTGAACTGAAGACGCATGTACCATACAGAGACTAAAGATAGGACAATCATGCCTCAGGCAACAGCTTTTTATATACTGTGTATTCCTTCCATTATGTGTGATTAGTCACAAATGGATTCTTTTGCATCTTCTTTGACATCATCCTTCTCTTCTATGCTTGGCTGGGATGGAGCGGTGTACAACAGTATTTGTATTTGTACAATAGTGTTGTATTTGCTTGCTTGTCACAGTATTCATCCCTCAGCGTTACGGGTTTTGTAGGCATTGAAATGCCACATGTAGTGCGATTGCCTGATTCATATAAATGGTCTTGCCACTTCAGAAGGGTTTATTTCATGAATCCTGGAATGTAGTTAGCTCTTGCAAATTACCATCTGATGGGCAATTTACTACTGTTTGTCCTTGCCTGTGTCACCTGCCCCTCTTGCCATGCTTTCCCCGCAAACGTTGCACGTTAAATTGAGGAGTGGGTGTAAGTAACTTGGGGGGTGATAATAGAGGTCATGCCATTTAGTGGGATTGCATTCTTCTTTTTCTATCCGCATCCAGCTTTTGATTTTCCCTTTCTCCCACTTCTTGTTTCTAGCAAGCTTGGTGGTCTGATGCACACCAGCAGATGCTGTTCCCTTGATCGTGCACACAAAGGAGCAGTCTGGAGCGCATTTCTTCACATGGGGCACACCATTCCCTCTGCTCCTCGGTTGTCAATAATTTGCTTCGCCTGCTGGTCGTGAAACATTTGCTGTTCCGCAAAATATCGAAAGATTGCTGGTGTCCTTGTGAGTGTCTTCTTAGCAAGGGAAGACATGGGTGTTCTACCATGAATTGGTATGGTCTCTTTCAACCATACCTTCATATAGCTCTTGTATATATTTTTTCCACTTACACAGTTGGAGGCTCTGTTTCTTCTGAACTGAATCCCGAAATCGCTCTGTGAAGAGGAACTGCAATTCACAGAAGTGAAGTGAAGTTCAAGGCAGCAATGTTGGGAAGGATGAAGTCCTTGTTCATTAGCACAGCTGGAGCACCAGAGAGACCCTCTCCAATTCACCTGGGATTTCCTTTTAACTAGTCACTTTCATTGCCTGAAAAAGAGTGACTTGATTCTTCTGAGACACCATCCAAATCTTCCTTTCCCTGTTGATAGGGATCCAGAAACTCCAGATTTCCACAAAACTAAACTAAAAATCCTCAAGCCACCCAAATTTATGTAACCAGGTTATGTATGTAACCTGGTTACCACCCACCTGTGAAAACAGGATCATGCATCTCCCTTTTCACATTTGGCCTCGATGCACAAGCAAGGGCCACCTGCCTGCCTGGCTAGGGGTGAGTGTAAAGACAAAGATATTGGACTAACTTGAGTTTTGAAGGTAGAGAAAGTACCCAATAAGTCATGTTAGTGTTTGATTTGACTTTCAACTTTTAACCTCTGTATCAACCTTTGGCCCCATTTCCCCTTCTCCTGCAAAATCAAATTGACGTTCTAGCTTGATTCATTTTGAGTTTCTACACAGCTCTCCTCTGCTCCAGTTCACTTTCTCCTTTCCCCATCTCCATTTCACCTACTCCACCTTCAACATACAGCAGTCAAAGGCCCCCGAGCCCATAGAAGGCAACAGAGGCCATTTTACACATCCTTGAAAGGGTATTCAGTGCTGGTATAATGTGGCGATATTATCCCAACAGTGCTATTGCTCTTTGCTGCAGTACCGTCACGTTAAGTTATATAATTAACACGTCAGTGCCATGTTACAGAGTAGGTTCCTCATGAGTACGAGCTCTTTCCTCGGCCCCCAGAACATAATGACCAGTTTGTATTTAAAATTGCCCTCATTTCACTCAACTGCTGCCAAAAGAAAGGAGGGCAGGGGGTGGGGTGGAGACGAAGAAAGAGAGAAATGTTCAAAGTCCACATTATTCTTTAAAAGGATTCTAGCCAACATTGTGCTCGTGCATCTCATTAATATTGCTTTTAATTTGAATAGTGCGTTGGCTTTCCATGTGGATTCAAAGCAGTTTCTTGTTCTTTGCCATTTTGTTTGCCACACCAGGACTGTTTCTTTAGGTCAAGGCAACAAAGCTTCTCTAATCGTACAAACTACTGTGATGCCCTGTTGTTCACAGAACCGTATGGCGTATGAGGGGGAAAAAATCCACAATTCTTGTATTTGATTTTACCCTATTCTTTCCGGAATCGAGAAGAAAACAATTTTCTTTTTCGTGTTTTGCGAGCTATGCCGTATCTAGGTTCCTTGTGTGTGTGTGTGTGTGTGTGTGTGTGTGTGTGTGTGTGTGTGTGTGTGTGTGTGAAGTGATGTTCTGCAGTCATTCCCTTTGCTGCTCCGATAATCACTTTGCTGTTTGGGTGTTATTAATCAATTGAATGACTTTAGAAAGACAGTAACGCTCACAGGAAGTCAGTGATGCAAACTCTTATCAGGTTGAGTGAAGGCTTAAAAAAGGACAACAAACACTGATGGACGAGGTGCAGATGTGCATCTATCACAGATTTTCAAAGTTGTACAATTTCAATACTGTGTCACCTGTTTGATGAATGCCACTCTTTCCCCCAAGTGGGCATCTCTGCCTCATTCCTGTGGGACACAAAGCAAGGCGAGAACTTTGAACCCACTGATTGAGGGAGAGGCGTATATGCAGCCGTTAGGGCTGTTCCTGCTGCCCAGGGTCTTGGTATCATGTGAAAAGAAGGCTGCCCCACCCAGACATCCAGGGCCAGCCTTGCCATGAGCTGAAAAGGTCACCTGGAGCGGCACCCTTGGAAGGGCACTATATGGCACATTTGCTCAACCTCCTTGCTGAAGAGTCAATGCTGGCACCAGGTTACTGGGACCCTGGGGGAAAGCCCCCCACAACAGATGTGTCACCAGGGGGTGGGGGGCGGTCTGCCCCCAGGCAACATGCAGGGGTTGACAAAGCGGGAGGCAGCAAGAACCATTCCGTTTTGGCGGTGGGAGCAGTAGTGATGGATTTGGGGGGCCCTCCCACCCTGTGTCTCCCATGGGATGTGCAGCAGCAGCAGTGGTGACATCACTTCTGATAGTAACGTCGTGGGGGACGCATAGCGATGACACTGCCCCACAGTGACCAAGCCTTGTTGTTACATTCAGTGTTACCATTGGCAACGGTACTGAAGGTTCAGGAATCAGTGTGGTCAGGTTACCCTCTAACAAGTGTTGTTCCTCAGCTAGTGCCCTACCTGGCTGACCCCTGTGAGTGGTAAAACTAGATTTGAAAGGAAGCAAAAGCAGTTTGTTCCGGATAAAGTTGCATCCTCCCAGTTTTTAATATCATGTTCTGCGGGACTAATGCAGCGACTTTGACCTACTATAAGGAATACGGAATCCAGTTATTCTAGGGGGAAGTTCTTAAACAGGCAGCGGATGGCAGAAAAGAAAAATGCACATCAACAAAATCTTCCATGACTTTGAGAAAATGAGAATTTATATTATAGGGGCACAACACTAAGCCTCTTTCTTTGTGAATCCATGCAGAGTACACCAGTAGGATGATTTATATTAAAAACCATATTTGCTGAGCGGATTTTGCTGCTGGTAATGTGAAAGAGGGTAGGATGGGAAAGACAGCAAAGATTTTAAATGAAAAAAGTGTTACTCTGTATAGCATGCTTCTCTAACAACATAGCTTGGGTTTTAAAAGAAGAAACGTACTCTCTCTCTCTCTCTCTCTCTCTCTCTCTCTCTCTCTCTCTCTCTCTCTCTCTCTCTCTGTATTTATAATAAATGACTATTTTATTAGAACAACCATTGAGTTTCCCTGTCCCATTTTCCTATTGATGCATGTACATTCTTACATACTATGATGAGATTCCAACCCAAATGTGTGATGAAAAATGACCAAGCATCTGATAATATTTGCATTTTATTTTTACTAATGACCTCATTTTTCAGTGCCATAGATAAGCTTCAGGACAGCCCCATCCCTGTGATTCATCAACACTAGCCTGCTTTATCACACAGTTGTAGGGGGGGGAGGAGTAAAACTTTTGTCACACTTCATAGCTTAGTGATTTCAAGAGATCAGCATTCATCATTCTGTATCTTGTTGGGTAAGAGACTACTCAGAGAAAACCTTGGAACTGAATTGATCGTCCAACTTTATGAAAGTATTGGTGCCGTGGTGAAGTGTTATTGGTCATGCTTGTCTTGCTGTCTGCTTTCAACTGTAGGTCTTATTGTCAGTGTACACATACAGAGACCATGAGCACAAACAATGTAGCAAAAGGACTGACAATCGCTTTTGAGAGCAAGGAAAACTCTGTCGTGGGCCTTTGAGAAACATTCCTCTAAAACTATGATTGCATGTGTTTTTCCAACCTTCATTTTCAACTAGTTTTGAAACACAGAAAACATTCACAAAAGTCCGGTTGGGCACTTGAACGGTTGGGCACTTCCAGATGGGGTGTTCAGTCTGGGATCATTCCGTTTGGTTCACTCACTTTATAAAGGAGGTTTGCACGTGGTCATTGTCCACCGTTATTTTTCGCCCACTTAAATTGACACACAAAATCGGACTTCCATGAGAACAATGGTGCAATGCCCACTCAGACCATTGTCGGCCTTACATAACATCTTTTTAAATAGGTACATGGCCAGGTACAACACAGCATAACCGACAAGAAAGTGGTAAAAGGGAGAGGGTCAGAACCCAGTCCTATCCAACTTTCCAGTGCAGATGCAGCCACACCAACAGGGTGTGCACTGCATGTTGCAGTGGGTAGGGGCAGCCATGGAGGCCTCCTCAAGGTAAGCGAATGTTTGTTCCCTTACTTCAGGACTGCATAAGCACTGGAAAGCTGGATAGGACTGGGCCCCTAATCTATTATGTTCCCAAAGCATGGTCTACTGTGCAGGGTCGACTTATCCATGGGCCCGGTAGGCCTAGGGTCCATGATACCCCCCCCCACTGAAGTATTTAAAGTTATATCAAAAATATTTTGTACTAGTGGTATTATTGTTGTTGGAGGGGCCCCAAAAGGCAAAAAATGCCTAGGGCAAACGAAAGTCATAATGTGGCCCTGCTGCTGTGGTATGGAAGGAATGCTGGAATTCCACCTCTAACTGCAAGTAGAAAAGCAATGACTGGCTGATGTTACTAGGAGCATGACTATAAGTACCCATAGCAGTTTCCTACAACATACGATGCTTAATTGCAGAATAATACAGGGGGGGGGGAAATGGGCACCACTAACTTTATTGAATGTTATTGAACAACTTTATTGAGGGAACATAGAATGCATGCACACAGTGGTGTTCATAGAGGGGGAGGGCGGTAATGTATGTTGTGCACAGGTCTACTCAGCATTACATGGTGGCCCGGCCAATCACCATCAGAGCCATTCCGAGCAGCGAAGGAAACGTGACTCCCTGTGTGTTGCCTTTGCTGCTCAGAATGGTTCCAATGGCGAGTGCATGGGGCCACCTTGTTACGCTGAGTAGACCTGTGCGCAACTTACACAACCGCCCCCCCTTTAGGAACGCCACTGCATGCACCAGCTAAAACAAGTGTGAGAAGTGTAGTTTAAACCTCTCCGAGATGCTCAGAAAAACTGTCATGGATAACCAGCTTTCCCTGGACATGCAAAACCTGGCCTTGATGAGTTGTAACCATTTTTCCTTATGGGGGGAAGCAGTTGCAAAGTATGTTCCCTACATGAGTTGCCCATAACTTTGCTGGTTGTGGCATACCATCACACAAGTCTAGACAGAAGTGCCATTCTCGAGTCCCTCCTTAGTTCATTCCTGCTTTCCCCCCATCTTTGCCAAGATGGATCTCCCAGAACCTGTCCTATCCTCACACATTATCCATATCCACAATGGTCCTTCTTGCAAAGAGAGAAACAGTTAGCAATAGCCAAGTTGAACAAAGTAAAACCAAAGTACACAATTCTGCACCAGCCAAAACCCAATATGTGTTAATGTGTGCATTGGTGGGCTGGGCTGGGCTGTACTGCCGGCCTGAGTTGATTGGCCTAGGCCAGACTACCATCTAGGCCATACCCCCATTTTTTGCTTCGAGTATTGTGAGGTCTTGGATCTAATCCTAGGTCTAGCCAGACTTTAGGAGATCTAAGTGCTGAAGCTTTTCAGGGTTCCAGAAATTCTCCTCACATTCAGCAGTCTCCTCTGCAAACAAATGTTGAAAGAGGGGATCTGGGCAGGCTGCCTTGTCACCAGCAGAGGGCGTAGTTACTGCACTCCTCACTGAGGAGCCCCTTATGCCTGTACACAGGGTTTGTGACCTAGTGAAATGTTTATATATATGTATGCACACAAGACCACTGACAGAAAAGTAGGACAATCTATGGAAATGAAAGGGAAAAAAAGAGAATCATGTGGAAAGGGAAAAAAAGAGAATCAATTCTATGTGGACTTACCTGGAAGTAAACCCTAGTGAAATGAATGGGCCTTTCGTACAAGTAAATATGCATAGAATCATGCTATATGAATAGGATTGTAAGTTCAGCTTCTGGGAAGGAAGTCTCTTTAAAATTAATTGGATTTCTTTCCAAGTAAACGTGTTTGTGGGCCGACATTTCAGCTGGTGTTTTGCTGTTAATTCTCTGACCCCCCCATCACCCCTCTTTCCATGAAGACACATGCCAAGTGTTCTAATTTGAGATGGTTTTGTTTATAAATTGGTGATCTGTTTTCTTCGATTCTCTAAACCATTATGTCAGTACTGATGGATTCCAGAACTCCCTTATCACTCTCAGTGATATTCTGAAAGATAGCAAGAGGGATGGAGAATAAGAATAAGGAATGTTTCTGAAAAGCATTGGGCACAGAAGAATTCTAAGAAAAACACCCACCGCATACTTATTGGTTTGCAAAGAATCAGAAACCCCTTGAATTAGCTCTGTTTAAAGGAAACCCAGGCCAAGTAATCACGGCCAAATAATTTTAAATACATATTCAGGGAGATGGAGCATTGAGCTTTGAGAATGGCCTTTTGTATACTTGGTGAAATAATAATGTTTCCAAAAACCTCCCTTTTCAGAGCATGTAGGTTTTAAATCTTCCTATTAATCTCAATCAATTTGGATTTATAACAAAGAGATAAACTGTAATTATAAAGTGGGTTGGTGTTATTGAATCAATTCACAGACCAATGCCTAAGGTTCTGGCTGCATTATCTAAATGGAGTGTCTAACACTTGAATTTTCAGGCGCCGTGAAAAGGTGTCTCAGAAGGACAACAAAGGAATAGGAAAGTAGAGTGTTTGCTGCAACTGAAATGAATGCAAATGGCATCTCCCATTCATTTGATTTGCAGCAATCTGTCACCTTTTTCATTTCACTCTCACACAAAAACCAGGGGATAATATGGGAAATAGTAATGGTAAAATGGACACAATCTGACCATTAAAAGGTTTGCCATTCCAGCATGGTGCCTGCAGATGTTACAAAATTGAAACTGGAAAGGTGTTAGAATGGCTGCCGGTTTCTATTCATTTGAATGGCAGCAACCGAGAATTCGGCCTTGCGGTTTCATGCAGAGGGTCAATCCATTATCTCTCTCTTTCTCTCCTCGTTTCTCCTTGGGACCAAATAGCACTTTTGTGCAGATTATAACCTTGTGGTATGCTGAAGTGTAACCAAGGCAAAAAGGTCTGAATGCTGAATTTATAGCAGAACCCAACTATTCTACAATTCCTTGAGCAAGCATAAAAATCGAGCTGCAAATATTAAACAGATTTTCAGAGTTCAGGACATGAAGATGTACTGGCATCCCCAAACACAGACAAGATAATCCTCAAAGCTACACAATTAAGATCCAAAACAGATATCCACTGTGCAGGACATAGCCTCCTGGGCAGAATGTCTCACAATCGACAACTCCATTATTTATTTATTTATTTATTTATTTATTTATTTATTTATTTATAATATATAGCCCCTCCTTTTCCCCACTAATGGGGCCAACCAAAGCGGCTCACTTAAAACATACATAATATTTGTATGTATACAAATAATAAATAGAGCAATAATAGTGCACAAAAATTAAAAACCGCATTAGCACAAATGATAGTTTGCATTGGTACAACTTGTGCTAATGTTGCGAAGCAAGCAAGCAATGGTACTAGATGCGGTGCTAGCCACATGCAGATCCGGTAAGTGAAGAAATCTCTGACTGAGAACACTGGTGAGATGAAGTGCTCTTGACCATGGCAGTTCTTATAAAAAAACAGTGCTTGTTGGCAGGGGGGTCGGCTGATGTGGGGCCGGGGGGCGGTGGGCCCCAGGGCGCAAGGGCGGGAGGTGGTGCGGGGGGGGCGGGAGACATCCTAGGTTTCGGTTTTGTTTTTGATGTTTTCCGGGGTTTTTTTCGCTTTTTAAAAAGGTTTTTTAGGTGTAACGGGGATTCTAGGTCTATGTGTTTGCTTTGCTGCACTTATCTTTTGTATCTAGGGCCTCCCGACGATCTCTCCAGCGACGATCTCGCTCCTCTGCTGCCGCTCTGCTAGCGCGAACTCTGTAAGCCTAAGCGTTACAGAGTTCACGCATGCGCAAAGCAAACAGCCATCACGCATGCGTGAACTCTGTGATGGCTGTTTGCTTTGCGCAGAGCGGCAGCAGAGGAGCGAGATCGTCGCTGGAGAGATCGTCGGGAGGCCCTAGATACAAAAGATAAGTGCAGCAAAGCAAACACATAGACCTAGAAGCCCCGTTACCCCTAAAAAACCCGCTGGAGGCCCCGTTACCCTAAAAAACCTTTTTAAAAAGCCGAAAAAAAACGGGGGAAAAAACGGGAAAAAAAAACAAACAAAAAAAGAAAGTAATTAGCATAATTATGTTAATTAGTAATTATGCTAATTACTTTGGGGGCGTCGAGGGGTGGGCCCCACCCTGTTCTGGGGCTAGGATCGCCACTGCTTGTTGGATGATCCATTTTGGCCTACATCGTGTTTGAATGGCTCCCGCAAGTCTACCATGTTCCTGTACTTGTTTTCCTCTTTGGTCAGAGACCAGCATTGGTGCAAAGGCTAATGTGATACCTTGCAGCCCTGGAGTTCCCAGTTTCTGGATGTAATGTATGCAGTGCTCAAGTCTGGTACACAAATTTATTTATTTTTTCATATTTTTATACCACCCTTCCTCCAAGGAGCTCAGGGTGGTGTACATGGTTCCTTCCCTCCTTTTGTCCTCACAACAACCCTGTGAGGTAGGTTAGGCTGAGAGATAGTGACTGGCCCAAGGTCACCCAGGAAGTTCCATGGCTGAGCGAGGATTTGAACCTGGATCTTCCAGGTCTAAGTCCATCACCAGAACCACTACACCATCCTAAAATGGGATCATGCTACATAGAAACTGCCCCCATGTGATTGTCAGTCCCTAGTGTCACCATGCCAAAAGGAGAACTTTAGGTACAGCTATATGGTAAATGTTTGACCCAATAGTCATCCAGATTTACTCATTTACAGCGCAATCCTATCCAACTTACACCACCGGCGTAACTCAGCTGTATCCTATCCAACTTATACCACTGGTGTAACCCAGCTGTGCAGGGAGGAGGCTCCAGAACGGAAAGGGGATTCAAATCCTCTCCAAATGGGGATTCAAAGGGGATTTGAATCCCCTTTCTGTTCTGGGGCCTCTTGTTTTCGCTGCACCGCTGGGTTACACCGGTGGTGTAAGTGGATAGGATACAGCTGAGTTACACCGGTCGTGTAAGTTGGATAGGATTGCGCTGTTAGTTCTTGTTTTCAGTACTCAGAGCAAAATAATCCAGACCTACAAAACACTTATTCACAAGGGTACAGCTTTGATCCTATTTTGCAGACTAGAGCTCAGACTCTGAGTAGTAATTTTAAAATATATATATTTTAGACCCACCACCTTCTCCTCAGACTTATGCCAGCAAAATAGCTGGCATGGGTTCAAGGAGACCCATTGGTGATCAGGCGACCTACCAGGAGGTAAGTAAAAAATATCTTTACTTACCTCTCGCTGGCTGTCTGATCGTCCCACCACCACAGCATGCAGCACATGCTCTGTTGGCACAGCTACATGCTATGCATGCACTGGTGAGGGATAGGATTGGGTTGGAAGATTCCTTTATAAACAAATGCAAAGTAAAAAGAGGAGGAAATATAGGGACACTTTTACTTACTTCACAGCAAAATGTGTTTCCTTCTAGCCTGTGAAGGAATAAAAATTGTGACTGATAATGAATTAGCTGAGTTCACAGTATGTAATTCTTCTGATTAGTAATTTTAAAGTCCTCCTAACATGTTTTTTATTTGTCCTTACCAAGGACAAAGACTTACTGCATCAGCCTTTTAAAACAAAGAAAAAAATTTATGGTGCATATCCACAGTAAAGGGAGGAGGGGAAAACTACATCTGAATTTATTTTCTTTAAAGATGTCAGCATGCAGCATCGTGCTTATTTAAAAAACAAGGGTTTCTTTATTCATCAAGGTTACTGCAATTATGCTTATAATCAAAGGGGAAGACATGCAACAGAGCAGTGTTGAATTATCATCACTCCAGACTTGATAAGGAACATAAATATCTTCTTACTGCTATATCACTTTACATATTTTAAGACCGGGTAGCTAACAGGTTACAGCAGGCATATCAATGAAAGTATCAATGTAAACGTACTATGTTCACGCTCAATGCAGGGTGTCTTTCAGCTTGTTTTGCGCATTAAAGAGAGGGCACTGCATGGGCCTACTGAAGGCGACTGTGACCTTGCCCTTCCCTACCATGGTGAATCAATATCGATGTTGTCTACATGAGCTGCACACTGTGATCAGGACACTCACCTCAAGGCAGACCCTTCAGATTGATGCACTCAGTCGCTGGGTCAAGGATAAACATAGAAAGCTTCCGTTTACCAAGTCAGAGCATTACTTTGTCTGTCTCAGTATTGGCCATCCTAACTGGCAATATTCTCCAGGACATAAATCTTTCCCTATGTATTGAAATGCTAGGATTGGACCTTCTGCATGCAAATCATTTACCACTGAACAACAGACCAATCCCCTCTGCTTTCCCCAGTCCTCTTGTTCACTTCTTGCTACAAAAACTGGCAAATGCTCAGAGGCGTTGCTCCGGTAGGGGCGGTACCGTAAGTTGCACCCGGTCCTAGTCCCGTTCACCAAGCTGGCAGGAAGCGGCCCCGCCCCCTCGCCATCGGAGCCATTCCGTGCAGAGAAAGCAGCAGGCAAGAGAGTCCCTGCCCATTGCTTTCTCCGCACGGGAATGGCTCCGACGGCGAGGAGGCGGGGCCGCCTCCTGCCAGCTTGGTAAACGGGACTAGGACTGGGCGCAACTTACGGTACTGCCCCTACCGGAGCAACACCTCTGCAAATACTAACCTGCAGCCCCCTCACATTGGTAGGTACGAGAACAGGCCCCTAATAGTTATGAGTTTTTGTCACTATTTTAAGTCTCTGATTTGAAACCAGGGCTAGATGGAAAAACCTCAAGTCTCTCTAATAGGCACAATAGGCTAAGCACAACATACCTGGAAACATGCATCTGTTCTAGTCATGCTTTCAAAAGTCCTTTCTTGTGCTGGAATGTAGGTGTGGATATACACACTAGAATGCACATTCACATGTGTATCCCATTGAGAGAAATGCTGTGTGAACAGATGACACTTGGGGCGACCAGATCATGTACTGCTTGAGGATGCACATCCATCAAAGTGCCTAGCTGATCATTCCTACCTCTGAACTCCAGTACGGGTGACAGGAGTAGTGAGCAATGTGCCATCTGAGGGCATACAGCAGGTGCTATGGTATGCACAAGGTTTTATCCCAGGGCCCCTAGCAACCTAGTTCCAGAACCTGTACTATTGTCATTGAACTCACTTACCAAAGGCTTTGTACTGCTGCCTGCCCTTTGGGGGCCTGGGAGGAAATTTTTCTTTGGTTTTGTTGTTGTTTGTTTTGCCAAATCCAGGGTGTCTCCTTGAGGTGTGATGTTTGTTTAGCCAAGTCACCCACTTATGGCAGGTGTATTGAGAGACTGAGAGTAGGATTAGGGCTGCGATGTGCATGCTAAAGTAAACAAGAGTCAGAGGGGAACCATAATCAATCTCAAGAGGCTGTATGGCTCAGGGATGAAGGCTGGTAACCCCTTGGACTTAAGTTGCTATGTCCATCTTAAAGGATTGAGATAAGTAGAGCAGTTTGGCTGCTATGACCTATAGGGGTTGGTTCTAGGGGTTGATGGGGAAAACCAGTAAGAAGCTGGTTGGAGCTAGGGTGCTAATGCCCGGGGGGAAAGCAACAGTTGTGTCTGTCTCCTCCAGGGTTGGTGCCTGCAGTAATGCCACTAGCTCTCCCAGCGCCCAGGCCAAGGGATGGGGCCTAAGTGCAGCGGCGGAAGAACGGTGGAGCGCGTGGAGCAGAAGCTCCAGGCGCTCGGGCGGGAGGGCGCGATCGGGGGAACTTACGGAAGCGCTGGATCGGCCGTCCCGCCCTCCCTCGAGCCCGTACAGCTCCGAAATGGCATTGATTCCGGCGGGGGGCACGTCGACGTGACGCGACGCAGGCCCCGCCCCCCCCGCGCCAGGTGCCGTGCGGGCTTCCGGCATCTCTGCCTAAGTGATGTGATGTCATCGTGCCCAGCGCAACTCCAAGCACCGTTTTGGAGCCGAACGAGCTCCAGGGAGGGTGGGAGGGCCAAGACATCACGCGGGTAAGTAACCCCCCATGATGACTGCGCCCCCGCGCCTGGAGCAGCTGCTCCGCGCGCTCCATCCTTCTTCCACCTCTGGGTGCCTGCACTAAAGGGGAGGAGCAGTAGCGTCACTGCAGGGGGTGCGGAGCTCCACGTTCTGCCGGGCTCTGAGCCTCCGTTACACGACGGGAGAAGTGCTTTCATCGGCCGGAATGGCTCCAAAGGCGAGGGGGCGGGGCCGCTTTCTCCCGTCGTGTAACCGAGGCTCAGAGCCCAGCGGAACTTGGAGTTCCGCACCCCCTGCAGTGACGCTACTGCTCCTCCTCTTTAGTGCAGGCACCCAGAGGCAGAAGAAGGATGGATCGCGCAGAGCAGCTGCTCCAGGCGCGGGCGCAGGGGGCGCAGTCAGCATGTACTTGGAGCTCCGCCCCCCTACAGTGATGTTACTGGGGAGGAGTTTACTACTCTCTCTCTCTCTCTCTCTCTCTCTCTCTCTCACACACACACACACACACACACACACACACACACACACACACACACACACACACACACACCCCTCCTGGTGCAGGACTTAACTTTGTCTGCCAGCGGTGACTTCAGCCCGAGATGGAGTCAACAGCACCGGGCCTCTTAGACAGCGCCGTTTACTCAACGTACGGCACATTTACAACACCCAGCACCAGCAGTTGCTCCGCCAGGATAACTTTAGATAGGATTGTGCTGTAAAAGTTGTCCACAGCCCTTATATATATTTATATATAAAAACTTATATATATTTATATATATAAACAAATATATATAAACTTATATATATTTATATATATAAACAAGTTTATATATATAAACTTGTTGATCAGGTGAAACCAGTTCTACAGCATATCATTCAAGAATAATTTCGTCATTAAAGGATTAATGGCTATGTGCTATAGAACTGGTTGGCCCTAAATTAGATGCTTTGCCACATTTTGATTTCCTTGGAATTAACCTCTCTGTGCATTTTCACACAGTAAACAGCCCCTTGGTGATTTTATTCACCTACCTAGGCCCGTAAGGAAGGTATAAAGGGCATTGCCAGCATTAGAAGAAAAGGTTAACTCCATGAAGAATCCACCAAGGTTAGTTGCAGGTCGTCTGCATACATTCACAAGTTCAGCGGCTGCAATCCCACAGAGATTCCTTCAATGTGTTTGTTCTGCCCTATTAACTGAGGACAGAATTATCTGGCAGCAAAGAACAGAACTGGAGAACAGAAGGCATCCCTGCTAAGTATCACTATGCAAATGACTGTTAACCATTGGTGGCCTTGTGCTACCTTTGATGAAGACAAAAATGGTGATTAGCTACCCAAGATTGCTCTTGAAAAGCTAGTTCGAGTTTCCTTTTTTATGAACATGGTGCTCACTGCCGTACTTCATGTCTTTCTACAGTAGTTTGTTTTCTTGGGGTTTTAAAAGATTCAGCAGAAAATTGGCCAAAAGGTCATCTGTTATCCAAAAAAGAAGAAGAAGAAATGACAATAACTGATTGTGTTTTGGGGGAGATTTGCTTTAACCTTTCCAGCATGTATCCTTTGCCCTGCTTTCTACAGTTGTTTGTTTTACTTTATTCTATTTTAGCAAAAAAGGGAACCACCACCACCCAAAAAAAGAAAAAAAGAGAAACATTCACAAACTATCAATTGATATGGATATATCACACAGTGTAATTGCTCTTTAATAACCTGCTAAAGTAATTGATCATTCCTTAATGATGTTTTGGGAAATCATGGGCACAAGATGAAAAGCCATAGGACATAAATGCAATCATACATCCCATATCTGGAGAACAAATTCCAACGGAAATGCATTTAGCCTGAACAAAGGGCATATCTTTGTCATTTTGAGGTTAATGGCAAAATAACACATCAGGCTTCAGTGCTGTTTGGAAAACAAAGTTTCCTATCTCCTTAATTTGTGAATATCCAGGATAAGATATTCAGGGGACGATTTAAAACACACACACACCAAAAAAAATAAATAAAAGCAAATGCAGAAAATGTTAGTTGCCCTGGCTTGAAGTATGCTAGATACTGTACAGCAGGGGTTCTCAACCTGTGGTACAGGTACCCCTAGCGGTACGCGGACCATCAGGTGGGGGTACTCAAGAGGCTTCCCATTATCAGCTAAGATCCATTGACAGCAGTGTTGCTGTGGGTGTGGCTGGCAACCAGCCTTATCGTACCAAAAAATGGGACATTTCAGCAAATTTAGAAAACTCTCTGGACATTTCCAAACAAACCAGTACTGTCCCAGGAAAACCAAGATGTATGGTCACTTTACCCGGAAATAGGAAATAAAGCATGCACAGGCAGGGTGGTTATTCTGCTAAAACAAATAAGTTCTGAACTAAAAACCAAAAAAACAACAACACAAAAATACAGGATCATCCAGGGTTGCAAACATAGAGTTACAAACATATTTGTTTCTTTTTGAAAGCCTAGATTCAATCTTTTGTGAGGAAGGAAAGTTGTGAATGGACTGAATTCGGCCCCTGCTCCCCTTCTCAAACTGCTTATCGGTGGAATTTTGACTTAAAGCTGTGAATTCAGAGCCCCATCTGCTGGATCAGACTGTTTGGGACACAAGCATGGAAGTTTCTGCTTATATGTGACCCCCCGAGTGGCATGGGGTGCAATGATGTTTACAGAGCCTTTGTCCCATTTTTATTTACCTAGTTATCAGTACACGGTGCTTCACACAGAATGTGAGGACTGGTTCTGGCTATGAGGAAACAATGGCCGAGATAGACACAAGGGAAACAAGGGAGTTCTGGAGAGGAAGTTGTATTGTGTCAGTTCCAAGTATTTAAGCTTAGTTACAGCAGGGGGGAAAAAGATGGTGGTGAGCCAAAGACTTCGGGGAGAAAAGATGGGTTCTAAGTCTTTAACACCTCACTGGTAACACACCTTAACACATACAATAAAAAGGTTGCACGTGTCACATTTCAGATATTAATTGTTTAGCCCAGTGGTTCTCAAACGTTTTAGCACCGGGACCCACTTTTTAAAATCACACTCTAGTGGGACCCACCTAGCTTTACGAGACTTTAAAAAAAAGGTGATCCATAAATACAGACGTTTATTTACAAGTAAAGAGCTCACCTGCTTGCAGGGTAATTAGCAGCTATATTGCAAACTGCAGGAGCTCAGCTCTTTGAAGGGCAATGAGTTTAGCTGATTTTTGAATAGCCTAAGGGCTTCTGGCAATTACTTATCTGATCTCTCAATCACCTGTGACCCACCAAAAATAAGGTTGTGACCCACCAAGTGGGTCCCAACCCACAGTTTGAGAAACACTGGTTTAGCCCGTAGTGTTGACTTCAGTTTGGCTGCAATCGCAAACACACTTACGAGGGAGTCAATGGCATTGATCGCGGTGGGACTTGCCTCCCACTGTAAATATGCATAGGATTGTGCTGCAGACCTGTTCGCGAAATGGTGAAATAGCTTTCTAGCCATCTCCACTGTACTATTCTGTCATTTTTTTATCTCATAATAAATTTACTGCTTCTTATCTGTTCTAATAGGATTACCTGAATCATTTACATTTCAGGAAATAACTTCCGTATCAGTCATTCTGACTTGTGGGTAACACGGTATGTGAAGAATCAAGATGAATACAAAAAAAATGTTTTATTTAGAAGTTCATTTTTTAACATTCTGACATTTATTTGCTTGAAATCTCAATGTAAGTTTTTAAAAAAAAAGATGGGTTGAAAGTGGGAAGCCTCCATTGCCATTGAGATTTAAAAGGCATTTTCTTTTTTAAAAAATGTGTAGTTCTAGATCTGCTTAGCAAGTAATCAAGTTATTTAAATTTACCTTCACATCAGCAACACATTGTATTTAAATAGAAATCAATTTTGCAGTAATGAGAGGCGACACAGTAGGTGCACTGCATCTGCAATTGTCATCCCCTTTTTTGTAAAACAACAAACCCTCGCCACACAACAAAACATGGAGTAGCTTTATTCGGGTCTTCATTTTGCCCTTCTGAGGGCAAGGCTTCGAGCAGCCTTGTGCGCATGTGCCACTCGAAGCCTTGCCTGTCCTACTTAGAAGCGGCTGTGCCACCAAAGAAGACGCGGCTCGGCCTGCCGACATGGCACGTTGCCCTCTCCCGGTGCTTGGGCCATGGGGTGAGTACTGGGGGGGTGATGCGGAAGTGGGTTTGGATGATGCGGCTGGGGGGTGACGCGGTTGGGGTGTGGGGGGGTGACATGGCTGTGTGTGTGTGTGTGACGCGCCAAGCAGGCTGACCCCTCACACGGGGTGATGCGCCAGCTCGTGACACCGCTGGATACACTAATCAGTAAAACCTTAAAAAAATTAAAACAAGCAATACTAGATAATAAAGGTAGAACAACTCAAAGCAATAAATCAAAATAATCCCAAACCAGTGGAGATTAAACTCAACTGAGAATATGGGGTTCATCAACTCACATGAGGTTATTTCTTCCTTCACAAATGTTATACAGTCAGACCTTTTTATCCGCTGGGGTTCTGTTCCTGGAACCACAGTGGATAAGAAAATCAGTGTTATATGGAATCCGGGGGGTCCTGTTCAGGAACAGTGCCACATTACTTTTTTTACAGCATCTTAACCGCTTCCCTCCTCCCACATTTGTTTAAACTGACCGAAGAAACAAAAACCACTCCTGGAAGCAACCTGTAAATGGCGCCAGAGACTCCGGCTGCACTTTTCTGCAGTTTGGACACGCGCAGGAGGCTGGAAGTGGCTGGCAGGCCCTTGACAACACTGAAAAAAGAGGTAATGTAGTGCGGTTGGATTCCCTCTTCCACAGTTTTGCCATCCATGTTGAGTCAAATCTGTGGATAAAAAAACCCGTGGATAAAAAGGTCCGACTGTATTCATTTTGAAGTAAGATACTGTATAAAGAAATGTGACTTCTAGGAATGTCTTTGTTCCTTGTGAATGTTGTTCAGTGCTCTCCTAGTTCACTTTTCAGTCATAAAAAATGATTAACAAAATCTATTTTAGGTATTTTTGCAGTTCTGTCTAATGATTCTGGACTGCAGCCTAAAATCATGTATTTTGGACCGAGGAAATATATTTCCAAGATATTTGCTGCTGCTTAATTGAACCTTACTTACTGAATTAACATATTGCCAGATATTTAGTGTTAAGAGTTAGCTCAGAGTCCAAAGAAAGTGAGATTAGATGAGAAGACATTGGCACTATATGTCTGCCAAGATGCTTAAAAAATAAGTGAGGTGAAGGGGAAAGCTGGTAGAGGAAATGAGATGCTTGAGTAGTTAATAGCACTGAGCTATTGGCAATGTTATACAAGTGCAAATTGGAAATATACAAAACTGTTAATGCTAAAATACACATATCATACAAAGAGGCTCAAGTTTTGAATGAACAATCCAAGATGCTCATGTAATTACCTTGCAAAAATGTGCATTTGTAATGAGTATTAAGAAACGTAAATTACTTAGTCTAATGATAATAGATGCATTATAGGATAATTACAGTTGTATATTAAAATCCCAGAAGTTTTCACAGTAGGTTGGATCTAGTGGGTTCGATCCTGGGTTAGAATAGGAGACGTCCTTATGCCAGTGAAAGGAACTTCTAGCTGAGGCAGGAGTCTTCCCCTGGACGAAGGACTCTTTCTGGGGATCGAATCCATACTAAACACCTCGAAGAATTCACCTCTACTGGATGAACCATTTCACAATTCGTCAGCCTATCAGCATTTTCTGTAAGCACTGGAGGTGCCTAGAGGGGGTGACGTTCCAGGGGGTGATGCGCCGGGAGTCCCGGCGTGTCCCCCTCCGATACTCTCCCTATCCCGGTGCGTCAATGCAGGAGCCGGCAGGCTGAGCTGCGTCTTCCTCGGTGGCTCGGCAGCTTCTAAATAGGCCAGGCAAGGCTTCAAGCGGCATATGCACAATGCTGCTCAAAGCCTTAGAAGGGCTGAAGACCCAATCGGGTCTTCGTTCGGCCCTTCTGAGGCCAAGGCTTCAAGCAGCATTGTGCGCATGCGCCGCTCAAAGCCTTGCCCAGCCTACTTAGAAGCGGCTGAGCCACCGAGGAAGTTGCAGCTTGGCCTGCCGGCTCCCAGGGGTGACGCGCCGGGATGGGGCATGTACCGGGAGGGTGACGCAGTAGCAGTGGGGGGGGGTGATGCAGTAGTGGGGTGTGGGGGTGACGTGCCAAGCTGGCTGACCCCTCGCCCAGGGTGACGCGCCGGCTCGTGACTCGGCTGGCTGCAACACTTTCCTGGAAGGAAGCCCCGCTGAACACTATGGGACTTACTTCTAAGCAGACATGCATAGGATTGCACTGTAAAACTACTTTGCCCTGTTTTCGCTGGAGAGGCTGGTGCTGTAATCGCATTGTATTGCCAAAAAAAAAAAAAAAAGTTCACAGATCAGGCCTGAAGAAACAACAGAAAATACAGGACTGCAATGATTTGACAATGACATTGTGTGGATGCTTTTTGAAAAGTCTGTAAGTACGAATGTCAATTCCAGATGAAAGGACTGGTGTGAAAACAACCCAAGGTGAGGGGAAAGAATGAACAGGGTGTGGGATGGAATCTTTGATTAATTGCAATGAAATTAAACAAGGATTATACAAAATGGGGAGAAGTTGATTGCCGCTCCAGCCCCTTTCCTCGGTATGTAAGCAGAGAACGAAACAGGGAGATACTTGAATATTTTAGCAAGTGCTGAGGCAGTGAAAATAGATTTCTAGGAATTACAGTTTTCCTTTTGAGATAATTAAAGGTGAAAGTAGGCCACTGTTTTAATTTTATCCCCGCCGCTAGATGCTTTCAGTGTTCTAATTGCAATGATTATTGCATTAAGGGGAGCTCATGTTAACACCCCAATTTATGCATTATGAATCATGATGATATTATTACACAAAGAATTACAGTTAATAAAATCTCTGTTACCACATGGCTGAATATATATTTATTTATGGATTCTTTTACCTGGAGAAACACTGGCAACTGATAGTTGGCTCGGAAAGGAAAACATATGATTTTAAAAAATGCCTTACATTTCATTTTATATGTATGGTAATTATAGTGTTTAATCTGTATCTCTGGAGCATATCATTAGTTAGTGCTTTCTTAGCATGCCCTCAATGGTAGTATATGGTCACCACTGCTAAGTCATCTGTTGTGGCATAGCAGCACCAAAGGGATTCTTAAATCTAATCCTATGTGCTTACAATATAGAACTGACGGCCCAATTCTATCCGGGCTGGCCGTCATTATAGTGCCTCTTCCGTTGGTGCTGGCTGCCATAAAGCAGTCAGCACCAGTTGTAAAAGGCGCTCTAGCAGTGCTTTGAGTAGTGCGCTGCCGGGGACACTGGTGGGAAGGCCAGAGACTTCCAGTGTGCATTGTTGGCTCTCCTGTGTCCGCCAGAACAGGTAAGTCAGCTGGAGAGGTGGAAAGGGGTGGGGGGAGGGCAAACGTGGGTGAGAAGGGGCAAAACTGGCCCGGGAGGGGAGTATAATGGGGCGGGGAGGCTGAAGGAGGGGGTGGATCCAGCAGCAATGGTGTGCGCTGGATCCTATCCCCCTTTCCTAAAGCCTCCCTGCCCCCTTTCTCTCCTCAGACTTGCGCTTTCGATCGACAGCTCATGGTTCAGCGGTTTAACCCACTGCGCCACCCGTTGGCCTGCTTGCTATATTTCAGAAGCATAATGTCCAGGCACGAGGGGAATATCAACATGAATTATCCAACTGCAGAGTTGAGATGGATCATCAGACATTACAGTGGAAGTTCAAAACAATAGAAACACGAGGTGCTTGCACACCACGTTTTTGTAGCTTAGAATTCGTGTTCAGAGAACTTCCCAAGCATTTCCTCTGTAAAACAACCCAGTCAAGTAGCAGCCCAATACTACCGCCCCCCCGCCACTGATAGAAAACGTGTTCTGGCAGGAGGAGGACGATGCTGGTTGAGCATCACTTCCACCAGCAAACACAGTGAGGCCGCCAGCACAGTCGTTGGCAACCAGACATGCTGACCGGAAAGACTCCGTTTTCAGGCATAAGGTGAGTGACAGTGGAGGCAGGAGGTGAGAGGAACAGGAATGGGATGGGGAGAAACGAGGGAAATTCTGGGTAGGGAGGGGGCAGGGAGGGAGGTGGAACAGGGGAGGAAGGGGTGGGACCAGTGGCATTCACATGCAGCCAGATCCTATCCCTCTCAGTGTACTCCTCAGTTATACACCAGCTAAATAGCCGGTGCAGGACTGAGGAAACCCATAGGGAAAGTGGAGGCTTTCCCCAGAGCAAACGTTCCCTAACTCTGAGGAGACCCCTGCAACTGTCACCCTCACCCTAGGATGCAGCGTGCACTCCACTGGCATGCCTACATCAGCAGTGTGGGGGAGCATGTTAGGTAGGATTGGGCTGTAAGTTAATATTGTTTTCCCAATAGTCACATGAAGTCCACTTGAAAAAGTCTCCATGGGATACATCATACTCTCTGTCACTGTAACAAGCAATGCTACCCTGAGTGTGATTCTTCTACGTAACATGGGACATTTTCATAGACCGCCAGGCAAAAGAAGAATAGGAATAGATGGTGCATTATCTTCCGGCAACCATGAGGGGCAAGGTATTCAACTGACTTTGGTGGATGAAGACTGGTGCAGTATGCTGATCAACCATCATTAAGTATGGCATGAATATTGTATTATTCAATCATTTGTTCTTAGATTCGTTTTGTCCTGAAGACCACATTTTTTTCCAGGTGATAACAAAAGCATCTCACTTGATTGGAACAGCATGAATTGTGCCATTGGTTTACTGCCTAATGGATAAGTTCTGAGATTTTTGAAGCCTGGCTTCCTCTATTGTTGTTGTTTTTTATTAGGTTTGTCAATTGTCACTGTTTGTATTTTGTGATGATGAATAGTTGCATTCTATTTCAGCATTAAAAAGTAGTTAGGGTTGTAATGACCATCATTAGGCAGTATAATGGGAATCAGTATTAGATCTCAATTACCCTGTTTTTAAAGGTTTATATACTTTTTTTTTATCCAGGTGGATAACTCCAGGTGGGAGTTTTGTATTTTGTCATTTTCCTTTACTTCATAATAACATGACCACTTTTATGCTGCCTATGCTATTTTCCACCTGTACAAACCCTCTCCAATGCACATTTAAGAAAACCATGGACAATCTTTTTTTTTCCTAGCTTGCATGCTTCCTTCTAATTTCCATCTTATAACTTAGTGCTACTAATGAGTATAAATTTTTAAATGAATATGAGCCTCCCTTACACATAAATCTGAATAAATTCAATTACCTTGTACAGAAATAAATAGCTTATTGCTCTGAGGTTAGCCATGTAAGAAACGTATTGTCAAATAAAAGGTCCTTTGAATTCCAGCTGAGTGATCAGTGTGTATTTGTATTTGCAAAATGTCTGTGATGCCTCCTCTGGCCCAGAAGCTCAGGATCCTTTATAATATATATTAGCACTCACCAGTTAATCCCTCTGGGAAGCTGGCTCTATAAGCGGTGATGAGATGTGGCTCTTTTACAGATTAAATATGGATTAAAATCCACAGTCCCAAGATTTTTCATTTGAAGTTGTATTAAATCCTTGTCTGTGTGCTTACTTTTGGTTAAGCAGTTTAAAAGTTAACAGGACCTATTCAGAAACATTTAGAAATGACTAAAAAAAAAAAAAACCCTCCGGTTACACTCTCGCTGACTTATTTTGTCAAATTTCCACATCACAGCATAGGCACAGACTGTATTCTTTCACAAACCATCATTTGGGATGGTATTTTTAGGGACACCTGCTTCTGAGAAAATCAAATGGAGAAAATTAGACAGAACTTAACCTAAACTGATTTCCTTTCTGCTGTACTAAACATTCACTGAAGTGAAGCACAAATCCTATTGCTCTGATCAAGCAATTCCTTGCACGTACAGTAAGTCCTTACAGACAGCCAAATCCTGTGTAAGGATCCAGCTGGCGGCCCAGGGCTGCCCGCTGGATCCTGTGCTCGCTGCGGACCGCCATGCGGCGGGCCAGAGGTCTACTTGGGGAAGGGGACATTTGTCCCCTTCCATGGGTGTAAACCGGGGCCAGGTCAATGGGCCTCCTCAGATTCCTGCCAGCTAAATAGCTGGCGAACTTCGCAGGAGGCCATGTAACAGCTGAGCTGGCCTGGCGGGGTGGGAATATGGCGGACACCATCCCTACCCCCTCCCAGGCTGGCTTGGCCAATGGTCCCCCTTCCTCGTCGCCTGGACCGCCCATGCGGCTGCCAACAGGAGCCTTACCTGCCTCCAGCGGCCACATAGTTGTCCCGGCACCGGAGTGAGGGAGGCTGACCTTGTGCCGACCTCCCTTACTCCAAAGTAGGTGCAAACATGCCTTACAGCACAAATGCAACACTTTAAAACGGCGGAGCACGCGCTCCACTGTTCAAAAGCTACGGTGGATTTCACTCTTAAAGTTGTTTCATTTAAGGTCGCTTAATTTAAGGTGATGGGAAAATGCCATAGGAACATTGGCGATTATTATTATTATTATTATTATTATTATTATTATTATTGTTGTTGTTATTATTGTTATTATTAACAGTATTTATATACCGCTTTTCAACAAAAAGTTCACAAAGCAGTTTACAGACAAAATCAAATGATTAAATGGCTCCCTGTCCCCAAAGGGCTCACAATCTAAAAAAGATGCAGAAGACCACCGGCAAGAGCCACCAGAAAAGACACTGTGCTGGGGTGAAAGGGGGACAGTTGCTCTCTCCCTGCTAAATAAAAGAGGAGCACCAATTGAAAAAGTGCCTCTTGCCCAGTTAGCAGGGGCAATTAGCCTATGGTAAAATTGGTTTCATGGTAAGTTGTTTTGCTTAAAGTCACAGTTTCCAAGACAAACCTATCAACAACTTTAAGTGAGGATTTGCACATATAGGAGTTTCCGTGCCCAAGAGGATATCTTCTGCTCAGAAGAGCCTCCTCCTTCACTTCAGTAAAGCATGCAGCTTTCCACATTTGAAGGTCCTCTCAGAAGTGCCACTGATGCCTCAAGTTTCACACAGAACTCCGGACTGTGGGAAATAGGAGCAAGATGAGTCATCTGTCATGGTTCAAGTTCGGAGAAGTCTTGCAGTATTCATATCAGACCTGTCTGGAATGAAACTGAGCAGTAGTTCCAAATACGGTTTGGAGCACTTTTTAAATGCAGAGCAGGAAATCTGTGGCTCCTTAATTTAAGCCAGTTTGTTGTTGGCAAGGAAAAAAATGAGCACTGAGGAGCCCTAGGCTCATGTGCTTTCTCCCCTCCTCCACCTGTCTCTTGCATTCCATGTTCCCCTCCCTCCAATCCTCCTTGCTCACAATCGTGGCTTGTTTCATCCAAATCATCAAAGTACAGGGTGTGCCCAGCAAATCAGGTTCACGTCCATTAGCACTTGGTACCCATTAAGCAGTCTCTAGCCCAACAACAACATACAGCTGCTTCCTGATAGAATAGAATGGGGACAAACTCTGAGCAAGAGGCTAACTATTAATAATAAAGATCATCTTTCTTTTAAAAAGCAATGCAGGAGATCTGTGGCCGCTTAATTTCAGCCAGTTTGATGTAGGTGAGGCAAAATGACCACCAATGGGGGAGGGGGAAAAGGATGGTCTGTGAATCACTTTTTACATATATAATCAACAACTATGCATTGATTTGAAGACCATTTTTATTTCCTGTTGGTGGTCTCCCCCTCCCCCCCTTACCATCAACAAAACCATGTCTGAAAAACAAGAAGAAGCAGGTTTTGCATTGGCGGCGTGGACAGAAATACCGTATTTTTCGCACTATAAGACGCACTTTTTTCCCCAAAAAACATAGCGGGGAAAAAGTGTGCGTCCTATGGTGCAAAGTAAACATCGGGGGGGAGGCCTGCAGAGGCTCGCGCAGGCCTGTGCGAGCCTCTGCAGGGCTCCCATCGGCCCCAAAGAGCGATTTTCGGCCATTTCCGGAATGGCCGAAAATCGCTGTTTGGGGCCGATGGGAGGCCTGCAGAGGCTCGCACAGGCCTGCGCGAGCCTCTGCAGGCCTCCCCCGATGTTTACTTCGGCCCCAAAGAGCGATTTTCGGCCATTTCCGGAATGGCCGAAAATCGCTCTTTGGGACCGATGGGAGGCCTGCGCGAGCCTCTGCAGGCCTCCCCCGATGTTTACTTCGGCCCCAAAGAGCGATTTTCGGCCATTTCCGGAATGGCCGAAAATCACTCTTTGGGGACGATGGGAGGTCTGCAGAGGCTTGCGCAGGCCTGCGCGAGCCTCTGCAGGCCTCCCCCGATGTTTACTTTGGCCCCAAAGAGCGATTTTCGGCCATTTCCGGAATGGACGAAAATCGCTGTTTGGAGCCGAAGTAAACATCGGGGAGGTCTGCAGAGGCTCGCGCAGGCCTCCCCGAAGCCCCCACAGGCCTCCCCGAAGCGCCCCCAAGCCCAGGTAAGTACAAACCTTTTTTTCTCTATTTTATGCTCCATAGGATGCATGCGTCCTATGGACCGATGCGTCCTATGGAACGTAAAATACGGTATACAGCAGCTCACCATTAAAAAAAAAAAGACAGGCTCTGAGATCTTCCTTAAGTAATGCTAATTTTGCAGAAATCATTCGGCTTTTGCAGAAATCATCCAGCTTTGCAACATCCCTATTTGTATTGGGTAAGCATTGTTAGCAGCTAGTGTAGATGACAGTCAACAAGGCCACTGTATACCCATCTGTCACTTTATACCAAACAGTAGGAGTCCACATCAATGCTTCAAATACAAGAGATTGCACTATAAGTCTGCACTTCCAGAAATTAGATGCCTACGTGAAAGACAAGCAGGAATGTGCAGAATCCCAGAAGGAATATTATACTCCGAGTTGACATTGCAAGTCCTATTGCTGTGTTTGGTGCACAGAAGTGAAAATCAATGTCTGTTAAAGATGCAAATTACAGCTTACAGGAGGTTTATTGCTAGAGGCACCATAGAGAAACACAATACATGGATGATGTAACGTAGACATTATGAATAATACTCAATGCTTTCAGACACATCATATATTATTTTATATACCGTGTGTGTGTGTGTGTGTGTGTGTGTGTGTGTGTGTGAACATGAATAATATATTCTTATAATATACTGTATTAGAATCAGAAGGTTGAATAAAAGAGAATCATAGGTGGATAATAAAAAGAATGTCATTCTTACCTTTAAAAAGAAAAAGAAAAAGTAGATTGTGATTTTCCAACTGTGTTCCAGTGAACTCTTGGTTTTTCTGGAAGCTTATTAGAGGTCTATCAGTGACAGACAGACTTTCTTGAAAGCTGGATTGCCCAGCACTATCAAGACCTTCCCTTTCACTGGGCAGCTGTAGGGAAGAGTATTGAAGCAGCATGCCAGAAATTCTTAGAAATGAGAAGCCAAGATAAGCAGAATGGTCTTAACAAAAGGCAGAGATTATTGTTGAAGTCTTTTCTCTGCAGGTGGCCATGCAGACATGGCTGACCAGTGACCACTCCTTTTTTATATCCCCCCTATCTCCTCATCCCAATATATATTCTGGAGTGGACTGCTATTCCATGACCAACCTAGGGCACTCCAAGTACCAGCCTAGACCAGGGAATTTGTTTGCAGTATTTATCTCCCTCTTTTCTTATTCCTAATGGACAACTCAAAGCTGCTTGCAGGATAGAGTAAAAAAAAAAATGGCCCAATCCTGTGTACTGCTGCCTCAGGGCAGTGTGTTGCGCAAGTGCAGTAAAGCACTTGCTTGAGACCCAGAGAGCAAGCAGTGCCAGCGCTGCGGCCGGCGCTGCATGCTCCGCCATCTACCCGGCCCTGCGGTCACCAGACCGGGTAAGTCCTACGCGAGGGGGAGGGCGAACTGGGTGGCGAGTGAGGGCAGCCATTGACCGCCTGGGGCCTGGAGGGGGCGGGGATACCGGGGGCCGAGATCCTCTGCATCCTGAGCTCCCTCCAGGCCCCAGGTATGCTGGCACTGGTGGTGAGAATGTACGCGAGCTCTGAAGCACACGTACATTTGAATAGGTTCTTTGGGCCTCCTGCCGCTTACAAGGGGGAAAGGGGATGATTGTCCCCTTCTCCCGAGTTGTTCCTGGGTTGGGGCAGGGCAACCCAGGGCATGCGGTGATCGGATGCGGCGGTCAGCCTTTTAGACCGGCCACCACAGCCTACACAGGATTAGGCTGTAGAATACATATAAAAATACATAGCATACCTACCAGAATATAAACAAACAGTAAAATACTAAAACACCATAATTAATAGTTCATTAAAATAACTAACAGTGCAACCAATCATACAGCATACAGGCAGCAACCAATCATACAGGCAGCAACCAATCATAGCTTATAACAACCAAGGGGAAGGACATAACATTTTATTAATAAAACCCAGAGACCTAAGTAAAATCTGAGCGAAATAAGGGTGTCTATTTTTCTTTCCAATCCACTGGAAACCATCCTAAAGGATGGTAAAGGAATTAACAATATGTGGTATGCTGCCAGTCCCAAACCTGGATGTTTTATTGTTATCTACCAAGAGTGGGAATATTGTATCTAGAGAGTGGGAAAATGTGCTGGTGGAGTGACGTCGGCATCTGTCCCACATCCAAATTGTGCATGTACGGTGTCTGAAGGGGTTTACGCCGGTGTCCGTCCTGCATCCGTCAGCATACAGCAAGTTACACTGCCATAAGTGTTCTTACACCGGTGGATCTACTGTTACACTGGTGCAAGAGTTACACAGGGTTGGGCTGTAAAAGAAATAAAACCACCATATGTGGCACTGTGTGTGTGTGTGTGTGTGTGTGTGTGTGTGTGTGTGTGTGTGTGTGTGTGTGTGTGTGTGTGTGTGTAAATTTCACCAGTTCACTTACTCAACAGCATTTTGGCTGACAACCTGTCAAAACCCACAGTTCAAATGATACGAAAAAGAGGACCTTGCTTTCTACTTAAGAAGTAATATAATCTAGAAACTTTCTTAAAATAGCTGTGTTATAACTGCAGAGATTTTGCATGGAATGGGACCCTAAGCAGGAGGATTAGAGGAATGTTCTCCACTTAAAGAAATATTCATGCACTGTTAAACTAGCCCATTTAGGAAGGGGAGTGAAAGAATTTGAAATGCCTTAAGTCTAACTGCATGCTGGAAATTGAGTCCACTAATCTTTAGTCTACAATTGGTATTTTCCTGTCACTGGCTGAATTTGGTCTTTATTTTATCAGAGTTTAATAGCTATGCATAATTCCATTTTCCAAGAGACTGACCAACATTAGCCCACCACTCCCCCCCCCGCATGCCTGTTTGTAGCAAAACAGCAGGCACAAGTCTTAGTTACAGTCATTTCATTTCCTGTTTCGATTGCAGACTTTGGTTGGAACTTTGGCTCTCTCAAAATACACAAGGTATAACTTTCACTGGTGATCACTGAGCCAGTAGAGCAATGTGTGGCTTTCCCCCGTATTTGGTGTTGCCTGTTATCCTGTTTACAGAGACATTGCCAAATACTTCGTGGTTTTATTTCTAGGAAAGTAGATTTGGGGGTCTTCTTTAAAGGATGTAAAAACAATCCAAACAGATACTGTGATTTACATTTTAAAGAAGAAATCTCCTTCAAGTAGAACCTCTGTACATGAAGCAATTAGACTGACCAAACACTGAGACTGATCTTTTAGTCCAGTGGTTCTCAAACTTTTTCGCACCGGGACCCACTTTTTAAAATGACACTCTATCAGGACCCACCTAGCCTTACGAGACTTAAAAAATGTGATCTATAAATAAATAAATAAATGTGTTTACAAGTAAAGAACTCAGCTGCTTGTAGGGTAATTAGCAGCTATCTTGCAAACTGCAAGAGCTCGGCTCTTTGCAGGGCAATTAGTAGCTATCTGATTTTTGAATAGCCTCAGGGCTTGTGGCAATTACTTATCTGATCTTTCCATCACCTGGGACCCACCAGAAATCAGGTTGCGACCCAACAAGTGGGTCCCGACCCACAGTTTGAGAAACACTGTTTTAGTCATTACTATTCCAGCTGCATGCTACGCGCTGCGGCAAGGAGAGTCATGCCGGCCACATGACCACAGAGGTGTCTTCGGACAACGCTGGCTCTTCGGCTTTGAAATGGAGATGAGCACCACACCCTAGAGTCGGACACGACTGGACTTAATTGTCAGGGGATACCTTTACCTTTATGAAGGGGAAAAGTCTCACCAAAGTGATTTAAATGAACACAAGGATTGCTTGGGTGAATCTGTGCTGCAAAATTAGCTTGTATTTTGTACTTTTTGTTAATGCTCTTCTTCCCATTGTTATCCCTTCCCTTATTCCAAGCTTAACCCTCCAGTAGTAAGGTTAAAACCCGGAGTATCAAGAACCTAACAAACACTGTATACAGTTGTAGAATCAACATTGATGTCACCAGCACTAACAGCCCAACACTAACAGCCCAATCCTAACCAACTTTCCAGCGCCAATGCAGCCATGCCAACAGGGCACATGCGCTGCACTTTGTGGTGGAGAGGTAGTCACGGACGCCTCCTCAAGGTTAGGGAACATTTGTTCTCTTACTTAGGGGCTGCACTGCAGATGTATCAGCGCTGGAAAGTTGGTTAGGATTGGGCTGTTAGTAAATGAATTAACAATGCAATTATATGCAAGTTTCCATGGGAGCAAGCCCCACTGTTCACAATGAGACTTACTTTTGAGTAAACCCATTTAGGATTGTACTGTAAGAAGATGCTGGTTGAGAAAGACCAGGAATATCTTCAAGAATTTTGTAATTAGCAAACACTGCAATTACAAATATTTTGTCATCTTCCTTAAGGAGTGTGTTTGGCCTTCCCCCCCCCTGCACACGAGGTAGACATGGGCTTTTGGAGGCATGTTATTGGTTGCTTTGTGTACAGGGGGTGGAGCTAAGGTCTGAAACATGAGACATCTGAGACGATTGCCCAAGACATCTGCAACCCCTGCTTTTAGGATGAATAGTCTAAGGCTAGCTGGTTGCCATGTGGGGCCGGAATCATAAAAGTCCCACAAATGGTGCCAAACAAGTAGCACATCAGGTCTGTAAACCATGTGAACACCACTGAGGAAGTTCAGGGGGAACTTCTAACAGTTTGAAAGTGAAAATTTGGCACAGGATTACTTAAAATTATTTTAGAAATAAATTATCATGTAGTGCAATCCTGGGCAACTTTATTTGGAAGGCAGTCCCACAGTGTTCAATGGGGCTTATTCACAAGTAAGTACACCTAGGATTGCAAACAGGCAGCCCAATCCTATGGGCTCATAGCACTGGCAGAACTAGCATTCAACCAGTGCTACCTGCCTTACAGCAGTTGCAAAAACAGTTCCAGCAGCACACAGAGTTGGCAGGAAGGTCCGAGCCTTCCCATGCATGTTGGAGGAGCACCTTGGACTAGCTGATGGACGCAAGGCAGTGGGGAAGGAGGGATGGGGTGGGGGGTGCCGGAACATGGGCAAGGGAGGGCGAAATGAGGTGGTGATGGGGTGGGGAGAGGGTAGAATGGGGCGGCAACAGAGGCAGGGGGAAGGCGGATCAGGCCCAGGAAGGGGGTGGGTTAGATTCCAGTAGTGGCCACCAGAGGCGTATCAGGAGCGGATGCTGCCTGGAGCACCGCTCCTGATACTACCTGGAGCACCGCTCCTGATACGCCGGCCCGAAGGGGCTGCGCCACCCCCTGTAGGGGGAGGCCCTGCTCCGGGGGGGAGGCCCCACTCCGGGGGGCGGCCCCGCTCCGGGGGGGGCGGCCTGGCTTACTGGGGCGCTCCGAGGCCTTCTCCCCCGGCCTCGGAGACGGAGAAAGCCCCGGAGCGTCCACCACGACTGGTGGACAGGGCTTTCTGAAGGCGGAGCGCTAGTTAGCCTTTTTTGCACATGCGCAGAACGTTTACGTTACGTTTACGTTGCGCATGTGCAAAAAAGGCTAACTAGCACTCCGCCTTCAGAAAGCCCTGTCCACCATTTGTGGTGGATGCTCTGAGGCTTTCTCCGGCTCCGAGGCCGGGTAGAAGGCCTCGGAGCGCCCGCCCGCGTCACCGGATGGACGGGCGGGCGAGCAAGCGCTCGCTCGCTCAGTGGAAAGACTGGGGCGAGCGGAGCAGCGCCGCCCGGCACCGCGGTGCCGCCTGGAGCCACTGCTCCGTTCGCTCCAGTCTTTCCACGCCTCTGGTGGCCACCAAATCCTAACCCGCTTCCTGGGTCCTGGGTCAATGCGGATCTGTGTCAGCAAAACCGCTGGTGCAGATCCGAGTAGACTCCCTACCTGCGCCACGTTAATTAAGAATATGAAAGCCATACGAGTGCTTTATCTTCCAAACTACTTTCTCAGGAAATGAATCTCTCATATTAATCATGTTCAATATGTTGCCGAAACTATTTCTTCCACTGGTTTTTTTTTTCCTAGCAAATGGAAACAAATGTCAGCACTGGCATTTTACAGCTGTTTTGTTTGTGAAAAGGCTTTGGTATTGAAATATCACAAGTTACTGTAAATCTTATAATAGAGTATTTTAAATTCTGGTTACAATGGCTGCTTCTCTGATAACTGATGCAAATATTCACATACTGTCTTAATATTTGAAATGTTTAAAGACTCATACTGTATACAAGTAAAATGCATGTAATACAGTAAGTAGGGAAGCACAAAAGATGAATACAATTTCTATATAAGATTAAAATGTGATTATATATGTGATATATAATTTTCAGTTGTATTTTTACGTGGGTCAAAAAACTAATCTGTATAAAACTGTGCCCCACAAAGGTCAATACTGCGCCCCTCTGAGGTCTGCACCCTAGGTGGCTGCCAAGTTGGCCTAAAGATAGCACCAGCCCTGCGAGTGGCAACAGAAACAACAACAGTATTTATATACCTCTTTTCAACAAAAAGTTCACAAAGCGGTTTACAGACAAAATCAAATAATTAAATGGCTCTCTGTCCCAAAAGGGCTCGCAATCTAAAAAAGATGCAGAAGAACACCAGCAAACAGCCACCAGAAAAGAGACTGTGCTGGGGTGAAAGGGGGCAGTTACTCTCCCCCTGCTAAATATAAGAGGAGCACTAATTGTAAAAGTGCCTCTTATCCAGTTAGCAGGCAGCTGTGCCGAAATCAGTTTGACAGATACAATTCTGAAATTTCTGGGCAAATTAAAAAGACTTCACAGTGATGTGCTCCACAGATGGGGTTCACCCTGCACCCTCCATTCCCTCTGGTGCACCCCCACCCCATTCACCTGAACTTCCATATGGTTGAGCCGGACAAAGCAGTACCACATGGTCAGCATAGCACCTGCTATATTGTGAAGTATCACTAGTGGCATTAGTTCCACTGGCTGAAAAGCACTGATGTACCATGGTGTTCCATGCAGACAGGATGGTGTAGTGGTTTGAGAGTTGGACTTAGACCTGGAAGATCCAGGTTCAAATCCTCACTTAGCCATGAAGCTTCCTGGGTGACCTTGGGCCAGTCACTATCTCTTAGCCTCACCTACCTCACAGGGTTGTTGTTGTGAGGACAAAAGGAGGGGAGGAACTATGTACACCACCCTGAGCCACCTTGCCGGAAGGGCGGTATAAAAATATGAAAAATAAATAAATAAATAACTACGGTTTGAGAGAGACAAGGTCAAAAGCTGTCTGTATTATGGTCAACTGGTCTGTTCTTACAATGAATATTTCAATAGCTTTCCTCTTTCATAACAGCTTTAAGCTGTTGCTTGCTTTTATCACCATTAAAGCTTCTCACATACGTTTCACATGGTTAAACAAATGCCAATTTATCACCTGAATAAAATTACTATTTCAGGAAAACAAAAATGGCTTTTTTTTCTTATCCAAACTCAAAAGCTTACAAGCCTATTAAAACACAATTCCCCTTTGAGTAGCACAAGCACCAAAATTGAAGAATAAAGAAACAATACCTTTTATAGTTCTGTGCAGGGGGGAAACAAACACACAAATGCTAGGACTATGAAATAGACAGTTAATTACAAAATGTCCACTGGCTGTTTAACAAACACACTTTACATGCAATTAATTTGGAGCACAAAACGTTGAATGTATGGGTGTGAGGAAGACAAACTGTCAGCGGTTTAGACTGGAGCTTCCCTGGCCTTTTCCCCCATGATAGCATCAAGCACCCTCTTGTCAAGTGTATACTGAGAAGTTCTGTCAGTTGTATCCTCAGATGGCTATGTTTTTGCCAGCGGAGAGACATTCTAATTTCTTTCCACAGCAAACCGCAGCCTCTTCAAGTGATGGCTGACAATGTGTAGGCTTCCTTCTGTTTTATGAATCTGTTCCCCTAGGAAAGGTGGTCTTTATTTATTTCATATTTGACCTTTTCATGTTACTGGTTGTTAAAAAAATAATGTTAATTGACATGTGCACGCACACACACACACACACACACACACACACACACACACACACACACACACACACACACACAGAGTAACTGAAGAAGAGAACTGAGCAGAGAATGGCAATTGTTCTAGAATGCACATGAATAGGCTTACCAGATCGTCGACTGGGACGGAGCGATCTCCCCTTAAGGGGGTGGGGCGTGGGGGGGCCCAGAATGTGTCGCGTTCTGGCCCCCCCATGCCCCGCCCCCTTAAGGGGTGATCGCTCCGTCCCGGTCAACAATATGGTAAGCCTACATATGAACTACAATATTCAAGCTCTTGTTTTCTTTGCCATACTGCAAAGAAAGAGATTTCCAGTCTACAGTACTCCAAAGAAGATGTATACATAATGTATTCTTGAAAAGTACTATACAGGGCTCTGATTGTAACCCTCCAAATGTTTGAGTGAGCAAACCTAAGTACTACCAAGGATGCCTTGCAGATGGAGTACCAAGATCTGACTTATTTCTACATGAAGAAATGGCTGGTGGACCTCCGAGACGCCCTGTGTTGGACTTTCAAGCGCGGGATGGCGGTTGGAATTTGGTGGAGTCTGAGTCCACCGGGTCAGCCCCCCTCCTGGGCATGATCCGCCCTCCTACCCAACCTAGAGTACCTCCTCCTCACCTTCCCGTCACCCTCCCCTCGTCTCCCCGTTGGCCAGCATGGAGCTCACCTGCCTCGGGCAGGCGCAGCTCCATCCCCAGCGGATGCCTGCTGGCGCTAGCCTCCACAGCAGCGAGACAGGCCTTCGCGCTGCCGCAACGTGCTTTACGGCATGTTTGTGACAGAGTGGAACCCCGTCCCACTGGTGAAGGCCAGTATAGGATTGGTCTCTCTCTCTCTCTCTCTCTCTCTCTCTCTCTCTCTTCTTCCATCTTAGTTTAGGGACTAGAAAAAACCACACGGCTTGCCAAAATCTTCTTCCTTGGGTATTGTTCCCTTTTGTCCTTATTTTTTTTGGTGCACCAAATACATTGCACATGCATTCACCATATGTGATAGGTACACATGTACCAGAGATGTAAGCTGAGTGGTCCCCAGGTGACATCACCACCAGAAGTAGTGTCGCCAGCACCACTGCTCAACATCGATTCAGAGGCACAGGACAGGAACGTGGGCCTAACTAACCGCCCTCTCTGCCACTGCCAGCCACTCCTCGCAATGACAAAATGGCGTGATTGCCACTCCCACTGCCCACTTTCTCAACCCCCCTGTGTGCCACCTGGAGCCCCCCGCATGCAGCCGGGGGCCCCACTACCCCCCTCCAGCCACCGCCTCTGAAATGTACATTTTGTTAAGGTAATAGATTGTTATTGAATTCTCTCGTTACAGCTGTCATTAATAACCTCTTATATCTTTGAGGATACTCCCTTCTCAGCCACTTGAATTGGCTTTTGCCAACGCTGGTCTTGCACCTTCATCTAGAGATTCCTTAATCCACTTGATGCCTGTGCCTTGGAGGGGAAGGGAGATCTAAATCCCCTTTGATTCCCCCTTTGGAGGGGATTTGAATCCCCTTTCCATTCTGGGACCTCCCATTCTCGCTGCACCGCTGGTTACACTGGTCGTGTAAGTTGGATAGGATTGCGCAGTGATTGACCTGATCCTCCCCCTCCTGGGCTCGATCCTCCCACCCCATCACCGTCAGATCAGGTCCGGGAGCAGGGGGCAGAATCGGCATTGCTGGTGAACGCCAAATCCTATGCTCCCTCCTGGGCCTTTCTTCTTTACATAGGGCTTCTTCGATCTGTGCCAGCGAAGTAGCTGGTGTGGACCCAAGTAGCCCTATAGCAAAGATTGGGGCTTTACTTGAGGTAAGGGGATGAATGTCCCCTTTTTCCGAGGAGACCTCCAGCCTGCTCCTCTCCAGCACCAGATACACAGCACAATCCTATTCAACTTACACCACCGGTGTAACCCAGCGGTGCAGAGAGAACAGGAGGCCCCAGAACGGACAGTGGATTCAAATCTTCTCCAAAGGGGGATTCAAAGGGGATTTGAATCCCCTTTCTGTTCTGGGGCTTCTCACTGCACTGCTAGGTTACACCGGTGGTGTAAGTTGGATAGGATTGCGCTGACAGTATGTGCATTGCGCCCATGCTGCACTGGTGCTGGATAGGATTCTGCTGTTAACTAAATTTGTCAAACTTAAAATTCTCTAAGCATTAAAAGAAGAAAAAAGAAAAAAAGAACTAAAAGAAGAAAAATCAGACAATGCTTACCTTTATTTATATATAAATATGCTAGCCAGATTTTTGGATCAGCAAATCTGCTGAAAATATCTATGTTAATCATAACATAGTATTTAATGATAATTCTAAAAATATCGTTACCATTGTTTCATGAATAGTTTGTCCTGGTAAGAAGTAGTAGAGGTTTGTGTGTGCATGTTTTCTTTTCTACTTTGTTTCTAAAAGGTTCAGAAATTAAATGATAACCATACATTAAAAAGTGATATTTTCTGTGTTCCAGAGAGGGTATAAAACAGAACCATATAATGACAATCAATCTGAATTTCAGACATTGAATTCTGCTGCTTCAGTTCTTTTCCGACTTTGTCGTTAGCCTGAACATCTCCCCCAAGGCTTATTTACACTTTAAAGATTTTTTTCTGCTTAAAAAGAACATTTTTTAAAAAAAAATAGGCACACAAATGCAGAAGTAATCAACTTATTTGAATTTGTTTTGCTTGCGTTTATTTTTCTAAAAATATTCTGTTCGTCGCATTCAGAGTACGGAACAATCTTACACAGTACGAAACTCGGAAGCCACACTGGGAACGTGCTCTCATATTGGCAGGGTGTAGTGCAGCTAAGAGAATGATCTGTTTGGCACTTCATAAACCAGAACCCCAGGATCAATAGCCCTCTAAGTTCAGACTTTTTTTTCTCCTGCTTTTCATGTTGCACAGTACAACAGGTCCTCGTCCTGGATAGAATCCCACTAAAACCTCAGCAGTAATCCTACATTATTCAACATTCCTCCATTATTTATTTATTTCTGTGTTTGTCTCTTGAAGTATTTAACCTGCATCAGTCCCCTCTCACACCCACGTATCCCAGAGTTTCACAACTTTGCATCAGTCCGGTGGATGAGAATGCACCTTGAAAACGGGATGGTGACATCCAAACCCCGAAAGTCTTCAGTATAGAGCTCAATGATGTAATTATGTAAATTACGTAAATCAAAAGGGCTAAGTAATGCAAATCAAATTCAGCATATTTAGGCAAGCCTGTTTTAATTAATTTCCCGCAGGTGCTTCATTTCTGTCCTCGAAAAGGAACAGAACAGGGAATTGTAACCTCATAGTGACTTTTGCTTTTTTTAAAGATGTTATTCACCATAAACTTGTTAAAAATGAGAGCATCCCAGAGCAACCGTTGACCTTCTTCCCCTTTGCCTTTGTTTTCAGCTTACCTGTATCCACAATATAATACCGTGATCAGCAGCTCAGATAGGGGTTGTTTTGTGGCATTCACAATTCACAACAGGTATCCAGTGAAGAAATGGTAGCTCATTATAGTGATGGAGGTTGAGTAGTTCAAATGTGCTGCAAGTACCTTAACAACATAAATGCACTTAGACAGATAAAACCATCAATAGTAGCATCTTCAATGTCCTTTTGGGGTAGAAAGGCAAGATATCGGTTTTTAAAAACTGCATATTTTTTTTACTACTTTTCCGCCAAGTAACTCAGAGCCCAATCGTATCCTTTACACCACCTGTCAATACAGCTGTTGCATCCTGTGCGGGGGGTGGGTGGGTGGGACTGGGAGGCTTCCACAGGGAAAGAGGATCCCTTACCCCTGCGTAAGCCCCATGGCCGCAATGGGTCTCCTTGGACCTACACTAGCAATTTTGCTAGCATAAATCTGAGGAGAGAAAAGCGGTCGGGAGGCTGCAGGCGGGATAGGATATGGCACAGGCCTTCCGCAACAGATCCTCCCCCTCCTGCAGCCTCCCCACCCCATGCTCCTCCCGCCTTCCTACTGGCTTACATTTCCCAGCACATGTCTGGACGTCCTCTGGCGCGGCTGGGAAGGCAGAGGCCTTCGCGCCTGCGTCTCTGGCAGTGTGCTGATCAGTGTGCTGTTGGGGAGTCTTTTGCAACTGGTACTGACTGCTTTATAGCAGTCAGCGGTGCCAGCGCAGGAGGCACACTACCATTGGGTGGCACACTTAGAATTGGGCTGCCAATCTGTACAACAAACTATGCATTGAAATTCTGAGTGTGTCTGTATTCACTATATTTTTTTTCCTACCAAAATGGCAGAGTTTGTGTAATTCATTCTATTGCTCCTCAGACACTGTGCAGCCACTGGGAGGGGGCAAGAGCACAATTGCCAAGTCTCACATCTTCTGCTCCTATGCTCACTGTTTGTCTCTGCTGACAAATGCTGTATCTGTGGGCAGTGGAAGTTGGGGCTTAACTCTCAGTCCTGCCCCCAACATTGCATAGACCTCCTCCATGTGATGCTTGTCTGAAGAAGTCTTCTGATATATAACAAAATCATATCTAAATACCCTTCCTTGACCTCAGTTCCTATATTCAGTGGGCATCACAAAATCGTCTCTGGGAATGAAGGTTCTTAAAAGTCATATGGGATTGGGTGGGGGTTGTAGAGACCTTCCATTTAAATGAATTGGTGACTCCACACAGATGTGTACAAACATAATGTGTAAGAATGTAGCAGTCTTGTGTATGGGCCTGAGCTTGGTGTTGGAGCAACTGCTTGTGTACAGAGGATCCCAGTTTCAGGGTGAAATCCTGACTAAAGATCCGGCCGGTGGCCCAGGGCTGCCCGCCGGATCCTATCCCTGCTCTGGGTCATGCTGCTGTGGCCCAGAGGTCTACTCAGGGAAGGGGACGTTCATCCCCTTCCACGGGTATAAACCGGGGCTGGGCCAATGGGCCTCCTTGGATTTCCACCATCTAAATAGCTGGCGGAAGTAGGAGGAGGCTGTGTTATGGCCCAGCCACACCGGCGGGGACGGGGATATGGCAGACGCCATCTCCGCCCCCTCCTGGGCCGGCTCAGCCAATCGTCCCCTCCCTCCCAGTCTGGATCACCCATGCGGCCGCAGGCGGAAGCCTTACCTGCTTCCGGTGGCCGCATGGTCATCCCAGTGGCGGAGTGAGAGAGGCTGGCCTTGCACCAGCCTCCCTTACTCCAAAGTAGGCGTAAACGTGCCTTACGGCACATTTGCGATGGCTTCCGGTGCTGGAGCGTTCACTCTGGTGCTGGAAGTTTAGTGAGGATCTGGCTTCCCGTCACTAGAATCTCCAGTTAGGGCTCAGAAAGACCTATGTCTGGATCCTTGAAGGACTTCTGCCACTCAGTGTAGGCAATGCTGAGCGCTAGATGGATCATGGAAGGCAGGGTTATTTGTTCACAACCTTTAATTCTTCTGCATTCATACATACTGGAGGTGCTGAGTGTACAATCTAGAGCAGGGGTTCCCAACTTGTGGTACTAGTACCACCAGTGGTACTTCAGCCGACTGCTGGTGGTACTCAGACTGCTGGATCACTGGAACCCCACTCCAACGTGGTGCTTTTGGTGGAGCGTTTTTGCTCCCCAAAAGCTCCTGCCTTTGGCTGAGCCTCTCAGGAATGCTGAGAAGGGTCCTCCCACCTGCCCTGAGCCTCCTCCCAGTGTTTTCTGGCCTCTGAAAAGGCCCAGTGGCCTTTCTGGCCCAGTGTTTTCTGGCCTTTCATCGCCAGTCACGTCTGGTGGTACTCAGAAGGAGAGTGGTGCCAGAGGTGGTACTCGACTGGGAAGGGGTTGGGAACCCCTGATCTAGAGAATCCAGTTCAGTTCATGGTGCCTCTACAAGCCCAAATGGTGACATATGAGTACACAAGGTATGGATCAAGGCCTTGTTTTGCAAATTACACAACTCATTTGGGTAGATTTGGCCAATATACACACAAAATATACACACAAATATACACATGCAGCAGATATATGTACTGTACTATGTAACCCTGGGTAAATAGTCTAAACACTACCCTTAATTTTATATGTAGTATGTAAGTCACAATATTTGTATTTGGTTTAGTACGATTCGTATTGATTGATTCAGGGAGGGAACTGCAGATGAATTTCAGCTCCACTTTTCTTATCCCCAGCACAGGCTGGTGAATATCTCATAAGAGCTTCACATGGTTGGTAGACCAGGCAGGGAAATTGCACAACACTAGACGTTCGAGTGTATTGTTTCTTGACCCAATTTAGCATATGTGCATGAATGTTTGCTTCCATGCATGTTTGGCCCATAAATAGATTGGGATGACAGTCTCAATTTATGCATACTGGAACAATAATAATTCTTGAATATAAAGAATATAAGGTAGCATTGGTGTTAACCAGTTGGCACCTGGCCAAGGACCCACCCAGTTTTACCAACTCCGTGAACACACACACCCAGTACCAGTCCGCCACTGCAGATTCCCCTCCCCTACTCCAATGGATAGGGAAGGAACAGCCATCAACCAGTGTTACCATGCTACCAGCAGTATCCTAGGGGAAGGGGAAATGAAGGACTTTCTCCAGGACTCCTAGCAATCCTAGCGACGCTGGCACTGCATGCATAATATACCCTTAATTTTATATGTAGTATGTAAGTCACAATATTTGTATTTGGTTTAGTACGATTCGTATTGATTGCATTAGGATTTAGGTAAATATTTTGAACATATTTGTTTTTGTAAAGATCTTTTTAATGTTAAAAAAGGTTTAAAAGACAGGTGTGATCTTGTATATACTGTATGTCTGAGGCCTGATTTTAAATCAGCTGAAAACTAATTGAGAAAATGCCGTATTTGTTGACAAGGGCTTAAGTTCATGCAGATCATGCCTTGGAATATTACATTTCTGAAAGATGTTCAGCTCATCCTTTGCATGCTCAAGAACTCATTTGGATTTCAAAGTGTCTGATAATGCGGATGAACAAATCTGTAGGCAAGTGAGCCCATTTTTTAAAACCCTTTCCTTCCTCCACTCAGTAGATAGTACATGCGTTATCTGAAGGTCGCTACTTTTCAGCATTGTTGCCTTGTGTAAAATAATATCTGCTTATCTCATCTCTGCAGCTCAGCCTATCAAATCATTGTGAGCAACGGTGGTATTTATTACATGAAAGAGACCAGAGTAATAACAGTGTTGAGAACTGAACATTAAAAACGCAATTCAATGTCAACAGCAAAACATATGTTAAAATAACTCATCTATCAGTCCTCACAAAATTGTAAGCCTTCTTTCTTTCATAACCCTCTTTCCTTGTGCCGCAGTGAACCAGTTTGTAAGTACTTTCATTTGAATCAGAGTGTTAACTAGATAAAAATATTGTGATAAGGATGCTCATCTATATGAAACATAATTTTGGAATTAAATCAAGAAGTCTGAAATGTAAGTCTTGCATCTATGACAGTGCAATCCTGTGTAACTCTTGCACCAGTATAACAGGGAATCCACTGGTGTAAGTGCATTTATGCCAGTGTAACTTGCCGTACGCCGACATACACAGGACGAACACCAGCGTACCCCCCTCGGACGACACGCATGCGCAGTTCGGACGCAGAACGGACTCCAGAGCAACTCCACTGGTGCAGGGGGCATTCTGGGGGTGTCTGAACGACCCCATAACACCCCCTTCATTGGCGGTGTTGCGCTGGGATCTGTCCTGCATCTGAACTGCGCATGTGCAGTGTCCGAGGGGGGTTACGCTGGTGTCCATCCTATGTACGTCGGCGTACGGCAAGTTACACTGGCATAAGTGCACTTACACCGGTGGATCTACTGAATTTTAAGGAATATATACATTAAATATGTCTGTTCAATACTATTAAAAGTCTACCTTCATATTTTATACACATGATTTTATATTGGACCATTGATTTCACCATATTGGCATTGATCCATTAGATTTGATCCTCATACTTCCGTTTATAAAATAAGAAGTTCCCGCATGCACAGAGCATTGAATCATACTGATTGGATCACATCCAATAGAAAATATTGATTTGTGCTTAGGGAGCACTTCATTTTCTTACCAGACCAAGGAAGCCTTGTGTGTGCATGCAAAGCCTTGGATTGCAGTGATTGTATTTCATTTTTTTTTGAAGTGTTTAGTTTTTTCTTTTCTTTTTGGCTTTCAAGAGTCCCAAGGGACTTGGTGAGAACCAAGCCAGAAGCAAAACAGTATCTGATTTAGCACCCTGCATTCCTTACAGCTGTCTCAGCTAAACCTCAAGATCACCTCGGAAAATGGATTTTTGGGAGAATGGCATGCTCTAACTCTGCCCTTTCATGCCCCTAGCATTAATCTTACAGTAATAGCTGAGAAGAAGCAGCTAAGGTTCACCTAGGTGGGCTGTGTGTTACCTGGAGATTCACCCTTCACTGAGTTTTCTCTCCTATCATGCACCAGTTACCTGGCCCTCCACAAGTCACAGCTGATAGATCATCTAGGTCACAGCCTACTCAAAGAAGTAAGTGTGGCAATAGAAAATCCTGCTCTAAGCAGCTATTTCATAGTATCAGTTCACTGCACAAAATCATTCTTTAACAACGTTGATTCGTTTTTCAGACTAAGTTTCTTTTGTTGTTTTTAAAAGAGGATTTGTGAAATTAAGAATTTACGAATAGGTTTCTTTTCGACAACCCCTGCTAACTGGGCAAGAGGCACTTTTTCAATTGGTGCTCCTCTTATATTTAGCAGGGGGAGAGTAACTGCCCCCCGTTTCACCCCAGCACAGTGTCTTTTCTGGTGGCTGTTTGCTGGTGGTGTTCTGCATCTTTTTTAGATTGTGAGCCCTTTTGGGACAGGGAGTCATTTAATCATTTGATTTTGTCTGCTCTGTGAACTTTTTGTTGAAAAGCAGTATATAAATACTGTTAATAATAATTCATAATAATCAACACACATCTGCAACATTCTTTCCAATTAGAAGTTTGATGCAAAAAATTATTTCATTGTATTTCCATTCACTACCCATCAGTGCAATTCCAGGATGCAGCTAGATTCAAACCAAGTACTGTGTTATTACGTTCCTCTAGGACCCTGATGGCGAACCTATGACACGCGTGTCACTGGTGTCACGCGAGGTTATTTTAGGTGACACGTTAGTGTTTCCCCCACGGCCCACGGCACACCTTAAATTTTCGCAAAAGTTTTACAGGCTTGTCTTGAACATTTAGGGCAGAGATTTTTGGCAGACCTCTTTTAGTATCTAGTAAAACTCAGCAACAAAAAGTCATTACTTGATGTTAAATAAAATGCAATGTGTTCTATAGTTGTTTTCAGTTTAGTTCAATTCAAAATTACTATTAAAAGTAGCAATAGTAAAAGTACTATTAAAAGTTTGGGGTGGGTGGGTGACACACCAGCAGAGTCAAGTTAGGCATTTTCAAAAATGTTGACACACCAAGCCCAAATGGTTCGCCATCACTGCTCTAGGATATTCTATCCAGAACTGTATGCATTTGTGGGCCATTTTGGACACGATACTAATTTTTATAAGTGCACAATGTTTTAAATTTGGTTTCCTGCAAAGTATATTAGAATTCATTTTCTCTCTGGAAGAACTTCATACAGGTTGAGAACATGCAGGAAAAAAATGTTTGTGTATTTGTGTGTGCGGGTGGGTGGGTGTACACCATACTTTAGAAATGGAGTTTCTACCATCTTATAACTATACATCCTTTTGTAATGTAAGCTAGCTTAATTTTTATTGTTGTCGGTATACAGTAGACAGAAGCATTTCCAGGTTGTACTAACATTAATATTTTCTTTAAATGTGAAATATCTTTTTGTAAAGAATTGTTTTCAATGGATGGCAACCCCAGTCTAAAAACATCTGAAGACACAATAACAAGCACACATCCCTTTGTGGCAGCCTTCCTGTGAACTAAGGCAAACAAGAAGCCTTTATATGTGCTCATCTAAAATTCTTCAGTTAGGGATAATCTCCAAAGGAATTTTAAAAAGAAAATCAGACTTCAGTGTTGCATAGTCGAAAGAAGGCTTCACACACTAGAGTGACTCCCAGAATATCCTTTCCAAAGAAGTTAATTTTCTGTAGTTCCTGTGCTGCTTTCAAGTTATCTATTAATCAATTCGAGCCAATCCTTTAGTGTTTCTCCCTTTCAATAGATCACCTTAACATCATTATGCTTGTCTCACTTTGTTACCTTTGTGTATTTGTACACTGTGTTCTCAGTGGCCTCTTAATCATTGCAGATTTCCACTAATTGAATTTAGCCATCATTAGTTCCCCTTAGAGTTTTGTTGTCTTCTAACATATATACTTTCCTCTCCTTCTCTGAAGACGTCCGATCTGGTCAGTTGTCACTAATGGCCGGGCACTCTCCCATTTGCAAGCGTATTCCTGATTGGTGGTGTGACTGCTGATAGAAATGAGAGAGAACTTCTATCACTTGGTCCACATCAACAAACGTTGTGCTATTATTACACAAAGTTGATACTTCTGAAGACTAGGGATGTTAAGCAGACTGTTATAGATGTGAATTCTCAACTGCAATTCATTATTCAAGCTATAGCTAGGGCTGCCAAATCTGGCACGACTCCTTTCCTTGTCTTTTCTGGATTTTCCCCCCAATGTGATGTAATTCCTGGAGACTCCAGGCCAGTCCAGGAGGGGTGGCAACCCTAGCTGCATCCTATTCAGATATGCATATAAAGAATGGCTAGGCCTAATAGAAATAATGGATGCTAGGGATTTGGATTTAGAAAAAGCATTAATTGTGCTTTGCATCAATTTATCTGAGAATCTAGGCTGACAAATTTGGAGTGCTCCTGTCTACCTCTGATTTATTTTTTTAACTTGGCACAATAACAATTAAATGTATGACTTTTCAAATGGGGTTTAGCGAACATACACAGAAATAAAACTACAGCACTGTTTATATTTAGATAAATTTGGATTTGTTTTTTTTCTAGCATATATGCATTTCTTTTTGACTCCTTTAGCTGCTATTGGGTTGTTGGTGTACAAATAAGTGTTGTTCAGAATTAATATGCATGATGTGCCCTATTTCAATATTTAAATGTGAGATCTTGGGGTCTTAGCTCAGTAGCAGATTCAGGCCCCAAACCTATCTCCCGCCAGTAGTGCCAATGCAACCACATCAAAAAGGCATACACTGCATCCAGTGTGTGTGTGTGTGGGGGGACCCGAGGGTAAATGGGAGGTAAGTAAAAACATTTATACTTACCTCCGCCTTAGCCCTGGGGCCACCTATGGATCTCCTCAGACATACTCCACTTCTTATGGTGGTGTTCAAGGAGAGAAAAGGAGCAGGGAGGTTTGAAATGGAGGTTTGAAATGCGCCATTGCTGCTGGATCCACCTCCTCCTTCCGGCCCCTGCTTCCTCCCCCTTCCCCACCCAATTCCTTCCCCCTCCCCTCCCCCAGTCATTCCTTTCCCCACCCACCTCCCGCCGCCACTGCTGGCTGAAGCCGGAGCTACACTGTCCGCGTTCGTGTTCCGTTCGCATTCCGTGTGCGTCTGATGTCCCGCCCCCCAGGTCAAACAACAGCTCTGATTGGCCAGATGTAGCGCAGATGCAGCAAAAGTCGCTACATCCGGCCAATCAGAGCCATTGTTTGATCTGGGGGAGGGACACCAGACACACACAGAACGCGAACGCAACATGAACGCGGACAGTGTAGCTCCGGCTTTACCAGAATGGTGCTTGCAGTGCTCCATCAGGAGCTTGCAGAATGGCTGCCAACAGAGCACTGCACATGCCTTCAGCAGCAATTTTACGCAGAGTCTTTTGCTGTCGTAAGCTGCACCTCCCAACAGCCCAATCATGGATAGGATTGGGCTGTAAAAAAATTCAGTGTTCATACTGATAGTGTTTGATTTCTGTGTCTGTGTTTTCATTGCCATGTCTCCTGGCTTACCAAAAAGCAAGCAAGTACCACCTAATCACCTAATTGCTTGGAGAAAAATGGCTCCCTCTTTGCCTTGCCTTCTTTGCTTATCATCACGTCCACTGCTAAACATAACAAAGGAGTGTGTCCTTGTTTGCTCATGTATTCGCTTTGAAACTTCAGAAAGTTGAGTGTTATCAGTCATTTTGCATGAAAAGTTGCCATATGGTATCAACAACATTTGTAAACGTGGATGGTATTCCACAATGGCCTAGGATATTCCAAAGCGATCTTCTGTGAATGCTACCAAACACCTTTTCAGAGTGTTCACAAAATGAGCAAAAATGGCATGATCATGTTTTAATAAAAAATACTGCATCTGCAGCAGTTACTTAACTAGAACATGGAATCAACTGGTATGCCAAAGTATTAAAATACTCATAATTATATTGTCTGTACTTTTCACTGCAAGAATGTAGAGTGCATTGTTTGCTAATTTGCTGATGGTAGCCATCAATAAAAATTAGCATTTAGGGCTCTTGGAGGCTGATGCTACTTAGTTTGGGGATTAGTGTAAAGGGAGCTGGGGAATATCTAATATAAATTGATGATGCTTTTACTATGCATCTCATTAAAGTCATAAAGAGACTTGGAATTTATGTCAAGGGTAAATAACAAAGTGGCATTGTATACGGACAGCTCATTAAAATCTAAAGGTGAAGGACTCTGCAGAAAGCCATTAGATAACTGTGTGAACTGATTCCTATAACATCTTCTAAGTGGTAAGAAAATAGAATGCAAATGAAGTATGCCCTTAACACACTTCTCAAATAAGGATTTAATATTCTGCAAGTAGTGGGCATGACATGTTATAGGTTATCCTAATTTTTCCCCAATGAGTGCTTTGAGAAACGCCTGAAAGAAAATAGTTTTAAAAAAGGGCTTCCCCCAATTTTTCTGGAATTTTTTTTGTGGAAATTAGACAGGTGAAACTATTTTTTAAAACAATTTCAGAGTTCTAGGGTCACCCCACTGAACCCCCGGAAGAGCAAAGATCACTGTTTTTAGGGAAAATGAGGTGCAGGAATTGGTTGCTGTGTACCCCCTCCCCACTGAAATTAGACATGAAACTTTGGCTTTTTTTTTTTCATGGCCAGGGCCCTGGCTTTTGAATCCACTTTGTTTGGAGCACCTCAGGTGCAGGTGATCAGCTGTACACCGCTGTAAGCAGGAGCAACACCAGGCGTTGCTCAAAGCACTCATCAGGGTTATATGGGTAACAGAATAGACATATGCAGCCATTTTCATCATATTGCATCATTTCCTATACTTTGTGAGTGGATTTCTGGCTTTTTTTTTCATGACCAGGGCCCTGGCTTTTGAATCCACTTTGTTTCCAACACCTTAGGTGCAGGTGATCAGTTTTACAGAGCTGTAAGTAGGAGCAACACAAGGCATTGCTCAAAACACTCATTGGTCCTTAAAGGGTAATCTAATGTTGTTCCTGTAAGTTGGCTGTTTGTTTCTGGGTTTTTTTTCTATTCCCCCCTCAGGCTGAGCCTAGCAGGGAGTGAAGGTTGGAGTACTAGGAATTCTGACTCCAGCCTCAAACTGACTGTTTGCAGGGATCTGCCAGATGGCTGGGTTATACTGATTTTCAGCAGGATTTTTGCAGGCACCTCAATGTAGATGTTTATTTCTAGGTTTTTTTTTTCTTTCCCCCCTCATCAGGCTGAGCCTATCAGGGCAGGGTTGAAGGCTGGGCTACTCAGAATTATGTCTCCCGCCTCAACTGAGTGTTTGCAAGTACCTTAGAGGTAGCTGTTGTTATATACTGATTTTTAGCTGGATTGTTGCAGGGAGCTCAGTTCTGGGGGGTTCTTCCCCCCCAGGCTGAGCCTGAGGACAGGGGGTGAAGGTTGGAGTAATCAGAATTCTGTCTCCAGCCTCATGCAGCTACTGCAAGGTGCCTGTTGCTTTTGAGCAACACAGCTTCGGTGAGCTCATTGCTAAGATATATATAATTGTAAAACATAGTAATTTTCAATTGACATTCTTTTACTAAGAAGTGCATTCAAAGGTCAGAAACTAGCCTGCAGCTAAATGGGGAACAGCTGCCTCTTTGTATAACTGATAGCTGTCATTATGTTTGATGGCCGAGGCATTTAAATGTCTCTTAAAAAAATTAAAGGGACAAGAACCAAGACGATCTTGCAAAAACTAACTCTAAGAGCTATTAAAAAAAAACCCTGGCAGGTAGTGACTTGTAACTTGGGGTGCACAGTGCTGAGACATACCCCTACAGACCCCTAAAGCACAGAAGTTGTGTGCAGAACACAACTATGTTTTTTGAGCGTTGAAGTGGTGAACTCACAACTAAAGCTGCAGCAATTAAAGGGTTCAAATTGCCATTAAAAACCCTGGCAGGTAGTGACTTGTAACTTGGGGTACACTGTGCTGAGACATACCCCTGCAGACCCCTAAAGTACAGAAGTTGTGTGCACAAAACAACTATGTGTGTGTTTGAGATCTTGTGTTGTCAAGTCTATGGAATGAATGGACAAATTTGTTATGCCTTAAACCCCAATGAGTGGCGTTTGCAAGTGCAACACCCATGCTACAGGTATATGGCACACCTGGGAATTTTTTTTGCAGGTGGTTCTCTCTATTTGGGGGTACTTTAAACATATGACAAAAACTGGCATTTGGAAGTTCTGGGGAAATATGGCCTTGGGTCGAAACAGAGTGCAAGTGGCAGAAAATGCAAGAACTGAAAGTGACATGAAAGAAATAGACTTGCATGGTCTAATTGGCCAAAATACTGCCCAACAGTACATAGTTGTGTGGATTAAAAAATGTGTGCTAGTGGACAATGGAACTGCGGTTGGAGGACAGAACTTTGCATACTTTCAGACACATTCTCCATTATTTCCATGTAAGTGCAGAGAAAGAACATCCCAGCAAGTGTGTGGTATTTGTGTGTGGCATTTGAGGAATTCTGTGCAGCTTATTTGGGCTTTGATTCATCACCTGGGTGCTGGGAGTCTGGAAGGCCAAGAGGTGAGTTAGGGCTTCAAAGGTGGTAAAGTTGGTTCGCTTTCACTCCCCTTCACCTCCCTTGTCACCTAGCTTATTTCCTGATAATCCACACAGCACCTGACCATAACAAGCAACATAACATGTAGGCTATTTGCCTCATGAGCACAGCTAGCAGATATACAATTTTTATTATTTGTGAGGTCACATCCTTTAACAATTGTTGCTCTTTGGGTCTTTTGATGTAATCTGAGCAATTTTTCTTCCTTGAAATTATTAGTTTTTAATAATTACTCCAGAATAATCAAAAAATGAATACAGGCACTTACAAAATCACAACCTATGCTCTGCGCTCCCCCCCCGTTACAAAATCACAACCTATGCTCTACAATTCCCCCCCCCCCCCGGTTGCAAAATCACAACCTACGCTCTGCTCTGCTCTGCTCTGCTCTCTCTCTCTCTCTTTCTCTCTGTACCCAGAAAGTCATGTTTACAGTTATTTTAATCTGGGCACAGTACAGCATATTCCACATCAAAGAATATTCAATCAGTACTATTCACCAGAAGTGTAAAATCATTTTAAGTAAATGAGGCTGACTAATAAGCATGCAAAGTATGCACTTTTGATAACAAACACCAAGCAGGATCTATTAAATTTTAATATCCCTAATAAAATTAGCAGTGGCTACACCAATTTGAATTAAACCAAAGAGTAGTTTTCACAAAATAAATAAATAATAACTGTATTGTTTATAAATGTCACTAAATAAATAAATAAAGGAGCTAATGAATCTCTAAGAGCCCAATCCTATCCTCCCCCCCCCCCGCTGGTGCAGTTGTGTCAAAAAACGAGTGCACTGTAGCCGGGGGGGGGATCGGGAGGCTTCAGAGGTGAAGCTTTGAAATAGACACATGAGAATGGAGGCTTTTTTTTGGGGGGGGGGGAGAAGGAACTGTTACGAGGATCAAAGAAGGGGAAGAGAGATTACCAATCCTATTATGCTGGGAAGGTTTTGAGTACAAAATCCATCTAAGCAGCAAGGGCAGGGCTGGACAATTCCAAGTTCCACAGGGAAGAAAAATGTAGCAAAAGGTGCTCCTTTGAGCTAGAAAGGTAGCTCCTCCGAGGGTGAGGGCAGCTACCAGAGAAAGAGGACTCAGCAAGAGACCGCAGAACAGCATTACCAAGCAGAAATGTGGAGGCTTTCAGCAGAGAAGGAGCCACCAAAATGGAGGGGAGGTCTTTATGGGGACCTTCAAAATGCACAGCAGGACGGGCATCTTGGCAAATCGCGATGAAGAAAACATTCAGCAGTATGGCCACTTTCCCAAGAAAAGTGACCTAAAATGGAGGAAGTTTCTACTGGGAAATCAACCTCCAAACTTGCACCACAGACTGCTTCAAACATGCACCACAGACTGCTTTAGAGAGTTTAGAAGTGACAAGAACGCTCAGTTGTGGACACCTCCAAGGAACTGAGAAGTGTTAAAGTTCTGTCCAAAGCAGGGTCAGTTGTAGGACTTTGCAGGAAATATTAAATTTCCTTTGCACAAAGGAAACAAGAGTATTTCTGGGTGGACAAAGAGGAATTTGGAAGTTCGCTTTGGGTATGCAGCATAGGTTTCCTGTCCCTCCAGGAGCACACAAAGACTTGAGTGCTCCCCAGTCAGAGAAGTTCCTGAGGGACACAAGACAGGACATAGTGTGTGCTTCACCCAGGATCTGGCAATTGATAGGAGAGGGGGTTTTTTGGCATAGGAATCTGAAAAGATTGTCCAGGTAGCCTGGAACTTTATTATACAGCAGGACTTGTGCTTGCAGCAAATTCTATCAGGATGGTGCACTCAAATTTACAAGATCTTGGAAGAAAGAAGATGTCCCACAGCACTACAGACCCTGATAAGCATGACCTCTCCTAAGAGTTCAGCATGGCATCACCCCTTCCAGAGTGAAATCTTACCTAGCGCCCAGAAATGCCAGCCAGACACCAAAATGGAGATGGGTGGTTACATCAGTGATCTCTTCCTGCTTCTCATCTATCTCTGTACCATGAATGAGTAGTGAGAAAGGAATGGGTGGGTGGGACAATTTGTTTGAAGTACAAACTGCTTTATTAATGAATAGGAGGCCACTCTCAATCATATTTAAGGCCAACTTTTCAATAATGCAAGATATAATCAAATAAAGTAAATAAAATTATAGCTCACACCAATAATGCTTTTTAAATTTATGAATCATATTTGCATATTCATTTCCTTTCACAAATACTCATTTGAACCCACACTTTCTGAGAGGTTCAGTTTAGTTCAATTTAGCTACTTCAGCATCTATTTTTTCCCCCATTTCAGTAGAAGTCAAAATAGATGCTTGGCTTCCACTTGCAGAACAAGCAAGAAGTCACCCAGTTTACAATTCTATAGCTTCTTACCCTTTATGCGGATTGGCAATTAACTGGCTTTGGTCACAGCCCAATAGGCTGCTGTTCACACAGCTGCTATGAGACAGTAACTTGGACGAGCTGGACCAAAATGCTTCTGTAGATAAAGTGTCACCAATTAAAAATATATACAGTATATCCAGAAGTGATTGAGAATGTTAATCCAAAATTCAGAATATAGGCTAGTAATGCTGAACTCACCCATGCTCATGATGAGCTGACTCCATCACTCAAAGGTTCTAGCCCAGTTCAATTGGGAGGGAGGGTGCAGAATGTGTTTCTAGGGGGGGGCACTGTTGTTCACCCCTGTGGCCTGTGGTGACAGCAGTGGACCATCTTCTTCCCCATTTCCATTTTACAATTCTCAGATGTTCTGGCACACAATACTGTATCCGGGTTTGGGGCATCCGGGATTGTTAAATAATGCTCGGGGGGGGGGAAATGACCTGCTGTGGTACCTGCTCCCCACAGCCTCTCAGAAATCCTTTCCATTGTGTGTCCACAGCTGGGAAAACTGAGAACAAGTCGCAGATGTGCGAAAACACTCCTTCACCTCCACTGCTGTAACAGTGAGTGCCAGCATGAAAGGTGACTCATGTCTGTCTGCTGCCCAGTCCCCAGGCACCACGAGGGCATAGGTGGCATACAAATGTTCTTTCCGTACCACAGGGGGAGCATCACAGGGCTTTTGCTTCTGGGACTCCCAAAAGTTGGAGCTGCTGTTGAATGTCAACATTTACAACCATAAGCCAGAATTTTTCTGGCACCCTAAATTTCAATAATCAAAACCAAAAGATTAAGGCTGCAATCTTATACACACTTTCCTGGGAGTAACAGCCCGGTCCAGCCCAAGGCAACTGCGGTACAATTCAGGCACAATTGCAGCCCAAGTGCTTTAGGCCCGAGTTGTGCCTGAATTGTGCCTGAGTTGGGCTGCAATTGTGACTGAATTGGGTTCAGGCACAATTCAGGCACAACTGCACAATTCAGGCACAATTGCAGCCTAAAAGTGGGCGTGTCGGGGGCGTGTCGGGGGTGTGACGGGGCGGTTACGAAATTTGGTCCGGTTCCAGACGCTGGAGAGCCGCTGACACGCCCCCTCGAGCCCAACTCAGGCCCAAAATTTGGGCCAGCAAAAAGGGTGGACCCAAATGTGAGGAGACCCATAGGAGCCATTTTACCTTACCCACACCAGCCCTCTCCTGAAAAGTTCTAACACCCTGGGCCCGAGTTGGGCCTGAGTTAGGACCGAACAGTTGTGGCCTAACTCTGGACACGGACCCAAATAGTTACCCTATCAGCACCCAGCCCCACCCAGCCTCTTTCCCACAAAAGCCCAGCCCCAGCCCACTCACTCTCTCTCTTTCTCTCTCTGAGCACGTGGCGTGGGGTTCTGTCCCCCAGCAGCCACAAAGTGGGACTTTGAAAACTTTTCTAACACCCCTCTTCTCTTCACCTCTCTCCTCTCTGCCCCCTCTAGGGCAGAGAGGGCTGTTCTGCCTGTGGCCAAACTGTTTACTCCTGTGCCTGGGCAGCTGTCTCCATGCAAGTGTTTGCTAACCCATGTCTTTCTCCCAGCCCCTCTCCCCCCCCCACAGGCAACAACACCAGCAGGTAAGTGCAGGTAAGAGCAGGGTTTGTGCTGACATGTGGTCTGACTTCTGCCTCTTAGCATAGAGAAATATAGGTAGGATACATGCCTCTATACCAATGTCATGTCTCATAGCTGCCTGCATAGCCTGCCATGATATGCCTCTTTACCAATGTCTTGTCTCATGTCTGCCTGCAATGCCTGCCATGATATGCCTCTTTACCAATGTCTGCCTGCAATGCCTGCCATGATATGCCTCTTTACCAATGTCTTGTCTCATAGCTGCCTGCATAGCCTGCCATGATATGCCTCTTTACCAATGTCATGTCTCATAGCTGCCTGCAATGCCTGTCATGAAATGTCTCTGTACCAATGTCTTGTCTCATAGCTGCCTGTATTAATGTGAGCACACAATGCCATGGGTGTGGAACTGTAACCCATATGTAGACACCAGCTGTCCCCCCCCCTCTTTTCTCCACAGGGTCTACTGACAGGTCAGTATTGCTAGGATTGCCATGGTTGTGACCCCCAAGTTGTGTTGTTGTCTCTCTCTTTGACCCCTTTCCCTTACAGGATCATGCTCACCTTACACCCAGGGAAGCAGCGCAGACCAGGCTCTGTGTCTCACACCACTCAGCTGTGTGTGATTACTCTCCCTGCAGGCCTTTGTAACCGGCACACTGGCATTCCTTCAATGGTGATTGCCACCACACAGCAGCTGCCATGGAACACCCCCAAGTTGTTTGTCCCCCTAGGAATGCCCACTACTGCCAACCGTCCGGGGAGCACCCCTGGGCCCGCAGTCTGGTTGCCCCATGGTCGTCTGCCTCGATGCTGCCAGAGGTCTGGGAGCCTGCCCTGCAACCCTCCTCAGCTGCTGCTGCTGCTACATTCTGAGTGGCTGCTGTGCCTACCCCTTGCAGCCTCGCCTGGCCATCCCTGCCAATGTTCCAGAACAATAAAGATGCCCCTTGGGCAAAGGCCCCTTGAACACCATGACCCCAATGTTACACAAGCACTGCCCCACACACAGAGAGACAGCGCCCAGCACACAAGGCCCTGCATGAATCCCAGCCAGGGCCTGCCACAGCCAGCCCAGGGAGAACACAGCAGGGGGGCTGCCAGACCCTCAGGGCTCAGAGGGGAGGGGGGAGTTGGGGGGCCTCTCAGGCAGGCAAACAGTGACAGGTGACATGGCGCACGTCCCCCACGTCTGTGAAGAGCCCTTTCAGCAACCGGGGCTCTCACCCACCCTCTGTCCACCCGTCAACGGCGTCCGTGTCCGCCCGTCAACGGTGTCCGTTTCCGCCCTCAGTCCGCCCGTCAACGGCGTCCGTTTCCGTCCTCAGTCCGCCCGTCAACAGCGTCCGTTTCCGCCCTCGGTCCGTCTGCATGAGAGGCGCCCGTTCCTGCATTGCCTCCATCTGCGAAGTGACCCCTGTGTCCCTATTGGTCTCTGCAGACCCCTCTCCCTGTATCCCTCTCCCACCAGCCTTGTTGTCTGTCTGTTTCTGACCCACCCGTGTCCCTCCCCAGCACCCCCTGTCCGCCTGCCTGTGTGCCTGCCTCCCCTCCCACTCCCTGATGATGGACGCTGGCACCCCCCACCCCGCCAGAGCGCCTGCCGCAAGGCGCCTACGTTGCCCCATCTGGGGAGTGATGAGCTGCGTGAGCCCTTCCCGCTCACAGCAGACAAGCCCAAGGCATCTCTCGGTCTTGGCCGGGGCACGGAGCAGAAGGCATACCGGGATGCCTTCTTTGTGGGCATAGCCACGGCCCTGGTGGCCCAGGGCTTCAGGCAGCGCACGGGCATGTCATGGCGGAGGCGGTTCCAGACCTCATGAGACCCCCCTTGTGCGTGCCGTTCCCACCCCCTCCTTCCCTTCTCTCCCCCGCTCACCCCCCCATGACTCCCACGTGCAGCCTCACCGTGGCTTGGGGGTGGCATCGCAGTCTGCAGGAGGGAGGGCAGTGGCACTCCCCCCCTGCGGCAGGTGGCTAATGCCCAGGGTGCCCTGGGGCAGCTGGCACTGGCACAACCTCTGCCCTTCAGCTGACTGTCGCACGCCCAGTGCCTGCAGGCCCACCTGTGGCTGCCCATCTGCTGCGACTGCTGCAGCAGCTGTGGTAGGTGCACGCAGACGGGCTGAGGAGGGGGCTCTTCGCTTCCACAAGACTGACAGCTCCCCACAGGGGCCTGCCTGCCTCTGCGGTAAGTTTTGCCTCGATCCTGGCCCACTGCTCTTGCCTCCTGCCTAACTCAGGCACAGTTGCAGCCTAACTCGGTCCTATTTTGGGCCCCAATTGTGCCACAATTGGGCCTCAACTGTGCCTGAGTTAGGCTGGACTGAGCCCTAAGTCCCACTAAACGCAATGGAACCTAGACCTGAGTGGACCTGCATAGGATTGTGTTGTATGTTAAGCTATTTTGTCAGATCCAGCACTTTCCTCAATACGTTTTGCTAACACTTTTCCACTTTCAGTAATGGTACTAGAATTCCTGTTTCTTTGGGTTTCCTTTTGAGGTGGATTTACATAGTATAGTAGAGCCATTCCGTTCTAGTGACACAAAGGTTTTCTGGTATTCACAGTGTAGAGTTCTCCATTCATAACCAAGTTACCTTTCTCTGTGGTTGCTCTGCAGACTTCTAATTAGGATTCCGGGAATTAAGAGGAGCACTGTGCTTTGCAAAGAGGGTGCTGTCTTTTAGATCCGCTAATGCTGTTCACTTTGTTTACATGTTTTATTAAGGAGAGGAGAGTGAAGGAGCATTTGAATAATCGTATGTGTTTGATCTTTGAATTAAAAACAATGGAAAGGAAGGACTGCTCATTTTTCCAGGCTTGAAATGCGAATAATGTTGTTTCAGTGCTTAACAAAGTGTGTGTGTGTGTGTGTGTGTGTGTGTGTGTGTGTGTGTGTGTGTGTGTGAGTTAAATACTCTTTTTCATATTTTAGACACTGAGATTCATAGATTCATGTTGTTTTTATAGGATCAGGAGGCTTGAGAGGGGAAAGGAAAATATTTTCCTTTACACCATAAGCCTCCTGAGCGCCAAAGGGTCGCCTCAGACCTGCGCCAGCTCTTAACTGATGCAAGTCCGAGGAGACAAAGGGGGGGGGGCGTATTGGCTGTTCCCAGAGGGGATAACATCCAGCACAAATTACCCAAGCTGGATGCCGCCGCCGCCACCTCCCACCTGTTTCAGAAGCAGAACAGTTCCTTAAGCTGTATTTATTGGTTACATCAGGTACTGCAAACAGGTGAACTTCTTTCAATAAATATAAGAAATCACAGTTTGAGTGTATTTTTCCCCTACTGACATACAACTAATTGCTAACTCAAGAATAACATCTAATAGCATATAAAGACTGATACATTTTAGTCACTGTTATTTAGTCATCGCTCTATCACCTTGCTTGTTGGTTACTTAATGCACAACCAACTGTGCAATCCTGCCTAAATATACATGTCCTCCCAGCCTGGGCTGGCCAATGTCCACACCCCTGGCTGCACCTGCCTGCTCTCCCCCCGCCCCTGCCCCAACTGGTGCAGGACTTACCTCCATCAGCAGCTGAGGGGTCTGGAAGGGGGGCGGAGTGAAGGCCCTTTTTCCTTCACGGCACGTTTGCGATGCTTTGGAGCAGTGGAGCGCACACTCTGCCATTCCAAAGTTAGAAAGGATTGCGCCACCAGTCTTTGGTGGACTTCAGCTAGACAAACTCAATCAACAAATCAGTTAATACAAGGTCCTTGTGTCCCAGGGTACAAGGATTCCCTGGAGAAGTGTAGTGTATGAAACTTCTCTCCATATGCATGCTTCAAGTGTGATTTTCATACATGTCGCCTCACTTCTAGAACACACTGCCCTTTGTGCGAGATGCCTCTACCTAAGGTTGATTGAGGGAATGGTGTGGAGGCCATACATTGAGGTGAAATCTCTCCACTGCTTATTGGCAGTGATTCAGTGAGATCTTGCGGTGCAAATGGAGATGCTCACTGCCAACTTTGTAATGGAAAATAACTTTCTGTAAGTAGCCAGCAAGGAAAGCATCTTATGCCCATTTGGGGCTCTGGCGGCTCACAGCTGTTGACATCAGCTGGACTATTTAAGCTTAATTGAAATGTGCAGCAATTTGTTCATTTAGCCCACTCTCAGTCCTTGAATGGTACAGCCTCTTTGGTGCTGTGTAGTCTGCCGCTGTTTGTTGAAAGCCTAGGGCTTGATGGGGGAAAAAATACAAAAAACTTTTTCCTCTTTGTGGAAACCAAAAGTGAAATGGATTAATTATAATTTAAAATCACAGCATGGTAAGGCTTGTCAAGACTTGAGAGCTATCTGCTTTTAACCTTCGGCACTAATGCTGGCTCATTCTTCCCCAAAGATTCTTGATGAGATTCTAACATACAGCTTCGGCTGTAACGTCTTTCAGGGAAGAGCAGAAAAAGAAAAAAACAGTACCATACAGCAAAACAAATCCTGAACGTTCCTTTGAAGTGGCCATCTATCTAGCCAGAAGACCAAGGAACAATGGTTTTGTGAAAGTTTGGTCTTCTGTAATCAACTTAGCCCTGGGCTCTATAAAAACCTTTGCCTCCAGACCCAGCAGTTTGAGCAATTCATCTGAGTAGCGATGTAAATCTCTCTCTCTCTCTCTCTCTCTCTCTCTCTCACACACACACACACACACACACACACACACACACACACACACACACACCTCTTAACTTCAGCACTCTAAAAGTCTCCAAATATCTAAACATATTTTTGCGCCCTCATTTCTTGCCAGGCCGGCCCCAAAACTGTATTTTGTTTGAGAGACTTCTCCAGACACTGCGGTTAAAGTCTGATCTCTCTTACTTTCTGCTTTCTTCCTTTTCACCAGAATTGAATATATGGCAATTTTTCTTACACCTTTTTGTCTAGTCCTCCTCATCTTTGGTTTTTGCCCATGTTGGGTCTAACAGATGTGATACAGTGAAATGGCAAATTGAAAACATGAATCATTTCACATTTCCCTAGTTAAAGTGGGAGAGAGAGCAATGTGTTTCAGCCCATGCTGTTTCAGGCAGGCGAGAACTGCGTTGCGACTCTGTAAGCCCAGCAATGGACCTCAGAAGGAAGACCCAGATGAAAAACTCAGATCACAGACTTCCCTGACGACTGTGTGCATCATTCTCACTAAGCAGGTATTCTGCCATTCGAATTCATTTTCCTCATGGAATAAGTGACATCAATTCTGCTAATAAGCACCCAATAAAATGAACCCTGGATTGCGCCCCTACCCGCACTCTTCAGAGCCATCAGCAGAAAATAATATTTTGGAAATCAACAGCAATGCTAAAAACTGTAAACACTTGATGAATTTCCCCCCTGCCCCACCCCCAGCACTAGTCAGTCTAAACAAATAAGGGGATGTGCAACTATCTGTACTTCAGCGCAATCCTGCGTAACGTTGCACCGGTGTAACAGTAGATGCACTGGAGTAAGTGCACTGCTGTTACACCGGTGCAATGTTACACAGGATTGCGCTATTACACTGATTAGAATGGGCTTGTGTCTGAGTTGATATACTGTATAGGTGTTGCTCTTGATTAGGACAGAAAGCAATTTACTCTTTGTTCCTCAGGGAAGGGAGCTTATTCAACTTCCCATACATACAATAACTACATATGTAGCACTCGTTGCTTGGCCAGCTCCTGCCAACCTAGCAGTTCCAAAGCATGTCAATGCGAGTAGATAAATAGGTACCGCTTGCGGGAAGGTAAACAGCGCTCCGTGTTCCAGCTGCATGCTACGCGCTGCGGCAAGGACAGTCATGCCGGCCATATGACCATGGAGGCATCTTCGGACAACGCTGGCTCTTCAGCTTTGAAATGGGGATGAGCACCACACCCTAGAGTCAGACACGACTGGACTTAATTGTCAGGGGATACCTTTACCTTTTATAGGCGTTGCTCTTGATTAGGACAGAAAGCAATTTACTCTTTGTTCCTCAGGGAAGGGAGCTTATTCAACTTCCCATACATACAATAACTACATATGTAGCAGTTATATTTAACTAGTACTTTCACATACTTGTAGAAATTGCTCTCTCTCTCTCTCAGGGCACAACCCTGACTAAGGATCCGGTTGGCGGCCCAAGGCTGCCTGCTGGATCCTGTGCACCGGCTGCCCGGTGTGCACCGGGCCGGCGGTCTACTCGGGGAAGGGGACACTCGTCCCCTTCCCCGAGTGTAAACTTGGGCAGGCCCTATTGGCCTCCTTGGATTTCCACCAGTCAAATAGCTGGCAGAAGTAGAGGAGGCCTTGTAACGGCCTAGCCAGCCCAGCGGGGACAGGGATATGGCCAATGCCATCCCCCGCCCCCTCCAGGGCCGGCAAGGCCAATGTCCCCCCTCCCTCACTCAAACCGCCCATGCGGCCAGCGATGGAGTGTTTACCTTCTGCCACCGTCCGTGTGGATATCCGGTGCCGGAGTGAGCGAGGCCAGCCTTGTGCCGGCCTTCCTTACTCCCGGGTCATCGCGAACGTGCTTTACAGCACGTTCACGGTGGCTTCCAATTCCAGAGTGCTCACTCTGGCACCAGAACGAATGTCAGGATTGCGCTGTCCCCCCACACACAGAGGGTCCAATCCTGTCTATCTTTAGGCCAGTGGCGCACAAGCTCCACCAGCCTTCACTATTGTGAAAGTGCCAGCATCACATCTTTGGCAGGATCCATCTCTCTCTCTCTCTTTCTTTCTCTCTCTCTCTCTCTCTCTCCCTCACACACACACACACACACACACACACACACACACACACACACACACACACACACACACACACCCTATGCACCGTACTTCAGAAATTTCTGCTTCAGTGGAAGAATTAATGAGTTCCTTAATGTCCTTCAAAAAAATTAAAGCAGCAAAAGAAATGCTTTAAACATCCCACTAGTGTGTATTAGCAATGAACTTCCTAAAATGGACACTGAATTCTCCACTCAGAGGGCTGTTCGTATTATGCATATGCAGACATTTAAAGAACAACAGGTTCACCTTAAATGCATTAGGGGTTAATTAGGTTTTTAGTAAGCACTTCTTCCCTCATTCCTTTTCTCTGCATAACATTTACACTAGATCATCAGGGGATGGTTGGCAGCTGTAAACATGAATCATAACAACCACCTACAATATTGGCAGCATAGATATTTAAGGTTAAGGTCATCAAAGGCGCAGGTCTTCTCTCAATACTTAAAAAGTATTATTTTTTTAATGTGACTTAAAAAGGGCATTAACTCATTGTTTATTGCAATTCATCGTCTATTCATATAGTTTCTTTTGACTACAGTTTAATTTTATTCTAATTGTTCTGTTCAATAAGGGTGTTGTTTTCTTGTCATTTTTACCAGCACAAGATGGAAAGTCTTAGATAATATGCTCACCATTCAATTTCAACATTAACTTTCATAAAGGCTGGCTGGAAGAGATGATTGGTTAGGTATTGCAGAGCTAAAGAGCCAATCTTAGTGGTGATATTTTAAAGGATAATTCAGATTCAAATAAATAGCACTGCTAACTGGTTTTTTTTTACTGAAGGAGCATATATATATATAAAGTCCTCATTTGAAGTAATTTCATTTAAAGTTGTTTTGTTTTAAAGTTGATGGGAAAATGCCATGGGAACGTTTACATTTAGCAATGCAGTGGTTCCCAAACTAGGGGCCGCGACCCAAACGAGGGTCACATGGGTGTTCTTGAGGGTCACAGGAAGGTCTTTTTTAAATCATTATTAGTATTAAAATGTACCACCTCCATGGGTCACCAGACTGAGAGAAAAACTGTATTTAGGGCCAGGGTCAAAAATGTTCAGGAGACACTATGGTCAAGTTGGTTTCACTATAGGTCGTTTCGCTTAAAGTCACAGTTTCCAAGAATCTATTGCCAACTTTAAGTGAGGACTTGCTTTATTCCATATGTCTGTCTGCCTATGTGATACTGTACAATCTTGCCAATTTTAAAATACATTTTATTGCTTTTAATTTTTTTTAAAAATATGCACAATATATGCTACAACAACAACAACAACAACAACAACAACAACAACAACAAAGCACTGCATCTGACCCTTGTCCTAGCTCATGTCTTTGTCCAAGAACTAAAAAAAAAAAACAGTGAATAGCAAAGGAAGTAAAAGAAGAAAGGAGGAAATGAATGGGCAAGTCAGTGTGGAGAAGAAGAAAAGAAGAAGAGGAGCAGCGAGTGGCCTCACTGGGACGAAGTGGCAAGGTAAAAAAGACACAGTGAGTTAAGCAGCTGGGCGAGTTCAGCAGCGGGGCGAGGAAGCCAGGCCCCACACACTGCCCGGCACTTCCCCTGAAGAGAGGAGAGCTCCAACAACATTAAGGTACCCAAACTTTGATAAATCCATAACTTACACTCAAAAGCTACGCAGTCAGACAGCCAGCAGAGGGGTGGGGGCTACCCAGTGTTTTGCACTGAGTGTCACATGTATGACTATCTGCCTCTTGGGCACAAGTCATGGGTGTGTGCTCGGTGCAAAGAGCTCCAGGATCTCAGGGAATGGGTTTGCTCTCTTGAAGCCACCACGTCCCACCCTCAGTTGGCCAGCTCCTCAGCTGCCAGGAAAGGGAGTCTCAGGGCTGGAGGACGTCGCTCTGGAAAAGAGGGAAACAATCCCACAGTGGGGACCCCTTTTTCAGGTGATGGGCCCGTATCCAGTCGCACTATGGATACTACTCTGGGGAGGGGGCGAAGGGGGCTTCTTGTCGTGGGTGACTCTATAGTCAGGAACATAGAGAGGGGGGTCTGTGATGGATGTGAGGACCGCATGGTGACTTGCCTACCTGGTGCGAAGGTTGCGGACATCACCTCTCGTCTAGATAGGCTGGTAGAGAGTGCTGGGGAGGAGGTAGCGGATGTGGTGCATGTTGGCACCAACGATGTGGGGAAATGTAGCCGGGCGGTCCTGGAGGCCAAATTTAGGTTGCTAGGTAGGAAGCTCAAATCCAGGACCCCAAAGGTAGCGTTCTCAGAAGTGCTACCTGTTCCATGCGCAGGGCCAGCTAGGCAGGCGGAGCTCAGGGGTCTCAATGCGTGGATGAGACACTGGTGTCAGGAGGAGGGGTGTAGGTTTGTTAGGCACTGGGGAACATTTTGGGACAAGCCGGGCCTGTACAAGAGGGACGGGCTTCACTTGAACCAAAACGGAACCAGACTGCTGGCACGTAACATTAAGAAGGTGGCAGAGCAGCTTTTAAACTGACTCCTGGGGGAAAGCCGACAGGAGCCGAGGGGCATCCGGTTTGGGACTCCTCATCCCTAGGGAATGAGGGTGCAGAGGATCGGGAACAGTCAAGTAATAACAGAGTAAGAATTGGGAGTGGTAGCGTGATGGGACATGACAGCCAGTCTAGCAGGACAGAAGGCTGCAGGAATAAAGGTGCAAACATGCAGCCCTTCTTGGGGCACCAGGTATATAAGTGCTTTTATGCAAATGCCCGAAGTCTACGGGCAAAGATGGGAGAACTGGAATGTTTGGTGGCTAGGGAAAACATTGACATAGTAGGTATAACAGAAACCTGGTGGAATGCGGAGAACCAGTGGGATACTGCAATTCCAGGATATAAACTCTATAGGAGGGACAGAGAGGGGCGTGTTGGAGGTGGGGTGGCCATCTATGTCAAAGAGGGGGTAGAATCCACCAGAGTAGAGCTGGAGGGGGGCTCTGACTCCTCCATAGAATCACTGTGGGTTAGATTACCAGGCTCAAAGAGTGAGGTAATAGTAGGGGCATGCTACCGTCCTCCAGATCAAAAACCTGAAGGGGATCTTGAAATGAGGAAGGAAATCAGGGAGGTGTCAACGAGAGACAGGGTTGTAGTCATGGGGGACTTCAATTATCCTCACATCGACTGGGTCAATTCATGCTCAGGTCATGAAAGAGAGACTGGATTTCTGGATATGCTAAATGACTGTGCCTTAGAGCAGCTTGTCACAGAACCGACCAGAGGACAGGTGACTCTGGATTTGATATTGTGTGGCACTCAAGATCTGGTCAGGGAGGTAAATGTTACCGAACCATTGGGGAACAGTGACCATGCTGCAATCTGTTTCGCCATGCATGTCGGAGGGAGAGTGCCGAGCAAATCTGACACGAAAACCCTTGACTTCCGAAGGGCAGACTTCCCCAAAATGAGGAGGGTAGTTAAAAAAAAGCTGAAAGGGAAGGTAAAAAGAGTCCAATCGCTCCAGAGTGCATGGAGGCTGTTTAAAACAACAGTCATAGAGGCCCAGCGGGAGTGTATCCGACAAAGGAGGAAGGGCTCGACCAAGTCCAGGAGGGTGCCGGCATGGCTAACAAGCACAGATAAGGAGGCTATAAAAGGCATGGAAGCTTCCTTCTGTAAATGGAAGTCTTGCCCTAATGAGGAAAATAAACAGGAGCACAAACTGTGGCAAAAGAAATGTAAAAAGATGATACGGGAGGCCAAGCAAGACTTTGAGGAACGTATGGCAGGCAACATAAAAGGGAATAATAAAAGCTTCTTCAAATATGTTAGAAGCAGGAAACCTGCCAGGGAAACGGTTGGTCCACTGGATGGTGAGGGAGAGAAAGGGGTGATAAAAGGGGACTTGGAGACTGCAGAGAAATTAAATGAGTTCTTTGCATCTGTCTTCACGGCAGAAGACCTCGGGCAAATACCGCTGCCGGAACGGTCTCCCCTGACTAAAGAATTAAGTCAAATAGAGGTTAAAAGAGAAGATGTCTCAGACTTAATTGACAAAATAAAGATCAATAAATCACCAGGCCCGGATGGCATCCACCCAAGAGTTCTGAAGGAACTCAAGAATGAAGTTGCTGACCTATTGACCGAAATATGCAACTTGTCCCTTAAAACGACCACTGTGCCAGATGATTGGAGGATAGCTAATGTCACGCCAATCTTTAAAAAAGGAAAGAGGGGGGACCCGGGAAACTACAGGCCGGTCAGCCTAACATCTGTTCCAGGGAAGATGGTGGAAAGTCTCACTAAGGATAAAATACATAGAAGAACAAGCTCTGCTGAGGGAGATCCAGCATGGCTTCTGCAAGGGGAAGTCTTGCCTCACAAACCTGTTAGAATTTTTTGAAAAGGTCAACAGGCATGTGGATGCGAGCAAACCCGTGGATATTATATATCTGGATTTTCAGAAGGCGTTTGACACAGTCCCTCATGAAAGGCTCCTGAGAAAACTGCACAGTCAGGGAATAAGAGGGCAGGTCCTCTTGTGGATTAGGAACTGGTTGAAGACCAGGAAACAGCGAGTGGGAGTCAATGGGCAATTTTCACAATGGCGAGAGGTGAAAAGCGGTGTGCCCCAAGGATCGGTCTTGGGACCGGTGCTTTTCAACTTATTCATAAATGACCTGGAGTCGGGGATAGGCAGTGAGGTGGCCAAGTTTGCAGATGACACTACACTATTCCGGGTGGTGAAGACCAGCAGGGATTGTGAAGAGCTCCAGAAGGATCTCTCCAAACTGGGAGAAAGGGCAGCAAAATGGCAGATGCGCTTCAATGTAAGTAAGTGCAAAGTGATGCACATTGGGGCAAGAAACCAAAATTTCATATATACGCTAATGGGTTCTGAGTTGTCTGTGACGGATCAAGAGAGAGATCTTGGGGTGCTGGTGGACAGGTCGATGAAAGTGTCGACCCAGTGTGCGGCGGCTGTGAAGAAGGCCAATTCCATGCTCGGGATCATTAAAAAAGGGATTGAGAATAAAACGGCCAATATCATTCTGCCCTTGTACAAATCGATGGTAAGGCCACATCTGGAGTATTGTGTCCAGTTCTGGTCACCACACCTCAAAAAGGATATAGTTGAATTGGAAAAGGTGCAGAAAAGAGCGACCAGAATGATTCGTGGGCTGGAGCACCTCCCTTATGAGGAAAGGCTACAGCGTCTGGGGCTTTTCAGCCTAGAAAAAAGGTGCCTGAGGGGGGACATGATTGAGACGTATAAAATTATGCATGGGATGGAGAGAGTGGATAGAGGGAAATTCTTCTCCCTCTCGCACAACACCAGAACCAGGGGACATGCACTAAAATTGAGTGGAGGGAGAGTTAGAACAGACAAAAGAAAATATTTATTTACCCAGCGTGTAATTCATCTGTGGAACTCCTTGCCACAGGATGTGGTGATGGCACCTGGCCTAGATGCCTTTAACAGGGGTTTGGACAGATTCATGGAGGAAAAGACCATCACAGGTTACAAGCCATAAGCAACCTCCAGGTTTTAGAAGTGGGTTTTCTCTGTGCCAGGTGCAAGGGAGTGTCAACGGGAAACAGGTTATCTTGTTGTCATGTGCTCCCTGAGGCATCTGGTGGGGCCACTGTGTGATACAGGAAGCTGGACTAGATGGGCTTTTGGCCTGATCCAGCAGGGCTCTTCTTATGTTCTTATGGGTAAGAGGTAGGTCAATCTGGAACTATTGAAACTACAGAAACCTCGGTAATGATGAAACAAGCCTGCAAACGTTTTTCAAACGGACGTTTCAGAAGCCTCATTCCCATTATAAGGCAGTTTTTCTCATATTCTAAGAATGGTAGCAAGTCTTCCTGTAATTCCCAAATTGGATTCCTGCAATTAGTACAAGCAAAAGTTGGTGCATTTTGTAGCCATTGCTTGCTAGTGTTATTTATGTATGCAGTATCTGTAGGCTTACCAGATCTCCAACCGGGACAGAGTGCTAGACCCTTAGGAGAAGGAATGTGGGCAGGTGTAGCTTGTTAAACCTTGGAGCACCATCCTAGGTATGTCTACTCAGAAGCAAGCACCACTGAACACAAGCCTATGTATCTGTATTTTCCCATCTGGCTTGTAGTCTGAGTTTGGAACTGCAACAATTTCTTTGGACCTGGCAAATAACGTGTGTCCAGGAAGCACCAGCCAAAATCTCCCTTTCAGTCTTACTAGAATTCTAAACTGTGTTTGGTATACCCACATCGACAATGCAGTGGTGCCACAACCACCGCATCCTATGGGGGGGTCAGATTGGGAGGCTTCATCAGGAAAAGGAGATCTTAAATCATCTTACCGCTGTGTAAGCCTCCCAAGCCATAATGGGTCTCCTCAGAGACTTGTGCTAGCCATTTTGCTAACCCAAGTCCAAGAAGAGAAAGGGGGTAGGGAGGCTGCTGCTGGAAGGGATAGGATCCAGCATGCACCTTTGGCGCTGGATCCACACACAGCCTCCCTGCCCCATCATGCCCCTCCCCACCCTCCCACCTCTCCTGTAGACTTAGCTCCTCCAACGAGAAGGAGAGCCGGCGACAATGCAGGCAAGAGGGCACAAGCCTTTCTGTCCGCATTGCAGACAGTGCGCCGAGTGGCGGGCAGTTGCAGCACCTTTTGTGAGTGACGCTGACTGCTTTATAGCAGTCAATGTCATCACAAGAAGAGGACTGTGGATGCTCATTAAGTATAAGATTGGGCTGCCTGTAAATTATGTGGTGTGTTTGTTTCAGAGCTTTTACTACCCATTTCATACTCCCAAATACGTTCTGCAATGTGTTACTAGACTAGTACATAACCAGAGATATATATTGCATTGTTATCAAGATGAGAATCAGAACCTCATTAGATGCATACCTTAAAGTCTAATGAGTCACCAGTCTCTTTCGATCCCCTGCCTTTCCCTGTCTCTCCTTCCCTTTGTTCTCCCCTCCTCCTCCTCTTTTCTCTCTTTCAGCTTCATGGTTCCCTTTTCTCTCTCCTTCTTTGCTCCTGCTTTCCCCATCTCTCCTTTCACCTCCACCTCTGGCTGCCAATCTCAATAGTCACAACTCCCCTGGCTGGCTCCACCCCCTTTGAAGGCTGATAGCAGCTACTTATGCCACCTAACAGCTGGTTGCCATCAGCTATAATGCTATCTGGCTTTGCTAAGTCCGCAGCTCACACACCAACACAATCCTGACTGAAGTGGCCTTGAATCTGTACCAGCTGATCTGCTCCTCTTTATATCAGTATTGGAGAGCATCATTTTATTCCCAATAAAAGTGCACACAAGTCTTTGTTCAAACTTATAGCCTTTAGACTGACTTATAGTCAAACTTATAGACTGACTTATAGTCAGTCATTTCAGTGCAACTGATGCTCACTATTTACTCCTAACACGACAGACATTTAGCAAAATCCTTTAAAATGACTATCTGATGAAAGGATGCATTCACAGTGCAGGCAGCAAGCAAAACAAAATCGCCTATTGAGCTGATAACAAAAACTGTGGATCATGGAAGTGATCTGTTAAATTATTACATTTTCCAGACAATATATTTTCCTAAACACCACTGTTGCTTAAATAAATGCATGCTTCTTACAGGGGGAATACAGTTTTGACGTGACAGGTTATCAGCTTACAACAGTTTTTGCAAGGCACATATTTTATGAGAATGTTTGTCCCTTCTGGCTACAGTATCAGAGTCTGGCCATAGGTACAGCTGGGAATTGTGCTTGTGCTTTATGACATGTTCTGTGCCTTTATACTCAGATGTGTCGAGTTCATTCCTTGCCTTGTGTTCATAGTTTTAGGGGCATTTTTCCCCCTCACGGAGATTCTGGCAGTTGCAGTTAACAGTCTTGGCATTGGGGAATTTCTCAGGAAATGAATAAGGAACAAAGTCTACAGATGGCATTTCTAGCGGCAGACTTCTTCCCCATTAAACTATCTAAGCAGAAGTACTGTGAATATTTGGAAGTAGCGCTGCAATCTTTGGTGGTGGTAATTGTTTCTTTTTGCTTAAGATCAGCAGAAATAGAAGGTCAGCGTCTTCTCCAGTATATTTACAGGCCAGTCTTATGGTGGCTGATGGGGTGCTGCTGTCATGTGCACCAGGCCACCAGTGCAAACAGTGGCAGCAGCTTGTAGACACTGTACTGGAGCAGGTAGGTTGGTGGTGGGGGCTGTTCGAAGGAGGATCAGGGCGGGCAGCAGGTCAGGCGGGAGGGGGAGGATTTCAATGGCAGCTGTGCACGCTGAAATCCTATTCCCTTCCCCTGCCTCAAAATGCCACTTACAGCTTGATCTTGCCTAAGATGTGGCGGCTGGCCGAAAGGGCTGGTCACTGCATCCTAGTCAAGATTGCAGGCTGCACAGTCGTGTCTGGGGTTCACCTTGGGGGAAGAGGACATTCATCCACTTCCCCCAGTTTAAGCGCTGGAAGACCCAATGAACAGGCCTTGAAAGGGGAATTGGATATCATATCGGTGCAACCCAGCACACATATCCCCATTCCCTCCCAGGCCAGATCAGTCAATGGTCCCCTCCCTCACTACCCCTCCCACCGCCTGCTGCAGCACTCATCTGCACCTGACAGCGAGGAGTCCATCTAGCAGTGGTGCGAGCGGTGCCGGCCTCTGCACTGGCGCCACTTAGACTAGCCACAAAAGTGCCTTATGGCAGGATATGCGCAGGATTGTGCTCTGATTGACCTCTCCTGGGCTATCTGGCCATGTCCATCAGTGGCGCTGAATGCTATGGGCTGGCGGGGGATAGGATTGGGCCCTTAGATATGAATCTCAAAAACTATGTGCATTCATATGGATGTATTCAAAGAAAGAGTGCCATCCACTACTTATTGAAATCTGTTGCAAAATGTCTACTAATTTTTATGGACTGAACTCAAACTATTGATATCACAAACTTGCAATAACATCTTAACAGCCCAGTTTATAATCCTATTAAACTGAACCATATGGATTTCAGAAGTTTTATGTGCCAATCCTACACATGTTTACCTGTAAGTGAGTCTCACTGATTTCTTCTTCTGCAAATTACACCAAGGGTCAAACTGCATGTAACCTGGCCCAGTGTTTTTTTTTTCTTTGCCCGATTTTTTTTTAATGATAGCATGGGAAGGAAGGGGCAAAATGGTGCAGAACTGCATCAGAGGGGCAGAGGGGCTTTAGAATTTTGCCCCACCCACTGTAGTTCCAAGGAATATTTTAGTTGGGGGGAAAAGCTTTCATTGGAAGGCAACAGATTGAAAAAAAAATCTATCATCATTTCTAATTTTTTTTAATAATTAGAAATAATTAGAATAGCTCATAGGAGCAAACAATTGGGTTCAGGACCACAGCGGTTCCCTTCCCCCTGCTGCAGTTCTGCCCCATTTCACTGTCCCCCATGCTAACTTTAAAAAGCCAAGAAACAGTAAGCCATGCTGTACATTTTACATAGCATCTAGTTTGGCCCTGAGTAAACACAGTTTAATTTGAGCTGTTTTGCCAAAAGGAAATTAGCCAGAATGAAGCCGAGTGCATCAGCTTGTGAGGTCTGTGAGTTCCCTCTAGCCTGAGCAGTCTGTCCACATAAGTGATGGCTCTAGCTGTGGGGTACCCTATATGTTGGAAAGCATGCACACGCACCAGCTACCCCATTCCCCAGCATGGTGCCTGGGAACCTGTGGCTATAGTTACTGTGGCTATAGTTACAGATGATGGTGTGGCTATAGTTACAGGTGATGGTGCAAATGAGGGCTCATTTCCACAGTTAAGACCAGAAGAGCCTTGCTAGATCAGGCCAAAGGCCCATCTAGTCCAGCTTCCTGTATCTCACAGTGGCCCCACCAGATGCCTCCGAGAGCACACAGCCAACAAGATAACCTGTTTCCTGCTGTCACTCCCTTGCACCTGGCACAGAGAAAACCTACTTCTAAAGCCAGGAGGTTGCTTATGGCTTGTAACCTGGGATGGTCTTTTCCTCCATGAATCTATCCAAACCCCTTTTAAAGGCATCTAGGCCAGGTGCCATCACCACATCCTGTGGCAAGGAGTTCCACAGGTGAATTACACGCTGGGTGAAGAAATATTTGGAGAAGAATTTCCCTCTATCCACTCTCTCCATCTCCATGCATAATTTTATACGTCTCAATCATGATCCTCTGATCACCACTGCCCCCCGGATAAGCTTTATTACTGTGTTAATATTTTGTTTCTGTTTGATTCAAGGCATCCAGGAGACATGCACTGAAACACACTTACCTGACCATAACTATTAGAAGGACTATTAGAAGGACTGTTGGCAAGAGGCCATAGAGCCTTATGTCAGGAAGACTAGATTTCTGGCCTTGTATTAGGAACCCTGTAATAATCCTCCACTCTTAATTGATCTTTAGAATTCAATGCTCCAGGTTTTGATAGAGCTTGTTTACTGCTTAAATGTTACAGCAGGTTTCCATTTCAAAATGGAAATTAAGCCTTCCAGCTCTAAATCCAAGCAGATTAAATGGTTCATGACCCTAGCCACCTCCCTGGCCTCCTGAGTTAGGGAAATAATCTTTTGAAAGGAAAGGTTTCACACCTCCAAGCGTCCTCAGTCACGAACGTCATGATGAACCTCAGTCTTGGAAACAACCTACCAGCTATTGCGTCTCCTGCCCATTGCCTTCGCCGCACTGAATGGCTCCGGCGGTGAGGAGACGGGGCCACCTCATACCGGGGAGTAAATGGGGATTAGGACGGTGTGTAAATTATGGTACCGCCCCCCTCCAGCGACACCTCTGGCTAACAGTCTGGGGTAGGTTAAATGCAACAACAAAAAAATCCTATCTGGGTCCACAAGCAACCAGTTAATCTCCTACTGTGCAATGGGAGGGTCAGCAAGCCAAAGCACACTGAGGCAGACCAGTGAAGATGCCAGGAAACAGCCAAAGAAGCTCTGCCCCCCCCCCCCAGCAATCACCCAATAGGGTGGTCAGAATTTTCCCGTCCTGGCCTTGAGGAGCAACTGTACTAAGTAGGGTTGTTTATTTTTAATCTTAAGTGTTTTAATTAATTATTTTAATGTGTTTAATTAATTGTTTTAATGTGTTTTGTCCGGGTCCGACGGCCGCGTCCCAGCTGACCGCCGATCCCGGACTCCCGGCACGCCCCTGCGGAGGCCGAGACAGCCGCCCGAACGCAGCGGCTGCAGCGGCAACTCCGGCAGCGGCAGGCAAGGCCACGAGCAGGCCGACTGCCACTCCCGGGCAGCAGCCCCGCCCCCGCAGAAGCCAAGACGGCTTCCCCGAAACGGGGCCGGAGGGGGAAGACCCCGCTCCCAGGGGAACCCCGGACGAACACACACACCCCAACCGCGACTTACCTTCAGCAGCCGGAGAAGCTCCATGTCCCACGGCGACGGCAAGGGCAGACTCTGGAAGGAAAGAGAAAAGCATACCTGGAGCAGGGGCGAGCGAGAGAGACGGGACCCGACCTGGGCGGGCCAGGCCACGCCCCCTCTGTCAGCACCCTACCCCTGTTTCTCAGCTGCCTCAGTTTGAAGATCAGCAGCCCTCTTCCGAGGACTGGCCAGCTGGGTCACACGCAGCTCCACCCTCCCCCTCTCCCTCCCTACTTAAGCTTCCCTGGGGCCAGTGATGAGAAGGTGGACAGCAGAGCGAGCTGAAGCCTCGAAGCACTGACAAGCTATCCTTAGACCTAAGAGACTCCCGTGGGGAGAGGTGCTAAACGGTGCAGTTAACCCGCACCCTCCCCTACACTCTGAGGCCCTTCCCCTTTCCCTTCCCCCTTCCCCTTCGTCCTCTTTTTTTGTCTTTATTTCTGTTAAGCAGCAGCAGCAAGGACAGCTAAAGCAGCGCACTGGACTCTTCCGGCTCTGGCAGCGAGGAAGACGCCTTCCTGACCCCTCCTTGGGCATCACCCCCTAGAGGTACATCACAGTTTATATGTATTTTAATATGTTGTAAGCCGCCTTGAGTGCCCTCGGGAGAAAGGCGGGCTACAAATTCCTAAAATAAAATAAAATAATACTACCATCAGCCTCATTGACAAAGGTAGATCCTCCTCTGCTTGTGGTCTTACAGCTGGTACCTTATTGGGCATGAAATGGAGGTGAACAGCAGAGGAGCTGGCTAGAGGAAGGAAAAGACAATGACCTACTGCAACCATCCACTCAGAGAGTCCAGCATAAACTGTCAATGAACTCCTACTTCATGTCATCTTCGTATCAGTAGATCTAAGTACATAAGACTATTGAGAAGAAAGATTTCCCCATGGCAGGGAAATCCAACTAGTGGTGATTTTTGCCGCATCAAAAAGCAACTCAAGCATCTGGGTTTAGCAAGGGACTGATGACTAGAGTCATTAAGGGCTCAGTCCAGCCTAACTCAGGCACAGTTGAGGCCCAATTGTGGCCCAATTGTGGCCCAAACTAGGACCGAGTTAGGCTGCAACTGTGCCTGAGTTAGGCTGGAGGCAACAGCATTGGGCCAGGATCGCGGCAAAACTTACCGCAGAGGCAGGCAGGCTCCTGTGGGGAGCTGTCAGTCTTGTGGAAGCGAAGAGCCCCCTCCTCAGCCCGTCTGCGTGCACCTACCACAGCTGCTGCAGCGGTTGCAGCAGATGGGCAGCCACAGGCGGGCCTGCAGGCACTGCGCGTTTGACAGTCAGCTGAAGGGCAGAGGTTGTGCCAGTGCCAGCTGCCCCAGGGCACCCTGGGCATCAGCCACCTGCCGCAGGGGGGAGTGCGACTGCCCTCCCTCCTGCAGACTGCGATGCCACCCCCATGCCACGGTGAGGCTGCACGTGGGAGTCATGGGGGGGTGAGCGGGGGAGAGAAGGGAAGGAGGGGGTGGGAACGGCACGCACAAGGGGGGGGTCTCATGAGGTCTGGAACCGCCTCCGCCAGGACATGCCCGTGCGCTGCCTGAAGCCCTGGGCCTCAAGGGCCGTGGCAATGCCCACAAAGAAGGCATCCCAGCATGCCTTCTGCTCCGTGCCCCGGCCAAGACCGAGAGATGCCGTGGGCTTGTCTGCTGCGAGCGGGAAGGGCTCACGCAGCTCATCACACCCCCAGATGGGGCAACGTCGGCACCTTGCGGCAGGCGCTCTGGCGGCATGGGGGGTGCCAGCGTCCATCATCAGGGAGGGGAGGCAGGCACACTGACAGGGGGTGCTGGGGAGGGGCACGGGTGGGTCAGAAACAGACAGACAACACGGCTGGTGGGAGAGGGATACAGGGAGAGGGGTCTGCAGAGACCAATAGGGGCACAGGGGGCACTTCGCAGATGGAGGCAATGCAGGAACGGGCGCCTCTCATGCAGACGGACCGAGGGCGGACACGGACGCCGTTGATGGGCGGAAACGGACGCCGGTGACGGGCGGACAGAGGGCGGAAACGGACGCTGGTGACGGGCGGACACGGACGCCGGTGATGGGCGGACCGAGGGTGGGTGAGAGCCCCGGTTGCTGAAAGGGCTCTTCACGGACGTGGCGGACGTGCGCCACAGTGCCCGTCAGTGTTTGCCTGCCTGACAGGCCCCCCAACTCCCCCCTCCCCTCTGGTCCCAGAGGGTCCGGCAGCCCCCCTGCTGTGTTCTCCCAGGGATGGCTGTGGCGGACCCTGGCTGGGATTCATGCAGAGGCTTGTGTGCTGGGGCCTGCCTGTGTGGGTGTGTGGGGCAGTGCTTGTGCAACATTGGGGACATGTGTTTCCAGGGGCATCTTTATTGTTCTGGAACAGTGGCAGAGATGGCCGGGCGTGGCTGCCAGGGGTAGGCACAGCAGCCTCTAGGACCACAGCAGCAGCATCAGGCGAGCCCCATGGACCTGGAGATGCGGGCTCTTCCCCTGTGGAACCACGGCCTGCTCCATAGAAAGGGGAGGGACAGCAAGTAGGCAGCCAGGGCGGTGGGGCAGCAGCAGCAGCTGAGGTGGGTTGCAGGGCAGGCTCCCAGACCTCTCTGGCAGCATCAAGGCAGATGACCGTGGGGCAACCAGACTGCAGGCCCAGGGGTGCTCCCCGGACGGTTTGTGGTAGTGGGCATTCCTGGGGGGACGAACAACATGGGGGTGTTCCATGGCAGCTGCTGCGTGGTAGCAATCGCCATTGAAGAGGAGCCAGTGTTCCAGTTGCAAAGGTCTGCAGGGAGAGAAATCAAACACAGCTGAGTGGTGTGAGACACATAGCCTGGTCTGCGCTCCTTCCCTGGGTGTACGGTGAGCATGATCCTGTAAGGGAAAGGGGTCAAAGAGAGAGACAACAACACAACTTGGGGGTCACAACCATGGCAATCCTAGCAATACTGACCTGTCGGTAGACCCTGTGGAGAAAAGAGGGGGGGGGGAACAGCTGGTGTCTACATATGGGTTACAGTTCCACACTCATGGCATTGTGTGCTCACATTAATACAGGCAGCTATGAGACAAGACATTGGTATAGAGGCATATCATGGCAGGCTATGCAGGCAGCTATGAGACAAGACATTGGTATAGAGGCATATCATGGCAGGCTATGCAGGCAGCTATGAGACAAGACATTGGTATAGAGGCATATCATGGCAGGCATTGCAGGCAGCTATGAGACAAGACATTGGTATAGAGGCATATCATGGCAGGCATTGCAGGCAGCTATGAGACAAGACATTGGTATAGAGGCATATCATGGCAGGCTATGCAGGCAGCTATGAGACAAGACATTGGTATAGAGGCATGTATCCTACCTATATTTCTCTATGCAAAGAGGCAGACGTCAGACCACATGTCAGCACAAACCCTGCACTTACCTGCTGGTGTTGTTGCCTGTATGGGGGGGGGAGAGAGGGGCTGGGAGAAAGACATGGGTTAGCAAACACTTGCATGGAGACAGCTGCCCAGGCACAGCAGTAAACAGTTTGGCCACAGGCAGAACAGCCCTCTCTGCCCTAGAGGGGGGCAGAGAGGAGAGAGGAGAAGAGAGAAGAGGGGTGTTAGAAAAGTTTTCAAAGTCCCACTTTGTGGCTGCTGGGGGACAGAACCCCACGCCACGTGCTCAGAGAGAGAGAGAGAGAGAGAGAGTGGAGGGCTGGGGCTGGGCTTTTGTGGGAAAGAGGCTGGGTGGGGCTGGGTGCTGATAGGGTAACTATTTGGGTCCATGTCCAGAGTTAGGCCACACCTGTTCGGTCCTAACTCAGGCCCAACTCGGGCCCAGGGTGTTAGAACTTTTCAGGAGAGGGCTGGTGTGGGTAAGGTAAAATGGCTCCTATGGGTCTCCTCACATTTGGGTCCACCCTTTTTGCTGGCCCAAATTTTGGGCCTGAGTTGGGCTCGAGGGGGCGTGTCAGTGGCTCTCCAGTGTCTGGAACCGGACCAAAATTCGTAACCGCCCCCGTCACACCCCCGACACGCCCCCAACACACCCACTTTTAGGCTGCAATTGTGCCTGAATTGTGCAATTGTGCCTGAATTGTACCGCAGTTGCCTTGGGCTGGACCGGGCTGCAATTCAGTCACAATTGCAGCCCAACTCAGGCACAATTCAGGCACAACTCGGGCCTAAAGCACTTGGGCTGCAATTGTGCCTGAATTGTACCGCAGTTGCCTTGGGCTGGACCGGGCTGTAAGTATCCCCACAGGAATGCAGTGCACTTTCTTTGATCAAGGTTAGGAAGGAATAAGAGAAACATCAAATAAATGTACAATATTTCTATGGCCCCTTGTTGACCTTGCTGAGAGGGGAAATATATTACAGGCTTTTGGAGATGCTTAATGACCCTTCTTATCACCCCCCTTGCTGGGACCCAGTTCTCATGGTGTGTGTGTGTGTGTGTGTGTGTGTGTGTGTGTGTGTGTGTGTGTGTGTGTGTGTGTGTGTGTGTGGGGTAAAGCCATCACAATTTCTATTAACAAATAAATGTATTCTTTACAGAGACGTCATTAGGGGGCAGGGGTGTCAAGCGGCAAGGGGCCACTTTTGCTGTGCCACCGCCGAAATTCGATGGCAGTATGGCACGAAAGCACCCCTGGCATTTCCGGCCATTTTTAGGCCATATGGAGCCTGGGAGAGCGGGAAAGTGACGTCACACACACCAGGGGTGGGGCTTGTGGCATCACGTGGGGGGTTGTGTCAACAGGCACCCCACTGGGGGTGTAGCAACGCCTCTGCTTCGTTATTTAAAATCCCAAGCACAATACATGTGGTTTGACATTGTTAACCAACCTTCCTTGAACTGATAGCAATAGTTTTGACGAGCCATTATGCTACACTACTGTGGCAAATGGCATTTTCCCCCCACCACTGAATTTCATTATCCATTGAAATGTTAATTGCTTGCGAACACTTTGCATTAAAATGAAAGCATTATTCCATGATTTACTTTGTTTTGTTGTGCTTTAAATCCTTACCTTTCATATAACTGTTCCTTTTGATGTGTTTATGTAATGTTCCTTAAGGCTGGAAAGGAAGAAGAAAGGAAAAGAAAGGGAGGAGGTAGAGTTTTCACCAGCTGGTTTTATAAAATAAAGCTTATAAATCCTTTGTTGTGGGCAAAACTTCATAAAAGGCTGTACTACCACTCATGTTCTGGTGTGTTAGAAATATAGGTGGACAAGTACTGAAAGAATGGCATGCCAAATGCTGCCCCCCCTTACCCGATGTGCCAGCCTCTGCTCTTCCCACTCTCTAGTGTTCTAGCTCAGCACTCTCTTCCCCTCTAAATTTCCTCTTCCTTTCTCTCCCCTTCTTATTCCAAACAAGGGAGTGGAAGGAAAAGGAGGAAGACTGGAGGCCAACAGGCAGACAGAGATGGGTGCCCCCCACCAAGCTGCTCCCTGAGGTGACTGATTCATTTGGCATTGTGAATGGGCTGACCTTGATCTGCATACAGTATATTTCATGAAGGAGCAACTTTGTACTCATATCAGATGAAACTGCCTTCCACTGAGTCAGATCATGGATCTGTCTAGCTCAGGCATTCCCAACCTGTGGTACACATACCCCTAGACCGCAGGCCGGGGGTACGCGAGACGCTGCCCATTATCAGCTGCTGCGATCAGCAGCTGATAATGGGCAGCTCTAACCTTTTTTTCCAGGTTGCGGTGTGGGCGGGAGAACCCACCCTCCCGTGCTGCAACCCGGAAAAAAAGGCTACAGCCGTGCCAATCCCTATAGCCTCTCTGCTAGCTCCTCCTACCTGTTCTCCTGGCCACAGCCATCTTGGATCTCATGAAATCTCGCGAGATCCAAGATGGCGGTGCCCAAATCTCACGAGTGGCTCATGTGCTCTCACGAGATTTGGGCACCACCATCTTGGATCTTGTGGGATTTTGCTAGATCCAAGACGGCGGCACCCAGGAGAATGGGTAGAAGGATCTGCTGGGGAGGCTACAGGGATTGGCAGGCTGTAGCCTTTTTTCCCGGGTTGTGGCGCGGACAGGCCGAGGGAGACGACCGCAGGGCATGAAACCGTGAAGCAAGCCTAATTAAATACCCTCTGGCTACATCAGTCTGGGGTAGGCGAAAAAACTGCCAACCACGAACCAATCATTTGACAGCAAAAAAATCCTACCCAGCCCCCAAATGGGCAGCCAGCTAATCTTGGACTGAATACAGGGTGGGAGGGAGGTGGATCGACGATGGAGCCCAGACTGAAGAGGGTAAGGCAAACGTGCAGCGTTTGCTCCCCGCTCACCCCGCCCTCCCCACCCTGGCCAATAGCCAAAAGGAAGCCCAGCCCCAGCCTTGCTTGTTGAGAGAGGGCGGGGCAAAAATGAGCAGCTGCACAACGCACACCACCGGGCATCTTGAAATCACAGAATTTCAACAACGGTGATATAAAAATGCATAATACTTTATGAATATTAAACTGGGATAGTGAATGACTCCATGTCAACAACATACTGTTAGATTACCGTATTTTGTTTTTAGGGCAATCAGGGTGGTTTTTCGTTTCTCTTTTTTTCTTTTTCAACGCTGTCTTGGTACTAGTTATTAATATATAAACAGAGATTTGCATTAATAAAAATGACCATGCACTCATTGACTTTGCTCCAGTTTTGAAGCTTACTTTAACTGCAGAGGCAGAAATTGACTTCTGCAGATCAAGTAGCCATTGGGATGGCCTGCTCATGTGGATATTTTTTTTTTGAAAAAAAAATCAGAATACTGTAGGAAACGTTATGGGTTAAGTTTCCCAAATGTAACACTCGTCAAGTTCTGAATGGATGCAGTAAAATCAATGAGGCAGTGTGCAGATGTTATATATCAGCCATGCTCACTTCATGTTCTGACTTTTGTTCTGCAAATTAACTAACAAAACAGAACTGGATGAAATTTAAAACATTAAATAACTCCTACAATTCTGGATTGAAAAGGGGACACATGTTGAAGTTGCACAGTTGAAATTGTTTATGTTTTAAATATGGTTTTCTGTGGGTTGTGCAACGGCAGCTAATGTGTGAGCCTTTGTATAAAATGCAGAACTGTCACTTCCAAAATTCAGGAAAATGCACAATTAAAATTGTATTCCATTGCTTCCTTTTAGTACAATACAAGTGTTTTTGGTATAATATGTTTAATTTACCATTTCAGTTTTCTCACCCAGTTCTCAAGAATGAGCTGTTAGAAGTTAATTGCTTGAGTACATTCAGTTGTTTTGTTGTACTATAATGCAAAAAGTAATTTACCATTTAAAGCACACATTGAACAGTAGGGCTTTAATGTTAATAATCATTCCATTTTTTTTGCATTCTTCAACTTGTCTAAAAATATGTTTTTCTTACTTGATATAAGGAAACAACATCTACATCATTTTCTCTGTACATCACACCAAGCTAACCGATGTTCTTATGAATCATAGATTGCACAGACTTTGCATGTAAACAGATATAAAAATACAAATTAATACTAAAAAAATAATGGAAAAAATAGAAATTAATATAAGGAAGTTTTAGAAGCACAATAGTTATAATCATCATTGCTTCCATATATGCATCTAAATATAGTTCCTTTTTGATGTTCTGAAATATATATATATATATATATATATATATATATATATATATATATATATATATATATATATATATATATATATATATATATATATATATATATATTTTATGAAGAGATTACGTAGACAGGAGAAAGTACAGCTGGACCTTTTTATCTGCTGGGGTTCTCTACCTGGAACCACAGTGAATAAGAAAAACAGTGTTATATGAAATCCGGGGTGGGGGGGGGTGGGACTGGTGCCACATTACCTTTTTTCCCAGCATCTTTGCCGCTTCCCTCCTCCTGAGTTTGTTTAAACTGACTGAAAAAAACACCTGTAAATGGTGCCAGAGACTCCCGGCTGCATTTTTCAGCGGTTTGGACATGTGCAGGAGGCTGGAAGTGGCTGGCAGGCCCCCGACAACGCTGAAAAAAAGAGGTAATTAGTGCAGTTGGACTCCCTCTTCCACTGTTTTGCCATCCATGTTGAGTCAAATCGGTGGATAAAAAAATGTGTGGATAAAATGGTCCGACTGTAGTTTGGAAGAAGCAGGAATTAATTGGAGGATTCCTACTGCCTAACCAAGCGCATTGCAATATTTCCAGGATATACTGCCTTATATTTAAGAACATTTATCAGGGGCTTTACTACTGCAAGTTGTGGTCTACTATGCCTGCCCTAGTGGCCTCTGCCACGTAATGCCACAAAAACAGTACAGAAATGTTACGTGCCATATAAACAGGATGGTCATCTCACATACTGTGCGTGATGACAAGTTAGGCTCCAAGAACCCTCCAAAGTTTCCTTTGGTCCTTCAGCACAATCCTCTTCCTTTGATGGCTGAATAGGGCAGTGGCCAATGGCCCTGGGCTTTTGGAGGAACCACTGCTGATCCTGAAAATGCCCACCTTCATGCAGCAATGGAGCAATTATTTTGGCCAAAGGAGTTGCTCAATCGTTACTTAGGGGCAGGTCAAGGTCATCTGCCACCCAATGCTGCCTTCACTGTGTGTTGTGTCCCAAATTGAGCCAATACCCTACTCCAGGTACCAAATGTTTTGACTCAACTGTTGCACCCCAAACTTTACTCCTGGGGGAGCAAACTAGTATTCCCTTAAATTAAATCCAAGAGTCCACTTTAGGCAAAGTTAGCAATCCTTTCCTCTTAATTGCAATTGTGTGTCAAACGAAAACGCTGAACTTCAAGGCAACTATTTACAAGATTGATTACTTTCCCAGCAATAAATGTCCATTAGCCCTTCCTAGGCAGATAAGATTCTACTTAACTAACGAGAGTCCATCTCTGTAGAAAAGTCCAACTCGTTACTTCATGGCGGTAGAATCTCCTTGTTGCCTTTCTCCTGTCCAGCAAAGAGTCTTGTAGCAAAAAGTCCAATCAATCCAGGTCTCTCCAACCTTCCAGTCGTGCAGAGCGTCCCCCAGTACCAGTCAATCCAGGGTGGGTAGTCCATCCAGGTGAGCAGTCAGTCCGGCAGAGTATCCCCATCTGGAGCAGAGTCAACGTCGTTGCTCGGCAATCTGGCAGCATGTCCCCGTGGCGAGCTGGCAAGGTTCCTTCCTGCGTCTACTGCTGCTGCTTTTATACTGTTAGTTCCCATCAACTCTTTACTGGTTGCATCTGTGGGCTTACAATCAATGCCCTCATTATTGCCCACAGCTGTGAAAGTTCCAATCAGTGCTAATTGAGTGCAGCTGCGAGCCACACCCACTGCACTCAAAGTCCCAGTTCATCCCAATTAGTAGCAACACCTGTGGGCCAAGCCCAATTGCTTGCAGGTGTGCTTCCACCCACGCAGTCCTGGGTGTTAACCCCTTGATGTCCAGTCCTGTCAAATAGGCTAACCCCTTCCTTCCCGGACCTGTCAAAACAGGGGAACATGGCTAACACCACTAACTCCTCGCCGATCTTCCGCAATTTCCACTACACTGTGTGCCCCTCCCACCCCACTAAATGGAAGACAGCAGGCCTGCCTCTCACTCCCATACATTTCCCCTTCTTCGTACTGTCCCTTTAAACAAAACAGGAAAGATGGATTATGCGGAGTATGTGCAGCCTGCACTTTCTGTTTTGTTTAAAGAGATTGCACATCTAGTCTTTTTGCTGTTCATCTGCCTTTCACCACTTGATGTGAGCCACAACATTTGCCCCACACTTGTCCCAGGTTTTTATTTCACCTCATCCTTCCTATCTGCAAACGGGAGGTTTGCTCCTGAAGCACCTGTTTCATTGCCAAGGTGAGCTCCACCACCATGAATATTAGGAAGGAAATTCATGGAGGAAGAGCTCATTGAGGGCACTTTGTCAAGGGCCTCCCAGATAAGAACATAAGAAGAGCCCTGCCGGATCAGGCCAAAGGCCCATCTAGTCCACTAGCTTCCTGTATCTCACAGTGGCCCCACCAGGTGCCTCAGGGAGCACACAGACCACAAGATAACCTGTTTCCTGTCGTCATTCCCTTGCACCTGGCACAGAGAAAACCTACTACTACAACCAGGAGGTTGCTTATCCCTATCATGGTTTGTAAGCTGTGATGGACTTTTCCTCCATGTGGGACTAGCCTTGGAAACTGTAGCAACCTGCAGGCTGGAATGGTTTGTTATTTGCCCTTCTAACAACCTTGGTAGACAGGGAGTAGAGAATAAACTTCTTAACTACAACATTTGAGCCCTATGGTCCCTGCCATGCATTAGAACAAAAGACCTTAAAGGCTGATCTCCACCGCAAAAATCCCGAGCTGTGTGGCTTCCATTTTATCTGATCACATCGGAATGCGGGAGAGCCATGCTCTCCCGAGTTTTGTTGCAATCGGACGTGGACCATGCTCATGATTTGAGAGGGCAGGATGCAGAGCTAATTGTTTGACCAATGGAATGAGAGGGGTTTTTCAGTCAATTGGAGTGCACTTGTATTTCAGCCAATTACCGTTGAGATTTATTACAAGGCGGGACAATCAGGAGGGACTATTTGAGTTGAAGAAACTGGTGGAGCCCAGGTCGGCGTTTCGGATGGGGCATCGTCTCCCCAACACTTGCACGCCTCCCAACGCAAGCTCAATGCAACAGGCATAGGTGTAGATCAGCCTTAAGGGCACAATCCTATCCAAATTTCCTGCACTGATGCAGCGTGTGCTCCATTCTGCAGTGTGTGTGTGAGGGGAGTCATGGAGGCCTCCTCAAGGTAAGAGAACCCTGAAGGAAAAAGGTTCCTAACTGAACCCTGATTGGCCACTGCCAGCCAGCACCAATAGCAATGGGCCAATGATCTGATTTGGTATAAGGAAGCTTCCTGTGACTCATGTGTATGAAATTTGGCAGGCATATCTGAGTACAAAAATAAAGGGAAGCTCATCATCATGACATGCATCAAGTGCTGTCTTCTTGTCAGTCACTCCTTGTGCCTCCTCCCTTGGTCCACAGAAACACATCCGTTCCTCTAACTAAAGTGAATGCAGGGAATGTGGAGGTTTTTGGGGAGTTGAGTGAGAAAGGTCACTGTGTATTCCATTGCAATCAATAAGAGCATGTCAAGATGAAGGGGAGGACAGGTAAAGCCTCCCCCCCCCCCGATATGCCCACTGCCTATCGGTGTGTTTAATTGGAAAACTCAACCATCTTTCAGCAATTATGCAGCAGACATAATGTCCATGTAAGCTGGAATCAGTGCTACTCCTACATGACATCAATTGTCATGCAGCATTTACCGATTATAACAGGAGATAAAGCATTATACGAGAGCACGGGAGCAGCGCGTCCTGAATTAGCACCCATCAGAAAGCAATAAGCTGCCAGAAGTTATTATGCTGACATTTTGGTATCACAAGGAGCATGTTTGTAGGGGGAAAAAAAATCCTCCGATCAGAGCATATGCTATATTAGAAGTAGATGCCACTGATTAGTTTGGGATCTTGAGTAGGTGGAACAGCAAATAGTAGCAGACATTATTTCTCTATTAGCTGCTGAGAAAGCTGATTCAACACTGATGGTAGTTGCAGTGATGTGCGTCACAGTGATGTGCGCCATAAAAAATAAGCTTAGTTTGGCATGTTTCTCTTGTTCATGGTACCATATGCCCTTGCTTGCATCTTAAAACGAATTATGGCCAAACAGACAGAGGGATCAATTGCATTACATTTTAAAATGTGAAGGTTCTGTTATAATAACATCAGCTGGACCTAGCTACATGTGAAATGCAAAGCACAAACCAAGTATAGCCTTCTAGCAGGCAAAGGTAAAGGTGACCCCTGACAATTAAGTCCAGTCGTGTCTGACTCTAGGGTGTGGTGCTCATCCCCATTTCAAAGCCGAAGAGCCAGCGTTGTCCGAAGACGCCTCCGTGGTCATGTGGCTGGCATGACTCTCCTTGCCGCAGCATGTAGCATGCAGCTGGAACACGAAGCGCTGTTTACCTTCCCGCAAGCGGTTCCTATTCATCTACTTGCATTACCATGCTTTGGAACTGCTAGGTTGGAAGGAACTGGCCAAGCAATGAGAGCTCACCCCATCGCGGATTCGAACTGCCGACCTTTCGATCGACAGCTCATGGTTCAGCGGTTTACCAGACTTGAATAATGAACAAATCTTGCCCCTAGCAGTCTAGCCCTTTCTCCTGCAGGGCCAGATATTAACCTTAAATTGCCACAAATTCAGAGCACATTTTTGTCCATATTGTGGATCGAAGCTGCTTGTCTGCACTACGTAAAGTTAAATCAAATCTTTCCTTTCAACATGCAATCTCATGGAATTTGTGCAAGAAGCCACTCCTTCGCTGTTCACACACTTTTGAGTTACTCACACACCCTTGAGTAAGGGGGCTGTGTAGTGGTTAAGAGTACACTCTGTGAGCTGCAAAGTCCTGGTTCAAAATATTGGCTCAGTCAATGAATGCACTGAGTTGATTTAAGCAAAACTTTGTCTCTCAGCAGTTGTCCCTCCCAAAATATAATCATGCTTTGTTCCAATGGGAACTTCCTTTTGGGGGTTAATGGTAGTTTCAGGGATGGGGTTTTCAGCAGCACTTCAGTGCAAGAAGAAAGGGTTAAATACACCCATGCATTGTGGTCCTGATCCAGATTAGGACCTCAACCTGCTTCTTAACTTATAAAGATGAAGGGCAGGGCCAGACAATGGGTTCAACAATCATAATATGTAATTTGGTCCCCAGTTAGCCTACACTGAGAGTTTAGGAGGGAGGACAGCTAAGATGAGACTTGGGTTGCAGAAAAGTCATTTATTAAGAAAGTTGTGGCCTTATTTAATTCCGTATCTTTACTCCAGGGTACTGGGGTAATGATATAGCATACAGATTTGGATTGCAATGCATAGATGTTCATACTTATTGTGGGATACCTTAATGTTTAAATGAGTACATCAGCAGAAAGGAACCATAGCTCAGTGCAGCTCAGTGCCCAAGACCTCCTGAGACAGCATGCCAAATGCTGCCCCCCTTTACCTGATGACATGCCAGCCTCTGCTCCTCCCACCCTCCAATGTTCTAGCTCAGAACTCCTCTCCCTTCCACATTTCCTCTTTCTCTCTGTCTCCCTCTTCCTTTTCCAAACCAGGGAATGGAAGGTGGAGGAAGAGGAGCAGTGGAGGCAAGTAGGTGAACAGAATGGATGCCCCCCCACCAATCTGCTACCTGAGGCGACTGCTTCAGTTGGCCTCATGGATGGGCCGGCCCTAGCTCAGTGGCAGAGCATATACTTTGCATGCAGAAAGTAGCAGGTTTAATCCCCCTGCCTGAAGTCTCAGAGAGCTGCTGCCACTCAGTGCAGATACTGCAGACTGAATGAACCAGCAAAAGGTCCATGTAAAGAAGCATCAGATGTTTATTCATAGTAGATGGCATAGTAGGTGTGCTTTGCCACTGACACTTTGTGTATCTGAATTAACAAAACAAAGGAAAGGTAGAGGGCTTTGGCCCCGACTTTACACTTAGAGAGCTTTTTTTTGAGGGGGGTGGAGAACTGTGTACTCAGTTGACAACTTAGCCTAAAACACATGGCAGCTTTTTGCAAGATTCAGCGGTGGTGCAACATAGCAAGCAGAAAAACCATCAAACAATCTGACACTATTTATCACAACTGTAGCCTGTTCAGAGCGGCCCTGCGGTGAATCAGAGAACTGTGGCAGGTCGGGATTAAGGTACATTGACAGCTGCATGTAGGAAGCTTGTACAGTGTCTAGGTATACCTGGCTCAGACTGACATCAGCTGTCTACTGCTTCCGAAACTGTCCCCTCTTTTAAGAAACAATATAAATAAAGGAGGTTGTTCAGGAAGGAAAGGCATGGGCACTAATCAGGTTTCGAAGAAAGGTCACTGGAACAGTATTTCCAAAATCAAAACCTACCAGAGCAGGCAACCTCCATCATTTCTGAAGAAGTTAATTCACAGTAAATGTTACACTGCTCTGGTAGCAACATTTAAAGCAGCCGTGAAATGTTTTCCTTTCTCCAGAATGCCTTGTCTCTTTTCAGTGGGCTTTAATAAGTTATCACAAGAAAACATTATTACATATCTAAATAACAAGGAATAAGGGTAATTTGCTTCAGGGGAGGCAATGGCTTTTGAGCGACGTGGATATGCAGCATTGGCAACTATAAAGCTGTTCCATGTTTTCTTGTGTTGCAAAGCTGTGGGTTGGACAGGGGGACAAATGACAGAGGTTTCTCTGTTGAGTAACTTTCAAAGTCCGTACCAGATGCCCTCATCTTCAGTGCAAGTGTCCTGGATGCAAGCTCTTGAAACATCATTAGGAATGATGGCTCCTTCATCCTAGCAATTTATTTTAGTATATCCTCCTGGAGTTCTATCAAGGCATACCAGGGGCATACCAGAAGAAGATCTGGAACTGAGATGTTGTACAGTACTAGCATTTCAGTCAAGGCATTTACTTGGGGGCATAGACAATGTTAAGACTGGGCTCTTCGAGTCAAGTGCATGCAAATGTGTTATATTCAAGCATGCTTCCACTGGGAAAAGTCAATGGGAGGGGGTGTTAAAGTCAATGGGAGGGGGTGGCATTTAGGCTGCAATCCTAAAAACCTACCAGAGAGTACGTCCCATTGAATGCAATGAAACTCACTGTACAGATATGTATAGGATTGCGCAGTTAAGGCAACTAATTATAAACACATAAGAGCAATCATGCAATAAACTAAAATCAGGAAATACCAGTGAGTGATTGGCAGCATAGTATTCTGGGCAAAAGTTAAGAATAAATCAACTTCTAAATCTGCCAGAATGAAGAACGACATGGGTCTGACATCTAAAGGCCACAAAGGAAGGGGCCAATCTGATTTTCCAGGGCAGGGATTTCCAAAGCCTGGGTGCCATGATGGACAGGACTTTGATGGTGGCACAACGTGGAACAGATCCTTCCCCAAAGGAAGGAAATAGATGGGAAGGCCCATATGGGAGGAGATGGTCCTTCGAGAGTAATTAAGATGGCAGGTTTCATGCTAATTCCTATTGCGTTCATTGCAACCTCTGGACTGAGCTATACACATATAAGTGTGTGTATGTGACTCATTTCAGACGTTGAAATGAACATGTGCAAGTCAGAGGCAGAACCTGTTGCTACGATGCTGCTCCCTGCATAGGGACATGGATCCCACACACTTCAAATGTCAGTCAAGGACATTCTTGGAACAAGCCAAGCATTGAATAAAGAAGGTTCCTTTTACCTGTGACATTTGTAACGAGCCAAAGCAAAATTTAGAACACGAAATCCCTGCCACAAGATGCTTCTTCAGGAAGAAACACAAAAAGAACTACTTGCTGCATTGTGTGGAAATGCTCCCAATTGGAATGCATACAGCACGTTTTAAAACGGAAAAACAGTAAACACTAATCTAGTGTTTAGGTTTATGAGTAGACAGGTTTGAGTGCATCGTTATTTCAGCGTACAGTGTGTTCTTTCAATGCTGAAACCTTCAGGCACACAAGCAGTTTCAATGATCACGAAGTAAGGGCAACTCATATAGATAAGTGCTGTCGCCTCCGGCAGCCTTTAGAATAAACAGCGGCAGTAGCTTTATTCGGCATCAAAGTGTTTGTTTCTGAAAATTACTCAGCAGCACTCCGCAATCAGAGTCTAAATGTTAGAAGCCGGATTCATAAAACGTGAAAGAAAAGACAACATTTAATTCTCCTTCTCAGCACTTCCTTTATAAAATAAGTCTACAGCTAATCTGTACTGTGAGGCTTAAAAGTGGTTATCTTGCACTCACATACTATTCCTTTGATTGTATTTGGTAACACAACCCCCCTTCCTCTCCAGTTGTTAGTATTTTATATATGCAAATCCAAAATTGCTGCTATTGTTCAGCAATGTCTTGCTTTGGGAATTGTACAGCTAAGTGCTACTTGTGTTTCAAAATGATTTTTTTTAAAAAATATATTTGATTAAAAAAGAATTCTACTTTAAAATTCTACCTTGACTAAAACAAATGAACAAACAAAAACAGGAGCATTAAAAAATAGAGTTCTTGCCAAATTCTGGAGATATTCAAAATTAGCAATGCTGTAGTAATCCATCCCATTCAATTTCCAATTCAGATATTCTTCTGGTGAGGATAATTCTGACCAAATTTTCCTTATGTCTGATTCTCTGATTACAATCCATCAGGGAAAAATATAATTGGCTTTTGGATGCACATCCAAGTGTGGATGTCTTTCAGCAGTACATTACTCTCAACTGGATGCATATTTTGATGTGCATGCAAATGCACAATTGAATATGTATTCCACAAATAGCACCACTAGGCAAATTACATGTGCCTGCCTGCCATTATAATGGGCATCGGTTTGTGCAACCGCTTTTTCAGCGAAAAAAAGAGTCTGGTATGCATGGAAATGTTAACAAAAACAGATTGTGTATATTGCATGCCCAGAAGTTGTGTGGAAAAGCAAGACTACTAAATAACATTAAACATGACCTGGTATCAATAAAAGTAATTGGAACAAAAAATGTAGCTGTAAAAAAAAAATCCAGCCATATATTTGTAAGCATTCAACTGTCTCACTGAAAGTTTCTACATATAAAATTCAGATTATTAGCTTCAGTGCAAAAAAAAAAAAAAAAGATAGCAAGATCAACCAATACAAAACTTACATGTTAAGAAAAAGTATGTAACATAATCATGGAGCTGCACCTTCTCTATTTAGTCATTAGTGTGGGGATAATACAATCTTGCTATGGTTGTTAGTTTATTAATACAGTATTACCTGTGTGCTCAATACATTACAAGCCAATCAAGCTTAAGGTGGTTGGCAGACATATATATAAAAAAGTATCATTTTATATTAATGGCTACAGAGCCACACAAGGCCTCCCAGTGACTGACAGCTCAATCCTAAACGCGCCACCCAATGGTGGCGTGCTTCCTGCGCTGGCGCTGACTGGGACGTTTGTACTTTTGAATCAATGACTCTTGGTTTTTCTACTACAATGATGATAACCTTTAAGTATATACTTATAAAGTGACTTTTGATAATGTGCTTAGCTGGGCTTAATAGTTAACTTTTATTAATAAGCCATGAATACAGAGTTTCATAAATAAGCACTAATAAGCCATGAAGAAATGCTTAACAAACATATTTTAGCAAAACGTTGAAGTCAAATGTTGCCAAAGGAAAAGTATAATCCATTTTTAATGTAAATTGTATGATAAATATTTGCTTTCCTTTACAGTATGCATTAATGTTTAATGCAAAAATGCAGGTGGTGTCTGCTTTTCCCTTATTGGTTTCTCTAGCAGCCTCTCTTGTAGCAGGGTATGCATATGATTGCTCCTACTCTAAAGTTTGTCTTGACATCCATGAGATGCTCATGGGAAATGGCAAACATGTTCTTGTTTTGCCTGTTTGGAGGAAAAACACTGGAAGAGACATAGGTCTTCGTATCTCCTTCCACCTTTTCTTTATTTATTATTAATAATAAATAGTAATTATTATGTAAGGCTTTTCATGAATAAAAGTTCAAAATCCCATTAGGTAGTTAACTCCTGTCTTTTGTCCCCATGTGACAGGCAGTGTGGACCTGGGTTGAGGCATTCAAGCGATTTCCCAGCATGCTAAATTATCTGGTGGGTCAATGCATTGATGCTGGTGCTCTTTCTCTCATCAGTCTTGGTCCCCCAATTTTTTCCCCTATTGTAAGATTTTTTCCCCCCATGGGCTTAAAGTCAGGTCTATGGGATGCACTTGTCCTGCATTTCACAACCACTTCTGTGGTGGAAATGGGTTGAATGAATGTTTAAGTACTGTATAGAATATTGGGCAGTGTAAGTCTGCTGTTTTAAGCTTTGTTTGTCCTTGGATGTGGTAATACACCACGGATGGAGGGTGTGAGGTGTGGTGTTATCTGTGCTTGCGCAAACAGAGGGAGTGGAGTGGTGTTGAAGCTGTGGTGGCTAACAGTGTGAGATTCTTCGAGGGTAGAGGCTGGGTGGCTCAATGATATGTTTTTTTCCTAAGCAGGTGGCAGCTGGTTGATGCCAGTGGGTGTACTTATTTTCAGACACTCATTAATTTGGGGTTCACGGGGGAAGGTGATCCTTGCACTTTTGCCACCCAGTTTGGGTGGAAGATGTGGCTTGGCCAGCACGTTAGTCAAGATGTGTGTGAGGTTGAACCAGCTTGCTACCATGGTGTGGGACATTTTTCAACATGGTTCCCCTCCCCAGATTTTAGTACCTTATTTGGGAGAGAATGGCATGCACCCAGTGGTGTTGAACTAGGTGGGGCGGAACGCTAAGTTCCACCCCACTCTGACCCTCCATTTACTCTCCGGCACAACGCACCCTGCCCCCTCGTCGTCGGAGCCATTCAGTGGAGCGAAGGCAATGCGCAGGGAGTCTCCTGCGCAGTGCCTTTGCTTCACTGAACGGCTCCAACGACGAGGGGGCAGGGTGCCTCGTGCCGGAGAGTAAGCGGAGGGTCAGAGTGGGACGGAACTTAGCGTTCTGCCCCACCTAGAGCAACGATCTTGTTCTGCTCTGTGAGGGGATCCCTGGAGTTTGTATATAGCGTTTGGGTTCATAACAGCATAGTTATTTTAGGATATGGTTAATGGTAGGGCAGAAAGTGTGATTGATTACGACTTTGGGATGGTGGTGACTGCGGGTGGTTGGTGCAGATATTGCCCACCTGGATTTAGTCCATTCGCATCCCACTCATTTCTGTTGTTACAGGGTGCATTTTTTCCCCTGTGATTGTAGCAGACATTTTTATCTTGAGGACCTGCAGCAGGTTCTGCAAGGCCTTTCTCAGTCTGGTGGGGCAGGGAGAAAGCTAAGCTCCAGGCTACCCCTCCCCCATGTGGCCGGGAGTGGGAGTAGGGTTTTCAGTGTACACCCTGAGGTAAACAGGGTCAGAGTGGAGACCAGTACTGACCTCCAGATGCTGCTTGGCTCAGGGAGGCTGCCTGGTAATTCCTCGGACTTGAATTGCAAAGTCAACCTCAAATACTTTCCTGCTTGGGGGAGGCAGTGCACTTCAGCTTCCTCAACTCCTTGCGGTTGTTGTTGATAAGCTTGGGCTGTCAATTGACAGGCCGCAGCTTGGAGTCAGGGCGGGAACGCCTGTAAGGGGAAGAGACGCTGTTTGCTGTCTCCTCTAGGATAGATGTCTCCACTGAAGGGGGTGGAGTTGAGAGATAGGAGTTATTTCAGATTTATGATTGGCTTTATTTAATAAATGTGGCCTGATTTCTTTTCTATTCCAGGCAACACGTCTCACGTGTTCATTGGATATGTGTGTGTGTGTGTGTGTGTGTGTGTGTGTGTGTGTGTGTGTAAGGGCAATACAGCTTTTTTGTTGCACTCTTTCTGTCTGTCACATCATGTTGTTGTTGCCTATTTTATAATAGCTTACAGAGAAAGAAAAAATGTCTCCCTGCCACGGCTTTTAAGCAAGAGATATTTGTTTCCCATTTAGGAATAGGCAATTAGTTAACCTGCAAAGTTAAAGTTGTTTCACCTCAGGCTTACATGCTGAAAACCAAATTAACTTGTACGTATTTACATTGAGCCTTTATTCAAAGATACAATTGTGCTGATTTCTTACACCTAGCAGCAAGTAATTATTTTACACGGTTTCAATTAAGCATGATAGGTGGGTATTTGAGAATTAAATTGTGAGTTAGGTGGCCAGTTTCCCTTACTGTGCTATTTTTTTAGAGTTAAAACATGTAAAATGTATGAGAGGTTTTGATACAAGCGAATTCCAATGGAAGCTTGAAAAATATACAGTATATTACATTTTTATTGGGTTTTCTTATACAGATTTTTTGATGTATGTCCCAAAGCAGACCTCAACTGAAAGATTCCAAATCTTGAAATTTATTATTGTCAATAGTCTGCATGACCTTTACTTTAACTGCATCTCGGCTGTCAGTAATAATCCAAGGCTGTGCTTTCAGTGATAGAAGGAGAGATTTTGCATACTGAGTCTCCAGGTCTCCTTGAAATTGTTCAGAAATCATAGTCATTTATTCCTATTGTCAGGGCAAGGTCTATTATGAAAGCCCATTCATCTTCACTTGAAGATGAAGAGTAAGGAAACTCCAGTTTTTCCAGTTTTGAATCAAGTACTAACTACTGTAGTTTTCTCAAATAAATCAACAAGCTGACACCTAGGCCCTGTGTGTGGGCTTTTACTCTCTCTTATTAAGGACTCTTCTTTTTATACATCCCTTCACCTGTGCAATGTACAATTTTGTACGGAATGTAATAGTCCTTTGATAAAGGCCTATGGTTTTTACATTTTTATAACAGCTTCCTTCATCTTTGGCATGTTTTTCTTAACAATTCAAGAGTGCTAGGTGTTTAGGGAAGTACTCTAACAAATAATAATACAAAGCCTGCTGTATGCTTTGTACAGCCAACCTTCTGTTTATATAGCCAAGCTTTATGAAAAGTGCATTTTCACAAATGAAGCCGACCTAATGGAAAAATGAAAGGACTGGAGCAAAATTCTGAAGTGTATAGAGATTTAATTTGAGGTTTAGGGAAAGCCTCTGGCAGTATATCAGGGTCTATCCGAGACCTCCTGACACCTAAGGCAGCATGCCAGATGTTGCCCCCTGTACCCGATTTTGTGCCAGCCTCTGCTCCTCTCTCTATTGCTCTAGCACAGAAGTCTCTCCCCTCCACATTCCTCATCCTCTCTGCCCTCCTTCTTTTTCCAATCCAGGGACTGGAAGGAAAAGGAGGGGCAGTGGAGGAAAGTAGGTGGACAGAGATGGGAGCCACACACCAATCAGCTACCTGAGGTGACTGCTTCAGTTGACCTCATGGATGGGCCGGCCCTGCAGTATATTCAGTATTTTACAGTCTTGTTTGTAACATTGCTGTAATGTCTGTTAATAAGTATTTTTTTCCTGTCAGACAGATGTTTTCATTATTTATATGATCTAAGGTAGTGCATGACAAGCTCCCATGGGTTTTAAGCATTCTTTAAGAAATGGTCAGATGTTCTTCAATGAGAAGATCAGTATTTTGCAGACAGATGTCTCTGAAAGACAGCTTGCTCACTACTACCAATCTTCTCCATGCAGTAAAGAACCCCCAACCCCCCTATTTTCTAGGGAGCTCTCTTACAATCTAATCCTATTCGGCTCTACTGCTGCGGCAACTTGCATTCCGGGAGAGGTAGACGCTTTACGGCTGTTGTAAACAGCACTTCGGAAGCATGAGGAGGCAAGCTCTTCCAGACCACCACCAGAGAGGCTGCAGAGGTCCAGCCTGCATGGTGGCAGGGAAAGTAGTGCCCACAAATGAAGGTGAGTCTGCGGAGATGGTGGAATGGGGGAGGGTGGGAGGCGTATCGGGGTTGGAGGGTGGCTTGCAGCTTGGGCAACTTGCACTGGACGCTATCCACTCTGGTAGCTGCCGACATGCCCCTTTGTATCCTCAGACTTGCGCCAGTTAAAGAACTGGTGCAGGTTTGAGGAGACCGATTGGCAATCTTACCATGGCTTACAGAGTGGTAAGGGAAAATACTTTTTCCATTTCCGTCCCAAGCCTCCTGATCTCCCACCATCACCACCACCACCACCACCACCACCATACACAGCCCATTTTGGCGCAGCTGCATGCTAGGGTGGGGAAAGCTATAGGATTGAGCTCTTTGTATATGCTTAGCAACAGTGAAACTCAGTTGCACTCCAAAGTCCTGGCCATCCATGTATGTAAACTAGCGGTGTATCCTAGAACAGAGGTTCTCAACCTGTGGTACATGTACCCCTGGGGGTACTCGGGGCACAGGCTGGGGGTATGGGAGATGCTTTTTCACGTACCCCCCGAGTACCCTCAAAGGGTGATTTGTTTGGCCTGAGGTGCAGCCGCGTGGGTCCTCTGGCTCGCGCTGCAAGCTGGAAAGAGAGGCTACAGCCCTGCCAGGCTGTAGCCTCTCCCTCCCGGCTTGTGGCGCGAGCTGGAGGACCCACTCGGCCGTGTCGCAACCCGAAATCACCCCCGTTAGGCCTCCCTTACCTTTGCTTGCAGCAGCAGCCATGTTGGGTCTCCCGAAGTCTCGCAAGACCCAAGATCGCGGCTCCCAAATCTCACGCCACGACCTTGGATCTCGCGAGACTTTGGGAGACCCAACATGGCGGCGGCTGCAAGCGAAGGTAAGGGAGACCTAACAGGGGCGATTTTGGGTTGCGGCGCAGCCAAATGAGTCCTCCAGCTCGCGCCGCATGCCAGAGAGAGAGGCTACAGCCCTGCCAGGCTCCCTCCGGCTTGCGGCGCGAGCCAGAGGACCCGCTTGGAAGCGCCACATGGCCGAAAGAAAGGTAAGGGAGAGGGGGATGATTCTGGCCATGCGGCGCTTCTGAGCGGGTCTTCCAGCTGGAGGAGCCTCTTGGAAGCGCCGTATGGCCGAAAAAAGCTATTTCGGGTCTTTCAGGGGTGCACTTTGGGGGAGGGGGTACGCGGGACTAGGGGGAATCTGGGGGTGCTTTGGGGGCTAGGACAGGGGGTATGCGGTTAGGAAAAGGTTGAGGGACGCTGCCCTAGAACATTCTCCCATCACAGAATTCCATAAAACAGTGTTTCTCAAACTGTGGGTCAGGACCCACTTGGTGGGTTGCGACCTGGTTTCTGGTGGGTCCCAGGTGATGGAAAGATCAGATCAGTAATTGCCATTAGCCCTGTGGCTATTCAAAAATCAGATAGCTGCTAATCATCCAGCAAACAGCTGAGCTCCTGCAGTTTGCAATATAGCTGTTTATTACCCTGCAAACAGCTGAGCTCCTTATATTTATTTAGAGATCATCTTTTTTTTAAGTCTTGTAAAACTAGGTGGTTCCCGATTAAGTGTCATTTTAAAAAGTGGGTCCCGGTGCTAAAAGGTTTGAGAAGCACTGCCGGCCTAAAATATACAGGGCAACCTACAGATAAAGTGCTAAAAAGACAAACACTGTCCCAAAGTATGCCAATACTATTCAGTGGCGTCGCCAGGCGTTCCCGCATCTGGAGCGGGCCCCCCAAAGCCCCCCAATAAAACTGTCAAAAACCGAAACCTATTTTTGACAGTTTTATTGCTTTTTTCCCACCGATTTAAAACGGCGATTTAAAGTGTGCTTTTTTTAAAAAAAGTGTAAATGTATGCTTTGCGGCACTTAACTGAAGTGAAGGGCACTTCCTTCCGATCGCCGATCTTCTTCCCGGGCTTCTCCCTGCCTGCTAGGGGCGGACTCCGTAACGCCCCTACTAGCGCTTTTCCGGAGTTTGCGCATGCGCAAACCCACGGAGTTTCCAGTGACGGTTTGCGCATGCGGAAACCCTGGAAAGAGCAGCTAGGGGCGTTGGGACTCCGCGCCCGGGCAGGGAGAAGCCCGGGAAGAAGATCGGCGATCGGAAGGAAGCGCCCTTCACTTCAGTTAAGTGCCGCAAAGCATACATTTACACTTTTTTTAAAAAAGCACACTTTAAATCGCCGAAAAAACAGCGGAAAAAAAAGAGTTTCAGGAGGCTCCCGCCCCCCCAGAGGCTCTCCATGCCCCTCCACCCTGGGGCCCACCGCCCCACCGCCCCCCATCAGCCGACGCCTCTGATACTATTCCTTGTATAAGTGAACACTCCTTTGAAATAGTGACCCAGTTTTAGGTGCTGGTGGAGAAAATGAGGTATATTGGGGTAATTTCGGGAAGAGTACAAAGAAGCAACTTCTACAATGTAGTCTACATGTATCCGGAGCTCATATATTGTCTGGTGTGGAAATATGGTCAAATTTCACACAACACAGGAAGTAGAGAAGGAGAAATGGGGAGGGGTTCCATTGCTACTCCTGAGAACTGGTCTTCACTTGAAAGTGGCCCAGTTCACCCTTCTTCATGGAAGGGCTGGCCCTGTGACTAACCCATGCTTGATTTATTTACAAAGGAAGCATGATTCATTCTCTCCTCTCTTCCAGCATGGTTTGTTTGAGTTGCTGGCAATTTCTAAAGCCAAAGGATGCGGAATTGAAAACTGAGCACTGAGGACTCAAAGATTGTGGGTTGAGACTATACCTCCCCCCCATTCTAAATATGAATAGTAAATAGATGGTGTTATTAGTATAATATTAATATTGAAAATTAACAGATTTGGAGTTGTTTTAAAGTTCTTACTGAAAACTTGTAGGAGTATATTCAAACATAGGATAGTACTAGGTTTATTTGTTTATTTCTTTCCTTGTTTTCATTTCCATAATGCTTTGAATGGCAGCCAGCCAAGTGGAAATTTTCTCTGAAAATTTCAGGTTTTATTCCGATTGATGGACTAAACAAATTGGATATCTTCACAGAGCTGGAGTAAACATGTGGCATGGTGTGTACTCCAAACATGCATGTTATTATGACGTGTATACTCCAGATTGAACACTCTTTTCAGCATTACATTATACAGTATCTTACTTTGCATCCATGACTGCAGAAACAGAAAGAAGGGCTTGATTATGGAAAACTTCACTGTTGTCATTTGCATTTGTTTCCTGCCAAAGTACCAGTAAGACTGACTACTGCATCCCCATCAGGAAGAAGACACCAAAAGCTGTCGTTTCAACACTAACTGCCCAATCCCATCCCTTGCTGGCGTAACTAGCATTGGACCGGCGGAGGCTGCTTTATGGCAGTCGTAAATCAGCCTCCACCTACACATGCTGCAGGCATGCTGGCAGGGAGGCGAAAGTGGCCTCCCGTGCACTGGCGAACCCATGCATACCCACCAAAGCAGGCAGGCCTGCACAGCGGGCTGGAGGGAGGCGGGATGGGGGTTGAATTGGTGGGTGGAACTGGGAAGGGGATGGGTGAGATGGGTGGAATGGGGCGATGACGGGAGGAGGGTGGATCAGTGTCAGGAGGGATGTGGGATCGGCAGCAGTGGCAGCACGTGCCAAATCTTGAACCTCTTCCTGGGCCTGATCCGCCTTCTCGGGTCAACACGGACTTATGTCAACAATCAAGGTGGCACAGGTCTGAGTTGACCCATAGTGGCGGCTGTGGCATACCCCAGGGCAAAGGGACTAATGTCTCCAGCAGTCAACAATCCCCTGCGGGTTACAGAAGTAGCCACGCCGGCATCGTCATGTGGGGATTTAGATAGGATTGAGCTGCCTCAGCAGAGGCATCACTAAGGGGGGGGGGGTTCTGGGCCCCAGGGCATAGAGGGCAGAAGCCTCAGGGGGGCGGCAAGCCTCTTTGGGGTTTGGGTTTTTTTTCCCCCTTTTTTCATTTTTTGGGTTTTTTTCCATTTAGCCGGCAGCTGCCTCGTGTGCACCCCCCCCCAGGCATGGTGCGGCATTTTCGGGTGTGCGTGGGGGCTGGGCATGGGTACTTAACTGGCCAGCAGCATTTTTCGATCCGGGAGGCAGACATGTTGTGAGGGCGAGACTCTCTAGGACTCTCTCTCCTAGTCTCGCTGGTCCTCCAGTCCTCTATAGGCTGTGGAGGACCGACCAGCGAGACCAGTGAGACGTGCGCCCTAGAGAGAGTCTCACCCACAACATGGCTGCGTCCAGAGGATGCAAAAGGAGGATCGAAAAGTGCTGCTGTCGAGCTCAGCCGAAAGACAATAAGTACATTTAGTGTTTGTTTTCGCCCCCGCGCCCCAGGGTGGGGAGGGGAGGAAAAGGACATTTTTGCACACACACCCAAAAAAAATTGGAGTTGGGAAGGGGTGGGGAGGGGGCATAAAATGGTGGGGGAGGAAAAAAGGGGGCGTAAACGTCTGCCCCCCGAAAATGGGCTGGCTACGCACCTTTATGCACACTTACTTGGGAGTAAGTGGGAGTAAGAACAAACATGGGTTCATTCATTCTCCAAACAACTGATAAAACGTCCGACACTGAACAATTCTGCATATTTAGCTATGGGGTATTTACAAGTAGGATATATTAAACTGCAGCCATTTTCATTCATACTACTCTTGAGTCTTTTCTTCCTTTTCCAAATGCACATTTGTTCAAAATGCAAGTTCCCTGAAATGGGGATCTATAAGTCAGCCAGAATCTATTACCTCTTTCTTTTCTTTTTTTATTCAATGAAATAAATCTATTAACTGATTCATTTGCTACAGTCTACTAATTATCCATCCCTGGACATTTATGAGAAATGAGGAAAATTCATCCATTAATTTAATTAATCATTTGGTAGAGTTGATTTTTTAATATCACTATTCAAGGCTGAGTCTTTGTCATAGGGTTTCCATTTGAAGATCCAAGATATGCCACTGAAAGCTGCCTTTTCATAAGATATGTCAAAACAACATTTCTTTGTATGGATTTCTTTATATAAATGCTGTTTGATGATAATGTGAAACAGACTGCAAGTGTGGACGCTAAGACCTTAAGAATGTGAACTGGCAAGAGCAAGCCAGAAAATAACAAATCCTTTGTCTGCCAGAATATCGGAGGTGATGCTCCAGGATCACGCCCACCCCCCAACTCAGAAACACTTGTTTCAACATACCTGGTTGTCCTGCCAGCTCCCAGAAGGCCTCTCCAAGGTTCTAAACGGCACCGATTACGCCACAACCAGGTATGTTGAAACAAGTGTTTCTGAGACAGAGCAGGTGCAATCATGGAGCACTGCCTCTAACATCACCCTGCCCCCACAGAGACATATACGGGAGTAAACTCCCCTGTAGGACTTTGAGAAATGCTGGTGTAGTGGTTCAGGAGTTGGACTTAGACCTAGAAGATCAAGGTTCAAATCCCCGGTCAGCCACGAAACCTCCTGGGTGACCTTGGGCCAGTCACTATCTCTCAGCTCCACCTACCTCACAGGGTTGTTGTGAGGACAAAAGGTGGGAAGGAACTATGTACGGGCAGTATAAAAATGTGAAAAATAAATAAGCCCTGATCCACAAATATCACTGTGGAAGAAAGGAGATCCATGCCAGCTTTAATCCAACAACACACAAAAAACTATCACGTGTTGTCTTCACACTTTCAATATAGGATCTCCGTTTACACTTATTAATTTAGAAACAAACATCATTCTTGAGTTTGGAATGTTTCAAATCAATGCCCAGTGTGTGTGTGTGTGTGTGTGTGTGTGTGTGTGTGTGTGTGTGTGTGTGTGTGTGTGTGTGTGTGTGTGTGTGTGTGTGTGTGGTATTTTCCTTGTTTCCTCCTTCCAAGCACTCTCTTGTTTCCGTTCATTTTGACCCACTCAGAAAAAGAGGGGAATGAAGAGTAACAGCACGTTTGCTGTTGCGAGAACTTCAAGTGTCTCTCCCAAGTCTATTGAACTTTAAAAAATGTCAGTTAAAGGTTCACTGCTCATTCGTTTCAAAATCCTTGGATACATGGCATTGTGTCTTGCTGTTTTGTGTGCTTCATGTGCATCACCTTTTACAACCAATTTTCTTTTTATCTCTACCTGTCTACAGTTGTCTTTGATTTCTTTGAAATGTTGAAACCAGATTTACTGAATAAAATTAGAAGCAATTACAAACAATAGACAGTCAAACTTGAATCTTTGTAGTCCCACCCGGTTTGTATTATAGTAGCATCATGGGGAGTGCTGATACCAGGTTGCTGGGGCCCACTGCCACTGCCCCTCATTGCAACCCCTGCCCAGTGGCGTATCAACACCCCGAGGGAGGGGGGGCTGCAGAGCAAAATGACACCCCGTGACGTCGCAAATTGCCCCCAGAAATGGCACCAGTGGCGCTAACGTGCTAACGTGGTGTCCGCTGTATCCCATGGGGTAGTATTGACATGCTTCCCACCTCCTAAATTCCCCTGTAGGATACAGCATGTCCTGTGCCGGCCTCACTGCATCGAAAGTTAGGTAGGATTGGGCTATGATAAACTAAGATGTAATAGTAAAGATCAGAGACTGTTATAACCCGCTGTGATGCAAATAGAACGAACCATCATCGGGATTCAGGGTTATAAAATTGTTTATAAATGCAAAAATTGTAAAAAGCCAGCAATCTTACAAAACAAGTTAAAAATCACACTGATTAAAACTGCTTTAAAATCCACAGCCAAGTACAATAAAAACATTTCAGATTTTTCTTGGCATTACGTTTCGCTCATCTGCTATGAGCATTTTCAAATGCAAAGCCTGAGTAATCAGGAAGATGGTGAAAACCACACATCACAGTCCTGCTACTTAAGAGAGATTTAGCACGCTTTTTTCTAGTTCAAATAATTAACAGACGGAAGCTACGGACCCACAGACCTTGTCCTCAATTAACCTTATTGCACTGCCCCTACTGGTGAACCTGAGAATGCAGTTAATAAAAGCCTGACATAAAACTGGTGGACCTGAAAATACAGTTAATAAAAACCTGAAATAAAACTATTTATGTTCCATGTTGTTTTTATTTATTGCGGGGATCCAAGATGTAATAATCTGAATAATGTGCAAGGTGAGAGAGGAGAAAGGGATAACATCCGAACTTGGGCAACAGAAGAAGGAAAGAGAATAAAAGAGTAAATGAAAAAATGACATCTGAGTGTTTTTGTTTTATTTTGCAAGTTGCCTTCATAAAATTTGACAGAAAATAGAGCAATGTCATAAGGATGGGAAGTTCAAAATTCCACTCCGAAATGAATTATGGCGCAATCCTGTGTATGTCGAGCCCTGGGGCAGGGTGTCACGCAAGTGCCGTAAAGCACTTGCACGACACTCAGAGAGCAAGCAGCGCCAGTGTTGCTTCTGGCGCTGCTTGCCCCGCCGTCTCCCCAGCCCTGCGGCCGCCAGACCAGGTAAGTTATATGCCAGTCAGGGCAGGGGTGGAGGGAGGGCGGATCGGGTGGCAAGGGAGGGCAGCCATTGGCCGTCCAGGGCCTGGAGGAGGTGGGGATACCGGGGGCCGAGATACCCAGTATCCTGAGCTCCCTCCAGACCCCAGGTACGCCGGCACAGGCGGTGCGAATGTACACGTACATTCGAGGAGGCCCATAGGGCCTCCTGCCGCTTACATGGGGGGAAGGGGATGATTGTCGCCTTCTCCCGAGTTGTTCCTGGGCTGCCCCCAGGCAGCCCGGGAACTCAATAGGATGCGGCAGTCGGCCCTTTAGGCTGGCTGCTGCAGCCTACATAGGACTGGGCTGTTAGATGTGATGGTACAAATGGCAGTTTATGATAATGTGCTCTGTTTATACCCTACTTTTCGACACAAGTAACTCTGTATAAACGGATATTGATGCTTGGAGAAATAAAATGTACATTGCCAGAGTAAGCTGTACTGGCAGTCAAAAATAAAAGCAATATAGAACTATAGACTCTGCTACATGGAAGTAAGAAGATTATAACTTCTTATCACTTTAACCAACTATGCCTCTGAGCAATTACAAATGGTAGGTAGATCTCAGATGCTCAGTTTAACCTCTACAGATTTCCTGGATGTTTGTGAAAAAATATATAGATAACAGGATTACATATATACTTCTAAAACAAGACATCTTGAAAGTGGGCAAGACTTCTGAATGGAGAAAACTGTAAAACCATAGAGTTTTCCATTTATGTAGTTTCTGGTGTTCCATAAGTTTGCTTTTCTTCTTATCTTGCTTTGTTAAAACAGAAAATCCAAAGCTCATTCAACTTGGACTATAGACTAATCCTCAGAGTCCAGACTCCCTTTCCTGAAAGCCATAATTTCAGTTCAAGAGTAACAGAAAATAACCTCTCGTGAGTTATGTTAATTGCTCTGAGTAGCTCACTATCTGTGAAAGAGAGGACAACATTTCGAAGACATCTTAACACTGGCTTAGAAATGGCTCTTTTAGCGTTTTGATGAATCAAAAAAACATTTAAACCACTCAAGAAACAAATGCACACACACAAATATATATATACATAAACACAGGGAAAAATTAAAAGCAATTGATCCAACTTCAGTGTTATCTGCCACTTTAAGCCCTGGTCTCTGGCAGCACAAACAGGAAAAAACAAACCCATGCATGGCAAAGCTGGGGAAAACAGCGACTGAAGCGGTGGAAAAAGGAAAAAGAAGAATTTAAATATTAATTAAGTCACTTCAAATGGTGTGAAAATAATAACAAAACTGACTGCAAAAAGAGGACAAATGGAAAACTCATAATGTTTCCACTGTAGATAGAGAGGTAGAGTCTGAAAGGCATGCTTAGGCATCTAAATCCCATTGAAAAGAAATGAGAGTTTTCAATATCTTTTGCCTTTGAAAAGTTAGTATAGGGGGAAAAAAGCCCATTAAGCAAAGCATTTTTTTTTAAAAAAATGCTTGTATTATTTTTTTAACTATTTTTTATGGAAATATCTTCATTTTTAATCACATCAATGACGTTCCATTAATGCAAGCTTACATTTTAAATACTGCCTTTTACCCCCTTTCCAAGATGAATGAAAGAAAAAAAAAAGATTAAGGCAGTGTTTCTCAAACTGTGGGTCGGGATGGAAAGATCAGATACGTAATTGCCACAAGCCCTGAGGCTATTCAAAAATCAGATGGCTACTAATTACCCTGCAAGCAGCTGAGCTCTTTACTTGTAAATAAATAAATATATTTATTTATAGATCACCTTTTTTTAAAGTCTCGTAAAGCTAGGTGAGACCTGATAGAGTGACATATTAAAAAGTGGATCCTGGTGCTAAAACGTTTGAGAACCACTAGATTAAAGAATAGCAATTTGAATGGAAGGAACTGGAAACTGTTGTGAATGGTGCACATGCAGTGTTCTGGGGAAAGTCCAGAAAATGAATGGAAGAGAGAGGACCACTGATGCATTCTTGCATTCAGCTGAATGGGGAAATAACCTTGGTAGTTTGTATCCACTGCCACCATCCCAGGCAACAAAGATCAGGCAGAGGGGCAGAGGTGTCACTACACCCCGGTGGGGGGGGCGGTCAGAGCAACACCCCAACATGACACCATAAGCCCCGCCTCCGGGGTGACATCACTGCTATGGCGGTGGCACCGAATTTCGGCGGCGGCATGCAAATGCACCCCTCGGCATTTTCGAAGCCTTTTTCTGGGACGTACAGAGCCAGGGAAGTTGGGAGGGCCGATCCTCCCACCCTCCCAGGCTCCATGCGGCCTAAAGAAAGGCCACAAAAATACCGGGGTGTGTGTGCATTTGCACTGTGGTGCTGCTGAAATTCGGCAATGCACCCCCTCTGGCACTCGACCGCCCCACCACCCCCCTAACGATGCCTCTGCAGAGGGGGGCTTTCTGGGGAAAAAAACCACCCCAGAGAGGACTGAACCCCAGGGATTCTTATTAAAAATCAAACACACATTAGAATCTGCAGGGCAAAGAGATGTGATCACCGAATTACCTGTGAACATGGACTGGGAAATGTAGGTGCCCTAAGTGAAGTGAGGAAGGTTTCAGAATAGAAAAGTGGACAACAAAAGAAATACCTTTTAGGCACTTACACAGATGATGGTTGTAAGAGGACAGCAGCACAGTATCAGTAGTGGCAGCAGGGACACGTATTTGACTAGGAAGACTCTACTACCATCTTTCAGGGGAACAAAGTCTACATGATTGTCAGCCCACCGGGGCAGGCTCTGCTACATCCAGCGCAGGGTTGGAGGTCTCCTCAATTGTCCCCTTTCCTCATGTCGAGCCCAAGGAGCCCCTATGGGGCTATTTAGAGGAGCGCTAACAAAATGGATGGCGCAGCTCCAAGAAGCCCCATGTCAGGCTTTCAAGCCCGGGGTGGGGGTTAGGATTCCACTGAGCCTGCCCCCCTCCCAGGCATGATCTGTCCGCCCTCCTCTGCACCCTCTCCCCACCCAAAACGCCTCCTCCCCGCCTCCCCGCTGCCCTCGTCCCGCCAGCTGTTGGAGAGATTACCTGCCTCCAACGGGCGCAGCTCCATCCCCGGCGGAGGCCTGCCAGCGCTGGCCTCCTTGCCGGCAAGATAGGCCTCCGCACTGTCACAAAGTATTTTACAGCACATTTGCAACAGAGCGGAGTCCCGTCCCGCCACGAAGGCCGGTATAGGATTGATGCTATTGACAGCACTGGGTCTGTCAATCTATCTATCTAGATCTACTATATCATTGTGAAGGCAAAAAGATCTACTTATAAATCTGATTTGGTCGCTGCTTTGAGAACCATTACAGCTGAAAAGCAATATATGGATGTTGTAAAATAAAACAGATAGTAAATTCTGCGGTCCACAAAGTGGAGGACCACTGATGTATATCTACTGTATGCTACTGTATTTTAAGGCCAAGTAAACATGTATAGAACCGGCTATACAGCTGCAATTCTAAGCCTACTTAATTAGAAGCAAATCCCATTAAAATTAATGGGGCAATTTATGTAAACATAGTTTACATTACAGTTTACTTATACAATATATGTAATATATTGTATTACATATGTTGTGTGTATTACATAGTTATAAAATACTGTATATACAGCACAATCCTGACTAAGGATCCGGCCGGTGCCCCAGGGCTGCCCACTGGATCCTGTGCATGGGCTGCCCAGTGTGCGCTGGGCTGGGGGTCTACTCGGGGAAGGGGACACTCGTTCCCTTCCCCGAGTGTAAACCCAGGCCGGCCCTATCAGCCTCCTTGGATTTCCACCAGTTAAATAGCTGGTGAAAGTAGAGGAGGCTGTGTAACAGCCGAGCTGGCCCAGCGGGGACGGGGATATGGCTGACGCCATCCCCCGTCCCCTTCCTGGCCGGCTAGGCCAATGGCCCCCCTCCCTAGCCTGGCCGGACCACCCATGCGGCCGGCGATGGAGTGCTTACCTTCCACCGCCATCCACGTGGAGATCCAGTGCCGGAGTGAGGGAGGCTGGCCTTGCACCGGCCTCCCTTACTTCCGAGTCATTGCGAATGTGCTTTATGACACATTTTCCGTCAAAGGATTTTTTTACAGGATTGCGCTCATAATGCAATATATAGTACAGCAAGTCCTCACTTAAAGTTGTCGATAGGTTCTTCTTGGAAATGGCAACTTTAAGCGAAACAACTTATCGGTATAATAAAACCAATTTTACCATAGACTAACTGATAAATGTAAGTATCCCTATGGCATTTCCCCATCAACTTAAAACGAAACAACTTTAAACAAAATGACTTTAATTGAGGACTTGCTGTATTATATGACCGATTATAGTCGTATATTTCTGGTCTAACATGATCTAATGCAGAACTGTGTATTTTAAGTATTCAGCTGATACATGCCAGTGGTTTAAACTCACAAACAGAAGTTTAAAAAGCACGACAAAGAAGAACGATGCAATATTTTTGTCTCACTTTCATTTTATTTAAGATGCAATCTTATGCACACTTTCCTGGGAGTAAACCCCACTGGGAACAATGGGACTTACTTCTGAGAAGACAGGAATAGGCTTGTGCTGTTATTGTCTGGACTGAGGCAAACATTTGAAATAACACAATGGGATTCAGTTCATGCAAGCCCATGAACCTTCTAGATGTAAATGCACACGGATCTCTTTGTGTAGTGGTGGCATAGAAAAGAAAAGAAAAGAAAAGAAAAAGGCAAAGCATGTAAAAATAGAACAAACATGATGAGTGAAGCTGGCAAATAAGCAAACGTGAAGAAAAAAAACATCAAGCAGACAAGAAAAGTTGGACACAACACATCGACAGGTTTAAAAACAAGTTGAGGAACATGTGCACAAACGAAAGGCAGTGATAAAACTGTGCTGAAGAAAAGAAGAGAGTCATGTTGGAAAAAATGTGTTGTATATAGAAATGCAAATCCAGTGGTCAATAAAGGTCAGAATTGTTACAATCTCAGTTGTCCCCCAAACAGTGGATGCAGTTGAATCCTATTGTTCATAAGATTCACAAATACAAGATTCACAAATTCAATTGCTAATAGTGGAAGCTTCCCAGATACCCTTGTTTTGTATTCAGTCATTGGATCACAGCCATTGTACATAGAATGGACTTTAGCCTTACATCCCTGAAATAAATACATGAAACTCAATAGTTACATTGAATCATGGACAACTTTATGTATCTGATCTGCAAAACGTTTGATTTTCCTTCAATGCAAGTATACTTGCTTCTAATTATAGTGTATAACTGTTTCCCAAACTTTTTGACCTGCAGCTCCCTTGACTATTGGCGACCATTGGCCACGGCTCCCCATTACATTATGTTGATGCCTCCCAATTGGCATTGCACTGTTTTCCGAGAGGAAACTCTGCGGCTCCCCTGACTGGTAGGGGAGCCACGCCTCTTAGTTTGGAAACCACTAGTGTACAAGTATGCTTCCAACAAAGTGGAGCTTTGGACTACAGATTTGAACTACAGAGCTTGAATTTGACTACAGAGCTGAACTACAGATTTTAATCTTGCGTCGGCCATGACCTCATTAGGTGGCCTTAGGTAAGCCCACCCAGCCTCAGTTCACCACATGCAATGTGGTGATAATAATACCTTTCAGAGTGGCTGTCAAGATAATACCTGTGAAGCTCTGTGAATATAGTGAGTGTATAGTGAATATACTCACTATATTCACTAGCATTGAGTAGCGCTATACAGGTGCTGATAGTGTGCTGTTACTACCAAGGTCAAAGCTAGGTGTCCCTTGATGCTCGTCTTGTGCAAGTGGCACCACTGCTCTCCCAAGCATCAGATCTTTGATAAAACTCATCTAAAAGCTGTTTCATCTAAACTACTCATCTAAAAGGTGTTTCAAGGACACTTTGTCAGCATCATCATTCCCCGTATTAGAGAGCTTTGAGGTTAGTGAGCTGTCAGGACCCAAGGGGGACCTCCAGGTTCCCTCAAGTCAATAAGTGATGAGAGACAGGTTTGAGTCATCCTCTCGTCACCACACTGACACCTCAGGCTGATCACCGATGCCTCGTCTGTCTCTCTGTTGCAATCTGCGTTGAATCTGTCCACGGTGACCTTTTTATACGGTGAAAGAGTTAAGATAAAATGAAACTAATGATTGAACCTGAACAATGTAACAGAATAGAACAGGTGAAAATGGCTCCCATCCTGTAGCCAGTTTAATGGATACATTGTGATAATCGCTAATGGGCTGAGGTTAGGGTTAGGGTTACAGTGACAGAATTTCAGTGGGTGGTAGACAAAGAAGCTGCTGTGACCAGCAACTGTTGCTTGTGGAGGGAACTGTGACTCCTTACAGCCCAATCCTATGCCGGGGCTATGGCAATGGATCTCACGACCCGCCATCGTAAGTCTTGTTATGGAGGCACAAAGGGCGCACTGCTGTCATTTGCTCTGGAGCTGCCAGCGCAAATGGCTGGATGCTTTGTGCACTTGCCAGCAGATCCTGGATGCCCACTGAAGCAGGTAGAGTGGTGGCAGGGGGTGGGAGGCGGGCAGGGGATGGTGTTCAGGGGAGGACTGGAGCAGGGAGCTGGCCGGTTCAGGGGTGGGAAGGGAAGGATCTCAGCGGCAGCAGTGCACACAAAGATCCTATGTTCCCTTCCCAGTCTGGAACATCCACCCCCTGACTCTCCTTGGACTTATGCCTGCAAAAGAGCTGATATAGGAGACCTATTGATGTCCACGCAAGCTATGGAGAGGTAAGTAAAAAAAAAATATTTCACTTATCTCTCCTAGGCCGTCCAGTCACTCCCCCACCAAAGAGCATGGACCACATGCTCTACTGCTGCTGCAGCATGGGAACTGGTGAGTGATAGGATTAGGATGCTAAACAGGTACAGCTATGCCTGCCCTTGATTGACTGCATGATGACTCAGTCACGTCCTCATGTCCCAGCCATCGATGAGGTAGAGGCAAAATCACACACATGCATACACAAGCAGGCTGGAGAATGCCATTGATTCATACTCCCTTTCTACATTGTTCTGCCTGAATTTGGTGCCCTCTTCATGAGGAGTAGAGCCTGTAAATTATCTTCAACCACCCATATTTTCCTTAAGCCTTTTGGATACTAACTTCCTGATCAACTCTTTTCAAACTCATGTCAAGTAAAGCATATGATTTCCAATCATTTGAGCTATGCTCAGAAAGCTTCTCACTTTCAGTCTCGCGTGTGTTTTGCCTGAGGACTTTTCCAGATCACTCACACAAAGAAATGGCAACACAATCTCCTTAAGGCTGTACTTGGGGGGCTATTGCTGATCCAGTGATGCATGCATGATATTAAGGATCATATTCTAGTATTTTAAAAATGCTTTGGTTTAAGAAAAATGGTAAGAAACTTAGAAAAACATTCATTTTCCCCAGAAAGTATAGAAATAGTAATATTAATCTAAGGCATAAGCTTTCACTTCCACATCTTGTAAGCAGTAATCACGTTAGACAGTCCCACATATTGTGTTTGTCTGCAACGTAGGCCCAAACCAAACGTGCACTTATCCCATTGGAAAATCCCACAAGTCACATGGGATTTTCCCACTCACGTGGGATTTGCAACCACACACCCACAATCCACTCACGTGGGATTTGCAACCACACACCCACAATCCAGGGCTTTCTTTCTTTGTCTCCTTCTTTATCTATGAAGGGCTCCTTGGACAGTGAGGAAGCACCCTACTGCTGAGAGGAGTGCCTTGAGTAGCTTCAGCTATGGAAATATCACTTCCCTCCACCTCCAAATCAAAGGTGAAGATCAACAGCAAAAGCCAAAATTCTCAGATTTGAATTTCAAGCTAGGTCTGATTTCATACCTTTCTCTCCTACTCACCACAAGTAGAGGGCAGAGATGGCTGCCTTTTAAAGCTGAAACTAGCAAAAGTAGGAGGACCCCCAAGGAGGACAGTATAGGACACTGTCTCACCTCCCAACCTCATGGATATTAGAATTACACGAGTTTTTCAACCACATGTTCAAAAGCTCATGTGGAAAAATCTGAACTCATGGATTAGGAAGGTGATGTACTTGGGATACTGTACTTGGATATTTTGTAGCATGAAACCCATGGGATAAGGAAACCCATATGAACATTGCTTCCTAATGTGCACTTGATCCATGGAAAATGCCCATTATTATGTGGATTTCTCCATGTGTGGTTTGAGCCTTAAATCTTCCAATCCTAACAAATAGAAGTGTTGACAATGGCTCAACAGTGATAGGATGTTGAAAAAACAGGATGCCTTAAATGATGAAGCCAGAAGCAGAGCTGGGCAGGGGGCGGGGGACGGGGGCCCCCCGGTGGCAGTGTTGGGCCCCAGGTGTCAGGCAGTCGAGGGGTGTCAAAGCAGGCGGCGGCAGGGTGAATCGGGCCATTTCGTTGGTGCAAGCGGGTGGTGGCGGTGATGGGTTTGGCCCTCCCACCCTCCCTGTGCCTCTGATGAAAAACAGCAGCGGTGGTGACATCACTTCTGGCACAGAGGGGGGCAGTCGGAGCGCCACCACTGGATGGAACTACTCTTGCAGTTATATAATATTCTCCGTGGGTTTATGTGCATGCTGGTAAATCAAGGCAGTATACCATGTGGACAGTCCTCCTGGCCATCCCTAGGAATGTGCTCACATAGATTAATGTAATGTGACAACCAGCATGTAAACACAGAAGTTGAAAAAAACTGCTGCTGCAATCATGGGAGTTGCTGATGATTAGATGCAGTATTGCCTGGTTGTACTTGAGGTTTGAGAACCCACAATAGGGGTGATCAAGACCATTCACATGATGTGTAGATTAGATAGGTAGATATATAGATATGAATGACTTTGTGATGAGAATATGAATGGGGGGGGGGAACCCACAGAAATTCATTTAATACTTGCAATTTCACATGATTGTTTCACACTGCATAAAACTCAATTCAACATAGTCATGTAAATTAAAACTCAACAGAAAAGAAAGCCACAATTTTACATGTGTAGTATAGGAGTATGAAATGTTCTTTGCAGCACGAGCATGGAAAAAAATCAAGTCGTCTAGATGCTGAAAATGGTTTTAATTTAGTTGAGATCAGTATCATCAAAAGAGGCGCCTATTGTGTGGAGTGACAAATATATGTCAAAAGCTACCATTGCTACAGAGAATATCCGTCCTGACCTTTTGTATCAGCCTGGCTCACTCTGGGAAATTTAAATCCTACTGTAAATGCAGATCATTTGTTTCCCCTTTGTAGAGATGTGACTGGTATATTTGGCTGTGAGGCTGAATGTGGAACCTCTTTCAGAAATGGTTCCTACACTCATTACATTGGCATCATCAAAGGGTTTACACTATACAGTATTTGACATTTATACCCACAACATGCTAAGGTGGTCTTTGTACATGCTAAACACAATGTACTGAACACAATGGGGCTTGCTTCTGAGTAGACATGCCTAGGATTGTGCTCTAAGGTTTAACAAGCTACACCTGCCCACATTTCTTCTCCTAAAGGTCTAGCACTCTGTCCCGGTTGGAGATCTGGTAAACCTAAGCTTAACTGAACAACTCATTGGCCAGAGAAGAATTATTCTCAGCAGAGTAGTTTAAATGCTTTTTCCCCCTTGTTGTTTTTAAACAAATGTTGCATCCAGATCCATCCTTCTACAGCAGATAGAGAAGACGGGGCCTCCAATATGATGCCGCATGAATAGGCTTACCAGATCTCCAACCAGGACAGGGTGTAGCCCTTTAGGAGAAGGAATGTGGGCAGGTGTAGCTTGTTAAACCTTAGAGCACAATCCTAGGCATATCTACTCAGAAGCAAGCCGCACTGAACACAATGGGGCTTGCTTCAGAGTAGACATGCCTAGGATTGTGCTCTAAGATTTAACAAGCTACACCTGCTCACATTCCTTCTCCTAAAGGGTTACACTGTGTCCCGGTTGGAGATCTGGTAAGCCTACGCATGAGGGACAGGAAGAAGATCCGAACATATGAAGCACTTGACTCGAACCTGACTCGGTGATTGTAAAAGACTTGAAAGATGACTTGACAAGTCCAATTTTATTCAGGTTTAAACCCGTTTTCCCCATTAAATAGTTAGGAACTCACAAATCGCAACCAAAGACTCAGGACTTGGGGGCAAAGACTTGGGACTTGATTTGAGACTTGGAGTCAGAGACTTGATCCACATTCCTGAAAAATTAGTTAGCCCTATATATACTACATGGTTATATTGGACAGCTGCCTATGTCACAGTCAACTAGGTAGATTCACAACCCAATCAAAGTTCACTTTCTCAAGCTAAGTAAATGCAGATCTGACCAACAAGAGACTGCCTGGAAACCAATGCAATGTCTGCTTCTTGTTAGAGGAACGGGGAAATACAACTGTAATAATTAGTACTTGCAACTGAGCATGACAAAACCTCCACAGACTTTAGCTTCAATGGATGGATATGCCTGAGTGACTAGCAATTTTTGGCCATAGATGAGCAATAAGTAAGGCTTATCTTTTATTTTAGACAAAAGGAGTTTACCTGAGCACCCCCCAATGATCACAACAGACAGAGACTTGGATTAAGGGTAACTTTATTAACTGAACAACATGTGGAAAACTGCAGCAGGGAATATATATAACCCCCAAATAACGTGCGGGCCCTAGAATTGGGGGAAACGGCATCTAGCCGTCTGCCTCCCCCTGAGTTACCCTTGGGCGTAACATTCTGACTCCAAGCTATCCTCAATCATAGACTGAGAAAGCCTATCACAGCCGACCCGATGGGTCGAGGCAGCTGGACCACGCAGACTCCCCCAGGCCAAGCCGTATGGTTGTCTTTGCTGATCCAATCAAGGGGCTTGCCAGCCAGCCTCACCGATCCAGTCCGGCACCATCTGAGCGGTCCTGGCTCACCCCTTGACCTTGCTTACCTCCGAATGTACACCAATTGCTTATCTTATCTACCCGGCCTGCACGTGACCTGCCACACGGGGGGGTTAGCCTAGAGCTTAACCCCCACCGCCCCACGAACCCAAAAGGCTCCTAATCCCCTGCTGCAAATCAAAAAGGAAAATGTTGGCCCCAGCCTCGGAAAGGTGCACTCCGTCCTCTAAAGAGGGTCGGGTCAGAAAATTATATTTGGGTGGAAGATGACTTCCCCACCCATTTCCCGTATATACTCCTTCAAGTACCGGTTAGTCTTACGACGGGTTAGGTCAGACAGCCCCCCCTCCAAACCCTATGTGGGAACACGTCTGACCAGAGGATAACAATCCCTGGAAGCCAAGATCTAATAATGGCAAGGTCCCTACGGACCTGTAGCCTCAAGGACTGATACGTCCTCTGGCCCAGGTCATGTTTGCCAAGGTGTAAAACCAGTATTTGAGGGGAAGGCCTGGAATCAAGAAATTCCTTAATAAGTGGCAACAGCTGACCCCACAGCATGCCCCTCTTGGCCGCCCACCACACCTGCGCAAGTGCACCTAAATCTAGCTGGGAGCCAAAGTCACAAGCCGCTGCCCTCCTCCTCGCCCAAAAGACGATGGAATGGTCACAGTGAGGATGCGCACAGGAAAAGACCAGCGACCTGAGGAAGAAACAAACAATGGTTGGCACAACAACACCAGGCCAAAATAACCGTATATAGCCACCCAATGGGTCCCCTGCAAATGCCCATGGCATGAACACAGTGATGACCATCTCTTAAGCAAGTCGCGCAGCAATGCCAGCCCCAAATAACAATATAAACAGCCAACGAATGGCTCCCTGCGAATGCGCATGGCATGCACGCAGTGATGACCGCTCCTTAAGCAAGTCACAGTTTGCGGATGTACCCCTTAAACACAGCGGATCGACATCAGCCGATCCGCTGAATGGAGGCGGACGGCAGGCCTGAATGGGCTGCCAAAGAGGCCGCACCAATTTTAAACGGATGCAAGCCGTAATCACGAGGGACCTGCCCAGGTGAACTAGTCCCCTCCAAAAAGACCCGAAATTGAAATAGGGTCAGTGGTGAACCATCCAAATGACAGAACAAACCACCAGAAACTGGGGGGTTCATCCGAACATAACTCTCTAGGGCAGAAACCAGGCAAAGGACACCCACTTCTGCCCTACACAAACACACCTTCCGCCCTTTTGCCAACTGGTCAGTCTTGGATAGCCTTAAGGTCAACGTGACCGACTCCCTCGAATAGACCAGATCTGTGGCCGCAAAGACCCAGCTGAGGTATCCCACTTGAATCCTGCCAGGACTTCACTGGGGCGGAAGGCGCCAAAATTAGTGTGAAACTAACGGCCTAGAACATTTTTCGAACCCGAAAATCTGCAGAATAATCCAGTCACCCAGCTGCCCTAGACCCAAAGGCCTGGGCAGCCAAGAAGACTCACATGGATCTAACTGAGAAGCCCCAGATACTGGAAATGCAGTATAAAGCACATGAAGTGCTCCGGCAGAATGGGCCAACTGCCAGGCAACCTTGCCTCTTACCAAAATTCCCCAAAAGGGGTGTAAGTACCCGTATATGTTGCCTGTGTACCTGGCACTAAAGCAGACCACACGAAGGTGTTGGCCTAATCACCCTAGGTGGCCTGGACGTTTGTTGGTTGACCACAAAAAACTACAGCTTGGTTGTCACACCAAAAAACGCGCCGTTCATAGCGAAATTACTGCCCCAGATGTGCACAGCCACCAAAAGCAGGAATAACTCCAGAAAGGACATGGGGGAGCACAGAACCATCCTCTAAAATAAACCCCAAAACCAGTGCTGCCCGCCGCAACAGAGTGTACCTGAAGCTCAGCCTCCACACGGAGCTCAGATCTCCAAATGACACTCCATTGTAACGTTCAAACTGGAATCCCAGCAAGCACAAAAACCATCTGGATGAACCGGAAGAAGCCGAAATGCCGACTCAATGTCCCCCCTCGCCATCAAGGCCCCCTTTCCACAGGAACGCAAAATTCCTATGGCTTCATCCAGTGATATGTAACATACAGAGCACCGCTCTGCTGTAATTCCATCAGTTCCCTAAGCACCTTTTTGAAAAGGACAAATGGTGAATTGAACGACATTCACCAGGTGCCCTTCTCGGGGGACCACCCCCAGGGGAGAAAACCCAAGGTTAAGCAATGGGCAACTAAGAAAAAAGGGGGAGGCGGCCACTCGGCCGTCATCTATCTCTTTGGTTATCATAGATAAAAGGGGACTTGGAGACTGCAGAGAAATTAAATGAGTTCTTTGCATCTGTCTTCACGGCAGAAGACCTCGGGCAAATACCACTGCCGGAACGGTCTCCCCTGACTAAAGAATTAAGTCAAATAGAGGTTAAAAGAGAAGATGTCTCAGACTTAATTGACAAAATAAAGATCAATAAATCACCAGGCCCGGATGGCATCCACCCAAGAGTTCTGAAGGAACTCAAGAATGAAGTTGCTGACCTCTTGACCAAAATATGCAACTTGTCCCTTAAAACGGCCAATGTGCCAGAGGATTGGAGGATAGCTAACGTCACACCAATCTTTAAAAAAGGAAGGAGGGGGGACCCGGGAAACTACAGGCCGGTCAGCCTAACATCTGTTCCAGGGAAGATGGTGGAAAGTCTCATTAAGGATAAAATCCTAAAATACATAGAAGAACAAGCTCTGCTGAGGGAGAGTCAGCATGGCTTCTGCAAGGGGAAGTCTTGCCTCACAAACCTGTTAGAATTTTTTGAAAAGGTCAACAGGCATGTGGATGCGAGCGAACCCGTGGATATTATATATCTGGATTTTCAGAAGGCGTTTGACACGGTCCCTCATGAAAGGCTCCTGCGAAAACTCCACAGTCAGGGAATAAGAGGGCAGGTCCTCTTGTGGATTAGGAACTGGTTGAAGACCAGGAAACAGCGAGTGGGAGTCAATGGGCAGTTTTCACAATGGCGAGAGGTGAAAAGCGGTGTGCCCCAAGGATCGGTCTTGGGACCGGTGCTTTTCAACTTATTCATAAATGACCTGGAGTTGGGGATAGGCAGTGAGGTGGCCAAGTTTGCGGATGACACTAAACTTTTCCGGGTGGTAAAGACCAGCAGGGATTGTGAAGAGCTCCAGAAGGATCTCTCCAAACTGGGAGAATGGGCAGCAAAATGGCAGATGCGCTTCAATGTAAGTAAGTGCAAAGTGATGCACATTGGGGCAAGAAACCAAAATTTCACATATACGCTGATGGGTTCTGAGTTGTCTGTGACGGATCAAGAGAGAGATCTTGGGGTCCTGGTGGACAGGTCGATGAAAGTGTCGACCCAGTGTGCGGCGGCTGTGAAGAAGGCCAATTCCATGCTCGGGATCATTAAAAAGGGGATTGAGAATAAAACGGCCAATATCATTATGCCTTTGTACAAATCGATGGTAAGGCCACATCTGGAGTATTGTGTCCAGTTCTGGTCACCATACCTCAAAAAGGATATAATTGAATTGGAAAAGGTGCAGAAAAGAGCGACCAGAATAATTCGTGGGCTGGAGCACCTCCCTTACGAGGAAAGGCTACAGCGTCTGGGGCTTTTCAGCCTAGAAAAAAGGCGCCTGAGGGGGGACATGATTGAGACTTATAAAATTATGCATGGGATGGAGAGAGTGGATAGAGGGAAATTCTTTTCCCTCTCGCACAACACCAGAACCAGGGGACACACACTAAAATTGAGTGGAGGGAGAGTTAGAACAGACAAAAGAAAATATTTCTTTACCCAGCGTGTGATTCATCTGTGGAACTCCTTGCCACAGGATGTGGTGATGGCACCTGGCCTAGATGCCTTTAAAAGGGGTTTGGACAAATTCATGGAGGAAAAGACCATCACAGGTTACAAGCCATAAGCAACCTCCTGGTTTTTTTTTTTTTTTTTTTTTTTTTTTTTTTGTAGAAGTGGGTTTTCTCTGTGCCAGGTGCAAGGGAGTGTCAACGGGAAACAGGTTATCTTGTTGTCTTGTGCTCCCTGAGGCATCTGGTGGGGCCACTGTGTGACACAGGAAGCTGGACTAGATGGGCTTTTGGCCTGATCCAGCAGGGCTCTTCTTATGTTCTTATGTTCTTATTATTTTATTATAGCCTCCATCCCACGCCCAAAGAGAAAAGCCCTCCTCAAGGTACCTTGCAGCCGTCCTATCAGGGGACCACTGCAACCAGTAACGCAAGGGGGTCAACGTAATTGGGGTTGACCCCCTTGTTAGTAGGGGTAGGGCTGGTCCGCCCCCACCCCGTTTCTTTCCTAGACCCTGCTGTCCCCCGCCTGGAGGCCTTCCCGCCCCCCAACGAGGACATGTGTAAGCCTGTCGGTTGCAACGGCCGGGTATTCCCTTGACGGCCCCCAAAATGAGATCCATATACTTCAAAAGCGCAGGAGCACGCTTAAGCTGTATCTGGATCGCCACCACATAGTATAAAAGAAAACCACAACACCAGTTGTCACTGTTTCTACCCACTCTATGTTTATGTACAGTCTCATGTTCCTTTGAGCAGGCACCTGTCTTAGCAACCAGTTCAGCCCTGCTTGGAGCAGGCTGAACCCGTCTACATATTCGCTCCGCCAGATTCATTCCATAACGGGCCAGGCGAGGTGGCCGCCCAAAGGAAGAGCATAGACCCATAAGTAAGCTTGGGACGATCCTCAGGATCTTCCAAAACCAAACCCTGTTCAATGCCCTCCAGCGGACGTCCTAGAAAAGTCGCCGGGGCAGGCATCAGTGCCTGATAGGCCGGCGTCTGCTGTGGAAGCCAATACTGCCGTGCCTGTGGAGGCCAGCAGGGCGTCTGCGGGCCCCCAACACCCACATCGCCCTGCATTATAGTCAGCCAAGGCTGAGAAAGCGGCACACCTCCAACAGGCAAGCCTGGCGCGCCTGCCAGGGGTGGTGCCCAACCCACCTCGCCTTGCATTATAGTCTGACAAGGCTGAGAAAGCGGCACACCTCCGACAGGCAAGCCTGTCGCGCCTGCCAGGGGTGGCGCCCAACCCATGCCGTCCCACCCTCCCCATGGAGGGACTGGACCGAATCCAGAGGGTGTAAAGGTTCCTGGAACCTCTGACCCACCCACAGAGCTCTCTCTCCAAACATTTAAAAATCCAGCCACATCACTGGCCCCTTCCTCACCTGGAACCTCCTGCTCCAAATCCACAATGGAAGACTGCGCTGCAGGCAATTTGGCCACAGGTGGTGCTGCATTGTCCTTTTCCAGTTCTGCCAACCTGCTGGCAAACAATTCATACATCTTAGCACCCTTACGACGCCGAGCTGGCCGGCTGACCTGCACAGCTCCGGAGGCTTCACCCCCATCCCCTTTATCCGACGCCCTATTGGCTCTTTCCTTTTCCAGCGCTGCCAGCCGAGCAAAGGCCCCTTTCCAATCCACTGCCCCCTCACCCTCATCAGATGAAGAATGAGACTGCGGCGGGGGTTGCCGCCTCGGAGCCTTCCCACCTGCCTTCTGCGCCTTTTTAGGCATCTTGTTAAATTCCCTTCTTTGTAATATGCCCGCTTTCCTTACTTTCTTATATACCTATACTCCCTTATGAATCTGTATTTCGCTATGCAATTATTCAATTCTATATAATTAATAAACTATATTTATTTCGCTATGTAATTATTTATTTTGTTATATAACTGATGAACGATATTTAGTTCGCTAAGCAATTATTTATTTCGTTGTGTATTTATTTACTTCGTTATGTATTTGTTATATAACTGATGAACTATATTTAGTTCGCTATGTAATTATTTATTTCGTTGTGTATTTATTTATTTCGCCATGTAAGCATTTACTTGTTACATACTGGCAAACTATATTGATTTCGCTATGTAATTATTTCTTTGTGTAGTTATGACGTTGTGTAATTAATAAACGCAATCAATTAACAAAACTATGAATAACTGAATTTGTAATTAATCAATGTTATGTATTTATAAGTAATCAACTTGATGTAGCCTGCCTGTTTAACAAAGAAAAGTAACAGCCACTAAATGGCAGTAGTTTCTATATACCTATACCCCTTATAACTCTGTAGTTTGCTATGCTAGTATTTAATTCACTATGCAATCAATAAACTAAATTTCTTTCGCTATGTAATTATTTAATTCGTTACATAATTAATAAACTATTTGATTTCGCAATAAACTAAATTTCTTTCGCTATGTAATTATTTAATTCGGTATATAATTAATGAACTATTTGAGTTCGCTATGTACGTATTTAATGTATTTTATTTCGTTTATTATTTATTTATTTAATTTATTCTTTTCACGTATTTTCCTTTTTCATTTTATTATTTAATTAATTAGTATACACAGATAAACTCCTTTATAACCTTCGCTTATCACCCCGTATACTCTCAATTAATTACACTATATAATCAATTAACTTGCACGACAGACCTTATTCCGTTATGTAACTATACGTAAATATATAAACTTATTTATTTGTAATTAATCGAATTTATTTATTTATAAGTAATCCACTTATGCAACCTCCCTTTTAACAAGGTAAAAGGAACTGCCACCACCCTTGGCACTAACAGTAACTACAAACTCCTCCCCTTTAGGCTCCAACCGATCACTGGTATAAGGAAAATGGCTGCCAACCCCAGGGGAAGAAGAGACCCACGAGGCTGCCACTAAAATGGCCGCCACCCAGTCACAGTGGCAAAGGTGCCCTTACGCCCAAAGACCCGCAAAATGGACAATCCTCCCCCCGTGGTGTTCAGAATCCCCCAGTGTGTGTGTGCTTTGCGCCATAAACATGAAAGCTAAGAAGAGACGGGGGCTAGAAGCGCCCGCTCGCTGCGGGCTGCCGCTCCGGCAGCTGCTGCCCTTTCGACGCTCCTCCGGCACGTCCCACGACGATCGCTCTGACAGCCGAATGAAGAATGCGCTGACCAGCTGGGAAGCGGCAATTAAAAAAGACGCGCCGCCCAGCTGATTCGTGGTGCAGAAACCGCGATGCCCCACTCCTCCTCAGCCGCTCAGGAGACGGAAGGGCCTAGCACCTCGCAGCAAGAGCTCGGACGTCCGTCCACGAGCTCACGAAGGCGCCGACTGAACACGCTCGGGCAGCATGACGCTCCCGAGCGCGCAGTCGGCCCCTCCCACCCCGACGCTCCCGGAAGAGACCGGGATAGAAAGCCTCAGTCTGCTGCTGCTGGACAGGGCCAGGCAACAGGGGGCGACGCTACGAGGTGCGTCACTCCCTTTCTATTAATTTATTCTGCATAAGAGGACTGCGCTGTACTTATTAGGACGACTTAATTAGTACTTGCAACTGAGCATGACAAAACCTCCACAGACTTTAGCTTCAATGGATGGATATGCCTGAGTGACTAGCAATTTTTGGCCATAGATGAGCAATAAGTAAGGCTTATCTTTTATTTTAGACAAAAGGAGTTTCTATTAATTTATTCTGCATAAGAGGACTGCGCTGTACTTATTAGGACGACTTTCTTTTAAATGTTAGAACTTTTATGAAAAGAAAAGTAACACTATCTTTATGAAGATTATTTGAAAAGTTAATTGCATAAGAAAATATCAAACTTGTAAGAAAAGAAAGTTAATACTGGTAAGTAGAATGGAAATCTTTTCTGACTTACCAGAATATATTTGCTTGGGGAAACTTTGCAAGGAGTACTAGTTGCTAAGATTACACAAGCAATATTGTTGTTGTTGTTCAGTCGTTAAGTCGTGTCTGACCCTTCGTGATCCCATGAACCATATCCCGCCAGGCCTTCCTGTCCTCCACTATCTTCCTGAGTTCGCTCATTTTCATATTCGTTGCATCGGTGATGCTGTCTAACCATCTCATCCTTTGCCTTCCCCTTCTCCTTTTGCCTTCAATCTTTCCCAGCAATATTACTCAGACCCAGAAAGGATGATCAGAGGCGTCGCGATGCCCCCCCCCCTGTGATGTCACCACCAGAAGTGATGTCACTACCACCGCCGCTGCAAATCCCTTCGGAGATTCAGGGCGGGAGGGTGGGCTGTCTCCACCCACTGTTCCCGCCACCGCAATGGCATGGTTGTTCCCCGTCACCCCCCGCTTGTCGCCCTAGCCTCCACCCCCCTGGTGACGCTTCTGAGGAAGACCATTTTTGGTCTTCTTTACCATTATTTTAAGGAAAAGTAACAGAAAATAATATTAGTAGTCAAAAAAAGAAATGTACTTAGAAGGAACTACTGGCTACAGATAGATGTGGAAATGCAACCAGAGGAATATGTTCCTGCAGGCATTGGCCATGTATGGGATTTAGGTGCCCTAGCTTTTAACTATTATCATTCTTGGCAAGGAGTTCAGTCCATGTACTTTCTTTGTGGAAAGTGCACAAGCACAAAAGTGTATTATATTTTGCAGATCCGCTTATGATGTATTACATTCATCTGGGTTCCCTTGTATTATCAGTGCAGTCATTCTATATACACAGAGCTAAATGGATGATTATTTTTTGAAGCCATATTTATTTTAAGTTCCCCAATGAATCCGATGGATATCTTGATAACACCATGGCTTTTATGTTTTTTCTGAGATGAATTTATTCTCTTAAAGGTAGCTGTTGTCAATGATATAGAAGCAAGCAAACAAACAAAACAACCCAATTGTTGAGAATAACAGATTACTGTAAACCCTTTTTATTCAAGGATCCGGGAACCGTGGATTTGATTTACCATTGTCCTGGATCCTTGGGGCCCACAATCAAAACTGTAAAAACAAAGAAAAAAAGCCCCCCAATCCCCGTTTCTACCTTTAAACCAAGGGTTTAAAGACCCGATTTCATTCGGTCTGGCCCGCGCGGGCTCGGACCGGAAGCTCCGGAGGCCGCGTTCACCTCACCCGACTTTTCAAACATTCCCGGCTGTTAGAGACATGCATAGAAACAGCCGGGTTGAGAAGGAGTCGCACGACTCCTTCTCAACCCGGCTGTTCTGCGCATGTTTCTAACAGCCGGGAATGTTTGAAAAGGAGTCGGGCGAGGTGAGCGCGGCCCCACGCGCGCTCACCTCGCCCGACTCCTTCGCAAACCCTCCCAGCTCTTAGAGACATGCGCAGAACGCATGACTCTAACAGCCGGGAATGTTTGAAAAGGAGTCGGGCGAGGTGAGCGTGGCCCCGCGCGCGCTCACCTCGCCCAACTCCTTCGCAAACCCTCCCAGCTGTTAGAGACATGCGCAGAACGCATGTCTCTAACAGCCGGGAATGTTTGAAAAGGAGCCGGGTGAGGTGAGCGCGCACGGCCGCCGCCAGCGGCGGCGGCTGAAGAGAAGACAAGGTAAGGAGGAGAGCGATGGGGGTGGGCTTTTGCCGGGTGGGTGCTTGGGAGACCGAGGGACGGGTGGGTGGGTGCTTGGGAGACCGAGGGGTGGGTGGGTGGGTGGGAGGGAGGGAGGGAGCGAGCAGTGGGTGGGAGAGTGGTGGGTGGGAGGGAGGGAGGGAAATTCGCGGGGGGGGTGTAAATTTGCGGGGGGGGGGAAATCGACCGGCCTAACGGCCGGCCCACAGCAAGTTTTCCCTATGGGAAAATGGCCCCCCACCGCAAATAGGTTCCCCACCCCTGCTTTAAACGATCACACCACTATATTTTAAAGCCTCCATGGGGCTTCTGCAAGCTTAATGACCCACTTCTGAGTTGCACAAAGACTCTTCCCTCCTCCCAGCCTTGCCCCAGAAAGCACCCTGATGAGTCTAGTGCAGTGCCACATCTCTTTTTGTACAGCAGAAAAAGCAACAAAAATAGAGTAGGGTTTGCCCTTCTTCCTCCCCAGGTTAGCCACACACTTTTCTGAGCCCTTTCCAGTCCCCATTCCTTCTGCTACTCATCGTCATGTGGATGTCTGGTTGGGGGGGGGGGGGGTTACAGGTAATCGGTCCCCTGGCTCCTTTACAGGGACATATCATGGAGCTGCTCTCACTCCTCTGGACTACCCCCCCCTCTTCCACCTTTCCTTCTGGGGTTTGAGTCCCCTCACCTGCTGGCGATGGCCTGGACCCTGATTGGGCAGGCATTGGCCCATACCTCTTCCTGCAGACACCAAGGGCTCTCCACTCTCCTTGTACTTTCTCCTTCCGTCCTGCTCCTTCCTCTTGCCTTGCTCCTCTTTATAAGGCCAGCAACAGTCCCCACCTCTGGAGCCAGCTGCTCCTCGTTGGCTCACCTGTCCTGCAAATGGGCACGGACAACAGCCAATGATGGCACCATACACCATGCTGCTGCCCAGCTGGCCGGTGCAGTCACTGACCAGCTGATCAGCAGGATCACATGTGCCACTGGCCAGCCTTCTGGCAGGATGATCTCCTTGCCCCCCTCCCCTTGCCAGGTCCAATCAGAGCTCACAGAGTGTATTTCATAGGGGTGATGGTGTTTAAGAAAGTGAAGGAGCCCTACCATTACATAAGTGTAGTTTTTGAGAACACAAATTTCAGAACACAATCAGTAGATTTGAAATCCAAAATTATAGCATTATTAATCATTTATGTAGTACTTTTAACCTGCAGTACAATTTGCTGTAGATTGCTTATCTTCCCGCCATCCCTGTGACAGAAGGCCATAGACCCAGTTTTCGAATGGGAGAACTGAGGCTAAAAAACAGCTACTTGCCAAAGGCTACCCAGTAGGTTTATAGCGGAATCCATGTTTCAACATTCTAGCTACTGTACTATAGCCCTGCAAAAGTAAAATACTTCTGTATTAGAATCTAGTAAATTGACTCATTGTTGGGTGCTGCTAAAATTGTAGCCTGTGAATTTTTCAATAAATGATTATTTGTACCATGAATGCAAAAATAAAACATAGGATGTGGAATGAAACTATAAACATAATAGACCCATATTGATCTCTCCTACATTCACAAAGATTGGGAAGAAGAAAAAGAATGGAAAAGGAGATAGGAGATTGATATTGTCAGTTCTGTTGGCCATGCCACCCTTTTCATAATCATATTCTTTATGGACTTAGCAAGGCTGTTTTATTGATGTTGATTACATTTTCATGAATCTTTCAATAACTGCCTTTGAAGAAGATAATGTGCATATTTTAATGAAATGCAGTACACTAGACTGTACATTATATTAGAGCAGTAAGTTAACTCAATAGTTTCTTTATCATTTTATTATGAGGAACAAAGCTAGGAGAAGCCATTGTCTTTCATAACACAGGAGGAAAGAAAATAATGATGGTGAGTAACTTCTGTTATTTTTTTTCCCTTTCGATGACTCTACAATGAATCCCAGCCCCTTACAATGGATTTATAACTATTTTGCATGGCCCTGATGTATCCAGTGAAATATAAGCCACAAATAGGTACAATGGAGCCTGGATGGAGAGATTTCGTGTTACTTGTAGCATGCAATGAATGAGATCGGGAGAATAACATGTTTTCCAAAGTATTGTCCTTGGACAAACAGGGCAGAAATGTTGGCCCACATCCAGCTGCCTTCAGATATAAACCTTTCAAATATTTATAACATTATGGTTTCCCACCTATCTCTGCCATTTACAATTCAGTTGCCATCAACAGTTTTGGGCCATGTACTTTATATCAGGGCTTCTCAAATTGCCAGGGTAGGTCGTCAGTTGGGCCCACCCGCCTGCCCTTGCCTCTGTTTGGCTCCAAATTGGAGTGGAACAGCAGCAACTTGCGGGTTGCGACTCACCTTCCATAGCTTCTCCCCCCATTGCATTGAGCCTGGGATGGCCTCTGGAGGCCTCCGCGGGGTTCGGAAGGCCTCTGGAAGTGGCTTCTGGGTCACTTCCAGTTTCACGACGCAATTTCTGATGGCATTGGGAGGCCTTTCAGAGGCCTCCTGATGCCGTCCTGGTGGGTCGTGATGGGGGAGCAGCTGCAGAAGGTGAATCACAGTGGTACAGACTTTAAGAACCGCTGCTCTATATCAACCCATGCAACCCATGCAAAGGTACATAATTACTTCCATTTTGTTTGCTTCCTGTGCTTCTAATTTAGTTTAAAACAATCTAACAGCACAATCCTATACATGTTTACTTGGAAGTAAGTCTCACTATATTCATTGGAGTTTATGACTGCAGTTCAAGAAGAGAAAACTATTATAATCCAGCAAAACATTGGAAATGCTATTTGTAACCCCAATAACTGTTGGATTAGCAAATGCAAATAAAAAGTCTATGGATTCAATAAGAGTATAAATTTAAAATAAAAAAATGTCAAATTTTAAAAATTGTTGCCAACTACATAAAGTTGAGCCTGTATTACTCTAGATATTTCCAATATCTTAGATCCTACTCAAGTCTAACATCTGCCGAACTACAGAGCATGACATTCCAAGTAACCAAGATCAATTTATAGACTTGCCTGTGAACCCGCTATTTGACACTGGAAGAGGTCCAAAACTGAATGCACTGGAACTAGGTTCTGAATGCCTGGAGGTACCTTATACTAAGTCAGACCATTAGGTCAACACTCTTCTGTCTCACTCACAATGACATTTCTAATGTTCTCCATCTTGGCTTAATGAGTTCCTTGTAGCTGGAGGTACCAACGGATTGAAACTAGACCTTCTGCACCCAAAGTGCACCCTCAGCACACTTCCACTGAGCGATGCCTCTCCCACTCAATTCACCTAATGAGAGTCAGGCAGTGCAATCTGCCTGACAGATCCTGTGCCCAGGCTTCCCACTGACCCGCGAGCCAGAGGTCTACTCGGGGGACATTTGTCCCCTTCCCCAGGTATAAACCAAGGCCAGCTCGAGAGGCCTCCTAGGATTTCCACCAGCTAAATAGTTGGTGGAAGTAGAGGAGGCATTGTAACAGCCTAGCTGGCCCAGTGGAGACAGGGATATGGCAGGAGCCATCCCCACGCCCTCCCAGGTCGGCTAGGTCAATGGCCCCCTCCCTCGCCCGCCAAACCGCCCCACGCCTACCAGATCCGGATTTACCTCCTCCGTCGGCCACCCAGGTGTTCCAGCGACAGAGTGAGGGAGGCCGGTCTCTGCGCCAACCTCCCTTACTCCCGAGTAGTTGCAAACGTGCTTTCCAGCACGCTTGTGACTTCTTCCAGCACCGGAGTGCTCACTCCGGCACCAGAAGCTTAGTTGGGATTGCGCCCTGACATTTGTTTGCTACTCTTCTGCCTACACAGAATATGGATCCACTATCTAATGGAAAGAATAAAATAGATGGGAATCTAATAAGATAAACAGCTATGCATAGGTAGTTGTGCCTTAGGTCCAGGCTTCTTAAAACTTCCACAAATTGCTTGTGTGCAATATAAAATACAGTAAAACCTTGGATTGCGAGCATAATTCATTCCGGAAACGTGCTTGTAATCCAAAGCACTCATATATCAAAGCGAATTTCCCCATAAGAAATAATGGAAACTCAGATGATTCGTTGCACAACCATTTAATCATATAAAAATGATTACAGTAATACAAAATACAGTATAAAGTCAAAATAAAACAAATTAACCTGCACTTTACCTTTGAAAAGAATCGTGGCTGGTGTGAGGGAGACGAGAGAGAGGAGAGAAGGAGGAGTGTAGGACATCTATCACGAATGTTATTGTATAGGTGTAGGACGTTATTGTGTAGGAAGTCTATCACTAACAGGATCATTGCTATCTGTTGGCTCACTGGACTGAGACTGGGAGACGATTACCCACAATCCCGCAGCGAGAGAGACTACTCCCAGAGGCATAACGGGCCTCACCGGCGCCTTCCCTCACAGGGCTGCCTCCACGTGCCTTTCCTTCTATGCCCGACTGTGAGGGCGGCGTGAGAAGGCAGCCGTTCAGTGGTGGAGCCTAAGCGTAGCGCCTCACACCCAGAGCAGCTGCTCCTCAGGCTCCAAAACCTACTTGTAATGCAAGACATCGCTTGTTAATCAAGTTAAAATTTATTAAAGAAGTTTTGCTTGTTATGCAAAACACTCTCAAACCAAGTTACTCAAACCAAGGTTTTACTGTATAGGGAAAATGAAATTGTTAAAAGGCCCATGTGGATGCGATCTTTATTCATTCATTCAAATGTTCCATGCAGACCAGAGGCAAAGGCTTAGACCCCTTGTTCGCACCATGCCCCTGATCTGAAATGTGCCCCCATTGTTGCTTTCTAAGATAATATAGAACATTGATCTACTACTTACCATCTAGTTGGCTTTAGTCTAGATAGAGTTACTGATGACCTGATGATCTACTGATGATAGAATATTGAAGGATTGAGATTTCTTATTTATCTTCAAATAAGAGCTAAAGCAATGTATGCCATCGTGAACCATTGTTTAAAAAGAGAAATATAATTATATTTCTACTTACTCAGTTTGTCATATATTTTATTTTCTCATTAACATGCAGGTGCTTGTGTATGCTTGTCTATACTCTTAAAATGAACATAAATTCTTACTCTAATTAAAAGATATGAAAGTTCTCTCTCTCTCTCTCTCTCTCTCTCTCTCTCTCGCTCTCTCTCTCGCTCTCTCTCTCTCGCTCTCTCTCTCTCCAGAATACTTTAAAAATGTATCCATGACATTTGGAAGGGAATGACACTCCATGAACTTTGCATATAACAGGATGACTTCTTCACCATGAAAGGAATGTAGTCATTGTGTTCCGAATCAGGATTGCATCTCCTCCACCCCATTTTAAGGCTTTCCGTTAAATTAAAAGTGAAAAAGTCAAGTGTAGTACTTGCACCTTATTCTGCGTGTGATTGAGAGTTGGTCATTCACATTTTGAAGGGCCAGGAAAGATTATAAAGATAGTACTAGGAGAAGTGCCTATTTCATCTAAAGTGTATCTGTTCTTTTGTGTTATACATTATACATCAGAGTGATATTTGAAGGGAGATTTATTATAATCTCTGGCGGGATGCTTTGTACATTTATAATGCAAAGCTTTTATCTCAAATTCAGAGTATTTTTTTTTTTTTAGAATGAATGTGCCTGTGCCGGCGAGACAAGGCCTCTCTCACTCAACAAGTGAGGACTGTTCAGTTCATGAGAACTGAAAGGCTAAGATTACAATACATAGGAGCAGAATAGACGATGGCAATAGGTTGGTTTTCTTGCCTTTATCATGAGTCATAACCCTTAATGCTGGAGGAGAGTAACAGCACAATCCTATCCCTCGCCAGTCCAAAGCATGCAGCACTGCTGACAGAGCACGTGCTGCACACTATAGTGGTGTGTGTGTGTGTGGGGGGGAGACCAGACGGGATCATTGTGTTGAAGGAAGTAAGAGCGGGGGGGGGGACTCCTTGCTACAATTAGCTGCCGGGGATCGTCAGCTGCCCTGCTGCTTGAGATTGGAGAGCTTCTGCATCAAAGGAGCTTGGACTCGCACATTGTTTTGTCGCACATTGTCACAGAATTGTTTTGAATGTCTGATGAGATGTTATTGCCATCTGTAGTTAATACACTGACTGCTCTGCCTACGAGGGGGTGGAGGCTGCTCCGGCTGCTGGGAGCTCCATAAGCTCCTTTTCACGTTCCTTCTCTTCCCCTCCCTGGGCTCCTCTAACAACTCTGGCTGCCTCACTTGTTTTAACTCTTGAGCAGCGGACTCTCATTGAATAAATTAATTTTATTCACGACGATCAGCTGTTGAACGCAGCTGATAAGGCTCTTTCCTCGCTGCTGGGAGGAAGCGCTGCGGACTCGCTGTGGAGCTTCGGCGCCAAAAACAAGTAACTTTTAATTACCAAGTAATTAGCTGATGATGATCGCAGCTGATAAGGGGCAGGCTCTGGTGTACCCCCAGCTGTTGGTCCACGTACCCCCAGGGGTATGCGTACCACAGGTTGAGAACCCCTGACTTAGACTCTAGGATGCTATGGAGCTTTATCTTATTCTCCAAATATCTGTGCTTACAACATCGTCCTTTGTACCTGATCTAAAAATTCTAGAGACTTAAAACAGAGAATCTACAAATGGTTCTAAATCCATTGACAATTCAATGTCTATTTAGCTCTAAAAGATATTGAAAAACAATTGTAATTAACATCCTGGGAGATTTAAGAGGACATATGCACATATTTGTAGATACATTAGTATTTGCTGGCAGTGTTCAAACATTTCCAATCAAGTGAAATGTGATTTGGGCCATATGTTTCCTGGTTTCTTAATTGGTGATCAGGCTCATTGAGGGCAAGATTTATATTCTGGAAAGTAGTGAGGGGATAGTAAGGTAAAGCACCGAGTCAGGGGCACATTAAAGAAGGTGTCTGTTTTCCTGAGGGGGCTGCTCATAATGCCATGTATAGACTCGCTCTTGTAAGGCTGTCATTCACAGGATATTGGAGAACAGATGGTGAGCCAACGCTATACACACACATACTAGTTTTCCCATACAAGTTGTCACAGGAATTATTGCAGGGTCTCTCCTGTGTCTGATAAAGGTTGTGTTGTGATTGAGTTCATAGTCATGTGTGGGGGAAGCATTTCTGAGGCGCTGCACCTTCTGAAGTCTACATCATCTTTTCAGACATGTGGATGTGGTAGTGTGAGAGATTTTGTGCCTGATTGCTGTGGCAGTGAGGAACCTTGGTCACAAGGAGCTCAGTGACAAGGGGACTTGACAAGTGGGTCTGGCGAGCTACTCACCCAGAACTTAGGAATCACTTCTCAGTTTGGACAAATAGATGAGTGGCTAACTGTAGGGTTTCGCTCGTTCCAGTCTGACTCAGACTGCGCTTCTCCTCCTCCCTGGTAGAATAAAGAAAACGCAAAGGTGAGTACTACATTAAGGGATAGGGAACAAAAGTATGGTTGGCTTCAGAAGGTGTTTTTTTTTCTGCATGGAAACTGTATGGGCTGAAAGGGAGGGCAGTAAAACGTTTTATGAGTACCCACTTGTTTACCTGTTGATAGCTGCTTCTTTCCACAATCTGCCATTTTGGCACCATTCAGGGGGAAAGCATCTGCTTTGCAAGCAAAAGATTCCAGTTTTCATTCTTGGCACCTTCAGCTAGCGGTGAGCAAGATCACTATCTAGAAACTTGCAAAACTGCTGCTAGTCAGGGTCGTCAATACAGAGCGAAATGGACCAATGGTCTGACTCAGTATAAGGGAATGGGAAGACAGGAGCGTTCCCAATTCCTCATCATATGGGCAACAGAGTCGAAAATAACTGACCACCCTGCCCCCTCTTTGTAGGGCACAGTGGAGCGTGCCTGTTTTTGGAGGCCACCTCTTGCTTAGCCAACTGTTGCTGGGAGAGCTGCTGAGCAGAAAAAAAAATGGGTGCCTGGTGGAGACAAAGTGGGAGGTGACCAGAGGCAAGGCAGCTTGTGAGATTGGGGAGAGGTAGGTCATCCTGCCAACTTCTACCTAGCAGATCTTACTTCCAAATAAACACGTATAAGGTTGCACTGTTAATATCTCTGTCTATTGGTCAATGTGAATCACATGAATTTCACTGAAGGCAGAACAGGTATGGTAGTATCGTTAGTTGCATCAGAAAGAATGTGAGGCTGTCCTTTTGGATCCAATGAATAGTCACACTTGGAATTGACAGACTGACAGTCCAATCCTAACCAACTGTCCAGCGCCAATGCAGTTACAATGCAGTGACACATTCCCTTACCTTGAGGAGGCCTCGGCGACAGTCTCCCCAACCATGGGATGGAATGTGCACCCCGCTGGCATGGCGGCATCGGCATTAGAAAGTTAGTTAGGATTGAGCTGTGTGTGACTTTTTAATGCAAATGTCTCATACTGTACTCGAAGATCACATTCCTAGAGATGAATTTGGATTGAAGTTCACTGAGTTATGTTAAATAGAAACCCAACGTTAAACTTCATAATGCAAAAGTCGGCTGGTTGATTCTCATGTTACTAATATGGTGGTGGCACTTTAAAAAGTCACCAATTACTGCTGACATGGGTCATATCACAGGCTTTCATTACATATAATATTAAGAAAAGTCAGTAACAATAGCTTAGCTCTTATTACTGTATGAAATTTCCACCTGTATCTTTTATGGGATTTTTTTTCCCCTTACATAAAAGCAGATGACAATCATTTGTGCTCTGATTATAAGCTATTTCCTTGTCTCTGACTTTCTCATCGCAGTGTGATATGAAAGTGGCAAATACCATCTATAAGTAATATGTACAGCATGAAATTTCACCAGATCCTTATCAGCATATTGTGTATAGTTTGTTTCTGGAAACGTTATTAAAGGAGGGCAGCCTAATTCTGCTCATACCCTTTTAATTCCTACCTATTTTAGGTATTTCAGCTTAGAGTCCAAATGCTGCTTGAGCAGGAGGGAAGTTCAAAAAGCAGATTGTCATATGGCATACGGCGAGAAGGGATGGGGGGAGATTAGCTGGGCTTCCTGGGGAAGGTAGGGAAGGCTTTGGGGTGCTAGGAAAAAAAGAGGGGAGAAGGAAAATGGCAAAAATAGTGGAAAAGAAAGGAGAAGGTTTGGGGTGGTTCAAGCCGTGGCAAAAGGCTACAGCTGGGAATGGTTCTCTGTACGCTGAATGCTACAGGCAAGGTGCAAGCCTCAAAACAGGTCATGAATGCACTTCATCAACTTGAGATGGTGGGGGAGCTATTCTCTCCCACTGAACAAATACTCTTGTCTAATGCACCAGTTCTCCAAAGGAAATCACCACTGGCAAGGGAGATTCTCTTGGGATTTGTTGGATCAGTCAAGGGAGTTGGTTGGGAAAGGAGGCCTGACCCTGATCTTGTGTCTCCACAAAATATTTAGTCTAGGGAGGTGGCTACAGTCACAAGATACCAGATATACTGTTCCAGAACTAGAAGGCTTTATCTACAGTTGCAAGAAAAAGTATGAGAACCCCTTGGGATTATGTGGAGTTTTGCATGAATTGGTCATAAAATGTGCTCTGAACTTCATCTAAGTCACAACAATAGAAAAACACAGTCTGCGTAAAATAATACGACACAAACATTAGATGTTGCCATGGTTTAATTGAACGTAACATGTAAACATTCACAGTGCAGGGAGGAAAAAGTATGTGAGCCCCTAGCCTAATGACGTCTTCAAGAGCTAATTGGAGCCAGGAGTGAGCCAACCTGGACTCCAATCAGTGTGATGATATTGGATGTGTTGCTGACAGCTGTCCTGCCCTTTAAAAACACACACCTGTTTTGGGTTTACTGGTTTCAAGAAGCACTGTCTGATGTGAACCATGCCTTGCAGAAAAGAGCTCTCAGAAGACCTACAATCAAGAACTATTGACTTGCATGGGTTACAAAAGTATCTCCAAAAGCCTTGATGTTCATGTGTCCACCGTAAGACAGACTGTCTACAAATGGAGAAAGTTTAGCACTGTTGCTACTCTCCCTAGGCGTGGTCATCCTGTAAAAATGACTGCAAGAGCACAGCGCAGAATGCTTCATGAGGTAAAGAAGAATCCTAGAGTGTCAGCTAAAGACCTACAGAAATCTCTGGCACATGCTAATATTTTTGTTGACACATCTATAAGGAAAACATTAAACAAGAAGGGGAGGACACCACGGAGGAAGCCATTGCTGTCCCCAAAAATATTGCAGCATGTTTGAAGTTTGCAAAAGAGCACCTGGATGTTCCACAGCACTACTGGCAAAATATACTGTGGACAGATGAAACCAAAATTGAGTTGTTTGGGAAGAACACACAACACTATGTGTGGAGAAAAAAAGGCACAGCACACCAACATCAAAACCTCATCCCCACTGTAAAACATGGCGGAGGGAGCATCATGGTTTGGGGCTGCTTTGCTGCCTCAGGGCCTGGACGGATTGTTGTCACTGATGGGAAAATGAATTCCAGAGTTTATCAAGACATTTTGCAGGAAAACGTACAATCATCTGTCCGCCAACTGAAGCTCCGCAGAGGATGGGTGATGCAACAGGACAATGACCCAAAGCATACTACTAATTCAACAACAAAAAAAATGGCTTCAACAGCACAGAATACACCTTCTGGAGTGGCCCAGTCAGAGTCCTGACCTCAACCCGATTGAAATGCTGTGGCATGACCTTAGGAGAGCGATTCACACCAGACATCCCAAGAATATTGCTACACTGAAACATTTTTGTGAAGAGGAGTGGTCCAAAATTACTCCAGATCATTGTGCAGGTCTGATCTGCAACTACAGGAAACATTTGGTTGAGGTTATTGCTGCCAAAGGAGGGTCAACCAGTTATTAAGTCCAAAGGTTCACATACTTTTTCCTCCCTGCACTGTGAATGTTTACATGTTATGTTCAATTAAACCATGGCAGCATCTAATGTTTGTGTAGTATTATTTTACGCAGACTGTGTTCTTCTATTGTTGTGACTTAGATGAAGTTCAGAGCACATCTTATGACCAATTCATGCAAAACTCCACATAATCCCAAGGGGTTCACATACTTTTTCTTGCAACTGTATATTTTGGAGGCATGGAAACCCCATTTACATTTAAGGAGTAAAACAGGTTTTCATTCAAATTTGGAGTGTAATGGCCCAATCCTACCCAGAGCATGCAGTGATGCCAATGGACATCGCATGGCATGCTATGGGTCAGCCGGGGACCAGGAAACCCAGGAAAGGTAAAGATTTTTTGTTACTTACGTCTTCATAGGCTGCCTGGTCCCCAATGGGTCTCCTCAGAGTTATGCCAACACTTTGACTCTGTCACAGGGGAAAGGAGAGAGGCACTGGCTCCAGGGGTGCACCCACCCACCCAATCACCACAATAGTTATGAATGTGTAAATGTATGTATAGCTGAGGATTTCTGCATGAAAGTATACTAGTATCTCATTTTTGTTTTTTTAAAAAAGGAACCCAACATTTTCTGAATTTCAGAAAGGTGCCCTTGGCAAATAGACTTAATATATAATAACATAATTAGTTATGTGTTCACAGAGTAATTTCAGTCATAACTGCTCCCTGATTGCTCAGGAGATAAATGAGGAATTTGGGACTGTACTTTTCTCTACACATGTATTAATGGCCAGACTGGTACCCAGACTTACAGACCTCTCAAATCAGATCCACAAGTTCCTTGGGTCAGATTAAAATCTGATGGTTCATATATTCATGAATGTTTGGTAATTTTTCTCATCTTTTTCCTGCTCACATTTTTAATAAAAAAAGTGATGTCAGATACAGTTCTTATATAAAGAATTATAAATAATAAGTGATGGCTAAGCTCCCCCTGGATCTATTCAAAATTACCTCAGCATTTATAAGCTTTGTTGCTGAACGTTTGAAAAATTCTCATCTGTTTTCTGAGAGTGCCCAGTGTCCCAGCTCATAACATTGGTACATGCACATTGATTGTAGTTTTTATGCATGTGCATTATCATATTGCTCCCTGGAAATTGTAAGTCCATCTCAAAGAATAAGGTACACTCATATCATAAAGGTTTCATTAGTTGTCTTTTTAACGCACAACAGAGAAAAATATATACCAGGGACTTTTGCCTTTTCCCTGTTGGAGATAGGATAATGGGATGACCTTGTTTTGCCATCCCACCTCTTGTCTCTCCTCAGTTGAGTTTTCCTTTTTTTGCAGCCCTGTTGCCTTCTGTAACTGATGTGTATGTTGTGTGTTGTTCTTTCCAACTCCTTCCTCCCTCTGAGCCTTCTAAAGGCTCCTTGCTTGGTACAGGCCTCACGCTAAAGTCTGCCTCCCCAGTGGCGTGGAAAGGGTTTGTTGTTATGAGTTAGGCTTACCAGATCTCCAACCAGGACAGAGTGCTAGACCTTTAGGAGAAGGAATGTGGGCAGGCTTCTGAGTAGACATGCCTAGGATTGTGCTCTAAGGTTTAACAAGCTACACCTGCCCACATTCTTCTCCTAAAGATCTAGCACGCTGTCCCGGTTGGAGAATCTGGTAAGCCTAGTATGAGTCAGTCACCTGCCTATCTCATGCATGCTGGAGGGAGAAATTATTTATTTATTTATTTATTTAAAGAATTTATACCCCGCCTTTCTCCCAACAAGGGCACTCAAGGCGGCTTACAACACAGACATTAAAATACATATATACACATTAAAATAATTAAAAACAATTAATTAAAACAATTTATGTCTTGCTCAGAGCAGCCCCTCTCCTCTTTTTTCTCCATGTTTTCTTCAATGCTCTCTTAGGGACCAGGGATACTGTTTCTTTCCTTCCTTCCCAGCACAGTGTTCATTCCACTCCAGCTGAAGAAATGGGCCTAGTCTGATCCATATCTCCTGCAGTGTTTCACTGGGCCCCAGAACAGTGACAGGAGATGCCAGCAGCAGATGACATGAGTTAGGGGGCTACAGTCTGCAATGTCTCAACAGGTTGAGGCACCTGGATAACTCAGAGCACTTTTGCATACATAGAACGAATTGCTACAATGCGGGATTGCAGTACTTCAGCCAGGAGGGGTAGTTATGATGCTAGACTGCTCCCTCCTAATTAAAAACAACAACACCCACATGTAGAAAATTAGTCCATCACCCAGGAATGTGTAGCATACCATAAACATCTCCATTAAATGCTAGTTTACTACAGGCAGGGAGCTTATTTAAATAGGGTTTAAAAAGCCCCAGGCACTCGCTCTGAAAACAATTATTGCTCCCGCCTCTTATCTCTAGCAGGCTGCTGAACACAAAAGCCCTACAGTTTAAGCAAGGAAGCTGAAGTCAATTAACTCCTCCAGCTCTGTGGACACTGTGGAAACTATGATATTGATCCAGCAACTTGCAAGTTATTGAGCTTGCCACTTGAAAGTTGGTGAGCCTGCTGCCATTTATTTATTTATTTATTTACAGTATTTTTACCCCGCCTTTCTCCCCGAAGGGACCCAAGGCGGCATGTCATTGTTGATAAATCTTTGATTTAACCCTGCTGCAATGAGTGATAAATGTGCACCATGCCCCCCTGATGTCTGTGCCCCCCCCCAAAAAAAATCAGATAAAAGGTGTATTATTAGAAGTGTTTTGAGCCTTTATTTAGAAGTTTGGTGATGTTTTAGTGACCAGAAATATGTCATAGAAACCTAACTCTTGTTTATGTATGTTAGCCTATGGTAAAATTGGTTTCATTATATGCATGTTTCACTTAAAGTTACAGTTTCCAGGAACCTATCTACAACTTTAAGTGAAGACTTCCTATACTTTATAAAACAGCTGCCAGGCTATCAATTGAGTTATCCAGGTGTAACAAACTCTAAGGCAGGCTCTGTTTAGCAGCTAGATAAATCTTTTTTGGTCCATTGTGACCCAGGTCCAGACAAGCTTGGATGATGCCCTTCACTCTCGTTGCCTGTGTTGCCTCCTCATGACTTCGAACAATGTCGCCAAGTGAATGGCATGTATATTCTGTGTCCTGCTCCCCCTGCCCTGCAGACTCCATCATATGTTGTGATGCAGAGCAGAGGCGTTTCTACGGTAGGGGCCCTACCGTAAGTTGCGCCCCATCCTAGTACCATGTTTACAAACTGGAACGAGGAGGTCCCGCCCCCTCGCCGGCGGAGCCATTCCGCGCTGCGAAGGCGAACGGGCAGGAGACTCCCTGCTCATCACCTTCGCAGTGCAGAAATGCTCCACCGGCGAGGGGGCGGGGCCTCCTCGTTCCAGTTTGTCAACATGGTACTAGGACGGGGCGAAACTTACAGTAGGGCCCCTACTGTAGAAACGTCTCTAATGGGGGGCAGGGGGCGGTCCGTCCCCAGGCAGCAGGGCCAGGGGGCAGCAGGGGGGAAGCACTCACCTCCGCAGTGGCATTCAGCAGCATTTCAGACATGGATTGTCATTCACCAGCTGAAGCCAGTGTGCCAGTTGCAGCTCCTCCTAGTCTGACACAGTCTGACCATAATTTTCTATGCTCCAGTACCTTTCAGGTTTGACTAGTGTAATGCATTGTATGTGGATATGTCTTTGAAGACTGATCAGCCACTGCAGTTATTCCCAAATACAGGTGGGGCCCCATATCCGCTGGGGATATGTTCCAGGTCCCTCCATGGATACTTGAAACCGTGGATAAGAGCGAACACCCCCTCCATGGTTTCCTGAGGGCCCCCCCACCCTGCCTCCCCTGCAGGCAGGCATGCTTGCCCCCCCCAGCTCTTATTTTTCTTTCAGCAAGCTTTGTTTCTTCCTTAAAACTAACAGAGAAGCAGCCTCCATTGCAGACAAGTAGAATGAGACTAAGTCCTAGAGAGGCTCTGCAAGGTTTCTGTTAACCTTGCAGAGCCTCTCTAGTACTTAGTCTCATTCTATTTGCCTGTAATAAGCAGCCAGAGGCTGATTCTCCTGTTTCTTTAAGGAAGAAATGAAGCTTAGTGGGAAAAAAGTAAAAGCCTGGGGGGGGGGTCCCCACGATCCGTGGATAACTGAAACCGTGGATAGCTAATCAGTGGATATGGGGGCCCACCTGTACAGTTGCCAAGCGGGACAAGAGTTCATCAGTTGTGCAAGAATTTCAAAGCAAGAGTTCCTCACTTGTGCACTGGTACCAGTTGGGTCTCCAGTGGCAAAGCTGGATGAAAGAGCATGGTTAGAATGTGACCCTAATCCTTTAGGGCAGTGTTCCCAAAACATTTTAGACCTGCGACTTCTTTGACCACTGGCAACCATTAACCACCACGGCTCCCCATAACATTATGTTGATGCCTGCCAATTGGCATTGCACTGTTTTCCGAGATGATTCCGTGGCACTCCACGGCTCCCCTGGCTGGTTTCCACGGCTCTCCTGGGAGCCGAGCCTCCTAGTTTGGGAACCACTGCTTTAGGGGGTTGAACATCCTGCATGGCATCCTCACCTCTGACGTGAGTGGCTCATGCCCTTCGAAAAGAAAGGATCGCACCCATGAGTTGCTGTCCAGGGGAAGAAATGTGCAATCCTTTCTGCAGCTCCTGAGCACAAGTAAAAAATGCCGACTGATGCCTAACAGGCGCATTTATGTATTTCTAAACTGCTATGTACATGTCTCAGGAAGGAGAACCTCTGACTTTGATTTTTCTAATATTTATCTGTCCATTGGAAAGCAGATGGTGGGAGGTAAGCCAGTTTATTTCAGACTCCTTGTGATGTGCTTAGTGGCAGAGACCCAACGAGCCTGCTATGAAGCAAAGTACCTATCCCACTGTCAGCCAAATCTTTTCCACTTGAGTCATTTTTCTCCTTGGAGCCGAGCCAGTCCAGTTCAGCTCTTTTGTAGGGAATGAGGAACCAGTATTGATTTCCCATTTAAGCCAATCTTGTGTGAGCCCACTGCGGCCTCCCTCGCTCCGGGCGGGGAGGGGGGGGAGTCTTGGAGGAAACCAGCTGCAGCACTTCCAGCAGAGAATTGCTTCTTTGAGACAGACCTGCACAGAATTGCAAATCAGGCCAATAAAAAGGAGAAAATGGAAGGGCAGATAGGCTTCCCTTTCAAGCCAGATACACAGACAGCACTCCCTTTCTGTAAGAGGGAAACAGGGAATTTGCTTGTTAGAGCAAGTGAAGGGGATTCTTATTACGGACTCCAGCACAGTTGTCAGCCACAATAATGAATTCTTAGACTGTAGTAGCCCTGGAACAGGCAGGTACTGTGGAGATACATATTTGTAATTTGAAATAGTAATCATGGATTGCTCCAAAGTACAGGGAGATTTGCTGGAGCAGGACATTTCCATGGAGGTTAAACTCCAGGCTTTAATGAGCTATGGAGATTAGCGAAGTTAGTGCAATAACAGTTAAGTTACTGAAATCAATGCGCATTCAGCAGACATCCATTTCCAATTGATTTCATATTATCTCAAGTGTGAATTTGAGCGCTGTGGATTCTCACACGGTGAGTGATATTTTCCCATACACTCCCCAAAAATGACTTTTAAATATGTTCACAGTCTGATCCTATCTCCTCTGCATGGCAGGCAACTACAAATCGTTTGCTTCTAGAAGCAAGAGAAAAGCCTTTGGCGACATCTCTTACAGTGCAAGCCTATGTCTGTCTACTCAGAAGTAAGTCCTATTGCAATTAATGGTACTTACTCCCAGGCAACCATGTATAGGATTGCAGCCTTAGCCAACAAAAACTGTACCAGAATTAAGAACTGTAGACCTGGTCTATGGGCTATGTAAAATGGGGTGCACGGGGCAGGTGGTGGTTGCACACCATTCTGCAGTTCCTCTCTGTCCTGAAAACACCCCTTGTGCCACGACCATTAGACATGCACTCCTAGTACTACTACATGCACTAGTAGCAGTATCAATGGGTTCAACTGCAGAGTGCTGCAGAAAGGTAAGAAGAGTTTCTGATCCGAGAATAAGCTGGTAGGAATCCCTTGGACGAATGCAGAGAGGTCTAAACCGAACATACTCATTAGTTAGCAAAGACCAGTGATGTAGACTTGAGTCTATTGACTCGGACTCGAGTTGAACTGAAGTCGCATCAATGACTTGACTCGTACTTTACTCTGAAATTGTGAAAGACTCGACTTGAGACTTGGAGTCTTTTACGACAAGTCGAATTTTATTCAGGTTTAAACCCGGTTTCCCCATAGATAGGAACTTGCAACCAAAAGGCAAAGACTTGGGGGCAAAGACTTGGGACTTGACTTGAGACTTGGGCCCAAGGACTTGGGACTTGACTCAAGACTTGAAGTCAGTGACTTGATCCACATCCCTGGCAAAGACAGAATAACAGAAGACAGTTCCTACTGAATCATACCAAAGATTGATCTTATTCAGCATCCTGCTGCAGACAGAGCTTCCTAGTGAGATAGTGAATTATGTTGTGAAGTCACTGTACTGTATATTCATACAAAATATAATGAATTGGCTCTAGGAAGTACATTTAGAGTCTCTCTAGTTGTGGAAGCAATATTCTTCATTCACACAGCCCATGACTCATGTGAGTACACCACTGAATAAAAGCAGAAATAAGCTGCCAATGTGGACATATAGTAGCACTGCAGATTCAAAGAAGATTGAAGACATGGGGCCTGATCAACCCAAATGAAGACTATTAGTGAATACAGTACTGTACTGTTAGAGTTCTGTTAGTGAGAGTTAATATTTCCATTTATGTATCCAAAAAAAGAAGGATAATGAGAAGGTCTTGGGCAATGATGTGATGAAAGATGTGGTAAGCCTCAAGGTTTTGTGGGTTATCCAGGAAGAGAGAGAAATAAGGAGCAACAAATGTCAAACGGTACAAAGCAACCTTTCATATTTTGGCACATAGTCATAAAAATATGAGATGAGGGATGCTGGGGGAAAAATGTACTTCAGATACAAAATGTCACTCCCAACCAAGAGGAAAGAAAAAGTTGGCTGCTTCAGGCTGTGCTAATTCTTTAATGTGATGGCATTCCTGTTCAGAGAGGCTTGCAGGCTTTTCAGGCTGCCACACATGGTTGGTGTCCATATCTTTATGCACCTTTCCCTGCAAGGATCTTGAGTACGTTTTCATTTTAATGGGTTCCCAAGTTAAGCATAGCTGGCCAAGTCGCTTTGCAGAAAAATGAGTGAGAGCTCATGCAAAGGACTCTGACTTCCCTTTGTTCGGCTGCACTAAAAATAGCATGAAAAATATAGCATGGAACAACACATCCTCATGAGTGAAACACCAATGCTTTAAATTGCATGTTGCAAATACGGTGGGCCCTCAACAAATGCAGTTAATCTATTGTTCCTATGTAATCTTGTCAGCACTGGAGAGAACATTGCTTAGTAAGTAATCTTGAATAAATGTGTCTACAGAGGTATTCACTTTCCATTGCTCGTGTGCTTTAGTCCTGCTTGAAAGGATCTCCTTTCCCACACCCTACCATTTCACTGTTTTCAGCAGGCTGGATTTATGAGCCTATGAAGGCAAAGAACAGAAGCATCTTTTTCGGAAACCATCCGCACTGGTGAACATATTGAATAGCTGACAGAGTACTGAATGATAACCATCCAAAGGGAAGAGGAGGAAGGGAAAGAGTAGCCTCTGATCTCACCTCAATCTTCAGAAAAATAAAAATTAAAGGAGAGAGAGAGAGAGAGAGAGAGAGAGAGAGAGAGAGAGAGAGAGAGAGAGAGAGAGAGAGAGAGAGAGAGAGAGAGAGAGAGAGAGAGAGAGAGAGAGAACTGAGTTGGTTTCATTGTTCATTCCGATGCCATTTCAGCCACCAAGAATGACAGTGTAAATGATCAAACAACTGTTCGCTAATGCATTATAGATAGCCATACAGAACAGAATATGGCAGCTTTATACTTGTGTATTTACCCACTATGAATACAAAATATACTAAGAGTGACAGGTAATGTAGCCAAAGCTCCTACTCTCTGTAAGCATCTGTGTACTATGAATTATAAATGAGAGTCTTGTGTCCAAAGGTAGCAAGCAATGCAGATAATGCTATCGGAGTAAATGAATAAAAGGGAAACAGCTGCTTTTTGCATGGAGGGCACTCAGGTACATCCAGGAAGCCACCAGTGCAGATTGTAGATGCTGGCAAAACAGCTGTGTTTGCCATGGAGTGCCAGGTGCATGCCTTCTTGCACTATCATGAGTAGGTAAGATGTGCCTGTCTCATCGTCATTTTTTGACAAGTTTCCAGAAGAGGTGAGACACACTTATCCAAAAGTTCTTGATCTGACCGGAGTCCCATCTGCTGTCCGCGATGCTTTGCTGAAACTTCAAACCAATGCAGCTGTTTACACATGGTTTCCTAGACATCTCACGGTGTGCATGAAGCAGCAAAGCTACATTATAAGAATATGAATGTCTTTTTGTGTGTGTGTGTGGTTTGTGGATCACTTTTTACCAGGGATGTGGATCAAGTCTCTGACTTCAAGTCACAAGTCAAATCCCAAGTCTTTGCCCCCAAGTCCCGAGTCTTTGGTTGTGAGTTGTGAGTTCCTATCTATTTAATAGGGAAAATGGGTTTAAACCTGAATAAAATTTGACTTGTCGTAAAAGACTCCAAGTTTCAAGTCAAGTCTTTCAAGTCTTTTACAATCACCAAGTCAAATCTGAGTCGAGTCATTAATGCGACTTGAATTTTACTTGAGAACCTTTTTATTTTTTTGCATCTAGGTAGGTGTTTCCAATTTATGGAGATGCAACATTCTAAGAAACTTGCAAATCAAGGATTGGCTGTGTTTTTTATAATGATCTTCATTATCCACGATAAGGAAAACAACATTTTTGGATCCTGCCTTTAGGTTTTTTGGTGTTGGTTTTCAGCCTTTCTCCAGCACCTCTGATTCATAACTATTCCATGTTCATATATTATAGAATCGTAGAGTTGAGAAGGGCCATCTAGTGCAGCCCACTACTTGAAACAAGAGAGCTCTCCAAAAGGTACCTGTCAAGCCTCGACTTGAAGACCTCCAGCTAGAGAGAACCCACCACTTGCCTTCATAATGGTTTGCCTTTTGTTGAACCTCTCTTACCATTAAGAATTTCTTCTTGATATCCAACCAGGAGATTCTTCCCTCCTGCAGCTTAAGCCCATTTAATATAGCTGTACTCTCTGGGGGAGCAGAGAACAAATTTTGCCCTCTTCCATGTGACAACTCTTCAGGTATTTGATGCGTGCTATCATATCCCCCTCATCCTTCGCTTCTCCAAGCTAAACATACTGAGTTCCCTCAATCTTTCATCATACGACTTGTTTCCAGACCATCTACGTTGCCCTTCTTTGAACTTGCTCCAGTTTGCCTGCTTTCTTCTTAACGTGTGTCACCAAGAATTGGACACAGTATTCTAGATGATGTCTGACCAAAGTAGTGTGGTGTCCTATAGTAGTTTATGGCCTGAAAGAGGGCCTGCGCTGGCAGAGCACTAGTTCTGCTGGCATGCACTGTCTCAAAAGTGTCGTAGTGCACTTTGTGACATCACAAGGCCAAGGCACACTGGCGGGAAGCCAGAGTCTTCCTGCTGGCGCCTGTGGTTGTCAGGAGGCCCGCTGGAGCAGCTAAGTTCACCGCAGGGGCGAGGGGAGAGCGGAACAAGGTGGTGAGGAGGGCAGAGGTGGGAGGATTGGGCCTGGGAGGAGGGCCAGATTGGCAGCACCAGTGTGCGCTGTATCCAAACCCTTTTCCTGGGCCTGATCCGCCTGCACGAATCAACATAGACTTGTGCCAGCGATATCGTTGGCGCAGGTCCAAGTTGACCCATTGCGGCTGCTGTGACTTACCCCGGGGCAAGGGGACAAATGTCCCCTTCCCCAAAAAATCCCCCATGGGATGTAGCATAGCCTGTCACAGTGACTCTGCATCACCACATGGGGATTTAGGTAGGATTGGACTGCCCATGTCTTATCCTTTTTCTTGTATCTCTTCAGTGCAATGTGGTGATACTGTATACCACAGTCCTTCATTTCATTTATTCTTCATAATCCAATTAAGCTTTTAATGAAAGTTTATTTTCCATAAAGTTTTAATAGCATCATTGTTTTAGAATATAGTGACTGTAGCTTGATCCTGTGAGGCGCTACAGTGACATAGCAGCTCGTATGTTTGGAAGATGCTCGTGTCAATGTCCTTGTGGCACTTCGTCAGCAGCTCAGCAGTGATGTTCTATCAATTTCCTCTGGCAAGGCACAGCTAATGACAGGTGGAAACATGGCATGGGAACATTACAGTCCAATTTAATCTTAGGAACCCAACAATCAACGGATGTCTGTGTGAATCAGCCTCACTTCCTCCCAGGGGGATAGCTCCACATCATAAGGACTTCATAACTCCAGTGCCAGAGACCCACAGGCTTAAGTGCTGCTATGTACTGCTATGTTGCATTGGATAGTTATATAGCCAGTTCTTAGTAAGGGGTGTCTTCTTTTTATCCTCCCCCCCCCTTTTCCAGTGTTGTTCTGGCTATGTTCTTCAGTGTTCATAGTCTGGCTGTTCATAGCCTCACATGCCACTTGGTGCCTATCTGGGTATCTGAGGGCCCAGCCTTCCCCTGTAAGAAGAGTCTTTCTTCCCACCTACTAAGTAGGGTCAGTAGTCAGTACATGCATTCCTAACTGGAACCCCTATTTAGGGGATCATGCATACTGTACTTCCCCTGCAGGTGCTAGAATCAGTAAAGTTGACTTGCCACCTCTGAGTCTGTGGCCTGATTATTCCCTCCACAAGGCTCCCCCCTCATTGATCCTCTTCCACTGCCTCCCATCCCTTTCTCCTCCATCTTATTCTCTTTCCATCCCTTGTGAGCATGGTCTTTGCTCCCTCCTACCAACTTCATTTCAAAGGTGTGGGCAGGCTAGTGGCAGTGAGAAAAATAGGTGCGCAGTTTGGCCCACCTGCCCGCCGGAGCCTGTGTCAGAGCGGTGTCAGCGTGGGGGGAGGTATCACTGTTCACTGTGGCCCCACCTCCCAGGGAGGCATGGCTATGCCATTGTCTCTGTGGCTCCCTTGCTATCCAAGATGGTTGAGGGAGTGTTCGTTAAGAGCCTGGCTGGTAACACTAGATAGATGTCAGGCTTTTCCCCACTGAATGTGTGCTGTGCTGTTTTGCAAATGCATTGGCTTTATAAGAATGAAATTAAAACTTATATAACTGGGAAAAATTGTAATCCATGCAATACAGGCAGTAAAATAGTGACATATACCCTAATTCCATTATTATAATTAATATAGGGTTGTTGGGTTTTATTTTATCTATAAGGTCCTTATAAGGCCTTTATCATGTTCTTTTTCACAACTACTCGAAGAGGTACATCATTAGTGTTCTCATGGTCTCGTGGATCCATCCATTCTCGTGGATGCTGGAACTTAGAACAAAGTATGTCTTGCAGCTTGATGTTTCCCCAAGTCAGAGATCTTTCATCTTTTCTTTGAGATGGTTTAAGCAGAGCTGCCAGGGGCTGAACAAAGAGAATTTTGTTGAGAAATTTGTGAGAAACTTGTGTCGAGAAACTGTGAGAGGAAAACTTTGGATTGCAAACAGACCAGGAAGAAATAGAGAATTAATTGGAGGTTGTCATTCTCATTTATAGTGAAGTACTTCCACTAGTTGTGATAGATTTACATGAATCTGGCCCAGCAAACACATGCATTCCTAAGCAGGGTTTAGCACAATAGGGATTTATGTCTGACATAAGGTTTCCGCAGTGACAGCAGGGAACTTTTCTCTTCACTAAAAATGAAGGTGTTTGAGAACCAATGAACTCCCAGTGTAATAAATATACAGCAAATGTTGGCAAAGAGATATGAGACTGACCAGTGGGATTTGAAGGTCAATGTGTTTCTGCTATGACAGGGCCAGAGAGACAAGGAAATCTAAATTCCCCATGAGTGTGTGAGCTTCAAACATCCATGTCCTACCTCCAAATGAACAAGGAGCGGATGCTGCCTGGAGCACCGCTCCTGATACGCCGCCCCCTGTAGGGGGCGGCCCCGCTCCGGGGGGGGGCGGCCCGGCTTACTGGGGCGCTCTGAGGCCTTCTCCCCCGGCCTCAGAGCCAGAGAAAGCCCCGGAGCGTCCACCACGACCGGTGGACAGGGCTTTCTGAAGGCGGAGCGCTAGTTAGCCTTTTTGCACATGCGTAGAACGTTTACGTTATGTTTACGTTGTGCATGTGCAAAAAAGGCTAACTAGCGCTCCGCCTTCAGAAAGCCCTGTCCACCGGTCGTTGTGGACGCTCCGAGGCTTTCTCCGGCTCCGAGGCCGGGGAGAAGGCCTCGGAGCGCCCGCCTGCGTCACCGGACGGGCGGGCGGGCGAGCACTCACTCACTCAGTGGAAAGACTGGGGCGAGCGGAGCAGTCTCCGTTCGCCAGTCTTTCCACGCCTCTGGACACTACATAGGATTCCCTAATCATGATTCTGAAGGCTCCAAAACATTGTCAAACCAATTATTCATCTATGAGATGCCTTTCAGATGTCACTTAAGCAGCATTCCATACTTTCTTACAGTTAATGTAAATGAAACAAATCCACTTTTGCCCTCTATTATAATCTTTAATTGGATGTGGCGGGCAATGTGGCGCACCGTTGCCATAGCATGATGTAATGTATCAGGAGAAATCCGTCTGCCACGATTCATCCCAGCATGAAATGCAATGGAAACATTAATTCACAAAACCTAGCAGTTTAGAAAAGCATATCCTGGAAATATGAAGAGAGGGAAGGGGTGAAATGGAATTTAAAACAATTTTGACCTTCTTGGTGCTCGCACTGACACCGTCTGTCTATTCTTTCCCCTCCTCCCTCTATGTTCATTTGGATTTCAAATTGAAAATGATGTACACTATAAAGTTTTTGGGGAAGCAATTTGCAAAGTGCTCACTCCTGATAATGAAGGTAATGCTACCTTTGCCCAAGTCTCTCACTGTGATAAAACTGATTTGGAATGTTAGTTACTGAATAATCATATACCCTTCAAGAGAGGAACTTTGCTGCTACTAAAATGTGGTATTCCTCATTTATATCACCATGAATTCAGCTACTAGTCTAATGGAGCTAGGGTTGCCAACTCTGACCAAAGCTATTCCTGGAGATTCCCCCCCCCCCAACATAATGTAATGACAGCCAAGGAGTCATCATAACCATCATAATGTAATGACAGCCAAAACTTCAGGATTGCTTTCAGTGATCTCCTGGCAATTGATACTGATTCCTAGAGGCTCCAGGTCAATCCTGGAGAGTAGACAACCCTAAAAGAAGCACTTGTGCTGAATTGTTAAAAGGAGTAGCAGCAGACTACCAAGAAGACATCATCTCTCATCTGGAATTTCATCTTCTTGAGCAGGGTCCAGAGCACATTGGGAGAACAGATGTTTGGCAAGAAGGTATCTGGTTCCATTTCTGGCAGAGGTGTTGTCATGGTTGTTGCGGTAGGAGCGGTGGGCCCCAAGCGGCGGATCTGCTGCCTCTTCCTTCCCCTCTTCGCAGCTGTTCTTGGCTGCAAGTTCGGCCCTCCCGACGTCCCTGGTGCCGTTTAGCTCCAAAAAGGAGCCAAAAAACGCCGGGGGGGAGGGTGTTTCCGTGCCACCGCAGCACGCAAGAGTGACATCACACCTCAGGGGTGGGACGTGTGGCGTCCGTGGGTGGTGGTGTCATGGCGGCCCCCACCCCACGGGGCGTGTACGTTCGCCACTGATTTCTGGCATCTCCAGCTAGAACTGGGATTTATGGCCCAATCCTTTATGGGCCTCTTATGATAGTGTATCTCCCAATACACTGTAATAAAACACCCAGTGATTTTGCAAACTTCATGCCACTGCTAGACCATTGGGAGCTGCCTCCGCAAAGCAGCAACAGCTCCACATGCCTGCAGCCACAGAGCCCAGGTTGTGCTGACCCCAGTAAGTCGGTGGCGGGGGCATGTTGTGGGCGGAAAGGGGGAGGTTTGGTGGAGTTTCTGGGTGGGGAAGGGGAAGAGCAGGGGGAGGTTTGGGGAGGCAGAGGGTGGATTCCAGTGGCAGCAGCTTGTGGGGGATGCTATCCCCACTTTCTATTCTGTCCCCCTTTTCTTTCCTCAACATATGCCAGCTACATAGCTGGTGTACATCTGAGGAGACCGATACGTAGCCAGGAGGCATACCAAGAGGTAAGTAAAATATTTACTTTACTTGCTAAAGTATATTTACTTACCTCTGGTTTACTCTCCGGTGCATGTTCCATTGGTGTAGCTGCATGCTATAGTGTGGTAGGGAATAGGATTGGGCTGCTAGTCCTAGCAAACCATGGAGGGTTACTGTCAGTCAGTGTTGATAATACTGAGTTAGATGTACCAGTGATTATTCTAATATGCAGCTGAATACATTTTGTGCAGTGGGACCTGTGTTTTGGTGCAGTTGGGAATAAGGGACAAGTTTTCTTAAAAGAAATGGTGAGATAACGATAAAGGAATTGGAAATTGAAATATTACTGTTTCCTTTCCATCTTCATAACCTTATACTAATATATTATTGAGATTAATAGACTTGACTACACAACAGTATTTATAAACTCATATTGCACTACATATAAACAGTATTATCTTGGTATACAACAGTTACAAAGTAGTACAACTCAGAAAAGAATACAATATGAATGTACCAGGTGCCATATCCCCTCTCATATTATACCGATCACGTCAACAATCTTTTGCTTCAAGTCAGTCAGACTCGGTGGCAGTCTGTGTTGCTTACAAGCCTCTGAGAAAATTCCTTTAAACCAATCTAATTTTTTGCTTTATCTGTGTCTTTGGTTCTGTGCTCTCTTTAGGTTGATATGAGCACTGATGCTCTAGGATCCCATTCAATGGGTGGCAGCAAATTGTGAGAGATGTTCAAATATTCATTTTTTTAACTCAACTGAGAGTCAGTATCTGGTCATGGATTTCGGTGTGACACTTGTGCTGATGAGAATTTCAACATCAGCAATATGGGGTCTAACTACTAAGAGATGTGCCATGAATGTTGTCACATTTCTGTATTTTTGGGGTAACGTAAGAAAACGGACCAGATGGGACAATGCCATCTTGTGAACATCATTAATGTTGTGAAGTTGAAGTGTCTCCTTATATTCTAGTGAAAGTTCCTCCAAATCAATGTCTGTTCCCAGTATGGTGTGTACTGCTTCCAGGTTTATTGAAGGCTGTAAAGGGACAAAAGCCTTCATAATCAGGAACAGATCAGCATCAACTTCAAAGCATTGTTTCAAGAATTCAACAAGAGAGTCAACTATTTCATTACAGACAGCATCAACTGTCTGGACATTTATCCTGTCCAATACATACTGTAGAGTTAGGGTCTTGAGCTTGTTCATATGCTTTGTTGCCAGCTGAATTCCTTTCAATATCTCTCTTCTATGGCTGTGTAAGAGCTTCTCCTTGATAGCCTTGACCCACCAAACAAACAAATACTATTCTTTCATCATCAACAACAACAACAAAAACAGCTTTGACTTTCATCTACATTGTCAGTCTCTCTGTATTGAGAATGGTGACACCAACTCCTTGAGAGTGCTTCTGGTACTACTGATGTACTGTAAGCACATCAGCTGGAAATGACAGAAGAGCTTGTCTTCATCAAGGAGGAATGGAAGTCACATAGGTGCTGCCTTCTCTTTAGACTTTTTCATAAAGAAGATTTGGAATACCAGGACATGCACCAGTGAGAAGAAATACTGTGCCTACCTGGCCTAGGGGCGTTCCTAGGGTTTGCATCACCAGGTCAGTGTGACACCCCCATGATGGGCCTCTTCCCATGCAGTGGGCAGGGCAATGCATCATCGCCCCGCCCCGCGTCATTACCCCGCCTCCCATGTAATCAAAAATTACACCTTTAAATTACAATATTATACACACAGCCTAACAGCCCAATCCTAACTAAGATCCGGCCGGCGGCCCATGTCTGTCTGCTGGATCCTGTGCACCGGCAGTCAGTGAGGCTGCCGGGCGGAAGGTCTACTCGGGGAAGGAGACACTCCACCTCCCCATCACATCACCTCCCCACCACATCACCCCCCTTTCCACCTGCCCCTGCCTCCCTTCCACCCCTTATGCATACTTACCAGGGCTGGTGGGCATCTGGAGTCTACTGGTGAGCAGAGCTGGCCACTCACTGCTTGTGGCGGCGGCGGCCAGCCCATGTGCTCTGGCGTTTCACCTTTTGCGACAGCCAGAAAGTGCCTAGTGTTTCTGGGACGCTTGTTCTGGTGTCACTAGGCACCAATAGGATTGGGGCTTTTATGTGTTTTTTTGTTCTGCTAGTTCTTGATTTTGTGTAAAAAAATTTAAAAAATGTTAATGCTTATTTTAATTTTATGACTTTTTCTATTCATGTTTTTGTTGTAGTATTGCTTTTAGGGTGATTTTGTGAATTCCATAAGCCACCTTGGGTGCTCCAGTCATTGGGGGTGGGGAATACATCTATAAATAAATAAATGAGCCTAGCTGCTTCAAGTTCAATTGTCTTGCTCCATGCAATCTTCCGCTGCATCCCAGACTCCTTTTGCAGGGCAGCTTCAGGCTTCACAGGCGTCTAGAAAGTGTTGCTTTTCACCATCAGATTTTGTAATGACTTTCACATAAATTTTGTCAGTTCTGGCTCAGTCCACAGTGCCATCACACTTCAGGAACAGTGTCAACCTATCCTCCATCCATTTCTTGGTGAGACTGTCTCTGTCACTGTCTACAATGCACGGCAGAAATTCTCTGTAAGCAGTTGGAGCCAAATACTGAAAGTTTATCACAGTCCAGCTAACTACCAATTCTGCACTGTTACTTACACACACACATAAGAACATAAGAAGAGCCCTGCTGGATCAGGCCAAAAGCCCATCTAGTCCAGCTTCCTGTATCACACAGTGGCCCCACCAGATGCCTCAGGGAGCACAAGACAACAAGATAACCTGTTTCCCGTTGACACTCCCTTGCACCTGGCACAGAGAAAACCCACTTCTAAAACCAGGAGATTGCTTATGGCTTATGGTTGCTTATGGCTTATGGTGCGCACACACAGAGAGAGAGAGAGAGAGAGAGAGAGAGAGAGAGAGAGAGAGAGAGAGAGAGAGAGAGCGCTACCTTACAGCAACTCTTGCAGGAAGTGAGTGCACACTCAGATTCAGGCCGCAATCCTGTGCAACTCTTGCCGTAACAGTAGATCCCACAGTGTAAGAGTAGTTATGCCAGTGTAACTTGCTGTACGCCAACGGATGCAGGACGGACACCGGCGCAACCCCCCCCCCCCCCAGACATCTCACATGTGCAACTCCTCAGGCACAGGGGAAATTCCGGGGGTGTCTGAATGCCCCCAGCACTGCCGGAGTTGCGCCGGCATCCGTTCCGCATCCGAACTGCATGTGTGAGGTGTCTGAGGGGGGTTGCGTTGGTGTCTGTCCTGCTTCCGTCGGCATATGGCAAGTTACACTGGCATAAGTGCACTTAAGCAGGGGATCTTCTATTACACCGGTGCTAGAGTTACACAAGATTGGGCTGTGAGTTTCTTTTAACCTTCAGAAGTGTGCAGGAGAACACCAACGTCATTTCTCATTGGGCCTGGATATTGCTTTTTCCATAGAGGAAACCTCTGCTATCTTTCCAGGTGTCAACATTGACAGTTGGAGTGTTTTCATGCTGTCACTGTGATAGGATTGTTCCAAATGCTTCTGAGTGGTCTCATTCCTGCAAATAATCCCATGTTGGTTTGCAATGGAGGGGGGCATCTGAATACTCTTTGAAAACAATTCTACTATGTTGGGAAACTTGAAACATATTCTACACCTAACGTGTAAAGGACATCTATAAAAAAATGTCTACATCTTATGGCAAAGTGCTTGTCTTCGAAAAGGTTTTCAACCAATGTCTGATGGACTGATTCCCCAATCGTTTAGTGTGTAAGGTGAAAAATGAGACCTGTGTTCAAGCCAAAACTGCTCTCCATGTTGTCCCAATTTCTCCCAAGCCCTTACAACAGATTTGCAAATAAAACTGATTACGGGCAAAAGCTATGAATGTTTTGATCAGCCATGTTGTGAGGGCTCCCTATTCTGTGACAGCGTAGACCGATTTTCTCTAGCAATCCATACAGAAGGAACCGACAACGTGTTTTGCAGACAGTAACCATCTGGTCATGCAGTTTTACTTTTTGTGTGGAGATAGTCTCAGTACACAGCTATAGTTTAGGGAAGGAAGAAATCTTACCTATACTGTACTTTGCAAAGCACCTTCGTATTCCTTCCTTATTTCCCTTTCCTTCCTTCCTGTCCCTTTCTCTTACAGTACAATCCTATGCACACTATCCTGGGAGTAAGCCACATTGAACAAAACAAGATTGATTTCTGAATAAACTTGCATAGGATTTGCACTGTTAACTTCTCTATTCACGATCATTTCCTCTTCCCTCGTTCATGTATTTTCCTTACTATTTTTGCCAACTTTGAGAGGTTTTCGCCAATGGGGCTGCAATGGCTTCTAGTGCAGTGGGGGAAAATGCTTAGAATAAATGCTCAGAATGATCAATAGTATAAGGCAGTTTTCTAAGTCCTGGTAATGTGATGGGCAGCCAGATCCATACGAAGTTTCCAGCGCCGGAGCAAGCCCTGGGCCACTGGCTGGATCTTTAGTCAGGTTTCGCTCGAGGTCTCGCATTGGGTGCCGCAACCCCTCATGATACCTCTGCCTATGACATGTCAAGATAAAATGCCTTCAGGTAGCCTAACTGAGAATGATCTTGGAATGATACTCCAATCAGTGGTCCAGTGGTCTAACAGCCATTTTCATGTGTTCAATGAACATGTGAATATGCAGAAGGGCTAATGGGAATTTTGCCATCTCATTTTCAATTTCGAGGGATATATTGGGATTGTGCCCTCTCAACCCCTCAGCTGCAAGGATAGCGATTGGCATAGGGACACTCCAACTCCACATGTTCAGTATATATGTGCTTGTTATGTGACAAGGGCTAACATAAGACAACTTTGCTGTACTCGCAGAGGTATGTTGAGGATATTGAATCAGTGGCAAATATGTGGTTCCAGCAGGATTTGGAACCTGGATTTGGATATAGATGGATTTGGGTTCATCTATATTTTTGAGGCATGAACGTTCCATTTACAGGTAAGGAGTAAATAGGTCTCCATTAAAATTTGCTGTGTTGGCTTCATTGATTAAGGAAGGGGGTGATTACATAGTTCAATAAAAAGTGTGGCCTTCTGGCCTTTGGATCTGTGGCTTCCTGCCAACTGTCCTATAAAATAGCTGCATTACTGGATGGATGACTGTTGGATCGTTTCCAAGTTTGAGCTTCATCACGAGGTTGGTGAGGATCATTGGAAGTGTGAAACTTTTCCTTTGGCATTCAAAAGGTGTTTTTCCCAACTCAGGAATCCAGGGAAGTGGTCAGGGTCATCAACCATTAAATCTACTATTCCAGGAAGATTTATTGCTGGAAACCATTATTACTATTTTGGAGGTGTAAAAACTGTATTAAAATGTAAGCAGTAAGCAATCTGTGTTCCTAGGGCACTGAGTTCCAAATATCAATTAAGGGGTGGGTGGGTGGGTGGGTGGGTGAGTGAGATTATATGGTTCTTCAGTCCCTGTCCCCCCAGGTAATATCAGTTGCATCATAGCAAGCCATGTTGGGGGGGGGGTGATTACCCCCTCCGCTCCCAGAAGCTTCATTTGAAGTCTTCTAGGACCCGGGGTGGGTGGGTTTTGGCGCATTTCACCTCTGCGGCTGCAGGCGCAGCCCTCTGACTTAAAAAAAAAAACAGCCGTGGAGTAAAAATCCCACCGGAACTCCTCCTCTTAAGGAGACAGTGGTTGTCACCAGGGGCATTGCATCCCCTCGCCGCCCCCCTAGCGACACCACTGGGTAATATCTCCAGTTTCTCTTAAGACACTCCACTTGTCTCTCCTCAGTTTTGCACTATAAACATCCCTTTTCCTTGTAAGATTTTCTTTCTCCTAAATCATGTTGCCATATCTTTTTCATGCCCCCTACCAGTTATTGTACTTTTATTTCTGTAATAAGGTTCTATATTGCTGCACCTATATCTTTGCCTTTCTTCATGTGATGTGAGTCCACTGAGTTGTGACATGAGCCAGTGCACTCGGCCCATGCGCACGTAGTCCATTCCCCCTAAGTATGCATGTTTCAGGAGTCTTAAATCCTGCCCAGTAACCCAGCACTGACTTACGACTCTCTCCTTCAACATAATCGTGGGCCTGTGATATTGTTTTGTTGCTCCCAGTGGTGTCTCTGCTACTGCTGTTGTTTTCTTGTTATTTAATATATTGTTGAAGCCACCCTGCTCGGAAGGCAAAGTGCAAGATACATTTTTTAACATAAATAAATACGTAAGTGTATACTCTTCTGGAATGATCATTTATTTCTGCTCCTTTCATGTCAATAGATGGAAGCACTTGGCATTTTATTCTCCATCCATACAAGGTTGCAAAAGTGACCTTTTGGAAACTCCTTCTATTGAAATGTGGTAAGGTAAAAGTGCTAGAGAGAACCTACAACTATCGTCCAGTCGTCATGTTTTCTGCAGTCACAGTCTAGATCAAGAAAGCAGTCCACAAATTCATTTTTTCACCATTGATTCTGAATGTTCGCATTGTTTTCTATGAGAGGTCATGCTGTGTCAGTTTCCTCCATGCCAATTACTCTGAATCTGTTTAAACACAGTATTATCCAGGCACCAATGGCTTCTGATCTGCATGGGTACAGAAACGTTCTCGGCTCCATCATATCCTGTGTCTACAGCAGCTATCCTGCCCAAAATCCTTCTGTGAAAGGAATGTGAAACCACATTGATTCACTTAGGGAGCATCACAGGGATATTTTCTCTTTCTCTCCTTTGGAAAAAAAAACCAAACACAAGTTTTTAGAAGAAGTACTTGGAAACTAGACAGATAATCTCTTGAATAAACCACCAGTGGGGAATAAACTTGTAATCATGGAGGAGAGCCTGCTGTTTGGAATATCAACAAAAATACATTGGGCCTGAGGCTAACCTGAGGGCAGACATATCCCAGATGGATCAGAGAGGCCTAAATATCTTCAAAGATAAAAATTTAATTAGAGGGAATGTCACTGTAGTGAATAAAAAGGGTTCTTTGGCGATTTTTAAAACCCATTGTTTTCTGCTAGTATGGTGCATTTTTGAAGCGATGGGGCACTCGAGATTCAACAGTGCACTTTAAAAAAAGTGCTAGAGATTAAAAGGGTTCAGAAGGCCTGTTACCTTCCCTCGGTGAGTGATCAAACTAAAAAAAAAATGATCAAAATTTTGTTCAGTGGTGATGCTTGTTTTTTCAATGTCAAAACAAAGGGAATGGCAAAAAGGGGCATAATACTTGCTACATGTGGTCTGACTTAATGGTTACATAACTTGGAGCAGAGTCATCTCATCAGTACCTTTAAAAGAGCTATTAATGAGTTTTGCATACTTTGCTCCCTTTCTTCTTTCACTGCCGGAACAAAGATAATAAGATCAGTAGAGAGGATAGAGCATCGGTTCTTCATCTAGAGCATCATTGAACAGAGTATCAAGCTAACACCACAGATACCTGGGTTTTCAATTCTCATTCAGCCAACAAGTTTACAGATGACCTGGGCCAGCTGCAAGGCCAGCACAAAACCTCCTTGTTTTTATGGAGGCATGCTAAATGTCACCAAAGGCAAAGAACACTACAGAGGAAGGGGCAGACCAAGAGGGGTGAGAGAGGGAGATGCTGCTGAGGCACTGGAAGAGCCCATTCATCATGTGGGCTGCCCTTTCAGCAGCGCTGCTTCTGCTGAGGCATCACTTTGCAGAGCACCTGAGCTGCAATGTGATGCCTCGGCAGAAGCTGTGCAGCTGAAAGGGCGACCTGCACGAAAACTGGGCTCTCCCATCTTCCTCTCTCACCCCTCTTGGTCTGTCCCTTCCCCCGTAGCGTTCCTCGCCTTCTGAGGTGTGATAATTGGGTTCTCCCAGAGTGATGATTGGACCATATCTTGAAAACATGATCAAGATTTTCTCCTCTGTCATCTGCAACTAATGAGTTCCTATGTGAGAAGAAACTGCATGTTTCTGGCCATCACCTGCTTAATGACATCACTGCCTGCTTAATGATGTCTCTTCCAGCCTTGAATACTAGCCATGAATGCTATTTGGCCCACTGTATGAAATGAGTTTGACTGATCTAGATTGTAAACCCGTTTGTAAGCACTCCGTATAAAGTTCCTTGTACATTAACGTGCAATATAAGTGATGATGATGTTTGACAATATGGCTTGTTCCCATATGGCCCAAGTGAGATCCCACTCAAGTGACTCCTTCTTCAAGGCGGATAGATTGTGCAAAGTATGCTTATTTATGGAGATGCATGCTTATTCACAATTTTCATTATGGCCTACTATATGTCTAACCTGCACACCTGGGCTATGTGTAAAGCAGCCTATAGAAGAACAAACCCCCAAAGCAAACAAATAAATCATAATATAAGTTAGAGTGCCCCGAGCAGGGACCAAGAATGAACAAGGAACAGAGCAGCAGATGACCCAGGCTTCTGAGACAAGCCACACACTGTGGAGAAGACCAAAAAAGAAAAGAGAGATAGTGAATATGAGAGAGGAATATGGCAGGATAGCAGATGTAGACTTGAGTCTATTGACCCGAACTCAAGTCGGACTCACGTCGCATCAATGACTTGACTCAGCGATTGTAAAAGACTCAACTCAAGACTTGGAGCCTTTTACGACAAGTCCAATTTTATTCAGGTTTAAATCCGTTTTCCTCCTTCAATAGATAGGGATTTGCAACTCGCAACCAAAGACTCGGGACTTGGACCCAGAAACCTGTTGGGACTTGAAGTCAGAGACTTGATCCACACATCCCTGCAGGATAGGGAATAGAACCGAAGGATCTTCTTTCCAGTCTACTCTGAAAACTCCATGAGACTGCCATAGAAAAGGAGATTGCAAATCCATTTCAGGGAAGCTATTACAATAGAGTCCATATGTTTAGATTTTTCTGCATTGTAATCTTCTGAAAGAAGCTTGCTGAATTTTTTGATTCTCTGTAATTTGGTTCCTTTCAGTCTGTTTTACTTTACACTTGGCACCATCCAAGGACATTGAAACTATTGATTTCCAAAAAATTACATCTTGGTAATGACAGCGATAGTGTTAGAAAAAAAAATGCAATTTCAAAGGGATGCTGAGCAGACCTGCAGTTCAGACGCAGGCACATTTCCCATTAATGTCAATGGAAGTTTAGATTGGACTTTTTTTTTTCTAGTGTAGAGGAATGGGATTTTTTAGGATAATTTCTATTTCAAAGTGACAAAATAGACATACATACAATATACTTTATATAATAGCCGCCTTGGGCATTTGCCTCGGCATAGGATAAGGCGGGATATAATTTTTTTAAATAAATAAATAAATATAATAAAGCACCCCTTTCCCACCATAACCAAACACCAGTTATGTCAAATTCCAAGTCCAAAAGATTTAAGAGTTATACATGCTATGTCCAGTTATACCTTAAACCAGTGTTTCTCAAACTGTGGGTCACCACCCACTTGGTGGGTCATGACCAGATTTCTGGTGGGTCTCAGGTGATGGAAAGATCAGATAAGTAATTGCCACAAGCCCTGAGGCTATTCAAAAATCAGATAGCTGCTAATTGCCCTTCAAAGGGCTTTGCTCCTGCAGCTTACAAGCTTGTGTAAATATAGGGAGATAAATGTTTGAGCGTCTCGTAAAGCTAGGTGGGTCCTGATAGAGTGTCATTTTAAAAAGTGGGTCCCAGTGCTAAAAAGATTGAGAACCACTGCCTTAAACCCATGTAGAAAAGTCCCAAGTGAATGGACGGTCACAAACATGTTATTACCTGGATGCAATTTTGTGCCTCTACATCTCTATTCAATCTCCTTTCCATATAGCTAAGTTTCTTTTTGTCTCCATGAAAACAGCCTTTCTCGTTATCTCCAGTTTCTAAACATATTTTTGTTTTGGGGCATTTTAATTCACTAGCAGCTTCTGTGCTGCTCAGATGCTGGGAGCAGCAGGCTTGCAGCCTTTGTCCCCTGGTTCTGCATATGCTATAAGCCCGGAGGAAAGCTTCTTCTCCATTAGAGTCAGGAATGTCTGAGTCAGGAAAGAGCTGGCTGATTGGCTCATGTTCCAGCCAGTCCTCCTCCAGGAAGGGAGGAGATCGGGTAGGCAGGTAATGTCATTGTAGCCAAGTGGTAAAACTTCCAAGCTGGAAGGAAGGAACTCTCTCTTTGTTCCAGCTGCCACAAACACTCACACAGGGACATAGCTGGTCATTCATGCTGGTCATTAATGAAGGAGCAGGTTGTAATATGTGAGGAAAGCTCTCTGGTGAGCCAGTGGCCTGAGCTTGGTACCCAACACATAGGACTCGGGCAGCCCAATCCTGTGTAAGATACGGTGCCCAGCCTAAAGGGCCAGATGCCGTATCCTATCAAGTGGTATCCTATCGAGCAGTGGTGCTGACAGGATGCACACTGCATACTATGTGATACTTACCTGTCCTGTGCTATCTGGTTTCCCGCAACCCAGAGCATGCAGTACACACTCCATAGATGCCACCACATTCCATGGGCTCACGGGAGATAAGATTGGGTCCTAAGTTTGTGAAAATAAACCATGACAACAAATAAAACCACAGAAGCCATATACAAGAATCACACTAAAACCAAGTAGCAATAAAAGCAGCATCAGCAGCATCCAACAGGAGCCAATAAAATAAAGCACATTAAAAGAACTGGACAAGTAGAAAGGATGTCCAAAAGGACCTGGGCAAGTAAAATGGCACTAAAATATATCTTGTCTCGTTGCCAGGCATGCTTCTCAAGGCAGAGCATTCCACAAACAGGGTGCCACCACAGATGGTTCCCTTGGACTTCCACATACTTTGAATGTACACCTGGGCTTGCTGCCATTCACTGTGTCAAGGCCTGGCATTGTTACAGCCTTGCAAGTGACCCACTGAAATAAGGTTTCTCCAAGAGCATTTTAGTGGTCCGGTACAGTACACATTCAGTTCTCTTAATATCCACTCAAGCTGGTTAGATTTTCCTGTCAATATCCTGACTTTTGCATGCATGCTCAATGAATAGCTACATATTATATTTTAATGGAAATGACAATACAGGGTGGGCCCCCATATCCACTGATTCACTGTCCACGGTTTCAGTTATCCATGGATCGTGGGGACCCCCCCAGGCTTTTACTTTTTTCCCAGTAAGCTTAGTTTCTTCCTTAAACAAACAGGAGAAGCAGCCTCTGGCTGCTTATTACAGGCAAGTAGAACGAGACTATGTACTAGAGAGGCTCTGCAAGATTAACAGAAACCTTGCAGAGCCTCTCTAGGACTTAGTCTCGTTCTACTTGCCTGCAATGGAGGCTGCTTCTCTGTTTGTTTTAAGGAAGAAACAAAGCTTGCTGAAAGAAAAATAAGAGCTGGGGGGGCAAGCATGCCTGCCTGCAGGGGAGGCAGGGTGGGGGGGCCCTCAGGAAACCATGGAGGGGGTGTTCGCTCTTATCCACAGTTTCAAGTATCCACAGAGGAGCCTGGAACATATCCCCAGCGGATATGGGGGCCCACCTGTACTTGTTTTGTGGAATGTGCCTGTAGAGTTTAATGCTATATAATCATTATCTTTTGTCCAGCTGACTTATTTTATTGCTGCTTGTTCCTGTTTTTCTTATTATTATCATCCATATTTTGATACTTTGGTCCAAGTTAGCTATTTTTCCTAGGCAGGCCACAGACTGCTATATCAGTCTTTTTTTTCTATCTGGTTCATTAGCACCCACATATTAGCATAAGCAACTGTGAGGGAGATGTCTGCTTCTAATAATGCTTCTGGTCTTGCCTGGAGAAGAATCTAAACATATTATTTCTTGAAACCTCTGACCTAGAGAAAGAGGCCAACCACTTTCTTATTAGGCATAACGCCATACTAGCAGCTATTTACAAATCTTGGCAGCCATACAGAGAACTCTGAGTTCCGTCTTCACATTTATTAGACCTACTTAACTGGAGGCCACCCGGATGAAAGAAACATACCATATACATAGCAGTCTCTCTTCTTCATGTTCCATTTTCATGCACTTCTAGGCTGGGATTGCAAAGATCACCAAATACAAAGATCACCAAATACAATGATGATGATGATGATGATGATGATGATGATGATGATGATGCATGGAGAAAGTGGTAACGCTGTGCACTAGAGCAGGAGAGAAACATTATCTTCTTTAAGAGGGCAGATGTAGCTTGGGTGGTGAGACAAACTGTTCTTTATTTTCCCCTTCCCTACCCCTTTCCTGCAATACAGCAACAGGTGTGTTGTTGTTTTTTGTCACTGGAGCTTGGGAAAGTATTCACCAGGCATTGAGCAGAACCCTGGGCCCTTGTGGATCCACATTTGGCCTCATGAAGACCTGGAAGCTCTAAGATATTCTCACCAACTTATGAAATCTAGAGTTGCCATTTTGGGGTGGGAGAGTGTTATGAACTTTAACTATTGCATGTCAAATACAAATATAGCAGGTGAAGTAGTTCCATCATACTGTACTTTACTTACTTACTTACTTTTGGGGCTTATACCCCACTTTTTTACGTCGCTTTAGGAGGGACCTAAAGCGGCTTACCAGGAAACACTCCCGCTGCTGAAGTATCACATTTCCCACAGCTTTAATGGAACCAAAGGCCTGCCAGGAAAAATAAGATAGCAATTCTACTCACTTCAACTTTACTATCATCTAGGCTTACCATATTTTCCCGGATCCAAACTGGACACACACACACCCCAGAATAATCACACACACACACACACACACACACACACACACACACACACACACACACACGAAAGAGAGAGAGAGAGATTTGGGCCAAAAAGGAGCATATGGCTAAATTAACAGAAGCTCTAAGGGTGTTGGAAGGTCACATGGAAATGGACAAAGTGTGGGCCTAAGTTTTTCCAGTGCTTGTATACATTCTGCTCATCCATCTTCACAATTCAATAACTAGGCTCTGCAATGGTACGCTAAGAGACCAGAAACCAGCCTCCATAAAAAAACATTAAATAAACGGAGACTGCTGCCTGATTCCACCTGATTGGTTCTGCTTACACAACGCAGGATAGCAGCTTTCTACATCTTATGATCTAATGTAAATGGCAAAAGTATCAGCCATCTGTTTTCACTTCATGCATTCCGATTAGATAAGTTTTATAAATCTCAGAAGCCTCCAGGCCTATCAGACATGCCCAGTATTGCCAAAAAGTTTCATGTTGATCTTTGTTAGCCAGGAGACACTGATAAGCTGAGGTTGGAGAGGGATATGAAATGGAAAATAAAATATACCCCTTGGAGATGACATGAATAATTTGATATGCACCTAAGCATTTGAAGGCACGAACAGGAGTTCTGTTCCTATATCTTGCTTATTTAGAGATGGTGAATGAACTAAAGCGTATAGTCTGTTTTATCCAGGACAGATGGGAAATTAGCATGTCATAAAATCCATGAAAAAACTGCCTGTTGATACTGTCTGTCTCAACGAAATAATTACATAATGATTAGCTCTCCTGAGAGTATCATTGAACTGGGGAGCGACAGACTGACTCACAACTCTAGTACAGCCAGGATGCTTTAGATAAGGAAACTAACGATGCAATATTTTAATAAGCAAGGACATCTCATCTTTCATGTTTTACTCAATGGAACTGGGAAACCATTGATACAGCCAGTCCCGTATTATCTCAGATGCAGTGGATCTCCAAGGAGTGCTCCTTCCCAGTGCTCTTACAAGATATTCTTCTGTAGTACTTGTGGGATCCTGGCACTCTTGATGTTCTCCAGGTCCATAACATGGTGGTCAGGTTGGCTCAACCTCTGGCCTTTTCAATGGGAATTCAAGCTTAAGCAGAAGGGAGGAGGTTGAAGTGCATGCAAGTCATCGTCATTGTCCTCCTCCTCCTCCTTGGAATGGCTTCCCTGGATCCTGCTATGCTGGCTCACCTGGCAGGCAAGAGATAGTCTACGGGAACCCTCAGCCTTGAGCTCTCGAGCTGCCCCCTGCTTCATCCTTGACCAGAGCTTCTAAAGCCCTCAGTACAAACAGAGCATGCTCCTTCCTGGGCGAGATAGACATGTGTCATGATACATGAAGCCTTCACATCACATGCATATTTCTTCACCATTCTCTTTGCTTTGACATACTGTATTTATTTACATTTTTAGATGTGTTTATTAAAGAAAATTCTTCACCATGTCCTGCATAACATTCTTGGTTTCTCCCTGCTCATATTTACCTTCCTATAAGATTCACCTTGATGTGACCTTCTACCTCTGCTGAACCAGAGAGTTCTTGATTTGTCAGTCCAGCTCAGAGTCATCTCTTTGAAATACAACAGTGGGTTGCAGTGAGGCCTTCATGGTGTGAAAAATTATAATGTGTCTGCTATGTGAGGCATTGCTTTCCACTTCTGCAGAGTTCATACTGAAGAGCAAAGAAAAATATAGGCAAATTATTTGTTGGTGATATGGTCAACACTGTCTTACTATGGAGAAGTTAGATTTAAACCCAATTGCAATGAAAATGGCACATAACCAAGGGGCAAGGGCTCAATCCTATCCAAATTTCCAGCACTGATGCAGCCATAATGCAGCCCCGAGGTAAGGGAATGTTTGTTGTAACTGCATGACTGCCCCCTCACCGCAGGATGCAGTGCATGCCCTATTGGCACAGCAGCTTCACCCCTGAAAATTTGGATAGGATTGGGTCCTATAAACCTAAATTAAAATTGCTTTCCTGAACCCTGATGTCTGGGTGACAACAGAAAGGAATGAACTGAGACAAAATATATTATGATTGCTGAAGCATCACAGCTATCATTTTTTCAGAGTGCTTTGCCTTGAGGTGGTTCAGCTGTTATGCCAAATCATACTTTGGCATTACTTGAACAAGGTGTGAGGATCCTGGGACTGGCATGTTCTCTACTTCGCACTTTTCCCTGTGTGCACTGTGATTTCCTTCTTCCAATCTTGGTTTGAGAGAAACCATACCTTGTGGTTTTTCCTAAACCAGAAAACTGTGATTTGTACTTGCTCTAAAAGGCTGTTGGTGCACTTAAAGCGCCACCTCTTTTGCCCCGCCCCCTGGCATGTGTGAGGCAGGGGCTAGCCAGTTGATTGGCTGTAGCCTCAGCTATGGGGAGGGGCTTTCTGGGGAGCATTGCTCTCCCGGTCAGTCCACTCTGAGATGTGACCCCCACCCACCCCGCCTGTCTCTCAGTCTAGGATTAGCTGTTTGCCCTGTTGAGGGCCAGGTAGGAATTTTTTACTGCTACCATGATTGGCCTTTTGGTGGGTTGTTGTTGTTGTTGTTGTTGTTGTTGTTTTGCCTACCTCAGACTGGCAGTGGTTGCACTGGCTTTAATTAGGTTCCACTTGAGTTTTTGCTGTTGGCAGGTGTTGTGCTGAATAGGCAGTTATCACATGTTGCTGTCTATTCTGAGGATATTAAGGTCAGAGGATGAGCCAAGACCACTCAGATAATGCAAACTCAACTCAGTGAGGCTGGCTGGCAAGCTCCCTGACTGCAATATGTGCACATCTCCACTTGGCCTGTCCGTAGGGATGTACACTACCCAGCTGCCTTGACCCTTCAGGGTTGGTGATGATAGGCTCACTCAGACTCTTACCGAGCACAGTTTTGAGTCAGGTGGCGTCACCCATTGTTACCCAGGTTCTTCACCTTTCCCCCAACCAGATTCCCACATGCTGGGGGGTTGGAGTAGTCCCTACTGATTTTGATGTTGTGTGTTTAAATAATTAATAAATTCCTCCATTTGTCCAAATCACTATCTTGCGTGTTTATTGAGGTGTAAAGGTAAACAAAGATCACTGAAAATTTGATCCTATTTTGTGACTCTAGATTGCAGGGTTAGTTTGTCATGCTGGGGGGTTGGATAAAATGGCAACGTTGGCCCTATTCAGAGCTTGCCTCACAGGGATCTCGTGTGTGTGACGTCGCTAACCTCTGCGGATGGGCGGCACCTCGTGACACCCCTGTGATGTCACAAGCCCCACCCCGCATGATGTCCCAAGTCCCGCCCCAATGCGTCACGGTGAAAAAATGCCCCTGGCATTTTATTTTATTTTTTGCCAGAAACAGGCCACTAGGGGCCCGGGCTAGCAGGCGACTCCTTTTGGCACTGCCACACCGCAAAAGGCCCATTTTTTCCGCTGCTGCCAAATTGCCACCAATGCGGCAGCATTTGCACACACACCCCCGTGCTGCCTGGAGCTGTTCTGCTCCCCGCCCGCCCCCCATTCCTACACCACTGAGAGAGGATTCCAGTTCACAGAGAGAAAGTCTCCCTGGGTGTACAATGTTTATCCATGCAGATAAATATCTGTGGGGTGAATGGAGGACTTTGGAGGCATATCATCATGGAAGTGGGACTTACCAGAGTGCTCTCACTTCTACACCAGCAGGCATTTGGGATTCACTTGAGGAAAGGTTAGAACGGGGCTTATGGGTTGCCACAAACTAGCATCAGAGAGAGCAAATCATGATGCATGAAGGGGGGACAGGAGGAGAGGGGGAAGTGAGCATGCAACCCTGAGGTTCCACAAATCCCAAATAAGGATTTGGTGTTACACCTGAACCATCCTATAGTATTCTCCTTTAAAGTACTTCTTTTTCCCCAACAAACCTTTTGATCTAATGGAATTTTGACATTCAGTTCCTTTTAAAATTCCTCTCTGTCCCTTTAGCAATTCTTTTCAGGTGCTGATAGAACTGATTGTGCTCCCTTCTTATGCTTACATTGTCTTGCTCTTCTATTGTTCCCCTGCCACTTGGGGAAGGCTGCTTCAGTCTCTTAAAGAAGCTCCAACTTTTGATGTTTTTATAGGATTTAAAAAGTTACCATAAGGAAGGAGAAGCATAATGACAGGACTGTGCAAATACTTCCATGAAATGTGTTCATTTGAGGACTTAAGGCTGTAATTTTATGCACAGTTACCTGGAACTAAGTTCCGTTGAATTCAGTGGGACTTACTTCTGAGTAGACATGCTTAGGATTGCACTGAGTCAACTCAAAAATAGGCCTCACTGCTAGTCATGGTGTGATATGATCAGTCAATCAAATTCTACCATGCCACTGTAACTATACATGCTGTATGTGTTGTTTGATAGAGTAATATGAGCAAAAATACAGGTCTCTGCCCCATTAGCTTACAGTTCATTTTCAGTGCAATCCTAACCAACTTTCCAGCGCTGATGCAGCTGTGCCAATAAGGTGCACTCTGCATTTTACAGTGCGGGGGCAGTCATTTGTTCCCTTACCGCAGGGTTGCATTGCGGTTGCACTGACCCTGGAAAGTTGGTTAGGATTGGGCTGTCTGACGGTGGTAGGACACAATACAAGTTTTCATCTTCTTGACCTTATTGTTTAAGATAGCAGTCCTATATAAACACTTACCTGGAAGTCTCACTGAACTCAGTGAAACTTACTTCTGAGTAGAAATGCATGGAATAGTGCCATAAGTTAAGTTACTGTTTGATGCCCTGCCCCCAACCTACATCCATACAAAATTCCACAAAAGGTACATCAGAGATAGGCTTACCAGATCTCCAACCGGGACAGAGTTCTAGACCTTTAGAAAAAGGAATGTGGGCAGGTGTAGCTTGTTAAACCTTAGAGCACAATCCTAGGCATGTCTACTCAGAAGCAAGCCCCATTATGTTCAGTGGGGCACTCTGTCCCGGTTGGAGATCTGGTAAGCCTAATCGAAGACAATCCAAAGAGATTGACAAGCCCTGCAAAATCAGAGGTGAGCAAAAACCCAAGTTTCTTTCCAACTGAACTCAACAGGAACGCATACTTTGGGTGCACTTTTACATGCGTCAAATGTTTTAATTATATATTTCCAGCTCAAATTAAATTAAATCACATCACCAAAAAATCTCTACTTGATCAAAGACATGGTAGACCAGAGTTGGAGAACATACTGCACCATTCACAAGACTGGTTCAGTGAATGAGAGTCCACCAAAAATAATGAACTCATCTGTTGTCAGGAAAAAAGAAGAAGGCTACAATCCTATCCACACTTACCTGGGCGCAAGCCCCATTGACTATAATGGGACTTACTTCTGAGTAGACATGCACAGGATTGGGTTCTGTATGCGTGCGCACGCGCACACACACACACACACCATTGTACAGTGTGTATTCATTATTACCCTCATTGTATGTGTACACTCATTGTGGTTTTTATAGTTTTGTATGCCACTTCATACAGTAGGAGACAAAGGTGGATACAAACCAAATACATAAATGCATTATATATATTGTGCAAACTTTTGATGCAATGAATGCAACGGACAAGCCCTTTTGCAAAAGTGTGCATAGCTGCATTGAAGCTCCCTTGAGCTTGCTGTATGAATCAGTGAATTCTGTTAGCATTCTCCAAAGTTTCTTCCTCTGCAATCGCTGAAGCTGGTCAGCTGTGTGGGTTACATAGGTTCTGCGCCCTCTGACATCAACTGAAATTGTAGCAACCGACATGAAATGCCACCGTGCATTTTCGTTTGTGAGGTCTGTGCTCATTCTTCAGACTTGTTTGCGTTACAACTTTTCAACAGTATGGTACTCCTGATTAGTAGAGCTTTTGAATTACTGAAAGGCTGTGTAACATTTAATTAGTCTTTATCTTTACAAGTAATAAAACGAGTACCTTTTGCTAAGAGAATGTGGCTTCCAGAGGGCTGCTGAAAAACAGCACATTTTTGATTCCCTATGCAAACAGCTATCAAACAGATTGTAATTTTAGCTTCATTATTTGGCTAATTCACAATTCTTTAAAAGACACATGAAAAGAAGCTTATAAATATTACAACAAAGCAACTTGGAGTCAACAACTAAAAGGAGTTTCTAAGCTGACAGAATAGGCTAATCCTTTTTTTAAATTTAAACACACACACACAGAGAGAGAGAGAGAGAGAGAGAGAGAGAGAGAGAGAGCTGATACCAGCTGAAAACTGTTCCTGATGATGGATTTACATTTTAAATAGGAACACTGGACCCAAATCAACCTGCACTTTAGCCATCGCAAAGAAACCTTCATTTTAGCTAAAGGCAGGACTAATGTTACCTCTTCACGGCTTGTATTCCAAGGCTCTAGACTTCTGTTTGCAATGGAAGCATGGTTCCAGAATCCTTGCTGAAGGAAAAGTGACTCTTGGAGGTCAAAGAGAGAGAGGGAAAAAAAGAAGCAAGGAAAGAACTAAGCATCCATTTATTGCAACTTCTCCCCTAGACATCATGAATTGCTGGCAGAGTTGCTACTTTTCAAAAAAAGTACCGAAAGTACCAAAAAAAGTACCCACCGCCCGAACCGCCCCCACCGTAACAACGCCTCTGAATCTAAGGCCAATTTTGGGCCACTGATGCCCCTATTTACCTGGTTTCTACTCCTTTGCCACTTTACCATTGTAGCACTAAATATTTTCCCACCATTTTTCAAAGGTTAGCAATTGCAAGACATTCAAGATCCTCCTCCAGCTGGTAAAGGAGCCCAATCCAATTCAGTTGGATGTTTTGGCCTTATGCTATGCCTTCAGTTATATCCAGACAGACAAGTAGCCAGGGGTTTGCTGAATGATTTTGGATCCCCAGCCAAACCCCTAGGGCATATGTTCTAGCAGCCAATTTGTGGTTGATGTTGGTAACGAGAGGTGGTGCATCAGAAGATAGAAGTAGCAGCAGAACTACAGTACATGTTATTGTTAACAGTACATGTTAACAGCAAAAAAAACTAGGGATGGGGCATTTATAGGAAAGAATCAATGAACAGAAGAAGGATTAAGGACCTGCTCATGCTCACAGTCTTCCATTCAAATGCCCTCCAAACCCACTTGTTACATTTGTGAAAAACACTAGATTGAGAAGCACATAGTCCCTGCCTTGTAACATACATTTCTGTCACCATTAAATAATATTGTTTTCAGGGAAGTAGTGGGGTATTTTTTTACCATCAGCAGTAATGATGGAGGAAGTTCTTTTTCTGATATGTTTCTTGCAGCGCAATCCTGTGTAACCTTGCACCGGTGTAACAGTAGATGCACTGGTGTAAGTGCACTTATGCCAGCGTTAGTGCACTTACACCTGTGCATCTGATGTTACATCAGTGCATCTACTGTTACACCAGTGCAAGGTTACACAGAATTGTGCTGTTGTACACATTCCTACCTGCTTATGCACTTCCAGAGAGTACCAAGAGCCAAGAGAAAATAACTGTCTCCATTGTGATAGCTCTTGCTTATTATTTTAACCCTCATGTGCAGAACAGATAGCAAGACCTCATACACTATTCCATTTGTTTATTGCATTAGCTAAAGGCATAGCAGAAAATCAGAACATACAAGGTACAGATTACAAAACACTGAAAGTACCAGAACAATGTCATCCATATCCTTTTAGTTCCATGTTCATTAACTGTAGCTTGTTCACCTTAATAAAATTAGATCTAGCTTTTGCAGTTGCAAAAGGGGAGTAAGCTCGCCGACATGTCCTCTCTGCACATCCTTGTTGCCAAGCTGAAAAATAATCAGCATGACTGACAAGCCAGATAAATAAAAACAACAACGGGGACAACAGTGGGGTAAATTGCCCACTGTACGTAAGCCACATGTATGGTATTGGTGATCCACAAATGGGTTTTTAAGCATTGGTTACTAGATAGATGTAAGTAGACATAGTATGTACAAGTAGTGTTATTGAAATGCATTTATATGTTGCTTGATACATGCACCAGTTTGCTTTGAAATAGCAGGAATCTTGCAAAGTTAAACCTAATTTTGACTGTGAGGAAAAAAACTGTGTTTGTGTTACAACTTTCTATACTAGCAATAGTTTCTCCTTCAATGGTCGAATCTCCATCGTTGCCACTTTCATCAATCTTTTTTTTTAAATCCTGTATCCAGACACATCTTCTTAAATGGCATCTCCTGTGACATTAGTGATCTGATGCAATTGGTAACATTTGCTCTCTGAGAAGCAAGAAGCATGACTAATTTTACAAGTACCTGAAGTTGTAAAGGAGAAGTTGGAACACAAACTGCGATGTGGTTGTATATTGCCAACCCAAACAGTTGTCCAATACCAAGCTACTTTACAACCTAATAGTTGGAACATTTACATCTGAGTGGTGACATACATACCACACAAGCCGTAATAAAATAAGGCACAATCATTCATAATCTCCTTGGACACCACTGTGTTGGATATTATGCAGCAGTGGCAATTCTCATGCGAAAAAGGTGCTCACATTCTGTGGATTTTATATTAATGAAAGCTAGTTAAAACACACAGAGGCAGTCATCTAACTACATTCCAGCATTAGGTCCCAGACTGGCCAGCAGGGGACTTTTATGGCAATTAATTTAATAATTAGTACAGGTGTCCCCCGCTTAATGACGGATCGCTTAACCATGATCCGGATATATGATGGAGGTCCACAGTAAAAAAACAACAAAGGATTTAAAAAGACGCATCTTTTTTAAATCCCCAGCTCTTCAGTTGTTTGGCTTTAGATAAGGGTTTTGAAGTTCAGCACTGAGGCTTTAAGCACAGCGCTGAACTTCAAAGCCCTTATCTAAAGCCATACAGCTAATGGGCAAGGTAAGAGCTTGGATGTTTAACGCTGGGGCTTTAAGCACAGTGTTAAACTTCAAAGCACAGCAAGACCCACTTAATGACGGATTCACTTTATAACGGGGATTTCAGAACATATCCCTGTCATTAAGCGGGAGGGGCACCTGTATAGCAAAGAGGCAACAGAAAAGTGAGCAGGGGGTGGCATCTTGCTCCATATTTCTCCAGGATTCATTTTAATCTTCCAACTTCACTACTTGTTGCATTTACAGATTGCTAGTAACAATATCATACCAGCTCCAGGGTTGCTTGTCATTTGGTTATTCTGGGACTCATTCAACTTTATTCTGTGAACCAGTGTAATCACATTACATTTGTGCGGAAACACCGACATTGGTTACTTATACTGTATGTTTCCACACTAAAATCAAAGTACTTGACTTTGATGTATGAACGTGTCAATGGTTTAGATCCTGGGTGTTTCAGGGAACTCTTGCTTCCGTATGAATGTCCCCGTAGTTTATGACCAACCGAGATGACCAGGCTTCAATACTTATCCTGTTTGGGGACCAGATTTGCCTCCAAAAGAAGCAGAGGTTTCTGGACCATGTAACAGTGGAACACATTTCCACAGGGATGGGAACTTGCTCCATCTGACCTTCGTACACAAAGTATTTTTCTGTTATACTTTGGTTGCTAGTCCCTTAGATCTTGTGCTGCTATTTTTTAATATTTAATTCAATTATTTAAAAATTTATTTGGATCATTTTTAATTGTATTGCTGTTTTATTTTACTATAAACTATGTTGAAACCAGTTTGGTGAAATATGGTAAAAACAGTGTAAAAATATATGCATATTTGCATACATCTATTGTTCTGTTTCCCTAGTTATCTGTTTGCTTACGTAAGGGAGTTTGCACATGCCAAAGTGATAGTACAACATTATTGCACATGGAAATCCAAGTGGAATTCTGTCTTGGTTTTGCACTTGTGCAACACATTTCACAAGATGTCACACATAAAATTGGCAGGACCCTGCTGTAAAACTACCCCTTTATTTCCATGTGCAATCCTTGCGATACAATCCATAAGTTTGATATGGAAGTGGCTGGTGAACCCCATGTTTGAGAAGGCTAAGGTGTGTGCCCCACTTACAGCGCAATCCTGCTTAAGGATCTGGCTGGCGGCCCAGGGCCGCCCACCGGATCCTGTGTACCGGTGGCCAGGCTGTCGCCGGGCCGGAAGTCTACTCGGGGAAGGGGACATTTGTCCCCTTCCCCGGGTATAAATGCCGGCTGGCCCAACCTGCCTCCTCAGATTTCCACCAGCAAAATTGCTGGCAGAAGTCGGAGGAGGCCGTTTAACGACCCAGCCACCCGGCGGGGACCGGGATATGGCCAAGGCCATACCCCGCCCCCTCCTGGCCTGACAGGGCCAATGGCCCCCTCTCTTGCCTGGTGAAACGCCCCCACGCCCACCGAATCCCTGCTTACCTGGTCCGGCGGCCACAGGGGTGCTCTGTCAATGGAGCAAGGGCGCTGGCGTTCCCTGCTCCAAAGTAGTCGCGAACGTGCTTTACTTCCGGGGCCGGAGCACTCGCTCTGGCAGCTTCCGCTGGATTGCACTGCCCGTGAATTACTCTCAAAGTTGGGGTTGTTCCTCCCCCCCCCCGAAAAGCACTGATAACATTAATCTAGTGGTCCCTCCAATGCTAAATGTCAACTCTTTGCTTTCAGGAGCTTTTCACAATGTATGGACCCTAACAGTTTGTGTCCAAAAGGGCAGACTGAATCAGCAAAGAGACACACTGGAGCTATTTACAATTTCTTTGAGAAATGAGCATAGGGTTTGTTGGAATTGGAGCTGATTTTTGCTTTCAATGTAGAGAAAAACTAAAATAAGCATTTTTTCTTGATTGGGAGAGGGTTCCATACCACTCCTGCCCCAACACGACGTTTAGTATTCACCTTCAGAGGATCTTGACCCCATAAAAGAGATGAGAAAGAAAACCCAGTGCTATTTCAGCAGAAGGTATAGAAGAAGAAGCAACAATTTTGCTATAAAGACAAATGCATGTGTTGAGATGTCGAATGAAAAGCGCAGCTCTGAAATCAGCCTATTTACAGGACCCAAAATAGCAAGGTTATAAATGAGCTAATTAAATTTGCTCTTTAAAAATTGCAGATTAATACTGCCTTAAACTGAATTGACTTCTTGACACAAAGCAAATAATTATTGTTTAATGTGTGTACGAAACAAGAACGAGTAAATGTGCTTAATGACAAGCTGGAGGAGGCAAACAATAGCAGTGAGTGACACCGATGTCACCAATATTGTTTATGATTTGATATAATGAGTTCACATAATAAATAATGGTGCATACATTTTCTTCGGTATAGCAAAGGTGACTGATTGCATTCTATGCAGCTGCCTCAACATTTTAAACGACTCTTCCAAGACTGCAGTCCTATTCGTGCTTACTTGAGTGTACATCCCACTGAAATCAATGGGACTAACTTGTAAATAAACATGCACAGAATATAGGCAAAAAGAACCTTTATAACTTTCCAGGTGACAGAGCAACTAGAGTTGAAGGACGGGAGTGTATGTGATGTTCCTATTGAGGCAGATTATCCACCACACCCTCCGGAGGCCATCAGGACCCCTGGTGAGTTAAGGAAGAACACTTGTTCCCCTGGTGATGGCGCGATCCCTGGGGTCATTGCCACTGCTGTCCGACTGTCCTCACCCCTTGAGGGGCCAACAAGAAAAAGTGGTTCTCCTGATGGGTTGCGACTCACCAATTTGAAAACCACTGCAGTGAGGTACAGTAAGGTGTGTTTGTGTGTGTGCGTGCATGCGTGTGCGCGCGCGCATGCCAAAATCTTCAGGACATTCTTGTAAATCAATTATCTATTGCAGTGGTTCTCAAACTTTTTAGCACCGAGACCCACTTTTTAAAATGACACTCTATTGGGACCCACCTAGCTTTACGAGACGCTCAAACATTTATCTCCCTATATTGGGAGAATACACAAGATATATATACACAAGTATGCAAACTGCAGAAGCTCAGCAGCTGTTTGCAGGGAAATTAGCAGCTATCTTGTAAAGTGCAGGAGCTCAGCTCTTTGAAGGGCAATTAGCAGCTATCTGATTTTTTATTAGTCTCAGGGCTTGTGGCAATTACCGTACTTATCTGATCTTTCCATCACCTGGGACCCACCAGAAATCAGGTCCCGACCCACAGTTTGAGAAACACTGATCTATTAGCATCTTGGTATGTAGAGAAAAGTTGATTTGTAGCCTATATAAATATCCAGTACAGGGGGTCCTTCTCATCTGTGGCTTAGCTACCCACAGATTTGACTCAATGCGGATGGCCACTGTGGACAAGAAGAGCCCTGCTGAAACTTTAACTAAAAAAGCGTCCCTTCAGATCACGGTTTAAAAACCACTTTTCTTACCATTGTAGAGAGGCAGGCAGACAGGCAGTCTCCAGCGATAAGAATGGCTATTTCTGGGTCGCACCAAAGTTTCAACCCCTTCCCTTGGCCACCCCAGAATGCAATGCAGAAGCATTTAAGCATTTCCGTGCTGCATTCTTCAGTGTTCTTGTGCCAAGGGAGGGGGTTGTTTGCCTCAGCGTGACCTGAAAATAGCTGTTCTCATCACCGCAGACTGCCTGCCTCTCTAAAATGCTAAGAAAAGTGGTTTTTAAACTGTGATATAAAGGGTTGATTTTAATTTCTTTAGTGGATTTCGCTATCTGCAGTTTCTGGCATCCGCGGGGTTTCCGGCAACGGAACCCCCGCGGATACCGAGGGCCAACTGTACTTCTCTGAACATTGATGTTTCTTTTGCACACAGCAAGGGAGCATTGCTCCGTTCTTATGCACAGTTAGAATACTGTAAGCCTGCCCATCCTGAAGGCTAGAATGGCCATAGAAATTTTCAAGGCTAGTATTAGCAGAACAGGATAAAAAGTGATTTTATATGTATCCGTACTGCTGTCTCTGTGGCTCCAGTGGGAACTTGATCACAGGCGGCACTATAACATATGGGTCAGAGAGGTATGAAACTCAAGCGCATGGTTGCTAACAACCTGTATTCATTTTAATCTTGCTTGTTCAACTAATTTGATTGGCCTTGTTGTTAATGGGAATTGGAACATAGCCTTGAATCAGTCTATTATTGGACATGCAGCAAATGGGGTTGAGTCTTTTCACAAGGTTGCCCAAGGTCTAAGGAAAAAAGTCTACCGTTAGTTAGACAGAGGTTTTTCTTTCATGAAATTCATTAGCTGGGCAAAGTTCAAAAGAAAAAGCTAATGAAAAACTAAAGGCAATAAAATGCATATGAACATTTGTCAATCTATACCTAATCAATAGTTTTTCCCCTCTGAAGCTAATTGAAGTAAAAGCTACAGGCAAGTTGTGTGTCGTCGTCCCCCCCCTCCACTAATATTGTTTTGAAACTCTTTAAAGCTTTTATAAATCAGGATTCCATTGCTGTTTCCACATTGTAGAAAGCTGATAAAATAGAAAGGGAAAAAAATGTAATGGAATAGAAAACCAGTCCTGGCAAGGCAATTTAATGCAGACAAATACATCACAGTGTTGGCTTAAGATGTACTGAGCAAGTATGCACAAAAGGTTTTAGTAATCTACCTTTTCAGTTATTGCTCCTTAAATTATAGCCCATTGCAGAATTTGAGGAGAAAGTTCTCAGGAGCAGGAAAAGTGCAGATAAATTTTTCAACTAATTGCATCTTAAAGGAAAAAAAGATTGTTGGTAAAAGTATGAGTACTCACTGCAGCAGCCAATGTGTAAAGTAATAGTGTTATTCCAGAGCGCGAGTGCGCGTGCGTGCACACACACACACACACACACACACACACACACACACACACACACACACACATGGCCAAGTTGCTTGGAATATAACTTGGGACATTTTATTGAGAAAACCAACCACATACTTGAGTAGTGGCCCCAGCCTCGTAACTCCTCCCCCCCCTTTACTGTGGGCATCTAACCTACAGGATACAGCAAACTACTGTCTATTCCCACCCTGACTCATAGCTACAGCCCATCAATTGACTGACCAGAGCGTCGCTACGGTGGGGGCGGTACTGTCCTGCCCATGCCTTCGCCACACTGAATGGCTGCGATGGCAAGGGGGCGGGTCCACCTTGTACCGGGGAGTAAACGGGGACTAGGATGGCATGGAACTTACAGTACCACCCCCACCGTAGCAATGCCTCTGTGACTGACCAAGCTTCTCTACGCCAACCCTGAAGGGTTGAGGAAGCTGGACTGCACCACCTCCTTCAAGCTGGAAAGCCTTTGAGGTTGACTTTACAATCAAGGGCTCACCAGCCAGCCTCCCTGAGTCAAGCAGTCTCTAGGGATTGGCACTAGATCACCCACTGATTTCTGCTTACCTCAGGATGCACACCAAAATTCCTACTCCTGCCCCTGCCCTGCACAAGACCTGCCAGAAGTGACCACCCTGGCTACAACCCCACCACCACCACCAAAGTTGGGGTACGCAAAAAACTCTGCCAACTGAAGCCAGTCATGTGGACAGCAAAACATTACTTTCCAGCTCAATAGGCAACCAGGTAATCTCAGACTGCGCAATAGAACGGTGGGTGGGGGTCTGCAAGCTGAAGCACAATGAAATGAAGATAAGCCAAACTGGCTAATGACTGTGAAGATCCTGCCCCCAAAAACAGAACACCCAATAGGATGACAGAATCTTCCTGCCCTTGCCTTATGTGATAGCGAGGAGGAGCAGGGCAGGAAGCGGGGCAGGCAGGGGGCAGGAGGGTGAGGAACTTGGTGGCAGCAGTGCATGTCAAGATCTTATCCCCCTTTTCCTGGCCTGACATGTTCCCTGAAGCTCCTAGAACTTGCACCATCTAAGTAGCCAGCATAGGTCCAAGGAGACCCATTAGTAAGTGGCCTATGGAGAGGCAAGTGAACAATATTTTTACGATGCAGCATGTGCACCATCGGAGCCATTCCGTGCGGAGAAGGCAGCAGGCAGGAGACTCCCTGCCCACTGCCTTTTCCGCACGGAATGGCTCCGACGGTGAGGGGGCAGGGCCACCTCATGCCGGTTTGTAAACAGGAAGTAGGACGGGGCACAACTTACGGTACCGCCCCCACTATAGCGACACCTCTGGGGGGATAAGTCTAATGTCAGCAGAACTGGAAAGCATGCATGCTACACACACACACACGGAAGTGTCATGGCCAGTCTAAAATTATCATTGCTATGTATTGTGAGTTCATGCTTCTGTCTGCAGTACCGTGTTCCTCAGAGGTTCTCAGTTTGGTGGACTATCATTGACATTGCCAGTTTGTTAGTTCATTTAGAAAAGTATCCTGGGAACACAGGTGAGGGAAACATTGATTTCTCAGTTTCTGGTTTGTAGATTTATCTATAGGTTGCACAGGATAAAAATGCTCAAAGGTCATGTGAAGCATCTCCAACAAAAGGGGTTTGATTTAGGAACTTGGAGACCCACACATTTATTTATTTATTTATTTATTCACATTTTTATACCACCCTTCCTCCAAGGAGCTCAGAGTGGTGTACATATTTCCTCCCCTTCTTTTTGCCCTATAAGCATGCCAGAGGAGAGTCTAATGCCCCAATGCTACGGCATTCCATAAGCTGAAAGTCCTCTCCATCGGCGTTGCAGATGCAGTGTTGATGCGCACAAAGCAGCCATTTCCTGAATCATTAACGACCGCATGCACGTGCCACCGGAGCAGTCAGCCACTGCTGGAGGAGGTATGCTGGTGGAGGCGTGGGATGGATAGTGGGGTGGGGAGGGGGAGCAATTGGGTGTTTTGGAGGGAGAACCTGGGGACATGTCTGGGGAGGAAGGGGGTGGATCCAGTGGCAGTCACAAATGCTGGATCTTAGCCCCATTTTTCTTCCTGCCCCGTCCCCTGGCTCTCTTCCAACTTGCACCAGCTATATAGCTGGTGCATGTTTGAGAACAGCCATAGGTCATCAGGGGGCCTACACAGAGGCAGGGGGAAAATGTTTTCCCTTACCTCTCGTGGGCCTCCTGATCACCCCCACCACCCTATGCAGCGCACACCCCCATTGTGCAGCTGCATGCTTCAGCGTGGTGCGGGATAGGATAGGGCAGTGGGTCTTGTTCCATAACCAGTGTGAGACTTTTACAGAACAATCAATGCTGCTGAAACAATGAACAAACAATGCTGCTGAAAGTGATCACGACAACATACAATGATGGTACAGAACAGCTGTGTCTCCATATAAATACCATTGTTTTCATAAAGTCTGTTCCTAGGAAAGCTTGAAAGATTGACCACTTCCTCCTTAAATGCAATGTCCTATGTTGAGAGGTTTTACCTTGTTTCTTTGTTCTTTAAAGGCCTGAGCTAAAGAAAAATAAATCGTTATCCACATCTTTTCCCATCACTGGCTCATATGTCAGAATCTCCATGTGGGAGCTCAAAGAAACATGTGCCTTAGTTCTGCATGTGCCTTTCCAAATTCCATAACTTGAATAGCCACTCCAAAACTGTATTATTTTATTATGTGGCCTATTTGGTTGAGAACCGTTTTCGTAGGCGAAGACCCTTATGCTGTATAGATGCTTGGATCAGATGACCTTGGCTCAGAGTGCTCATTCAACACTAGAATTCTGTGGTCTTATTCCTGAAGAGATGGCTGGGCTTTCTCCACTAGCTCTGGGTCTTTCTGCATCCAGCTTATGTTTATTACAGAGAAATGCCTGATCCCTTGTGTATTAGGGCACAAGGAAGAAATTGAGAAGTAATGTTCTTGCCAGCAGCAGCAGCAGCTCAATTCATCTTGTGATGATTGTTCCCAGCCTTGTATAATAACGTTGTCCTTTTCCCGCCCCGCCCCATGCCACCCCCTGCTTCTTCTCTTTTGCACTTACTGTTCACCATTTGCCCTTTGTAAATAACCGACTGCCCTGAGGGCTCTTCATGCTGCTAAAATTAAAATACAGACTCATTTCCAGCACCTCAGGGGCCCGGAGGCAACATGAGGAATTAGTGAATTGCTTGAGTTTCTGACCCTTTTCCTCATGATGAAGTGGAGATACATTGGGGAGGTGGCTCCTAATTAGTTCTTAACACCAGTGACAGATTGGCCTTTTAAGCACCTGCTGGGTACCTTGTTCTGGTGATGGCCCTATAACACCTGTGGGGGGTGTTAGGGTAGGGAAAAGGAGATGCTTAAATGCAATGCATCTGCCGATTACACCATGACGCAGCAGTGGTCTGCTGCAACCCTGACAGTTCCCCAAGGAGACATAATTCATCATGTATTTACAGTTATTTGATTAAAACTTGGTAATGTGCTCTGTTCAATTAATAATCATACCAAACAGGCTGAGCTATGAAATGCATTGTGCCTTTTAAAAGCTCTAATATAGGAAAAGACAAGCAGTTTGTCCTAATGAATGCATCTAATTGGTGCACTTTATTATAAAACACTGGAACAGCATTTTTCACCAGGCAGTTCTATTTGTAACAGCCTGTCTCCAGTATGTCAGGGTGTAATAAATGTGCTGCAGACTAGAACTGCTGATTAGCATTTCTGGAATCCGAGGAACTTTGTAGTTGCTCTTTGCCATCACAGGAGGGTCTCGGAGCCTTCGGAGAAGAGCGTTGAGAACCTTTATCTGCCAGGATCAACTGAGAGTCTGCATTTTCAAATTTCTGATTGGGATCTGTGTGACTATGACATGATTACCGGTACATGAATCTGGAGGCAACAACCCTGACCTCTGATTAACTTTGGATATTAGACGTATAGGATAAGATTTAACATCAAAGTGCTTTAAGAGTGAAGCGATGAGCCCCCAAACAATCCCTTGTATTTCTTCTTCTAGTACCTGGCAATGTGAATAATACCCCTGTCGAACCCAGTGTGATAGAGGTGTGTAGGCCTCACAATTCACACCAATCACAGATTGAGAGCTGATTCATTCCCACTCAGTCTTGAAGCTCACAGGATGATCTTGGATAACATTCTCTTTCCACTTAACCCTATTCTCATAGGGTTGTTGTTATAATAATAATAATAATAATAATAATAATAATAATAATAATAATACTTAACATTTGCATAGCTCTTTCTGAGTGTGCAAAGCACTTCACCTGTACTATCTTGATATAGTCCTTCCAATAACCCTGTAAAAAAAAAGAAAGAAAGAAAACCCTGTAAGGTAGGTATTTATTATTATCCCCATATTTAGGGTGCCCAATGCAGTTCCTGCTTCCGGGGCTTCTGGTCAACGATGCCTCCACATTGGGCAGCTGCAGTGCACACTTGGGAGCGGCTTGGTCCGCTCTAGGCCAAAGCATGCCTCGATTCTAGGACGCTGGTAAGCCTACCCATATTGCAGAGGAAAACTGAGGCTGAGAGGATTGCCCAAAACCACTGACAGGGTTCTTGGCGGAGACAGGATTTGAACCTGGGAAGTCCTGATTTGCAGCTAAGCCTCTTAGGCCCTATGCTACATCACATGGGTGGGCAAAGAACCCTTTATGCTTCCTAGAATTCCATGGAAGGATGGCTAACAATGTAAAAAAAATACGAAGAAAATCAATCAACAAATTGACCTGCGCATGATGAGGAACAATAATATTCACAGTATGACATGGTATAACATTTTGCTCTGGCAAAGAGGTCTTCAACTGTTCTGAATTATCTCTAATATGGGTTTAAGGTTATGAATCACTACTCTTTGACTGAACCAACATTCACAATAGCAGTCACTTCACCCCAAAGTGAACTTGACATCATTTTACTATAAGTGCACAGGGCTTCTTTAAGCAGGCCATGATTATGGATGCTGACTCTGAGCAAAAACAGACCACAGAAGGGGTTCCCTCAGGCCACCTCTTAACAATGGTCATTTGAATCAGACTGGAGCAGAGACTGTCTGAGGAAATATGACTGAGGGCTGGTTCCCAGATGGATGCATAACCTGGAAGATCCAGGTTCAAATCCCCGCTCAGCCACGAAGCTTCCTGGGTGACCTTGGGCCAGTCACTATCTCTCAGCCCCACCTACCTCACAGGGTTGTTGTGAGGACAAAAAGGAGGGGAGGAAATATGTACACCACTCTGAGCTCCTTGGAGGAAGGGCGGTATAAAAATGTGAAAAAATAATAAAAAATTGACTACATATGCCTGATGACTCCTACCTGAGTGTGCCACCTAACACAAGGAAAACATTGCCTGTGTGTGATATGGAGGTCCTACGCATGGTGTTAAGATTTGTAATATCATGTGACAAAGATAAGTCTGTGAATGAGGTCCCCCAATGAGTCCATGTTATTGTATTGTTTTGGTATGCCATGCCTAACTTGTAACATTTCAAACAACCACGATGCCCCTGATGCTGCAAACAAATCTCACTTGGGGATGTACACCCAGAGAAGTGGGATAATGTATTACCATGCATAGGACCCATAGAGTCAAGCTAAGAATAAAGTTGCTGCTTCAGGTATTGCCTTAGCCATGAAATCACTGGGTGTCTTTTAGGCAAGACTTTTTCTCTTGATCTTAGCCTGCCAACATTTGCATCATATTATATTACTGAGATAAAGCATGTGGCACACATTAACAGTGCAATCCTGATCAAATTACACCACCGGTATAACTAGGCTTACCATATTTTTCAAACTTCAAACCGGGACACCCCCCATCCCCCCCCCGAGGTAAATAATTAATTAATGTCAAAGCAACGAAAAAGCAAGGCCAAAGAACCACAACCAATCATAAACCACAACGAAAAAGCAATCCGAAACAGCCCAAACCAACCGCAAACTACCCTCCACAACGAAAAAGCAATTCTAAACCACAACGAAAAAGCAATCAGAAACAGCTCAAACCAACCCCCAAACTACCCTCCACAACGAAAAAGCAATTCTAAACCACAACGAAAAAGCAGAAAAAACAAGCATAAATGTCACAATAAAGCAGAAATCCACATAAGAAATCCTTTTAATGAATAAATTATTGAAGAAAGGGGGCGCAAAGCGCCCCCTTTTGCGGCGCGAAGTGCGCCCAGTTTTTAAAAAATAATTAATTAATAAAGTTGCGCCCCCTCTTGCCGCACGAAGCTTGGCCGAAATGTTTAAATAAATAATTAATTTTCAAATAATTAATTAATAAAGTAAAGGGGGCGCGAAGCGCCCCCTCTCGCCGCGCGAAATTTTTAAATAAATAATTAATATTTCTATTAAAAATATATATTTAAAAAATACGCTTACCTGGTCGCTGGTCACTGGTCGGTGGTCGCTGCTGCTGCTGCTGCTGGGGCCGCTGGTGCCTCCCAGTGGCTCCATGCAACACGGGCAAGGAGCAGGCTGTGCTTCTCCCGGTGCCGCTGCGAGACCAGCGGCACCGGGAGAAGCACAGCCTGCTCGCCCGCGTTGCGCGAGCCTCCAGGAGGTTCGCGCAACACGGGCAAGAAGCAGGCTGTGCTTCTCCCGGTGCCGCTGGTCTCGCAGCGGCACCGGGAGAAGCACAGCCTGCTTCTTGCCTGCGTTGCGCGAGCCCTGGAGCTCACGCAACATGGGCAAGAAGCAGGCTGTGCTTCTCCCGGTGCCGCTGCGAGACCAGCGGCACCGGGAGAAGCACAGCCTGCTTCTTGCCCGTGTTGCGCGAACCTCCTGGAGGCTTGCGCAACGCGGGCGAGCAGGCTGTGCTTCTCCCGGTGCCCTGGAGCTCGCGCAACACGGGCAAGAAGCAGGCTGTGCTTCTCCCGGTGCCGCTGCGAGACCAGTGGCACCGGGAGAAGCACAGCCTGCTCGCCCGCGTTGCGCAAGCCTCCAGGAGGTTCGCGCAACACGGGCAAGAAGCAGGCTGTGCTTCTCCTGGTGCCGCTGTGAGACCAGTGGCACGGAGAGAAGCACAGCCTGCTTGCCCGCGTTGTGCGAGCCTGCTAGAGGCTCGTGCTGGCCGGGCAAGCAGGCTGTGCTTCTCCGGTCTCCCAGCGGCTCCATGCGGTGCCGCTGGGAGACCGGAGAAGCACAGCCTGCTTGCCCGGCCAGCGCGAGCCTCCAGCAGGCTCGCGCAACACGGGCAAGCACTGTGCTTCTCCCGGTGCCGCTGACGACCGGGAGAAGCACCCGCTCGCCGCGCCGCCATCTTCTTTTTTTTTCTTTTAATTTCAAACTTCCCGGCATCTTGGGTCACGAAATCTCGCGTGATCCAAGATGTCGGCGCCCAAATCTCGTGAGGGCATCATGCCCTCATGAGATTTGGGCGCCAACATCTTGGATCACGCGAGATTTCGTGACCCAAGATGCTGCCCAGTAAGTTTAAAATTTTAAAAAAAGATGGCGGCGCCCATTCGTCCCCCGGGACACGACCGGGAATCGGGTCCGATTTCCAGGACTGTCCCGGCGAAACCGGGACGAATGGTAAGCCTAGGTATAACCAGCAGTGCAGCAAGAACGGGAGGCCCCAGAATGGAAAGGGGATTCAAATCCCCTCCAAAGGGGGATTCAAAGGGGATTTAAATCTCCCCTCCTCTTCAAAGCCTCCCACCCTGCCCTCCCCTGCTGGTTACACCGGTAGTGTAAGTTGGATAGGATTGTGCTGTACATGTAGTAAAGTGCTCTATAAATGCTAAGTATTGTATTAAACCAGTGTTTTCCAAACTTTTTTGACCTGCGGCTCTCTTGACCATTGGTATCTATTGGCTCCGCGTTACATTATGTTGATGCCTGCCAATTGGCTTTGTACTGTTTTCTGAGAGGGTTCCGTGGCACTCCGCGGCTCCCCTGGCTGGTTTCTGCGGCTCCCCTGGGATCCGCGCCTCCCAGTTTGGGAACCACTGTATTAAACAATAAAAAAGTATCAGCAGAAATGTGTTGAATCTCTATCAAGACTTAAACATATTTATATACAAAAGTCCTTTTTTTAAAACATTAAAATGTTAACATGGTCTGCTGCAACATGCAGATTTTTCAAGGTAACGACACTGGACAGGGTTACCATTTTGTGATTTCCATATGTATGACAGTCACTGTCAGAACACGTTTTATTGAGAGAGAGAGAGAGAGAGAGAGAGAGAGAGAGAGAGAGAGAGAGAGCTGCTCATATTGAAAGCCTTGTGAAATGTAATAAGAAAATATTGTGGTACTTAAATGCATATCCTGCAATCTCTGAGCAAATACTCATCGGTCAATAATATCCCGTCTCTCTTTTTTTTCTGGTAGGACCACAAAAGGGATGGGATAGCTGCTTTCAGATGCAGTATGCGAGATGCTGTTGTCATCTTATACACAGAAGAAAAGAACATGAACTTTGAACTGGGATTCTTTTATGTGCGTTTTCAGTAAGTAGGAGATAGTCTTCATGTTTCTCTTTGTAAGAGCATTGTATCAGCAAGCACAATCATTTTTCCCCCACTTTGAAACCAGTGTACAAAAGAGGAGGACTCCCTTTAGAGAAACTTTAATCTTTTCAGATGCTGGAGGAAAGCTCCAGTCCCATGAGAGGCATATTCAAGTTTTATTGCTCTTCATTTCATCTCCCACCTCACATTGAAAGTCAAAGCTGTGCTTCATGTTCCTCACTGGCATTTGAAGTTTAAAGGATGCCAGAATAATATGAAGCTAGGAAGCCTCTACCTTGTCTGAGTTGATTTTTATTTTGCATTTCTTGTGCTATTATTCCAATGATGTGTCTTTATCTATCCACTACTTCTTAAACAAACCTCAAGTATGCTTAGAGCACCTTCAGGTTGTTACCACACATGTTCAGGGACATGTGTATGCACTCACACATGTGCACCCAAACATGTGTGTTCTACAGGTCTTTGGGCCATTGGCTTGTGGTATATCCCAGAGAAAGTTGAGATTTGCAAAAGATGAGAGTCCGGTATAGATGCAAGCAGTATTGTTTATTAGGTTGTTGTTGTTGTTGTTGTTGTTGTTACACTTATTGGGCAATAAGTGTTGGGCAATAATGAGGAGTTAATAATGAAGTGTTGGGCAATAATGAGGATAATAAGTGTTGGGCACTTATTGGGCAATAATGAGGAGTATCAAGAATGAGATTGTAATGAAATAAATGAGCGATTGGAAAGGATATATGTAACCCACACAATTAACCTAAGAGGTATCGCTTTTTAGGAACGTGAGAGTACAGGGAAAAGCCTAATTGCCTGAATGAGGAGAGAGAATATGGATCCATAAAGTGGCAGAAGCTGAAGAGGCGAGAGAAAACTGTTTTGCACATGGAGGAACAGTGCTCTAAGTATTAGTGTTCTATGAAAAGGATTACCTAGAGCAGTGTTTCTCAAACTGTGGGTCGTGACCTGATTTCTGGTGGGTCCCAGATGATGGAAAGATCAGATAAGTAATTGCCACAAGCCCTGAGACTATTCAAAAATCAGATAGCTGCTAATTGTCCTTCGAAGAGCTGAGCTCCTGCAGATTGCAAGATAGCTGCTAATTGCCCTGCAAACAGCTGAGCGCTCCTGCAGTTTGCAAGCTTGTGTAAATATAGGGAGATAAATTTTGAGCGTCTCGTAAAGCTAGGTGGGTCCCGATAGAGTGTCATTTTAAAAAGTGGGTCCCCGTGCTAAAAAGTTTGAAAATCACTGACCTAGAGGGCAGATTGGAAGGAGAATAAAGATTTTGGGGTCAACAAGTGGGAGATAGGAGAAGCAGGAGACTAAACGTGAAGGAAATGGGAACTCAAACTGAGATCTGAAGACACAGCTGTGGTTTGTCTCACTACAATCTGGACTTAGGTCCCAGAGTATGTCACCGCAGGTGCCCTTTGGACCATCCAGTCGTTTGAGTAATTAACGTATTCGACCTTCACAGGATGACTGAGGCTGATCTCTGGGTCTCCCTCTTAAACAGTAAAAAAAACCTAGGGAGTCCTAGACTCCCACACACCACAATCACACCAAAGGACGAAAAGATAGAAACACTCAGCATGTCATCAATTTGACTGCGCATGAGACACAGAAGATAGAACTGGTTTGTGGGCAGGGTTATCAAAGTTCTAAGTTAACAAATTATATCTTCTGTCTCAAGCTTGTATTGTTACTGAGATTGTGGAGCTAGATTGCCAAGACACAGTGACCTGGTTCGAAGGTGAGGATAAAGGCAGAAAAGGTCCTGAAAAGCAAACCCAAGAGGGCTGGTTCCAAGGAGCGAACCAACATTAGTTTCCTGGGAAAGAATTGCTTGAGAGTCAGTAGACCCAGTGGCTTCTGATACCTTTCCTGGATTGAATGCTGACTTTTACACATTTGGACCCTTGGACCCATTCCTGCTTTCACATATCAACCATCCACTGATATTGGTGGAAGATATGGGGGCTGGGATGGACATCAATGATGACCATAGCATACTAGAAACGGCAAAGATCAAGCCTGGATCATTTGTCTTCTCAAGAGGAGTTCCCCACTCAGTTACTACCAGCTCTGTTTACTTGATCTTTTATCTTGTGACATCTCCACTCTATCACCCTCTCGCTGGCTTCAATTCAGCCTGACTGAAACCATACGCAGAGAAAGGGCTTTGTGAGAAAGGAAGCAGACAGAGCTAGGAGCTAATTGGTTGGGAAGCAGACAGAGCTAGGAGGCTTCTCTTCTTCTGCCTCTCTTCATGGCTTCGTACTATCACAAACCCACTGACCCTCTATGAATTACTTCATGCTACTGTTATGCTGTACACTGGCATTCCTTAAGGGTGTGTTGGTTGGACTGTAGCCCTTGTAGACTCCAGGATGGTACAGTTCCTTAGGGGGAAAACCTCAAAAGGGAATGCACATGCTAGAAGGCTCAATCCAGAGATCTTGACAGGCCTTCAGCTAAATGGTGCTACCTACTCTAAGAGTTCTGGAGAATTTCCCAACATATGTCTTATTTGTCCCCCAGAGAAGGGTAGCTCAGATACCTTTGTTAATCTCTGGAAAACAAAATAGCCCAACTCTGTATTCAACTCATGGCTTTGTTTTGTTTTTATTTCCTCAAATGAAGAAGGCAGGTAATAATAATTAATAATAATAAAATGTCAATGTACATGGTGCTGTACACAGAGTTAAAAATAAGGTCCCTAATACAAAGGGCTCACAATCTCGATTCTGACACAAGGGAGACAACAGAGCGATGGAGGTAGGACTAGTTTGGGAATACATGTCATTTTTTTTTTTTTCAGTTACATCAGATATACCGGTAGTTGGAGATTCTGGATGGGCAGTCAGCACAGCATAATTATTCATCACAACTAATGAAATATGAACTCAGATTATCCAGACTTGGTTGAAAGTGTAAATGTATGTGCTTTTCTTGCAAAGAAAACGGTGACATCTGAAAGCATTTTTTCCTCCCCTTCCATCTCTTTCCTTTTCAATTGATTAAACCTGAGCTGGAATGTTCCTTTTTGGGTCACAGGCTGCTATTGCCCTTTTTAACTTGCTTTGTAGAGCTTCTAGGCCTGAAGTTTGTCAAGCATAAATGTCAATACAGTAGTCAAAGTATACTACCATATACAGTAAAACAGTGTCATTATTACAAGGAAAATACATGAACTGTGTCCACCCAGTGCTGTTATATGCATCACACATTAAGTACTGCAGTATAGCCTCATGGCACATAGAGAACTTCCCAATAAGAATCTATGCAGCTGAGATACGCTTGATTAAAGCACATATGCCATTCAGCTTGTTCATGGCCTATTTTAGATGCACAATGTCTTTTAGATCCATCATTGAATCCATACTCATTTTAGGCTTCAGCATTTAACAAAACTATAAATTAGAAATATAAGTGAAAAACAATGATCATCAGCGCAATCCTGCCTAAGGATCCGCCAGGCGGTCCAGGCCGCCCGCCGGATCCTATGTTCCACCGTGGGCAGGCTCCCGTTTGACTGGAGGTCTACTCAGGGAAGAGGACGCTTGTCACCTTCCCCGAGTGTAAACGCTGGCCGCCCTGAGCGGCCTCCTCGGAATTTCCGCCAGCATATTTGCTGGCGGAAGTCGGGGAGGCCATGTAACAGCTCAGCTGCCCGGCAGGGGCCAGAATATTGCGGGAGCCATCACCTCACCCCCTCCTGGGCCAGCTGGGCCAATGGGCCCCCTCCCTCCCGGCCAGCGAAAGCCTCCCCCGCCCACCGGATCCTGACCTACCTGGGTCCATCAGCCATCGGAGTATGCTGGAGCAGGGAAGGCCGGCCTTGCGCTGGCCTTCCCTGCTCGAAAGTATATGCAAACATGCCTTACGGCACATTTGCAATGGCTTTGGGCGGTGGAATGCTTGTTCCGCCGCCCACCCAAAGAAGAGGATTACGCTGCATGAGAGGTAAATGTCCAAAATATATTAAATACCACTAAATGATCCTTTTAAACAGTATACAATCAAATCACTTCATTATAACTAATAGATATGGGCGCTCCAAGTCCCTTGCCAGCCTAATCCCAGTTTCCAGGAGCCTGTCTTGAGAAGAACTTAAATTTTATTTTGATTTGAAAAATAATAAAAAAGGATTGACAGCCCATGTATTTGGATCACACTTTTTTCAAATTTGAGGAACAACCCACACATGATTGATTGTGTTTATGTACAAACAGATAATGTAAGGGTAGATATATGCATTATTTAAATACTGTATATTAGTAAATATATTAAAGTAATATATTGCTACATGTAAAAATCCTGGATAAAATATTGCCATTGAAGAATATTCATATTACATATTTCATAAATCACAACTTTCAAAACTGACATTCATCAATGGCATTTGTTCAAGAGGCAATAAATTTGTGCTCCAAATTAACTTTAGGATTTCTTTGTGTAATCCTAGACATAAAGAAAAAATGATAATAGAGAATATTTGTGATTGACTATATATTAAGCAACATGTACTAGTAAGTAGTACAGGACTGAGACTAGCACAGTATACCATTACAAGTATGATATTAGATGTATACCCTGCATTCACAAAAATGATATAAGTCAAGTTTGTTACTTTTGACAGTAATAATGTGATATCTGCTGAGTTTTTTATGACAGATTATGTCATTATCTAATGATAGACGTTAAGTACCTAGCGCCCTGCAAGTGAACCTGGGGCCCCGCAGAAAAAAAATTCCAATTGGGCCCCACAGCTCCTAAGGCTGGCTCCGCTCTCACTAACCCTAGTAACAACTTCTCCTCCCTTCTGGAATCTTCCTAGTGCCGGTTTTAAACTTCCTGCTAATCCTCTCTTTCTTTCACATCGAGTCATCTCTGGTGGACGAAACTCAGCCCAGCTGGCAGCCCTGTTCTTTCTCTTGCACTGTGTCTCTCCCCTCTTTCACATTAACTTGTGCCTGTCTAAATAGAAGAGATCTGAAGACCCTCTTTCTAGTTATCCTTCTCACAGAAAGCACCCAGAGGAGATCTGGTTACATACATTTTGATGGGCAGCACAATCCTGTGTAAGTATACACGGCCACCCTAAAGGGACGGCCACTATATCCTGTGCGGATATTAGCGCCAATATCCAAGCCCTGTCCCAGCCCGGGCCGGCCAATGCCCCCCCTCCCTCGCTGCCCCATCCCGACCTCCCACTGCAGGACTTACCTGCGGCAGCTGGAGTTGGGTGAGTTGTGAGGCATAGCAAGTGGCCCCGACCTCCGTTCTGGTGCCACTTACTCTCCTGGTGTAGAAAATGTGCCTTACAGCACGTTTACGATACCCTGAAGTGGCGCTGTGGTAGCCGCATTGCTCCAAACATACACCGGATTGCACCATTAATGTCTCAGAACATTGTTGGCCAGCTTGGGGGGGGGGGGGGCGCTCAGGTAGAAGCCCTGTGAAGACTGTCCCATGGTGACACTCCAGTAGTGTGCTCTCCCTATACTTTAGAAAGTGTGTGCGCACCATGGTATCATACACAAACACTGCTTCCTGGTAGGCCCAATGGAGAGAGCAGGGAGGGCAGGTGCAGCAGCAATTTAATTAATTAATTAATTAATTAATTTTTTATCCCGTCTTTCTCCCGACTGAGCAATCATGGCGACACACCATTTCATCAATTCCTAGATGCCCCAACTCCCAATATAGCAACAGGGGACAAGCCATCTGGGAATTGTAAAATAGTAGTGGAGGAAGATGCTCCCCATAGGCACCTAGTATGCATTCCATGGCTCTGGCTTGCCTGGGAGAGATGGGTAATAGTAGTAGCCGTAGGTCCTTATTGTCTCAGGAGTTGACCAGAGACCCTTGCATGGGTCTTTGGCTTGTGCCCCACTAGGCCCTACCTGTGGAGCCACCCTTGTCTTGCAGTATTCTTGTTGAGGCAGACACCAGGTTCATCCTTAAGAGGACTGCATCTTTAAGAGTGATTCGGCATTCAAGAACATAGCTACAAACATTTGTTTTTGATGGGGGGGGGGTTAGGCTTGGTTTTAGAGTAAACTCAGCAGTCTTGAGCTTAATGCTGATGACAGCTAATTGGATAATGATGGTGGCATACATTACATACATTTTTTTCTGTTTCTGATCGATTTCCATTGGTGTAGTGTGGTCTGCTTGTTCAGACCCTTGCAGGAGTGGAGCCAGGGTTTTGCTCATTTTCAGACATGCCTGAATGTCTGAAAATGCCTAAAATAGGCTTCATTGCCTCTCTCCTCTTGGCTCACACCAGCAAAATCAGGTGACCCGCCATTCTATCTAGCATGGATATTTTCATGATCCGACATATTGTAAAAAGGTAGAGATTAATGGGTTAAAAAATCATGTTTTTTTATTTTTATATATTTTAAACTGGAATTCCTCATAATTGTTTGATATTAAAAAAAATTGCATGATCTTTTAACCCATTAATCTCTACCTTTTTACAATTGTTTCTATCATCTATTATTCATTTCACGTTGCAAACGTTTTGTCGCTGTTTTTTTTAGTCGAGCCTTGTGTTGGAGGTGTTGCCACTTGTACAAGAAACCAACCCTATTTCCTTTTCCACACATAATTGATGGGGGGACTTTTCTTCTTGAAGGGCATCTTAAGATCCACATTTTCATAATGATGAAAGCACAAAAGTTTTGTGTCCTCCCTCGCTTCATTCACTGTGTCTCTCTGCAAGAGAATCCAAGATGATACCGGCAGTTCTCTTTCATATTAAGAAGAAATATCTTCAGAAGATTTATGAATAAACAGAATCCTTTGCTCCCGAGAGCTTTGAACAAAGCTTTTGAGTTTCTGGAGTTTAAGGGCTAGCATTGAAAGAGAAAGGTATACTTTGGGGTAGAGAAAGTTTCAGAATCTTTTGTCTACTAAATATATATCGTTGTCATTATCGTGCTCCTAGAAGTGCTGCTGTTGTCTTCAGATGTTTGCTCTTCTCTCGTATCTTCTGTAAGTCATTTACATGCCAGGACACGCAATCACGAAGCTTGGTGAAAGCACTATGGGTACAAAATCTTCCATTTGAGACCTGGGAGATAGATCTACATTACTGTATAATGAATATGGAACGCTAACAACAATTGTGTATGCTCTCTATATGATTGCTGTTTTAAAGATAGTAACCCATTTTCTTTATTGCAAAGTAGAAGTACATTAAAATAAGTATCTTTAAAAGGTGTAAATGTGAGTATAAATTCTGGGTTGAAATGGGCCACAATTTTATTTAAATATATACACAAGACATGAAGCAATCCTAACTATACTGCCTTTCCACCCCCTTTTGATGCAGGTTTCTTTCCTTGAGGGAGGTAGCAGCTGCGGTCTATTCCTTCAATGAGCATTCCCATTCTGGGTTTAAGCAAATGGTCACCTACAACGATTGCAGCTTATCAGTGCCAACCCCTACCAGGATTTCGAGAAAGATCTGGATTGCACTGTCCACCCCAAGCCGAGAAGCCTTTGAAGTTGACTCTACAATCTATAGACAAGGGGTTCCCAGCAAGCATCCCTGAGCAGAGACTGGTTCTGCATAGCTGCCATAGGGTGGGGGGGCACTACCCCTGGCAGCACGCATGGTCTCATGAGGAGCAGCTGTGGCAGTGTATCCTGGTGTGCGCCAGATCCTCCCGCCCACCCTCACTTCTGTTGGGTTCCAAATGGAGACTTTCCAGAAGCGAGGAGGGGGTGGTGGGGCTGCAGGGGGCAGTGCAATGTGGCATGACGTCCGCTGCCCCAGGTAGCGGGGGGCTAGCAACACCTCTGACTGGTTCTGCCAGTCAGTGGCCACTCCACTTTTCCAGGATGCACACCAATCCCTAAACCTAATACCTGCACTATACCTGCCTAGTTGTGGCCACCTGGCTAACAAAGCCACCGAACCCACTTGGCCAGCCTGAAAAATCTCATTCCCAGACCATGAACTTCCTGGAGCAAGGAGTTCTGCAGTTTGGGTACTGTCACAGAGAATATTCTATCCTATGTGCATGTCCACTCCCAGTAGCAGCAGGCCAGCCATGCAAGATTACTTCTTCAGATGACGTTTGAGAGGAAGTTTCATCTCTATGCTGCTCAGAGCTCCTTGGTGGATGGGTGGAATAAAACAAAAGTAATAACAATAAGCATTAATTTCTAAAAGTATGCTTCATCATCCAAGTGAATCTCTAATGTTCACTCTCAAGGTGGTCAAGTTGTGCTGGGGAGTGGGGAAAATATGTCCATGGACTTGCTATTTTTTTCCAATGCAAATTAGGGTCTCGCACATCTTCTAAACCTAGCATATTCCTCACAAGCGGTCAAACTAGACATGCAACATTGCTGGATGGGAAGTTGGTTTTGTTTACAAAGAAAATAATCTTATGATCAAGCTACAAATCATGAGGGGGGTCAAAGTACTAACACCATCTCCCTTCATGATTTTGCACAGAGTAGGCTTGGAGGAAACAGAATGGCCACATGGGAAACAGAATGGCCATATGTCCTGCCCACCCCTTTCTCTGAAGCACTAATAACCTTAAGGGGGCTGGAAGGTCCCCCCCCCATGTCCTGTAGAGGCCAACCAAAGCTCAAACCCTATGCTAGTGGCATGGGGTTTGGAAGTTTGGTTCTACCGCATTTTCTTGGTCAGGCCCAAACATGGCCACTGTTGCATTTATCCTACTATTTTCATAATCAGAGTCAAAAGTGAGTGCTTTCTAGTTTTATTCGCATATCTATATTTCTGAAAGTCCAGATTTCTAACAAAATATGAGTTCAGGTGTCCCTTCGTATCTGTGGTCCCCATATCCACGGTTTCACTTATTATTATTTATTTCAGCCCAGCGAGACCGAGGCAAGGGGGCTAGAGAGGCTGCAGCTACTTTGCGCAGGCGCAGCCTCTCAACCCTCTCAGTTCATAGGGCCGGCCGGCCGGGAAGGACGTCTCTGGCCGGCCGTAGCCCGGGGAGACGGTTGAGAGGCTTTGCGCAGGCGCAGCCTCTCAACCCTCTCAGTTCATAGGGCCGGCCGGCCGGGAAGGACGTCTCTGGCCGACCGTGGCCCGGGCGGCGAAGCGGAAGGACGCCGCTGCAACTCGTTACTATGGGGGGGGGAACTCGGAGATCGTCTGGGGGCGATCGAAGCGGAAGGATGGCCGATGCAATTTCGGCTGGCCCTCGCCCACGCAATCATGATGATCAAAAAGGCGGCTGGCTCCCAATTACTTTTCTGATCATCATGGGAGCGTGAGTGACTGCGGAAGGGGGGGGGACTTCGAGAGCAGCTGACAGGCTGCAGAAGAAGCCAATAATTTGAATCCCCATTGATCGCCCCACCCACTGTGGCATGTCTTGCATATATCAAAAACAGCTCTGGAAACACAAACTCGCCCTGCCCAGAGTTTGAGCGGGAAAAATAAAGGAAGGAGGGACCAGAGAACACCAGATGGGAGGGTTTGTGGGCGGGGTTAGAGAAATAATAAAAGCATTGACCCGCCCAGGAGGAGCTGCATTTGGGAGTGTGCTTTAGAGAGGAGTAGGCATTGCGTGTTCTCTACTCAGCTTTACCAAATATTTCAGTGTTCTGCTTGCTTAGTCCTCATTCTGTGGCTTTTTCTGCCATAATCTGTTTTATTGTGTTTCAGTTTTGCCAGTCATAAAGGCAAACCACAATTATATTTGCTTAGTCCTCATTCTGTGGCTTTTTCTGCCATAATCTGTTGTGTTTCAGTTTTGCCAGTCAGAAAGGCAAACCACAATTATATTTGCTTAGTCCTCATTCTGTGGCTTTTTCTGCCATAATCTGTTGTGTTTCAGTTTTGCCAGTCAGAAAGGCAAACCACAATTATATTTTGCTTTCTAATTTTAAATACTACGTTTCATCATTTCCCTCAACACAATGAGGGCATGCTAGACAGCGGGGCGGGGCATGCATCAGTCATTATTAATTAATTAATTAATAATTTAATTTATTGTGCGGCCCCCGGGTTTCATGTCGAAGTTCGCATGCGGCCCTTGAGGTACAAAACGTTGGACCACCCTGCTCTAGCTGACTCCTCCACATTCCACCCTTTCTTTCAGCCTTCTCAGTGTCTTTGCGAGGTTCTTTAGCAACTGCTGTCTCCCATCCAAGTGAGAACCAAGGTCGACCCTGTTTAGCTTCTTCAGGCAGGGCACCGGCTCAAACCTGCAGGCCACACCTCCTGCTCCGTACCCATTTACCATGCCCCGTAGCCATTTACCTTTGTTTTTGTCCTTTACCGTGACACCAAGCAAGCATGATTCTTCCTTTTACAGAAAGCTATAAGCAGGCAAGCTTATAGAGACAAGCAGGCAGGCAGCCTGAATGCTAGAGGGCAGAGATGTCACTAGGGCGCGCGCTGCCCCGGGGCTGGGCGTGCGCATCACCCTAGTGACCCCTCCCCCGGGACACACCCCCTTTACTAATCTTTGGCGCAGCCATAGGCCGCGCCGCGATTTTGGGAGGGTCACCCGACGGGCTGCTGCTCCCGGCGTCCCCTCAATCGTTGCACCCGGCTCGGGGACATCTTCCCCGGCCAGCTGTCCTGGGCCTTCTGAGGAAGGCCCGCTGCGCGAACGTTATTTATAACGTGTTTAGCGCATGTGCAGACCATTCCTGAGGGAAAAGGGCAGCCCTTTTCCTTCAGGAACGGTCTGCACATGCGCTAAACACGTTATAAATAACGTTCGCGTAGCGGGCCTTCCTCAGAAGGCCCAGGAGCACAGGCACGGGATGACGGTCTGAGGCCTTCTCCTGGCCCCGGAGCCTCCCGGGTGACCCGCGGAGCCTCCCGGTGACGCGTGCAGGGGAGGTGACAAGCGCGCGCATCACCCTTCTGCGCGCGTCACCCGGGGCCCTCGGCCCCGCGGGCCACGCTACAGCGACACCTCTGCTAGACGGACACAGCCAGAATGTTAACAGGAAGCAGGAAGGCCCTCTCACAGTACCTGTTCATGCCAGATAAACTAAGTATCTTAACATATAATTCTGTGTACAGTGCACAGTGGATATCTGCAACCCCCTGACTTCAATTCATTTGCATCGATGGCTCTTAAAAAAAAGTACACAGACACAGACACACACAAATATTTATCACTAAAACTTGGGGAAATGGAGCAGAAAGTGATTTAAAGTATATGGGGTGGGGAATGAACAGATAAGAGCAGTTTTGACATAGTAAAGTGAGGTTAGAATGTTTGTAGAGAAGCCTGTCACAAGGAGAAAAACATTGTAACTTATTCTTCAGCGCACTCTGTGCACTGATGCACTGAAGGCCAAAAAATGCACAGACAAATCAATGCACATTGATTTCTACTATTTTGCTCTCCCCCCCCCTTAACATGATGTCAGGACCTACAGTTCGGAGATGCGAACACACTGGCATGCAGCACAGGTACACAAAATTGAGTTTGTTCCCTACCTGCCCCTTATAGCTGAGTTGAATATTGCTTGGGTGTCTGTGCTGTGTGAGAACCCAGGTCAGCTACACTCCACATGGGCCCTCTCCTACTGGAAGAGGGGGGTCTCAGGGATCAGCAGAGAACCTTTCTGTGGGTGCTTGGCAACTGCCTGGTGATGCAGACCCTAAAGGCACAGAATGTAGAAGGGTTGTCTCAGAAGCTGTCTCCAGGGCCTCTGAGAGGGGGGGGGTTAAGGGGGTAATTTGTACCTGGGTCCAGGGAGAAAAAGGGGGCCATGTGAAAAAAATTGGTCAAAAGGAGGGCCCAGGAGCCAAATTTGTATGTAGGGAAGGGGCCCAAAAGCAACTTTGTACCCCCTGATAAAATTCCTCTGAATGGCCCTGGCTGTCTCACAGTGGCACGCAGTAGCGTCACTAGGACGCACGTCACCCTGGGGCGGGGGGCGCGCGTCACCCTAGTGACGCTCTGATATTGCGACCCGGCTCCCCCCCGCGTCGCCCTTCGGAAGTTCCGAGGCCGGCCCGTAAGCCGGCCTCGGAGCGTCCGACCCCGTCGGCGCTCCAGGGCCTTTTGAAAGAATGCCCTAGCAGCGCGTTAATACGGGTATTTTTTTACAATTTTCGCGCATGCGCAGACCATTTTGAGGGTAAAATGCCTGCGAAAATGCATGTGCGAAAATTGTAAAAAAAATACCCGTATTAACGTGCTGCTAGGGCATTCTTTCAAAAGGCCCTGGAGCGCCGACGGGGTCGGACGCTCCGAGGCCGGCTTACGGGCCGGCCTCGGAGCGTCCGAAGGGCGACGCGGGGGGGAGCCGGGTCGCAATATCAGAGCGTCACTAGGGTGACGCGCGCCCCCCGCCCCAGGGTGACGTGCGTCCTAGTGACGCTACTGCGTGCCACTGTGAGACAGCCAGGGCCATTCAGAGGAATTTTATCAGGGGGTACAAAGTTTCTTTTGGGCCCCTTCCCTAAGAGACCCTGCCTGCTGCTTTCTCCGCAGGGGAAAGGCTCCAACAGTGAGGGGGCGGGGCCGCCTCCTGCTCGCTCGGTAAAGGGTCTAGGACGGAGCGATACTTACGGCCCCGCCCCTACCGGAGCGACGCCACTGTTGATCTGCCCCTGTCTTGGACCAGTCCCCGCATCGATCCATCCCCCCCCCCAGCAAAACTATGGCGGCAGTGGGCTTGTGGGGTACTGTTGGTGGTGTGCGACCTTCTGGGCCCAACACCAGCAGCAGCACTCTGCAGACCGGTGGAGAGACTCCCGTGACAGTGCACCACGTGGTTCATTGGCACAGATAGAATTGAACCATTAGCCATCCTATGCATCCTTTCCTGGGGGTAAGTGCCATTGAATACAGTGGGAACTTACTGCTGAGTGGACATGCATTGGATTGTGCTGTTAATATACCATCTCATTCAGCATAATATGTGGAACAGCTTTCTCTCATACAGTGATTCATGCCTCTTTATTCACATACATGGTATGTATTTATGGTCCCTCTTGCCTGGACTCTGATCTGAGCTGCATAGCAATAATTCTGCAAAATATACTGAAAATACCAGTGTGATGAATTAAGTTGTGCATTTCGTGATTTCTAAGTAAACGTTGGCTCCCAGTTATACAGAGGGTTCATTTTTGAGCCTTTCACTGATGTAAAAAAAAATTATTTGTTAACTCCAACTTTGGGAAAATGATGGCTTGCACCTGCCGTTTTATTAAATGCTTATTCATGTGCCTTTCAGCAGCGCTTACCAAAATATTAATAATTTATAGACTCATTGAATGCGGCCTATAAAATAAAGTGATCACAATTTATATCATCTTATTAATTAAAGCAAAATTTATCCTGGGTAGAGGGCAAGTCCGAGTCCTATGCAGAGCGATGCATATGTCTTTTGCTGTCGTCTCCCCACTTTGCCCCGCTGCCCCTTTGTGCAAGAATGCCTTTCACTCCGAGGACTCTGCCTTTAATATTTGATTGATTTCAATTCCATCGTCTCCTATAAATCCACTAAAGTACTAGGAAGCCAAAGAACGTAAGAGAGGAAAATTGCTTCACCAATAAAAAGGATATTAATGGCCAGATTCTGTAATGTCTTCAATAGTCATGATGCCCAGCAGAGTTGTGTCCTATATAAACATAAAGGGAGCATGGCATGTGACTGGAGATCAGAAGCGACCAGCTCTCCAACTCCATGTTTTAATTAAGGTTCTTACATGGTTCAGCCAGGAGTGTGCTCTATGGGATTCTTCCATGGGGGGACAGCAGAGTATAGAATCAGGCTGCAAATCGGAGGATATATTAAAACATGAAATGACTATCAAGTCTCGTGTGTGTGTGTGTGTCTTCACATGCTTTTCATATTTTAGTCATATTTCTAACACAAATTGAATAAAAACAGCATCAAAAGAGTTCCTGTTTAGTGGATTCATCAACTGATTTCCTATCCGTGCAAATCTGCTACATTCCTAACCAGTCATCTTGAAATACTTACATTACCAGCTTTCATTCTCAACTGAGAAGGTCATTGTCTTTTCAGGATCAACAAACGATCATGAGTCACGAATTGCAGTGGAAGTGCACGGGAAACGTCTTTTAAACGATAAGGCTCTGTGTCATTCACCAAGTCAAATGACTCCATAAAGAAAGATCTTTTTTTTGTCTTTCAAGATCAGCCTGCCAGACTTCAGATTTCCATATGTCACTTATATATCCTGCTAAACTTAGAACAGCAGTTTTACTTCTTTCCATTATGTATGCTGCTTTTTTTAAGTGATTAAGTTCAGGTCAAGCATTCTTTGTCAACCCAATCTTGAACAAAAATGAAAATCTATCTGTACAGAAAGAACATTGCAAAATACAGCAAGAGCCAATCTTGCTTGAACCTGATGCCACTTGACCTCTTGTCTTTATTTGTCTGTTATTAGTAGCATTCGTTGGATTGCTATAATGTATTTGCTGTGGTTTGGGTTTATCGGTGACTGTTACTGAGTGATTTTCATTTGCAAACCTTTTGCAAATCGACCCTGGCCTGTCCCAGTCCTTGTCCCGGAATGGCCCACAATCTTCCCCTGAACCACCCCTGTTACTACATTATCTGCTCCAGCAGGCAATCTATGGCTTGCTGCTGGTGACATGGGACTTCCTGGCTGTTGCGCCATCGCTAGCAGGCCGCAGAATGGTGGCGAGTCTGGGGCAACAACCTATCGCGCCCATAGGATAGGGCTGTAAGAGCCTTTCTGCAAAATCAGTTCATTATGCAATAAATGCATACTGGTGTCTTATTTGTTGCATGCTGCTCTATTTATAGTTCTATCATACACAAAAGGAAAGTAAACACAATAGCATAATGAATATTTAGCTTGGTTCCCTTGGTTTTTACACTGATGCAAAAATAGCTACATTCACATTCATTTTACTCCATTGTATTCTGCATCTACAGCCAGTAGCTTATGAGATCTTTTCCACTGTCTTCAATGAAAACAGAATCAAAACTATATCTCTACCACTGTTATTTGTTTCCATTGCATCCATTCATTTGTTAAATGGCTTGTAAATGATATACACATTAGTATCTCTGCAAACAAAGCTGATGGCAAATGTCATTTTCCTCTCCCATCTCTTCTGCTTTTCTGTTTTCTTTCAAATCTTGCAAAGCCCAGGGAAAGTAATGCCGGTGGTTCAGATTAATTTTTTTTTTGGTCCTTAGCCAAAGTACGAGCTAATTTTGTCAGTTGGCTAATTTAATGATGTTCCAGCAAAAATTCATGATTGCAGATCAAAAGTACTCATACCACTTGTGCTGTGCTTGCAAACCTAGGGCAGCCACATTAGAGGTACATAATCCTTCTGCCTTCCAGCACAGGAAGATGAGATGGGTACACTGAATATCAAATTTACTGACTACTGGTTGTTCATGTTGTTAAGAAGACTTTCACTCATTTTGTCCCCTTCCATCCTCAGTACAGTTCATACCAACTGCAGAACCAGCCGAGGACATGGAAGTCTTAATGGAAGTTACTAGAAGATGAGACCATACAGAAAGACATTTTGCATTTACTGGACTTTTTGTGCTTCCTTTTGAATATGAAAATATGATGGTGTCTTCTACTGAGTCAATTTGGCCCATCTAACAATTGTCAGCTGTGACTGGCAGCAGCTCTCCATGGCAGGGTCCATGAGGGGGGGAAGAGGATAAATTGTACCTGGGCCCAGGATCAAAAAGGGGGCCCAGGAGCCAAAGGAGAGGCCCCAGAAATTTCCTGGGATTTCAGCAGGCCTCTATGGAGAGTGAAAGACGGAGGCCGGGCTAACCAGGAGACCAGGTCTACTGGGCAGGTAGACCTGGCCACCACATTGGGAAGCCTGGTAGACCTGGGCTCCAGAGACTTCTAGCCAATGCTGCCCTCCCCCTTTGAGAAGGGGCTCAAAAGAAACTTTGTACCCCCTGATACAATTCCTTTCAGAGGCCCTGCTCCAGAGATGGAGACAAGGGTCTCTCCCAGCCCTACTTGGAAATTCCAGAGACTGGATGTGGGACCTTCTGCTTGGAATTTATGTGCTGTGCCACTGAGCTACAGTTCCACCCCATACCCTTTTCCATAGAACACAAGAAACTGCTGTTCAAACAGACACGTTGCTCGAGCTGCCTAGTAAGCTAAATAGCTTTTGGTCTCCTCACAACACCCAACGGTCACAGCAAAAAATGAGCAACTGTAACGTGTTGTGAGTTCTAATAAGTCATGAGGAAATGACGCATGATTTGGGGGACAGGTGAGCTTTGAAGGAGCTCTGTTGCCTGCCACATTCATACACATCCAGCTGCATGCTACGCGCTGCGGCAAGGAGTGTCATGCCGGCCACATGACCATGGAGGCGTCTTCGGACAACGCTGGCTCTTCGGCCTTGAAATGGAGATGAGCACCACACCCTAGAGTCGGACACAACTGGACTTAATTGTCAGGGGATACCTTTACCTTTTTACATGGTGCAAAGTGCATGCCAAGCACTCATGACCCAAGCTAATCTGGGATTATTTGTCTTGGGCTGATGGCATCATAGGGCCCCCCACAAGCTGGTTTCTGTCACATCCGCAGAGGGCCGGGCGGGACCAGCTGCGTCATATGATGGGGGGCCCTGTGGCTCTGGGCCCCAGGCGCCAAGTGGGCGTGCTGCTCCCAGGGGCTCCGACGCTCGCGCCTCGCATTATGGGGGAAAGGTTTTAAAGGGCAGCAGCGGCTATTTGGGTGTGCGTGCAAATTACGTGTTTATTTATTTATTTATGGTAATGCAGCTGCTTTACCATAAATAAAAACCATATCCCATGATTATGGCTGCGGGCCTGAGCTGCTGCCCTTTAAAACTTTCCCCCCATAATGCAAGGCGCTCAGCACCAGCCAGCTGCCATTGACTCTGAGGCGCGCGGCTGCGGGCTGCGGGCAGGCGCCGCACTCCAGCTTTAAAGTCCGAGAGGTGAGTCGTCGTCATTGTCGAAGTGATGCGCCGGCCGGCGTCATGACGCTGGGCGCGCGCGCGTTACCAATGCGTGCGCGCCCAGCGTCGGCGTCGCCTCGACGATGACAACTCACCTCTCGGACTTGAAAGCTGGAGCGTGGCGCCCGCCCGCAGCCCGCAGCCACGCGCCTCAGAGTCAGTGGCAGCTGGCTGGCGCTGAGCGCCTCACATTATGCGGGAAAAGTTTTAAAGGGCAGCAGCTCAGGCCCGCAGCCATAATAACCCCCCACCACTCCCCACCACCTCTTAAGCTCCTGGACTCGGAGCGCCCGGCCTCCCGCAGCCATTTTCTCCCCCGAAGCAGCTGCATTACCATAAATAAATAAATATATAAAACATGTAATTTGCACACACACCCAAATCGCCGTCGCCTATGGGAGTATAGGGGAGGAGCAAAAGGGAGGAGGGGGTGAAAAGTTGAGGGTGGGCCACTAGTACATTTTGGGCTAGCGACGCCACTGGGCGGGACCCCACAGGGGAAGTGGCATGTTGAAGGGGTTTGGGTGGCTCATACCTGGATGTGCTATGTCTTCTCCATGGTGCAATCCTGACTAACTTTAGAGGGTGGAGAGCGTGCTACACCACTCTAAAGCATAGCAAACATGCCGTAAAGCACATTTGCATTGACTCATGAGTTAGCGGCACTGGCCCTCACTACGCTGCCCTCTGGACCCTGCGCCCACCGAACAGGCAGGGGCAGCTGGGGGAATGGCCATTGGCCGGCCCGGGACGGGAGAGGGTGGGGATATTGGTGGTGCGCTCTGCCGATATCCTGAGCCCTTTCCCAGCCCACGCCAGCCTTACACCCCCACCCCAGATGTACGCCAGCTTCAGAGCTGGCGTACATCTGAGGAGGCTCATTGCAGCCCACGTGGCTTACACTGGGGAAAAGGGACAAATGTCCCCTTCCCCTGAGTAGAGCCCAGGCCGTGCCAGGGCAGGCTATAATGGGCCATAGGATGCAGCGGCCAGCCCTTTAGGCCGGCCATGTATAGTTAGGCAGGATTGCACTGTTAACTTCTAATGAAGTTGGTGAGGCAAGCCAAGGTTAAAGATACTTCTTTTGTGACCATGAATGGTTCCCCATGATCTCTAAAACAACACAAACCTCCTCCCTGCAGACACAGATGGCCATATTTTTTCTGCTTAGAAATAGCTAACTTTTAGGTCCTAGCTGTTTGTGTTGCATTATCTCTTTGATTCCCCTGCTTTGGTAGGAAATATTTATCGTCACAATAAAAGCTACACCTTGTTGCATTGATATCCTTGCCTTTCTCATTCCATGCCAATTCACTGTGTTGTGCCATGACCTGCTGCACTCAATCTGCGCATGCATAGTCAATGTCCCTTGTGTGCACGTGTTATATGTGTCTTAGTGCATGTCCGGGAACAGTATAAACCATGGTATATTTTGATTATTATTGTATTACTAACCAGGGGCATATACCGTATTGTCCCGAGTATAAGACGCACCTGATTATAAGACGCACCCTTAAAGTTTGGTGCTATTAAAAAAAATTAATTAAATCACTAGCATTAAATTGCAACAGCTTGATTATAAGACGCACCCCTAGTTTAAAAACTTAAATTAGGAGAAAAAAGTGAGTCTTATACTCAGACCAATACGGTATATTGTATTATTGTGTTTTTATTCAAATGTGAGCTGCACTGAGGCTGGTAGGAGGTGGAAAGGTAGCATACAAATGCCCAGATAAATAAGTAAAATCTTTTCTGTGTATATTCTTTACATGTTCAAGACATTTCTATGCTCTTCAAAGAATGCTTTGTTGTTATCATTGCTTTTTATTCAGAGCAAAATTATTATTTTCTATCCCCACAAATCAGAAGAGTTAGTAACCCTACTCCTGCCAGGAAAAAGAAAAAGTTGTTTGAAGGAAATTGGAAGAAATGAAACAAAAAAAAAATCCGTTTGCTACACATCGGACAAGGGTATTGTTTTTTTTTTCCCTTTAGTCTGACTTTGGTTAAGAACTGTAATATGATGAAGGTGGACAAAGGCTGAATGAAACAATGTTAAAAAACTTGTCAAACTTGCAACAATTCTGAATTTGGATTTATTTCCATATGTGGCTCAAAGACTATTCTCTGAGCCGCATAAACACAGAATCTGATCTGCATACAGAAGCTTCCCAATTTGTTTCGGACTGTTAGGGTGATGTCCTAGATACATGCAATTTTATTTTATGTAGTAAATGGAGGCACAAAACAGCTTCAGAACACTAACGTCTACTTCCCATAATTGCATTCAGAATAAAGAATTAGTTTATGCTTTGCTGGGCTATTTTAAAGAAGTCTTCCTTAATCTTGATGCATTGGTTTACTTTTGCTATGGATGCCTTGCCAACAAATCCCCCTTCCCAAATAAACACGAGACAATAAGGTACTTTGGAATATTAATAAGGCCACATTTTTTTCAATTACATATAGCCAATTCAATATACCTTGCTGCAGACACTCCTACCATGTTTCCCTGAAAATAAGACAGGGTCTGATGTTAATTTTGGCTCCAAAAATGCAGTAGGTCTTATTTTCAGGGAAGTCTTATTTTCCCAACCTGTGACACAACCCCCCTGGCACCCCCTGCGACCCCCTCCCGGCACTTACTTTGCCCAATTAAAGCTTCATTCTTTCCCGAGGGTGCAAGGCTCTGCAAGGCCTGGAAGATTGCACTTGAGTCCTCCACCATGGAGTGGACGTGCTAGAGAGACTCTGCAAGGTTGCAGCCTCTTTGCAGGCCTTGCTGGCCTCTCTAGCACGTCGTCTCTATGGTGGAGGACTCAAGTGCAGGCCTTCTAGGCCTTGCAGAGCCTTGCATCCTCTGGAAAGAATGAAGCTTATATGTGCTGGGGGGGAGGGGGTCGCGTCTGTCTGGCTGATGATCCTAGCTAGGTCTTATTTTCAGGGGAGGTCTTATATTTATGAGTGCAGCAAAAATGATGGTAGGTCTTACTTTCGGGGGAGGTCTTATTTTCAGGGAAACAGGGTACACCCCCTCCCTTAGCACAGGCTCGTACTTGGTGGAGCCAGCTGAGCCAACTACTGTCTTTCCCCACATTTAGATCAGTTCCTCCCCTGATACCTTTCCTTTCTCAATGTCAGCCCTTGGGAAAGTGGTCAAGGAAGCTGCATTGCATTGCCCGTCCCAAGCTGGGCAGCCTTTGGTGGTTGCTTTGCAATCTCAGCTGAGGGTTCCCAACCTGCATCCCCAAGCTGGGCAGCTTCTAGAGATTAGTTCTGCCCTCCCTCCACCAACTGTTTTGCTTACCTGAAGGTGTCCATCAGCTCCATTCCTAAATCCCTAACCCACACTATTCCTGCCAGTTGTGATTGACCTAGCTAAAATACCCTACCTTTCCATCAGTCTGGAGTAGGTGGAAAAAACCTACAAAAGGTCAATCATGTGAGAGCTCAATCTCAAAAGGCAACCAGCAAATCTTAGACTGATTTCCAGGGTGGGTGGGAGAATCTGCTCTTGCCACTGGAGCACTGAGTGACACTCAGGGAGTTCAGGGAGAAGTGTTCAGGGAGAAGTGGCAAATGGCTTTCACTGCTCCTCCCCCAAATGCTCAGCTTGTTGTTGTTGTTGTTCACTCGTTAAGTCATGTCCGACCCTTCGTGATCCCATGAACCATATCCCGCCAGGCCTTCCTGTCCTCCACTATCTTCCTGAGTTCGCTCATTTTTATGTTCGTTGCATCAGTGATGCTGTCTAACCATCTCATCCTTTACCTTCCCCTTCTCCTTTTGCCTTCAATCTTTCCCAGCATCAGAGCACTCTGTCTACCAGATCTAATGCCCTAAATCTATTGTTCACCTCCACTGTATACTCATAAGGGATATGATTTAGGTCAATTCTGACTGGTCTAGTGGTGTTCCCTACATTCTTCAGCTCAGCTCAGCTAGCCAATATAAATGCCTCATGCAGGATGGGGATGAGGGAAGGATGCTTTCACCCACAATTCTATTGGTGATGGAGTGATATTTTTCCAACACAGATGCTTTCTGATATTATCTCTATTCCCAAAATATATATTTGTACATGTTTCTGTTGGAGGAACAGGATCATGCGTGCAGACCTCGACTTTGACTCCATGCATTCACACAAAGGTAAATTTCACGCATGCATAATTGTACACGTACAGAAAGTTCTCACTTAAAGTTGTCGATAGTTTTTTCTTGGAAACGACAACTTTAAGCGGAATGACTTATAATGAAATCAATGTTACTATAGGCCAGTGTTTCTCAAACTGTGGGTTGGGACCCACTTGGTGGGTCGCGACCTGAGTTCTGGTGGGTCCCAGGCAATGGAAAGATCAGCAAAGTAATTGCCTTCAAAGAACTAAGCTCCTGCAGTTTGCAAGGAGCTGAGCTCCTGCAGTTTGCAAGCTTGTGTAAATATAGGGAGATAAATGTTTGAGTATCTCGTAAAGCTAGGTGCATCCCGACAGAGTGTCATTTTAAAAAGTGGGTCCCGGTGCTAAAAAGTTTGAGAACCACTGGCATAGGCTAATGGATAAATGTAAATGTTCCTATGGAATTTTCCCACCAACTTTAATGACTTTAAACAAAATGACTTTAAGTGAGGACTTACTATACTGTATTAGCGAATGCTGAAAACTTCAGGATTCATTATTATGTGGGAAAAAAACTTAAATTCATACAGCTTGACGATGTGTAACGTGGGCAGCATCAGGGGTTGGCCAAGTTGAGCTTTATCCAAGGGCCAAAGCCTGGTCAGGGGCCCTCAGCTGATCCCTGAGGTCCATCTACCAAAAAGGAATCATTGCCATTGTCCAGTAAGCTTACCAGATTTCCAGCGCAATCCTACCAGACGTTTGGGCAGCAGAACGAGCGTTCCGCAGCCCGAAGTTGTCGCGAACGTGCCGTAAAGCACGTTCGCGATGACTCTCAAGCAAGGGAGAGGCCGGCCTCCCTTGCTCCGACGATGAAGGACCCCGCCGGCCGCCGGACCAGGTAGGTCAGGATCCGGCGGGCAGGGGGCGGATCGGCGGTAGAGGGAAGGGGGTCATTGGTCCAGCTGGCCCAGGAGGGGCGGCCTGGACCCCGCCGGGTGACTGGGCCATTACACGGCCTCTTCCTACTTCCGCCCGCAAATTTGCTGGCGGAAATCTGAGAAGGCTGATCGGGCCGGTCGCCATTTACACCCGGGAAAGTAGACCTCTGCCCCGGTGGATGCCTGGCCGCCGGGGAACAGGATCCGGTGGGTGGCCGAGGGCCGCCCACCGGATCCTTACGTAGGATTGTGCTGTTCAAGGGGAAGAAGGTCACTGGAGAGCAGTGGTAGAAGCAGCATAAGTAACTTTCCAGATCCTCTAGGATCCCTTTTTAAATATTTGTGTTTCATTGGCTACTTTCTAGTCCTAAAGCAGTCCAGGGTACTGAAATCTCCTCTTTCCTTGCTATATTTATTTACCAGTGTAGTGATGGACGGATGTTTCATGCCCTCCACAACTATGGATTCTTCCTAAACTTGTAAGTAATGCCTGAATACATCTTATATTTTACATATAAGGAAAATCACACCGGGCATGATGATTCCACTATGGTATGATAAACACACACTTATATGGAAGTTGAGCAAAGATGCAAGCAGTTGGCCACTATTAGCTAAACTCAACTGACAAAAACTCTTCTGTCTGGACCATTATAAGAGTACAGGTCTCAATAATACTGGAGTTCTACTGAGTTTACATTATTGGCAATGCACTCCAAATCTGGTTCTAATAAAATTTTTTGAATGTGAATATATTTTCATTGTTTGTCTTTATAGTATTGGTTAGTATGACCAACAGCACTTACTGAGAATTATGGCATGAGACTGAGGAATAGCCTTCTACAGACTACGTAATCCTTTGTCCTTCGAGGAAAACTAATGGAGATTAAAGCTGTAAGAAGAAGAAAATAACACTCATCCTTTATTATTTTAAATAATCTGTCTCTGTTTCTTTGTGTTTTATAGCTCTCCTGTGTCGATCCAGGTAAACATCTTTAATGCATGTGCTTCACATTATACAGTTATTTTAGACTAGCTGCATATCATGCAAACTCGAAGAAATTCAGTTGGTGACTTTTTCAGGAGTCCAGCCATAAACAGTAGCTGTTCTCATAACAACTCATACCAGTTGCATGCTTTCCAAACAAAAAAAGGTGGAAGGACAGTGACAGCAAAATCCTACGTAAGGATCCGGCCGGTGGCTGGATCCTGTTCCCCGGCGGACACCAGGGCAGAGGTCTACTCAGGGAAGGGGACAATTGTCACCTTCCCCAAGTGTGAATGCTGCCTGAGCCGATCGGCCTCCTCAGATTTCCGCCAGCAAAATTGCTGGTGCCCAGCTGCCCGGCAGGGGCCGGGATATGGCCGAGGCCATCCCCTGGCCCATCCCCCACCCCTCCCAGGCCGACTGGGCCAATGGCCCCCCTCCCCGGCCTGGCGAAACACCCCTGTGCCCACCAGATCCTGATTTACCTGGTCCAGCGGCTGCAAGGGTGCTCCGTCGCTGGAGCAAGGGAGGCCGGCCTCTGCTCCAGCTTTCCTTGCCCTCGAGTAGTCGCAAACATACTTTACAGCACGTTTGCGACTGCTGCCGGCGACGTGATGCTCGTTCCGTCGCCGGCTGAGCGCTCAGGATTGTGCTCTGAGTCAATGGCAGTCTTTCCCTTGACTTAAAACAAAATTAGGAGGAATAATACTTGTAAAGAACTCTTCATCTTTCTGCCCATGACTACGGGCCAGTTCACAAATGCACACAACCAGCTCTCTGTCCATACCTAAGATGTGATTTACACCGGTGATATATGTTGCGGTCAGCTGGCCGAAATGCAGACAGTCTAGTGCTATGGAAAACAACAGACTCTAGGTACCGTAACTTCTGGAAAACTTTCTTGTGCTTCTGTAACTTGCAGTAATTGCTTTCATTGTTTACGTGGTTGATTCATGCCACTGAACGGTACCATGTGTCTGCATACTAAATGAAGCTAAACATATGTCACAAAAAGCCTTTGTCAAGTGAGAAGCAAATTTTAATTTATTCTAAACTGACTTTCCTGTGAAAGCAAAATTTCATATCATATGATTGACAACAGATCTAAATTATACACCGAGAATGAGAAAAACAATTTGGGAAATCAAATATTGCTAAAATATTGGATTTGGGATTAACTGTTTCTAGCCTGGTCACAAAGCGGTTCATTTACTACTCTTGAATGTTCACTTTTAATGCATGGAAATAATTATTGCAGAAAACACACACACACACACACACACACACACACACACACACACACACACACACACACACACACACACACACACACACACACACTTCCTCAGTGTCAGATCAATTTATCTTTTTAGGCTGGAGGGATAGAGAAGGACATTAAAGAGAAAGAGGGGAAGGACTGACTGAATAGAATTTGTTGTAGAAATAAAAATGGAACATTTATTTGAGAAGCTGACTGTATTGAGCATCCTGGTCAATAAAAATGGCTGGTCTTAATTGTATCCGCCACATCACATTCCTCCCTGTAACAACGTGTAAGTGGAACAATCGCATTGCTTTCCCTGTTTACCTCAGCCTCTATCACTCTCTTTCCTCTGTTGTCTCAGTATCTAGATCTGTACCAAGATTGGAAGTCCCTTGGGACACACAGGGAAATTCACCAGGAAGTCCTCCTACACAGGCCCTATGGAAATACATGGAAGTAGCAGTATTAGGGTACAACCATGCTGTAAATTTTTCACCCACTTTAATTTTTCTTCCCTAAGGGTCAAACTATATGTGACCCTAAACATGTATGTTTACCTTCTGGATTTTATTTTTTTTAAAGTAAATGGGGCGAAACCACAGCAGGGGGAGAGGGGTTTTACTCCTTAGTACCCACTGCAGTTTCAATCCTGATTGCCTCCATATTATGATTAATGGAAAAAAGCTTCCATTGACTTGCCTGAAAGTAAACACCATTAAAGATTTAGGTATTAGAATCTTATTGTTAAAAGGAAAAGTCTTCAAAATGATAATGCACAGTTGCCTAATGAAAAGCAATACTACTTCTCCAAGCAGCAGAATTAAACAATTATATTCTTATATTGTTTGTGGATTAAGAAGATTTTTTGTTTCCCCACGCTATTGTCTGATCTGTTTGTTTACTAGCACATTTCTTCTAAAGTTGGACACCGTGGACATTTTTTGAATGCTTCAATTCACCTCTGTGGAGGCGTTACCTTGCTGGTCATAAAATCATATCATACACTGTATCGCTGCAACCATCTGCTATCTACAATATTTGACACATTTCCCCACCCTCTGATAGCCTTTTCTTACACATGGCCGTGCTGGGTCACTTCTTCCTTGTGCTAAATGATGTCAGCGTAGCAGAGATTGGAGCAACAGCGAAGGATGATTGATCAAATGTGAGATTTCTTGAGAGAAATGTGAGATTTCTTGAGGTCAAACCTTAGCAGGACCAGCAAAGGCTGAGCCATGGTGTTCATCATTGAATTACAGCACAATCCTAGGCAGGTCCAATCAGGAGGAAGTTTCATTGAATTCAATGAGAACTACTCCCAGGAAAATACATATAGGATTGCAGCCTCAATCTGACTTGTCCTCACAATTTTCTAGAGCCAAGGCAACTGCATGGAGAGGTTCCCATATTCATAGCAGTCAAATTTTGTTTCAGGTAGTCTTTCTTTTCTATTCTTTTTTAAAATCTTACCTGTTCAAACTAACAGTGTAATCCTATCCAATTTACACCACCGGCGTAACTCAGTAGTAACTCAGCTTGCAGCCATTGCTAAGGGAAAAGGCAGGTGACATATATAATAGGGTTATACCAGATATTCTGCAATGTTGTACACTGAAGATATAATCCTCAAAGGACATGATGTATTTTTAGATCCTCTTTGGGGCAATTTTGGCCTTTTCCATCTCCAAATTACTGTATTTTTACCCCCGCTGGGAAGTTGCTTGAAATTGTTACTATGATTCCCAGACATTCTATTAACAGAAGAGAATGCTAGTAGAATTATTAGTGGTGGACAGATATGGGGAGAAATTCTACTTCACATAATCACCAAAACAACACCCACATTACTTGAAAATACTCTCAGGTCAAGAGAACAAAAGTTCAATTATAGTTATTAAATTCTATTTCAGTTGCATTCCTTTTCTTAACTATTACCCCTGTTCATTATAACATAAATGAGCATTGCCAAGCATCCCACACAATATGATGTGCCTCATCAAATGCCATTCAGTACCCATGTCACTGATGAAATTTCTGCCTGTGTTCAAGGTTGCAATCTTGTTAGAGATTTGAATAGTATGGATTAACCTTCACATGAATGAAAAGTTTACCCATAGGGAGTTCTCTGCATCCTTATGGCTGCAAATTATGTTCCACTACATATTCCCTTTCTGTCGAATATTGAAGGAAACATACTTGAGAAGTGATATTCATTTCTCTTCAAGCTTCTTTTTAATCAAAAGAACTTTAATGTTTGCATGCCTACCTTCCAAAACTCTGTTGATAAAACAGGGTCATGTTGGAGGAGACAGTCTTTCAAAGTTTCCAGTACCCAAACTATTTCAGACTTAAAATGTCATAATTAGCCACTTGAAGTTGAATTGAAAATGGGCCGGAAATCAGTGATGTGTGTTGGGAGTGTGTTGGGCTGGGGAAGTGGTGATAGGATCCCAGCATGCATTGCGGCCACTGCGATCCACCACCACCACCACCCCGCTCCTGAATTCTCCCTGCCTGGCCTGCTCCCCACGTTGATCTTCCCCTGAACCTTCCTCAACCAGTCAGTCAGTCAGTCAGGACTTGTTCTTTTATATATAGAAAGATATAAACCTGGATAGCCCTACACAGCTTTGGACAGAGACAACCTTCACCTGTATAAATCCATTATTTTCTGAACCCACTTGACTCTTCTCATTAATATGTTTCATTTGCTGCTGATTTGCTTTTATGGAATTTTTGTATCATTCACTGACAGGGTTTTTAATTGATGTCATAGGCTGTGTTATGAACTGTGAGTTCATGTAAGCTTGGGAGTTTTTTTATTTGCAGGATTAACCATATAGTATTACTTCTGTGTAAATTATCAGATGTTAATTGAGTTAATTGAAAACAGAAGGGTTTCTTGTTATGGGAAATATAAATCTCTCAAGAAGAGTAGAGTGAGTTAGTTCCCTCTGGTGTAAGGATTGAGGTGTATTTGGCTAGCCAAGGAGATTAAAGTATTTAGTTTTTAAAAGTTTTTATCAGCTGTTTGTAAAGGTTTTAGAGCTTATGTAATTGTACTTTAATGTTGGGGAAATCCTCTTGTTTTGTTTTTTTTGGATTTCCAATTAAAATTTAATAGTATTTGTACCTGGGTTATTCTGTGAAAATTGTACTGTAAAAAAGGGGGTCTAGCTCAGGAGACCTCTTTAATCGCATTTGGTCCTGAGCTGGTGGCAGCGGTACTACCAATAAGTTTTGTTTCTTCCTTGCTCGACCATGACAGGCTGTCTGGAATACCCCCAAATGGAGAAAAGTGAGGTAGAACTTTTGAAGAAAAAAGAAATGGTAACATAGCAAGAGAAGTGCAAACTGAACATATTTGTAATGTTAACCACACGGAGAGCAATTCTGTTCTAGAATGCCCCACTAAGCCAGTGTGTGTTAATTGACCCTGTGAACGTATCCATAGTTGTTATAAAATATAGCATGGCCTCGAGCGATCAGTTCAGTGACCACTTTCATGGAGGTCAGTCGGGTTCTCCCATCGTTATTAAAATGGCACCCTAATTGCAGCCAATGTTAGCAATTAGCGTGCTTCTTTTTATAATCAAATTTGGAGGCCTAGGACACTCTTTCCTTCAAAACAATCCAGACTTGGCAGCATACAGCAGTTTTATTTCTTAAGGAAAAATAGGTTACAAAAAAAGAAACACATTGGGTTGATAGTTTCCCTTCTCACTCCTCAGCTGCATAGACTATTATGGTTACCTAAGAGGGGAATAGACCTAAACATGTGTTTTGCTTCCAGCACATTTCTGGTTTTGCACGTTATTAACAATAAACCTGCCAACAGGTATAACTGTGCATGACTTCATCTGTTAGTGTTAAAGCCTTAATGAGTCTTTCCAAACTTGCAAATTAAGAAGGTGCAGAGAGAAGATTAGCAAGCTACATATTTCTAGCTTCTAAGATTAGAATTGGGTATGACGACAGCTAGGTTATTGAATGATGCCTTCCATTTCTCCAGCACCTCTAGTAGCTTACCCCTTCGCCTCCCAGAACATGTGCTCACCGAGCATATCCTTCTCAGACTCATGAACCAAAAATGTTGCAAAATGATGGGAATAATGCATAACTTCACTCTGAAGATTGCATACCCTCCAACGTTTACAGTAGAAAATAGGAACAGGTTTCTTTCATCACGTGAACAATGTTTATAGTACAGCCTGGAAGAAGCCAAATTGAACATATCACGTCCATGGGACCCTGCAGAACATCATGTCTGATCACTGGCGTTGCTGCAGGGGGGGCGGAGCTCTAAGTTTTGCCACAGCTCCGACCCTCCATTACACCGGAGCACGAAGCGGACCTGCCCCCTCGCCTTTGGAACCACTCAAGCGGACCTGCCCCCTCGCCTTTGGAACCACTCAAGTTTAACCTGAAATACAGTGATTGGCCCTATATTAATGCGGTACGTTTTGAGGCTGATTGACCTGAACCTGGGTCTCCCCTGGTTTTAATTACACTGCTTACCTAAGTAGACCACACATTAGACCAGTGTGGTCTAGGCACAAGAAAGTTTGCTATGGTATGACTTTAATCTTCTCTGGCTGAAGCTCTTCATTTATATTCAAATCTTCAACATCAAGGGCCTGGCCAGGAGGTTCAGTGACTGATAACTGTTTTTATGCACACAGTGCAAAGGGCTTTTTCTGTGAGTATTGTGCTCTTCCCTATCTGTTTTGAGACAAAGCACTATAAAAGGATGGGCTACATCCTCTTCCTTGTTTTCAAACTTAGACAGGATAGTCCCGTAATTTGCTGGTGTTCCCATGGCACTAGGAAAGATCCATTAGTAAGAGGTCCCAGGGATGGGCCCTCCCATATAAACTCATTGGTGTGTGTGGGGCTCTTTATGGAGTATGAGCTCTGGACAAGCGCAGCCACAGGATGACTTATCAGCCATTGATGGTGAGAGTCATGTGAACACCCCAAGTCATTGGTGGCCTAAAAATACCTTCCTTCCAAAAGTCTTCCCCAGCAATAGTATAAACCAACAGTTCTCAAAGTGGTGGGTCATGACCCACCACTTAAACCAGATGTCCCCTGACACCTTAAAGCAAGGGTGGGGAACCTATTTGCGGTGGAGGGCCATTTTCCCATGGAGAAAATGTGTCGCAGGCCGGCCCTCCACCGCAAACTTCCCCCTGTGCGTGCACGCCAGCCCCCCAATCGTGCCCCCCAATCGCTCTCCTTACCTTCTCTGGGCTGCCGCCGCCGGCTCCACACTCACCTCGTCGGCAACACCTTCTCAAAGCGGCTGTTCTGGACATGCGCAGAACGCCGCTGAGGCCAAGAGATTGCCCTCTCTCGGCCTTAGCAGCGTTCTGTGCATGTCCAGAACAGCCGCTTTTAGAAGGAGTCGCTGACGAGATGAGCGCACGGCCTCCGGAGCCTCTGGTCTGGTCTCGCGCGAGCCACACCTGATGCACTCGGGTCTGGTCTCATGCGGGCCGAATCGCCCCAGGGGCCGGAAACGGCCCGTGGGCCGGAGCATTGCGGTGGCATTGCGGTGGCAGCGATCCCAGGGATTGCCACCATGAAAAAAATGTTTTAAAATACATTTTAAAGACTTACTGGGGGTCCTGGAGAGGGTTTTCAGATGAAAACCGGAAGAGGTCGTAATCACCGCAGAGCGGCAATCTAAAGCCCACATACTTCTGGTAATGGTTCTCTGCTTCATCTTTGCCCATTATGGAGTACCTTTGGTGCACTTCTCATTTCTCAATTTCAAGATAAATTAATCATATACCAGATATATGCTATACTGTATGATTTGTCATATACCATAGGGAACCACTGTGAGAGAAACACAAGCTCAAGATGTCCCTGGTTGCACCAGGCTATTTGTGCTTTTTGGGGGGTCCAAGCCTATGAATTCTTTTTAAATCATTCACTTGCTTATAATGGTTCACTGCATATTTTCATTATGGAAAATAGTCCTGGGCACCTTCAGGAATTTTAATGCTAAACAGCAAAAAACTAAACGATGGCACTTGTTAGAGTGGGGGTGGTGTGTGTGTGTGTGTGTGTGTGTGTGTGTGTGTGTGTGTGTGTGTGTGTGTGAAGAAAGTTTTGGACAGTGAGCACTGTTGGCAATCGGTGCATGTGTATCATCACTTAGAACTATCTATATAAAGATATCGTGTTTAAGTAGCTTTAGAAAAACAGACAGTTGTGTAAACTAATTGGTTGGAATATAGCCAAGAAGAAGCTGAGATGTGCAGAAATACTTGTGAAAATCTGTATGAAATTTGCTAAGAGTTGATATTCTGCACTGAAATCTTTTTTTCCATTGCAAGTGTCTTTCTGTATCCTGCTAGTGTGAACGTTCACATTCTGATGTTCTCTTACCCCTCTAACTGTGTATTGCCTTTAGAAATATTTGCTAGCTCCTGTTAGAGAGACCAATAAAGGACAAAATCATGGTAGTGACGCTAACCAATGCTATTAAGTGTGCTTTCATGTCCCATCACTTTGGCTCTGACACTTAGGCTTACTAACGATGCAGTAGAATTTAAGCTGGATCATTTAAATAATGATAAAGCTGTCAGGACTCTGATGTGATTCCTTTCTTAAGCAATTCACCTTCTATTACAGGTTTTATTGTACTTTATAGTGGGCATCTGTAAATGTGTGGATCAGCGTTGGTCTCTCATTGACACCCTTTGCACGTACTGCACAGTTTTAACTGACTTACTTCGGAAGGATTCACAGTAGTTGCTAGGAAACCTTTCTGTGTTCTTTTCACTTCTTATATAGCATTAGCTTTTCAATTGATAAGGCTGTACCTTTAGGTACAGAGGGATTTAAGCAGAATCAAACAATGACAGTGGGACTGCAGAATTGATAAGCAAAAAGGAAGAAAAAGCACAAATCCCTCTTCTTTATACAGGTAATACATAGGATTAGAAGAAAACATGGAAAAGATGGAGCATATTTTCCCTGGACTATTTCTCAAGTTATTTTGCATTGCTTTTAAAGAGGGACAGCACAGATCATATAATATTCTAACCTCTGGTACATCTATGCTCATTTGGAATGTTGCTTTTATTTCACTTCTCAAATAGTTTCATTCTAAGGGGTGAGAAAATGACAGCAGTTGGACAAAGAACCATAGAACATAAGAAACAGTTTTACACTGTCAGGCCATTGATTCACATTGGCCAGTACTGCCTACTCCAGAGGTGGCCAACCGTCCACCATTAGGGCCTCTGCGTTCTTAAGAGTTGGGTAGAAGACAGAATCTTGGCAGCTGCAATTGCTGGTGGTGCTGCTAAAGTGGTTGCACCTGCTGAAATGCCCTCACCGATACAACCATTAAAGGTCCACGAGCACTCAAGTTGGTTGGCCACCATTGAAACCTTCTCACCTACCTGGAGATACCAGAGACTGAACATGGCATGTTCTGTATGCAAAAGATGTGCTCTACGATGGAGCTGTAGCCCCTTTCAGATCATCTTCATGAAAGTTCAGTAGATAACACACTGTTACCAAACTTTTCCATATCTTTCTTCATGGGTCACTCGAAGTCACCCAGTAATCACCAAGCATGATAGTTCCAAGCAAATGCTCTGTATGCATTTTAAGCTCAGCTGACTTTTCCATTCAGCGTCAGTGTCTGTTAGCTCTGCGTGAACAATGGGGCTGACCCTGAAATCAATGGGAAAGCCCTTGCTCATACCAGAACCGTGTGCACATTAGAACTCTCACTTACATCAGAGCCCCTGAATAATGATCACTGTTGGAATCACTCATAATGTTCTCCGCAGTTGTAATCAGACTCCATCATTGCCTGCTGTCATTCTGTGTCATGTGGAAATTTCATTTGTATTTCATTTCCCATTGGTGAAAGGGCTATGCAGGCATCCCGTAAGATATTCTGGTACAGTTGCACACATCAGGAGAGCACATTCTATAATGTGACACCTTTTTTCTCTCTCTCAAACTATTGACTTTCTTCGATAGCCTGAAATGGCATTTTTAAAGGTTAAATGCAAAGGCCCTGCCTGAATCTCTTCTAGCTGCAAGCCTTATATTATATTGCCAGGAAGGTTTTGCAGCTCCATGGCACATTGCTGTAGTTCTTCATCCATGATTGCAAAGCACTGAGCTATGCATGTCAAACCATTATTTTGAAGAACAGCTAATATAGCATTTTAAAACAAATCAAGCCTCTGCTAAAATCATCTCTATTTGCTTATAGGATAAAGCATGAGAATGGCAAGAAAAAATGTCATTGTGCATTCAATAACAGTGAAAACGTTACATAGTATTATTGGTAGTTGTAGCTGCAAGAAGTCCACCCCTTCCCTCCAACCTCATCATCATTATCCCGTTTTATGGGGAGAAAAACTTCAGCACAGGGAGGAAATCCATGACCCATTTAAACCAGTGTAGTTCCATTGAAGTTAATTGCAATAATATTGACTGTACCATTTTCACAGAGTGTTCTGTGAACCATCCCCTAAGGGGCTCACAACCAGTTATTTCAATAGTTAATACAGCCATATAAATTTCAAGCTTAGCAAAAACATCCCTAGTGAAGAACTATCTTTTTGCATCATTAATCTCCCAGATATATATATATTTTTCTTTGCTCAAGACAGAAATAGCAAACAGCCACCATTCTGCGTACTCAGATTGTGACTCAGGCTGCAATCCAAAGACCCTGTTAAGACAGAAGGGAAAGTGTGCACACACACACACACACACACACATGCATGCAGTGGGTAGTGTGAACAGCTGGGCTTCTCTCTTCGCTTGCTGAATACCTCAATCTGCACTACAACTTTTGAAACTTCCTTGAGTTTCAAAAATAGCTTACCGGAGTATTCGCAGAAGACCTGCAGAACACAACACATGGCGCTTTAAGTGATGTTGTTCTACCCCAAATGTTCACCATAAGTAAAAAAAAAAATAACAACATCAATAATAACCATCATATGGTGGTGAAGGTCCAAAATAAGAGGTCTTCTGACAATCACAAGGTAAATGATAACAATCCTACGTTATCTGATAGTCCAATATTATGGAGTTAGAACTGACAAAGACAATTCACAGCCGAATCCTATGGACCTATTGCAACGGTGAAGCGTGTCTTCCACTGTTACAAAAGGCCCAGCAATGGTGCAAAGATTGGGCCAGTCTGAGCCGCAAAGTGGTTGCAGCATCAGATCCACATTGCTGCAGACCCTGGGCTGCACTGCTCCCAGTACGTTGGTGGCAGAGGCATATCGTGGACAGGGAGAGGGAGGGCAGGGGAAGTTTGGGGGTGAATTGGGGAGGACAGTGGATTGGGGTGGGAGGGTTGGATCCTATACCCTTTTCTTCTCCAGGTCCCTCCTTTTTTCTCTCCTGGGACTTACATCAGCTACATACTGGTACAGATCCGAGGAGACCCATAGGCCATCAGGAGGCCTCACCGACACAGCATGCAACACCCGCCTCCTTGCACACGCTGCATGCTATAGCATGGTGGGGGATACGATTGGACTGCATGTGACTGTACCCATTCACTGGTTCGCCCCTATATATTTGGATATTCACTAAGGACCCAATCCTATTCAACTTTCCAGCACCGATGCAGCCACAATGTAAGGGAACAAACATCCCCTTACATTTAAGAGGCTTCTGTTACTCCCCCCACACACACACACAGGATACAGTGCACACCCCATTGGCACAGCTGCACCATCAATGAAAAGTTGGATAGGATTGGGCCCTAAGATTCATAAGGGATTGCCAACATCCAACTGCATCCAGTTCGCTTCCCTGCACAATATATATGGTTGGAATTATATGACTCAACCAGGGCCACTAGGCCAGCCTTAGCTTTTTTTTTTTTTTGCTCCTCACTAATATTATGAGGTTTTGTTTTAAGAACTTAAGAATTGTCTCAGTTTAGACCAACAGTTCACCAACCCAGTATTCATTTTTTCGCAGTGACCAGACAAATGCCCGCTGGGAAGCTCACAAGGAAGGGAGGGCATGAAGGTGATAACGATCTCATGTTCTCAAGGCTCTGATTAGCTATCCTGGCGAAAAGCCAGTAACAGTTTGTTCCTCCATATCTAACATCATCTAAAGCTATCACTACAATTTGTAAATTTGGACCCTATTTTTTTTTTCATTTCCTGGGGGGGGGGGGAGAGAACTATTGGACCTGGCTTCTTGTGTGAGATGGAATCGGTGCGGAAGAAGATAATGCCAGAAGCTACAAACTAGTTTACAATAGGGATGCAAGAGTACTCCAGTGCTCAGCTTGAAATAGGGTTGAGTTTGTGTGCATGTTCCAAGCAAGTGCTTGTACAAGCATGAGCCTGCCATTGACATGTCCCACTCCTTGTTCTTAGGCTGGGCCTTCAAAGCATTCCTCCTGCACAGAAATGATGGTAAGGGTATTTATTTTCCACTGGAGATTCTTGGACTGGGACTACTACAGTCAGTTTTCTTTATATGCGAATTCGCTATCTGCGAGGGGCAGAATTGTCACCGATCTCTCCGTATCCTCAGTCTGTTCTTGTTATCTGCGATCTCATCAGGGACACTGTTCTCTTAACTTTTTTTTGCAGGTCTCCACGTTGCTCTGGGAGCAAATTTCCCTGCCTTGCTGCATTTATTGTAAAGGGTAATCTGTCTCTTCTGGAGTTACTATGTGTGCGTTTTCTGTTGAATTCCATTTGTAACACAATGGGAACTGTTTGTACTCTCTCTGGGCTTCCAGGATGCTGTACAATACCTTTTGTATTTACATAATGTTGTTAGGAAGAAATAATTAATTTGCTAGAGTTAGGAATTGTTCCATAACAAAGAGCAAATGTGGTATACTGGATGGTGCTCGCGCTATCACCCAGCCCAGAGACTTCAAGGTAAGATTCAGGTTCACAAAGTTCATATAGTGCATGGAGAAGAGGGTCCCCCGGAACCTAACCCCATTTTTCCCATAGGCTCAATGGTCTGCTAATTCGGTATCCACTAGTTTTTCCAGGAACCTAACCCTAGCGGATAACGAGAACTGACTGTAGTTCCAATTTTCATCAGGATAGGGTAGTGTTGGGGCCCTGAAAGAATCTTCTGCTATCTTCTCCATCCCAATATTGGGGAAAGGGATTGGCGATGGCAGTGTGGTGCGTAATTTTTGTTCAAACCATCATGAACAGTTGGTTTGATTGTTCACAAAAGCTCACACCTTTGCTAGCAGGCTGGTTTGTTGTGAATCTGGCCATAAACATTTAAAGAGAGTGTTTGCTTTTCAAGCACCCCAATCAAATGTTCACAAGTTCTCTAATATATAATGCTCCAACCCACAAGTTTTCTCCTGCTCTAAGCAGGGGAATGAAATTAAATGTGAGCAAATGATGTTGAGATAGACAACACATATTTCTCCACTTCGCATCTGTCACACATGATAGGCCTCCCCATTCAGTTTAAGAACTACCTGGGTGGATCACACATCAATGATGTGAGGGTAACAACAAGAGTCTTTTCCCTCAAGCTGATAGTCAGTGGGCAACTAGGTCAGTGGGCAATCTTCAAGGAGATCTGTAACTACTGCAGAATCCTTGGTTGGATTGAGTTATAGGTCTTCAGCGTGTCAGTCACTTGTCGACTGGCTTGTTGGCTGGAAAGCTGCTGCGGCAAGTTTTGAGCAAGTTTAGATTAAAAGATTCATCTGAAAAGTAAATGCATGGGTGGGGAGGAAGCATAGAAATATATGAAAGGTGTGAAAAGCAAGAAGTGAGATGAATAATTTATCATGGATTAGAATGGAGCCGTTTGTATGCATTTGGATATAGAAGAATACAACTCTGTGTGTGTGTGTGTGTGTGTGTGTGTGTGTGTGAGAGAGAGAGAGAGAGCGAGAGAGAGAGAGAGAGAGAGAGAGTACCCACACTGTATATAAACCCTCTAGACATCATTTAGAAAATATACAAAACTAGTCACAACTGATGAACAGAACCAATAGTAAACTTTCCCATATGGAAATAATTAGCGGACTCTTCGAACATGATACTTGGGCAGCCCAATCCTGTCTAGCTAGGCTGCAGCGCAGGCATAGAGCACATGCTTCATCACAGGCATCGCAAGGGGGTGGGTGGGACCCTGGGCAATGGGGCAACACGCGGATGGGAGTGCACAAGCTGCCAATTCAGTGGCAATTTGGTGGTGGGGCGGCAAAAACAGCCTTTTTGGACATGACGCTGGCAGCAGGAGTTGCCCGCCCGTCAGTGCACTAGTGTATTTTAACGGTGGAAAAACCGCTGGGGAGTGTTCTTACATTTTTCAGTGTGGGGGCAGGGCTTGTGATGTCACATATGGGTGGGCGGGGCTTGTGACATCACCGGGGGTGTCACATGGTGCGGTCCCTGTATCTGTGGGATGTAACTACACCTTTGTGCTGCATCCTATCCAGATAGGACCCAGAACTAGCACGTTTGTCCCCTTACCCCAAATAGAGCCCCATCCGCCCCAATGGGTCGGCTTGCCACCCCAATGTGTCCCAGTTGCAGGGGAGCAATGGTGTGTGTGTGTGTGTGTGTGTGTGTGTGTGTGTGTGAAAGAGAGAGAGAGAGAGAGAGAGAGAGAGAGAGAGAGAGAGAGAGAGAGAGAGAGATCCCTTTCTCTTCTGCTAGAGGGCTTTTCAGAGATCTCTGGTTGGTCACTGTGGGAAACAGGATGCTTGACTATGGGGGCCTTTGGCTTGATCCAGCAGGGCTTTTCTTATGTTCTTCTGTTACATTAATCCTTTGAAAAATGATAATGAAAAAGCTTCATTTTCCTTCCTTCTGCTAAATAGAGCCCACTGAGGAAGAGTGTACTCTCCATCAGTAGCACTGTTAGTTTTGGATCAATATACAGCAGATAGTCCAGTACTGTTCATTTGAAGAACATGGCTAAATCTGCTAAATGTGCAAGGAAAAAAAATCTGGCTGTCCTTTACTACTCACATCGACTTGTAAAGATTTAGCCTGAAAAGTTGTTTGGTGGGGGAGACCTCTGCTATCCAATGGATGCCCCGCTTCCCATGGCAGAAGTCCATCATTTTTCAGCCAAAAGACACACGGTTCTAAGCGACACTGGTAAGAGAAGGCTTTGTCACCCATCTACGCATGTTTTTAAACTGGTGAGCTGTAGGTTCTCACTGTGAAATGTACATCTGAGATGCTGCCAGTGGTACTTAGCACAGCTGCTCATGGATGTGTGCCTAATTGAATGTTTGTCTCAAGATTTTCCAGTGGACCATTTCAAGTGGCAGCCTGCAGCTGATGTGCCATATAACCTGCATTAACACCTCACCTGCAAAATACATAATTACACACAAATCTGCTGATTAGATGCAAAATATAAACAAATGCCAGTGGTTTGCATTTCAAGAACCATTCATGCCTGTCCACAGCAGAGATACTGTGTGCATTGTTCTCTAGTGCTACCGCTTATATCCAAATGAGATTCTTTTTAGAGGGAGTAAGCATAAAAGAAACAAAAAAAAATCAAAATTATGAAATAGTCCCTGAAAGTGAGTTTTAATTCTGTTTGGATTTGATCTCATATTATATTATTCTAACAATTATGGCATATGCCTGTTTGTTTGTTTTTACCTATTTTGTTACTTATTTGTGCTCAGATTGGCCTTATCATACAGCATAAGTCTTACGGTCCAATCCTATCCTCACAATACGCTGGGAATCTTACAACCTGCAATGATTGGATGAGCCGCTCTGCCAGTCTGCAGCTCGTTGCCAACAGCACGGCAGCTGATAAGCCCCACACTGTCAGCAATGGGCCTCAGATCAGACACTGGGGCAGGTACAGTGGCATCGCTCTAGGTGGGGTGGAAAGGGGGGACTAGTATCTTGATGTGTGCTGCTACCACCAAAATCCTCCCCTTCCCACCCCTGAACTGCCTCCTTTTCGGCCCGCTTCCTACCCTGAACTGCCCCTTCCACCACCTTACCTGCTCTGGTGGGGCATCCTGGAGCTGTGCATGGAGCCACTGGCTGTTTGCACTGGCAGATCCGTAGCACATGATGGCGGTGTGTCATTTGCTGCATTCCACTGGGATTTATGGTGGCGGGTCACGAAATCGACTACCATAAGAGCCCAATAGGATTGGATTGCCCAGGGCTTAAACACACAAACACAATGCAAATTACAAGTCATTGAAACAGTTTTCCCAGGCAAAGTGGTGGCGCCTGGATACAACGGGAAGCAACAGGTTATAAGCCCACTACCCGCCACCCATTTATTATTCTTAAAATATGCATAAAGGGAAAGAGATTTCTCCCACCATCTTTGCTTGTACATCATTTGTTGGAGGGGGATGCGACCTCATTCTTCATTCATGCCATGCTCTATCAGATATAGGATCCATAACAGAACTATAGGATTGCATTGCATCATTTTGTTTGTTTATTTGTTTCTACAAATGCTAAAATGCCTAGCCATTGCTGAATCCAGACAAGTATGTTTCCACTAGAACGCCAGATATGCTTGTTGCCTAATGGCTATGTGAATAACTATATTTATTTATATTGTTATGTCTTCAGGTGATATAACATGATGGATGATATGACAGGTTCCCCTACAGTTAACTGGAGTGAAGGAGCCCTGCTGACTACCTTGCCAGCTGAGCCAACAGCTAACCACCCTACGGCAAGCTTAAAAAAAAAAGACATGTTTGCAGTTTTGTAAAACAGATTTGTGTATTTAAACAGTAAACTCTCATCCATCATGAGGCAAAAATGATGCTTTTAGAGCTGCATGTGCTCTAAGTTAAACAACTTTGCTAATTTTGCTATGAAGTACTTTCCTAAAACTAAGGCATGGCAAGGAAAGTGTTACTGATAAAGCTCTCTAATCTCCCAATACACTGGGGCTTGCACTAGATCTCACAAGTATCTTGTATCTCAAGAACTCAAAAACATTGCATTCTCTAGCCTTTGTATAATCAAGGTCACCAGGTATCAAAAGGCAGCTGATAATTGCCTATATGTTGTGCTAATATAAAACCCAATCAACTTCCCCTTCCTCTAGAGCTCTAGTGCAGCATTTCTAAAAGTTCTCCCCATGAGTTGGAGAAGTTGTAAGTGTCTGCGGGGGATGGGCTGGCAGTGCTCCTGGGATTGCACCACCACTGGGACAAAAAGTTACCGTGGGTCGTGCCAGCCATCTGGAGGACCTCCCCATGCTTCAGATCGGTTTCATCAAGCCGCTTCTGGTTTTCCTGGTGGTCCGTGACGCATCAGTTTGAGAACCACTGCTCTAGTGTAGCATTTCCCAACCTTTCGGCCTGCATACCACCCATGTAAGCCTCCGGCTGACTGCGTACCACTGGAAGCAAGTGCCAATGATGCCATCAGCACTGTCTTCCAGGTTTGTGGCCGACTGGAGCTCAGAAAAGGACAGAAAAGGCAAAGTAAGTAGCAGGGGAGGGCGGGAGGGCCATCCCCAGTGCTTACAGCCCATACGCTCGAGCTCTGCTGGCTCGGCAGAACTCGAAGTGCCACTTTTCAGGTTCGGACGCAGCACCACACAGCCGAGATGGCGGCTGCCATCTTGGCCGCCGGCAGCCCGTGTACCACAGGTTGGAAACCTCTGCCCAAATGTGATGGCTTCTCAAGTTGAGCTAAAAACCTATCATCTTGAAGGTTTCACAGCTATTCTGCAACCACTTACCTTCCTATTATGGAAAGTTTACAATGTATGCACTGTGTAGACATCATTGTGTCATTCCCCGTTAGCAGAGTGGTAGGTTTGCCAAATACCATAGCAGATGGTGCAGCAGAGGAGGCTGACTGGGATACAGATCAGCACACATACCTACTGATCACAGCAATAATCATATCTTGACCAGGAAATGGAATGATCATGAAACGAGGAATAACTGGCGTTTTTCAGAAAGGAGTTGGAATCAGGTTTTGGCATGGTTGGACAGCTATATCACCATGGCAACCCCTGTCCCATAGTTGCTGAGATGTAGCAGCCGGAGCATCACCTTCTGCCCTCTGTCTGTACTGGGCTCCCTCTAGTGGAATTCTCTCCTTACTTCTGCAACACACCTTCCCTCAACTCCTCCATATCTACCACAGATGGAAACAGCAGGTGGTGGCAAGTGCTGCTGTTCTTCTGACACCACCAATTGCTCAAGCGAAGAGGAGCAAGGGTAGCTTGGTGCAACCACTTCTACTAGTTCACTTGCTCTCTCCTGGATAGCAATTGCTCACCCATCCCTAAATTGGGCAAGCAATAGGTTGTGATGACTAGGCAGAGATGAAGCTGCGCCCCCATGTGGGGGGGCGGCGACGCTACGCCCCATATGACACCGGGCGTGATATCACGCGGCTCCAACCACACCCCCGCGCCGTTTTCCTTGCTATTTCAGAGCCAAACAGCTCCAGGGCGGGCAGGAGGGCCCAGCTCCTGCTCAGTGAGGGCGACACAAGCAGCGACAAACGAGCAGACCGCGTCATCCAATGCCTTGGGGCCCACGGCCCTACCCCTGTGACGCTTCTGTGACTAGGAGCAGATTGTCCCATTCAGCAGAAGTCTAGTTGCCCACCACAGGGTCGCTTATTAGTCTTGATGTGATTGATGGTGGTGGGGAGGAGCTTCTGACATGTGGATGTGGAGGAGGGGGAGTAAGGAACTTTTCTTATCTGTAAGGAACTTATCTGTAAGGAACGTATCTTGCACCTTAAGAGATGCATAGCTAGCATACTGCAGGAAGTCTGAGAGGTGCAAATATCGCAGGTCTGGTCTAGAGGATCATTAAGAAGGTTCAAACAGCAGAAGAGAATGCAAGCAGTTAGATCTATGTGCTTTCTCCTAAGCTTGTAAGTGCAAAGAGAGAGTAACAGATGATAAGGATGTAATTTCACAGCAAGATAACTTTTTTTACGGTGGCAAAGACAGTGTTTTATGGATATGCAAGTATGTCCCTCTTGACTCTACCTCTGTTGTTATGAAGTTGACAGCTGATTTAAGTTGCATAACATTTTCCAACAAAGTTCCTAGCAATTAAAAAGTACTGGCAAATGCATCTAGAGTATCAGGGACAAGAATCTATCTCTGGCCTCTAGTCATAGTCTTTTCAACCAAGGCTGGAGATACAGACATAAGACACTGGTGCCAAAAACGAAACATGCCCAAACAATTATTGCAAACATCAAGGCCCTTATGGCAACACCCTGATGTTAGTTTTCCTTTCTCATTCAGAAAGCCTGGAAAGCTATACAAGAAATTATACCTGGAATCATTACCTTGTGGAAATCAACATGGCTCCATGAAAGCCAAAGCACCTTATCCAAGTTATAATGGCAGCCCTTCATTAGCTAATTTTGCCTCCATCTGTTCTTCCATGGTTTCTCAGAGCAGAGTTTTAAAATGAGATGTACAGAGAAGAAACTGGAATCCTACCCCATGAGTTGCAATGATGTGTTAACTACCAATGCAGGAACAGATTAAGCACCTCACCACCGAAGGAAGTTTGAAAGTTGTGGTGTTGTTGTTTTTTTCTGAAAAGGTGGACAGGAGTGAAGAAAAGGAAGTAAAAGGTACTTGGGCCCTTCTTGTTCTTTCCACTTCTCTTATTCAAATTGGATGCAACAGAGACTGTCACACTATTCTCTGCTTCCTCCAGGGGTGTCACTAGGGTTGTTAACACCCAGGGCAAGATCTCATGGCGTCACCCCCATGGACCTCCTCTCAGACCACATGATGTGGAGGCCTCCTGGGAAACACAATCCCCACACGAGTCAGGAAAATTAAATTTTCTACCAGTGGTGTATTTTCGCACCACCGGTAACAAATAGAATAGAAAGCCATTTTGGTGTCACCCCTCCCTGGGGTGACACCCAGGACAGTCTGCCCCCACCCCCCTAGTAACACCCCTGGCTGCCTCTGGATATATATTATCATCTTAAGATACCATTCCTAGGGAATACATCATAGTTTCATAGATCAGCTTTGGCTAAGTTTATCGAGTCTGACTGAAGATAGTCCTAGATATATATATTTTTCCCCAGCATGATGTAATGTTGAAAATTCCTGGAGGCCTGGTTAAAATTTCCAGGATTGCTTCCAGTAGTCACCTGGAGTTTGATGCTGATTCCTGGAGATTCCAAGCCAATCTTGGAAGTAGATCTGGCCCACCCATGAGGCCAACTCAAGCAGCTGCCTCAGACAGCAGATTGATGGGGGAGTCTGTCCACTCAACTTGCCTGCACTGCTCCATCTCTGTTTGCCCATTTGCCTTCACGTACCCTCCTTCTCCTTCCACTCCCTCAATTGGAAGAGGAAGATGAAATGTGGAGGGGTGGGGAGAGTTCTGAGCTAGAACATTGGAGGGTGGGAGGAGCAGAGGCTGGCACATCATTGGGTAAGCAGGCAGCATTTGACATGCTGCATCAGGAGGTCTTGGGGGTGTGGCAACCCTAACCCTTCCCCACCCCTTTTATGTCTGGCTTGCTGTGTTATACATTCACCTTGCCATTGTCAATGACTCTGAAACCCAACTGTTTGGTCCAACCTGTCAAAAAGGAATCATGGTTAGGGGCATTGTATCTCCACTCAATGTGGATTATTTTTTTCCTCCAATAATACAGACTGGAAAAATAAAATGGTGAAAGAATAGCTGAAATATGAAACCATAGCATGTTCCTTCTGTCAGTTGTGACAGACTCCAATATAGAAACACCACTCAGGCAGGGGATAAATTTACTATCTGCAGGGCTTCAATTTGAAAAAAAAATGCACCTGGTATCAGAGGTCAGAAGAAAAACATATTGTCTCTCTCATGCAGCATTTCAGCAAATGACAACTCAGAAGCAACAAAACCAGTAAAAAGAGGATCTGCTAAAACTGCACTTCCCTTTTGGGCTTAAATATTATTCTGTGACTCAAAAAACAGTATGTGATTGACATGACATGAGAAAAACACATTGCTCATAAGAGACATTTGTTTATGCAATGAGAGCAGGAGCTCTTTACTTTGCCCGTCCATCATTTGCCACTTATATTTGTCACTACATTTGCTATTAGTATAGTGCTCTAAGAAGTCTATTATAGGAACTTTTGTGCAGTGGGCTCTTCAGATCTGTCATCTAGGTTGTGCCCTAGTGGATATGGTCAAACATTTTGAATATGGGTCAGGCTTATGTGACTAGCATGAGTTTCAGCTGGAATCGGAACGATTACAGATATAAACTGCTTGTCGGGGATTCCTGTCTGGAAGTCTTCAAATAATTCCTGTGACTTGGCTGACTTGGGTCATGTTTCATAAATAGGTGTGTGTGTGTGTGTGCGTGTGTGCGTGCGTGCGTGTGTGTGTGTGTGTGTGTGTGTGTGTGTGTGAGAGAGAGAGAGAGAGAGAGAGAGAGAGAGAGAGAGAGAGAGAGAGAGAGAGATTTAATACAGTAGTCTTCTGCATAGAAAGTCATTTGGTTCAATAAGCAGTAGGGGAGCTCAGTGGCATTCCTGGAGGGGCTACGGCACCATAAGTGGTGCAAGGCACTGCACCTCGCTTTGCAAACCGGTGTAACACAGCCCTTCAAACTGTCCCGCAGAGCTATTGTCTTTGCCACTGGAATGGCTCTGGGGGTGAGTGGGAGGGGCCGCGTTGCACCAGTTTGCAAGGCGTGAAGGAGCGCCTTGCCCGCACCCCCTCCAGAAACGCCACTGGGAGAGCTGATTAGGACTCCATTCTCAATTGGCTTTAAGTAATGTGCCTTACTTTTATAATGCCAGTTTAAACGTTAACAACTGAACACTAGAATTGCTAGACATCATTGGATCTAATCTCAACAGAAAATTCTGGCCCACAGACGTTGAACTTGTGAGCAGCGGATTGAACAAGGGTTCTCTTCGTCAGATTCTGACATCTTTCAAGAGTGCCCCCCCCAAAAGTCAAAGGTTGTGGTATTGTCAGCTCCTGTAACTTTGTATGTGTGCAAGGGTGCATGCACTTGTTTAAACATTCAAATTTCTAGCATCATTTATATGAGTCCCAAATAACTTCATACTATGTAATTATTTTAAGTCCAAGATTAATCCTTTTGTGAAAATAATTGAAACGTTGAATACAAGTCAAAATTAATTATTATTATTTAAATAGTACAGTATATGTCATTTGAAAATTTCATAATTTTTATTCTTGATATTTGATTTCTTGTGATGAACGATATGAATGTTAAACATCATTTTGAGAAAATAAAACTCCTCGAAAGGATTTTAAGCACCATTTGTTCCAGTTTTCCTGAAAAGCCATTATTTGTCAAAAATCCCAACAGATGTTCGCCCAGCTTCCCCTTAAAAAAACTCCAAAGGCATTTCATTAGTTTAGCAGTAAAAAGACATCTTTTCTTTTCAAGGTGGACTACAAGGTAACAAACACAGATGGTACCAAACATAGCTTTTGCCAGCCTCAATTTGAATCTGGTCCATGCGGAATCTCAAGTGTAATTATTCTCAAGGAGATATTTCAAGCACATGTCTTATATCGGTTTCTTTTGTGTCTAGCACAGAAATATGGGACCTCATCAAAATAATGAATGCTTAGAATAAATGAGGAAGTATAACAACCTGATTCTAAGGTCTGCAATGCCAGACAAAATTGGCTAGAATCAAGTGCAAGGGTATTTTTTACAAGACAATGCTACAAGTTGTGGCATTGTATTAGGGCAGTGAAACATCCTGCATTTTGCATCAGCACAGAAAACCAAGTCTAGGTCAATACAAACAAATTATACACATCCTTATAAGTCAGATAGATTGGAGGTGTTTCCAGTGCTGGTGTAGCCATGCCAACAGGTGCACACTGCATTTTGTAGTGCAGGGGCAGTCATGGAGGCCTCTTCAAAGTGAGGGAACATTTGTTCCCTTACCTCGGGGCTGCATTGCGGCTGCATCGGCACTGGAAAGTTGGTTAGGATTGCGCTGCTAGTGGAGGATTTTAGGACCAAAATATGGATGTTGCAAAGCTAAAGTTCAGCCCTACCCATGTTGAAAGATCAAAGACACCACCTTGAAATGGTATAACATTTCATTTATGTTATACATTTCATGATATAACATTACCTTGAGTATTTATTAACTAAAACATGAGTAACATATGTCAAGGCCCATAACACAACATCACATTATACAGCTTAGGAAAGGGCTTGGAGAATAAGTGCCTATTGTATGCTAATTCAAGTTACCACTAATTAGTGGTAGAAGGACCCAGATGCCTTCATTACACTTTAGCTATATGTATTGATATTTTTCTATAAGGGACGTTTTGCCAATGCCAGGTTGCTGGAGGAACTGTGGCAGGGCTGGCCCATCCATGAGACCAACTGAAGCATTCAATCACTTCCAGGTGGCACCCATCTCTATTTGCCTAGTTGCCTCCACTGTTCTTCTTTCTCCTTCCACTCCCTAGATTGGAAAAGGAATTCAGGGTCAGTACAGTCAGGTAGTCTCTCTGATGGATGTGAGCTTCCAGACAGTGCCCCAATTGGCTGATTCCAAATGCAACTTCTTGAGAAAATTATTCCAGTAGTAATCTGGAATGGTGACAGTTTTATGTTTTTACTTGTAAAGCACCTTGAGAAACTCTTGAAAGGTGCTATATAAATACTGTAAACAAACAAACCACCTTTGGCTCCACCACATTTATTAGGAGCTGTGGAGGAAGTCACTTGGCCTTTGGCTCTTTTTGTGCTAATCATGGGGAAGTTAAGAATGTGTCTTGTGAGAAGACAAAAGTGGAAAACTGTGAAGAAAACTGGTTAAGAAAAGAGAGGGAAGATAACATCACAAATTCTCAGGGATGTGGATCAAGTCTCTGACTTCAAGTCTCGAGTCAAGTCCCAAGTCTTTGCCCCCAGGTCGCAAGTCTTTGGTTGTGAGTTGCGAGTCCCTATCTATTTAATGGGGAAAACAGGTTTAAACCTGAATAAAATTCGACTTGTCATAAAAGGATCCAAGTCTTGAGTCGAGTCTTTCAAGTCTTTTCCAGCACCGTCAAGTCATTGACATGACTTGAGTTCGACTTGAGTCCAAGTCAATAGACTCAAGTCTACATCACTGCAAGTTCTTCAGCCTTCCTCTTTCCCACATTCCCACCACCTTTCACAAGATGTTGACCTTTCCACCTGTGGAAACCCAGCAGCCACAAGAGATCCTCCCATGACTTCTGTTTCAGCATGCTCCTTTTGCTCTTCTTCTCACTGGTCATGCCGATTCACAATTTTCTCTAGAAAGTTCCACAAGTTGCAGGATGAGGGACTATAATCCTAGACCCACCATTGCCTGAAAGATGACAATGCAGTGCATTTCAATGTATTTTTTTGAATAGATGTTCACAACCATCTTCTCATACATATACACATGCAGTCAATCTTTCAATGACGTCATGGTGTCATTAATCTTTAGCGGAATAGCAGCTCGAGAGAGTGTCTCCAAATGAATTCTGATACTCATTATAACTAATGGAGATCTAACTTAGTTTATGCACTCTCATCTTAAAACCCGTCCTTTGATTTCAAAATGATTCAGGGTTGTAGATACTGCAGTTATTAGCCTTTGTCAGAGAGTCTTGCTATCTTTAAATTAGCCCTTCTGAGGTGACCCTCCTGGAAGTGAATCAGAGGTGATAGGAAGGATATGAAATGGAAGCAAGAGGTGTAAAATGATAGAGGCAGAGGAAAAAACTTCAAATGACATATAGTCCCAATTACGGATGCAAAAGCTGTTGATTTGGTGAAGTTCTAACTATAGGTCATGATAGCTATAGATATATTACATATATAATGTATGGAAATGCAGGGTTTATGCAGTACATATATTTTTTGAAATGCCTGTCTTATTTTCCCCTCTAATTTTATGCAGCTCTGTGCTAGCTGATGTCAGGGGAGCTATTTGTCTGTATGTGTGTGTTCGTTATGGAGAGGATGGAGATTACATTATGTCTTGAAGAAGAAAGACGGGAAGAGGCAAAAGAAAGGGAGGGAAAGACAAATCATACGGAAAAACATCAACATTTTACAATGTTATCATTTGCAGTCTTCCATTTTGCATATCAGTCCGCTAAGAGATGGAAAAATAAGAAAAACAAATATTTCTACAGTTCATCACATGGCTACTGATCCTATAATTTACCTACAGCCCAAGCCTATTGGGCTATTACACCGGTGGATCCTGCGATCTTCCACAGTAAGTTCTGGTGTGGTACCACAAATGCCACACCACAATTGTGTGCTATGGAGCCACTGGCACAAATGGCTGGAGTCTCTGTACGAACACCATTGGCTTCCAGATGCCCCACCAGATCTGGTAAGGTGGAGGAGGGGTGGTTTGGGGGAGGAGTGAGGCAGGGAGTGGGCTGAACTGAGGCAGTTCGGGGACGGGAGGGGGAGGATCATGGCACACCAATATCCTATTCCCCCTTCCTAGCCTGGACCCGCCTCCAGGATTATCCTTTGGGCTTATGCCTGCAGAAGTGCTGGCATAGGTCTCAGGAGACCCATTCGATCCCAGGCAGCCTATGGAGAGGAAAGTTAAAAAAAATTATCACTCCCAGGCCACCTGGTTGCCCCCTCCCATAGCATGCAGTGTGTGCTCCGTTGGTGCTCTGGGATGGAGGTGGATAGGATTGGCACTAATGAACCATACACCTGAGGAAGTCAGTTGTTGAATCAGGTGTAAAGGTGCACAGGTGCACAGTGAAGGCGGGAAGGAACATCCTCTCATAACACATCCTCTCATAACAGTACACAAATCTCGACACTAGCTCTTATGTTGCCACTTTGTGCTTCTTTTCATTGCCCCCTGATCATTATAACAAGATTGGGACATGGCAAATAGCATTCCAAAATCTGGGTCTTTGATTGGCCAAGCTGGAAGTTGACTCAATAGTCCATCACTATTGTATTGTAGTAAAGTGTGTTTGGGCAAGTAGGACGGTGCTGGATGACCCTACCTCTCCAAGTAAAGTGATGCCACTGATGCAATGCAACATATTTTTCATGCCAAAGTAACTAGATTCAAGTGACACAACTGGGACTGTAAAATTTGATAGTCCACAATGCCACGTTAAGTATTATGCACTTTCACAGTATAATTAAAAAACCTTGGACATCTTAGCTACCAGTATACTTAGCTATACTTTAGTTGCTGGGATTGGAATGCAAAAATAACTAGTATACTGTATATGCTCTACCCCTCCCCTCTCCATCAAGGCCTCAGACTTGGAGGGAGGAGGTTTTGATTCCATCCAAGTCCTCTTCCTCCCAGTGCTTCATGTGGCTGGATCCTCCCTGACTCCCAGCTATGAGCCACCATTCTTCCTCCTAACCTTTCCCTAAGGCCTTATAAAGAACATGTGGCACATGCGCATAAGAGCCCTGCAACCTCTCATGAAAGACTTCCCTTCGGGCAGCGCAATCCTGCGTAAGGATCCAGCCGGCGTCCCAGGGCCGCCCGCCGGATCCTGTGCACTGGTGGCCAGGCTGCCGCCAGACCAGAGGTCTACTTGGGGAAGGGGACATTTGTTCCCTTCCCTGGGTGTAAATGCTGGCCCGACCAGTCTCCTCAGATTTCCGCCAGCAAAATCGCTGGTGGAAGTTGGAGGAGGCTGTGTAAAGGCCCAGTCGCCCGGCCGGGGCTGGGATATGGCTGAGGCCATTCTCCGCCCCCTCCCAGGCTGGCTGGGCCAATGGCCCCCCTCCCTCACCCGGGGAAACGCCCCCGCCGGATCCCGGCTTATCTGGTCCAGCGGCCACTGGGGCGCTCTGGTGCCGGAGCAAGGGAGGACGGCCTCTGTGCCGGCCTTCCCTGCTCCAGAGTAGTCACGAACGTGCTTTATGGCACGTTTGCGACTACTTCCGGTGACGGAACAAGCGTTCCGTCGCCATGTACTTGCGTAGGATTGCGCTCACAGTGATGTAGCTGTATCTTAGATGAAGATGAGATGATGCCCCAACCACTGAGACAACCAGGTCGTCCACTGAGATAACCAGGTCCCCTCTTCCTCCTCTGGTCATAATGGAGAGAACCAGGGAACGTCGTCCTCTTTCTTGACTCCCTCTTATCCCTCAGGCTTGGTGACATCATTGTGGGATCTCCCTTTGGGGGATTCATGACAATATAGTTGCAACTTTCACTACACATTTATATCAACATTATTTTTAAAGCATATAAAAAAGCATTTGCTAATTGTTCTGCAAGAACTATTGGATTTCAGTATTAAATCACCCAACCCCACCCTTTTATAGATGTGATGATTCTCTCACCTGAGAGTGACAGATTTGACATCTGTGAAGAAGGGATGGGGGCTGCAGCTAAAAGACAGAAGGAAATAAGAAACATTAATGAGGAAAGCTAAGTCTAGAGAGTAACCTATGATCACTGAGAGAAAAACAGGAAAGCTGACAAAAGGGCAAAAAGAGACTAAAATCAGTGTATGAAATGTGTATATTAAATCAGCTAACAGTGCAATCCGACTTAACATTTGTGCCGGTTTAACCAACAGCGCAGCGAGAACGGGAGGCCCCAGAACGGAAAAGTGATTCAAATCCCCTTTGAATTCCTCTTCTGGAGAGGATTTAAAACCCTTTTCCATTCTGGGGCCTCCCGTTCTCGCTGTGCCGCTGGTTAAACCAGCAAAAAAGTTAAGTCGGATTGCACTGTAACTGTATGAATCAGTGTTTGTAAATCAGCTAAATGAAATGTATATATTAAAAAGCCAATATATGGAAAGACGGGCAGCCCAACCCTCTCTACATTTTAGACTGGCAGAGTACCACTCCGCCAGTCTTGGGTGTTGCAAACCTGCCATAAGGCATGTTTGTGTCACCCGGTGAGTAGGCAGCCACTCTCAATGCTGCACCCGCTGGGGAAGGTAAGTTCCCCGCTGAGTGGCAGAGGGGCGGAACAAAGTGTTCCAGGGGTGGGGTTGGCTGGACCCAAGAAGGGGGAGGGATTGACGGCAAAGGCTATGCCAAAATCCTATCCCCCTGGCCACCGTTATATGGGCCTCTTGGACTTGTACCAGGTAAATAGCTGGTGCATATCCAAGTAGCCCTGAGTGGCTGGGGTTTTACCAGGGAAGGAAGTTAACTTAGGAAATTACTACAATGAAATCTAAGATCATGAAAAACTAGGGTCAAGGGCTACAATGGTGTAAAAAACAAGAGCAGTCAAGCCACAATTGGAGAGAGAAAATAATTTCAGGAAAACAATAGTATCACAATATACCAGGAAAAAGAATTAGTCTCCTGGATTTGTGAATGTCTTTCCATTTTGTACCACAAAAGACAGAAAAAAATATTGCTATAGATAACCTAATAATCTCTCTTGAGTCTTCTCTCTTTATCTCTCCATTATGTGCCAAACACTTCAGCATGGCATCAAAGTGCACTCACTTTGATATATTTTATGTTAGTGTTATTAATCCGACTCACCCATAAAGTTCTGGGTCAGTTGTTTGGAAAAGAACACCTTCAACTTCCCTGACAGAACAGAGATGAGCCTGGAGTACTGACATCTCATTTTAGAGCATAGATCATCTCTCAAAAGACTACCAGGTCAAATATGCCACAAAATTTTAAACTTTGTTAAAGGGAACAATTACAAAAGCTTCTGCTAACTGGAACATCTCGGCTAACATTATGGAGGGTTTCATCTTCTCCAGTAACAAAAATAACATTTCCCTTTAGCCAATGAAGTCTGGAAATTTGTAAAGGTGAAATCCATAATTAGACATTTCAGCATTAGGAGAGAAAAAGAATCTGAGCATTAAACTAGTTTCTGATTTTCTTACTTTTCTAGAATGTGTGGAGTCAAATATATAAAACATGAACACATCTCATTATTTGCTCTAAGAGGAATTCAGATGATTTCTTTCTAATGACATGATGACTCTTGGCAGTACAGATTCACATTCTGTTGGGTTGATTGATGTAACACATTTTGGACTGATGAGTGAGCATGGTTTAGTAAACATTATGCATACTTTTATAGGACCTATGTCCTTTCCACAAACCAGTTCAATGTGGGTTCTCCAACACATGGCCTTCATTCATATGGTGTCAAAATGTCATCTTGCAGTGCAAATGGTTGCATGATTTAACCTTCCTCAAGGTGCATCACTGTATCACCAGCTTAGGCCAGAGCAGCACTGTTGCACTGGCCTAAAGGTAAAGGTATCCCTTGACAATTAAGTCCAGTCGTGTCCGACTCTAGGGAGCGGTGCTCATCTCCGTTTCAAAGCCAAAGAGCCAGCGCTGTCCAAAGACGTTTCCATGGTCATGTGGCCGGCATGACTCAACACCGAGGCGCATGGAACACTGTTACCGTCCCGCTGACGCGGTGCCTATTAATCTACTTGCAATTTCTTGCTTTCGAACTGCTAGGTTGGCAGAAGCCGTCGCACGGATTCAAACTTCCGAGCTTTCGATCGACAGCTCATGGTTCAGTGGTTTAACCCACTGCGCCACCCACTGGCCTACAATGTCGCAAATGTGCATAAGGCACGTTTGTGGCACCCAGCAAGTAGGCGGCACTGGTGCCAAGGCCTGCACCGCCTACCAAGTGGCAGAAGACCCTGTGCTGTGGAGTGTGTAAGTGCCATTCCAAGCAGTGCAGGGCCTTGGGGAGGGGCATAACGGGATGGGAGGAGGGCAGATCAAGCCTGGGAGGGAGGAGGAATGGACATCCATGTCAAATGGCATATCCTATCACCCCTCCCTGGCCACTAACCTCCACACTGGGCTGCTTGATTCTCTTCCTTCTAAGGAGCTGGTGGAGAACCAAGTAGCCCCATTGCGGTGGCTGGGCATTTACCCAGGGTAAGCAGTCAAATGCCCATTTACCCCGAGTAGACCTCCAGCCTCTCCATTTCCCAGATACGATTCAGTGTGGACCGCACAGTCCACATTGAATCACCTATGCCATGAGAGGATCGGACTATGTTGTACTGTAGATCAAGCATTCACTGGTGTCGTAATTCCTTTCACCCAGCAGTCTGACAGACTATACTAACCTGTAGTTAATGTACACCGGGACATTAGAACAAAGCTATTCACTTGGCTTTAATGCAATGTCATCAGTTGAACACACTAAGCTATTCATCATACTGAGTCAGACCACTGGCCCCTCCAGTGTCGACTTTGATTGTCTGTGGGCTTCTTGCAACTTGATCCAGTGGATTAATGTAGTCTGACAGATGCTTACCTGAATGGAATCACTACAGTTTCCAGATGGAGTATTCCCCAGGCAATAAACACCAGCTCCTAGGTGCAGAGGAGGCCTTTGGACAGTTTCCACTAAACTGCAAGAGACAGAGTGTGAAAAACAATACTTCTCCCATACCGCCTCCTCTATTTTGGTCTTGGATTTTACATTCACAGTGAACATGATGGTGTCATTAGACTGGCAAATACCTGATCAAGATGACCCTGCTGTCATTAGTTTGACCCTAAATAGGCTTACCAGATCTCCAACCGGGACAGAGTGCTAGACCTTTAGGAGAAGGAATGTGGGCAGGTGCAGTTTGTTAAACCTTGGAGCACAATCCTAGGCATGTCTACTCAGAAGCAAGCCTCACAGAACACAATGGGGCTTGCTTCTGAGTAGACATGCCTAGGATTGTGCTCTAAGGTTTAACAAGCTACATCTGCCCACATTCCTTCTCCTAAAGGTCTAGCACTCTGTCCCGGTTGGAGATCTGGTAAGCCTACCCTAAATCATCACTGAATCCTCAATACTGACAGACCTCTGGTCATAGCTTAGTCTTGTGCTCAACATTTTAGCTATAAAACATCATAAATTATTATACGTGAGAATTGCCCCAGTGTTTTCCCTCTACTTTTCAAAAAGGACTGTTGCCTGCCCTGAAACAATAATCATCTTGCAACATATTCTGTGTCCACTTCCTTTTATTAGAATGATTGACACCCAAAAATGAATATGGTTTAAGACCCAGACAGACAATTTAAAAGAAATCTCAAGGTCATGAGGAAAAGTACTTTCCTATACTTTAGCCAACATGCCATCTGATTAGCAAAACAGGAAGGAGGAAGACTTGGTAGATATCCAAACATTGTGAACTTTTCTCCGAGTCTGAAAGTTCAAAAAATATATTGCGCTAAGAAACTCTTTGCTTATCTACTACGAGAAGCTTTGAGTTCAATAGCCCTCAAAATGTCTCATTTCTTACCTGTAGTTTACTGATTGCACATCGAACCTGCAAATAACACAATGTAAACCAACTTTCAGGATAATTTGGAGAAAAAAACACCCTATTCCATACTTGGTCTTTGCACAAAACCCGTATTGATGTCTCCTTAAATTACGCAAATGACTGAATTTTCAAAAGCTAAAAAAAAACATCACTGAGAGGCCCATCCTAAGATGCCGTTTGGTATTCCCTCAGTTGGAATTTGGCTAGGAAAACATACTACTTTTCCCCCAATTCTGGAAAATAGCTTGGTATATTGTGAACCAAATTCTGAATTCTTTATTAAGCAGAGCTTAATAAATTTCAAGCCAGACAAGAACGTTTGAGACTGTAATGCTTGCCTTATATTGAGTCAACCATTTTATGCCACCAAAAATCATATTCTCAGGGTCCTCTTCCCTCCTGTCCCAGCTCCTAGTTTCCCACTGTGCCAGGCTAGTCCTATGTTCCACAGCAGATGACTGAAAGCAGAATGGGAAGTATCAGTTGCCTGGTAGTGGCTTTTGCCATTGCTGGGTAAGTGTCCGGCCCAGCAAAAACGGGAGGCCCCAGAATGGAAAAGGGATTCAAATCCCCTTTGAATTCCCCTTTTGGAGGGGATTTGAATCCCCTTTCCGTTCTGGGGCCTCCCGTTTTCGCTGGGCTGCTGGGTACAATGCCGGCCTAAGTAGGATTGGATTGCGCCCTTATTCTCTATAATTTCATCAACAGGTAAACAGTTTTGAAAATGTCACACCACATTACACCCGTAGTGCTTCTCCATCTAGTATCCTGTTACCTCCAGTAGGCAGCAGAGAATGTTTCAGCTTCAAAGGATAGTTAATGAGAACCCAAAGGATGAGACTGGCTATCCATCGCCAGTCTCTCCAAACACTGACAGTTTCTGAAATTGGAGACACCTTGAACATTAAGATGTATTATCTAACCTTCCTGGTTCTAGCTACTGATGGTTCTAAGATCCATTAATGTGTGTAATCATTGGATGTTCATTCATAATAATGCTATTTTCATTGTCTCATGGAAAATATTCTATGAATTAACCCCCAGGTGCTATATGAAAAGGTTACCTTTTACTTGCTTTTGCCCTGGAGCTGACTGATGTAATTACGCATTCTTCCTAGCTCTGAGATGAAACGGGTCGACAACAAGTCCAAGTTCTTTTTCCAAATAGTATTCAGTTTTCCATCTGCTTATCAAACACCTTGTCTTCTCAGGGCCAATGCTCGCAACAGTTGCTGAAGTGGAAGAGTCGCCATTGGTTTCACGAAGTAAACCGAGTTCATAAAATCACCCTCATGTTGAAAGAGCACCAGTTATTACCATGTCCTGAAAATTGCTCGAAAAATAAGGATAATTTGTCCTAAAAATATATATATCCAGGCAACATGACTGCAAGTTGTTTCCTATTTCACTAGTAAAACATTGATATTTTTCAATATGTCAGAACTAGAAGAAAGGTCCATTTTTTATCATAATTTTTTTCTATTACCAAAATCAGTGTCTGTGGTAAAATATTCATATGAAACACACAGTTTGCAAAGTGTCAACAATGAAATGTGGGGTTATCAAATCACATTTCACACATCTTATCCCCCCTGATCGTCACACATGTGCATGTCCCTAATATTTTTTACTCTCCAAGCAGAGGTCACAGATGCTAGGATATGCTCTAGGGCGGCCACAATCACTTCCTCTTCTGGACCCAAAGTTCTGCCATAGGGAGTGCTGAGAGAGGGAAGGAGGGTCTGATGCTGGCCACCCAGGTAGTTAAGCAGGTGGCAAATGGCCAGCAAAGTACATAAGTGGGGGGGCAAAGGTGGCAGAGTGCATGGTGAAAATGGCAGGATGTGCAACAGTGACACCTGACTCCAACTCTGCCAATCCACTCTTCAAAACCAGCATTTTACGCATCAGTGAGCCAGACCTGAAAATGGGTCCTGACCAATGCTAGTACAGGTTGATTACCCTTATCCAGACTTCTGCAATCCATACTATTCGGAATTCCGAAACCCAGATTTTTTTTGGGGGGGGGGGCTATTGGCTTCCAGCACCCAACTGGCATAGCGTAAGGCATGCTGGGGCACTATTAAAATATTGTATAAAATTACCTTAAGGTGATGTGTATAAGGTATATACTGTATGTCTCTTTGTATTTGTGCATATATTCCAAAATCCAGACAAATCTGAAATCCAGAGAATGTTCCATCCCAAGGAGTCTGGATAAAGGATACTCAACTGTAGTATACCTGAACTTGTTGGACAAGTTGAAGGTAAGGAACCTATAGACCTTATGAAGGTAAGGAACCCCTGCTAACTGGGCAAGAGGCACTTTTTCAATTGGTGCTCCTCTTATATTTAGCAGGGGGAGAGTAACTGCCCCCCTTTCACCCTAGCACAGTGTCTTTCTGGTGGATGTTTGCTGGTGGTGTTCTGCATATTTTTTAGATTGTGAGCCCTTTGGGGACAGGGAGCCATTCAATCATTTGATTTTTGTCTGTAAACCGCTTGTGAACTTATTTGTTGCAAAGCGGTATATAAATACTGTTAATAATAATAGACAGCCAGAAGTTCACACAAAGTCTGTTAAGTGGCCAGCATCACCCCAGAGTAGGGAGGCCCAGAGGCATAGCTAGCCTCTGCGGTGGGGGGAGGAAGCACCCCAGTGACACCCCATGACATCTCATGCCCCCCACACGTGACATCACTAGCCATGCCGCATGGCAAAAAATGCAAAAAAGCACCACCACCCGGCGTTTTTTGGCCGGGAAAAGCTAACTAGGACTCGGGTGGGCAGGTGGGTGACTTCTTTTCCTGCTGCCATGCCACAAAAGGCACTTTTTGCCACCTTGGTGCCACCAAATTGCTGCTGATTTGGCATCTTGTGCACCACCCTGCCATGTGTCACCCAGGTGCCCCCGCCCCTAGCTACGCCTCTGGGAAGGCCCTTATCCTGTGAGGAGTCACCAACCCTGTTCCTTAATGGCCCAGGGGACAGTGGGAGAACAGGATATACAGTTATGCATTGTCCGTACAGTGCCGGTGGCTGCTCCCCTGCCAGTGGGGCAAGTCCAGAAGTGGACACTCTGCCTCATATTTCTTCTGTGTTCTCTCTTCCACTCTTTCCCCTCCCCTACAGCCCTAGGATTATCATCCCATTGACAGGATTTCCTCATCTGTGCAGGCAGTAGCATGCATACTGTAATACAGATAGATCCATTAATCTGAAGATTAACACACTACCCAAGAGTTCAAACAATGACTAAGGACTTCTCATTGGCAAATCCTACCTGCACCAATGACACTTGTGCGCAGTCCCACCTTCCCTATGATCAGTGCTTGTCCGCAGTGAGAAATGCTGATCACTGGAGAGAGCCTTCCTGTAATGGCCATTCTGCAACATTCCAAGGGTAGCAATCACAGGAAGGCTCTGTACCCATCACCAGCATCCGTCGTTGCAGACAGATACTGATCATGGGGAGTGCAGAGGCTGGACCATGTACACGTCCTTACTGGAGGCACGTCTCATACAAGGGTTTCCGGTGACCTCCCCCCCCATGCATACATCAACTGCAACATGTGGGGGATAATGTGCGAAGAGGGATACTCTGCCTGTACATTCTGATTGGAAGGATGCAACTATTAATGTTAGAAAATTACAATGGATAATAAGCCAGCTTCTGCTGTCCTTCTCCAGTGCTTATTCATTCAGTACTGCATGCATTGTATTAAGAGAGTGAAAATGGTGCCGTAGTACCAGGGTTCAGCTCTATACTGAGCAGAATATATAAAGCATCCCCTGATAGCAAAAATAAGGACAAACACTGACAGCAATATTACAATAACTAAATATTATCAGACTATTGTATCCGAGTGGGCAGTCATAGGGGAAGCAGTGTTGTCTATTCCTGTCTTCCAAAACAGATCACTGCAGGTAATTTTAATGGGGTTGTTAATAACCTGGCATGGGTCCCAGCCAGATGTAGCACATTTAAACGCTGTCCTTATAGCTATGTCGGAACTGTTGACATTGCATGTCAGTAATGGAAAATTGCCACTGCACCAAACAAACATCTTCATTATATGGAATCACATTGTTAATCTACGGCCAAATGCAACTTGAGGCGGAAAGAGAGTTTAGATTGCACCCATCTGTATACTATCACTCCAGGTGGCAGGTCGTTCTTCAGAATTAGAGATTGAATCAGTCTTTCAATCATCAATAAGCCCTCCTCCACAACGAGTGCCTGTCAATCCAATACTTTACTTTCAGTACCACGAGGACCACACAGACTGGTAATGAAATTTAGCTGTTAGATATGTACCAGAGGGATATCTCTCAAAGAGAGCTGAGCAGAATCAGAGAGTGTATGGCGCTCAGTGTTTCCACATAACTGTGTTTCAGACTGAAGCCTGACACTTTTATCAGCTTAAGGAAACATATCTGCTAGGTCCAAATAGAGTTGAATACTGCACTTTTCTGCAATTTTGCACAATGCAAAATTAATTAGCATTTGGAAAGCATGACTAGCTCAAAAAAGGAAGGAAAAGGAGGAAGGAAAAGGGAGAAATCAATAAAATACCAAATTTCCCCTTTGTAGATTGCAAATATGACCTTTGATGAAGTGATTCTGGTTCTTTGATGAAGTGGTTCTAATATAGGATGGTTCAGACATGAATGACTGTGGAATATAGGATGATGTAAGAAGTAACTATGAACAGAATGTTTCTGTTCTGTGTATTGGGAATAGATCTATAGCTCTCCTTTTGAATCTCCTCTACTATCCTTGAGAACCAGGCTGGGCCAGTTGTACATGTGTGATGTGATGCAGGCTGCAAGTTGTACATGGTTCCAATCTTGCAAGCTGGTGCAGTGTCTTGGCTAAGAGAGAGAGCTGTGGAAATCTCACCATTGCCATGAGCGCACTAGGTGTCGTGAATTAAGCTACTCCTTCTCAGCTTTAGCTGCAATATGGGGTAAATTATTTGGCTATCCAGTTGTTGTAGGATTCCATCCAAATAATTCAAATGAAGTGCTTTGAACATTCAAAAAAGTATTATACAAATGTTAAGTAATATTATTAAATCTTCAGATGCCCTGTTAGGAGCCTAGGTCTGCATCTGCACTTTGATTCCTCACTTTTCCTTATTTAAGACAAATTAATGACCTTTGCATGCACAATTGCCCTGTGTCATTTTCTTCTATGTTCAATCCAAACACTAAGAGCCCAGTCCTATCCCCCCCCCTCAATGCAGTTACACCAAAAAGGCTACTGCTGCATCCTGCACGGGGAGGGGACAAAACTGGGAGGCTCGGGAGAGGTACGGGAAAATATTTTCCTTTACCTCTCCATAAGCCTCCCAATTGCCAATGGGTCTCCTCGGACCTGCGCCAGTTGTTTAGCTGTCACAAGTCTGAGGAGACGGGGGGGCGGGGAGGCTGTTAAAAGAGGGGATAGGATCTGGCATGAACCATCGTCACCAGAACCACCCCCTCCTGAAGCCTCCTTGCCAGCTGTTCCTCCCCCACCTGGTTTTGACCCCCCTCCCCACCCACCACCCACCGCCACCGCTGCCTTACCTTCTCCAGCAGGCATGGCAAGGTCCATTGGCAGGGTTGGAGCATTGCCACATCTTGGAAAATGGCCACCAACACAGCACTTGGCACTTGGAAAATGGCACTTGGAAAATAGCCACCAACACAGCACCGCGTGCTCCATTGGCAGCCATTTTATGACAACTCTGTTCCGCTGTCATAAACATGAGACCTGATAAGATGTCTCCAAATCAATTCCACCATTAGAATAATAGACCTAGAGCCAAAAACGCATCAAATACAACATACAGTACTTCTTGCCTCCTCCTTAGCCATTGCATCTAACAAATTCTTGATAGGAAGGCGTTCTAACCCCAAGGTCTCTTCTGGAACGGTCACAGCCAGATCAGATCACACACACTATAACACACATCACTGAGGAGAGAGAAGAAAATGACCCAGAGCAGGAGAACCACCTCTGTGCTCCTTGCAATGTTTTGTTCTGCCCTGAGAGGTGATTCACACCATCAACTTTCCAGCAAAAGGTTTGTATGCATTGAATGATTTACGAGATCATGAAATACTGAAAAGGGTAGCATACAGTTGAAAATCCTCTGCATTCTGGGTACAGAAATCCTTAAAAATAAAAATGAAGGACTGCAAAACATATTAATGGATATAAAATTTGTTAGTTAGCATTGATTCTGTATCTGAGATGTTTTTGCGTCTTATGTTGCTGGCAGCCCAGTACTGCATAAGAATATTTGGCTGACCCGTAGGACCAACCGCGGTATCTTGCACCCTTCGCAGGCCGTGTTGACGTGGCCTGGGAACATCTCAGGAGAAGGGGACATTCATCCCCTTCCCCCGGTGTAGGGCTGCCTGGCCCCAATGGGCCTCCTCAAAAGTACGTCGGCTCTTGAGCCGATGTACATCTGGGGCAGCAGAGTAAGGGCCGCCAAGGCCACGAACAGGCACAGAATATCGACAGAGCTCGCTGCCGATTTCTCCGTCCCCCTCCCGGCCCGTCTTGCCCAATGGCTGCCCTCCCTTGCCACCTGGCCTGCCCTCGCCCCGCTCCTGCACTGACTGGTGCATCTCTTACCTGCACCAGCGGCTGCAGGGTCAGGTGGGAAGCGGAGCAAAGCCTGCTGGCCTGCCGGCTCCCGGGAGTTGAACATACACTTTACGGTGTGTTTATGACACCAGGCACCTGTGGAGCTCACCTTCCCGTAAGCATGCTATGTGATAGTCATTGATTATGTGAAAAAGAATAGGTACAAAGAAGATTTAGTGATGAGTCATAGTTGGATTAATTGAAGATTTGGATTGCTCAGGTCACATCTGTGTGAAGGTGGTACAACAATAGCCCCTGGCTAATTGGATCAAGAAAAAGAGTAGAATGCAAGATGCACTCTGATTGGAGGATCCATCAAGTGGTGATTCTGAGGCATCATAGCAGATATAAGGCTTCCTTGATGCAGCATTTCAGGCACCTTGAGGGACAGAGACTCAGGTTGCAATCCTATGCACACTTTCCTGGGAGTAAGCCTCATTGAATTCAATGGGACTCACTTCTGAGTAGACATGCTTGCACTGCCTGGAATGTCACTCCTCACTCCCAAGCTCATCCGATGGGAGACAGTCATACTTACTGTGACCTGGTAAGTGGTGTGATTGCAAACAACAGGGATGATTCCCAAGGCCTGCTTCACTCTAGCAGCCAGGACAGGGTTGCAACGAGAAGTCATTGTTCTACATTTTTTTTCACTTTTGCTAAAGTGTGTGTGGTAACACTGAGCCATTTCTACGATGTGCTGACTAAACAGAAAAGCAAAGAGTACACACAGAGCTGTGATTTCTACTACTGTATCAGTAAATGTCAGCCTTGTTACACGTATTCAGTGATTTTCTTAACGAAAACGTCAGCATAACCCTGGCATTTCCCTCTTTTCATTTAATTCTTGCACTCCCTTTTCATCTGTTAGCTGACCTTTGCATGCACCCGGTAGTTTGCCTAGGGCGCTGTCACACCTCCAATGCTATTCTCTAATGATGGCCATTCGCTGCCAGATTTAGCGAGGATTTCAGAGATATAGTTCAAGGACCTTGTTCTGCAAAGAACTGATGTGCATGTTGGGGTTAATGCAAGATGAATGGAGACTGTGGAGGGAAAAAAAAACCCATTGTGCACCTTTCCTGGACATCGCATAGAGTGAGAAAATACTTGGAGGGTTGATCAGGGCATTGTGTAGACTGCCTAGTTAATATGTGAACCCTCCAATTCATGTTGGACAATATCTCTATTGCCCACAAGTATTAGTGAATGTGGGTGCTGTCCAAGGGGAGAATATGCATAAGAACCGAGGAATGTGTGAGTTGACTATGGATTGCACAATATGTTAAATCCTCTGCTGGTGCTGATCAGATGTTCATTCACAATGTCTGGTGAATGTATATATGTACACAAAAACTACTTTTTCTGAACATTCTCCCACATCCACCTGTGTACATGCACACATGCCTGCACACACACAGAGTTAAACATCCTCATAATGGAGAAAAGGGCATTACCTAAGCACTCAATGAAAACAACTTCGGACCAGCCTTTGATGTTGTGCTCAGTATTCGCTGAAGTTGACCAGGAATGCAAAGAGTAACAAAAAGGGGTTGGTGTTTTGTTTTGTTTTGAAGATATGTTCAAATGAAGTGCAAGAGAAATGAAAGTAAGGGTGGTGAAATATTGTCTGGTGACAAAGAGAAAGTGGAACTGCTCAAATCCTACTTCACATTCTTCTCCCAAAAGGTTGTGCAAATGTTTATTCTGTCCCATTAGCTGGGGAGGTTTTTTTTTTTTTCAGATGCCCCCACACCTAGACTCTGTAGCTTGAGTTGGTGGCAGGGCTTAAGAACAACCAAGCTTAACCTCACCCCATTTACTGATCCAGTAAAAAGAAAGTGGGGAACAGTAAGGGGCACGTGCATGCTAACTACTAGGCAGTACTCCCCATGGTCAGCCTGCCTTCTTCCAGGTCCTTTTCCATGAAAATCAGGAAGAAAAAAAAAACAGTTTAACAATTGAACCAATTACTGAGGGAAGCAGGGGGTTCTCTCTCACTGGTGTCTTCAAGCAGAGGCTTGACAGGCACCTTTTGAAGATGCCCTCGACAGGATTTTTCTTCTTCCAGCAAGGGATTGGACTAGATAGCCTTGAAGGACCCTTCCAATTCTAGGATTCTATGAAACACCATAGGGCTGAACCAAAATATGTGTGTGAGGTGTATTCCTTTTCCTTAACCATTTTTGCTTCAGTGAAAACAAACACACATTCCAATGTTCCTTCTGGTTTGTTTGTTTGTTTGTTTGTTTTTCACATTTTTATACCGCCCTTCCTCCAAGGAGCTCAGAGTGGTGTACATATTTCCTCCTCTCCTTTTTGTCCTCACAACAACCCTGTGAGGTAGGTGGGGCTGAGAGATAGTGACTGGCCCAAGGTCACCCAGGAAGCTTTGTGGCTGAGCGGGGATTTGAACCTGGATCTTCCAGGTCTAAGTCCGACTCCCAAACCACTACACCATCCTGGCTGATACCCAAACAGATACACAACTGTTCACCATGGTCTGTAGCACAATTAACTCCCCTTACTTGGCAGGAGAGGGAACAGATGGGTTGCACTGTGCTGCAGAAGTAGCTGCTACAGGCAGCAGAGAGGAAATGGCTCCACATTGCTAGTTTCTCTTAAAAGTGGCTTCTGCAGCCACCTTAGCAAGGGGAAACACAGCAGGAACAGAGCTCCCATTGATCTTACTCCCCATATGTGTCTGCGGCTGTCTGCCCACCTGCTATGCTCAATATGTCTGTGTTTCACTGGGGGGGGGATCCTTTCCTATCACAGTCCTCAGGCTCTGGAATTCCCTCCCTCTGGAGGTTCGGCTCCCCCTCCCCTTTGGTTTGTTTTTGTTTCTAAGTTAACACTTTTATTTCAATGTTTGCTTAATTAGTATTCCCTGTGCTCTGTTCCTTTATGTTTCTCTGATTTATATTGCCCTCTCACTTCAGTTATTTAATTGTTTTGGGGCTTGGGATTATTTCTGTTGAGTTTTTTATGATATTATTGTAATCATGTATACAGGATTTTATTGCTGTGTACTGCTGCCTTGTGGGTCTCTTAGGCGGCAGAAAGGTGGGATCAAAATATTTCAATAAATAAAAGAAATATGTAAACATTGCTAGGGGTCACAGCACCTACCTTGGCTGCATTAGCCTCTGCAAGCAAGTAATCTGAGAAATATAAAGACAGAGACATGTCTATTCGACTATTCACAGATTACATCATATGCATGTGAAGATAATTATTCTGGGTCTACTGGCGTTTATCCTTATTCTGTATCATGTGTTACTTGGTGATATATAACTGTTGTGTGAATCCATTGTTTTCTGCAAAGTGTTGCCCTAAGGTCTGTTGGTTGTACTAAAATATATTACTATTATCATTATCATTATTGTTATCAAGAAAGCAATTCACACAAAAACATGTACACACGAACAAACCTCTTTTGTTCCTATTTTTGCATTTTACTGATTTGTGTCTATATTTACTGATTTGTGTCTATATTTGTGTCTATATTGTAAGTCACCTTCAGCATTCCATTTATTTGGAGGGGAAAGTGGGATATAAATCATGTAAATAAATAAGTAGGTAAATACTGCCATATAGTTCTGATGCATGGCACACTGATCTGGATTGCACAGGTTAGGGAGATGGTGGCGCAATAATCCTGCCATCAAGCTGGGGGTTGGACTAGATATAGCCTTTGGGTCTTTCCTCCTAAGAGTGTATGAATTCTTAGCACACATATGAAAAACAGCCAAAATATATGGGAAATCTGCAGTCTTAAACTCTACCCCATATTGCATTATGAGGCAGAAACTTTCAATGGAGCTCTGCCATGTTGGTGAAAATAAAATAATAAATCACACTCTTTGCTGTCTGTTCATGGTACCACAAAATCTGCCATATGAGGTGGGCTGCTTCACTCTTCCCTGGCTCCTACCACACTAGTTGATAGCATGAATAATACCCAAAAGGTCAAGAGAGTGAAAGCACATGGCTCCATTGAGTGAAGTTTTGAAAAAAAAAATCTGTGTAAGTAGTATTCTATAAGTTTCCTCTTGTCACAGGAGAAATAGGACATTGACCCAGTTCTAGACAAACGCAGTCAATTTATTTCCGTGGAAATTTACATCAAGCTGTCTCAGCTCAGCGTTTCAACCAGGCAAAGAACATGGGAGGTCTTATGGAATCCTCCTGGACAAGAGTGTCCTCAGTTAACGCTTGGTCCTGGAATCTTCCCTTCATGAAGGAAGGCCCATCCTCCAAACGTATCCCAGGTGTAGTCTTCCCTGAAGATGATGACAGTCTTCTTCTCTTCTAGTACACTGCTAGACCTCCCTGTGCTCGCTGTCTCCTCCTGGCTGTCCCTCCTCTCACATCTGACCATCTCATCTTTTTGTAACCACCAGGGATACACATATCTCCCACCCAGAAGATGCAGAGGGCTATCTCATGACCGCTTTCACTGGACCAGACTGCCTAGTCATCAGGTGCACTCTGGCATTTTATAGGCAATATGATGGAACGATTGGTCACAGTCTTTTACAACATCAGTGATGCAGTGCTGCCAATTTGGGAACTGCAACCATTGCGTTTAGGAAGACGTCAAGCCTCAGATGAAGTAGAGGGTCCTTATATCAGTAGCCATATTATTCATCTTCATCTGACACTTCCTTTCCTGGTGTTTATCAGAATGACTTACTTGAGACCTGTCTCCCCCAAAAAAGAAAGACAAAGGATTTTCTCAGCCTCTTTAAAGGTTTCTAGCAGCTTGACTGTCACTCAGTCGTACGGCATCTTGCTCCTGTCAACTGATACTGCTTTGAAGCGGTCTAAGATGTGGCCACTGGGGCAAGATGGGGTTGGGAAACGTTGAAAACTTGGAACATTTGGACATCAAAGGTTCATAAGGCTCCTAAGATGTAAAACAGAAAGACAGTCAGAAAAATTCTCTGCATCTCAGGATTTCGTGACTGATCTGGAATATCGACCAACTCACAGGTGCAGTCACAATGAAAAAGCGTAGTCTGTGATGAATTAATTCAGGTAAAATGGATGCTTCCATATTTTGCAAAGGGTTAAATGCAACAAAGCATTGACCTATTTGAGGGGGGGAAGACTGATCTGTTATTAAAATCTATTTTCTATGTAGCAGAACAAAACATGTTTAATAAAACAACTAGGTTATTCATTTGACAGGTTTCTCCTGTACCACAACCCTATTATAGTTCTCTACTCTTCACCTGCAACACCGGTAATCAGTTTTCCCCATGAAATCATGGATCAAAGTCAGTCGAAATATGGCATACGGAAAGGTGTTCAACAATGTAAGTAGGCTAAAGTAATTAAAGGTTTTAAATAACTATTTTTCACTGACATGACTTTGAAATAGTCTGACATACAGACATGACCCATGACATACATGGGTAGTGTTGGGCTTGGGCCTTAAAATCTCCACTCAGACATCAGCTTATGGAAGGGGGTGGGCATGGGCAACAATATCTTTTAGCATAACCTATTTCAGGTTGTGAGGGGGGGGGAGATGAATCCCTGCACATCATATTGAGTTCCTGAGTGAGGAAAAAAGTGGAAATATAGGTAACTTAAGTTGACCGACTGGGGTAGTAAGAGTATTAAAATAACATCTTTCTGAATGAAAATGCCTTGTTACAAACTTTTTGAAAAGTGAATAGGAGCCCAATCCTATCTCCCACCATGTTCCACCATGCAGCTGCACTGACAGAGGGGGAGGGGCGACCGGACAGCCTGACCTCTTGGTAGGTCATTTGATCACCAATGAGTCTTCTCGGCCCCATGTCAGCTATTTTGCTGGTGTAAGTCCAAGGAGAGGTGGGGGCATGTTGGGCTGGAAAAACAGGGATAGCATCCCAGTGCATCTGCTGCCACCAAAATACAACCCTCCAGCCCTCAAACCACCCCAAACCATGGGGCGTGGGGAGTATGGAGGCAGGTGGTGGGTGAATTGGGTCTGGGGGGCAGGATAGATAGCACCAGTCCAAACCGCCATATCCAAACTGCCTTCCCAGGCCTGATTCACCTGCAACACATCAATGCGGACTTGTGCCAGTGATATTGCTGGCGCAGGTCCGAGTTGACCCATTGTGGCTGCTGTGGCTTACCCAGGGGCAAGGGGAAAAATATCCCCTTACCCTGAGGAGACCTCCAGCAGCCAAAATTTGCACTGGATTGGGCTGCCCGTTAGGAAAGCTTTTTTCAATAAGCAGCAATTATTTAGAAGAGATCGACTTTCTTCAAACTTAGCTTTGCAGATATGCCAAACATACCAATATACAGGCGTCCCCCTGTAACCCCAGGGGATACATTCCTGCTGCTGCAGATGCCTGAAACCATGAATAATAACAAACCCTACTCAAATCCCCCATCACGCTCATGACTCACCTCTCTTCGTTGCAAATGGAAGCCTTTTGTTACAGGAAGCAGACAGCTGAACACTAGACTCGTAGCTGCTAGAGAAACGCTAGAGGAGGCAAAAGTGAGAATGCTAATAGGACGTGGACAGCAGAGGAAGCAGACAGTGAGAATGCTGGACTCCACTTCCTGTTAGCGTTCTCACTGTTGCCTCCTCTAGCGTTTCTCTAGCAGCTAGGAGTCTAGCGTTCAGCTGTCTGCTTCCTGTAACAAAAGGCTTCTGTTTGCAAATTGTTTGCAAATGTAGGTGAGTCATGAAAGTGACGGGGGAATTTGAGAACCATGGATAATTAAAACCACAGATATGGGACCCGCGGATATGGGAGGATGCCTGTAATACCTGGGTGTGTCTTTAACCAGTCATAGTTCTCTTATATTTAACAGGGGAAGAGCAATTGCCTCTAGTCACCCCAGTGTAACATATTTTCCATTTGGACCATAGTGGTTACTTAAATAATATTTAAACATCTGTATTATCTGTACTAAATCAATCTAGGATATATGTTTAAAAAGGCAGTTTAGCTCCAAACAAAATATTTTGTGTGGATTAAATTCCAGAGGCATTTCCTACTGTGAGAAGAGGAACAAATGTGCAGTTTCACATTGAAATGGTGAGACAAATCTGGGGTTATGTTTTTTGATTACTCTCTAAAAGAAGTTTTGATTGGATCAAGTTAAGGTCTAGAAGTAGTGATTGACTAAAGCTAAGGGCTGCACTCTTGCACACAGTTAGGTAGCTTAAATCTACAAGATTGCCTCTTGGAATGAAATGTGTAGCACTGTTTCAAGGGGCAATTTATAATACAGCCCATGGACTTTTTCTCCCGTACAGAAGTTTAGCATCACACCGACGAAGGAAGAGTAATCAGCCTCAAGTGGGCTCTTCATGATGATGTATAAATGACTTACTGAAAACAGGTCAGTCTTGATCATGAAGCAAACTTTTTTCTTTCTTTGCATTTTGTATAGACATAAACATTGCCATACAAAATCTTACCATTCATCCGTCAAACCTTGCCTATCTGTCAAGGCCCCATGAATCATGCTTGTACAGAAAGCCTTAAATACCTGGATGAATGAGCATGTGTGCAAAAACATGAACTTTGTCTTGAGATGCGGAGCTGCAGAGAAAGACGTTGTCCATGGACAGTACAAACAATGCAATCTATCTTGACGCAGCGTAAAGCGTTGTGCTTGGTTTTTGTAGGATACAATTAGCACTTCAGTATCTGGATCTCCATAAGGAAGACTGCATGCATTGCTTTGGTACTCCTAGAATGAGTCTTTGTTCTTTGCTAGTGAGTCTGCAGTAGCATATATGTAGGCACGGGGCGTTGCCGTTTGGTTTGGCCCCTGCCCTCCCCCCCCGAGTGACGTTTGGCTCCGGCTGACATCACTCGGGGGCGGGCCCCAGTCATCCATTTCTCTGGAAAAAGAGATCAAATATAAATGGGATAAATACTAGCAGCGCAATCCGACTTAACTTTTGTGCCAGTGTAACCAGCGGTGCACCTTTGAATTCCTCTTTTGGAGGGGATTTGAATCCCTTTTCCGTTCTGGGGCCACCCGTTCTCGCTGTGCCGCTGGTTACACCGGCACAAAACTTAAGTCGGATTGCGCTGAAAGTAGGGAATTTCAGAAAACCAGTACAGTAAATGACAGGCATATTTGTTCAGATGGTTTTTCATGTTATAAAATTTCTCACAGTTCTAAGCCCATATGCCAGAACTCAATATCTGCATCATTGGAAGCAAGAACATCAGCAATTTGTTCATGGATATGTTTGCCGTAGAGGTTGTAATATATATATGGTTTTTCAAATCAATTACACTAAAATGAAGTATTATGGAGAACATTTCAATCTATTGTACTCAGAGAGCAATGGAGTCATAGAATTGACCAGGTGGCCACGTGAGAATTCAGCCTCGGGCTATTAAGTTAGAACTCGTGGACTTTAGAGGCTCAAATTCAGATGAAGGAAAATATTTTGTTATATTAAATCTTATGTAGTACTAGGATTCAGGAAACATAGACTAACAATACAGTTAAACAAATGCCGTCCTTTATTTACAGAACTGGTCATTTAAGCAAAGTTAACATTTTAGATGTTCACAGCAGCTTGACTATTCCAATGGAGTTTTCTCCTACTTCACCAACAGCCCCATCCTATGCATTTCCCCAATGGCAGCATGCCTCCCTCACTGGCGCAGACTGCCATAAAGCAGTCTGCACCAGTGCGCTGGTGGGGACGTCAGCGGGAAGGCCTCTCTGCCTTTCCAGATGCGCCGGAGGATGTCCGGACGCGTGCCGAGAAAGGTAAGTTGGCTGGGAGGTGGGGGAGGGTGGAATCGGGGCGAGGGGTGGGCATAATGGGGGGCGGGGAGGCTGCTGGAGGAGAACTGCTGTGGACAACCCATTCTGGATCCTATCTCTTTTCCCTGCAGCCTCCCCGCCCCTTTCCTTTCCTCGGAGTTATGCTAGCTAAATTGCTAGCGTAGCTCTGAGGAGACCCATTGCAGGTTGAGAGGCTCACACAGGGGTAAGGGAATTGAACGTCTCCTTGCCCTGCAGAAGCCTCAAGTCCCATTCCCCCCCCCACACACACACAGGATGCAGTGGCTGCCATTTCAGTGCCGTTGCATCAGCGGGGAGGGGGGAGAGAATAGGATTGGGCTGTCAGTGGTGTAAGATATCCATGCCATGATGGAAACTCTGTAGAGTGTCTCAGATATTTGCAGAATTTCTGAACTATTGCACACTTTTAATTCCTACAGTAGAAGTTGCTTCTTTTCTCTTGTCGCTTGCGCACACAGTCACACATTTACCCACTATTAGCCTCAGAATTAGCCTCACTAACTGCACATTACTAGTGCATATGTAAAGGCTGGAACTGGAAGGAGGAGTAAAACTGACAAGCTTTCTCACCACCTGCAGTGGGTTTGGAGTGTTAAACCATGTGTCACTTTTATCTCTATGGTGGACTTCTCCCAACTCAAGCTGTCAATTTCACCTCTTCTGTTTGAAGTCTGTAGTGGAGACTAGATAATGTTTTTATATCTGAGGCTTTCATGGCCCGCTATTATCTTCTGGTTTCCAAGGTTCACGGGTAAACAAGCCATGTCTAAAATTCTAATTCCAGCTGAAGTAAAAATTTATTCAAAACTGTCGTGGTTTTACAAAGATCCCCATGTACAGATAAGAAACAATTAAAACCTGAAGCTAAAAATATTCCGACGTACATGGGGATCTTTGTAAAACCACGACAGTTTTGAATAAATTTTTGCTTCAGCTGGAATTAGAATTTTAGACATGGCTTGTTTACCCGTGAACCTTGGAAACCAGAAGACTAGATAATGTGCAACATTTTGCTTCAGCTCAGAGAACTCAAGCAAGATGTGTATGGCCCCAATCCTACCCCAATCTCTCCCCCCCGCCAATGCACATGCACCAAGGAGACATATGCTTCATTCTATGGGGTAAAGTTGCAGAGGTCTCCCCAGTGTAAGGGAACTTTCATAAGGGAGAAGGATATGGCTGCATGCGAGCATCACTGATCTTGCCCTTTCCCTCCCCGCCCCCTCTCTGCCCAGAAACACCCTGTTCCTCCCCCTCCCTCCCCGTTCCTCCCACTGCCTGTCCCCACTGCTGCCTTGCCTGCAGTGGCTTCATCACCTTCCTGCCCACACGGCCACCAGCAATTGCACTTGCGGCCTCATTGTGCTTGCTGGAAGCATTGGTGAGCACGATGACATCACGCATTGTGTGCCTGCTCCAGGCACTTTGAATCCTGACACTTTCACCAGCAGAACACGTGTTCTGTAGGCAGGGTTTTTTGGATAGGATTGGGCTGTCATTTGCTTAAATCCAACTTAAATTAGATCAGAGAGCAGTGTTGAAACTGATAAGCTTTGGTCTGTATGGTGAGGCTTCCTGGATTCATTCCAAAGGTGAAATGAAATTGGCAACTCTCGTTAATTTCACAATTCTAACAAGGATTTTCCATGCACTGCCTGAAAGAGGGAAAGCTTGTCAAATTTACCACTACATTTTTCAGTCTTTGCCCAAGCTTCTGCAAGATATTATGTATTTAACTGCATCCCCCCCCATCAGCACCATGTACACAAATCTGCACATGCAGTTACCACTATACTGTATATATCTTTTTTTCTGGATGGAAATTAAGCCAGATAAGATTTGGATTCTAGGAGCTTCTGAGATACTTATCTGAAGCAGAAACTGTCAAATAATTGAAATAAATCAGTCCCATTGTCACATCTAAAGTCATGTGAATTATGCCAAATTGCAACTCTTGGAACCAAATTCTATGGTCCAAGCTTAAATCTGGATTGAAAATGTTTCCAGCAGTCCAATCCTACCTAATTTCCTGCACAGCAATTCAGTGGCACCAACATGGCATCTGCTGCATCTCGCAGGGGACCCCCGGAGGCCTCTTCGGGGGAAGGCCCGGTGGGTCAACTCAGACTTACGGCAGTGATATCGCTGGCACAAGTCTGTGTGGACCCATGAGGGTGAATCAGACCTGGGAAGGGGGTTAGGATTCAGCAGGCACTGCTGCCACCAAACTCATCACCTTTCCAGGCCTGAACTGACCCCTCCTTATCCCATCACCTCCCCATTCCGCCCACCTCTGCCCAGTTCTGTCCCCCCCCGCCTCCCTTCCACCTTTGGCGCCCCCTTACCAATGGTGGCAGGCGTCTCCGGTCTGTAGTTGCAGGAACCCAGCCAAGTCACTTGCAACAGCTGCCAGACCATTGTCCACGACACGCTCTCCAGTGTATCATATTTATGACCGACAGAAAACTTGTTCTGCCATCAGAATGTGAGTTCCGACAGTGTAACTCTTTGTTAGGATTGGGCCGCTAGATACATAACAGAAAACACCAACCCTTTTTAGAGTCTCATAAGCCTCTGTGTGTGTTTGTGTTTGTGTGTGTGTGTGCACGCGCGCACGAGCGCATACACACACATTGAAAATGCTGCCATATTGGAAATAAGTGCACTATCACGCGTGAGTGATTCTACAACAGAGTTTCAGGCATCACACTAGGTTATCCAAAGTAAGAATAAGTAGTAATTACGTTATGGTTTTGGAGCACAGCAATATTAAAGGCCAACTCAAATCTCCATTATCTCTTTAGAAGCATCCACCCACATCGTGTTTTCTTTCGAGCAATATGTCATCAGATGGGGCACACTCCGTGAATTTACTAGCTAGAAAGCAAATTGCTGCACATAAGCTCCTCTGGTGCAGCACTGCAAGTTTTCAAAACTAATTGAATCAGCATACAAAAAAAATGTTTTCCCTGTGCAATAAATCTCATTATAAGCAACCTCTTTATGACATACACCTCCTTACAATATGCAAATTTCAATTACTTATTTAGTGTGCCTTCCATGTTTTCATGTGAATTCCATTCTACTCTGAAACTTTTAATAAAACTCCGGATCTGCTTCTGAATACTGTTATTAGCAATGACCTATGCCAGCATAATAATGAAGTGTTAAGGAATACTTGGACTGAGAATATAATTGAGAAAGCAAAAAGACTTTAGCATTTCATTGAAACTCCATCCAAAACGATTTTCATCAAAGCAGAAGTGCTTCGTTTCTGCACAGAAAAGAAAATTAAGGAATCAAGTCAGAACAGCACAGAATTTTTTGTTTTAATTAAAACAGAGGTCCCAGTATAGGTATCGATAGGGACAGTTTGTGGGTTCAGTGTGTCATGAAGCTTGGAGTTTTAGTTCTAGATATGAAATTTGTTTCATGCATTCGTATCTCACTCCAGGCTACACAGCATTATAGCTTCTGTAGTCTTAAAGTTTCATTTTGTCTTCTCTGTTGTAGGTAGGTAGCACCTGTCATCGTGGCAGAGTGAGGCACTTTTACAGATGGTTTCATGCAAGCTACCCATGGAGCTCTTCTTCCAAGGGCTGGTCGATGTTGTCAGGAGACGAGGCCAGTCATGTAAGCCTTTTGAAAATATTATTTTTGGAAATCTGCTACATTAATTAAACAGATATGAGGAATAAAATTCTAAGGAAGTTAGTCAGGGCTAGGGAAGAAATAACTAATTTGTCTCATTGACATGTTTATTCATGACTAACTTTCTTAGGATAAATACAATACATATGACAAATTAATGGCCTCACCTACTTTTTCATGGACAGTGCAATCCTGTGTAACCTTGCACCGGTGTAAAAGCAGATGCACCGGTATAAGTGCACTTACACTGGTGCATCTACTATTACACCGGTGCAAGGTTACACAGCATTGCGCTGTAAACCAACAAGATGGTGGTATATAGAAAACATGCAGGAATGTCATAAAGCACGCTTAACTGTTTGACAGAAACGTTTTAATGAATGAGTAATGTGCACAGCCTGAGGGATTTTTTTAAAAGCAGTGGACCTTTCGGTAAAGGTAAAGGTTCCTCTTGCTAGAAAGTCAGTCGTTACCCACTCTAGGGGTGGTGTTCATCTCCGTTTCAAAGCTGAAGAGCCAGTGCTGTCCAAAGAAGCTTCTGTGGTCATGTGGTCGGCATGACTCAACGCCGAGGTGCATGGAACGCTGTTACCTTCCCGCCGAGGCGGTACCTATTAATCTACTTGCAATTTATTGCTTTCAAACTGCTAGGTTGGCAGGAGCTGGGGCCACTGGCGTCGCTGGAGGTGGGGTGGAAAGCTAAGTTCTGCAGCTTTCCGCCCCACTGTTACTCTCTGGTACGAGGCGCCCCGCCCCCTCGTCATAGGAGCCCGTCAGGGGTGGTTGCTGCGCGTTGCTTTCTCTCCGCTGATGGGCTCCTATGACGAGGGGGCAGGGCGCCTCGTACCGGAGAGTAACGGTGGGGCGGAAAGCTGCAGAACTTAGCTTTCCGCCCCACCTCCAGCGACGCCAGTGGCTGGGGCCAAAGACGGTAGCTCACACCATCGCGCGGCACTCCGGTCTGGAGTTCAGCATCTTAACCATTAAGCCACGGCGGCTCCATTGAACCTTTCTTATCCAGTGATATCTTGTTTGTGGGTTCAGTGTGTCATGAAGCTTGGAGTTTTAGTTCTAGATATGAAATTTGTTTCATGCATTCGTATCTCACTCCAGGCTACACAGCATTATAGCTTCTGTAGTCTTAAAGTTTCATTTTGTCTTCTCTGTTGTAGGTAGGTAGCACCTGTCATCGTGGCAGAGTGAGGCACTTTTACAGGAGAGCATTTGGTGGGAGACGTTTGCCACAGCAGAAGAATGCACATAATTTGATACAAAAGTGCTAAAATATTACAAAGATGCAGATGTTACTTTTTCACGTTTTTATACCGCCCTTCCTTCAAGGAGCTCAGGATGGCGTACATAGTTCCTTCCCTCCTTTTGTCCTCACAACAACCCTGTGAGGTAAGTTAAACTGGGAAATAGTCAAACATATGAAACATTATGAAACATATAATACACATAGGTGCAGACATGCCAATAATTAAAATATCCAGATCAATGAAGAATATGCAGTGGATTTGTTGAAAGAATGGTTGGTTTAGATAGGGTTGTCAGAATGTTGAGAGCAAGATTTAGAGGATATAGAACTACAATATTCAACTCGTGTGTGTGTGTGTGTGTGTGTGTGTGTGTGTGTGTGTGTGTGTGTGTGTGTGTAAATTTGAGTGACAGCTATAAAACAAAGGGGGGAAGTCAAGTGACTACTATTACAGGAATCTAGGGATGTGCATAGGATTTTCCACTATTCAAAAAGGAAAAAAAAATCAATATTATCCACCATCCTTTGCATTAACCTTCTGCCAGTGCTCCTGTGAATAATTATATGCTTAAGGAAGGAGAAAGCATCACAGATGTTATACTTGCATACATTAATATACTGTATATTATTGTGGGAGGTGGAAGTTGCACCAAGAGAAAGAAATATACTGAAACATTGTTTTAATGAATATTTACTATACAAGAATCTTACTCAAATCCTATTTTCTGTTACTTTCCTATCCTTCCTTGAAGCCACCTTCTCAAATTTGATGTTTGTCCCAGAGAACTCTTGCCTAGGCAATTGCGCAGCAAAGGGCCTCAGAATTGGAATCCAGTTGCTGCACTGGCATTAGAATTTACACACGGCCTTTTGCCCAGGTATCCCCCACAAAGGACACGAGACCAAATAACTTTGGAACCATGGGACACTTGATGATTAACATCAGTTATTGAGCAACTGGCCCTAAATAAGGGGCTCCACCTATCAGCATACCGGCACCGACCCCTGGAGGAGATAGGAAGCCCAGCATTTCCCTGTTGGTGTTAGCACCCTGTCTCCAACCTGGGGTTACCAAATGCCACCCCAGCTTCTCCACACTAACCCGTGGAAAAAGGGGTCAAGGCAGCTGAGTTGTTCCGACTATCCCAAGCCAGATAGCCTTTGAGACAGACGTTCCAACCTTGGGGCCACAGCATGCATCCCAGAGCCAGACAGCCTCTTCAGATTGGTACTGTTTGCATAGTGACTCTTGCTCACCTCAGAGTTGACATCAAATCCCTACTCCTAGTTTCTGTCTCATAATACTCCTCACAGAGTGACCACCTGCTAAAAAAACATTCCAAGAAAGACTGTCTGGGGTAAGCGGGGAGGGGGGAAAGCTAGTGTAGGTCTGAGTAGACTACCCTGTGCTGTGGAGGCTTACCCCCAGGTAGATTGCTCCCTTGCCCAGAGGATACCTCCACAACTGCCCCCTCACCATACGATGCAGTAGTAGCCATTTTGGCACCGCTGCATTGGCGGGGGGGGGAAGAGTAGGATTGGGCTCTAAATGATTTACAGCCCAATCCAGCGTAACATCCGCTGCAGCGCAGAGGCGTTGTCCAGGAGAGGGGGCAAAGCCCCCGCATCCGCAGCTATTCGGTGGTGGCATGGCAGCGGCAACGTTTTGGTGGTGGCAATGGCATGGGTCTTTCCCCAGCTGAGCAAGGAAAAAGGAGACGGCAAGAGCAGCCTGTGGGGGCCAAATCCAGATGGACCGTGTAAGGCTTCCATTGCCCGGGAAGGGGCTTTGGATACGGTTGGAGTGCACCGCCAATAGCCCCACCCCTCTGCCTGGCTAAGTGGCCCAATCACCCCCCTGCCACCCTGGCCCATCCTCCCCCACCCTCCCACTGTCCAGCGCAGAACCTACTTGCATCCAATGGCCAGGTCTGTGTCCGGAGGTGGAGTGAGCGGCATCGGCCTCAGCGCCGCTTACTCTGCGGGTGCTGCAAATATGCCTTACAGCACATTTGTGGAACCCTGTGCCAGCGGCGCAATCACTCCACTGGCACAGATGTAAGCAGGATTAGGCCATTATGCTGCGCACTCTATGTAGGGGAGGACTGAGAAGACATGTTTCCTTTGTTGGAATAAATAAAGCAATCAGCTAATAATCTTTAATGTCGAAGCAAAATGACAAACTATTCTTTTTCAAAACCTCTGAATCATTAAATACTTGGTTCTTAGTCTAGCTAATAAAAAGGCCGTAGTTTGTCTCTAATGGAAAGGGAAGAAATGCCTGCTTTAAGTTAACACATGACAGATTTAATGGATTAATTATTTCTAGCATTCCTGCAAAAATGATGGTGCAACAGTACACAGCATTGCAGGAGCTGTTGTAAATATATCATGGTCTCTACATCGATCAGATGAATTACATCCCCTCAAAGTCCACTGTCAGAAATTATTTATTATGCAAGCTTCTCTATCAAATTAATTTGGATTTAATAAACTCTTCTTAAAAACTGCATTTCCCAAGTGTCGCATTCCCAAGTCACAGGTTTAGAAAGAAGAGGCAGAATGGTTAGTGCTCGAGCATGCCTGACTTCCTCTTGTATTTGAACGAGAACAATACTTCTCAACTAAGCCCTTTATTTATTTATTTATTTATTTATTTATTTATTTATTACATCAGTTATATACTGCCTTCTCATAGACTCAAGGCGGTTTACATAGGCAGGCTGACCATACCCACCTTTTTTTTCAAATGGGGTATTTACAAGTGTTATTCTATGAGAAACTCATAAAACCCTCCAGTTCTGCAGATGTTTCCCTTCATATTGCAGTCGTCATCCTGACTGCACAGCTCTTGCACTTTCCAAGCTTCCACAGGCAGCTGCAAATCACACTTCAGACTGGTTCTCAAGATATTATCCATTTCTTGCCAGCTGAGTCCTCCACACTCCTCCATGCAGATCGACCAGCAGCTTCCATTCACCCTACCCAAGAAGAGGATCCTGCTTAGCTTTTTCAGGCAAGGCGACAGCTCAACTTCCAGACCACAACTCCTGTCCATATATATGGAGTAAATGTCCAGTGTTGCTCCTGTACTTCAATTTAGGTTTTACATTGACAATAAAAGCCAAACATCACTGCCGTTCCATGCTGAAAAATCAGTACAGGTCTTGTCCAGGCCTTCCAGTCTGACTCTGGGAAAAAGGCCACTTGAAGCGTAGAAAAAGGAAATGAGCTACTGCAGGGAATGTTGACAGTGAAGATATACTTCAAATCAATTTTGGCAAGACTGAGTTTTTGTTATGTCTGGTAGAAATGGAGTTTAACAGGTAGTAGAGAATAACCTTCGGGCTACAATTCCCCCAGTTGTGTAGATTTTATATATATATATATATATATATATATATATATATATATATATATATATATATATATATATATATATATATATCTTTACAGAGAGGTCCATAGAGTACGGTTACAGTTCTTGAAATGTTTATGTTAGGACTGTTCAAGTTATACTAATGAAATGTAGAAAAGCACAGTTGTAGCAGTATACAACCCACATTTTCTGTATAACAGGAAAGCAAAGCAAGCAGACATGATTTAATCTTTAGAGAAGATCAGTGAAACATCCCAAGGTATTATGACATGGCGGAATCGGGAGATAATATTCAAGGCAAACCATTAAGGACTTCTCGGTTTCTCGCATTTGGCATAAATAATAATGCCATCAGCCCAAGATGCACGGTTTCTATTCCTTCCCATACATCAGAGCCAGGAAGCCAAAGAGAGTATAAGATATACGAGTCTGTTCAGACTGAAAGAGCCAGCAACTTAGTGAGTATATTTCTTTTCAGATTATTTAATTTCTTCCCTGCCTGCAACGGATTTAGTGCTCTTGGAGTACATGGTGGAATGTTCTCACTACTAAACTATGGAGGACAGTGGCAAGGGAGATACGACACTCATCAAAATGTTTGCCTTTAATGCATAGTTATAGAAGCAGCATGTGCAAAAAAAATGCATATATAACAAAATGTATTGCTAAGTGAGACAATGGGATCTCCCCTTTGCTGTTTAGTATTTCTGAAGTTCTAGCAGCTCCCATCTGAAAATGCCTCTGTGTGCAAGTCCTCTTAAAGTCACCCCATTGAAACTCTAAAAACTAAGAGATGGGAAGAAAGTGGATTACATGTGTTCGGAGTGAATTATGATTTCTGTTAAAGGCACTGTTAAAGCCACTACGAGACCTTACAGAACATCGTAATCTCAGGAGATAGCTGCTTTTAAGCTTCAGTAGGAGTTATCTAGCTAGAACGTGTAGATTAATCCCCAGATAATCTATCGCTTGAGGCATTAGTTAGAAATCTCCAGGACATCTGAAAAGCTTTTGTGACTTCAACATTAGCAGTTCCATTGTGGGAGAACATTAACAGAACCAACGGATGAAAAGCCATAGAAAATAATGAAGAGCACTTTAGTGAAATTTGGAGAAAGGGCCCATCATCAACTAGCTATGTTTGAATTGAAGCAAGGCAAAAGGAATCTGGTCCACTTACCTACTGCCTCCTTTTATTTACTGTTTTTAGCAGTGATGTAGATTTGAGTCTATTGACTCGGACTTGAGTTGGACTCAAGTCGCGTCAATAACTTGACTCGGACTTGACTTGGCAACTGTAAAAGACTCAAAAGACTCGACTCGAGACTTGAAGCCTTTTACAACAAGTCAAATTTTATTCAGGTTTGAACCCGTTTTCCCCATGAAATAGATAGAGACTCACAACTCGCAACCAAAGACTTGGAACTTGGGGTCAAAACCTGGGACTTGACTTGAGACTTGGACCCAGAGACTTGGGACTTGACTCGAAACTTGGAGTCAGAGACTTGATCCACATCCCTGGTTTTTAGGCTGCAATCCTAAACACACTTTCCTGGGAGTAAGCTCCATTGAACAAAATGGAACTTCTGCATAAATATATATATATAAGGCTCTGCTGTTTGAAGACTACAGGACACATTGATTTTGCTAAATTGGGAGGACTGAGGTGGTGGGACTTGTGGATTTCATTATTCCCCCTCGCTTCTTCCATCATTCAAGTACTACCAATTCGGAAGCCACTGTGGCTACTGTTATAAGCCACTACCAGACCTTTAACGGAGTCCTGTACACTGTTTTACACTGAAACAATAGTTCATGTAGTACCTGACAAAATCTCTAGCTAGATGCATTTACAGAATGAATTTTGTTTTGATTGCTCTTTTCACTCCAAGCCCACCTGTACGTGGGCTTCAGTTTAGCAACTGATGACACTTTGGGGGTTTTGTGTGCTTTGCTCTTGAGTGGCACCCCAGCTCCCTCTGCTGGGCATTAATAGTTATTATATCCTGTCTGATCAACCTATCTCTTGTGTCCATCCAGCCGAATTCAGGCTTTTTCCATCAGCTGGCCTGTAGCACCTTTCTACCCCTCTTTTCAATTTTGTTTAATTCCTTTTCTTTTGGATTTTTAATAAACTAGTTATATTTTGACTCTTTGTCTGCCTAGTTTATGTTCATGAGTAATGCAGTGGGTTGTCCTGTCTGATTGTTCACAGGCACTACTGTGATTTCAAGTTAAATAAGAACCTCCAGGGTTCTGTGTTCTCCTGGGTTTCGTTTCCAGACAGCTCCCCTCTTCCTGGTCTCTTTCGCCTGAGATGGTGGCAGTGGATAGAACTACCAGTTTCCTGTCTCCATTCAGCTTCTGACACAGTAAATAGGGAAACCTGGAGAGTCAGAAGGAGTACATGAGCACTAACCACTAGGGACAAGTTCCTTTGGTCAGCCTGCTTTCTCCCAACAACGTCCGTGGCATGGGCATAGAGAATAATTTGTGTCAATTATGACTCCATTGTAGCAGGTCAGCTACCCCCATCACTACCATTGCACCAATACGCCAATCCAGAACTCATGTAGCCTCAGGCTCCTCATATATTAAGCATGGGAAAAGTAAAGTGCAATCAGAACATAAAATAAGAAGAGCTCTGATCAGTCTAAAGATACATCTAGTCTAACATCCTGTTTCCCACATTGACCCGCCAGCTACTTCTGGGAAGCCCATAGCAGGAGAGAAAGGCAAACCTTTCCCACCAGTACTCCTTTGCAAATGGTTGTTCAGGGGCATAGTACCACTGAACCTAGAAGCAGCACATAGCCATTGTGACTAGTGACCAGCAATACTGTTATAAATAGACGAACCCCCATGCCCTTTTCATTCAGCAGCCTTTTTATTCATTTTATTATCTGTGATAAGATTTCTGAAATCCAACTCCTTATGTTCAAAAAGAACCATCCAAGGAGACGGTGAGCCAAATTTGGGACAAATTTACAATAGTTGAGGGTAGTGTTGAAAGCTAGATGCTTGCTTACAGTGTCATATTTAAGTTTGAAGAACAGAATGAGAAGTCATGCAAGTTCTTCTAAAATGCACAGGGAAAGAGGGGAAATTGGCGGCATGCTGAAAAATACATGGGAAAAAAATGGGCAAGGTGGAACTATTTATATGAATGCCAGCAAAAAGAGTAAGTGCTTCCCAATTTCAAATCAAAGAGCTGCTAATGGAGCAAGGCTACAGAATGAAAAGAAGAATCTGCAAACTCGTTTTTATTATTCTGTGCTACTAGACAGAAATTGAAAAGCAAAAAATAAAGGAGTCTTAGAATGTAAAATGTTAGGGATCAATTCCAATCTTTAATAGGTAGAAGTGTGGTCTGAGAACAAAGAAGGTCTTATAATGTAAAAGTTACTGGGCAAAAGATCCACTCTGAAAAGCCACAAACTTTTGGAAACTCGAAAAAGAGAGTGTGCTAGAAATGGCAAAAGGAAGAGAACTCAAAGTTGCCTGCTCAAAGATTCAAAAAGAGTGCCAAAAAACAGTAGTTCGGGACTACTACTAACTGAAAATTAGATTATGAGCTCCAGAAGCTTTTTGCTCTTAGGGTTGCCAACCCTTCAGCATTGGCTTGTAGTCTCCAGGAATTGGCATCAATTTTTGTTTGCTTTTTGTTTGGTAAATACCATATAGGGCAGGGGTGGCCAAACTTGCTTAATGTAAGAGCCACGTATGATAAACTTCAGATGTTTGAGAGCCGCAATATTTAAGAAGCATTTAAATTCTTAAATATATTTACTCACCGTGAACATTAAAGTTACCATAAACATTAAAGTTTAATCCAGTGGTTAATCCACTTTGTATTAATCCAGTTATTAATCCAGTTTATATTAATCCAGTTTATACCTGGTAAATAAATATAAAGCTTGAAAATTTCTTATTTACTTTTTACTGTATATTAATTGTGATGCAAAAAGGAGCTCAGCCAACATACTTCTGAGAGTATGTCCATTATACGTCAAAGAGCCACATGTGGCTCAGGAGCCACAGTTTGGTCACCCCTGATATAGGGGAAGGCATATGAGTGCAGAGTGTTGAAAACCATCCTTTTCAATGGCATAATGTTGAAACCATCTTTCTGCTCTGCTGCATTTTTACCTTGGTTCCTGGACTATTTCGCGTGAACACACAATACCAGGCCAACCTGTGTTTTGAGCCTCAGTCAAGCCTTTAGGTAGTCTTCTTTGACTGCCAGTTCTACAGTAGGCATAGATTTGTGACCTAAATTTGTGACCTACTAGATCCTTATTTTGAGAGTGATTCATATAATTATGGCAATTCTGGCTGGAGAAAGTGCTTTTGGATTAAGAGAGAACCTTTGAAAAGGCACTGTGTTTTAAAGCTTCCACTACCTTGCCTAACCAGACTCTTAGGCTTTCTTGAACAGATTCTCCAGATTGTAGGCTGGGCATGTCCTGGGAGAAGCCATTTTCAAGAATTCAAACAGCAATGGCATTGTCACCATCTACAGTATAGGCACCATTCGAATAGCTAGAATTGTATTCCCTTTGGCACTCTAGTTTGCAGCATTACTATTACTATCACAAGGAGGTGTACGGGTCATCATTCTTATTCAAGCGCCATTTCACCAACCTAAGTGTGGCTGAAAAAGCACTGGCGTTGCTAGAGGTGGGGCGGAAAGGTAAGTCTTACACAGCAGTAACCGCTCCGTTCCATGGTGGTCCCGCCCACTCACCGTCGGAACCAGTCCGAGCGGCGAAGTCAATGCGCAGGGAGTCTCCTGCGCATTGCCTTTGCCACTCGACTGGTTCCGACGGCGAGTGGGCGGGGCCACCATGGAACGGAGCAGTTACCACTGTGCAAGACTTAACGTTTCCCCCCCACCTCTAGCAACGCCAGTGTGAAAAATACTTTGTTTTAAGTTTTCAAACGTGTGGGACAAGATGTTACATCTAGAGTGGATTTAAGAACTAGCAAGATTCCTGTGTACAATAAAAAAAGTAGGTCAGGGGAAAAAAAGTAGAGTAATAGATGGTATAGCATAGGTAAGAGCTGCAAATTGGGACTTTCCCAGTTTTAAACTTGCTTCTGCCATGACTTACAGTGCAATCCACTGTAAGGATCCAGCCGGCGGCCTAGGACTGCCAGCTGGATCCTATCCCCGTTCCAGGCCACCCTGCAGAAGCCCAGAGGTCTACTCAGGGAATGGCACAGATGGGCCTCCTCGGATTTCCGCCAGCTAAATAGCTGGCAGAAGTAAGAGGAGGCCGTGTAATGGCCAAGCCAGCCCGGCGGGGGACAGGGATATGGCGGACGCCATCCCCGCCCCCTCCCGGGCCGGCTCAGTCAATGCCACCCCTTTCTCACCACCCAGACTGCCCATGTGGCCGCCGACTGGAGCCTTACCTTCCTCCAGCAGCTGCATGGACGTCCCGGCAATGGAGTGAGGGAGGCCAGCCTTGCACCGGCCTCCCTTACTCGCAAGTCATCACGAACATGTCTTACCTGTCGTCTCCCACATACCTATGCAACAGATCCTCCTCCCCTCCCATCACTAATGTATTCTCCTCCTTCCTCTGCTAGATGTTAAATGTTCCAATGTTAGAAAGGCAGAGGGGAAAGTAGACAGAGTAAGGCAGGTGGGTGGAGAAAGTGGACTGGGAGCATGCATGTGCACCCTCAGCAATCCCCTGCATTAAAGTGGAAGATTGATAGAAGTCAGGGATTGCTGGAGGTGCACCATGCGTGCCTGATCACGCCCTACACAAAACTGATTGAAATAGCAAGTTATATTAGGCAGTTGTGCCTTTTCAATTGAGAAAAAATGTTGCTACATATCCACCAGGGGAAGCCATGATAGCCATCTTCAAGTACATAAAGGGCTGTTATGCAGAAGAAGGGGAGGACCTGCTCTCTCGGGCTTCTGAGGGCTGGACTAGAACAAATGTGCTGAAACTGCAGGGAAGAAGAATTAGGTTAGACATGAGGAAGAACTGCCTAAGTGGAGGAGTACTTTGTCACTGGAAGTCTTCCATGTGCAGTTGTGGGTGGAGATTTCCAAGTAGAGGTTGAAAATGGCCACCTGTCGGGGATTCTGTAGCATTTGCCTGCACTGTGCAGGGGGCTGGACTAGATGACCTCTGAGGTCCCTTTCGACTCTAACATTCTAGGATTCAAATTCCTTGAAAACACATTATTGTGAAGCTGTTGGGCAATGCTTCTTGAAAATTACAGTAGGAAGGTCTCATTTGGGGAAGATTTTAAAATGGGATCATGGGCATATATTTAAATGTTGATCACGGTGCTGTTAGGAGGTTCTGCAGAGGAGGAGCAGCCACCAAGGAGAGAGGAGCACATGGCTGAATATTCATGAGCTGCAAAACTCTGAAATTGGAAATCACTCAGCTGCCTGAGTAGCTCTTATAGGGGCATTTGCATGGTCCTTCCCTCTGGAGTTGCTCATTGTTTTACCATTAACTCCCTTTAAATAGAAAGGGTCCGCAGAGAGATACTGCTGATAAACTAATTGAGCAAACCGAACAGTGTCCAGAGGAGAGAGAAGATGGTAAAATTAGCTGTACGTACTGAAGTTCTCGTGCAAATTGCAGTGAGACTGGGTGACTAATACTTCAGCTAGCCAAAGGAACTCGGGTACGGTGAGAAAGATACTAACAGATCAGTCTTAACGAAATGCTGCCCGCAGGGCGCAGTAACACTGATTCCGCTGCATCCTGTGGGAAGCTGGAGACCATGTGGGGATGGAGAGGAAGTAAAATACTGTTTTACTTACCCTCCTCTGCTCTTGCATGGTCTCCAATGGGTCTACCTGAACCTGCTCTAGCTATTTCGCTGGGTCAAGTTTGACTAGAGCAGGGGTGGCCTAACTTGCTTAATGTAAGAGCCACATACGATAAACTTTGAGAGCGTTTGAGAGCTGCAATATTTAAGAAGCATTTAAATTCTTAAATATATTTACTCACCATGAACATCAAATGTATATGTTTTAATCCAGTGGACTCTCAGTTTATACCCAGTAAATAATAAATAAAGCTTTGAAACTTCTTATTTACCTTTTATATTAAATTGTGATGCACAAAGGAGCTCAGCCAACATACTGTATATCCGAGAGCCACACATTATATGTCAAAGAGCCGCATGTGGCTCAGAATCTGCAGTTTGGCTACCCCTGGACTAGAGCAAAGGGGGTATGTCAGGGACTAAACGGGGGTTAGAATATCGGCAGAACTCTTCTTGTCAATACCACCCCTGCCCACCCCTAACACGCCCTCCCAATCTGTCCACCCGATTCCTCCCCTTTCCCTCCCTGCTCTGCCCACCCTCTGCCTCCACGGGTGGCTTTACCTGTACCGGTGGGGGCACCTGGGTCTGGCAATCTTCTTCGAAAATAGGGACTGGCGGCATGCTGTGTGTGCCTCTATCAGCCACTGCTGTTGAAAATGGTAGAGATACCTTGCTATGATTTTATGGAGCTTTGTTCTGCTACAACCTGGACTGGCTTCCCCATGCGCACCAGGTGCTCTGGATAGTATACTGCTGCAGTATATTGCTGCAGACACACACAATAGCATGACATTTCTGACATTTCCGGAAAATGCAACAGGCCTATTCCATAATGCTTCGTGCCATGATAGTAAAGCCAGTTGAAATAGCTTAAAGTTGTAACAACTGTAAAATTGTAGCGTGACGTTTAGTTGGATGAAAAGCATCGGGATTAACTAGTGGAACATGGCTAATGACTTATTGTTGTGTTGTTACCTGTCCCCTTCCTTCCCATCGGACACACATCTTTATGATTCTGCATGTTTAGCATCATTTTACTTACGATTAAAATGCAGCAAAATGGCCAATAAACATTTCGAAGGATGCCTAATCCTGTTTTGTACTAAATCCTTCATTACACGATGCAATTCTAGCTACACTTCCAGGAAGTGCCAGGGATAGCATACTGAACTAGTTGTCGGAAGAAATTAAAAGCCTTCTTCAAATGTTAATTATTTGCAATTAACCTGCATCAATTAGTTATGAAACCGTAATTGCCCTCTCCAGGAAAACAAAATATATTCCATGTGCTGATTAAAAAGAAAGAGCTATTGATGCACCGGCAATGTCATTTTTATATCTTAATTCTTTTCATGGGTGTGGTTAGACAATGTCTTGATACAGCAAAAGGGACAGGCTTCAGATTAAAGGCGGTGACAGACCAAGCACGTCTTCCGTCCGGCACGGAGGTGCGTCCGTGCCATGCACGTGTTTTATTAGTCTGACATGGTTTCATTTCTGCTCCTGGCATCCGCCGGCAGACGTCGTCAGCCACGGGCACGTTGACACCTCAGCTGCCCAAATCCCAGCTCTGGCAACGTTCGTCGCGTTCGGTCCGTGTCCCAGCCCCCTGGGGGCAGGACACAGAGCAGCCATGGCCAATCAAAGGGAAGGAAGCCAAAGTCAATCAAAGGGAAAGAGGGGCAGAATGTTGTGGAAAAGCAGCCATTTTTCTCCTTGCTTGGAGCGCGCTGTTTTCAAACCTTTGTCACTTGGAAGGTTTTTTGACAAATGACAATCCAGAAATACAGTGTTGAAACATGTGCCTGGGGCAGCCAGCAAGCTCCATCCTTTTCTCCAATGCGTCTAGCGGTGTTTCCTGTCATTTGCTGATTCGGTGATCCCTCCCCCCCCCCTGCTGGTTTTATTTTGTAGTTATGGCCGTTTAATATTGTGGCTTAGTAGTGGACAAACAAACACACATGAGTACAGATCGTTTCTCTTCTGTGCAGGTCCCCTCACTAGTCCTAGCCTCTTCTCTCCCCTCCCCTCCCCCCCTCGCTTGCTCGTTCCTCCGCCGCCTCGGCGCCTCCTGCAACAAACGGCACGGCTTGCGATAGTTGCTGCTGCCATTTATATGGTGGCTTTTAAACACACACACACACACACACACACACACACACACACACACACACACACACACACGAAACAGATGTGTTTCTCTTCTGTGCAGGTCCCCACTAGTCCTGGCCTCTTCTCTCCCCCCTCTCCCTCGCTCGATCCTCGGCTGCTTCCCTCACGGCAGGCTCCGATCTGGTGTGACATGCAAACATCCCATCCAGCCCCCTAGCGTGCGTCCGGTGCGGCAACGCAGCCGGAGTGACATGCGCACCGGACGGAAGCCGTGCTTGGTCTGTCACCGCCTTAATTTATGACAGTGTTACACATATTCCCCAAACAGAGTACTGAGTAGCTCCAGGGGCAGTGCTGATTAGATCCTTATTTCCTATGCCAGCAACATCTCTGCTCTACTGCAAATCTGGCATACTGAGCACAGTGGTTCAAGGTGACACCATCTTAGCCGTAGTATCAGCTTACCTGAGTATCATCATGACCACTGGCGTCACTGCAGGGGGAGGAGCTCCACCGCGATCCGACCCTCCGTTACACGGGTGAACGAAGAGGCCCCGCCCCCTCGCCTTCGGAGCCTTTCAGGGCAGCGAAAGCAACGCGCAGGGAGTCTCCTTTGTGTTGTTTTCACTGCCTTGAATGGTTCCAAAGGCGAGGGGGCGGGGCCACTTCGTCCACCCGTGTAACGGAGGGTTGGATCGTGGCGGAACTTAGCGCTCCGCCCCCTCTGCAGTGACGCCAGTGATCATGACCCAAGAGACCTTGTCCACCAGGCCTTGCAAAGCCCTGAGCAACTTGTGTCTGATGCAAGGACACTAGCTAAGCTCCTGCTCCTTTACCCTGATTGCTGCCTTGGCTCTTAACCTCGACTTGGTTCTGATAGCACACCTGCTTCTGGCTTCTCTGATCCTTTTTGTTGCCCTGGAACCCACCCCCTGTCTGGTTTGGACCATCCACTTAGTTTTGACCCACATGTTTGCATGAGTGATAGTTATAAAGCTCTGGATGTAGCCAGTGGCGTCACTAGACGCGCGTCACCCTGGTGCGGGGACGCGCGTCACCCCCCCCCAGGGGCGCGACGTTATGGGCGCGGGGGGAGGGGGCCATCCGGCTCCCCCCCCCGCATCGCGTCGCCCCCCTCCGGACGCTCCGAGGCCGGCCCGGGAGCCGGCCTCGGAGCGTCCGACCCTGTCGGCGCTCCAGGGCCTTCTGAACGAAGGCCCAGGCAGCGCGTCAATCTGGGTATTTTCCGGATTTTCGCGCATGCGCAGACCCGTTTTGAGGGCTTTTTGCCCTCAAAACGGGTCTGGGCATGCGCGAAAATCCGGGAAATACCCGGATTGACGCGCTGCCTGGGCCTTCGTTCAGAAGGCCCTGGAGCGCCGACAGGGTCGGACGCTCCGAGGCCGGCTCCCGGGCCGGCCTCGGAGCGTCCGGAGGGCGACGCGCGTCACGGAGGTGACGCGCGAGGGGGTGCGCGCGTCACCCCCTGGCGGCCCGCCCCCCCCCGCCACGCCCCAGTGACGCCCATGGATGTAGCACAACTTGAGCTTTCCTCTGTTAATTCAGAGAAAAGTAAACACAGCAGTGATGTAGACTTGTCTACAGACTCGGACTCATGTCAGACTCAAGTCGCATCAATAACTTGACTCAGAGATTTAAAAGACTCGAAAGACTCGACTTGAGACTTGGCACCTTTTACAAGAAGTCAAATTTTATTCAGGTTTAAACCCATTTCCCCCATTAAATAGATAGATACTCTCAACTCACAACCAAAGACTCGGGACTTGGGGGCAAAGACTTGATCCACATCCCTGAAACACAGTATGCCGATATGCCAGATGGACTGGCCATTTTAAGTGGAAGGTTTCCATGTGATTCAGCAGAAATGTTCTAACGTGTTTGTTCTTGGGTTGATATTTGATCTAATCATCACATTTTAGTATATATTATGTTTAGAACATTGTAAGCTTGCCAGGTCACACCTAAAGGTTTCCTAGATCATGTCTGGATTTTTGGGAGGAATGATATAGAACTGAAGCATGGTAAGACAAAAAAAAATGTTCTCTGTCAAAAATCAAGTATGTCCAATATTGACAAGGATTGTAACCCAGCTCTAGTCATGCACAACAATTTGTAAATCTGGATCGAGATGTATATAGCCATATGCATCGAAAGATGCATTCAGCCAGTTCGATAGGGACTTGATGAGTACTGTTATGCAGATTTGTATTCAGACTAATATTCAGATGTGCATCCAATCTGGCTGCATGTATGAGAAAGCCTCCATGTGTAGATCTCTTGTAGGATTGGGGACAAAAGACTAACAGTCTTTTAAACTCACAGCTTACCCCACCGGTTTATTTGAATCTCCCTTTGGAGGGGATTTGAATCCCCTTTCCATTCTGGGGCCTCCCGTTCTCGGTGCACCACTGGTTACACCAGTGGTGTAAGTTGGGTAGGATTGCGCTGTACTATTAATATAGTACTATTAATGCCATATTCCACATTATTCTGACCAAACTAACATGGTTCTATTCTATTTCTTCCATAGGCTCTACAAGTCCTACAGGAGCGTTCCAGTCAAAACTAGTCAAAACTAGAAACTCTCAGCGCAGTCACTAGGGCGCATGTCACCCTGGGGCTGGGCGCGCTCGTCACCCACGCCCGCCCTAGGGTGACATCGCGCATCACCCTAGTGATGCCCCCGGGCACCCCCTCCAAAATTTACCACGCCACGGCAGTCCGAGGCCTTCTGAGGAGAAGGTCTCGGAGCGTCCACCCCGTCCGGATGCCCGTTTGCTCTCAGAAACGTTCTGCGCAGGCGCAAAAAACCTAATAAATTATGTGTCGACGCATTGGGCCTTCTCAGAAGGCCCCGGACCGCCGGACGGGCCGGACGCTCCGAGGCCTTCTCCCGGCCTCGGAGAGCCTCCAGAGGGTGACGTGCGCAGTGGCGGTGATGCGCGTGGGTGCGCGCGTCACCCCTTCAGCGTGCGTCTGCGGGCGTTACCCCCCCGGCGCCCCCCCCCACGTTCTGTCGACGTCACTGGAAACTCTCAAACATCTTCAGAGATTTTAGTTCTAACTAGTTGAAACTAGAAACTACTGGGAGTTTTTGTACAGTACTTTCTAGTTTTTCCTCATTAGAACTAGGGTCTCCTATGAAGTCAGGACCTTCTAGTTTTGACTAGTTGGAACTAGTTCTTTGGTGTGTGTTTTTAACGGTAACACACCCACCCACCGTCCTTTCACTTCCAGAAGAAGATCTCAGACTCTCTCTGTCAGAGACATGTGAGCAGGTTTCTACCTGCACGCGCAGTTCGTTTCTTTGTCATCAGCTCCATTAATAAAATATGACATTGTGATGAATTCATAGCAGTTTCACAAACACCGTACAAGATCTGAAAAATCCGCAGGATCCCACATGTTGTCACTGCAAGCATCTCTTTGATTTCGTACTGTATCAGTTTCAATGACAACCAAATAGCTCTGGATGAGCTGCCAAGAGAAACAATGGGGTGAAAATTAGCTCTCAGTAGCATTGTCTTGTAAATTCACTTTATGGATGCAACTGATTATAACAATAGAAGTCCAGGAATCATTTTGAATTTTTCTGTAAATGTCTATTGACATTTTAACTTTACTGGGTGCTCTTGTAATACATGATGCAATCACAGTGGCGTTTCCACGGTAGGGGCGGCACCGTAAGTAATGCCGCGTCGAGTACCGTGTGTAGGAACCGAAAGGAGGAGGCACCGCCCCCTCACTGTCGCTACCATTCAGCACGAAGAACGCGGCCGGCAGGGAGACTCCTGCCGGTCGCGTTCTTCGCGCTGAATGGTAGCGACAGTGAGGGGGCGGCGCCTCCTCCTTTCGGTTCCTACACACGGTACTCGACACGGCATTACTTACGGTGCCGCCCCTACCGTGGAAACGCCACTGTGCAATCAAGAAGCTTCTAAGCAGAAGGAGTTAAAATAAAGAGCACTACGATGACGAAAATTAACTTGAAAGTTCAAGTGCTTGAAACATGGAGGATTTTGCATGCAAATCAACTCATGTAGATCTGACCTACTGAAAAAGTGCAACTCATTCATTGTGCTGTGCCAATGACCTTGTGTGTGGCCTGTGGGATATGGATCATGGGTTTGACAGATAATTTAGTGTCAATGTCAGCTCATTACTACGCTTTTCTTTAAAGGAGATTACAAATTATCAATATTAGTAATTATGCACCAATGAAAAATCACTTCCTAAGAGTCATTCCATTCACCATCCATAAAACCCTGGGCATTTTGCCTTTTGAAAATCAAAGGTAGAGGTATTTAGCAAAACCAATGCATTCTCATTTACAACATAGTAGCCATCATAAAATGTAAGAGGAGTTATCGTCTCGTAGGATTTTCAAAACGATCCTGGAAAAATTTGCATATAAAGAATAAGTTTAAGGGGGGGGGGGGAGGATAGGGTGTGAACCTAGCCAAAACTGTTCCGAAATTAAAACACTCAGTTCGAAGTAAATATGTTCAGGATCAAAGCAATAATTCAAAAAGGGGTGATAAAGAAATGATAAGGGTCAAAAAGGGGTGATAAAGAAATGATAAGGGTCAGTTCACACAATCAGGTGTGTGGTTGCTGGGAGAAATACAAGACTTTCTGCCTCGGTTCATTGTCTGTGGTGAGCCAATCAAGTGCAGAAGCCATCATACTACAGTGAAAATGAATTTGCTCCTACAAGGCTTACATCATGATCCTAACCATGGGTGGTATCCAAAGTAAGTTAGTCATGACTAAGCAACACTGAAATCAATGAGACATAATCATAATGACATGAAGCCCATTCCTCTCCTCTACACCCCACCCCGTGGGGAGCAGGACTGCCACTTACCTCACACCATTTGTGGTCTGTTCTCGCATATTCGTGGCTTTCCCTGGCAGCTGCAGCCATCCTGAAACTATTTGCAGACACCAAAACGCCATCATCTGTGCCATTTTGAAGATCTCTGCTGCATTTTGAAGGTCTCCGTTGCCAGTGGAGACCTCTAGAATGCAGCAGAGATCCTCAGAACGCATCATAGACCTTCAAAATGGCACCCGCAAATAGCGCCAATACCTTTACAATGGCCACGAGTAGCTTCAAAATGATTGTGGGAAGCTTCTGAAGGATTCTACAGGCATTCTACTGGCATTCTGAAGCTATCAACGTGATTTTGAAGCTTCCCACTGCCATTTTAAAGATATCTGCTGCATCCTGAAGGTCTCCGATGCCATCCTGAGGGTCTCTGTGCTATTCTGAGGATTTCTGCTGCTGGCAGGTAGGCTACCGCTTCCCCTAACCCCATTGATCCCATAGGATCAATGACTTCCTATCCACGGATTCAGTATACTAGTCTCAGCAGATAACGATAATTGACTGAAGCCTGCCTGGATATGATTGTAGCCTTATTTTCTTCTCTGTACTTACTGGATATTTGCCAGCTCTATTTATTTTGTGTCAGGAATTTCTTAACAAATCTCTAAAGAAGTGAGAAGGCATAATTTGTTGTATGAGGACATAAGTGCTTCAGTTAAGGTGTGCCTATAGGAACAGTAGTGGATCATCGTAAGATCCCCATCTTAGGAATCTTGCTTTCAAAGCACATAGAATCAAACTTAAGGGTTCCAGTATCAGCAGTAGTAATACCCCTGATACAAGACATTTGAGCACAGGTACCATATGTTCATGAAGGCTTATTAGCATTGTCAAGACTCCTGGAATGATCCAATGTTCACAAAAGAATGTACCAGAAAGGGAAGTGGGCTTTTTTTGGTTGTCTTTTAAGTGTGCCTAATGTCAGTGACGTTGTTAGGGTGGGGGCGGTGGGCCCCAAGGCGGCGGGCGCACGTGGCAGTGGGGGGTGTACTTGCCTCAGGATGCGTCGCCTGCTCGCCCCCTCCGCCGCCACTTCCGTCGTCGTTTCGTGCATTGCTTGCGGGTCTGTCTTCTCTTTTCGACTGCCCGCCCTCGAGCCGTTTGGATCAGAAAAGCTAGTCAAAATGGCGTGGTGTGTGTGTGTTTCAGGCCATGCCACTGCCGAAATTCGCGAAAATGATGGCTTGTGGCATCACATGGGGGTGTCGTGTTGGCGCCCCCCATGGGGGGGTGTAGGAACGCCACTGCCTAATGGCGAGAGATGCATTGCCGGACACCACTGTCCTACATAGCATGGATGGTATTTCAGCACAAAGAGATGGTCTCACTTGCAGTCTTCATATTTAGCCATTTCTGTCCCTTGCCATACATCTTGCATCCAGTTTCCAGGCTTCTGAGCAGAAATGATGGAAATACTATTCCTTTCTATTCTCAGCCATCAAACTGCCAACCTGATCTGGCATTCACAAAATATTAATTCCACACTATCCTTATAAATCTAGAGAAATTAGGGTTTGTGCAGATTGAATGCAGATAGACAGGCTGAACTCCGTTCCTCATCATTTGGGTTGCAAACAGGCCCTCTTTGCATTCAGTGGAGATTGCCTTGTAATCCGTGAAGTTGTAGAGGGCTACCTGTCTTAACTAGAATTTGGCAGCTCAGCTCCAGAGAGATCAGTTGAGGTCAGCTCTTTTGCCGCTTCCTAGGATGCTTATGGGACTCCTTAAAAACATATAATGTATAAACGCTGAGCTGCGCGAGATGGGGAAGAAAACAGGGAAAAAACTGTACAAGCAAATATTAGCTAAGGACAAACAAAAGCAACGTACTTGTGAAGAATTTAATTAATTAGTCACTGGCAAAAACTGCAATCCTTTACACACTTTCCTGGGAGTAAGCCTCATTGAACAAAATGAAACTTACTTCTAAGTAGACATGCATAGGATTGTACTGAAAGATGCAAATGCTATTATTATTACTTCTGCTGCAATTTCCTCCATATTTATTTATTTATTTATTTATTTATTTATTTATTTATTTATTTACAACATATTTATTTAATGCCAACAGGGTGCATCGCCTAGAAATGACCTGATCCCGGCCAGGAGCCTTAACTAATGTCTTGAGGTACATAATTACAAACCATAAGGATAAATATTCTGCATTTACATAGCCTTTCTATATAACCCACAGTATCTCACTACTTGTAGTCACTCTGTTGATGCTAAAGTAAACATAGGGCTGTATCTAAACTGGGGCTGCACAGGACCAAGCCCCTTGACAGAAGATGCTCTAGCAGAGACATTCCAGAAAGACTAACTCCTGCCTGCTGGTGCCAAATAACTGAGAGGACAGAGGAAGACTCCTCTGTACTCCAGGAACCTGCAGCAGTAGCTCCAGACACTCATGTTCCCTCCCTCCTTCTCTTATCTCCTTCTCTTAAACAAAGCCATGGTGAAGGAGGGTGGGGAAGAAATTGGTTGAAAAACCAGACATGGTCACTAGTCAGTCACTATGTCACTTAATCATCATCAGTCAGGAGGACCACCAGGAGAAGTTTCCGATCAGATAATTCTAGGTCTCAATCCACCCCCTTCCCTTCCCTAGCCTCCCCCCCGTTCCTCCCCCTCCCTGTCCTGTTCCACCCACCTCCTGCCCCCTGCACTGACTTACCAGCACCGGCAGTGCCTGGCTATCTGCAAAACATCCTGTCGTCTTTTGCAGCAGCTGTAAAAGACCTTATGCTGCCCGAATGCTAGTTCCAACAGCGTACGTCCCTCTTAGAAATGGGCCGTAAATGTAAACATTGTGAGAATAGGACAGAATGACCAAAAACAAAAAACAAAAACACCTCACTATGAAGGCTGTACATACAGAACAAAGAGTACTGGAGGGTTGGAGCATAGTCTTTTCATCTAGCTTTTTAGGCCAGACAGGAAGAAGACAGCAGAAAAAGTTGAACATTTTTGGTTCTGTATGTAACAGGCAGACAACAAATTTGTAGCAGTTCAGCAAACTCCAAGGTCCAAACATTATTGGCCGCACATTCCATTCTAATTTTATTTCACTAACCACAGAAAGGCTTGAAAAGTTCAGTTTCCCTCTGGGTCTTCGATTTTGGGCAGGTCTTCAACAAGACCTAAGTCTCACCAAGTACCTTCATGCTCTGCTTCACAATCCAAGGCAGATGTTGGGATGGTAGATGGTCTTTCTGAGAACCACATTTCTTGTACAGTTAGACCAAAATTCCCAAAAGCAGTATACTATTATTATTATTATTATTATTATTATTATTATTATTATTATTATTATTATTGATGATGATGATGATGATGATGATGATGATGATGATGATGATGATGATGATGATGATTCATTTCTAGAGATGCACTGAGAATGGTTTCTACCAATCTACATTCATTACAAGGGATCACAGGGAATAGGGGGGGGAGGGCACAGTGTCTACCACTTCTTATCCACCGGAAGACCTAGAGAGCATCACGCTCCAACCTGATCCTTTAGACCCCACTCTACGCACATTAGGTGTCTGGGAATGCACACATGGACTTCGCATGTATGCACATTTTGACCAGAAAGAACCAGCCCAAGCAGTATTTCTCCCTCCAAAAGAACATTTCTAGATATAAGGTTGGATAAAAGTACAGATTTACCCAGATAGCAGTTTTGTACTACTGAAGTTAACTGTGTGTTTCCATAGGAACAGCACTGAACTTACAGAAATATCTTGGAAAATGATTCTAAAGGATTAAATGCTGAGTGTGCTTTATTGCAACATAATCTCATATTTATATTTTTGAAGAGATATACCACAGATAATATTGAATAGTTGCTTGCACATTAGGACTAGAAGTTGCAACTTGGAGAATTCCACAAACACTTTTAACACATACTTTAAGATATGCCAAATGTGTCCAGGCATTTTGTAAATGAATACGAAGATGGCAGCCAAATTATAGGTAGGTAAGAGATTATCAGCTTTCTGACCATGTGGAGGCCTACCCCACCCCACAGAACCGCACAGGGGCGGGGCTTGTGACATCACATGGGGTGTCATGGTGATGCCCCCCCCGCGAGGGTGTAGCTACGTCACTGAGAGGTGGGTCACTTCAAAAAGGGCAGTGGCAGGGTGGGAGGGAGGACAAAAGGAGAAGCGGCAATGAAAGGAAGAGATGAAGAGACCAATAGTAGCCTCAGAGAGTCAAGCAGTCAGAAATGTTAGTTGACCAGCCCATCTGGGCTCAGCAGCTTCTGTAATGCTCAAGGAGAGATAGGGAGAGAGAAGCCTGGAAAGGAAGTTGCAGGCTATTATTTATTTATTTATTTATTTAAAGAATTTGTAGCCCGCCTTTCTCCCGAAGGCACTCAAGGCGGCTTACAACATATTAAAATACATATAAACAACTTTAAAACAATTAAACACATTAAAATAATTAAAAACACTTGAGATTAAAAACAACCCCAATGGGCCACCAGCATTTACATATATAACCATTTGTTAAAAAGTTAAAAAGTCAGCCCACCATGTCAGACATTAAAAGCAGTCCTGAATAAAAACATCTTAAGGCCCCGCCGAAAAGCCTCTAAAGAGGGAGTCATTCTTAATTCCAAGGGGAGGGAATTCCACAATTGGGGCGCCACCGCCGAGAAGGCCCTACTCCGCGCCGCCATCCCCCTCACTTCCGCCAATGGCGGCACGGTCAACAGGGCCCCCCCTGATGACCTCAGAGTACGGGTCGGATTATAAGGAAGGAGGCCGTCCCTCAAATACCCTGGACCCGAGCCGTTAAGGGCTTTAAAAGTCAAAACTAGCACTTTGAATTGTGCCCGGAAACGAACCGGTAGCCAGTGTAGCCGCCGAAGCAACGGTCCGACTGAGTCGAACCGACAAGCCCCGGCAACCCCCCGGGCCGCCGCATTCTGCACTAGTTGCAGTTTCCGAACAGTCTTCAAAGGCAGCCCCACGTAGAGCGCATTACAGTAATCTAGTCTAGATGTCACTAGGGCATGGGTCACTGTGGCCAGGTCTGCACGATCCAAGTACGGTCGCAGCTGGCGCACCAGCCGAAGCTGGGCAAAAGCCCCCCTGGCCACAGCCGCTACCTGGGAATCCAGGAGCAGCTGCGCATCCAGGAGAACCCCCAAGCTGCGGACCTGCTCCTTCAGAGGGAGTACAACTCCATTCAGAGCAGGACGATGATCCAGTACCTGAGTCGTAGACTTCTGGACCAGAAGAACCTCTGTCTTATCAGGATTTAATTTCAGCTTGTTCGCCCCCATCCAGCTCCCAACTGCCTCCAGACAACGATTCAGACAACTATTACTGCCCTGGATGTTGGCTGGCAGAGCAAGCCATGGATTCTAACTGGAATGGTGGTGAATTATCGTAGCACCAGTGGGTTAGTGTTCCATAGACCAACAGCAAGGCAGTGGAGTGGACTGGAATGAAGAATGAACTGAATAAGGTGTGGGTCAGGGAACAAACACCACATGGCTCGAAAGCATAGAATCCCAGAGGTGTCATGACGGTGGGGGTGGTGGGCCCCAAGCGGCAGGTTGCGGGAGGTTACCTGCTGCCAGATCCGTCCCCCCCCCCCCCCGCTGCTGGCTCCTCTTTGCAGCCGTTCTCGGCTGCAAGTTTGGCCCTCCCACCCTCCCGGGTACCGTTTGGCTCCAAAAAGGAGCCAACAAGCGTGGGGTGTGTGTGTATTTCCGCGCTGTGGCGGTGCACAATGATGACGTCACGCCCCCAGGGGTGGGGCGTGTGGCGTCCCATGGGGGATGTCGCGGCAGCGGCCCCTTCCCATGGGGGGGGGGTTGTAGGGCCGCAACTGTAGAATCCTATGGGATTCTAAGGTTGGGTGACTCAGCCAGAAGGTCCTCTACTGACAGTTCTACAATCATGGGGTTGGTGAGGACTGTTGGAGGTGTGAAACCTTTCCTTTGTATTATTTTTCATTTATTAAAAAAATATATAGCCTGCATTTTCCTCTCCCATCAGGGAGACGCTCAAGGCAACTATTATCCTATGACAGTTTTGATTTTATTTACTCTAATTGACCAATGCAACTGCAAATATTTTTTTCAGGCTGCAGTGCTATACACGCTTACCTGGGAGTAAATCCCATTAATGGCACTTATTTAGGGAAAAACATGCCTAGGATTGCTCTGTAAATAGATCAATTGACTAAAAAGCTTTATTTGTCTGGCCTTTTTCTTTGCAAAATCATGAATTATTTCCTAAAAGTCCATTTCTTTTCCAAGGTCACACTCAATAGACAAAGTGGCTCAGTCGTTCTTGCCGCATTTTAGAATGTTTGCAGCTTTTGATAAGCGCTCACTTACTAAAACTTTTTTTTCACTTTCTGCCACAATCACTGGCAGCATGCAAAAAAAAAAAATCAACACACAAAAAACAAAACAAAACCCTGTAGGGCTCTATACTCTTCACTGAAAATTGACTGTCATTGCCTTGGTGTCCTTTAGCTTCTTCTACTTTCCTTTGTTTAACCTCCTTAATTTTATGGCTGCTGATCTATATTTATTGCCATCAGACATGGCAGTATGTGGTGCGTGTCACACTTTTATTTGCACACATATATTTTGGGCCTGTAAATCCTTCTCGCCATGCACATTCTCATTCTCCTTGGGATCAAGTCTCTCATTACGATGATGGTCCTTTGTCCTTCCTACCTGAAGTTTCTCCTAGTGACCTATGCACAAGGAACTCTGGGACTAGTAGTTCTTGAGACAGCAGGTGACATAGGGAAGCACAAATGTCTCTGTCAGTGAAACTACAAGTCCTTAACTGCTCAGCACACTCTCCTTGAACAGCTTGGCCAGCAACTCACTGTTCAGATGGTTGCTTGTTTTGCTGTAACTCTGCTTCGGACAAGGCCTAGATAATTACATGCATAGTAGATACAGGAAAATAAGTTTCCATAAAAATACTCAAAATCCAGGATGATGTACAAATTAGCCTCTGTTTCCTCTTCCAGCTGGTAATGGTGTTGCACAAATTGTACCCTCCCCCTCTATGCTTGGGCCTTAGTCCCCACTCACTATTGGTTTGAAGCTATGAAGGTGCCTTATATTGAATAAAACCCGTTTTCTAAAGTTACACCATGAGACCGCCTGAAAGCGGCCTTGTCTGTCACTGAGCGATGTCCCTGCACTGTTGTGAGTAAAGGAAAAGTAGAGCAGCCACACCCTTGTTGGGGACAATGAAGCAGGCAGCAGTCCATCATGATTAAGCAAGCCTAATTTGGTGGAACAAATAGCACTTACATGTTTTTAAGGGGGACCGAAATGCCAATTGGATAAATTTGGTTAGGGATGCTTGCTTAAACAGTTGAACTTGGCTCATTTGAGTATTAGCCAATACCACTAAAGCCCAGTTCCTCCTTGGGAACTGTGACTTTGGGAAGGATTGGCACACTCCGTCGACGTGACAGTGAGGGATACAAACGGAGAACATTGCAATTCTAAAATGCAGACAAGAAGGAATAATGGGGGGAAGGAGAGAAAAAGAATGTTAGAAGTTTAAAGTCCCAGCTATTCTAAAGTGCATATCATTGGCTCATGCTATATGTCTGAAAAGAGCCCATGCAATCCTTTTAACGGCAAAGCAGTGAAGTATTAAGCATGCATACCTGCAACATAGCCCGACTTGTCTGAATGAGAGCTGTACTGTTACCAGTGCTATGTTATTGCATTACATTCTAAGCACCCTGGAGAAGCTGGAGGAAGTGCAGGCAAAAGATCAACAGGCTGGAAGCATCTCTTTCAAGTGTGCAGGATTTTACAGGGCATTCTATATTTCCACTGAGTTATTCTTGCCTCTTCACTGCACTGCTAAATCTGGCAATATTCCACAGGCCTGGAAGAGCAGTCTTGGGAAAGGTACACTTGCTGAGAGCCAAGAGACCATGAGGCCTGGTTTCACCTCAGCTGACTGAACAAATCCATACAGCCACCTTAGAAGGCAATCAAGTGAAATTTGCTCCATTTTACAGTTAAGTCGACATGAACATGTATTTTCACATCACACTGGAGAAAGAACTCAGCTAGGTTGGCATCAAACAATGTCTACTTCCTTCGTTCCTGTAGCAATGCAATTGCTGCAGAAAAACCTGATTTAAAGGGGTTCCATGTGACTGCTGTAATGTAAGTGAGAGACGCACTATGTGGATTGACACGATCACATGAAAAACCGGCACAACAACACTGAGCCTTCCTGATAGCTGCTAACACAAGTCTTCCCAAAACATATCCTTGTGGCACTTCCCTCTCGCTCTGTCACTGCAATGCTACAGTGCGGACTTGGCTACTTGTGTTCTGAGGTTATAAACTCTGAACTGCAGGGAACTTCCCCTCTCCCATTTGCGCTGGGGGGGGGGTGTTGGTAAAGTGCATTTAACAATAAGTCACAATGGAAAACGTTGGTGTAGCTCTGAAGCTGACACATATCTGGGGAGGCCATGTAAGGCTGAACCGGGCTGGGAAGGGGCTGAGGATATTGGCGAAGCATGCCACTGATATCCCCGTCCTCTCCCAGCACGGGCTGGCCAATGTCCACACACCCCCAGGCTGCCCCTGGCCACCCTCCCCCCGCCCCTGCACCGACCGGTGCAGTATGTACCATCGGCAGCAGGCACGGTGTCCAAAGTGCGGCGGAGTGAGGACTGCTGGCCTCCACGCTGGCGGCCCTTACTCCCAAGTCATTGCAAACGTGCTTTACGGCACGTTTGCAAAGCTTTGGAGCGGCGGAGCATGTGCTCCGCTGCTCCAAAATTAGAGAGGATTGCTCTGCCCGAGTGTGTCAATAAACATTTAGCTAGTTCTGGATGCCAGTGGCTCAGTTAACATAGACTCCTTGATTGAATTTGGCTATGGAGTTGGTGAGGGCAGTGAGGGTTAAGAACCCTTCTTTTGTGTCCCTAACAACTTCTTTTATTCCCAGACCGGAAGCTCCCAGGATGTGGCTTTCATTCACAAGTTCAGATGTGCTGTGCAAGCAAGTTGTGGCCATTCATGGATTTTTCCTAGCAAGGTTTCTTCCTAGCCAGATAGCTAGAGTGGGGAGGAGGGGTGGCGAAAGCTCTGATGAACCAGAGTGTGACTTCCTTGGAGGCTTATGTGATCTGAGGCCTCTTGCCATCAATTCAGATCAAAAGTAATGGCACTGGCCCAGGTCATGCTCTCCTGACAGGGATGCGACATCATCTACACATGCATACACATGTGCCACGCATAGCACATTAAAAAAGGGTTGTCAGGCAACAGTACCCCTTCTCATATAGCACATGATGACTATTTGCTTGAATCATCTTGAGTTCTTTCTCTGTTGATAGCTTAATGTGTCGCATCTGCCTTCTAGTTCTGGAGGCCTGTTATTTGGATGGCCAGGAGTTGCCTCAAGAATAGGGCTTGATTGCTTTTGTCACTTCCAGCAATACAATTCTATAAACAGACATGCGGTCCTGAACTTAAAGACTTTTGGTCTCCGTCGCAGGAAATGGGTGGTCATTTTTCAGCTGCAGCCTGACAGTTTGAAAGATTCTATGATCCATGCAAAACCCACAAATCAGCACTTACACCACTATGTTTGATGATTATGCACCGTTTGGATTCTAGATGTCGATCTACGACATTTGGGGAATGGGTAGGGATGGATGCCCAATATTCGCACGGAGTTTTCAAACCCATGCATTGAATTGTTTGGAATGTTAAAAAATCTGTTTGTATAATCACAGAGGTAACATTCGTTTCAGCTTTTGAGTAATAAGAATAGTAATACCATCAAAAGTATAACCATGCTTCTAAACGAGGAGAAATAAAAAAATGCTTAAAAAAAAAAAAACCTCACATGGTGCCATCAAGTTTGATGCCACTCAGGATCAACACATTCCTTCCGATAACAGAATACCGACCAAGCGTGAGATTTGCATCTACACTTCACTTTTCTCCCTCTTGAACTTCTTTCTGCCTTATCAGTGCTGCTACCAAAAGGCTTAGCAAGGGCTGCTCAAGCTGCATCTTTCACTGTTGCTCTGACTGAAAATGTAATTGTTCATGGCCATTTCTAGCATCAAGTCATGCCTGCAGGTTGGTGATAAATCCAACAGCAGAACAGGGCAAAGTGTGTGTGTGTGTGGGGGGGGGATGTATGCAAATAATATTGTCTGGAAGAGTAAAGTGCCAAATTATGTCGTGCATAATATGCACATAACTTAATTTCATTTACGTCTTCAATTGAATGGCCTCGTCAAAATGAGAAGTACGCTACCTGAATTTCAAGGAATATGGGTCAGTTTAAACATTCTTAACGCTAACCGTGTCCTCGGCAAATTTCTTTCTGTCATTGGGATCAAAGGCTTATATTTGAAGCCATTTCCATGGCTTCTTTTCAGCTACAACAGCACTGTTCTCAGAGGAACTCACTGCAATTGTTACACACACACACACACACACACACACACACACACACCTCTTAAGTGTCACAAAAATAACATTTGCTGAGCAACTCTTTCGCACATGCGACTCTTCCTGGCGATTGAGCTTTTTCTCATTTGATGTGCGCTGTTTCAAAGGGTGTCGCAACAACATCAGTTTAAAAGCAATTCCTTGTTATGAACCGTTTTATAGGGCTTTTATGTTGCATCTAATTGAGGAAGGTAATACGGATGTTTGGTACTCCTGGGGTGGCTTTGTCCCCAGGAAAATGTTATTTGGCTCACATAATTAAGAGGCTAAGAAGTTTCTGGAATTTAAGTACCATCTATCTATTAGGAACACAGAAAACTGCCTTAGGCTGCAATCCTGTACACACTTTCCTGGGAGTAAGGCCCACTGAATACAACGGGACTTATGTCAGAGTAAGGTTGCATAGGTAAAGGTAAAGGTGACCCCTGACAATTAAGTCCAGTCATGTCCGACGCTAGGGTGTGGTGTTCATCCCCATTTCAAAGCCGAAGAGCCAGCGTTGTCCGAAGACGCCTCTGTGGTCATGTGGCCGGCATGACTCTCCTTGCCGCAGTGCGTAGCATGCAGCTGGAACACGGAGCGCTGTTTACCTTCCCGCAAGCGGTACCTATTTATCTACTCGCATTGACATGCTTTGGAACTGCTAGGTTGGCAGGAGCTGGCCAAGCAACCAGAGCTCACCCCGTCGCGGATTCAAACTGCCGACCTTTTGATTGACAGCTCATGAGTCTAATTCCAGTTCCAAAACCTTTATTCACTGGCGTCACTACAGGGGGGGGAGCTGTAAGTTCTGCTGAAATTGGAGCCTCCCTTACACGAAGCAACAAAGCAGCCCCGCCCCCTCACCTTCGGAGCCTTTCAGGGAAGCGAAAGCAACGCGCAGGAGACTCCCTGCGCGTTGCTTTCACTTCCCTGAAAGGCGCCGAAGGTGAGGGGGCGGGGCTGCTTCGTTGCTTCGTGTAAGGGAGGCTCCAATTTCAGCACAACTTACAGCTCCGCCCCCACTGTAGTGACGCCAGTGCCTTTATTGGCATCTTACATAAATAAACATACATTGACATAGACATAAACATAAACATACATACATACATACATGGCCCCTAAACATACATGGCCCCTTCGTCACTATTCTAATACTGAGTCAGAATCTGGTCCATCTTGTTCAGGATTGTCTGCACTAACTGGCAGCAGCTCTCCAGGGTTTTATACATAAATGTTGCTCTGCTCTACCTGAAGATGTTAGGCATTAAATCTAAGACATTCTGCATGCAAAGCATAAGCGCTACCATCCCATTTTACAGATAGGTAGACTAAAGAAGTCACCCTTTTTTAAGGATTGGCTGTTTAGGCTGTGTCTGCACCTTTTTTTTTTCTCTTGCTCTGATGCCAAAGAAAGTGGAAAGAAAGGGTAAGAGAAACTTTGCATTTCAGCCCAGATGGATGTTTATTTCCATTCAGCCTAGTGGCCATTGGTTTAGAATTAACCTATTAATAGCCAAATACGGCATAGAGTAACAGTGGCAGAGCTGCCAGTCCGCCAGCATTGGGTGTCGTAAACGTGTCATAATGCACGTTTTTACACCTGTGGAGTAAGTGGCGCCAGCACTGAAGCCAGAGGATTGGGCCCAGGAAGGGGGGAGGGATCGCTTCAGCACGCCATATCCTATCCCCTTCCTGAGCCTTTTTCCCCTGATATGGGGCTGCTCGGTTCTGTGCCAGCTAAAGAGCTGGGGGAAAACCGAGTAGCCCCATTGTGGTGGCTAGGGGGGGTTACCTGGGTAAGGGGATGAACGTCCCTCAGACCTCCAGCCTGCAGGGGATAGTATTCAGTGTGGGCCACGCAGCCCACCCTGCATGGCCCAGGGTGCGGGGTTGATAGGATTGGGCTGCCTGTTACAGGAGGAAAGGGGACATTATTGGGCATTATGTTTACATGGGCATGATTTGTTTTCCCCATGGAACGGTAGGATATGCATTTCTCAAAGAAATTATGTCAACACCTGTGCAATTAAGGAGGCTATCTCTTTAATTTGCTTTCAAGTTATAATGATCAGTTGGTTATCCAGCTTTTCTCAGAGCTCCACAAAAGGGTTTGTTTTTCTTCTATCAGAGCCCATAGCAAGACTCGTTATAACTTTGGTATCTTGCAGCAAGGATTCTGATCACCTGCTCTTTGAAACACATCCTGAAGTGCAACCTACAGATATGTGTCAGCGTGACCTCAATAATCATTTGTAGTCTCTCACTGCCTCTTTGCTTTATTCCATTTTTGCCACCTTTGTTTTAATACGCATCATTTTTAGCTACTTAAAAAAAAAAACCAGCTGAACATTCACTCCGAACCTAATTTGGTTCCCACACCTAAAATCAAAACCTACATTTTCTCACTTAGAGACTCACTTCAACTATTCCTTTAATTCCTCACCATGCTTTTTTTTAACGCATCTTACATTTTTTATAAGTGCTAACTTTGCTGTGTTATGACCAAAGTATCATATATTTTTTTGCAGCCTTCTTGTCCCCAAAAGAACTGCACAGTCACAACACTGTTGTATTTGAATAGTGGCATCATGGTATATTTCTTTGTAATAGGACAGTAGAACACTTAGACTAGTGGCCCAATTCTATACTCAAGATATGCCAGCCTATCTCCGTGTACGCCAGCACAACCATGGCCCCACTGGCGCAGACGTCCACCCGTAAAGGATGCGCCATGGATGCCAGTGCAACACCGGAAAAACACCTCACTGATATAGCTTCGATGCTGGCGCAACTCCACCAGTGGAGAGACAAAAATGGGGAGGAGATGGGGGTGTAACATAGGAGGGACATGGGAAGGAGGAGGAGGAGTCAACATATGCCATATCCTAACATAATGTGAGTAGAGAAATAGGTACCGCTTGCGGGAAGGTAAACAGTGCTCCGTGTTCCAGCTGCATACTACGCGCTGCGGCAAGGAGAGTCATGCCGGCCACATGACCACGGAGGCGTCTTCGGACAATGCTGGCTCTTCGGCTTTGAAATGGGGATGAGCACCACACCCTAGAGTCGGACACGACTGGACTTAATTGTCAGGGGTCACCTTCACCTTTACCTTAACTCCCGTTCAGATGATAGACACCCCTAACCCTGGAAAAGCACTACACCAATGACAGAGCTAACATGGAGAGGAATAACCCCACAGGGAACTATGGGGAAGGGGAAAACACCAGAACATTGTGCAGATGCCAGTGATGATGCAAAGGGTATGGGAGTGTGGGTGTGGCTAGATCAGTGGGCTGCTGCAGTAGGCTGCCTGTGTCACATGCCAGTCCAATGCTTGTCGCATACAGTGGAGGTCCATGTGCGACAGCGTCCCAGCCAGGTGTGCCTGTTTGCAATGACTCAAGACGTTAAATGCTGGATGAGCTACACTTTGCCTGTCTGCTGGTGTAGCTGAGTGGTTAGAATGCAGCTTTGTGGAATTGCTGATGTGGTTCTCGACCTGTCTCCCTCTCTTCTTTTATCCCTGACGTGGGTGATTCTGGCCAGAAATGCAAAAGGTCAGTGCCTTGTTGGTTAGGGCAAGTCCCTTGCTTGGGGTCAAATCCATCTTGTCTTGCAAAAATTGTATAAGCTGCAAAAGCATGCATGTTCATACTAGCATATTTGCCTACATTATTTGCCTGCATTGCACCTGGGACCAATATCTGTTCATGTACAGTGTAAGATGGAAATCAATGTTTACTGTGCATTTTTGAAAATGTAATAGAATAGGCAGTTAAAATGCCTGTCCAAGATTTTAAATTAAACCTTTTGGTATTAAACCTTTTTAATATGCCCAGGAGGATCAGGCTTATTTTTTTTCTTTCCACAGGCATTCAATAAGTTGTGACTTGAGTGCAGAATTTGCACTATAAATTATTATAATTTAGTAACAGAAAAATCATGGCAAACGTTTTCGGCTATATTCACCTGCTATGTTCACGTCACAACAGAGGAGATAGCAAAGCAATAATATAAGACTTAGAAAACAGAGGGAACATAGCCATTTATTGACTAAATCATTTGACTTTAAGAAAACCTTGATGTTTACATAACAATGAATATATATGCTTTAATAAAAACTGGATAGTTGTCTTGTGATTTATATTGATAGGGATTTGCAAATGGTTTCTCAATCACTTCCTATATCCCCAACCTTGTAAGAAGCTTCTTTTCATTTCTTCCACTCATTTAATACCATCAAATCCTCCAAGAACCCTCAAATACAGGTGCCGAGGGGGTATCCACTCTTGATATTGCAACAACCCTGTGAGAGTAGAAGAGGAAGAGCGTGAATGTCCAGGTTCAACATCAGCCCATGGCACTGTTGGGCAAGTCTGTATGGACATGGAAGGGCCCACCACTACTGATACCTATACTACAGGTGTCCCCTGCTTAATGACGGGGATAAGTTCTGGAAAACCCGTCATATAGTGAAACTGTCATTAAGCGAGTCCTCAGCAGCATTTAGTGGCCGATTGTGGTATAACGTGTAAAACCAATACAATACAGTGTAATGCAATGTAACACAGTGGATCCTTCTGACTGAATCCTCTTTTTAATCCTTCCTGATACTCTTCTGAATGCCAGTGTGGTTGCACTGCCATTTTAATGCTCCCTTGGATGTAGCATTGCTCCAAAGTGATGGTGGCTCCAGCCATACTTACATTCAGAAGCATGCTGCTGTGGCCCTCTTCCGCCACCACCTGGTAAACCCATAATCTGGTAAGGTATGTAGGAAGGGAACCAATAGCAGGGAAATTGCCCAGGATGCCCTCAAACCAGAATAGGTTCTGTGATTGGCCAACAAAGATCACTTGAACTGGTCACTTGAACTTCATAGTTCAAGCAAGAATCAAACCCTAGATCTTGCCAGTCCACGTCCAACCATTTCACCACTACACCACAATTTCTCCTACACTACTGATGTCATTCTAAGTATTTAATCGGAGAAAAGAAACAATAACGTTTTTGTAATGGACTGCTTTGTATACTTAATGTCAATTTACTCCCCTGCAACAGGCATTCAGAGTTATACTGCTGCTGAACCCAGAGGTAGAGCACCAATGCTGTACAGTGTAACAGTATCATGACTAGCAACCTGTCCTCCATGACTTTGTCCAAAACCCTTTTAATGTCATCCAAGCTAGTGGTCAGCACCACATCTTGTGGCAATGAATTCCACCGACTAATTATGTGCTGTGTGAAGAAGGAACTCCTTTTGTCTGTCCGCAATCTCTGTCGATCAGCTTCATTGGATGATTGCTAGTCCTAGTAGAGTGTATTTGTGTGTGTGTGTGTGTGTGTGTGTGTGTGTGTGTGTGTGTGTGAGAGAGAGAGAGAGAGAGAGAGAGAGAGAGAGAGAGAGAGAGAGAGAGAGAGAGAGAGAGAGACTAATCTCTCATCAAACCATGCATAATTTTATAAATTTCAATCATGTTCCCCCTTAATTATCTTTTTTCCAAATAAAAAAAGCCCCAAACATTGTACCCTTCCCTCATCTTCCCTCTGAGCGCTTTGGTTGCTCTCTCTTTTACTAACCCATTGTTAGTAACCCAATAATTATCTATAGTGCTCCATTGAGTCTCTGATGATTCCTATTCTGGGAAATTTAGGGTGAATTTATATAATTGATTTGGATAGGAGATATAAGCAGAAGGCAACATTTTCTTTGAAATAGCAGAAGGCTCCAGAGGGTCTGGGAAGAACAAAGGAGGAAAAGCCAGGATGGGGCAAGGCGATTTATTGCTCCTGACCTTTTGGTCTTAACCTTGCTGAGTGCTAGCAATAGATTTATTACAGCCTGGAGCACCATCTAGCTGCCAACATACCTTCCCAGCGATGATTAGGCCAAAGTATCAGTACAAAGTGCTTCACTTCTGCTGAACTGTTTTCAAAAGTATTCTTGAATAAAAAATATTTTGCATTGATATAGCACATGGGTTCATGTGTTAAAAGTGTTTCCCATACATTGTTTTAGTCATCATTACGACAGCTCTGAAAGGTAGGCCAAAGTTGTTATCCATATAGTGCAGATGAATGAGGTTGAAAGCCAGTAGTTTGCCTAACCATCAACTAAGGTCATGGGTGAGAAAAGCTATGAACCAGAGCTTCATATAGTTCACACTCATTATTCCTTCTTGAAAGGGAGGAAATAATGATGAAACTGTGTTTTGTTTTGTTTTTACAAAAACCCCTCTGACTTTGCAAATCTGATCGATTGACAAACATTGATGAAAAAGTGGGAAGTAATTGTAGAAGTATTCCTTTTTAGATGGAATTATAAAAGTGTATTCTAATACACAGTAGAACAGGGTTGGGCAGATGTCACTCCCTGAGCTATCAGTAGCTTCAACAGTGATCTAAAGTCCTTCCCAAACATTCTACTGCCCCTCCTCATCAACCTGATGGTTTGATTTTTTTTTTCCATTATGTTCTCCTTGGTGTCTGGGAATGCAGGTTCAAATGACTACTCATATATATTTTGCACTGGTAGCTCCCAAGGCTCTGGCAAAACCAGAACAAAAAAAGTAGTTCCTCAAAAACGTAAAGGCTGATTCACACTAGCCCTTTCCATGCGCGTTTTGGCTTAACGTTTGGTCTTTTCGTGCATTTTTCATGCTTGCGTCAGACGCAGCATGAGCTTACGACGCAGCCAGGAGAGATGGTTTCGGTTTATCTTTTTGCTGCGCTCGCGTTTAAGCTAGCGTTTATGCTCCCGGTACTAGGCAGCTCACCAATCAGAGAAGCGTATTTCTCTTCACCCAATCACAGCTGCGCTTTCTTCAAGAAGGCAGGCAAACGTTCAGAGAACTGCTAGACGCACGTACAGACGCTAGAGTAGAGCAAACGTGCACGGAAGGGCTAGTGTGAATCAGCCTTAAGTCTGCCTATGCCTCATATAGATTGTTCATCAAACAAACCCAATAAAAACTGGGTTGATTAAAAATTATCCTCATAAATTTAAGGATGTGTAAGATGGAGAAAGCATATACTGTATGTGATACCATCATTGCCAAGGTCAACAGATGTTCAGCGAAGAGAAAATGGCAGCTATTTTAAACATGTACACACTTTTTACTAGCGTACATTGGTTACAATAAACTCTGGAGTGAAGTGGTTGTGAGGTAACTGTTTCTGACATTCTCAGGTTGAAGAATAATAGAAACCATTTATGAGTTCATGCAGTGATGAGGCATTCTGCCGCCACTCCAGCCAATAACCAAATACTAGATGCATGAAAGTTCTGGAAGACTTTATTGGAAGGCAGTAGTACAGTACTCACAAGAAAAAGTCAAGCTCTGACAAAGAAGGATACTAAAATAGTTTTCAGTGATAAAATAGAAGGCAGAAGCGGTTTTTAAGAATCTCATGGAAACCAAGGTGTCAAATTTGACTTGGCTCGGCTGGAAAGTGCAGAGCAGACACTTTGTGCTCTGTTGCTTAACTTGGCTATCAATAATTAGGCTTCCCGTCCATCCCGGAAACCCCGGGACCATACCGGGTTCCGAGCTCTAATCCCGGATCGGTCCCGGGCTTTCCGGGCCCAGGGAAGCCACTGCCACTGCCGCCGCCACTTGCAAACTGCCAAAAAGGCACTTTTCCCCTCGACGCCGCTATCTTGGATCTCGCAAAATCTTGAGGAGGGCGACAATGAGGAGGGCGGTGGCGAAGATGGGCAGCGAAGGCAGCAGCGGCAAGATGGCGACGGGACAGGTAAGTGTCAGTGGTGGCAGCGGAAAAATGGCCATTTTCATGGCCACAAATAAATTAATAAATAAAATTTGGCCACCCTTCGGGCAGCAAGTGGGCACTTTGCACCCACACAAAACATATTTGTTTATTTATTTATTAATTTATTTGAAAAATCTGGGGGGGGGGAGATATCCTGGTTTCAAACCGGGAAAATATGGTAAACCTAGCAATAATCCACAGAGCTTGCTTACACAAAACAAAAGGTTGGCCAGTATTACTTATCATGTACTATTGTACGTCTTATTACCATATAGCAGTAGAAAATGTCTACATATGATACAGTATGTCTACACAATGCAGTCTCCTATCAATTTATTGCAACACAGCCCAGGGCATCAGCCATATCCATTTTTCTCCATTTATAGAATGTCCTGATTTACATGTCAGTTATTCTGCTCTGGAACAAAAAACTGATAACGATAATGAACTTGATAGGCCATGTGGTATGTTTTAATTGGGCAGAACCCAAGGAGTCCAGTGAATGGGTTTTACTTCTGGTTTCTCCACTCAATAAATCCTTAGATGACTCAGAACTCCACCAACAGAGACAGAGAGCGCAATCCTATGTAACTATCCGGCAGGCGTGCCTGGGCCGCCCGCCAGATCCTATCCTATCCCTGTTCCGGGCCGCTCTGCAGTGGCCCAGAGGTCTACTTGGAAAATGGGCACGTTCATCCCCTTCCCCCAGTGTAAACCGGGGAAGGCCTGATGGGCCTCCTCGGATTTCCGCCAGCTATTTAGCTGGTGGAAGTAGGAGGAGGCCGTGTAATGTCCGCGCTGGCCGACTGGGAATGGGCATATGGCGAATTCCATCCCTGCCCCCTCCTGGGTCGTCACAGCCAATGCCCCCCCTTTCATCACCCGGACTGCCCATGCAGCCGCCGGGGGATCCCTTACCTTCCTCTGCAAGCCACATGGAGATCCGGCAGCAGAGTAAGGGCTGCTCGCCTAGCGCCGGCGGCCCTTATTCTAGAGTCGACGCAAACATGCCTTACAACACGTTTTCGACGGCTTAGGGAGGCTTAGGGCACCGCCCTAAACTTGGGCAGGATTGCGCTGGGAATGAATGGACACCATCCCTACATACAATTCCCAGCTGTCATTATGCTTTGCAGTTTCTTAGTGGTTTAATTTTAGCCAAATGCATGGAGGAAAAAGCTAGCAGTGGGGTACTAGCAATGACAGCCAAGTACCAAGAGCCAGAGGGCTGGTGTATTGCAATGGGTAGGAGGAGGAGGAGATGAAAATTGGATTCTTTCCTCTGCCATGAACTCATGAAGTGGCCTTAGGCAAGCCACTTTCTCTCAACCTCAGCTGCAATATTGGTGACAGTAATAATAGCTATTACTACAGGGTTATTGGATGAATTATATCAAGTTAATATGTAGGTATGAAGTGCTTAGCACACTCAAAAAGAGCTATACAAGTGCTAAGTATTCTTATTAAAATTCTGTGGTCAGAGAGACAATATACAGCATCTCTGATTAGAAGATGCTGAGGATAATATTACCCTGTTTCTAAACTACTTTCTGGCCCTTGATTGGTCTCCATTGTGAGACACACTAGAACCTGTATCTAAGACAGATGACAATGGCAATATGTCATGGTAAAATAACAAGAAATGCATGTGCTATTATTAGAGATCATTTGAGCCGTTTTCAATGCACGTCCTTCAGTCTAGAACCGATGGGAATGGAAGGCTTTCTCCTTTAAATGTACCAAGAAAGTGTTCTCAGCAAGTGTATATGTTTTATTGCCCACAATAGTTTTAAACTGCATAAATCATTTTGAATTCTGGTAGATAATTAATTAAAAAGGCAGTTCTTGTGCATAGTTTGTGGAATAATTAAATAAAATACAATCAGCACAATTCTATTCCAATACTTTACAGCTAATAAATTTCCTTCCTATTATTCTGGAGGAAAGGTACTTGCCCAAGGGCTTAATTCTGGTTTTTATTGTTTTTACCCATTGGCCTTACATCTGCAGTACAAGCAACTATGATTGCAAACATCTTTCTGGAACTTACAAATACATTCCTAGAAAGGCCCGTTTCTTGCATTCCCAGAGAACTAGTATATTGACAGGTCAGTGTCCATTAAGCAGACACCTTTAGGTATCAAGCTATACAGAAACCTAGAGCGATGGTCATCTTCATTTTGTACTGCATGCTACCAGCATGTCCCATAGCAATACCATCTATGCCATAACTCTCATACAAAATAATGAGACAAGTCCTCACTTAAAGTTGTTGATAGGTTCTTCTTGGAAACTGCAACTTTAAGTGAAATGACTTATAATGAAATCAATTTTACCATAGGCAGTTCGAATCCGTGATGGGGTGAGTTCTCATTGCTTGGCCAGCTCCTGCCAACCTAGCAGTTCCAAAGTATGTTAATGTGAGTAGATAAATAGGTACCGCTTGCGGGAAGGTAAACAGCGCTCAGTGTTCCAGCCGCATGCTACGCGCTGCGGCAAGGAGAGTCATGCCGGCCACATGACCCCGGAGGCGTCTTCGGACAACGCTGGCTCTTCGGCTTTGAAATGGGGATGAGCACCACACCCTAGAGTCGGACATGACTGGACTTAATTGTCACCTTTACCTTTTTTAAAAAAAATGATAAAGAAACGTTCCTATGACATTTTCCTAACAACTTTAAAACGGAACGACTTTAAGCAAAATGACTTTAAGTGGGGACTTGCTGTATATGTAACTATAGAAAGCACTCTAGTGGCAGAAACCAAACAATTGTTTACATAACCCAATAAACCATGGTTTATGGTATGGTTTATGTCCTCTGCTCTGGTGTGGAGCTCTGACATTGACATCCTGATTAAAACAATAGCTCTGTATTTCATCTGAATTGAGAGTTCCTGTTTAACTGTAGTCCATAAACAACAATTGAGCAACAAGTCTGTGTTCACACTGATCTGTTGTTCATTAACCAGGATATTGGCAGCATGTAGGTGGAGAACGTAAGGGGAGGGAGAAGTGGGGGCACATAGATTTGGGGGACTTCAAGCCACCATCTTCTGAACCAGCTCACAATCTTTTCTCATGTGAAGAATGGAAAGACAATCACATGTTCAGATGAATACAAAGCAGACCAGACTTGGGGAGGGGGGGGGGAGTCTGCAGATACTCAAAAAAAGGACATGAGTCAGGAACTACATAACTGAAATGCACACACTAGTCCTTCTCCTGGTTAACATAATTAAAATATTGGCTGGCGCAGTAATAAACCACATGCTTTAATTCAGATTACATTGATTTAGCATGAGATAACAGTTTCCTTTTACTTTGCAATCGCATGCAACAAATCAACGTCATCTACATTTTCAATACTGTTTTTTTTTATTCCTGACTTTTTAATAGAATCAGTCAGACAGCCTGCAGTATACCAGTTCTCAACAGGAGAGAGGGTTGCAGAGGTTTTATCAAAGGAAGTCATTTTGCTCAGCATGTCTGGAATCAAAAGCATTCATACATGCCTGCATTTGGTGCCTGCGGAGAGCAAGTTGTGGGCCAGAACTCTCTGATCCTCCATGTTTACTCAGAAGTAATGTTCACCTATTTCAATGAGTGTTACGTCCAAATAAGTCTGCTTAGAATTGCTGTTTAAAGGGCATGATCACTACGCAGCTGACAGTTTCTTGTACATTTCATTTGTCCTTTGTAAACTGTAGAGTATAGGATCACCAAGCCAGATCTCTTTCATCCTATCATTGGAAGAAAAAAGGTTATCTCAGCTGCCACTTGGACAGCGGCACCGCGACAGCATGGAGACATCAGCTCCCTTTCTGTGTCGAGCTGGCAGATCAGAAATGGAGCTGTCAAACGTCAAAAATGGAGACCATTGTCTTGACACACCAGATTAACGGAAGTGCAGGCAGTAGGGCTGGAATTCCTCACAAATAGGTCAGGCTTCACATTTTGATCAGATAATGTGTTTGAGAGAGCATGAGGCCGCCGTGCTCTACGGGTATCTAAATGAGATTTATAAGTAAGAGCGGGTGACTGCAAGTAGAGTCGCTCACAAGACTCATACTAGCAAAAATTAAAATGATGGAAGCGTATGAGCTTTAACATTTGAGATGTTCATGGAAGACTGAGTTATTTGAGTTCATAGATTTGGACTGGAGGCGGGTTAACTAACTCCCATCTGATTAGCCATCCTTATCCAATCTGACTATCTGGCCAAAGCATCCCTTCCATACCATCTGACACACTGAAGTCAGACGTTTAGTTATGAGGCACCCTTTTCCTGGAGCCAGCGAATCCCAACCCCAGCAAGTGACGGCTGTCCATACAATGACCTGTACCTAAGAACGAATTGGGTGTCCAATATGGACAATATGGACAAGCAGAGCAGCAGCACTCCAGCTCCAATGCAGATTTGTATGGTGTGAATATCCTGGGGGTGAATTCAAGTGAGTAGGCTAAAAGAGAGGCTTTGTGGAGATTAAGAGATTATAGTCCTTCTGCAAGAGATAATTAAAAAGGGAAGGAAGCTTTAATTTCTGTAATGCCTCAAATTTAATAGGACAAAGTAGAATCTTTGCATTTTTGTTTGCTGTACATGTTAATGCTATTATGTGACATGGCCAGTGGAGTATCTTCACTACAGTACTTTGAATGTGCCTGTAAAGAGAACTAACAGCGCAATCCTGTGTAACTTTGCACCGGTGTAACAGTAGATGCACCGGTGTAACAGCAGATGTACTGGTGTAAGTGCACTTACACCGACATAAGTGCACACTTACACCGGTGCATCTACTGTTACACCGGTGCAAAGTTACACAGGATTGCGCTGTTTGAGTCTGCAAGATTTATTCATTTGTTTAAATGTCATGAATCCATTTGTTTTCATTATGAAAGTTTTGGTTCTTTTTGGTACCTATCTGTAAAGTTGTGTTCCATTATTCATTTGTACATTTGCTTCATTGATTTTTCAGCTGGTTTCCCCCCCCCTCTTTTTCCCCTTGCTTATATACTGACCTTCACCTTCTGTGGCCACAGTGGGCAGTAGTGTCCTAGCAGCTACCATTTTTTTCTCACAATGCCCAAGATACATTGTGTATCAATTTGGGCCATCATGGAGGGAAAAATGGCAGCTGGGTTTGCCATGTTTTTTGTGTGAACTAGCACCTCACATAAAACTCCAGACCAACTTTGAGCGGAAAATCATATACAGTGGCTACAAAAACATTGCAGCTGCCAGCAGCGATTATTTTTTCTGCACAACTGATATTACATCCAGAACAGCGTGGAAAAATAAGGTGGCACCCACAGAGGACCTCTGTTGACCATGGACCAGGTAAGCAGGCATACCACCTCTCAATGCCAAATGGATAACAAATGAGTGTAAGGGTGGTGCCTGGTCACCCTTACTTTGGCCCCCTTTCCGCGGGCAGGAGGAATCCGCTCGTGCACTGCCCGGGCAACCAAGCCCCATAGACCCACCTTTGTTGCAGGAGACCCCGGGAAGAGAGGCCGAGGGGCCGCGGCCCTGTCGGAGGCCACTCCAGGAGGTAACGGACCGGGCGGGGGACAAGCAGGTGGCAGCCAAACAGAAAGACATCCACGGGGAGCCACCCCGTAAGGTAGAAACCCCTTTAGGGGCCACGCCTGGACCTGCCGGCCTCCCGGACGGGCCTTGTGTCAGCCCGACCCGAACTCAGCGTCTTGCTGTGAGGGCAGGGCGAGCATGCAGCACGGCCGGACGGCGTCAGGCTCTCGCTCCCGAACCAGGAGGCCTCATTGGCTCCGTCACCTGTCAATCAACCAGGGAGGTGGGACGTGAGGGGTTGGAGGGCTATATAAAGGGCCTGCCGGCCGATGATGAGTCAGTCGGCCGGGAGGTTGGAGGAGACACAGCTCCTTCCAGCCAGTGATCGGACGACTCTCCAGAGAGGCGGCCGAAGTGGTGGCTAAACCCCCGCCCTCTGGAGGTACTGAGGTCGGTGAGGCAGACAGCTCCCCGCTATCTGGCCTACCCTTTGGGACGTGACAGGAACAGACTATCGGGGTACCCTCCTCAGCGACCCTGGAGGTTGACAGCGAGGAGGACCTACCCTTCTATACCCCTCTGCCGGACCCCTTACCAGAAGGGCCCCTACAATGAGGTTCAAAAAATGAATCATGTTCACACCCTTCATCACACCACATTTGTTTTGGAAGGAATGGAAAATGACTCAAACAACTCAGTTCATTCTCCATTTCTTCTGCAATACCCTTAAAGATATGCTTAAAGAGAAGAGATACCCTTAAATAAAGAGAAGTACATACCCTTAAAGAGAAGAGATTAGCCATTATTTGGCAACTGTCGTGATGAATATTCTGGCCTGATTTCTTACATATTAAAAGGAAGGGTGGTATTTTTCTCTGTGGGCTTCTGTGTGCAATCTAACTCTTTATTTAGCAATCACACCAGCATTACAGACTGATAGGAATTGCTCAGTGAGCAGGGAGTTTGTTTCACTTCAAGAAAAATATGAACCCCTGTTCCAGTCATAGGTTGAAACTGTCTTGGGTTCGAAGACTGTTATAACCGGTTACGATATACACAGAACGAATCATCTCCGGGATTCAGGTTATAAGATGGCTTTATAAAATGTAAAGACTGTATAATACTGATGAATTCAAAAGTCAATGAAAACACATATGTGTATAAATACCTTTAGAATTTTACAATAAAATACAATAAAACATTTTAAAAAGGCTGCTTTCGCATGACGTTTCATTCATTTCCCATGAACTTTATCAAATGCAACCCTGCCTCAGTAGACAGGAAGATGGAAAATGTCTAGATACAATGTCTCATCATTAGATACAATGAACTATGGACCTTCTTCATGTAGCTTACACATAAGTACTCATGACTTGATAACTGTAAGAGGTGTGAATATAGATAGAATTTTCAGATAGAATGCAGATAGAATATAAATTCTGCAGATAGAATTTTCAGATCAACTCAACACAGTAATTTTCAATGAGTCAACAGACACGTAGCTCCCGGCATGAACTGTACAACCAGTAAATAAACTATAGAGGAATCAAGTACTGTACATATATAGGCAAAGCAGCCTTATGATCTTTGGAGAAAGCAAGCAATACAGATCATAGAATCATAGAGTTGGAAGGGTCCCACAAGGTCATCTAGTCCAACCCCCTGCCTGTAGCAGGAAATCCTCCTAGAGAATCTCCAGCAGGTGCCTGCCAAGCCTCTGCTTAAAGATCTCCAGTGAGAGAGAATCCATCAATCCTCCCTCCCTCCCTGTTCCGCTGCCGAACCCCCCCTTAGATCCACTACTGTACTCTGCTATGACATCTTGGGAGTGAGTGGGACATAAATGAAAATAAACGCCTCCTTGTTAAACAGTGAAGCTCTAGGGAAGTCACCAAATCATAAAACGGTCTCACTTTAAAAAAAAAAAGTCTGGCTGACAAAGTATCATATATGCAAAGTGCGAATAATAAAAATTCAGAGGAAGCTCAAAAGTGATATAATTCAGAAAATAAAACTCTTGAGTTAAGGCAGCAGATTTGTTTTATACTTACTCTCGCTGATACATGCAGTCAGCCTCAAAAGAACCCATCAAAACTGCAGGCTAATGGACTAGATCAGGCATTAGAGCTGAATGGATGGAGCACCTCCTATCCCTGTAGAATGTACAACCAATGGACGGTGCTCGAGTGCTTAGCAGAGCTCACGTGAAAGCTCCGCAATATAGTGAAAAACAGCAGGAAGCCCATCAGTTGGGAAGTACGTGGCAAAATATAGCAAAAAGAGTGGCAATGGAAAACAGAATTGCTGAGTTCCAGGGGAAAAAAAAGATACTAGGAAATCAAAGAGTATAAATGGTGGCAACATTAAGCAACAGCAATTAAGCAAGAGAATCTGTTTCTACTGTCCCATATAAGTACAGGGGGGCCGCCGTATCCGCGGGGATACGTTCCAGCCCCCACCGTGGATACTTGAAACCGCGGAAAGGGGCGAACGCCCCCTCCCTGTGGTTTTCAGAGCCCCCCTTCACCCCCCCCGCGGGCTGGCGCAACACCCCCACAGGCTGGCGCAACACCCCCGCACCCTCCACAACCCCCCCAAGCACTTACTTTTACAGGAGAAACCTCTGTTTTTTTTCTTCAAAAGGCCGAGTGAGCAGCTTCCTTGCAGGCCTCACCAACAAGACGTAGGTGCTAGCTTGAGTCTCAGCAAGGTTGCAGAGACTCTAGCTACCACCTAAGTCTTGTTGGCGAAGCCTGGAAGGAAGCTGCTCTCTCGGCCTTTTGAAGAAAAAATGGAGGTTTCTCCTGTAAAAGTGCCCCTGGGGGGGGGGTTGTGGAGGGCGCGGGGGGGAATTCTCAACCGTGGATAATTGAAACCGCGGAAGAGGAATCCGTGGATACGGGGGGGGGGGGGTCTGTATAGTAAACAGGAAGAAAAATAGACCATAGCCCCCAGAAGAAACTTCAGGCATGGAATTAGTACAGGATTTCCTAATGCATGATGTTTCTCCAAGGTCTGGGAAACAAAGTACACTGCAAGGCAAGATCAATGGTAATTGGATACCCCAGAATAAGGTCAGGCTGCAATCCTATACACGTTTACCTGAGAGTAAGTACCACTGAAATCAATGGGTCTTACTTCTGAGCAGACATGCATAGGATTGCCCTGTTATAGTGCAAACCTGGGCATGTTTACTCAGAAATACGGCCCACTGTGTTCAATGTGACTTACTCCCAGGTAAGTGTATGTAGCCTAAACCACGTTTCATTGCCAATGTAACTACAGTAGTTCCTTCCTCTTCACTTCTTTTTCAACTCAGAATGCTTCAAATGAGGGAAGATGGAATACAAATTCTTGATAACAGTCTTCCTCAGACATCTTGCTTGTTGTTTCTCCTCTTGTCCAAATCCCCTCCAGCAAGTGCCTGCCTGCCATCCTCTCGGCAAAAGAGTCTGTTCAACAGAGTGGGCACCCCTAACAACTTACTTCTCCATAGACAAATATTCTTCAGAACCCAGGTGAAACACATGCCATGTCATGGCAAACGGAAGCAAGCTCCATCATCATGGTTCCAATTTTCAAAGTTTCTGTGGTCACTTGCACAGTGTAGCTCGGGATGCGGAAAAAATGGAGATTTGTCTTCTCTTGCAGAGAAGACAGACAAGAGCCTGCTTGGGAAAGAGCAGCATGGGCTTTTCCTTCTTCCATTCTTTTTATCTGGAAGAAAACAAGACAAGGAGGAGGTGAGCTGCTGCTGGTACTCTTGTTAAGAAGGGTTGATATTCTGGTTACCTTCCAATGCTTTTATTAAACTATTGGCAGATGCAAAAAGTGCTGAAGAGTCAGCTCTATGGATAGGATAGGGTAGGGTTTTTTTTTCTGGCTCTGCTCCTCTGTCTTTAACACAGGTTGACACACACAAATTGAGCAATCACTTTCTCATCTTTCTTGGAAAAACTTCAGCTCCTCAATTTCCACACATCGAGCTGCTGCCACATGCCAGGCTGCTGGAGAGAGTGAGAAGGTGGCAACTCTGGGCAGGGGAGGGGGGAAGAGAACCTCCGTTTTGATCAATATCAGATAATGCTCTCCAAAGACAGAGCTTCACCGTGAGATGACAGCCTCAAAAAACAGATCTTGTTTGGCTTTTTAGAAACCATTTTGTATTATTATTATTATTATTATTATTATTATTATTATTATTATTATTATCATCATCATCGTCGTTGTTGTTGTTGTTGTTGTTATATCATTTTTTCAACAAAACAAGTTCACGCAGCTTTTTCACAAAGAAAAATCAACCAATTAAATGGTCCCCTGTCCCAAAAGGGCTTACAATCTAAAAAGATACCGAAGAAACACCAGCCAACATCCACTAGAAAAGACACTGTACTGGGGTGAAGAGGGACAGTAACTCTTCCCCCTGCTGAATATCAGATGAGCACCACTTGAAAAAGTGCCTTACCAGTTAGCAGGGGTATGAAATTGTTCACAACGTGGAAGCAACTGGGGAAATGCCTTCAAGACGAAATCGTCTCACGGCACTCAGCACTTCAGTTCACATCCTGAAAGCAACTATCGGCTGCTGCTACCAGGAAAGGAGGAGGCCAAGCACATGCCTCGGAACAGGAGAGGAGCAGAGGAGATCACAGGTGGGTATGACTTTGCTAGTAAGAGATTATAAGGAAAAGAGCTAGGAGATAGACCACTCAGGTTCATAATGCAATTATAGGTGTCTGTGGGTCAACAGAACTGGGGCAAACTAAGTCGGCTCTTTTCTCCGAACACTTGTCCCATCTATTAAAAGGGGGCAGCAGAATAGACTCCTTGCCTGATATGATGGTGTGCCTGCCAAATAGCTTGACAATCTATTTCACGTGATTGCCATTTTTGATCATTCTCCTATGTGCCAAACTATGTGCAAAAAATACATGCTCCTTTTGTTTAATGGCGGTCATTCCCCTTTAATTGTGTTCATTCCCGAACAGTCTACAAATATACACAAGTCAAGCATAGTTCAGTAATGCCATCTCTCTCGCCTTAAGACTGAATCAAATGCCGCACATTCAGCAACAGAATGCTATTATTATTTTGAAGCCAGAATGACACCCTCGCATTAACACAGTGTGAAATCATGGTGGCAGTCTTCATGCTGTGTTATTTAGTGTGCATCAGGTCATTGGTTTTCAATTTCATCGATACTATGTACCGCTAAAAGAAGGCAATGGAATGATAAAAACATACAGCCGCTTAGAGAGCTGTACTCAAACGAGACCCACGTTGTTGTCACCAGGATTGTGAAATAGTCTAAGACAAAATATAGATGACTTGAGGGATGAAACATTGACAGCTGCACATGGTCAGACCATGATACAATTCTGCCAGACTAGGAGAAAACAATCACCTTAGGATAGGAGTTCTTTGATCCTTAACGTGTAATGTTCTTTAATGGGGGGGGGGGACTAGTAGCTTCTACTGGAGATGACCTATAAGCTTCCGACAGGCTCCTACTATGGAGTACTGTATCTGTAATATTAGTTCACTTACTGCACAATCCTATCCAACTTATGTCACCGTTGTTAACAGCGGCGCAGCGAGAACGGGAGGCCCCAGAATGGAAAGCGGATTCAAATCCCCTCCAAAGGGGGATTCAAAGGGGATTTGAATCCCCTTTCCATTCTGGGGCCTCCCGTTCTTGCTGCGCTGCTGGTTACAATGGTGGCATAAGTTGGATAGGATTGCGCCCTTTGACTGCAATCCTATGCACAGTAAGCTCCATCGTCTATCATGGAACATATTTCTGAGTAGACATGCCTAGGCTTGGGCTGTTGATCATACTCATTTTACAAATGAGTCTGCCAGGCTTTCTCAGTATGTAGGTTTGACCATCATCCTTGACATCCTTGACAGTCAACAGTGGCCACCTTGAATTCATTGCAAGCGGAGCACCAGATAAAGCAGAGTGTATACATTGTTTGGCTCATTGTGCAAAAAATTACTTCACCTCCTCACATTTCCATACACATTCCAACAACTGTATGGACATCTCAGTACTACATAATGTAGAACTGCTTTCTTGATACTGTGATGTGCTTTATGACTATATAATGCTTTGCCTACTGTTACCAATGGTAGGCTATGTAGGACTATGAATCCTCTGTAGCCTGTCTAGACCTCAGTCTGCATAAGCCCCTAGCTGCTTGCATGTAGCAACTCCGCCTCAGCAGAGAGAGAGAGAGAGAGAGAGAGAGAGAGAGAGAGAGAGAGAGAGAGAGAGAGAGAGAGAGAGAGAGAGAGAGTCTTTCCAGGGGAAATGTCTTCACAAGCCAGATTGCCTATAGGTCTTAACATTAAGTTAACTCATTTGCATCCTAAGTGAAGGGAGGGCTCCTCAGTCCTATGAAATCCTTGAGTGTTTCAAGTTAAATATTGCAATTCTTACATGCATTATCACTGTGGGTAGTTTACCTCAGTTCCTTGAGGGGAAAAAAAGAAGAAAAAGCAAAAGCTGAGCACAGCCTTAAGCAATGGTTTTTAAAGTAGCATTTAAACATTTTTTTTTCTTCAGGGAAAACAATATCCATTAACATTCTATGATGCACAAGATGCCAAGGGGGATAAAATGAGGGCAGGTTTCTTTTTCCAATTTACAAAGAAAACTGGTTCTACAATGTGGGACTAATTCTGCTAAGGAAAACCCCTGAGCATCCTTAAATTGCATTGTACTTTACCCAGACATTTTCTTATTTAAGCCACTGGCAAAAATTCGCATCGATTCCAGAGGGAGACCTGTTTGACCTAAATGCATGGGATGTAAACAGAAGGTTCTGAACAGCTCGTGAGTTGTTGTCCCAGTTTTCCATTTTATCTAGTTGTTGATGTTAGATTTTCTCATGTGCACACTGTAATCTCCATCCAGAGGCATGATGTTGTCACAGCACCCATCATGCCCAGGGGAACAACAACAGCCAATAAGAACCCAGAAGATTGATGTGTAGGTGGTACGGGCAAACTGATGCAGGCTAGGTCAGAGCTTTTCAGCTTTTTTTGGGGGGGGGGGATGACGACCACTTTTTCAAACATATTTTAGAAAGACAGTTCTTTTTCCCCTCACTCTGTTTGAGTCCCCCATCCTGTTTCACACCCATCTCTGAAGGGCCATCTCTTCCTTAACATTGGTCGGAATGGATAGGGGCTTGTAGGTAATATGCCATCAGTAGCACATAGCACAAAGCTAGGTTTCAGCCTATTAATGGTTGAAGGTAATTGTAGACCTGAGTTTGATGTAAAGAGTTAATACAAATTATACCTGTTCATGTTACTCAGTGAGCTAAGAGGAGTTCAAATTCTTCCCCTCCAACAGAATCTATAAAAAATCTTATTGTGCAAAAAATATAAAAAGTACTTTCCATCAATATTTTATTGAAATTCTTTCACAGAAGAGTCATATATATTATGCTTTCAAGATGAGATGCAGGCTATTTTAGTAACAAGAGACAGATATATATTGGATAATAGATGACATCTGACTTCATAGGCTTTGCTTTTATGAATCAAAATTCATTTAGAGATACTAAAGTGTGGGGTACATGGCTGTGGATCAATATGTGAAGTTCTACATTCCTGCTTAGGGATGTAAAGGCTCTATGTGCTAAGTCGACGCTGTTGATGGTGGGTGATTATGTTAACGCTGCCCTGACATTGTCAAGGAGATTATTTTAGATATTACACTGCACCAAACTAATAATCAAGCTATACTGTTGAAGACTACCAAAGCATATTCCTTTTGGGGTAGATTACAGAGGACGTGGCTCTGTTCTTGATGCCACGTATAAAATTGTAAGTACTTCATTGCTGTGCAGTTTCTTTGGCATTCAATTGCACAGCTGCATGCGGAGAAGCAGAAAATGCCACCCTATTTCTTTGTGTGCTCCTTAGGACTGGGGGGGGGGTAAGTGGAATGGGGTGGTGTCGTGGTGACGGGGTGGGTAGGAGGGCAGATTGGGACCGAGAAGGGGGCGGGTTCAGCAGCAGCGTCCGCTGAATCCAAACTCCCTTCCTGACCTCAATCCCCTTACCTGGGTCCATGCTGAGTTGTGCCACCTGTGAATCTGGTGCTGGTCCAAGTAGACCTGGTGGGCCAGCATGGGCTTACCCTGAGGCAAGGGAACAAATGTTCCCTTATCCCGAGGAGGCCTCTGGAAGCCGAAACTCTCCTGTGGGATACAGTGAGCCCCTGTTGGTGCTGCTGCATTGCCGTGCGGGGAGTTAGTTAGGATTGGGCTGCGAGGGACATACTGTATAATTACATTATTCAAGTATCTGAAGGGGTATCGGGTGGGCAAACATATAGGGTGGGCAAATACTTGTTCTGTGCTACCCCGAAAGACATCTAGATCTAATGGGCTTCAATTACAGGAGGACAGATTTGGGTTGAACATGAGGAGAATCATCTTATTGGTAAGAGCAGTTAAACAATGGGACCAATTACCATGGAGGTGAGGGTGGGTGGCCTCTCCCTCACTGGAGGTCTTCAGGCAGAAGCTGGACAAGCAGATGCTATTTGCTGCCTCGACATTCAGAGGCAATAGGTCTCGGAATGCCAGCTGGAGGGGAGCAACCAGAGGAGAGGGCTATGCCATTATCTCCTGCTTGTGGACTTCCTAAATGTATGCGCTTGGGCAATGTGTGAAACAGGATGCTTGACTGGATGGACCGTTTGCCTGATATGGCAAGGTTTTTTGTATGTTCTTATGACAACCCTCTGTTGGAGATGTTCTAGCTCAGGGGTTCCCAAGCCCTTCCCGGCTGAGTTCCACCTCCGATGCCACTCTCCTTCTGAGTACCACCAGAAGTGATTGGTGCTGACATCATCACCAGTTACTTCGGGAGTTTCAGTTTTTCAGAGGCCAAAAAAAATGCAGGGAGGAGGCTCTGGGCAGGTGGGAGGGCCCTTCTCAGCAATCCTGAGAGTATTGGCCAAAAGCAGGAGTTTCTTGGGAGCAAAAAGGTGCCAACAAAAGCGCCGTGTCAGAGTGGGGTTCCAGTGGTCCAGCAGTCCGAGTACCATCAGCAGTCAGCCGAAGTACCACTGGTGGTACTAGTACCACAGGTTGGGAACCCCTGCTCTAGGTCTGAATTTCTTGCAACTTCAGACTGGGTGGCCAACAAGATTGCCTCCAGCTCTATGGCTCTGCTATAATCCCATGGACAACTCATGTGAACTAAGTGATTCTCATGTCTTTCTGCCTGTTTTCACCATGCTGTCATGGTCACTCATTTTTTGGTGAGTTTTGATTGTGTATTGCAGAGGTGGCCAACCTTTCAATGTGAATGCTCCTGACCTTTTAACGTTTGCATAGGTGAGGGCCTTTCAGCAGGTGCAGCTGCTTTAGCAGCACCATCAGCACTTGCAGCTGCCAAGATTTTGCCTTCTACACAACTCTTAAGAATGCAGAGGCTCTAATGGTGGAAGGTTGGTCACCCCTGGTGTAATGTACAGTAACTGCAAAAACCACGTTGGGAGACACTGAGGCAAACGGCTTGCCATGTGCAGCTTCGTTGACATGGTGGCACTTCATTGCTGTTTGCATGCATGATCGGGTGTGACTTTAATAAGCTGCCTTAGGAATTCTGTACCCACACAGCCTTGGGCTGATCATCTATCTGATCTCACATCAGATACAATATGATAATTACATTCTCCTCTATTCCTTAGAGTTGAAAGAATCCATAGCCCGTGACCTCCTGGCATCCAAGTTCTTTAAAGAAGTCTTTCATCCTAAAGTGAAAGTGTCCTCTACCTATTTATTTGTGACAGAAAAATGAAATCTGGAAACTGAAGAAGTCATACAAGAGACTTCTTGAAGTATTTGAAAAGGCTTCTGTTTCTTACCAGCATAACTTCTTTTTTAGTTCAATCTAGTCAAATACAAAAAGAAATCAAGATCTTCCTAAACTTATGGATATATTTCTAAGTACTGATTATGTTAATGTACACCATAGCTCAGTAGTGAAAGGCAAATCAATAGGTACTCCTCGGTGACAGACCACAGAAACAGCCATTAAACATGAGTAATTAAAATGCCAAATTAATTGGTAAACTCATTTAAGTTACTTATGGTCAAATATTCCTCTTATTAAAGGAGAAATAGCATCCATTGCTGCAGTTAGCACATCAACAACGAGAATCAATCAAATGATGATGGAACTAATGGCAGTTTATTAATCTTAGCTTTGATTTCTTATAATCAAGGATGACACAGATGAATCGAAGGGTGAAAAGTGAGCACTGAATCTGCATATTGTTGAGAGAACAGAGAATGCGTCATGCCGAGCATGCTTTTAAAGTGTCTCTCAATATGAGGAACTTCTCACATTTGGTCATAAAATCATCATCTTCCTGGTATGGATAGAATTGCCCAAGTGCTTTGAGAGGTTTGAACAGGATGAGCTCAGCAATGTCAAGGATGGAAAGGAAACTAGGATAGAACTGATCTACACAGCACATCAGGGAGTAGGCTAGTTTTCTTTCTAGTGTATGGGTTTATTACATGAAGGGAGGTTTTTTGTGTGTGTGTGTGGGGGGGGTTAATGTGGGACAGGACACAACAATAGGACCTTTCACCTGAAGGTTGATGGAGAACAGTTTCCCAAATCTCATAAAGCACATTTTTCTGGTCTCATGGCATGGGAGCTACTGATAAATGGATCCTTCCCCGCCCCTCAGACAATTTCAGAAGTTCAAACCACAGGATGTGGTGATGGCCCCTAGCCTAGATGCCTTTAAAAGGGGATTGGATAGATTCATGGAGGAACATTCCATCATAGGTTACAAGCCATAAGCAACCACCTGGTTTTAGGAGTACACTTTCTCTGTGCCAAGTGCAAGGGAGGGGCAACAGGATACAGGTGTCTTGTTGTCTTGTGTGCTCCCTGAGGCATCTGGTGCAGCCACTGGGAGATACAGGAAGCTGGGCTAGATGGGCCTTTGACCTGATCCAACAGGGCTCTTCTTATGTTCTTATGTTTACCATATGAAAGAAACTGTGGGTTCCCCCCTGCGCAACCCATACTGTGGGTTCCCCCTGCGCAAGTTCCAATGTAATCAGTGCCACCACCAGATCTCTGTGGGCACTGGCTCAAAGTTCTATGGCATTCCTTGCCACCTTGTGGTGCATTGAGTGCTACCACTGCCAATGGTGCTGAAGGTTCACAGGCTGACCTAGTCATGCTTGATGAGCATGGGCCTGCAGCCACTGCCTGATCTGACAACCCAGATGCCATCTCTGAGTGTCACTCCTCTGAGAAATTGGAACAGTGCTGCCAGAGGGGTGAGCTTAAGTTTGGGCTTATTGCACATGGATCAAGAATTCTCATGCTACCTCAAAGAGCCATGCTGTAGTAATGGGGGCTACTGATGCATCACCCCCACATGAGGCCACAAGACCTGCCTCGGTGTGTGTGTAATGTTATTTTCGCTCACCGCTGCTGAATTTCAGTGGCGGTGCGGCGCAAAAATACACACACATGCCTCTTTTCGAGGCATTTTAGAAACAAACGACTTCTGTGGCCAGCGGAGCCACGGCAGTGGAGGGGCGATCCTGCATCTGTGGAGGGGGTGATACTGCACCACACTGGGGCCCACCACCCCATGTCCCCAACGACGCCTCTGAAGGCAGCCTTGAGTCAGACCTGGTCCAAGACCTCTTGGTACCTGAGACAGTATGCCAAATGCTGTCCCCCTTATCCAGTGATGTGTCAGCCTCTGCTTCTCCCACTATCCAATGTTATAGCTCAACACTCTGTTCCCCTCCACATTTCCTCTTCCTCTCTGCCCCCCTCTTCCTTTTCCAATCCAGGCAATGGAAGGAGAAGGAGGAGCAGTGGAGGCAAGTAGGAGGACAGAAATGGGCACCTCCCACCAATCTGCTGCCTGAGGCAACTATTTCAGCTGGCCTCATGCATCCATCCAGCCCTGCCTTGGGTGATATTATTTGGCTGAAAGGGGCTTCCAGGTCAGGCATTTCCAACCCTTGCTTTGTTAGAGGATATCTAAAATCACAATCACTTCTAAATAAAAGGCATGGAAACCCCATTTGAAAATGTCAGAAAATATTATTTCCAACAGATCTGGGGAGCAATGAATTCTTTTCTTTACAGCTTTACTCCATGGCATTCTCTGTCAGCTACTCTTCATTGGCTTGTTGGCCACAACAGGAATGAGGGAGACAGTATGGTGCTAAAAAAAATCCTGAAGTATTTCTTTTCTCAATTCTTGCAAAAGAAAATAGTTCAATATATAAAGGGTTTTTCTAAAAAAAAATATCTCTATTTCACAAGGCTTTTCAATTCCATTTTTTCAACTACTGTTGCCTCAGGAGTAATAAGTACACAACTGCCAAGGGACAGAACAAAGTGTTTAAGCTTGATGCAAGAGGTTATACAATTGGTTTTTTGTGGTTTTTTTTTTTAATAGAGCCTCTGAATGTGTTTCTTACAGCCATAAGGAGAGAAAAATTTTATTCATGATATGTTGTGATCCTCTGAACAACAAAGGGATTTAGACCAATTTGGAGAATACAGGTGGATCAAATACATTTATTGCACACTGATATCTTTGTAGGCCAACAGGCAAAGGTAATTCAATATTCTGTAGAACAGGATATTGCAGAAGAGATATTCACAAGGCTAATACTCTTACGTGTCGATTTTTGTTCAGGCAACATTTTCACAGAAACCGGAATATTCCAACAGCCATTAATTCACTTTTGTTCAATCAAAGGCCTCAATCCTTCCAGCATAATTGCATGCCCCGGCATCCTCTTCAGTCTCTTGGTAACAGATTCCAAAGCTCATTGATTGCTAGCAAATTACAGTGAACTCCCTACTGCATCAATTAAGACATGTTACTCCTTCACTCTATTTGGAAGACGTGATTTGGGTGGATTGCAAATCATCACATCTCCTATTTGCATACCCTTAAGAGTATCTACTCTTTTTCAAAGAAGATGAAGCCCTTTCCCTTCAGAGTGGCATCCTTTCTGAAGAAGATCCATCATCTTTTGGTCACTAAGAACTTTTTGTGGTTTTTTTTTTAATTACAGTATTATTTTACAGTACAAGTTTTTCATCAGGTAGTGTGCTTTATATCGTTTACCATGCAAGGCACGAATGATAACATCTGTCAGTTCTTGAAATGGGTTCACATTGTTGGCACACAGTATGCACTGAAACCCGATGGTAGTTTGTGTTTACCCATGGCCAAATATATTAAAAACTGCGGATTTTATGGTAACTGCGGGCAAACGCTATCACTTTATGGTAACTGCGGGCAAACGCTATCACTTTAAATGAATGAAGAAGGAAATTTAACACAGTATTGTAAGTTTTAGCAGAAGCAATGAATCAGCTACACAGGAGTTGCAAGTATGATTGAAGCAACTTACCAATAGGACAGGTGTTAAGGCTAACTCTAATGCAAAACATCTGGTGTAAGAAAGGAATGAGTAGTATTTATATGGGTTTGCAACAGTAGTTCAGATACTTCTGATGATGCCTTTTATGCTGGAGGTGAAACCTAAAGTTTTAACCATCTGTTTATAATAATAAAATTATATATCACGACGGAGTTTCCCAGCAAAATGCTTGTTCTGAATTCTAAAATATATTAAAAACGTTCATAATTTGTCATATGTGAACTCAACCTATATCAGTTTGGAATCAGCACTTGAGTGTATTAGTTTGTTCCGAACACCATTCATTTTGATGCAGCTAGTTAAGTTAGCAAACACGATGTTAGTGAACACAATGTTAGTGAACACGTGTTGGTGAACACGATGACAAACACACCAAATCGAATATGGCTACATGGTGGGGCAATCGGTGGGGCAAACAAAGCCTCGTTACCTACAGCCTTTTCTTTCCGACCTGTTGCTGTGTGGTGGTGCACATACATGTATTGCTATAAAAACTGCATGTTGAATAAATTATGCATGGGATGGAGAGAGTGGATAGAGGGAAATTCTTCTCCCTCTCGCACAACACCAGAACCAGGGGACATGCACTAAAATTGACTGGAGGGAGAGTTAGAACGGACAAAAGAAAATATTTCTTTACCCAGCATGTAATTCATCTGTGGAACTCCTTGCCACAGGAGGTGGTGATGGCATCTGGCCTAGATGCCTTTAAAAGGGGGTTGGATAGATTCATGGAGGAAAAGACCATCACAGGTTACAAGCCATAAGCAACCTCCTGGCTTTGGAAGTAGGTTTTCTCTGTGCCAGGTGCAGGGGAGTGACAGCAGGAAACAGGTTATCTTGTTGGCTGTGTGCTCCCTGAGGCATCTGGTGGGGCTACTGAGTGATACAGGAAGCTGGACTAGATGGGCCTTTGGCCTGATCCAGCAGGGCTCTTCTTATGTTCTTATGTAATAAATGCCTGAATTTTAAAAAGCCTGGAAACTTCCTCAAACATGTTTGCAATGATATCCTCATAACATATTTTGTTACTTCCATGTATTTCTAATCGCTCACTGAAGTTCCTTTACAAGTTCTTAATTGTGAAAGCTCATTTAATTGGATTTTTTAAGGACGTTTTTCACTCATTTTGCAAAACGCAAAAGGCAATGTGTCTGTCTATATTGCATGTGCTGCCTTATTTAGGGGAAATCTTTTTTTCATGCCTTTAACCATTCAGCTAGAATAAATATAGTTACTGACTCTAAACAGAGAAGCATTGTTCTTGTTCCTTGGCTTATTTATGACTTTAGTCCTTGACTAATTAACATTTTTAAGTACATTTTCTGTCAGACAATGAGGAGTTTCCTCAACTTTGCTTCCAGACACACTGCATAATAAATCACCAGGGGGTGGGGAAATCTTTATTTTTAATATTCCCATTAATGTATTTAATGAACATTATTGAATTTTTGCCAAGTACTTATTGGAAACTTAGAAGAAATATTTGTGGAGTAATATATTTTTTCAGTCTGTTGGGATGAAGTGTTCTGCTGACCCTAGAATTTTAATATTTAAACCTTTCTTGGAAATTTATGCTTGGTTTCTGTGGAGGGGTCAATCTTCAAAAGTGAGGTAAAGTAGGGTTCACACAGAAGACAATTGTGTAGGACAAAACCCTTGAGTGGATGCTCACTGGTGACAATGGGTTCATTGAACAACTGACTCAGAATTCTGTCTGGTGAGAACTGGTGTAGCATAGTGAATAACAGTCCAACCCTATCAAACCCCGCCTCCCCCCGCTGATGCAGCCACACACACTTCTGGTGGCGGGAGGGGGGGCAGTCCCTGAGGTCTCCTCTGGGTAAGGAAACTGTTTCATCTTCAGTAAGAGCACTTCAGGCACACCCTTTACCGATGCAGAGCCAGAAGCTATGCCTTGTGCGCTGTGGTACCTTGGATGAGAGCGGTGCAAAGGGCCATTGAAGCATCTCTAGTGCCCAATACCCAGGTAGACTACATGCATACATTTACAGAGTTTGAGAAATTCCAGATGAATGATATCTGGATATTTGTTAGCTGTGGCATTCCAAGTTAAAGCTGGGTAGGCTTCCAAGATACCATTTTAGAGTCAGGCATTTGTTGGGAGCAGGACCTCTGAGACGTATTTTATCAGGGGGCACAAAGTTTCTCTTGGGCCCCTTCCCAAAGGGGGAGGGGGTAAAATGAAGCAGGGGAGGGCAGCAATGGCCAGAAAAGTCTCTGGAACCTAGGTCTACTAGGCATCCCGATGTGGTGCCCAGGCGTGTGCAATGGAGGGTCAGAGCGCGGCGGAACGTAGCGTTCCGCCCCACCTAGAGCGACGCCACTGTGCACAGGTCTTTGAATCTTGACATGAGCCTTCCACAGATTTAGCCCAGCTCTTCCTGATAACCTCACCTTCTTGCTTTCACTGTTTTCTTTAATTTAGTGTCTTGCTCCTCCACCTTCTCACATTCCTTCCGCCAATAAAATGACAACTATTTCATTGTGTCTTATTTATGTTCACTATAATATACTTCAAATTTAATACTTGGAGGCTGTCAAAAAATCAAGGGGAAGGTATAAATGTTTATGATACACATATAATGCAAATGTCAGCTTCCACCCACCATCTCAGCATTAACACCTAATATACAAAGCAACATTTTGGACTGTCGAAAACCTGGGCTTTACATATTCATGAGTGCCATCTACTGTTAAGCTATTTATGCATATAATAGGGAAAAATGCATAATTCCCTTTTAAGGAAACAAACAAAAAAGCCTGCCAGCAACTCATTTGCGGACTTTGAGAGAGGAACCTTCCTTTCACAGCTTCTTTGCTCATGAATCGCAGAAGCTCAAATGAATAGAAAGAGGGTCCAAAATCAATTTCCAGTTATATTTTCATCGCATGACCTTCATGTTCTGAATGGGAAGCACAACACTGAAATGTATGTTTTTCAATCAAGTCCCTGAAATGTTCACGTTTAAGGCTGAGATGAACTTAATTGTTCTCCATGCTCCACCACATGGATCACTTGACAGAATGACAGCACAAACCTATGCATGTCTACTCAGAAGCAAGACCCGTTATGTTAAATGGGGCTTACTCCCAGGAAAATGTGCATGGGATTGCAGCCTGAAAACCTTAAAATATGATTTTCTAACACAAGGTTCTGCCTGCCCTTGCATAAACTAACACAATTCCCTGACACCTTGATATTTAGCAGTAGAAAAGAAACGCACATGCAGCATCCATTATAAATCAAAGCACTGTGTATTCAGTAGGTTTCATAATATGAACTCCCTTGATCATACTTCATCTTACAGCTACTTTGACTAATCATAAGGGTATAGTTGTGAAAAAAAATAAAATAAGCTTAATCTTTACTAAATAATTTGATATGTAATTGCTCTGTTTTTCATATACAAAGACAGTCTATGGACTTTTATCTTGTTAAGAAATAAACAACCAAATCCCATCAATTGTTATACTGAAACGAAGAATATATTGTTATACTGAATATTGTTATAACAATATATTGTTATACTGAAAAATAACTCGAGAATGTTGGGTGTATGGATAGCATTTTCTGGTGTTGTAGCAACACACCTGGTGTTGCACCAAGACATTGTTCTTACACTGTAGTTAGGACTAATGGTATAGTTGCTGGTATTGCAGTGCTGGCCTGTATATGAGGCAGACTGACAACCCAATCCTACGCAACTCCCCGCGCAGCTGCACCATCGTGGCAACCACTGAATAGCACTGGGGTGTTTCGACTTCTGGAGGCCTCCTCAGTGTAAGGAAACATGTGTTACCTTGCCCCGGGGTAAGCCTGCACCAGCCTGCTGGGTCTATTCAGACCTGCACCAGCTCTATAGCTGGCGCAAGTCTGCATGGACCCGGGTCAGGGGATCGAGGCCAGGAAGGGGGTTAGGATATTGGCGTGTGCCGCTGCTGCCCCCTTCTCAGCCGCAATCTGCTCTCCTCACCTCCCCATGTCCTCCCCATTTCTCCTCCTGCCATCCCCACTCTCCCCCCTCCCTGGCTCCCTCCAACCCCCTGTGCTAACTTACCAGCACCAATGGGTATCATCTCCAGGCTGCTGGTGTGTGGACCCAGCTGCTTGCTGCATGCAGCAGTGACCAGGCCAGGCCGAATGGCTTGTCACCTTTTGTGACAACTGTAAAGGGCCTTATGGTGCCAGACGGAGCATTCTGGAAGAACAAGGCCTGATTAGGATTGGGCTTTGAGGCAGTTTCTCTGGCTGTGAATGTCACTAGATTTGTGTATGCTTTTGACACTTCGTTGTCCTCCTCCACCACCATTATTGCTGATGCATTCCTCCTCCCATGTTCCTTTGATGGAAGAGAGTAAGATAGTTGAAGAGAAAGTGGAGGAGAACAGAGTGGTGGGCTAAATCTAATAGGCTTAAGCTGCAGAAGGGGATATCAGTCGAATATCAAGGAAAATGTCTTAACAATAAGAGCAGTTCAACAATGGGACCTATAACTGAGGTAAACTGTGGTTTCTCCCTCTTTGGAAGTCTTCAAGAAGAGGCTCGATGAGCTCCTTTTGGAAATGCGTTAGAGAGGATTTTGCCGCTTCAAGCGAAATATCCCTTCCAACACTATGGTTCTGTGATTCTAGAGCATCTCTCAGGATGCTATAGGCTACCACTGTTCTCTCCTCACTTTCTCTTCTGCTCCAACCCCATCCTCCTTTATAAGTGCAATGGGGAAAACCAAGGAGGAAGAGAAGCAAGAAAAAGAGGAGAAAGAGAAGGTGGCCTGGCAGTCCGAATACCACCAGCAGTTGACTGAAATACCACTGGTGGTACTAGTACTACTGGTTGAGAACCCCTGATCTATCTATTTATCTTGTACTAGCACATGAAGTGTGCAAAGTCGTAAGGTGAAATCAGTCTCACAGGCAGGGCCCATGAGAGGGGGGGGGGTACAGGGTGTAAATTGTACCTGGGCCCAGGGTCATTAGTGGGGCCCAGGAGCCAAAGGAGGGGGCCCAGAACATTTTCCAGTCTCACCCGGACTCAACCTGGACCTGTGGATGAAAAGGTCTACCAGGTGGGTAGATCTGGGCTCTGCATCAGTAAGCCCAGTAGACTTGAACTCTGAAGATTTTTTCTGGCTGCTGCTGCCCTCCCTTAGCCCTGTTTTGCCCCTACCCCATCCCCATTCTGCCCGGCCCATTTTACGGTGAGAAGGGGCCCAAAATAAACTTCGTACCCCCTGATAAAATTCCTTTCAGTGGCCCTGCTCACAGGAGAACTAAGGGCCTGCATGCAACACCTGTTATAATATGATTAAAATAATATATTAAAATAATATTTTATAATAGCAACACCTGTGCCATGAAAACATTCATGACAAGGCTGAAAGAAGCGTATGCAGTTCAGCATAGACGCTTAAGCCTTAAACCCTTAATTGCCCTACAAGTTAAGTTTCATTCAGCTCACTGGAACTCCTGAACACATATCCTTCACATCGGGTTATAAGCCTCATTGATTTCAGAGAGACTTAAGGCACACCTTTCTAAATTGTACCTCTTATGCCTTTTGAAAAGTAATTGTGTCTTTTGAATAGAAGTGTGAAACGAATCTACTGTATCGCAAAAAGCAATCTGCATTATATGTATCCAGCACAAATGTGTTCTAAGGCTTAAATACCTGCCATCTACCTGGGATTCGATAGGGATTCTCCTGGCCATGATTCTTAAAAGGTAACGAACAATATTGGAATCAGTTATAGGGCAAGTGGGGTTGGACTAGGAATTTAAAGACTTCTACTATTAATAACGTTTTGGGACAAACTGGGCCTGTACAAGAGGGACGGGCTTCACTTGAACCAAAACGGAACCAGACTGCGGGCACGTAACATTAAGAAGGTGGCAGAGCAGCTTTTAAACTGACCCCTGGGGGAAAGCCGACAGGAGCCGAGGGGCATCCGGTTCAGGACTCCTCATCTCTAGGGAATGAGGGTGGAGAGGTTCAGGAACAGCAAGGTTACGACAGAGTAGAAATTGGGAGTGGAAATGGGATGCGACGAGACAGCCGGTCCATCAGGAAGAGAGGCTGCAGGGGGGAAAAAGCAAACAAACAATATCGGAAAACATATAGAAGAACAAGTTTTGCTGAGGGAGACGCAGCATGGCTTCTGCAAGGGTAAGTCTTGCCTCACAAACCTTTTAGAATTCTTTGAAAAAGTCAACAGGCATGTGGATGCGGGAGAACCAATGGATATTATATACCTGAATTTTCAGAAGGTGTTTGACACGGTCCCTCATCAAAGCTCCTGAAAAAACTCCATAGTCAGGACCTACTGCGTTTTTTTGGAGCCAAAATTAATATAAGACCCGGGCTTATTTTCAGGGAAACAGGGTAGTTTATCATGTGATTGAAAATTTTTGTAATTAGTTTGCGTTAAATTTGGCGCTGAATCCAAAAACCTTACTTTCATATATTTAGGAAAGGATTATTTTATACATTTTAGTGTGTTTTGCCCCCCTCCTCTCTTTGCTTTTTAAGTCAGTATGGCCATTGAGTTTTTAAATGTTAACGGGGAGATTACACTCCCTCACACTATCACACTATCCTCACACTATCACAGGAGACGGAGCATGCCCGTTCTGGTGGTCCCTCTTTTATCTCATGTATGACAGGTCAACAGGCACGTGGATGCGGGCGAACCCATGGATATTATATATATGGATTTTCAGAAGGCGTTTGACACGGTCCCTCATGAAAGGCTCCTGAGAAAACTCCATAGTCTGGGAATAAGAGGGCAGGTCCTCTAATGGGTTAGGAACTGGTTGAAGACCAGGAAACAGCGAGTGGGAGTCAATGGGCAATTTTCACAATGGCGAGAGGTGAAAAGCGGTGTGCCCCAAGGATCAGTCTTGGTACCGGTGCTTTTCAACTTGTTCGTAAATGATCTGGAGTTGGGGGTAAGCAGTGAGGTGGCCAAGTTTGTGGATGAAACCAAGCTTTTCTGGGTGGTGAAGACCAGCAGGGATTGTGAAGAGCTCCAGAAGGATCTCTCCAAACTGGGAGAATGGGCAGCAAAATGGCAGATACGCTTCAATGTAAGTAAGTGTAAAGTGATGCACATTGGGGCCAGAAATCAAAACTTCACATACACGCTCATGGGTTCTGAGCTGTCTGTGTTACGGATCAGGAGAGAGACCTTGGGGTACTGGTGGACAGGTCGATGAAAGTGTCGACCCAGTGTGCGGTGGCTGAGAAGAAGGCCAATTCCATGCTTGGGATCATTAAAAAAAGGATTGAGAATAAAACGGCCAATATTATTATGCCGTTGTACAAATCGATGGTAAGTCCGCATCTGGAGTATCGCGTCCAGTTCTGGTCGCCGCATCTCAAAAAGAATATAGTGGAACTGGAAAAGGTGCAGAAGAGAGAGACCAAAATGATTAGTGGGCTGGGGCATCTCCCTTATGAGGAAAGGCTACAGCATTTGGGGCTCTTTAGTCTAGAAAAAAAGGCGGTTGAGGGGGGACATGATTGAGACGTATAAAATTATGCATGGGATGGAGAGAGTGGATAGAGAGAAGTTCTTTTCCCTCTCACACTACACTAGAACTAGGGGACATCCACTCAAATTGAGTGGAGGGAGTATTAAAACAGACAAAAGAAAATATTTCTTTACCCAGCGTGTAATTGGTTTGTGGAACTCCTTGCCACAGGATGTGGTGATGGCACCTGGCCTGGATGCCTTTAAAAGGGGATTGGACAGATTTATGGAGGAAAAGTCCATCACAGCTTACAAGCCATGACGGGGATAAGCAACCTCCTGGTTGTAGGAGTAGGTTTTCTTTGTGCCAGGTGCAAGGGAGTGGCGACAGGATACAAGTATCATGTTGTCTTTTGCTCCCTGAGGCATCTGGTGGGGCCACTGTGTGATACAGGAAGCTGGACTAGATGGGCCTTTGGCCTGATCCAGCAGGGCTCTTCTTATGTTCTTATGTTCTTAACCTCAGCATCCCAAGTCTATGTGCTGCTACATATGTAACAGAAGGAGAAAGTTCACTGTAATTTTAGCCGAGACATCTACTTAGTAGATGCATTCAATGAATATCATTGACATATTTTTAGTGATAAGCTTGGTCAGTGTCTAAAGAAACAGACATTGATTTCTGCCTTTCTCAATATCCAGATTTATTGATTCAAGAGATTAATATTGAATGAGGCAAACTGCAGGTCAGCAGTTTATTTCTAAGAAAATAAGTCCTTGTGTCAATCAATACTAAAACATTTGACAGATATCTATGTCATATTATGCGGGAATGTTCTTTAGAGGAATTATATAAATATAGCTCTGCACTCGATTTTCTGAGAAACCGTACATTGAGCAATGGATACTTTTGTGCAGTTTTCTCATGACTTCAGTAAAACTGGTCACATATATTTGTTGATTGTATCCCAGCCACCTTGCACGAACTCTAGACAGCTTTCCACATATCCGTTGACTTATATTGTCATTAATGCACAAGCACAGTTGACTTCACTGGATCATAGCCAAAGTCAACATTAACACTCAAGGCAAGCCACCTTTGAAACTGAATGAAGTGTCAGTTTGTGGTATGGAGTGGACATCTGTTCCTGATAAAAAAGGGGGGGTAGGAAACTGGGTAGTGAATGGGGTGTAATGTTGGAGCTGTGAGAGGGGGTAGATCTGGCGGCAGTAGCACACGACGGATCCTATCCCCCTTTCCTGCAGCCTCCTCACCCCATTTCTCTCCTTGGACTTGCATTAGCTAATTCAGGTCCGAGGAGACCCATTGTGGGTCAGGAGGCTTACAAAGGCATAAGGGGATTTAAATTCCCTTTTGCCTCCTCGCTGGATACAGTGTGCCCATTTTTGGCACGGCTGCACCAGTGGGGGGGAGGAGGATCAGATTGGGCTCTTTGAGTCTGCTATACTTGGGTCAGTTGAGTGGGCTTTTCCATTTGATGGGGATTTCAGTTTTACGTCTTTTGCTTCTTCCAAAGCTACTGAAGTATCATTATTAATGCCTACATTTTTTGTTACCTTTTGGCAAAGAAGGCACCTCGAAATGGAACTATCAAAAGGTTGGAAATGGGTATTTTATCTGTGAATCAGCACAACAAGCCCATTGGGACAGATTAGACTCTAATGATTCAATAATCATTAACAGCCTACATAGTGCGGAGACTTTTTCAAAGCTGCTTACCAAGCAACAGGGTTTCAATTAGAATAACTGTTTATTCTGATTTGTGATTACTGGCAGGTAATCGAGTTCCTTGGAGCAGGATATATGCCAAAGTTAGCTAGATAAAGTCTAGCTTTGCATATGTGCACCCTTACAGAGATTGGTCAGCACGTCTAAATGTCAAAGTCAATATGGCTACAATTTGGATTATGTTCTCATTATGATACAGGTCGAGTATCCCTTATCCAGACTGCTTGGGACGGGAAGTTGTCTGGATTTCAGATTCATCTGGATTTTGAAATATTTGCATAAATATAATGAGATCTTGGGGATGTGACCCAAGTCTAAAACAAAATTCATTGATGTCTCATATTCACCTTATACAAATAGCCTGGAAGTAATTTTATACAATATTTTTTAATAATTTTGTGCCCAAGCATGCCTTTTGCTATGCCAGCCAGGTGCTGGGAAAACAGGTTTTTTTTAAAAAAGATCATAGCCCCCAAAATGTCTGGATTTCGGAATAGTCTGGGTTTCAGATGTCCGGATAAAGGGGTAATCAACCTGTAAATAATATGACAATTGACATACACATTATGATGTGTATAAACAACTGACACAAATGCTATGGCCAGCATGCGGAAAGTACTGGGAACCATTCCATGTAGTTGCGGCTTCACTACTCTCTTCATTGAACACCCCTTTGCACATGGATGCTCTAGTCATGCACAGTGTCACTGTCACAGGGGCCAGCAGGACTGTGAAGGTCTAGCACAGAAACTCTTGCTATGAGCCACCTCCACATGCAACCACTCCCATGTGGAAGCATTTCCAACCGTTAAAAGATCAGGTGGCAGGTGCCCTCTTCTTGAGTGCCAGGTTGAATAAACTCTGGGCTGGGGAACCAATGGGGCCAATCTTATACTTTCATTTGTACATGCACAAACCTGTCATATCAAACAAGACATTTGGGCATCAAGGAAGCAGGCAACAGACAGAACAAGATGAATGAATGCATGAAACTGCCTTGAACCAGGTCACACCATTGGTCCCTCTAACCCATCACTGTGTTCTCTCACTAGCAGTCACTATCTTGGTCTAGGGCAGGGGTTCTCAACCCCTTCCCGGCCATGTACCACATCCGGCGCCACTCTCCTGCTGTGTACCACCGTAAGTGACTGGCGATGACATCATCGCCAGTTACTTCTAGGTTTTCAGATTTTCAGAGGCCAGAAAATGCAGGTAGGAGGCTCTGAGTGGGTAGGAGTGCCCTTCTCAGTGTTCCCGAGAGGCTCGGCCAAAGGCAGGAGCCTCTTGGGAGCGAAAACATGCCACTTGTCGGAATGAGGTTCCAGTGGTCTGGCGGTCCAGGTACCAACAGCTGTTGGCCGAAGTACCACTGGTGGCACTAGTAGCACTGGTTGAGAACCGGTCTTTCTCATCATCTGCTACCTGATCCTTTAACTGGAGATGCCAGATATAGGTAACCTGCTGCATGCCAGATATAGGTAACCTGCTGCATGCAACACATGTGCTCTAATACTGAGCTATAAAGAGAGGAATTGGGTATTTGAAAGATACATTATCAGCACACATTAGTGGGTTTTCAGGTTGTGAATTAAAACACACACACACACACACACAAAACAAAAACAACAACAGGCATGTGCATTTTCTTTATATAATCTTCCAGGAGCTTTATTTACCAAAGTTAATGACGACAAACCAGATAATCTTATTTCTTCATGAATATTTGAAAGCCACATTTTTGCCAGCGAGGATCATCTTTTCATTTGATCTAAAGTTTGGCCTTTAGAAAATGCCATGCAGAGCAATTAGGATAGCTTCACCCAGTGTTAAATGGGTAGAAGTAAATGGTGATTGCTGAGAATAATATGCTTTGCCCATAGCATAAGTGAGGAAAAGCCTGAATAACTTTATTACCTTTAATAGTACTCACAGCTATGTAAGTATGAGCAATCAAATCTTACTATTATACCCGCGGGTGTTGGAAAGGAATACAGAGTGTTTTGTGTATAATGTGGCATGTGACCTTATAAACAAAAAATGGATGTACTTCTGGTGGAAGTGAATATTGTAGGGGGTCGGGGAATGCTTATCTATAAACACATTTGGCTTTTTTAAAAAAGCTTAAGAAGTTGAGTGCCTCTGGGCAACTCAAAGAATGTGGTTTTTTTTAATCACATTTGTATCCTTCCATTCCTCTAGGGTTTCAGGGTATTGGGTGTAGCGGTCCTGTCTTCTTTGATTCACACAAAACAACCCTTTGTGAGGCATGCTGTTGTCATTTATAAAGCAAACACACACACACACACACACACACACACACACATGCACACACACATGCACACGCACCCATCACCAAAAGGGTTGCAACACAAAACAGAAACTATAGAAATTCAATGGGCAGAAGACAAATTTATGAAACGATTGATTGATTTGCATAGTACCCTCGACGTGCATGGTACTTCGCAACAGAAGAGAAGGCAGGCGCTTGCCCCAAAGGAATGAAAATCTAAAATACAGTAGACCCAAGGGAAATGAGAGAGGAAGGGGAAAGGCACCAGGGAAAAATGGGGTGAATATGTGGTCCTTTTACATACACATATACAGTATAATGGCCCAAGCCTATCTTAGGCTGGCCTGCATGGTTCAGGTATGTTGACGAAGCATTCACTGAATTCTTTGGGCCAGCTGGGGACCAGGCCAGCAGAAGCGGGCCTACAACCCCCCTTGAAAGGGGGCCACCACCGCGACACCCACCATGGGACGCCACATGCCCCGACCCTGGGAGGCGTAATGTCATCGTTGCACACCACAGCGGCATGCTAGGCTCCTTTTTGGAGCCAAACGGCAACAGGTGAGGGTGGGAGGGCCAAACTTGCAGACGAGAATGGCTGTGAAGAGCACCCAGAGGCAGGGGGGACAATGGTTCAGGCGGCAGATGCATCCCCGCGCCCCGCCGCTTGGGGCCCACCGCCCCCCATCGTAACAACGTCTCTGCAGGCCAGCTGGAAGAGGTAAGTAAAGAAAAATGTACTTGCCTCTCTGGCTGCCCCATGATCCCCTATCGTGGCTATCGGCTGACTCAGATCTACTCAGATCTTTTGCTGGTGTAGATCTGTTAGGCCAAAGGGAGCATGTCAGGTCCAGGATGGGGAAATAGGAATTGACATTCTAGATTCTTGTCTAGTTTTAGCTGCTGTGCTTGAACAAATTGAAAAATGTTTAAGCAGAGTATAATAAATTTTAGGTAGAAAGCAAGGGCATGTATCAAGTGATGCCTTAGACAGATTATACTGACAAGTCCAGTGCTTGGAATCTAACCCTAACTCTGGAGCATCAGCCAAACTGACAGCTGATGGAAATCCAGGAATGTCTGTGGTCATGTGAGACCTCCTTAAAAGATCAGCAAGTTTTATGGCTGCCTTGATTTCCTGGAGGAGGTGTTAAAAGGTCAAAAGGCTCAGGGACCTCAGGAACCTCATTTCTCAGTTACCTGCATGCGGGTATATATAACTCCTCGGGAAACACTCGCTTCCAGCCCCTTGGGAACCAGTACAGTCTACTTAAAAAGGACTATTTCATCTTTCAATGAATAATGTATTGCTCTCCTACTAGAATAGTAACAGCAAATCTTCCCATCACTGAACAGTGACTGAGCAGTAGAGTTCTGCTTGGAACTCAGGTGACCCAAGTTGTCCTCCTCCTCCCCATTTCAACCACCCAAACCTGCCCAATAGCAATTTGGAAGACCTGATGCCCAACCCAAGTGTCCCAGCTGCATTCTCCTGTCTCCTTCATCCACATGAGTGCTCCAATGGCGTTTTAGCAATTTGGTGATGATGAATGGTGATGATGATCCTACACTGAAAGTGTAGGGTCACTGTGTGTGTGTGGGGGGGGGATAAGTAACAGGGGAAGTAGCAAACAACTGAACATGGCCTGTGGGCAACAAATTCCCTTCTTCTAAAACTGAATCCCAGTTTGTGCATAGTCCAAATGAATACAGTATATTCTTTTCTAAGTCATTTTGCAGTCCCTTCTTTGCCTGGTTATCTTTTTTTTTAGTTCTATTAGGGATGATAGTATTCTTCATTCTATTCTTTTCCTATTCCTCTAGTCTCCTTTGCCCAATATTCCATTCCTCTTGACTTATCGCTTAAGTGGGGCAATTTCTACAATAAATTCCAGAATTGGAGCCTTCATAGTTGGTCGCAGCTTTCAGTTTCTTCAGCTCATTCGTACCACTACCGACTCTAACGGCCCAATCCTATAGGTGCCTTCCGCTTGCAGAATTAGCATTCCATCAGTGGAAGGCCATCTCCAGCGGCGTTGCAGTCACAGTGATGACATGCGCAATAGCTGGAGACCGATATTTTTTTCCGCATTTCATCAGTGCACAGAAACATACGTATGCACTGCACTCAGAGAAACCTGATGTAATCATGTATACAATCACAACAATTCACTGCTAATGAAGAAGTGACAAGGACACAAGTGAACTAAAGGAACTGAGAGGTGTGGCAAACTGTACATGCACAATGTCCAAATTATGCATGAGATGGAGAGAGTGGATAGAGGGAAATTCTTCTCCCTTTCACACAACACCAGAACCAGGGGACATGCACTAAAATTGAGTGGAGGAAGAGTTAGAACGGACAAAAGAAAATATTTCTTCACCCAGCGTGTGTAATTCATCTGTGGAACTCCTTGCCACAGGATGTGGTGGTGGCACCTGGCCTAGATGCCTTTAAAAGGGGTTTGGATAGATTCATGGAGGAAAAGACTATCACAAGTTACAAGCCATAAGCAACCTCCTGGCTTTAGAAGTAGGTTTTCTCTGTGCCAGGTGCAAGGGAGTGACAGCAGGAAACAGGTTATCTAGTTGGCTGTGTGCTCTAACCCTAACCCTTTGGCCTGATCCAGCAAGGCTCTTCTTATGTTCTTATGATACCACGTCTCTAGAAATAACACAAAATGAAACAATGGAGAATTCCGACTGCATTTGTCACTTCAAGAAACAAGAGCAGGTCATTTGGAACTCTTGACATTTGAGTAGAAATTGGGATGAGGAGAATTTGGCAAATATGCATAGAACATTTACTCCCTGGTTGCCTGCAAATCTTCAAGCTCCTATATTCTGCTGCCTCTCTGCCTTGAACGGCTACATTTTGGGGGCAATTCAAATAATTCCTACATTAGAATGACATCTGTGTGCCCTAGGAAAGCCAGGAAGCTGCTTTCTACGCCACATTCAAACATGATCTTACATTTCCATTTACTGTATGTTTTTGCAAGCTGCTTCCTGACACCACCCACAAGTGACCTGTTTAATAAACCTTGAGATTTAGGCCTAGTAGGAGTATGTGTTAAACCAGATAAAAATGAAATACCATTATACAGGTAACTGACAGGCCAGATATATTCTCAGTATGAAATTAGAAAACATGAAGGGAACTCTTTGTTTATGATGTACTCAATTCCAAGAACACTGCATTGCAGAAAGCATTTAGCTTGTCATGTACTTCTATTATTTTATTTTCCACTTCATTTGTTTCTATTACACAGCCTTGCACTTTATTATTATGGTTTTCTGTTATTGCAGACATTGACACTGTATTCTGATCCAGTTATTTCAGTGGAACTTTTTGTCATCTTTTAAAATGTGAGATTGATCAATCTTGTTATCAGCGGTTGGACAGGGACATCTACAAATGACTGACTTGTCTTGATCTTTACTCATAGCAATCAGTTGGTGTCTTGCCATTAGGTCTTCAGTCCGTAGATGTAGGATAAACTACAGTTTGCAATATTACTGAAAATGCCCAATGTTAAATAGGTTGCTAACGAGCATTGTAGATTTTTCTGTCGTAAAAAAGAAAACTGGCTTGCGTGTGTATTTCCTTTAAGCTACTTAGAAGACCAAGAAACCACTGAACCATGAGCTGCCGATCGAAAGGTCGGCAGTTCGAATCCGCGATGGGGTGAGCTCTCGTTGCTTGGCCAGCTCCTGCCAACCTAGCAGTTCCAAAGCATGTTAACGCAAGTAGATAAATAGGTACCGCTTGCGGGAAGGTAAACAGCGCTCTGTGTTCCAGCCGCATGCTACGCGCTGTGGCAAGGAGAGTCATGCCGGCCACATGACCACGGAGGCGTCTTCGGAAAACGCTGGCTCTTCGGCTTTGAAATGGGGATGAGCACCACACCCTAGACTCGGACACGACTGGACTTAATTGTCAGGGGTCACATTTACCTTTTATGAAGATAAGAGCAAAATAAGTAGATCAATCAGTTTTGTTTGTTGAAAACTATACAAAAAAAATGCATGCAGCTTCCTCCAAAGAGCTAGAATTGTGAGAGTTATTAAGTTGTGAGAGGAAATAAGTCACAATATGAAAAGAGAACAGGAAAATATTTATGACAGGCATTCCTAACTGAAAAACAAAAAAAACAAGCAAACACATGGCCTATCATTAACGAGATTTCAAAAGAGAACTATACACAATACACACTGGTAATAATATACACTGCAATTCACACTGGATAAGAGTACAGTACAACATATTCTTGGATTAAAAATGTTGGTCATTGTGCTTTGTTCCTCCTTGCGGACTGGTTAGCCACAGATCTTTAAACACATCAAAGACAGCCCAATCCTATCATCGGACTGCGCTGCCGGAATTTGTGTTCCAGCAGTGCAGCCGACTTACGGCATCACAAAATGCAGTGCTCTATAGTGTGAGACCAGGTCGCTGCCGGAAACAGTGAAAATAAGTGGCGTATGTCCAAGGAGACCCACTGACAATTGGGCAGCCTCCTGTAGGCTGTCCCATTCCGCCCCCCCGCACCCCTGAAGCAGCACATGCCGTTTGGGCACGGCTGCATTGGCACTGGTGGCGAGGGATTGGATTGGGCTATTAATATGGTAGGGAGGAGAGTTTTAGGGCTGTTACCTAAATAGTTAAAAATAACTGTAAAATATAATAATTATAAAAACAATCATGCAGCTCAGTCGTATGTTTTTTGTTGTTGTTCAGTCGTTAAGTCGTGTCCGACTCTTTGTGATCCCATGAACCATATCCCGCCAGGCCTTCCTGTCCTCCACTATCTTCCTGAGTTCGCTCATTTTCATGTTGGTTGCATCGGTGATGCTGTCTAACCATCTCATCCTTTGCCTTCCCCTTCTCCTTTTGCCTTCAATTTTTCCCAGCATCAGAGTCTTCTCCAGAGAGTCCTCTCTTCGCATTAGGTGGCCAAAATATTTGAGTTTCAGCCTTAGTATCTGTCCTTCCAGGGAACAGTCAGGGTTGATTTCATTTAGGATTGACTGATTTGATCTCCTAGCAGTCCAAGGGACTCTCGTATGTTTACTCAGAAGTAAATATCATGTGAAATTAATAGCATTTAGATTGCAGCAGTCTGATTGCCCAGGTTGCCCAAATGAATTAGTTAATTGCAGTGCTGGTGGTTACTAAGACCCTGGGGCAGAGCGTTGAACTCCTTCTTCCTTCCCTACATTTTCCAACTGCAAGAGATGGCTGGTGGAAGTGGGTGGCTGCACCCGCTCAGCTGGTGAATGGTGGAGGAACCTGCAGCAGTTGACCAGCACCATGGACTTCAGAAAATCAGCCTAGTCAGATGGGCCTTCTGATAGATGTGACCCCTTGGTCATTGCCCAACCTGGCAGAATCCTGTTGCCACCTTTTAAATTGGCAAATCAACTTTTTAATCAATTATATTTGTAATGAATAAACACAATTGTTCTACTGCTATGGTGAGAAATTTAGATGAGGAGTGCAATGAAAGAAAACTGAGAGCCCAATCCTAACCTTTATACACCCCTGCTGATGCAGCGATGCCAAATTGGTGCTGCATCCTGTGCGGGGGGGGGGATGGGACTGAGAGACTTCTGCAGGGAAAGGGGATGTTTAATCCCTTTACCCGTTCATAAGTCTCATGGACTGCAATGGGTCTCCTCGGACCTACGCTAGCAATTTTGCTAGCATAAATCCAAGGAGAGAAAAGGGGCAGGGTGGCTGCAGGGAAGGGGGATAGGATCCGATGTGGACCGTCTGTGATTCCACCTCCCATAGCCTCCCCACCCCCCATTACACCCCATCTCCCATTCCACTCTCCCCCGCCTTCCCACCGGCTTACCTTTCCCGGTGCATGTCCAGACATCCTCCGGTGCGGCTGGGAAGGAGGAGGCCTTCCTGCCAGCATCCCCTGCAGTGTGCTAATCGGCACACTGTCGGGGAGGCTTTTGCAACTGGTGCCGACTGCTTTACGGCAGTCAGCACCAGCGCAGGAGGCACACCGCCATCGGCCAGCGCGCTTAGAATTGGGCCGTCAGTCAGATCACATTTTGGTTGTGAGTTCTCTTTGCCTGGAAAAGAGATTTTCTCTCTTTGGTTGTTAGCAAGGTTGTTAGTTCTCTTTGCCTGGAAAAGCATCCAGGTGACTCTCACAACAATGCATGAAAATGCCAGATTATGATTCTGTATTATTACACCATCATATAGAAGTGGTGGGTTCCAAAGATTGAGAAGGGTGGGTGGATTTTCTGAGGTGCTACCTGCTATCCATATGTTTTATAAGGACCTATAATTAAAACAAAATACAAATAAAGTATGACACGTGCAGGATTTTTTATTATTATTTTACATTGGCATTAAAACATGTGATTGGCTACTATGGTCTGAACTCATATCATCCGGGAAGGATTATATAATGTGAAGCCCGAACATGTAATTCTGCACAGTCCTGTGGTTTTTATGCCCACATTACTTTTTTCCCCTATGTGGAAACATTAATTTGTGTTTGGTCACAATTTCTTGTATCTTCAATGTGGATGAAAGGAAAGAAGTGAGCTAATTACAGCCACAATATGGTTACCAGATATTTGGATACATTGACTGAGCAGCTCAGAACCCAAGAAGCTTCCATACCAAAGTACATTTTCTCTATGACTACGCAAAATTTCTTAATGCATCATCTTTTATATGGTTTTATGTTTTACATGGCATATGTGAATGAGTTATATGGATTGGCTTCATCTAGAATATAATGCACTTCAAGGAACATTTAGAACAAGGACAGGTTGAGAATTTTGGTTACTGTTCAGAACATTAGTGACTTATTAGAGGACGATTCTCTTTCCCACAGGGGCGCATGTAGTAGCAGGGTGCAGATTTTGTTTATTGAATCAGTTGCTCAATAACACTTTAAATTAAGCAACACGTGTAGTACTTTCATGATCATTTAAATGTGATTTAGAGAAATTGTTTTGTTAGTAGCCAATTAAACCAAGAATCAGTGACATTTTGCATAGAAGTATGATATCCACAGATGCTTAATAAATTGCATTGGAACCAAGCAACGCAAATTAGGAAACACGGTAACAGAAGCTGTAAATTTGATATATTTGCAAAAATTATGATGAATTTTGTTGTACAAAATGTCCAGCAAGTGCCAATGCATTTTGCCCATGAACCCCAATAAGACACTAGACGAGGATTTTGGATTATAAATGGGCCACAGTTTTGTTTAACATCAAACATAAACTGCATCAAGTCCTAAGTCTCCAAGGACTCCTACCTTATTTCATTCCTGCCAATTTGCAGAACATTTCATGCAGTGGCATTCCTAGAGGGAGGAAGTACTGTACGTTGCACACAGGTCAATGGCTGTTCTCCCTCGCCACCTGGTCTGCCCTCCCCCCGCTCCTGCACAGGCCGGTGTAGGGCTTACCTGGTCTGGCGGGCACAGGGACGGTGCACCAGGGAAGAGAGGGCCACCGGCCCCTGTTTAGGCAGCCTTTACTCTCCGGGTGCAGTAAACGCGTTTTACGGTGCATTCACAACAACCAGTGCCAGGGGAGCACATTACACTGGATTGCGCTGTTAGGACCTTTTTCCAGCAGGAGAAAGCAAGAAACAACTGCACCACCCCTGCAATTTTGAACCAGGGCCACACCAGGGACCTCTGCCAAGGGTGCATGCATGGCAAGGTTGTCCTCATTGTCGTCGCTCAAGGTGGGGTGGAAAGCTAAGTTCTGCAGCTTTCCGCCCCACCGTTACTCTCCGGTACGAGGCGCCCCGCCCCCTCGTCATAGGAGCCCGTCAGCGGAGAGAAAGCAACGTGCAGGAGTGTCCCTGCGCGTTGCTTTCTCTCCGCTGACAGGCTCCTACGATGAGGGGGCGGGGCGCCTCGTGCCAGGGAGTAACGGTGGGGCGGAAAGCTGCAGAACTTAGCTTTCCACCCCACCTCGAGCGACGCCAGTGGAGCCACCATGCTGTCACCACACAGCTCTGAACTCTCAGCTCACCATTCACTTTCACCTACCAAAGATGCTTTGAGTTGAACAAGCAGCCCTAACAGCTACTCATGCAATTCTTTGTCAGCACCTCATCCAGTGGGGAATTTCCTGCCTTGCCTCATGCTCAGCAGGAATGGGGCAAAGATACATTGAAATGACCAGGGAAATATTGTAGCATTGTTAGTAGCTCTATTACGGTAGCAAAGCAGTGCTCCTAAAGATAAAGATGTAAAAAGGAAAATATATTGAACTGATTAGCTAAATTTAATCAATACTAATCCAATTTGCCCAATAACATTATTTGTACAGTATGTACTAATTAGGAATGAAAGAATTCTAGTACTATCAAAGAATTTGATTTACATTCCAAATGACCCAGATACATACCAGATAAGCCAACTGGCTTGTGCACACTATGCACAGGCAAATACAATACTGGAAATCCTGTCCCCTCTTCTTGTTTGGACTGGTGCAGTTTTGTCCTGGTTTGGATGGACCATATAGGCCAGACAAAGGAAGTGGTGCAAGGAGGTTGGATGTGACAGTGCCACTCTTTTTGTTCTGGAATTTCTGAAGTCTGATATTCTGAAAGATGATCAAAGTGTGACTTTTACTGATCAGTCAAATAAGTCAACCCAGTCAGGTGATGAACTTGATCATTCACTGTTGTCTGAACCTTGGAACCTTTTTGCTTTTTTCCTTCCTTCCTTCCTTCCTTCCTTCCTTCCTTCCTTCCTTCCTTCCTTCCTTCCTTCCTTCCTTCCCCAGCTTTCTTCATTTCCTTCTCGCTTCCCTCTACTGCAGGGGTTCTCAACCAGTGGTACTAGTACCACCAGTGGTACTTCAGCCAACTGCTGGTGGTACTCGGACCATTGGACCACTGGAACCCCGCTCCACTCTGCCTTTGGATGAGCCTCTTAGGAATGCTGAGAAGGGCCCTGCTACCCACCCAGAGCCTCGTACCTGCGTTTTCTGGACTCTGAAAATTCGGAAGTAACTAGCGATGATGTCATCGTCAGTCACTTCCGGTGGTACGCAGCAGGAGAGTGGCATTGGAGGTGGTACTCAGCCGGGAAGGGGTTGAGAAGAACCCCTGCTCTATTGCAAAGCCCCTGGATTTCAAACCCCAGTTTTCCCTGGGTAACCTTCCTGACTTCCCTACACCCCCTTGCCCCTTCCTTCTTCCCTTCGTACTTGTGCTATCACACCCTCCCTTTCCCTGGTCCAGATATCCTCCTCTTTTCTTATTTCCTCTACCTAGTAACTGCTTACATTTGCGGCTTGGTCATATTAATGGCTAAAGGGAACTGTATTGCTTTTTATTTTTGATTCCCTTTCCCTACAATTATATCATTTTCTCCAAAATGAAGTTCTGTTGCACCTTCACCCTCATCTTCTTCGTCCTTATATATCAAACCACTGAACAGTGTCATTGGTCACTGCAGTCTGTCCTTGTACACGCAATACATTTTCCCCTTATGCATAAATTATGTGTGTTGTGCAAAACACACCCAGTAACAGAAGGTGCAAGGTACCAATAGATACTGTAACTGCTCCAATATTGGAAGGAAATAAAGAAGGAAGGAGCATAGAAAATCGCTATAGCTTTCGAGCTTTTGCAAAGAACAGGAACTGTCAGAATATGGTAGATGGATTTTCATAGCGGCCCAGGTACTCCACACATGGACTGGTGCACGCTGGTACAATAAAGCAACTTTGTCCAAGTGATGAAGTACAAGAGCTAAGGAAATCTTAGCTCTTAAAAGAGGAAAACAAATTTCACAGAAGTCGTTACATCCATCACAGTAGTGATATTTTGTAACAACCGAGTTTCAGTCATCAGGCAAAGTCATTTGAAGAATTTGAAATCGCCAATCTTGCAAGATCTTGATTTTAAAAGTTATGTAAGCATCAAAATAGGCAACATTTTTCTATTTGTCAGTCATAATTATTATTTTTTCCAGAGATACAGTTGCAGGTTTCAAATCAGTTATTCCAAAATATGTTTTCTCAATGTGTGGGGAGAGTAACCAAGAACACAGGGAATAAAATGTGTTTATGAATATGTACTTGGAAAATTGTCAGCTATCAGAGACCTATTCGGTATTATTATGTGTGGACAGACACCTATGAACTTCCCCTACTAGTCTGGTCAAACCTAATTGATTTCCATTATTAATTCAACTATCGGCATGCACAGTTGGGTTTAATGCTGCCGTCGTCAATCATAAATGAGAAAGAGGCAAATACATTTTATAGTCAGAAACAGTGAGATAGCCTAAAAGCAGAAAGCCATCTCAGCTATTTCACTTATTAATGTTTCTCTGCATAATAGACTTTCTAATGTAGCTATTAAACATAATATCCCTGCATTTCAGGCTAATCTGTTTTTCAAAAAAAAGAAAGAAGTATGCATATTACAGTGAGTCAGATGTGAAAAATAGGTGACTATATACACATGGATACAGGGCACACCAGTCACTTGTTTCCCCTAATATATGCAGAGTACGTGCAGAGGAGGGAGTCAGTCCACACCCACTGGTCACACTTCCAAATATTCATGTATTTTGCCAAATACATGAAAGAGACTTTTAAAGACACATAGCTGTTTGTGCATAGGCTCTTACATGTACTCCAGAACCCTACGATTTTATTTTATTTTCTTATAAGAATTACTTTTGAACAAAAGTTTATGGCAAGCCATATAAATAGCTTATAAAAATATCACTCCTCCATCTTGTAATATAGGTGGGGGTATCTTTGTCCATTCCCGTCCCAGCACATGCAGCTTAGAGTCAGGTCTGGCTCCTGATTGGTGGAACAGACAATGGGGGTAGGGCCAGGGACAGGAATTGAGACTGTAGTTCCCCTCAGTGTTTCAATTAGTTCAGGTCGTTGCAAGCAGAGGGTCTTCGAATCGCTGTGGGACAACGTGGGATTGCAAAGAAAACCTTGGGAGCATTGGCTCCAAATATCCTTTATTGTTGAGAGTGATAAGCATTTTTCTGGGCAGGGGGTGGGGGTGGGGAAACAAAGGTGAGTGTTGCTAGTGTGTACGCCTACTGGATTTTTGACCCCATTTTATTAACCTCCCTGGAAGGATGGTTTTTTAAAAAGTTAATAAAACACGGACTAGTAATAAGACACAAATAGTCAGTGGGCGTAAAAGGAATGGCTTCCCAGTCAGTCTTATTCAAACTGGTTGTTGGTCACACACAGGCCCTCTGTTTAACTTGTGGTGGAAGTTAGCATAATCCCCCCCCCAATGCCAAAGGGTTTGTGGTTGGTTATCAATCAATCATCAATCAATCAATGCAAGGCATGATGAGGTTGCATTGATTGGTAGTTCCTGGGAGCACCTTCTTTGTATGCAATAGTTCTCAGGTTACTGGCATTAGCATCACACTGAAACTAAGTTGTTGGGTTGCCTGTATTTTGCAGGGGGTGAACTTGGGCATTGCCAAAGAGAACTCAGAAAGCAAGGCCCCCAGAGCACCCCTACAACAGCCTCCTCCCTCGGCATCCTCCTTTGATGAGGAAGAGGATGTGGAATCCATCAGGGCTCTGGTGGCCAGACTGGAAGCTTAAAAAGTTGGGAAAGGGAATGGGGGTAAGAGTTCTAGGTTGGGTGGTGCAAAAGGGCATGGCAAAAACTCATGCAATTTCTTGCAAACAGGCTCATAGCACTTGAGAAGCAGCAGGCAGTTAGCCAGCAGGAAGAGCTTAGCAGCCCAATGGTAGGTGAAGCTTCAATGGCAGATGAAGAAAGTACAGTACCTGCAGACCAGATGAGACGTTTTTAGAGTGGAACTGTCCCTGGGGTATCTGTGGCAACAAAGGAGGGGTGAGATGTACTTTGCTTTTTCCACTGATCATGGATTCTCCTTGGGATATACTCCCTTCTTTTAGATGTGGTGTTGTAGGGAATCATTCCCCCAGCCAGCTGTCATATGCAGTTTGCAGCCACGTTTGGCAAGTTAGCGGAGTACTGGGAAGCTCAGGGTGGCAGAATTATAACACTCCCACTTGGGGAGGGGCCACCCTGGGGCAAATCCACTAATTTTGGTAGGACAACACAGTCTGATGCTTGAACTTCATAACAGACTTCATCTTACTGGGAGGCCTCGCTTCCCTTGGTGGCCACTTGGTATCAGCTGTCAAGAAGAAAATCAGGAAAGGGGAGGTTGTGGACATATTTATTTTGTTTCATAAAGAGCCCCAACTAGTCCAGAAGATAAAGGAACCCATAAAAGACCAAGAAACGATCCGTCGTTGAAAGCCATTGGGCCAACTGGCTTTCTGGATATACTGTACGGTACAATCAATGTCAGTGCATTATGCAATTGCAGTTCACTAAAATGCCAGTGCTTATGAAATGTCTGGACATCATCGAAAGGGTGTATAGGGGTAATGCATGGACAGCCTGTGGCTTAACTTTCACTTGAGAGCATTGCAAGACCCCAGGTTGGACTGGAGTAAGCAACTTATGGAGTTACGTGAGCAAATATTGGCAATCAGTGAGGTTAATTAGAGAGATACTGTAGGTCTGACAGTGGGCACTTGATTGCCTGTTCTGCAAGGTCAAATGCTGAGACAGGCCACACAGGCCCTGGGTACAACCCACACGCCTCTGTTGGGATTTCAACAGCAGGAGATGTCTTAGCCCTGTGGGTATCAGCACATCTGCAGCATCTGGAGCCAGACACCTCAGCTGCCGTTCCCCACAGGCAAAATGGGTTAAATGAGGTGTTAAAGAACAGTCAGGAGCTAAGAAGGGAGGGGTGGGCAAGCCCCCTCCCCACTTGGAAAAGGGGTCTAGTAGTTTAAATCCAGTGTATGTTTTGTATGCTTATTTAGCGGCAGTGCTAGGGCAAAAAAACTATTGTGATTATACTGAGTACATAAAGAAGATGAAAAAAAGAATGAAAAGGAGTACAAGCCGTTTTTCAAAATAATTGGTGCTTGATAGATCACCAACAAAGTTATCCTGATGCATATTTGGGAGAACTTGCACACCTCTAGTATTTCATCAAAGCTGGACATTTTGCACTTCCTAGAAGCATGACACAACATGTTTCCATTGCTAACAAATCCTGCCATATTATGCATTCACTACATGGTGTACTGTTAATTTAACAAGTATCTGTTTCTGATCTTTGTTTAGCCATCTCGCTTTTGTTGGCCTTTTTAATTAATATTCAATATTTTTCAAAGGCCATTTCCAGACTTGGGTGTTTGAGCAGCAAGCAGTCATTGCTTTTCCATTTCAAGATGCAGGCAAAACAGCAGCTCTGTTTCTACACACTCAGCTAGGTGGGAAGTTTCCCATTCCCCAGCCTGCCATTCAAGTCTCCCCCAAGCACCTTTGCTCAGAGTACCTGAGGACCAAGGACATCTCCCATTGGATAGCTATTCCCTCTTCCCAATTCATTGTGAGGCACAAGAGCCTATCCTGCCTCTTCTTCCTCAGAATTCTCGTTTGGTAAGGAGAAGTTCTCTCTCTTCCCCTTTCCAGCGGTTCACAGGGCTGATCTTCTCAACCACCACCCCCTGTATTCTCTATTGCTGTATTTGTCTTCCTCAAGTCCTACTTCCTCCTCTTCCTCCTCTGTCTGACTCATCCTTGCTTCCTGTTGTTTCTGGTTCGTTCTCGTTCTCGTTCTCGTTCTCGTTCTCGTTCTCGTTCTCGTTCTCGTTCTCGTTCTCGTTCTCGTTCTCGTTCTCTCTCTCTCTCTCTCTCTCTCTCTCTCTCTCTCTCTCTCTCTCTCTCTCTCTCTCCCACTTTTAAGGGCTGTTCTCACTCCTCAGCCTTCTCGCACCCCACTCCAGCCCACCCTCCACTCAAAATTCTGGTCCTCCTGTAGCTGAATGGTGCCTATCTACAATACCATGAGTGAATGTCACCAGCCATGGTCAGGTTGTCTATCCCTTTCATGCCCCATAAAACATGAGACAACAATGAATGGCAATTTCACTTTAAAAGACCAATGTGGAAGTTCTCCACACACTGGAAAATTTGTCCCTGAAAGACAAATTTAATTTCAGGCAGTTTTAAGGTTTGATCATTTCAGTCAGTCAGTCAGTCAGTCAGTCAGTCAGTCAGTCAGTCAGTCACTCACTCACTCACTCACTCACTCACTCACTCACTCACTCACTCACTCACTCACAAATAGACATACAAGATGGTATGATGAAGGTGACCTGCTCCTCTCATAGTTTCTTCATATAATTAAGTGGAAAACCTAACATATTACACCATATATATTTATTCAGTTGCTCAGAATGATATTTACCTTCAATTCTGTTTTTGTACTTTTGAAGAATTGCCTTAACATTTAGCTTACAGACTAACGTGTATATTAGCATAAACCTGTGCTTAACATTTATTCTATAGGCCCCTAGACAAAAATTCAAGTTTTCTTATAAGGTCAGAAGTATAGAATATGTAAATGTTACAGCAGAAAGCCAGAAGGTTCAAAAGAGCCTCACATAAACTGGATAATTTTAAAAATGTGCTTGAAACTATGGATGTCTTAAAAAAAACCCTGAGCATTAAAAAATCAATAATAATCAGGTGATCCTGATTTAAATGGAAAGCAGTCCTCTTGAGATGTTAACAACTAAGAAAATGATTACTTGTATAGTTCTCCTACAAAATAATATATATAAGCAGATAACTGTACAATATTTTTTGCTTAAAATATATAAAATGATTGAAGCTCAGTAACTAGGGCAAAAATTTTACATTGTTATATTTTTTCAGATAAAATGTTGCATTTTTAAAAATGGCATTGTTTCCTAAATTTGGGCTGCAATCCTATGCATACATTCCTGGGAGTAAATCTCATTTAATGCAATGGGTCTTATTTCTGAGTAAGCATGTATTGACTTGTGCATTTACAGTTCAATCCTATTAAAGAGTTATGGTGCCAGAACATGTGTTCTGGTGGCATAACATGCTTTCCGGCAGTTGTAAATGCAACATGCCACAGAGCACAGCCTGGGCACCCCTGCAAGCAGCAAGCAGCTGGGTATGCACAACAATGGACCAGGGATGCCCGCTGGCACTGGTAAATGGGTGCAGGGGGAGGGGAGGGGTGGAATGCTGCAGGGGTAGGCATCACGGGGAGGGGCAGGGAGGGGAGGGTGAATCAGATTGTGCTGTGACTCGATGAGCTCTTGCATCAGGTGATATAAACACTAGTAATGCCTCTCATGCTGTTAGTTTTTTTTTCTTAGAATTAAAACAATATAAGGGAGGTGGGAGCTACTGAGTTGACATGTCTTAAAATATTTACCAGTATTCCTGAGGAGACTCAGGGAGCAGGTCCAGGCTGGGGAGAGGGAATAGGATCTTGGTGGGCACAGCTGCTGCCAAGGTCGTCCCCCTCCCTTCCCTGAACTTCCCCCCAGCACAGCCTGCTCCCTACCCCTATCTGCCCCAATCCTTCCCCCTTCTGTCCCCCCACCTTACCAGTAATGATGGGGACAGAGGAGATGCTGCAGACCGGTGGCACCCATGTGCAGTCTTCAGGCGTTTGCCTGGCCTGCAGAATGGCGGAGTGGCTTTCCTGCCATCGGCCCGGGACTTACAGTGGCGGATTGCAAGATCTGCCACCATAAGTCCTATGTAGGATTGGGCTGTTAAATAACATCCAGCTGGGCTCCAAGAGTTTGTCTTCTTGCTCCCTGTAACTGGTTGTAGAAACTCAATGAGCTTTTCCCCTGTTCTGTACAGCCACAGGAACAATGCAGCCAAAGTTTTGACATCTCATTGATTTCAGAGGAGAATTAAGCATGTCTTTTCCGTTGAAATTAATGGAATGTAAAAGTGCTTAACGTTGCTAGAGTCCTGTCCCATACTTTGAAAATGACAGAGTCATTGTAAACAAAACAAAACAAAATTACATTGATATATAGTGGAAACTTGCACAATAGTCTTCTGAAATATTTACTGACCTTAGTGTATTTTTAAAATTGGAGATCAGCAAAAGACATATGCAATAAAGACATAAAGTGGTAATTACTGTATAATAATATTGGAAATATTATTTTGGATATGTTATTATTGGAGATATTGGACAATAATGTGTGTGTGTGTGTGTGTGTGTGTGTGTGTTCTCCTTTGAGAAGCTTGATTTTATTTTTTACATAAGGTTTTTTTTATTCCATAGAGATTCTTCTATGCAATATGAAGCAAAAAGCTACCTGAGAATGAGACCATACGACTATACAGTACTAGTGGAGATACGCTCAAAATTTGAACGATATAAAGAGCAGTGATGAACATAACTCCAATTCCTAGTCTATCAACAGGAAGAAGACATTTACACAAGTCCTGCACTGCTGAAAATAGCTGGCCCACTCACATTCTTTAGAGACTTCTTGGAGAGCCATTGAGCGATACAAATGGCAATTGCTTAAAATCACCATGGAACTGTGAGTGACACTTTCAGGGCACTAGAGATTTGTAACAGCTGCTTCAGTCTTCCAAGTTCCAGCTACCATTTCGAGTGTCTTCAGATGGCGAACAGAAGCCATGTTTACCCATGAAATACCCAGATATAGACGTCCCTGAACATCCTTTTGCAGCAATAGATTGAAAATCAATGACATCACAGACACATTCAGGAGGAATGGAAAGGCAATTGTTTATTTGTGCTCCTGTTTACTGTGAGACAAAAGGGATAGGCCACATATTTGTGATAACTTCCAAAGGAGTAGCCATGAACAGAGATTCAGCTGTCATAAATGCTAGTTAGGATTGAGCTGTATGTTTATTGCAGCAAAAACAACAAAAAATCTTGCAGTCAGCTAAACATGATCAAATCTATTTCAGCAAATGTTTTGTGGGCTAGAGTACATTTCATTAGATGCATGAAGTGTCATTCTCAGTTGGTATATCAATATAGTACAGTACACACACACACACACACACACACACACACACAGGCACAGAAGAAAAATGTAAGAGGAGGATCAAAAGGCTATGGAATAGATGAGGAAAGGTCAGTGTGTGATCACTTTTACACAAAATTAAAATGTAAGAAATAAGCCCAGTGATGTCACAACAGCAACAATAATAATATATCAAGCGATTCCAAGCTTATTAACTAAAGTCTTGAGGTGGGGAACACTGGTTCCTATTAGAGCTTAAATGGGTAGAGCCAGATCAGTGAATGATGGGAACCAATGGTCATGGAATGCAAGAAGCGCAGGCAGCGGCTGACTATTCTTACATAGAACTAAATGCCATGAGATAAGTACATCATTTATACCAATGTTGTTGTTGTTGTTCAGTCGTTAAGTCGTGTCCGACCCTTTGTGATCCCATGAACCATATCTCGCCAGGCCTTCCTGTCCTCCACTATCTTCCTGAGTTCGCTCATTTTCATGTTCGTTGCATCGGTGATGCTGTCTAAGCATCTCATCCTTTGCCTTCCCCATCTCCTTTTGCCTTCAATTTTTCCCAGCATCAGAGTCTTCTCCAGAGACTCCTCTCTTCGCATTAGGTGGCCAAAATATTTGAGCTTCAGCCTCAGTACCTGTCCATCCAGGGAAAAGTCAGGGTTGATTTCATTTAGGATTGACTGATTTGATCTCCTAGCAGTCCAAGGGACTCTCAGGAGACTTCTCCAGCACCACAGTTCGAAAGCATCTATTCTTGGGCGCTCAGCCTTCCTTATGGTCCAACTCTCGCAACCATACATTGCTACTGAGAACACCATCGCCCTGACTATACGAACTTTGGTTGGCATGGTGATATCTCTGCTTTTTATCATGCTGTTTAATAAGTTTGCCATAGCTTTCCTTCCAAGGAGTAAGCGTCTTTTAATTTCATGGCTGCTGTCTCGGTCTGCAGTGATCTTGGAACCCAAAAAAGTAAAATCTGTTACTTCTTCCATTTCTGCTCCTTCTATTTGCCAGGAATTGATGGGACCAGATGCCATGATCTTAGTTTTATTAATGTTGAGTTTCAAGCCAACTTTTGCATTCTCCTCTTTCACTCTCATCAAGAGGCTCTTTAGTTCTTCTTCGCTTTCTGCCATTAGGGTGGTATCGTCTGCATATCTGAGGTTGTTGATGTTTCTCCTGGCAATCTTGATTCCGGCTTGCGATTCATTCAGCCCTGCATTTCTCATAATGTACTCCGCATATAAGTTAAATAAGCAGGGTGACAATATACAGCCTTGCCGTACTCCCTTCCCAATTTTGAACCAATCGGTTGTTCCATGGCCGGTTCGAACTGTTGCTTCTTGACCCGCATACAGGTTTCTCAGGAGACAGGTAAGGTGGTCTGGTACCCCCATCTCTTTAAGAATTTGCCACAGTTTGTTGTGATCCACACAATCAAAGGCTTTTGCATAGTCAATGAAGCAGAAGTAGGTGTTTTTGGGGAACTCTCATGCTTTCTCCATGATCCAGCGCATGTTGGCAATTTGATCTCTAGTTCCTCTGTCAATACCAGTCTGTCTGTTATACCAATAACAGGTGTCAATACCAATCTGTCTGTTATACCAATAACAGGTGATAATGCCGTCTTCCTAAGAACATAAGAGCCCTGCTGGATCAGGCCAAAGGCCCATCTAGTCCAGCTTCCTGTATTTCGCAGTGGCCCCTACCAGATGCCTCAGGGAGCACACAACAAGACAACAAGATACCTGTATCCTGTCGCCACTCCCTTGCACCTGGCATTCAGAGACAGCCTAGAGACAAGAAACCCCTGTCTTTGTTCAAGCCAAAATGAATAGAATCAAAGGTGCTATCAATTCTCGCTCAACAGTTTCATGCTGGAGTCTCTCTTTAACCTCCTTTGTTGTAAAATGATGACTTTTAGTCACCCGTCTGGGCAACAATTACTAGGAATGCTGCAGATTAATATTGGAAGTAATTCCTGCACACTTGTGCCTGGGGAGTGTGGGAGTGCAGTGAAGGCTAACCAAGAGTGTATTTCACATTCTGCTTTTATTTTATTTCATCCTTGCTAACTTACTTTTTTTTCAACTTCCGTTTAGCACTAGAGGCCAGTCTACCATCTTTCCTTGAATACGTTGCTTTTGGAACAACGACCATACAGCCATACAGTCACTCACAATATCGCCAAGGGACAATTGCTAGCACAAGCCTCATTGACAGAAACGTTAGTCCACTGAAGTGGATAGGGGGTTTTGCTGACAAAGCACTTTTCGATAGGGACCATTAAGCAAGAAGGAAAAATCATTCCCGTCGGCACTGATAGAGAGGCTCAGGTCCCTTTTGCACTGACGTTAAAGATTATACTGCTAGTGACCTTGAAAGGTACTACTCAGTGCTTGATGTACTGACTGTATTAAAACTAGACTTGAGTCTATTAAAACCAGAGGACTTTGTCCATGCTAAAACGGTGAATGTCAATACAGGATGTTTCACACAGTTAAAGCTAACTGTAATTGGCGCAGTTTGGGTCTTCCTTGGGACTGATGACATCCTGTTCATAATAATTTGTAATGTGAAAAAATATGGAAACCCCCCCAGAATAAAAGGATGATGAATGTGAATAATTGTACAATAAAGTCTAGACCAACTGCCTTTTCCCATGTATATGTCCTCCATCTTCGTATATTTGCCAGAGTGTTAATGAATTAATACAGTATAAAACCCACAAGACATTTGGACCACATGAATGTCATTTTCTTTATTAGCTACTTTAACTTACAGCCCAATCCTATCCCCCACCATTGGCAATGATATAGCTGCACCAAAGGAGCACATGATGCATCAATGGGGGGGGGCAGGGGCAATCTGACCTGGGAGAGGTAAGGAAAAATATTTTTCCATAAGTTCAATGGAACATAAAGTAACAGTGCAATCCTTTCTACCTCTGTGCCTTGTGATGTAGCGGGACCGGTGCATCCTCCGCTGCATCCAGAGTGCGGAGAGGCTGACTGGGAATCACCTTGGGGGAAGGGATTGTTTGTTCCCTTCTCCCAGTGTAAGCCCCATGTGCCCCAATGGGGATACTTGAATCTGTGGCACCTATTTTGGTGGCGCAAATCCAGGAGGCCCAAGTAATGGCGGCCAGGCCCAGGAAGGGGGATATGATTTGGTATTGCATGCTACCGCCAATCCCATCCCCTGCCTGGGCCCAGCAGACCAATCCCACCCCCTGGAACCCCCTGTTCTGCCCTCCCCATGCCCCCCCGTTGCCCGGTGGGGAACTTACCTTCCCCAGCGGACACAGCTCCAGATTTGGTCTGGTGAGAGTGGCGCAGACCTTGACGCTGGCACTGCTTACTCCCAGGATGTTGCAAACTTGCTTTGTGGCACATTTGCGATGCTCTAGACCTGTGCTCTGCCAGTCTAAATTGTAGACAGGATTGGGTTTCCCATTATTATTATTATTTTTAATTTATTTCTGAAAGGTGCCAGCAAATGATTTAAACAGGACCAAAATAAACATAAGCCAAAAGTTTGTAGTTTGTACAAAGTACTGTTTCTAGTTTTCTGTGATGGAGAATAGACCAGATATGTTTTGACAGGAGCTGAGGTTCATGCTAACTGCTATATGAATCAATGTTAATGAAGTGAACTGACAGAGCAGCAATTGTCAGATTGGACAAACAGCTGGTTTTCCAGTCTCAGGAACAGATTTTATAGCTTAACTGCTATTACCTCTGGAGTTTTTAAGTTGCTGTGTTTTTTTTCTTTCTTTCTTCAAAGGGCCAGGCTGTACAATTGGGATTGGGGACAAAGAAAGAGTGTGGAGTGATGTGCGTGCACATGCGTCCTCGTGTGTGTGCGTGTGCGTGTGCGTGCAGTATTTGGAAGACATGAATATAAGTGTGTACGTTTGAATATAAGTGTGTTCGCTATGCTGAGTCAGAACATTGATTCATCTACATAGATCCATTTTGTATTGTTTACGCCAACCATAGCCATCTGGGGTTTCAGACAGGGGGTATTCCTAGTCCAACCTGGACACACCAAATATTGAACCTGGGACCATTATATATTGAACCACTGAGCTATGGCCCTTGCCTTGTGACTAGGAGTCGGTATCAAGTATATTTACAGGCTACATTTGCAAGCCATTGCTTTGGGACAAGTCCAAGTGATTTCTCCTCTCAATATTCACACCTCCCGTTAAATATCACATACTTGACTTTGTCAAATCACAAGTTGGTCACTAGTGTTTGTGCACCTAAGCTTCCGTAACTTTTATCCATCTCTTGCACTTGTTTGAGAGACAGCAGCAGTACCAGGAAAAATGGAATGCTCTAGTGTAAGTGATTTAAGAACTTCAACCTAATATTTTATTATTAGCATGAGAAGAAAGAATATAATTGCTTTTCTGTAATTACAGGAAAATCATTATCCAGATCATCCATCCGCTCACTGATTGGAAATGCTATGTATCTTTCAATTACTTAATATCGTTGCATTTGTGTTTCCCTCTACTGCAGATAAATTTAATGTCCCCCAAGATACATACATAAATGATGTTGTGCTATAATTGGGGGGAAAAAACATAGTTGGTCACTTTCAATGATTCACAGGGATATTTGTTATATAACAGCCAAATGACTAATTATTAAATGTAGCCCCAGTCTGTCACTCAGAGGTCAATCCTATCCTTTTCCTCCACCGATGCAGCCATGCCAAAAAGACTCATGCTGTATCCAGCAGGGGGTGGGGGGGCAGATAGGGAGGCTTGGGAGCCTCCTGCTCCACAATGGGTCTCCTTGGACCTGCGCCAACGTTTAGCTGGCGCAAGTCCAAGGAGAAGAAAGAGGTGGGGAGCGCTTCAATGGAGAGGATAGGATCCAGCGTGCACCATTGTTTCCAGATCCACCCCCTGCCCACCACTTCCCCGCCCCCATTTCTCCTCCCTCACCACCCAGCAGAACTTGCTTCCTCTGTCATAAACCCTTCCGCAGTATAGCCCAATTCTGGATATAATTGGCTTGTTTCAGAATGATGTATGTTTTTCAAGATGAAGGTTGAATTGCAATATATACATTGAACATAAGAAGGGCCCTGCTGGATCAGGCCAAAGGCCCATCTAGTCCAGCTTCCTGTATCACACAGTGGCCCCACCAGATGCCTCAGGGAGCACACAAGACAACAAGATACCTGTGTCCAGTCGCCACTCTCTTGCACCTGGCACAGAGAAAACCTACTCCTACAACCAGGAGGTTGCTTTTTCTTAAAGTATCCCTTAGCCTATGCTTTTAATACTGGGAGGGGAAAAAAACCACCATTTGTTATTGGTAGCCAATGTTTGTTATACTAGCCATGATGAACAATGAAAGGCAGCCAATAAAGCAATTCCTACATGCAGTATCTTTCAGAATCAAAAAGCTCAATTCATATTTTTTTTCCTTTTGCCTTAGGCACTTTTAACAGCACACAACTGTGATTTTAATAAAACAAACCCATTTAACCAGTGTTTATCAAAATGTAATTACACCGCAGAATGAATTTTATTAACTAGGAAAAAATTACTCTGATCACTCTATGACTCTGCGTTGGATTTATTTTCTAAAATTAATTTCAGAGGCTGGGAAAGTTGTGGTTCAGGTAAAAGCAAAGAGAGACAATGGAATTCTAAAGTGGCACTGAAATGCACTAACAGTTAATTATTGATAGCTTTTCTGTTTCAGCAGCATAACATAAAATGAAGTTAAATTCATAAAAATGCAAACGTACCTATAGTACAGCTACAGCTGCATTCCTAAAAACAACACATAGAATCCAAAATGCTCCTTATCATGCTCTGAAATGACCACTTGTAAGAAAGTGGCTAGAAAATGGCCACAGATGCATATCTTAGTAATATCTGAAATATGGCCTTGGAGCTTGCATGGCATCATTGTTGGCAGGGGGTGGGGGCACGTTAAGCTAGGCTGGCCTCCTATGTGGCATATTTACAGTCCAATCCTATGGGCTGAAGCTGCCAGCAGAATGTGCATTCCACTGGTGGTGGCTGCTGAAAAGCAGCCGTAAAGCATGCTCTGGCAGTGTGCTGAGTAGCGTGCTGCCGGAGTACTGGCAGGAAGGGCGGAGTCTTCCCACCCACATAGTTGAACCACTGGCCACCCGCCAGAGCAGGTAAGCCAGCAATAGAGGTGGGGAGGGGTGGGGGAGGTCGGAACAGGGGAGGGTAGGGGAAATGGGCAGGGAGGGGGCAGAATGGGGCAGGGAGACTGTGGGAGGGTGGATCTGGGGTGACGGTGCATGCTGGATCCTATCCCTTCCATGGGCAGCCTCCCCGCCCCTTTCTCTCCTCTGACATGTGCTAGCGAAATTGTTAGCAGAGGTCCGAGGAGATCCATTGCAGAGCAGGAAGCTCATGCAGGGGTAATGGGATTTAAATATTCTTTCCCCTCTGAAGCCTCCTGATCCACCCTCCACCCTCCCTTCTGAATACAGCGTGTCCATTTTTGGTGCGGTTGTACCAGCAGGTGAGGGGGGCAGTGGCGTTCCTCCGGTAGGGGCTCGACAGTAAGTCGCGCCCCGACCTACTACTGCGTTCACGAACCGGAGCGAGGAGGCCCCGCCCCTCGCCGTTGGAGCCATTCCGCGCAGCGAAGCCGAACGGGCAGGAGTCTCCTGCCTGTTCGGCTTCGCTGCACGGAATGGCTCCAACGGTGAGGGGTGGGGCCTCCTCGCTCCGGTTCGTGAACGCGGTAGTAGGTCGGGGCGTGACTTACTGTCGAGCCCCTACCGTAGGAACGCCACTGGAGGGGGGGGAGAGAATAGGATTGGGCTGATAGTGTGGGAAGGGGGTTAGGATTAGGAAATGTGGTGAGCATTATCGGGCAGGTGGATTGATCAAAGCGGGCCCTAAACCTTTCTGTACAGGCTGTTTGGCTTGGCAATGCTGGCTGAAACTCTCGTGACCAATGAGTGTGGAATCAACCACAAAGTCTGAACAGCTAGAGAAGGCTGATAGCTGTTCTTTGGCCCCAGTCCTATCAAGGCCTTGTATTGCCAGAACTATTGTTCTGGCAGAGCAAAGCTCTTTATGGGGTTGGAAAAGCCTGCCCCCTGGCTGTCGCACACTTCCAGGCTGCTACTACAAATGGGCAAAGGTGTGGCATGCAGAACAGGCTCCAGAGGCCTCTGTCTGCACCAGTACATTGGCAGTGGAGGTGTGTTGTGGGCAGGTAGGGGCCAGGCAGGGGTAGTTTCAGGAAGGATTGGGGAAGTGCAGGGGGCAGGGAGGGGAGGGGAGGGAAGGGTGGATCTCGATAGCACTGGTGCGCACTGGATCTTATCGCCTTTTCTCAAGCTTCTCCACCTCTTTTCTCACTTCATATATATACACCAGCAAAATGGCTGGCATAGGTCCAAGGAGACATTTAGGTGATTGGGCAGCCTAACAGGGGGTAAGTGACAAATATTTTTATTTACCTTCTGCAGGCTGTCTGATCAACCCCCTCTCCAACATAGCATGCAGCATAGCCTCCATTGGCACGCCTGTGTTCTATAATGTAGTGGGGGGATAGGACTAGGAAGTGAAGCTCCTTATAAGAGTTGTCAGTGGCAAACTGGGATTGTTAAGAAATAATCTGCAGATAGGTGCTCAGGTGAGATCACCTGAACAAGGGGGAAACTTATGACAGCAAAACCATGTTTTCTCTTTCAAGCCTACACTGAAATGGGGGGAGGGCGCGTTAAGATAGGACCCTCTGCAGAATGTGCTGAATTTCCATTGAAGTTGTGGTCCATTTGTAATTCAATCTCCTTGTCTCATTTCTTATTGGGGTATGCAGGCAATGTTGCTTTCCTGGAAACACTATGGAAACACTATACATCCCTTTCAGATTGGGAGGATTCCCTGTCACAGCCAAGTAGCCAGATGACTGCAACCATTCATCAGTGGGCTTTACGGTAAATGGCTATAGCTTCATTGCATATCATCTTACAGATCTTCCACAATATGTATAAACTGTGCGAGATGCTGTCCATATAATAAGTGCTGAGCCTTCGGGGGCAGAAAAGGGAACTGCAAGGTAAAATCTGACTGTGAAAATGGTTTTCTTCTTGTGAGTACAAAACCATTTTACCCCCATAATTAAAGAAAAGCATACATTTTTGCTCACTGGAGCTAATGGTGTTTTTTCAGACCTTTCTTGTTGTCACAATGCATTCAGTATAACCTCTATGAAATTTTAAAGTCTCCAAAGTGATACTCCGCATTTGTTTATGGTAAACTGAGAAAAAGAACACAGATAATTGCAGAATTGTTTTACCTGGCCCACGATACAAAGGTGGTTTTCTGTATATACAACATAGACAATTGCATGGGAGAATGAACACAGCAAAACAAATCCTGCTTTTCCACTAGGCTGAGTAATCAAAATAGAGAACATGGGCTTGGATCTAAAGAAAAGGGAACAGAAGGGGGAAAAAATGCCAAAGCGCTGCTCTGCACAAGACCTCTCACTGCAGAGACACAATGTATTGGCGATTGCATTACTGTGCCAGATACATAGGAGTAAGGCAGATATGGGTTGAAGCACATTGTCACGTGGTTGCACCCAGGTTCCCTAAGCAATGTAAAGTTCCAGGGGCAGAGCATTACCTGAGTTCTGGCATCCTTTGGAAGTCAGATCATTGGAGATCTGGCAGGGGTGGGGCTTGTTCCATTCCACCCGGGGGGGGGGCGCCGCAGGAGAGGCTAGCTAAGCCTCTGGTGCTGGAGTGGCTTCCGCTACATCCTATGGGGGATTTTCAGCTGCTGTGGGGATTTTCAGTCTCCTTGGGGTAAGGGGACATTTGTCCCCTTGCCTCAGAGTAAGCCCCAGCAGCCGCTATGGGGGCAACTCAGACCTGCGCCAGCGATATCGCTGGCGCAAATCCACATTACCCCGTGCAGGCGGATCAGGCCCATGAAAGGGGTTTGGATTCAGCATGTGCCACCACCACCCAATCCACCCCTTCCTGTGCCAAATCCACCCACCCCCTGCTCCATCTCCTCCCTGTTCCACCCCCTCCCCGCCCTCCCCCACCCTGTTCCACCCCCTGCACTGGGCTGACCTGCTCTGGCAGAACTCCTAATGTCCGGCGGGGCATGCTTCGCCTTCCCACCCACGCGTCAGCTGCAAGCGCTGCTGCAAAGTGCTTTACCACTGCTTTGCGGCAGCCTGCACTGGCAGAACGTGCGTTCTGCCAGCACTAGCACTAGTTAGAATTGAACCGCTACTCACAAACACCTTGGGTATGTATGCTGGAGTCAGTCATGATTTCTTAGTCTAATCTACCTCACAGAGTTGTTGTATGGTTAAAATGGGACACCTCCATCAGTGCACTACCCTAAACTCCTTGGAAGAAAGATGATCTATAAACGTATTAACATCACCGTGATAACCACCACGGTGGTTCCTGAAGGGTTTTAGGCAGATATGCTCCATTCTGTGTTGCTGAGATTTTTTTTCTTTAATGAGAATCTGGCTTGAATCTCAGAGTGTACGAGCCTGGAATCTTATGCATGCAAAGCATCTGTTTCACCACACTGAGTCCCAGCCTTTCCAACTGTGGCTCCAAAGGCGAGCATTTTTAAGCTGCCACTCTAACTTTTATGTTTATTAGAGAAAATGATAATAATAAACACTTGCGCAGTAAAATATCTCTGCAGTTCATAATGTTTCACATTACAGCAGTAGCTTTAATAGTTCAGAGACCCGTGCAATTAAAAATACTTTCACAGGTTGATGCCTGTGAGATTTATACGGGCAATTACCATTAAACGCATGGGAATTGTGTGTGCAAATTCTTTCTTCCCAGCTGATAAATGGATGAGGAACTAGTTCGTCATGCTGGAAGACAAGGGCTTCCACTTAATACCTTCTTTCTCACCAATCGTGTGTGTGTGTATGTGTGTGTGTGTGTGTGTGTGTGTGTGTGTGTGTGTATTTGAGTGAGTGTGAGTGTGTGTGTGTGCATGTGTGTAAATCACTGCCAGCTGTAAAAAAAATATCTTTGCGATAAAGAGCTTGGGTGGCTGTTTGTGGAGGGTCCTGAAAAAGCATCACAAAGTGTACCCTGTCTTTTGTATGTTTCTGGCAGCACATACAAAATTTATGTAAGCAGTATTATTGCTTGAGTAGAAAACGCATTCACAAGATTTATAGCTGAAACAATAGCTGGAGAGTTTCGGCTCCATTGTATTTATTGACGGTATTGTTGAGCTCATGGCATCCTTTGATTAACTACCATCAAAGGCATATTTTGTAACAAGAGCTGTGTCACCATTCTCTTTGCCATTGTATTTGATAAAGTTCTACGGGGCCCTTAGGGAGGGTGAGTGCCCAAACATGCACTTGACAACAGGTGTGTGGACTACGAGTATATGTAATGACTAATTGGCTGTCATTGGGGATTTATTTCAAAATCACTTGACTTCTGCCCTTCTTCATGTAGTGATGAATGATATCTTTCCCTTTACCTGTCTGCTTGCTACCAAATGGGAGCTTTTAGAGAGAATATCCTCAAAGTCACAAAAGTATTGCCCAAGTTAAAGATAGAATTCAGTTCTATCCAATAAAAAATCGTCTCCACCTCCCGAAGTTGCTCCCTGTCCTTCTGGTGATGGTCATTATTTATTGAGGATGTCATCAATTACAGGTAGTCTTCAAACCTTTCAGATGCACCTTTAATCCAAAACACAGGATGCAGTTGTAAATGTTAACATATATGTTCCTTTTATTCCTCCTCCCTAGTCATATTCAGATGTGGCATTGTGGAAATATGAACACACATGGTGGTGGTGCGGGGAGCATGGTATTGCAGTGGCAGGTTTCACATCCAAACTTCTATGCATGTTTGGTTCAATTGATAGTATCCACAGGCATTTACATCAAAGGAAGACTACTTATTCTGCAGGAAGAGTAACTCTGGATGCTACCCACAGCCCAATCCTATAGGGGACTTACGGCAGCAGAAAACATGCACCACTGCTGTTCATTTCGAGGGCAAATGGCCAGACGTGTCTCCAGGACGCCATGCTGAAACAGGTAAAGTGCTGGAGGGGGCAGTTCATGGGTGGTTCAGGGAAAGATCTGGGCAGAAAGCAAACAGGGAAGAGTCAGGAGGGGGTGGATCTCAGTGGCAGCACTGCACGTTGGATCCTATCCCCCTTTTCTAAATCCGGGCCCTTTCCTGGAACCCTTTCCCGGACTTGCCCCCTGAGGTTCCTTGGACTTACTCCAACTAAATAGCTGGCAAAGGTCCGAGGGAACCCATTGTTGGCCAGGCAGGCTATGGAATACTGGGCCGTCTCCCCCCCCCCCCCAGCATGCAACATGCTCTATTGGTGATGCTGCATGCTATGGACTGGAGGGGAATAGGATTAGGTCTCCAGTACATATACCGGGGGAAGGGGACAAATGTCACCTTCCCCTGAAGTGAACCCTGGCCACGCCGGCACAGGTCACATCCTATGCAGGATGCAGCGGCTGGCCATTTAGGCCAGCTATTGCAACTTGCACAGGCTTTTTAAAATTCAGGCATTTATTACATAAGAACATAAGAAGAGCCCTGCTGAATCATGCCAAAGGCCCATCTAGTCCAGCTTCCTGTATCTCACAGTGGCCCCACCAGGTGCCTCCAAGAGCACACAGCCAACAAGATAACCTGTTTCCTGTTGTCCAGTGGCGTCGCTCTAGGTGGGGGAGAATGCTAAGTTCTGCCGTGCTCTGACCCTCCGTTACACACCGGCACGAGGCGGCCCCGCCCCCTCGCCTTCAAAGCCATTCAGGGCGGCGAAGGAAATGAGCAGGGACCTGCACGTTGCCTTTGCTGCCCTGAATGGCTCCAAAGGTGAGGGGGCGAGGCCGCCTTGTGCCGGTGTCTGATGGAGGGTTCCAACTTAGCGTTCCGCCCCACCTAGAGTGGCGCCACTGCTGTTGTCACTCCCTTGCACCTGGTACAGAGAAAATTACTAAGGCTGCCATTCTGAGTCTATCTATCAATATGTCTTACATCCAAGTAAATATGGTCGGAATGGGGCTACGTTTGTCATATACTCTTAATCTTAGCACTTGTTTTCATTCATTCATTAAGTTTATAAAACGAGCCCTTAAAAACGCACAGAGTCCTAATGTCCACTTCTCTTCACACAGGCAGGTTTTATTTAGAGCATATAAAAAGTGGAAGTTTTCTTACTCTTTTAAATAACCAAGTGTGACTCCCAGTGAGAATTAATTGAACCTTGAGAGCTTGTCTTCTTTAACCTTTGTCCCTTTTGCCGTTCTAATTGTATTCAACTTTTATTCTTTTTATTTTTTAATGAAGCTATTTCAGCTGTCGCACTGATTAATCGATTACTACTCTCAGGCCTAAAGCAAACAGATTGCAACAGCAAGCCAATGGAGTTCCATTCCTCCTTCTCTAGTGAGACGACATCTCAGGTTCCCTTACAAATGTCTGTACCCATGAGGGAAAAACAAACCATTTAACAAGAATTTTCAAATTAAAAATGAATTCTCCCTGAGAGCACTTTATCTTTCTCCTCTTTGGCACTACCAAATTCCCCTGGAGGACAAAGAAGAAGAAGAAGAAGAAAAGCTTTTTGCCTTTTCAAAGAGCTCAGGAATCTCTATCTTAAAACTGACACCATCCACACAAAGAAAGGAGGTTAAGAGATGAGCAGTGAAAATAACTACAGGCCAGGAGAGACTTCAATGTGAGCAAACAGTGAAGAGATTGAGAATGTGTGTAGTTTAAAGAGAAGACAAAAGAAAAGATGGAAGGAAACGGGGTCAGGCCAGAGAAATGAAACATAATGAATCAAGCTGAGAAGGCAAATTGAGTGCTCCTGTTTACCTTATCTCTTAATAGGAGGAGAAGAAATAATTCAACAGCAGTGAAGGGTAGGAATCTGAAATGTAACAAAAAGGAAACTGCAGTAGCAGTCCTACACACACCCCGTGGGGGGCCGCCATTGCGACACCCCCCACGTGATGCCATATGCCCCCACAGGATGCCAAATGCCCCGCCCTTGGGGGGGTGACATCATTTTCACGGCTGCACGAAGAGGAACAAGCGGCAGAGGGGGCGACGGATCCAGTGGCAAGTACACCCCCCCCGCTGCTTCGCAACCCGTCTCTCCCCCCCCCCCCCGTAACAACGCCTCTGGGAAATGTCTTTGCATAACATATAATTATGATAAGGTGCCAACTACCTTGAAACGACAAGACCAGGGCGATTTGAAAAAGACAAAAGAAAGATCTACTGGTTTAGGAGGATGAAAAGGAGGAACAAAAAAAAAAAAAAAACAAGCTAAGATGAATTGTTGCAGGGACTCAGAAAACAGAAGTTAAACATGGCTGGATCTAGACATGCAGCAGAATGAGGACAAAGAATTCAGAGGTGGTAGGATGAATTTTGTCCTTCAGACGGTGAAATCACATTTTAAAAAAGCAAGGCGAAAATGAGCACAGCAGAGCCAGAACCTGTCTCCAATACGTGCTAGTTTTCTTCTTGCAAGGATTTTCTTAACAATATAAGAAAAACCCTGCTGCATCAGGCCAAAGGCCCATCTAGTCCAGTATCTTGTTTCTCACATGGCCCATGAGTGGCCTCTGGAAGGCCCACAAGCAGGAGAGAGAGGCATACTACTCTCCTGCCCCCCCTCACTTTGCACACTTCTCCAATTCAAGACCAAATACTCTTCAAATAAAATGTTCAGCCCAGGACTATGACAATTGCCTGTAATGTCCTTTCACATGAGGGCTTCCCATATATGTTATAGTGTGAACACATCATGTTTTCATGTGAATGGGTGTACAAGCATGTCTTTTTGAAAGTTAACATGAGGACTGGCCCCTTTGAAAATGTGAGAATTGTTACCAGTCTTCTGCTTTCCTGAAATTCTTTTTAGTGCAAGTGTACAGTTGAAATATCCTCACCACTAGACAGAATGATGATGTCACAAGTGACCAAATGGCACAAACACACTGGCCAAATGGCACATACTTACACAATATGCTAAGAAAGAAAGAGCCAGTAGTGATGTCCCACTGGACTAACTGCGCAATCCTGTGTAACCTTGCACCGGTGTAACAGTAGATGCACCGGTGTACTTACACCGGTGCATCTGCTGTACACCGGTGCATCTACTGTTACACCGGTGCAAGGTTACACAGGATTGCGCTGTAAGACTGGGAAGTGCCAGGTTCAAATCTCCACACAGCTATAAAGGTTCAGGGATTGCCAGTCAACATTATTTAGCCGAACCTTCCTCACAGGGTTGTTGGGAGGAGGAGGGGAGAAAGCATGTACACTGCCTTCAGCTCCTGGGAGGAAGGGTGGGGTGAAAAGGAAATACATACCTTGCCACTTGAGAAAGGCTGCTGGGGTCCACCCTCCCTGGGTGTGTCTACTTTGATATTATTCTTCATTGCCTGTGTACTCCAATCCCAGAGTGTCATTGTATACTTTCTCGGTTCAGGGCCCAATCCTATCCAACTTCCCAGCACCGATGAAGTCGCAATCCAGTCCCCTTACCTTGAGGAGGCCGCTGTGACTCCCCTCCAATGCAGGGTGCAGTGTACGTCCCCTTGGCACAGCTGCATCAGTGCTGGAAAGTTGGACAGGATTGGGCCCTCTGTTTCTGAATCTAACAAAGCCAGTTATTATAAGTAAATACCAGCTATAAGCACAGGGAAGGGGGGATAGCATGCATTCACTTGTTTGCCCACCTGACCCCCCGTCCATTGGGAGTGTGTGTGTGTGTGTGTGTAAGCACAGGCATGCAGGCAGCATTGGGGGGGGGATTCAGGTGGCATCAAGGCATGCAACACCCCTGAAAAGGGAGGATGCTTCCTGATACTTACGGTGCCTTTGCAAAAGTATGGTGTGTGTTTTTATCGTAAAATGGGGAAGATGCTACTGTATCAGGGGAGGGGAAGGCTCTCCACCATCTGAGTATTGCAAGTATTCTTGAGAATACTCACAAAATCCAAGACGCTTTTTTGAGAACTCAAAAGGAATGCTTGCAAAAGCCACATTTTGGGATGAACGTGTGTGAACAGGGCAGAGTCGGCGACATGAGCAGGCCGCTAAGATGTCACCGTACTTTTTCTCTTCTCATGTAATCTGTGCAATAATTTTGGTTTTCACTTGAAAACGTTTCTTCCGTTTGTATGGAGACTGTTCTCAGTGGACAGTGATGATAAATTAGAGCAATGTATGTTTCAGCTATTTATGCCGCTCAACGAGCACCATGGCAATTACTTCAAGTGCGTACGATTCTAGAATCGCTCTCTGAAGAGCATACTTAAGCTGGAGAATACGGCAACACAATGCTAGCAGATGGGTATTTTGACTAGGTTGACATTTGCTAACTTCGTGTGGCTATCAAGTTAGCAGGTATGGAGGCTTGGTTCAGGGGAGTTGAAGGAAAAGCTGCTTATTCTTTTACAAACTAATCCTCCTTCCCTTGTGTTCAGCCACATAGCAGTCTGCAGTTCAAAAGTACCAACTTCTAGCTAGCATTGTAAAGATGGAATCAGTAGCATAATCCTATTAAATGTTGCAAAGAAGGCTACTTTTCAGATATACAGTAGAATCCTCTTACATTTTTTTCAAGTAAAAGGTATTCCTACATGAGACTGGAAAACCTAGAAGAAATTGCCTGTTTAATACTTCAGCTTGACAGTCCCATCTGGTTTGCCTCCACCATTTCCTCCCCCTTTTCGGTTGCTAAAAATGCAAGAAATCATAGACTTATAGGTCAGGAAACAACCTTTGGTGATCAGGTATATTTATTCCCTACTACTACCACCACCACCACCAATTAGCTCAGATTAAAGGGCAATGCCATCCACTTGTTGCCGGGCAGAAGTGTTGCTCTACCTCTGTGGTTTTCAGAGCAAATCAGATCGCACAGTCAGAGGTGTAACAGCCTCAGTTGGCGCCCGGAGCACGGGGGGGGGTAGTAGGTACCCCTATAGGAAATAGCGTGCTGCGGCCGACAGGCCGCGGCACGCTCCGGAGGGGGGGCGCGCTCCGGGAGGAAGGGGCGCGTTCCGGGAGGGAGGGGCGCGTTCCGGGAGGGGGCGACCCGGCGGGACCCCTCCCCCCCAATCGGGAGAGCCGGCTGGGGACGTCTTCCCCGGCCGGCTGCCTGGGGCTTTCTAAGGACTTGGACTCGAGTCTCCGAGTCCGACTTGGACTCGAGTCGGACTCGGACTCGAGTCTCCGAGTCCGACTCGGAGACTCAAGTCCGAGTCCGACTCACGGGCGGAGCGGCGGGGCGCCCTTCGGGCGATGGCGCCCGGAGCCGGTGCTCCGCTTGCTCCGCCCTAGTTCCGTCTCTGCGCACAGTATTTGCAACACAAGAAGAATCGTCTCAAAGTAAATGTTGTCTACCAGATGTTGTGAACCAGAATCTTATTACTGTTAGAGGCATTGATAGCACGTACAGTCTCCTCTCTCTCTCTCTCTCTCTCTCTCTCTCTCTCTCTCTCTCTCTCTCTCTCCCCCCCCCCAGTTTATTCTAAACAAGCAAACTGAGAAAAGAAAAAATAAATCTTTCCTTCCCCTGAACTGGACACCTACAATCCGATTCTAACTAACCCCCACCCACCCACCACCCACCAATGCAGCTGCACCAATGGATTGTGTGCCACATTCTGTGTGTGTGTGTGTGGGGGGGTTGTTTTATTAATAGCTGCTCACCAAGAAATAGCAATGCACTGGAAAAATAACAGCTCATTATTACATTCCTGGTATAGCAGAGTCTGGCAGGTAGCTCTGGCAGACAAGCTTACTTTTGAACTTTGCTCAGGGTCAAGCCAAGCCACATATGTCCTTCGACACTTGGTTTTCCTTTCCTGCTTTTTGTGAATGAATAAGCTTTGGTAATACGTCCAGCTAACCAACACTTGTCATTAGAGAGCGATGTTTTGAATTAGATCTTGTAATTTGGTCCATGTTTGTAATGGACGCTGTTATTGAACATCGTCAAGAAGATGGAATGTCCAGTTCCGAATGTATTTGTACTGCTCTCTTTTTGGTTTATGTTCTGTTCTGTTTGGTTTTTACACTTTGTATCTGGCAAATCAAATAAAAACATTTGGAAAAGAAAAATTGCTGCAAGCTCAATGCATGAGATTTCCTGAGGTTTTCTGAGGGCTCTGGGGGGCTTTCCCACTGCCAAGACTGGTGACTCGTCTGAGGCCCTGATTGACCTCTGGAATGGGGAAATGGCCAGGACAGTGGATGAGATCGCTCCTCAGCGACCTTTGCCACGCTGCAGACTCAGAGCGGCTCCTTGGTTTACTGAGGAGCTGCAAATGATGAAGCGACGGGGTAGATGTCTTGAGCGATGGTGGCGGAAAACTTGTGCCAAGTCCGACTGGACACAGAGTAGGGCCCATTATAGAACCGTGGCGGTGATAGCAGCGAAGAGAAATTTCTTCTCTGCTACCATTGCATCTGCAGGCAATCGTCCAGCGGAGCTGTACCGTGTGGTGCAAGGCCTACATCAGGCCCCTCCAATAGATCAGGAGGAACACACGGTGGTCCGCTGTGACATGTTTGCTAAATATTTCGCAGATAAAATCGATCAGATTCGCCATGACTTGGATGCCTCATTGACAATATCTGAGGATGTCCCCTTGGCATCTGCTGGTCCGGTGTTGTGGGATTCTTTTCAGCTTGTACAGCCTGAAGATGTGGACAGGCTCCTTTGGAGTGTGAGGCCAACTGCCTGCCTGCTTGACCCTTGCCCTGCCTGGCTAATCAGATCTGCCCGGGAGGGGCTGACCAAGTGGACGGGGAGGGTGGTCAACTCTTCTTTGATGGAGGGGGTGCTGCCGCTCACCTTGAGGCGGGCGGTGGTTCGACCCCTTCTGAAGAAGCCCTCCCTTGATTCCACAATAATGGACAACTACCGGCCAGTTTCAAACCTCCCGTTTTTGGGCAAGGTAATTGAGCGGGTGGTGGCATCTCAACTCCAGAGGGTCCTGGATGAAGCGGATTATCTAGATCCCTTTCAATCTGGTTTCAGGCTGGGCTTTGGGACGGAAATGGCCTTGGTCGCCTTGGTGGATGATCTACGCCGATGACTGGACAGGGTGAGTGCGTCCCTGTTGGTTCTGCTGGACCTCTCAGCGGCTTTCAACACCATCGACCATGGTGTCCTTCTGGGCCGACTGGCCGAGTTGGGGGTCGGGGGCACCGTTCTGTGGTGGTTCCGCTCCTACTTGGCAGATAGGTCCCAGATGGTGGTGCTGGGGGATGCCTCTTCGGCATCCTGGCCCTTGAGGTGTGGGGTGCCACAGGGTTCCATCCTGTCCCCCATGCTATTTAACATCTACATGAAACCACTGGGAGAGGTCATCCGGGGATTTGGAGTGGGGTGCTATCAATATGCTGATGACACCCAGCTCTATCTCTCCACCTGATTCCAGGGTGGCTGTTGAGGTTCTGGAGCACTGCCTGGAGTCGGTTGGGACCTGGATGAGGTCTAATAAGCTGAAACTAAACCCGGACAAGACAGAGGTTCTCCTGGTCCGGAAATCCACAATGCAGGTAGTAGAGTATCATCCTGCTCTGAATGGGGTTGCACTCCCTCTGAAGGAGCAGGTCCGCAGCTTGGGGGTCCGCCTGGATCTGCAGCTGCTCCTGGATTCCCAGGTGGTGGCTGTGGCCAGGGGGGCCTTTGCCCAGCTTCGGCTGGTGCACCAGCTGCGACCGTACTTGGATCGTGCAGACCTGACCATGGTGATCCATGCCATGGTGACGTCGCAACTAGATTATTGTAACGCGCTCTACGTGCGGCTGCCCTTGAAGACGGTTCGGAAACTGCAATCAGTGCAGAATGCGGTGGCCCTATGTGGTCACTGGAGGTAGGCGGTTTGACTCTGTTGGGCCGCTCCTCCGACAGCTGCACTGGCTGCCGATTCGTTTATGGGCCCAATTCAAGGTGCTGGTTTTGACCTTTAAAGCCCTATATGGCTTGGGGCCAGGATATTTGAGAGACCGCCTACTTCTATATAGTCCGGCCCGTCTCCTTAGATAATCAGAGAAGGCCCTTTTGCGGGTGCCGTCACCCAGGGAGGGGCGAAGGGCGGCGGCCAGAAATTGGGCCTTCTCAGTAGTGGCACCAACCTTATGGAATTCCCTCCCTTTCGATTTATGAACTGCTCCCTCCTTCGACACTTTCTGGCGAGGCCTAAAAAACTTCTTGTTCAAAGAAGCCTTCTGAGCCTTTGCCTTTTTAACATCTTGCTGGTATGGTGGGGTGCTGCTGTTTTTATGATCTTGTTTTAAATGGGCTCTCTAGAATAGCCCTTGTCACTGCAGGGGTAGTATGGCTGAAAATTAAAACATATCAAATCAGATTAAGAGAAGGAATAGTACTTTAGAACAGTGGTCTTGAACCTTTTTTGTGTCGTGACCCCAATATATAAATAAATAATGGGACTGGGGACCCACTGTTGATCCCTCCAGGGACCTGATATGCCCACCCCCACCCCATAGGGCGATCAGAAAAAGGTCCTTCTGATTAAAAAGAAAAATTCCTGCACAAAGTGTACACTGTGCAAGGCTGGGTCACTTTTGTAAGGCCAGGCCCCACCTCCGCCACCCACACCTACCAACAAGATTGTCTGTAAAGTCAAGGGTATCACTGCAAGGTGGAAATGGGGAAACTTTTTGATCACCAGGTTGTGCATTCACTTCTGCAGCTATGGAAGCCTGCCGGCCATTTTGGTTCCTGTAAGTTGCAAGGGAGTGGTGACAGGATACAGGTACCGTATTTTTCGCTACATAGGACGCATAGGACCATAGGACGCATGCATCCTATGGAGCAAAAAATAGGGGAAAAAACGTTTTTACTTACCGGGGCTTGTGGGGGCTTCGGGGAGGCCTGCGCGACCCTCTGCAGGCCTCCCTGATCTTCAGTTCGGCACTAAATGGCTATTTTCGGCCATTTCCAGTATTCTAAATGGCTGAGAATAGCCATTTAGCGCCGAACTGAAGATCGGGTGACCTGCAGAGGGTCATGCAGGCCTCCCCGAAGCCCCGGTAAGTATTTTTTCTCTTTTTTTGGGATTCGCTCCATAAGACGCACACTAATTTCCCCCTATTTGGGGGGGGAGTGTGTCTTATGGAGCGAAAAATACGGTATCTTGTTGTCTTGTGTGCTCCCTGAGGCATCTGGTGGGGCCACTGTGAGATACAGGAAGCTGGACTAGATGGGCCCTTGATCTGATCCAGCAGGGCTCTTCTTATGTTCTTAAGTTGCCGTGACCCCACAAATGAGTCTTTGTGACCCCATGGTTCACGACCCCAAGGTTGAAAACACTGCTTTAGGTGACCATCTCCAAGAACGTTCTTTGTATGCTACAATATGCCCCAACCCTACCTCTTCTAGACGACTTTGCTTATGGCATGCTACAGTCCTTGGACAATAAATTATACAGCATGTTATTTAAAAGTTTCCAGTATTGGGACTGCTGGGTTTTTTAATCCAGTAGACAGCATTTCCCCTTTTCTTTCTCCGTTTTTTGTTATGTTTGAAATATATCCTCCAGTGTGCTTCATTCGTTATTCCTTGCTCTCTGCCCATCTATCACAAGTGAGTCTCCCATGTCCAGCCATTACAGACCTTTGCCATGTTAACAATATCAATGAATGGATTCAGACATTTGTTATTGTTCCAATGGGTCAAGGGCCATTCAGAAATCTATATAAACAATTTGCAGCACAGAATCCAGAATGAAGGTTTTTATTGTTGTGGCGGTGGTTTTGGCTTTTAGTCCTTAGCGTAATGATGCACTGATGTGACAGAAAGCATATTTCAGTATCATTTCTCTTCCTCATCAAGAGGTTGCAGTTTCGGGATACGGTGAGTAGCACAATTCTAAATCCAAAGCATGTTTTCTAAGAAGTCGGTCCCAATGAATTATATAGGGCTCACTATCTGCTGTGCAGCCAACGGCCAGACTACAAAGGGGACACAGAGAGCCTGGTTCCCTTACCTTTTAGCAATTGCTTTTAGAAGACTGTGGGGGACAGAATGTAGCTATCACTGGGGAGAGTCAGTTGTGGAGCTTGCAGACCATTAAAGGTCCCCTACATCCCCCCCCCCCCATAATTTGACCACTGACTGTAGCTCTGATGTGATGCATATAACTTAGCCTAGGCACAAATCTCAGCAAAGAGATTGGCAGCCCAATCCTGCCTAAGATGCACTGGCCAATCTAAATAGCCGACCGCTGCATCCTATGCAGGATGTGGTCCATGCCGGTGGGGCCGGGGCTCACTTTCATCCCCCTGGTGTAATCCCTGGTGGCCCCAATGGGCCTCCTCAGATGTGCCCCAGCTACTTAGCTGCATGCCAGGCCTGAAAGGCCGGCCAGGCCTGGGAAGGGAGTTGGGATATCGGCACAGTGCAGCACTGATAACCCCAGACCGCCCTCCTCATGCCCTCCCAAAGCAGGGCTTACCTGTGTCCGGCAGGGCAGGGTCCAGAGGGCAGCAGAGTGAATGGTGCTTTACAGTGCTTTACAGTACTTTAGTGAAACCGTAGACCGGCATATTGCGCTAGCCTATACTTAAGCAGAATTGGGCTGTTGAATAAGTGCGACGGTCCGCTTCACAGGACCGTCGCGAGTTACCCAGCCCCTCCTTCACGTGACAGGCAGGGGCTGGAAGGTGTCAGCAGCCTATTGGCTGCTGTATCTCCGGGCGGGTTTGAGGGGGGTAGAGCAAGCGCGCTGCGTTCGCTCTACTCAGTCCCGTCCGGAGCGGATCGGTGAGGCAGGCTGGCACAGCCCCAGGCTGGAGTAGCAAAGACCACCTTAGGGATTTTCCTGGGGGTGGTCTGCGCTCTCCAGCTGCCTCGGCCCCTTGGGGCTGGCAGTGATAGGCAGCTTGGTTTTAGACCGAGTATGGCTTGAGCCAGGATGTCATGCCCGTTTAGAACAAGGGGGTGGCAGACGGTTAGAACCGTTTCCCCCATGCTAGTACCACACGCCAGGGGGGTGTTTAGTTAGTGCCCTGCTGCAGGTTGTTTTGTTAATTCAATAAAGTGACCCTTAACTCCAAGCCACTGTCTGTCGTGTTTTATTAGGGGGGTGCCTGGGTAAGTGCGACGGTCCGCTTCACAGGACCGTCGCGAGTTATCCAGCCCCTCCTTCACGTGACAGGCAGGGGCTGGAAGGTGTCAGCAGCCTATTGGCTGCTGTATCTCCGGGCGGGTTTGAGGGGGGTAGAGTGAGTGCGCTGCGTTCGCTCTCCTCAGTCCCATCCGGAGTTTTGAGCCCGCCCGCCCGCCCGCCCTCCCGGTCTTCAGGCTGAGATTAGCTGGTTGCTCTTTAATGGGGGCCGGGTAGGAATTTTTTCCTTTAGCCTGATTGGACTTTGGCTGAGGTTTTTTTGCCTACCCCAGTCTGAGGCTGAGTGGGGGCAGCAATTTAGTTTAAGGTGTTTCAATTTTAGGTCAAAGTAATTTGAACTATGTGAGGAATCAAGAAGAAAATGTATATATAGTGATTCATTTCTTTAAAACGTTGTGTTGTACAGTATCTCATTTTTACCTAACGTCAAATCTTTTGTGCCCCACCAAACCCAGTTGTTGTCATAAGAGAAATGCACTCTGTTGTATGCTTAGGAGCAATTGCTTCATTTTTATATCATATTTTCCAGGGCAGAGATCTGCAGATCGAGTCATGACTACATGCATGAACATTTGGCCTGGCTTGAAAGACATTCGGCCTCATCAGTTCAACATCAGGCATCGAACTGGAATTGTACAAGGTCTATGCCAGAACCCCAGGAGAAACAACACAACATTACAGGGAAGGTGGGTGAAATCGTAATGAAAGAAAATGGTTGGAGGCCTGTGGTCATCCTCAGATCCAGCAATATGGCCAGCAGCAATATAAAAGAGATGATTTAAAATAACTTCAGGGACACTTGCCAGAAGCTTGAGTCTCCATTTGAAGATTCTGTGGGCCCTGTGATCAAAGACAAGGAAAAGAAGAAGAGGTAAAACATTGTTTACAAAGTGTGCTTACTGGAGAAGGGAAGTAAGCAGCTTTGAAGATATTAACCTGTTCATGGCCTGCTTGAATTGTATCCTTTCCATGTGGAATGCCAGTGTTCCCGATTACCTGTGCTGTTCCTGTCCAATCAACATACAACTGCAATTCAATACTCCATACATGATGATGATGATGATGATGATGATGATGATGATGATGATGATGATACTGCTTTTCGACAAAACAGTTCTCAGAGCAGTTTACAACATAGCAACAGAATAAGAAGGTGGTTTCTTGTCCCCAAATGCTCATAGTCTAAAAACAAAACAGAACAAGAAAGACACTAGTAATAGCCAAAGGGAGAGATACTACGCTGATGTGAACAGGATCGATTGGTAAATATAAGAATAAATATAATAGCTAAATATAAGAAAACAAACCCTTTAAAAGGTGTTCCTTCACCCAATTAGCCCAGTAACCATCTAAAGGACAGATCTGGCCAGCTATGCCCCCCCCCACTAGCCACCAGAACCTCAGCCGCCTTAGGCATATGCTTTGGCATGGGAAAGGCGAGGTATAAATTCAATAAATAAATAAATAAATAAATAATTGTTTGCTTACCGCACACGAACAGTTACTATTTATATGAACTGAATAGATGCAGGATTAAAAGCCATGTGTGCAGACAAAATTATATTTAAGTTAAAAACAGATGATAAACAATGTTTAAAATGTATAGGCACAGTATACGTCTGCACACATGGCTTGTAATCCCACATTTATGATCTATTCAGTCTCTGTAATAGCTGGCCATGGAAGTTTAGATCGTACTTATTTATATGAAGTTGTGCAAAAGATCTAGAGTTAAGGGTGGTGACAGCATACGGTCTTCCTTTGAACATTTCTGCAATTTATAAAAGTTGTAAACATCCCAGAACGATGTTTAGCTCTCAGTTCATCTTGTTCAAGGGAGCCATTTTTTGCATTCAGAGAACTCTGTTGAATACATTATGAAAATAAGTCATAGAAAGAAAAATTGATTACTACAGATCTGTTTCTAGTTTCTTCAACATAAAAGGAGTGTTTTGGGGAAACATGTCACATTCACATATTATTCTATACATTTTCCTGACTGAATAAGTTATTAAAAAAGGTTTCAAATCCCTAGAATATTTTGTTTGCTTTTAGGCCTATTTAAATTTCATCTTTACATATTTAAGTAGAATCACTACAAGCTACACACATACAACAGTAAACACACTTGTCCTCTGATTCATGCCAAAGAATAATGTTATGTATATGGCATGTGTGAATGGTTAAGCTTGCGTCATCAGAACATCTGTAGTTTGGTTCACATGAGCCAAATTGTTCACAATATATGCAGTTCTCGCTCACGAAATCCTCCATTCACTGAGTCACCATGCACCCCCTCCCACATTTCATTTCCATGCACATACTATACTTATTTGCAATGACGCATGTTGCAATGTGGGATTGGCCATACCATTATATACATCCTGAGATCCTGAGTGAATAACAGGGACTAGTTTCTCCATGATTTGTTCAGGAATAAGAAATGGTAACCAGCTCCAGGGGTGGCCCAAGGTATTTTGGCACCTGATGGAAAGTGCCAGATGTCACCTCTCTCGTCACTTGTCCCTCATCTCCCACCTGGCAGTGTGTTGTGTCCGGCTAGCAGTGGATGAGTAGCATGATAATTTTCACCATGCATGATAATTTTCAAGAGCAGGAAGGGGAAGGAGCAGAAAAGGAAGTACAGATGAGAAGAGAGTTGGGTTAGAGCAGAGCTGGCCAAACGTGCTTAATGTAAGAGCCATATACGATAAACTTCAGATGTTTGAGAGCTGTAAGAGAGATGTTTGAGAGCCGCGATATTTAAGAAGCATTTACATTCTTAAATATATTTACTCACCATGAACATTAAACTTGTATATTAATCCAGTGGACTCTCAGTTCATACCTGGTAAATAATGAGAAAGCTTGACATTTTCTTATTTACCATTGATAAAGTATATACGTCAAAGAGCCGCAAGTGGCTCAGGAGTTACAACGCAATCCTGCGCCGCTCTTCTAATCGTCGCCGCTGCGTGAGTTCGCTGGCCGCTTTGTGGCCCTCCCCCCCACCCTGGAGTTGTTTGGTTCCAAAAAGGGCTAAAAAGCGGTTTGTGTGTGTTTCATGTCACCGACGACAGCGCGCACAAATCACGCCCCCAGGGGGTGGGCCATTTGGCGGCACGTGGGTGTATGTTGCGTCAGTCACCCCCTGCGGTCCCTGCAGAGCTCTCTATTGCTGCCATGCTAGGCACACTTGGAAGTAAGTCCCATTGGGCTCAGTAGGATGTGTTTCTGAAGCTGCATAGAATTGGACTGCATGGCTCAATCCTCTTCATGTTATTTAGCAGTAAGTCTGACAGAATTCAGCAGGATATCATGGCCAAGAAAGACCCATACATCACAATCGAATGCCTGCCATCCGCCACTGGAAAAGCAAACGTTGACTAACAAAAACGCAAAAAACTCAAAAAACCCACCAAACCTGTCATCAGCTTATTGAAGTTTATTCTGTAACCACTTAAAAAACCAGCCCCTTTTCTTTGGAAAATATTCCTGTCTCCAGAGCAAAGTCAGGGATATTAGCTGCCTGAAGCTCATTTTCTATGCAGCTGATGAGATTTGTGAAGAAGATCAATTCCTTACAAGCTGCATTTTTTTCTGGAGTAATGAGACTCAGTGTGCAGGCAACTGAAGATGAAGCAAAACACGCCATTCTCATTTTCCCCCTCTTTATGCCCCCTTATACTCACAGAAGGTCTCTCTATCTATCTCTTTGAAACATCAGCCATTACTTTTTATTTTAAGAAAAATGGCACTTCTGGCCATATGTTTAAGTGGTTCCTGCAACTACCTAAGAGCCTTGGAACTTGTCACATCCCTGCTCCAGCAATTGTGACAGCCACCTTCAATGTAAATCTCTGCAAAGTGACTCCCCTGCACACCAGAGTCAATCCAGCTTGACTCTGGATCTTGAGAAGCTTCTGCTTTGCAGCTATCCATACTTAAAATCTGATGCCAAGAACGTCTTGCTGAGCCAGTTCCTCGCTCCTGCAGCTGTGGGTAAGGTTGAGCTGCTGCCTTCCGTTCCTGTAGCCTATTGGCTCCCCATTCTTCCTTCACACCTGGCTTTTCTTTGGTATGCAAGCTATGGGGAGGGATCAGTCCATCTATCTATTGCTGGTGCCAAGGTTCCTCGCTTTGCCAAGTGTTGGGCATAGGATGGATATGCTCGGACATTTTCTCCTCAAAACCCAGATGTTTACAAAAAAAAAAAATCAAGGTTCTTACTAAGTCAGTATCGCATCACGACGCACAGAGATTGTAAGTTAAGGTTCCATCCTCAACTTCTGCAACATGTAAACAGGACAAACATTCCACCATCTCTCATATTGTGCAAGCTTCCATGCAACTTTGTGTCCCCTTGGTCTTTCAGACCCAATCCTTCGCAGGCTGGGATAACACAGAAGCTGGAGTTCAACTTGAATCAAATATACGCTTGCAAATTACTGCTGAGGACTTAGAGGTTCCGTGGAGCACAGTTCCTGAAAAAGAAACGATCGGATCCTGCAGCTTGAAGCCAAACACATCAGATCCTGGGAGTGTCCTCTGTTGTCTTTCCCTTCTGCAGTGATAATAATACGTCTTGTTACAGTTTTTTCCCCCAAGTGTGCTCGTATTTTCAAATACACCTACTTTGGACAATCCCACTATCCCTAATATGTTATTAAGTGTTTGTGAAAGTACGGTACATCTGTTACAGGCCCGCCTATGTGTATTATCTCTGTGTCAATTTAGAAGTGGGGAAGAAGGGGCAATGGGGGGGCCGTGGCAGAAGCCCTCGTAGCCCACCTGCCAGCCAGCCGTCTCCATTGCAAGTGAGGAGAGAAGAAGAGTGTCACAGCAGCGGTGGCAGTCCTCTTCTTGATCAGAAACATGCCACCCAGTGCCACTACCCCCAAGGAAGTTCCCTTACCCCAAGGAGGTCTCTAGAGCTCCCCTGCACTCAAGGACCGTGCACGGAGTTAAGTAGTATTGCAGCGCAATCCGACTTAACTTTTGTGCCGGTTTAACCAGAGGCGTAGCGAGAACAGGAGGCCCCAGAACGGAAAAGGGATTCAAATCCCCCCCAAAAGAGGAATTCAAAGGGGATTTGAATCCCTTTTCTGTTCTGGGGCCTCCCGTTCTTGCTGCGCTGCTGGTTAAACCGGCACAAAAGTTAAGTCGGATTGCGCTGTTGGGCTGTTACATTCTTGATGTCCTTTTGGAGACCTGTTTAAAATTACTGAACACCCCCCACTGTGTGTGTGTGTGTGTGTGTGTGTGTGTGTGTGTGTGTGTGTGTGTGTGTGTGTGTGTGTGTGTGTAAGGAATTACCTAAACCCTTTAGCTGATTACAAGTAGCTTCTATGGCATTAATGGATTAGATGTATTATTATAATTGTTGGTGCTCATTTTCTTTATTGGCTTCTCTCTGTGGTAACAGAGGAGAACTATTTTTATGCGCTCAGCTTGAGCTATTTATGCAGCACATGACAATAAGTGAACCACTCTGGATTGAAGCTGTTTTGCAAGTTCCAAAGACAAGAAATAAAGCTCTTACTATAATAATTGATGACTTGAATCCCAGCAGCATTTGTTATATATTTGGGTCTTGCTACGTACATTCTTCATCTGGGAGGGAGGTAAAAACAACAGACTTAAATAAGTGGTTCACAATTTCCTGTTCAATACAAGTAACCACTATGGTTAAATGCCTAATTCATCATGGGCATAAACATCAGAAACGAAGGCTGAAGGACGTATAGTGGCCTTGTAGTGTGTTCAGAAAATTATAAAATAAGTATTTAAATGGATGTCTCCTCCAGTAACAAGATACTTTGAAACAAGCAATAGGATCACATTTGTGAAAACAAACAAGCGGACCTACGATTTTTGTCAGAGTTTCGTGATAAAAAGAGTCCAGCTGGATCAGGCTAAAGGCCCATCCAGTTCAGGATACTGTTCCCAGTGTTGTAGACTTGAGTCTAATGACTCGGACTCGAGTCGGACTCAAGTCGCGTCAATGACTCGACTCGGACTTGACTCGGCGATTGTAAAAGACTCAAAAGACTCAAAAGACTCAACTCAAGACTTGGAGCCTTTTCCCACAAGTTAAATTTTATTCAGTTTAAACCCGTTTTTCCCATTAAATAGATAGGGACTTGCAACTCGCAACCAAAGACTTGAGGGAAAAAGACTTGGGGATGGACCCAGAGACTTGGGACTTGACTCGAGACTTGGAGTCAGAAACTTGATCCACATCCCTGTTGTTTCCCCACAGCAGGGGCAGCCCAACCCTTAGGCAAGGTGGTGCAGGTCAGTGGCATCACTAGGCGTGCGCCACCCCAAAGCGGGGCGCACGCGCTGCCCTAGTGACCCCCCGTTCCCTCCCTCAAAAATTTTCATGACGCCGAAGGCAGCGTGAAGGCCCTCTCCCCCCGGCCGCCCGGCTCCACACATCTGGGCCAGCCAGCTGTCCGAGGCCTAATGACGAAGGCCCAATGCGTGATACGTAATTTATAACATTTTTTGCGCATGCGCACAATGAGAAATGTTCTGCGCATGCGTGAAAACGTTATAAATTACGTATCGCACATTGGGCCTTCGTCAGAAGGCCCCGGAGCGTCAGCCGGGGAGGTCGCTCTGAGGCCTTCTCCTGGCCTCGGAGCCTCCCGGAGGGTGACACGCGCAGCGGAGGTGACGCGCATGTGGGTGCGCGCATCACCCTCCGGCGGTCCGCCCCCTGCGCCTCGCTGTAGTGACGCGCCTGATGCAGGTTACATCTTGTCCTCCTGCAAGGAGGACAAGAAGGTGATGGATTCGGTGCACCCTTCACTGCTGCTGCAACCCTCCCATCTGCCGCTGATGGAACTCGCATCGATCTACTTCCTGTCTGCTGGACGTGAGTGGAAAGCGGATCACCGGCCTCTTGACATGGTTCTGGCATGATTTCTCCGAATGCTCATTCATTCACATGGTCCCTTTCAATCATACTAGAAGTCTTGCACTTCTGCAATTGAAGAAACCGCATGAGGACTGTGGTAAGTGGCTGCGTTAAAAAAAAATGTGCAGAGGCAGGAGCATCAGGCAGCATTTTAGGTTGCACTGCCACAATGGCCAATAGTTGCCTCTGGGAAGCCCACAAGCAAGAGATGAAGGCTTACGCCTCCTCTGCCATTGTTCCACCCATAACTGGTATTCAGAGGCACACTGTGGTTTGTCTCTCTTTGTGTATCGAATAACTTGCCTAACAAATAAAATCCAATCCATCCCAACTGAACCTGCCATTGGAAACCTTTTGTTTTTGTTCTTGGTCCATCAGGGTGATAGCAGCACTGTACAAGCAAGATAATTTATCCACAGATTTAGACATGGAAACATAACTGAAAAAAGCTTAAGCAGTTATTGTGACTCTAATTGCATGGCAAATGAGCCAGTCGCATGGGTCCATTGACTAGAACAGTTGACTCTGTGGTGTAGAAAGGGTTTTTATAAATGAGTCCATAGCATGAAAGGATTTCTCCTGCCTAAGAGCTGATGCAAACTACGAGATGTTTCTAGGGCAACCCATTTGTTTTGGGTGTTGTTTTTCATTGAAGCAAAGACATTTCATTCCAAGGCAACTCAATTCTCCAGCCGGAATATACTGTAGAGTCAGTCATACAAATGAATGTGCAAATCAGTGTGTTTTGCATAGGCATGCCAAATGCTTCAGGTTTGTTTGCCATTCTGTTTGCTCCATCCAGTCCACCATGTGTGCAATTCCACACGTCAAGATTCCCATCCACCATCAGGCATGGTAGAATCCTGACATTCTCTCTCCTCCCATGAAGCATGGAGGGATAGGAGCTCTGTATTTGCTTAAGTACAACCCAAAATCCAAATTCCCTGTCCCCTCTGTTGCTTTTGACTAGCAGAAATCTTGCTGCAAGACTGTATTTAGAGCCCTGTAATGGAGCTGTATACAGTAGATATCTTAGGTTACTAACACCTATGTGGAGCTTGAATCAGAGTCAAGATTCAACTGATCATCCCCTAACACTGGTGCTTCTGAATACAGTAGTCCTTCGATATCTGCGGGGGGGGGGGGGGTCCACCCCCCCCATGGATACTACAAATCCGCGGATGCTAGAGCCTGCGAGTGAGCCAGGTCGCAGCACCGCAAATACTTTGCAGCCATGCCAGGCCTTCCGGAGGTCACGTGGGGCCCACGGCCCACTCCATTGACCTCCCTATGCGTCAGAACACCTCCCAGATGAGACCAGAAGCGACGTCAGTTTGCGAACACAACTTCTGGTTGCATTTGGGAGGTGTTCTGAAGTGCGGGGTGACCCATGAAGTGGGTCGCATGCCTACCCATGCCTCAGAACACCTCTCGGACGCGACATCTGGAACAGATCTCCCGCCTGCTTTTGACAAATAAATTAAAATGCGATAGAGACACACTGCCTGTGCTATGTGTTTTGAAAAAATTAACTGATACCGCATTTTCTTTTTATTTCAATCTGACCACAATAGCATGTTCCTAAAGTTCAAGTATGGTGTTTCCATGTCACTCAATGTTTCATTTTTAAAAACAACCCAAATTGAAATTAAAAATGTCATTGCCAAACGGTGCTGAATGATCTTCTCTTGAGCTCAGTCATGTGGAAATCATGGTGATTACAATCATTTAATAAAATGAAGCTTAAATTAAGCTCCCACCTTTGCTAAGTTCACAAGTAAACCTTATTTTCCAACAATTCACACAACAATAAACAGCTGTTGCATTTGTACAATTGAATGCAGCAAAATCATAGGGTATAAGTGGTCACAATACAGCATTTGACAATGCAGCATCTCTCTGTTTTTCATAATCATGGTCTCTGTTGCCTTCTTTTTCTTCTGGCTGAGGGACTGTGACTGAGGATAAAACATATTCTCTGATCCCCTGTCCCTATTTACCAGGGGACAGTCCTTGCTTTTCTGGCACCTGTTCCTAATAAGTCATTGTTCTATTTTGTCTATTGAGAATAAGAACATAAGAAGGGCCTTGCTGGATCAGGCCAAAGGCCCATCTAGTCCAGCTTCCTGTATCACACAGTGGCCTCACCAGAAGCCTTCGAGCCAACAAGATAACCTGTTTCCTGTTGTCAGTCCCTTGCACCTGGAACAGAGAAAATCTACTTATAAGGAGAGGAGGTTGCTTATGGCTTGTAACCTGTGATGGTCTTTTTCCTCCATGAATCTATCCAAACCCCTTTTAAAGGAATCTAGGCCAGGTGCCATCACCACATCCTGTGGCAAGGAGTTCCACAGATTAATTACATGCTAGGTGAAGAAATATTTTCTTTTGTCCGTTCTAATGCCTTGTTAAACATCATAGCATGAATTTTACACAGGTATAGTGGTCAATTTTGAAGCTCAGGAGTGTGCCATGACACTAGGGTTGCCATCTTTCAGGGCTGACTTAGAACCTCTGGCATCAATCTACAGGTGAGTTCTGGAAACAATTCTGGGAATTTAACAGGACATCCAGGAATTTCCAACATTACATCATGCTGCAAAAAGTATACCCAGGAAGTGCTTCAGTCAGAGTTTCAACCCTACATGATACCGTCCTGAGCCCATCGTCTCCACTAACAATGACGTCACTGGAGGGGTTGCGGAGCAGTAAGTGGCGCAAGATGCTGCTACATGGGGGTAAGCAGCCCCACCCCCTTGCCAGTCGGAGTCATTCTGGGCTGCAATGGCTAACGTGAAGGAGGCTCCATTTTGTTCTTTGAGTGCGCACATGTTGCCGCCGTTGCGAGGGACAGGGTCACTTACCCCGCCCCGTGTAGCAGCGTCTTGCGCCACTAACTGCTCTGCACCCCCTCCAGTGATGCCGCTGTCCACTAAGAATATACAACAAACTTTAAATGTTTTGTTTTCTTCTTCTTACACTTATTTCTACTTTCAAACGTATTAAGTTACATCTTATAAAGCATATTTCATCCCAAACATTCCCAACCACTGTGGTTTGCAATAAATATATCAAAAACTAAAAGGTGGGATTAATATACCTTCGACATTCTAACTGCATAACTGTCCATCTTGCCTTTGAGAACTCTATTATCTGCACCTTCTCAACAATGCCTCATGGAAGTCAAATTCCTTAAGTCACTGTCAAAGAACCAGGAGCGGCACAACTTGGAGCACCGCCCCCTGTCAGCCACTACTTCAGCGTAAGGGCTGCTGGCGCAAAGGCCGGCAACCCTCACTCCCCCAGGGGACCGTCCCTGCGCCTGCTGGCCAAGGTGAGCCCTGCACCAGCCAGTGCAGGAGAGGAGGGAGGGTGGACCGGGCAGCAAGGCAGCCATTGCCGAACCAGACGGAGAGAGGGTGGGGATATCGACGGCGAGCTCCGCTGATATCCTGAGCCCTTTCCTGGTCTGGTTTGGTGTTACTGTTACACCTTGGCCTTGAATGTACGTCAGCTTCAGAGCTGGCATACATTCGAGTAGGCCCATAGGACCTGGGGCATCTTGCACCCGGGGAAGAGGACGAGCATCCCCTTCCCCTGAGGTGTTTCCGGGCTGCCCCGGGGCAACCTGGGACGGCCACAGGATACTACAGCTGGCCCAGATGAGACAGGTATCCTTACACAGGATTGGACTGCCCACCAGTAAATATTTCATAGATTGATTCAGTGTCCCCACAGTAGAATTCTTGTTACTGGCAATTTTAAGGACATGGTTTTTAAAATGTGATAGTTTCAAGAAGGATACACAAGACTATCTGATTCCCATCTCAGACTCTAGCCACTCAGTGCTTAACGAAAATCATAGTGACCCTTCATTTCTCAAGAGGTACGTATGGTCAGAATCTGTGACTCTGGCTCATGGACTACGTCAGTGCATGCACATGAACAGTAAGGCACCACAGCCTGCCATTTCACACATAACAGCTACTCAGGTATATTTTAAAAAGCAAATGATACAAACAAACAAATACCACTGTTGGTAGTAATGTTTTCTAGGGCAGTTACCGGTACATTTTTTTCAAGTACATGTAGAAAACAGACAGTTGCAGAGTAAATGAATACAGCATGGAAAAAGTGGAGTAGAGACTTCAGCAATGTATAAAGTCATGAGACTTTAGAACAGGGGGGTTGCCCTTTCCTTTTATTTGCGAAATATTGGAGGGCACAGAAGTCAAGCTAGCTAGCTAGTGTTTGTTGACTGTATGTGGGTGTGAAAAGCATTACACTTTTTCAAGCACGTGCAAACCGCCATGGATTTTTCTATCAATTATTTAAACTCATTTACATTATCTCATCCTTGCAAAAAAACATGAGCAAGACGGGGAGCAGTGAGACATCTTCTCTTAGCAACAAGACCTTCCCCTTGCACACCTTGGCTTAGCAAACAACCATGCCAGACAGTTTCCTTTTTAAGTATTGCAATCCTTTAAACCTACAGTACATGCGGCGGACAGGTGTTCCCTGTTGAAATGATCAAATGCTTCTGGGTCTCCCTCAACTTTGGCCAGTACCATGAAATCCCAAGATTTCTTATGAAATCGCAAGAAGGCAGCTTTCTGCCACAGGTGCTGTTTTCACTGTGAAATGATGCGTAGTCTTTCTTACACAGAAATGACCTTCTCTGCTTTAAAATGTATGCCAGTAAAGCCAGAGCTACACCGCACGCGTCTCGGCCCGTATGTGTCTGCTGTCCTGCCCCCAGGTTCAAACAACGGGTTCTGAGTGGCTGAACGAAACGCGAATGTGGGCAAAGTAGAGTCCAAACGGGCCAAGTACGATGTAGCTCCGACTTAAAGGGTCTGAAAGGGTTCAGTACTTCTAAGTTCTTCACCCCTGCCCTTTTACTTTCAGTTTCATTTCAGTGTACTTTAAAGTACCATTTTCGTCTACAGTATACTAGGAAATTAATAAACAGGGATCTTCTTGTTCAACTGCACATGCAAAGTACAGATTCTTCGTTATCACTGGGTCCTTCAGACAGTCATCTATCAACATTTTCTATACCCTGCAAATTGACATTCAGGAACCGATGACGCTGGTCATTTTTAAAACAGCCCAACTGATTTGGAAGCAACTTGACCAATGGAGGCGGTCGACTTTCAAAATGAGGAAGCTGTTTTTCTTTCATCGGCCCAAGATTCTCCCATTCATTAATTAATTTTGTTTTCTTCTAGGCCTAGGGGGTATTACATACCAAATAGTGGAAAGGGTTTTCTAGCTATAAGGAGAAAATCGTCTGTTGTTAGTTCTCACTGATGAAATGTTTGCTGATCATTCACAAACTCTCAACCTCATAGATAGTCCTGGCATCCAGAGCCATCTAGCAATGTAGTTCTTATTACAAATGTATTGGTTCGTGTTAAGTGCTGCCGTGTGAACCTGAAAGATGTCATTGTGAGTGTACAGATATTTTAAATAAAATTAAAAATATATAATTGGAGCTAACCTTAATCAAGAAGATTAGTCTCAGATAAGCTGCTCTGCTGTTTACTGTCAGTGAATTATAACAGATCAGCTGATTCATCAAATGGTATAATTGTTGTTGTTCAGTCGTTAAGTCATGTCCGACCCTTCGTGATCCGACCCTTCGTGGTATAATACAGTGGTATAATGTATTGGTATAATACAGTGCCAAAATTAGTGATTGCACAGCGCAAGATCCTTTACTGTGGCATGAAAGGTGGGCCACTGTCATGTACTGCCAGGCTGCTGCTGCAAAGAGTGAGAGCTGCGGAGCATGCAGCAGCACATCCAGGAGACAATGCTGGCGCCAGTTAGTAGGTGGTGGGGATGGGCCATGGGCGGGGAGGGGAAGTAATGGGGTGTGTTGGGGGAGGAAACAGGGGGGTTGTGGGGAAGAGAGGGGTGGATCTGACGACAGCTGCACACGCTGGATCTTATCCCCCTTTTTTCTGCTCGCCCCACCACCCCCTGGCTTTCCTTGGACTTGCTCCAGCTATCTAGCTGGCATAGGTCCAAGGAGACCCATAGGTGATTGGGCAACCTACCAGGGGGGTAAGTAAATATTTTTACTTACCTCTTTCAGGATGCACAGTTGCCCCTGCACCATAGCATGCAGTGCAGCCTCCATTGGCTATAACGTGCTATAACGTGGCAGGGGATAGCATTGGCAGTAAGACACATGTAAGTCTTCTTATCCCAAGAGCAGGAAACCCATAAAATCAGGTGACATAAGGAAGATTCTTGTCTAAGGATGTAAGAGACACAAGATCTTTCTTTTTCAACAGAGTGCTCCATTATGTTGCACTTTAATATTATTATACCATGAATTGTCATGTGCTTTGGAAGGATATTTAAGAAGCACAGAACATTTAGTTAGGAATGGGTCAAAGTTCACCTCATTTGCTGCACAGTCTTTAGTTAATTTTCAAGAGTTAGAGGCTGTTGCCTTCCTCATAACTTTCATCTTCTTGAATTAAAATATTGCTTATCATTTACTCAGAAAAGAAGTATGCCCAAGAGCTGGCCTTCTAGTGAGATCCTAAACATGTTTACTCAAAAAACAAGTCCTGCTGAGTTCAATGGGACGAACTGAACATCAACTAGTAAAGTAGACAAGACCACCTACAATGGCACAGCCATATTGTGCCTGCAATCCTAAAATGATTTGCCTAGAACTCAATCATGTTGAAATCAGTAAGTGTAAAGAACCATAGTTTAGACGGTAAGGTTTAAAAACACTTTTCCTCGTACGTAATTTGAAGAGACAGATTCCCCCAAGCTTATGATTCTGTCATGAGGCTTTGGCATTGCTTGAATCAGCAATGGAAACTACATTTTCAATTATTTATCATGGAATCTAGGCTTCCAGACATCAGCTTGCCAACAGTAAGCACCCCCACTGGCAATGACTCTTCCTCCAAATTCTGCATGAATTGCACAGAAGGCAGAACTGCGGTCTGCCTGCCTTCATTCTGGCTCGAAGAACATAAGAAGAGCCCTGCTGGATCAGGCCAAAGGCCCATCTAGTCCAGCTTCCTGTATCTCACAGTGGCTCCACCAGATGGGAGCACACAAGACAACAAGGTACCTGTATCCTGTCACCACTCCCTTGCACCTGGCATTCAGAGATAGCATACTACTAAAACCAGGAGGTTGCATATACCCATCATGGCTTTTAACCTGTGACGGACATTTCCTCCATAAATCTGTCTAATCCCCTTTTAAAGGCACCATGACCAGGCGCCATCACCACATCCGGTGGCAAGGAGTTCCTCAAATTAATTACATGCTGGGTAAAGAAATATTTTCCTTTGTCTGTTCTAATTCTCCCACCACTCAATTGTAGATGATGTCCCCTAAATGTAGAGCCATTTAGTGGATGGCTCTACACAAGGCCCCTATAAAATTAATCAATAATCCAACATCAGTTATATGGTTTGGGCAGGAAAGGACTTAGGAGAGAGGGAGGGTCTTGTCTCGCTTCCTTCAGGGCTTCAGAGAAGGCAGGAAGCTGTGAGATTCGCTCTGGTGGTTACTCCTTCCACAGTACTTCCACAGAAGAAATGAAAGAAGACACAATCAGTCTCATTCCCCACCCCCTGTATGTCCCCCCCCAGGAGACACCAGCCAGCACCACCAGGCCAGACAGCCTCCTGAGTTCAATTCTGGCTCCCCCTCTGACCTTAGGGGTGCACACTGGATCCCTAATGATACTCCCATTCTTGCCCTATACCTGCCAGAAGTGGCCAACCTGACCACCACACCTCAAAGCAACAGTCTGGGGTAAGAGAATAATCTTCCTTCCAACTGCCAATCAGATGGGAAGCAAAAAATGCCTACCTAGCCCCCAGAGGGCAGCCAGCTAATCTCAGACTCTTCCAAGGGTGGCTGGCTTGGAGTGTAATGCCTCCCATGCCTAGAATGTTGAGCTTGATGTTTGTGCAACAAAAATGCTGCCTCAAAGACCCGGTGCACCTATCAGGTGCAGCCTATCCCTGCATGCATGGCAGGGTTGGGCAAAGGAAGCCCCCACCCTAACCAGTGCAGTGGCTGCATTCAGAAAAAAAAATGGTTTGCTTGTAAATCTGTCCCATCCCCAAGCATGAACTTCAGCCACTCTCCAACATGTAACATCACCACCTCACTGTGCACCATAATTTCTTATACTGTCCGCCGTCCAATAGTCTTACTTCTTTCCTCAGGTACTGACTAATTTGGACAGGAGCAAGCAGAAATTGAATAGAATCCCATTAACTTGTTGGCTTACATCTCTGAGTTTCTCCTGAACTTGACATGTCTTAAAAATAATTGTTCTTAAAGGTCTGTAACAGACAGCAATGGAGGCCCATTGTGTCTGTGCCATAAGGCTTGTGGTCCATCGATTGTGGACGGATTGATGGTGCACGGGTGACCCAAAGAAGGGCCTTTGAGAATTATGAGTTAATTTTTGTGTAGGTTCCTGTGGGAGAAAGCAGTCCTTAAGCATTCTATTCCCAAACCATTATTTATTTATTTATTTATTTATTTAATTAATTAATTATTGAAAAAATTATACCCCACCTTTTCCTATGCCAAGGCAAATGCCCAAGGCAGCTTACAACAGAAATTAAAATACATAACTTAAAAAATACTGTAAAACGTTTATACCAGGGGTTCTCAACCTTTGGAGGCCCAGGTACCCCCTATCACAGTCCAATTTTCTGAAGTACCCCCTGCTAATTAACTGCGAATTAATTGGATTAATCAATTAATTAATTAGGTAATTAATCATTTAAAAAGTACTAAAACAATTTTAAATGTGAAAAAATGTCTTGTTTCTTTCTGTGTGTGTGTGTGTGTGTGTGTGTGTGTGTGTGTGTGAGAGAGAGAGAGAGAGAGAGAGAGAGATCTTTTTTCTCCAAGTCATACTTCCCCAAATCAGCTCCTCCCTCCCCCAACCCTCCAAAGTACAAAAATAAGCCCGAAACCAAAATCAGAGACAGAAGGGCTCCGAAAATAATTAAAATTTAAAATCCATGTTAATTAACACTTAATTAGCTGCTAATGGGGCATATAAGGGGCAGGGCTTGGCGTACCCCCAGCAAGAGGTCCGCGTACCCCTAGGGGTACCCGTACCACAGGTTGAGAACCTCTGGTTTAAACAATACATAACCGTACATAAACAATTTTAAAAACAATAAAATTCACGGGGGGGGGGACAGTATGGAGCAGGTAAGCAGCATGGCAGAGCATCTTGAGACACAGGAGGCAGACCACAGCCCATCACCCAAACGCTAGACAAAACGCTGGGCTGAAAGGTTAAAACACACACTTTGAATTGTGCTTGAAAATGGATCAAGAGCCAGTGAAGTTCTTTTAAGAGTACTGTATCTATCTAGAATCTAGATGGGTTCTCTTTTCCCAATCCCAATAAAAAATTGAATCACTGTATTTTGCACCAATTGAAGATTCTGAACAGCTTGCAAAGATAGCCCCTTTGCATCACATATTACTGTAAACAAGTCACCTTACCTGTGATGGGTTCAATTTTTTTTTCTGGCTCCAAGGAACCAGATGGCATATTATTTAGATGTATAAGCAGTGATGAAGGAAAATTAAAACCTACAGATCACATAAGAGGACTTTCAAGGGGGGGGGATATTCCACAGTTTAGTGCACAAGCATATTCATTACAAAAGATCAAGGATCCAGACAGGATGCAGATAAGGTAAATAAATCAACAAAATCCTGAATCATGTAAACTCGTCTGTGAAACACAATCCTTCAAGGGCTTCATGGACAGTGAACAACAACGGGAAAGATCATAACCATGGCAGGACTGTATTGCAACAAATCTTTGGGTTAAAAAACACAGCTAAGTGTAGTTGTACTTGGATGAGGCTACAGACTGCTTGAAACTTTCTGTTGAGTAAACAGTCAGGCCTATGGTAGAGAGACTTGTGGATCAGGCTGTAGTTTTATATTGCTGGCAGTGATGGCCAAGGAAGCGGTTCAGCTGCCCCTGCAGGTCGAATGAGGGAATTCCAGCCCTTACACAGAAGCACAGGACAGTGGTGATAAAGGCACTGGTGGTCTTTATCACTCACTCAGCTACAACACCATTGCCAGGTTGTGCTAGACCCTGGGACAAAGGTGAGTCCCGAGCCCCTGCTCCTTGCAGCTGGGCAAGTGGGTGCTGGCTACAGCCCCTCCTACTCCCAGAGGTTAGGGACACAGACAAGAAGGAAGAGTTCCTGCCACCACTTCCAAAGCGCTTGGAGGCAACGTCTCTGCCTGCCATCAAAAGTGGGCGAAGTGAAGAGGAGCTGTGACCACAGCTACTTTGATCCGTGGCAGCTTTGTTGCCGCTAGGCAGCTTTTTCTCCTAGGGGCTGAGTGAATACCCGAAAGATTTGAATAAAACGTAAAGAGGAGATTCCAAGGATTGTTTAATATTAATTTTACATGCATGGACCCAGCCCTTGCGAATGGATAGGCTGGGCAATGAATAAGAAAATGGAAGCATCTTTTATATATGCATTATTTCCATATTCATGAAGGGAGGTACAATCCAAAATTACAATAGGACAAACAGCTTACGTGCCATTAGAGACAAAACCCAAGCAAAATCCCTCCTCCCCTTGGAATGCGTCCTTTGTCTTTAGCTAACCCTAACAAACAGGACGAGGGTCTGCGTGATGTTCCTGTAACCGGATTTCTCAGGCAAAGCCAAAGCGTGCCCCCTTATGACATGAGTTATGGATGTTTTCACATAGGGGCCTGTTATCTGGGTACACACTCTTCCTGCATCCATCTCCTTTGTCCTTTTCACCAACAGCAGGAAAGGGGGAGTCAAGAATGCACTTTCAGCAAACTTGTAATTCCAAATGGAAAGGGTTCACCCATGTCAAAAAATGGAGCCAGGCCTAGCTTGATTAGAAGCCTGTTAAAAGAAGAAAAAAAGGGAAAAGTTTCCACTTTAAAAACTGGACGGGAACAGCTTCAGTGGCAACTTCCATCCTTGAAGCCGAGCTGTTGCCACCATTGCCGAATGTCATCCTGTTCCGATTAGTCAGTGGGTTTTCTTCCAAAGGCCCCTGCATTATCGCCTACTCATTGGGCAACTACCAACATGCAAAGTGTTGAGTCAGTGCCCCATAACCCCATGGTGCTTACAGGTGAGGACCGAACTATCCCTCCCCCCCCCCCCAGTCTTCCTGCAGTGGCAGCCAGCAATTCCGACTGGTTAACCACCTCACCGGCTACCATTGATTGCTGCTTTTAATATCCTTTTAACTGTGGAACTTGCAAAAACGAAAACCTAAAATAAAATTCCCTCACTTTCTTGTGTTAAACAAGCAGTAGGTTGGATGCCCCCCTAACATTTTCTCCTGGCAATGGCAGAAGTAATTCCTCATTTAGATAGCTAACAGCATGCTTATCATACAAAAGGGAAATTGGACATGAAATTACTTTCTGTTCTAATATGCTACATCACATGCTCTACATACCGGTATTTTGTTGTTCCCCCCCCCCCAAAGTCAGACTCCACCAGAATGTGTGGTTGTTCTTTAAAAATGCCATGTATTTATACTCATTTATACTCATTATATATTTTACATAACCATGACCTCCATCATGAGTACTGTTAACATGGTTTTCTTCCAAGGCTGTTTGTCATCGTCCCTCCGCCACCCCAAGGCCGATATTAAATAACAAGTCATAAAGTCACTTCTGTGGGAGGATGTGACTGAAGCAAGAAAGTGTTTTCATTGATTGTCACAGACTGCTTGCGTAAAGAGTTCCAGGCAGCCGTGACATTTTGCACATGCTGCCAGAGATGTTGAGAGTTAGGTGGTGACAAGCTGTCCATACTGGGGGATTTTCTTGATCTAGATTATTGTCAGAAGAAAGTGTCTCCATCTTTCTTGCTCCATCTTTCAGATCACTGCAACAAATGACTAGTTATTTTTAACTCCGAGTGTGGTTATGTTAGCTGTGCTTCTCTATTGCAATAGTCTTCTTCAAGAGGAAGACTACGGCTTTTGTTCTTCTCACCACATGACAACGAAAATAATCAAACTGTTGCATCATTGCATCGTCACTGAGAAAACACTGAAGTTCTTTAATATTACTGCCCTGGTGTGGTCTAGGTTAAATTAAGCCCTCTCACTCATTAAGCCTTCATGTATCTTTGTGTGGTGAGGAGATGTGCTGAATTCAAAATGACATGAAAATAGGAACTTTGGAAAATTGAAACACCCTACTTTGCAGTGTATGACTGGGTCATGACACTGTCTCCTGATGCTCGGTGATGACATCATTACATCATCACCGAATGTCCAGGTTGCTGAGTTCTGTGTTGCATGGAGCTCAGAGGTGCCCAGCCACACACCTTACAGGGAACACTGCCTGAGACCATGTCCTATTCCATGGGATCAGGATTACTTATAGGTTTTTCCTTAACCCCTACCCAAAGGGTTCACAATCTGTTTCCTCCCAGTAATACTGAAGATGTTCCTTGGTTGCTCCACAGCATAAATTCAGGCTAGTTTTTCTCCATGTGGTTGTGTGCATGATCACAGAGAGAAATACGTTGATACATATGAACCAACCTTAAGACCGAGGGGAAACTCCATTATGCTGACTCCAAGGAGGCCACATTAGTGTAGCCCTGAGTTTTCCATTGAGTACTATGAATTATACCAGATTTTTCTCACACATTCTCTGATATTGTCCACTGAAAGCATGGTCATTCGCCAGACTAATGTTTCTTTGATGTACCACACATGCTGGCATGGCTATGGTGCATGTGTTTTTGCTTACCAATACCACAGCTGCATTTTGGTCATGTGATATCTTTCTGGGTGTTATCTAAAACAACCAGGGCATGATTTTGTATGCAGGCAAAACCCTTGTGGTGCTTAGCTAACATTAACACTAGCTGCCCACAAGCACATTTATTTTCAGATGCACTTTCAGTTGTGCGGTTAATCTCTTGTCATAATCCTTCACCTCAGCAGTGACCATTTTTATAATCTCTTTTTATTCCAAGCGATCGTATGGGAGGATATCTTTGGAGCTTCCTTGTTTTCCTGTGAGTGATCACATCGGAGGAGAAGGTGACAAAAGTGTACGTTCATTATCTTCTTCTTTTTTGTCTTTCTGACAATGGAAAGAATAACTTCCCGTTGCTAGGAGATCAGGCACAAGATGAAGACTTGCTGAAGATACTAGGTTCTCGAGATTCTTTTCACAGTGCTGCTTGGATAGTGTTAATTTGTGAGGAGGTGACAAAATGGAAAGGTGCGTTAATTGTTGTCTTTGCCCTCTTCCCAAGTTACTTACTGTGTGAGCTTTTGAGTCCCTCTCTTCTAGCAGCTCAAAGGATTCTAGCAGTGGACTGACTGGAGAAAGTCCTCCCCCCCCACCACCATGCTGTCACTGTGGATCTCACTAGAGAGAAGAGAAAAATAGAAACGTTGTCCTTGCTGTACTAGTGCTTGGAGATGGGCTAGGTGGGCCCCCATATCCACGGATTTCCTATCCACAGTTTCAGTTATCCACAGATCGCGGGGACTCCCCCAGGCTTTTACTTTTTTCCTAGTAAGCTTCGTTTCTTCCTTAAACAAACAGGAGAAGCATCCTCTGGCTGCTTATTGCAGGCAAGTAGAACGAGACTAAGTCCTAGAGAGGTTCTGCAAGGTTAACAGAAACCTTGCAGAGCCTCTCTAGGACTTAGTCTCGTTCTACTTGCCTGCAATAAGCAGCCAGAGGCTGCTTCTCCTGTTTGTTTAAGGAAGAAACGAAGCTTACTGGGGAAAAAGTAAAAGCCTGGGGGCTTAACAGAAACCTTGCAGAGCCTCTCTAGAGACCTTGCAGAGTCTCGTTCTACTTGCCTGCAATGGAGGCTGCTTCTCTGTTTGTTGTAAGGAAGAAACAAAGCTTGCTGAAAGAAAAATAAGAGCTGGGGGGCGTGTACGCCTGCCCGCAGGGGGGGCAGGGTGGGGGCCCTCAGGAAACCATGGAGGGGGTGTTTGCTCCTATCCACGGTTTCAAGTATCCACGGAGTGGTCTGGAACATATCCCCAGCGGAAGTGGAGGGAGTACTGTACCTGCTTTCTATAGAGACGTTCCCTGGTTCAGGCCCTGATATCTCAAAGTAACACCCCTGCCTGAAACCCTGGAGAAATGCTGCCAGTCAACAGAGATAATACTGACCTTTATGGACCAGGATTCCAAAGCAGTGTAGAGCAGATTCAAACAGGGCCGGCCCATCCATGAGGCCAACTGAAGAGGTTGCCTCAGGCAGCAGATTGGTGGAGAAGTGCCCATCTCTTCCACTGCTGCTCCTTCCCTTCCACTCCCTGGATTGGAAATGGAAGAGGAAGACAGAGAGGAAGATGAAATGTGGAGAAGACTGGAGGGTGGGAGGAGCAGATCATCAGGTAAGGGAGGCAGCATTTGGCATGCCATCTCAGGTATCAGGAGTTCCTGGGCCGGCCCTGGATTCAAATGTCTCACCCATACATGTTTCTGTGTAGCCACACAGCTTTATGCCTTACAAGCTCCTTCCCCTACTCTAGAATTCAGTACAAAACTGTGCCTGTCACAACTGATAAAGACATAGTCCTTTTTTTGGTTGAACACAACATCACCATGTATAGCCCATTTGGCTTGCACATAATTTTTTTTTGCCTGTTAGTGCCTGTACCCACTGGCGTCACTGCAGGGGGGGCGGAGCTCTAAGTTCCGCCGCGATCCGAACCTCCATTACATGGGTGAACGAAGCAGCCCCGCCCCCTCACCTTCGGAACCATTCAGGGCAGTGAAAGCAACGCGCAGGGAGTCTCCTGTGTGTTGTTTTCACCGCCTTGAATGGTTCCGAAGGCGAGGGGGCGGGGCCGCTTCATTCACCCGTGTAATGGAGGGTCGGATCGCGGCGGAACTTAGAGCTCCGCCCCCCCTGCAGTGACGCAAGTGCCTGTACCACTGTAATTATAAGTGATCCATAGACTCAAGTTTCCATCCCCATCTCTGCTTGTGTCTTAAGACACGTCCCTAAACTGTGTGTGTTCCCTTCTGTACAGCTAAATGTTTCTACTGTGTATCTTTTCCCATCTCCACAAAAATACTTAGCTCCTTTCAGATGCTGGGTTGATTACTATCTTCCAGTATAATAATTACCCAGTTTGAATGTCAGTCTGTCAGCGAGCAGAGTAAGTTCATTTCAGAGTGCGCTCATTGCATACTACCTGGCAATTTCAGTTATTCTCAAGAAGTTGACCATGAAGCCTCTTCTAAAGAGAAAGCACAATTAGACTTCTTTGGAAGTGGCCCTTATCTGGAGGGACTACAAAATGCAGGGAGCTACGAAGTGGGCAGTAGCAACATAACATTTCAGCAAAGTTGTTTCAGTTAATTTGGCTGCATGAAGGACTTGTAATCTATGCAGAGTGAGCTCAATAGAACCATTGAATCCAGTAGACAGATGTGATGAAAAGTGTCCTGTTGCCTGCACACTCCTTGTCCTTACTTCCAAATATGTGCATATGGTTTGCAATCTTTGCCTTACAGTTGATGCCATTGCTTGCTTTTACCATGCGGACTATATAACTTCACTAAATGCAGGGCTAGTTTTAATTAAGCCAATTGGACTAATTGCTCCCAATTGGACCCTGTGCCTAAGGGCCCCCTACGCTAGGGTAATTACTCTAGTCTTGTCAAATAACCATGGTAACACATTGCAACATTCACATAAAAAAATAAAATCAATACTTTTACTAAATCATTCCACAGTCACTAAAACAAGTGATTTTGTAACTATTTACTTTTCAAATGTAATCTACACATTTTGATTGTTTACTTGTAGGCTTACATGTACGCAATTTTATATTAAAATGTGCTTGAATCCATTTGGTTCATTAACTCACATGCACTTTTTAAGTGAACATTTTGATTGCTTTCCATTCTACCATAGAGATACACAGTCTATAATAAATTTTAGTTATATATCTTACAAGATTCTACACATGTTCGCTGTAAACCTGGGCCCCCACAAAAAATGTTTTCAATTGGGTCCCACAGCTCTGTCTTAATGTATTCTTCTACAGTTTATTTGGTGTGTCTTGCTTCCTCTTCCCCTTCTATATAAATTATCAGCATGAATCTTGTTCAGAGATACTGGAAACTCAGTCATATGATTCATGACCTTTTCATGCAATGGTTCTTTTGTCCTGGGAATATACAGTTGTTACCCATTTGTGGTGCACCCAAAATCATGTTTCTGTGATTTGTACATCAACTGCAATATTAGTTGCTGGGAAAATAAGATTTCCTTCCCTTGCCCCAACAACAACAACAACAACAACAACAACAACAACAACAACAACAACAACAACAACAATAATAATAATAATAATAATAATTCTGGTAATGAGTGCTGCATGGGTTATGATTGCACTAATGCCTGGACAAATATTGGATGATGTCTGTGACTTGGTTCTCATAATGCCTATTACCATGAGTCCTTTTTTCATCCTAGTTCTTTGCAGATTGTGTCCCTCCCACTCTGTTGCTGAAGCAGGTACAGATTAGTCAGCTTTAGAGCTACGCTAGTTTTTCCTCAATGTTGTCACTCGGTGCCAGTGGTTAATCATACTAATGCTGTGCCTTTTAAGAACTGAAACCCAACTTCCAGATGGAAACCACCTATTCTCCTGAAGTGAGGGTGAAACGTTGAGATTTTAATTTTGTTTTAAATTTCTGTACAGCCTTAAACCCGAAATAAATGGAACCCTTTACATACTAATGAAGTTTCAAATGAAAAAGAAAGTTGGAAGAGATGGAAACTTTGCACATTCCAACAATGCATACTATAGATATGCATCACTAGTAATGAAGATTGTGTTGCCAGCTAACTTTTGAGTATATGTTAATGAGTACGTTAAGCAGGGAAGGCAAAGGGTAGTAGACTATGAGACAAAGAGAATGTCTTCGGTATCTGTAAAAACTTAAACGGTTCTAACAATGAAGAGGCCATATTCTCCCTGTTAGAACATGGACCTTAGATCTCTGCTACTTGCAGGGCCACTGGAAATATTTGGACTGCAGGACTAAGAGATTCTGAGTAAATGTGATCCATATTGAATCAATAAACCTGTGGCTGATGGCATGAAAATCCATAGCACTTGTCTGTGTGTTTATTTGATGCCATCATAAATGACACCAGCAAAATCCATTATCTTTTGTGTCAAGCATTTAGAGATAGATGTAAGGCAACCCCAAGGGAATACACTTATTTACAGTCTTACTGCTGATTTAATTGTCAGAACATGTTTCATAGTTCAGGAGGTGCCTAAAGACATTGAGCAAATAAGCTTTTCACCCACAGAGATCACATGGCTCTCCTTAATTTTAAAATTATGGTGTTCTGGTGCTCTGTTGCAAATGAGATTGCAGTGCACATGAGGCACAACTGGTTAGGACAATGCCACATGCAATGAACTTGTTTCATTGTCATGTATTTAAATCAAGCCCCGCTATATCTGGGTTTTTTTTTCTACATTCACATACTATTGATGTTGTTTCCTTTTTTCTACCTTGTTTGCTCAAAGCAGATTTAAGACTTGTTCTTTCATGATATTGCATTTGCCTTTCTCCCATTTATGCCTCTTGTTGTTCAAAGTTTTATTTTCCTTGCCCTTCCTAAGAAAATGTTGAATAAAGTGTCAGTAATGGCATCAGTGGGGCCAACTGTATTTAAGGTCAGTTCAGCAAACCATGGAAGGAGAAGTACAAATGGAGTTAGAATGTCAATGGGGAATGGTCTTGCGCTGAGTGTATGACACAGAGCTGACCTTGAGAACCTGTAGCAATATGAGCATCAGGTGAAGTAGTGTCTGTCTGTTTTCGCTGACTTCTGTTGAAGGCCTGTTCTGTCCAAGATCTTTAGGTGCCTGACAGCCCTATCGTATTGGGCGCTTACAGTGGTGGATCTCCCAATCCGCCACCGTGAGTGCCGATGTGGTGCTGCAAAAGGCATGCCACTGTCATGCGCTGCGTAACCACCGTGCAGATGGCCAGAAGCCCCACGTAGATGCCAACGGCCCACCCAGTCTATGCCAGAGAAGGGGGTAACAGGAATTGGACTTTTCTGCTGTTTTTCACTTCCCCCTTGCTCCCTATGGGGTTCTTCTAACCTACACCAGTCTTTCAATGGCGTAATTTTTCCTGGTGTTGGGGGCACATCCGTTGTCTGAAGGGCAGTTAGACCATGGGATATGGCATCTGTCAACTCCTCCCCATACTGCTCATGCCCCATCCACATCATGCCCCACTCTCCTCCCCATTTTGGCCTCTTTGCCAGCAGGGTTATGCTGGTGTCTAAGCTGTGTCTGGATTACGATGGCATGGCAGTTTCTTGACTTGTGCTGGTATCTGTGGTGCATCCATCAGTGGCAGGCTTCTACACTGGCAGGGCTGTTATTGAGCTGGCATATGTGAAGATACACCAGCATATCTTGAGGATAGAACTGGGCCTATCCTCAGGATTGGACTGAGATGGGCATCTTGGTCTTAAGTACATTGATATTATGTTGATGATATTATGGTCATCAACATCAAAGGGACATGATTTGAAGCAAGTGCATTTGGAATCCGGTGGATGGTGTCAAATCATTTCGCTCCATTGATTTCAGAGATGCTTTCCTAGTACACTCATATTTGTAAGGAGACATCTTGAGTTCCTCCCCATTCAGAGTAAAGTAGTGCTTCATAGAAGCATGAACAGCATGAACAGCATGAGATGTTTTTGTTGCAAGGACCAAAAAGAAAGTGTGTATGCGCTGACAAGATGAATGAGGAAAACCAAGAGAGAGGTTAGAATCAGCCTGTGATTGGCTGAGATGTTTCCATTCCTGGTTAGCAGTAACCGGGCATCCATTATGCAAGCTGAAGTGCTCTGACTGCATGATAATAAGCTCCAACTGAAAGGAGTTTGCATATGCAACCGTTGTAATGATGACATTAGGTTAAACAGCCCCACACAGCCAATCAGGGTGCAGAAATACGTGAAGTCGGAATCGCTTTACAGCTGCCAAAGCACAAACTCCACAGTTTCTGAACTGCACTGACTCGTTGCCTTTGCAAAAAAGGAATTACTTGATAGCGTTCCTTCTTTTATTTATTTTTTTCTTAAAGGTCTAGGGCTCCATTTTAAACTAATTAAGATTAATGGGAATGTGAAAAGTTGTTGACACTGTAAAAGTTAGTAACCCAAGGCATGTCTGGGTAAAATGCTTTTCAAGTTAACTTAATTGAAATAATTGTAATACTATGAAAAAAGAACAAAATGGAGTACATTGGCAGAGGCCAAAACAGCTTGGGGCTACTGCCTGAATTATATTAGCCTCCTGAGTAATGATGTAGTGTGGCACAGCCATAAAGTGCACTATATATTACTTAGCTTAGTGGGAGGGAGATAATGTACAGATAGAGAACTCCTTAATAGGAAGAGGAGTCCAAAGTCAATAGTGATTGGAGGTGAGTTTCTTTTAATTGTGTTTTCTTCAACCACTGAAGCTCATTATAAAGTATTATCATCATGTTCCCCACCCCCTTTATTCAGGGGGGCTAGGAGGTTTCCAACCCTGGCTGAAGCCACTCCTGGAGATTGTTTTTCCTCAGTGTGACGTAATGCTGGAAATACCTGAAGGCCCAGTTAAAATCTTCAGTGTTGCTTTCAAGAGCCACCTGGCAATAGATGCTGATTGCTGGAGACTCCAGACCAATTCTGGAGGTCTGCAACCTTAGTAATGTTATTATTTGGTTTCTCCTCTGCAACCCAACCTGGTGTTTGAGATAGTATGTGTGGGGGGGAGGGAGAACTCCACCAGCCTCCCCAACCAGCACCACTGCTACTGTCCTCCTTCTCCTGGCTCCCTAAAGGTAAAGGTGACCCCTGACAATTAAGTCCAGTCGTGTCCGACTCTAGGGTGTGGTGCTCATCCCCATTTCAAAGCCGAAGAGCCAGCGTTGTCCGAAGACGCCTCCGTGGTCATGTGGCCGGCATGACTCTCCTTGCCGCAGCGCGTAGCATGCAGCTGGAACACGGAGCGCTGTTTACCTTCCGCAAGCGGTACCTATTTATCTACTCACATTAACATGCTTTGGAACTGCTAGGTTGGCAGGAGCTGGCCAAGCAACGAGAGCTCACCCCGTCGCGGATTCGAACTGCCGACCCTTCTATCGACAGCTCATGGTTCAGTGGTTTAACCCACTGCGCCACCCGCTGGCGCAGTGGTTTAAACCGTCTCCCCAACCAGCACCACTGCTACTGCCCTCCTTCTCCTGGCTCCCTACCTTACTATAAAAAAGGCAGAGAGGGGAAGGGAGGGGAAGGGAAAAGGAAGAGGAAAGAGTAGCCCCTCTAGCATGGCAGTCTTGTCCCATTCCCCCACTTCATCTCTCCCTTCCCCTTTTTGAAATGACAGAGAGAAGAAAGGAGAAGAAAGAGGAAGAGAACAGTGGCAGCAGAACCAAGAGGCATGCTTGGAGGGGGTTTGATGTGAGTGGGTGCGGACATGGGAAGACTGGAGGTGGCAGTCAGAGCAGGAGGCAGAGGGGCATGCGAGAGATGTGAAGACAGAGAGATGGGAAGGCTAAAAATTGTGTGCAGCAAGTTACTTTAAGGTCCCTGTGGGCTTATGTCGGACTTGCTTGGGTACTTTAGATTTCAGTTCCTCCTGACTCAATCCTAGAAATTCATCCAGGCAACTGCCATTCCATGCCTACTAATGGAAGATAACTCAGACGACCACCTACCCCCTCATTGCTTTGCACCCTAGGGAGTAGTTAAAATTGTGCTCCAGTATGTTGCAAACAGCTTTGCGGACCCGATAGTTGACAAGCAGGATATGACTATAACAAATGAATAAACGATGGTTATTATTAATCTTGTAAATGAATTTAACAGTAAATCAAGTCAAATAAAGTTAGCAGCTGGGTGGAAAAAAAAACCCCACCTATTAAAAATCTAGTTTTCAAAGGCCTGGAATAAAATCAAAGGCAGAAAGAGGAGAGAGGAAGACCTCCTGGGAAAGGGCATTCCTGGGATAAGCCACCACAAAAAAGGCCCTGCTCCTAAAGATGTCAACCTAACATCCAAACAGGATGGAACCTATAGCAAGAGATGGATTGACACTACTAATCCCTTTTCTGAAGGCTCACTCACTTTTAAGGCATCTGACCACTGCCAGCTGGATATCCGAAAATTCCAACACCTGCTGGTCCACAGGCAGTCCTTTCGGCAAATCTAGAGGGGGAATCCCATGACCAGCATAAACTGCACAGGTTGCATTGCAATAGCCACTTGAGATGTCAGCAAAGGGGGATGTTTTGCTCGAAGGCTTCCCACACTTTCGATTTAACACTAAGAAATGTGAGTGATCCAATTTCTTGGATCAAGAAATTGATCCAAGAAACATGTGAGCTGCCATGAAGACTCCCCTGTACTTTAATAGTTAGGAAGTTTTCTTTCCTTCGTCTCTTTCAGGCATGCCTCTAAGCAATGATTCTTAATGCCTCTGGGCTTTTTTATTTGTTTGTTCCTTTTGCTCTCCATCAGAACTGCAATATTCTGTGTTGCTGCTATCCTAACCTTGCTGCTTGTATCATGGGCAAGCTCAGCATGCCACTAGCAGTGACTGTCCAAAAGGACAACTAATAGCAAGAGAGCCAATGTATTATGTCTTCTCTCACATAGCAATTTAGTTTGTAGGAAGGTGAAATTAAGGTTACCGAAGGAAAATGCCCTCTGCTTTCGAGGCATATTGATCCCACTGAATGTTTGTTACAGAGACTCGGAGCATGTTTTTCAGTTCTGTATCTGAAACAAGGATCTGTAAATGTTCAAAATGAACCCCATCTCCATTGCAACTCTTGAATGAGGAATTTTAATTCAAAATTCAATTTCACTTTGTGCACATAAATGTTTTGCTACCTAACGTTCTGTTCTGAGAGACAGATTTAAAGCAGGAAGTGGACTGGAAGCTGTTCTTTTAAGCCCCTGAACAGTTTTTGGGTGGTTGGACTTAAGCATGGCAGCTTAGTGAACCACAAGAAGTGGCTTAATGCTCTTCTTCAAAATGCCTCCCAGGGAGCAATTTGTAGAAATCACTGCTTTGGGGACAAGTTGCAGGGGGTGGGGCAATTTTCACTGTGAAAACCATGGAGAAGAGTAGTAAGCCCCCATGACAGTCTATACTCTCATATTGAATCTGGCACATTACAGCTGTTTGAAGGCTTAAAAGGATGGCTTCCTATCTTTTATAGTGCATCCTATGCATGTCCAATCAGAAGTAAGTTCCATTGAGTTCAATGGAGCTTACTCCCAGGAAAGTGTGTACAGTTGGACCTTTTTATCCGCTGGGGTTCTGTTCCTGGAACCACAGTGGATAAGAAAATCAGTGTTATATGAAACACGGGGTGGGGGGGTCGGGAGCGGTGCCACATTACCTTTTTTTCAGCATCTTCGCCACTTCCCTCCTCCTGAGTTTGTTTAAACTGACTGGAAAAACAAAAGCCACTACTTGAAGCAACCTGTAAATGGCGCCAGAGACTCCCGGCTGCATTTTTCAGCAGTTTAGACATGCGCAGGAGGCTGGAAGTGGCTGGCAGGCCCCCGACGATGCTGAAAAAAGAGGTAATGTAGTGCGGTTGGACTCCCGCTTCCACAGTTTTGCTATCCATGTTGAGTCAAATCTGTGGATAAAAAAACCATGGATAAAAAGGTCCAACTCTATAGGCTTGTAGCTTTAGACAAATTTAAAGTAACTTCTAGTTTAGCCCATAGATATCTTTCAGTTGACAGGGTTCAAATGTGAACACCCATATAAGCTGTCAACTGTCACAGCCTAAACCACTTGCCGCATTTTATATGCCAATTGCTTGATTCATCTGAGGACTGTTCAGTGTTTCCTAATAAATGGGGTCCCTTCTAAGGTTAGCTTTTGCAGAATGAGAGATATTACCATTGGTTTTTCCTACACGTTAAAGCAATGACAGAAGACCCTGGATCACACAGGAGGAATTGAAGACATGGCTCCTTTCCATGCCAGTATTGCCAGAAGGAAGCGAACTATCAGCTCAATCATACCTAACTCCCCTCTGCCGATGCAGCCATTCCAAAGGGAGCATGTGCTGTATTTTGCCGGGGGGGGGCAGTCCTGGAGACCTCCTCGATCTTGAACATGAGAACACCTCCTCCTCGAACACAAGTTCTGACGGTACAATGGCCTAACGGGATTAGGCTCTATGTCACCGACTCCTCCCACACAACCTAGGATTTCCAGTATTTCCTTTGTGGTGCAGAAAACTACTCTGGAACTATGACAGTAACATGAAAAGGGGTTCCAAGATGCTTACAATGGAAGGTGCTGTTGGCAATTTCCATTTCAATAGTGCACTCTTGGAAAGAGCCAATTGATGTTATTAATATATCATTTTGAGTAGGTGGCTGAATCATGCCTTTCGTTCTTCAATACAGTAAATGTATTGTGAAAGGAGACTAGATAATGCCTTTTTTATGCAATACATTATTTTTAACAAAGTTTTACCCTGTTGCTCCAATAGGAATTTTGCAGTTATGGAACTATAAACATTTTAAAGATAGATATTTAGTAAACAGAGTTGTATTTTTTCCCAGTTTGTTGATATATTTCATGGCGATACAAAAATAATGGACTGTATCCTAAGGAGTGCAAACACATTCATGCAAGCTATCTTCCCCACCCTCTCCTCCTTTTGACAGGCCCTCAAACCCACCCCCCAAAAACGTTGAGGGTAGGGGGGACCTCAGGAATGGTGTGGAATGTGGCACAACATGGTGGCAGTTGCTGTGGGAGAAAAAGAAGAAAAATGACTTCCATAGCAGAACTGCTTCCATGTGATTTTTGATCATTTTTCCTCCTACAGCCCCCCAAAGCCTAAGGCTCTCTGAAACTCTCTCAGGAGACGTTTTTCAGAGGGCTCAGAGGCCTACTATAGGAAGGAAGGAAACATGTGGGGAAGATGGCTTGCATAATCACCATTGCCTTCTTGTCCCTAGTATACAATCTACTGTTTATAGAGGGAGAGTTTGAAGTTTATAATGTTTCTGCCCCACGATAACTGAGGAAAAAATGGCTTTCTTTGTTTATGTATGTATTTACTTGCTGGGTGGGGTTGTTGTTTATTTTTACAGCACCATAATTTAAATCTTGTTGTGAAGTACAGCAGCAATCAACAATTATGCGCTGTGGCATGAAATAATGGATTCATCTCTGTGTGACTGCTCCAAGTAGACGTTTGGCTGGAAAATAATTATGTATGAGGTAAAACCACGTGGCCAGTTTCTTAGAGTTGGCGTAAGGTGTGTCACCACTGGGATGTGGTTCATACCACCTTCTTCTGAAGACTTCCCTGGAATTTCTAGATTGTTGCTAGGATGGCAATCTTAAAGCAAGAACAGACCATGAAAGAGCAAATTAAAATGTCTTCACATAGATATTCTCTCTGCTAGTGTTTACGATGTTTGCTTTTTGGTAGCTAGTACCTCTTTATTAACATCACTGGCAGTAGAATTTGCTCTTCTAGCTTTAGTGTCTCTTGCTCCAAACTGATTTCCATAAAATAAACAAATGGCTGAAAGTACCCTGTTTCATGTGAAACTAACATCTAACAAAAAAGTAATGGAGCTTGCACAGAAGTCGTGCTTGGACCTTGCTCCACTTCAACCCAGACTTTCATTCAAAGAGCAAAATCCAATCTGTGCTGCACAACTCAGTCATCTTTAGACTGCTGCTATGTTTTAAAGCAATTACAGGAGGAATACATTTACCTATTATTTTTGACACATCATTTTGTTTCCTTATTTTGTAATCCACTGAAAAGTATAAATCCATTAATGGCATTTTTGTAAAGCAACACATGGAGATAATCGTTTATTATTTAAGCAGGCAAGAGTATAAAGAGTTATGAGTTTGGAAACAGTCTATTTCTTTGTTTTGTCAGGAGATATCAGCAGTTTTGCTTTGACATGGTTTGCTGTAGTCCATGGAGCAAAGGAGGTGACGATACTGTAAAACAGGGGTTCTTAAGTTTTTTTTACAATTATGGATTCCCAATGGATTGCCCAATATGCCCCCATACCTCCTTTGCCAGACTGTCAAATCATCATCATCATCATCATCATCATCATCATCATCATCATCATCATCATTTCTATTAGGTACCAGTATGACTTCAAAAGATTTCAGTACTTTTGTTTTACTTTACATATGGATAGCTAGGGGCAGCTCAATCTGTATTGATAATGGTGAGAGTTAATAATCTAATCTAACAACATTTTTTTTAATTGTTCAGAGGTCGAGTCCCATACCCACATCATTTGGTTCCCATACCCCCAAGGGGTACGTATACCCCCCCCAGTTAAGAATTGCTGCTGTAAAACACGCATCTGACATAATTGCAGGACAAAGCTGAATCGTAGCATTCACAGTTCAATCCTATGGGCGTCTTCCACTGATGGAATGAACATTCTTTCAGTGGAAGGTCCACTCCATCGTTGCAGCCACAACAGGCACAGTAGGGCCGCCAGCGTGAAAGGCTGGCGACCCTGTGCGCCCCACTGGAGCACCCAGCTACCACTGGAGGAGATGAGTTGGTGTTGCTGTACCCCACAGGCCAGCCAAGGATAGGACTGGGCCATCAGTACTTTTTTCCATCATGAATTGTAACATACAGGTACTGCTTTTCAGCATGAGTGCAATCAGTTACATAGCCACACATGTAGATTTTCATGGCTAGTTGCTATACACAGAGAAGTAATATTTATGGGTTTTTCAGCCATGTGATAACAGCTCTTAATTTGAAGAAATAAAAGAGTTCTTACGCTTGGTCTGTTGAGATTCCTGTTTCTTTGATCCTACCGGTGTTTGAAAGCGGGCGATCAGAGCGGATTCTCCAGGTCAGACGCAGCGGTAAAAAAGTCTTTGGTATTTCCTTGCTTGACGTTTCATCCAGACACTTCGGATTTTCTCAAAAGCAGAGTGAGAACTCAGCCTACGCTGAATGGTGTTGTTAACCTTGTTCTGAGGGCACAGGGCTATATAGAAAGTGAACGTTGAAAGCGCAGGAACCTGCTTGATTGTTTGATTGAAAGCGGAAACCGCAGGTTTCCTAGATGACCGCTTGTAACCTCTCTGCTGCGCTTCATTTCTTTGGTTCGTTTCATTGCTGAAAGGCTTTATTTAAAGAGGGAAACCATATTTTATTGATGTAGGACAATTCCTGTTGACGATTCATCAGTGATTTGGGCTTTTTCTGAGCCATTGAGATGGCTTCAAGATTAAGACGTTGTCTATGTCTTGGCTCGTGAAATAAAGATCGTGTTCCTTGAAAATCAATCGTGTGTCCTGTTTCTTTAACATGCAGAGCTACAGCAGATTTTTCCTCTTGTTCATTTTTGACAGCCCTTTGATGTTCAAGCAGCCTGGTTCTGATGGGTCTTTTGGTATTACCTATGTAAGAAGCATGACACCCCTCACATCGGATCTCATAGACCCCTGGGTTGGACAGTCCAGGTCTCCTGTCTTTAGGGTTGCCTAACAATTGTTCTATTTTAATTGTGGGTAGAAATATCGTTTTCACCTCATATTGTCTAAATATGTAGGCAATTTTATCAGTAACCCCATGTATATATGGTAAAGACAACCACTTGTGTTCTTTGTTTTGTCTTTCCAATTCCATTTCTTTATTTTTTTTCCTATTTATTTCCTCTGGTGTGGGGATATGATTGATTTTCTCCAATTGTTTTTCCCAAATCTGGTCTATCTGTTTCATTTTGTATCTGTTTGCCATCAAAGTTTCTTTGATAACTGTTTTTTCCTCTGCCAAAGATTCCCTGTCACATACATGCATAGCCCTGTGTATTAATGAATTCATTAACAAGTTCTTTTGAGTGGGATGATGGTTGGAAGAATGATGTAAGTATCTCCCCGTGAAAGTAGGCTTTCTATATACAGTGTGTCCAAAGGACAGATCTTCTTTCCTTGACACTTTCACATCCAAAAATGGCAGCACCCCCTCTTTCTCTACCTCCATCGTGAATTGAATTTCAGGGATCAAACTGTTTAGATGTTTTAAGAAGAAGTCTAAACTGTCTTCCCCATGGTCTCATATACAGACTACGCTACGCTACGTTGATGATGTTTTCTGTATATGGGACCATGGGGAAGACAGTTTAGTTGCCATTGCAAGTATCTGGATTGCTGTAACTGGCTGCATGTTGCCTATTGGAATGTTTTCCAAGTAGAACCTAGAAGATTTCCATGCACATGTAATAATATCTCTCTGTTGTGGAAAAAGAAGAATGTGGTAGGAGGGGGGGGGGAGAGAAAATATGCACACTTCCCAAGCAAACAATGTTAATTCCTGATACATGGAAAGGGAAAATACAGCAAAAAAAAAAGTATTTTTTTTGAAAAATGAAAATCAGTTCTGCAAAAGCTCGGCAAAGCTCAGCAACCCGGAAGTTCGAAGATGACGCATGACACCATTGCTGAGTGTCCAGAGACGGTGTTGCAATGCAGTTTCCATGCAGGAAGAGAAGGGGTCCGTGCACTGGCCCAGACCCCTTACAGGGAATATAGTTCTGCAGCATTGCAGAGGGAAGAAGAACCAAATCCTGGGGTCACTTAGCAAATAAGCACCAGTCATGCAAGTGGAAGCTGCCCAACAGCCACTTTCAGTGGCATCCAGTTTCTGGTTTTACAAAGCATGAACTATTAATCCTTTGCAATAGAGTCAAAACCTTTAATGGCATAAAAGAACTGTTACAGAACAAACATCAAGACCCAGCCAACCCAACAAATACAATTATCAAACAAGTACATTAAAAAACACATAAAATAACAAAACTAATAAAATGTCTATAACCCTTGTCAGTTGCGTCGCTAGGACGCACGTCACCCCAGAGCAGGGGCGCGCGTCACCTTTAAGGAAGCGGCTCCGCCCCCCGCGTGATGTCACGCGCAGGAGCAGAGCACCCCCCGCGCCGTTTTCGGCTCATTTTGGAGCCAAACGGACATGAGGGCGGGCGGGCGGGCCCAGCTTCAGCATCAAAATGTAAGTGCCGGGGGGACACGCGTCACCCTTGTGCGCACGTCACCCCCGGGCAGCCCGCACAACACGCTTCCCTTTGTCGATGCCCCTGACCCTTGTCATTCACTCAGGGCAGAATTACAATCTGGTCCAGATGAAATAAAGATATTTGGCTACCAACTGAGTGTGACTCTCATTTTTCCAGTCCAATAAAAAAACAGATAGTGTAGATAGTGTCCGGGTTCGGCGGGTGCCTGCTCGGATGCCAAAGCCCCACGGCCGACGACCGAGCAGGCCTCCGAACCCGGACTGCGGCCACGCCCCCTGGGAAACGGCAGAATAGAACAGGAGCCGGGGAACATTCCCCACGACCCCAAACACCACACACCCGAGCCCGCAGGCAGACTACAACCCCCCGGACCCCCGAAAAGGACAGAGGGAAACTTACCTCCAGAAACAACATCGCCACGGCCACAGCTCCCCCGGGGACAGCCAGCTACAATCAACACGCCTTCTGAAAGAAAAGAGAAGAATGATAGGCTAAAGGAGGAGTCAGTCACGGTCCGGAAGACCCGCCCCGGCCGAGCCAGACCCCGTTGCAGGGGAGAGAGCTTAACAAACAAAAACAGCTGTGAAACTCAAGAAGCTAGTGGAGCGAAACGAAATGATTGGACACACGGTAAATTGGGGGCTTGGTCTCCCCCTCCCCAACTCTATTTAAACTCCCTCGAGGCCAATTATGAGAGGTCTCCATGGCAGAGCGTGCCAGACCTTGCGTGACTTATCTTTGAGCGTTAGCAAGGCAACCTAAAGTTTATTACTTATAAAGGAGAGGTGCCAACAGGTGCCTACAACCTGCATCTTCCTTTTTCCCTCTGAGGCCTATCCTCCCCTTTCCCCTTTCCTACCCTCTCTGGGATCTTCAAACCCCCTCACCTGCCTGCTTCCAGCAGCCAGTCGGGCTGGAGACCTACCGACAGTTCCGATGACGAAGCGGACTTCCTGACACCAGCCCCAGCCTCCCCAGTACAAGGTAACTTACAGATAGAGAAAGCTTGATGCACGTTTGCCTGGCTCAAAGCACCAACTATGAAACCCTCCTAAGATGACTTTTCAGAGTCATGTACAGAATGGAGAAAATGCTGGCTTGACAGGATGCATTTCTCCACAGAGAAGATGCAGCATTTCTTCAAGGAATCAGCACTGGGAGATGTCTGTAATGTCCATCAAAGGACTAGTGTGAGGGTGGCCTTGCAAAGCATTGACTCCCCTTAAACTCACAGTGCCTATCTTTTTGTGTGCATGGTTGCTTTGAAAGATGGAGATAAGGGGGCAATTTCAGCTGTGGGGAGAGCAGACTGGTTTTTTTTTTCCCACCATGTCTTCCATAAGGCCATTAATTGCTGCTCCTTTTGCTAAGGTCAGACGCTGACAGAAGAACCTTGTTCTGTATAAACAGTTCCAGGATTTTTGTTGGTACATTATAGTACACCGCTGAAAGTCTAGGCAGTGTTAAAACCCACCTTTTTATTCTGCTCTTAGGGGAGGAGGATGCTTTTCTGGTGGTTGGATGGTAATTTATTTTTCGATGTGGAGTGCATTCTGATTTTAACTTCCTGGTGTGTGTTTTTTAATTATTTCTGCTATTTGCAGCGCAATCCACCATAAGGATCCGGCCGGCGCCAGATCCTGTTCCTTGGTGGCCGTGCTGTCGCCAGGCCGGAGGTCTACTCAGGGAAGGGAATGCTCGTCCCCTTCCCTGGGTGTAAGACCAGGCCGCCCCGGTTGGCCTCCTCGGATTTCCGCTAGCAAAATAGCTGATGGAAGTCGGAGAAGGCCGTATAATGGCCTAGCTGCCCGGCGGGGGCCGGGATATGGCTGAGGCCATCCCCCGCCCCCTCCTGGGCCGGCTAGGCCAATGGCCTCCCTATCCCGCCCGCCAAACCACCCCCATTGGATCATTACCTGGGTCCTCCGGCGGCTGCTCGGGTGCTCTGGCGACGGAGCAAGGGAGGCCAGCCCCTGCACCAGCCTTCCCTGCTCTTGAGTTGTCGCAAACATGCATTACGGCACGTTTGCAACGTCTCCCGGCGACGGAATGCTCGTTCCATCGCTGGCGTTCCTCTCAGGGTTGCGCTCTTACTTTTGGACTGTTGCTATCTTTGGTTGCCTTTGGCTAGAAAGGCAGGCTATAAATGTTTCAACATTAAACAAACAAAATTGTGGCACAATAAATGTATTGTGTCATGAGCTTTTGTTGGTTACAACCTACCTTGCCAGATATGTGCTGATTGGTTGATTGATTGGGTGTTGGTTTCTGTATAAACTCAACCATCAACCTGATCCAAAACAGTTTAATCAGAAATAAGTGCATGGAGCTCAAGTGGGGCTTACTTCCTTGTAAGTATGCGTAGGATTGCAGCCTTGACACAACTTCTAATAATATCTCTGGTTCTCCAGTGCCTTTGTCAGTTTCATGGTTCAGCCAAGTGGAAAGATTCTTACCGATGGCCTTCACAAAGAAAGGTGGCACTGAAGCAGCTCTGAAGCTTCGTCAATTGCATTTGTTGCCTGATTAGTGAAACATATTCAGATACTGTATGGCCATTTGTCCCTCCTGGAGAACTGTGCACTGAGCTCATGACACTGATGGATTTTCATACTACCACTGCTTTATGTATGCAAAAAGTCAATCTCCATAATGCGCAAATCTTTTAGCAATTCTCTGTTACTCAGCCTGAGTCATTTCTTCCTTTCTAGCACACAGCCTAAACTGCTATGTGTATAACTTTAAAGTGAGCATTGTTTAGAGCAAAGGGTTCTCTGTATATCACCACTGGTGCAATGCTGCTGTAATGACAGCAACCTGCTAAAGTGACAAATAATGAAGAAAAAGAAAGGTTTTAATTTAAACCATAGAGCACCAGAACATTTGTCCAGAAACCTGACTTGAATGACAGCATTTAACTGTGGAAGCTATGAAGTCATACTAATGAACAGATTACTGCTTATCACATGCAGAGATCTTTAACACTGTATCACCACAACTGGGCAGCACTAATACATGGGGATTGGGTTTATGGTGCCACAACTGGGGTAATGACCACTACTTTAGTTCGCTCTGAAAAGGAATAAAAGCAATACATACAGGAGACATTTACAACTGGGAAGGGTTATTTCCTCTATGCCAGGAGTGGCCAAACTTGCTTAATGTGAGAGCCTCATACGATGAACTTCAGATGTTTAAGAGCTGCAATTGTTAAGAAGCATTTAAATTCTTCAGTATATTTACTCATCATGAACATTAAACTTACGTTTTAATCCAATGGACTCTAAGTTTATATCCGGTAAATAATCATAAAGCTTGAAAATTTCTTATTTACCTTTTATATTAATTGTAATGCAAAAAGAAGCTCAGCCAACACATTTCCATGAGTCGCACATTATATGTCAAACAGAAGATCATGTGGCTCGCGAGACATGGTTTGGCCCACCCTCTATGCCTTTAGACAACCTGAAAGAATCTGGTTGGATGTGGTGGGAAACAGAATGCTAGACTAGATAGTCCTTAGTTCTGATACTGCAAGAATGTTCTAGGAAAGATTTCCATGGTATATAAACAGCAGGCTTTGTGATAACTGGTATTGTAAAGAGTAATACTTAAGAACAGGTATAGTAGATTTTACACACACACACACACACACACACACACACACACACACACACACACACAAAAGAAAAATCCACATTTATAACCCACTTGTTAGTCCTTGGGACAATGTGATCACTACTTTTCTTTTAAATACCGTATTGGTCTGAGTATAAGACTCACTTTTTTCTCCTAATTTAAGTTTTTAAACTAGGGGTGCATCTTATAATTAGGCTGTTGCAATTTAATGCCAGTGATTTAATTAATTTTTTTTAATAGCACCAAACTTTAAGGGTGCGTCTTATAATCAGGTGCGTCTTATACTCGGGACAATACGGTATTTGAAATAACAGATGTTGTTGTCAGGCTTTTGACATTTTTCTAGGCTGCCTGGGTAAACTTCAGAATAAAACTTATACTAGAGCATGCTCGTTACTTGTCTCCAGCCAGATTCCCCATCTTGTTAAGTCTTCTAAGTGGGTACACTTTCCTATGTGACCTATATATGACTCCAGCTTGCAAACACAATATTAGAAAATGTTCAGTGTCGAAGAGAGATGTATATGTTTATAATCATAAAAGACTATGCCTTTTTAAAAAGCAAATTCATAGGTTAAGAGAATGGCACGATTCAAAAGGATTTCAAGGGCTCTCTGCATCAACTCGCTATATAAATCCAAAAATTCTACAGTTGACAGTAATAGCAAAGTATTTTTATAGAAATAATGCACCAGAGCTTTGGGCATGCTACTTCCAGCAAATATAACTATACATTCTTAAATAGCTTCAAATTCACATTACTGTTTAGGATTGCCATGGGATACGTCCGCCAAATGAAAACATACTTTAAAGCATGTGAAAAGTAAAGTTTGCATTTTATTCATAGCAAACAGTAGAAAACTGCCATGAGAGATTTTGTTAAAAGCTTTGCCAAATCCATACTGGGTTATTTATTTGTAAGTGCCAGAGCAAAAGATAAGAGAGAGAATATTTGACAAAGACTGAATGTTGGATACACATGTTTTAGGAAAAGGTTGTAGCCTACTGAAAACGGAGCATTTTTATGTCTTCCTAACCCATGTTTAATTAACACATACTTCGTGTGCGTGTGCGTGTGCGTGTGCGTGTGCGTGTGCGTGTGTGTGTGTGTGTGTGTGAGAGAGAGAGAGAGAGAGAGAGAGAGAGAGAGAGAAATCTTTAGGGCTGCAATCCTCTGAACATTTACCTGGGAGCAATCGCCAAATCCTGCACAAGGATCCGTGGCCCTTCCAACTTTTATACTAGAGAAAAGTAGTTCACAGCAGCATACCAAACACTGGAAGATGTTGTAACATCAACTGAACAATGCAGTGTGAAAATGATTTCAACCCACAGGAGTTGCAGAGTGACTGTATTCACAACTGAATGGTACACTTCCTGTGCACTGATAATACTTTTTACACCACATTTGACCCAGGCTTCTTCAGTCCAGTCCTGTTAACTTAGGTGGAATGGCAGGGCCACTTGTCATATGATGGCTATTTAATGAACACTTTATGTGATCAGATGGTCATTTGCAAGCTCTGGTCACATAGGGAGCACATTGTTTCCACAGTCACTTCGCTACGCACCAATCTGGGGGAGTGACAATTGGAGCTGGGCAGCAATAACATTGGCTCTTCATGACTTCAATGCACCATGTCAAGTGCCTGCCACACGGTAAGTAGTCATGTGATTAATTTCATACACTAAAATATTGTGGACAAATCTGGTACATTTGCTTAAAGCAGGGGTTCTCAACCTTTGGAGGCCCAGGTACCCCCTATCACGGTCCAATTTTCTTAAGTACCCCCTGCTAATTAATTGCTAATTAATTGGATTAATCAATTAATTAATTAGCTAATTAATCATTAAATAAAAAGTACTAAAACAATTTTAAATGTGAAAAATGTCTTACTTAACTGTGTGTGTGTGTGCGTGTGAGAGAGAGAGAGAGAGAGGAGTCAGACAGACAGACAGACAGACAGACAGACAGACAGACAGACAGATAGGGGGATTACATTTAAGTTCTAATTAACAAGTAATTAACGACTGATTGATGCTGATAAGGAGCAGCCTCTGGCGTATCCCTGCCATTGGTCTGTGTACCCCTAGGGGTACTCGTACCACTGGTTGAGAACCCCTGGCTTAAAGACTTGATAAATATCCCCAGCTTAACTTTCCAATCCTAAGACATTATGTGGAGGTCAGTTATGTTGAAATCAATGCATCCAGCCATGCATATGGAATGAAATGGCTCGGCACTGCTATCTAATTCAGCAGCAATGCAAACAGTGAACCATCATAGTGCAAAGAGCTAAAGCAATTAGCTGATGATCTAAATTATCCATCTGCTGCCGTGTGTCGAAGCATTTGCACAGTCTCTCATGTGTAGGTGCCCTGCGCGTTAGCCCTGGTGTTATTCTCTGCTGCTCTGACTTGTAACCATGCATACAAAGAGCACATTAGTGCCCTGTGAGACCCATTATCTCTATTGTCAAATCTCTCTCTGCGGTCTCATATAATTGTTTCAGTTACAAATAGATGCCAGTGTATATGGCTTAACACCAAACACTGGCTGGCTTTCAGCTACAGCTGCCTAAATGCTATGCACTGCACTGCAGGAAGAAGGAGCCCTATCCAAGACATTTGGGGATTCAATACATCCCTCACCCAATGACCTAAGCAGCCATCACTGAAGGTATATTTCCACAAGCAATACGGTAACAGGAAGAATATTGCACCGAGCGAGCATGCCTGCTCCCTGCAAATAGGTTACAGTGGAATACTGCTATAAAGGTGAAATGAGCAGTCTTCCTTTTGATCATTACATCAGAAAGATCATTACACTCAAAGCCATAAAGTACTGAATTGCATGGGGGTGTAGCAGCAACATTCTCATCACGCAGAGAAAGGTGAAAATGCTAGCAGATGGTTGCAAACGAGAAATTCCAAGAGCCCTTTTCAAAAATATATACTGTAATATACTCAAATATTATTTTGTTTATATTTCATCTTTGTTCCATAGAAATCAAGGCAATATACAATAGGTAGAGGTGTTTGAAATTGTTTTTTTGAAAAATTGTTGAATTAAAATGTACTGTTTTGTGTTTTTATTCACACGTGCAAATTCTTAAGCATCAATATCAGGTTCTATACCAGGGGTGGCCAAACCTGCTTCATGTAAGAGCCACATACAATAGACTTCAGATGTTTGAGAGCCGCAACATTTAAGAAGCCTTTAAATTCTTAAATATATTTACTCACTATGAACATTAAACATATGTTTTAATTCAGTGGACTCTCAGTTTATACCTGGTAAACAATTATGAAGCTTGAAAATGTCTTATTTCCCTTTTATATTAAATTGCAATGCAAAAAGGAGCTCAGGCAACATATTTCCGAGAGCCTCACATTATACATCAAAGAGCCGCATGTGGCTCAGGAGCCGCAGTTTGGCCATCCCTGTTCTATATCATTACATTGCAGTCTTCAGTACAACCCCCCCCCCCAACAAATTTTTCAATTATTTCCAAATGGAAAAGTAACCTGTTTCAACTAGATGCATTCCACAACCAGTAGAGAGTTGGTAATTTAGTTCCAATTCTGTTTGAAAAAGGTGATGTTTTGTGTTTTTATGTGGTTATGAACAAAAACAAACACCCCTAACAATAGGCAATGACCAGACCTTGACTTGCTTAGGTTCAGCAGGGTTGCTACATCAAACATCTTCAGACCATGTCTGGTTACCTGGGCTGAAGAAGAAACCCCTTCAAGTGACCAGGCAGGGACGCTGTCATACGCTGAAAGAGAGTGGACGCTTTCAGATTATCTACTAACACGAGCATGCAGGGCTAGTCAATTTATTTGAAGGCCTGTAATATTGTTCCACTAATAATGGGAGAGTCTGTCACTCAGTGGCAGCAGATATGCTTTGCATGTCCTAAGTTCAAGCCCTGGTATCTCTAGGAAAGACCCATGACTGGAAAGCCACTGTTAAACTGTGCTAACCTAGATGGATCAATGATCTCATTCAGTGTAAGGCGACTTCATACGTCCATGCTCAGTTTCCAAGTCTAATTGATATTATTTCAAAGCAATGGAGAAAATCAAAACTACATCATCAAATAAGTCAGTCTAGTAGCTCTCTATCCTTAGGCCCAATCCTATCTCCCACCACCAGCGCCAATGCAGCCACACCAAAAAGGAGCGCCCTGCATCCTATGGTGGGGGACACAATCAGACAGCTTGCTGGAGGTAAGTGAAATTATTTTGTACATACCTCCTGGTAGGCTGCCTGACCAGTGGGTCTTCTTCGACATACACCACCAATTTTGGTGGCATATATCCGAGAAGAGAAAAGGGATGGGGACATTTAAAATGGAGCGGATAGGTTCTGGCATGCACCATTGCCACCAGATCCATCCCCTCTCACCTGCCCTGGTTCCTCCCCCTCCCCACCCAGAAATGCCCCCAGACCTCCCACTTCCACCCTCTCCCTACCCACAGCCCACCATGCTGCTGACTTACCAGCACCAGGGGCACCAGGGACCGCTCTATGGCCAGCACCACTCACTGTTTCCAGCAGCAGCCCAGTTGTACACTATACAGTGTCGTGTTTTGCAGTGCCTTAGGTCGGGCTGCACTGCCAGAACGCTAGTTCCAGCAGTGCAGCCCAATGATAGGATTGGGCAGTTAGCATAATAAAGGGGAGTGGCAGCAGGAAACAGGTTGGCTGTGTGCTCCCTGAGGCATCTGGTGGGGCCACTGTGTGATACAGGAAGCTGGACTAGATGGGCCTTTGGCCTGATCCAGCAGGGCTCTTCTTATGTTCTTATGTTCTTATGTAAAGGGTTTATTCTCACCAGAGCAGTGGAAGGAGTTGTTCCAATTGTCTCCTTTAGGGAACCACGAAGTGCATTGGCAATGATGGTTCCTTCTTCCTCCTGACTTTCCTATTCTCTTATCTTCTTTCATACTTGTCCTAGTAATCTTCCACCTTCTTACTTTCATTGTCACATTTATATCCTGCCTTTTCCCCATGGAACTAAGGGCAGTCATATATGGATCTCCAGGTAGTATGATCAGACCCTGACCTGCTCAGCTCACTCAGGATTGCAGCATCATGTACCTTCTGACCTTGCCAGATATGTTGTTAGTAGTAGTATTGTTACTTTTTCCTAGCATAATAACAAGTAATCATCGATGCAAATTTTTGTCGTAATATTTCACGTTATGCCATTTTTTGTACAGAAAAAAAACCTTTTTACATACAGAAAAAGAATACATTGAGCAGACTACAATTACTTGCACTGTTTGCTTGCCTTGGGATGAGGTGATGTGGTATTGGAAGTGGGAGAGACGTTTCTTTAAGTGCTTTGGAGACAAAGAAATGTGGCAACACGCTGCGAAAATGCACATGCATTTACTGTTTCTTAGATATCATATATTAAGATAGTTCCAGGAGCCTCCCTGGCTTGATTTATATGCCTGCCGTTCCTACATTTCAATATTTTCTTTACAGCTAATAATTAGCATGCCAATGTGTAGTAGAAGTGACAGGTAAAATTATCCTTTAAGAGCATAAAAATATTCTCTGGATAAACTATTATATTAAAATCCGTCTGAGCAGTGATTTTTTTCTCTTCTGGGTCATAAAAAAATATTACTTTTAGCAGCAGAAATTACCATGAATTAAGTCATCATTTGTACTTTTTATTATTTTTTAAAGTGTGTGTATAATAAATTCTTTGAAATGCTTTAAAATAAAATCCCCTTGCTCTTTCCATTCAAAGAACACCCCTTAAGCTTCAAAATATTAGCCAGCAGTCACATGATTGGAGCAGAAGAGTGTTTGGATTTCAAAGCCCCCCCTTGATCCAAATATATATTGTTTTCTTAGAACTGTGCTGAAATATAGTCAGGATTTAATTCACACTTTGTCCATATGCTAGGTTTCTGGGGGGTGGGGTGGGGGTTTGACAGCAACTCGGAATTGTTGTTGTTGTTGTTCAGTCGTTAAGTCGTGTCCGACCCTTCGTGATCCCATGAACCATATCCCGCCAGGCCTTCCTATCCTCCACTATCTTCCTGAGTTCGCTCATTTTCATGTTCGTTGCATCGGTGATGCTGTCTAACCATCTCATCCTTGGCCTTCCCCTTCTCCTTTTGCCTTCAGTCTTTCCCAGCATCAGAGTCTTCTCCAGAGAGTCCTCTCTTCGCATTAGGTGGCCAAAATATTTGAGTTTCAGCCTTAGTACCTGTCCTTCCAGGGAACAGTCAGGGTTGACTTCATTTAGGATTGACTGATTTGATCTCCTAGCAGTCCAAGGGACTCTCAGGAGTCTTCTCCAGCACCACAGTTCAAAAGCATCTATTCTTCGGCGCTCAGCCTTCCTTATGGTCCAGCTCTCGCAACCATACATTGCTACTGGGAACACCATCGCCCTGACTATACGAACTTTTGTTGGTATGGTGATATCTTTGCTTTTTATTATGCTATCTAAATTTGCCATAGCTTTCCTTCCAAGGAGTAAGCGTCTTTTAATTTCATGGCTGCTGTCTCCGTCTGCAGTGATCTTGGAACCCAAAAAAGTAAAATCTGTTACTGCTTCCATTTCTGCCCCTTCTATTTGCCAGGAATTGATGGGACCAGATGCCATGATCTTAGTTTTATTAATGTTGAGTTTCAAGCCAACTTTTGCACTCTCCTCTTTCACTCTCATCAAGAGGCTCTTTAGTTCTTCTTCACTTTCTGCCATTAGAGTGGTATCGTCTGCATATCTGAGGTTGTTGATGTTTCTCCCGGCAATCTTGATTCCGGCTTGCGATTCATTCAGCCCTGCATTTCTCATAATGTACTCTGCATATAAGTTAAATAGGCAGGGTGACAATATACAGCCTTGCCGTACTCCCTTCCCAATTTTGAACCAATCAGTTGTTCCATGGCCGGTTCGAACTGTTGCTTCTTGACCCGCATACAGGTTTCTCAGGAGACAGGTAAGGTGGTCTGGTATCCCCATCTCTTTAAGAACTTGCCACAGTTTGTTGTGATCCACACAATCAAAGGCTTTTGCGTAGTCAATGAAGCAGAAGTAGGTGTTTTTTTGGAACTCTCGTGCTTTCTCCATGATCCAGCGCATGTTGGCAATTTGATCTCTAGTTCCTCTGCCTCTTCGAAACCCAGCTTGTACATCCGGTAGTTCTCGGTCCACGTATTGCTGAAGCCTAGCTTGTAGAATTTTGAGCATAACCTTGCTAGCATGTGAAATGAGTGCAATTGTGCGATAGTTTGAACACTCTTTGGCACTGCCCTTCTTTGGAATTGGAACGTAAACTGACCTTTTCCAATCCTTTGGCCACTGCTGAGTTTTCCAAATCTGTTGGCATATTGAGTGCAGCACTTTCACAGCATCATCATTTAGGATTTTAAGTAGCTCAGCTGGGATATTATCATCTCCGCTAGCTTTGTTGTTAGTAATGCTATCTAAGGCCCACTTGACTTCGCTCTCTAGGATGTCCGGCTCTGGGTCAGTGACCACACCAGCGTGGTCATCAGGAACATTAAGATCTTTCTTGTATAGTTCTTCTGTGTATTCTTGCCATCTCTTCTTAATCTCTTCTGCTTCTGTCAGGTCTCTGCCTTTTTTATCCTTTATCATGCCCATCTTTGCACAAAATGTTCCCTTGATATCTCCAATTTTCTTGAAGAGATCTCTAGTTCTCCCCATTCTGTTGTTTTCCTCGATTTCCTTGCATTGTTCATTTAAGAAGGCCTTCTTATCTCTCCTTGCTATTCTCTGGAAATCTGCATTCAGTTGTTTATATCTTTCCCTTTCACCTTTGCTTTTCGCATTCCTTCTTTCCACAGCTATTTGTAAAGCCTCATCTGACAGCCACTTTGCTTTCTTGCATTTCTTTTTCTTTGGGATGGTTTTAGTTGCTGCCTCCTGTACAATGTTACGAACTTCCGTCCATAGTTCTTCAGGCACTCTGTCTACCAGGTCTAGTGCCCTAAACCTATTCTTCACCTCCACTGTATACTCATAAGGGATATGGTTTAGGTCATATCTGACTGGTCTAGTGGTGTTCCCTACATTCTTCAATTTAAGCCTGAATTTTGCAAGAAGAAGCTCATGATCTGAGCCACAGTCAGCTCCAGGTCTTGTTTTTACTGATTGTATAGAGCTTCTCCATCTTTGGCTGCAAAGCACATAAAGCACGCAACTTGGCTGCAAAGCACATAAAGCACATAAAGCACGCAACTCGGAATGCCTTCCCCAAATTTGCATTATGCTCTCTCTCTCTCTCTCTCTCTCTCTCTCTCTCTCTCTCTCTCTCTCTCTCTCTCTCTCTCATATATATATATATATATATATATATATATATATATATATATATATATATATATATATATATATATATATATAGCTACAGAACTTAGCTTTCCGCCCCACCTCGAGTGATGCCAGTGGCCAGACACTCACACAGGCCCGTGCCAGAGCAGTTCAGGGATGGTTCAGGGGTGGTTCTAATGTTGTGTGAGAGGGAGAATAACCTCTCTATCCACTCTCTCCATCCCATGCATAATTTTATATGTCTCAATCATGTCACCCCTTAGGCACTTTTTTCTAGACCTAAAAGCCCCAAACGCTGTAGCCTTTCCTCTTAAGCGGCATGCCCCAGTCCACTAATCATTTTGGTTGCTCTCTTCTGCAACTTTTCCAGTTCCACTATATCCTTTTTGAGATGTGGAGACCAGAACTGTACGCAGTTCTCCAGATGTGGCCTTACCATTGATCACTGGCGTCACTAGGACGCGCGTCACCCCAAGGCGGGGTGGCACGCGTCACCCTAGTGATGCCCCCAAGTTCCCCCCCTATATAACGTTTGGCTATGGCCATGCCGCGATTTTTTTGGGGGGCGACCCGGCTGCACCCTGCCCCGGGTGCTCCCCCGCCCCTTCGCGTCGCCCTCTGGACGCTCCGAGGCCGGCCCGGGAGTCGGCCTCGGAGCGTCCGGCCCGGCCGGCGCTCCAGGGCCTTCTGAAAGAAGGCCCACTGCGTCAATACTGATATTTTACTGTTTTCGCGCATGCGCAGACCGGTTTCGTGTCTGCGCATGCGCGAAAACAGTAAAATATCAGTATTGACGCAGCGGGCCTTCAGAAGGCCCTGGAGCGCCGGCCAGGCCAGACGCTCCGATGCCGGCTCCCGGGCCGGCCTCGGAGCGTCCGGAGGGTGACGGAGGTGGCGCGCGTCACGGAGGTGACACGCGCGGGGGGTGCGCGCGTCACCCCTTTGCGTGCATCACCCCATAGCGGCCCGCTCCCGTCGCCTCACGGGAGCGACGCCACTGCCATCGATTTGTACAACGGCAAAATAATATTGGCTGTTTTATTCTCAATGTCTTTTTTAATGATCCCAAGCATGGAATTGGCCTTCACAGAATTGGCCTTTCATTGAGCTGTCCACGAGTACCTCAAGATCTCTCTTCTGATCCATCTCAGACAGCTCAGAACATATTAGCATATATGTGAAGTTTTGATTTCTTGCCCCAATGTGCATAACTGTACACTTATTTACATTGAAGCGCAACTGCCATTTTGCTGCCCATTCTCCCATTTTGGAGAGATCCTTCTGGAGCTCTTCACAATCCCTGCTGGATTCACCACCTGGTCTTTTTTGCACATCTAGAATTACGGTACAAGCTCCCAGGTCATAACATATGACTTCCAAAGAGGCTTATATGATCTGACCTCTCTCATTTTGCCAAATCAATGATTCTTTTGTGCGATTATGATATGAAGCTACTTCAGCCATTAACGTCTTCTATATAATACAATATCCAAAACTGACACATTTTCAATTTGAGCCTGCAACCATTCCAAGGTATACTGGTGATTTGAAAGACATATCACAAGATTAGATTTTTGGCTGTAATATGCCTTAGCCTAGGTGTCAGGGTCACAAACTAGCATGATATGCCTTTCAGAGGCATTGCCATACATCACAAAATACGGCTCTCTTTTTTGCTGGCTTGCAATACATGTACAATACATGGCTTGCAATACATTTTTGCTGGCTTGCAATACAGCGCTGCACTTTTGTAACATAATAGTCCTGAAAATGTTGCTAACATTTAATTAGTAAAGTAAATGATTACTACAGGAAATGGCAGTGCAGAGAGAGAACATCTGTGTGACCGTGATGATTCAAATGTCTTTAAAATGAACTTGTAAGTGAAACTGATTTTTTAAAAATGTGGAAAATGGACTGTGTATTTATAACTACTATTGCATTATACATAAAGTAATTAAATGAACCACAATTAATTGGTGATCAACCTAGACTAATTAATTTGTTGTCTCATCACAAACTGCAGATTGGTAGCTTAATATCATATGGCATCCAGGTTTTTTGTTTTAAAATTCCAAGCTTATATACATTGAACAAAGGATACAGAAGAAGCAGACAGGATGGCACAAAATGAATACAGGGTGAATAGAGAGGCTGAGCAAGGTTAACAGAAGCACTTCCTGTTAACCTTGTAGAGACTTTCTAGCACTTAGTCTCGCTCTACTTACCTGCAATAAGCAGCAGGAGGCTGCTTATCGCGTTTAAGGAAGAAACTAATGTTGCTGAGCTCAAAGTAAGGGCCTGGGGGGGGGTCATGCATGCGTGCGGGGGGCATCAGAAAAACGCAAAGGGGGCATTCTCCCCTATCCATGCTTTTCACGTATCTGCGGGAGGGGGGGGGCTGGTACTGTATAGCAATTAGATAAAGGCCAGTTGAATGCCTAGTTCACACTTCAACCTCTTATGAAAGTAATTTATTTATTTATTTATTTATTTATTTATTTATTTATTTATTTATTAAAAAAACATTATATCCCGCCTCTTCCTATGCCGAAAGGCAAATGCCCAAGGCCGCTTACAACAAGATTAAAATACATAATTTAAAATAATACATACAATAAATTTAAACAATACGTAACCATACATAAACAACTTTAAAAACAATAAAATCCACTAGGGGGGTGACAGTATGGAGCAGAGAAGCAGCTTGGCAGAGCATCTTGAGACACAGGAGGCAGACCATGACCCATCACCCAAACACTCAGAGGCGTCACTACCCCCGTTGGCGCCCGGAGCAACGGAGGTAGTGACGCCCCTATAATTAATATCGCCGTGGCCTTTGGCCGCGGCGCGATCCGGAGGGGGGGGCGTGATCCAGAGGGGGGGCGGTGCGATCCAGAGGGGGGGCAGCGCGTTCCGGGAGGAGGAGGCTGGCGCGCTCCGGGAGGAGGCGCCCCCCCCCAGAGAGCCGGCTCGGGCACGTCTTTCCCGGCCGGCTGCCCGGGGCCTTCTAAGGAAGGCGCACGAGAACGGTATTTATACCGTTCTTTTTGCGCATGCTCAGACTTACTGAGGGAAAAAGGGCAGCCTTTTTCCCTCAGTAACAGTCTGAGCATGCCCAAAAAGAACGGTATAAATACCGTTCTCGCGCGCCTTCCTTAGAAGGCCCCGGGCAGCCGGCCGGGAAAGACATCCCCGAGCCGGCTCCCGATTGAGGGGGCGGTGGGACTCGAGTCCCCGAGTCCGACTCGGACTCAGAGACGTGATTCTCCGAGTCCGACTCGGACTCGCGGGCGTGGCGCCGGGCGGGGCGCCCTTCGGGCGATGGCGCCCGGAGCGAGTGCTCTGCCCGCTACGCCCTAGTTTCGCCTCTGCAAACGCTAGACAAAACAAAAATGTTTTGAGCCCTCGCTGAAAAGTCATGAGGGAGGGGGTGGTTCTCAGATCCCCTGGCAGGGAGTTCCACAGTTGTGGCACCACAACAGAGCTCGCCGACATGTTGCCACTCCCCTAACTTGCGATAGAGGTGGCACTCGCAGGAGATGACCTAAGAGAGCGGGCCGGAATGTATGGGAGAAGGCGGTCCCTCAGATATCCTGGACCCAAACCGTGAAGGGCTTTAAAGGTCGTTACGAGCACCTTGAATTGGGCCTGGAAACGAATGGGCAGCCAGTGCAGCCGCCGCCGCAGCGGCTCAACAGAGTCAAACTGCCTAGCTCCAGCGACCACCCAGGCTGCCGCATTCTGCACTAATTGCAGCTTCCGAACCGTCTTCAAGGGCAGCCCCACGTAGAGCGCATTACAGTAATCCAGTCTTGAAGTCACTAAGGCGTGGACCACCGTGGTCAGGTCTGATCGACTTAAGTACGGCTGCAGCTGGCGCACCAGCCGAAGCTGGGCAAGCGCACCCCTGGCCACAGCCACCACCTGGCTTTCCAGGGAGAGCTGTGAATCCAGAAGTACTCCCAAGCTGTGCACCCGTTCCTGCAGGGGGAGTGCAACCCCCTTCAGAACGGGCAGATGACTCAGTACCTCAGTACACATTGAGTGTACATTGTGTTTCACACCTCTGGAGGATGGGAGGACGTCTGCTCCAACCAGGGACAAACAGGCATGATTGTTGAAAACCTGTTCGCTGTTTCCTCCCAGGATCCTGAAATGGAAGTGACAAGTGGCTATAGTAGCAGAGATGGACAGAAGCCAGCAGTTGTGAAATCCATGGGATTGATGGGGGATGTCAAGGCAGTGCAGGGAAAGCTGAGAAGAAGGCAAGTGGGCAACAAAGGAAAGCAGCAGACAGGCACTGCTACCATGATCACAAAGGTGGTCCAGCATCTCACTACCACTTTCCTTTGACAACATGTCACTCAAGATGGAAAAGCAGCTACAAGCTCCTGAGGATATATTTCAAGAAGTGGGAAGTAGGTGGTTCCCCACAATTGCTAGATTTCCTAGCTAGAAAGGTTCCCCCGAAGTTTGCACTAGCTGGCTTGAAGTGCCTGCAGTTTGCACCTCCAGTCAGCTATCTTTGTGGTGCAGTGAAAAGGAAAAAAAAGTTCCTAGCGCTTGGAGCTCCTGGCTCGTGTTCCTAAGTCAGTGTTTCACAAACGTTTTTGACCTGCGGCTCCCTTGAACATTGGCGACCATTGGGTAGTCATTGGGTAGTCCTTTGAACATTGGGTAGTCCCTTGAACATTGGCCGTGGTGGCTCCCCATTACATTTTGTTGATGCCTGTCAATAGGCATTGCACTGTTTTCCAAGATGATTCTGTGGTACTCCGTGGTTCCCCTGGCAGGTTTCTGTGGCTCATGTTGGAGCCACAACTCCCAGTTTGGGAACCACTCCCATAAGTAATAATATGACAGCTCCACCACCCATATCAACACATCACAACTCATTCCAGACAGAAACAAAATGCCAGCCATGTGCCTACAGATTGTGCACATCCCCTCCCTTCTCAAAAAACTACCCTAAATGTTGGTGCATGGAGAATCTGCCATGCCATGAAATGGCTATGTGATTGTATCAACATTCAGCTCACATGCTGGGCGGCTGTGATGATATGCTAATGGTGGGTTGAGTCACAACCTGGATATGTGGTGGAGCCAACCTAATGCTTTATTACTTACTGAATTCTCTACAGAACAACTCGGCCTACATTCTCCATTTGGTTCATGGTCATTTTAAAAGTATGGATTTACAGAGATAGGAAAATCAGAACTGAACCTTCCACATACAGTTAGCTACAAATCACATTAGCACCTACAGCTTTCTGGGATTATTTATCTGCAAGTGACAGCATGCATTGTTTATTTCATAGCCAACTCTTGAGGTATATTACATTTATGAATTATACCCCCAATTAGGCAAAGCAATATAAAGTACACCAATAACTTCTGCATGGTTTAAGCTCCTCACCTTTAGCCATGTGACTGCACTGATTCTTTCAGGTCATGTTTAAACTTTGAAAGTGCTATAGCTCTGAGGCAATGCTCTTTTAGATTGGTCAGCTTAAAGCCTATTCATCCCCGCCATTGAGAAGGGAACAGCTGTCGTAAAACCTGGGCCCACCAATTCTCCTTTCATGGCCCAATCCTAGCTAGGGCCTGCGCCAGAAGAACACATGTTCAACCAGCATGTGCAGTCGCAAAAGCAGGGGTGGGAGGAGGGTGGTGAAGGGTAGAATGGGGCAGTGATGGGAGCGGGCTGATCGGGCCCAGGAGGAAAGCGGGATTGGCGACGCCGGCATGCACTGTATCCAACCCCCCTTCCTGGTCCTGATTCGCTTGCACAGTTCAACATGGACAAGTTGACCCATTGCAGCTGCTTGTGCTTACCCAGGGGCAAGTGGACAAATATCCCCTTACTCCAAGGAGACATCCATCAGTCAAAAATCCCCCTGGGGGATGCAGGGAAAGCTGAGAAGCCTGGGTAGCCTGCATCAGTGTTGCTGCATCGCCGCACAGGGATTTAGGTACAATTGAGCTGTCAGTTCATGACCAGACAGCCAGGTCACTGTTTCTACTGCAGAGTAGAAACTAGCGCAGGTGAAGCAGAAGGAATGGAACAGGTTTGATGGGCAATAGTGCATTTGAGATGAACAGAGACTAATTTTGCCTGCTGAAACGAGCCAAATGCTTGGAGAGCCGGGACTGGTTGTGTGGGGCGGCTCTTCAAAAAGCCTGCAAAGCGGGGGAGAAGGGCCATGGTCGGCAGCTTGGACATGCCGCTCGCTCTTGCTAGAATGATGGAGCATGCCATTTCAAAAGTCCAGAGGCACAAGTGCTGCAGGTTGGCCACCCCTGGTGTATAACATGGTAGCCCAAGTCTTAGTTCAGTGAGAGCTTCATTTACACATGTGTGGCTCATGTTCAGTGGATGGCACCCGCACTGATGGACTCATTCCCACCCAGTACATTCATTATCCACCAGAGATGCAATTTGCAATTAACAGAATGAGAAGTCACCCTGTCATCATGCCCAAGATGGAATGTGGGGAAATCCTATTGACCCCTGGAAACTTTCTCTATGTGAATCAGTTCATAAGTCTTGTTCTATCTCAATAATTGCTTTTCAATTTCTTTTACTTCTGCCACAGGGAGAAAAAAATCTAACAGACATTCTTTCACCTTGTTAATTATCATTTAATATGCACAAACGCTAAATGGTTTGCATACAGGGAATGTACTGAAAATCTGCACTTGCAGTTCTTTTTTTCTACATCAAACCTGAATCGTCAGTACTACGCTTGCTGTGTTAACGCTCGGCAGAAATTCTTCCATGTTCAAATAAGGTTTAAGTCAAATATCTAGAAACAAATGAAAGCTAGAGATGAGCAAACATCCTACTGTTTGCCTTGATGATTCAGCCGCTTTTCAAATGATAAATGGTTATTCATGGACTAATGATAATTCTCTGAACATCAGCTCCAACTTTTTGCGGCGGAGTGAGAATTATTTTATATTAACTCTGAAGCGGCTTCTATTTCTTCTATTTCAGTTGCAAAGCACTCTGGAGGAATAGGATCAATGTCCTTCTGCTACGAAAGATAAGCATGGGGTAGAATGACAAATATGGTTCCTTCTTCTGCAGTGGCCTTCTTTACCAATTAAAGTGGCAACATCCCATGATAGATGAGCAGACAGCGCACGATGATGGTGGGCTCCATTGTGAGCTGTGTGGTTAGCTAAGAAATTCTTCTTCATTCTCACCATTGAATCATATAATAAGTCCTTCCTTCCAAAGGTAGGCAGGTAAAGGGAATACCTTCTCCCGGGGGATGCTAGTTTCTCTTCTTTTGCTCTTATAAGAAAGCTCTTTTTCATAAACATCTGAGCTGGAGAAAAATGTGGGGTAGCTAATGCCTATGTATTCCTAGAGGGGAGCATTACGACCTCCTGAAGCTTGTATCCACGCCCTGTTACGACAAATGTTACTGACATTTTCCAAAACAAAATATCTTGCATCCTTGTTACTTCTTCCTCTTTTCTGCTTTCCCTCTCTCTGCCTTACTGCCTGGACTCATCTTCCTTTGTTCCGTACACATTGTTAGTTTCACTTTGACTGACTTTCTACCTTCTTCGTTTCACTTTGGACTATGCTTTTTTGGTTATCTCCTGTGATGCCTGAACTTTCGTCCTTGACCGCCCTGGACTTGTTTCAGTGCAGTGACCTGACACCTATCAGACCTAGCAGAAACATAAGCAGTTAAAACATTTTCTGAAGACTCCTTCTGGTCCATTTGATACTGCCTCACACATTCACATCATGCAGACACTAGAGAAAAGATTGTCCAAAGAAACATACCACTGCAGAACAAGTAAGGCAAAATATAAAAGTGAGTTGCCTTCTGACCTTTATCTTCATAAGTGATAACTTTCAAAAAATGACCAAAAGGTTAGCTAAACTGAAAAGGTCATCTGTCTTGAATCTAACTATATAGATCTCTTTCCTGATGTTCAGCTACTGTTGATTAAACACCATTTCACCATTCTGTAATTTTTTCCCTCATACAGTTTCCTCCAAAGTCCAACCTTCCATTTTGTCCTTTTAAAGAATAACATTTTTCCCTTTATAATTGAAGCTATTTATTTGCAGTAGGAACTATTTATTATTAGGCCAAGACTGGATTAACAATGCAGCATGTTGCCCCAGAGTTCTACTTTTTTTAGATCTTGCTGCCCACCTTGACAATAAATCTGGTCTCATGATTCTAAAGAAAAGCATTAAGCTGCATCTTCTAACAATTGCTATGAATGAATCTTGGGGTCTTTCCAGACAATCCATTTGTTAAACAACCCATTTGTGATGGTTGCTTATTTGTAACAAGGATGAATAGAACCTCTCACACGGAACTACTGAACCTGTATAGTGTAGTACAGTGATCCCCAAACCTTCCACCGCCGTGACCCACCTCGTCCTCCTGCTTCCAGCTCACAACCTACCTTTGGAAGCTGCTCCCACATCATGTCAGGGCCGGGACAGCTTCCAAAGGACTCCATGGGCCTCAGGAGGCCTCTGCGGGCCTCACGAGGCCCCCAGGTGCAACAAGAAGGCGCATTTGCAAAACTGGAAGTAACCTCTGGAATCACTTCTGGAGGCCTTCACCAGGCTCAGCACAATGTGGGAGCAGCATCCAAAGGTTGTGAGCTGGAAACGGCCTTCACTTCCATCCAGAGGACTCCAATTTGGAGCCAACCGGGTGCAAGGGTGGGTGGAAGTGCCCAACTCTATGACCCACCACGCATCGGGCCATGACCCACAGTTTGGGAAGTGCTGGTGTAGTGGCTAGAGTGTCAGATCAGGATTGCAGAGACCCCAGTTCAAAGTTCTACTCAACCATGAAGTTCAGTGGATGACCTTGGCCAGTTTGTCTCAGTCAAACCCACCTCACAAGGTTGTTATGAAAATAAAATGAGGACGGACAACAATGTATGCTGCTTGAGTTCCTTGGATAGGATACAAATATAGGAGAAATGAAGAAATATTCTGGTAAATGCAATAAATAGTTCCTTGGAAACTCCTCCTTTATTAATGATTCTTTTAAAAAAAAGGAAACAGAAAAATAGGAAGAATGAATAACATAAAAATTACAAAGAAAATTAATAAGCAAACTATACATAAATATCTTAAAAAAGGCTTCCAGATGTCCAAAATATGTCCATACGTAGTTGTTTATAAGCCATACATTCAAATGTTGATAAAGTTGAGAGGTCCTCAATCCATTGAGTAATAGCGGGGGGGGGCACATATCCTTCTAATGTTTTATTATCAGTCTTTTAGCTACAGTAAAGGCACAAAGAGTCTTCTTTGTCTTGGTTACGAATGGATAGATCACTACAGATGGTTTAGGTTATCTGGTTTAACGGGCCGATCATTGCCAGATGGCTAAAGAGTTCCCTGAAGTGAGACAAATGCTGGCAGTTTCAGGAGCAGTAGGTCAAACAGTGATATTGAAACTAGGAGTAGGAAGGAACCAACTGTTTCAACCCATGTTTCATGCAGGAGAGCAATAAAGGCAACACAGCAAAAAGACAAAACTCTCTGCAACAGCCATATTTTGCAACAGATGGCTGGTTAGTGTCATATCTAAACTGAAGCTGAAACCTACTTCCATTATGTTAAAAAAACTAACCTTTCACACAGTTGCAGGGCAATCCTATGAATGTCTATTCAGAAGCACACCCCATTAAATTCAGTGGGACTTACTCCCAGGGAAGTCTGTATAGGATTGCACCCTTAATGTGGTACTGAACTTCACATTTCAGTAGGCTTACCATTCGTCCCGGTTTCGCCGGGACAGTCCCGGAAATCGGGCTCGATTCCCGGTCCGGTCCCGGGGGACGAATGGGCGCCGCCATCTTTTTTAAATTTTTAAACTTACCGGGCAGCATCTTGGATCATGAAATCTCACGTGATCCAAGATGTCGGCACCCAAATCTCATGAGGGCATGCCCTCACGAGATTTGGGCGCCGACATCTTGGATCACGCGAGATTTCGTGATCCAAGATGCTGCCCGGTAAGTTTAAAATTTTTTTTAAAAAGATGGCGGCGCGGCGAGCGGGTGTGCTTCTCCCGGTCTCCCAGCAGCTCCATGCGGTGCCGCTGGGAGACCGGGCCAGCCTGCTTGCTTGCCCATGCGGCGCGAGCATCCGGCAGGCTCGCGCTGCCCAGGCAAGCAGGCTGTGCTTCTCCCGGTGCCTTCTTGCCGCGGCCCCAGCCTGCTTGCCGCAGCCTCAGCAGCAGCAGCAGCAACCAGCGATGACCAGCGACCAGGTAAGCATATTTTTTAAATATATATTTTTAATATAAAGATTAATTATTTATTTAAAAATTTCGGGCGCGCTTCGCGCGGCAAAAGGGGGCGCTTTGCACCCCCTTTACTTACTTATTTATTTATTTAAAAATTTCAGACGCACTTCGCGCCCCCTTTCTTCTATAATTAATTCATTGAACTGATTTTTTATTTGGGTTTCTGGTTTGTGTTTGCATTTATGGTTGTTTTTTCTTTATTGCTTGTAGTTTGGGGTTGATTTCTCTTTGTTGCTAGTAGTTTGGGGTTCGTTTTTCTTTATTGCTTCTACTTTGTGGTGCGTTTTTCTTTATTGCTTGTACTTTGTGGTTGGTTTCTCTTTTTTGCTTGTACTTTGTACTTTGTGGTGCGTTTTTCGTTGTGGATTGTAGTTTGGGGTTGGTTTTGGTTGTTTGTGCTTGGTTTTGCGTAGTGGTTTATGATTGGTTTTGGTTGTTTGTGGTTGGTTTTGCGTTGCTTTTACATTACTTAATTATTTACCTTGCGGGGGGGGGGTTATGGGGGTGTGTGTCCCGGTTTGAAGTTTGAAAAATATGGTAAGCCTACATTTCAGATCAAATATTTTTCTCAGATTCCAAGAAATGATTGTTACACAGAGCAGGGCTTCAGAGATTATTTGCTATTTAATGCCCAAATAATTGCACCTTACACAATATTAGGAGTTCAAAGCAGGTAAAAGCACATCTTTACACATTGCAATTCTGAAAAGATTAGGAAGTGATACATACTTGAGTGTGCAAACATATTATCATTGCATATTTTGCCTGATTATTAAAATCTCCGTCCCATAAGTATAAAATACAATATGCAATGGCTGCATTTCACATTTGTCCTAAGTATTGTGCACATAATGCTGGCTTTCTATCTAATATCACACTAGCAATCCCTGCAAAATATACAAATTATCTCCCTAACTTCTCCATGTTTTAATGTGTTTTTCTGTTTAGTGGAGATTGGATGGAGGGTGGTGTAGTAAAATGCAATGAATGGACTGTGATACTGTATATATGTGCAGATCTTCCATGGAGCATTGTGGATATAAGCTTAGGTACAGACAAAGCTTTATATGCAAATGCACTCTAGAGAGGTGAGGTTTCCAGGGCCTCTAGCTGACCTCTTAAAGACACCTCTCATGATAATGAGTCTGGAAATGGTAACCCGGAGGTTGCACCTGGAGTGCAAACGGGTCCAGGAAGGCCACTGCCGGATATGAAGTTAGTCAGTCAAGAGTATACTACATTATGCCCCAATGCTATGCTTAACTTATGCAGGCAGAGCATGCACTACGCTGTTGCGTGCTGTCGCAAACATGCCATAAAGCACATTGTGACACAACACCTTCAGGAAGTGCCGGCAGGAAGACCAAAGCCTCTCTACACGTGCCGGCACAGTGGAGGACGCCTGCTGGAGCAGGTAAGTCCAGCACTGTGCAATGCAGGGGTTGGGGGAGAGTGGGGAGAGAGTGGAATGGGGCAGGGGGAGGGCGGTGATGGGGTGAGGGGTGGGCAGATTGAGCACAGAGGGGGTGGAATTGGCAGCACTAGCATGCACCATATCCTATCGCCCTTCCTGGGCCTGATCCGCCAACATGGATCAATTTGGACTTGCACCAGCAATATCGCTGGCACGGGTCCAAGTTGATTCATAGCAGTGGCTAGGACTTTCCCTAGGGCACAGGGACAAATGTCCCCTTACCCTGAGACTTTCTGCCTGCTTAATTCCCCCATGGAATGCAGTGTAGCCCATGCTAGCGCTGGGGAATTTAGTTAAGATTGGACTTCCTGTTTATTAGTATATATTAAAATAATCGTTCTGTTAGCAATAATGAGCATTATTTAATGTCAACAAGGTGAGGGAACTGACTGTCATCACTAAGTGGGATGTCCTCATACCAAATGCTAAGGACAAGAGATGCCTACCACCACCTTCATGTCTTGCTTGTCAGCTTTGGAGACCATCTGATTAACCACTGCTGGAAACAGAATGATGGATGAGAAGATCTTTAATGGGATCCAGCAGGGCTCTTCATCCACATTCTCAAAGGCACTTCAAAGCAAACACTGAAACACATTGACAAGTCGGTTTGGGCAGAGTAATGTTGGACAAGCTGCTCAAGCAAGGGCCTGTTATGTTTGAAAAGTCTCAGAAGCTCTTTTCAATGGCTTCTTTATAACATCTCACACACAGGAATGCAGGCGTGGTGCCTTGGAAATACTGCCTGGCTAACCCTAAATCATTTGTGCGTTGTGTTTTTAATCATCACTTATCTCTCTTTACAGCATGTATTTAATTCTCTTCTGTCTATAACTCTGATAATGCCTTAGATAAAAGAGTCCGTATAAAAAGCTCTTCTGATCTAACTGGCAGATTCGGTTCAGTTAGAAGCAAAATGAATCGCTTTCAGAGTACTAGAACCTCTTTTTGTAAGCCCTGTAAAAATATGTGGAGGCTTCGTTTCAGAAAATATCTCTAGTCATTTGTACTTTCCGGACAAATCAGAGGACACTGATGGACACGGGTGGCATAATATGTAGTGAAAATGATGATTGTGAAATATTTCATTTCAATGTTGAATAGAATGAAATGCGTTTGATGTTGCCCCAAATCTCACTCCAAATACAAAGAGGACTTCATCTCTGACAAACATGTGTCTGACTTGTCTTGAATACTGAGAGAAAAGTTCTCCTTTATTGAATCAGATATGACTGGGAAATATGAGGAAGGTAAGATCAACCTCGCTCAGACAGTCACTTGAGTTGGTGTCACCCGGTGTCAAACCCCCCCCCCCCCATTAACTTTAATAAATAAAGAGTTCTATTATTAGCTAATACATAGAAAAGAGAGCTGATTCATACTAACACCTTACAATCAGTCTCATTGGTCAGTTTTGAGTTAAGGAAATCCACTTTTTGTTACAGTCCTCTCCCCTTTTTCTGGTTATTTGGCCATAACATTGATAGAATACAGATAATTCAACATGGTTTGTTTCATTACATTCTGCATGAAATTACCTGTCCATTCATATATAATTTTATGGTATTATTCATCAATACAATTTTTCCAAAAAGTTTCCACAATTTGGGCCACTAGTGGTGTCATCCCCCGAGGGTGTCACCCGGTGTGGTCCACAGCCCCCCTTATGATGCCACTGCAGACAGGAGAATGCCATTTAGGTAGGGCAGAGAGGAGTTTCTCACTGCTAAAGTCATCTATGTGAAGCCATTACACAGAGAAAGAATAGTGAGAAAACTGATCTATATATGCATGAGTTGCCAGCTGCTTTTCTGTGAGAGCCATATTATATTGAACCTAGCACAATATAGAACTGAACCAGGCCAGTCAGAAACTGCTAGTGATAACTTAACCACTAAGGTAAATGTATCCCTTGACATTTAAGTCCAGTTGTGTCCGACTCTAGGGTGCGGTACTCATCCCCGTTACAAAGCCGAAGAGCCAGTGCTGTCCGAAGATGCTTCCATGGTCATGTGGCCGACTCTCCTTGCCACAGCGCATAGCGTGTGGCTGGACATGGAACACTGTTACCTTCCCGAAAGTAGTACCTATTTATCTACTCACATTAACATGCTTTCGAACTGCTAGTTTGGCAGGAACTGGGCCGAGTGGTAAGAGCTCACCCCGTTGCGCGGATTCAAACTGCTGATCTTTTGATCGACAGCTCATGGTACAGTGGTTTAACCCACTGTGCCACCCCATGGCCCTCTAACGTAACCATTACAGTACTAAATTTCTCTAACATTTTCCACCTCTCCAGGTACCAGGGCCCCTGGGGCAAAGTCTTGTACTGGCTCCCCCTGGTGACCTCTCCCACCCCTGAAGGTACACAGGATGCTGACATTATCACCAGAACTTCCAGCAATGAGTAGGAAGTGATCTCAAGAGGAGAAACACCTGCCTTTCTGCAGAATACTCCTCAGGAGTCAGCCCAGTCATGAGCCCTTTGATGGGCATGGGTCCTTGGCTACTGGCCAACCCCTGATACCACCTCTGCCTGCCTCACACTCAACGATGAATCACTTATACATGTGCTTGGTTGGAAATAGGACATACACTCCTTTCTCCCTGATACCTACTTCATTTGTACAACTTTGCACCAAATGACTCAATAAAAGGTAAAGGTATCCCCTGCTCGAAAGCCAGGTGTGTTTCTAAGGCCGCAGAGCCAGTGCTGTCCGAAGATGCTTCCATGGTCATGTGGCCGGCATGACTAACGGAACGCTGTTACCTTCCCGCCACAGCGGTACCGATTTATTTATTTGCAATTTCTTGCTTTCGAACTGCTAGGTTGGCAGGAGCTGGGACCGGAGACAGAAGCTCACTCCATCACATGACACTTGGGTCTTGAACTGCTGTCCTACCAACCTTCCAGTCTGCAGTTCAGCATCTTAACCACTAAGCCACCGTGGCCCTTTATGGGAGCAACAACAACAACAAAATGTTGGAGGAACAACTCATCCACCCACTTGTGTTCCAGAATCAGGATGAAAGAAGGGTGAATTAAGGTTCATTATACAGCCAATGCAAGAAGGAAAACTGAAACGGAAAGAGATCGAGCTGCCCTGTATTCTTAGACGAATAAAGGAGTCACTGTTCATCTACTGGGGTCTCTGGCACTCACTGAACAGAACTTATTATAGTGTGCTGTCATGGCAGGGATTTTAGGGGCTAAAAATGCCCTAGTCATCACTTCCAATTTCCACAATCCAGGTGTACAGGCTGTTTCAGTCAGTATTGTCTCTTCTCAGTCTGAAAGACTGACAGGGTCGTCAAGGGGCCATCCCAAATTGTGAAGGCTGCATGACGGCTGCCTTCCAGCAATGAGTAGGAAGTTATCTCTAGAGGAAAAGCACCTGCCTTTCTGCAGAATACTCCTCATGCTCCTGGTTGTGCACTACAGAGCCCAAGAAAGACCAGCGGGACATGTTCTGGGGGTGAGCATACCCTCTGCTTGGAAATACTTGGGAGAGTGGCACAGGTTTTCATAAAGTGCTCCATTTATCATCATAGGGGCACTAAAATGCTTTCATAGGTTTAGGTGCACTACTAACTAACTGAGGGATACACAGAACACCCTCTTCAATAGCAAGTTTCTGCTTCTCTTGGAATTCTCCCTCCCACCCACTTCATAGAAAGCAGCCAGAAGATAAATCATAAACCAAGAATTCCCAAAAACAACTGGGGAGCGGGGGTCACAAATGTGTTGTAAACACTGACAGCCCGATCCTGCCTAACTTTAGTTAGTCAGAGTGCTTGCTCCACCAGCCTAAGGAGTCGCAAAAGTGCCACAAAGCACTTTTGAGGCTCCTCAGGAGTAAGCGGCACCGGCACGGAGGCCGGAGTCGCTCAGTCCACCGTCGCCCAGGACCTGCACCAACTGATCCAGGCAAGTCCTAGGCCGGTCATCAGGGGGGCGTGGGGAGGGAGTGCTGGGGTGGGGAGGGAGGGGGCCATTGGTCAGCCCAACCTGGGAGGGGGCAGGGATATTGGCACTGGGTTGAGCCGATATCCAATGCCCCTTCCCAGGCCAGGTCGGCCTTACATGGTTTCCCCAGACGTGCACCAGCTAAAGAGCTAGTGCGCATCCAAGGAGGCCCATTGGGGCCTCCGGTGCTTACACCAGGGGGAAGGGGACGTTCGTGAGCCCAAGCTGCACCGGCACGGTCTGCATCCTGCACAAGATGCAGCGGCCAGCCATTTAGGTTGTCCGCCGCAACTTGTGCAGGATTGCACTGTGAGTCTTCCCCCCCCCCCCCCCGCTTTTTCATTGCATTGTATGTATGTGTCTTTGGTTCACAACCACTGCTGGCAAACAGAAGGCATATATTTCCAGAAGGTAATTTAGTGAAAGGGAATGTGTGTGTGTGTGTGTGTGTGTGTGTGTGTGTGTGTGTGTGTGTGTGTGTGTGTGTGCATGCATGATTCTTAGTCCCAATAGAAGCCACTTTACAAGTGGCTGCCTTTTTTGTGCGCAACAACACAACCATTTTCTGTAAGAATAGAAGCCTGCTGAGCAACCCCTTTAAAGTTATTAAGTGAAGTGACTTTGATCAAACAATTTCAGAATGTTCTGTGAGACAATGCAGCATGTGAAGACTCCTGTTCCTTTCAACAAACTAATATGTGTGCTTTCACTTTTCAGATTTCTCTGAGCATTCCGGAACTTTCTCGTCTCTTCTCTCTTCTCTCTCTCTCCCCCCCCCCCCACTTTATATATAAAATAAAGATCACATATGTCCTGTCTTGGCCTCTTGGCCTTTTAGAAGTAGGCTATCTCTGAATATCTCTGAATTCCAGAAGCAAGGGAGTGGCAAGAGGATACAGGTATCTTGTTGTTTTGTATGCTCCCAGAGGCAATTTCCGGGCCACTGTGAGATATAGGAAGCTGGACTTGATGGGCATTTGGCCTGATCCAGCAGAAAAGAGCAACCAGAATGATTCGTGGGCTGGAGCACCTCCCTTATGAGGAAAGGCTACAGCGTCTGGGGCTTTTCAGCCTAGAAAAAAGGCGCCTGAGGGGGGACATGATTGAGACGTATAAAATTATGCATGGGATGGAGAGAGTGGATAGAGGGAAATTCTTCTCCCTCTCGCACAACACCAGAACCAGGGGACATGCACTAAAATTGAGTGGAGGGAGAGTTAGAACAGACAAAAGAAAATATTTCTTTACCCAGCATGTAATTCATCTGTGTAACTCCTTGCCACAGGATGTGGTGATGGCACCTGGTCTAGATGCCTTTAAAAGGGGTTTGGACAGATTCATGGAGGAAAAGACCATCACAGGTTACAAGCCATAAGCAACCTCCTAGTTTTAGAAGTGGGTTTTCTCTGTGCCAGGTGCAAGGGAGTGTCAACGGGAAACAGGTTATCTTGTTGTCTTGTGCTCCCTGAGGCGTCTGGTGGGGCCACTGTGTGATACAGGAAGCTGGACTAGATGGGCCTTTGGCCTGATCCAGCAGGGCTCTTCTTATGTTCTTATGTTCTTATGACTCTTCTTATGTTCTTAAGAGCTAGGCTTACCATTCGTCCCGGTTTCGCCGGGACAGTCCCGGAAATCGGACCTGATTCCCGGTCGGGTCCCGGGGGACGAATGGGCGCCGCCATCTTTTTTTTTAATGTCAAACTTACCGGGCAGCATCTTGGGTCACGAAATCTCGCGTGATCCAAGATGTCGGCACCCAAATCTCGTGAGGGCATGATGCCCTCACGAGATTTGGGCGCCGACATCTTGGATCACGCGAGATTTCGTGACCCAAGATGCTGCCTGGGAAGTTTGAAATTAAAAAAAAAGATGGCGGCGCGGCGAGCGGGTGCTTCTCCCGGTCGTCAGCGCCACCGGGAGAAGCACAGTGCTTGCCCGCGTTGTGCGAGCCTGCTGGAGGCTCGCGCTGGCCGGGCAAGCAGGCTGTGCTTCTCCGGTCTCCCAGCGGCTCCATGCGGTGCCGCTGGGAGACCGGAGAAGCACAGCCTGCTTGCCCGGCCAGCGCGAGCCTCTAGCAGGCTCGAACAACGCGGGCAAGCAGGCTGTGCTTCTCTCCGTGCCGCTGGTCTCGCAGCGGCACCGGGAGAAGCACAGCCTGCTTTTTGCCCGTGTTGCGCGAGCTCCAGGGCTCGCGCAATGCAGGCGAGCAGGCTGTGCTTCTCCCGGTGCCGCTGCGAGACCAGTGGCACCGGGAGAAGCACAGCCTGCTTCTTGCCCGTGTTGCGCGAGCTACAGGGCTCACGCAACGCGGGCGAGCAGGCTGTGCTTCTCCCGGTGCCGCTGGTCTCGCAGCGGCACCGGGAGAAGCACAGCCTGCTTTTTGCCCGTGTTGCGCGAGCTCCAGGGCTCGCGCAACGCAGGCGAGCAGGCTGTGCTTCTCCCGGTGCTGCTGCGAGACCAGCGGCACCGGGAGAAGCACAGCCTGCTCGCCCGCGTTGCGCGAGCCCTGTAGCTCGCGCAACACGGGCAAAAAGCAGGCTGTGCTTCTCACGGTGCCGCTGCGAGACCAGCGGCACTGGGAGAAGCACAGCCTGCTTCTTGCCTTGTGTTCTCCAGGGCTGCGCAACGCAGGCGAGCAGGCTGTGCTTCTCCCGGTGCCGCTGGTCTCGCAGCGGCACCGGGAGAAGCACAGCCTGCTCGCCTGCGTTGCGCAGGGAGAACACAAGGCAAGAAGCAGGCTGTGCTTCTCCCGTTGCCGCTGGTCTCGCAGCGGCACCGGGAGAAGCACAGCCTGCTTCTTGCCTTGCTTTGCCTTGCCGCGTCCCCAGCCTGCTTGCCGCGGCCCCAGCAGCAGCAGCAGCGACCACGGACCAGTGACCAGCAGCGACCAGGTAAGCTTATTTTTAAATTATATATTTTAATAGAAATATTAATTATTTATTTAAAAAAATTAATTACTTAATTAATTAATTATTTTAAATTGATTATTTATTTAAAAAATTTCGACCAAGCTTCGCGCGGCAGGAGGGGGCGCTTCGCGCCCCCTTTCTTTTATATTTTATTCGTTAAAAGGGTTTCTTATTTGGATTAATGCTTTATTATGAGTTTTATGGTGTTTTTTGTGCTTTTTCGTTGTGCTTGAGAATGGCTTTTTCGTTGTGGATGGTACTTTGGGCTTCGTTTGAGCTGTTTAGGATTGCTTTTTTGTTTACGATTGGTTGTGGTTCTTTGGCCTTGCTTTTTCATTGCTTTCACATTAATTAATTAATTAATTAATTACCTCGGGGGGTATGGGGGGGGGGTGTCCCGGTTTAAAGTTTGAAAAATATGGTAAGCCTATTAAGAGCCCAATCCTATGCTTGTCTACTCATCATTAAGTACCATTAGTCAATGGGGTTAACTCCCAGGTAAGTGTGGATAGGATTGCAGCCTAAGTATCTCAGTCCCAAGCTGCTTTTGGCTCAAAATAACCAGTAATACTGCTAATAAAAATTACCAGTACTTTGAATTCGGCCTGAAAACAGGAAAAAATACCAGTTAATTATCCTGATTAAGAGGTTTAAAAAAATTGAATGCCTTTTCAGGAAGCTCCATTCAAGCAACAAATACTCAAACAATATATTTCCAGTAGGATCTAATCTGAATAGTTTGTTTAGGGAGCATTCAAATAAAATACACGATGATGTAGGAAATGTTTTGTAATGATACAGAGAAGAAGAGCAGGTAAAATAATTTCTTTCATTATATCTTCTATCATCCTATTGGCTTCTCTGGGAATCTACGTAACGATAATACTTTGTAGCAAAGCATTCATGACTCAGTTGGTTCCCTCTTTTGTGATATGAGTCATTCCTGGACCAAGGCTCTTTCAAGTATCAGCAGTCACTAATTGGAGGGTTAGTCTTACACATGAAATGTGAAGCAGCGTATTTGGCAACCAATTAATCATAGGGGTCATGCAAGAATTTGAATAGGAAATTTTCCCCAAGAAGAAGGATCACTACTCTAACATACAGAATGTCTCAGGAGCCAGAACAATACAGTGATTAACTAACATGAACAAACGCCTGCAGTTATGTCAGCAAAATGGACACCTTTTATTGCATTGAATCCTTCATACTCGCTGTTACAGGCATGTTCAAAATGCCTTCCATCTGAGGACTTCAAAAGACCATAAAGTGCATTGTTCCTGTATAGTGATGAGGACCATTTTGGTCATTTCTGAACCAGCAAGTCATCTTCCAGTATAATGACCTTAATAGGCCAATCTTATGACCTGCTTTGCAAGGGATACAATACTAAAGATACAGTAAGCCAGAAACTTTAAAGCAATGAGGAGATTTATTGTTGTATATAGTTGTGAGGCAGAACTGCCCAGGCTCAAAAAGTTATAACATTCCAGTGGGTGTCCACAGTGGCGTCTCTTACCTTTGAGGCACCCAGGGCGGATGGGAATCACTGAACCAGAAATAATTCATGGTGACATGATGCCAGTTCAAGCTAGATGAAAATGAAGAAAGCAGGTGAGCTTGCTGCAAATCAAGTGCTACAGGTGTGCTAAGGAGTGACAGGCACCCTGCAGGGAGGTGTGGCAACCTTGCTCAGTTGTTTTTGGCCACTCCAAGTTGCTTCTTCGTGTTTTCTTGCAAGCTTTGCTCAGAGCAGTTGGGTGGGGGGGCACAGCAACTGGGCGGTGGGGCGGGGCACAGCGGCTTTGGTTTCACACCCAAAATTGGTGTCACTTGGGACGAGCCATCCCCACCCCTTCTAGTGATGCCCGTGGGTATCCAATGAGTGTGTGTGGTATGCTAGATAGAAGCAAGAAGAGATGGCAAGAAAAGCCTTGCTAAATCAGGCCAAGAACCCATCTGGTCTAGCTTCCTGTATCTCACAGTGACCTGGCAGTTGCTTCTGTGAGCATACAAGACAACAAGATACCTGTATCCTCTTGCCACTCCCTTGCATCTGGCATTTGGAGATAGGCTACCTCTAAAACCCAGAGGTTTCATACAGTCATCATGACTTGTAATCTGTAATGGGCATTCCCTCCATAAATCTGTCCAATCCCCTGTTAAAGGTATTCAGGTCAGGTACCATCACAATATCCTGTGGCAAGAAGTTACACAGAGTAATCATGTGCTATGTAAAGATATATTTCCTTTTCTCTCTTCTGACTCACCCACTTGCCAATTTTAGTGGATAACCACTGCATCCTGCGGGAGAGGCAGTCATGAAGGCCTCCTCAATATATGGGAACATTTGTTTGCTTACCTCAAGGCTGCACCGCGGCTGCGCTGGGAAGTTGGTTAGGATTTGTCTCTTAGTCATGTCCCCCCACTTAGATGCCTTCTTTCTAGACTGAAGAGCCCTAAACATCGTAAGGGAGGTGCCCAGGCCCACTAATCATTTTGGTTGATAAAATTGGACTTGTCGTAAAAGGCTCCAAGTCTCAAGCAGTGGCGTTCTTTGGGGGGGGCAATACCCCTGGGCCCCAGGCGCCATCTTCTGGGGGGCGTCATCTTCAGCCAGGGCGCCGCTGCCGCCGGCCCCGCGCTCACCTCAGCACGGCTGTTTAAAAGTCGCGCCGACTTTTTGTGTGCGCGGGGGGGCGGCGGCGAGGAGGCTGAAGAAGGTAGGGAGAGCGATGCGGGTGGGCGCTCGTGGGCAGGGAGCGCCATTGCTCCCCTTACTTCCTCCTGCTCCTGCTCCTCCTCCTCGCCGCCGCCGCCGCCGCGCTCACCTCGGCGCGAGTCGGCTCCTTTTAAAATTGGCTGTTCTGCACATGTGCAGAACAGCCAATTTTAAAAGGAGCCGACTCGCGCCGAGGTGAGCGCGGCGGCGGCGGCGGCAAGGAGGAGGAGCAGCAGGAGGAGGAAGGAGGAGGAGGTGGTAAGGGGAGCAATGGCGCTCCCGGCCCACGAGCGTCCACCCCCATCGCTCTCCCTACCTTCTTCAGCCTCCTCGCCGCCGCTGCTGCCGGCCCCGCGCTCACCCCGACCGGCGGCGGCGGCGAGGAGGCTGAAGAAGGTAAGGAGAGTGGTGGGGGTGGGGGCGCTCTTCTGGGGGGGTGGCGCTCGGGCTCTTCTGGGGGGCGCCCGGGCAACCCTTGCCCCGGGCGCCCGGAGGGCTAGCGACGCCACTGGTCTCAAGTCGAGTCTTTCGAATCTTTTACAATCGCTGAGTCAAGTCCGAGTCAAGTCATTGAATGCGACTTGAGTCCGACTCGAGTCCGAGTCAATAGGCTCAAGTCTATAACATTGCTGTATGTGCAGCAGGCCCTGCCTCAACTTCAGTGGAAGATATAAATTTTTTATTTAGGATTGCTTTTAATGTCTGACATGGTGGGCTGACCTTTTAACAAATGGTTTTTTAACGTATGTAAATGCAGGTGACCCATGGGGTTTGTTTATTTTAACTTAAATTGTTTAATTAATTATTTTAATGTGTTTATTAATTATTTTAACGTGTTTATATGTATTTTAATATGTTGTAAGCCGCCTTGAGTGCCCTCGGGAGAAAGGCGGGCTACAAATTCATTAAATAAATACATAAATAAATAAATAAATAAATAAATAAATATGAAAAGGGCTTCATTGAGGCCTGTGGCCCACTCCAAATGGCAGGTGGACAACTTTCAAGTTGTGTGAAGCCCTCTTATCGATTCATACAGATTGTGGACATTTCAAAATAGGAGTCAGTGCTATCTAATCTTTGTTTCCAATACAAATTGCTAGTATTCAGAAAAGTAGAGAATATGCAGTACACAATTCTCTATGTCAATTCTTTTCGCTTTGTTCTAAGGGTTTTGAGGTGTGTTTCATATTTCATGAGCATTGGCTTGTTGCTTTTTGGGTTGTTATTTTCCTTAAAGAAAAGTATTTCCACTGAGAAACAATATACAGTACTGTACCTCAAAGTTTCTTTTTCTCCAGAATGTGGGGGACAAAAAAGACAAAATATAAGAGAAGCGTCCAGTGCAGAAGGGGATAAAGAATTAAAACAGATGGCATTGTGGCAGTACATAAAATAATAGCTTCAAACTAGGTTTGTGAATATGACACTCAAAGCAGAACTGCAGACAGTTATAAAAATAAAATGACAGTGAATAATAGAATAGTTTTGAGATGCTTTGGTGTCCTGTTCCTTTAAATCTGCAATTGGAAGTTGGAAAAGAGCAGAGGAATTATGGAAAAAGGAAGGGCCAGGAAAAAAGAGCTAAAGTTACTTCTACACTACCTTGTCAGGACCAGTACTGTGTGGAATCCTGTGTGGAACTGGGGCATACCTCGAACTGGGGGCACATTTTTCCCTTTCCCCTGGGGAGAGCCCCAGCTGCCCCTGTGAGCCTCCTTGGATGTGCACTGACAAAATGACCAGCACAAATCTGGGGAGGCTGTGTAAGGTTGGCCAGGCTGAGGAAGGGGCATTAGATATCGACGGAGCATGCTGCCAATATCCCCGCCATGGTCCTGGTCCTGGCCGACCAATCACCCCTTCCCCCACCACCCCGGCCCACACTCCCCACACCCTCCTGCTGCCCAGCGCAGGAGGTACCTGCATCTGGTGGCTGGGTCCTCATCTAGGGGTGAAGTGAGTGGCGCCGGCCTCCGTGGGCGATGCAAACTTGCCTTATGGCACGTTTATGACACCCTAGGATGGCGGAGCCTATGTTTTGGCAGGATCGGGCTATTTAAACCAATTAAATTTATTGCCCTCTTGATTTCTTATTCCATCAAATAGAGACTTTATAGAGTTATCATGGGTGCAAGGAGGCAGGCCATGATGAATATCATTAATAATATTCATACAATAAATATATATGACCTCCCAAGGTAGGATCAAGATCTCCCAGACCTGAAATAGATGTGCTAAATGCCAACTACTCCTTACTTAGCAGTGTGTTCACTGGTGCCTCCACCATTCCACCACTCCTTATTCTCTTCGTGCCTTCCATGGATGTGAAAAAGAAGAAGAAAATGGAGCAGAAGAGGAAGTGTGGTGGAGAAGAGAGTAGTGCGGTACAGTATCTGACACTCCAGCCCACCACTCTCCTCTTCTCCGCACTTACCATGGAGCATAGGAGGAGAGGTTGCCCTTTAATGGTTGTATCTCTTGGCCCTTTAATGGCCCTCAGGTGGGCAAATGCAGGCAGAGGTGAGCAGGAGGCGCCTCCTACCACTTCAGTCATGAATGGATTAGCCCTGTGACCTCCTCTCCAGTTGAAAATGAAGCTTCCTTTGCATCTTCTCAAATCCATGGGGTAGACTTGGGACAATGGAAGAACACTAGGGTTGCATGAACTGCTCTGTGCTTGATTCCTATGGCCAATCACAAAGTGTGATCCAAGTAATGATTGTCTCCAATTTGTTCTTCCAGCATTCACGTCCACGCTACTTTACCCAAAATACATCATAATGGTGTTGTTCATGTGTGTTATTGCACAGTCACTTGGGACACAGAAGCAGATGGCGGAAACACAATGTGGTCTTAAGCTATTTGCCAGGGAGTTAATAGAAAACACCTGTGTTGGAAAAAGAACAACTCGGGGGTGCTCATCCTTGAGTACCTGCCTAGTTGGAGGACTAGGGATCAAGTACACTTAGGATGGGGTGGGGTGCGGCAGCTTACTGGTAAGCTGATTTCTCTCTGCGGTAGAAGAGAAGGTGCAAACAAGGGGAAGAAAGATGAGGTTTTCACTGCAAGTGCGGATTCTAAATTGCTTGCCTGCAAATTGCAAAATTAGTTCCCACCAGGTTGGAAGGCAGCATTTTGCAAAAACACACAGCTGTCGGTCAGACCCCCAAGTCTGAGCGAATAAGGCTAATTGTGCCTGCACACAGCAGCACCAAATCAACCAGCCTTTTTCCCCCCAACACAAAATCAGCAGCTGACACACAGCTCTACGCATGTTCTAAACAAACTCTGAGCATTCTCACACGGATTTGGAAGATACTCCGGAGTATACAAGGGGCAATCTCGTTCAGATCACGTTAAAAGAAAATACGCCAACAAGGAATGTTTGACAATCGAGCACCAATTTTGTGATCCCTGAAACACCTCTACGTACAAGCAATGCAACCTGCATTTTGTCTCATGCCCTTCTACAGTGCAGAGAAGTGTGACTGGGGTATCAGCATGAACATTTTTAAGGGAATATTCTATTTAATTATTTCAGAGCACTGTTGTTAGATGAGAAGTGTGAGCTCAGAGCAAAAGGATGCAGCTTTCTATTTATTCAATAAAACGCATATATGTCTGACTTCTCCTCCATGGCCATAATGATCCCAAACAGTTCACAGCATATTGGTGTATTTTTTTATCTGTTTTCATTGCTTACTGGTTTTAGTACCTGTATGGAGACACAGTATGCTTCTACATGAATGACTACTTTTTAATTGGCATTTATTCACCTTTCTCTCTTTTAACACCTCTGGTTGATAAGCTTGTATTAATAATTTTTTGCTCCTTGCATTCAAAACACTTGACTTTGCTATCATGCTGAGGCACTCCAAGTTAATCAGATTGTTCTTGACACTGTAGGGACCCTTTGGTCTGGATATCATGGGGATTAATAATAACTAAGCAGAATAATGGTTTCATTCTTCCTCCAGAGCTGAATTTCTCAACAATGGAATGATCACACTGGCCTTATTCCAGTTCTTATGACACCTGTGGACATAATGCACAGACATCAGCAAAATATTTATTTATGAGTGTGCTTATTTATTCAGGTTACATTGCTGAAGCCAATGAATGTTACAACTCAGCCACAAAAATGGTGCATCACTGATTCAGTTCCCATCAAAATGTATGGGAAAGTATCGTTTTGTCGGTCATGGGCATCACTGATTTTTTAAAAAGAAAATCAGAGTTCTTTTTGAACTGTTCCTTGAATACTAAAAGCGCAGTCCTATATATGTTTACACAGAAGTATGCCCCACTATGTTCAATGTTCACTTACTACTCACTGGTAAGGAGTGATGTATAGGAGTGCAGCCTAAGGGTGCAATCCCGTGTAAGATGCAGCAGCCAGCCTAAAGGCGGCCGGTCTATCTGGTTCCCATGCCGTCTCGGAGCAGTCCAGGAGAACCTCGGGAGAAGGGGATGTTTGTCCCCTTCCCCGGGTGTAAGCCGAGCAGGGGCCTATGGGCATCCTTAGGTGTACGCCAGGGCTCGACCTAGCATACATTTGGGGAGGCGGAGTAATACTGAACTGGGCTGGGAAAGGGGATCTCAGTGGAGCGCGGCACTGATATCCTCTCCCTCTCCCTTCCCGGTTCGGCCAATGGCTCCCCTCCCTCACCACCCGGCCCGCACCCCCCGCCCCTGCACAGACTGGTGCAGGACTTACCCTCACTGGTGGCCATAGGGTCTGGAGGGCGGCAGAGTAAGGGCTGCCAGCCTTCGCGTGGGTGGCCCTTACTCTAACATCATCTCAAACATGCTTTATGGCACGTTTGCGACAGCCTAGAGTGGCGTAGTGCGTGCTCTGCCACTCTAGGATTTAGTGAGGATTGGGCTGCCCAACAGATAACACAAGTATCTGACATATAGCCATACAATGTTGTGAGGGATCGAGTATCTAATTCACCTAAGCTCCCTATTATTGGGTTGTTCCAGCAGTACAACTCAACTTACGGTGTTGCAAAATGCTACCAGGCTACTGTCGGAAATGGCACGTGGTAAGTCAGGGGCGGGGTGGGCTATGGGTGGGAAGGGTGAGAAATGGCATTTTAAGGGAGGAACTGGGGGCAGGGAGGGAGAAAGACAGGTGGATCCAGCGGCAGTCACACACACTGGATCTTATCTCCTCTTTCAAAAACATCCCTGCCCCTTTCCCCTCCTTGGACATACTCCACCAAAATACTCCACCAAAATGTATGTTGAAGAAGACACATAGGCGGCCCATAGGCGGCCTGAGAGCTTAAATGTTTTCTTCAGGTGGCCTGTCCTCCATAAGAATGGCAAGAGGGATCTTTCACAGAAATGGTCACAGATAGACTTACCAGATCTCCAACTGGGACAGAGTGCTAGACCTTTAGGAGAAAGAATGTGGCCAGGTGTAGCTTTTTAAACTTTAGAGCACAATCCTAGGCATGTCTACTCAGAAGCAAGCCCCATAGGGGCTACACCTGCCCACATTCCTTCTCCTAAAGGTCTAGCACTCTGTCCTGGTTGGAGATCTGGTAAGCCTAGTCACAAGTCCTACAAGTCCCATCCCTCACCTTTTCGGCACAGCTGCATGCTATAGCATGGGGGCAGATAGATTGGGTTCATAATTTAAAATATCACACATGTACAGGTCCATAGCTACCCACAGACAGAAGCATAGCTGGGCAGGGGGTGGTGGGGGCAGTGGCCCCCTGGCAGCAGGCGGGTGGGGGATGTCAAAGCAGGCGGCAGCGCGGCGAGTCAGGCTGTTTCGACGGTGCGAGCAGGCAGCGGCGGCGACGAGTTTGGCATTCCCATCCGTCCTGCGCCTCTCTGTGATGGAAAACGACAGCGGCGATGTCACTTCCGACACAAGTAGGGGGCGGTCGGAGTGCCGCCACTGCACACAGTAAAGGCTTTTCTCTGGGGTATTTCGGGGCCCGCCTGATACCACTCTCTAAGTTCTGTACATGAGATAAAAATATCTATACAGAGTTTTCCTTACCTGTGGTGGCAGATTCCAGCTCTGCTATTCCAACCCATACGCTTCCAGTTTTCCTGGTTCCTGGGCCTTTTCCTCCAGTTTTTCACTTTCATCATTGCTGGCAGGCTCAAAGATAGAAAAACGGCCTCTTGAGTTTTTGCTGTTGACTGCTGTACTTCACAATAGAAACTCATCAGCCGCTCAACCACTTCATCAATGTCCTGACACTTCTGACTGGGTACTGTATAGCAGGGCTTCAGGTCAAGTTTGACCATTTATGGTTGCTGAGATTGAATACAGCTCTCATCTCCCAACACACCACCTTGTGACTCTCCAGCCTGGTTGCTTTAAGTTCCTCTGCAACTCATTGCTGTGATTCCTCATTGCTGTGATTCCCCCATTTATTAATTTATTTTTTGCACAGAATTGTTGGCTTGCTTCCTATCATCTCCTAGTGAAATGTTTTGTTTTCCCTATTTGTTCCATGCTGGGTCGCTTACAAGCTCATGGCTTCTCTTAAAGGAAAGAATATCAACTGCTGACATCACTGCAAAGGACCCCTCACTTCTTTGTGAAATTGGAAGTCCAGATATTCAGCTCCTTTGGGTGAGAGAGATAGAGCAGCAGAAAATTCCAATAAGTAAACGATGGTCTGAGAAGGAGGAGGAACTGATTCAAGCCATCATCATTATGTATGGTGTCAGTATGTTCTTTAATGTCTTTAATGTTTAAACACCTCCTTCGACATTTGGACTTACAGTTTGGAACCAAAACCTCCACACTATTCCTAAAACAGATTTTTTTGGATGCTCCCAATTTTGCCATGATCTGTATTTCAAGATTCTAGTTTGTTTTAACAGTAGCCTCTTTGTGCTAAAAACAAGCACCTCTTTTTCATCACCTAATCAACAGTGCAAAAAAAAAAAAGAGTTTGTCATAGGGTGCTTTTCTTTTCCTTTCCTTCATATTTGTGTCCCTTTAATGTGAAGTGTTTCTAAAGTTCAGATGCCAACAGATGTACGAAAGAAGGTGTGATGTGGCTGTTTCCGGAGAGGCTCAAGAGCTGCACTCGGCCATCACTTTAGCACCCCTAACTGCTTTTAACTTCACTCTGTCATTTATCTCTCAACACTTCATTTAAGAGGAATGTGACATTAGCCCCGGCTAACTTAAATAGCCAGAACTATTTCTGGTTTAAAAAGACATGATTCGGCTCTGTTTTCTTTTATTCTCTTTGGAATGTTGGAAGTCTGGATGCATTGAACAGATGCTTGATATATCTGACAGCAGAACGACCATCTTCCCCCCCTGTGCTGGGGAGCCAGATGTCTGTCATCTGGCTCTCAGTGGACAAGCACTTTTGGCTCTGGAGCGTCTATCTCATTCCCCAGGTGGAGAGCCCAGTGTAGATGCCATTCCTTGCTTGACAGCTTAGCGAGATGATTCTATCATCAGTTCACATCACACACCCTGTCTTAGCATTTGAGGCCATGTGCCATTCTTAAGGGAAGAAAGCTTTTGGGGTCGTTTTGTTGGCCATGCTGTATTTCTCTTGTTTCACTTAACATCAATTCACCTTTTGGTATAAAAAAAAAAACACAACACACTGATAAGACTATCCCTAGGCAGGGATATTGTGTGTGTGTGTGTGTGTGTGTGTTTCTCAAGACAGCCTCTGCAGTTGCACAGATCCCTCAATAATCTGTCAAAAGCTCCCATCACTGGGTAAAGAGCTGTTCATTTCTATATCATCTTGGATTGATGCATGTGCCACTTGTTCTCTCCTTCAGCTCAGGATAACATTTGCCCTTTCATGTTCTCAGTCTAAGCTACTGGGAACTGAGAGTATTTCAAAGGATAATTATACCAATCTGCATATAAAAGGCTGGATGTCCTACAGAGGGCTCAGTCAAAAAGCAAACTCTTCCCAAAGATGAAAATGAGAAATGAAACGTAAATCCCAAAACTAAAGATTCAATAAAGTTAATGCATTTTTCATCTGATGGGGCCAGTGTGGGTTTGTAAAGTGACTGCAAGATTTGCAAAGCCATCGCCTTGAGTCCGTTCCCTGACATTAAAAGGAAACTGTTAGTTACAGGGCCCCTTCAGCTTTGACTCTCCCCCTTGGTTTTGAAAAGTCCTAGTTTATTGACCTTCAGGGCATGCTGCAAAGCTTATTTGTTTGCATTAGCCAAGAAGGAGAATGGAAGGCTCTGTTAAGAGAGGGATTCTTTCAAGGCTGGGTTATTGTTGGGTGTTGTGAAGGGAGGCTAAGTGATTCACCACTTAGAAGAATCACCCAAACCACTCCTATTAGGGGACATGCACTCTTCTCAATTCGGACCTGTTTATCAATATAATAAAGGACCTCTATTAATTAACGTTTTAGAATTGCTTTCCTAGTTTGAAACTGTTTGAAATAGTGACACAACCCACTTCTCTTTGCAGTAGTTGAAAACCAGAGTCCTGACTTTCCATATTCTCTGATTTGGAGGAAGGCTAGTAATTCTGTCTCACCTTTCTGGTCACATTTGAATGGTATCTAGGGTCTCTGCTTTTTTCCTGGTCAATTTCACCAGGCATATGCAAGGATTTTCTTGTCCTTTAGGAAAGAAAGTTGTTGGCATGTAAGACAAGCAAGGTGAGCTGCTTATAAAGGCGCTCTGTCCAAAAGTTCAGCCCCTCTGCAATGTAAGAAAGAAACCTGGCGCCTTCAGAGGCCTGGATGCCAGTTGCTGGGGTTACCAGTTGCTAGGGCTAGACAGTGGAAGAAGGCGAATGCGTCCATGCCTTGCTTGTGAGTTTCTCAGAGGCATCTAGTTAATCTCTGTGGGAAAGCGGATATTGAACTAGGTGGACCTTTGGTCTGATCTAGCAGGGTTCTTCTTAATCTAAAGCCATAGGTTTCTGAGAGCCAAACAAAATATTCTATAATGTAACACACTAACAGCCCAATCCTATCCTTTTCCCTGCCATAGCATGCAGCCAAGCCAAAACAGGCTGTGCTGCATGCTGTGTGTGTGTGTGTGTGTGTGTGTGTGTGAGAGAGAGAGAGAGAGAGAGAGAGAGAGAGAGAGAGAGAGAGAGAGAGAGAGAGAGAGAGAGAGAGAGAGAGGGAAAGGGAAAATATTTTCCCTTACCCCTCTGTAAGCCTCTTGACTGCCAATGGGTCTTCTTGGATCTGTGCCAGCTCTTTAGCTAGTACAAGTCCGAGGAGACAAAAGGGGCATGTTGGCTCACCCTGGAGAGGAGAGCACTTGGTGCAAGTCACCGGTGCCAGGGGCCACCCTCTCCTGCCTCCAGCACTCCCTCGGCCCTCCACCTGTTCCATCCCACCCACACCTTCTACCCACCCCGCTGTTCGCTTCCACCCACCCCGCTGTTCGCTTCCACCCACCCCGCTGACTTACTGAAGTCGATGGGGATCCTCTTCACTGCCACCATGCGAGGGGTCCTTCCCACCATCTGTAGTGGTGGTCAGGAAATACATGGCTCAACATGCTTCCAGAAGATGTTTCACAGCACTGTAAAGCACGTACCAGCACCGGAACACTAGTTCTGGCAGCGGTAGCACGGCATAAGATTGGGGTCTTAGGCTGCAGTGCTATGCACACTTTCCTGAGAGGAAGTTCCACTGAACACAGTGGGACTTACTTCTGAGTAAACACGCATAGGATTGCACTGTAAGACCTCCTTCCTCACACTTATGTGAATGCGAAGAATATTATACCTCATTGTATTAGCTTTGCTTTAAGCATGGTTGGATTAGGGATCAGACTTTCTGTTGCAGCAAAGTGGAGGGCTTATGTGTCAGGGTGATCACCAGAGGCCAAGGACTGAGTCTTACACCCATCCCTGGCATCACAGCTGCTCTTTGTAATGACTTCTGGCTGCCAGTACCATGGACAGAAGTAGTCATGCACAGGCCAACCGCACATGCAGAACACTGAATTCATGTTATTTCTAGCTCCAAGCTTTCAGACCAATTACAGTCTCCTTAAGTCTTTTAAGTCCTTTTACCTCCCCAATTTCCCATTACACTCTGATCTGAAAACACATCTGTTTGGAGGCAGTGGCAGCTTTACTTAACTCCTTGTGCTGAGGCTTTAAATCACTCACAGGTGTTCTGCTCCAACGCGCAGTGTAAGATGTGAGCTCTAAGAAGCAGTGTAATGTGTGGCAAGCACAGAGGTGGAAGCAGAGGCATCGCTCTGGTGGGGGCGGTACCGTAAGTCGTGCCCGGTCCTAGTCCCGTTACCAAGCCGGCAGGAGGCGGCACCGTCCCCTTGCCGTCGGAGCCATTCCCGTGCAGAGAAAGCAACGGGCAGGGAGTCTCTTACCCGCTGCTTTCTCTGCACGGAATGGCTCCGACGGCAAGGGGACGGGGCCGCCTCCTGCCAGCTTGGTAACGGGACTAGGACCGGGTGCGACTTATGGTACCGCCCCTACCGGAGCGACGCCTCTGGGTGGAAGGACATTTCCAGACTGACTTTATGATTTAGAACAGGGGTTCTCAACCCCTTCCTAGTCGAGTACCACCTCCAGCGCCACTCTCCTGCTGCATACCACCGAAAGCGCGAAAGCACTGCATTGGAGTGGGAATCCAGTGATCTAGTGGTCCGAGTACCACCAGCAGTCGGCCGAAGTACCACTGGTGGTACTAGTACCACTGGTTGAGAATCCCCTGATTTAGAAAAGATAATTGGCCTTCTGATATCAACTAACCTCATTCATTCTCTGAAGGTGAGTCAAGATGTTACTCTGAAGAATAAAGGACCAAGGCACATAGCACAAAGTCACATAGAATTGGTTTTGCATTCAGGTTTCAGTGAGTTAAGGCACTAATTTGTTTACTGTTATCTCACCTTTGTTCCCATCCAAAGCCACCAGTTGCCTCATGTCCCCTTTTGCTTACGTCTTCCAGCCATTGCTGACATTTGCCACATCGTTCATTTCCACTGCCATTTTGAATTCTCTGTACAGTATTCACTTCCACACATGACTAAATGGCAACTGAATAAGGCCCTTGTTTGCATATGTAACAGAATGAGGCGGGAATGAAATGATGGAGTCCTGAGGTGGCAAAAGTGAGCTGCATCCTCTTCAGGTGGCAGGAAGGAGATCCCAGTTTTGAATGCTCCTATTTTTTTTAATCCCTGTAGGTAGAAAAATAGCATATTGTGGGATAGGTTCTAGCCCGGCCTCTCTCCCTGCAGTGCTAGATTCTATGTGCAGGAAGGGATTGTTCCCTTTTACATACAAGATAATGAGATAATGTGATCCTCAAATCTTCAGTCTGAACAGGTAATGTCTATATACTACCACCTTTTAGACCCGTACTACTTCACACCCACCATTTCTGCTCCATATGCAGATCTAGCCATAGGTCAGGCTTGGCACAAATGTAGTGGCAGGGAAAATGGCTGTCACAATGGAAATGGTGGGTGGCATGCATAGTAGGAGTGGCCCCAGGCTGGAGGCAGCAGATGGAGAAAGAGGAGTCAGTCAATCAACTTGGTAAAGTTGATTGAGGCCTGCAAAGTTCTAGCAAAGGATATTTATGAACAATGCCTATCTGAAGCTAGATGGAGTCATGGCATATGTCAGCTTTGCCCCTCCCTAGGAGGCAGTGATCACAATGAGGAAGGAAGGAAGGAAGAAGGAAGGAAGGAAGGAAGGAGGGAGGGAGGGAGGGAGGGAGAGAGAGAGAGAGAGAGAGAGAGAGAGAGAGAGAGAGAGAGAGAGAGAGAGAGAGAGAGTTGTGACCACAAACTGGGTCTGTTTCTGGCAGTAAACAGAAATTGGCACATTTGATGTCCAATATTAATTAAATCTTTGGGGTACGCTATCATTTGACGCTATTAACCTTTAAGCGAGCTTTAAGATGCTAAATTGAACAAAATCAAATCCAAGCAAAATAATCTGTAGCTCAGGAAATGTTTATGAGAGTCCCATTTCTCCTGGGAAGCTCAGAATTGTTTAGTCTGCGTATTCAGAGTGGCAGGCTGCTGCAAGTGTAATGTGTTTATATTCCACAAATCTTGTATATTGCAGGAACCATCTAACTGAAGGCTGTTAGCACCAACGTGAAGCAGCACATGGTAATCCCAGTCACCAACATGAAAATGTGCCTGTCTGTGCCAGCTCTTAATTACTAGCTCATTAACACTCAGGTGTCAATTGCTGGTGGCAAAGGCAATACCCAAATGGCATGGTTGCTGTCATGCACAATGTAATTAAATTGACCTCAGCAAAAGGAGCCCAGCAGTTTCCTGATACCACTTGGACACTGGTTTCAGGCACTAATCACAATAGTGTAATTTGGTGAATCACAAAGTGTAATGAGGGAACAACTCTGGAGACTGGGAAATTGTACTTGCATATGTAATAATGACTTTAAGGACAATTAAAGGAATATAATCACTGCTCTGTTTTGTTCCAGGCTAATAAGTGCAGTTACTAGTTGATTTTGCATTGTTGTTTAAAATTCTTCGCTGCTGCTGGGAAGTGACAGTTTGAAGTAATGCTAAACACCCAGGATTAACATTAAAGGTTTTTAATGCTAATTGAAAAAGCCTACGTGGAGTGGATCTTCGTGAAACTATCTTGTTTGCCAATCATTTGCAAATTGAGAGGGGGACAGCTTCTGTTTGCTGCATTTGATGATGTTTTAAAAAGAACTTGCATTCATTTCAGAGAGATGATAGATAGCTAGGTAATGTGTATAGTGACATCAGGCAGATCACTGCCCCAACAGCCTTACAATCTAGGTACGTATTGACACAAGGAAACAATAGAGGGAGGGAGGGGTACGTGCTCATTAATAAGGAAGCATGTACTCAAGCTTAGCTACAGTTGGCAATGGAGAAAATATCTATCTATGTAAGGTCAAGTGACCAAGTGAGGGACGAGCAAGACAAAGGGTAAGGGGGCCAGATCGCTATCTTCTGATCTGCTTCCTGCACGAATTTAAAATCTGGTTCTACCTGCTCCAATTTTTGCTGTCTTCAAACGATTCATCACTATCAGTTGCTAGATGAGCTCTAGCTCTAGTAGGTAAAGGTATCCCCTGCTCGAAAGCCAGTCGTGTGTGTCCGACTCTAGGGTGCAGTACTCATCCCTGTTTCTGGCTGAAGAAAGAGCCAGAGCTGTCTGAAGATGCTTCCATGGTCATGTGGCCAGCATGACTAACAGTGCTGTTACCTTCCCACCACAGTGGTGCCTATTTATCTACTTGCAATTTCTTGCTTTCTAAATACTAGGTTGGCAGGAGCTGGGACAGGAGACGGAAGCTCCCTCTGTCACGTGCAGCACTCAGGTCTCGAATTGCTGACCTATCAGTCTGCAGATCAGCATCTTAGCCACTAAGCCACCACGGCTCCATGGCAATAATACTGAACATCTGTGTACACACATATTGTCTTGATGTTGTTGCTTGTAACAGTTCTGAAAGGTAAGCAAGTATGAGCACTCCCATATTGCAGCCGAAGCTGAGAGGAGCTTGCCTAAGACCAGATACTGAGTTCATAGCAGAGGCAAGATTTGAAGCAGGGAACTCCTGATTCACAGCTCAGCTGCTTCCAGTGCAATCCTCTGTATCTCAATTCAGAAGTAAGACATTGCATTCAGTGGGACTTTTACTACCAGGCAAGTGTATATAGGATTGCAACCTTACAGCTCAATCCTGTAAATAAAGCTGGTGATGGAACGAGCGTTCCATCGCCGGATGATGTAGTGAACATGCCGTAAAGCACGTTTGCGATGCCTCTGGAGTAAGGGAGGCCAGCGCAAGGCTGGTCTCCCTCACTCTGGCGCCAGACCAGGATGCGGATAGCGGTGAAAGGTACGTGCTTTGTCGCCAGCCGTGTGGGTGGTCTGGCCGGGCAAGGGAGGGGGACCATTGGCCTAGTCGGCCTGGGAGGGGGCGGAGGATGGGCTGGCTACGCCGTTACATGGCCTCCTCTACTTCCGCCAGCTATTTAGCTGGCGGAAATCCGAGGCCAATAGGGCCGGCCTGGATTTACACCCAGGGAAGGGGACGAGCGTCCCCTTCCCCGAGTAGACCTCCGACCCAGCGACAGAATGGCCAAAGGGGCTCAGGATCCGGTGTGCGGCCGTGGGCCACCGGCCAGATCCTTACACACAGGATTGCGCTGTTAGCCATTATCCAGCTATCATGTAGAAGAACCAGATGATTGCCATGACAGAAAGTGCAAACCAGCTCACAAAGAGTTATAGAGCTGGGAATTTCTGAACAAAGAGATCATATTTTGTTTTCTTGCAAATGATGTAAACAGATTGGCTGACAAGTTTCTGCAAGGGGCGAAGTCATTTCTAGAGGTGTTACACAAATCTAATGAAGAGATGAAAGGATTTTGTTGATTATTTATTGGAGATGGAGAATTCTGAGGGAAATGATCTAAAAGAACGCAAGCAATTGAACAAAAGGGAAAGCCGGCAGTCCCTTGAAGAGTGACAAGCAATCAAGGAAGGATGGTTTCCACTGAACTGCTAACAGTTCCTGCAGGTGGGAATGAGCGAGTTGAAAGGTACCCTGACTAAAAACAGGAGGAAATCAACACCTTTTGGTTTTTCTATGGAGAAACACAGCTAAGGTTAACTTGAATAAATCAAGTGTTAAATGAGAAGAGGAATGAAGAGAGAAACACACAGACATTTCAAAGTTATATGATTATGGAGTGGATTAGGAAACTTGTCTTTTGTTTGTTTGTTTTTGCATTTTATAGGAAGTATAATACTCATGTTAGCTCTTCATCCACCAATTGTTTCTCCATATGCATACATATACATATGAGGTAATTGAAGTATAGACCAACTGTCATACATCTGAGTTTTGACAAATGCATTTTGTAAGAAAGGACAAAATGCATTTTGTAAAAAAGGACAAAAATTACATAGCAATTGTATGTAAGGAATATTAGAATGGTAGAACTGAACAAGATGAAACAGATTCTTTTTTAAAAAAGTGGGAAAGCAGTACACACACACACACACACACACACACACACACACACACACACACACACACACACACACACACGCCTGCTTTTGCTTTTCATCTGTCATGAATTTAATTTAAGAATTAAAAAAGGATATACTGTATGTATCTTTTTTACTTTTATTTTTTGAGGAATCTATCATGAAATTAAAGAAAATAACAGTATAAGAACTCCACCTGAAAGCCTTTGGTAGTTTTATTGGATATACTAAAAATGACATGAGGAGAGTAGAGGACTTGTGATTGATTTATTAATAACAGGAAAAATTGACATGGCACTGAAACGGAAAATGAAAGAAACATATATTGAGGATTGGTGAAGGAGAGTGGAATACATTGCTGATGGTGAATCTTATGTATTTAAAAAGGTTTTAAAAGAGGAAAGGACTGGGCATTTATTTTCAGATAATTGGAATGTATTTTCCATCACTGGAATAGAAGGTTTTTAATTGAAATTTAGCCTTAGATATAATATTAGATTGAATTGGTATGGAGAAGTATTCTAATATGAAACATGAAGTATTGTACTACAGTATATTATATCACAAGTTACTTTTCTGGGATGCATTTAGTTAAAAGTTTAAAAAATGGACACATGGTGGGGGAAGAAATAGGAGGGGTCCAGTCTGGAAAACAGACTTGTGAAATATTGAAACCCAATGACAACAAAATAAAAGCAAAGAAACAAAACTGAATCTGCTGTTTAGGTCTACTCATTTAGAACGGGATTGCCACAGTCTAAAATGTTGGGAATGTCTCGATTATCATTGCTCTTTTGTGCATTGTGGAATATTTTGTTGCTCAAGGGCCAGTTCAGATGATACTCTGACCTTTACTCATGTGGGGGAGGAGAATGAATATACACATCTCATCCCCACCAGGCATGTTGGTGTGCCAGCATCTAATTACATGGAATAGTTTGTCCAACCTGCCCCTCTATGCACAGTTGAAATGAACCATCCCCTGCATGATTAGGTAATGTTCTACGTGGGGGTAGCAGCAGCTGGCATGGGGCAGCTGTAGGGTTGGGGGTGGCAGCAACTGGCATAGGGCAGTTGCAAGGGCTGGAGGGGTGGCCATTCCAGGTGGGAGGCTGGTGCCGCCGGCACAACTGGTCTATGTTGTCCCCCCCCCACGAGGCTATGAGCCGGACATAGATGTTGCCATGGGTGGGCCACCAGGGGTGTTGGAGAATGGAGATGGGGACACTGCTCTAACACCCCACCCCATTTTGCTCACAGGTTCGGCACTGAGCCCACACATCTTGGCCAGCATCTTGTGGCTCTGTGGGGAGATGGCCCTGGGTCAGCACCAGGGTGTACTAGACAGCCTCATCTACTCAGAGGGGCACACCCGAGCGACTCATCAGACCCTCTGGGCCCAGCAGGCTGGGCCCATCCAGGCCCTGGATCAGCAGGGCACACCAGCCCAGGTGGCTGCCATCCTTGCCCTGCTGGATCAGCTCATGGGCCAGTCAGTGATGGTCCATCCAGACCAGCCTCCAGGCCATCATGGCTGTGCTGAGGGTTGCTCCCATGTATGGCATTGCTCAGTCGCATGGTGACCACTGTGCATGTGCAGCTAGTCACTGGGTTGTTGTGACACTCCATAGCCAGTGATGGCACCCAAGCGACATCATCATTGCATTGATGCATCATTGTTGCTGGTGGGACATGGCTTGGATTCTGCTGTCTCTCCATTTCCTCTGCCTTTGCTGCCCGGGCTTAGGATATGAGGATGTCGCATCCTAGCGATGTCAGTGCATTATCTGAATACGGTTGGGCCTTAATTCTTCTTTTTCTCAGTTGAAGACCAATTCCCATCAAGTGGGTTGACTCCGACAATACTATCTGTGTCTTACTTTTTTTAAAGGGATCTTTCTGTTTCCTAGCTGGCATTAGAATCTTGTACCTAATGCCAGAACGGTCTCCCCTGACTAAAGAATTAAGTCAAATAGAGGTTAAAAGAGAAGACGTCTCAGACTTAATTGACAAAATAAAGATCAATAAATCACCAGGCCCGGATGGCATACACCCAAGAGTTCTGAAGGAACTCAAGAATGAAGTTGCTGACCTATTGACCAAAATATGCAACTTGTCCCTTAAAATGGCCACTGTGCCAGAGGATTGGAGGATAGCTAATGTCACGCCAATCTTTAAAAAAGGAAGGAGGGGGGACCCGGGAAACTACAGGCCGGTCAGCCTAACATCTGTTCCAGGGAAGATGGTGGAAAGTCTCATTAAGGATAAAATCTTAAAATACATAGAAGAACAAGCTCTGCTGAGGGAGATTCAGCATGGCTTCTGCAAGGGGAAGTCTTGCCTCACAAACCTGTTAGAATGTTTTGAAAAGGTCAACAGGCATGTGGATGCGAGCGAACCCGTGGATATTATATATCTGGATTTTCAGAAGGCGTTTGACACAGTTGGATATTATATATCTGGATTTTCAGAAGGCGTTTGACACAGTCCCTCATGAAAGGCTCCTGAGAAAACTCCACAGTCAGGGAATAAGAGGGCAGGTCCTCTTGTGGATTAGGAACTGGTGGAAGACCAGGAAACAGTGAGTGGGAGTCAATGGGCAATTTTCACAATGGCGAGAGGTGAAAAGCGGTGTGCCCCAAGGATCGGTGCCCATCAATTCCCATCAAGTGGGTTGACTTAGACAATATTATTGTCTTACTTTTTCAAAGGGATCTTTCTGTTTCCTAGCTGGCATTAGAATCTTGTATCTCTCCATTCCAAGGTCCCTTTTACCACCCAACTTTTACAAGTATTTCATTAATTAGTGCCAGTTCCAATGATCGTATAGATTTTTCAGAGCCGGATAGCAGGATAATATTCTCTTACATTCTTCGTTTTCCACAGCTGCATGAAGTTCAACAAACACATTGCTTGTGTTATCAACTTCTTCTCATCATGGTATTTATGTAATAAGCAATAGCCTATTTATATAAAAATGAATGGTGCCCTGAAAAACCAGGAACGTCATCAATTAAATGTTCTATTTTGTTTGTTACCAGTTTGGTAGTACATACATGGGACTATACAGTTCTTAGGCCTGTGCAGTGAATTGTTAAATACAGTCAATTTTGTTTTGCTAATATTATTTAGCAGAGAGAGAGAGAGAGAGAGAGAGAGAGAGAGAGAGAGAGAGAGAGAGAGAGAGAGAGAGAGAGAGAGAGATGTAACTTCAGAAATATCAAAAGTCTACGTAACATGAAACAGAATTCTGTCTATAGAATTCATCAGGGCATTAAACTTTTACCACAGCCTGCAGTATCCTTGTCCAGGAAAACACTGGTTCTTTTTCTCCTTGATACCACAAGCTTAAGATAGCAGCAGTGGGAAAAAAAATTCTTTGGGTATCTCTTAGCAATGAACATTTCTGGAACTCAACTACCATCTTTTGGGATTCCTGGGCCAAGGTATGGACCACAATACGTTCAGCTAAATGTTCATTTAAAAATCTGTGTCCAACATTAGCAAAGCAAACGAACAGCCCAATCCATTGCCAGACTGGGCTGCTGGCCAAAGCGCTTTTCAACAGCAGAACAGAGTTCTGCTGCCACAAAATGGCTGCCAATGGAGCTTGGAGTGCTCTGTCAGCAGTCACCTTGGGAGCGCTGCCGCAAAATACAGCAACGGTCCCTGGACGTTCCCAACCTCATTGTGCCCGCTGGAGCAGATAAGGCAGGGGGAAGGAATTGGTGAAATGGGGTGGGGAGGGGGCTGAATGAAAGAGGGTGGAAGTGGGTAATGTGGGAGTAGGAAAATGGGGCAGGGAGTGAATCTGGTGGCAATGGTACGTGCTGGATCCTATCCCCTCATTTTGCAGCCTCCCCACACCCTTTTTCTCCTCAGACCTGCACCAGCTAAAGGTAAAGAGCTGCTGCAGGCCTGAGGAGACCTATTGTGGTCAGGAGGCTTATGCAGGGGTAAGGGGATTGAAATTTTATTTCCCCACCAAAGCATCCTGAGGTGTAGCATCCACTTGGCTTCAGGTGTTATACAATGTCGGGGCGGTGCTGTTGAAGCCCAGTAAGTCAGAAATGAGTAGAGAATTGTGGCGCAATCCACCATAACTTAGACCAGCAAAGCGAGTGCTCCGTTGGCCTAAGGTGTCACAAAAGTGCTGTAAGGCATTTTTGAGGCTGCTCTAGTGTAAGTGGCACAGCCGCAGAGGCCGACACCGCTTAAAAGACCATCGCCCAGGACCTGCGCCCACCGGCCCAGGTAAATCCTAGACCAGTCAGCAGGAGGGCGTGGGGAGGGTGGGCTGGGGTGGCGGGGGACAGAGGCGTAACCAGGCCTCCCAGCGCGTCACCGACCCCGCCCCCCGCCGGTTTCCTACCTATTTTGGAGTCGTACGGTCTCCAGGGAGGGCGGGAGGGCTGGAAAAAGGACGAGCAACACGCCAGGGACGAGCAACACGCCAGGACGGGACCGGTAGGTCCGCCTGCACCTGGAGCAGCTGCTCCACTCTCCCAACACCACGCCCTGAGGTCTGCCTGCACCTGGAGCAGCTGCTCCACGCTCTCTACTCTCCTCCCACTTTTGGCGGGGGAGGGGGCCATTGGCTGGCCTGGCCTGGGAGGGGGGGAGGGGATATTGGTGCTGGGTTGTGCCGATACCTCCGTGCCGGGCTGGCCTTACCTGGCCTACCAGCTAAACAGCTGGCGTGCATCTGAGGAGGCCCTTTGGGGCCTCTGGCGCTTACAGCGGGGAAGGGGACAAATGTCCCTTTCCCCCGAGATGAACCCCAGCTGCGCCGGCACACGCCACATCCTGAATAGGATGCAGCGACTGGCCATTTCAGCCAGCCACCGCATCTTAGGCAGGATCGGGCTGCCCATCAATGGACACCCCCCCCCCCAGACATGTCACCATTAAAAATGTAACATTCTTTCTGGTTGCTTTGTAGCTATAGCATTTTCTCCCAAGGGAAGTGTGCCCACAGAACTGTTTTCTTTGTTTCCTGGCATTTTGGTCAACACACAGTCCAGGAACTTTAGAAACAAATTTAATGCCCAATGTCAATTCAAGAAAGCTGTCAAAATGTGTTGTGCGTGACACAGAAGGGTGTCTACTGAGATACCACAAAGAGTCTTGTAGCACCTTGAAGATCCATCAGTTTATTGCAGCATAAATGTTTGTGGATTACAGTCCACTTCATCAGAGATGTCTGACTGCCCATGAAAGCTTATACTGAAATAGTGTTCACAGTGCTACAAGGCTGCTTGCTGGTCATGCTGCAACAGACTAACATGGCTACGCCTCTGCAAGTTGTTGTGAAGGTACAGATTCTGAGAAATGGATTTGGACTGACTGTACGACAGTATTGATGTGCTCATGTCCATTTTATACCGAGATTATATTTATGAGCAAAATAATGAGAAGCTAAGGTAGAAGGGTTCCTCAAGAAGCTTCCCAGCTCTAGTTGTACAAACTTTTCATAGTGGTCATAATGAAATCTCACTGGACTATTTGTGCTGTACAAATAGCATAAAGAACTTCTTCATTTGATCAGCTCCTGCAAGTGTTTTGGTTGGAGTATAGAGAATAAACATGCTGTTTATAGTCCCCCAATCCTCACTTACTTCCCTTCTATCCCACTCACCCATTCCTGACTTTCCGATACCTCTCCCCATTCCCTTAAAACCTCATTGACTTGGGCAGGCTAGTGGTACCAGTAATGGTGATGCTTTGACCTCAGGTAGATGAATACTCTTTCTTTCCTTTCCTTCCTCCCTTCTATCATGTTTGTACTGCATAGCACTGCACCAGAAAGTGGCCCTTGGCAAATGTAGTTTTCCAAATATTGTCATCATTACAGTATCCCATGAGAAAACTACATTTCCCAAGGGTCACCAAAGTAATTGGTTCTGGTGTACTACTACACAACAGGAACCAGAGAAAAACCTCACTTCTTTCCTTTTGGTGCTACTGGAGTGCTGCTACTGTTGCCCTGCTGGACAGCTAAGTGCTCAGGGCAACAGTAAAGGAAGGAGGGAGAGTTGGTTAAGGGATTGGAGCCTGGGTGGGTAGAAAGTGGATAAGCTGGGAATTTGTGTCTGGCTTGAATTCAACCCATAGAAGAATTTTCTGGATCACTATGCTCTCCTCTTCTTTGAGGTGAGCATTATGAGCTCCTGAAAATTTATCTAAGCCTGGCTAAAGTGCAGGTCCAATGTTTCTAGTTGTTAAAAGTTCGTTCTCAGGATTTCAAGAACAACCAACCAGGAATTACTCGAGAAAGGCACAAATGGAATTGTGCTCAATCAGATCTATTTAAGACCACTTAGAAAATATGCAGAGGCCACATCAGACATTTGTCAAGTCTGGCACTAGCCAAGGGACCCCTGAACTCCCCAACTTGCCGACCCCTGAAGCCCCCCGCAGCAGCAGCACAAGTAATGCAAGTGAGCAATTCATGATGAAGGCTGTGACATACCGGCCATGCTGCAGCACAGTGCATGGGCCAGCGTCGGCACGTGGCTCAAAGATCTCCATCTGTCTTGCGTTTTGTAAGATTGCACGGTGACACAGGAGAGCTGCGTTGCCATTTGAGCCAAGTTGGACAAATTCAATTTCGGCCAGTGAGAGGCCATGTTCAGTGCAGTGGGGGCAGGATGCGAAGCAACGCGTTGGCCTATCAGAAGAGAGTCTGAAACGAGAGCGGGGGCGGGGCAGGATGTCTTACACTTCTCAAATCAACAGCTTCGGTGTAGACAGGGTGCATCGTGGTATGAGACAACGGCTACTCTCGCGCCTCACCACGCCTCACCACGCCTCACACGCCAGTGTGTCACAGCCTTAATACAGGATCCTCTGAGGAAACCCATTTGTTGGTGGGGGAGGAGTTTACTTGGGCATACCTCCCTCACTATTGCCAGAACACTGAGGAAAGGGTGCCCTCTGATTATCCTCTCCTTTTCCCCAATCAATCCTGGTTGGAGAAAGAAAAAGAAGCAAACGTGGAGGGTCTCTCTCATTCAGTACTGCTGGAGCACTGAGAGACAGACAGACATCCTCCAATGAGATTGGTCCTCACCATTTCCCTAGTCCAGGTTGTGGAAACAGAGAAGAGCAATCTCATTGGAAGATGAGTCTCCCACTATGCTCTGGCAACACTGAAGTGTAGGAGTACTCCCACTATTGAGATTGCTCCTCTGGGTTTCCCTGGTTACTGTCCCTGGTCAGGGACAGGTGCCTTCCAATTTTGGAAGGCACTTGAGCCTCAGCACTGCTGGACCACTGAGGGGAGAGGCATCCTCTGCTCCTCTTAGCTTCCCTGATCTGGTCAGAAAATGGAGAGTATGGAGAGAAAATGGAGATTTCCTAGGGTGACTCCCAGCACTCTGACTGTGCGGAAAGGCTGGTGCTCTTCTATGAGATCACTCTGTGAAGGGGGGGGGGGGAGTGTGCGTGTCCAAGTGCCAGAAAGATGCAGGCTCACAATCAGGCTTGGCCGGAGGGCCCCCCCCCCCCAGACCCTGACACCATTACTCAATACATGTCTCAACTATGGTAATGCTGATGTAAATAGGTTCATGGATCAAATCCTTTTAGGGACTTTTGGAATATTGATTCCCAAATTTGGTTATAAGGAAAAAAAGTTATCATTGAATTATGCTGGCCAGGATCAGGAAAATATTCTTTAGATTTGCATTTTTCTATCTTTCATTACAAACATGACAGCTACTTATTCTGTGTCAGATTCTGCTGTGGAAGAAGCTTCTCCAAGATTCAAGAGCAGAGCAAAGCAGAGCAGCACAGCTCTGTAGGCAGGGGCTATAATATTTATTTAAATGTCATTTTACAGACTTCTGTAATATTGGAAAATGTTCTCCTTCCAAACACCCTTTAAATATTTTCCTAAATATCAGTTAGGAAGCAAAGAATTACTTAAATGCTTTATTTTTCCTCTGGGGGCAAGACCCCACCCAGGTAAATATCTAGTCTACCGGATTAAAAAAAAACCAACCCTGAATATTTTTATTACATTATGAGAGATGGGATTTGGTTTTTGGCACATATATGTGATTTTGATGAATGCTCTTTGATCTCCTATCTAATACATGAATGAAACTGATTTTAAAAATGCATGCACTAAACGGAGGTTATCATTCTCACTTATTTTCAGACTGCAGCATCGCAAATGTTCTATTCCTGGGACATTATTATATCTATACACTGCTGCAGAGAGCCCATAATGTCTTACCCATAACTCTCAGGTGCTCTTCCATCCAGGTAGCTTACAAATCCAAACCTGCTTAGATTCAGGAGTGGAGCAATCTTATCCACTTTCATTTATACTCTCTAATCATTAGAGAGTATAAATGTATAGAGAGTATAAACCTTACTAGCTAATTAATTATGCTAATTAGCAGGGGGTACCCCAGAAAATTGGAACGGGATAGGAGTTACCCGGGTCTCCAAAGGTTGAGAACCCCTGCTCTAATGCTTGGCATTCAGAAAATGATGAATTCTGTTTAAGGGGACTGTGTTGGCTGGAATCAAGAGACTTCTGGATCTGAACCTCTGAATCTTTTGTTGCTGAAACCACAACTGCTTACAGTGCACCAGAAGCAGCCCCAAAGGTTCAAGGACTGAACTGCAGTACAAGGAATTGTGAACCCTGAAACAAAATCTAATTTCTTCCCCTATCCCACATGGTTTGCACAAAGAAACCAAAATATACACAACTGCTATTACACCTACACAAGAGCCCAGCAAGCCAATGAAGGTACATTTTACAATAATTGAATCTGGTCAGTAATTGGACTGTTTTGCTCTGCAACAGCCAGCGAGTGCAAGGTAATTTCTCTGTGTGGGAGGTCCAATTCATGTTACTGGGGAGGGGTCAGTTTGGGTATGTTCAAGCTGTCTGCCTCTATGCAATTTGGGACGTGAGTGCGCACATCCCAGTCCCCTTTCTGATGTAACTTCCTGATCTGTCTCATCGTAGCAGGGGGCTAGAATAGGTACAAGGGAACAATAGGTTCAGACAATCTCCCCATAGACAAACCAGGAACGTGTGCTAGGAGGGGGATCAATACAAGCTTGTTGACATCCCTACCCCCGGCGTGAGGAAACTAGCTCAGACTTATCCAAAGTGGGCCACTGACAGTCTCTTTATCAAGTGATCTTACCATGTCACAGCTTTTTGGGGGTTGGGGAGTGGGGGGGTTGAATTATTTTATTTGGATCATGTGTTATTCACCATGCCAGGGCAACCCTTAGCTTTCTAAAATGCATTTCCCTCCTGGAATAAAATAGAAGAAAATACCATGGGAGAAAGGCACATTCAAATGAAACAGACACCATGTGGTTTTAATGTCACACAGCCACCTTGTGGTGAGTTTACCACAATAAAAAAATAATGGGTAGCTTTTCTGTCTACCAATACGTAGGAGCATGAAGGAGGTCATGTGGTCCCCCCATGCCATTTTCCTGTATAGGCAGCTCGTGCTCTTCTCCTCTGTCCCAGATCTATTATGTTTAAACATAGGAACATAAAAAGAGCCCTACTGGATCAGGCCAAAGGCCCATCTAGTCCAGCTTCCTGTATCTCACAGTGACCCCACCAGATGCCTCAGGGAGCACACATGACAACAAGATACCTGTATCCTGTTGCCACTCCCTTGCACCTGGTACAGAGAAAACCTACTCCTAAAACCAGAAGGTTGCCTATGACTTGTAACCTGGGATGGACTTTTCCTCCATGAAGCTATCCGAACCCCTTTTAATAGCATCTAGGCCAGGTGCCATCACCACATCCTGTGGCAAAGAGTTCCACAGATTCATTACATGCTGGGTGAAGAAATGGTTTCTTTTGTACGTTCTAACTCTCCCTCCACTCAATTTTAGTGCATGTCCCCTGGTTCTGGTGTTGAGCGAGAGGGAGAACTTCCCTCTATCCACTCTCTCCATCCCATGCACAATTTTTCGTGCATAAGTCTCCCACTGACCTCAGGTGTGTCCTTCACATACACTGATGGGAGAATGGAAAGGCTAAAGCATGAAATGAACGGATGCATGTGCATGTCTGTCATACATAGTCGGTAGTACAGAAAGAGATGGAATAAAAGCACTAGTGTAGACTGATGACATAATAGCATTTTTTTTTTGAAAAAGTTGCATGCAAAATGTGAGGAAGATTTCAGTAAATAAAAACACTTTAATAGTCTATAAAAAAGAAAATGTGATTTTTTTTTCTCCACAGGACTAGAAACAACCTAATTTACAGTATACACCTCTGTATAGAGAGGCTATAAAAATAAAGCAAAACCAATTCCAGGAGGGGCATTCAATTTCTTGCCTTAAAAGCAGCAACAAGTTGACAGATTTCTTCAAATGAAATATTTTTCACACATTTCATTACTAAAATAGCCCATTTTTTTTTCAAAAAACGAACAAGGCATAGAGGTGACCAAAACTCCCATTACCTAAAGCTAAAGAAGATTTTACGGCTGTGTTTGTTCAAATTAATAGTTATTATCATTATCTGTGCTTTTTATGTGATTCATATATAATACACATTGTTAAAAGGATCCCTAGAAATTCCTGTAGATATACAAATAATTTAGAAATATGCATTAGAAGACTTTTTTTTCCCCTGAAGCAGGAATATTTTGTTAGAGTTTGGAAACTAACAAAACCTCACTAATCAACAATTCAGCTCTTGTAATATTGTGTACACACTATTCCAATTCATATTGATGGGAATGTGGTAGAGCTTGATTGATAGAATAAACTGCAGACGGATTGTTGGTCTGATCTGGAACAACCTACAGGAATGAGGGCTGTGATAAACACACATCTGGATCTACAAAGGGATGCATGCACAGAGCTGCCCTCCATTGAGCTGAATGGGGAAGCCTGCGTCTACAGGAGCTCCATGTGCACTGCTGTATATATTTATTTTAAATACTTATATTTTGCCCTGCACTTAAAAACTTCCAAGGCAGCTAACAAAAATGGTAAATACAATGCAATTTAAAAATACAATACAATTTAAAACCACAGGAGCAACCACAACAAAAATCTTGTAGAGCCAAGAAACACTATCAGATTAAAAAAAACCCAGCTAGCTGGAAAGCCTGGGGAAATGAAAAGGACTTCACCTGGCACTGGAAAGACATCAAATTTGGCACCAAGCGAGCCTTCTCTGGGAAGGCATTCCTGGAGAACCACTGAAGGTTATCATAGGGTTTGGGCAGGCTCATGTAGGAGGAGGCTGCCCTTGAGGTAGCCAAGTCCCAAATCATTTAGGGCTTTAAAGCACTTTGAATTGCACCTGGAAATGGACCGGCAACCAGTGTGGTTGTTTCTGCTCTAGCAAAATATGGAGAACTGGCAGAATATGTTCCCTATAGCTGGTCTCAATGTAATAGCTGTATTTTGTACCAACTAAAGATTCTGATAAGTCTTCAAAGGCAGACCCATGTACGACACATTGCAATACTCTAATCCAGGGGTTCTCAACCAATGGTACTTCGGCCGACTGTTGGTGGTACTCGGACAGCTGGACCACCGGGACACCGTTCCAACGCAGCACTTTTAGCAGCGTGTTTTTATTCCCGAGAGGCTCCTGTCTTTGGCCGAGCCTCTCGGGAACACTGAGAAGGGCCTCCCACCTTCCCAGAGCCTCCTACCTGCATTTTCTGGCCTGTGAAAACCTGAAAGCCCAGAAGTAACTGGTGATGTTACTTCCAGAACTAACTGGTGATGTTACTTCTGATTGCCAGTCACTCCCGGTGGTACACAGCAGGAGAGTGGCGCAGGAGGTGGTACTCGGCCGGGAAGGGGTTGAGAACCCGTGGTCTAATCTGAAAGCCAGCATGGCAGAGACAATAGTGGCTGGTGGTTATCCCTGCCCAGGAGGGGACACCGTTGGCATACCAACTGTGAAGGTGCTCTGAGCCACTGAAGCCACTTAAGCCTCCAATGACAATGCTGGATGTCTCAACACCCCCAAACTGCAAACCTAATGATCCTTTTACAAGCTGTAAGGCCCTATCCGGAACAGGGTGGGCACTGCCTCCATGATCACAGGCCACCAAAAGAATTTTCATCTTGTCTGGATTGAACATTGAGTTTTGGTCCTCATCCAGTCCATTACTATTCCTGGACACTGATTCAACATCTATGTTGTCTTGTCGGAATCTGACTGAAACGTGAACTAGAGCTGGGTGTCACCAGGATATTGATAACACCTCACTCCAAATACATGGGCCATTAGATCAAAACATATTCATATAATAGTATTTTTCATAGTTAAACAAGTGCAAGGACCACTTTTTCCATCCTTATACCGAGTCATATTTTACCATCATACCCTGTGAACAATAGTCAGCATGAACACAGAAGCAAACGTATGCATGGGTATGATCCAAGACTCCTCTGAAGTAAAGAGGATACTGTCCATTCATTCAATGGGACGCTGAGTCCAAGTATTACCTCCAACTGAAACAACTGCTATTATCACAGACATTTTATATATTTTTTGAACACTTGACAGGTAGGTGTTATAAAACAAAAGACAGTAAAGTATGCAAAAAGAAAGGAAAGATAAGCACCTTACTATATTTCACTTTTATAATCATATTCCATGAAAAGTAAAGACATCCTTTACTTTGTAAGGTTTTTTGCGTTTTTGAACAATTTATCTTTTTCTAATAAAAAATATCCTTTCTGAGATACTTCAAACCACGAAGTTACTATAAAACTAAATCGGTGGGTTACCAGTGAAGCTGGTATTGACTATTCCAAACTGCAAATTGCTTTTGTGTTAAAGAGACAAATTCAAATTAATGGCTTAACAACATGTATGATTGTGACTGGTTTTGCTTCAAGAGCTACTGCAAGCAAAGAGATATTATTTTGCACAAAACGATGTCAAAGGATGATGCATGTCGCATATGAGTTGGGGAAGATGTCCTCAGGCTAGCTATCTTTGCTTACATCATATCTTACATTGCAAAATGTACAGACACCTAGTGTACTTTTTAACAACATATACATGTGAGTTTATAGAGCTTTTATAGAAAAAGTTTTCTGATTCCAAATTAAAAGCCATAGAAAGATAATCAAAATAATGGAGATTGATATATATACTTGATAGTACATAGTCAGTGCTCATTTTTTTTTTATAATTATTGACAGCTGTATCTTTGGCATTTGAAAATTCAGTACAACTTTCAGAAACAAATGTTGTTGCTTACAGCTTTTTTTTTTTTTAACAAGGACAAACAGGATTGACCAAAGTACAAAAATTGGGGAAGTATTATTAAAGATTTATTTTATTTTTAGGCAAGGATAATTTAAGGACCCTGAATTACCTTCTTACTTTAGTGTACGGTGCGGACTGTATGAATTCATTTAAAAATCAACTAAATGGTACCACGTTTCCCGGAAAATTATATGTAATATAATATATATATTTTATATTTATTTAGAAGCTTTGAAATAGTACAGTAAACACTTTGCAACACGGTGTATAAACTACAGAATGTCTTTGATATTTTGTGGGTCTGCAGATTAACAACATTTTCATGACCCACGGGTGAAAAGAACATGATTCACAATTTCTTTTGTAAAGTTGGAATAGTTTGGGGACACTTGATCACACAAAAATAATATAAAACAGTCAAGTTTAAAACAGTGATATTGCATTTATAATGCACATTTCCTCTTTTTTCCTTTTAATCTGTACGATTGGCTTCTTGTGGCGAATATAAACATCTAAAGGGCTCAGTGACATTTTGGAGAGAGAGAGAGAGAGAGAAAGAGAGAGAGAGCTATATAGTGCTGTAAACAGGCACACACTGATCAGAGAGGCAAAATCAGTTGCCTCTTGAAGTTTCTACAGTTCCATACATTTCAACTCATTTCTCAGGCCTGCTGAGAGCAGTTAGGTCCTATTATTGGCCATGCCCATGGCGTCTCCAACAGCACGGTAATTCTTCAGTTAACACAGAATCAGATGGCCAAGATAATGAAGTTGAAAAGTTGATGCTTTTGTTGGTCGACTTTGTGCAAATCATGCTGCTTCAGGTAAGTCCCGTAGAATTGACTAGCATATCCTTTTCCGTGCTGCAGGAGAAAAAGAAAAGAAAAAACTTCTGAGACAATGAAGACTCATGTTACGTTTGGCACTCTGAAACACTGTTGGTGCTCTATGTAAAACAGAGGAAGCAGTACCAGGGTTCGCCGGTTCATTTTAGTAGCTATCAATTGAATCATTACAATCAATGGGCACAATTCAACAGAGGTTCAGCATTTTAAAGTTCCACTCTTTTCAAATGAATTAAGCCCCTCTCCCCATTGAAACCAAGATGATATGCAGCATGATTCTACACATGTTTCCTTAGAAGCCAGTCTTGCTGATTTTAATGGGGTTTATTCCCAAGCAAATTTAAGGGCTGTGGCCTTAAATTGCTTACTTAAGTTGGATTGTGGGCACAGTCCTCTGCAGACCCAGAACCATTGCAAAAGCTTCCATAAGGCAGTTGCTCCAGGCCGGCGCAGAGGCCTGCACTGGCTTCCGTGTGCCAGATCCGGGATGGGGCGGGAGGGGCTGTAATGGGACTGGGGGAGGATGGCGGTGGACTGGACCATGGAATGGCGGAAGTGCCACACACCGTATCTAACCCGCCCCTTCCCTGGCTGTTTTCCCTGACATGGGGCTTCTGGATTTGCCAGCAAAATAGCTGACGCAGCTCTGAGGAGACCTGTAGCGGGGGGATGAGCCTTTACCCGGGGTAAAGGAAGGAACGTTCCCTTCCCCTGAAGTGACCTCCCAGCTCCTGTTTTACGCTCAGGATCCAGCGCTGCCTGTGCTGGATCCTTTGGCTGCCTGCCTAGTTGCAGGGTCACATCAGTATTGCTCTGACTTGTCATTACTGAAAACAAACTCCGTATGTACTGTTCATGTATCCCCAACAAAATGATAACTGGGGCCAATCCTGGTAGTCCTGTTACATCTCTCTATGTATGATTAGAATCTGCCATGGCCAGTTAGAAGTTGGAGTGATCCACACAGTACCTTATCCCAGCGACAACCCATTTCATGGTGAGTCCATTCCCAGTGACATAATGGTACAGTTTACCACACCAATGTACCAGAGGTGGGAGGTTTCATTGCTGGTGGTGAAACTCTCCTTGCAATTGCAAACCTCACTAGGTGTTATGGTGTGATATAAAGAATCACCATATAAATAAGCAGTTTCCTACAGGATAAGAAAATAGACCTCTAGGAAAGGAGAATGGGATGCTCACCCTAGCAGGAAATCCAATAGAACTTCCAATAATTCAGTAGCATCTGCTTTTAATCAATGTACTTCATATGCAGCTATAAGCCATCACACAGGACCTGCCTTATGTGAGACCATTGGTCCATCTTGCTCAGTAATGTTGATGTCAAGTGGCAGCAACTCTCCAGACAGGCATTTTTGTCTCTCCCATCTGGAGACACAAGAGATCGAACCTCCTGCATGCAAGATATGTGCTCTAACAATGCTATGCTCTACCACATACTGCTGTGCGCTACCACAACCATGGCCTTTTCAAAACATTACAGAGGACTTCCCAGACCTGCTACCTACAACAGTCAGAGATACCCGAGATGGATTCTGCGGCCTTATACCTGCAGAGTATGACTTCTGCCTGTCCCTCATGGTCTCTCCTAGTACTGTCCCCGTTGGTAGTAAAATCAGGAAATGAACTGCTGAAATACTGGTAAAATTGATACATGATGGCAGGGGAACATAATAAAATCTCAAAACATGAGGAACAGACTTGAATTATGGGCTCTATATCATTTATTTTGTTTTGCAACAAAGACTCTAGTAACAGGTATGGAAGTGTGTTTTTTGTAAAATTTAGACAAGGAAACAGTACACTTGCAAGTTCAATATTTCCAAACCAATTTGTTTTCTGATTTTGTTTCTGGTTGGAGTTAAAGCTAAAATCCCTTACAAGATGTAGAAATACTCTTTTCTCTCCCTTTGAAGTGAACTATTATACTTGTATTTAAATATGTTGCATTTTTGCCACCATCGAATCCAGGCATTGACTGGCAGACAGCACAATGACTTCTGGGGTGCAGGGGGGGGGGAGGTCAGTACATTAGCAATCTGCTATCCAAATCTGCCAGCAATGGTAGCTATATAATGGTACCTCCATATACTACCTATCTAGGACGTAATTGGAAGTAAAGGTAACAAACATTTTGTGCTGATATTCTAAAAAGACATCAAGTAAACTGCCTTGAGTAATATCTGAAGAGCAATCTAAGGATAAGAAAGGTGGCATGGAAATACAGAAAATAAATAAATAAGTCAAAACCTCATCTCAGGTGCGTGAATGAAGTACGCTAAGAAATCAGCTTGCTGTCTTGGATTGTTCTTTGGGAAATATCACAGTTGTATTTATTCAAAAAAACATTATTCAAAATTCAGCACCAAAGTAGTAAAGCTCACAGAGAGGGCTCAGCATGCACGTGGTTTATCAAATGGAAACGTTAAACCTCCATAGTTTCAATATCTTCAGATTAAATGTTTTTTTTTAATTGATATTAAAGAAGGAACCACACCACAAGTGCCATTGTCTCCTTATTTCAAGATTGAAAGCCCAGTGGGGTAGGGACTTGTAAACAGACGAAACATGTAGATGTGTTGCAAACATGCATGACAATGTTGCAATAAATAAAGCAGAGACCCTTAGGCCCCCTTCGAGAACACATTGTTAAGTGGCTAAAAATTAAAATGTTCATCACACTGATATTATTGAATACCCCTGGAATTCGAATCTGATCCCAGGAGTAATTTCAAATGAAACTAGGGTAAAAAGATAGGACAAGAAATATCAGAAGCTTGGGCTGCAATCCTATTTACACACTCCAGGCAGGGAGTGACCCCCATGGGCAGCCCGATCCTGCCTAAGATGTGGCGGCCGATCTAAAAGGCGGACCACTTCATCCTAGTTAGGATGCGGGCCGTGCTGACGTGGCCAGGGCTCACCTTGGAGGAAGGGGACGTTCTGTCTCCTTTCCCTGGTGTATGTGCTCCTTGGATGTGTGCCAGCTCTTTAGCTGGCACGCGTCCGGGAAGGCCGTATAATGCCGGTCCAGCCTGGGAATGGGCGTTGCATACCGGCGCAACCCAGTGCCGATATCCCCACCCCTTCCCAGGCTGGGCCGGCCAATGGCGTACGCTCCACCGGCGTAGAGATGTGCAGGGTTGCACTCTGAACATAACAGCACTTACTTCTGAGTAAGATGCAACATGCATAGGACTGAGTAACATGCATAGGACTGTGCTGTTGGAATATTTGGTCTAAAGGGTCTGCAGCTTCTCTCGATATTTGTTATTAAATCTGCATACAGCCTTTCATCTAAAAAGGACTTCAAGGTAGTTTACAAACAAAGACAATCAAAACAATGAAACAATTTAGAATAATGACATTAATGAAAAGAACAAAACAATAAAAACAGAAATTCTATATGATCATCTATGCTTAGTACTGTACATTAATCCTATACAGGTTACCTAGTTGAGGCAGATTTACAAGCTTATGTACATCACTTGGTGTCTTCTTACTAGGTAACTAGTCAGTTCATGGTTTGCAGCTGAATGTATGAAGTGCATCCACTGAAAAGCAGAACCTTTTAAAGTGAACGTGGATAAGCATAAAAGGTCTACCTATGATGTGTGATCCAGGTTGGCTGTTTCACATGTTCATCGTAAGCAATGATGACCACGTGTGAATCATGTGTGAATTCAACTTCATCTAATTGATGGAGCTGCAGTGGGCCAAAAGCACTTTTATTGCTTCATACTTTGTGTAAATGATATTGGATTGAAAAAGACTTTGGTTCTGAATATGATTTGAATACAGTACATTACTGGGTCTTTGGGGAGTCCTACTGGACTTTCTGAAACGAATACTTAAGCATTCTATATCAGGTTTTAAATGTAAAGATTAGCATTACTTCCCAACTATGCTACTTGCTATGCAAATATGTAGCAAAACACACCGGCCAGGATCCATTCAAGGAAGGAAACTTGCTCCATGAGCCAAACAGTGTTTAGAGTTATTTTTCTCTTTGCATTTTTGAAATGGAAGGGAATTTAAGAAGGAGTTGGTGATATGGCATGAATTGTTCAAAGTCAAAAATTCACTGGGCCTTTCTGAGGGAGTGGATCTCAGGGCTAATACAGTAAATCACTGGCATAGGAAGACTGACAGCACAATTTTATCCAACTTCCCCCACCGGTGCAACCAGCGGGAGAGGGCAGGGCGAGCGGCTTTGGAGGGAAGGGGGGATTTAAATCCCCTTTGAATCCCCCTTTGGAGGGGATTTGAATCCCCTTTCCATTCTGGGGCCTCCCATTCTCGCTGCACCAGTGGGGGAAGTTGGATAGGACTGCGCTGTGAATGTCGACAAAAGATGGATGCCTTTAAAAGGAAATGGACTCCTTTAATTATTTAGCGGAATACAATTCAAGTGTATGTGAACTGAGATAATTCTTCCTCTTTATTGTGGCTTTATTTTTCAACTAACTTGTTTTCTCAAATAGTTCTTTCTGCAATATTCTGTTCAAAGTACCAAAAGCCATCTGGAGAATGAGTGACTAGGTGGTCTGTGGGAGGAAAGCGTAAGGTTCAAAGTTAAAATGAGCGTTTATAACCTTCTGTTAAGTTTAAATATGTAAATCATAGCAGAGATGTCCAGAAATTAAGGTTTCTATAGTGAATTCACTGTTCCAACGTTTAAACAAGGAATTAACTGATTAAAGTAAATATTACAGTATTTCACGGTCAAACTAGACAAAATAGGAGATCAGTGAACAAATGTCCCATATTTTTTAAAAAATAATCTTAAGTTAAAAGCAATTGGGGAGACTTAGCTATATGGCTACTTTTATGTCCGTCCCCCCCATCGGGAAATGGGTTTGGATGGTTTGGGACTTTAGTAAAGAAAACAGTGCAGAAGAGAAAGGATAATCTCCCTCCCCATTGCTATGCCCCCACCATAATTCATTGGCTCAACTATTTTTAAGGTGTTTGTTTTTTAAAAGGAAATTCTGGACTCAAATATCCCACTATCTCGTCCAACTGGTCCCTCAATAAAACTTATATCTTGAGTATAACTGTACCTCACAAATAAATAAGATAAGCATATGCTCTACTCTTTGGAAAACCACCTCTTGCACACTGATGGCGCAATCCTGACTAAGCTTGGAACGGCGGAACGAGCACCCCGCCGTTCCAAGCTGTCGCGAACATGCCATAAAGCATGTTCGCGACAACATTAGAGTTGTCCATCGTCAGCCATTTTCCAATCACTGCTGCAAAAGCTGGCAGTGCAGGTTTGAGGAGAGCCATTGTGGAGCGAGAGGCTTATGGAGGGGTAAGGAGAAATAATTCCCCTTTCCACTCTGAAGCCTCCTGATTCAACACACACACACACACCCCGGCGGGATACAGCAGTGCCTTTTTGGTGCGGCTGCATTGGCAGGGGGGAATGGATAGGATTGGGCTCTTAGAATTCCTTGGTCATGTGGACAGAAACAATGGTACCCTTAGACATTCTCCATTCGTGTGGGACATACTTATCCATGAATACCCTCTGTGTAATCAGGTGAGCATTTAAATGATGTTTTGATCATTTTGAATTAAAAGCCAGGGTATTATTTGTAAATCAGGTAAATAATGAATAAATAAATTAAAGTAATCTGACCACATGGGTGAGTCAGAACCACAAGGGTTTTTCCTATGGAATCAATGCCATACCAGGAGGGAGGTACCAATTCTGAGCTGGGATATTTACGGCCCAATTCTGTCCCCCCACCATCTTCTGACATGCAGCTGGGCCAACGAAATGCACACTGCATGTAATGGTGTGAGGGCAATCAGATGGCCAGTGCGAAGCAAGTAAAAATAAGTTTTACTTACCTTCCGGTAGGCCACCCAATCACCAATCGGTCTCCTCAGACTCAAGCCAGCTATTTTGCTGGCGGAAGTCCGTGGAGAGGAAGGGCTGGGAAAGGGGATAAGATCCAGCATGCATGACTGCCGCTGAGATCCTCCCCCTCCCACCCACAAACGTTCCCCCCAAACCTCCCCTGAACTGCCTAGATTAGAACCTGACCCTGCTGCCACTGTACTTGCTTTGGTGTGAGCTGGGTGCATCGGTGGCGGGCACGCGGAGATGCCGGCCGTTTGGGCAGGCGGCTCTAATCCACTCAGCAGCGGTTCTTCTGTGGTCTTTACAATGGCGGATCGTGAGATATGCTGTTGTAAAGGACCCATAGGACTGGGCTGTTAAACATTCTGCCAGTCACGCAGGAAAAGCTCGATCACAAATAAGCAGCTTCCACGCCACTGGAAGCACATCTAAAGTGCACCCAAAACCTTCAAGATTAACAGCGCATGTATCTTGTCCATGTAAACCAAGGAATGATTTATAAAGTATCTTTTCCTCCACCTCCTTAACAGTGGAACGTATTTGTCTATTCTTCCATCTTTAGGCACAAGTATTTTTCTATTGTGTGTTGTAATGGAATATTCACTGAAAGATTCACAGAGGCTGTGTAGCCTTCTTTCACATACATAGCAATTGCACAGATGTACCAAATCCCCTTGAAATGGAGGTGGTATCCATGTAATGTTTCCTGTCCATTGCATCTACTGCTAGCTGATTTTTTCCACCCCCACTTGCCAGGCAGTTGTGTGAATCACATAAGGGAGCTCCATTAGATCCTAGAGACTGACATGCAGCAGAACGAGGCCACCAGGAACCATAGTCTCCCACTATGAGCTAAGTTTGGATTGTAAAGGGCAGAAGGCCGGGGGGGGGGGGGCTTCTCCAGACTTGATCCGTACCAAGCTCAAATTATAACCTATTCTGAATCAAGTCCAGGGAACATTGCCCATCTGTAGCTAGCCTATAAATTATATGTAACATTTAGTGTATTCACTATATCCCTTTGCTTTTGGTCAGGGTAATGAATGCTCAAACACATAAGCATTCGCTCAAAACCTTTATCAAGAAATACTGTCTATTGCAGGGCTGGCCAAACTTGCTTAATGTAAGAGCCACATACGATAAACTTCAGATGCTTGAGAGCTGCAATATTTAAGAAGCATTTAAATTCTTAAATTTATTTACTCACCATGAACATTAAAACTTATTTTTTTTTAATCCAGTGGACTCTCAGTTTATACCTGGTAAATAATTATAAAGCTTGAAAATTTCTTATTTACTGTTTATATTAAATGTGATGCAAAAAGGAACTCAGCCAACTTATTTCTGAGAGCCGCATTTGGCCACCTATTGTCTCTATGAATTTTAAAAATGCATCCTTTTGCTGTCTAACAGTATCAAATCAGACAACATGAGTTAGTATTTCCTTATAATTTTAAGAAACAGGTGCCAATTGTATGAACTGTGAATATCAGGCAAATGTCTTCACTGTCTCACACCCTACTGGATTCAAATAAACACTGCTGCTTCCACATTCATTTCATTGCTGCTTGCCTACACAGGCATAAACTGCTAAATATTAAGCTACTTTGGCGGCTGTATCCACAAACCAATAAGGCAATTACTCCCACCTATGTCAATGGAGGATGAACAGAGTGAGAGCTGCATCGAGGTGCTTGCATTTAAATCAATTTAGTCCAATGCAGATAAACCAGGTTTAAACTTCAGGACCTGGACTTAACTGGCTTAGGTCTCACAACATTTATTTATCTATCTTCATCACCATCACAAACATCACCACCCTGGCAGATCCTGGGGATTCATGGAGAAGAGATTCTTGGAATGTAGCTGCTGGAAGCAAAGATGCAAACAAAATTGTAAATGTGCTTCTATTGGACATTTTCCTCATGGCTCTGCTAGTTTGGGTACTCTGCCTGTCACTTCTACGATAGGTGAAAATCTGCTCAGAATCTTAACTAACTTGTCTATGCAATTTTAAGCAATATCATTTTTTTCTATTTAAAGATTAAGTACACACCTTTACTCAGTGGCGTCTCTAGAGCGTGGCGGGGGGTGGGCCGCCAGGGTGACACACCGGGAGGGGGTGATGCACCGAAGGTGACGCGCCCGACGTCGTGTGCTGTGTCAACCCCAGCCCGTATGAACCTCTTGGCGTCACCAACCGCTGCTGCCGCGTCACCCCCCAGGCCCCCGCAGCTGCCGCGTCACCCCGTGCTGCCGCCTGGTACGAGCCAGGAGAGGGTGACGACGCGTCTTCTTCGGCTGGTGGCTCGGTCGCTTCTGACTAGGCCAAAAGCGGCATTCTTTGCACATGTGCAGAACACCGCTGAGGGCAAGAGGCTTCCAGTGGCATTGTGCGCATGTGCGAAGAACGCCGCTTTTGGCCTAGTCAGAAGCGACCGAGCCACCAGCCGAAGAAGACGCGTCATCACCCAGGGGGTGATGCAGTGGCAGCAGGGGGGTGAGGGGGGTTGACGCGGCGGCAGCAGGAGGGTGACGCGCCGACCTCTTGCCGGGGGTACACGCGGCACACGACGCGCCACCCAATGACGCCGCTGCCTTTACTGTTTCATTGGTTTGGCCATCAATGGGACAGCACTGAATGGTTTACAACAAATAAGAACATAAGAGAGCCCTGCTGGATCAGGCTAAAGCCCATCTAGTCCACCAGCTTCCTGTATCTCACAGTGGCCCCACCAGATGCCTCAGGGAGCACACAAAACAGCAAGATATCTGTATCCTGTTGCCACTCCCTTGCATCTGGCATTAAGAGATAGCTTACTACTAAAATCCAGGAGGTTGCATACCCATCATGGCTTGTAACCTGTGATGGACTTTTCCTCCATAAATCTGCCGAAGCCCCTTTTAAAGGCATCTAGGCCAGGTGCCATCATCCCATCCTGTGGCAAGGAGTTCCATAGATGAATTACACGCTGGGTAAAAAAATATTTTCTTTTTGCCTGTTCTAATTCTACCGCCACTCAGTTTTAGTGGATGTCCCCTAGGACAAATAGTAAGTGGGTTTTACTTCCATTTAAATATTCATAGGATTGTGGCCTAAAAAACAGTTGTTTTTAAAAAGACTTCCAGTAATGGAAATTCACAGCCCAATTCTGTCTAGCAGGACATGGTGGCGCAAATAAAGCACCCGCCACATCCTGTGCAGGATCCTGCCCTGGTGTAGCTGGACCTGCCCTGGAGGCCTCCTCAGGGTAAATGGACGTTCGTCCCGTTACCCTGAGTAGAGCCCCAGCCGCCCCAATGGGTTTACTCGAATGTGGGTCTACACATTTGAGCCAGCCATGTAATGCCATGTAACGCCAGCCAGGGCCGGGAAGGGGGAAAGGATATGGCGGAGGAGGCCACTGCCGATCCCTCCCATTTCCCAGTCCCGGCCGACCAATCCTACTCCCCTGAACAACAAATAAGTTCCACCCTCCCCATACCCACTGGGGAACTCACCTTCCCCGACAGGTGTAGCTCCGGATCTGCAGCGAGTAGAGAGCTGCCAACCTTGGGGCCGGTGCTGCCTACTCACCAGGTGCCACAAATGTACTTTTTACGGCACATTTGCGACACCCTAGCCCAGTGGTTCCCTAACTGGGGCGTCGCGACGTCCCAGCCGGGAAGAAAGGGTTGCTATGCCCTTAAGGGGCATGGCAACCCGTGGTGACGACAACGGCGCGCCTGGGATCGCGCCGCCGTCGCCACCGCTGCGCCCGGGATCGCCGTTTTTACCTTCATTGGTGGGCAGTGGGTGTCCCTCGGGGGTTGCGGGGAGCCTGCGGACCCCTCCGCAGGCCTCCCCAAGCGTCGGAGCAGCGCTCCAACGCGATCGCAACTGACTTCCAGTTTTACGCGAAACCGGAAGTCAGTTGCGATCGCGTTGGAGCGCTGCTCCGACGCTTGGGGAGGCCTGTGGAGGGGTCCGCAGGCTCCCCGCAACCCCCGAGGGACACCCACTGCCCACCAATGAAGGTAAAAACGGCGATCCCGGGCGCAGCGGTGGCGGCGGCGGCGCGATCCCAGGCGTGTCATCGCCACTCCTGGGAAGGCCCCGCTGCTACTTAGAGCCGTGTAAGGCCTTCCCAGGAGTTAGGGAACCTCTGCCCTAGCCTGGCAGAACGATTGCTTCACCGATCTATTTCTAGACAGGATTGCGCTGTCAGCAACTTCTTTGTGTAACTTCTCTAAACTGTTTTTAAAGTAACCCTACCAAACACACACACACACACACACACACACACACACACACACACACACACACACACACACACACACACACACCCCCAACCGATTATGCCATTTGAAACCGCTAAGTTCACCGTACCAGGAAAGGAAGGTAATATCCTGCTGAATTAATTCCTTTCCATCAAGCGTACGAGAACTCTTTTTTCACTCCAAACTCCAGGAAAAAATAAAATAAACCAAAAACAATCGCTTTCTAAAGTGGGGTCCGTACTAACTTTTCTCCTTGATTTTCTGCAGGCATCGACATGTGCCTTCAGAGGAATCTGTCTGAACCTGGATTATTATCCTTGCTTTACAGTTGGGGAAATAGAGTCAGAGAGGTTATATGGAAATAGGAGCGGTCACGTGGTTAAAGCAGAGGACATGAAGAGAATATATCTGAGCTCTATTTCTGGCTCTGTCTTGGAGCATGGAGGGGAGGAAGGAACGGATCACTCAACCTCTCTGTCCACGATTCCGCCGTCTGTAAAATGAGAATAATAATGCTTACCTATCTCACAGAGGATCTGCAGGTCTTACATCACTATTCTTATAATCCACTTTGAGATCCACAAATGGCAAGGCCTAGAGAGGTGGAAAGTATCACGGTCATTACAAGAGTTTGTGTGTAAGAACCAAGAATTCTATGTCTTGAGCTCATGCTATTTTTAGCCATCACTATTAACGTATTGTATAGGTTCCTCATTACGGTTCACTGAAATCAAGTCAGGAGGAGAGCATTACATTCATCCCTTGGGTCCGATGGCTTTTTGCTTCATTTTTTAAATGAATCATTAGCAAAGTTAAATAAAATTGCTACCATATTTGCACAACAAATTTGGTTCTGTAATAAGTGTCTAGGGGCAGCGAAGGATTAACAATCAACACACAGGGAAAAACTACTTAAAAATATGCAGGGTTTTTTTTTTCCACCTTAGCACATTTCTTTGAGAAATAACACAGACAGCTTTGCATGTTTTTTTTTTTTAAAGGAATGAAATTATGTTATTGTATCAAAAGCAATATCTGTCCTACAGGCTATTACCAGGAGGAAGAGGTTTTGAAAATTGCACTCAGAGGACAGAATGTAACAGATTATAACAGCAATTAGAAATCTAGTGCAGCACATAATTTGGGATACATATTTTTCTTCCTTTGTGTACATATGCCAGTTCCATCACATCAGTGAGCTAAATATTGTATAGCCGTACACGTGAAACAGTCATCTGAATATGGGATGAAGAAAACAAAAATGAAACGCATCATAACAGGATCGAGAAAAGCCTACATTTTTATTCAATGTTTTATTCTTACATATACCATAGAATGTCATAGAAATAATGAAGCATCAGTTCTATACCTCTTTCCATTTATCCTGATCCAGAACTGATTATTTCGTGCCTACATGGAGCTCCCATGTAAGAACATAAGAAGAGCCCTGCTGGATCAGGCCAAAAGCCCATCTAGTCCAGCTTCCTGTGTCACACAGTGGCCCCACCAGATGCCTCAGGGAGCACACAAGACAACAAGATACCTGTGTCCAGTCGCCACTCCCTTGCACCTGGCACAGAGAAAACCCACTTCTAAAACCAGGAGGTTGCTTATGGCTTGTAACCTGTGATGGTCTTTTCCTCCATGAATCTGTCGAAACCCCTTTTAAAGGCATCTAGGCCAGATGCCATCACCACATCCTGTGGCAAGGAGTTCCACAGATGAATTACACGTTGGGTAAAGAAATATTTTCTTTTGTCTGTTCTAACTCTCCCTCCACTCAATTTTAGTGCATGTCCCCTGGTTCTGGTGTTGTGCGAGAGAACAACAAGAAGTAATGGCTTTGTGCACAATACACACTTCATGTATACTTCGCTTCATGTGTATCTCTCACCAGAACGCACAGATCAGAGGTCTTAAGCTCATATTGCACCGTGCAATGATGCTCCTTTCAGGTGCTGTTATACAAAATGCATTTTCTTCAAAATGAGCCAATATTTATAGCAAAATATACAGTTGGCCCTCAGTATCCATGGGGGTTCTTTCCCGGAACCTCCGCGGATACTGAAATCCACGGATACCGGGGCCAACATTAAAATGTGTTAAAATAGGTTTAAAAGCAGTTTGCTTACGTTTTTACTGCAAATTGCTGCGTGTTTTTGCTTATACTAGCTGAAATCGCACTCTGGAAGCCTATCCGGGTTGCGCAACTCCCCTTCTCCCAAGTGCAATGCATTCTGGAGCTATTCTGGGAGAGAGGGGGGAGTTGCTTGACCCAGAAGAGGCTTCTGTAGTGCAATTTCCGCTAGTATAAGCATGAACAAACAGCAAACCGCCTTTTAACTCCCCCTTTCTTTTACACATTTTAATGTTGGCCCTGGTATCCGCGAAGCATCTGCGGTGAGACAAATCTGCGGATACTGAAGTTGCGGATACGGGAGGCCAACTGTATGCATTTTTAAAAGAGTTAGGTACAGACAGTCGTTAGGTTGGTCCCAAAGACCAAGAAAAACGAAAAGGATGAAAAGGATACCTTTAATTGAACTGGTGTCTAATGATGCCCTTCACACACACTTGCTGTAGAATATTAGCTTCTTCCCATGCAGCTGAGGTCTATGTGTGAGAATAATGGGACCACATGGAGCAGGGAGTCACTCATCCCAACGACTGTTGCCTGCCCTCACAGCCTAGTGACAACTGGGTAGGAAAGACCCATGTGATTGGCCTTGACCATGTGGCTCTAAGCATTCATATCCCTACTGCAACTGCATGGGCTTGCGCTACTGCAAAAACTGAAGGTGTATGTGAAAAGGGTCCAGCATGACTGGAAAGCTTGTATAGTCTTGCTCCAAGATGAACTGTTCCATAAATAAAACATCTGTATGTCTCAAAAAATTAGCCTTAGGGCACTGTATTGATTTTATGGAAATCCATAATGACAAAAATACAAACGCAGCAATGATAAATGGCCTGTTTGTGGCTGACTAAGCTGGGCAAGGAAAGGACACAAATGCCTTCCTGCCTCTTCAGTCTTCAGGTGGTCAATGTCTCAGATAGGGCGAGGCACTAGAATCCGCTACTGCAGCTCAAAGGACCCCATGAGCCACAATTCAGTATCTACAGATCCGACGCTCCCTTAATGATACATTTCTGCCATTCTTCAGGGGCTCCTGCCTGGTGCTTGCAGAAAGGAAAATTGCAGCCATCTCCCCAAGCCCTGAAGTGGAGGACCGGTACTTTCCAGCAGCCCTACAAGCAGCAGAGTCAGAGGGTTTTAAATGATCTTTAGATTTAAATAAGGAAGCATATTAAGTAAAAGTGCTGAGCATGTATGAAGGTAAGGCAGAAAACGAAGTTTCTTCTTACAATGATGACTTCTTGGGGACTTGTGCTAGAGTTAAGAGGGGGAAAAAAACAGCAGTTCTGAATCCAGGGGAAAAGGCTTTTGAAGTTTCGAGGAAAGCACAGAGAGATTTTTCAGCCCTATGTGAAATGAATAGAGAAAGGTCTATTGCAGCCCCAGGGTCAGACTTTATGGAAACTAGTAAAATCTTTAAGCTGTATGTGCAAGTGTGTGCTGAGAAGAGGAACTTGCACAAGGATAAGATGCTGTCAGATATACATCAGGGGAAGACAAGGACGTTTCCCAGTCACATCTGGAAAGGAAGTGTTATTCTGTTCACTGATGTAAGGAGGAAGGTGACTTTATGATCATGTCTCACCTTTACCGTTTCTGCTGCACTGGTTACTAGTTTGTTTCTGGACGCAGGACCAGGTGCTAGTTATCTCCGTTAAAGCCCTAAACACCTTAGAACCAATGCTGCTGAAGGACTGTCTTCCACCATATAAATCTACCCATCAGGCAACACCTGGGAGGGAAGTTATCTTGTGTGTCTGGCCACCCTGTGAGGCTAGGTAGTTGGTGACAAGTGAGAGGACCGTCTCCATGATGGCCTCCAGATTGTGGATTCCCCTAGTATCTAATGTGCACCTGTCACTCTCCCTGCCTGTGTTTTGCCAAAGAACCTTTCTTGGGTTTTCTCAATTTTTATTAGTCTCTTCAGTTATTTTGTTTTGCTGCACTGTTTGGCTACTTTTTGCAGTTTGTTGTTGTTAATTTGATGATTTCTACTGATTTCTGTAAGCTGCCTTAACTCACCTAGATGGAGAGCGTTTTGAAATAAATGAGCTTAGTTTAGAGAAAAGACACACTTGCGCACACCATCAAAAAAAAAAAACCCACAGAAATTCTCCCATTTGGATTACAATTGGGAGCTCTAACTCTTGCCTCTTCTTTGAGGCTAGAAGAATGAGCTTGGAAAATTGATTCTGGACATGAGCTTCATGGACACCTTTAACTACAAGTCGGTGGAACTTGCTTTGTGTCCAACTAAATAGGATGCCTTAGAAAGATCTTCTCAATTTGTGGGTGCAATTTGGAGAGGAAAGACCTGAGAGCCACTACTTCATAGGTCAGGGGTGCTCTAGTGATCATGATTAGCTACACCAATAAAGCCAGCTAGCAAGCGAACCTATACTGATAGCATTCCCAACCAACAGCAATCCAACTGCCACAATAACTTAGCTTGATGTATAAAAGATACCGTTTCTTATCTGTTTTATAACAAAAGTACCAAGCCAACAAAAGTACCAACCTTATGTTCCCATCCTAGCATGGTGTCCTCAGCTGTCAATTTCCCCACCCACTCTACCACTAATGATTCTCAAACCTAAACATTGTTGTTGTTGTTTTAATTAGCTAATGCAAATGTTACAGACAGACAGATTGCTGTCAGTTCAGCTTGGCTGACCAGAGTTAGTGAATCAATGCAAGTTTTTAAGTCTGAACCAAATCTTTTCCCATACATCTTTCTGGAATAGAATAAGAGGCTTGAAGGGGATCTCTCATGAAACCTCCTTGTCTACCTTTTATGATCACTGTTGCTTCTGTTCCTGATTGCGGGTTCCATACTGTTTTTAAGAACACATAAGCACACAAATAAAATAAACCCAGAGGATTCTTCCTGAGGCAATACAGGCTAATTAGGGATCAACTAGCCAATTTGATCACATGATATAGCCAAATTTCACTGAGTGCAGGAAACATTACTCTGAACGGACAAATGTTTTCTTCCTATTTTACAATCCCCCATCAAACAATCACTAAAATGAGGGTAAATGCTTTGTGCTTCAGATCTGTTTTAGACATATACAAACCTAAGCCAGCGAGACACATCACCATCACCACCTCCTGCTGCTACTCTGACTAGGACTGAATCCTCTAGGGACAGGGGGGTTGGTGCAGCCTCTGATCCTGGGGGGGGGGGGATCTGCATAGCCCTGGTCTCTTCTCCCATTTGCTGGCCCTGCCAAAGGCTCCCCCTTTCATTCTCCTTCCCTTCCAGCCTTCTCCTCCTACTGCCTCTTCCTGGCCTCTTCTTAATGCTTCCCTTGCCTGGCCGCCACAGAGCCACCTTCCTCCACCACTCTTCTCCTCCTGGTCATCCCCAGCTCCTGTTGGGGCCTGGCTCCCTCCAGCTCTTTACAGCTCCCACGTGGCTGCCCCTATTCCAATCAGAATTCAGGTTGGTGTGGTACTGACGTATTCTTGCAAAGACTTCAGCAGCTCACAATGATGTAACTGCTGGGCAAGAGACCCAGCAGCCCTGTCCAGCTGCATATGCCTGCAGCATCTCCAGAGGCCGCAGATCACACAGCCCTACAGCCAGATCCTGACTACGGAACCGGCAACGGAACAAGCGGTCCATCACCGGAAGACGCTGCAAAGTGCCATAAGGCACGTTTGCAACAACTCGGGAGTAAGGGAGACCGGCACAAGGTCGGCCGCCCTTACTCCATCGTCGGGATGTCCATGAAGTCGCCAGAGGAAGGTAAGGCTCCAGAGGGTGGCTGAGGGAGAGGGGCCATTGGCCAAGCCGGCCCGGTAGGGGGCGGGGATGGTGTCCGCCATATCCCTGCCCCCGCCAGGCCGGCTTGGCCGTTACACGGCCTCCTCCTACTTCCACCAGCTATTTAGCTGGCGGAATTTTGAGGAGGCCGATTAGGCCTGCCCCGGTTTACACCTGGGTAAGGGGACGAATGTCCCATTCCCCGAGTAGACTTCCAGGCCGCAGCAGCGGAGCCCGGATAGGGTCCGGTGGGCGGCCCTGGGCCGCCAACAGGATCCCTACACAGAATTTCTCTCTTAATCTCTGCTCCATTACAAAGTGACTTAGGAAACAAAAAGAGAATTAGGTTGCAATCCTACACACACTTACCTGAGAGTAAGCCCCACTGAACTCAATGGGACTTACTTCTGAGTAGACATGTATAGGATTATGCTGTTGCTTTCTTCCCTTTAGCAGTAGACACAATGCAATCACCAGCCGCAAGAAGATACAATATGATGCCATGAAGCCTCAATTGTCACCAAAAGTACAATTTTTTGGCTATGATCTGAAGATCGATCTGCTCATGCATGCAGACACAGGTTTCAACATGTGGACCATCTATTTTTCTTGTGCAACAGAAGCATTTCCAAAAGCGATTTGTGCTAGGAACACCCACATCTGGATATACAAGTTCTAGGTACAATTTAGATAGCTGTATATTACTTGTTTTAGGTCTTGCACACATCTATATGCACAAGATCAGTGGTATTTGTCCAACATTTAGCTGTCTAACGTTTCTGCCTGACACACTGTTCTTAAAGGCACAACAGGAGAAGAAAAAAGCCAGGAAAAAAAACAAACACAAAATACAGATGGCAACCATAACAGTCTATAGAAGACTGCTGAGTACTTGATACATTATTTGTTCCCTTTAAGACTAAGTCTCCCAAAATAGCAATGTTGGCACATGGTAACGACGGGTGGCGGAATACATGAGCAGATATCTGAGCTCCTGCCCTGATGACAACATTAATTTCTGTGTCAGTACAAGGAGCTATAAAGCGGTGTGGAACAGCAAAAGTCTTCCACCACTGGGGGGCTTCCATTGTTATGTCAGGTGGTCCACACATGCACAGTGGCAATGCTGTTTATAACGTTACACTTCTCATTACCCAAGGACAATGACAAGCTAGAAATAATGGCTCTTTTTTTTTGCTGACACTATAAGAATGGAATCAAAAATAGATATGTCATCATGCTTTAAAGAGTTCGCTCTATATGGAGCACCGTGAGTAGCCAACCCTGCCCACACTACAGCAAAACAAACACACAACATAAAGTGAGCACGCCAAAGTACAATGAAAATGTGGGAGAGATGCTATGGAGGCTGCATGGTGGGCAACTTCACAAGGACAATGCATATGTGTCAGCAATTTCCCAGTACCTGTAAATCACTTTCCCTATTTTGATGCTATTTAGCTTTTTGGTGAGGTTTTGTGGGTGCTTTAAAAAATGTTAGTGTGAGTTGCAAGAGGTGCTAGTATGTGAGTTTCAGCCTCCTTGCTCAAGCCAAGGATGTTAAATCTCTGAGTATTCTAAAAAAAAAAAAAGTATTCTACCCATCTGAGTCAGCAAATCCTCCTCTCAATAAGGAGGAAGACATATCCAAGAGGCCTTGTCCTCTGTAATATCTTAACTATTTTGCATTGGGAAGAACACCGTCCAATACCTTTCAGCCTGAGGAGAAGGGGGCGGATCCATCTCAGTAAAGCTACTTTGAAGGGAATGGTGTCATGGGGATTGGGGAGGATGACCAAATGGGAAGCGTTTGTAGCTCATTAGCAGAGAACAAGGTTTGCAGGCAAAAGGTCCCAGGTTTAGTCCCTGGTAAGGTAAAGGTGACCCCTGACAATGAAGTCCAGTCATGTCCGACTCTAGGGTGTGGTGCTCATCCCCGTTTCAAAGCCGAAGAGCCAGCGTTGTCCGAAGACGCCTCCGTGGTCATGTGGCTGGCATGACTCTCCTTGCCGCAGTACGTAGCATGCGGCTGGAACACGGAGCGCTGTTTACCTTACCGCAAGTGGTACCTATTTATCTACTCACATTAACATGCTTTGGAACTGCTAGGTTGGCAGGAGCTAGCCAAGCAACGATAGCTCACCCCGTCGCAAATTTGAACTGCCGACCTTTCAATCGACAGCTCATGGTTCAGCGGTTTAACCCACTGCACCACTCGCTGGCCTTTTTAGTCCCTGGTAGGGGCAGGTAACATTCCCCATTTGAAACCCTAGAGTCAGTGTCAACAGTACTGAGCTAGACAGACCAATGGTTTGAATCAGCAGAAAGCAGTTTCGTACATTCCTGTCGATACACCCTCAGGCAATCACTGCTACAGGATAGTATGTTATGTTTCTCTAACATACCTTTGGCAAACAGAACAAACACATCCTCCTTGCTTTTAAATCTGTGCATGTCGGACTGCTGCAGCATCAATGAAAGCTGTATGTAGCAGACAAGAGTTTCCTGAAATATGGAATATTGGGAGTGAGGAAGGGCTCTCTGTGATCGTTGGAATTAGAATAGAACTATCTAGGAAGACAGAAACATGTCCGTATTTTCATTTATGAAATTCTGGAGGAAAGGAAAAACAGAGATCAGTCTTCAGATAGTTGAAGCAGAACCCTGCGATGTACTTGTGCTTTAAGGAGCATACACCCGACGACATGCTTCATTCTCTATTAAATTAGTCAATATAACACTTTGATTCTGCCTTTACTATCATCAATGCAGATGGGAATCCCCCTGCACCTCTGAACATATACTGATAGTAGAAAACATCTGTCCTCCAAACACTCGGGCAGCGCTATCCTGTGTAAGGATCCGGGCAGCGGCCCACGGCCACCCGCCAGATCCTGAGCCCAGGCTACCCGTTGACCAGTGGGCCGGAGGTCTACTCATGGAAGGGGAAACTTGTCCTCTTCCCTGAGTGTAAACCGCGGCCGGCCCTATTGGTCTCCTCGGATTTCTGTCAGCTAAATAGCTGGCGGATGTAGAGGAGGCCATGTAATGGCCTAGCTGGCCCGGCGGGGACGGGGATATGGCCAACGCCATCCCGGTCCAGCTACACCAATGCCCCCCCCTCACCCATCGAAACGTCTCCACCGGAAACTTACCTACCTTCTCCGGTGGCCGCTCAGGCATTCCGGCAATAGAGCGAGGGAGGCCGGCCTCCGCGCCGGCCTCCCTTGTTCCAGAGTAGTCGCGAACATGCTTTACGGCTTGTTCACGATTGCTTCGAGCGACGGAACGCTCGGAACCCTCAGGATTGCGTTGTTAGACTTTAAGCATCCTTACTGTGGTAAACAACCCACATTCAGAGGAAGCGAGTTTGTACCTTACGAGGCAGAGAAGCCCTGGAAGGGACCATCCCTTAGTTTATATTTGTAGGAATATTGCATACAGCATCATGAAGCGCTATCTACAGGCTGTACAACTTGGTTTTTTGATAGGCAGTGATGTGGGGCAGAAAATGTGCCCCTACTATACTTTCCATGGGAAAAAAAATCTACTCTAAAAGTGCATTGTTTCATACAATGTATTAGTAGCATAAGCCCTATTTCCATAATATGAGAGAAACATAAGAACATAAGAACATAAGAAGAGCCCTGCTGGATCAGGCCAAAAGCCCATCTAGTCCAGCTTCCTGTGTCACACAGTGGCCCCACCAGATGCCTCAGGGAGCACACGAGACAACAAGATACCTGTGTCCAGTCGCCACTCCCTTGCACCTGGCACAGAGAAAACCCACTTCTAAAACCAGGAGGTTGCTTATGGCTTGTAACCTGTGATGGTCTTTTCCTCCATGAATTTGTCCAAACCCCTTTTAAAGGCATCTAGGCCAGGTGCCATCACCACATCCTGTGGCAAGGAGTTCCACAGATGAAAGGGTGAGAGAAGATAAACAAAGGAAGAGTTACATGCATTCACTTGACTGTCGTCATTGAGTCAAACGCAAGCATCTCTCTCTATGAGTGGGAACTCTGCATTTCCAATTACGTGGAATTGCTTTTCCAATTTATTTATTTTATTTTATTTTAAAAAATTATATCCCGCCTTTTCATATGCCGAAGGCAAATGCCCAAGGCGGCTTACAACAGATTAAAATACATAATTTAAAATACATAAAATACATAACGATACATAACCAAATTAAAAAAACAAACAATAAAATCTACTGGGGGGCAACAGTATGGAGCAGAGAAGCAGCATGGCAGAGCATCTTGAGATACAGGAGACAGACCACAACCCATCACCCAAATGCTAGACGAAACAAAAACGTTTTGAGCCCTCGCCGAAAAGTCATGAGGGAGGGGGTAGTTCTCAGATCCCCTGGCAGGGAGTTCCACAGTTGTGGCGCCACAGCAGAGAAGGCTTGCCCACGTGTTGCCACTCCCCTAACTTGCGATAGAGGTGGTACCCGCAGGAGAGCCCCCTCAGATGACCTAAGAGAGCGGGCTGGAATGTATGGGAGAAGTCGGTCCCTCAGATATCCTGGACCCGAACCGTGAAGGGCTTTAAAGGTTATTACGAGCACCTTGAATTGGGCCCGGAAACGAATGGGCAGCCAGTGCAGCCGCTGAAGCAACGACTCAACAGAGTCAAACCGCCTAGCTCCAGTGACCACCCGGGCCGCCGCATTCTGCACTAATTGCAGTTTCCGAACCGTTTTCAGGGGCAGCCCCACGTAGAGCGCATTACAGTAATCCAGTCTTGAAGTCATTAAGGTGTGGACCACCGTGGTCAGGTCTGATCAACTCAAGTATGGCCGCAGCTGGTGGGGCAAACGCACCCCTGGCCACAGCTGCCACCTGGCTTTCCAAGGAGAGCTGTGAATCCAGAAGCACTCCCAAGCTGCGCACCCGTTCCTGCAGGGGGAGTGCAACCCCATTCAGAATGGGCAGATGACTCAGTACCTGCATCGAAGCTTTCCTGACCAGTAGGACCTCTGTCTTTTCTGGATTCAATCTCAACCTATTAGCCCTCATCCAGCCCCCAACCGCCTCCAGACAGCGCTCCAGGACTTCCACAGCCTCCCTGGAGCGAGATGGCAAGGAGAGATAGAGCTGGGTGTCATCAGCATATTGGTGACAACCAACTCCAAATCCCCGGATGATTTCCCCCAAGGGCTTCAAACTGACCAGTTTCAATGTTGCAATGAACTGCTTTTTCTTGTAGCTATCTCAATGAAGCATTCTTATCTAAGCATACACACAAACTCCTCTCTTAGGACACGTTAAAAGTAACTGAACAGTCCCCATTGCATTAATTTATTTTCTCAAAATTTAAACAATATAAAGGCAATGTGTGCCCCCAAGTCCTATCAGAGACACATTAGGAGATTAAATGCCGGGCTGTTTAAAAAGTTTGAAGTTCACTTATATTTTAGAGAAAATAAAATAAATGTATACTGACGAGAGAGAGGCAATGTTGGAATAAGTAACTGGTTTGATCTATTACAATAAAATTTTATGAATTGTTTGATGAGATTGGAATAAATGTAATTGATAAATGTATGTAGATATATTAAGAATAATAAGTAAAATAAAGATATCACACACACACACACACACACACACACACACACGCACGCACACACACACAGACAGACAGATGTAGGTAGGTATCTAATTTGTATGTTTTAAAATAATAATTAGGGTGGGGGTTAAAGAAAAAAATGATACACAGCACAATCTTGTGTAACTTTGCACCGGTGTAACAGTTAATGCACACTTACACCGGTGCACAGTTGCATTGACAGTCAGCATGCCACTGAATTGTCATGTCTTGCAATATTTACAGGTACTTCCACATGTTTAGGTAACTTCTCCTCGACTTGTCAAGATGGGGGCAGGATGTGAGCATTCCTACTGTGCACTTTCTTAGTTATGTCGAGCTAAGCAGTTGGACAAGTATTTTCTGAACCAGCCTACTGTATTCAAAAGATTGATTGGAAACTGGCAATGAGAAAATTAACCTGCAGTTACTGCATTTGCTCTTTTGATGCACCATACATCAGAAAGGGCCAGAAATACTGTTCATCTTTAGATTTTGCTTTTTGATTCTCAATGCATTTCCAGCATGGCTCTTAGCTCTGAGCAGAACCATCCTTTCCTTGTGGCAGAAGGATGTTCCTCTTCCTCCCCATGTACATGATCTGTCTGCTGCACACAGTATACAAGGCACTTGCCAGGTGTGCCCCGAGGAGGAGGTCATGAGGAGGAGGAGGAGGCCGCAGCCCAACTGTGAAGCTGCGGCTGCTCTCCACGCTTCAGAGAGGAGGGCGGCCCCAGCTTCTTTATTGGGCCATGGCTGCCTCTTCCTCACAACCGTCTCTTTGGGGCGCGCGGCTCATTTGGGAATGATCAGGCTAAAATCTTATTTTTGGCTGACATGAAAGCTGTGCTGTGGTAATGGTGTAACTATGATGGAGTCTGAGGGGCACCAGCCCCAGGCACTTCACCAAGGGGGTTGCAACTGGGGCACACCCCTCAGGCTCCACTGGAAGTGGGAGAACCCATGAGGCACTTGTGGCAGCTGCTCTATCCAAGCAGAGAGAGCAGAGAGAGGCCCCAGTTATACAATCAGGCCGCAGCCGCCTCCTCGGGCAGCTTTCATATCAGCCCAAAATAAGATGTTAGCCTGATCATTTCCAAGGGCTGTAATTCTTTCTTTCTTTCTTTCTCTTTCTTTCTTTCTTTCTTTCTTTCTTTCTCTTTCTTTCTTTCTTTCTTTCTTTCTTTCTTTCTTTCTTTCTTTATTTATTTATTTATTTATTTATTTATTTATTTATTTTGCAAAATATATTCTAAATTAGGGAGAGACAGAAGGCTTTCTTCCATTAGGACTTCAACCCTAGTCCAAATTTGACTTTATGGTTGAATTTGAATAGGGCTCTTTTTGGTGGTGGTGGTTGTTTTTAGGTTCTTCAATATCCCACATGCAGTTTCTAAAGGAAGCCGACGATGCTCACATTGGCATGTGCGGTCACTTAGAAGCCGTGTGTAATCAAAAGGGAGCGAAAGCACCAGGTCTCCGGGCTGCAGCTAAAATAATGAATATCATAATTGCTGTGTTCTCCCTCCTCCGTCAAAACACCCTTGCTTTCATCTAAATAAATAAATCCCAAAGATCATTAAATTGCCATCACTATATTGGGGGGCTGGGCCCATCTTTTGAGGTCAAAAGATGAATAAGCACGTCCAAGAACTGTCTTGCCCACAGCAGGAAACAAAATAAGCACATGTATACCAGCCTTTCATGGGTCTGGTGCATGTGTATATCACTGCCCAAATCAATTCAAATCCATTCTAGTGACATTGACTCCGAGGCAACCGGGGATGGAAACAGCACTGATGGACACTGCACTAACCACTCAGAGCTTTCTCCTCATTCAGAATGACTTTGATGCTCTTACCTCCACCATCAAAAGGGGACAGATGGCTCATTTAAATGCAAATAGGTCACTTTTTCTGTCAGAGCATATTTCTGAATACTGGACCAACAATCAAGTGCATTTATTTAAAAGGTTTATGAACCAAATTCTGCAAACAGACACACACACACACACACACACACACACACACACACACACAGCGCCTCATCACAGCGACTGTGATTACAAGTGTCAGGCAGCCTACTCATCTCTAGTTTGAAAAGGTCCATGTGAGATAACTAAAAACTATTCTTTATCGCACCCATTTCTGGAGGCTCACACACCACTAAACTCTCCAAATGCATTCACATTCTTAGTATAGGTTTTATTTCTAAGGCATACCTACCACAGGTTGCCCTAAGGGCACCTTAGGCAGCTAGGCAAGCATTTACATTTTAGCATCTAATTTCGTGTTTTAGGCTTCATCAAAAAATTATGAACACCATTCCATTCACCTCTGAAAAGCAATGTAAAATCTTTGGATTTCTTCAAGCATTTTATGTGGCCAGTAATGGGAAACCTGTACTTAACTGTCTCTGAGGTGATAAAATTGGAAAAAAGTTAAATACAGATAAATATCCCGACTTTGCCGTTCTTTCCATACTATACAAACTCAAAAGTTCATTAGTATTTATATTACAGATATTTGTTATTGGACTGGACAGTAATCTATGATCTTGGAACACCTATCCTATGCTTCTAAAAGATTTACATGTTTTTTGGTGCTTCACTTTCAATAAGGTAAAGGTGAAGGTATCCCTTGACAATTAAGTCCAGTCATGTCCAACTCTAGGGAGCAGTGCTCATCTCCGTTTCAAAGCCGAAGAACCAGCGCTGTCCGAAGACGTTTCCATGGTCATGTGGCCGGCATGACTCAACACCGAGGCGCATGGAACGCTGTTACCATCCCGCTAACGCGGTACCTATTAATCTACTTGCAATTTCTTGCTTTTGAATTGCTAGGTTGGCAGGAACCGTCGCACGGATTCGAACTGCCGACCTTTTGATCGACAGCTCATGGTTCAGTGGTTTAACCCACTGCGCCACCCGCTGGCATTTTCAATAGGTGGGGTTAAAAATGACCAATCGCATATCTTAAAAATGGCCAATTAGTATATCTTGGCTTATATCTATTCTGGAGTACACTTATCTAAAAGCAGCATTAACTTGCTCTCATCTAAATGCAATGAATATGATCAAAGCAGGGCCTCTGAGAGGAATTTTATCAGGGGTACAAAGTTTATTTTGGGCCCCTTCTCAAAGGGGGGGGGCAAAACTGGGCAGGTGGAGGGCAGCAATGGCTGGAAAAGTCTCCGGAGCCCAGGTCTACCAGGCTTCCCACTATGGCACCCAGGTCTACCTGCCTGGTAGACCTGGCCTTCCAGTTGGCCCGGCCTTTGTCTTTCACTCTCCATGAGGCCAGCTGAGATCCCAGGAAATTTCTGGGGGCCCTTTTTGTCTCTGGGCCCAGTTACAATTTACCCCCTTTACTCCCCTCTCATGGCCCCTGGATCAAAGTACCTACAGTATCAAAAGACAAGAAGAGGGTTAAGAAAAGAGTCTTTCCAGAACGGATGTCTCTTAACATAGAAGAATTCACAGAGAAACATAAAATAATAATAGATTGCATCCATAGTAACACTCGTGAAAGGATAGTGGTGAGGATGCTTCACAATGTTCAGCACCTGCTATAAGATTAACTTTTCAGCTTGTGCAGGAGGTTGTGTAATGCGTTACCCAGCTGACTGGGTTAGAAGGCACCTTTTTGTGGTAGCTCTCTAATATGTAGCTGCGAGAGAGCAACTGTCCCTAAAGGGCCCCCTTTTTAGTCACTGGTTATTAGCCTTTGTTTTAATGCTGCTTTTATAGTTCTAAAGGCCCAATCCTACCTATTCCGCCTGACGTTCTACCACCCCTTTCGCTGGTGTTGACTGCTGTAAAGCAGTCAGAGCCATCATAAAAGGCAGTCCGGCACTGCGCCCCCTTCCCGTCCACGTCACCAGATCTCCTGCTGCCCACCGGAGCAGGTATGTCAGTGAGAGAGGTGGGGAGGGGGCAGGGGATGGGAGGATCAGGTCCAGGAAGGCGGTGGATTTGGCAGCAGCCAAATTCTAACCCCCTTCCCAGACCCAATCCTACAGAGCGGGTCCACACAGACCTGCACCAACTATTTAGCTAGCACCGGTCCAAGTAGACACCTCCCCCATGCTGCGGATGCTTACCCTGGGTAAGGGAACAATTGTTCCCTTACTCAGAGGATACCTCCACAACTGCCCCCCTGCAGGATGCAGCAGTAGCTATTTTGGCGCCACTGTATCGGCCGGGGGGAAGAATAGGATTGGGCTCTTACTCTATTATTAATACACTCATATGATATTGTTCTCAGTTGATTTTAAAGTACTTATTATTATTACTGTATTGCATTTTTTACTGTTTTAGATAATTGTGTTGTATTTTATATTGGGTTTTTTTTTCCAGATTGTGAGTCCTTTTGGGAGAGGGAACCATCTTTTCACCCATTTTGCTACGTCAACTGCTTTGTGAACTTTTTTTTTGAAAAAAATGTGTATATATAGTCATTCCATTATTAAAATAATTACTCTGGAATGGAGATAACTTTCTCCATGTACCAACTTTGTGCTCCCGCAAAAACTTTTCTGGTAGCAAAAGAACATCTGGAAAACCTAAACATCATCATCACAATACTGCAGCAAATCACTGAGAAGTCTACAAAGATATCAATATTTATTTAACTTCTATTTGGTATCGGCAATGAAAGAACATCCTCTAGTTAGTACAGTCTAGTCTCAACAGAAGATATGCCCAGTTACAATCTATTGTGAAATGTGAAGAGTGTAGACCAAAAACAGTTGCCCCAAAGTAATAAGCTGTTGTATGATATTACTGCTCAATAACATGAAAATATCTAAAGGAATTACTGAATCATACACATGTATCAAAAGACTGGTTTTATCGTCGTCATATACATTAATAGCAAACCCAGGTGGGGCACATATTTGGGGGTGTACCTACTTACACTACTACTACTTATATATGGGCTGTATCTTTGCACAGAGTGAAGCTCCTTCGGTCCACTGACACTAATGCAAGGCATCCTCCCTGGAAACAGTCCTTGGAAGAGTGGAACACTCCTTCTGCAAACAGAAGGAGCTTCCGACAACTGAGCTGAGTTATAATAGAAGCAGTCATAGATCTAGTACCTTCACTTGGCTATTTAAAAGCTGTTATAATGAAAGAGCATGACCATCTAGTCTGGAACTTATTAACAGCACAAAATGCTGATGGGGAACATCCAGTCTACCAAAATGGCTGGCTAAAATCTGGAACCTGGCAATTATGGCAAAGTTCACTGAATATGCCATGTTGCATAAAGATAAACACCAGAAAAAAAAGATTTTGAAAAGATCTGGGCCCCCTTTGTGGAGTATACAACCTTTCGTTTCAATTGAGATACCGGTATTCAGCTGTATATGGTTTTTTCAGTGGTCTGAGATAAATGATGATTGCTGAGGATAATGTAATTGTTGGATGAAGGAATGTTTACTGAATTTTTGTGGTTCATAAAATACAATTGAAATGTAAAAACATGTCTGATGGGGACAGAGAATGTTTAGTGGCCCCCAGGAACCACAGAATAGCAATTGGGGGGGGGGAAGCCCAATAGCAGAACACTGAGTGGGGGAAATTAATGAGCTTGTTTGACCTTTCAACAGCTGGAATTGGGCAATCAGGGTTGGGGAAATGCGACATTTTGTTGCAGGTCCCACTTGTATTTCCCAAATTAGTCATGACAGAAGTGTTTATTTCAGCACTTGATATTAACCGCCTTTGAGAATGCCCAACACAGGATTGGACGAAACGTCAGGGAAGCAAGAACGTACTAGAACGTGGTCTGAGAACCCGAATAGTTTTAGTTTTGTACAGAAATATACCGATCACAAAAGCCTGAGTACCTACTACTTGATATTAGCTTTGTGGGCAATTCTAATAAAGCCAAATACTCAGTTCGCAACATATTTCCATTATCAAACGTGAGCATAATTTCTGAAATTTATCAATCAAGTTTCTAAAATAACAAATTTTTGTTTCTGAGTGACAGGGAAAAAAAAACCCCAAACCCAAGGGCAGTTCTATACATTCAAACAAAGAAAACACTGTATTTTACAGCCCTCCTAGAATCTTCCTGTGGTCAGTCCTCCTGTACAACTTCAGAATGCAGACGCTGGTGGCGGGGGAGGTTGCATATTCAGTGCATGTTAAAATTCCCTGCGTATGGAAATCAGGCCTGTTAAGGACAAGGGTTCTAATTCACCCATCTCATTGTCATGATAGTTTTCTGTATGCTGGGAGTTTCATTTTTATTTTTGTAATGTGAGGAACCACTGAAACACATGATCTTCCACTCCATTATGAAGTGCTACACGTCCATGAGGGCTGCATCACATGCATTTACATTACCTAATGCGACAACTGATACGTATAGCACTTATAGCACAATCCTATGCATATTTACTATGAAGTAAGTCCTTTTGTGTTCAGTGGGGCTTACTCCCAGGAAAGTGTACATAAGATTGCTGGCTTTGTTCAACACTATGGAAAAAAAAGTGTTGAATGAGTTCATGTGCAGTCCACGTGATGGTTTCACTGCATTTTGCTATTGCTATTTTTTTTATTATTATTATTTGAGCAGATAATCAGATACTGTGTGATGCTCTAACCAGCATTTCTGTAGACTTCTTTGCATTCGATTTATTCTTCCTTATCCATTTTTTTTCACACTTCTTTATCCGCTTTGGTCTTTTATTTTGCGTTCAAAAGCAAAGCAATTATATATTGTTTTGAAGTACTATCCTATCAAATTTCAGCCCGTCCTTCCAATTTATCAAGATTATAGAGTACTTAATTGCATTCTGCAAAAGATTTGCAGCCCTCTCCAAGCTTGTATTGTTTAAATATGTGATTAGCATCCTCTTCACTGCAATGGCTAAGTCACTGATGAGTCATATTATGCCTGAAATAGGCCACTTGTTATCCTCTTCATCACTGACACTAGGCCATCATAACAACAATTACTGTGTTTTGTTACTCTGAGCTATATTTTTGAGCTCTTCTTTTATTTAACCAGAAAACAGTACTGACACAATGACTTCCATTCTGAATTGGGTGAACTTGATATTGCATATTTACATATCCCACACAGGTATGACTAATCAACATTTTATCACCACCTGAGTTTAAGGACAGCAAAGGGTTCCAAAGTTTTGAATGGTTGTTAAAGGGCAGGTTGTCAGAAAGGTAAACAATTAGATTCTCACAATAAACAAAAAACAAGAAGAAAAAAAGAGTAGGGAGGACCAAAAAGATCACCTTACTTTCTTCAGTGATTGTATGTGAATTCCACCAAAGCTATATGAACAAACTGTATTCCAGATTTAAAAAAATGATGGGCCAAAGATATTTGTTACTTGAAGGATCTGTTACATGAAAATGGTAGCCCACTACATTCAATTCTCAGTATCCCCAAGGGTTAGGTTCCTGGAAATTCCAGCGGATACTGAATCACTGATCCTGTGTGATCAATGGAGTTAGGGGAAGGAGTAGCTAACCTGGTCAGGAATGCCAGCGGATACAGGATGGCTGTGAAGGGCTCCTAAATGGCGTGGAAAATGTCAAAATGACTGCAGAGGGCTCCCTAGATAGCTTCTGGATGTCTGCAGAGGGCTCCTAAATGCCACACAGAGCTTCAGAATGGCACTGAGAGCTTTAGCACGGCATTCTGGGGTGCTACTAATAAAACTGACTAGAGTTTTGCGGTGAATGGACGCGGATACAGATTACTGTACTGTACCTTTGAAATGGCCAGGGATAACTTCAGGTTGGCTGCTGAGAGCTTTAGCAAGGCATTCTGGGGAGCTACTAGTGAAATTGACTAGAGCTTTTTGCTGCAAATGGTCACAGATACAGTGAAAACCTTTAAAATGGCCACCATGAGAACAATAGCTTCAGGTTGGCTGTGGAGAGTTTCAGAATGTCTGCAGATGCAGCAAATCACCGCACATAGTTGAGAACAGAATGTAGATAGTGCAGCATGAGTTATACTGCTGCTTCTGCAGATAAGCAAATCCGTGGGACCTGAGTCTGCGGAAAGTGAGAATTGACTGTATTTTTCTGTGTTTGACCAGCAACTGCTCCATACCATCTTATGTCTGGCTTTAAAGTTTAATTTAAAATGAATGATGGTACAAAATGTACAACTGTAGGAAATGAGTCAGAGATTATATGTATCAGGGATGGTATATTGGTTGAAGAAAGATCACAGATGGTACCCAGATGAAAGACAGGACAAACACCTGTTATTTTGGGAAACTTGCCAGGCTAAGATTGTAGTAAATTGTTCTCACTTTTGTTACCTGAAGGAATCTTAACATTTTCTCAGAAAATGTTATTGGTTGGGTTATAAAAGATGGACCTACCGCTAGCAGAGACACTGTGGATTTCAATGAGAAATAAGCTTTTTCTTCTGTGTAAGAAGGAGCTGAATATAATTATCTGGTAATTTTTTCCTACTTTTTATAAGCCTGGCTACTATGTTTTTTTCTTCATCATACAAAACATCTTCACTCTTAATAGAGATGAATCTGATTTTTCTCTATTTCATCTTATTACCAAGCACTATTTTACTTATATCCCCAAGAAGCTATTATCATCGTAGACATGGCATTGTCATTTTGAATTTATTTTATCCCAATTTCTTTTATTATTCAGCAAAGTTTGTTAAAACTATTTCTAGTGCTTGCCTGTTAGTTGGGAACACAAATCTAAGCCCGAAAGGGAAGTGAGTAAAGGCCTCGATCCTGGAGTTAGGATTCTACTCTGCTATTAAGATGCTTAATAAAAAGAGGCTTTATTACACATGCCATATCTGCCTGTGTTTGTGCTAAAAAATGCAGATTTCAACTCTGTTCAACTCTCTCTCTCACACACACACACACACACACACACACACATTTCCTCATAAAGGCTCACTACATCTGCTATGCTCCTTCACTCAATAACACCTTTTTCCATATCATAGAAGGCTATTTAGTTATGGTGCAATCCTGTCGAACTTCAGACTGGCATAGCAACTGCTCTGCAGTCTAGGGTGTCACAAATGTGCCGTAAAGCACATCTGTGGCACCCAGTGAGTAAGCTGCACTGCTGGAGAGGCTTGTGCCACTCCTCTGGCGCTGCAGTGGAGGGCAGAACAGGGAGGGGGGAATTGGGCAGCTGGGTCTGGGAAGGGGGAGGGATCATATCCCCCTTCCCAGGCCTGTCAGGTCTTACACGGACCTCTTGAATGTATGCTAGCAAAATTGCTGCCGAGCATTCAAGGAGACCCATTGGGGCGACTGGCACGTTCCTTTACCTCGAGGAGGCCGTAAGCTGTGTTGGGGCAGGCCCAATCCTTCACAGAATGTGGCGGGAGCCTTTATTATTATTATTATTATTATTATTATTATTAACAACAATATTTATATACCGCTTTTCAACAAAAAGTTCACAAAGCGGTTTACAGACAAAATCAAATGATTAAATGGCTCCCTGTCCCAAAAGGGCTCACAATCTAAAAAAGATGCAGAACACCACCAGCAAACAGCCACCAGAAAGACACTTTGCTGGGGTGAAAGGGGGGCAGTTACTCTCCCCCCTGCTAATTATAAGAAGAGCACCAATAGAAAAAGTGCCTCTTGCCCAGTTAGCACCCTTATATGCACCGCTGCGTCCTGCTAGACAGGACTGGACTGCCCATTACCCAAACACCCTCCTGAACGTATTTTCTTGCAAATATGTTTTCCTAACTAACATTTAAGTCGGGGCCAACACACTACGTTTTTCATAAGAGAACATGTGCAGTCCGGCTCCTTCTACATGCACCAGCCTCTAAAAAAGAAATGTGCAGGTTCCCTTCCTGAGACTGGGACAGATAACAACAACTGGGGATTCCCCATTGCAGACGACTTTGCTCTCCCCTTAGCTTGTCCTGCACTCCTGGTACAGACCAATCCAGTGCCAGCTGTATCCGTGAGTGGTCCCTCTCTCTGGCTGGTGCAGTACACTGTCTGAGCAAATGAGCAGGTTCCCCTCCTTCCAACTATCCAGGTGATTGCAGCTTCTGCTAGACACAACTGGGACCACGGCCTCGACAGCAAGCATACAAAACAGATGCTGCAATCTGTTTGCTGCAATTTGCTGGGGTGGATGCCTGAGGACAGTGGCCTTTCCCCTTGCTGAGAGTGCAGACCTAGGTAAAGGGAAGAGCAATTATCTCGAGGGTAACCTTGTCATCACCAAAGAAATGAGAGAAAATGGGCAGAATGGACTTGATTACGCGTGTTTGCTCATTAAGAGGGCAACATATGAATCATCCTTTATTTATCTATAACATAATAGGATTTCAACTTTACACTCCTAAACTGAGCGCTGATTACTTGGAAGCAATTTCTACTGAGTCCAGTGAAATGCAAATCTAAGTAAATATGCGTAGAATAACAGCCTTTGGATGAGATTATCTCACTTCCTTTCGGGTAGGCAGTTGGATAACATTGCTTGCAGCAGATTTAATATCTAGTCCTTTACAACAGCAATACACAGAATGAACCTAACACACAGTCTGGTACTTTCTAGAAAAACTTAAGAGTATGCAAGGGCCCATTAGGTCCTGCAATCCTCTTTGGTCTTGAAATATAAACTTGTTACTGGCTAATAGTATGAGAGTGCGCACACATGCACAAGCACACCTCCTTTAAAAGGCTCCCATAAGATTTCAGCCAGGTCTCAAGAGCACACTCACAAAGCTACTGGAGCCAAAAGAAACAAGAATAGAGGCAGAACTCTCCTGACGAAGCTGGCATTGCTGTACACACTTTTGTCTTCCTGGCCGAGTGGTTTTTTTTTCCGTTTGGGTAGGGAGGCACCCAACACTCTTTGCACATAACAGAGGAGGATATGAGCAAGGCATGTACTCTGTTTCCCCGAAAATAAGACCTACCCTGAAATAAGACCTAGCATGATTTTAAAAGGTTCTGCTAAATATAAGACTTACCCCCAAAATAAGACCTACCAGTAGTTTGGAGCTCGCCTACCAATACTCGCCTGCTCTATTGCTGGACATGAGAGATTGGGCCAATGGTTCTACAGGCAATGGAGTCTCAAGAAATTCAGGCCGGAATGCGTGGTTTGGAGAGTTATGACGATGTTCAAAAAAAAAAAAAAAACATTTGGATAAATGTAAATTGTTGTACCAGTACATTAAAAAAAAAATCAGACATCCCCTGAAAATAAGACCTACTGCATTTTTTGGAGTCAAAATTAATATAAGACCCGGTCTTATTTTCAGGGAAACAGGTAACTTTGGACACGAGATGCACTGAAACGTATGACCAAATTAGGGAACATCCTTGGAGTGAGTCCAGGTAGGTGGAGTAGGGTTGGAGTACAAACCCATAATTGCACTGTTAGAATGGTAATCAAGATGCCCAAATGCCCACACCTTTTTCGGAAGCAGGCTAAGCTGAAGTAGAAGAGTCCGATACTTTTCCAGGGGCAATTTTCAGCACACACGTTACACTAATCAGCATATGCTGTCATTACGGTAGGTGCAGCCTTGATGTGGGTCAGAAGCAGACTAGGAAGAAGGAAGTACAATGCAGATAGCATGTTAAATGTAACGTAGATTATATCAAACAACTTCACTATAAAGTCGAAGTGAAGACGTTATTCATGCTCTTCGTTACATAATGCAGTATATAAGCATTTGGCTTCTTACTAAAATTGCTTTTGCCATTAATCAGAGATAACTAAACAAGTTTCACCTGTTTTACTTTCAATTTTGATATTACACACATCCTTTTCAATTTCTGTAAATGTACATACATTCGGTTTGTTTGCTTTTTAAACCCATACTCATGGAAAAATGAGTATTTGCACCTGGATTTTTAACCTCACAGACAAATCTTTGAATTTCTGCTCACTCTCTCTGAAACCTACTACTTCATTCCTGTTGCCTCAAATGTCCTGGTGGTGTGCACCTTCCCCCGATGAACGGTGGCATGACACTGCATGATTGCCACGTAACAGTATTAGCTAAAATTGAAGTATTGAAAATTAAAAAAGTATTTTTTGTTTGGTGACTCCGTTTGTTCAGCCATTTTCTTTGGTATATGTCCATAAGCAATCTAGCTACAAAGATCGGAAAAATAGAGAAGCCTTAGGATTCAAACTTGGGAAAATTGCAGTACGGAACGTGAGGGATGAAAACCGCTTGTGAATGTGTATGTTCAAACCCATACGTCGAGATATTTATCCATTGCTTTTCCCAATGCAAACTTGTATTTCTACGCATAATGCCCAAGGTGGTGGGGGGCTTCTCAGAGACCTAACTTAATAGTCTGCCGTTCATCTGGCTTCTTCTCCTCTGGACCAAAGGCACTTGAAAGGATGTCTTCTTGGGTCAAGATGGATGTTTTCAAACCAAGGACCTTGGGATATTAGCAGCAGAGTAGAAGCAAAAAAGGTAAGCAGATTAAAGTAGAATACCAACAAAATACTGCTGAGACACATTTGGATTGCTTATTTAAGGTACAGAACAAGACACAGGTTACAAGTCATGATGGGTATTGCAACCTGGTTTTAGTAATAGGCTCTCAATGCCAGTGCAAGGGAGTGGCGACAGGATACAGGTCTCTTGTTTTGTGTGCTCCCTGAGGTATCTGGTGGGGCCACTATGAGATACAGGAAGCTGGTCTAGATGGGCCTTTGGCCTCATCCAGCAATGCTCTTCTTATGTTCTTAAGAACTGAAAAGAATTAGAGGAGCGCTAGAGAGCTCCGCTATGTACGTGCTTAAGAATGGAACAAATTCCACGAGTCCATCCCCAAGCCAAGAAAATGCTCCCTGCCAAAAGTGCAAAGATGGATGGTGTTCGGGTGATGATGGTGGGGAATCAATAGCGCTAGTATTTAAAACACTGACAAATGGGTGTCTTGTTAGCGGACACCGAGTCCTCCCAAATTACACAGAGAGATGCCTTACATCAAGTTAGACTAATCGTCGTCGACCTACCTCAGTATTGTCAACCCCGACTGGAACGTGGCTCTCCGGGCCTTGAGACAAGGGTTCTTCCCAGCCCTACCAGGAGATGCCAGGGATCTGAAGTGGGTCTTTCTGCATGCAAAGCACGTGCTCTTTATTGAGCTTCAGCTCTGTCCTAAATTCCTAACAACTGTTATCTTTGCTGAAGAGTTCTGATGCTTGAAGTCTAGCAAGGGGAATTCTTTTCACTGCCTCATTCTAGTAATATTTAAAAATAATTAACAATGCTGCAAGGCTGGCTTTCAAACTAACGTTCTTACAACAGGGCTTCAACATTCCATAATACACTATAACCCCTGCTATTTTTGGTGGCTCTTTGGTATTTAGCAAGGGAGAACAACTATCCCTTTTCACTCTGGCACAGGGTCTGCCTGTTTGCTATGGCCTCACTTGTGTCCTTTCTTCAAGGTTGTGGATCTCTTTTGGACAGGGAACCAACTTTTCATTCTTTTTCCTACATAGAACATACGGGGGGGGGGGGGAGCGCTTTCTGTTGTTGAAAAGCAGTACATAAATAAATACTATCATCATAAATTCAAAAAAAACTGAAGACACTTCAAATCCAACAAGGCAGTCGTTCAGTAAAAGCTAAAACAATGGAATTCCATAATACACTAAATGTAAAGACACAAGTCAAATTCAATCCATTCCTGTAAACTTATCTAGGTAAAGTCAAGTTGTTAACTTTCAGTTTCTTCCCACAACTGAAAATCATACTAAAGTCAGATTAATTAGACAACATGTCATACTAAACACGTAGTTTGCCCTTTCACTTGTATTTTGTCTTTTGTAAATAGCAGTGTGTGTGTGTGTGTGTGTGTGTGTGTGTGTGTGTGTGTGAGAGAGAGAGAGAGAGATCAGGATTGGATCATGGCATGGGGGCATGGTTAACCTTCAACCCTTTCCTCTCATGTTGCAGTCCAAACAAAACATCTGTGTGTGTGTCCCCCCCCCCCCATTCCTATATGCCCTGGGGAGGGTGCTGCAACCCTTTCACTGCAAATACCAATGGTGGGTGGGTGAACATGCAATTTTCACTAGGACCATGTTGCAGGGAATCCTCCCTCCCTCCCTCCCGCAGTCCTGATTCTAATTACCGGTACCTTCCCTCCTCCCTTTCTATTTACAAAGACAAAAAATTAAAATACAAAGGCAAGCTATGTGTTTAGTGTAACACATAATTTGGCCCCAAGCTTTGCTCTGTGCTATTAATATTCACAGCATCTCTGGGTGGAAGAGACTGCCTTTTCGTGATGAGTCAACATTACCTGTCCTTAGCTGGCAGTTTTGTGAAGAGGCTTATAGTCATTCTGGATTGAAGATATTATTATTATTATTATTATTATTATTAATATTATGCTAACAACAACAACAACAACAACAACAGTTAGCAGTTGTATAATGCCTTTGAGTGCACAAAGTGCTCCACGCGTATTATCTTGATGTTGTCCCTGTCAGGCAAGTATTATTATGCTCACTGCAGCTGAGAAGCTGAGGCAGAGGCTTGCCTAAGGCCTCCAAATGAGTTCATGGCAAAGGCAAGGTTCAAATCAGGGAAATTCCAACAGCTGCAGTCTTGTAGGCTGCAATCCGATACACAGTTTCCTAAGAGAGAATCCCATTGAACTCAACGGGGACTTACTTCTGAGCAAATCTGCATAGGTTTGCATTGTCGGTCACTATGCTATACCATGAATGACATTGACTTATTCATGTCCCTTATTATTATTTGTTATTAAGGCGTATTGCCAAGTTCTCTCTCATGTCCTTACTGCACAAAGAGACTCAGGCAATTACTGCACTGTACTCAATAGTTGTTTTGCAAATCACACAGCTTAAAATAGAAATGTGGCACTATATTCTCCGTGCTTCTCTTGCTTCCATTTATTTTAAAGCAGAACTCCAAATATTGTCAGACTCTATTTTATTGATCTGTAATAAATCTGACTATTATCAGATTATTGGTGTTTTCTATGGTTTACAATTCCTCTGTTTGTTCTTGTACTAGTTGGACATCTCTGTCAGAGCTGAAGGGTTTAGTAGGTCTGCTCTTCTTGTGCTTTGCTCTTCTTTAGTGACCTCATAAAATTAAATCTGATGTTATTTTAGTATCATTTTATAAACTTTTGTATATGCCATTGAAATAATTTCTTTCCTGCCTGTTATTGCAGGAATCTTCCCAATGACTCGGTTCAGACAATATTTTAAGCCAAATGCCCCCCCCCACTGGTGTCTCTGCAGGGGGGCGGAGCTCTAAGTTCCGCCGCGGTCAGACCCTCCATTACATGGGAGCACGAAGCGCCCCCGTCCCCCTCGCCTTTGGAGCCATTCAAGTCAGTGCTTTCAGTGACGCCAGTGCCCCCCCCCACATGACTCTAGGCAAAGCTCAGAATACCACCAGATGTGAATGTTCAAAATGTTCCTGTTCATTTTTGGTATTTAGTTGGATCACTCCTTCAGCTGACTTTTATTTATATGCTTTCTCACATCTTGTGCATCAGGCAGCCCAATCCAGTCTAGCAGGATGCGGCGGTGCAAATACGGCGCCCGCTGCATCGTAACCAGGATGGGCCTGCACCAGTGCAGGCGGAATCCTCCTCGGCGAAAGGGGAAGTATGTACCCTTACCCCAAGTAGAGTCCCAGACGCCCCAATGGGTCTCAAATATGCACCAGCTATTTTACTGGCGCACATTCCAGCTGGCCATGTCATGGCAGCCAGGCCCAGGAAGGGGAATAAGATATGACGGAGTAGGCTGCCACCAATCTCTCCCCCTTCCTGGGCCCGGCCAACCAATCCCACCCCCTGGAATGCCCCGTTCCGCCCTCCCCATGCCCTTCCATCGCCCAGCGGAGAACTTAACTTCCCCAGCAGGCACAGCGTTGTCCTCGGTGGGAGTAGAGCCGCACCGGTCTCGGCGCTGCTTACTCTCCGGGTGCTGCAAATGTGCTTTACAGCACATTTGTGACACCCTGGACCGGCGGAGCAATCACTCCACCAATCCTGCACTAGACAAGATTGCGCCATAAGGCTGCAATCCTAAGCACATTCACTAAAGAGCAAACCTAATTGAAGACTTCAGAGTAAACATGCATAGGATTGCACTGTAAAACAATTCAAGTTTACGTTGGGACTATGTTTCTGTATTGCAAGTTAGTGATATCTGAGAAAAGTCCAAGAATGAAAAAAATCAGCTCTGATTTTTGCATTGTATTTTATATTAAAGGAAGAATCTACATTAAATAAAATTTAATTTGAGTTACATTACTCAAGCTTTTTAACTGATTTTTCTAACTTTCTATGACCTGAACATGGCAGCCTGTGCACAGGATCCGGCGGGCGGCCCTGGACAACCTGCCGGATCCTTACGGTGGATTGCGCTGCCCGTGTATGTACTGTTTTCTGTATTTCCTGTGAACGTTTTCCATGCCACCCATACGACAGCCTAAGATTCCACTGAAGATGGTTGGGGTTTGTCCAAGACTTAAAAGAGAAAACCTGTTTATTAACAAAACCTATAGTATTAACAGATATGCAGTTGAACTTTCATACTTTTTCTACTGCAGGCCCCTGATGGCATTCAGGCTTCAAGGCTTCAAGAGCATTTTTTCAAAAGCCGTCTGTGGGAAAAGAAGACCCTAAGAACATCAACTGCATGCACAGAAGCTCACATGGAGCTCTCTGAATGTGGTTACAATTTAGTAAACCGTCCGACCTCATTACCACCTGAAGAAGCAAAAAAAGAAAGAAAGAAAGAAAGAAAGAAAGAAAGAAAGAAAGAAAGAAAGAAAGAAAGAAAGAAAGAAAGAAAGAAAGAAGCTTTTCAATGTTTTATTTATGCCTACCTTGCCTGAACAGACCACAGCAAAGGCAACCAGATCAAATACACCATCCTCACTCACTCACATTTTATCAGTGTTTCACAGGAGGCCTTGAGTGTATAAATACCAGTGCAAATGCTTTGGTCACCTTTCTCAAAGGCCAGCTAACTAAGCAACCCGGAGAAGTGTTACTCTAGTCTTCTGTTATATTTTTCTTCTCTATTTCTAGCTATCAGTTCATCAATGCATCTAGATTGTTGACTTTACAATGATTCATAACTGACCTAGTTCAATGACAGCCCAATCCAAACTAACACTGATGATAGCTGAACAGAGGTTCTACTGTTGTAAATGGCCATAAGAAAATGGCCATACAAATGGCTCCATTTTGGAGCTGCCACCGCAAATGGTGGCATTGTCAGTGGTCTACTGTAGCTACCGGCTACACATGGGAGTGCATGTAAGCCGGCATGGGGGGGAGGGGTAGGTGGAGACAGAAATGGGGCAGGGAGGGGGAGGAACCAAGGGGTTTTGGGATGGAGAGGGTAGGAGGCAGAACAGGGGAGCAAGGGGGCATAATGCCGGCGGTAGCAACTTGTGCAGGAACCAATCCCCTTTCATTCTCACTCTACTCAGATCTATTCCAGCAAAATAGCTGGCATAGATCTGAAGAGACCCATGGGGAAGCAGAAGCTTACTATGAGGTAATGGAATGAAAGTTCCCTTATTTTGAGGAGGCCTCCCTGACTGTCCCCGCCCCTGCAGGATGCAGCAATCAAAGCTGCATCGGCGCTGGGGGAAATAGTTAGAATTGGGCCCCGATCTTGCTAATTTAGGAGGTTCCATTCAACAGGACTTATCACTGCAACAACACCCTTCAAACTAGACTGTTGGTCTCAGGGCTGTCTCCAAAGTCCATGAATCGTAGAACCTAATTACTTTAATTATATATGAATTGATGGTAGAACCAAAAGGTCTTCCACAGAATATCACACTAACAAACGCATGCCATTCTGCTTTTTTAATATACATTATTCAGAACTCTTCAGCTCAGGGCTAAAACTATACATATCACTCAGTTGTGAGATTCTTTCTGCCCACAGCTGAGTTTTCTTTTCTTTTTTTAATGCAAAGCAGCAGTTGAGAAGGGAAGATCAGCTGGGAAGGGGCAAACCTACATTCTTGGACCACCTATTCACGTATGCTCCTGCTTATCTACTATGACTGACAAAGGATACCTTGGTTCATGTCCTGTCACTGTCACAAGTACATCTAGCAAACGCACAGGGGACAGCCATCTCTGTGATAATGTCAGATTATGAAACTCCAGGAGATCTTCCTAGGTCCCTCAGGATTTTTCAGCACAAGATCCAAAACTTCCTGTTTTATCTGGTCCATAATTTTTAAATAAACAATAATAGTAAAATAAAAACATGTAATTCCTTTCCATGTAGTTCTCCAAAGATCAAAACAAGTCCCAGATTTTCCCACTCCATTTTTGGTTTTTCATTAAATGAGTGGAGACTGTATAGTTACAAATTCTTAACTAACATCTCAATGTCATTCATCTAGGTCATTTTCCCAAACCTTTCCTTCCTATTTGTCCTCTCAGGGTGAATAAGACTTATGACTTGCACAAGTGCATTAAAAGGTGCGCTGACAATGCATTGCGCAAAACCCCTCTACTCAGTCACATTTGGTCTTTACAAACATGGACAAATAAAACGATGAGTAGACTTTTTCCATAGACATTTCAGAGTTCCAACAATACTGCTCTTGAGTTATGTAGCACCTGTCTAACTGGAGGACTATAATTGCCATGGTTATCAGATTCAAAGCAGGGTAAAGTACAATGTTTTCTAAATTTAATTTATGTAGAACATGGGGCACTGTAGAGTATGAGACTATTTTTGTTGGAAATCGAGTCAGCTTCTCCCCTTACAATCCTCTGCAACTGTTGGATGAATACCATCTGGTGCAAGCAACATATTTTTATTTAACGTGTCAGTTTGTTCCAGCACTTTGTCACTTGACTTCTCATTCTCAGATATAGCCCCTTAATTATTACCTGACAGGAACCGATAAAATGTATTCATCTGTCATACCAGCTACTTTGGAGTTTGTTTAATCTCATAAGTTGATCCCTGGTAAACCAGCTAGTATTTATGAAATTTCCCAACCATTTAAACCCTCCGAAAAAGGTGGCTTCGATATTCATTTTTCCTTTTTTAATGATAAGTACTAAGTTGCGTGAAAAATAATGTGAGATGCTTCCTTGGGTTGACTATCGTTTTCCTTAACGTACTTTACACTCCACACTACCGGCCGTACTTTCGAAAGCTGTTTGTATATTTGGCGGATATAATCACCTGCATTGTACATGTTTGCCATGAAGAATATTATAAGGGTTGCCTGCCTGCCTGCCTGTTTTTTTCCTTGTGTATACATTCAATGACTATCATGATGGGATTAAGCCTGCCAATACTGACCATGACAGGGTACACCCCCACCCCATAAGGACAATATTGAAGAGCCTGATCAAAGTAGCACCAAAGTTTACCTATGAGTTTGTGCACATGCAAGTGTGGCATTTGGAGGAGCTCTCTTGGGTTGCACTGGAAGTAGTTTCTGACATCTACTACACAATGCACTATATGGGGAACTGCTATCCAATTAACGTCCCATGTATATTATAGACCTTTCCACGTAGTTCTCCAAAGATCAAAACAAGTCCCAGATTTTTTCGTTAAATGAGTGGAGACTGTATTGTTACAAATTCTTAACTCACCTGTTATATCAAATACACATAATTTGATCATGTTATGAAGTTAAGAAGAAACCAAGTTAAGATCCAAGGTAGATTCAAGAATCTACCATGGACCACCAACTCCATGGACACAGTTACAGAAGTGGAGAGCATGATGCTTAATCAGCAGATTTTACTCTTTTTAGGCTTTCTCAATTAGCTTTTTGTTTAATTCCCTTTGTAGAGCTCAATGTTTCCTTAATAGTTTTTGGTACAATCTGCCCCAAGAGAATGTTAAACTTAATTATGCTGTGGTCACTATTACTTAGCTGCTCTACCTCTTGAATAAACGCTGCTGCTTCCCTTCAAACTGAACCGAGAATAGTCTCTCCCCTTGTCGTGTTCAAAGGATAAATTATTCATTGCGATATATTCTCAGCTTTACAAAACGCCAAGCTCAGCAGTTGGCCTTAAAAAAAAAAAATTAACTTCCATTGGTTATGCATTCCAAAACCTAAAGTTATACTGAACAACGATTACAGGGACATAAACCACAAACGTGTTATTTTAGACTGAATACAGATTCTGCCTTACATATAAAATGGGAGTGCAAAAATCAGAGCTGATTTTTTTTTCTTGAATGTGTCTTAGATATCACTAACTGACAGTCTTGAAATGTTCTTCCAATGGAAGCCTGAGTGCTTTACAGCGTAATCCTATGCATGTTTACTCAGAAGTCTTCAATTAGGCTTACTACCTAGTAAACGGGTTTAGGAGTTGCAGTCTTCAATATACAAGTCTCAGAAAGCATATACTCTAGAGCAATGCCAGCTTGAGGAGCGTCCAAGGTAAAAAGGACAAAAATGAACAGGAAAACATCTGCACCCTGATTCGAAGCTGCTCTCAAGTTTTAACCCAACCAAATACAGATGGCAAAAAAGGCATTGTCCATCTACAGTCATTATTGGGGGGGGGGGGGAAGACACAAAGAAACGCTGCCTAAACTGAAGAAACCCCAGTATTGTCCGAAGGAGACAGACATGCTGCAACAGTTCAACACTGGAAGTTAAAATTGTAGAGAGGACACTGAATGGCTAAAAAGCAGCTGTAAGAGATGTACCTGGAGATTGAATGGCTTGTGAGGCAGACCAAAAAAAACAGCCATTTTCCTCTAGAACGTTACATACGAAGGTAATCCCACGTACAAGGAATATTATATAAACGGATTATTGTTTTCTAACAAGGGAAGTCCTTCGATATCAGCTGCTGATGACTAACTATACTACCCTTCACAATGCAGATAATCAGCCACTGCCATCGTGCCTGACTTGTCAGTTAAAAAAGTTGAAGTAGGCTTAGAGACTGTATTCCCATTTTACCAGGGGCAACTTCCTTCCCAAGTCAGAACTGAGGAAAAAGAGAAAAGGAAGCACTGCTGTCAGGAATATGTATTTGAGAACCTTTCTGGGCTCCTGTGGTGATATCACTGCTGTCATTTGGATTTTCTTTTTCTTTGAAAAAGAACTCCTGCCCCATTTGCAGCCCTCACACTGGCTAACCAAGGCATCGCTTTTGATGATGCAATCCTGCTTTCCTCAGTTCCAGTCACACAGACTATGAAAATTATCATAAGCACTTCGAATCAAAGGAAGACTTTACGATCTTGTAATAAAAATGTAACGGGCTGGTAAGTACAGTGATATAGCAACTTGGGCCAAAGTGTGACTTCAACGTACTCCACTTGGCACAGAATCCGAAATGAATAATGAAAGAGCTTTCCTAAGCCTGTACACCATCTTCTATGCCACACAAACAACACCATACAGATGACAGTCGCAAGAATTCACAAAGCATCGGAACAGAATAGTCAAGTACATCCCTTGACAAATGGTCAAGGGAAGAAAACGTGGTGGAAATAGCAGGGGAATATGACTCATAGGATGACCTTGTTCAAGGAAAACAAACCAGCAGTGACAGAAAACAGTTTGGTGCAGCCAGAAATCTCGGCAAAGAGGCACCACCGACAGCTAAAATCCTGAAGAAACATGTGTCTTGCTAAGTATTTACTTCAAAAATAAAAATTCCGCTAGAGCATCAGCTCCAGAAAATAGCACAAGTAATTTTTTAAAAAAAACAAAAACAAAACAAATCCATCTTCAACAAGGTCCTAGAAGTTACAAACTTAGAATGCCATAGGCATTTAAAAAATTCAACATTGCTCTCTTCAGTGCTTCTCAATCCAAGGGGATTCAGGGCAAAAAAAATTCTATTGCCTCTGGTTTACTGTTCTATTCCTAGTGAGCACACTGGGGAATGGAGTTCTATTCCCACCAAGGGAACACTCTCTAGCAGCCTTTTGAACAGTACTTACTCAAATATGGTGGTTTGTAAGGCGCTCGTGTATTAGACAGCAGTCCATCCAGTTCCTTCCTCTCCAGAGTGCTGTGAAGGGCCTTCTCTTTGCCAAAGGTGGAGAAGGACCTCTCTGCCCCTGGCTGGGCTTCTGGTGTTTCAAACACTTCAGTGTCTGGAACAGAATCCATACCGGGTACATGAAGATTGCTACGGTAATCCGCAGCCTGGCGTCCATCAGAAGGGACAAAAGAGGGCATCCAGCACCGATCCGAGTGGCCCAATGCTTTACATTCTTCCGTGCAATTAGAGAAGAGATCCATGCCTACAAGCAGGAAAGAGAGAAAAACTGCAGATATAATCTTCAGCATCATGACCAGCTGCTGATTGATGGGTGTAAAAAGGTATGGTGGTAAAAGAAAAGAGGTTTCCATCACCTTCACCCTACCAATAAAGAATGGGATCATTTAGTCTTCAAAAGAAGGACCATCATTCAGAAAAAGAATAGAAGTGCTAGAATGCTCCACTCATGGAAAAACAGTCCTAAGATGATAAGCGGTTTTTTAAAATTATTATTATTAAAATCTCTTCGAAACCTACTCCATCAAGCCAATCCAAGAGCAAGACCATCAGAAGGTAGATGACAGCAGCTCAATGCCAGTGGGAGATTAGTATGACATGAAAAGAGTGACACAATGAGAAAAATTCTGATAGGACTCAATGAATCTAATGTGGAATAAAATTCCACCAGTTGTTCACCTAGATTTCACCAGTGAAAAATAACTGGTATTCAGAGTATTCTCTGAACATGGCAACACATGAACATACTACAGATTAAGTATTCTACTTTCGCGGAAGAAACACGTCCTAACAGAGCCTTGTCACCATTTCTTCCAAGTTATTTTTTTTCCTGCTATCTCCCTTACAATCCCCTAAACCACATTAGAAACTGGAGAAAAGCCTATAGTGAAATTACTCTAATTAGCGACGCTAAGGATAGCTGGAGTCCGACATGACACAGATCCAGATACTATTGACATAACATGTTAATGCTTGCTCTATACCAGAAAACATTGGCCCTTGCCAACATGGAAGAGTTCTTACACATGGAATTTACTTACACATCCTTTAACACTATTAAGATTTCAAATGAGAAGCAGGGCTTTCACTGAACCTTCCCAACTGGCAGAGTCCGACTGATTTCTTAAGCCACTGTACCAGGTTTCTTGAAGAAGCTGTGTGGTCTGAAGCCTTACAATAGAATGGAATAATCCATGTTGACTGGGAATGATATTAGGAACTATGCAGTAAGAGTTCAGTGGTCAAAAGTGACTTCTTAGGGCTGTGTTTAGAGAAGAAGCTGAATGTTTTAGATCTGAATATGTAAGTTCAACTGCTGAACAAAATCTCCTGTTCACTTGACCATGCAAAAACTGCATTAAAATTATGCCATGCACCACCCTCACCACCTCAAAGCATTATGAGCTCTTAACATCAAAAAATCTTTCAATGCCAACAATACAATCCATATGGCCAAGCCACCATCGGTTGCTCATTACTGTAAACCACAGATCGCCAATTTCCAAAACAGTGAGCCAGGACTCACTGGCAATGCATGATGGCAGCCTCACAAGTCAGTTGGCAGGCTGCTGACTGCAAAGGATAGGAATCATTTGCCACAAGACCTTGAAAGTGTGTGGCTCTTCTGTATCAGGATTTGAGAATGGCAGATGGTTCCCAAAGACCACATTTGCCTGGTGAAGAATGCTTGCTTTTTGATAAAAAGGGTTGGGAACCACTGCCATATAACACATCATTAGCAAGCTCCCTGAAGCAAAGATTAGCTGCAAAAATTCTGCTGTAGCTCTGAATTTTAATTTGATTCATGTGAATAAAACCAATGTTAAATTTTCTGCAAATAAAAAATCCCACCAACAAGAGCTTGAGAATTAGAAAAAATACAAGGGAATGTGTCTTCGATTAATCTCACTTTATAAAGACAATTTTATTTTAAATTAAGCTATATGCAACACAAGTCTGGCTTTGATTGCAACCTTCTACTGATAATTGGCATGCAGAAGTCTAGAAGTAAATTACTAATCCGTGAACTGTTGAAGAATGCAAAAGTGAACAGCAGCTGGGCTTAAAGATTTAGGGGAGGCACAACGTTCAAGACATACAAATGGTTTGTGAAGTACATAGCTAGCTCATGTCTTGGTCGGAGAATGAGAGAAAAAATGAATGGGGAGGATGTGATGAACCAACACTTCTCCAGCAATATTCCTTTCAGTAGTCAATTTTCCAACAAATATTGTAGAAGCAAAGTACATTTCAAAATTATAATACTTCGATTTTATTAAACTGAGACCAATGTTTAAACAAAGATGTGTTTTAATTTAAAGAAATTCCAAATTTCTGTTCAGTCAAAATAGCCTCTTCACTATTTTCTGAAAATAAATGCCTGTTTCTGAACTGGACACCAACACATGAGAAAAAGGGTGGAAAAGATGTACAGCGTGTATTCTTGTACAGAGAGCAGCTTTTAAAAAGAAAAAAAACATTATTTGAGAGAAAGGCCCTATGTATATTCTTTTTTCCTTGTCTAGTTCAGCTTGCTAGTGGAAATTGCATGCTGTTTACAATTTTGTATCAGGTTCTAAATTAAAACTCACTGTCACTTCCTTCGATTTCTGCTTTCCAACTGCACTAAACCAAACAAGTAACATAACAGTGCAATACTTTATTTAAACTTAAATTTAAATTTAAACTGCTAAATTTTGACTGTATCATGTCCTAACGAGAACAAAAATGAAGCCTTTTTAGCAGAGAGCATGAACTGTGTATTTTACATGTTCAAGGTGATTACTGCTGGAATTAAAGGGAAAGTTCTGAAACATAATACTAGAAATATGGGTGGGATAAACAGGAATGGAAAAAAATAGGTACATGTATTTACACTTCAAATAAATAACCAGGAAGGTGGAAAGAAAAACAGATGCTAGGAAATATTTCTAGAATCTGAGGAGCGATTCATCTGGTGGCCCTAAGCAACCTTTTATCAGCCTAACTTTTTCACCTTTTTCACCTGTAACATAAGAATGTCAATAGTTCTCTCCATATACCGTAATTCTAGAGAGGGCAGATAAAATTGTGACACACACACACACACACACACACACACACACGCACACACACACTGTATTCACAATGTTATTTGCCCTTTCTAGAATTATATGGAGAGGACTATGCATATGATCAGCATATGATCAGATCACTTTATGATAGACTTGCCATAATAAAATAAGCTTCACTATATGATAAGTATGCACTTTAAGATGGGCTTACGATTGCTGCCAATACAACCTCGTGGGTGGTCAATAAGCCAATCAGTAATGCAAATACTGATGCATATACAAGCATATTCGGTAGCTTCTCAGCCAACAGCAGCGTTTGTAACATCTTGGCTGTGTTATAACTTGCATCTATCATTTTAAACAACATTTTGGTAAAAGAAAAAATAAGTAAAAAAGTAACCATCAGCATTGTTCATCTTTTTTTTACCTATTTAAAGTTTTTATCATGTTTTAATATTTATTTAGTATTCTATATGAAACTGATATTTCCATTGTAAAAACCACCTTTTAGAGAGGGAAATAGTTTTCTGTGGTGAAAATTTCAACTTCTGAGGTCTTGGAGCAAATTACCAAAAAATATATTGAGTTCACATTACGATATTTTCACAATACGATGGGGGTTTCTGGAACGGATTAATATTGTAAAGCAGGGGTGAATATCTTACAGTAAGGCATACCGAAATGGAGACTATGATTTGGAAAGGACACTGGCACATATGCAGACTTTCATTCCAATTCTGTATCTCCATGCCTGCTAACTTAGCTGGAGTTTTTGCAGAGGAACTGAAATACACACTCAAACACTGTTCTCCCACAATGCCGGGCTAGCCTCAGTAACTTATACAAGTTGATTACCCCTTATCCGGACATCCGAATTCCAGACTATTCCAAAATCCAGACATTTTTGGAGCTTTAAAAAAAAAATCCAGCACCTGGCTGGCATAGTGCAAGGCATGCTGGGCCACAAAATTATTTTAAAAATACTATATAAAATTATCTTCCAGCTATGTGTATAAGGTGTATATGAGACATAAATGAATTTAGTGTTGAGACTTGGGTCCCATCCCAAAGGTATCTCATTATATTTATGCAATTATTCCAAAATCCAGACAAATCCAAAATCCAGACAACTTCCCATCCCAAGCAGTCTGGATAAGGGATACTCAACCTGTAATGCCTAATAACAGAGCCCTCAGTTTTAGAAAACAAATCTTGTTACAAGAACAAATTACTTAAATCCAATTGATTCAAATAAGTGATTTCAATCACCGAGCATAAAGCCCATTTATTGAAGGTGTAATAAAACTTTTTTTTAAATGTATGCAATTGTACAAAAATCCTGTTTATTTAATAACATGGGGTTGGTGTGCCAGCAGGTGTATGTTTAGAATGGAATGCAGCTACCAATGTGCTGGCTTGGATTCAGACACTATCTATTTATTTCAGATTTATAGCCTGCACTATCCCAGAGGCTGGGGGTAGATATCCAAACTCCACCCGCCATTCAAAAACCTGACATCAACAATGGAAAACCTGTTTATGGCACACCATTCAGTGGTGTTCCTAGAGGGGGAGCGATACTGTATGCTGCGCACAGGTCTACTCACTGTTACATGGTGGTCCCGCCCACTCGTTGTTGGAGCCATTCCAAGCGACGTAGGTAATGTGCAGGAAACTCCCTGCGTGTTGCCTTCGTCGCTCGGAGTGGTTCCAACGGCGCGTGGGCAGGGCGACCATGTAACGGCGAGTATTCATGTTTGCAACTTATAGTACCGCTCGTCCCCCTTTTAAGAACACCACTGGCACCATTGCATGCACTGCTGTTATTATACTTATCTTGAGGCTTGGAGTGCTACATACCTTGTAAAGGGAAATGAACAGTTAATGGCTAATGCTTTTTACAACTAAAACAGGCTGTGTGTGTGTTACTTGACAAACTTTCTGACTGCACTAAAAGCATCCTACCCCTCACACTTCCACAAACCAAAAGTCACACTCTTGATTTATATTTAAAAGAAAAGCTCAGTCACCTAAACACTTCTGTCCGCTCTGTCATAAATCTAACTTACTGTGCAGTCTAACATCATTGCCAATCTACATGAAAAAAAAATTAAAACCATGAGTGAACCTGAACAATGTAAAAACTGCAATTTCTAGTTGAACTAGGGATTTTAAAAGTGAATGCAAGTGGTGTACTTTCAAAGACTGTAGTCAATGGGATTCTAGCAGTAAATACAAGGTATTACCCAATCATATTGACCACTATGCACAGAAACACATCAAGTCATTTTTCTACTATGATCTGCCTAGATCTAGAACCCTGGACATCATGGTTTCCACTAGTCACATGAACTGCCATAACTAACAACCCAACCCTATGGTTCCCGCCGCCAATAAAGCAACGTCAAAATGGCTACTGCTACGTCCTGGGGGGGGGGGCGGTCGTGAAGGTCTCCTATGGGCAAGAGAACATTTGTTCTCTTACCTGGGGGTAAGCCTCCACAGCGTGGAGGGGTCTACTCAGACCTGCGCTTGCGAAATCACTGGTGCAGGTTCCCATGTACCCAGGCCGTGGGATTGGTTTCCAGGAAGGGAACTAGGATTAGGTGGCCACTGCCGCCGCCAAACCCACCCACCTCTTTGCCGATCCACCCATTCCTTGCCACGTTACCTTCCCATTCCGCCCTCTTCCCACCCCCATCGCCACCTCGTTCCGCCCTCCCCCCACCTCTGGTCCATCTCCTCCTACCCCGTCTCGCCTCCTCTGCCATCCTATCCAGGGATGTGCAGTGCAGGCACGGCAGGCGAGGCAGCCCCGCCCCATCGTAGTCCTCGGAACGAAGCAGCAATCAATCTTGGAGATTGTGTGCGTGCGTTACCCGCTTACTCAGGTGTAAGTGCGTAGATGGCGTGTGCAATCTCCAGGTTTGGATTCGACTTCATTCCGAGGACTACGATGGGGCGGGGTTGACTCACGTGCCGTGCCTGCATCACATGTCCCTGATCCTACCTGCCTCAGAGGGGTCCAGGAGGATCATCCCGTGCACACGGGAAGGCTCTAGCCTTCCCACCGGTGCTCCGGTACTGTGCACTGTCAGGGTGTCTTTCATTACTATCAGAATGCTCGTTCCACCAGCACTAAAGCCTAATAGGACTGGGCTGACAGAATACTTAGCATATATGAAAAAAAAAATGAGTGCTTAGAGTACTTCACATGAGGTGCTTTGATGTAACCTTACAATGTTGTTGTAACAATAAGCAACATTGCTTATTGTTATCTCCCCATCATGATTGGGAGGCTGGGAGTGGGGTGGCTAAGACCAAATAGTGATTTACAGTCCAATCTGGGGCTTACAGTGGTCTTGTGATCTGCCACTATATGTCCTGAACTGATGGTGTGAAAGCTGCACCGCAGTCTGCATGCTGGAGCTGCCCGTGCAAATGACCAGAAGCCCACATGCACAAAAGCAGCTTGCAGATACCCCACCAGAGCAAATATATCAACAGTGGGAGTGGTTTCGGGGAGGATCGGTGCTGGGTGCAAGCCGAGCAGGGGGTGAGAGGGGGAGGATCTTGGCAGCAGCTGCACACGCCACAATTCTATCTCCCTTTCCCCACCTCAAACCACCCCAAGTCTCCTTGGATTTATGCTAGCTAAATAGCTGGTATAGATCTGAAGAGACCCACTGGAGATCCAGTAGCCTATGGGGAGGTAAGTAACCAAGATGTTTTACTTACCTCTACTGAGCCATCTGGTTGCTCCCCAATAGCATGCAGCACATGCTCAATCAATGGTGCTGCATGCTATGGGCTGGTGGAGGATAGGATAGGGCCATTTATGACAAAAGGAAAGATTCAAACTAGTACAGTCCTGATTCATAACTCAGACCTGGGGTGGTGACAGGGACGGGGAGGAGTGTGGATCAGGCCTGGGATGGGGGGACGGGATGGCAGTGCACGCCAAATCTCACCCCCCTTCCCGGGCCTGATCCGCCTTCCTGGGTCAACATGAACTTGTGCCAGCGATTGAGCTGGCACAGGTCCAAGTTGACCCATAGTGGCTTCTGGGGTTTATCCCAGGACAAGGGGACAAAGGTCCGCTTACCCCGAGTAGCCCTCCAACAGACAAAACTTCCCTGTGGGATGCAGCGGAAGCCGCACTGGCGCTGCTGCATCGCCACGCAAGGATAGGATTGGGCTGTAAAACAGCCTAAAACAGCACAGGACTGCAGCCATTATGAAGAATTTGATTTGCTCTAAAATGCAAGGCATTTTTGAGATTTGTTTCTTCTTGATTAAATTAAGGAGGGAGCAAGAAAAACAGTACAGAAAAATACTCGCACTCACACACAGAGAGAGCCTCCGGAGATTTTGAATAATCTTCAAAGTATCATTCTCTAATTAACCAATTAAAAATTGCAATTGTAACGAAGGTGCTAATTGCTAGATTCTTTTTTTAAATGCACCCACTTTCTGCAAACATGTTTTATTTGTTGACCAATAAAGCTACTTTCCATTTCTTTTGCTGTAAACCTAATCTTCAGAAGTTGGTTTCAACAATCTGCGCATCTCTTCCCACCCACATCATTCCCCACAAGCTTTTCAAACATTAACATCACAGCAGAATTCTGTTTTCCTTATGTTAAACCTCATTTCCTCCAAGACAAGGTAACGGCCAAAACGATATTCAGAGCAGGATCAAGCTGAAGCACTACAAGGGTTGGAAAGGGACATCGCCGATTGCTCCCCTTTCCAATGTTTCTCTTTTCACTTGTCACTCTCTACACTGGATTTGCAGATTAATGCTCTTTCTGGTTCCTACGTATAAAACCCATTGACTCATAAGAGCTGCTAAAAAACGGTTTCCAAAATGACTTGGTAAGGGAATCCTGCCAAATTATATACATGCGCTCTACATACTAACAAGAGCCTTGGTGGTAAGCTTTCTAATTGACCAGTCCCTCATAGATGTACGGAGATAAACAAAAAATAACTCCAAAGCACTCAGTCACGAGCTGGAAAATGATGCAATTTGGCAGGGTTCTATTAACATCCATTCACAGGCATACCCATCAACGTTGTTAAAGATGGAAGACCATAAAGCTTGTATTGCTTAAACAAAGTAGGCATAGAATGGAATGGATCTCCTCTCCGCCCCCCCCCCTTAAAAATTTAGTCTTCTCAAGTCAACGTCATCTTCATAAGTTTCTTTCAGCTAGAGGAATGAGATGGTGGCTTAGGTCCAAGTGCTGGCAGACAGGTGTTCACATCACACAGCAGAAACACAAACAAACACACAGAGTGGCACTTAGCACCTATGTTGGGAATCTCAGAAGAGAAGCCAAGAGCTTAATTACCAATAGAGACAGACAATAAATAAATAAATAAATAAATAAATAAAACCACTTAAATGCAACATCTTAGAGTTAGACTTCTCCAGCAGAAGATGACTGTACATGAAAGAGCATCTTTAATGGAATCCATCCTGTCGAAAACGAAATGGCTTTCATCGTAACGAGTCACAATCTAGCACCCCTCATAGGATTTGAATTCATTCAGACTGAAAACAGCAGGAAGAGCCAAAGCTCGCAGGACATTTGCTCTGCATGCAGAAAGTCTCAGGTTTAATTCTAAACATCTCAGGCAGCAAAGCCAGAAATAGCTTTTGTCTGAATTCTTGGTAGTCAGAGTGGTGGACACCACTGGGCTAGATGGTCCAACATCTGACTAGTACAAGGTAGCTTCATACGTGAATGTTCAACACGGAACAGCCACGTTATTTCCTGTTTGCGCTCAGCTGGGATTTATTTCAACTGAGTATCTGGCTCACAAGTCATATGGGGAACTAGATGAGTTACAACAGGGGCTTTCATTTGGATCACAGAACATCTCAACTCCTCCAGAAATAATAATTAAAAAAAACCACTCTTGTTGCTATACAGATGGTTGTTATGCAGTCCTAAGGCTAACACTACCTCAGATCTCCAGTTCCTAAAGGTGAACATTGAAAAAATTGTTATACATGTGATGCTAGATGCAGAATGAAAACCAGAACTGCTGCATGGGTAGATAATTTATTTTGCAAATGGCCTTATTAGGTTTTTTTTTGGGGGGGGGGGACACTGATGCCATGCTTTTATGGGGCAACTTTTTGTTTGAGAAGCAAACAAAGGCAGCAAGAATCAGTAAGATAGGAGAGGAGAAAGGATAGGGTGTATGTAACAGTACAGATGGCTAGAACAATTGTTACATATCTATATAAATAATCCATACACACATACGTAAGTGTAACAATACCAAGTTTAAAAATTTATTGTTCCAGTTTCTGCCTTTATTGGTAACATAGTCAGATTACTGAAGAAGGCAGAAGCTCGAACACATTTGAATAATTTAAATCCATCTTGGTCTTGTCAGTCACTTAATTACACATTTTTTTGACTTTTTGGCTGCATCTTTCCACGACCCAGAGCCCACTTGAAAACAGCACTGGTTCGCTGTTATACAGATCATCTACCGTATGTCCTTATTGACATAATATCTATAATCTTAAAATAATGCCCTTGGGCACAAGGCACTTCAAATGGGACTAGCTCCCACTCTTTCACAGAACTCATGATAGAGAAATGGATCGAGGGGAGGATGAAGGTGAAACACAGGGGATCTTTCTTGTCAATACTGATGAGAAGGAAAGCACGGCCTAGAGAGAAAAGAAGGAAAGAATCCTACATTTGATCCAATATTTTATGTGGGCACTCCACAGACCACACAAGCTAGGTTAGATGCATCCAGCACACATCCTGAGTCCATATTCAATCCTAGCACTGCAAAAACCCTTACATAAAAGTGATTGCCATAAATGCCCAGTAGTAACATATGAAAACTGGCAAGAAAAAAAGGGTATTTATTTTTTTTTTATTTTCAGTATTTTTACCCCGCCTTTCTCCCCGAAGGGACCCAAGGCGGCTTACAACATAAAAAATACAATACAGAAAGTAATCACTTTTTAAACAGTAATTGCGAGTAGACTCAAAATGCTAATTCCGAGTAGACTCAAATACAATTAGTAAATGTAATTTATTTATCTCAATTTTATTTTCAGAAATCTGCCATTCCAATGAACAGGCAATGTTTACAAACCAGGCAGATGGTGGGTTTGGAGGCAGTGGTTCCATACCTGCTTAAATTCAGCTATTTCAGTTTACTGGGCTTAGTGTCCAAACCGTAAATAAAAAGATGGGGGGAAAAAACACTATTGCCTTTAGAACATGGTTCCTATTTTGTGGAACAAACACCACCAATGAGCAGTGTAAGAATAGATGCCAAATTCCAGGACATCACATACGCTCTAATCCCAGATAAACCATTTTTTTAAATACGAGAAAGCTAAGTATAGCAACGTCGGTAGAGGCTTCTAAAATAAAATGGCTTTTTGCTTGATGTGCATCACGATGATTATATTCCCTCATTCTGCCTTCCCATTCCAGCCCCATGTACAGATGTTTATTCTTTTCTCTCCTATTTGGTTATTATGGCTCATTATGTTGAGGGAATAAACTGATTGAAATGTTCATGCAGATGAGTACGGCAATAAAATGTGTGTGTGTGTGTGTGTGTGTGTGTGTGTGTGTGTGAGAGAGAGAGAGTGAGTGAGTGACTGAGTGAGTGAGTGAGTGAGTGAGAAGCAGCCCAGGAAAAAGAAAAACAGACAAGATTAAAAGAAAAAAAATCTTATTTGCCTTAATAACCCTCAAGTAGTGATTGCTGCCTCCAAAATGATGCAAAGCAACTGGAGATGGAGCGGGGGTCTAAATGCACAGATTTGGAAGACAACAATAAATCATATGCCAATATAGGTTAAAAAAAATGAAAAGGCTCTGTGTTCCGATGTAAACTGCTGGCAAGAACTGGTTTGTTGTCAGGTTCCCAGACACAAAATAGACGCTCTGTTCACAGAGCATGAAGCCCTGCAAGGAGCAGGGAGCTCAGAGGCTCTTGGCTCTCCTCAAGTCTCATTAGGTCTGCATATTAATGACTTGCCGCGATATAAAGCAGCCCTTGAATGGACGGTTTCCCTGCCCATGTGTCTTAGGCTGCTTCCCACAGCAAAGAGAAACACACACTTGAAGAGCAGAGAACGGGAAGAACCTCCAACCTGTCTCTCAGTGCTCCTGGGCGTCAGTCAGCCCCACTCACTCTGAGGCTTAAGCAGATGCCTCTTCTGGAGAGAAGAGGCATCCCTAAGAGATGCCTCTGCCTCCCTAAGAGATCACCCTGCAAGGCATCCAAGCAAGCAAGCAAGCAAGCAAGCAAGCAAGCAGAGAAAGAAAGAAAGAAAGAAAGAAAGAAAGAAAGAAAGAAAGAAAGAAACTGCCTGGAGCTTTCATGACCTGAAGCAGGGGTTATTACAGCTAATCCTGGATTCCAAGACCTTTGGTGATTATGATCTAGTGACACCCCTGCTAAACTGCAGGTGCATTACATCCACGTAAACGACAAAAGGATGAGTGCTCATGTCAGAGCAGGTGCAACCACAGGGATGCAGAAGCATTTCCTAATAGATATTCTCCTGTCCCTTCACCAGCATACAGTAAAGACAAATAATCATAAACGACATGATCAGTAATCCAAATACCAAAATTATAAGCAGCCCCCCACTTATTGGTTTCGAGATGCCAAATCTCCTCTGAAAACAAAGGAACAGACTTTTGCGCAACTGGAAGGCTTTCCATATAACCAATACCCTGTGAGAATCATTACAGATTTAAAACGCACGCGCACGCGCGCACGCACACACTCCTTCACAATTCAGCTTTCATTCAATCATGACTCTCCCTCATTCATCCCCTCTAGGGGCACACACCCCTGTGCAGCACTCTGCTAAGTCTCCTATAGTCCCTGCACGCTGCTTTGAATATCTTCCCAACAACTGCTCAGAAGATCTGTTTTCCGTCGCTTCCAAAACTTCCCAGAATCTCTACAACTTTAATAATGCAAGATCTGAATGTGCAGGGAGGGAGTCAACCATGCAGGATTAACACACCAACACTCTCCAGTGCTCAAAAGCAAGCCAGAGTTTAAAGAAATAAACTAAGAATCTGTGTGTGTGTGTGTATGTGTTATGAACTGGATCACTAAGCCCATCCAGTTGTACGTGAACATAAGACGATAAACGCTCTGTATCGCATTACTTCTGGCCTATTATTTATTTATCTATCTGTAATTGCCCTTGCTGCTGCTCTTATTAAAAGATCAAATATTTAGATTCCCCCTTATCAGACTTACCAGAGGATTGACCTCGATTAGTGGCGTCATGATCGCTGTCTCCTTGCTCGCTGTCTCCATGACCACTGTCCTTAGAGCTTACTATGTCTGCTTCCTGGAATGCAGAACTAGAAACATTAAAAAAAAAAGAGCTTAATATTTGAACACCCGGGAAAAGGGAAGCTCATAAAACATTCTTCTGCCATCACATGGCCACATGCGGTGCTGCACTCAGACCTCCCCGCTTGCAGCACTGCCTACTGCACAGACCGCTCTTTCCATCACAAACAAAACTTGTACTTTCAGGCATTAATAATCCAACTGAAACAGACAGTAGCCATTATTATACTGCCTGTGTTACACACAGTTGTTATAAATAATTTGGCTGGATTTGCTTAAGCCGGGAAGCTAAATTTGTGAACAGAGAAGTCAATATTATCTGCCAGTTCTTGCAGAGGGACTCCATAAGCATTTCAAGCACGTTTGAGACAAGCACAAAATTAGATTCCACTCTCTTTTCAGGTAATTTCAGAGAGGCCCACCAAAGGGATAATTCAAAGATGTTCATTCGGGGCCGATTTATTTTGTTTAGCGGTACTGTCTGAACAAATTCAGTGCCATATTCTTCAGCTATTATGCAACATCTGCAGTAAACACGTTCCCACGTCCCCTTCATACTTGCTGAAATACATCTCAGGTTGCGCAAAATTAGGGCCATAATCTAGGAAATCAGGAATGAGGAGGTCCTACCTGTTTACCCGCCGTGGTCTATCAACTAGATAACTGAGCTCTGCACGCTGGTGTTTGGTCTAGAAAAATAATTAGAAAAAAATTGAAATCCCAGTGTGTGTTTTGTAGGCAATCAGTCTAAAGAACTACAATTGTTATCATCATGGGTATATAAGTGCATGAACAGCCAAGCCATTAAACAGCTAGGAACAAATATTGCTACCTCCCTCACTCTCTCTTCTTTTCTCCTGACTCACATGAGCAACTTCAACAGGACCGGCTCAGAGGTCAATCAAGAAGGATTATTAATCTAAGGTCGGGTTTTCTTCTCTTGCCTACACTGAGCAACAACTTTACACCTTGGCTGAAAGCTGTCAAGTCAGCTACTAGTCATTCTGAGTAATGAACCCACAATGAACCCACAAAACCCAGTGTGTATTTCAATGCAACATATGACAAGAGGGTAAAACAGACAGACAGGCAGCAAAGAGGCATATTTCTATTTAAAGTTCTAAAAGGCTGTCCGTAAAAACGTTAATGCTTAATTTAACATCTAGCAAGCCAGGTTTTAATAGAAAAATGCAAAGGCTTGCCTACATGATCCACAGTCTTTACACACTAGGGTTAACACAAAACCATGCATAATGGGGGAGAGTGCAAAGCTCTCACATGGGTTTTCAATGAAATTCTTCTGAGATGCCTCCTTTACAGAAATACACTTCAGTATAGAATAGACTCTGCTAGAGTGGTGAAAAATTAATTAATAAATCCTCAATTCTTCAATTAATTAAAACTGCTGCCTGGTAGTTAGATATTCATAAACCCCACAAGAGAATTCCTCCACAGCCTTAATCACGAACACAAGCATTCTTAGATATAAAGTGTATTAAAAAAAACACAAACCAACAAACAAATGAAAAAAAAAACACTTTACTGCACTGAATACAGAGGTTCTCACACAAACGCTTTCAAGATTTTCTATTTCTTGAAAGGAGCAGTAATCCGAAAAGCAAAATATGGGCCTCAGATGCATCCACTAGTTTAAAGTGAAAATAAATATTAGCACCTAACCTAAGGCTATGTTGGCTTGATACGGAATTGGAAGAGGCTAAGCTAGCTTCATTCAAATTCACAGAGTGTGGGTGTTTGGCTGCAACAATTTCTGAGATGCTCTCCAGTGCATAACTGCTTCTGCCATCAAATGAAGAGAGGCCTGTGACTGGCTGAAACCAAAAGGTACTTCAGAACACACAGAGCTGTCAAGCCAGCCTGCCCTGCATCATCATTAAATAGCGCAAGAGAGGTATTAAGAAGGTGCCATTTGTGGCTGTGTGTGTGCATTAGAAGACTCAATGAAAGCAATGGGGAAAGGGACAGTGCAGGAGAACAGCACTACAGTTTGATGGCGGTACCGTGTGGATTCTTGCTAGAAAGAGCATTTCTTTTCAGAGGACATACATAAACCAGATGGTTACTCATCTGCTACCATTTGTTGCAGTAGTTACTTGCAGTCTACTCAAAGGGAGGGAGGATGAATAGCAGACTGATAGTGTTTATCAATGAAGATTCAAACAGGCCTGAAAGTATTTGCAAAGAGAATTCACAGAGCAACTGGCCTACTACCACACTAGTAACACTACTACTAGTAGTAATGCTACTATTATTAACAATAATTTCAAAATTCAAGCGCAGTATCAAGGTTGCAATCCTATGCATACTTGCTTGGGCACAAGCCCCCTTGAGGTCATTAGGACTTACTTCTGAGCAAACCTGCACCAAATTGGACAGACTGGAATCTTCCTCACACAGTGGCACTTCTCCCATGTAAGCATGGCCCATCATGCTGATAATCAACGACTGCCATGTCCCAGGAAGGCCACACCGGATGGGAGCAGAGTACTGCCCTTGGAGTAAGTGGGAGGCTCAGAGGCTGGGGAGTGCCTTACCTCGCTGGACAATATACTGCCATTGGAGATGATGTCAGGCTGCTGGTCGGCGTATCCTGTGACGATGGCTCCGCAAGGGTTGTGCTCGGCATCCGTGCTGCGGGAAGGGCTGCAGGGCTTGAGGAACATCAGGTCGGTCTTGGCCGACTCGGGCGTGAGGCAGACCTGGTAACAGTAGTTCTGGTTGTGGTGGTGGGAGCCGAAGCTGGCCGACTCCTCGACGGGCACCTGGGCCGGGTTGCTGGGCACATTGGAGCTCTGGACGAGCATGATGTCCGACTTGCTGAGCTTCTTCTTGCGGGCCCGCGCCTGGCGGCTGCAACACGGACAACAGCAGCAGCAGCTCAGGCAGCAGTCGCTGGCCAGGCACGTGTAGATGTTGAGCTTCTTCTCCTTCTGGCAGCGCACGGCCAGCACGATCATAGCTAGCAAGAAGATGAAGGAGACCGAGCCCAGGGCGATGATGAGGATCAGCGTCAGGTCCAGCGAGGTCTCGCCGCCGCCGGCTCCCCCCGAGCGGCTGGGCCGGTGCTCCCCTCCAGGGCCTCCTGCGCCCCCAGGGCCTAGCCCCCCGCCGCCCCCTCCGCCGCCGCCGCCCGCGCCCGCCCCCTGGCGCTCCACCGCGCTATCTACCAAGACCACGTGGAGGGCGGCGGTGGAGGAGAGCGGCGGCTGGCCGTGATCCCGCACCTCGATGACCAGCTCGTAGGGCCGCTGCGGGTCGCGCTTGGCGGGCACTTTGCGCGCCGTGCGCAGCTCGCCCGTGCGCCAGTCTATGCGGAAGAGGCTGGCCTCGTTGCCCCGCACGATGCTGTAGGTCAGGCGCGCGTTCTCGCCGTCGTCCGCGTCCACGGCCGCCACGCGGGTCACCAGGTAGCCCGGCTCGGCGCCGCGGGGCAGCACCTCCCTCGCAGGCGTGCCGTTGCGACCGGGCAGCGGGCTGACAATGGCGGGCGCGTTGTCGTTCTGGTCCACCACCACGATGTTGACGGTGGCGTTGCCGGCCAGCGCCTCCTCGCCGTTGGGCTCCTCGCCGCCCGACCCGGCGGCGTCGCGGGCTTCCACTTGGAAGCTGAACTCCTTCAGTTGCTCGTAGTCGAAGGAGCGCAGGGCGTACAGGAAGCCGTTCTCGGAGTTGATGGAGACGTAGGTGAAGACCGACATGCCCTGGATCTGGCTCTCCAGGATGGAATAGGCCAGCTGCGCGTTGGCCCCCTGGTCGCGATCGGTGGCGCTGACGGCGTAGATGTAGGCGCCCGGCACGTTGTTTTCGCTCACGTAGACCTGGTAGACGGGCTGAGAGAAGCGGGGCGCGTTGTCGTTCACGTCGCTGACGCGCACCTGGATGGACTTGCTGGTGCTCAGCGCCGGCTCGCCCATGTCCCGCGCCACCACGGTCAGCGTGTAGGCGTCGCCGCCGGGTTGCTCGCGGTCCAGGGGCCCCTCGGTGACAATGGTGTAGTAGTTCTTGAAGGAGCTCTTCAAGCGAAAAGGCGCGTCGCCCTGCAGCAGCTCACACTGCACTTGCCCGTTCTCCTCCGAGTCGCGGTCGGAGACGCTGAAGAGCGCCACCACGGTGCCCGGCGCTGCAGCCTCGCTCACGGCCTCCTTGACGGTGGAGAAGCTGATCTCGGGCGCGTTGTCGTTGGCGTCGAGCACCCGCACCAACACCTTGCAGTGGGCGGGCACGGCGTTGGGCCCCAGATCCTTGGCTTGCACGTACACCTGGTAGACGCTGCTCTCCTCGTAGTCCAGCTCGCCGTTGACCTCCAGCCGGCCTGTCCGCGGCGAGATGCCGAAGAGCTCCCGCGCCCGGGCCGAGATGTGGCTGCTGAACGAATAGATGATCTCGCCATTTTGGCCCTCGTCCGGGTCGCTGGCGTTGAGCTGCAGTACCAGCGTGCCCGGCGGAGAGTTCTCCGGCAGGGAGACAGTGTAGACTGGCTGCTCGAAGGCGGGCACGTTGTCGTTGGAGTCTAGCACGCGGATGGTGAGCAGGGCTGTGCCGGTTCGCTGCTGGGGCTGCCCACCGTCCACGGCCGTCAGCACGTAGCGGTGCACTGCCTGCTGCTCCCGGTCCAAGGGTTTGGAGAGCACAAGCTCGGCGAAGCGATTGCCGTCGGGCTGCGTCTGCACGTCCAGCGAGAAGTAGCTGTTGGGGGTGATCTCGTAGGTGCGCAGCGAGTTGGTGCCCACGTCTGGGTCGAAGGCGCTCTCCAAGGGGAAGCGGGTGCCCGGCGTGGCGCTCTCCGAGATCTCCACGGTCAGGTCGGGCTCCGGGAAGGCGGGCGGGTTGTCGTTGATGTCCAGCACTTCGATCTCCACGCGGAAGAGCTCTAGTGGGTTTTCCAAGAAAACCTCCAGGTGCAGCTGGCACGACGGGCTCTGCTTGCAAATCTGCTCCCGGTCGATCTTCTCGTTCACATAGAGCACCCCGGTCTCCAGGTTGAGGTCCAGGTAAGGGCTCCGCGAATTGGGCACCGTTTGGAAGCGGCGAGCAGAAAGTTTTGTAATGTCCAAGCCCAGGTCCTCAGCGATATTCCCCACGAACGTGCCATGCTCTTGCTCCTCCTGCACCGTGTAGTGAAGCTGCGAAAGGGCTCCCTCCACCATCCAGATTAAGGCAAAGAGGAATAGCACGACCATCTCCAAAAGGGGAAAGAGATTCCCCCCCTCCCCGACACCAACACTGCCTCCTTCTCCAAAAATCCCCCTCCGCCGAGAAACACTCTGTCCGTGTGGGGAGGGAGGGAGGGGGTGGGGCAGAGATGGATGTGGACTTTAAAAGGGATTTATGATTATTCCTTTTCCTTCATCTTCTCTTTTCTCCCTCATCGCCTTCCTTTCAAAGAAAATAAATAAATAAAATGACCAAAAAAATATTTTAAAAAATTAAAAAATATATATCACCCAAGATGGGTACGATGAGTGGACGCCCGACAGAGCTCCCACCTCATCGGTGCTCTTCGCAAGAAATGACCAACTAGAGGCGATAGGTAGGTGGCTATATAGGCACCGGAGCCAGTGCTAATTTATTCCCAGGGTCCTGGCACTGCACCGCGGCAGCCGGAGAGGCGGTGGAGGCAGCAACAGCAAATCCTGGGCAATGGGAATCTTTCAAGATTGTCCTCGCTTTGGCTTCCTGATGGGAGCAGGCAGGGGAAAGGCTGCAGGAGGAACCGATGGGCATGCCCCCTTCTTCGGATGAAGAGGAACACATTCAAGGCAAGAAAAGGGTCGCTCTCTTGGACAGAACGCGAAAGGGATAAAAAGAGCCCGCACAAAAATGATCACAGCCAGCCAAAGGATGCCATTCGGAAAAGGCAGCCGCAAACTTTCATTCCCAAAATTGCTCTGGGGCTTCTCAGGTCTCTGAAATCGCCCTCCTCGCCATGTCTTCCTTTCAAGCCTTTGCCCCGAGCAGCACCCTCTCTTGCTAATGAGGGTCCGGATCAGTTTTCTTCCCCCCCTTGCCTCGGCTGCTTTGCCTCTATCCCTGGCTTGCAAGCACCAGTCACTGACTCGCTGCTGCTGCTGCTGCTGCTGCTGCTACCGCCGCTACTCCTCGCTCACTCTCTCCTCCCGTCCCAGCTCCAGCGATCTCTGCTGGCAGTTTCTGAGCTCCGAGCGCTCGGCTTTTCTGTTTTTGCGCAGCGACCTGCTCCTGCCAACCAATCGCCTCGTCGTCACAGCCCTAGGGCGGCAGCCCATTGGATATGCCGCACGTCCTGCAGCTTCCGTCACGGAGGAAAGGAAAAGGGGGGGCGCAGGGGAGAACCCAGTGCTGGATGCTCAGTGTGAGAGTGTGTGTCTCTATGGCAGAGAGAGCAACCCTGCCACTCCCGAAGCGCTTGCCGGGGAATCTCTGCCGCGGAAAGTTACTATTCCCTTGTTGCCGTTACTGAGCAAGGAGATCACCTCTCGTCATCAATGCAAACCATGACGCTAATAAACAAGCTGCTCCGTGGAGAAGGAATTTCCACCTGGAGCTGACTTTCCCTTTCGTCTTTGGCTGGCTCTGTACCTTGTGGCTTCTTTATTCGTTGCATCACAAACAAGGGAAACTTGAGATAGGTTTTTCCCCCTCGTATTTGTTTTCCTACTGGTTTGATTGTCTTTTGTCGTCTAGGAATCGTCTATAAATAACACGGACACAATGGAGAGTTGGATCGTTAATGTGGAAGCACTGGGGCTGGGGGGGCGGGCGGGGGGCGTCCTCTTAAGTAACTCTTGGCTGCACTAGCTATTTACCTTTTAACCGATTTCACTATACTAGCATCTGGACAAACAATGCAATAAATAAGGTGACCGTGGTAATGGGGGATGGTGCTGCACTGCTGCTATCCACAAATCGTTTAAGCCAGTATGCTGTCAATTTTATGTGTAGACGCACGCACGTATGAACACAGGTGCGAATCGTGCGATTGAGTTTAAATGTGTGCAGCCCTTAAGTGATTTCGGATCACGGATTCGGAGGCAACTATACCCCGATCATAAATACACTTACTCAAGGTAAGGTTAGTCGGGCGCACTTTCGAGTAAGAGGGAGGGAGGGATAAGGTCGTGCGGAATGAAAGGGTTAAGATCAGCAAGTCTGCAAGCGAACTCGTTCAATGCATTATTTTTCACCAGACCCCGCGGATCGCCTGTTTACTACTGGTTCGCCTGCCTGCCTCCTTCAGACGGTGACTTCCAGGCTCCTTTCCGCAGAGGAATTGTACTATAGCAACTGACTGAACGTAGTGGTGCTCTCTTGGTGCAACGCTCCCTTGCGACTTCTGGTCGATTTATTCTTGAAGTTCCCTTCGCGGCAGGCGACGTGGTTTCCTTCTCAAGGGAACCGCCGTTCCTGGGTCATCGCGCCCACGACGCACACGCGGGCCTTTCCGCTCCAATGGTGTCATGAATTCCTAGAGCTCAACCGCCGTGGGCAAGTGGCAACGTACGCGGAGGAGGGGGGAAGGGTGCCTGCCCTCCTCGGTAGGCGTTGGAGCGTGGAGGCGCCTCACCAGTCAGATGCTCCCGGGTTGTTTTTAGAAGTGGTATCTGCTGCCGCGAGGCGTACTTGAAGGAAGGGGCTTGAGTAGCGTCGTTTGCAGCCTGGTGTACGTACTCCCAAGTTGCGCATTCAGCCATGCAGACTAGTCTGTTGGCCATAGCCTCAGAAAGAAAGTGCATCTCCACGGCATGGCCCTGACTGAGCCGGACTGCTACACGCCGGCGGTTTATGTATTATCACCATCGTAAATCACTTCTGTCTCTCATATTCTACCCAAAGAGGCGCTCAGAGCGCCTGACAGACAGAAACCCGTTAGACAAAACACTGCCAAGCTGTCGAATGGCTTGTAAATGGCAGCCTGTCTTGGGGGACCGACCATTCTCAGCGAGATCTTGCACCGCGAGCGCATACGAGGGGGCGGGAAAGGGGAGGGGGTATGATGATGGATGCATGTGCAGCGTCGATGTGAGTACTGTACGTCTCCACCGATGCGCACTAGAGTGAGGGAGGGTCGTCGCCGCCCCCCCCCCCCCGCGAGCAGCCATGGATCGCTCTTAAACCGTGAACTAAGAGCACGGATATACGTGCGTGTTTGAGGCCCCCGCCATGCATGCTTGGGCTATTCACAAATGCTAGTCTGTTGAGCGAAGTATCACGCCCACGATCAGACGTCGTCTGGCTTCCCCTGGAAAGGTATTCTCTTGATCTACAACCCGTTCAAGCCTTGGCTGTGAGCCCATTCAAGAATTCGAGTTGTGCTGGAGATGGCCAGCGGCATTTTCCCGAAAGGGGTATTTAACACACAGCAATTACAAGATCAAAGCTTGGGGGGGGGAGCGCAACCACGACCAGTAAAGCCACGACTCCCCCTTGTCAAATAGCATCTACCTTCATAAAGTCAAGTGAGGGGGGAAAAAATCGCTTTTTGTGTGTGCAGCGCGCGATTTCCCTTCTCCCCCCGCCGGTTTCTAAGCAGCCTTCTCCTGCCTGTCTGCATCTCTCTCTCTCTCTCTCTCTCTCTCTCTCTCTCTCTCCCTTGCTCTCCGCCTCTGCTCCTTTCACAGGAAGGGATCCTGCCTTTTGAGCAGTTAAAACCTGGGGCTGCAAGCAAAAAAAAAAAGATTTTTTTAAATGGCTACATCTTTTCACAGCTGCAGCGATAGAGCCGCTGCAGTGTCACCGGCTGATGGAGGGGGGGGGAGCGACCTGTGGCTCTCTCACGGAAAGGGAGATTGTTCCTAATCTGCCGCTTCACGAACCTCCCCCCTTTCATGTATTTATTGATTTACTGGGGGGGGGGATCATAAAGAACCTTCGATAGCAGCAGCCCGGCTAAACTAGAAGGGGCGGGGGAAGAGTAATGCTCTTCTCTGATGTGATGTCTGTTCTGCTCTAAAATGCGGCCGGGATGGCTGAACAACAGATTGTCTCTTTGAGAATATCCTTGAGGTCTCTCACTCACTCACTCTCTCCCGCTCTTCTTTTCATCCCAGTGTAGGCAGGTTCTCTCATTGAAACCTGGCACGCTTTAAAAAAGAAAGAAAGAAAGAAAGAAAGAAAGAAAAAATCCACTATCGATGTTGAGTTTTCTCCAGCCAGAGGACAGGGAAGCTGTCCGAGCTTCGCTTCGCAAATGTAAGCTGCAGGCTCCTCCTAGCGGCCAGAGTGAATCACTGCGGGAGACGAGACGTTTTCGTGAGAAGTGTGTGTGCGCGCGGGGGGGGGGCAGTCAGTTTGTGTGTGTGTGTGTGAGAGAGAGACAGACAGACAGACGCTCAGAAATCCACCATCATCACGGCTCGTCTCCGCTCGTGTATCCATCTTTTCCTGTAAGAGCCCTTGCTGTCTGCTGCAGCGGCTGTTCAGCTTGCTGCTTTCTGGCGTGCATTTTTCTCCCTAGGTTTGCAGAAACCAGCGGCCCCGGCCTCGCAATAAAAGCTTCGCGGGATGCAGCTGCGCTGGATGGCGTGCGGTCGTAAAAGAAGCGATTGACGTCCCAGATGCGAAGTTAAGCCCGCTCTATTTCCTATCAGAGCTCCCTTCCTTCCCCATAAGCGGCATCCCGCCTGCCTTGCCCAGTCCCTCCTGTGCGTCGCTCTTCAGCTGCGCTCTCCCTGCTCCTCCGTGTGGATTGATGGTCTCGCCCCCGTTCCCGAGCACCGTCCGCCGGCCGTTTTACGACGAAGGGGAATTACATAAACAAATGGCTCGGTATTGTCGGTGACTGCATCGAAGTGTGAGAGTAGCATAAACATCCTGCAGCCCCCTCCCCAAGAGGGAAGGCCGGCCATGATCAGGGCCAAGAGTCCTTTCCTGGACCGCGGGAGGGGCATCACCGCGGGAGGGCGACCCTACAAATCCACTCTCCGCCGACCCGTTGTATTGGCTGCGTTTTGCAACATACAAGCCGGATCCCTATTACCTGCGGGGGTGGTGGTTCCCCTCTTTCCTTTTCTGTGTTTTAAAACACTGCTCGAGTTCTTCTGTGAAAGAGTTTCCCATCACGTGAAGAGAAGGAGAGCGAGCGGACTTTCTGCTTTGTGTACCCTTTGGGAAGAGGAAAGGGAGGGCAGTTTGTTAACATCTGGATAAATGACTGCTTGTAGTGATTTAACATGACTTGAAAGCAATCTGTTCCTAAATCCTCTTATTATTGTGGCATGCTCAGAGCTTGAGGAGAGGCGTTTTTCTGAGTAATTGAGGAAAAATAGGAAATCCAGATGGGGTAATAAAAAGGTGTCCTCTAAAGGGGAAAAATGGCCCGACTAGGATAATTAACCAATAAACAATGGGAAGCGAGGGACAAGGGGAAAAAGAAACACAGATCTTCAGGGAAATTAATGTGGGTGGAGGTGGAGGAAATACGGGGCAGTGCCTCAGTAGGTAGTGCTGGAGGGAGGGGGTGCTGCCTCTGACAAATAACTCACTTTCACCTCTATTTCTGGCCAGTAAACTGGGAATTAAAATAAGGCTGCAGTCATAAGCATGCTTGAAATTTAACATCATCGCGTCCATAGCACTTCCAATTACACTAAATATCTGTGGGATGGGAGAGTTAAACATACCATTATTTGTCTTTCAGAAATTTTCCATGTAGGGTGAAGTTTGCTCTGCCCCCAGAAATGTGCTTTGCTTCCTCAGCCCCTCTGTATTATTTTTTCCCTGTGCTACCTCTGAGAGAATAGCAGAGTAAAATAGATGCATCAGAAAAAAATATCACTGAGCTAGCCCAGTGACCAGAACGGAGAATCCTGCAACAGAACAGAAACTCAAGAGGAGTTCTGCCTTATAATGAATTCACTTTAGGAGCATTTCTCACTTTAAGAAAAGAGAAATGGGCACATTGATTCCATGAGTGGGATCTTTGCAGCTCCTGTGTGCCACCACACATGATGATAGTGATCTGCACAGGAAGGTTCACAAAGGAAACATTCCTCCTTTCCCCACATAAGAACATAAGAAGAGCCCTGCTGGATCAGGCCAAAGGCCCATCTAGTCCAGCTTCCTGTATCACAGCCCCACCAGATGCCTCAGGGAGCACACAGCCAACAAGATAACCAGTGGCATTTCCACAGTAGGGGCAGCACCGTAAGTCACGCCACGTCGAGTACTGTGTTTAGGAACCGAAACGAGGAGGCGCTGCCCCCTCGCTGTTGCAACCATTGTCAGGATGGCGTAGTGCTTTGGGAGTCGGACTTAGACCTGGAAGATCAAGGTTCAAAACCCCGCACAGCCAGGAAACTTCCTGGGTGACCTTGGGCCAGTCACTATCTCTCAGCCCCACCTACCTCACAGGGTTGTTGTGAGGACAAAAAGGAGGGGAGGAAATACAGTCTGAGCTCCTTGGAGGAAGGGTGATATAAAAATGTGGGGGGAAAAATAAACACGGTACTCGATGTGGTACTTTTCTATATTTTAGCTGCAATCTTAATACACACTTACCTGGGAGTAAGTCCTATTGAATTCAATGGGACTTCTGAGTAAGCATGCATAGGATTGGGCTGTAAACTGCTGGTTTTCAGCTCAATCCTATGCATGCTTACTCAGAAGTAACTCCCATTGTAGTCAGTGAGGCTTACTCTCAGGTAAGTGTGCATAGGATTGAAGCCCCCAGTGGCGTCGCTGCACCCGGAACAGGTTGGTGCCGGTACCTCCGCCCCCCCCGGCCCGCCCGGCCCCCCCAATTTTTTTAACGTTTTTTTCTGGTTTTAACTATTTTCGGGTTTTTTTAAGTCTTAACGAGGCATCTGTTTGTATATGTATGCTTTCCCCCACTTATCTTGTTAATGGAAGGCTTCCAGCGACGATCTTCTTCCTGCACCCGGGCACATCTTCTACCTGCGCCCGGCGCGAATGCCGTAAAGCGCCCAGCAGCGCTTTCCAAAGTTTGTGCAGGCGCAGAACGTCGACTGGAAACTTCGTTGTTCTGCGCATGCGCAAGTCTTCCACAGTTCGCACAAGCACAGAACGACGAAGTTTCCAGCCGACCTTCTGCGCCTGCGCAAACTCTGGAAAGTGCTGCTGGGGGCTTAACGGAGTTTGTGCCCGGGCACAGGGAGAAGATGTGCCCGGGAGCAGGAGGAAGATCGTCGCTGGAAGCCTTCCGTTAACAAGATAAGTGGGGGAAAGCATACATATACAAACAGATGCCCCGTTAAGACTTAAAAAACCCCGAAAATAGTTTAAAAAACCAGAAAAATATGAAAAAACCCAAAAACTAAGGAGCCCCACCCCACCCCCTGAGCCCTGCGCCCTGGGGCCCACCCACCCCATATCAGGCAACGCTTCTGGAAGCCCTTGTCCCTGTTTTAACTATTCTAATTAGAGGTGTTTATTTTTGTTGAATTCGAGACAATTGCAGCCTGAGGGCCCAATCCGATCCAATTTTTCAGCACTGATGCAGCCACAATGCAGCTGGAGATAAAGGAGCAAACATTCCCTTACCTTGAGGAGGCCTCCCTGACTGCCCCCCACCACTGCAGGATGCTGCACACGCCCCGTTGGCACAGCTGCAACAGTGCTGGAAAGTTGAATAGGATTGGGCCCTACGTTTTACTGAACATAATGGACTTACTCGGAAATATGTGGGTTTTTAACTCAAAAACAATGGACTTACTTCTGAGTAAAATAAATAACACCGTTTTCAAACACCTCTACTTATAATTGTGATTTGTTGTAATTTTTTTAAATTATGTATTTTAGACTTAGGATGTAGAATTAAAAAAAATAATAATTCTACATAGAATTTAAAAATAAAGTTTGTTCCATGCTTTTATTACATTTTTGTAAACTCCCCAGGGAATGTAATTAGAGGTGCTGTACATGAACGTATATAATAAATAACTCCACATTTTATTTATGAAGACTAACTCATATGCAAACACAGGGCACAATCGTGAGTTTAACCCGCAAGCAGGGTTTTGTGCAGGTCCTTGTCATTTTTGTGTGTTTACACGTGGTGGGAGAGTAGCTTGCCAACTGATTACATCTAATCTGCATAAAGAAGGCGATCTGGGTGCAAAAACACCCGCTCACGGCACCCAGTCCTTATCTCGCCTCTGTTGTTGTCCAAGCTGCCTTGCTAGGGCACTTCATTCTCATATAGTCTCAGTTGTCAGACGGGGCCAGGCAGCATTTTGTTAAACTCTAAATACTGAATTAAAAGCACTGATGATCTGAAGCAGCCCCCTAATACAAAATGACAAATTGCACTTAGGCAATACATGAACAAGAAAATGATTTATGGATTTTCACGATGGTCTGAGCAAATGAAGGCAATATGAATTATACATCCTAATGCACACTATATCATTTTCTAATAATACTGTTGCAGCCGTGATGCCGTTACATGCCTCTCTTCAATGGGGCCTATTGATTAATAAGACCAAGCATAGTTTTACAGCAGACATGCTTCCCCCCGTACTCCCCCTTTCTAAATGCCAACACCAAATGAGGTTTTCTATTTTATTTTATTTTATTTATTCCTTCATTTCTGAGGCAAGTGACGAAAATCGACCCCACTGCCACAGTTCCTGTCAGCGCCTCCATATGTCATCATTTTAGGCGGCAATTACTTCGACAAATGAAGACTAATCTTTTGCAAAACCGCATTTTGCTCCACGCTGCCACTTAGAAATGCAAATAAATGGTTCCAGGCTGGTAAATCCACCTTTCAGATTGAAATGGAAAATTAGCAACAGATTCCTCCCACCCCTATCAAGTGCCTTGCTCTTGATCATCATTTGTCTCTTTTGCTTCCAGAAAATGTTTTCCTCGCTATGGATTTGGGAAGGGACGTTTTTGGCATGGAGCATGTCAAGAATGGATTTCTGTCAAAGGACACCAATAACATTTTTTTTTTTTTGGTTTGCGTGTTTTTAGGATTGCAACCTTTAACTGATTAATCTGATTAAGCAATTAGAAAGCTGTTAATCAGTTGAAAAGGTGTCCCTGACTAATTGGGTAATCCGTAGATAGAGATATTCTTTTTTTATTAACAAAGATCTTCTACTCATAAAAGTTGCAAATGGCAGTGACATCTTAGAAGAGGCATTCCCCTTTATTGTTACAAAGGAAGGAAAGCTGCTATTATTTTATGATTGTATGCTTATTTATTACATTTATTTTGCACACTTCCTTTGAGGTGTTCAGGGTGGCAATGTGGCCTGCTGCGGTGTAAGAACATAAAGAAGAGCCCTGCTGGATCAGGCCAAGGGCCCATCTAGTCCAGCTTATCTAGTCCAGCTTCCTATATCTCACAGTAGCCCACCAAATACCTCAGGGAGCATACAAGACAACAAGATACCTGTATCCTGTTGCCACTCCCTTGCATCTGGCTTTCAGAGGTGGGCTACCTCTTAAACCCAGAGGTTAAATATAGTAATCATGGCTTGTAACCTGTGATGGACTTTTCCTCCATAAATCTGGCCACTCCCCTTTGAAAGACATTTAGGCCAGGTGCCATCATATTAAGAAATGCCGAGTCTAATGTGCTTGCTTCTAGCAGAGTGCAGCAGCACGCTTGCTCCAAGGTCGTACAAAAGTAAAACAGACAAGGCAGATGTCCACCACCTGTATTTACAAATTTACAGATAACAGCTTCAACAAAGCAATACTTATATACACAACTCCAACTCCACTGCACAGACTCCAGCTCTCACAAATTCCACACAACAACCCACACAGGTAGGCTCTGCCAGCCTCTTTATATAGTGCTTTACACCAATCACTGTGGAGATTATCTATTGCATCAGCTCTTTCCACAGGTGCTTTGTCACAGTGATTCAGCATTTTTCCTGTTCATTTCACTTTCACTTTACATACATTAGAGATATATACAATACATACAGAGTCTATGGTAGTCATGCTTGCCCAAACATCAGGGCCCTGCACTATTCAGACAGGAAATTTCTTGGATCATTTGGTGAGCTAACCCTGACACATCATTACATCCTTTGGCAAGGAGTTCCACATATTAATTACTCGCTGGATACAGAAATCTTTCTTTTGTCTGTTCAAACTCTCCCTCCACTCAATTTTAGTGGATGTCCCCTGGTTCTGTGTGAGAAGGAAAAGAAATCTATCCCTCTATCCACTCTCCATCCCATGCAGAATTGTATATGTCTCAATCATGCCCCCCTCAGGTGCGTTCTTTCTAGACTGAAGAGCCCCAAACACTGTAGCCTTTCCTGGAAAGGGAAGTGCCCCAGCCCATTAATCATTTTAGTCACTCTCTTCTGCACCTTTTCCAGTTCCAATATATCCTTTTTGAGATGTGGTGACCAGAACTGTATGCAATACTCCAGATGTGGTCTTACCATCGATTTGTACAATGGCATAATAATATTGGCTGTTTTATTCTCAATCCCTTTTTTTCATGATCCCGAGCATGGAATTGGCCTTCTTCACTGCTGCAGCACACTGGGCCGACACATTCATCGAGCTGTCTACCCCACCCCACCCAAGATCTGATCCATCACAGACAGCTCAGAAACCATTAGTGTATACGCGAAGTTTTGATTTCTTGTCACAATGTGCATCACTTTACCGTTACTTACATTGAAGCTCATCTGCCATTCTGCTGCCCGTTCCTCCAGTTTAGAGAGATCCTTTTAGAGCTCTTCACAATCCCTTCTGGACTTCACCACCCAGAAAATGTTAGTGTCATCCTCAATCATGGCCACCTCGCTGCTTATTCCCAACTCCAGGTCATATATACATGCACATCTAAATATAAGAAAACCGTTGCTTTCTTTTCTTCAAGGCATATGCACATTTTTTTCAGATTTAATCAATTCATGAATTGGAAGTAATTGGATTAATCAACCAGATTCCTTCCATCAGCTGACAGCCCTAATGTTTTGCTTTTCATGCATCATTGTCTACTAGATATGCTGCTCCGTAACATTTATCACGATTGAATTGTTTTGCTAGGATCAGAAAACCAACAGGTGAAAAACTTCACATAATATCTCCGAATCTTAAATTTTTATTTCAAGTGATCTTCACAAGGCAAAGGCATGGGATTGAAACATCCTTGTGTTACTTTAGCCTTTTAAATTAAAAATGGGGTTACTGGAGAACATCCGCCAGTTAACAAATGAGGGGCCCTTGAATGAACACCCCCTGTTTGTATGTGTCCGCTGGGCAGGGGGGCTCTTCCCTGCCCTGATACAGGAACCGGATGTGCTTCCCTCCTTGGGCAAATGGCCATCACAGGGAGCCCCTTGGCAGATGGATGTTCATGTGGAATTCATTTTTGTGAAGGCGTCTACACCCAGATCCTGTGCAAACTAGTTTAGAGTCACTTTGCAACACCAATAAGACGCAAGACAGCAAATTGGATTAAAACAGGAGCACAACTTTAACTGAGAAGATAATAAGATCAGCAGCAGATTCACTCCGTAGCTACAATCCCACAGTAATTTGAACCCCTAACTCCAAAGAGACTATTTATTTATTTATTTAAAGAATTTATATCCCGCCTTTCTCCCAGCGAGGGCACTCAAGGCGGCTTACAAAACATTAAAATACATATACATTAAAAATAAATTAGAAACAAGTAATTAAAAACAATTAAAACAAACAACTAAAAATAAACAACCCCAGTGGGTCAAGTGTATTTACTTTGTTAAAAACCATGTGTTAAGAAGCCATTTGTTAAAAAGCCAGCCCACCATGTCAGACATCGAATGCTTCCCTAAATAAAAATGTCTTAAGGCCCTGCCGTAAGGTCTCTAAAGAGGGAGCCGTTCTTAATTCCAGGGGGAGGGAATTCCATAATTGGGTCGCCACTGCTGAGAAGGCCCTATTCCGCGCCACCATCCCCCTCACCTCCGTCAATGGTGGCACAGTTAACAGGGCCCCCCTGATGACCTCAGAGTACGGGTTGGATTATAAGGAAGGAGGCAGTCCCTCAAATACCCTGGACCCGAGCCATTAAGGGCTTTAAAAGTCAAAACTAGCACTTTGAAAGCTCCTTTCCCAGCACTTCAGGTGACCAAGCAGCTCTTCTCAATAAGGTACTGTGGAGGAGTCCCCATTCTCTCAAGCTGTAAAGCCTTTGATGGTGTGATGCTGCCAGTGTCTAAATAATCATCTGTGTACCATGGAGCTTCGAGGGAGGTCTGTCACCCTCCCTTTATTCTTTGAGTGCCCACAGGAGCTGCTATTATTATTATTATTATTATTATTATTATTATTATTAATTTGATTTTTATCCTGCTTTCTCCAAGCCGCTTTGGGGACCCAAAGTAGCTTACAAAATTACAAATTTGATACATATAAAACTCTTAAAACATTATTACACTCTAAAAAACACAGTACAAAATATAAAAACAGGAGTAAAAAAGTAATTGTAAGAAGGGGCAGAACCACACACTGCCAGAACACACTTTATGGCTGCTTTAGCTAGCAGCCAAAGCTGGTGGAGTGCATGTTCCATACTGCTGTTCCAAGATGGGCAAGTTGCCACCTTTTGCCAAAATGAGGGTGCTGGGCAGGAGAGCCAGTTAACTGCCAAGCTGCTCCTTTTCCCAATGTACTTCAACTACACAAGACACACATCATGTCTTGGGACAAACCTACCCCCCCCCCAACATAGTCTTGAGGGACAGGAAATATTGTGAGCAAATGGTTGCGTGAGTTGGCTGCAGAGCACCACACTGTTGTTACGAAACAACATTCTATTTGAAGCAGATCTTAATCAACCGTTCGCCTCCCTGCCATGGGAAAATCTAATTTGTATGAAATAATCTATATTGTAATCCTAATTAAGGCAAGACAATAGTAATTCTGACTAGTATTAGTTAAAGGATGTAAACCCTAGTGTTCACAAGAGACGAGAGAGATTTAAACGTAACCCCAATCTCTTCAAATAGATTTTGCTTAAATGCTAGGGGGAACAGATTGTATTTAACATCAGAATCTTTTGCAAGCTAGCTAAATTTCTAGTAAAGGGAAGCACAGCAAATGGAGGCACAATGTATTCAGATGATGAACCAGCTACCTGGGCATGTATCGCTTATATTTTATATAGGGTTGTCATCCTTTCTTTGGCAGCACTTCTGTGCCTTTATTAGCTGTTGAAGAGCAAAACATTCAAGAAGACAATGGAAATATATCAATGGAAAGCATCACCTGTTGAACGACTTCAGGTAGACTGAACAGTTGCACTGAGATGCTGGCAAAGCTTGTTGTAAGAGGGCTAAAGATACAAGACTGAGGAGCTCATAATTGTTTGCTCATAATTCAAAGAAAGGGTGCAGACTAGAAAATGGGGTTACCACATTTTTTTATGGCAGGGCTCCTTGGCTTTTTACAACTGCATGACAGGCAGAAATTCAGCCAATGAAGTTTTTCCTAATATACAGATGTAGTGAGATTTAAAGCTCTACCTGCAGAATTTCAGCTTGTCACTTAGGTGTAAAAGCACAGGAGCCTTGGACAAAAATCCTACTCAGCTAGGAAAAAGTATCTGAAGCCCCCAAACACATACGTTTATATTCACCCTTACCCAAAGTTGTTGGGCATTTGGGGCAGCCTCTATAGGTTAGATCATGGTGGTCCAACACGCGGCCCACGGGGACTTCTCCTGCGGCCCCCAGAGGCTTCTTCCTCCCCCCTCCCTCTCCCCAGCAAAGGGTTAGATTCTTTGGAAGACAGAGGACTGGAGATTAGATGTACAGCATTTGTAATAATGTCTTTATTTCCAATTGTACAGACTGTGCAGGCATTGCACGGTGTACAGAAAGAAGCACAGAGAGAGTACAAAATGAAGAGCAATATTCACATTGCTCAAATCCTCCACATGACTCTGCAAGCCAGCACCACTCAGACTGTGCAATTTGGCTTTTTCTTGCACTCACCCTCCAGACTCAGACAAGGCAGAACTACTTTGAACTCCAGCTCTGTCTAGGGTTGCCAACTGGCTGTTTTGTTTTTGGTTACCCCAACCAATGGAGAGTGGGCGTTAAACCAGTTGCCAAAACTGTTCTTTCTTCTTCTTCTTTTTCTTCTCGGTATCTGACTAATGTACCCTGAGCTCCAGAGGTTAATTTTATTGTTTTTTTCTTCTTTGCATACTTATGCATAGTGAACACCTCTGTACTGGGTTTGCAGAAACTGGACTGGATACAGGAAGGGACAGAACTGGGGCAGGAAAAGTTGCTAATGCATGTGTGGAGATTCTCTTCTTTGGGATGCATCCAGCCTAGGTTCTTGGGCCTCGTTTGGGGGTACGCTAGCCAGTGGGCAATTTGGAATGGTTAAAACAAAGCAGGTTCCCCCCTCATATTTTTTTTATTATTAAAGATTTTCATGGTTTTCTTTGTACAAGCATGACAATAAGCAGTAAAAGTTACCAAGACTGTCAATGTGAAGAATGTCCAAAGTAGGCACCTACCACATATTAGCCCAACCAATCTTTGTTATTGGATTCCCATCCATTCCTACACAGGGACAAAAAGCAGGTAGGGAGGATCTAAGAAAGAAGAAAAATGAGAGGGCCTATACAGACATTATCAAACAATGGTAACTGTCTAGGCAGGGGTTCTCAACCCCTTCCTGGCCGAGTACCACCTCTGGCACCATTCTCCTGCTGTGTACCACCGGAAGTGACTAGCGATGACCTCATAGCCAGTTACTTCTGGGTTTTAAGGTTTTGGAGGCCAGAAAATGCAAGTAGGAGGCTCTGGGCAGGTTAGAGGGCCCTTCTCAGTGTTCCTGAGAGACTCGGCCAAAGGCAGGAGCATCTCAGGAGCATAAACATGCCGCTGAAAGTGCTGCATCGGAGCGGGGTTCCAGTTGTCCAAGTACCACCAGCAGTCAGCCAAAGTACCACTGGTGGTACTAGTACCACTGGTTGAGAACCTCTGGTCTAGGGGTTTACAACCTACATTCCCTGTACATTCCCTACAAGGGGTCCACACCACTGTGCAGACCCCTTCTCTTGTTGTGCGGTGTTGCAGCTGTGTCGCGGCACCATCTCTCGAGATGCTTGGTGACATCACAGCTTAGCAAGCCACGCAGCTACACAGCTTAGCAAGAACCATGTTCACAACACCTGTGAGCATGTTGGCGAGTCATCCTCGTGATACCAACTTGTTCCATAGTGTCGCCCCCACCCTTCTTTGCTGCATGGAGAGAGGGCAAGGCTTGCCAGCACAGTCACAGGCATTGACTCTCCACATAGAATTATAAAGAGCTGGAAGAGACCCACACGATCATCAAATCCAACCCCCTGCCAATGCAGGCTGTCCACAACTACAACATCCTCGAATGATGGCTATCTAGCTTTTGCCTGGAGAACCTCCAACAATGCAGAGTCTACCACCATCCGAGACAGACTGTTCCACTGCCAAACAGTTCATACCGTCAGAAAGTTCTTCCTAATGTTTAATTGAAATCTTCCTTCTTGTAATTTAAACCTATTTGCCTTGGTCCTGCCCTGAGGAGCAATTGAGAACAAATCCACTCAATCCAGGTAGAATCTATATGATATTGTATCTACAATATCAGTTTCATAACTTCTGTATATGAAGTGTGTGTGTGTGTGTGTGTGTGTGTGTGTGTGTGTGTGTGTGTGTGTGTATGTGTGTGTGTATGAGAGAGAGGGGGGCAATCCCTCTCCTACCACTTGTGGTAGTGTTTATCTTTTGATATAATTGGCAGCCCACTAATAACAATGCTGTAGTTAGTAATTATTTCTCATGATTCTAATTCAGTTTTGGCTGGACTTACCTACAGTAAAAGGAGCCACTACACAAAGACTTCAAGAGGCCATCCTGTTGAGCAATCTTCCATGGTGTGCATGATCTTGGTTACACTGGGAAACTCTGTGGCAGCTTTAGTTTCCCGATTAAAATTGCACGTGGACTTTTTAACAGTCCTACGAGAACTCTCTTGGGTGTCATTACTCAGCTTAATTTTAATTATCTAGGCTTACAAAACAAACAAACAAACACCCTTGTCCTGTTTTGAGAGGATTAATAATTGCTCTTCGCACAGGAAAGATTACCAAAATCAATGATGTGATTAGGATTGTAAATAAGGAGAACAAGCTGTTCCCATATTTTAAAAAGTTGCCTTCATGACTAGCAGCAAGATCTGTGTTGTGCTGATGAGGCCTTAGGCCACAAACTTCAAACGGTGGGTGTCAAAGAGGAAATTATTCTCCAGAAGGCCTGATTTAAGGTTGGTTACATGAATGGAGGAGGCTAACTGCCCTTGTTACCAGCATTCTTATAAAAGTGATCCTTCTTAATTGCTACAGATCAAACAACAAAGAAGAAGACTGTGGTCCTATACACTTACTTGGAAGTAAGGTCCCCTGAACTGTGCAGGATTGACTTTGGAATACATACATTTAGGATTGTGCTTTGGTCAGTCATTAGGAACTCTGTGGCTTAAGCATGTTCATTTGCACTGGAATAATAGAGAACACACACACAGGGGGCAATGTTTTGGTGAGATAACCAGGTGGGCTTTGCTACCATTTCGAGAAACATTGGGTTTTCGATGGTTTTATTTATTTATTTATTTTTCACATTTTTATACCGCCCTTCCTCCAAGGAACTCAGAGTGGTGTACATATTTCCTCCCCTCCTTTTTGTCCTCACAACAACCCTGTGAGGTAGGTGGGGCCAGTCGCGTCACAAGGACGCGCGTCACCCCAGAGCGGGGGCGCGCGTCACCTTTAAGAACGAGGCTCCACCCCCACGCGTGACATCACGCGCAGGAGCAGAGCACCCCCCGCGCCATTTTCGGCTCATTTTGGAGCCAAACGGACGCGGGGGTGGGCGGGCGGGCCCAGCTTCATCAACAAACTGTAAGTGCAGGGGGGGGGGAACGCACGTCACTCTTGTGCGCGCGTCACCCCCGGGCGGCCCGCCCTGCGCGCTTCTCCTTGTCAACGACCCTGGGTGGGGCTGAGAGATAGTGACTGGCCCGAGGTCACCCAGGAAGCTTCGTGGCTGAGCGGGGATTTGAACCTGGATCTTCCAGGTCTAAGTCCGACTCCCAAACCACTACACCATCCTGGCTCTGGTTTGTTCACAGAAATACCTAGCTTTTGCCAGCCCAACTACAGCTGGGTCATGGAAAGCTTTATGGCGGAGATTCTTCTTTCTCTTTGAGTGATCCCACCCTGCTATCATGAGAGTCTATCACATCTAGTGCCAGGCCTGTATTTTCTCTGAGGCACTCATATTAAACCATTGCTCATAGTGTTGATGTCGTTGCTTCAGGCTTTCATGCACATTGCATCATGTGCTAACACATGCAGCTGCATGCCTTGGTTCATTTCTATGACTCCTGAGGGTGTGTATAGCCAGCAACCTCTTTGTATTGGATTTCTGTGAGGAGATTTTTTGGCCATCCCAGTGGTTTGCAGCCAGGGTCCACCACAGTACTTTCTCCCCATTCCCCCCCCCCCCCATTTGTCAAGGGTTGGCAGTTTAGTCACAGCCTGAGGCCTTTGCCTCAGGAAATTCAGGCTTTTTAATATATCCATCCTGACAACTGTAGAGCACATTGTAATAATCTAACCTGGATGTAAGTAGGGCATGAATGACTGTGGCCGATCTGATTCTTTTGGGTTAGGCCCGAACAGGAAGCTACCTTATATGAGACCATTGATCCATGTAGCTCAATATTGTCAGCAGCTCTCCAAGGTTTCAGAGAGGACTTTTCTTCTGCCCTACCTGGCGATCAAATCTGGGATCTTTTGCACACAAAGTATTCTTAGAGAGAGGCAAAGTCCTCCCTAGAACCACGATTTGGCCTTTAAGGTGAGCCTGCGCTGCAATATCCATTTCAGCTCACGAAAAACAGCCTCTGGTTTCTGAGCATTCTTAGGTCCTAAGAACAACGCATAATGGGCAAATCCTTTTAATCCACGTCAGTAGCGTCGCGACGACGCGCGACACCCCAGAGCGGGGGGGCGCGTCGCCCTTAAGGGAGAGGCTCCGCCCCCGCGCGTGACATCACACGCAGGAGCGGAGCGCCCTCCCTGCTCCGTTTTCGGCTCATTTTGGAGCCGAACAGACACCGGGGAGGGAGGGCGGGCTCGCCTCCAACAGAAAACTGTAAGTGGGGGGGATCGTGCGTCACCCCTATATGCGCAACGCCCCCCGGCGGCCCGCCCCCCCGCTTTCCCCTGTCGACACCAGTGATCCACGTGTATTTTCTTGATCTACAACAACCTTGTAAGGAAAGTAACTCTTCTTCATATCATATTTGCAGGTAAGGAGTTGCTGTCAAGAAGTCATCACTTGTCTGAAACCACCTCATGACAACATTTGAACTGCGAAAGTCCTGATTCAAACCTCAGTCTCTTAGCCACCACAGTACATCAGCTCCCTCCCTGTCCCAACCTCAGTGAATGAAATTGGGTTAATAATGTTCATCTTCTCCAGAAGAATTTGGCAAGTGTGTTTGTGTGTGTGTGTGTGTGTGTGTGTGTGTGTGTGTGTGTGTGTGTGTGTGCGCGCACTCGCTCGCACAAGAGAATCTTCCAGGGTGTACATATCAATGTGAATAAGACTGACAGAACTGGGTTATATCTTTGGTATTCCAAATGGCATTTTTACAATGCCTGATGACAGGGTGACAAAGGTTTTCCAAAGTGACTAGTCTTTTCAGGTTTTGCATTGTTTGAGTGCTTCACTTTAGACTGGTTAGTGTAGGAACATTGGTGTGTGTGTGTGTGTGTGTGTGTGTGTGTGTGTGTGTGTGTGTGTGTGTGTGTGTGTGTGCGCGTGTGTGTGTGTTTTAAGTAGGACATTTTTGTGTCTTTATATGAGCACCCAAACTCACAGAACATCTCAGAAATTGTAATTACAGAACTGAATGCTACTGTAATATACCCCTTCTACCTCTATGTGTAAAATGAGTAGAAAGTTTACAAATATGAGAATCTCCACTGTTCATAATAGTCTGTTTTTTTAATTACAAGTAGTACATCATAATGAATAATAAGATGTATCTTGAGCTACGTCTAGCCTTTGTGCCTGCACATTGGCATTCATCTGGTCAGGCTGGCAAAACCTGTGGCTGTTCAGAACCAGATTACCGTAACCCCTCAGTCAGTTTCCATAAGAAACAGTCCTTCTTCCCTGTTTGTTGCATGTTTGTTTAGTCTTAGTTATTGCATTGCTGCCAAGGTGAGGAGGACACCTCAGTCCATGCCTATTGACCCACTGTCCAGTGCCATGATTTCCACTTCTACTGGGAACCCATGCTGCCACATACTGGCATAAGGCTCCACTTCCATATGGGGAGAAGGATTGGGTGAGGGGGTGGAGGACCCATGATGCTGGAAAATGTACCTGCTCTAGGACAAGAGCTACTTACTATCCGGCAGGCAAGACTATCCCCAATGCCATGGGAGTTGCTGATACTGCCTCCTCCTCCTTCTCCCCCACATACTGGCAGTCACTTGGGGGTCAAGGCACCTGTACTTGCAATGCCCAATGAAGAGAAGGACTGTGCAAGCATGAACATGTTCACAGTTTATTTGCTACCTGTCCATCCCTACACTGCAGTTCTCAAGCCCCGTTGCCAAAACATTTCTCGTCAACTTGGGATCCTAAAAGGAACTGCTCATTTTCATTTATTTGCAGAGGAAGCTTGCAATTTGTAGCTCAACTAGGATCAGAGTAGATGGGGCACATTAGTAGAAAATGATCACACTGAAATGTCACCAAAGCACTCTCTTTTCCCTTCTGCTGATGGTTGTGGTTTTTACATGTATTCTTTACAGCTACTGGTGACATTATAAGGGGAAAGGTAAGGAGGGGAAAGGAAAACAAGCAAGACCATTATCTTAATTAATCCGTTCTCTTGCAGGAAAGTGAGTACATCTGTTCTCTAAGAAGATGATATTTCTTGTATGCCTGTTTTATTAATGCAAAGAAGAAATAAAGGAACATGACTTATCATGTAACACAGTTTGTCTAATGAACAGATTTTCCCTGATAAGCCTTAGCTACCATGCAGCGAAGTAGACTATCATTGTGGATATGCCAACCTTAACCTCAGTAATTATATAGCACATTCTGTTCCTTTAAAATGTATTACATTTTTTTGACCAGGAAAGACCAAATATTGCTATGTTGTCCTGTACCTATACAATCTCAGTACAGTACATCATGTTACAGCTTGTTTTTTGGACCTAATGGCACAATCGTGACATTGGCCAGCACTGCCGCCTTGGCACTGGCCTAGGGTGGCACAAATGTGCCATAAAGCACATTTGCGGCACTTGGTGAGTGCCAAGGTCTGTGCCGCCTGCTGGCCCACCGAAAACACCAGAGGCCAGCGCCGTGGAGTGGGTAAGTCTCACTCCAAGCGGCACTGGGGCTGGGGGGACTTAACAGGGCGGATGAGGGTGGAGGAGGGCAGATCGGGGGCAGATCAGGCCTGGGAGGGGGTGGGACCTTGTCGGGCATCATATCCTATCCTCCCTCCAGCCCCGACATGGGGCTTTTCAAGTCAGCACCACCAAATTAGATGACACTGACCCGAGTAGCCCCATAGTGGAAGTTGGGGAGTTACTCGAGGTAAGGGGATGAGCATCCCCTTACTTTGAGGAGACCCACTCCTCTCCAGCACTGGATACATCATAGGCCTGGCGCCCATGCTGCACCGGTGCTGGATAGGATTGCACTGACTCTTGGATAGTGAGGGGTTTGATGAGGCCCAAGAGAGTCAGCTGATAGTAACAGCAGGCACCTTTTTTTGCTCAGAGTGGTGAGCCTACCTGACCTGTGTTACCAGGTATGGTTTTCAGAACACTCGTAACATGGGCACACATGGGTGAACTCTCTTGGGTGTGCAGAGACCAAGTGCAGTGGCCAATAACATAACTGAATGGATTGGCATAGAAGAAAGAGGGAGGCAAGGGTAAAGGTACAACAGCAAAGAAACGTTAATTGGAGAATAGAAATAAAAAAGCAGGAAAGGGGAATCAGAAATAAAAAGCAATGCAATGTATTCACTAGTCTTTGCAATGGCGTCGCTGGAGGTGGGGCGGAACACTAAGTTCCGCACTGCGCTGACCTCCGTTACTCACTGGCATGAGGCAGCCCTACCCCCTCACCTTCAGAGCCATTCAGTGGGGTGAAGGCAACGTGCAGGGAGTCCCCTGCGTGTTGCCTTCACCGCACTGAATGGCTCTGAAGGCGAGGGGGCGGGGCAGCCTCTTGCTGGTGAGTAATGGAGGTCTGCGCAGTGTTCCGCCCCACCTCCAGCAACACCACTGAGTCTTTGATATGACTAGGCCCAAAATGTAAGCAGTTCCTAGCTAAAAGAGAGAAAGAGGAGGAAATCTTTATAAGCGAAGAATGGGGAGTGTGATGGTGCAGACAAGGAGGGGGAAAAGTAGGGGGGAAGGATGTAAGGAGGGTTACTCTCAGGGTGACCTGGGAGTTTTGTGGGAGCTGGAGGGGAGAAGGAGAGGAGAAAAACGGTAAGACATGAGGAAGATGCTAGAAGAATCCCAAGCTTTTGATTGCAGCAAAAGATCATGGCTAGGTTGCAGTTCTCTGTAGCCGGAACTAAGGGCTACAAGCAAGGAGCGAGCCCTTCAGCAGGCTGTGAAATCCGGTCACTCACTTGCAATTCATCTCTTCCACTGTGCAGTTCCTCTTAACCGGCACTGCAGCCACCCAAAGGAGTTCCTCTACATTACACAACAGCCCAGCTGTTTGAGCAGTGGCTTTTATGGTTAAGGAAGTTTGCCTGCCTTAAAAGGAGGCCTGAGTGTGATCTCAGGCTTCCCCCCAAAGCAGTTCAAAGTAGACCAAGAGTCCTAGAGACTAGAGAAATAGAGGGAGCTTTATGCGACAGTGGCTAGGCTCTACCAAGGCCCAAGGTTGCCCCTCCATGCATTGCAGAGCTCGGTTTCCGAGACAAAGCGAAAGCTGGGTGCAAAGGCGGAAAAAAGGGCTTGACAGCAAATCCAGAAATGATTATTTTTTATTTATTTAATCGATTATTACCCTAACAAAGGGGCAACCTCCAAAGAATAGACCTCCTATTCTTTCCAGAGGACAGATAGCAGTGGTGGAGACAGCCGGGTAGAGACAGTAGGTGGCCCAAAAAGTCCAGGAACCAGACACTGATTCCATGCATTATATGAATTGTGCTCTCTAACTGCTTTTGTGTTAAGCTACCTTATCAGGTGCTACACTGCAAGAGAAATTGCCCTGCAGGGCTTTACCTTATTGAAACTGAAGGAGAAGGATCATCAATTCACATTTTAATTCCCTTTTCAACCCTTGCTACTTGAATGTGCTTGGTTACATTGCAGACTAAAAATGTATATATTGTTTTAAACCAACCGCGGAACAGTTTACCAAGGAGCACGTGTGTGTGCAAGCGTGTACGTGTGTGTGTGTGTGTGTGTGTGTGTGTGTGTGTGTGTGTGTGTGTGTGTGTGTGCAACTAAGAAACCAGAAAAGCAAACATTGTTAGTTCTGTTCCTTTTCCAGGAGACCCAGAATTGTTTTTAGAGAATGCTCCAACGGAATTGTTTGCCTTCATTCACTTTTATTGGTGGTTGAGTTAATGTGACCGCTGCCGAGTAGAGCCAAATCAATAGAAAACTCCCATTCACATCAATGGGCTTTTGATCAGCTTCTCATTCTTCTGCAAACTGCTGAGTGCCACTGAACCATGGTGCGGCCGGTGCTGACTATGCAGGGTGTTTGTTCTGGTGGTTAAATGGAAAGAAGGTGGAGAGATTTACTAACAGATTGTCTCTTAGGAGGTTTTGTTTTACTTCATTGTTATTCCCTTTCCCTAGCAGCTGTTTTTATGAAGAGGATATAAAAAAAAGAAATGCAAGTACATTCCTATAAAAATACAGTGTGCTTTGGCATTAAAGTATCGAAAGCTAGAGGCTACTGTGTGGCAGGTTTTGATTTTATTTTTTTAAAAAAATATTTTCTTAATGAAAGATGATCTGTTAGGGGCTTAGGCTGCAGTAAACATTCTTTGATCTTCTGCGAATGGGGAGTTAGCATAAACTGCATTGTGGATCACAAACTGGGCATCAGTGGTGGCTTATTGTCTCTTTCGCACGTGGTTATGAGAGTTCAGGATGGAATCTGATTAGCCTCTGACAGTTTCTCTCCTTGACTTCACATATCCCTCATCTCTGCAAGTCTTCTGCTAATAGTTGAGCAATTAAGGGCATGTGTGTAGTACTATTGATTTAGTGCTTTGGCATTCAACCAGAAGCTGGGGAAATGTATAGGAAGATTTCACCAGTAAATAAAGTGACCTTCTCCCAGGAGGTGTTGCAAACTTGATCTAATGAAGTAGGTCACATAGACGTCACAGACAGTGCAAACAATTAGCAGGCCCCCTTCCACAGTAGGGACAGGCAGTGTCCGTACAGTGACAAACAGGGAGCTCAGCATGACACCAGCAAATTGGTGGGTATTGTACTACAGGCTTCAACAATTTATCCCATTCTCTTCCAATACTTTTACAAACCAGAGGAGCTAAGGTTGCAATCCTAAGCTCTCTTGCTAGCCTAGCAATGCTAGGGTCTAACATTCAGGTGAATTATGGGACATCTAAGGATGATACTGTGTGATGCCTTTCCAGGAAGTTATAAAACAAACAGCGTTTCTACTTAGCACAATACAGTACTTATTCTCGCTCCAAGTTCAATCACTCAGTGATATGCAGAGGCATCACTAGGGGGGGAACCCGGTTGACAGGGGCAACACATGGCAGGGGGGTGCACAAGCTACCGCCATGCCAGCAATTTGGCGATGGGGGGACGGCAGCAAAAAGGGCCTTTTGCGACATGGCACCGGCAACAGGAGTAGCCCGCCCGCGCCTCTAATGTGCTTTTTTTAAGTTAAAAACACCGAGGGGGGGGCATTTTTCCGATATTTTTCAGTGCTGGGGGTGGGGCTTGTGATGTTACATACAGGTGGGCGGGGCCTTGATGTCACCGGGGGTGTCACGGGGTGCGGCCCCGTATCTGTGGAGCGTAGCTACGCCTCTGGTGATATGGGTATTTGAAGAATACTACCTGTATGTTTTCCACTTGTATTTGCATGAGAAAAATGAATAGAGTTGTCAGCCAGACTCTCAATCCCAATAGATTTTCCCCAGCACAGTAAAGTGGGATGGAGAGATTTAGATTGGGAAAATGGCACCAGGGAAAGGGTTAAACCCATAGCACATTTATTTCAGATCTCATTGTGGAATTCTCATCCACAATCCTCTCATTGAGTTTGGCCTTTGGGGCTGTACTACCCTCCCAGCCAAGGCCTGGGCGTTTGTCACAAACTCATGTGAGATAAGAATGTAGAGCTGTAGAGGGGAAAATATATAGACCAGCACTGAAAGAATAATAAATGAAAGAAAAAAATTCATGAAGTGATGTAGAGAAGGAAAGAGACTAGCCTTGCTGATGGTCATTCACGACTCCCCCCCCCCCTTCATGGGGCCATATGATTGAAGCAATGCAGCAGAAAAGCCCTCTGCCTCTCAAAAATTAAATTTAAAAATATAAAAAACTGTATCACTAAACATCGCTAATTATATATGTACCCATGACATCACACAACCACATTTCGTATTTCATTTACTATCGTAGGCTGCAATCCTGTACACACTTTCCTGGGAGTAAGCTCCATTGAACACAATGGGACTTACTTCTGAGTAGAAATGCATAGTATTGCACTGTCAATTATTAATGGCTACCTAAGGTTAAGACCATTAATAATACCTAAGGTTAAGACAATTATTAATGGCTACCTAAGGTTAAGACCAGGCCAGCGGGTGGCGCAGCAGGTTAAACTGCTGAACCATAAGCTGTTGATCGAAAGGTCGGCAGTTTGATTCCCGCGACGGGGTGAGCACTTGTTGCTTGGCCAGCTCCTGCCAACCAGCAGTTCCAAAGCATGTTAATGCAAGTAGATAAATAGGTACCGCTTGCGGGAAGGTAAACAGCGCTCCGTGTTCCAGCCGCATGCTACGCGCTGCGGCAAGGAGAGTCATGCCGGCCACATGACCACGGAGGCATCTTCGGACAACGCTGGCTCTTCGGCTTTGAAATAGAGATGAGCACCACACCCTAGAGTCGGACATGACTGGACTTAATTGTCAGGGGATACCTTTACCTTTAAGGTTAAGACCACATTTCTTAGAGACAATGTGTCATTTAAGTACTAGGCAAATGTGATATCTATGCAACCTGCTTGCTTAAGGAAGGTCATCTGCATTTTCTACAACAAAGGATCTCCTGGAACTTCCGCAACAGTTACTGCATGGACAAAAATCTTTGAGAAAGGCATTTAAAGACAATGGTCATAGTTTCACGATGAACTTTTGCATGGGGCCAGGAGAACAAATCATTCATATTAGTTAGCTATATTACAGAAAAACACTCCTGTTTTTCAACAATAAAGAACAACGATATGCTGCAAGCATGGCACAATGAAAGGTTAACACAAGGGTGTGTCAGTGATCCTATTCAACGGATAAAGGAATGTTGTCTAGATGCCAGCAGTCTATTTTAGCTTTCTATAAAGACTCATACAGTAGTTATAAAGGCTAATTAAAGCACACTGCAAAGGTAATTTTGATTGAACTAGAGAATGAACTTTCTATGCACCATGCCAGGTAGACACAATAGTTCTGTTCCACTGAATTTCACACACATACATGAACAGAACAGAAGATTGACCTGATACTCTCAGCTTTGAAAGTACTAATTGCTTGTTTGTGGGGGGAGAAGGAAAGGGAACGCTGAGATTCAGCACTTCCATGGGACAACTGGTTGGTTCTGCTACTATAGCTGAGAAGGTAGACTATCAGTTTAGCACTGCACATGGGAACCAGTCTGTGAGAGATGAACCTTGACTGGTTGTGGTTGGGCACATGTACCCAGGGTTGCCAGACAGGGCCTCTGAGATAAATTTTATCAGGGGAGTACAAAGTTTCTTTTGGGGCCCTTCTCAAACGGGAGGAGGCTAATGAGGCATGGGTAAAGCAGCAGCAGGTGGAATAGTCTCCGGAGTCCAGGTCCACTAGGCTTCCCAATGCAGCACCCAGGTCTACCTGCCCAGTAGACCTGTCCTCCCGGTTGGCCCAGCCTCTGTCTTTCACTTTCCATGAGACCAGCTGAGATCCCATGAAATTTCTGGGGCCCCTCCTTTGGTTCTTGGGCCCCCTTTTTGACCCTGGGCCTGGGTACAATTTACCTCCTTTACCACGCTCTCATGGGCCCTGTTGACTGAAAGACAACATTGTGGTACCTGGGCCAGGAAAGCAGAACTCAAAGGTAAAGTAATGAAGACCACAGAAAATGCTCTTTTTATCTAAAGTATATATCTGTTCTAGGTTTTTATGACTCAGCTACCAAACAATATAGCTATACAGTATATGGCACCACACCAACATAGATCATCCTTGCATAATCCAGACCCCCGCTGCATTACCGCTACAAAGCAAGAACTAAACGTGCCTCACTCAACAGGTGGACCAAGCTGAACTACATGTCACCTGTATAATGCACATACGCAGCATCCTGTTAGGAGATTTCACATTTAGAAGACAGTTTGGAAAACGTTTACCGGTATTACAGATGGAAAACGCCGATATTGAAATTCTAGTCTGAACTGCAATCAGTGAAACCCTGGCAGAGAATTCAAAATCTATGCAAAGCAGATAGCCCAAGGAAAAGAGTCAACGGTTAGACACTATAAAGTAACAATATCCAAATTAAGAACCCTGAAAAGTCTATTCGTATACACCCCCTCTCTCAACCATCCTATACACCCACACCCTACCCCTTCTTTCATCCATTCATCCATACCATCTCTGTCATTCATACACATGTTCTGTTCGAAGCAGCCACCTCTTCCTTTGGGCTGCACAACACTTGGCCAGAGGGCTCGAGACAACTGGGCTGGAGCTGGGCTGCTTCTACTGTCACTACGGCCAGTGGCGTCGCTGGAGGTGGGGCAGAATGCTAAGTTCTGCACCGTGCTGACCTCCGTTACTCACCGGCATGAGGCGGCCTCACCCCCTCACCTTCGGAGCCATTCAGTGGGGCGAAGGCAACATGCAGGAGACTCCCTGCATGTTGCCTTCGCCCCACTGAATGGCTCTGAAGGCAAGGGGGCGGGGCCACCTCGTGCCGGTGAGTAATGGAGGTCAGCACAGTGTGAAACTTAGCAGTCTGTCCCACCTCCAGCGACGCCATTGACTACGACTACAAGCAGCCCTATAGATTTCTGATTCAAACTAGCCCAAGATGAAACACAGACTTCCGCTACCTCTTACTCTCCCCATTTCAAATTTTGCATGCACACTGTGTGCAGTCACAACATTAAGCTTCTGGGACACTCCCTTCCCATTATTGGCCAGTACACATTTGTGTACAATACAAAACATGAGTAAAACAAAACCACACCGCACAATGCTATCCAATTTACACCACCAATGCAACCAGCGGGGGAGGGCAGGGCAGGTGAATTTGGAGGGGAGGGGGATTTAAATCCCCTTTGAATCCCCCATTGGAGGGGATTTGAATCCCCTTTCCATTCTGGGGCCTCCCATTCTCGCTGCACCGCTGGTTACACCGGTGGTGCAAGTTGGATAGGATTGCACTGACAATCACCCAATCAATAAATTGGGGGGCGGGGGGGGAGAGAAAGAAAAAGCATTTTTGGTTACGTTGAACTGTCTAGGAAAAAGAAGCTAAATAACTCTGTGTTAGTGAATCTTCTTGTGAATGCATGATGAATTTTGATATATGCGTAGAATCTAATTATCAAATCAAATAAAGTCCAAATGATTACACTCCAGAGACTACTCCATATGTGAAATCAATTAATTCAAATCATTTGTCAAAATTAATGACTAAAAATAATTTCTAAAGTTCTCTTTATCATTTTTAACATCAATGAAAATTTCATACAGTTTTCACAATTCATAGCTTTTCAATGACATTATTAATAGAATTCAGTTTCATTCGTTATGCAGGTTACTGTTATGTGTCCAGATTTACACAGCCTTCTGGGAAGTTCTCCTGCACATGCTGTATTGAAATGGAATAGTTCACAATTTCCACTCATTTCACAGAGCTTGTAAGATAACGTCTTGGTAGATTGTGCCCTTAACTCCAAGTGTGTGTGTGTGTGTGTGTGTGTGTGTGTGTGTGTGTGTGTGTGTGTGTGTGTTAAAGTTAAAACTGGAAAGAGATTAAGATAGAAAATAGTTTTCTTTATATATCCCTAACATTTCACTTCCTATGATACTGATCTGAAAATAGTAACACAAATTTTACTTACAACAAAGCTGACTGTAGTATTGATCTGTCTAGAATATTATGGAAGTTGGCAAAGAAAAATTAAGACTATATTTAAACTGAACACACAACCAAAGAAAGAAGACTGCAACAATTTGAAAACATATGGCGTAATTTAATAATGACGATGCCGGGCCTTTAGCCTGGCATCTCCTTGCAGCACCCCTCCCCCAGCAAGGCTACAGTTGATGTGAAATCCTTGGCCACTGATTGGCTGAGGCTGCTCGCGTGTCTGGGGTATGTGATGGGGGAGCGGGCTTTTTTTGCTGCTCCCCTCAGTCACGTTGCTTTGCCGAGTCCATCCCTCCCGCCCTCAGTTCAGTCTGAGATTAGCTGGCTGCCTTTGCGGAGCTGGGTAGGATTTTTTTGCTGTCATCCTGATTGGCCTTTGGTTGGCAGTTTTTTCATTCTTCTTAGAAGATAAAGGAAGGTAATGGGCGCACAGGGGGTGTGTGGGGGTGTGGAGATAGGGTTCCCCCTTATCTGCACTAGTTTCTGGTATCAGACAGGAACCTATTCACCACGGATACGGGGGTCACATGAATCCTATCCACCCAGCAATCAAATTTATATTCAGTCGCACCACTGAAAATCCATACAGTCCATTCCTTAATGGTTGTTTCACCATAAAGCAAAACATGATACTCAGAGCAGTCTGTACTGTCTGATGTACAGTCTGGATCTTTGTAGGGTGCCATGGTATTTGTGTCTCAAACCAGGTTTCCCTACAGCCAGTCTCCAACACCTTTCTTCCTGGACCAGCAAGCCAGGCCAAAGTATCCCAGTGAAAGGGTGTCTCCCAGGGGCCAATGCCAGGCTAGATACAGTCAGCTGACCTAACCTGAATATGGTCAGCAGCTGACCCATGCCTCCAAGCCAGCCTGGAAGACTGAACAACTTGTCAAAGTAGCAAAACACACATTCCCTCACTTCATTTGGCTCTGCCTTGCCCACATCTGGCTTGGTGTTGCTGCTGATTCTCTTGGCACTAAACCACAGCTCAGCCCTGATCATACCTGCTGCCTCTGAACTCTATTTGGTGATTGCATCCTGTCCCAGCCTGAGCCAAGGCATTGCAGCCCTTAGTAATAAATATATCTGCTGCAACAAAATTACTTTCAAAGAACCCACAAACATAAAAAGCACCTCTTGTGCAGAATATCCTGCACATGTCATTGACTGTAATAGTCACTAGGCATTGATACTATAGATCGCAGGATCAGGGCCCATGAGAGGGAGGTAAAGGGGGTAAATTGTACCCGGGCCCAGGGTCGAAAAGTGGGCCTAGGAGCCAAAGGAGGGAGCCCCATAAATTTCCTGTGATAGCTTGTCTCGTGGAGAGTGAAAGATGGTGGCTGGGCCAGGTCTACTGGGTGGCTGCATTGGGAAGCCTGGTAGACCTGGGCTCCAGAGACTTTTCTGGCTATTGCTGCCCTCCCTCACCTTGTTTTGCCCTCTCCCCCTTCGAGAAGGGGCCCAAAAGAAACTTTGTACCCCCTGATAAAATTCCTCTCAGAGGCCCTGCCAGGGATGTCAAACCTGTTTCTTACAGCGGACCAAACATTCACGGCACCTACTGAGGGCCAGATGTGACATCTTTAGGCAGAATGTGACCACAATAAGCAGATTATGCCCAGAAATAAGCACTTTACATAAGAAAAGCCCTGCTGGATCAGGCCAAAGGCCCATCTAGCCCAGATTCCTGTATCTCACAGTGGCTCCACCAGATGCTTCAGATACCATATGACAACAAGATACCTATATCCTGTTGCCACTCCCCTGCACCTGGCATGCAGAGAAAACCTACTTCTAAAAACAGGAGGTTGCTTATGGCTTGTAACTTGTGATGGACATTTCCTCCATGAATCTATCCAATCCCCTTTTAAAGGCATCTAGGCCAGGTGCCATCACCACAACCTGTGGCAAGGAGTTCCACAGATGAATTACACGCTGGGTGAAGAAATATTTTCTTTTGTCTGTTCTAACTCTCCCTTCACTCAGTTCTCAAGTATGAACTCATTAGCTGCAAATGAGAGAAGAGAAAATATGCACACCTTGACCATATTTTCAAGATATTTGAAAGTCCAATTATCATGCAGGCCGCCCTTTCAGCAGCTCCACTTCTGCTGAGGCATCACTTCACTGCTCAGCAGCTGTCTCTGCAGAATCAGTGCTCCTGAAAAGGCGGCCCGTGTGATAATTGGGTTCTTTAATTGGGCCCGGCACCTTATCAGTATCTCCTTCTCTCACCCCTCTTGGTATGCCCCTTCCCCATAGCATTCTTTGCCTTCTGAGGCCTCCTTCTTGTCTCTCCCTCCTAGAGCCTAGGCAGAAGAAGCACTGCTGAAAGGGCAGCACTGGGAGAGCCTAATTATCATGTGGGTTAGATAAAGTGATTCTGTGGGCCGGATCCAGCCCATCGACATTATGTTTGACACCCCTGCTATAGACTCTCATCTTTCTAATGAAGGGGAAGTACTCCTTGATAGCCAGTTCACAACACCTTGAAAAAGTCACCTGTAATCTCCATTCCATTGCATTCTGCCAGCCTCCAACCCTGTGTAAATTACTTGTGAAAGCTGAACTAAAACTTCTGATCATAAACCTTAGTCTGCAGCATCATGAATCCCTTGGTTGGATCACCTGCACTGCACTCATCTGAGTGGGGCTGTCACCTTCAAAGACAGAATGACTGGAAAGACCTACTACATGAAACAGAACATTACCTGCAACCCCAGCAATATAATATTATGTTGTAGAGGACAAATGCTCTAAATGACACGTGCAGTATGCTGGGAAAACAACTACTGTACAGACCTTTTGTCCTTTTAGCAATCACAAGTCAGCAATCACAACATAAAAGCTTAAAGAGCCTGTTGCAAGCCATTGTAATGTAAATGACTGTATCCTTTTCAGACTTGGAGCTTTGGATCAACCTTCAACAGAAAGTCCAACCAGCATGGAGTCCACCATGCCATGATGTCTCACTCACCCCCTCAAAGGGAATAGCTCTATGATTCCCTGCTCCAAATTTTAGGATCTGTACTATCAACAGAATGAAATGTACTTGTTTGTAAACTGTGTTTTTCTTTGAAACTGCTTCTGCTCCTGTTTTATTGTTAGCAGCAAACCTAGCGGTGGTTGGTGGGGAGCAACTAGAAAAAAGGTCTTCCATCTGCTTGATTTAGAACCCTTTTCCCAACAACGTCATGCACCCCCATTCCATTCATTACCGAAGAACGGTTGTGCCAACCAGCATCTAGGACAGGTATCTGTCCGCTCTCTTCCTTTCCAATCTTCCTATCTTCTCTCCACACCCACCCTGACCACTAGCCCAAGCTGCAGCTCCAGCACTTGCTGGGGCACCTCTCAAGAATGCCCTTTCATGGGGAAAGCAGTCTTGGCTCCATTGTCATGCTTCTCACCTTGAACCTAGCTAACAGTCCAATCCTTTTGGGCACTTACGGTGGCTGAACTCCTGGTCCACCGCTGTAAGAGCTGCAGTGGCATCGTAAAAGGTGCACTGTTGCTGTGTGCTTCAGGGCTGCCAGTGCAAACATCCCTCCTTGTTTATGCCACTCCACTGAGTTGTGCCATTGGCCACCGCACTTGGTCCCTGCACACACACACAATAGATTTCCCCTGTGTGCACATGCTACATGTGTCTTAAAAGCACGCCCAGTAACAATGTGGGGCACAATATCCCTAAATTGGGTAGAAGTGGGTCTTGTAGATTTCATGAAGGGCTCCCTACCCCCCCCCCCATAATTTCAGCAAAGGGTAGCAACATCAAGCCCTGGCTGAGGGCTCATACCCAGGAAAGTGCCCCCTGACCATGCTGACCCCTGAACCATGAGTACCAGTGACAATGGCAACACCCAAAGTGCAATGACAATATTCTCCAGGGACCCCAGCAACCTGGCACTGGTTTCAGCACTGGGACCCTTGAAGCAAACCAGACCATCTAGATCAGGGTTTCTCAACCCCTTCCCGGCCCAGTACCACATCCGGCACCACTCTCCTGCTGCGTACCACTGGAAGTGACTGGCAATGACATCATCGTCAGTTACTTCTGAGTTTTCAGGTTTTTGGAGGCCAGAAAACACAGGTAGAAGGCTCTGGATGGGTGGGAGAGCCCTTCTCAGCATTCCCAAGAGGTTTGGCCAAAGGTAGGAGCCTCTCAGGAGTGAAAACACACCACCAAAAGAGCCATGTCAGAGTTGGGTTCCAGTGGTCCAGCGGTCCCAGTACCACCACCAACAGTCGGCCGAAGTACCACTGGTGGTAATAGTACCACTGGTTGAGAACCCCTGGTTTAGATGTGCAGACTAAGAGCCTAGCACCCTATGACCTTAACTTGAAGGACGGTACGTTCCCCCCCCTCTGCTTTTTATTCTGTTGAAAACTATTCTTGCATTCCCATTGCCTCTCTGTGGCAGCTATCTTCTTGAGAATTCTCTGCCAGGCTTAGTATTCTGAAAACTGTCACCCTGGCTCCCAGTGCCAGGTTTGAAATCTGACTGCGTCGACTGACAAAGGTAGAAGTCGAAACATTCAAATGAATAATTTCTGGCCTCTCTCTGTTTTGTCAGTCCCTTATTTACACATCACTTTGTGTGTGTGTGTGTGTGTGTGGCTGACAACATGTTGCCAGTATCCAGAGCCTATACAAATGCAGCACTGCCTCGTTGATTTTCAGATCATCTACGCGTATGTTAACACCTAGACACTTTTCTTCATCAGCCACTGCAGTCGCTATATATGATCACGAATAAGCGGCAAAGGGATCGATGCCATTGGAATGGAGTCAGTCAGCTGTTGAGATGTGCGTGTGTTTGTCAAATTAAAACTCTGAGCACGGCCAGCCATGGATCAAAACTGTAGCAATTCACATTTATTGAGTTTAAAAACCTTTCTGGGGGAAAAGAAAGGGAACAAACAAAATCTAGAATTATTTTCATCTGAACAGGTGGATTTCCTACTACTGGAAAACTGAGCCAAATTTAACTAGCTCTCCGAAACAGTCACAGTCTTTCTGCTCAATTGTATTACTTTTTCTATTGTGTGCTCCGTTTTGAGTGACCCAAGAGAAATTATTATACTTATGAATTGCTGTACCTTGATTATAGTCTCTTCTATTCAGAAAAATGTGGGAAAGAATGTGTCTTTAAAGAAATAGTTTTTCTTCTTGTACAAAACTACCTCATGTTGATCCAGGCCATTGCACTGGGCCATCTAGCCCAGCCCTGTCTACTCTTATTGGTTTTAGCTCTCCAAAGTCTCAGACAGAGGTTCTTTTTCAGCAAACCTGGTACCTTCTGCACATAAAATATGTCTACCACCAGAATTCTAGATATAGACTCCTTCAATTTCTTGGGATAGTACAGAGTGGAATAGTGTTCTGTTCTTCTTCATGGTCTCTTCTCACACAGTGAGGTTCTAGAGCTGACCTCGGAATGTTCCAGAGCTTTGATGAGCATTCTGCTCATGAGATAGATAGTAATAGTGTTGCCCCACTTCGCTATAAGGTGAGCAAGGTCACTCCTAAAAAGTGTTCTCATTGTGGGGCTAAACTCTGCACAACTGACAGCCATGACTCCTGTCTCTCTGCCTGGGAGAGAACCACCTTGACCTACTATCAAGGGACCCAGAAGGGCAAAAAATGTTTTCTCCCAGTGTCTGGCCTACTGGATGACTAAGAGCCCAGTCCTATCTGTCGTCCATCCCCCCGCCAATGCAGCCATGCCAAAAAGAGGTGCTCTGTATCCAGCAAGGGGGGGGGTAGATCGGTAGGCTTGGGAGGGGAATGGGGAATTATTTCTCCTTACCCCTCTGTAAGCCTCCTGCTTGCCAATGGGTCACCGTGGACCTGCGCCAGCTCTGTAGCTGGCACGTGCGAGGAGACGAAAGGGGCAAAGAGCCTCCAAACAGAGGGGATCTATCCCCTTCCGCTGCCTCTCCACCCCCTGTTCCTCCCCTCCTCTCCCAGTCTTTCCCCTGCCTGTCCCCTCCCCAACCATGCCCTGCCCCCACTGCTGCCTTACCTGGTCCACCGGGTGAGGTGGAGTCTGGCAGCAGGCAGCAATGCTGCACCTTGCTCCATAGGCAGCCAGTAACTGACAGCAGAAGTAACTGTGTGATGTTTTGCTGTTGTGATGGGCTCTTCAGGAGAACAGCTATCGTTTGGCTGACCAATAAGCCAATAAGGAGCCACCAGCCTCCTTGAAAGGGCACTCTATCAGAGGAGTTTCATCTTCTGCTGCAAGCTTGAGGGGTGTTCTGCTTCCAGAGCTCTTCAGAGCAGTAATGTGGTCAACTCCCTCAACCTTTACCAATCACTATGACCTAGACCTGAGGTTGAGAGCAGATACTTCTTTTGGGCAGTCTGTTCTGAAGAACGTCTTCTCATGAGAGAAAACCTGGAATGCCCATTGCTGCTTCCTTCCATCAACTTTTGTTCCCCTTTTCCCAAGATACGTTTACGGGGAGCTTTGAGACTGGGGAAAGGCGAGATAACAGCCGAAGTAGCTTGCGGGATCAGAGCAAGCGTAGCCATGATTGTTCTGCTCTTGGCAGGCTGCCATCAGGGCTGTGTGCCTCCTGATCCCGCTGATGAGCATTTCAGCAGGGTGTTTGCTCTTGTGAGCACCCCCTGCATGAATGCTCACAATGTTCCTAATTGGAGGGGAAATTGGAAAGAAAGAACGTGCAAAGCATCCTTCATTTTCAGACATACATTGATAGATGAGACTGCCGCAACATGGGAATGCACAGCATACAGAGTTACTGGGGGGGGGGGGGAAATAGCATGTTTTTCCTTCCCCTGTTTTATGCAATTAGATTTGTACTCTTGACAACAGAATCATAATGATTCAATCTTCAGAATGTTGAACTGATTCTGGGGAGAGGGGGAGACAATTCTTTCACTTATCTTTAGAAAGTTCAAAGTGGGAATAATTTTTTTCCTCAGTAAAAACAATTAAATCAGGACATGTCATTTTATGACGGTGGTACAGAAAGAACAGAGGAAAAGAACAGCTGTCAGTTTACTTCAATAGATCCTGAACCCCCTTGTGATATTGTTTTGAGCCTGCGGCGGAGGGAGAGTTTAAAGGTCTATTGTAAAAGGCTCAAAATTCTATTTATTAATTAGACTAGTCAGAGTCTGCTTTGTGTCAGCAACAATGAATAACCTTTATTCCCAGGGTGTAGCTAAGCCCTTAAGCTAATTTGATTTCCAGCTTTCACTTATATTTAACAATACTTTACCTTTATTTAGTTATTGCTCTAGACTGAACTTTCAGTGTTTAGATTTCCCTTTCATATTACAGCTTGTCTTTGAGAAAAGATTCTGATTGTGGTGGTATTAAGTGTTTGAATAGATGGTTCTCGCCAGGCATATGCAAGAGCATCTTGCAATATGCTTTTGTTCTCATCTCTGTGTTTAACATGGAATGCTAATATAGAGGAAGTGACATTTGTATGGAAAATTGGCAGACAGGAAAGGATTTTTTTTAACCCTTCACAAAGTTCACATTATGAGAAGTGTGTGCTTCTGAATGTTAGAAGTGTGTGTGTGCTTCTGAATGACACATTATGAGAAGTGTGTGCTTCTGAATGTGGCTTTTCTGTTGTTGTTGTTGTTGTTGTTGTTGTTGTTGTTGTTTTACCATAAATAGTAGCCATGGAAGAGATCCAGATTGGGACTGTTAGTGTGGGAGATGAAGTCTTTAACCCTTTAACCCTACAATGCTTAGGTTAAAGGGTTAAAGGATTAAAACCAATAGGATAGGTTAGGTTCCAATCTATACAGGAACCCCCGTGTGGCTATTGCTCCAGGATATAAACTGCAGGTGACATTTCCCTTGTAGGGGAAATGGAGCTTCCTTGCTAGGGCAAGCAGCAGCTAGACACCCCCCCCCCCATATTTTATCCAACTGACTCAGAGAACAGTAATTGGGAAAGGGTAAGTGGGAAAGAGAAAGGCCATGGAGAAAAAGGGTATAAACGCTTTTTGTGTCAGCATCCCTGCCAGTTATCGTCTGCAATTTCCCCTATCATTACCAGTAGTACAGCAAGTCCTCACTTAAAGCTGTTTCGTTTTAAAGTTGTTTCGGGAAAAAAAAGTTGATTCCCAGCCAGGGCCACTGTCTGTGGGGAGTCTGAATGTTCTCCCCATGTCTGCGTGGATTTTCTGGAATGCTGGAATGCTCACATTTATTTCAATGTTTAATATTAGAAGCGTTTTGGGTCTTGATTTAGAAGTTTGGTGACGTATTTGTAGCCGTAAATTCTGGTTTATTTATATAAATTAGCTTACGATAAAATTGGTTTCGTTATAAGTTGTTTCTCTTAAAGTTGCAGTTTCCAAGAACCTATCAACAACTTTAAGTGAGGACTTGCTGTACTGTTGAACAGTAAATATATATTTGGCAAATACAAGTTTACTGGAGTAGCAGATAGTTGTGTGCAATGTTCCCGCTAAGGCGCAAAGTGGCATGGCCATGCGCCTCCCAGCTGAGCTCCACACTGCGCAGAGCAGCTCAGCACCCTGGACGTTCGGTCACATCATCACTGAACATCTAGAGGCAGAGTTGGAACTCATTGTGATGTTGCACAGCTGTGAAAGAGGTCTGTGCACTGGAGCGGACCCCTGAGAGGGAACACAGGTAGTATGTAGTAGCATTCCTAGCCTTTGTGATATGGAATGTGCATTCTTCATTTTGGAAGCCCAGATTAGTCAAGAGATTCTGCCTATGTTCCAACCAGACCAATAGACAACAGACTTCCTGGTTGGGGTCGTTAGGCTAGACTTGGAGGCACGTAGATCATTTAGGTGATTTTTGTTCATTGTTTATGCATTCAAAAGCTAACAATTGCATTGTGCATTGTTTCCATTTTTCATTTTCTCCCACAATTGCCTTTTGGGCCAATGGGATAGCCTTTTCTTTCTTGCATTTGTGAGATGGAAGGGAAGATGCATCGCTATGGAAGAAAAACAAACAGAGCGTATGTATACAATCAGAAGGAGAAATGTCTACAGTAGATTAAAGCAAGAAAACAATAACAGAGACAATTCAAAATCCCACAAATACATCAGAAGTAAGGGGAAGACTAAGGACAGCCAGTCAGTTGGCCACTAGAGACTATTGCCTTGTCTTCTGGGGAGAAGCCAGAAATGATGTCACAATGTGACATCACTCCATCATCGCCCCAGGTTCCAGGGCCTCTAGGGACACTGCTGATGCTTTGGAAACTGAGGGAAATGATGTAGAGCCTTTCATGGGATCAGAATCCCTGTGAGATCAGCCTTCCAGATCGATGGAAAGGTATATAGTTGCACATGTATAGAAACTCCATTCTGATCTTCAACCCCAAACACAGAGGTCAAGAGGAGGTCCTGCAGGCACACGGAGGTCTTTGGGGACCAGCTGGTGCAATACTGCTCCCTCTCTGCATGTTCAGTTTAGACAGAAAGACAACGCCCAGAAAAGGGCTTTATTGGGTGAATGGAAAAATCAATACTTCAAGTGGACCATACATTCATGCAGTATTTCCCAAACTTTTTCCACCTGCGACTCCCTTGACCATTGGCGACCATTGGCCGCAGCTCCCCATTACATTACGTTGATGTCTGCCAATTGACATTGCACTGTTTTCCGAGAGGATTCTGTGGCGCTCCGTGGCTCCCCTGGCTGGTTTCCGCAGCTCCCCTGGGAGCTGCGCCTCCCAGTTTGGGAACCACTGTGTTCATGGATGAAGGATGAAAGTGCACTAAGAAAATGGACAGGGTTTAGTGGAAGATTTGAAAATGGAGACAAATTCTTCATTCCTATGGAAATAAGGTGCTCAGACAGTGAAGTCTTCTTCTTGTCATTGATTCCCTTTGTGATGTAACAAGGGCTTTGCAAGGTATGGTATTGCATTAACATGTTGAGAACATGTTGAGTAGCTGCACCCAGGGTCCTATGCATTTGAAAGTGACAACCTGACGAGAAGTGTACTGAAACATTTAGATTCGGGTTGGAAAATCCATTACTGTACTTCATTTCTGTTTAATATTTGCATTCCAGAATATGTGCTTAGTCACCATATTGCTTAAGTGTAGAATAAACGTGAAATGGAATACTTTTTCTTCTTCTTCTGAAGATTTTACTCATAAAAAATGCAATATGCTGTTCGTTTTCTTTTTCATTGTCTAACAAATATAAAGAAAACCCCTTAGAGCCAATAATAGTGTGCTCCTAAGGAAAACATTATATTTGTGAATAGAAAATGTTTAGAATTCCTGTTACAGTAAGCTATTTCACACAGTGCAGGAGGGACGTGTGCTCTAGCACGTAACCTTATAGCCATTTGTCTGATAGGGTTCCCCTCCTTGATGCCTGAATAACAGTGCAATCCTAACCAACTTTCCAGTGCCAGTGTAGCCATGCCAACAGGACACACACTGCATGGTAGTGTGCATAGTGCAGGGGCAGTCAGGGAGGCTTCTTCAAGGTGAGGGAACATTTGTTCCCTTACCTCAGGGCTATATTGCAGCTGCACCGACACTGGAAAATTGGTTAGGATTGCGCTGTCAATCTATTAAGCATGAACAGGATACAGAGAATATCACACACACACACACACACACACACACACACACACACACACACACACACACACACACACACTCACTCACTCACTCACTCACTCACTCACTCAGCATGACAAAGCCTTGCATGTATTTGCTAATACAAGAGCCAATAAAGGCACCCTTAAAATGATCAATGCATCATCATTATCATTGTCCTTATTATCACCAACTTGGTTGGAAAGCTCACTTTATGGCTATAGGAGGAAAAACAACAATCCCTTTACAGCATACCATCCAGCATCCCACAGATGACAGTGAGGATACTCTTGTGTATAAGAGCCACTATTCTCGCAGCAAAGATGACTATCCAACACCCTCCCCACATTACATGTTGCTTAAATCTCTCCTCAGCAAACCCATATGGCAAACGGCCATAATATCTCTTTTTAAAAATTGACAGTCCAATCCTGTTGGGGTATGCTGGCAGAACGTGTGTTCCACCATTGTAGACTGCCTTATGGAAGTCGTATAACATAATCTGGCAGTGCATGAAGTCATGCGCTGCAAGAGCACTGGTGGAGAGGCTGGAGCAGCCTCTCGCATGCTGGCGGATCATCACAAGCCTGCTGACAACGGAAAACTGACAGAAGAGGCAGGACAGGGTGGGAGAAGTGGAACAACGGTGATAGAGGGTGGACCAAGGCAGCGACAGGGTGAGGGGAGGGTGAAGCAGGGCAGTGATAGGGCAGGAGAAAGGCGGATTGAGTCTGGGAAGGGGCGGGTTCAGCGGCAGTGGCGGCCACCAAATCCTTCCCAGACGCACTCCCGCAGTACGGGTCCACGCAGACCTGCACCAGCAATTTCTGAGTCTGAAGGTGGAGCTCAGTGTAAAAATGGTTTCTTTGCCTGTGGTGTACAGCTGAGATTGCTGAAGGGAATTGTGGCCCTGCTCCTTGCTTTCTGCCAACTAGCCCCAAAGGGGGGGGGGAGCCAGAAACCTCCCACCCAGGATTTCCCTAGTCATCCATCCTCCTGGTCAATTGTTATTAATCTTCATATCTTCATGCCAGTGGATCGTACCCTTCTGTTTTGAAATGTGCATGTCACATTTTAGAAAGGAAATGTCACCTGATTTTATCCGTGTGCATTACAGACTATTTTCATATCATTGCTGGCAAGTAGGAAACTCTGTGTTCTGAAGACTACAGTGATTCACGTTTTCAAGTGCATAGCTAGACAAATTTACAGGGGACACAATGGAGCACCGCTTTTATCTTACCTGCTTACCCCTGCCCCCATTTCTTTTGTCGACTATTTTGTGGTGTTTCCCAATTCTTTAGAAATCAATTATGTTTCTTGATTTAGAACAGCTGCTGGGTTTATAAACCATTTCCTGTCTCATAGGATTACGAATACTTCTTGCAAGAAGGCTCTGGCTGAGCACATATGACAGAGAAGGTCACTTGAGTACAGATACACTGTACTGCATTAAAACCATGTGCTACAGAATGTGCAACCAAAGGACCATCTTTAAATTGCATTTTTTTTAAAAAAAATCACATACTTAATATGAAGAAAAGGCCAAACAATTCATGTATGTCCTCCAACGTATTAACATTTCATATTCTTCTTGGTCAATTTTAGATAATGTCAGATCCAGTCCCAACCTCCTAAACTAGGCTGGAGCTTGTCTTGCCACCCAGAAAACCATAGAGACTGCAGAGCCAGAAAACCCCAGAGTTAGCAGCCACTGTTCCCAAGCTGCCAAAGAACCAGACCTTCTCATGCCAGGCCCTTCCATGCCATGACACTCACACGACCCTGAGCTTGCAACAGCCAGTGCTAGCAATGGGCCAGAAGAGAGGTGATGGTGCAGAGGAGGAGTGTATGGAGGTCTGGCTCAGTTGACAGAGTGGCCGCCTCAAATGTCTGAAGATCTGAGGTCGGCAGTTCAGGATGCCCGGAAACATCCATGAGCAGTCAAAGAGTCAAAGACGTCGGCACATCACTGATAAGCTGCAGAATCTCTGTGGGAGGGAGAAGCTGTGGCTGCAGTTGAAGCGTGAGAGGCGAATGCCAGAGAAAGAGGCCGGACTGTGAAGGAAACCGCCTGGGACGAAGGGTTCTATGGAAGAGTAGAACTTTGTATTATTGTAAAAACCCCTCGGGGTTTAAGCAAGTCTGCCCATGTAAATCACCTTGGAATTAAAGTCAGAGGAGAAATCCGATGACCAAGAAAAGGCGTATATAAATACTGGTGGTGGTGGTGGTGGTTGATGATGATGATGATATTAATAATAATAATAATGATGATGATGATGATGATGATGACGATAATAATAATAATAATAATAATAATAATAATAATAATAATAATAATAATAATAATAATAATAATACCACCCCAGACCCTTTAAAGACTTACCTGTTTAATAAAGCTCTCCAGTCTTCAGGCAAGGATGAAAAGCTTGAAGGGGTAGTATGAATCTGGGGGAATGTTAGATTTTATTCCTCCAGGAATAAAACTCTCCAGAATTTAGAACTCTCCAGGGTTCAGTAACCATAACTGCCTTGCCTTCCTGGCAGACCCATGGGCTCCCATTTGGAGGGCAGAAAAGGGCACTTTGGGGCTTGATTTGCTTCCTTGATGAGACCAGTGGAATCTTAGCAGCTGAAGGAAGTGCAGTGCTGTCTCCCAGCCAAGATGCTATCTCTCAGGACCATGCTTCTTTTTTTGGCCCAATCCTAAACGAGGCTTACATTGCGGGAACAAGTGTTCTGGCAGCGTAAGGCCTTTTATGGCTGTTGCAAAATGTGACATGTCATTCAGTGAGGCCTGGTTGCCACTGCAAGTGATGAGTGGCCAGGTCTGTGTGCCAGTGCCAGTAAGGGTAGGGGGTGGGGCGGGGCGGAATGGGGCGGAGATAAGGGTGGGGAAGAGGGTGGATCAAGGCAGGGAATGGGGCTATATTGGCGGCAGCAGCACCACTGATATCTTATCCCCCTTCCTGGCCTCACTCTTCTACCCCAGGTCCACAGGTCGCTGGCACAGGTCTGTGCCAGCGATAAATACTGGTGGTGGTGCGATAAATCGCTGGCACAGGTCTGAGTACAACAAGCAGGTTGACAAGGGCTTACCCCAGGGCAAGAGAACAAATGTTCCCTTATCCCTAGGAGGCCTCCGGGGCCTGAAACTCCGCTGTGGGATACAGTGCATGCCCTGTTGGTTTAGCTGCATCACCACACGCGGAGTTACGTAGGATTGGGCTGCCCATGGACAAGTGGGAATTGTTTTCCTCAGTCTGTAACTAAGGCTTAGTTTACACAAACCACAGATGAGCTGGTAGATCTGTTTCTGGACTATACTACTGCATATTGTAGTAGTGGGGGGGGGGGAACCACCAGGTCAAATGCTTTTCCCTATGGAGAAAATATCCTGAACATACAAAACAAGTACATCAGAGAAAATAGTATACTAACAGCCCGGTCCAGCCCAAGGCAACTGCGGTACAATTCAGGCACAATTGCAGCCCAAGTGCTTTAGGCCCGAGTTGTGCCTGAATTGTGCCTGAGTTGGGCTGCAATTGTGACTGAATTGGGTTCAGGCACAATTCAGGCACAACTGCACAATTCAGGCACAATTGCAGCCTAAAAGTGGGCGTGTCGGGGGCGTGTCGGGGGTGTGACGGGGGCGGTTACGAAATTTGGTCCGGTTCCAGACGCTGGAGAGCCCCTGACACGCCCCCTCGAGCCCAACTCAGGCCCAAAATTTGGGCCAGCAAAAAGGGTGGACCCAAATGTGAGGAGACCCATAGGAGCCATTTTACCTTACCCACACCAGCCCTCTCCTGAAAAGTTCTAACACCCTGGGCCCGAGTTGGGCCTGAGTTAGGACCGAACAGTTGTGGCCTAACTCTGGACATGGACCCAAATAGTTACCCTATCAGCACCCAGCCCCACCCAGCCTCTTTCCCACAAAAGCCCAGCCCCAGCCCTCCACTCACTCTCTCTCTTTCTCTCTCTGAGCACGTGGCGTGGGGTTCTGTCCCCCAGCAGCCACAAAGTGGGACTTTGAAAACTTTTCTAACACCCCTCTTCTCTCTTCTCTTCACCTCTCTCCTCTCTGCCCCCTCTAGGGCAGAGAGGGCTGTTCTGCCTGTGGCCAAACTGTTTACTCCTGTGCCTGGGCAGCTCTCTCCATGCAAGTGTTTGCTAACCCATGTCTTTCTCCCAGCCCCTCTCCCCCCCCCCACAGGCAACAACACCAGCAGGTAAGTGCAGGTAAGAGCAGGGTTTGTGCTGACATGTGGTCTGACTTCTGCCTCTTAGCATAGAGAAATATAGGTAGGATACATGCCTCTATACCAATGTCATGTCTCATAGCTGCCTGCATAGCCTGCCATGATATGCCTCTTTACCAATGTCTTGTCTCATGTCTGCCTGAAATGCCTGCCATGATATGCCTCTTTACCAATGTCTGCCTGCAATGCCTGCCATGATATGCCTCTTTACCAATGTCATGTCTCATAGCTGCCTGCAATGCCTGCCATGATATGCCTCTTTACCAATGTCTGCCTGCAATGCCTGCCATGATATGCCTCTTTACCAATGTCTGCCTGCAATGCCTGCCATGATATGCCTCTTTACCAATGTCATGTCTCATAGCTGCCTGCATAGCCTGCCATGATATGCCTCTTTACCAATGTCATGTCTCATAGCTGCCTGCAATGCCTGTCATAAAATATCTCTGTACCAATGTCTTGTCTCATAGCTGCCTGTATTAATGTGAGCACACAATGCCATGGGTGTGGAACTGTAACCGATATGTAGACACCAGCTGTTCCCCCCCTCTTTTCTCCACAGGGTCTACTGACAGGTCAGTATTGCTAGGATTGCCATGGTTGTGACCCTCAAGTTGTGTTGTTGTCTCTCTCTTTGACCCCTTTCCCTTACAGGATCATGCTCACCTTACACCCAGGGAAGCAGCGCAGACCAGGCTCTGTGTCTCACACCACTCAGCTGTGTGTGATTACTCTCCCTGCAGGCCTTTGCAACCCGCACACTGGCATTCCTTCAATGGTGATTGCCACCACACAGCAGCTGCCATGGAACACCCCCAAGTTGTTCATTCCCCCCAGGAATGCCCACTACCACCAACCATCCGGGGAGCACCCCTGGGCCCGCAGTCTGGTTGCCCCATGGTCGTCTGCCTCGATGCTGCCAGAGGTCTGGGAGCCTGCCCTGCAACCCTCCTCAGCTGCTGCTGCTACATTCTGAGTGGCTGCTGTGCCTACCCCTGGCAGCCTCGCCTGGCCATCCCTGCCAATGTTCCAGAACAATAAAGATGCCCCTTGGGCAAAGGCCCCTTGAACACCATGACCCCATGACCCCAATGTTACACAAGCACTGCCCCACACACACAGAGACAGCGCCCAGCACACAAGGCCCTGCATGAATCCCAGCCAGGGCCTGCCACAGCCAGCCCAGGGAGAACACAGCAGGGGGGCTGCCAGACCCTCAGGGCTCATAGGGGAGGGGGGAGTTGGGGGGCCTCTCAGGCAGGCAAACAGTGACAGGCAACATGGCGCACGTCCGCCACGTCCGTGAAGAGCCCTTTCAGCAACCGGGGCTCTCACCCACCCTCGGTCCGCCCGTCAACGGCGTCCGTGTCCGCCCGTCAACGGTGTCCGTTTCCGCCCTCAGTCCGCCCGTCAACGGCGTCCGTTTCCGCCCTCAGTCCGCCCGTCAACAGCGTCCGTTTCTGCCCTCGGTCCGTCTGCATGAGAGGCGCCCGTTCCTGCATTGCCTCCATCTGCGAAGTGACCCCTGTGTCCCTATTGGTCTCTGCAGACCCCTCTCCCTGTATCCCTCTCCCACCAGCCTTGTTGTCTGTCTGTTTCTGACCCACCCGTGTCCCTCCCCAGCACCCCCTGTCTGCCTGCCTGTGTGCCTGCCTCCCCTCCCACTCCCTGATGATGGACGCTGGCACCCCCCACCCCGCCAGAGTGCCTGCTGCAAGGCGCCTACGTTGCCCCATCTGGGGAGTGATGAGCTGCGTGAGCCCTTCCCGCTCACAGCAGACAAGCCCAAGGCATCTCTCGGTCTTGGCCGGGGCACGGATCAGAAGGCATACCGGGATGCCTTCTTTGTGGGCATAGCCACGGCCCTGGTGGCCCAGGGCTTCAGGCAGCGCACGGGCATGTCATGGCGGAGGCGGTTCCAGACCTCATGAGACCCCCCTTGTGCGTGCCGTTCCCACCCCCTCCTTCCCTTCTCTCCCCCGCTCACCCCCCCATGACTCCCACGTGCAGCCTCAACGTGGCTTGGGGATGGCATCGCCTTCTGCAGGAGGGAGGGCAGTGGCACTCCCCCCTGCGGCAGGTGGCTAATGCCCAGGGTGCCCTGGGGCAGCTGGCACTGGCACAACCTCTGCCCTTCAGCTGACTGTTGCACGCCCAGTGCCTGCAGGCCCACCTGTGGCTGCCCATCTGCTGCGACCGCTGCAGCAGCTGTGGTAGGTGCACGCAGACGGGCTGAGGAGGGGGCTCTTCGCTTCCACAAGACTGACAGCTCCCCACAGGGGCCTGCCTGCCTCTGCGGTAAGTGTTGCCTCGATCCTGGCCCACTGCTCTTGCCTCCTGCCTAACTCAGGCACAGTTGCAGCCTAACTCGGTCCTATTTTGGGCCCCAATTGTGCCACAATTGGGCCTCAACTGTGCCTGAGTTGGGCTGGACTGAGCCCTAAACCTCTTCTCTCTGGTTCTTTTCTACATGCAGGAAGTTGTGTTTTTTTCCCCCCCTGTAATGGAATGATCATTCGATTCCCTCACCCAAGTTTTGGGGGTATCATTCACCAGATTCTGACATCCTATGGAGGATAGATCCCTGGAGGCTTATGGTGACTTTGCAATATTGCTTTATTTACAAATATACAGGTTGAGCATTTCATGGAAGTAGCTAGCAGCAGAGCAAACCCCACAAATACCAACAGCTTCTGTCAGTTTCCCAGAGGTCCAGGGGTACGTCTTGAGGTACAGGGGTCTGCCAGCAACCCTGTACCTCAAGATGCTCGAGCTCTTGGCTTGTTCTCATCCAACTTCTTCATTCCAGACTCATTCAGATGAAATCTGTTTCATTCAGAAGCTGCCAACAGCAGTGATGTAGACTTGAGTCTATTGACTCGGACTCGAGTTGGACTCAAGTCGCGTCAATGACTTGACCTGGACTTGAGTTGCTGATTATAAAAAAACTCGAAAGACTCGACTCAAAACATGGAACCTTTTACGACAAGTCAAATTTTATTCAGGTTTAAACCCATTTTCCCCCATTAAATAGATAGAGACTCGCAACCAAAGACTCAGGACTTGGGAGCAAAGACTTGGGACTTGGTCAGAGACTTGATCCACATCCCTGGCCAGCAGCATCCTGGACCATTAAGAAACATCAAATGGCCTCTTGAGAATTATTAGCCCAACAAAGCAATGTTCAGCTGGCATTCATGGCTGCAAACTTGATACATTGTTGCCATTTCTAGTTAAATGTATATATGGACACAGTCCACTGGAAGCTCAGCTCCAGAAATCCTACTGGAATGAATGGGAAGCTATTCCTGCAAAACTCCCAATTTCTCAGTGAAGCTTGCCCTAGAAATACAGAAGCAACAAAGTGATGTATAATACAAATTCAGTGTTACTTTCCTAAGTATTTGCCAACTAAACAAAATGATATTTTCTGAAGAGTTTGTTTGGAGAAAAAAAGCAACAAAACCTCCATTTTATACTAAAAGGGAAGGGGGGAAAATCAAATTACTTTCGGTTCCATTGATTTGTGATCTGGAGCCAGACATAATTACCACAAGAACACTAAAGCAAAGTCCATAAAAAATCAATGCAAAGCATAATACAATCCAATGTATTTTTATTCTCCATAAGGGGAATTTATTGTACTCGGTGATTCCTCGTTAGCTCTTCAAAGGCCAGACCCACGATGAGGCCCTATTTCATACTCTGCATGTAAGAGAATTAGATAGGAAATGGCTAGAGGTGGCTTTCTAACTCCACTAAACTCCATTAAAAGCACTTGTTTGTTTCAGCATTTTCTGCCGTTTCCTAAAGGGTTTGAGAAAGGTGTCAAAGAAAATGAGTGCAATGATTGTTATACAATTAGATGGTGATCCTGAAAATTCTTGGCAGAATGGGAAGCTGCTGGGCGTCTAATAGCACCGGTATATTACATCACTGCATTTTGGTAAACATGTATTATTTTCCAGGTATATGTACATAAAATTATGAACAGCGTAATAAAAGAAATCAGAAAATTAAATGCATCAAAATGTGATGGCAATTTGCTTCCATTGTATGGGTTTCTGTCACACATAAATTGGACCACAGGAACATAATTGAACTTGAAGTTTGTAATTATACAAAAATGCGACGCATGTGAGACGTTATACATCCTTTTCTCAACAGGTTTTTAAATGACTAATGCACACCAGAAAATGAATGGGATATACAGTATAAAAAATAAATATATTTGATGGCAGAAAGCGTACTGAAGACTCCTACAGAAGCATTACATTTGTACTGTATTTCTGTGGGGAAATGACCCTTAAAAAATAATTACTTGTACAGTCCTGTACACAAATAAGGGCCGATTTGGATAATTCAGGCTTGAGTGTACACATTTTATGCAAAGAGGGGTAAGGGCACATCAGTAATCCTCACCAACCCAGCACGTTGCACCTGCCCCCTATATGGTCACATGCCCCCCTTGTGTCAATATCTAGATTGCAATGGCCCAATCCTATCCCCCAATGGTACAAAGGGTGTCGTGCAGCTACATCATGTACATCAGCAAGGGATTCGGCCGGCTGGGTGGGGTAAGCAGAGAAAAAATTTACTTACCTCTCCAGCTACTGCTGCCTGCCTCCCCATGATGAGACTACTCTGATCTATGACAGCTCTTTTGCTTGTGTAGATCTATAATGCCCAAAGGGGTGTGTCAGGCTTGGGATGGGGGGGATAGAATTTGGCAGCCACCAGTGCCACCAAGATCTGCCTCCATCCTGTCCCTGATCTGTCCCCAATCCACCAGGTCCTGGCCCAATCCCTGCCCTGATCTGCCCCACTGCCAGTAAATCTCAGCAGCAGTTGGTCTATGGGGCGCTGTTGGGGGCACATGGCCTTCTGCACCTTGCATCAGTGGCAGCACACCACAGACCAGATGAGCGGCGGTTATGATGACGTGCAGTACGCTGGCAGACCTTAGGGCAGACCTCATGCAGATAAGAATGGGCTCTAACAGCCCATTCCAACCCAACTCCTCTCCAAGTCAGGCATAAGTGTGGCCTAAGTGCAGCCTAAGTTAGGCAGAAGTTATGCCTGAGGTAGGTCAGAGTTATGCCTGAGTTAGGCAGGCTGCAGTTTCTGTGGCCCAGCACCACCCCAGGATCCAGGCAACACTTACCTCCCAGGCAGGCAGGCTCCGTGTCTGGCTCAGGCATGTGCAGGCCTCTGTCTGCATGTGTCAGCGTCCATCCATGGCAGCTGCCGCAGGGTCTGTCGCAGCCCGGTCGCAAAGGGGCTGACCGCAGGCATGGGGGTTGCGCCAGTCATGTGGTGGGCGCAGGGCAGGTGACAGGTGAGCGAGGTGCCTGAGCCCAGCCGCCACAGGGCATCCTGTGCATCAGCCACCTGCTGCAGGGGAGAGTGGCCGTCCCCTCCCTCCTGCAGAAGGCGATGCCACCCCCAAGCCACGTTGAGGCTGCACTGGGGGGTGAGCGGGGGAGGGAAGGGGAGGGGGGTGGGAACATCACACACAAGGGGGGTCTCATGAGGACTGGAACTGCCTCTGACATGACTCACCCGTGTGCTGCCTGAAGCCCTGGGCCTCCAAGCCCAGGGCAATGCCCACAAAGAAGGCATCCCGGCGTGCCTGCTGCTCTGTGCCCCGGCCAAGACCGAGAGATGCCTTGGGCTTGTCTGCTGCGAGCGTGAAGGGCTCACACAGCTCATCACACCCCCAGATGGGGCGACGACGGCGCCTCGCGGCAGGCGCTCTGGCAGGGTGGGGGGTGGCCAGCAGCCATCATCAGGGAGTGGGAGGGGAGGCAGACACACAGGCAGGCAGACAGGGGGTGCTGGGGAGGGGCATGGGTGGGTCAGAGACAGACAGACAGACAACAAGGCTGGTGGGAGACAGATTCCGAGAGAGGGGTCTGCAGAGACCGATAGGGACACAGGGGGCGCTCCGCAGATGAAGGTGATGCATAAACAGGCGCCTCTTATGCAGATAGACTTTGGACGGAGGCGCCTGCATTACGGGCGGACCTTCGACGGAAGCGCCTGCATTACAGGCGGACCTTCGACGGAAGCGCCTGCATTACGGGTGGACCTTCGACGGAGGCGCCTGCATTACAGGCGGATGCCCTGGCTGTCACTGTTTGCCTGCCTGAGAGGCCCCCCCCGACTCCCCCCTCCCCTCTGTGCCATGGGGTCTGGCAGTGCCCCTGCTGGGTTCTCCCAGGGAAGGCCATGGCAGTCCCTGGATGGGACTCATGTAGGGGCTTCAGTGCTGGGGGCTGTCTATGTGTGGGGCAATGCTTGTGTAAACACTGGGCACATATGTTTCACTGGGGCTCTGCCCGAGGGGCACCTTTATTGTTCTGGAACGTTAGCAGAGATGGTCAGGCGAGGCTGCCAGGGGTAGTCACAGCAGCCAATCTGAAAGCAGCAGCAGCCCTGCCCCATGGACCTGGAGATGCAGACTCTTCCCCCGTAGAACCACAGCCTGCTCCATAGAAAGGGGAGGGGCAGCAAGAACTACAGCCAGGGAGGTGGAGCAGCAGCAGCGCCAGCAGCTGAGGAGGGCTGCAGGGCTGGCTCCCTGACCTCTGGCAGCATGGAGGCAGAGGACCATGGGGCAACCAGACTGCAGGCCCAGGGGTGCTCCCAGGAAGGTAGGTGGTAGTGGATGTTCCTGGGGAGACAAAAAACAAGGGGGAGTTACATGTCAGCTGGTATGTGGAAGCAGTCACCATTGAAGACAAGCCAGTGTGTCGGTTGCAAAAGCCTGCAGGGAGAGAAATAAAACACAGCTGATAGGTGTGATACACATAGCATGGTGTGAGCTGCTTACCTGGGTGTAAGGAGAGCATGATCCTGTAAGGGAAAAAGGGTCAAAGAGAGAGACAACAACACAACTTGGGGGTCACAACCATGGCAAACATAGCAATACTGACCTGTCAGTAGACCCTGTGGAGAAAAGGGGGGGAAAACAGCTGGTGTCTACATAAGGCTAACAGTTCCACACTTGTGGCATTGTCTGCTCACATGACTACAGGCAGCAATCAGACACAACAGTGGTAAAGAGGCATGTATCCTATATATCATAGCAGGCAAAGCAGGCAGCTATGAGACAACACATTGGTAGAGAGGCATGTCATGGCAGGCTATGCAGACAGCTATGAGACAATACATTGGTAAAGAGGCATGTATCCTTCCTATATTTCTAAATGCAAAGAGGCAGCAGTCAGACCACATGTCAGCACAAACCCTGCTCTTACCTGCTGGTGTTGTTGCCGGTGGGGGGGGGAAGAGGGGCTGGGAGAAAGACATGGGTTAGCAAACACTTGCATGGAGGCAGCTGCCCAGGCACAGCTGTAAACAGGTTGGCCACAGCCAGAACAGCCCTCTCTGCCCTAGAGGGAGGCAGAGAGGAGAAGAGAGAAGTGGGGTGTTTGTGAATTTTGCCCTCCACCGACAAAGTCCCACTTTGTGGCTGTGGGGGACAGAACCCCACGCCACGTGCTCAGAGAGAGAGAGAGAGACTGGAGGTCTGGGGCTGGGCTTTTGTGGGAATGAGGCTGGGTGGGGCTGGGTGCTGATAGGCTCCCTATCTTAGGCATAACTCTGTCGGTTTCCAGACCTAGCAGGCCCAACTCCGTCCTAACTCTGACCTAACTCAGGAGTAGGGTGTTAGAAATTTTCAGGAGAGGGCTGGCTTGGGTAAGGTAAAATGGCTCCTATGGGTCTCCTCGAATTTGGGTCCACCTTTTTGGTCAACCTAAATTTTGTGTCAGCATTTGTGTTGGAGGGGGCGTGTCTGTGCTTGCCAGGGTCTGGAATCCACCGTTGGTTGCCGCCCCCGTTACACCCACGGTCCGCCCATGTTCCGCCCACTTTTAGGTCAACTTTAGGTCTGACTTGTGCTGCTTAGCCCTTGGGTTGGAATGGGCTGTTCTTAGTCAGTTGGTCGTAACTTCGACCTAACTTTGATCTAACTTCACCCTAAATGGTTGCGTTCCAGACCTAACTTTGACCTAAACGACTTAGGCTGACTTTAGGTCTGACTTGGGCTGCTTAGCACTTGGGTTGGAATGGGCTGTAAGTCTCCTAGGACAAACTCCTGTCCTCTCATTCCTTACAAAGCACCATGTATATGGAGGTGGAAGCCCAACCAGCAGTATCTGGGCTGATGGGGAGACTACTGACACCTTGTCCCCGCTGCTGCCCTTCCTGCCACTAGGGAACTGATAAGAAAAGGAAGATGTGGGAGCCTGGGGCTATTTTTAGATCTGTGGCCCAGTGGAGGAAAAGCCCCCACTCTATAATTGTCATCAACTGCTAAATTTTGCTGGTAGTCATTTTGGAACATGAGCTGTTGGGAGTGAAGGAGACTATCCAAGGAGATCTGGTAGTCATATTAGACAAAACGTCAGGACAGGCCCAGCCCATCTGGTGCCTGCAGAGGTGCTCAAATTCCACCCCCTTTTTTCGGAGGAAAGGCAACTCCTTTGTCACTTCCTAAAAAGGGAAATACTTTCTTTTTTGAATGGAGGATGATACTTCTCCTGGGCTCCTTTTTCCAGCCCAACCCTGCTGTTCTTTTTCAAAACACAGAGTGACAGAGACAGGAGAAAGAAGGACTCCAGGGGAAATGGAGGCAATGAGGGACAGCTACAAGGGTGTTCAGGGAGCACAGGGTGCTGCTGCCTGTGCCCATCTGCCACTCAAAATGGCCAGTCCTCATCTCATTGCTGGCCCTGGTGCAGTGAGAAGGAGGCTAACTTATGTTACTGGGTTAGAAATGTCTTGCCAGCCACCTTGGCTACCCATATGGTGGAAAGGCAGGATACAAGGGCTTCAAATAAATACATTGCATGGCTGCATATATTCCATTCTTAAAGTGACCATCTAGGAAATCTAATTGCTGGCCAGGACTTGAGGATGGAGTGGAATATCCCACTTACATTGCTTTGTGATGGAAAGAAGTAAATGAAAGAATGGCAAGGCAGTTTGTGGGCACATTGAAAAGAAACAGTATGTTGTAGCACCAGCCTGCATCAGTACCCTTATTTGCCCATGAAGACGGTGATCACACAATCAGAACAGGACCATACTGAGCCTCTGACTGGACACTGGATCCCCTTCCTCCTGCATCCTCCCTGCCCCCATTCCTCCCTGTTCCCACCCACATCACCGTTCCACCCTCCCCCACCTCTTCCCACCTCCCCCGCCATCTTACCTGCCTGGGCGGGTCCTTTTTGGTCCATTGATGCTGGTGGGAAGGCTCTGACCTTCCCACCAGCCAGTAGCATCACTCAAGGTGGTGCGGAATGCTATGTTCCGCACCACTCTGACCCCGCGTTTACTCTCCAGCACAAGGCGCCCGCCCTCTTGTTGTCGAAGCCATTCAGAGCCATTCAGGAGACTCCCTGCACGTTGCCTTTGCTCCACTGAATGGCTCCGATAGCGAGGGGGCGGGGCGCCTCGTGCAGGAGAGTAAACGCAGGGTCAGAGTGGTGCGGAACTTAGCGTTCCTCCCCACCTAGAATGACGCTACTTCCACCAGCACAAGGGCAGCACCTTGCTCGTGGGGTGTCGCCAATGTGCTTTACAGTATGTTTGCAACAACCAATGCTGGTGCAGCGATCACTAGGATTGCGCTGTCAGTCTCTTAGCCCCTATGCAACCCCAGCATCTTTTTTGTAAGAAAGAAAGCACTGGAAATGGTCGGATTATTTCATTACATTTGTTATTATTCAAGTTTTGGAAATACCATTCATTTCCCATTCTAACATAGCTGGTTAGTTTTACCATTTTTACAGTCTGCCGCATTTTTTTAGTCCCCAAATATTTACCCCCTAAATATCACAGTCAAGTCATGCATATTGTACTCTTCCATTAAAAGCTGCAATCTGAAATTTGAGTCAAGACACAAGATACTGTCAACTGAGAAAAGTCTGTACAGTATTTATTCTTACTTTTTATTTACTCTGTGTAATTTACTTAACATTTGTCTTATCTCCCTGAGTACTGCCAGAGCTATTGTTCATTTGTAATTGTTTATTAATATTGCTGGAGATTGGGGAGAGATTCCTTTGTATTAAAGCCAGGCAGCATCAGGAACAGACAACAATTGGATTCTACTGGGAATTTCTCTCCAAAGATCCAGATATAATATTAGAATGTTTGATTAAATGAGTGAGGATGGAATAATTTTTCCCCTGAATCTCCCAGAGCACTTTTGATTTGCAGGCCTGTTAAGGTGGAGGAGGCAGGAGTTAAGCCTTAGAGTTATCCTATATGTAGGCTTACCAGATCTCCAACCGGAACAGAGTGAACACAATGGGGGCTTGCCTCTGAGTAGACATGCCTAGGATTGTGCTCTAAGGTTTAACAAGCTACACCTGCCCACATTCCTTCTCCTAAAGGTCTAGCACTCTGTCCCAGTTGGAGATCTGGTAAGGCTACCTAGGTGGCCTGTGTTAGATATGCAATAACTACTGAAAGGAGCCTTCTCCTCATACAAATAATAGTGCTATATCATATCAGAGAACTCACCAAAGTGCCTCCTGGGGTGCAATGGGGATTTTTGTGAGAATCGTTTACTCTCATTCTCTCAGAATGCTTAAATTCAACTTTTCACATAGATTGCAGCTCTAGATAAGGATGCCCAGAAGAAGCAGATTTGGTGCTGGAATGAAATGACTTCATAACTGCTTCTGAGCAACCTTATCTACATGTGTAGACTAGAACAGCTACTGAGTTTTTCATATAAGGTGCCCCCCAAATAACAGCCTCATGAACAGCATTCATAGTACTGTACTTTGGCCTTGTTTAGTCCTCATATATCATCTACAGCAGGGGTTCTCAACCTGGGACCATATGACCCTCAGTGGGCCCCAGGATATTCCAAGGGGGCCACAGGTGAAAATAATGTAAAAGTGGGGCCACGGCATGAGATTAGGGGACCACAGAGAGAAGTGATGAAAACAGAAAAGTGACCGAGAAAGGAAACAGAAAAGAAAAAAGAAAACAGAGAAGTGAAGTGAACAGAGATATGACCATGCTTCTCAGTGGAAGGATCGCCAAGCGCACTCTGCGGTGGCAATGTCACTTCCCCTTCCTTCTCCCTCCCACGTCCACACTCCATCGCCGCGCGCACCAAGCTGTCCACATCTCATTTGTCATGGGCAACCTACCTTTCTACCGGTAGGACAGGGACGGACAGGAAGGAAACAAGTTTGGAAGGGGGCCACGGTCGGAAAAAGGTTGAGAAACACTGATCTACAGCAGCAAATGCTAATACACAACTTTAAATGTATAACTGTAAGTGTTGCCAAAACAGCAGCCATGGAACTAGTTCCCCCCTCTTCTACAGTGTCTAGCTGAACATGTCATGTCTTGATGTCACAATGTTCTTCATTTCCATACCAGCAGATGTCAACCAGAGTGGGAGAATGAAGATTATAATGTTTTCAAGGCACCTATTAGAGCTTACAGAAGGACTAGATACTTGGTTGTTCTTTTTAGTGGAAAATGCACATTTTTCATCACACCTCTTTTGGCCTACAGGAAGGAAATGACTTCATTAGCAAAAAGTGAATTCTACCATTTTTCCTTTCGGAGGTATGAGGGTAAGAAATGAACATCACTGTTAAGACTCTATCACATGATCTCTGCAACAGGATTCGATTATGTACCTTCTTCCTTTCAAACTGGATTCCAAGATGTGGCTCAGCTTGATTTCTAACACATCAAGCAACTTTTTAAACACCAGCCTTTTTGCTCATTACTATTATATTAGAACCATTTTCTCCCTTTCTCTGAGTTATTGGAAGACATCTGCACTTTTCTTCACAAAGCTTTAAAAAAAAACACAAAATGGCTTTCAGTTATGTCTCACTTTTATGCAATCTGCTCTTTAGTACGTTCCTTAATCTTTGTTGCCTTTCAAACTGGAATAATGTTCCAACATCTAATTTTTAAAAGTTCTGCTTTTGTGGCTGAATGATTCATGGACACTTCAGTGTCGATATTGAACACATCGTTAATATAGCATATTTTCCAGTGACATGCAAACAACCAGTCGGCAGTCTTTTAGAAATAGCTCCCATAGATTTCCCATTTCCTTTTTATTAGTCCTTCAAAAACGATAAGCAAACAGAATTAATCAGGACAGGAAAACATATGGCTGTGTAGTCTACTGGGCTAGGGTTGTTTATGATGGACATTTGGATTACTGTAGGAGCTCAAAGTTTCATATCACACAGGTTCTGCTTTGAAGGCCTGTCTAGCTTGGTTGGACAAAGATTAGCCATGTTTGATCAATAAGCCCAAATGTACCCGTATTCCCCTTGTCCATAAAAAGTCCAAATGTGCTAAAGGAGAATAAATGCATGGATTGGCATCGCAGCAGCGGCCTCCTCGTAACGCAAAGTAGAATGGTGTGGTACTTACAGTACTGCCCCCACCGTAGCAACGCCTTTGGATACTACCTAACAGCGCAATCCTGCTCAAGTATGCATGGCCGGCCTAAAGGGCCAGCTGCCACGTCCTGCATGGATTGTGGTGTAATTCCTCAGGTGTAAGCAGGCCAGGGGCCTATGGGCCTCCTCAGATGCATGCCAGCTCCAGAGCTGGCATGCATCCAGTGAGGCCGTGTAAGGCCAGCCCAGGCTGCAATGTGGCGTTGGATATCGGCTCAACTCCACGCGGATATCCACGCTCCCTCCCAGCTCGGGCCAGTAAATGCCCCCCTGCCTAGCTGCCCCGCCCCCATCCCTGCACTGAGTGGCGTAGGTGTTACCTGGGTCATCCAGTGCAGGTCCAGGCTGCTGAGGGAGTGCCGCTGACACAGGTCCAGGCCTACTTACTCCTAAGGCATCGAAAAAGTGCCTTGCGGCACTTTTCCAACACCTTAGGCCAGCAGAGTGCTCGCTGTAGGACTGCAGTCCTATTGCAGTAGAACTATTGCTGTAGGACTGGACTGTAGGTCTTCAAACCTATCCACACTTACCTGGGAGTAAGCCCTTTTGACTATAATTGGACTGACTTCAGAGGACTGACTTGATGGGTTTGGGCTCCCAGTCTTATGAAGATCAAGTAAGATGCAATTATCTTGGTCTACAAAAGTGAGGGTAGTGTTCTTTTTACTGTTGGGGGGGGTTGTTCCTACATTTTCAAACTTCTGCACAATTGACAGAATTTCTAAAAAAAGGAACCATGTGTTTCTTGCTCCCAAGGATGCCCTTGATTCTGTCTCAGCTACAAGGACTGAAAGAGCCACTAACATACACCACAGATATCCTTGGTGTACAATCAAGAGCACTCTCATATATTCATTTTTTTTTCTTGGTTCTAGCAGAATCAGAGATGCAGCAATTTATATTTCTCCCGTGGTATTTCAGCTAGCACAAACCTTTTCAAAGAAAGAAAGAAAATTCTAAAAACACTGCAAAATAAATTAAAACTTCCAAAAAGATTCACCTTGAGAATGGGGCAGTGATGTAGTCTTGAGTCTACTGACTCGGATTCGAGTCGGACTCAAGTCGCATCAATGACTTGACTCGGCAATTGTAAAAGACTCGACTTGAGACTTGGAACCTTTTACGACAAGTCAAATTTTATTCAGGTTTAAACCCATTTCCCCCATTAAATAGATAGGGATTCGCAACTCACAACCAAAGACTGGTCACTGTATGGCCATATACAACAGCAGAACTGTGTTCCACTGTCTAAAAGGGCAGCCTAATCCTAGTTAGGATCCCTAATCCCTAATCCAACGTAATCTCAGTGTTCCCTTTCGCAGGGGATAGAATGTATGGGTTTATGTGGAGGGAAGGGATAGAAGGGGAGAGATTTGGGAATGATCTCCAGGTGAAATTGCTTTACAGCTTTCTTTGAAATGTTTGCAGTTATTGTCTTTAATATACATAATACCATGTTGTTGCACTTTGATTGACTTTTTTTTTTGCCCTTTACTTCCATTAACTATGGGTTGGAAGCCAACTTTCTGTTGGGATTAACTGTGATAGTGTTAGTGAACACCCCCCCCCCCCCCGTATCTGAAATACTTCAACCTTCACCAGCAATCAGAGAATCTACTGAAACATTAAGAAAAATCAGCTTTCTCTAGCAACAGAACACACTTGTAGCATACTGTATATTTAATCAACATTGTTTCTCTTACTAGTTAGATTGCAATGAATTTCATAGCTGTCCACTCAGAATTTAAATTAGAGGCAAAGAAAATGAGCGCTGAAATTTGAGTCACTAATTTGAAAAGTAGTGCCTGTTTTGGGTATAATTATCTGTTCTTGTTCAGTTACAGTCTTGACAGGTCTGGGTGGTTTTATCAATAAGGCATATTTCTCCTAATATGTCATTAATTTAATGGACAATAAACTGGTAAACTCAAAAGCTAGAAATACACAGTGTAATATACTGCCAGAATGTTTCAGAACATTAAGAACAACTTATGCAATGTGTCATATCAACCAATTTTAATGTCTTACCTGAGTGTACTGAAAATGAACACAGTGTCCTGTGGAAAGCCAGGATGGTGTAGTGGTTCTGGAATTGGACTTTGACCTGGAAGATCCAGATTCAAATCCCCACTAAGCCACAAAGCTTCCTGGGTTACCTTGGGTCAATCACTATCTCTCAGCCTTGCCTACCTCACAGGGTTGTTGTGAGGAGAGCAAGAACTATGTACACCACTCAGAGCTCCTCAGAGGAAGGGCGGTATAAAAATGCGAAAAATAAAAATAAAAAATAAAAAATAAATACCAGATAACAATGGCAAAGAAGCAAATGTAGGTGTGTGTGTGTGTGTGTGTGTGTGTGTGTGTGTGTGTGTGCGTGCGTGTGTATAGACAGATAGATAGATGACAGACAGACAGACAGACAGACAGACAGACAGACAGACACACACACACACACACACACACACACACACACACACACACAGTATATCAACCAGTATTTACTTGTTAACACTGACTAGAACTAGGTGGGAATTCCTTCCTAAAACTCTGATAATATACAACAGGTGGATTTACATGCTTTGTCTGTTGCTTTTCTTTGCAGTAGCTGTTATGTTGTCCATACATGCTTGTTGCATTTTCTTCACCTTTGTTTTGTGCGCCTCTTCTCCGTTGAGATTCCCCCACCATGGTTAAGATTCTTGCTTCTCATCGAGACGGTAAATGACTGAACAGTCGGAAAGTGTCTGTAGTAAGATGATGGCAAAAGTTCAGACTGATGACTCAGGGCTCAGCAGGCGAGTATTTCATAGACTGTTGCTGCTCTGTGACAATTGATACACTGGCTCGGGGATGAATTGCACTTTTCTTTATCATTGCAGGGCAATGAAGAGTTTTGTTTCAATGATTTTCTGCCTCTGTATGAGAGTAATAGGGTCTGTGACCGCAAGTGCGATAGGAGAATAAGGGTTTCCTCAATAACTTTCCGGAGATAGAGAGTAGATACCACATTGCTCTTATTTCACATTTTGAAAGATGAATCTTCAGGGCTCTTGGAAGCCTAAAGCAACAAGCACCTACAGCTTGTGAGGGTCATTTCTTTCATACACCACTTCAGTTTTCACCATGGAAGAGGTGTGTGTGTCGATGACCTCCCTGGATGAAGACTAGATCAGGTTGAGTGGTCTGTAATGGACAAAATATTGACAGTCTATTACCACAAAGGCAATGAGATTCTTATTTGGGGAGAGAGGAAGAAGGAGGGGGAGACTAAGTGGGACATACAGTAGCTACAATGCAGTACGGCTTGGGGCCAGGCTATCTGAGAGACTGCCTAGTTCAATACAGTTCAGCTCATCCCCTTAGGTCATCAGAGAAGACCCTCTTGTGGGTGCCGTCGCCTAGGGAGGTGCGAGGGGTGGCGGCTAGAAATAGGGCCTTCTCAGTAGTGGCACCAACCTTATGGAATTTCCTCCCTTTTGATTTATGAACTGCTCCCTCCTTGGAGACCTTCCAGCAAGGCCTGAAGACTTTTTTTTAGCTGCCCTGAGTGCCTCCTAATGGGAGGGGGAAGTGCAGAATATAAATGTTTAAAATAATACCTCCAATGCTACCATGTGCAAGGCTCAAAGCCTGTGACTAGGGTAGTCAGGTCAGAAGCATCCAAAATGCTAAGATTTGGGAGTCAGGGCCTAGTGATATCACAAGACTGCCAAACATTGAAAAATGGGGAGTAGTACCAGCCTCCAGGGTGTAGCCCAGCAGAGCCCAGTAGTACAGAAATAGGGTCATTTGGGGCAAACTGTCAACCCTACCTGCAATGGCGTCGCTTCCATCAAGTGACGGGAGCGGGCCGCTACGGGGTGACGCGCGCAAGGGGTGACGCGCGCACGCGCGTGACCTGTCACCTCTTGCACACGTCGCCCCCGAAGACGTCCCCGGAGCCGGCTTCCCCGGCCGACGCGCCAGGGCCTTCTGAGGAAGGCCCGCTGTGCGAACGTTATTTATAACATTTTTTGCACATGCGCAGACCATCCCTGAGGGAAAAGGGCTGCCCTTTTCCCTCAGGAACGGTCTGCGCATGCGCTAAAAAATGTAATAAATAACGTTCGCGCAGTGGGCCTTCCTCAGAAGGCCCCGGACAGCCGGCCGGGGAAGACGTCCCCGAGCCGGCTGCAAAAATTATCGGCTGCCCGGAGCGTGACGCGCGCCCTAGTGACGCCACTGCCTACCTGTGATGGCCAACCAGGAATACTCAGCCAAAACAGTAGTTTCAGAAACACAAGAAGGAGTTACAAGTCAAAGAACAATTCAACTGATGTGAGTTACTTTGGTTTAAGAAGTTAATTCATTGCAAAAACCTTAGGCAGAGATTCCTGGAATATTAAAGTTTTGTGAAAGTGAATCTGCTGTCTGACCAACTGCAAAGACTTTGCAGAGCAGGAAAGGAGAAAAGCAATGACCTTTGCAGTTAAAAATCATGAATACATTTTAGAAAGGTAATGGCATGTCTATCTATCATTGAAACAGGAGGCAGAACATGGAAACAAATTAATGATTATTTGTAAACCTAGTAACAGATTCCCAAGGACAGCTCCTATTACTGCACATTGTTCTTTTGAATATGAATGACGGAGGGTTTCGAAGGAACAGCTAGTGGAAAGTTATGCCAAAATTACCTTGCCATATGGGGGAATATATAATTAAGCCAGAAGACTTTTTATGATGAACAACATGCTGTTAGGTGAGCTGTGTCATGTTCCAGGTCTTATTTGCATGTTTGTTATGAACGTTAGTGGCATAACTCAAGCTTCTACACTTGCATAGAGGTCATTTGTAAACAGAAGAGAAGTTGCCATTGGCAAAGGAAGGAATTTCAGAACTATGCATGTGTTTATTGAACTGGCCAGGTGAGTTTGGTGGTTTTCTCTTAGCCAGATGGTCACAACAATTAGGTATGGTGCAGGTAGGGATTAGGTTTAGGGATTGGTGTGCATCCTGGGGAAGTGCAGTGGGCAATGGGGGGGGGGCAGAACCGGTCCTCAGAGGACTGGGGATGCTGGCTGGGAACCCCCTGTCAGTGGATTTTAAAGTCAAACTCAAAAACTTCTCAGCTTGGGAGGGGGAGCAATGCAACCAGATCTTCCCCAGTCCTCTGGTGGGGTTGATGTTAATAAGCTGTGATCGTCATAGGTGATTATTTGTTTAGAACCAAGATGGAAAGACACATGTGGGATAGATTGCAGCTGCTGACTCCCCAAGAAAAGGAAGCTACAGCAAAAGGGGGTGGAGTAGAATTATAGTTAGGACTTGTAGAAGATAAATTGACGGAATTAAAAGCCATGACGACGACAAATCTTTAAGTTAAAAACAAGAATAATTCTGAATCTGATTGTCAAAAGACAATTGAAATGTCACAAAGATTTAAATACGGTTTTTAATGTTATAAATGAAGCTTTATTCTTGTTTTTAACTTAAAGATTTGTCGCCATCGTGGCTTTTAATCCTGTCATTTTATCTTCTACAATTATCGCTGGCCATGAAAATCTCAACTCATACTTATAGTTAGGACTGCTGTAATAATAACATTGTTTATTCAGTAAAATTGTGGTCCATTTTTTAAACCCAAAGCCTGCTTGTCTCATGCTTTATTGGGTGTGTGTGTGTGAAGCAATAACTGGTCCTGTGCACTGTTTTTATAAAACAAGGAATTTAATTGCGATCTACTGAAACAAACAATTAAAATGTTCCCTTTCCGAGACGTTTTATGTTCGCTAGTGGTGAGATGACGCCTTCACTTTATAATTGTGATAACATATGACTGCAGAGATGTCGCTTTGAAAACTTAATTGTTTTCTGGGCCCACAAATCTGTCCATACAGAAAATAAAATTTCAACGTGCTAACATGAAGGGAAAAAAAGCACCCAAAAAATTATCATGGGAACACTCTCCTTACAATGATTGGTTGTGTGAAAAACTCATCCACCTCAATTCCCCCCCCCTTGAACTACTTTTCTAAAAACATTATCATATAATGCTGAAGTTTTTCTTAGAGTTTCATGTTTTCCTGTGTTTTTCTCACAAAAGCTTTGTCAATGATCTGCAAGGAAGGCAATTGAGGCTGTCAGGTTATCTCACAAATCCAGGAAAAAGGGAGCTCATCAAAAGATGAGTTTAAGCAATACACACTTCTCAGACGCTCATTTTCGTGTCAACCTGACTACGCCCCCTATTATTTTCTCTTTATTTGCTGTTGCTGGGAGGCTGTATTATAACAGAGCAGTTAAGTTTCCAGGTGGCAGTGAGAATGCGCAGACACAGATATCCAAAGTCCTTTGGGGCTGATTTTTAAGAATTCCAGTTAGAAGTTACTTTTGAGTCATTGAGATCAATCCTAAGCACAGACACTTTCCCCAAAGGAATAGTCAGTGATCCTTACTTAAACACTCAACCTTGTCTTCTTTGCACATGAGCACTGCATCCATGCTCATCTGAATCATGCCCAGGGATGGCATTAGAGGTAGGCTAATTTGAATGGCAACGAAGGGCCAAATGCATTAGAGGACTGACCACTGAAACCCCCAGTACATGTGACAATCGTGATGCAAGTCCACCAAGAAACGTGTACTACTGCTGTGCCCAACACATCCATCTACAAATGGGAACATCTCCCCAAGGCCCTGAATCATTGTCACACACTGCCAATAAACTGTGGGGGGGGGGAGGCATGGGGCTCTAACACTGCAGGGCTTTGCTACAGGACATCCAACAAACTGGTGCTGGTACTAATCCTATCTATTATACTTTTGTATGGCCACTTACAAATAGCACAGTATGAGATAATGCTATGTTAATTAACCTTTTGTTTCATTCTTAGGACAAGGTCCAGCTTAATGAAGGTGTTGCCTTCACGTGCTAGCTTTAAAGTGCTACTGAAGGATTAAATATTAATTATAATAATTCACTTTCATTTACTCGACAATGCTATCAAATGAATTCTACCAACAACTTTATTAGGTAGTACTAGATGCAACTATCCTGGCACGCATTTTTTCCATTGATGACACACCCTTGATATAGCGTGTTTCACATCATTGAAGCATGTTATGACACACAACAACTTTCTTGCCACAACTTGTTGCTCAGCTCACAAAGAGTTTTTCTCCCCCTGAAACCACATCCATGCCCTTCCTTACAACCATTGCATTCATCAAAACATTGTTTGGCATTCTCTCGCAAAGAGCTATAGAATTTGTTGAATGACAAGATTTGAAATAAGCCATTCTCCGAAAATTAAATTAATATGCAGAAATAAAAGTAAGTCATGAATATTGGGAAGAGCTGCTACCCAAATGGGATGGCTCTCTTCATGTTATCTGAAGCAGACATTTTCACATCTAGAAATGGGATGTTGGGACTTCAGATGTGTACCAAAGGAAGAAAGGAAGCACAAAGCCAAATATGGTGGGTGAAAACTCAAAAAAGGTAGAAGTAATTTATTATGCTATTTTGATATGTTTCAAGCATAAACTCGTCAGGGGCAAAACAGTTACAAAAACAGAGCACAAAAAACAGAGCACTGAACATCCATGGTCAGCAGAAGTGCAAAGATGTTAAAATGTGTAGGGATTTTTAAGATTGATTTCCCTCCAAGGAAAAGTGGCATGGTCAAACCATGTCATCATTCTGTGTTTGGAATAATAAAGTACTTACAATGTTTTCTGGTTTCTCATAATGGTTTGAAATATTAATAAACTCTTGAATATGCTCAGTGAATAGAAAATACTTTACACTGAGGTCAGAATCCACCACACATTTAAATAAGCAGATCACAGGAGGTGGTCAAATAGCAGAAGAGGGATGGGGGGAGGAGAACACAAATCTTTCCAGAAAAGTGTGCTGCACACGTGGTATGGATGCTACATTCTTGGGCAAAGAGTCTCAGTAAGGGTTCAATCAAGACAATGTGTCCCTTTAAGCCAAATGCAGCCAGGCAACTTTGTGCAGTATCTTACCAAGAGCTCAGCAAATCTCCTGGTTTGGCTACCTGCCTGGGACTGCAAAAACAAAAAACAAAAAACAAAAACAAAAAACACCAAGGAACCTCTTGAGCACTTGCAGTCGACAATACATGTCAAGTAGGCTAAATTCATTCTAGGAGGTCACAAGTAGTGCAGACTCATGCATGATAGATTCACAATTAATTAGCCAAAAGAAATGTTACTATTCTACACTTCACATGATTAACTATAAAATATATCCTCAGCAGAAAACCTAGTCATCCTTTAAGGAAAGAGATCAGCCCAGGAGGACATTGATATCCTGCCTCTTTTTTCAATAGAATTCAAAGCAGTGTCTCACAAAACTGCTCACAGGCAGTTTCTCAATACCAATTTTAGGCACAGGCCAACTGAGGTTTAACTGAGGATGGAAAGCAATTTTTCCTTTAGTCAAATGAAAAAGTACATAGAGATCTACATACATGATACAAGGCAACTAGGAGTGGTGTCACGGGTTTGCCAGGTTGCTCCCTGACCCATGCCCATCAAAGGGACCACCTGACAAGGTAGTGACAGTGGCACTGCCCAATGTGCCATAAGGATGGGCAGGGAGGCCCCATGGGGAGCCCCAGTGCAGAGCTTTGCCCTGGGACTTGATGCCAGAACTAAAGACAACAGTGGGAGTTCATAATAACACATTATGGTATCCCAAACAGATCCAGTTACAGTCTTATGTATCGGGACAAGCAGTATAGATTGATCTAGAACAGCGATTTTTCAACCAGTGTGTTATGGCACATTGGTGTGCTCTGAATGGTCTGCAGTTGTGCTGTGAGAGTTTGGAGGAGGGTCATTAATTAGCAGGGCCATTGGGGGATGTGAGCTCCTAGCCGGCAATGTGGTGTGCCTTGCCAATGGTCCTAGAACTGATGGTGTGCCTTGACAATTTTAGTGCCTTGTTAGTATGCCGTGAGATGAAAAAAGTTGACAATGGCAGATCTAGAAAGTCAACGTTAGGTGAACTCACTGGTGTCACTACAGGGGGGGCGGAGCTGTACTGCTGAAATCGGAGCCTCCCTTCCACAGAGGAATGAAGCGGCCCTGCCCCCTCACCTTCGGAGCCTTTCAGGGAAGCGAAAGCAACGCGCAGGAGACTCCCTGCGCGTTGCTTTCGCTTCCCTGAAAGGCTCCGAAGGTGAGGGGGCGGGGCCGCTTCATTCCTCTGTGGAAGGGAGGCTCCGATTTCAGCAGAACTTACAGCTTCCCCCCCTGTAGTGATGCCAGTGGGTGAACTCACTAAAACAATTCTTTTAACAATAATCTATACAGCATTGCCAGCATGTACACAGCTACACAGCACTACCTCTGCATATAAACAAGTTGTCAGGTCACGGTCTCTGAAGTATGCACATTCGAACAAGGCAAGTTGTTGGGTGCAACCATACTTGCAGTAGTAGGGAAGAGCAGAAGCATCCTTGCTATCTTTGAGCACTGTACTCTTGCTTAGAAATGTACTCTTGGTTCTCTTAAAACAACAACAGTTGCTTAGTATGCTCATCAGTACCACATTAGGATCTAATGTTCCTGTGAAGTTTTAAACAGCATGTTAAGGCATATATCTGTTGCCACCCCTAAAACAATTATTTCCTCTCCAGTTCAGTCACCTAAATGAGCAATGCTTCCATTGCACAATTAACATGATTTTATCTGAGCCTGAAAGAATTTTACTCCAAACACTGGGCTCTTATGCAAAAGAAACGTAATATTACTTAATTGGCTATTTAATTAAACTCAAAGTAGATGATTGAGAGACAACAGAATACCGTTGGACTCTTGCTTTTAGTGAGAGGGATGAGTATGTGTTTTGTAACTGCCCTGTGGCTTTACTTTGAGATGAATTAAATTACAAGTTAAGTTCTGCTTAGCTGATCTGTAATAGGGCTATGGACAGGCATGTATCTTTGAAGGCATGCATCCAAATCCAATAAGGGTGAAAGGAAATAGGCTATCATGGACAAATTCCCCCAGCTGGATGGATTGGATATATATGTGCAAGAGAGTGCTGCTTCAGAGAAGAGGCATACAAAATGTAAGGGATATGTGATTACCACTGGTGTTGCTAGAGGTGGGGTGGAACGGTAAGTCTTGCACAGTGGTAACCGCTTCGTTCCATGGTGGCCCCGCCCACTCGCCGTCGGAACCAGTCCAAGCAGCAAAGGCAATGCGCAGGAGACTCTTTAACGACGGTGAGCGAATGCCTTCCACTGCCGGTAAGTTCACACAGGGGTCAGGAGGGAGGCAAGGAGGGGTGGAATGGGCCGGGAGGTGGAATGGGGAGGTAATGGGGTGGAGAGGAGGGCGGTAATGGGGCGGAGAGGAGGGCCCAGGAGGGGGGCAGGTTTGGTGTCAGCAGCACCCACCAAATTCTAATCCCCTTCTAGGGCCTGATCTGCCTTCATGGGTCAATGCAGACTTGTGCCAGCTATAGAGCTGGCGCAAGTCCAAGTTGACCCATGGTGGCTGCTGAACATGTTGAACTCCCCTGCTGGATACAGCAGAAGCTGCATTGGTGCCGCTGCATCACCAGGGAGTTACATAAGATTTGGCTGCCCAGCTCAGAATGTTATGAAGCCTTGACTGCACCTATAGATTTTTCTCCCTGAAGCCAAACAGAGTTCCAGAAACTCCTGTTGATGGCTCTGCATGGCCTCCCTTCCAGAACAGGCACGTAGTGCTGCCCAGACTGCCAGTGCTGGCCTCCTGTTTGACAGGAGAGATACTCTTTTCTTTACACACAGCCGTACAAATTCTCTAGGTGGGAACCAGGAGCTCATTTTCCCCCCTTCTTCTTTTCTGACTGCATTTTATTATCATGAAGAGCCTTTTGCAAATTAATTTGTTCCCTCTAACATTAACTGTATATAATTTCATCAAAATTTAACATGTGAGGTCACTAAAGGCAGATAAAACAAACTGGTTATGCTCATGTATAGGATTAGATATGCTCATATTTCTTTCTGGAACACTATATAGGCATAGATTTTTTTTTAACCATTTTTGGGTGGCTCATCATAGGGCTGTAGTTAATGCTGGCAAAGTATCATCTACAACAGTAACTAGATTCTTTTTCAACTGGGGCAATAAATATGTACCAGCTGCTGTGGAGGTATATAAAGCTAAAATCATTCCACAAGTTTCGTATGGTATCCCAGTGTGGTATACTAATTTCACTCAATCTGTTGAAAGAATCCAAGCAATGTTCCTACGGAAAATCGTGGGGTTACCTACCTGTGTACCGTACTCAGTCCTATGTTTAGAAACTGGCCTTATTCGACTGAAGACCTTAAAATGGTTGAGGTTGGTGAAATTCTGGCTTAGACTCTATTATAATTGTAATCAAGATAGTCTGCTGTTCCAACTTTTTTTAGAACCTGTTCCACCTATTGGGGCAATAGAATTACAACAGAAACTAAACTCCTTGGGTCTCGATGTGGAGAGGTTGGGTATGTTGAGCCAGGCGGCGGCCTACCGCGAAATCAAGACCAGAATTCTAGATATTGAAAATCAGGAGTTGCATAATGCAGCGCGTACGACCTGTTCCCCACTACAATTTCACATCCCTATCAGCTTTGGGAAGATGGCACCTTATCTTTGTAATCTTAAGTGTCCCCAGTCGCGCAGAGCCCTTTCTTTAGCTAGGTGCAACACTCTCCCGTCTGCTCTGTTACTTGGCAGATATAGTGGAATCCCAGACTCTGAGAGGTATTGTCCTTGTGGGGTGGGTTGTGTAGAAACATTACTACATATGTTTTTGTATTGCCCACTCGACGAGGCACCTCGTAAGCAACATTTTGGCCCTATATTAGTCAAGCTTCAGGGCTGGGCAGATCAGGAGGTAGTACGTTACCTTTTATCGACAGAGATGGATGGCATAATGGAAAGATCAGCAGCCTTTGTTGCTACAATCATCATAGCACGTAAAGCTGATACTATTCCCTATGATGTTTAAGCTGTAATTTTGTTGTGCTTGTAGATGTTTGTAATATAAATATTATGTGTTAAGTGTTATGTTATGTTTGTTTGTTTTTGTTTTGTTTTTATGCCAATAAAGGTTCCTTACTTATTGCATAGATTTTTTAAAATCAATCCTTAGTATTTCAGTTACTAATATTAAAATGATTAAAACCCAACTTTCACTTTTACAAAAAAATGAATCCTGGTACACAACTTCTTACACATGTTTGATATGGTTATTAAAAGCATACAAAGAATGGGGGTGGCGCGTATCGCGTATCGCACGTCGCCCCGGCTTGCCTGCCCATCCCCCTCTGAACTGGGCAGAGGCGGGAATTTAATACTATAAGCTGTTTTATTTGGGGGATTTGCAGGTAATGCTTAGTATTTGATTCAATTGTATGGGGATTTCTGATATATAAGAAATAATAATAATAATAATAATAATAATCTAATAATAATAATAATAATAATAATAAACTAATAATAATAATAATAATAATAATTTTCTGTTATTAATCTGGTTTAGGCCAGCACACTAAGGGTACCATTAAATGCTGTGCTTTGTTTTGTTGCAGAGGCTCATATTTTACTATTAGAATGGCAAAGGTTAACACTAGGGCAAAAGGTTGTCGTCTTCAAGCAAAATAGCTTACTTTTGACAGGACTCTTTAGTTATCACCTGCATTCTCTAACCAAAAGTTCATCATCTTCTCACACCTAGCATTTATCAACTCTGTTTCTGCCTGGATGGATTCTTCATTTTGTACATCTCTTGAAAACATTACCTCATCTACATTACAGAGTAAATGCCAGCGGGCATGGCTTGTATATCTTCTCTAAGGCTTAGAGAATTTGCTGATGAAACACTCAGTGCTATGAATGGGTGTTAGCCTTGTCTAGGAAAGGCTATCTGTTCCAACAAATGAATTACACTTCCGGAAATAAGAAATTTCCATTTTATGAAAGTTGTTTCTTCACTGTGTGCATTGCTGCACCAAGAACTATTGTAGCAATAACATTTTTATAAGTGGTAGTCTGACCAAAGGTTAAGTTTACTTAAGAAGAATGAATAATTTCAAAACTATTTTTTTAATAACTTTAACCTGTAATGCTTATTTTAATAACACAAAATTGTTTATTTTAAAATGGTTCTTTTACAATTTAGAGGTGCTGATTCCAGTGGTATTCTCTGGTTTTTTTTTTTTTTTTTGTATCATCAAAACGTTTTTAGTTATCTTAAATTTTGTGTTGGTAATGAAACACTGTCATTAGCCTTTAAACAAGGGTAAACATGGCCACAACATGGTTCTGAGCTCTCCGCGAGTAGTGTAAATTGTGGCAGACCTATTGATGCTATGCCTATTTTTTTTTTGAAATTTTTGAAATCCTCACACCAAAATTAATAAAGATACACCAAAATGTTCAGCTAAACATAAAATTGTTCAAATTTTGTTACACAGTATATTGTTTAACCATGTAATGCATTTACTTAATGTCAACAGCACCAGTTGATACAGCAGCATCCATTCTCACAGGATGGCTTTCTATCCTACACAGTGTCGGACTCCTGGCTCCAATCTTTACATTAATTGTTCAATTGTGCTAAAGTATGGCATTAATGTTAGTGGTACTGCCGATATAATGATGATCTGTACTCACATAGTGTTACAATTAAACAAAGAAAGGCTTAGAATTATGGTCTGGGGCGACGAATTCTTGAGTTATGCTCAGGTCTTCCATAGGTCTTTCACAGACATCATGGGTCAGAATTAAAAACCTAGCGGTTTCTAGCGGCCACGAGAATCTAAAGACTTACATCATGGGTCAGGTTCACACATGTGCAATCAAAAATATAATATGAGTATATAGGGAGATGGATTAGCTGGGATCAATAGGGGAACTGGCACAGTTGCTGTATGACCTTTGAGTGCCGAGTGTGTTGAATTAGTTGTTCCACATGACTAGCTGAGGCGAGATGTGGATTAGTCTTCATCCAAGCCAAGCACTGAGATTTGGATGTCATCCATTTGCACTGCCTTACTTCCAATGCAATTAGGCATTCAGAGGTACATCTGAATGTTCACCCCAATTCACTGTCTTCCTCAACTGTCAAACGGATTGGGCTAAAGATGCATTGGCCCAATTGCCTTCACAACAGGGACACGTTTTGCATCTTTTCACAAATGGGTACAGAAATCACCAAAAGGGATGACACATTTGGTGAAATGCCTCTTTTCAGCTCAGATAAAAGAGTGTCCATCACTATGTTTTTGATGGACATGTTTTTTTTTTCCTTCTGAGAAACAAGATATTTAAGCAGAATTCCTGCTGTTGACAGAGGCTTGTCCTGATGGCCAAGGATATCCCTTTCTAACAGCCCAATATCTACCACTGTCTGAACTAGCATTCTGGTAGTGGTAGATGGTTTACAGCCGTTTTAAATGGCATTCTGGAAGCATGCGGAGCCGCATGTTTCTGAACCTCCACCAGAGGCGCTGCAGAGACCCAGTGTATAATGGCAGGGAAAGGAGTGACAGAAGATGAAGGCAAGTTGGCGGGGATGGAGGAATGGTGTGGAACGGAGGGTAGGCGGGAGGCATGTCAGAGGTGGGAGGGGATGGCACCCAGTGTGAGTGTGGTGATGTGCGCCAGATGCTAACTCCCTGGTAGCAGCTGACATGCCCCCTTTGTCTCCTTGGACCTGTGCAAGATAAAGAGCTGGCGAAGGTCCAAGGAGACCCATTGGCAATCAGGAAGCTTACAGAGGAGTAACATAATTGTTTTCCCTTTCCCTCCTGTTCTGCCCCCTCCCCAAGCAAGCAGTGCAGCCTGTTTTGGTGTGGCTGCATGCAATGGTGGGGAAAATCATAGGATTGAGCTCTAATTTGTTGTGAGCAGACTTAACTAGGGCTCCTAAGACTAATGTGTCCATATGTGTGTGTTTTGCAGCAAAATCCTCTGTAAACAAGTGTCTGTGGAACGTGAGCTCCGCAGGCGCTGTGTGTTGTAAACGCACCATAAAGCACATTTTCGACACCTGGGGAGTAAGGGCTACCGACGTGCAGGCCGGCAGCCTTTGCTCTGCTTCCCACCCAACCCTGCAGCCACCAGTACATGTAAGAGATGTACCAGTCAGTGCAGAGGCAGGGGGAGGGACGGCCAGGCGGTGAGGGAGAGTGGCCATTGGGCGAGCCAGGCTGGGAAGGGGCAGAGATATCGGCGGCAAGCTCTGCTGATATCCCTCACCCAATCCTGACCTCAGCAGCCCTTAATCCGCTACCCCGGATGTACGTTGGCTCGAGAGCTGATGTACATTTGAGGAGGCCCATTGGGACCAGGCAGCCCTATATCAGGGGAAGGAGATGGACGTCCCTTTCTCACAAGGTGTTTTCAGGCCACGTCGACGCAGCCTGGGAAGGGCGCAGGATACTGCAGCCAGCCCTATGGGCCACCCGCGTATCCTTATGCAGGATTGGACTTCCCATCATTGCTGTCTTTTCTAGCAGCTTCTTATCTATTGGAACTTTCCCAGTGGAATTCTCAGATTGCTTGCTAGACAGCTTTGCCTGTCATAGCATTTGTCATGCATTCTGTGTCAGAAGGTCATAGTGAATGATGGGAACTAGAAGTCTTTCTGCTTAAGCATTGATGTGATCAACCTGAAAAGCCTTTAATTGATCTTTATCACTAACTAAGATTATTGTCTTTGGAAAATTCAGGAAAACACCTAAGCTTTATCTTCCATCTTTGGGTGTGGGACACCAACGGTTTCTGATCCAGTAACTCATTTTGCAATCTTGTGCAATTACCAAATTTACTACTTTTTCTTCCTTTGATGTTTCTCCATTCCCACAAACTAATGAGCAGTAGCATTTGTTTATTTTTCTTTAAAAAGGTAGCGCCCAGTACAACAGTTGTAATCCTACCCAACTTTCCTACCCAACTTTCCAGCACTGATGCAGCTGCAACGCAGCCCCAAGGTAAGGGAGCAAACATTCCCTTAGGAGACCTCCGTGACTGCGCGCGCCCCCCCACTGCAAGATGCAGCACATGCCCCGTTGTCATGGCTGCATTGGTGCTGGAAAGTTGGATGAAATTGGGCCCCTAGACAACAGAACTATATGATGGAAATTCTACACGCTGGACTGGTTGGGATGATATCTTATTCCCCACACAGTTATGGATTTCTGCTCTTACAGCATGCACTCTTCCTGGTCCCTCACCTTGTTTCACAGTTAGTTTATCTAAATATGTGTAGGGGGCAGTTTGCCTGAACTGCCTCCCATGCAATTTTAGAAACTAAGCAGATAGTAAGCAAAAGAGCCAGAATATGTGCACAACCATGAGTGCAATTTTTCATTATTGTGCAGGGCCAGTTTGTGGATTAAACCCATTTGGCCCTGAGGCCATATTTCCCCAGAACTTCCAAATGCCAGTTTTTGTCACATGTTTAAGGTACCCCCAAATAGAGACAACCACCTGCAAAAAAATTCCCAGGTGTGCCATATACCTGTAGCATGGGTGTTGCAAACGCCACTCATTGGGTTTAAAGCTAGCAGCCAGTCATTGAGGTTTAAAGGGATGTTTCCCATTCATTCCTATGTAAATCATAGACCTGACAGAACTGACAACACAAGATCTCAAAGAAACATAGTTGTGCTGTACACACAGCTTCTGTACTTTAGGGTTGTGTAGGGGCATGTCCCAGCATAGTGCACCCCAAGTTACAAGTTCCTGCCTGCCAGGTTTTTTTTTAATGGTCATTTGATAGTCATTCTATGTAATACTGTAGTTTCACACAATGCTGGGAATAAAACTCTGCAATCTGCAGAACACCTAGGAAATGTATACAGGTGACTTCATTTTACATTGTGTCTGGAGGTTTTAGGCATTCTGTGGAATACCTGGGCATTTTACACAACACCTCAGTTTCACACACCTCATCCCACCCCAACCTGCCCTGCTCTCCTCCCCTTTCTCACCTCTCAGCTGGTGGGGTTGTGTTGGCTGCCATTCTGAGCCCCCTTGCTGGTGACGTACGGCTTTCTGGCTGCTACACTCGTGTTTGCGCAGCAGCCAGTAGTGGAGGGGCTTCTACGACGGCAGGGCTGATATCTGGTTGTGTGCCAGTGTTTCCCGGGAATAGGATTGGGTCATTAGTTTATTTGAAATCCACTCTTCCAATGAACGAATCCACCATACCCCAGTCCTTGCTCTCTCTGTATTTGATTAATTCAGCAGCTGTATGAGATTACTTTGGGCATGTGTGTAGGATGGAATACAGAACAACTTAAACCATCGTTTTACTTTTGAATTGTAAACTTTAACTACAGGATCTAAATAGTGAACAGTTTATGAGGTTATCTCTGAGGATAGCTAACATTTTTCTAGCAGAGCTCCACTGCCTTTAACAATTGCAAAACAGGCAGAAATCAGCAGATAACATCAGCAGGTTTTTCTGGCCTGAAGATTTGCTGACGAGGAGAAGTGTCACCCGCTGTTCTCTACCTATTACACAATTGTTACAAAGGTACACCCTGTCAGGAAAAAGTTGGCAACCCTACTAGATCTAGAGCTGTTGTAACATTTCATGTGTCAGGTTCATGACAAAGGGTCAAGGCAGTTGTAATGGCTATTGAAGAATTATTCAGTTTGTCACTTCCTTGTCATTAGGTGCTTAGCTATTTGTTGTTGTTGTTGTTGCTGCTGCTGTTGTTGATGATGGTGATAATGATGATGATGATGATGATGATGATATCTTAGCATCATGCCCTAACTCTGTAGTTTTGTGGGATACAATTTGTTACTGAATAAACCATTTTAACAGCCCCGTCCCACTGGGCTGTAACATTCGCAGAACGAGTGTTCCGTCAGTGGTGAGTGCCTTACCGCAGTCCAAAAAGGCACTCCAACAGTGTGCGGAGGTGGGCACTGTTGGAGTGCCAGTAGGAAGGCTTTAGCCACCCACACACAGCAGTGGCCCATCGGAACACGCCAATCAAGGTAAGTCGGTGAGGGAGGCAGGACAGTGTGGGAGGAGGGTGGAACGGGGCAGTAACGGTGAAGGGGAAGGGTGGGTCGGGTCCAGGAAGGGGGCAGGTCGATCATCGTCAATGGCTACCAAATCCTAGCTCCATTCCCAGACCCAATCTCATGGCTCTGGACCATGCAGACCTGCTCCAGCAATTTCGCTAGTGCAGGTCTGAGTAGATCACTCAGTGCTGAAGGGGCTTACCCCCCAGGCAATGGAATGAATGGTCCGTTACTGTGAGGCGATCTCTGGGACTTCCCCCCACAGGATGCAGCATGAGCTGTTTTGGCACACTTGCATTGGCAGGGGAAAACATAGGACTGGGCTGTAAGTTAACTACCTCTCAACAATGCATATCTGAAGATGTGTACAGTCAATTCTCACTATCTGCTGGGGTTAGGTTCTTGAAAAACCAGAAGAAACACCTCAACATTCTTGGCCTTGAGCAAATTACACCAAATCAACTTCAGCAAACAACTTTGCTTGGAACAGCAAGAATCCACATCTCTGTGATTCCCAGGATCTTGGCTAGATCCCGCATTGCAGAATATAACCAGTCCAGCATAGGCTGTGATTAAGTAGTATACTACTACTACTACTACTACTACTACTACTACTACTACTACTACTACTACTACTACTACTACTTACGCTTACCATTCGTCCCGGAATTTCCGGGACAGTCCCAGAAACGGCCCTCATTTCCCGGAATCATCGTGGAAGGGTTCTGGGGCGATTGGTAAGCGTAAGTAGTAGTAGTAGTAGTAGTAGTAGTAGTAGTAGTAGTAGTACGAGTGTCCCCTTCCCCGAGTAGGCCTCCTGTCTGGCAGCCACGCTGGCTGCCGGTGCACAGGATCCGGCGGACGGCCATGGGCCGCCACCTGGATCTTAGGTAGGATTGCGCTGGTAATCTCTTTTTAATCCAAACCTTATCTCATGTTTTACTGAGGGGTATGTGAGCAATGGCTATTTGCATGTAAAAGTATTATGATGTTCATGAGTGAACTGCTGAATCTACTGAATAAGACAGTTGTTGGGCAGAAAGCTTTTCTTTTAAGTAATAATTTTACAATGCATTTTTTAAAGTAGCAAGATGTTTTGCAGTATTTTTATATAAAATATGTATTTCCATACTTTTTAAAGTACTTTGTCTACACAGCAAACATAAGTCTTCTTTATGGCAACATTGCTGTTAAAGGAACAGTTATTAAATTGTAATTAACCAAAATAATCAATAATGGTGACAACAAGCAGAGAGAGTTAATCAAAAAATAATGAAAACTGTACGAGTTGTACGTTAATTATTCCTAGATTTCTCTTTCTCTGTGAAAAGAGTTTGGAAACTTTAGCTGGTGTAGAATAAAAATATTTTATGCTTACCTGTCCATAGACTGCTTGGCCATCAATGGGTCTCCCAGGACCCACACCAGCTGTTTTTATAAGTCCAAGAAGACTCATGGGGCAGCTCCAGGTCAGCAAAGGGGGACAGGATCTGATGCACACTGGTGGTGCTGAGATCTACCCCCAAACAGCCCCTGGTTCCTCCTCTGAACTGTCCCAATCCTCCCTGAACCGCCCATGACCAGCCCCCATTGCCACCTAACCCACTCTGGAGCAGCCTGAGTAGGCCATTGGTGGGCATTTGGAGCCTCCAGCCATTTGTGCCGGTGGCTCTGGCGTGCCCAACAGTGGCTTGCCTGTTGCGCCGCCAGAACTGGACTTATGGGGCCATAAAAATAATGAACAGACAATTATCCTATGTGCTAACTCAATGTGTGGTAGCTACCTCAGATATGCTACCTCAAAACTACCTCAGATTATCAGATGTGCTACCTCATAACAAAAACGCTCAAAACATAACCCGAATTTCTGTAGAAATTTGGGTCAAGGTATGTATGTATGTATGTATGTATGTATGTATGTATGTATGTATGTATGTATGTATGTATGTATGGGTCTGTTGTGAGCACCCAAGGGTGCAAGTGATTTCAGCTCGTGGGACCCGGTGAGCGGACACCTAACTCCGCGAGTGGAGAAGGTTAACCCAAAAATAGAAAGAGAGAGAAGGAGAGAGAGAGATTTCTGCAGGATGCAGAGGCGCCAAAATAGAGCTCAAAAGACCAACGTTGGTAGAAAGAAAGCTTTTACTAGGCTAGCCCAGGACACAATCATAAGACAGAAAGTGTACCATATACAGTTAATACAAAGGGTTTTATACATTTCATTATTTACATACAGAATCATGGAGTATATTGTTTGGAAGAATACATAACAAAGAAGGGCCAATGAAGGGAAGGATCCAAGAAGGTACACTTCGATACAGCCAATGGGAAGTTGGATTGAAACTTTGCACCAATGAGAACAGCAGCAGCGTGTGTGAAACTTTTGAACCAATAAAGGATAAACTTTATTAAAAGGACCAATGAAAAGTGTGATGCTTTGTGTGACTAGTGAACCAATGGTGTGGTGGGTGGGGGTTACTGGGTGGCAGGAGATAATAGGATTAAGCCCCCCACTTCAGGGGAAGCGAAGTTTTCCGGATCTTTGTGAATGAGTCCTTTTGTGAAGCCTGCTTAACACAAAAGGCGACATTTCCAATGAGTGAGCCAAAGCATGCCATACAATAGGCCCCTGCCCATGGCACCATACAGTTTAAGGAGGGTTGAGTGATTGCTGTCAGTCAGGCAGGAGCAAAGTAGATAGCTGGATTAGCATCTGAAACAATTGTAGCCAAGGAAGGCAAGAATGAACAATAGAAATCGCTGAGAGGTGTTTGCATAATTGTGGCCAAGCGAGGCAGGAAGGGGGTGATTGGGTTAGGAGAAAGGTGCACAAAAAGATGGCTTTTTGACATTCAGGAAATGCAGCAATCTGAATCTTTGCTGTGCGTCTGGGATTCCCCTTTGTCCTTGCCCCCAGCTGGCGCCTGGGTAGAGGCAGCCATGTGGGAACAACACAGAATTGGAGCCGCTGTTTGCTGGCAGAGTTATGTTCACAAAATGGTCGTTCCCCTACTCCCTGCAGTGCAGATTCTGGCGGGAGGTGCACCCTTAGTGCCAACCTTCGTTAAACCTTCCTGAGTCCTGGCGAAGAGGGGAGACGGGACTCTAACCCTTGCACAGCCCCTGACTTCCCAGGCAATCCCAGTGAGGATGCTGAGACTTTAACTCAGCTTTTCTGGCCGCAAACCTATTGCCCTGCTTCCAGGAGCCTCTCCGCTCAAACTAGGATTAATCTCAGTAGAGCGAGAGGATGGGGACCCTTCCGTGTTGGGACCCATCCCTGGGGTGACCCCGATGATCCACAATAAAGATCCGGCACATAACTCCCAAGGGAATCCAAAATACCCAGCAAATCTTCCCATAAATGCGTTTTTCCTGAAATGAATGGCTGGCCCTTTAAATCTGTCAAAAAGCAGAGCTAGAGGGGTGAAACGGTCAAAAAGCCGGCTGCGCGCGCCGAGTAACGAGCGGCACATGCCGGTCTCCCGGAGTTGGCTGAACGCCCAGAAATCGGTGAAGCGTGTAATAGGATTTAACGGTTCAGTGGGTTAATAGGGTTGTAATAGGATTAGACAGGCACAGGATGAACTTTTGCTGCTGCCGCTTCTCTTGGGGGTGCCGGAGGCGCGTGCGAGGCGCGTGCCTGTGAACTTTTGCCTTGGGTGGCGCGTGTCCGCTGTCAGAATATGCGCAAACCGGAAAAGAAGCCAAATTTGAAAGCAGTTGTTTTAAAATGGCTGTATCTCAGCGATTCCTTGATGGATTTGGACGGGAAAAAAAGGTGGGGGTTCAGGAGAGTGCAGCTGAGGAGATAAAAATATTCCTGGGGGGGTTATTTGCATACTACAGGTCAAGGTATGTATGTATGTCATGGAGAAAGCACGAGAGTTCCAAAAAAACACCTACTTCTGCTTCATTGACTACGCAAAAGCCTTTGATTGTGTGGATCACAACAAACTGTGGCAAATTCTTAAAGAGATGGGGGTACCAGACCACCTTACCTGTCTCCTGAGAAACCTGTATGCGGGTCAAGAAGCAACAGTTCGGACCGGCCATGGAACAACCGACTGGTTCAAAATTGGGAAGGGAGTACGGCAAGGCTGTATATTGTCACCCTGCCTATTGAACTTATTTGCAGAGTACATTATGAGAAATGCAGGGCTGAATGAATCGCAAGCCGGAATCAAGATTGCCGGGAAAAATATCAACAACCTCAGATATGCAGACAATACCACCCTAATGGCAGAAAGTGAAGAAGAACTAAAGAGTCTCTTGATGAGGGTGAAAGAGGAGAGTGCAAAAGTTGGCTTGAAACTCAACATTAATAAAACTAAGATCATGGCATCTGGGCCCATCAATTCCTGGCAAATAGAAGGGGCAGAAATGGAAGTAGTAACAGATTTTACTTTTCTGGGTTCCAAGATCACTGCAGACAGAGACAGCAGCCATGAAATTAAAAGACGCTTACTCCTTGGAAGGAAAGCTATGGCAAACTTAGACAGCATAATAAAAAGCAGAGATATCACCATGCCAACAAAAGTTCGCATAGTCAGGGCGATGGTGTTCCCAGTAGCAATGTATGGTTGCGAGAGTTGGACCATAAGGAAGGCTGAGCGCCGAAGAATAGATGCTTTTGAACTGTGGTGCTGGAGAAGACTCCTGAGAGTCCCTTGGACTGCTAGGAGATCAAATCAGTCAATCCTAAATGAAATCAACCCTGACTGTTCCCTGGAAGGACAGATACTAAGGCTGAAACTCAAATATTTTGGCCACCTAATGCGAAGAGAGGACTCTCTGGAGAAGACTCTGATGCTGGGAAATATTGAAGGCAAAAGGAGAAGGGGAAGGCAAAGGATGAGATGGTTAGACAGCATCACCGATGCAACGAACATGAAAATGAGCGAACTCAGGAAGATAGTGGAGGACAGGAAGGCCTGGCGGGATATGGTTCATGGGATCACGAAGGGTCGGACACGACTTAACGACTGAACAACAACAATGTATTTTTAACTTTTTTTGGGGGGGAAGCCAAATGTTTGATAGAAATCAAATATTTGGAAATCCTCTAGGCTGTCAACTTCAGTGAATGGATGGATAACACATGACAAAAAATATTGAATGTTTCAGTATGTATTACAGTCAACAACAGAAGGAGAATTATGGGGACGACGACGACAAGGATTAGCCCTCTTATGTGGAGTACCTGACCAGAAGTTTCAAAGTTGATATTCATCAGTATAAGTAACTGTGGATTAAAGTTTAAAACTGCTGTATACAGTACATAAAGTGCTTTCAGGTAAACATTTGTTAGATACCAGATGACAGTGAACAAATACCATGAACCAGTTCCCATATCTGTAAATGAAATATACTGCACTCTCAAGCATACTTGCAGAAATTCAAATTTTAAATCACAGGCAGCCAAATCCTACCTAACGTTTCCTGCACCGATGCAGCAGCACCAGTGCAGACCATGCTGCATCCTGCGGGGGAAATTAGTCGGTAGGAGGTCTCCTTGAGATAAGGGGTCATTTGTACCCTTGCCTTGGGGTAAGCCCCAGCCAGCACCATGGGTCTACTCGGACCTGTGCCTGCCACATGGCTGACTCAAGTCTGCATGCACCTGTGTCACCGGATTGGGTCTGCGAAGGGGGATAGGATACAGCATGCACCAGCGCCACTGATCCTGCCCCCTCCTTGACCCAATCCGCCCACCCCTCACCTCCGTCTCCGCCCAACCCTGTCCTGTTTTGACCCCTCCCTGTCCTTTGCCTGCCCTTCCTCCGCGCCTGCACTGTTTGGCATGGACCTTACCTTGTCCGGCACATGTTCTGACTTGCATTGGCAGCAGCCGGAAGGCGGGGATTGGGAAAAGCCAATTTCTACCAGTGGTGCATTTTTGCACCACTGGTAACAAACAGAATAGAAGAATTTTATTTCTTCAAGACCATAGTCTTTGACCTCGGAAATTGTGAGTTTGTTTATCTCTGCTGGCCATGAAAATCTTAGATTGCAGAATAGAAAGTCATTTTGGTGTCATTCCTCCCTGGGGTGTCACCCAGTGCAGTGTGCACACACACCCTCACACCCCTAGTGATGCCCCTTCCTGTAAATAGCCTCATTATTGGCCTGGCCCTTTACACACCAGGCAGGCATGTAGCACCAAGTACATGTGTTTAGATGTCTGACTCCTGCATGACTTGAATTAAACAGAATTAACAGAAATAAAATATTGACCATGTAACAAGGTTTAAGATGTTAGCCTGACTCCCTGAGGAGAAATTACTTTTACTGTCTTTTTATTGTACTTTTTTTTTGTTTAAATCAATTGTTAAAATATCAAGATCATATGGCGCTTGCCAAAAACTGTAAATGGTAGAAGACTTTATTGGAAGTTCAATATTTATTGGAAGCTTCAAAGTTCAGTTTAAAAAACAGTGTGCAGTTTCAAAAAAAAAAAGGATAATTGCTAGCAGGCTAAATGTAAGCCAGGCCTCTTCTTTCTCTGGGGCTGACACTGCCTTTATTCTCCTTTTGATCAACATGCATTGTCCACATTCCTGGGAAAATAGCCTTTCCAGGGGCTGAGATGGCCCTAATTGCCATTGAATTAGCACTCACAGCACAATCCTATCTAACTTACACCACCGGTGTAACCAGTGGGGGAGGGCAGGGTGAGAGGCTTTGGAGGGGAGGGGAGATTTAAATCCCCTTTGAATCCCCCTTTGGAGGGGATTTGAATCCCCTTTCCATTCTGGGGCCTCCCGTTCTCGCTGCACTGCTGGTCCAGGGCAGACCAGAAACAGAGTCACATCCCCTTACTTTAAGCAAGGCCCTCCTATTCTAATTGGCCATCAGAACGAATTGGAAGGAGCTAGTCAGAGGTGTAGATTGGGGGGTAGTTTTCAAGGGAGCCCCTTACTATGAAGCATCCTAGCAACAAAGCATCCAGGTAAACAGGAAACAAGCAGGTAAATTAATCACCTTTGCAAATTAAGAAGCAGGGCAAGGAGGCCAGAACAGTAACTCCCCTTTCCGTTCCTCCGAATCAAGCTCTCGCAAATATGGTAAAGAAAGAAAATACTGGGTAAGACTTGGCTTTCCAAGTACACACGCCCTAAAAAACCAAAGGAAACCAATGTATAAACAACAACCAATTATGAAGGTAGAAAGCCAGCAGGGGAAGTTGGAAGCAGTGCCACGTGACATGTATGACTTTCAGCCTGTTGGACATAAGTCGTGGGAGTGTGCTTGGTGCAAAGAGCTTCTTGCTAACAGGGAGCAAGTTCATTCCATTAAAGCTAAGATAGCTGACCTGAAGAGGCTGAGTTAGAGAGGCATGTGGAGGAGTCCTTCAGGGATGTGATAGAGGCATCCTGTTTCCAGGCGGATGTCTTGGTTGTCTCTCATGGAGAAGAGGAGAATGAGGGTCTCCATTATCCATGTAATTGGGAGGGAGGCTTTGGAGGTTGGTCTTTCTCTGCCTGGCTTTGCCCTCCTGGTGGTAGCGGAGTCTACCAATGTATAGGGGTGGTATAGGGGTGATTCTGGGGAAAGAAGGGACGTACTGGCATCAAGTTTTCCCTCTTCCAATCTTTCCAATATATGGGGTGGACACACCACTCATACATTTGCAAAGATACTGGAATACATAGTGACGTTACCTTTGCATAACTTCAAGATGCCTGAACAGACAGACCAGATACTGGTTGATTACCCCTTATCCGGACATCCAAAATCCAGACTATTCCAAAATCCAGACACTTTTGGGACTATGACTTCAAAAAACAAAACAAAAAAAAACCCTTTTTCCAACACCTGGCTGGCATTGCGCAAGGCATGCTGGGCCACAAAATTATTAAAAAAATATTATATAAAATTATCTTCAGGCTATGTGTATAATGTGTATATGAGATATAAATGAATTTTGAGTTTAGACTTGGGTCCCATCCCCAAGATATCTCATTATATATATGCAAATATTCAAAAATCCAGACAAATCCGAAATCCAGACAACTTCCAGTCCCAAGCAGTCTGGATAAGGGATACTCAACCTGTAGTTTTTAAAAAGTTACTGGGTTCTGATAATCAGCAGGTAGACAAAAGGGTGGTCAGTTTTATTGACACATTTTACCAAGCCTGTATCTTAACAATGTGTCCTCACGCTTCTAGCAACAGTTCACAAATTTCAAGTCCCTGGATGAGAGATTTGTCATTTCTTGATCAATACTGCTGGAAGAACTCATCTCCATTCATTACAGTGAACACCTCCAAAAGGTGGGGGAGGACAGTTCTTGTCCATTCAACTTCTTTCTGTTTCTGAACACGGGCTCAGAGCTGATTGTTCCCAGGCACTGAGAGACGGACCTTGGCTACCTACCTTATAACCATGGGATTCTCGAGAAAAGAAAAAGTTTGTGCAAGAGAAAAAAAGATAAATTGTAAATCACTTCATGATCAGTATTTTCAGAACAGCCACAGCAGAAAATAACCTCATACACAATGCATGGTAAGGCTCTTGAACAGAGCAGCCAACGTACAAGTTGTAGGATTTGAATAGCATCCTGCACGCAAACTGGCATTGTATCTGTATGCGGAGCTTGAGACCTCAGATCTGAAGTGCCGCTCATAGTTCTGTGTACACAAATAATTACAGATTCTATGTGGATGGAATTGACATATGCAGTGTTTTCTGTTTTCTTCCTTTGGCTATGAAAGCAGAGTGCTACAGATCAGGGCTTCATAGTACTGACTGGATAGTGACCTTTTCTATATTACATTGCTTATGGCTCAATCCTGCATAACTTTCCACGGCCGGCCTAAAGTGCCAGCTGTTGAAATCCTGAGACCGCAACTCCTTGGAACTTGGGAACTCCTTGGGAGAAGAGGACATTTGCCGGAGCCTAGGGCCACCTCGGATGCATGCCAGCGGGGCATCCTTTTGTGCTGATCCTATGCCCCCTTCCCAGTCTGGCCCCTGGCCCCTAAATCTCCTTGTATTTACACCAGCAAAAGAGCTGTTGTAGGTCTGGGGAGAGTCATTGATGTCCAAGTGGCCTACTGAAAAAAATATTTTTACTTACCTCTCCAGGGCTGTTTGGTTCAACCCCCCCCCCTACACACACACAAACACACAATTGCATGCGGCGGGAACAGCAGCATGGCTACATAGCGTAACCTGGTGGGGGATAGGATTGGGCCATTTGTCTTTTCACTGGACCCACCCAAATTTGACATAATAGGGCTCCTTTGCAGCATCTCTAGTTTGGCTTCTCTGTTGGGGAGCTTATGTCATTCTCAGCTAAGTGTGAATCCTGAGTGTGACAGAATTTGTGTAACCTCTTGGGATCTGAGAAGACCTTTGGATCTGAGACTCCCAGTGGCACTCACTGTTCTACAATTCTTTCTTGGGAACTTCCACAAACTGTATTTGAAAACGTCTATCCACTGTAGTCATAGATCATGAACATCTACAACCTATTGAAGACAGGTTTATGGGTGTGTAGTCCAACACTATCTGAGTTACAGCTCCCTCAATCTAGGCATTACTTTCCTAAGGAAAATTTCCTATCAAACTGATTCATCTCCAGCTGCAATTCCAATGAAAATAATTTATGCCTAATTGCAATAAAATCAGAACCATCTTCCATCATTCCGACAAACTAGTGCAAAATTGCCCATTAGATTGTTTATTTTAAGATCCATTATTCATAATTGTATCAAACTTTGTACCTCCTTCACTCTTCAAGATGGTAAAAATTTACCCATTAGACCATTTGGCTCAAGATATTTTGCTCTCTATTTTATTACAGCATCACAATACATTGTGAATATTAGTGTTGCCCTTGGCTTCCTTAATTAAGCTATTAGTTAATTAGTTCAGACCTAATCTGAACACAAATTAACATGCAGTGCTGTCATAATATTAAACCTTCAGCATGATATACTCTATTTCTCTTTGTAGAGGGGGGAAAAAAGCTTCACGATGGCTTCTTGGTCAAGTTCATGTCAACAATATGTCTGATACTCTCCAATTGTCTCAAGAAAGCTGAACATTTAAAGTCAAAGTTAAAATATTTTACAACTATCACAAAAATAAGATTAGTTCTGATGTAGCTAACAACCCAATCTTATGAGGCCGTTACGAAAGTGAATCTTGTCCTCTGCTGTTGTAAATGGCGCACCGCCGCTGTGCATGTCAGAGCCACCAGTACATGTTGCCAGCAGCCAAAAAAGCGCTAGGGTGTGCTGCCCCCCCCAGTGTTTTTTGCTGCGCTGCTGCCGAATTGCCGCTGAATCTGGCACGGGGCGGGATTTGTGACATCACGTGAGCTACGCCTCTGCAGACACCTGACCATGGGCGTCACTGGGGCGTGGCGGGGGGGCGGGCCGCCAGGGGGTGACACGCGCACCCCCTCGCGCGTCACCTCCGTGACGCGCGTCGCCCTCCGGACGCTCCGAGGCCGGCCCGGGAGCCGGCCTCGGAGCGTCCGACCCCATCGGCGCTCCAGGGCCTTCTGAACGAAGGCCCAGGCAGCGCGTCAATCCGGGTATTTCCCGGATTTTCGCGCATGCCCAGACCCGTTTTGAGGGCAAAAAGCCCTCAAAACGGGTCTGCGCATGTGCGAAAATCCGGGAAATACCCGGATTGACGCGCTGCCTGGGCCTTCGTTCAGAAGGCCCTGGAGCGCCGACGGGGTCGGACGCTCCGAGGCCGGCTCCCGGGCCGGCCTCGGAGCGTCCGGAGGGGGGCGACGCGATGCGGGGGGGGGAGCCGGATGGCCCCCTCCCCCCGCGCCTATAACGTCGCGCCCCTGGGGGGGTGACGCGCGTCCCCGCACCAGGGTGACGCGCGTCTAGTGACGCCACTGCACCTGACTCTGAATTTCGACACCTATCCACTCTTCCCTCAGTTCAGTCTGAGATTAGCTGGTTGCCCTTTTGGGAGTCGGGTAGTAATTTTTGGCTGCTAGCCTGATTGGTCCTAGGCTGGCAGTTTTTTCTGCTTCCCCAAATTTACATTTGGTTGGGTGGTTTTGATTTTGTAGCTATTTTTAATTGTGATTCAGTCAGCTATTTTATTTATTTTATTTTTCACATTTTTATACCACCCTTCCTCCAAGGAGGTCAGAGTGGTGTACATATTTCCTCCCCCTTTTTGTCCTCACAACAACCCTGTGAGGTAGGTGGGGCTAAGAGATAGTGACTGGCCCAAGGTCACCCAGGAAGCTTCGTGGCTGAGCGGGGATTTGAACCTGGATCTTCCAGGTCTAAGTCCGACTCCCAAACCACTACACCATCCACTACACCATACCTTCCTTTTGGTCACTTTAGGCAGGTGACATGAAGGCATAGATGCAGAAGATGGCTGCTTGATGAGCCAACAGAAGATGGCGGTTTGATGTGCACCTCGAGGCAAGCAAGGTCAGTGGGTAAACCACTACTGCTCCTCAGATGTTTCCCGACTTGGCGAGGCTGGATGGTGAGCCCTCTGGCTTGGATACACAAGCCAACCTCAAATGCTTCTTGGCTTGTGGGCGTCTGCACAGTCCAGCTGCCTCAACTCTTTAGGGTTGAAAGCAATAAGCTCGATCCATCCTCAGATGGATCACAACTTTGTGTCAGGATGTTCTCACCTATTATTTAGAAAATATATGATCTCTCACTGTTTCCCCACAGTTAGATGCCCACATGTAGGGGGAAGAGTTTTAAATTTTCTCTCCGCTGCAAGTCTTTTGAATTTTTGAATTAATAAAGTGGCCCAGCTTAACCCAAGCCTCTGCATCACGTGGTTATTGGGGGGCGCACAGGCAATTGTCAACACAGACTGGCAGTGTCTCAGACAAAAAATAAATTCTCAGTTCTACCTGGAGATGTCATATATTGAAACTGGGACCTTTGTCATGTCAAGCATGCACTCTTATCATTGAGTTATGGGCCCTCCTGAGGATGTTGTTATACGTCTCTGCAAAAGTGGCAGAATTGTGTTAGAACGGTTTGCATAACGTGAAGTAATTCAGTAGGAGGAATGCTTTCCATCACTCAACAAGCAGGAAACATGTTCCAAAAAGAGAAATAGAAACAGCCCTGGGGTGCTGCAGTGATGAAATTCTTCTACTTAAGGACCTCGATACTTTCAAAGCTGACTGAGTATGATTCAGTAAGAACCAGAGCACACAGTACAGTCATCACTGGGATGCTGCCAAAATTGGCTTTCCACGGCCACCCCCTTCCAGCTAGTAATGTTTGCAACTATTTACTAGGACATTCAAGCCCATCGTATTGTGAGTATTGTGAGTCTCTAGGCCCCTGTTCTCTTCTGTGATGCATACATGCATTTGTGCATAATGCAAAGAGTCATAACATGGTGAGGCTGAGTCATACAAGGAATACTCACAAATATTATGAACAGAAGAGAAATTGCTTCAAATTGCAGCCGTATTCAGACCATTCCTCTCCCGTGGAGATTGAACATGTCACACATGGTAACCTTGGTCACCACAAATATGCCATTGAGCTCCACTCTCTGCTCTCCCCACATTCCAACCTTTTGTCTACACTGGTAAAGCACTGAACACAGGAAGAGTTTCTCTCCATGACTGGAACTCTGGAAAGTCCAAGGTGCATTATTGGTGGTGGGTGGGTACTGTATGTGCTCCTGAGAGTCCCCTTACATGCTCATTCTCCATGAGAATGAATGAGTAGGGTTCAGAGGAGGCTCTTCCAGTGATGTAGACTTGAGTCTATTGACTTGGACTCGAGTCGGACTCGAGTTGCGTCAATAACGTGACTCGGACTTGACTTGGCGATTGTAAAAGACTTGAAAGACTTAACTCTAGACTTGGAGCCTTTTACGACAAATTGAATTTTATTCAGGTTTAAGCCTGTTTCCCCCATTAAATAGATAGGGACTTGCGACTCACAACCAAAGATTTGGGACTTGGGGGCAAAGACTTGGGACTTGACTTGAGACTTGGAGTGGACTTGATCCACATCCCTAGGCTCTTCAGAGTTGCATCTCCATGGCAATGATTCACGCTGGGGGCTCTGTATGCTGGGGGCTCTGAAGTCTGCAAGAAATGTGTTTATCAAAATGTCCTGGTGATCTAAGGTTCAAGTGTCACTAATCAGCCGTGTATTCAAAATTCAGTTTATCAAATATTGTGAGTAATTTGAATGCCAATAAGATCATACTGTATTGTATATATTACGGTAAGCATTAGAGATCTGGAAAATGTTGACATTTATTGGCAATGATCACAATTTTGAGGAACCATTGGGAAATATATACAAATTCTGACATTTATTTGTTACACATCCCATTGTTGTTAGCAGGCTTATAGTTAAATTTAGGAGAAAACGTTTGGCATTCTCGTTGAGGAGTTGGATTTAATAAAATAGAAGACCTTTACACTTTTAAGGGAATTATATCTCAATGGAAGAACACATGACTGTACGTTATTGCTTTAGCCAGTGCTAAAATAATGCCCAACCAGATTTTCAAAATTAGGCAAATATGTATGTATGCATGCAAATCAGGTATTTTGTGTGCATATGGCCATTTAGCTATCTGGCTTTCAGCCAGGCAGCTGTATGTTGAACAAAATTAATGTACTGAGTAGTAATTGTTTTGGGCTACCGCACTGGGAATTTTCTTGCCAAGAGAAGGAATAATTCCTATATTGTCTCTCATAATGGTCATGGAAAAATGTGGTAAGTGATCTGCCTAGCCTACCATATGTCAGGATGAATGAAGTGCGAATGTGTATTGGAATTTAGTATATGGACCCCTCTAGATCTGAAACTGAGATTTGGGTCCAAATTACAGTAAAGCTAGATGTACTTCAGTTTGTAAGAAAAGAGCACAAGAGAGCTGAGTCCTCCAGCCAGCGAGACTAAGGGAGCTAGAGAGGCTGCAGCAAGTTTGTGAAGGCGCAGCCTCTCCAGCACCGTCTTTGATACTGCCGGCCAGCCAGGAAGGATGCGTCTGGCCGCCCGTCGCCCAGTGTGTGTGTGTGTGTGTGTGTGTGTGTGTGCATGAATGCGGTAAGAAGAGAATCCCCCTGGAGTTCACCCCCCGGCTGCTTTTGCCCCCGTCTCATGTCGAGCTTGGGGGATGTGTGAGTTCTGGAGGGGGTGCACTGCCACCGCAGCGCCGCCGAAATTTGGCACCACAACAGAGGCAGTGCACCCCCTCTGAGCTCGACACCCCTGCGCCCGGAGACATACGCCCCCCGGCCCCCCTAACGATGCTACTGTTTACAGGTATACTTAGACACTGTTGTGTCATCATCCCCCATCTCCTGCTGGACACTCATGCACAATGTGGGAACGGGGGGGGGGGAATCATCCTTGATAGGATAAAGCAGTCCAATTTCATCATGTGAACCAATTCTATTTCTGACATCTAGTGCTAGGACTACGCAAAGTATAGGAAGTGTGAATCAATTCTCTCTCAGGTTGCAGGATCAAGCTTGCAGTCTTAGCTGGTTGTGTATTTTGAAGAATCCTTTATATTATGTAAGTTCTGCTGTCATGAGATGAGGTAAAGAGTGAGATAGCTATGTTATGTTGCAGATGACACCACTATGTTCAGGGTAGTAACATCCAGAAGAAAGAACTCCTGCTTTTATGGATGAGGGGAAAGTATCACAGAGCGGTATCACAGGGCAGAGGGGTCTGGTTCAGTTGGTAGAGCCGCCGCCTTGCAAGCCTGAAGATTGGTGAATGGCAAGTTCGAGACATGCCGTCAACAAAAAGCTGTGAAAGCCTCTATAAAGAGAGATAAGAGCTGCCAGCTGCACCGGTCGAGTGTGGGAGGCAATGGCCAGCGGAAAGCCCAGACTGCAAAAAGGATACCATCTGGAATGTAGTTGTTAATGAAAGACTGGACATTTATATATTGTTAAAAAAAACAACATTAGGGGGGTTAGGAAAGCCTGCCAATGTACACCGCCTTGGATTAAAGTCAGAGGAGAAATCCAATGACCAAGAAAGGTGGTATATAAATACTGTATATCAGAGGTTCTCAACCTGTGGTATGGGTACCCCTAGGGGTACGCGGACCTGTTGCTGGGGTTATGCCAAGCCCTGCCCCTTATTTATTTTATGTATTTATTTATTTAAAAGATTTATACCCCACCTTCCACCCAGCAAGGGCACTCAAGGCGGCTTACAATAAAACATTAAAATACTTATATACATTGAAAATGATTAAAAACAAGTAATTAAAACAGTTAAAACAAACAACCCCAGTGGGTCACCTATATTTACATTTGTTAAAAGCCATTTGTTAAAAAAGCCAGCCCACCATGTCAGACATCGAATGCTAATCTAAATAAAAATGTCTTAAGGCCCCGCCAAAATGTCTCTAAGGAGGGAGCTGTTCTTAATTCCAAGGGGAGGGAATTCCATAATTGGGGTGCCACTGCCGAGAAGGCCCTATTCCGCGCCGCCATCCCCTCACCTCCATCAATGGCGGCACGGTTAACAGGGCCCCCCCGATGACCTCAGAGTACGGGTCAGATTATAAGGAAGGAGGCCGTCCCTCAAATACCCTGGACCCGAGCCGTAAAGGGCTTTAAAAGTCAAAACTAGCACTTTGAATTGTGCCCGGAAATGAACCGGCAGCCAGTGTAGCCGCCGAAGCAACGGTCCGACTGAGTTGAACCGACAAGCCCCGGCAACCACCCGGGCCGCCGCATTCTGCACTAGTTGCAGTTTCCGAACAGTCTTCAAAGGCAGCCCCACGTAGAGTGCATTGCAGTAATCTAGTCTAGATGTCACTAGGGCATGGGTCACTGTGGCCAGGTCTGCACGATCCAAGTATGGTCGCAGCTGGCGCACCAGCTGAAGCTGTGCAAAAGACCCCCTGGCCACAGCTGGCACCTGGGAATCCAGGAGCAGCTGCCTGCACATTCAGGAGAACCCCCAAGCTGCGGACCTGCTCCTTCAGAGGGAGTACAACCCCATTCAGAGCAGGATGATGATCCAGTACCTGAGTTGAAGACTTCTGGACCAGAAGAACCTCTGTCTTATCAGGATTTAATTTCAGCTTGTTCGCCCCCATCCAACTTCCAACTGCCTCTGCCCCATCAGCAGCTAATTAAGTGTTAATTAACATGGATTTTAAATTGTAATTATTTTTGGTGCCCTTCTGTCTCTCTGATTTTGGTTTTGGGCTTATTTTTGTACTTTGGAAAATGTACTTTGGTGGGGAGGGGGAGGGAGGAGCTGATTTTGAGAACTGTGACTTGGAGAAAAAGAGAGATCCTTGCATGTGTGTCTCTCTGTCCCTCACACACACACACACACACACACACACACGCACGCACACACACACACACACACACACGAGTTAAATAAGACATTTTTTCACATTTAAAATTGTGTTAGTACTTTTTTATTTAATGATTAATTACCTAATTAATTAATTGATTAATCCAATTAATTAGCAGTTAATTAGCAGGGGGTACTTCAGAAAATTGGACCATGATAGGGGGTACCCGGGCCTCCAAAGGTTGAGAACCCCTGCTGTATATCATCATCATCACCATCACCATCATCATCATCACCATCATCATCATCATCACAATTCCCAAAGGACTAAGCAGGCATACACGATTATTATGTAGCTTTAGTTTAAAAACAAATGCCACCCAACCCTAGTTTAGCGTTTAGAAAGCGATGATCCAAGTATAAGTTCTCATGAATAAATTTGTGTTTACACACACACATACATAACACAAATTTGCAGGCATATGCTTGTGTGTAGATAATATTTGTTGGCACATGTGAGCTTGTATACATACATATATAAACAGTGACTTCCATGCAAATGAAGCATGGGGTATACTTTTATAAAGATTTTATGAGCACATGTCTAAGACAGATTAATCTTTCATGAGTGATGATTTGTGGGCTGCTCAAGCGATTCATTAATTTTAGTGGTAAAGAAAGCCAGCATTTCCATAGGCAGATGGCACTGTTATTTTGGAAGAGAAAGCTGGAGTCAGAGAGGAGAGTGTGATCTATTGTTTGCTGTGCATTCAAAACTACAGGGAAAGAAAGATGGAGAATGTCAGCATCTGTAGCACCCAAAGCAGCAGACGCTGATTACGAGTCAAAGTGCTCAGAGCAGCCACAGCTAGTGTGTCTTTATATTGCACCACACTGTCTTAGTAAAATGGGGATAGCAAAGTTCTCTCCAGGGAGTCAATAAGAGACAATGAACTACTTGTTCCATAACATACTGGGGAGGGGGGGTGTTTGTTGGATTGTATTATGCGTAATTTCTGAAGAAGCAAATGTGGTGTTACATGCACGCAATCATTCATTACAATCTGTGTGTATTGCATTCAATACAATCTGTGTGTGTATAAAGACCACTCCAGCAGTGTCGCTACGCCCCCACGGGGGAGGGGCCGCCGCCCCGCCCCTGCGTCACCGTCCCCACATGATGTGTCATGTCCCGCCTCCGAACAACCCCCCTCTGCTATTTTCACTTTATTTCGGAGCCGTTTGGACACATGGGCGGGCGGGAGGGCCGAAACCAGCAGCGAGACGTCAACAAAGACCTGGCAAACGTAAGTCTCCGCCGTCCTGAGCCCGCGTTTCCACCCCTTCAGGGGTCGGCGCCCTGGGGCCCTGGGCACCATCTGGGGCCCTGGGCACCAAGGCACCCCCCGTTCAACGCCTCTGGACCACTCATTCTAAGTACTGTACACACTTAGGGCAAAATCTACTGGGAAGTTCAGTATGAGCCACATTGAAATGAAAGGGCCTTGCTCCTATTGTGCATATTGTCCTATCACCATGCTCCGTTTCTAGTGCATTATGCACTGGAGATTGTCCTGGTAGACTGTTCTCTTAGACCCAAACTACTCATGATGAGAAATGTGTAGCTGTTGCCAATTGTGTCTCCACAATTATGTTTCAAACATATGACATTGGCTATTTCCCTGGCCTTGCCAAATAACCCAGACAGACAGACAGCAGCAATGGCGGTTGGAATACCAGAGACTTGGGGAGAGGCATTAACCTCCCCTCCCCCTGCTTTCCATTTTGGCCAGCCTGCCCTCAAGAGATGAGTGAATTGCTTTGCACTGGATGGCTATAAGCTGTTGTAAGCTGCCTTGGTGATAATTGGATCAAAAAATTCTAAATCCACATTTCGACATCTTTTTGCTAACAATGATCCTGATTATTTTCATAGATCACTGCTGTAACACCTTTATACAGCTCTCAAGATCTGTATTGATAGGATGTGGAAAAAAGCTCAACACTCCATACTTATGGATAAAGAAGATTTGGGAAGTTATCATTGCTCAGGTACCCACCACAAAGTCACAAGACCATGTGATTTGGAATAAATATTGATCTATAACAATTGATCAATTAACAACTGCAGCAGGTCCTATCTACACAAACCCCTCCCCACTTAAGTGTGGGCACCTACCCTGGAGGAGACAGCTAACCTGTTCAGACCCCCTTGGGTGAAACCATTCTGGTTCCAATCTGAGATTGCCTCTCAGCGACCCCAGCTCTTCAATGCCAACCCCTGGAAAAGAGGTCAAGGAAGCTGAATTGTTCCACCTACCTCAAGCCAGACAGCTTTGAGATTGGCATCATACCAGTAATTCAAGCTTGAGGGTATGCATCTCTGAGCCAGCCATCTTCTTCAGACCGGTTCTGCCTCTCACTTGCCTCTCACTTGCCAAATCCACACTCCCTGTCCTGCACAATATCTTCCAGTCATGGCCACCCTGGCCACACTTTAAGGACAATATGAGTAAAACAGCTCCACACCACCAATCAAATTTAAAGCAAAAAAGCTACCTAGCCCCTACCAAGAACCAGCTAATCCCGGACTATAGTGACAGGTGAGTAGGCGTGGTCATAAGCTCCTTCAGTCTCGGAATGCTGAGGGATGGAGGCCACATGAAAGCTGCACATCTCTGGCCCCGCCCCCACTCAGGAACCAATCAAGTGCCTAGCCTGATCCCATTCCTTGTGCAGGCTGGGATCGGGCAAAGGACGCCACTGTCCACTTCCATGAGGATGTGTGTGTTATGAACAAGCTAACTCAACTAGTTAGGAAAGTCAGAAATCCAACACTGAAGAATAACACACAGCACATATCCTATGCATGAATACTGAGAAGTAAGTCTGATTGAGTTCAGTGGGACTTACTCCCAGGTAAGTGTGTGTAGGATTGCAGCTACAGTGACATTGTATCTCTTCCCACAAGTGAGCATTTACCTCCTAGATACAAACACATATACTGTATTTCTAATTTATTACAGATGCTGTAACCTTCCTAACACTTGTTTTTGCTTCCCCAATCTGTTCGATTATATTTTAATGCAAAATTACGTCTTTCTCATTATGCAATCATTTTTGTATTTGCTACTTTTCTGTGCTTGTTTAATCAAGTTTGCATTTTAAAAATATACAAAGTATGGATCGGAAGGAAGACAGGTGATCTGACATTATGGCTCTCAGAGTTTCGTTATTCCATAAAAGCAGCAGTCAATGAAAATAAGTGGAATGTAGCAGTATGATGACATCATATCACCCGTTTTCTTGCACTAAATATTACTGGGGAGATACTGGAAGGAGATATGTGGGCAGCAGCCATGTCTACAACGCTGTTGGATCTTACTGAATTTTTACTATGTCATTTATTGCTCTCTTTACAGTACTGATTTTATTGAACTGTTGTGTTCTTTGTTTTTGCTTTTTTAATAAATCACATTGTAAATTTTAATGTGTCTGCCTGGATTTGCGAGCTATTCTAGCACTTACAGTTTCAACACTGGTGTCTATAAACACTGTGCATACTTCAAGGGGGGGGGTATGAATAGTTCTCCTTAGAGCAGAAGGGATTTTTTCCAAAGCAGAGTGGAGCTTGGTTAAGTGCACAGTATAAGACAAATTACTGGCCATAAGGTGTGAAGAAGATTACTGAAGTTAGCTGGAGCTGGAGTGGCGTTAAAAGAAAGGTAATTTACAGAGCACACATGCCAATTATCTGTGGTGCGAAGGTAGGCAATTTACTTGCATGTGTAGCTCAGATAGATGCCATTGACATCAACACTCACAATTGACTAATGCCTTCAACCTTCTGCAGCGTGCCATTTGATTCTAGAAGGATGGGTGGCCTTAAAGTAATTCGAAAGGGTAGGCTATCTTCAGAAAGGTTCCTGTGATTTCAGTCTCAAGCTTCAGAATGATCTTCCAATTTCTTTTGCCCGGATCCAAAGCATACAGAATTGAAAAAAAAGAGAGACAAAATGTGAATGTAGGACAAAGGGCTGTTCTCAAGTGATAATTATTGAATCCCAAAGGTAATGATTAGAATGTCAACCCACAACACGTATGTCACATTACACAGAACTCTACACTATTTCCTATCTCTTTAATATAAATACAAAATTCTATGGTTGCTTCCTGAACCATTATGTGAGTCAAAGCATCTCTGCTGGCACAAGAGGAAGGGCCATGAGCTCCTTGGTCCATCTCTAACTCAGTATTGCATACCTTGACTGCCAGTCACACTCCAGCCTTTCAAATAAGGATTGAATCAGAAACTTCGGACAGGACCAGTGATTTACAGCCAGTTCTCAAATGAGTTTCACTGGATGATTTTCACCAATCCCTCTTCCCTCAGCCCCCAGTAAAAATCTGCTTCTGAGGATTTGAGGGAGCCCCCAGAACAATGTGCCATGGGCATGGGGTGAGGGGGCCACAGTGGGAATAGGGGAATCAATGAAATTAACCCTTTTCTTTTTTTTCTTTTTTTTTTGCAAACGGAACTCCTTTCTGAACATGGAAGATGCAGTGTGGACACAACCCAATATGTTTATTTTATTTTTTTTAAAAATACCCCGCCTTATCCTATGCCAAGGCAAATGCCCAAGGCAGCTTACAACAAGGATTAATATATATATATATATATATATAAAACAAATTAAAAACAATAACATCCACTGGGGGGGGTGACAATATGGTGCAGGGAAGCAGCAAAGCAGAACATCTTGAGACACTGGAGTCAGACAACAACCCATCACCCAATCGCAAGACGAAACAGAAACGTTTTTATACCATGGATCTAAGCCTGTAGGTTTAAACACACAAATCAAGTAGCAGACAAAGTAGCTGTTCTTACACATTCTTGCATTCATTATTTTTTTCCCCATGTCCAGCAGTAATAGTGCAAATCTATACAGCAGGTGGTGCAGTGGGTTAAACCGCTGAACCATGAGCTGTCGATCGAAAGGTCGGCAGTTCGAATCTGCGACGGGGTGAGCTCTCGTTGCTTGGCCAGCTCCTGCCAACCTAGCAGTTCCAAAGCATGTTAATGCGAGTAGATAAATAGGTACCGCTTGCGGGAACGTAAACAGCGCTCCGTGTTCCAGCCGCATGCTACGCGCTGCGGCAAGGAGAGTCATGCCGGCCACATGACCACGGAGGCGTCTTCGGACAACGCTGGCTCTTCGGCTTTGAAATGGGGATGAGCACCACACCCTAGAGTCGGACACGACTGGACTTAATTGTCAGGGGTCACCTTTACCTTTACCTATACTGCTGCAGGCAGAGGAGGAAGATGACAGGGGGGGGAAAGATTGGAAAAAGAATAGGCGGGAGCACTTCATTGACGGGTTTAAAAATGAAAAGTTCATTCTTTAATTTGGCAACCCTGCTCTCACACTCTGATCAAGCAGTTTTGAAAATATTTGCAAAACACCCCATTGGAACCAGGAAGCAGACATTTCAGTCTGCAGTGATAGCTTCATCATATTCACAGTGTTGCCAAATACACTAAATTAAAAAATAAGAAAGATAAAGAAATGGGCCGTAAATCATTGTGGGGATGAGTCATCAATCCCTGTGCTGTATTTTAACATATAGCCTCCTTGCATAAAAGACACTATAAATGACTCTCCACTTCATCAGTTCATTTCTCTTTGCTAGTGTTTAGCGGGTGATGGTGACTGAGCACACATCTTTAACGTAGCCACTCCATCTCTTTTTACAAGGTACTGCATTCAAACGAAACTTGCTAGTAATGTCTGCTTTGCTCCACTTTTTTTTCTTTTTCAAATGCCGGTATTTGATGCTACTCTCACTGAGTAATCCTCCATAACTTTGGAGTGGCAGAGCAGGCGCTCTGCCACTCCAAAGTGTCGCAAACTTGTCATAAAGCATGTTTGTGATGACTCTGAAGTAAGGGCTGGCACGGAGTCCAGAAGCCCTCACTCCGCCACCCTCCGGACTCTACGCCCGCCAATACAGATAAGTCCTGCACCAGTTAGTGCAGGGGCGAGGAGAGGGCGGAACGGGGCAGCCAGGGGGTGGCCACTGACTGGACTGGGAGAGGGCGGGGATATTGTTGGTGTGCTCCGCCAATATCCTAGGCCCTTTCCCAGCCCGGTTTGGCCTTACTCCGCCACCTCGAAAGCACGCCAGCTTCAGAGCTGGTGTGCATCTGAAGAGTCCCATAGGGCCCTGGCTGGCTTACACCAGCGGAATGGGACGAATGTCCCCTTCTCCTGACGTGCTCTGGGGCAGCCCAGGAACAGCATAGGATACAGCAGCCTGCCCTTTAGGCCGACCGTGTATCTTTAGGCAGGATTGTGCTGGCAAGGCTTGGCAACTTCAATGGGAAATAGAAATGAAGTCTTTTTTGCCCTCCTGAGAAGCTCTTTTTGTGAATTTGTGTGCCAGAAAATGTATGCAAACGCTTTGTTTTGTGAAAGGTGATGGAATAGCAAGAACAAACTTTTGCTTTCCCCAGATCTTAAAGAGATGCGCACAGGAGACTCTATTATGAAGGTCAGTGCTCATCAATACTCCCAGAGAAGCAAGAGGATTGTCAACATGAAGCCATGGAAAGATGAATTGTGGAGGAAGTGTGACCGGGAGGTTACAAATAAGTGAGGTTTTAAAGTGTTTCTCGGGGAGAAGTCATTGCTGGAGATAAACTGTTCCACAATGTGTTCTCTCCTGTTGATTCCCACAGCCCAGACTCTATGATGCCTGTTGGAATCTCCTTACAACAAAGGAAATGTTCTCTGTTCAACCATCATCAAAGCTAGCCTTATTTTAAGATATGACTACAGAGCAAAGTAAAGCAGATGGGTCAAAGTATATCTTACATAATTATGAAAGAAGTATGATATTTGTAATAAATAGTTCCAAGTTAAGCACCAGAGTCTCTCAGTTTATTTCTGCTCTTCCCGCAAGAAGATGATACTTAATGGCCTGTGTGAAAGGCTGCCAGCCAGCCTAAAGCGTGGGCTACACTGTACGCGTTCGCATTGTGTTTGCGTTCCGTGTGCATCTGGTGTCCCGCCCCCAGGTCAAACTACGGGCTCTGACTGGCCAAACGTAACGCGAACGCAGCCCAGCTCGACTTTTGCTGCGTTCGTGTTACGTTCGGCCAATCAGAGCCCGTTGTTTGACCTGGGGGCGGGACACCAGACGCACACGGAACGCAAACACAATGCGAACGCATACAGTGTAGTCTGGGCTTCATTGCATGGTGGAAGAACACGGGTGTGCACATTTCCCCTCACCTGGTATACCAACCTGCTGCCTAAGTACAGTATGTGATGTTTGTGGGAGGGTCCCCCCTGAATTTTCCTTCAACATGTTTGGACAAACTTCCCCCTTCTTAGGTGGCAGGATGCGTGCCAAGTGATGGCAGGGAACGTGCACCTCTGCATTCCTCCCTCAAGCAACTAAGTGGGCTTGCCGACATATCATCCAAACCCATTCAAAGTCTCCTTGCAAGAACAAGAACAGAACAGTTCCTGCTCCTAGGTTCCTTTTGTGTTACAAAATGCTTCCATTGCCCAACTGTTGTTTCTGATCTGACCAAGTTCAGGTTGTACTCGCAGCTTAAGCCCGACCAACACTGCACGAGTTCCGGCGCATCCCTGTGTGGCCGCCATTTTTATGTGATCGCATCTGAATGCGGGAGACCTGCGCTCTCCCGAGTTCAGGCGCGATCAGAATTGTTTCGTGCCCAGGATTTTGAAGGGTGGGGACGTGAAGCGACTGCTTTAACCAATTGGATTAGAGGGGGTTTCAGCCAATTGGTGCGCACTTATGTTTAATCCAATCAGCGAATAGAAGGCAGGACAATCAGGAGGGACTAATTGCAGGACCACACTGGCGGAGAGCAGGACAGCACTTGGAGGTGCACGGCCAGGCACCTACACTCACACGCCTCCACGCCAGAACTCGTGCGGTGTGGGTCGGGCTCTCTGGCGTCACTGGAGCGTGGCGGGGGGCGGGCCGCCGCGCCACGGGGTGACGCGCGCACCCCCGCGTGCGTCACCTATGTGACGCGCGCCACCCTTCGGACGCTTGGAGGGACGCTTGGAGAGACCATTTGGAGGGGAAAAAAGCCCTCAAAACGGTCTCTGCGCATGCGCGAAAATCCGGAAAATACCCGGATGAACGCGCTGCGTGGGCCTTCTTTCAGAAGGCCCTGGAGCGCCGACGGGGTCGGATGCTCCGAGGCCGGCTCCCGGGCCAGCCTCGGAGCGTCCAGAGAGCGACACGGGGGGGGGGAGCCGGGTCGTCCCCCCCGCGTCGCCATGTCAGAGCGTCACTAAGGTGACGCACGCCCCCTGCCCCAGGGTGACGCGCATCCTAGTGACGCTACTGGTCGGGCTTTACACAGTAAGATGACCAGTGCAGGAAGAACTATGGCCCCCTCATTCAAAGGGCTGAGGCTGACTGTAGTGGCCTTTGAGTGGAGGGCTGGTGGAGGTAGTCAACTGGTGTGGATGCCTTGACCCTGTACCAGCCTGCCACCTCCACCAATCCACTGTCCACCCAGTTGCTTGGGCCTGCCACTTTCTCTGATCCTCTTCAGGCAGCCCAATCCTAACCAGCACTGGACCTGCAGGGCCACGTGACCCACGCTGTACCCAGCACTGAGCGCTGGGGAGAAGCAGGCTGGAGGACTCCTTGGGGTAAGGGGACATGTGTCTCCTTACCCCAAGTAAAGCCCCAGTCTCTGCAATGGGGCTACTTGGATCTGTGCAAGCCTCATGGCTGGTGCAGATCAGAGAAGCCCTGTGGAGGGAGAGGAGGCCTGGGAGGGGGCATAGAACTCGGTGTGCGCCAGCGCCAGTGATTCCTCCCCCCTCCTGGGCCTGTTCCGCCCCCAGTCCTTGTGCTACTCAGAGCAAACCTTACCTGCTTCGGCGTGCGGTGCTCCTGGGTGCAGCACCGGTGGGATGGTGCAGGCTTTCCCACTGGTGCCTGCTTATCTCTGGGTGTCACAACTTGTTTTGCACCACGTTTGTGACACCCTAGGCTGGCGCAGCAGTTGCTGCACTGATGTAAGCCAGCCATAGGATTGTGCTGTCACTCTCCTGAAAGAAGAAGAGGATCAGGATGGGGGCAACCAACTTCTTCCCCCAGCATCACTGCTGAGAGCAAGATATCCTCTTGCAGGATTGCGTTCCCTCTGCCACTATCACCTGGCCACTACAAATCAGGCTGGGTGGGAGCATGCAGGGAGTGAAAGAAGCCTATACTTTTGAAGCAACACCAAGCCAGGCACTGGAGGAGAAGAGAGTGGTGGTCGTGGAGATAGGTAGGCTTACCAGGTATCCAACTGCGACAGAGTGCTAGACCTTTAGGAGAAGGAATGTGGGCAGGTGTAGCTTGTTAAACCTTAGAGCACAATCCTAGGCATGTCTACTCAGAAGCCCATTGGGATTGTGGCTAGGATTGTGCTCTAAGGTTTAACAAGCTACACCTGCCCACATTCCTTCTCCTAAAGGTCTAGCACTCTGTCCCGGTTGGAGATCTGGTAAGCCTAGAGATAAGGGGGGAGGTTGGCCATGCACGAAGAAAATGTGGGCGCCTCTTCAGATTGGGCTAGCCTATTTTATTCATTCCAACAGAAACATTCAGTTTTCTATAGTGAACCTTCAACCAGGAAAGGCAGTCAAAATGGAATATTTCTCTTGATTCACACCAGGAAATACCAATTGGTATTTCTGAAAGTTCTGGCAAGTTCTGGCAAAAAACAAACTAGCATGTATGTCCCATCCAATTAAAGCAGATTATTATTGGAATGCTCTTTAACATCCAGCTAAGGTGAGCGTCGTTGCTTTTTGAACTTTCATGGGCAGCAACATCTTCACATGCAGTATATTTAAACAGTTTCCCCATTTTTTTGGCCTTATGTTAGTTGGATGGATTACCAAAAAAGAAAAAAAAAAGAAGACGACGACAGAAGTGGAAGAAACAATTGATGGCATTTATTTTAAAATCTACAGACGCTTGCTGATATAACATTGACTTTAGCTCAGAGAGGTAATTGCAAACAGCAGGAAAAAGTCTCACAAATAAACTTCAGCTCTAGATTTGATTTAGAATGTGCTAATAAATGTGAACGCGGTGGCTGCTATTAAAGAAAATAATCTGGAGGGATTTCTAAAAATACGAGCTTCTGTAAAGCAATTTCCTGCAGGGTACATAAAACCATCGCTTCTAACAGGGCTATTTTCCAGGCATTTCCAGTTAGTTAATATCTAGTAACTAGCACAGACTTGCTCGCTGCTGCCAGACATTTGTCTTTCAAGCAATGATTGCTTCTAAATATGCAATGCTGCATATATTTGGGGTGATTTAAAAGGGTGAATAGCTCATCATGCTAGAAGCAAAGGAAACAATCCCTGATGAGAAGAGTCATTATGTCTTAAAATCCTTGAAAGGACATGAAAAGTTCTTATGGGACATGGTTGGAAGCAACTTTTGATCACGCAATATGAAACACTGTCTCCATGAATGGGGATTTCTATCATGCACATAGAAAAGGCCCCAGGTACATGTGTTTTTTTTTTAATGGTGTGGTTGCCACTGGATCCTGAACAATGTTAATACCAAACTTGGGCAAAGTAGTACCTGTGTCATTTTGGCCAACTGGTACCATCCCAGAGATACTGGGATTTACTTTATTCGAGGTGATAGGGTATATGGGTTCTATAGCCATGTAGGAAAAATAATTTTTTTTTTACATTTTTCCTACATGACTATAGAACCTATATACCTTATCTCCTTGAACATTGTATCATGCCATGAAAGCTTCCATTCTACATTGGATTTACTTTAGTTGGCATAAATCACATGTAGAAAACAGTCTTATGAAGAGTCAGACCATTAGTCCAGCGAGCTCGGTATTGTTGATAATGACTGGCAGTGGCTCTTCAGGGCTTCAGAAAGCAATCGTTCTCTGCTGTAACTGAAGATGCTGGGAATTGAACCCAGGATCTTCTGCATGCAAAGCATGTACTCTACCAATGAATTGTAGCTCCCTCCACCACCCACAAAGTACAATAGATTTCAGATAATCCAAAACTTTTGGGACCTAGGTCCCACCTAGGTGGGACTGGGTTATCAGATATGCTGGACTATTGGGAAGACCGATGCTGGACTGATTTCTTTGTTGGCTGAATGGTGCACCATCTTTTTGGGGTGCTGGGTGATGCTGGGAAAGGTGGAAGGGAGACAACTATGCAGTTAAGGGGCTGGGCTGGTCCCTGGTGGCACATGCGGACAGTTCTGCTTGCCTATCCCTATTCTTAGGCTGTTGGTAGAGTGGGGTATAATGTCCTATGAAGAGAGGCTAGGCTGCATGGCTTCAGGTCCCAGGAAAATGAAAAACAAAAACAAAAAACAGCCATGGTGGTACGCATACCAGTAGTGGTATAGAGACCACCGGGACATGGTACGCAGCCAAGATTGCAGTTGCCAGGTGGCCACATGGCGCCACACCAGAGCCCTGGAAATGACAACACAAGCTCTGCAGAGCCAGCAAAGCCCAATCACACAGGTTTCCAGGACTGGACAAGGCCCTTACACCCGGCCTTGGCCTCTTACTGGCATTTTCTGAGCTCCAGCACAGCCGACAACCCGGAAGTAAATGGCGATGGTGTCATCACCACTTACATCCAGTGGTACTTGGCATGGCGGTGTCATGTAGAATGTAGATGTGTGATCTATTACCAAAATTAATAGGTCCATGTCTCACTGGATCTTCTGTATGATCATGCACTCTGAAAAGAGTTAGTTGCTTGTGAATTTGGTTCGTCTGTTATTTGGACAGCCTTCATATCTTCACAATTAAAATTTCTCAATTAACTCTATCGGTTGATCTATAGAGAAGACTCCACCACCATGCCAAGTCATCGGGAGGTGGGAAATTACTTTCTTTATCTGAAAGTTTCTCTTCAATAAATTGCATGTAGTTGTGTCCACAGCACTCTTCATGCCAAAGGGTAAGAAAGTAATGAGATACTTAATCAAGGATCAAGACTTGTAAATTGCTTTTCTGGAAAGAGAAAAAAAAATACTTGTTACTTCTTAGAAATATTTGAGTAAGTCCTGTTCACACATATAAACTGAATTTCTTTTCACAAATTTGAACAAAGTAGCAGGTAGAGCAGATGATAATGTGCAGAATATCCTAACTCTGACCTCTCTCTGTCTTTCACACAGTGTTGTAGCAGTGTAGGAGCTCATCAGGGTTTTGAAGTGTAGGAGCTCGTCATGACACCCTCCATAGCCACAGCTCAATGACTATACAGCAACAACAAAAATCAACTTTATCAGTCCAATCCTGTCCAAAAACAGGCCGGCGCAGCGAGTGCTCCATCGGCCTAGTGTCACGAAAGTAAGCTGTGCTGGTTTGGAGGCTGGCGCCACACACTCAGCTGCCCTCTGCTTCCCGCACTGCCTTACACAGGTAAGTCCTGTGCCAGGCGGCCAGAGGGCGTTGGGGAGGGAGGGCCAGGGTTGTGGTGGTGGGCCATTGGCAGACCAGGCCTGGGAGGGGCCAGGGATATCGGTGCTCTGCTGCGCTGATATCCCAAGCCCCTTCCTGGGCCGGCCTTACACAGCTTCCTCAGTTGTGTGCTAGCTAAATAGCTGGAGCGCGTCTGAGGAGGCACATTGGGGTTGCCAGGACTTACAATAGAGGAAAGGAACAAATGTCCCCTTCCCCTGAGGTGAGCCCCGGCCCCACAGGCACAGGTCGCATCCTGCCGGCCATTTAGCCAGGATTGTGCTGTAAATGTCTTAAATTTCCTTTAAGTCTTAAGACATTAAATTTAAAGGAGAAACTGTAAAATTTCATTCTCCTGCCATTTGTTTCTACTTTGAAACTTTATTATGCTTCATTTAAAGATCTACCTCATTTCATCCCAAACATTTGGAGGGAGCTGCAATGTAGTTTAATACAAATGTATAAACATGGAAGAATGTAATTTAAAAAAATGATGGATAGAGAAAAAATGTTTTCCCTTTCTCATAAGACTAGAACCAGTGGTCATCCAATGGAACGGATTCCTGGGAGCCGTGCTGTCTGTGGGACAAAGTCATGCACTGCCCGCACCTATGGCACTCTCCTCACCTTCTTCCTGGTGGTACATTAGATGCTACTACCACTGCTGCCATAAGGGTTCAGGGGTTGGCCTGGTGGGCTGGTGCCTGATCTGGTAGACCTGACACCACCCCTAGGTGGGAGGTTCTGGGCAGACAAAAGGAAATACTTTTTCACACAGTGGATAATGGATCTATAGAATTCACTATCAAAAGATGTGGCGATGGCCACTAGTTTAAATGGCTTTCAAGGGTGAGTTTATCAGACTCATGATATCTACATGCTACTCCAAGTTCAAAAGCAATAGACAATGGGCCATGATTTTCTGTGGGTTCGGAACCTGCAGATTTGACTCACCATGTGTTCCAAACCCGTGGAAGGACAGCCACAGAAGGCCTCCTGGAGACTTCTGAAAGGCACTTCCGGTTTTTCTGAGGCCACGTGCGACCTTCCCACGCCTCAGAAGGCTTTCTGGAGGCTTCTGGGGAACACTTCTGGTTTTCTACAGTTGCCCCCTGGGGTTTCATTACCCGTGGATTTCATCATCCGCAGTGGATTCTGGAATGGATCCCGTGCGGATAACGAGGGCCAACTGTGTCTCAGAACACCAAGTGCAGGATATCAAAAATATAAGAGAGGTATGCCTTCACACCTTGCTTATGGGCTTCCTACAGGCAACCAGTAGGCTATTGTGAGAAACAGGACGCTCGACTCGATGGACCTTTGGCCTGATCCAGTTGGGTTCTTCTATTCTTAACCGGAGTTTTTCAATGTTTTGCCATTTTAAAAACTTTGATAATGTTTTTATGGTGACAACATGAATTGTACTGCGAAATACCATCTAGAAGATTTCAAATGTGGCAAAGAGAATAAGTCTGTCCTCTGGGTGGACTCAGTTATATAAGATGATTAACACTCACTTGTAACCTTCTTCCAAACCCACTGAAATCAATAGCAGTCTTTCCACTGGGAGTTATATCATGCCCTTGCTAAGTACGTTATGTGCATACATTTGCTATTCTTCCCCCCCACACACACACACACATTGTTTCATCAGAGAGAAGGGCATGCAAATCAGAATGTTATGGGCATTTTTCTTTCTATTTTTAACCAATGATTGCCAACTTGTAGCATAACTGATGTAAGTGCTTGATCTTTTATTTTTTTTCCAAGGGAGCATGTTAATTCATCTTCCTTGTTCTTTTTCATCATTATTCTTACATTCCAGAAGATCATTAAATCTAACTGAAAATCTTTCATGAAAGCCTGACATCAGTTCTAATTATGTGTTCACTCTAGGTTTAAACTGGTTCTTTTGTAATTCTATTGTTGACTCTAGTTTGTGCAGCATCTTTTTTTCTTAGTTTCTGGGGAATTACTGGTCTCATGCCTGGATTTAGTGTAGCATTAATATACTTGCATTACATATAGAAATCTGCCTGACTTGAAGCTCATATACCACACCTCCTTCCTTTTAAACTGTATGTTTCCATTTGGCCTGCAATGTCAGTGGGAAAAAATGCTCAGCGTATCACACACACACACACACACACACACACACACACACACACACACACACCCCTACTTGTCTCATCTTGCATGCATATTGTTCAAATTCAATATTCATTGTCTCTTGCTCTGAGACCAGACAATGACCTGAAAATAGTTTCTAACAAATGGAAATCACTTTATCTTTTTCTCGGTACCCACATGCCTCTGAATCACTTTGTTAGAATTTGAAATGAATGAATGGCTTCAAAAAACTACTTGACAATAAAGTCCCTGGGATACATGAGCTGAAGATTTATCCTATAAAGGAAAGTAGCGTTTGTTCTTCAGTGACATATACTAAGCTAGGATACAGTATGAGTGATTAGTCCTTTTTTTAATTTTTAAAAATATATACCTTGTCTTAAGCACTTCTTTGGCTATGTTTCCCTTGCTTTTCCTAAACACACATAAACCTGAACCACTTGCAATGCAATCCTATACATGTCTACAAGGAAGTAAAACTCCCTATGTTCAATGGGACTTTCTCCCAGGTAAGTGTGTATAGGATTGTGGCCTTGGTTTTCTATACTGCCTAGATTGTCGTCTTTAGTAAGTCAAGATGGAAAGGTCCTGTGTTTTGCAGAACCTGTGACAGTGACAGATATTCCTGTTTGTATTCACCCACCATCTTGTCCTGTCTTGGAATTGTGTGCATATAAGGTGGTTGGTTCTATACTGTTCAGTTCTATAACAGCTCAGCCCCCCCCCCATCTCTGTATATGTGACATGACAAAGCCACACAACTTATGACCCATGAAGCCATGTGTTGTGGTTTGCAAGGTGCTTGATAATTCCCTGTTCTTGCAAACCCAGACAGGCAGTGAAGCCTAGTAGGTTTATTGATACCCTGCTGACCCATCATACATTGTTAGTGGGTCTACCATTAAAATTAGTGGGTCACAATCATGCTGGCACCAGGTTGCTTAGGGCTCTGGAGCGAAGCACTTGCCCCCCTCCCCCATGGCACCTCCCCCACCTCTGATGATGCATTGGGAACTACTCTTACAATTGGTATTGAAGTTTTAGGGGTTGGCCCAGCCAGGTGGGTTCTTTAATGGGTGTGGACCCTTGGCCAGTGCCAAACCTGGCTGACCCCAACTCCCAATTCACAAGCTGTGCAGAGCCAGACGGTGAGCAAACATTGAGTTTTCCTCCAATTCTAGTATTTGAGGACTGAGAAGGACTGAGTTGGATCAGTGCCAAACAAAACAAGCTTGAGAGTGCCCAGGATAGTCCTGCATTCATACTACTTCTGTAAAATAGTCAGCACCATGTACGACACCAAGCCTCAAAGCATTTCTTCATGGGGGAAAAAGTGGAGACCTTCTAAAGTTTCACCTTGAATTTCCAATCCTGCTTGAACTCTAGTAAGACCTGCGAAGAAAATGGGGAATGACAATGAGTGTTCTTTGAACCAGTCATTTATCTCCCTTTAATGGGTAATAAATGTGTCCTTTATGTCTCCAAATACCAAGCATCTGTGCTTTTCATTTGAAAGTGATATTTGTGCCCAAAGCTTAACTCAGTAATTCACTTATACCACTAGAAGTAACATTATGAACATTTTCAGGGAGAGGAACACACACACACACACACACACACACACACACACACACACACACACACACACACACACACACACACACACACACACACTTACCTAGTTATATACTAAAGCTGTAGTGTTTTCTGCAAAGACAGTGGCATTTAAACAGGTTTTTATATTCTGTAATATTTCTAAGCACAGTTGCTCTTATGTGAAACGGAACTCTGCCAATTTTCTGAAAAGAAAGGCTTTCATTCTGATGCTGACGCAGGTCAGAAGTTTATTTTTAAAATTGGTTTTCCTTTCAATGTGTTGCTTTCCTAACGCTGGCATTCAGCTCTACATCTTAAAGAATCACATAGATCACCTGCTCCGTTCAATAGGATGCTCAGATTTGAACCCTGCTCATCCCTTCTGTTCTCATCGATTGCATTAATGACATGCAGATGTTACCTTATTATTGGAAACTTTATTTGCCCTTGTGAAAAAAAAAGAGAGTTTCCATCAGACTCATGGATTAAGGCCTCTCGGAGCTTCTTCTCACTTTGTTTGAGAAACTCTGATCTTTCAGCTGGTGACCAGGTGGACATTGCTATTACGAAGCCAATCAATGCACCTTATTAATCAATTGGGATGATTTGCAGAGAAACTACGGCGTCCTCCTCCCCAGCGTTCTGTGTTTAGTTGACAACACTCCCAGATCCCCTCAGCTCATCTGGAGAGTGAGGCTGCTGAATCCTTATGTGAAGGTAGAGAGGCATGCCCGAGCCGAAGTAAATTACATCCTAATGCCTCTGTAATGAATCCCAAATTTGCAAAAACACAAACCACCTACTGTTTGCGAGCTCCGCAGTGATTGAATTGGCTAGCTGGGTCTGCATCTCATTCGAGGAACGCCTTGAATAATATTGCCTTGATTTTATGAAGCCTTCTTGAGAGAAATAGCAGAAGAGAATGCAATTAATCAAGAGCAAGATTTTAAGGCTTGATGGATTGAGTGGTAGCAGTTTTAAATGTAAAAGGAAGGTTCATTTTCAAGATGCTGCTAATTGTAAATCACACCCTGTGATGCTTTGCTTGAAGTGCAACTCCAGTTGAGACTCATTGTTGTTCTCAATTTGGTTCTTGCATTTCAATAGGAAAACAATATACAGTAATGCTTTGATTTTTCTCCACATTTCATTTTTTTTTAACTTCAGTGTTTGCTGTTATGGTCTTGATTATCTTTATTTGAACACTGTACAAATGAGCTATTGAATAGATGGCCAAATGTATAATCGAACATCCTTAATGTCTATTACAGCTTACTGCAGAACTTGAAAATGTGACTGTGGAATGATGAACTCACAAGTCTGCTAAGAAGGGCTGCTACTCCAGAAATGATAGGGGCAGCTCTGTTCTTCACCAACTCATCCAAAATGATCTCAGTTGAAGTGAATGAGAGTTACTTAACATTGTCCTTGGAATAAAAGACACACATCTGCACAGGTATAACTTAAGTACGGCTATACCAAATTATACCAACCTTTGAAAAAGGAGAGGGGGAATTACTGATTGACTATGAGGAGAACGTACACAGAGAATTCATTCTTGTATGTTTCCACTGTTTGCAAACACCACCAAACGTTCAAACAAAGCAAAGTGATAAAGTTCTTCATTCAACAGTAGTAATAAGGAAGAATACTGGCTTTTAGATGGTCACAAAGGCTCCCTCCCTGATCACAGCTATTCTCTATCTCTTGGCTCACTGCATTGCTAGTTCTCTGAGAACTAGCAATGCCTCCGTTTTTCTCCGAAGAACATTGCCTCCGTTTTTTGATGCCTCGATTGGGGGAGGGTGCTGAAACATAATGGTGAGATGAAGGGTGGGTAGCCCAGACATTCTTGATAACGTAGCCCTAATAATCCTGATGGCTTTGTGGACTCATGAGGAGACCTGAGCTTGACATCTATGGCCGCTGCATTCTAGACCCATTGCGGGCTGCACCACCAGCTCGGCCTGGGCTCACCTCAGAGGTAGGAGACGTTTGTACCTTTCCCCTGGTATAAGCAGTGCAGACCACAATGGGTCTCCTTGGATGCACACCAGTTCTGGAGCTGGCGTGAGTCCAGGGAGGCTGTGTAAGGCTGGCCTGGGTTGCGACGAGGCATAGGATACGAGGCATAGTGCAACTCAGCGCCGATATCCCCACCCCTCCTTCGCTGACCCTGCCCTCCCCCTGCCCCTGCACTTACTGACGGCTGGCACAGGTCTGGGTCCATGGCTGAGTGGGGGTCGAGCGGCTTATGGGGAGGTAATGGAAAATATTTTCCCTTTCCCCTTCCAAGCCTCTCGATTGCCCCCCCCCCATAGCATACAGTGCAGCCTATTTTGCCGCGGCTGCATGTTATAGCTGGGAAAAGCAAAGGATTGGGCTGTAAGAGTTTGATGGCTGATATGCTCCTTTTCATTTTGGTCAGTGAGCTCTCAGTGTGTTAAAAATACCTTAATGTTCCTTCTGCTAAAAGGCTCAAAGAACAGAGAGCAGGTGTATCAACTATAGAGACAGGCATATGCTATACCCTTAATTTACTTTCTATCAAATTTCCGTTGACGCTATAGAGGAAAACCTTAGCCTGGAGGTGTCAGTGAACTCATTAGAACTGAGCATGCTGTCTTATATTGGGTGTCTTTTCAAAATGTGAAATTCATCCTTCGCAAGCAGCGAATGGAGCACCAGAATTCAATTCCCAGGAAATGGGGTGCGCTTTTGGCTTCAAAGTGGGCCTGCAAAGAGTACTGCCCTCACTTTGAAGGAAGCACATCAAGAGGTGTTCCAGGTTCTGCTGAAGCATTCCATTGTATGCTTTTAATTTGTGTGTATAGAGGAGAATCCATAGAAGCTCCAAAGCAGTTTGTACTTTTGTACCTTTCACCCAGCAAAGATTTGTACTCCATGCCCCAAATCTAGAACATGCTGCCTATCACCTTCTATTAGTTTTCAAGACAATGATTTAGGCTTTGTGAAAGGAGCTTTTGCATATTTGAAGATTGCACACATAGGAAAGCCATATATTGGCCAGACGTTTCAAAAAATCAATGATCTGCAACTCCTGTTGATGTTCATGGAGTTACTTGGTGTTCATGGCTTTTTGAACGTGAAGCCATCGCAGCTAGCAAACTTACATCTTCAGCTCCTATGATGTTAACCTAGTTGAAATGGTTAGCGGTGCCGGGATAGTTTTTATCAAACTAATCCAAACAATGGCACCAGATAGTTTTTGAGAGACAAATCAATCAGCTTTAAAACAAGACAATGAGCATGCAGTGTGTTGGCCTTCAAAAAGCTGAATGGCTTCACACTCCTTTAGCACTTCAGCAGCATCTGATCAATATCCCTTCAGTCTTTTTGCAGAAAGCATCAATCCTGCAAGTGAAGTTTCAGATGAAATTGAAACAGGAAGATGGACTAGATGGGCCCTTGGCCTGATCCAGCAAGGCTCTTCTTATGTTCCTATGAAAACTCAACTGGCTGGTAGTCCCTGGTCCACTCTGACATCTCCAGGTGGGGCTTGCAAAGACCTCTGACATCCTGGAGAGCTGCTGCTAGTCATCTAAAGACAAAGCTGAGCTTAATGGACTAATGGTCCAGTTCAGGAGAAGACAGTTTCATTTGTTTATATAAGTAGCCTTTAGATCCAAAGCAACCACCTTCTCAAGAACTCATTCTTCAAAGGATATAGACAGTGGTAACTTATAGGGTAACTATAACCAGCGGGTGGCGCAGCGGGTTAAACCGCTGAACCATAAGCTGTCGATCGAAAGGTCGGCAGTTCGATTCCCGCGACAGGGTGAGCTTGGCCAGCTCCTGCCAACCTAGCAGTTCCAAAGCATGTTAATGCGAGTAGATAAATAGGTACCGCTTGCGGGAAGGTAAACAGCGCTCCGTGTTCCAGCTGCATGCTACGCGCTGCGGCAAGGAGAGTCATGCCGGCCACATGACCACGGAGGCATCTTCGGACAACGCTGGCTCTTCGGCTTTGAAATGGAGATGAGCACCACACCCTAGAGTTGGACACGACTGGACTTAATTGTCAGGGGATACCTTTACCTTTTTAACTTATAGGGAAACATAAATTAGAGTGTTGGAAAGGATGACTACTAATGGACCACCACATTCTTCACCAGTTGCAGTTTCCAAGCAACAATTAGGGGCAGCCTCATATTTCTACATTAGAGGTTTTTTTTTTCAAGTGGGAGTGTGCATGGGGGGGGGAATGAATAAAAAAACCCTTCAAATATGGCTTATTCAGTTCTTTTTTATGCCCTGGAATGATGCAATGTCTGGTGCATTTTTTTTTCCATAGCAGTTCCTTTTTCACAGGAAACCTCATTCCCTCAAAATCTTTGTGTTCCCTTCCAATTTCAAATAGGGAATGGAGGGTACTTTTTGCTCCACTTTTAACTTAAGATAGCAAGGATTGAACCAGGGACCTTCAGCATGCCAGGCATGTGATCTACCATAGAGCTATAGCCTCTTCCTCAGACTGTAGGGGCAAGGGTGGGGATTAGACTAACAGTGAAGTGAAAAATTGAACCGCTGGTTGTGTTGATAAATGAGAACTTCTGGGGTCACACTCTTTCCTGGATTGCAGATGTTGTGTTGGTCTAATTACATTTTTCAGGGAAATATCACAGCCAATAATAAGTAATTCAATAATTAGTCATTAATTAGTGCTGCTGAATTAAAAATAACAAATAAAATGGACTGATTAGAAGGTGGGGGGGGGAGCACCATACAGGTAAAACTCAGACTGAAAAGAAGGAAAATGCTTTTAATTTCACAGACACAGACTGTGAATTCTCCATTGAGAAATAAGAGTTCAGAATAACATTTTGTGCAGAAAGACTACTCAATGCCTGGGTGAATGGCATGGCATGAAAGGTTCATAACATTCTGCACTGGGGATAAAAACATTGGTGTTGTATCATTTGTATTCTTTAGCAACAGGTATGTATCTTGGAGGTGGGCAGGGCAATGAAAATCAATCTGATAAACAGGCATGTACAAGAGAAGAAATTTCATTTTCAGTCTTTTTTGCTGCATGTGTTTTGTTTACATTCATTTTCAGTCATTTACAGCCCAATTCTAAGTGCAACACACAATGGTGGTGTACCTCCTGCGCTGGCGCTGACTGCTATAAAGCACTCTGCGCCAGTTGCAAAAGCCTTGGAGAATTACCACGGGGAAATTCCCACCTCTGCCTGGCTGAAGGGTGGAGGGGCGATGCAAATGTGACACCAGGCTAGTGGGGCTTGGCATCATCCTTTTCAAGGAATGTACTACTTCATTACTTCACGCATATTACCTCAAAGTGGCCTTGCACAGCCGGAAGGTCCTGCGGCCTTCCGGCAGCGCACGGTCCGTTACAGGTGTCTCAAAATGCAACACTCCATTCAACGCAGCCGGGCTGCTGCCACAAGCAGCAAGCGTACATCACTAGTTGCTAGTTCCTAATTTCCAATGTGTACATAATACTTTTATGTCATTACTAATCTTCTCAGAACACATGTGGAAATAGAATAGGGTTGTCTTCAAAATCTAGCTTCAAATAATTGCAGAATCTTCCACACCTGTGGACTTTTGAATTGGCATGTTGAGGGCTTTGCTGTATAATGATTTTCTTACTGGAATGTCTTTCTCAGTGTGACTTCTAACCCATAAGTGGCCTACTAGTGCTTCAGTGGGGCTTTTTCAACTGATGAAAATGGTTGTCATCTCAGTGTCCACAGGTTGAAAGTCTTTCACATTTTTTACTGCATTCCCAGTCAGCAGCTTTTTTTTTTAAAGCTCTACTAGATTATAAAAAGAAGAAAAAAATTGGCATAGGCTCCACACTTCTAGATCTGCTACTGTGTAGCTGGTAGCCCGTTTGAGAAACACGCTGTGTTTCTATCACTTTTCCTGTGTCTTTCGCCATTAGTGTCTTAGAAAAATGTCTCTGGCACAAGAAGCTGTAATTGCAGCGACTTGGTGACCACCTGAGAAAATTACCTTCACTATTAAAAGTGAATGGATGAAAAAGGTTCCGCTCATTCTGCTGCTACAAAAACATGTTTCAAGCCGAGTGAGAGAACCAAGGTGAACAGGGAAACTATGAATGGGGTTGCATAAAGCATTGAGATACTGCACCTTTGTTTTTGTCAAGATTTTTCTTCCTTGAGGAAAGATAACGCGTGTGTGTGTGTGTGTGTGTGTGTGTGTGTGTGTGTGTGTGTGTGTGTGTGTGTGTGTGGTGTGTGTGTGTGTGTGTGTGTGGTGTGGTGCGGTGTGGTGTGTGTGAAGCATGGGAATGTTATTGCTAGAGTAAGAAGTAAGTGGGATTAACCATTAGGGTCTAGGGGCTATGTACATTATAGATCAGAATACCAGATAACCAGTGGCCCCTATTGCAGTGAAACTATCTGAGAGTAACAGCGCAATCCTATGGATTGTTGGCGCCGGCGCTGCAACCTCAGCACCTGCACTGGTTGTCGCAAAGGCCAAGCGGCGTGGGGGCTGGGGAGGGCAGGGATGTAATGGGGCTGAGGGAGGGTGGGGTGGGTGGATCGTGCCCAGAAGGGGGTGGGATCGGCGGCCACGTCACGTGTCATATCCTATCCCCTCTCCCAGGTCTTTTCAGCCTACATGGGGCTTCTGCGCTAGTTAAAGAGCTAGCAGGGAACTGAGTAGCCCCATTGCAGCAGCTGGGGTTTTACCCGGGGTAAAAGGGCAAGCATCCTCATACCATCCCATTACCTTGGGGCTTGGTGAGGAAGAGCCCATTGTCGATCCATTTAGAAGGCTGGTGGCAGAGGAGAAAACTCTGAGGTGTAGCCTAGAGGTATACACTTAAATCAGAACTCCTGAGGTCCTGTGAATGGGAAAAGTTCCAGATGCTGTAGGTGACCAATTCCATAGCATGGCCCATGACAATTATGTTGGTTCCTTTCTTTCCCAGTTAAGGCTTTGGATCAATCATGGAAATGAAGAGGTATGATTTTTAAATACAGATGAGCTCAGACTCTTATAAGCTCCTATCATCCCATCAGTAGATCTTGCGATCCGCTGCCATAGGCCCTGTTGCGGTGGTGTGAAAGCCACATTACCTTCGTGCACAATGGAGCTGCTGGCAGATATAGGCAGTGGCACTGTACACATAGCAGACCCACCCAGACGCTCCTCCGATCCAGGTAAGATGGCAGCAGGGGTGGGGAGTAGTAGGCCAGAGGGGTAGATCTCAGCAGCATAAGTGCATGCCAAATCCTATTCCTCACTTTCCAGGCTGCCATGCCCCTTTCCTCTCCTAGTACTTACGCAGCTATATAGGATCCAAGGAGACCCATAGGCAGCTGTATGCTACAGTGTGGTGGGGGATAGGATTGGGCTATTATTTGCTCATCATGTTTTGAAATATAGAATCTAAAGCATAACAGGTACTGCTGAATTTACATTTTCTCCTGAATGAGCTCCTCGTTGCTACTTCGTAGAAAATGCTATCATGTAAAGAGGCTACTTTTGCTCAATATAAGCACTTGTCTAATGCAACTATGGAGCTATGTTCACTTCTCCTCTGGTATTTATCACTTGCAATAGCAACAACCTTCCTGAATGTCTCAGCTATTCAAATCCTACCCACTTGCTAATTTGGCCATGTTTTATCTCACAAAAACAAAGTGTTGCTTCATGATGGTCATTATCAAAATGATCACTCTCATTATGCTTAGGCAACAGATCTGATTACGTTGATCTTGGCATGAGGTGTTTCGAATGGATGCAGATGTTATTCTCATTCTGATGCCATATGATGAAGATGAAGTTAAGCAACAGATGACACCTTATGGGAAAAAATACCTTGAGAACAAACACTGGAACTTGAAAGGGGAAAAAGTGCATGATTATTAATGTGCCTTAATAAACAGAAAAGGGGGATCAAGGCTAGGAAGGGGGATCAGATGTCAGTGACACCGCTGCCGCCGATACTGCCACCATCCTGCCCTTGAACTACCCTCCTCCCTATCCCATTCTCCACCCCATTCCTCCCCCTACCCACCTCATTCTGCCCACTCCCCGCCCCCTCTCTCCCCTCACGCTGATTTACTGGTTCCGGAGATTGTGGACAGACTGGTGGTATGTGGCTGCAGGCTGCTTGACAGATGCAGGAGCACCCTGGCTGTACGAAACAGTGTGTCAAGTTCCGGCAGGACAAAGCCCATATAAGATTGGGCCGTTAGGCTGTAATCCTATACATGCTTACCTGGGAGTAAGTACTATTTTACACAGTGGTACTTATTTTTGAGTAGATATGTGTTCAGTTGCCCTGTTAAGCGTATACTGCAATACATTTGCTACTCTTAAAGGTGTTACGGGATTATTTTGATGTTTTGGCAGGTTAACACAGCTACCCTTCCAGAATGAATGTGTTTGAAGAAAAATGTGCACAAAACAAAATTGCTCAGTGGTGTATCTCCCAGCTAGTGCTCTCTCATGCTTTGGGTTTACTACTAAAGTGCCAGATCTACCACATGGGAAGCATCTAGATAAATGTATGTACCATAGATGGATGTACCCTTAATAGAGTGTCAATAGGAGAGAAAGGAATAGTGAAGAATGATCAGCACAGGGATTTTGAGTCAATGAGCTGAAGAAAGAGAACATATATGCTATAAGACATTCATTTTTGAAACAGTTTGCAAATAATCAGCAATATTCAGGAATAGAATTGCACATGTTCCCCTGTTAATGTGTCTGACACACAAGAAGAGGTCCTCAGCTGCCGTAAATGGGCATGAAGGTATGGCCATTTACACCAGCTGCCCATACTAAAATTGCACTGTCAAATAATTTAGCATCACACCATTTTTCCACCATTTTTTTTTTTTGTAAATAACAAAACAACAGCTGTAGATCCCAGTTTCCCTCCTACCAGGAGTACATTTGCACTTGGTTATTCAAAAAGTCTTTCTTTATTTAGGGGATAGAAAGCCTTACTGCTCAACACAGCTTCTTGGAAGCTGATGCTGAAAAGTTCCCCTACCTTTGATGCCAGCCAGAAGAAAACACCCACTTCTTCCAATGACTTCACCACATATTTCAGTCATGTTTCGAAGAGGGAGTGGCTGTGGGAATTGCTCAGAGCATCCAGGTGTCAGTTATCAGTAATTGCTGGTGCCTATCCAACACATTTCCCATGCGATAAAATCAAATTAACACCCACAGCTCTTCCCCCCTGTGCCAGAACCCAACTAATTACAATAAATGAAGTCTAGCCACTAATTTTTTCCATTCATAATGTTAATATCTTTACTGTAAAGCCATTATATTTTAACAGAGGTACTATGAACTGAATCCAAGACTCTTGTGGCAAATCCTGCATATGATGGGTGTAAACTAATTATTGTTGATTTCAGCACAGCATATTATTATTATTATTATTATTATTATTATTATTATTATTATTATTATTATTATTATAAATATGCTCAGCCCACCAGACGTTGGTGGCTGGATTTGGCCTGTTGAATATCAGGTCCTTCCCAAGGACTAGGATATTCAGTTATTCTTGCAATATGTGTGCTGTTCCAAGTAAGGCTGCTTCCTGTAGTTGGTGCATAATGATTTAATTTACACCAAGAATGTTCAGTTGTTTTTCAAAGTATTTTGGTATTGCGCCTAGAGCGCAGACAACAATTGGTTCAATTTTAGCCTTTTTCTGCCATAGGCATTCGACTTTATATTTCATTATCTTTTCCATTATTATCATTGATGTTATTGTTATTGTTTAGTATTTGTCTAGTTCCAATGGTGGCGTTACCTGATTTCCGGTGCAATCCTGCGGACATTGGTGCAGATTGCGCAGGTTGCAAGTCCTGTGGATTGCGCAGGTGGATGGTGCCATACGTGCTCTGTAAAGCGCATTTTTGGCACCCAGCGAGTAAGGCCCACCGGTGCGCAGCCCTCACTCCACTGTGGAACCGACACAGCAGCCTCCGGAGGCCCTGTAAGGCTCTCGCCAGTGGGTGCAAGGGTGGGCCAGGCGGTGAGGGAGGGTGGTGGTTGGCCGAGTCTGCCCAGGAGGGATAGGGATGTTGGCCACGGCATCCCCATTCTTTGGCTTGGCAGCCATTACACGGCCACCTTAGATTTCCGCCGGCTCTTGAACCGGCGGATATCCGAGGAGGTCCATCAGGGCCTTCCAGCCCTATACTGGGGGAAGGGGATGAGCATCTTCTTCCCCCAAGGAGACCCCGGGCTGTGCCGGAGCGGCCCGGGAAGGGCTTAGGAATCTGCTGCCTGCTCTATGCGCCAGCCGCGGATCTTTATGCAGGATTGTGCTGTTCCTTTACTACTTGTGATAGCTTCTCTGTTGGTGCTGTGTCTGTTCCACAGATACACTACACTAATTGTAGCAGGCCAGTTATCTCAAGATAGCTATCTAAACAAACCCAGGATGTTTGAACAACACCCTTATGCAGACTATCCTGGATCACTCACAGGTCACTGTGTTTTTCTATAGAATTATGAACCTCAGACATCAGAGATAAAAGCCTTTCCATTATTGTTTGCAAGATCACTCAGCCCAGAATGAAAGATGAATAAAAATCCTCTGATCTTCTCAAAGTTGTTGAGTCTTTCAATTCACAGCCATCATTGAGTCATCATTTTAATTGATGACTTGCATAGACAACCCTTTTGATTTCATTAAGCAGCTGTTTTCACCCTGAGGACCAGTGAACTTTTTCTTCTTATACACCATTGTTGTCCATTGCTGCTTGACTTCATGCAGGAGAACTAGCTAAATAGACTCACTATCTTCCACCTTTCCCTGCTAAGAACAGAAGATGAAACATTATAAGGACTCCAGGGCTTCAATCCTACACACACCTTCCTGGAAGTAAGTCCCATTGATCACAATGGGGCCTACTTCTGAGTAGACATACATAGGATTGTGCTGTAATCCAGCATCTCCAAACATAGTTTTATGCCCTATAACTGATGGAAATTGTTTCACTATAAAATGTCTCTCTTTATATTCAAAGCCTGATTCATACATGCATGTTTATCCCCTGCTGACAGAAACATCAAAGGCCTTTCAAGATACAGTATTTTTCTAAAATTCAATTAGATTGTGAGCCCTTTTGGGAAAGGGAGCCATTTAATCATTTGATTTTGTCTGTAAACCGCTTTGTGAACGTTTTGTTGAAAAGCGGTATATAAATATTGTTGTTAATAACTGTTAATAAACATACATAGGGAAAAGGGAACAACATTGTGGTGATAGGCTTCTCCCCTAAGCTACATATATTCATCAAAACATTTGTACTGATCCCCTTGCATGTACAGTACAATTCTTTGGATAACCCACCCAACCCCGACTTAGAGATGGCTCTACTAAAATCCCACAAGTGATCATACCTTGCCCTGCCAACCTATTCAGGTCTGCAAAACTATGCCACAGTCCTGAAAGCTACTATATAGTCCTGAATCGTTGTCTGGAGGCAGTTGGGAGCTGGATGGGGGCGAACAAGCTGAAATTAAATCCTGATAAGACAGAGGTTCTTCTGGTCCAGAAGTCTACGACTCAGGTACTGGATCATCGTCCTGCTCTGAATGGGGTTGTACTCCCTCTGAAGGAGCAGGTCCGCAGCTTGGGGGTTCTCCTGGATGCGCAGCTGCTCCTGGATTCCCAGGTAGCGGCTGTGGCCAGGGGGGCTTTTGCCCAGCTTCGGCTGGTGCGCCAGCTGCGACCGTACTTGGATCGTGCAGACCTGGCCACAGTGACCCATGCCCTAGTGACATCTAGACTAGATTACTGTAATGCGCTCTACGTGGGGCTGCCTTTGAAGACTGTTCGGAAACTGCAACTAGTGCAGAATGCGGCGGCCCGGGTGGTTGCCGGGGCTTGTCGGTTCGACTCAGTCGGACCGTTGCTTCGGCGGCTACACTGGCTACCGGTTCGTTTCTGGGCACAATTCAAAGTGCTAGTTTTGACTTTTAAAGCCCTTAACGGCTCGGGTCCAGGGTATTTGAGGGACCGCCTCCTTCCTTATAATCCGACCCGTACTCTGAGGTCATCAGGGGGGGCCCTGTTGACCGTGCCGCCATTGGCGGAAGTGAGGGGGATGGTGGCGCGTAGTAGGGCCTTCTCGGCGGTGGCGCCCCAATTGTGGAATTCCCTCCCCTTGGAACTAAGAACGACTCCCTCTTTAGAGGCTTTTCGGCGGGGCCTTAAGACATTTTTATTCAGGACTGCTTTTAATGTCTGACATGGTTGGGCTGACTTTTAACAAATGGTTATATATGTAAATGCTGGTGACCCATTGGGGTTGTTTTTAATCTCAAGTGTTTTTAATTATTTTAATGTGCTTAACTAATTGTTTTAAAGTTGTTTATATGTATTTTAATATGTTGTAAGCCGCCTTGAATGCCTTCGGGAGAAAGGCGGGCTACAAATTCCTTAAATAAATAAATAAATAAATAAATAGTCAATATTTTCTTTTCCTTTATTTCAAGGCATGCAGGACACATACATCCACACACGTGTACTCCGTGCTGAGTGGCTGCAAAGAAACATACCAATAACATGACTGATTGCCAGACTGATGGCAAGAGGCCTCAGATCCACAGGCCAAGAAGGTCACAGTTTTAAGTGAACCAGGTAATTACCCCCACTCAATTGATTTAATGGAATGCTCATGGAGATTCGTTATTGAAGGACAAATGTGCTAACCAGCACCTAAGACCAGTAATACCATGCTCCCCCTTTCCAGCCTTCCCCTTTCCCCCTCCCCAAGTGCAACCAAGCTGCTGAGCCAGCACAGGCTGGTCAGCTGACTTCTGTACAGTGGCGTTGCTGGAGGTGGGGTGGAACGCTAAGTTCCGCACCGCGCTGTCCCTCCGTTACTCACCGGTACGAGGCGGCCCTGCCCCCTCGCCTTCGGAGCCATTCAGTGGGGCGAAGGCAACGCGCAGGGATGTGTGTTGCCTTCGTCGCACTGAATGGCTCCGAAGGTGAGGAGGCAGGGCCACCTTGTGCCGGTGAGTAACGGAAGGTCAGTGCGGTGCGGAACTTAGCGTTCCACTCCACCTCCAGCGACACCACTGCTTCTGTAGGCTGCCTCTCAACATGCCCTTCCCCTCCAGGAAAGCAGCATGGCTTCCTTCTTAGTTCCTTAGTATCAAAACTTTCTGTCTATTTCACTGTCCACTGAGGAAAAATCCATTTTAAACTACCCAATACTGTACATTTCAGCTACTCTATTGAAAAAAAGTAAAAAAAAAAAGGGACTATCCAGTCATTGTATTATAAACTGAGCTCAAGTCACTATTTTATGTCTCCTTTCCCCTGTAAATTGTTCATTTTCTCCCAACTTTACTTTGTGGTTTTGTGTGAATGTGTGTTTGCTGAGGTGATTGCTTAACTTTGTTTATCAGAATGAAATTTGTAATCAAAAAGACTTTTAAAACAGTGAAAATATCTGATCAAATATAGTGCGTGTAATAAAAGTGCAACTCTACCAATTTTTTTAGCCTTCTTTATAGAAAGGACATTTTTTAAAATGTTGTGGTAAACATTAGACCAATTAACACTGCTACTGAAATATTTTCTAGTCTCTTTTTTACGCTGCAGATTTATGAGGACAGAACACTGTTGTGTATCCATTGCATGTATACATAATTGTATAGAATTCTGCTACCTCATCAGATTATGTAAGATTACTCTGGCATAGTGCAGCCTATAAATTCTTAATTTAGACCCTGGGAGACCACATTTCGTAATACAATGTTACATATTTGTCTCCACAGAGTTATGTTGCATAACTACTAATGACATTATCTTAAACCATCCCTTTTTCACTTTGCAGAGTGAGAGATTTCAATCTGAGTTTTTCAACTGTTGCCACGTTTTGTCTATAATGATGAGATCACTTCTCGGTGTCCATTGGTGGAACTGTCAGCAGATGGCATTAAAGAGGGTATCATGGTATTGTGGGCAGACCAGTGTAATTCACTGGGAGTTATCATTGGACTGTCTGAATAAATGCAGTTTGGACTCTTATATTTTGAGCAAAGTGACCATGAATAAAAGAGGAAAGACAGTGAAGCAAATCTGTAGATATTATTGTAAAATAATTATATATTATAGACTCTTTTCAACAAATGAGAAGTTTACAAGGCTGCACTTGTATACACACTTACATGGAGTAATTGTAAATTCAGCTGCCCTTACATATTGTTGAGCATAAATATGAAACTCCTACGAATTACATTCTTCATAGGCATGACAACTCAAAATCACAGATGGTCTGTTCTTCTTACCTAGTTCTCATTTCCCAAGGTCTGGGCGCAATCCGATCCTACTTAGGCCGCCGTTGTAACCAGCGGCCCAGAGAAAACGGGAGGACCGAGAACAGAAAGGGGATTCAAATCCCCTCAAAAAGGGGAATTCAAAGGGGATTTAAATCCTGTTTCCATTCTGGGGCTTCCCGTTTTCGCTGGGCCGCTGGTTACAACGGCGGCCTAAGTAGGATCGGATTGCGCCCACAGGCATTTAAGAGACCACACATTTAAGAGACCAAAAGACTTAGTGTCTTTATTTCAACAACAAAACAAATGAAAATCAAACTGTTGTCTTCAGTTCACTCTCTATTTTCCATTCACACTACTCTCAGACTCTAAAATGATACTATTAGCTTATTAAGATCTACAAATCATGTGAATATTCCCTAGACAGCTCCATATTGTAAGGCATCTTTGGCAATTCCTACCCATTTTATCCATTTTAAACAACTTCTCTAGTGTATGAAGGATCTGATCAGCTCAGAAGAACTACTAAAGGCAGTCTCATTCATAAGTGGAAGGATGAAGTAGGGAGATAAATAGAAAAGGTACACAGACCTGTAGAATGAATGAAAGGAAAGCTAAACACTCTATGATTTCCCCAGCCTGCCTAGATTCCTGAAACTATGCAATCTTCTCTAATATAGACTATCTATAAGAGGTTTACACTAGCGTGATATCTGCACAGTTTTTCAACCTTAGCATCAATGTGACAAAGATTAACACTCTTGTCCTAGCATTGCCAATGGCATACATCTTTTTCCTTACACTGCACATTTAGGCGGGTAAGGGTCCGATCCTATGGGTGCCTTCTACTGATGGAACCAGTGTTCCATCAGTGCCTTAGACACAGCAACAGGGCCACCAGCATGAAGGGGAAGCAACCGCATGTGTGTGACCCTGGAATGCTCAGGCACTGCTGGAGGAGGTAGATTGGTGGTGGGGGTGGGCATAGAGGGGGAGTAATGGGGCATTTCAGAGGAGAGAGGGGGTGGATCTGGCAGCAGTCATGCACACCGGATCCTATCCTCCCATTTTTCAGCCTGCCCTGCTCCCTAGCTCTCCTAGAACGTACAACAGCTATATAGCTGGCATAGATCCAAGGAGACCCATAGGCAATCAGGGGGCCAACTTAGAAGTAAGGGAAATATTTTCCCTTACCTCTTGCAGGCTTCCTGATTGCCCTCCCCCCACCATAGCATGCAGTGCATGCCTCCATGGCGTGACTGCATGCTACAGCATGGCGGAGGATATGATTGGGCTGTTAATGATGTAGACACCACTATGGTGGGTGAATTATGACAATGCTGATGCTTATTAAAGCACCAAACAAAAATCTTACAAGTCCCTGTCAATGACTTACCATCTAACAAGCTATACAGTGGGCCCTCCTTATCCGCGGATTAGCCATCCGCAGATTTGACTATCCGCAGATGGCCATCCGCAGAGGAGGGATCCTACTGGGGGCGGCACCACAGTACCCTATTTAACAGCTGTGCGGGCCTGCCGCCCACTTCTTGCCTCTCGCGCTGCTTTCTAAGCTTGTAAAATGCCTATAAAGAAAAACCACAATTGGAAGTGACTTCCGGTTGCGTGTGCAACTGGAAGCTGCTTCTGGGCACATTATTTTCTTTTTATAGCCATTTTACAAGCTTAGAAAATGGCGCGAGAGGCAAGGATTTTCACACCCACGGGGGTTCTGGGAATGGAACCCCTGCTTATACAAAGGGCCAACTGCACTGTTTAGAACTGACAACATTCTCTTCTTCTCTATGTGAACCTGAAAATATGACCTACTGACTAACTTCAATACGGACAGATGTTTTTCTTCTGCTTGGTAGATTAGCAATTTATGTGTTAAGCTTAGTATCCCTTTGAGAGTTTCACTGAGAACTTTGTCATTGCTTAATTTTTTAGCGTATTTGTTTAATGAAGTTTGACGTTGACTAGTTCAGTTGCTTTGCAATAGATTTTTGAATGGGTCATTAAGGAGAATTAAGGAAGTGATTTAAGCAAGTTACAACATCCCAAGTAGCTAGGCAATTTGATTCCCATTGTCAGTTCTTTTGCTATATAACTCAACTGTGCACTTACAGCAGTATCTAAACTTTGCTTAACCCCGGTTCGTAATGTAAAAGATGAAAAGAATAAGTCAGAATGGAAAATTAGCAGGTTGAAAGCAACTGATTATAAATCGTTGTCAAACCAGAACTTGAAAAAGACTGCTCATTGAAAGGTTTGCATAGCAAGTTATGTGATGTTAAAATTGGAGGGCACAATCATTCTTACCGTACAGCTGACAGAGGCAACATTGCTGGACAGAATCCCTATAAATCTCTACAGAATCCTTAAACTCCCTTTCCTTCACACATACTAGTCATGTATAATTCATGTATATTCTGTACTGTGCTTTTAGATTTTACTAACGTTTTAAGAGTTTTATATTGTATATATTGTTGTAAGCTGCTTTGAGTCTCCCCTATGGGGGGGGGAGAAAGTGGGATAAAAATTTAATAAATAACATGCCTCATTGCTGTTAGAGAGATGTTGTAGCATAGTGGCTAACAGCCCAATCCTACCTTAGCCTTACGGTGGCGGATCGCACAATCTGCCACCATAAGTCCCAGGCCAATGTTGCCAAAGCTGCTCCACCATTCACTGTGGGATGGCCACAAATCCTTGGGGGCCATGTGCAGGCATCAGTGGCGCACTGAACCTCTACTGTCTGCCATTGCCAGTAAATTAGCAGCGGGCTGGATCGGGGGAGGATCAGGTCTGATTGGGGCAGGGAGTGGGCCAGGCTGGGGGTGAGAGGGTGTGGGAGAGCAGATTGGTGGCAACCGCGCATACCAAATCCTATCTCCACTTCCCAGCCCAGACCTGCCCCAGGGGCCACCTTGGACTTACACCAGCTAAAGAGCTGGTGTAGGCCTGAGGAGACCCATTGGGAATCAGGCAGACTACAGAAAGATAAGTAAAAAAGTTTTTTACTTACCTCTCCTAGGTTGTCTGGTCCCTTGATGGCCCATAGCATACAGTGCTCGCTCCATCAGTGGCACTGCACACTCAGACACATTGTAGGATAAGACTGGGCTGTGAGAAACTAGGCTGTGAATCAAGATTTCCTTGAAATCTCACCTCTCTCATGCGCTTACTAGGTCAGCAATTCTCAAAGTTCTCCCCATGAGTTGGGAAAGTAATAAGTGTTGGCGGGGTGGAGCGGCCCTCCCAGCACCTGCTGGAACACATGGAGATGCTGGCTGGTACGTCCCTGCTACTGTGGTCTCCTCTACCTGCCCTGCTACTGCCTCACTCCTACATTCTTTCCCCCAGCCCGGAAGCGGTAACAAAGTGGTCAGCGGGGGCATCAATTGCGCTGTTTCGGCGGCGCAAAGCGCGGGCGGTAGCGGTGGAGACGGCAATGGTTTTGGCCTTCCTGCCCGCCCTGGGCCTCTGAGGGATGTTTAGTGGCGGCAGTGGTGATGTCACTTCCAGCGGTGACATCACCAGTAGGGTCGCGTAGCGACGCCTCTGCCCCAGCCTCACCAGCCCTGTTCTGCAGAGTGCAGGAAGTGTCAAGGGTGCATCTCCTCCCTCCAGGCTGAGCAAGGTGGAGGGAGTAGACAAGGAAAACAGAGGACCAGGGAGGATAGCAGTGACATAAGTTGCATCTCATTCTGCTTCCCTTGGGACTAGCCTTGCTACCCTCAGTGCCCACTCTATCCCCCAGTACCCCAAACACTTGAAGTTGGTGCTCCCTGCTATAGACGTTTGTCTAAGGTAGAATGATTGCATGGGAGGGCATCATCATGAGGTTCCCCAATGTACGCTTATTCATTAAAATGTACACAAGAGTCTTTATACACATGATCAGCAGGATTCTTGATCACATGTATAGAATGTGTGTACAGCTATAGGGTGTGCACGTCAGAGGATGGGGTTTATTGCCTTAATAATGCCACCTGCTACACACAAATTAATTGTACCCAGCACAATTCTACCCTGAAGAGAGCGTATGCTGTGCCTTGAAATGCAACATCTCCAGGTAGCATTCCTCACTTCTGCCACTAGAAGGGAGGCTGTGATGCTGGCAACTCCAAAGGCTATTAAAATCACTTAGATTCTTATTAATTCTCCAACCAATATTGTCATTTCTCTTCCAGTCTGTTATGCAGGTTTAATTACATTCACTCACACCTTTTAATAAAAACAAAATCTTTCTGGCAATCCCTTGTTATCAAAGTCGATGGAATACCAAATTAATGGGGGTTAATAAAAATAATCCCTTAATGCCTTTGTCAAATCTTCACAGCCTTGCAGATGAAGAATTAATTGAAGGTTTGTTTGCTATAGATAAAGATAAACCTCATAAAAAGACACACTTTCATTTTGTTAACTATGAATACATTATTCTAAAGGAGGGAACAAGTTGCATGGGACACAATCAAGTTGAAATTAAGCACTTTCACATCCCATTGAGTTTAATGCGAGAAAGTTATGCCTATGCTGAAATTTCTCACATTGAAATAGAATAGATGGAGCTCAAAAGTGTTTGGCTTGGCTGGATTGTCACGTAAGGCTTCAATCCTATGCCCATTTATTTGGAAGTGAGTTCAAATGTATTGGACTGGGCCATTACTCAGTTTTACCCAGGGGCAGACCATCCATTAGGCAAGGTGATGCGGTTTGCATCAGTTGCAGATGGGGAGGGCAAGAAGGACAGAAAAATCAGGGTGCCACCGCCTCCCTCTATCCTGCCGTGAATACAACCCGCATTAATCCGATTTCCACTGGCTAAAAGTAGCAGAAAGTGGATCACCCATCTCCTTATCTTGCTCCTCACACGTCTTCTTCAAACATGGAAGTGCAGGACTTCTGGTTTCATTTACAGGGACTGCATGAATGAAGGAACTCTTTCATTTGCACCGTCCCTTTAAATCAAAGCAGATGTTCTGCACTTCTGTAACTGAAGAATCTGTATGAGGAACATGGTAAGCGGCTGTTGGCAGGCTCAAGGTGTCATCATGAAGCATTCCAGGTAGAACTGACATCACTGACCATTTGATCATCACTGACTATCACTGATCCCCAACTAGCACTGGTAGGTAGGTGTCTTCAGATTCACATGCGTCAACACTGCTCCCTTTGTTTAAGAAGTACACATACATTTGAAGTACAATAAGTTTCAAATTTGGAATTGTTACTGGCAGTGCTTTTAAAAACACACATAGCAGGCACATACAGGGGAAAAACAATCATGTGCAAGGATCCATTGCAGAGTACATTAGATGTTTTTTTTTCTTTTACTTCATATTTTAATCTTTTATTTACTAGTGTGTATATAACAGATGCAAACTTTGTGTACTCTAGTGCTTGAAAAGGATTCAAAACTAGGACCTAGCTGAACTAACTTGCTCACTCTTTCAAAGGGGAAACGGGGAGAAGGGATGTCGGGATATTAGATGGGTTAGAAGGAAACAAAAGAAACAATTAGAAGGAAACAATGGTTTTGGGGGTGCAAGAAAGGGAGGAGTAAGAGAGGGAAAGTTGAGAAGATTAATGGAGAAGAAGGGAGAAGGATTCCTAAGGTTCAACTCTGGCAAAAGACCTTGTGTAGGGAGCAGTGCTCTGTAGCCAGAACCTGGGGCTCCAGGCAAGGGGTGAGTCTAGACATACTGTGGAAGCACTTCATCCACTTGTAATGGGGGAACTAGTCTCTTCCACTGAACAGACACTCTTAACTAATGCCCCAAGTTTTTGAAAGGAGACCACAACTGGCAAGGGAGATTCTCCTTGTTTTCAAAGTCTTTGATGGATCACTTAAGGGGGTATGTTTGGGGTGGAGGCTAGAGCCTGTTCTTGGGTATCCACTAAAAATGGTGAAAAATATAGTAAAAATACACTCACATGTGCACTGCACAACACTCATAAGTAGAGAAGGAAGCAACGAACACCGAATGTGCAGTGAATAATACCAACAAAAGACAGGGACAAAAAAAAGATAGGGGGAAATTGGTGAGTCTTTGGCAAGGCTGTGCTGATGAGCAAGGTCACTATTCCTTTTTCTGAGAGGCTTGAGAGTGTCACATTGTAGGGACCATGGTGGCAAGAAAGCCAAGCCAAGTGAATCTCTCTGAGTTGAGTGTGGTCTCAAAGACAGAGAGGGGACCATGAAACATGCCCTTTCATACATAGAGGCAGTAGCCTTAATCAGAGGGAGATGCCCGGCAAGGGAGCCACACTGCTTTCCTGAAGGGAGAAGGGGCACATTGAAAAGTAGCCCACAAACGTTAGCTGACCAGCCTGTGCTGGCTCAACAGCTTTGGTTGCATTCAAGGAGAAAGGGAAAGAGAAAGGCTGGAAAGGCAAAGGGGAGCAGAGTGTTAAAGATCCTGGGTTGGCACAGTGGATGGAGGCTTAGAAGGAGGCTGGAATTGGGATGACTTAACAAAGTACCAGTGGGTTAACGATCCACAGGCAGCAACGAAGGTCACAGGATGGAGCAGAGAAGGCTCTGTAGCCCAGGATTTTTATAGATTGTTGCCCCATAGAATCCTACGGGATCTGGGGAGGGGACACACACACTAATCAACAGATTCTCTTTTGGTGTTTGAGCACTCTTGCTGGGTTCTGTCTTTGTCTTTCACAGCCAGTTGAGAGTGATGTGGCTAGTTTGGAGGTCTGCTGACTCATTAACATGCTTCCTTGCTTGAATTCAATCATGGAGCTGGTAAGGACCATTGGAGGTAGGAAACCTTTTGTTTGTTTTGATAAAGTTGTTTTCCCCAAACTCAGGAACACCTGCGAGGTGGCCACTGGCGTCACTGCAGGGGGGTGGAGCTCTAAGTTCCACCGCAATCCGACCCTCCATTACACAGGTGAACGAAGCGGCCCCACCCCTTGCCTTCAGAGCCTTTCAGGGCAGTGAAAACAACGCACAGAGAGTCTCCTGTGCATTGTTTTCACTGCCTTGAATGGTTTCGAAGGCGAGGGGGCGGGGCCGCTTCGTTCACCCGTATAACAGAGGGTTGGATCGCGGTGGAACTTAGAGCTCCGCCCCCCCTGCAGTGACGCCAGTGGAGGTGGCTGTAGTCACGAGGCACCAAGTCTTCTGTCTATAGCAGGATTTGGAGTCTGTAGACTCCACTTGAATTTTGGAGCTATGAACACTCCATTTGAACTGAAGGAGTAAACGAGTCTCCTTTTGAATCTGGAGCACTCAGGGCTTAGTCAGATCAGTTAAAGAGGGGTGATTACATGGTTCAATGAAAAGTGTGGCCTTCCTGGCCTGTGGACCTGTGGACCCCTTGCCATCAAGTGGATTGCCAAGTTACTTGTCTCTTCCATGCTCTCCAGGCAGGTGCTCAGCATCAAGTACACTTGCATAGATGTGTGTCTCCTGCATACCTTAGAAATAAAAAAAAGAAATAAAATATTGACCAAGTAGCAGAATAAGTGACAGGAGAAGAAAACACTCTCATGAAGAAACCGAAAGTAGATCTTTCGGTGTAGCCTTCGTGGGACGTGCCTATGGTCTGTGTGACGACAAGTGCCTGCACGTTAAAACTTGCCACTATTCATAGCTCAGTATTCTGTCTGCACAGACAGGCAGTGGCTGTTTCGGATTTCAAATGGGTTTTTTACTAGTCCTACCTTGCACTTCTAGGGATTGAACGTGGGACCTTCTGGATGCAAAGCCTGTACTTTAGCACTCAGCTCCAGCCCTTCCCTTTTCCAAAAAGGGAATTTTAAAAGTCCTTTAAATCTGGTCATACAGGAGAAGGCAGTTTTGCTTGGTAAGAATTAGCCACTACAGTTAACAGACATCGAGGAGAAGGCATGTTTTTGAGGAGGAATGATTAGCTGCTATTGTTAACTAGTACTAAACAAATGGAGAACTTGACAAAGAAAAGACGCGCGTGGGAGGTAATTCTTATTCTGACTCAAAAGCCAAGAAGGTCACAGTGCTGTTGTTTAGCACAAACACATCCAGTTCTAAGCGTGGTGTTGCTTTTATTTAATTCCCTGAAATTTCAATGGTGTTCCAGACCAAACTTTCTTATCCATCTCTGCCAGATTTGCATAGAAACGATTATGAAACCCATGCAACCGCCCTAGGGCAAAACCTATGCATGTTGTGTTTCCAGCTGATGGTGGATTGTGATGGTGGGTATTTGTTGCCTTAATTGCAGTTTCCAATTCTCCAACTGAGCCCAGGTTTCTACCGTAAACATTATCATGCCTAGGGGTTTTGTAAGAAAAAAAAATGATACAAATGAATGGCAGCTCAGAATCAGTGAGCAAATCTTTCTGGAGAGGATATGCACATTGCAGTCTCTGAATCATTTGAGCAAAGACAGGGGGAAAAGTAGCAAGAATACCAAGCAGGGTTTAGCAAGCTTTACAGAGGATTGTCAGGTGTGGGAGAAATCCATTAAGGCATTGTTTTGTGTACTATCTTCCTTTGGTGGAAGAAAATTCAAAGCAGACCTTACATGCTCAGTTTCCTTTGGAGGAGAAATTATTTATAGTCTCTTTATCATAATCTCCCCATTGACAAATGTATGTATAGTATAAGTCGAGCAGGTCTTACAGAGATTCAAAGGAAGCGGGGGCCATAGTAGTCCCAAACAATATCGGTCCACCATGCCCCTCACTTCCCCATCTCTCGACACAGGAAGAAACATTGTTCCTGCCTGATTCTCACAGGACAAGCCCATGCATGCCAACTACTCCCATTGTATTCAATGGAGCTTACTCCCATGGTTGCAGCCGGGAAGCTCAATCCTGTCTAGCAGGACACGATAGTGCAAATAAGGCGCCCTGTGCAGGATGGGGTTGGCGCTGGCGAAGCTGGAGGCCTCCTTGAGGTTAAAGGATGTTAATCCCTTTACCCCGAATAGAGCCCCAGCCACCCCAATTGGTCTACTCGAATGTGTGCCAGCTATTTTGCTGGTGCACATTCGAGAGACCCAGGAAGGCTCAACAGGCCCAGGAAGGGGGATAGGATATGGTGGAAGAGGCCGCCAATACCTCCCCCGTCCCGTCCCGGGCCTGGCCTACCAATCCCACTTCCCGAAATGCCCTGCCACGGCATCCATCTGTCCCACGGTGCCAGCGGAGTGATTCAGGCCTCTCCACCAGTGCTGTTTACTCTCTGGGTGTCGCAAACGTGCTTTCTGGCACATTTGCGACACCTTAGATTGGCAGAGCAATCACTCTGCTGGTCTAAAATTAGACAGGATTATGCTGTTAGTGGCATGCAAAGCCACTGCTTATTATGCTTTGGGTTCACTTCTGTGGAGTAATCTCACGGTTTTGGTCCACAGTTCCTAGCTCGGTACTACTGGGAGAACTTAATTATCTTTATTAAGACCCATAATTAAGAGACTTCCAGGTCGGGCATCATTCTCTAGCTCTTTAAGTAAGATAATGGTGGACTGTGTCCTTTCTTAATGCTACATGATGACAGAACTGGGATTATTTTTCATTTGATCATGAGAAAATAACAGAGAGAGGGGGAGCGGAACTCAAGCTGTCAGAATGGTGAGTAGAAAAGGAGAAAAAAGTTGGGAAAAGTTTGAATCAGCTTGGTTAAAGCTCTCAAAGAGAGGAGGAAAAGAGAAACTGAAAGCAGAAAGAGCTTGATAAACTGCAACAGAAAGGAATCACAACTGGTTTCAGAGAAGAAATGGAGTCTGGAACACAAATGGCTCTGTTAGATAAATTTGATTTCAGCAGTCAAGGCAGCTGGGCGGGCTGGATTAGGAGGTTTGAAAGATACAGGATGGTTTTTGAATTAGATAGAAAACCACAAGAATACCAAGTAAATGCCCTGATATTTGCTATGGGAGATACTGCTGAGGATATTTTAAGTGCTCTCACCTTTACTGAGGAGGAAAAGAAAAACTACAGCAAGGTTAAAGTCTAAAGAGGCTTTTGAGGCCCACTTGATAGGAAGAAACAGTGTTATATATGAAAGGGCCAAATTTAACAGAAGGTTTCAGGAATACAGGGAAACAGCAGACATTTATATCGTTGCTCTTCATCAATTCCAGAGCATTGTAAATATGGAGCTTTAAAAAAGAATTTATAAGAGAGACAATAAGATTATGGTTGGTGGGGATAAACTAAGGATGCTAGTTAGTTAGCACAGTTGCAGCAGGGCCCAGATCCCACATTAGTGAAAGTTTTTGAGACAGTGAGAATGCAGGGAATCAAAGAAACAACGAAAGCTGTACAGAGGCAAGCAACACAAGGAATACTGTGTCAGACAGCGCTGATACTGTAAAGAAAAAGAGACCATGGACCCGTAGATACCAGTGATGTAAACTTGAGTCTGTTGACTCGGACTCAAGTCGGACTCAAGTTGTGTCAATGCCTTGACTCGGACTTGACTTGGTGATTGTAAAAGACTCAAAAGACTCGACTTGAGACTTGGAGCCTTTTAAAACAAGTCCAATTTTATTCAGGTTTAAACCCGGGTTCCCCATTAAATAGATAGGGACTCACAACTTGCAACTTGGGGGCAACTCTGGACTTGGGGGCAAAGACTTGAGACTTGGACCCAGAGACTTGGGACTTGACTCGAGACTTGGAGTCAGAGACTTGATCCACATCCCTGGTAGATACCTAGCGAGAACTGTAAATGTCTAGAGACTGACCCCCCCCCTCCCAACTGGTAGCCTTACTAGTGTCTAGGAATCGAGGCTGGCTTCGGCCTAGACCGGACCCGAGCAGCTCCCAAGGTTCCAGCTTCGGTCGCGTCATCGACCAGAAGTTCCGGAAGCAGGAAGCCCATTGGACAGACACAGTGCATCCTTGGGAGCTGCTTGGGTTCGGTCTAGGCTGAAGCCAGCCTCGATTCCGGGATGCTGGTAAGGCTACCAACTGGGAAGTTCCTCCATATTTACAATCCTCCATTTATTAGGCTTCTCTGCACCAGGCAAGAAACTATGAGGCATCTGAACTGTATGATTTCTTCACATCTACAGACACCTCCATACATTTGTGGGTTGTGCAGGGTAGTAATTCTCAATCTATATGGCTAGCATCTGCATACAAACGGCCAACTTTGTGGTAACAACTGCCACATGGAGTGATCAACACGTACATCTTCTCTTACATCATCTTAAGATTAAAGTTATTTTATAAAGAAATAGGGATTAATTTCAGAATGGGGGGTATAACAGCTCGTGCCCCATGCTCCCCCCACTGCACTGAAGATAGAGTGCTGACAATCAGCTGGGAGGCAGTACAGGTGGGCCTCCATATCCACTGATTCGCTATCCACGGTTTCAGTTATCCACGGATCGTGGGGACCCCCCCCCCAGGCTTTTACTTTTTTCCCCAGTAAGCTTCGTTTCTTCCTTAAAGAAACAGGAGAAGCAGCCTCTGGCTGCTTATTACAGGCAAGTAGAATGAGACTAAGTACTAGAGCGGCTCTGCAAGGTTAACAGAAACCTTGCAGAGCCTCTCTAGGACTTAGTCTCGTTCTACTTGCCTGCAATGGAGGCTGCTTCTCTGTTTGTTTTAAGGAAGAAACAAAGCTTGCTGAAAGAAAAATAAGAGCTGGGGGGGGGCAAGCATGCCTGCCTGCAGGGGAGGCAGGTGGGGGGCCCCCTCAGGAAACCATAGAGGGGGTGTTCACTCTTATCCATGGTTTCAAGTATCCACGGAGGGGCCTGGAACATATCCCTAGCGGATATGGGGGCCACCTGTACACCAACCAGTGATATTGCTGTCACCCACTATTCTACAGCCAAGTGTGGAATAGTTGACCTTAGTCAAATGGGGGTGGAAGGCGGGGCTGGGTGTGCTCAACCCTTAAAATCAGGCCATGAGCACAGCAGTGGGAGAATGGTGGGTGAGAAAAGGTGAACAAAGTGATGGGAAGAGAGAGGAGAGCCAAGAATGAGACTAGTAAACAAGTAGAGTCCGAAAGGAGGAAGCAACTCTCGTGTACAGTACATCTGCACATGTACATGACGGCTGGCCATGGATCTCAAATGTCTCATCTAGTATAGACTCTTAGGGAAACATACTACATGTGGCATTTTCTGAGACTTGCTTTAGAAGAAGGAGAAGCTTAAAGGGTGGGAGGAGTTAACTACGGTATATCTTAGACAGGGCACCTTTTGTGTGTGAAGAGTCAGAACAAATAAACTGGGGAAACACTTGGCATGAGGCACACTACTCAATTAGTTTGTCTTATGAGGATTCCCTTTCTTTCACTTGAACTAAGATAATATAAACTCTGCCTATTATGCTTTAGCAGCTAAAGGAGAGTTATGCACGAAGAAAACAGGATGGAATGTTCAGTTCTGTCTTTCAAAGCCTCTTCAATCTCATTTACTTTACCCCTTTGTCAGAACAACACAGCACCAGTGAATGAGAGATGTCCACTATTATGTTGTAGTGTAAATAAATTGCCACTATGAACCCTGCCCCACACATTGCACCCACCCTGCCCTGAAATAGCTGCCCAAACTGCATATGGTTTGCTCTCAAGATTCAAGGAAACCCCAAAATATTGCTGTCCCAATGTAAGCTAAGTAGCTAGATCCCTGAGCAATCGTATGAAGACAATGTTCCCACTTGCACTGGTGCTGGGAATCTCATGCGTGAACCTGTAGGATGCTGCTTCAAAGGAACAACTGCTATGCTTCAAAGGAACAACATAAATAACAATGTTCAGTATCAAGAACCAACTATAAAACACAGATTCCTTTATCATAGGTGTAACTGCTTTAGGGCTTTGTGATGACTTCTTGTAAGTCTTTCTGTTTTCAATCTTAAATTATCTACTGTATTCCTACATGACAAATGGAATGGGACTAATGTTTAACACCAGAAGACGTCCACAGAAGTGGACGAAACGTTGTGTGTTTTGTGTTCTGTTAAATACATGGCATCTAAACCCGTGTTCCCTATTTCTTACAAAACTGTTGCTGGCCATGAAAGCTTTCGCTCTTTATTGAAATGTTTAACTGTTTTCCTTTTTCTATTTGCATAGTCCTTCATTCTTTACTGATCCTTCTAAATCAGGATGATCTGTTTAGAAGTTGGAACTATTTGTATTGTTCCCCCCCATCTAATTCCTTGTGTCAATGTTCCTTTTACTTCATAGTCCTTGCCCCTTTTGATATTGTCATTAACCTCAGCTATGGAACTTTGTCAAAAACATTTTCCAGGCAGGAAATAACTTAGTCATTTCATTAAAAAATGTGATATTGTTCTCCAAGACATTTTTTAGTTTAATTCTCAAGGTTACTGTATTGTTTATCTGTGATCACTTGAAGCTTTCAGAGATATTATTCTCTTATCCAGAGTTCCTTCACCCTCTGGCAAAGAATTGTGCTTGTCCATTGTGAATCACAGTACTCACCCCATCCTGTTCAAGGCTTCCTAACCCTGCTTCTTTCTGAGGTTGTGTGTAGGCGAAGGCGAGTGACCCACAATCCTCTCCACATTCCGTCTGTGCAGCAAAATCTTATTCATGGTTATTCAGAAGTCCCACTCTTTTCAGTGGGGCTTAGTAGTATGACAGCGCAATCCTATCCAACTTATGCCACCAGTGTAACCCAGAGGTGCAGCGAGAATGGGAGGCCCCAGAAGGGAAAGGGGATTCAAATCCCCTTTGAATCCCCCTTGGGATTTGAATCCCCTTTCCATTCTGGGGCCTCCCGTTCTTGCTGCACCGCTGGGTTACGTCAGTGGCGTAAATTGGATAGGATTGAGCTGAGTTACACCAGTGGTGTAAGTTGGATAGGATTGCACTGTGAAAGTGTGTATTTTATCAAGTTTGATCAGTTTGCTGTGACATGGCTGGGAAGTGTGACACTTTCTCCCACGTGAACCAGCCCAGTTGCCTCGTTTTCCCTTGTCTCCTGCTTCCACTGTCTTCCATTTCTTTGGGATTCCTGTTCTGACCACTGCTTCACTGCTGTTTTAGAGTTGTATTTGAGTCATGTGATGGATTGTGGTGGTGGGGAGATATGCACGTCCATGCTCTGTGTTTGAGATGGGTTGGTCAGAGCATTACCTGCAAATCCCCAAATAAACATGCTAGACCGAGGCTTAGATTGAGGGTAACTTTATTAACTGCCATAATCTTTAAAACTTCGGCGCCGACTGAGGGAGCTGTCACAGAGGCTTGACAGCTCCCCCACTCGTCACGCCAACTGTCAAACTGCAGCCAATGGGCTGCTGCCGCAAGCCAGCCCCTGCCCAGTGACAGCGGGGATGCGCAGGCAAGCCGGGGCGATGTGCGATACGTGCCACCCCCATTGTCAGAACTCATCCTTTGGAGAACAATGTTTGTAGGCGTAAACTCCTGTTCTTCCAGTTTAGCATGAAGACTATGTGCCAAACTACAGTGCGTCTTGAAAAAATGTACACACATTTTATTGAGCTCTGATTCATACGTACTTCATTGTAGAAAACCTGCAACACTTGAACACCTAAGAGAAGCAATTGAAGAGATGTGTGGAACCATCCCAGCACACACGTTGGTGGATGTCTACAGATCCCTTAGTCCAGAGGTTCCCAAACTCCTGGGAAGGCCCTACGCTGCTCTAAGTAGCAGCGGGGCCTTCCCAGGGGTTGCGATGACGCGCGCGGTGGCGGCGCGATCCCGGGCTCGCCGTCGTCGTCACCGCGGGTTGCCATGCCCCTTAAGGGCATAGCAACCCTTTGTTCCCGGCTGGGGCGTCGCGACGCCCCAGTTAGGGAACCACTGCCTTAGTCAATGGTGTCAGCAGTGTATAGACACCAATGGAGAAGATTTGAGCACTTGGTCAAATTCATTAACATAAACTAATTAATTAACTGGGTCAAACAACTGTACGTTATACAGTATATGTGTGAATTATAGTATTATAGTATATGTGTGAATTATTGCATAATAAATTTAACACTATAAGGTGTGTGTACATTTTCTTGAGCCGCTTTGTATGGGTTATGCAAAATGCATAGTTTACTACTATGTTTGGTTTTATTATTATAGATAGCAGCTGTAGAAGGGACTGATCAGATCAGGATGCACAAGGAGTTAGGTTTTAAGTCTTCCCCTTTTCCTGCAGCCTGAATGACCACATACCCCTATTTTATACCAGGAGAGGTGCTGCTAGTAGGTGTAGACCAGGGGTTCTCAACCAATGGTACTAGTACCACCAATGGTATTTCGGCTGACTGCTGGTGATACTTGGACTGCCAGACAACCTAGAATCTGCTCCAACGTGGCGCTTTAGCTCCTGAGAGGATCCTGCTTTTGGCCAAGCCTCTCGGGAACTCTGAGACGGACCCTCCCACCCACCCTCCCACCCAGATCCTCCTACTTGCATTTTTGGCCTCTGAAAAACTGAAAACCCAAAAGTAACTGGCGATGATGTCATTGCCAGTCACTTCTGGTGGTATGCAGCAGGAGAGTGGCTCAGCTGGCAAGGATTTGAGAACCCCTGGTGTAGACAATACTAACAATGCAATCCTAAACATGTCTACTCAGAAGTAAGTCCCACTGAATTCAGTGGGACTTACTCTCAGGTAAGTGTGCACAGGATTGCAGCCTAAGTTAAACAGATCAATGGCCTGACTTCATATAAGGCAGTTTCACCCCCACCCCAAGCTGCTAAATAGTTTGCCTCTAGAGTGAAACTACCATTGTCCCCAATGACATCTTCATGTCAAATAGTCTTTGGGGGAGGATATTCAGAGGCGTCGCTCCGGTAGGGGCGGGGCCGTAAGTATCGCTCCATCCTAGACCCTTTACCGAGCGAGCAGGAGACGGCCCCGCCCCCTCACTGTCGGAGCCATCCCGTGCGGAGAAAGCAGCAGGCTGCCTGCTGCTTTCTCTGCACAGGATGGCTCTGACAGTGAGGGGGCGGGGCCGTCTCCTGCTCGCTCGGTAAAGGGTCTAGGACGGAGCGATACTTACGGCCCCGCCCCTACCGGAGCGACGCCTCTGAGGATATTTTTTTCAGGACTGCAGTGTTTAAAAACCCCACTTCTCCATATGCAAAAGTGCCCAATCCTGATCCCCCCTCCTCCAGCATTTGCATAAATAAAACAAATAAACATGAGAGGTAAACTACACATCTAATGTAATATGTAGTTTGGCCCTAATATATTTGTATTAGAAGTTAGAATAGCAATGGGTACTGTTTTATGAATTCAAATTGTAACATCCCATGATTTTTTGGAGTCATCTAGACATGATACATCAACAACTCATTTTTTTCCTTGCCCTGTCATTCTCTTCTTGTAACACATACATCACCGACTCAATCAATTGCTTTCCAATCAATTTCAGGGAGACAATTTTGAGTTTTTTCAACTTTGGAGATTGCATGTATCTGCTTATGTTTCTTAGGCACCATCATGCTTGATTCCATGAAACATCTTTTAAAAAAGGATAACACTTTGTGACAAATGATTTATCTGGATTACTTTATTCACAAGTAATCAGAACCAAAACGGAGTTGTTGGGAACTACCCCCCCAATCCTCTCAATGTTGTCCTTCTGACTAGAAGTACAATGTGAAATACTATCAAATGCAGTACTTTATACAAAACCAGGGATGCAATCATCATTAAAAAGCTTAAGCAACCATCTACTGATTTCACCTGAAGCAAAATACGAACAGAGGAAATCAAATAAACAGATTGTGGCCTACAGATTACTGCCTTACCTCCCCAACAGCAAAGAGCATTACGTTAATACAGCATTAGTTGGCAATAGTGCTCCAAGAAACAATTAAAGAAAGGACAATTTTAAAATGTGCGGCTTATGCAGGATTACTGCGAAGAGAAGAGAAGTACTTGGTGAAATCCAGCAAAGTGGCGATGACATTTAGGAAGAAACATAAATAGGTATTTTGGGCATTGTCTTTTGTTTGTCTTTTATTACATACAGGCCTGTATGTAAGTCAAGGAGAGAAGATGGCGAGCAATGCCCTTTGTTTACCTCTCCACTCATGATGTTTAATATTTAAGAGTTAACATCATTATAGCCCGTTAGGCTTTGCACATCTGATGACGTTCAGAGGAATGAACGAAAGTGTTATGTAGTTTTTAAAAGTGTATTTTATTGTTTTTAAACGGTGGTTTTAATTTTATATGGTTTTAATGACAGTTTTGACTTTAAATACTTTGGTTTTAATGACAGTTTTGACTTTAAATACTTTGATTTTATGGTCGTTAAAATCCCGTTGTGATGTTTCGTTCGATTTACATTATGGCCGGCCATACAAGCTTCAGATCTTCATTGCTGTGAATTTGTTTGGATGTTAGGGAAAAGCATGCACTTGTTTGTGCAGACAGGTCCCTACATATGTGTGCTATTTTTATGCAAATAGGTGCCCTTATGACAGCAAAGGGATGTGTGTACAGTACTCCCCCCATATCCACTGGGTATATGTTCCACGCCCCTCCGTGGATACTTGAAACTGTGGATAGGAGCAAACACCCCCTCTATGGTTTCCTGAGGGGCCCCCACCCTGCCTCCCCTGCGGGCAGGTGTGCGTGACCCCCCCAGCTCTTATTTTTCTTTCAGGAAGCTTCGTTTCTTCCTTAAAACAGAGAAGCAACCTCCATTGCAGGCAAATAGAACAAGACTAAGTCCTAGAGAGGCTCTGCAAGGTTTCTGTTAACCTTGCAGAGCCTCTCCAGGAGTTAGACTCGTTCTACTTGCATGCAATAAGCAGCCAGAGGCTGCTTCTCCTGTTTGTTTAAGGAAGAAACGAAGCTTACTGGGAAAAAAGTAAAAGCCTGGGGGGGGGGGTTCCCCATGATCCGTGGATAACTGAAACTGTGGATAGCGGATCAGTGGATATGGGGGCCCACCTGTAGTTTGGGGCAGACCCTGTCACATGATTGCAGATTCTCTTCCCCATCCATGCTTGTTTTTCATGAATTAAAAAAACATCTGTAGGGGCCATTAGCTGAAGATACTGTGCATACAAACGTGAGTTTTGTCATTAATGGTTCTGGATTACACACAAAAATGATTCAAGGCCTTCCTTATTGCATGCCAGAGCATAAGCTTCTCTGCCACTAAACTGGCAGGTGCTGTCCCATGAGGTTTGCAAAGGGCTCCTGCCCGAAGTTTATCTACGCTCCCTTGGTGGTACTTAAGATATATTTATCAGCAGGCCTGTGCCAACTATGTGATATGCTCATTATGAGAAAGAAGATGCTCTTAAATGTTGTTTAATAAGAGTCAATTGATGGAGGAAATTGTGCTAAAGCAGTACAATTGTCTGCAGATATACTGGAAGTGACACTCTCAAGAGTCAGACAGCTTCTGCAGCTATGGAAGCAGACTTGACAGGAGTAAGTTAAGTGATGAGTCAAATCTCCCAGAACTGCATTAGGCAATACCCATAACACTATACCTCAAATTGCAAAGAGCCAGTAGTCACTGTAGATAAAAAGAAGCAGAGAAGATATGAGTGGATCTATAGTGATAATCGGCTACAGAGGCCAAGTACCCTCTAGAGATGAATTACAATTTTCGTATATTTTGTGCACTTTTTCCTTGCAGTGGCTTCAATGTGCCCTCTGAAGATTTTTACTGCTTTTTTATTCATTATTTATTCAGCCCTTCACAAGATTTGCATAGTCAAACCAGCCAATGATTAAGGTATCCTAAAGCATCTTATCTCTAATATTTGCACTATAATATATCTTCATTTCCTTGAATAAGATGCATATTCCTTGCTTTGTAGACCTTGCTGGGAAGATGGTATCGGTGACTTCTGGATCTTGGTACTTTTGGTGACAGTGACAATTGGAGGCAGTGGGGGGGGGGGACAATGATGAATGAAGTCTCTTTCTGTTATCTCTGCTGTGATATAGTCTATATTCAGCTGCTTTGACTGAACAGAGCCAAGGGTAAGAGACACAATACATTTCTGTTACATAGTAGTCTTGGCTCAGTTTGAATACAGTTATTTGAACTGACGAGTCAAGTTTATAGGCTGATATGCAGATATGGAAGGCTTACACCGTTAAGTTTGGGAAGGGCTAAGAGAAAGCTACCCACCCTGTATAAGGGTAGATTTGACAAGGTTAGGAATAGGAGCCAAAAATTCACTGTAAACCATGCCCCCCTCCCCAATGACCTGTGATTAGAGAAAGAGAATGAAGAAGGAAAGAACGGAGGACTGAAAGGGATAAATGTGGCAGTATTTAAAAGCAATTTCTGTCTTTAATAGGCTTATTTCAGCCATTCTCCACCGCTACCTCCTGGCTCCTGTAAAATAGTTAAGTATGTTCAGAGATTGCTGGGCCACAGCCAAAGTATTTGGCCACCATTAGAATTTTAAGTGATATGTTTGATGTGCCTTGGCAGTTGATAAGCTACAGTAATGGCTGTTTCGGATCCAATGTAACTTTAAAATAAAGATAATTGATTTGGTGCTTTTTTAAAAATAAAAACAGGACTTAAAAAAAACTTCTTGAGTGCTCCAGATATCCAATCAAGTCACTTATACTACCCTGTGGATGTGTACTCTATGACCTAACGATTCACTGAGGAATCGGGAATTTATACTGTTTACGAAGGAGCAGACACACTGTCTGCAGCTCTGTACCAGCAAGAGGAGGGGAGCCGAGAATTAAGGGACAATCTGGGAATTTATCTCTCTGGTGCCACATAGTGCATCTTTTCCCTACTTGAAGAAGGCAAATTATGGTATTAGGCCTTGACAAGTCGCTCTTGCTTTGTCTCATTGATTCATGAATGCTTTTAAGTTACCGTACATATATAGCGCTGAAAAATGCATTATTGGTTTAGCATAACATAAAGTCCTGTAAGTTTGTGTGCTTTTTAAGTACTGCCAATATAATGAAATAATGGCTCATGATAGATCGTATAGCACACTTGTTGATCGAGATAGCTGGTGAGAACCACATAAATTCTTCAATAGATACTCAAGCCATTTCAAGCCAGAGTTAAATAGAACAAGCAACAGAGTACACAACACAGACACGAAAGTTACATGTGCACATAATCTTTCTGCAGTTTTCATGTGACAGCTACATAATTAATGCTAATGAAAATGGCTATTAAAAAAAGTTATGCATGTCTTAAACGACTCATCCTTTATCATTAGTATACAAATGGAAAAGTTTATCTGAATCATCAAGAATGTCTTCTTTACTGTAAATCTGTTCTAATTTTAAATGTAATTTTTCAACATCTGTCTAGCAACATAAGCGAGAGAATGCAAATTCGGTGTGTTTGAAAGGTTGCGCAACCAGGTAATAAATTCCAGTGGCATTTCTCCAATGTAAGGCAGGCAGAAATCTGAAGTTGCCAGTGAGCCCATATGAATATTGATATGCTGTGCAGCTAGGGGAAGTTATCAAATTCATCTCATGCCAAAATTTGCAACAGAATGTGTGGTTCTACACCCCTCCCATTTTCCGGTGTATCAGATTTTATAGCGTATCAAGATATCTGCAGAATCCAGGCCCTTAATCAGTCATTAGAATTCCACCTTTCCATCAGTGAATCTATAACCTAGCTAAGCTGTAGTACTAAGGTTTAGACTTAATCCAGTATATTTTAGTCAGAGATATAGGGAGCATTCCACAAGTGGAGCTCAAAATATCAGACTTTTCTGCTTGAACTCTTGTGAGTACAATAAAGAAACGTACAGACCTGATCACAACCTGCTTCGAGCCATTGTTTTAAGTGCTTGTCTTAAAACAACCACTTGTGCAGGATCAAATGAAAAGTGTCTGCTGCTATCACCACCTCTCCATTCCTCTTCCTCCATAGCAAAGTGCTGTCTTCTCCTTCCCCTTTGCATCAACTACCTCAAGGGCCTTAGAGGCATCCTCTTCCAGTGGGGAGAGAGACTGGGAGTATCATTTCTAACATTCTCAATGGGAAATTGATGCTATTTGCAGCAGCCTCATTCTTGCAAATGCCCTGTTTCTTTCAGGTTTTTTTCTCCCTTTTCATTGTTTTGGTGTATTTTTAATCTCATTTAAATAAAATTCTTCTCTGTAACATGGAGATTTTGCTGGACACAGATTTCAAAGGAGCAGATGATATGGGTAAAACAGCCATGTATCTTTACTAAAGTCCAGAAATAAAGATGCTTTAAATTTGTACCGTTGTCTGAGGAGTTCTTTAGCCACGTACTGTCCTGAGTATGCAGAGCGGGAAGATCCGAAGACACGCAGGGAATTCAGTAATGGGAAGTAACAGGCAAATAAAAAGTCTTTAGTTTGCCTGTTACTTCCCGTTACTGGAAGTAACCTGTTACTTCGCCTGTTACTTCCCGTTACTGGATTCCCTGCGTGTCTTCGGATCTTCCCGCTCTGCATACTCAGGACAGTACGTGGCTAAAGAACTCCTCAGACAACGGTACAAATTTAAAGCATCTTTATTTCTGGACTTTAGTAAAGATACATGGCTGTTTTACCCATATCATCTGCTCCTTTGCAAAATTCGTCTCTTTTACTGTTTGCCTGCCTGGTCTCAGCTCAGTTGAGAGGGATCCGGTTGCTCCTTCTTTCCACACCAACCTCCTTCAGCGACTGGATTTTGGGGGCTTTCTGCTAACCGTAGAGGGAGGCTTTCCCAAGGTGACATCCTTCTGTCTGGGACTCCCTAACTTTGGGTGGTGGCCAGCCTTTCCTGTAAGCTGCACAACCACACAGCTGAAATTCCCTCTTGGTGCTCCTGTGCTCGGTGATAATGATGTAATTTTCACCGAGCACCTCCCCCCCCACAGCCACCATACAGTTCTATGCGGCACTTGCCGCCGGATTCGGCGGCAGTTCAGTGGCAGCGCATCAAAAATGCACCCTGTCAGTTTTTCAGGCACTTTTAGGCTGTTTGTGGCGACTGGATTCACCCACTTGTCCGGGCCATAAACGGCCTAAAAGCAGCCGAAAAACCGCCGGTGTGTGTGCATTTTTGATGCGGCGCCAAATTTCCGTCGAAAGGGGTGGGGCTTGTGACATCATGCCCCAGGGCGGGGCTTGTGATGTCACAGGGGATGTCACGGAGGTGGCCCTCCACAGGGTTGGTGTAGCTACACCTCTGCTATGTGCTCCCCTCAAAAATTAGAGGGAACATTGGTCATACAGCAAGAACAACCTTTCAGTTTAAACCCAATCGAACTGGCAAGATGGTAGCAGAGGTGCTAGTTTCTGGGTGCTGAGATTTTCTCCCCTGTCTTCCACTACATTCCCATCCAAGTGGCCTACATCATGGGGGAAGGGCATCTCACAGCTTGAGATCTTGGGAGTTAGTTAATTTGTAGCTGAGGTGAAACTAGAGCCAGGGAACGGTTTCACTGTTAGCAGCCAGATCACATTTGGAGGGCAGGTCCAATTGCAGCACAGGCAGAAAAGGGTTAAAGGGGCCCGAAGCAGCAGACAGAAATAAAGGCAATCTAGAATTGTGCAGGTTCATTTAGCCAATGATGAGAAGGGCCAGAGGCAGAAAGCGTGGTAGGGGCCAGAGTGGGGTCAAGTACTGAAGGAGATGAGACAAGATCCAGGATCATAAGGGTCTGAGGCTAGGCTGGGGTCAAGTGGAAGTCTGTACAACTACTCTGACAAGTTGCTCAGACTGAGGAACCAGGGCCTGGGACAAGTTGTATATAAAGCCAGACAGGATTGTATTGGCTTCTCAGGTCACCTGGGCAGAACAGAAGGTAATACCAGCTCTGGCCACTAGAGGGAGGCCAGTTCAGTACATTAGACCAGACGAACAGCTTCCTCTGTCTGTTCCTCAGGTACCTGGGTCCTATTCCTGGGGCTCATAGGTTGAGATCCCCTGCACCTTCCATTCATATTCTTAGGCGCTCCAGCTGTAAAAACCCACAGGAAGTACAGAAAATAGGTGATACCGTTTAGGATTAACCAGCATAAACATGTGAAAAGCTGGTTCAGTGTTAGGTAGCTGAAACCTTTTGAATCAGGGGGAAAAAAGGGCTCCAGAGTTCATTTTAACACTTGAAAAATTATCATCTAAATAAATATAACAGAAGTTGTGGGAGTACACCAGAACTTTAATGAAAAACCATGTAGAGCTTCATCTTATCTATTAACTTTCCATTTTCCCTGCAGAAATTGTTTTTGTCAATATTTTATTATGACGGGATGAATGGGGAAAAGAAGTGAAGTCTAATCTAAGCAGATGTTGCCATAAACTGCATATAGCAATTGAGACGACTGAAAGAACTCAGGAAAGAGAGTTTTCCCTCTTTTCAATATTTATGCTGGAAGTAGTGAAATGATTCATTAGAAATAAATAAAAACTACAAAAAATGAGATGCAAAGCAGTCAGGGAAATAAACACAGCCCTGAAAAGAATCTCTCTTGGACATTGTTTGGGAGTGCAATTACCATTGGAGCTTAAAGAATCAATGCATTTGTATCTAACAGAAAACAATAGAAATTGGCATATTTATAATATTCATGAATCGATTGTCTCATCTTCTGAGATATTACAAGGTTGATTCATTCTGACAGGAATAAAGGAATGTCTTTCAAGCTGTTTCTCAGTTACAGATGGATCAAATAAGTTACCGCGGGTTTCTTGTCAGTGTGTTGAATGAAAATACTAAGCGGCTGCCGCTGCTGCTGAGGTTGGATTTGGCTGGGTAAGCAAAAAAATACAGCTCAGAAGTGTTCACTCTTCTTTGATTAAAGATCCAAGCCTGAGCTTGAATGAAAACTTTCTCTTAAGTACTTCCTGGTATCATTTTACACCCCATTTATTATTGAGTTTCATGGGATGGATGTGTACAAAAAAGGTTATTTTTGAATGTGCTTCTTTTTACTGTGTAAAGAAAATATTGCCCATTAAAATGGGATAGGATTTGAAAGCCTATATTGCATCAGGAATCACAATGTAGGTAAGGAGATCAGAAAGATCCACTATAAGCACTAGAGCACTTTAGGAGTAAACAAGATGGTCGCTTTCAATTAAAGGTTATGTACATTTGCTTTTCAGTTCAGTATAACAACAGAAATTGGCCAATGCTGAGGAATATCCTTTTCTGTTAGGTGAACATAAGGAACACTCTGCTGCATCAGGCCAAAGACGCATCTAGCCAGCATCCTGTTTTCTATAGTGGCGCACAAGCTGGCTCTGGGAAGCCCACAAGCAAGGGAGGCAGTGTCATTCCTACATCCCCTGTGGGGGGGCCACCGATGCGACACCCCCACATGATGCCACAAGCTCCGCCCCTAGGGGCGTGACATCATTTTCACGTGCTGCCACCGAATTTTGACAGTGGTGCGGCACAAAAACACACACATGCTGCTTTTCGAAGCATTTTGGAGCCATTTTGGAGCATTTTGAAGCATTTTCAAAGCAATGGCTTCAGGGTGGGCGGAAGGGCCAATCTCGCCACCGGAGTGCAGATGAAGAGGAAAAAAGCAGTGGAGCGGGCGACCCGGTGACGACGACTCTGGGGGCAAGTACACCCCTACCGCGTGGCACCCCGTCGCCCTGGAGCCCCCCGCCCCCCCAAACGATGCCTCTAAAGGAAGGAAGGCATACTAGCCTGCTACCATTGCTCCCTTGCAATTGGGATGAACCTGGACATAGGGCATAGCCATCCTGACTAGTAGCCATTGGGTGGTGGCTTTTTTTTGTTCTGGTCATGACCTTGACATCCTTAAATGGCCTGGTTAACTTAGCAATTGCCTCCTCTCATATGAGCTTTCTCCAAGGAGGCTTCCCTCTCTCTCTCTCTCTCTCTCTCTCTCTCTCTCTCTCTCTCTCTCTCTCTGTGTTGTGTGTGTGTGCGTGTGCGTGTGCATGCATATGCACACAAAGCAGGCACAAGGGGGTCCCCATGGCCTTGTATGGTTATTCCTACCCACCCAGCAACATGGCTCTCCTGCACAGTGTAGCTCCCTTTCCTCCAACTCACCAACTTCTGAGCCAGGTCATAAATTCACTATCATATCTCATATCTATCTGTCTAGAGATCCAAAGGAAAGCCTATTTAGTTTTAATTGACATTCATTAGGAGCACGTTTATTAAGACCAAAATCATGTTGTTTATGATTTCAAAATAAATACAATATTTTCAGCATATTGTATCTTTTGACAGGGAACAAAAGAGAAAAATGGAATCATTTACTGGAACATACTTGACGGTTGTCTATGGTTCAAGGTTAAATGAAGTGTAACACAATGGAGCCTGCCTACTGGGCAAGGAATGCATTTACCAACATATGCCCAGATGGGTCAAGAAAACAAATTAGTACATTGGACTACCAGGGAAGTCAACTTCATCATCCCCTCCCACCCAACCCCCAGAGGCATCGCTACGGTGGGGGAAGTACTGTAAGTTGCGCCCCGTCCTAGTCCCATTTACAAGCCGGCACGAGGCGGCCCCGCCCCCCTTGTGGAGACTCCCTTCCCGCTGCCTTCTCCGCACGGAATGGCTCCGACAGCAAGGGGGCGGGGCCGCCTTCTGCTGGCTTGTAAACGGGACTAGGATGGGACGCAACTTACGGTACCGTCCCCACTGTAGCGACGCCTCTGCCACCCCCCTTTTATAAAGAAACAAAGTCACACATTAATAAAGCTATGATTTTTTTTCTGACTTGAATACATGATGATAAATTAGACAATGACCAAGGAAGCAAAGCATTATTAAAATAATCTTTACATTTGAGATATGCTTATGTAACAATAAAGAAAGTTATTCACATGTTTCTAGATTCTTTCCAATTCCATTTGAGTAATTCTTAAATTAGTATTTCATTGCCTCCTTTCTCTTCTGCCCTTCCTCACATCAAGGATTTTGCCTCAAATCCTCATTCTGATTTATTATGAATGGAAAAATGGTCTCTAGCAAAAACTTTCCTTTGCTAAAAAAAATAATAGAAGAGGGTTACAGACTGTAGAGTTTTGAATTGAACGTCTCTTTCATGGCAGTCTATCACTCCTTTGTTTCAACGCAGGAACCATATATACATCTCATCAAATGCTTTGATCCATTATACGCTAGTTTATACCAGGTGGGATGAGATTACATGGGATGCTGATTGTTTCAGGCAATTAAGTTGATTGACAAAGGGACTTAGATCATTCTGGTATACTCTTGCAAGGTAAGTATACAGTGAGGAGCAAAAGGTGAATCTTATCCCAATAAATTAAATCACAATGTGTGGTTATTTGCAATTTTTGAAACACTCTTGTATTGTTGCTCTATGCTTTTGCGGCCTTGTATGTCTTTATTTCAGTTTTAATGTATGGCTGGTATAGCCTGAAAATGTTGCCATAACGTTCAGGAACTGGAGACTCCTCCCAATTCAGTACAGGTGGGCCCCCATATCCACTGATCCGCTATCCACAGTTTCAGTTATCCATGGATCGTGGGGACCCCCCCCCAGGCTTTTACTTTTTTCCCAGTAAGCTTTGTTTCTTCCTTAAACAAACAGGAGAAGCAGCCTCTGGCTGCTTATTGCATGCAAGTAGAACGAGTCTAACTCCTGGAGAGGCTCTGCAAGGTTAACAAGGTCACCGGCGCAGTCCAGGATAATCCTCGGGGAAGGGGACCCCTTCCCCCTGTGTAATCGGCACAGGCTGTAATGGACCAACTCGGATGCACGCCAGCTCTAAAAGCTGGCGCACAACCAGGGAGGCGTGTAAGGCCGGCCCGGACTTCGACAGGGCATAGGATATCAGTGCAACCCACTGTTGATATTCCCATCCCAGCCCAGGCAGGTCAGTGGCCCCCTCCCTTGCTACACCTGCCCACCCTCCCCACGCCCCTGTCCACCCCCTGCAGCGGCTGGTGCAGGTCCAGGACGGCAGCGGAGTGAGCAGCGCAGGCCTCTGCACTGGTACCGCTTACTCTCTGGGTGTCAAAAATGTGCTTTCTGGCACTTTTACGACACCCTGGGCCAGCGTACCACTCACTCTGCTGGCCTATAGTTAGGCAGGATCAGGCTGTCAATTTGTTTTTATGGTTAGCTATTGAAAAAAAAATAAGAAAAAAAGCTATAGAGATAATATTTATGATCTATCTGCCTCCTACAAGCACACAACATCTGTACAACCATGTCTTTAGGACCACCTAAGAATACAGTGATCGTAGACCACTTAAGGAACGAACAATAATCCACTTGATATTCGATCTGTATACATGCCCAGAACTCAACAAAAGTGAGGGAAAAAAATTCCAAAAGGCCTTGAGTTCAGTCACCCTCGTGTATTGCCTTCATTTCTGCCTTTATTTTCATTATCAGAAAGGCTGGGTTTATGCCTAGTGATTTAAACTGATGTGAAGAAGAAACACATGTAGCTACAGAAACATCTGACAGATGGGAAGTGCTTGAGGGAACCAAGGTCAAAGGATAACCAATTCTTCATACACAAGCAATGAAAGGAAATAAATAGCTGACACTTTAGTCTCTACAATATCCATGGAATGAATTATACAGGTCACCGGGTCTGGATAGTGTTCAAATATTCAAACAATATTGTACAATAATTAAGAACAGCAAGGGAACCAGAACGTTGGCAAAGCATCATGTTTCAACACAGCTTCCCCGACAGAACAAAGGTAAATGCACTACCTACAGAATGAATGGAATATTCAAGCTACCGAGTGTGGTTTTTCAATGTACAGTCAACAGAACAGGATCATGAATAGACAGCTATAACAAATAGAAAAGGACTGTAATAAAGGATGTTAAAATGTAGTGAACAACATGGCTTTTTTAATGCTAACTTCGCTTGCTTGAAATAAGATAATGGAAAAACAGATTCTGCTCCCCCCCCTTCTTTGTCAAACAAACACAAGACCTAAGAGTCCATTTTTCAAAGACTGACAGCATTGTAGCTATGAATGGATGGCTGAAAGTGTCCCCTCCCATTTTTTTTAAAAAAAAGATTCATCACTAAATCTACCATGTTGGAAAGACTGACGTCTAGACGTTTTGAAAAAAAAAAACCAACCTCAAGATTTTGAATGTTAACAATATGCTGGGTATTGTTGCATCAAAGCTGTTTGCCAGCAGCATGGGTGGGGGAAGCACTTACAAGATGTGCCACACCTGTGTACCACAGCCATGCCTGGCGCCATCGTGAAGGTGTTGCACCCTTAGAAACATTGAAAGCTGCCATACTGTGGTAGACCACTGGTCCATCTAGCTTAATATTGTCAACAATGGTTGACAGTGGTTCTCCAGGGCTTCGGGCAGGAATCTTTCTCTGTCCTATTTGGAATTATCAGAGATTGAACCTGAGTTTTTCTGTGTGCAAAGCATGTGCTCTACAATTCCTCTCCTTACCATTACCCTTGCCAGATGAGAATGAGGTTTACCCAATGTGTGAGAAATAGAAGGTGGGGAACACTGCTGGGAGAGAGGAGGTTGATATGAAGGAATTTAGTGAACTTAGCCTTTTTCACTTTGGGTGGTCAAAAGGAAGGAATGTACCTTGGTCGGCCGCACATTTTCAGCTATTCCAATCAGGGCTGGTACCACAGGTAGGGTTTTGTCAGGCAGAGGCCTGAGGGTTCACAGCCATGCACCCAGGATGGATCAGGCTCTGGGAGCTGGTGTGCATATTGGATGTAGAGCAGGAATGTGGATCAAGTCTCTGACTCCAAGTCTCGAGTCAAATCTCAAGTCTATGGGTCCAAGTTTCAAGTCAAGTCCCAAGTCTTTGCCCCCAAGTCCCAAGTCTTGGGTTGCAAGTTGTGAGTCTTATCTGTTTAATAGGGAAAATGGGTTTAAACCTGAATAAAAATTGACTTGTCTTAAAAGGCGCCAAGTCTCGAGTTGAGTCTTTTGAGTCTTTTACAATCACCGAGTCAAGTCCGATTCAAGTCATTGATGCAACTTGAGTCCGACTTGAGTTCAAGTCAATAGACTCAAGTCTACATCACTGATATAGAGCTATAAGAAAATATAGAATTGCATGGTGACCCTATATATCCCAGGCCCACATGCCATGGGGACCCCAACACCTAACCGTGCCCCCAGGACTAAACTGGCCCTGACCCTGAATCCAATCCCTCTTGTCTAGAAGGAAGTGATCCCACTAGATCACATAACTACCCAGGGGGTGTACAATCGCAGTGTTGGGGCATGGCTGTGTTCACCCATAAGCACAGGAAAATGCTCTCTGGACATGTTACAGAACTAGCGTCAGCCCAGTACTTGATAGTTGCTAGCTGGATCTGAAAGAAGACTTTGGAAGAAGACTATTTTTTCCCCCGCTGTTGTAAATACTGTTCTAGGTGACCAACAGAGACATAGAAGTTATGGATACAAAATGTGAATAGCCCCCCTCAAATTCACTATGAATATGTGATTGTCTTTCACAGGGGGAGGAAAAACAATTAGATGATGCATTCACTTTGCTAGGCTGATTAAAAGCTCTTCAAGAGCCTCAAGTGGTGTAAAGTTTTAAATCCATTGATTAAATTTGCATCTCTTAATTTAGAAATGATCTTCCACAAAGAGTACAACCTAAAACACCAGAATCTCTTGCCACTTTAGGTATTGATATTTAGTGGTGAATGCATTGATTACAACTGGGGTTTCACATACTTAATTTCAAAATATTAATAAGTATTTAGTGACCGATGACTCCCAGTAATGTACTAACAAACATATTGAGGTTTTTATGGATGAGGGAAATATGAGATATTTGATGATTTTATTTTAATTAATATTATTTTAGGACAGCGGTTCCCAAACTTTTAGCAACAGGACCCACTTTTTAAAATGACACTCTATCAGGACCTACCTAGCTTTACGAGACCAACAAAAGAAAAAGCTTCACTTTACCAGCCACTCAAGCCTCTGTTTTTATCATTTTTACTATGGGTGGGGGGAACCACCTTCTGGAGCATTTATGGAGCTCCACGTCCATTGGACCAGGACCATTCTGGTGGCCTTGCATTTCCCTTTGCCTGACCTTCGATAAGAGCTGCGGCCTTCACAATCACCTACTCATGAGTAAGCATGCACATGTGGCATATTATGGATGTGGACTGACTGTGCAAGTATTCACCGGTGAAGCACGTGCTCCGCCAGCGCCAGGTGTCATAAACACTCGGTAAAGAGTGTTTTCGATACCTGGAGAGTAAGGGCTGCCGGCGTGGAGGCTGGCAGCTCTTACTCTGCCACCCCCCCCAGCACCCATTGGTAAATCCTACACAGGGGCAAGTAAGGAGCAAGAGTAAAATATGACATAGTAAGGTAATTAAGCATAGTAAAGTAATAATAGTATGGTGCAGGAGTAAAAATATGGCAGACCCAAACAAAAAAAGATGAGAAAATAAAAATACAAGTTTGATTAGAAACAGTGGTACATTGCCCACAAAGGCCACAATCCAATTTGCCTCTACATGCATAAAATTGCACTCCAAACTTGTGGCTAAAAGCTACTCTATAACTACTGTATCACATGACAAATTGTTCTTTTCAACCCTCTTGAATTTCAAACGTGGTTTGACAAATGGAACACAAGAGCTACTCTTCCCTACATTGAAAGTGTGATCATATGCTTGTCTATTCAGAACTAAGCCCCACTGAGTCCAGGGACACTTACTCCCTGGCAAGTATGTATAGGATTGCAGCATAAGACAAATGTTCAACTGTCATCTTGAATGATATTTTTGGATCATGGCCAGAGATTTCATGAGATCCAAGATGGCAGCTTACAGGAGAACAGGTAGGAGGAGCTACCGGGGACATCGGCAAGGCCTAGGCTTTTTCCCCGGGCTTCTGCATGTGCGGCTGGGTCCTCCTGCTTGCGCTGCAACCCGAGGAAAAAAGGCTACAGCCCTGCCAATTTGGCAGGGCTGTAGTCTTTCCCTCAGAATTGCAGCGTGAGCGGGAGGACCCGCCCACGCTGCAACCCATTAAAAAAACCAATTTAACAGGGAGTATGTGGGGGTACGCGGCGGCAAGTCTGGGGGTACGCAAGGCAACCGGAGGCCCGTGTAGGGGGTACACTGGCTTCCAAAGGTTGAGAATCCCTACCATATAGTCTTCAGGCAGTTTTAAACCTATATATTTAGCAGCGACCAGTTTTATATAACGTATAGTTGTAACATGGGAAATCCTTATTTAGGATTTCCATTCACCTCATTGGCTGCTTTAAAGATTATAGATGTGGTGCTTTGGAAGTTAACCTTCTTTTCCTTTAATCATCTAACAATCTTATGGCCCAATTCTATCTGGGCCTTGTGCTGACAGAACTCATGTTCTGTCAACGCAAGGCCTGGGCCGCTGACACGCCAGCTGTTGCGATGGCACTCAGACCAGGGCTGCCAGCGCAATTGGCTGGCAGCTCTGGGCAGGCGCCAATGACCCCTGGTGCCCGCACCAGAGCAGATAAATCAGTGGAGGATGCATTCTGGGGTACAATCAGGGCAGAGATCAGAAATGGCCGAGAGTGGGCTGGGGGAGGATATCTGTGGCAGCAGCAGTGCTGATTCCTGTGCCCGCAGCCTGTGTTTGACACACACCCTTGGAACTATTCGGATTTGTGACAGCCGAAGAACTCCCATGTACTGTTGTGTATAGAACTACAGCCTAAATCACCTGATCTCCTCTAAAACTACTTTTAGTCAGAGAGTGGGGGGGAGGCAGGTGCAGTATCTATACTTGTCTTTTTTCTTCTGTTCATTTAAAAGCAGGTTTTGGGGAAAAAGGGAACAGACATCGGCCAGGGAAAGGGTTAACCAGACTCTCTGGTATATTACTTCCCAGTCTTCCAGTGTGGTGTTGCTAACTTAGATAAAAAACAAAAACAAAATAAAAATGTGGGAGATCTTAATCATTAATGTCCCATGTCATAACTTGTTTGGCCCTAAGGATCTATTTACATAGATTGATATCACACCCACTATTCCATGCATTTGAATTGGTTTCTTTGATTGGATTTACAGCATAAAGAATATTGTATTGTTGGCATTATACGACTTCTAGAAGATGGTACAGGCAGTTTCTTTGAAATTGGATAAATATAAAACAACACTAGACAGTTGCAGTATTCATCCATTATGATCATCCTCTTAGAATTTGTTTGCTATTGATGAATCCTGTCTGATGAAAGGCAAAGGATCAAGACACAAGTAACAATAGGTTAGTGAATAAGGAATACATTTTCTGGAAATTGTCATTAGTAATTTGCTAGGGGAATAGGAATGAAAAAGACCTTGCTGAAAATCAAATATGCTCTTTGCCTTTCAGACTACTTAGCAATTTGAAGCTTTGGTGGAAGAAATAGACATTTTTTTCAGGGAAGGAAAAAGTACAAAATAATCTCTGAGGCTGTCACACAGCACTACAAATTATTATTAAATGAAATGCAAATAAATTAATCTGAAACTCTTGTATTTAAATGACCTTGCAGCTCAAATGGATGAGTTGAGATCTCAGCCAGCCTGTGCATGATGTGCCCGATGTGTCTCACGTTGAGCGATGGATTGTGGGGAGCGGCAAATAGACTTGGGGTGCTTTTCATGTTGAGTTTGTTGCTGTCTCCCTCCAGCCTTCCACTTCGATCTGCTTTCTGGAAGAGAATCTGAAGGTGGCAATCCATCCCCCTAGCTCATTGGTTCCCAAACTGGGAGGCATGGCTCCGAGGGGAGCCGCGGGAACCAGCCAGGGGAGCCGCAGAGTGCTACAGAATCTTCTCGGAAAACAGTGCAATGCCAATTGGCGGGAATCAACCTAATGTAATGGGGAGCCGTGGCCAATGGTCGCCAATGGTCAAGGGAGCCACAGGTCGAAAAAGTTTGGGAAACACTGCCCTAGCTCCTCAGGTTGCTCCCTCCTCACTCTTAGACATTCCACACTTCCTGATTTGCTTAAAGGGACTGAGAGAGGAAGGACCAATGTGAGGAGTTAGGGGGCTGGATCAGTGGGATGAGGCAGCATCAGCAGAGGCTTTGGGTCAGGAGGCAGATCATCTTGGACCATCCCTGGTTGAGATGAGGCACCATAACGTCCACACCGTAGTAATGCCAATGAAAAAGCCAATGTGAAATAGTGCCTAGACTCTAGAGCAACACTCTTACTAGGGAAACCTAGGTTCAAATCCCTGCTCAGCCACAAAGCTAATTAGGTGACCTTGGTTCAGTCATAATCTTTTAGCCTAACTTACCTTACGGTTTTTTTTGGTGAAGATGAAATGAAGAAGAAGAAAGAAATGAACCATCAGGGCTGGCTGTAAGCCGACTGGACCAATTGCTCCCTCCCATGCCTAAGGGCCCTCCACACTCTAGTTTTGCCAAATACACATGACAACATATTGCAGGTTTATATGTTGTAGGCCTATATGCAGACTCATGTATTTAAGTTTTACATATATAAATCTAGAAAATTAGGACCTACGAATACAGACATATTAGATGTATACCCTGTACTCATAAAAATGATATAAGTCAAGTTTGTTACTTTTGACAGTTATAATATGATATCTGCTGAATTTTTTTATGACAGATATGAGGTAGACATTAAGTACCTGAGGCCCCACAAAAATGTTTCCAATTGGGCCCCGCAGCTCCTAAGGTCGGCTCTGTGAACCATGTATGGCATCCTGGGGTATTTGGAGGAATATTGGTCAGGGTTGGCCTGCTAGTGAGGTTGGATGAAGGCGGTCATTCTGAGTAGTGGATTGCAGACCTCAGATGAACTCCTTATTGCCCCTTTTTCCCACTGCTGTGCTGATTAAAAAAAATCAGGAAATAAGAGTGTATGGGAGAATTACAATGATCTAGACTCTTGAGCGGCCAGCGAGTGGCGCAGTGGGTTATACCGCTGAACCATGAGCTGTCGATTGAAAGGTCGGCAGTTTGAATCCTCGACGGGGTGAGCTGTTGTTGCTTGGCCAGCTCCTGCCAACCTAGCAGTTCCAAAGCATGTCAATGTGAGTAGATAAATAGGTACCGCTTGCGGGAAGGTAAACAGCGCTCCATGTTCCAGCCGCATGCTACGCGCTGCGGCAAGGAGAGTCATACCGGCCACATGACCACGGAGGCGTCTTCGGACAATGCTGGCTCTTCGGCTTTGAAATGGGGATGAGCACCACACCCTAGAGTCGGACACGACTGGACTTATTTGTCAAGGGTCACCTTTACCTTTACCTTAGACTCTAGAGAGCTGTAAGTTAGCTGAAGGCACCTACAGGGTTATTGAAGGGCCTCTCTTTGGGGATTTGGTGTGGGATAGCAGCTCTGCTGCCTTATAGGACTGACTTCTATTTGCTTGCACTTGTCTCTGCTTGCATATTTACGGATAGAACAGACATTACAAAAAATCTTATGGCTTCCATATTATTTAGAGTTGAGTGAAAATGTCCCCTCAGATTCTGCTTCATTAGGAGACCGTGCAACTTCAAGTTCCAGTCCCCCAGTTTCACTCCCCTTTCCAATTTAGTCCAAAATATTTGACCTTAATATTATTATCCCTATTTTGCTGATGGTGTTGAGGCTGAGAGATCATGGATTGTCGAAGGTTACCTAGTTCTTTATAGCTGAGGTGAGACTGGAATAAAGACAATCTCATCTCACATTTTGGGTCTGAAGGTGGTCTCGGTGCTGTGAACAAGGGCTCTCTTCTTCATCTTGTTTTGTGTCCTGCCTACATTCCACCAGCCAATCAAATTGCACCCTGTCTCCTTTTTATGTGACGCATATCTAGGTTCACTGAAGTCATGTATATGCAGCATACATTTCTGTAGGTGACAGCTCCAGAGATTCTGAAACAAAAGCTCTGAAATGAGAGAAATAATTAGGAAGAAAATTATGTAAAAATAATGCATGAGAAGATTTCCACATAAGAAAATTACACCCATATGTCTAGCTTATCTGCAAAGTTCTATCCAAGAGGCAGATTCATTCTAAATGTATTAGTTTTCAGTATACAGAATGCATAGTTTATGGACAAAAATTAAAAAGTAAGGTGCATAAAGAGCTCTAAACACCGTGAAGTGTGGGGATTTTTGCATCTACTTACCAGTATGTTTAAACTGATACTTTCACTGCAGGGCCATCCAGGCATGAAGGGGACTGAAGGAGCCACTTAGCACACACACACACACACACACACACACACACACACACACACACACACACACACACACACACACAGCCACCTTCCCCCTTGCTCCAGTCCTCTTCGCACTTGCTGAGAGGAGGATCGGGGCAGTGGCAATGTACCTCTTCCTCTAGGCAATGGTGCTGGAGAAAGGAGGAAGTGAAGTGATCCTGTTCTGAGGGCTTTCTCCCTGCCTCCTTCTGTCCCAGGCGGGCGAGAAGCAGAGGGAGAGCAACCCCTCCATTCTCCTGACCTTAAGCCCTGCTGCCTCCTCATTCCGACCCTGCTGCTGCTTCAAGTACACAAGCTGGGTGGTACATGCTGGGAGCTGAGTTCTGCTCCCAGCATGCTCTGCTTAATCTGTGGGTAAGAAGGCTGGGAAAGAACCAGTAGGCAGGAACATAAGAACATAAGAAGAGCCCTGCTGGATCAGGCCAAAGGCCCATCTAGTCCAGCTTCCTGTATCACACAGTGGCCCCACCAGAGGCCTCAGGGAGCACACACCCAACAAGATAACGTGTTTCCTGCTGCCACTCCCCTGCACCTGGCACAGAGAAAACCTACTTCTAAAACCAGGAGGTTGCTTATGGCTTGTAACCTGTGATGGTCTTTTCCTCCATGAATCAGGAGAGCTCAAGGTTAGAACAATGTGGTGCTCCTTTCCTTTCCCTTCTTCTTGCCCAGCCTGCTGGGCAGCCCAATCCTGCATAAAGATCTGCAGCCGGCCCATAGGGCTTGCCGCAGGATCCTACACCCTTCCCAGGCCACTCTGGTGCACCCCGAGGTCTCCTCGGGGGAAGGGGACATTTTCCCCATTCCCCCAGTATAGGGCTGCCTGGGGCCTAAGGGCCTCCTCGGATGTACGCTGGCTCTCGATCCAACATACATTCGGGGTGGTGGATCGCGGCCGACATCCTCACCCCCTCCCGTGTCAAATCGGCCAACAGCCGCCCTCCCCCACTGCCCAGCCCTCCCTCCCCCCACCCCTGCTCCCACCGGAGTAACACTTACCTTGCTTACATTTACTCCACGGCGCAGTGAAGCCCGCTGGCCTTCACACCAGCGGGTCTTACCCCGAGGGTGCTGAAAATGTACTTTACGATGTGATTATGGCACCCTCCACCTGCAGAGCTCATGCTCCACAGGCATTACTTTATGCAGGATTGGGCCAAATGTCTTTAGACAAGAAAAGGGGGGGGAATTAGGGCACTTCCATCACCATTGTTTTTGCCTCACTTCCTGTGAACTAGAGGAGGAGGTGGGGGTGCCCCCCCCGAGGGCAGTGGCAGCGGGGCAGGGGAAGATTGAGGTGCTGTTTCACCTTGGGTCTGGCCTGTTTTAGTGTACCAAAGTCTAGCTATATCAAGTTGTTATCTAAATGAACATGAATGGAATTGAGTTATGGCAATCCAGGTAGTATAGGCTAGCATCCGTTCTATACTTAACACGTTAAATAACATGCATTGCCTCAGAGAAGCGCAAAAGTGACATAGCGTATTGATTAGTATTGTAGTGGGGGGAAATATACATCATAAACTTTGGCTCAAAGCAACAGTAAGTTGTAAATAAAACATATGAACCACACAAGTGAATCTGAGCTGGAAGCATCAGCTGGTTGTAGCCAAGCAATTTCACGACAATCAGATTAACAGAATACATGTAAAATGCCAGCAGCTAGATGGTAGTAATATACAACACATTTTCAAATACTGTACATCCCATTTTGGATTTTTAAAGAAAAATAATGGCAAGCAATTGTCTACAGAATAATATTTTGATTAGACTACCATGGAATCATAGGATCGTGCATTGGCTTCTCTGTAAAATATTCCAAAGTTAAAATAAATGCTACTTTTCGTAGAGAAGATATGCCAAATTGAACAATATTTTCAATTTTAGTCTTGTGGCTAATGCTAGGATGGGACACAGAGCAGTTAACAGTTACAATGGATGACTGTAAAAGCAAAGCTTACTCTTGTATCCAACTACAAAAAGTGTCCCTTCTCCATGGATTTAACCATGTGGCTCTTAAATAAGAGGGAAGCCTGTCATTTAAATCATAAGCCATAGTACTCCAGAACTGCAAAGGACAAAATGCAAGCAACCCAACCTCTGCAAGAGAGAGAGAGAGAGAGAGAGAGAGAGAGAGAGAGAGAGAGAGAGAGAGAGAGAGAGAGAGAGAGATATTAAAGTACCAACTACAGTACAAAACAGTCTTCATAAACTAATAGCCCAAGCCTATGCATGTCTACAGGCCAGCGGGTGGCGCAGTGGGTTAAATCGCTGAACCATGAGCTGTCGATCGAAAGGTCGGCAGTTCGAATCCACGACGGGGTGAGCTCTCGTTGCTTGGCCAGCTCCTGCCAACCTAGCAGTTCCAAAGCATGTTAATGTGAGTAGATAAATAGGTACCGCTTGCGGGAAGGTAAACAGCGCTCCACTTTCCAGCTGCATCCTACACGCTGCGGCAAGGAGAGTCATGCTGGCCACATGACCACGGAGACGTCTTTGGACAATGCTGGCTCTTCGGCTTTGAAATGGGGATGAGCACCACATCCTAGACTCGGACACGACTGGACTTAATTGTCAGGGGTCACCTTTTATGCATGTCTACTCAGAAGTAAGTCCTATTATAGTCAAAGGGGCTTACTCTTGAGTATGTGTGGATAGGACTGCAGCCTTACCTTAGTCATATTTTATATATAAGAATCAATGCAGTATATATTTGGGAATTCTCTTATGCTACTCTCCCATTTGGAGAGTCTTATCACGTAGGACAGCAAGGAAAGGCTGAAAATGGATGAGGAACCTTTGGTGAAATTCCAGAACTCAGACTTGGCCTCAGCAGAGCTGCCAGCAACATGTACTCCAATAGTCTCTATTTAAAAAGGGTGGTCCCTGTTTTCTTTTACCAAGCCCTGACACATTACTACACTCATTTTTCCCCCTAATTTTTGGGAGGGTGGGGAAGCTTTTGAGAATGCCTGGTAACAACAGGGTTACACTGTTGTTAGTATGAGAGTGTCTCGTCCTCCAAAGCAGGGCCTAGACACTTCACTAGAAGTGAAGTGTCTGAAGGAGTAATGGATGGAGTTTTGTCTCAGTCTTGATCAGGGGTTCTCAACGAGCAGAGGTGAAACTAGAATGGAGCGGAGGCAAGTAGTTCTGCAAGACTCCTTTACACCGGAGTCAGTGGCCCCTCCCCTTTGCTGTTGGAGCCATTCCGGCAGTGACAGGGGAGTGTCCTGCGTGTTGCTGTTGCTGCCAGAATGGCTCCAACAGCAAGGGGGAGGGGCCATTGACTCTGGTGTAACGAAGTCTTGCAGAACTACTTGCCTCCGCTCCACTCTAGCTACGCCACTGCTGACGAGGCACTTTCAACAGCATGATTTTGCTCCCAAGAGGCTCCTGCCAAGCCTCTCGGTAATGCTGAGAAGGGGCCCCCCACATGCCCAGAGCCTCTTACCTACATTTTCTGGCCTCTGCAACCTGAAAATCTGAAAGTAACTGGCGATGATGTCATTGCCAGTCACTTCCAGTGGTACGCAGCAGGAGAGTGGCGCTGGAGGTGGTACTTGGCTGGGAAGGAGTTGAGAACCCCTGATCTAGATCATGTGTAGGTCAATGCAGATGCATGAACACTTAAGGAAAAGCATGCAGTGCACAGACTGCTATTTCATCAGCCTCAGCTGCTGTGACGTATCTTGAGCTGTTGATCATATGTCGTAGAACAATTACTGATATATCTTTACCAAACTCGCCTTTCTGGCTTGGTTTCTTGGCTTTTAAATCCTTGGAGAGCATGGAGAGGTGGAGTTCACCATAGAGAGGTGATTGCAGAGCAAATATCATAGGCAGAGTTGACAGCTAGTTGTGCTGGCTAGAGATTGAGTTACAAATCAGGATTTCTCTGGCTTGAAACTTGTCCCTGCCATGCACTCACGAGTTAGCCTTAGGCAAGCCACTAAGCCCCAGTGGGAATATGAAAAAAAGAATGCTTACTTTATAGAGTTGTTGTAAGGACTAGATCATTATGAAGCACTTTGCACCCTCAGAAAGCACGATACAAATTAAATGTAATTTGGTCCTTCAGCAATGTGTAATAGTGGAGAAGGGTGAAGAGGCTTGCAAAGTGATCTTTGATAGGCAACTAGAGGTGTTCCAAGTAGTTCTGGGTGAAAATGGACCCTCACATTTGCTGCCCCATCCCTGGGGAATGCATTTGGGAGGGGGCATTTTGGCAATTTTCCAGGAAGGCTGCCTAAATTTGCTTATAGATACTGGGGAGGGGCTTCATGTTAGCGATGGTATTGATGGCTATCAAATTCCATAATTAATTATGTGTCATGTGGCTGTCATTTTCCCCCCACAATGCCTCAGATATAACATTGTTCACGGGCATTTTGGAAAACATGGCAGCTGCCATAAAAAATGGCCACCAGGGGAGGCCACCAAGCTGTGTGGTGGTGGCCACACCAGCTCTGCAGACAAGCACAAGATGGGGGGCGTTCAGGGTCATTGCTAGATTGTGCATGCTCAAGAGGCATGAAAAGTGAGCACGATTCTGTTGCTCCTCCTCACGCAATTGTTCTCCAAAGATATCACAGTGTCTGAAGAGAGCTCATGAATCCACGGCCTGTGTGAAAAAGGCTAAAATCTCTATGACTTGGAACAGTTTAGAGAACTTGCTGAATATTTAGCAGTTTTCCCCAACAGACACTCTCTAAACAAATTAAGAGATAAAAAAAACACCACGCTTGCCTTTTTTTTTGGCCTTTTGCAACAGATTTTCAAAGGTATAAGTAATCCTGTAGCCAGATGGCAGTTTGACTTCTTTCTTTTTTCTTTTTTTTAATCGTATTTTGTTGTTAGAGTTTTGTTTTGAGATCAAGAGTCATTTTCAAATAGAGTTGTTAGCAACACAAAATGCTGCCTCTGAATAAGAAAGAGCAGGGGATCATTTCCTGACAGCTTTGTGATGCTTAAAATGAGACAAGAACATAAGCATGCCCAGGTCTCACAGATAAGCCAGCACACTTTAATTATATTTTTACCCTTTGCCTCTATGAATGTGTATTTTCAAAGCAATAATAAATATTTCCAAAGTCTTCTTTCTAAGGTTTTATCTTTAATAACCTCCATACAATATTCTGTCAGATTGTTATTTCAAAGGAGAGAGAGAGAGAGAGAGAGAGAGAGAGAGAGAGAGAGAGAGAGAGAGAGAGAGAGAGAGAGGTATTTAATGTACAGTAGTCTTGGTGCGACACACTCGCAGCAATCTTCGAGGGGGCAGAGAGTTTGCATTACTTTTTGTGGGCTGTTTGATGCAGGAGACTGTGGTTTCCTTGATACCAGATGCAAGTTCTTTTAAGTCATGTCTATTTTGAGTAGGCAGATAGAATGTTTTGTATAGGTTAAGCAGGTTTCCTATTAACAATTCGGCCCAGGTTTCTGCAAGTCGTGTATATTGCTGTATGTGCTAAAATGAGATTCATCATATTTGAAAGTTCTAAGATAGTCATAGCTGAAAGGGACTGTCTTCAGCCCATTCTGAAAAGGGAGAAGTGATTAAAATTATTTCAAACCTGAATCTCCTAACTTTGTTCGGTTGATGTGAGAACTTTCATAATTCTGAACCTGCTTAAATCTAAATGTATTTTAGGTTACAATCCTATGTGTACTGCTGATCTAATGAAACACACACATGTTCATTTATAAAACATTGTAAAAAAGCAACCAATGTGATCATATGCATGATTATAATGATTCTTTTCTGTGGTTTTATCGATGTACTCATTCATTCCTATGTATTGGTAAAACAATACACAAAAATCTTGAGACAACCATGCACACAATCACATCACATTTGCTTTTTTGCAGTGTTTTATTAATGCATGCAAGTGCACATGTGCTTTGGTAAAACACTACACAAAATGACATTTGACACAATCATATGTATCACCACATCAAGATTGCTTTTTTGCCATGTTTTATCAAAGTGTGCAGGTACACAGTGGTAATACAGAGGGACAGAAGGTGCAAAGAAACAGAAGTAACTCAAAGCTGAAGCAAACTGCACATGAACAATATTGTGTACAAACTTTACAATTTTTAAAAATTGGAAGAATGGAAAATTCATAACAAATCAGTTCCACTTCAAAAACAAGCAGTGCAATCCTGCGCAAAGATCTGGGGCCAGCGCAAAGGGCCAGTCGCAGGATCCTATACCCTCCCCAGGCCACTCTGGTGTGGCCCTGGGTCTCCTTGGGGGAAGGGGACATTCGTCCCCTCCCCCCGGTGTAAAGCTGGAAGGCCCCAATGGAACTCCTTGGATGTCTGCTAGCTATCAAGCTGGCGGAAATCCAAGGCAGCCATACACAGCCGCCGAGCCCGGGAATGGGGACGGGGATTTTGAGGCTAACATCCCCACCCCCTCCAGGGCCAGCTCGGCCAACCGCCACCCTCCCTTGCCGCCTGCCCCACCCTACTCCCACCACTGAATGCCTTACCATCCACTGGTGGCTGAAGGAGGTTTCCGTAGCAGAGAGAGGCCTGCCAGCGTCTGCGCTGGCGGGCCTTACTATCCGTGTGCCATAAATGGACTTTACGGCATGTTTATAACACCCTCCACCTGTGGAGCATGTGCTCTGCAGGCAGAGCTTTACTCAGGATTTCACCAAAGATCAGGTAATTTGAAACTACATAATCAGGATGACATTCAGAAGGGGAGAGTTTTTTTAAGCATCTTGTGAATAAGTGCTATTGAAATAAATGGAAATTACTTCTGAGTATACCAAAGGCGTCGCTCCGGTAGGGGCGGGGCCGTAAATTGCGCTCTGTCCTAGTCCCTTTACTGAGCGAGCAGGAGGAGGCCCCGCCTCTTCACTGTCGGAGCCATTCCCGTGCAGAGAAAGCAGCAGGCAGGGTCTCTTGCCTGCTGCTTTCTCCGCACGGGAATGGTTCCGACAGTGAGGGGGCGGGGCCTCTTCCTGCTCGCTCGTTAAAGGGACTAGGACAGAGCAAAACCTATGGCCCCGCCCCTACCGGAGTCGACGCCTTTGGAGTAGACATGTATGAATTGGGCTCCATGGATTATAAAACCAGGAGAAATACTGGTGCACAGTTGGTGAAATGGGATGGGAAACAGAGTGCCTGAGAAACACAAGTCCCAAGCCCCCTTCTCCAGATATTCAGAACTGGTTACACACTTCGTTAGACTCACTTCGTTACACACTTCATTAGGCCACACTCTGGGGCAAGAGAACATGAAAAGAAATTGTTATGGGAAATGTTACCCAAATAATAATTCCCTATATTTTCTATTTGTTTTTATTCATAGGATGAATGGCAGCTTCTAAAAATCACCACTAAATGTTCATTTGATACACCCATGCAGGACAGCATGTGTATGAATCCAGAATGAGCTTTAGCCTTTTCATAACAAAGGATATCAGGCTTCTTTTATGATAGGAGGGGTGGACAATACCCAAACATTCCTCTTCACAATTATGCCAGATTGCTACATTCATAAATATTGAACTCTTTCTTACGGGGGAGAGCAAGAGCCTCTTACTTAGTAGCAAATTGTGCCAGTACCTTGATGATGTGCAGCAGAATGCCCACAAAGAGGCACTCATAGATCTCAAGACTTACACTGCATTGTGCAGTCTGCTTCAATACTGACAATGGACACACATTCAAATGGCAAAGTTCCAAGCATGTAGGGCAACAGTAAGCTAAGATACAAATGGTTGGACTCTCATAAGTAAATATATTGATACAAACTGCCTGGATTATAAAAGCCAACAGAGTACCTCCCCTACTGCCACCCTGTTTCAAAATCTACTGAACATGAATAATGCAAATAAGAAAAATGTTGCACAGCGATGTTGATTCAGGGATGCTTTATATGCTCATTAGCTAATGCATATTATAACTGAACTCTGAGAGGAGTCCATGTGACAGCCCCATGAATGCCAAATGAATGTGTGATGATTAATAGTGTTTCAATGAATATCAAATGATTTTTTAATGACTGAACACTTAACATTTTACTGTTGATTCTTACGGAATGCAGAGGCTCTTGAGAAGCCGATCAGAAATGACAATAAGAGTAGCTGCTCAAATGCAGACAGGGGGTGCCCTTACCTGGAGAAAGATCGTGGAGTCCATGAGATGTCCTAATTGCGTATTTTTAAAAAATGGTAGAATATAGCTAGAATGAAAGAAGGATTTCACAAAATGTTACTGAATAACAGCGCAATCCTATCCAACTTACACCACCGGTGTAACCAGCGGTGCAGCGAGAACGGGAGACCCCAGAACAGAAAGGGGATTCAAATCCCCTTTGAATCCCCCTTTGGAGGGGATTTGAATCCACTTTCCGTTCTGGTGCCTCCCATTCTCGCTGCACCGCTGGTTACATCGGTGGTGTAAGTGGGATAGGATTGCGCTGTAAACTTGAATTAAAAGAAAATTTAATTCACATTGGCTTAAAACATTGCTCGACTTTACCTTATTGGTCTTTATGTTTACTCTGTGTTTCCTTACATGACCTCAATACTGCCAAGTTATCGTCTTCTGACTCTGAGAAGAACTTCCCATTATGATGAACATAATTCTTGACTAGTCTCAATTTGTAAGCTCTTCTGTTGTCCTTGATTTGCAGGCCTAATTTCTCATTCTCTTAACTTTTTTTCGTGATCTGACTTTTAAAATAGTACAAAAATATGCTGCTGAGTAGTTCGTATAGATTTCAAAATCACATAAAAAAGACTTCAGTCCTTGCACACTCCTACTTAATCCCTCAGACGTCTCTGTGCAGTACAAGTGCTTACATGTTTTAGATCACAGTTCCCAATGGTAGCCACTACAGCCAGAAAATGTCATCCTAAGTGCAAGCCTATGCATGTCTACTCAAAAGTAAGCCCTACCAAGTTCAATTTGACTTACTCCCTCCCAGGCATGTATAGGATTGCAGCCTAAAATAATTCTAGAGCTGTTTCACATATGCATGTACATCAATTGGTATCTCATCATTCACTCTGTAAATAAACACACACAAATGTGTGTTTATGAACTCATAGTAAGTAGTTTGAGTTTCTTATCAGGCCAGATAAATCCATGTGTAGGGTATACGTATGAGCAGGTGGGAAGGTATGAGCACTTAGGGAAGGCCCAGTAAAGATGTCATGGCTGCTTTTGCCTCTACCAGTAAAATTGGTAGCTCAACCCTTCTCATTCTGAATACTAATGCATAGGCTTACCAGATCTCCAACCAGGACAGAGTGCTAGACCTTGAGGAGAAGGAATGTGGGCAGGTGTAGCTTGTTAAACCTTAGAGCACAATCCTAGGCATGTCTACTCAGAAGCAAGCCCCACTGAACACAATGGGGCTTGCTTCTGAGTAGACATGCCTAGGATTGTGCTCTAAGGTTTAACAAGCTACACCTGCCCACATTCCTTCTCCAAAAGGTATAGCACTCTGTCCTGGTTGGAGATCTGGTAAGCCTACTAATACAGGGATTCTCAACCCCTTTGGTGTGGTGTACCACCTCTGTGGCTGCCGCCGTGCTGAGTACCACCGGAAGTGGCAATGATGTCATCACCACTTCTGGGTTTTCAGCCACGCCAGAAGCCTGAAAGCAGAGGTAAGGGGACAAGGGCAGGTAGGAGGGCCTTTTCCAGCCCTAGAAACTCACTCACTTGAGCTCTTTACAGCTCATGCCACAGAATCCTCCTGGGACGCACCTCGCGTCCCGGGAGCTTTTGCCCTGCCCCCAACGAGGTGCGTCCGGCTGTGCTCAGCTGCTCGGAGGCCTGGCCAGCTGATTGGCTGGTCAGGTCACGTGATCGGATGTCGACGGAGGGAGAGCTGAGCGTTATTGCAGCTCCCTCAGTCGGTGTCCGGGAAGCGACTCACTCCCACAATCCCTAGGCATAGTCTGGGATTAGCCGGCCGCCCTTTGGGGGCCAGGTAGGAATTTTTGGGCACCAATTGATTGGCACCCTGGTTGGTGGTTTTTTCGCCTACCTCAGACTGTGCTTCGGGGAGGGGGTTTTAGCCAGTGGGTCACCTGGCAGGCAGGTGGCGTGCGGGAATGGGCAGGTAGGTTGCTAGGGCCTCGGCGTGCACCTTGAGCTCGGCAAAGTGAGGAGGTAAGCCAGAACCACTCGACACTTATCCAGGTCGGTGAGTATGGTCACCTGAACTGCTCCGCTGTCTCGACCTTTAGGGGTTGACTGTGATAGGCTCCCTCGGGCAGTGACCGAGGGGGCCTGGAGCCAGGGTATTTACACCAGTTAAGCAGGGGGAGTTATAGATGGCTAGTGCCATTTTATCCCCCGACCAGTGCCCGCACGCCTTTGGGGGTGGGAAGAGACCCCTAGTTATTTGTTGCCCTTTTGCAGGTCTTTATTATATAAATAAAGTGACTAATTTCTCCAAAGAGCACTGTCTGGCATACTTACTTTGGGGGGTGTAAGGGTAAAGGTTCAGTGCATTGCTGCAGCGACTTTTGCGGCTGGTGCTGAGTGCTTTACAGCATTCAGTGCCGGCCAGCAGAACGTGAGTTCCACTGCTGCCTGGGCCTATTAGGATTGGGCTGTTAAACAAACAACCAAACTTGCAACAACACTGTGAATGACATCAGTGGCGTTCCTGCGGTAGGGGTCGACAGTAAGTCGCGCCCCAACCGACTACCGCGTTTACGAACTGGAGCGATGAGGCACCGCCACCTCGCCGTCGGAGCCATTCCGCGCAGCTAAGCCGAACAGGCAGGACCCTGCCCATTCGGCTTCGAGCCCCTACCGCAGGAACGCCACTGAATGACATGATTAATCTACACAAATTCAGAACCTGTTCATTATTGGATAATAGTTTTGGATAAAGACTGAATGAGTACGGGATTGTAAGTCATGTAAAAAAATGTAATAGTTAAGATCACAGGTTTAAAAGCAGAAGAACTGCTCAAAAAAGGATTAAACTACAAGAAATGCAACAGTTTTAATCGTATCCATGATGGTCATCAGGCAGAATGGGCAGGACAGCTACCAAGGTGTTGAGAGCAAACTGCCAGCTGCTGGAATTTTAACAGACGACTGCAGACGACCCGGCTTAAAAGAGTAGCCCGCAAATGACCGAGAGTGCACTCAAAAGTGGCTATCTTTTTTTAAAAAACCCAATTCTTCAATGTTGGTGCCCAGATTTTGTCAATAAAAGCTAATTCTTGTTTACGGTTCAAAAAGTGGTCTTTGAGCTTCTCTGTGTAAGTGTTGCCTAAAGGACAACTGATTAAGCAGTTCTTCTGCTTTTAAACCTGCGATCTTAACTATTAAAATTTTTTACATGGCTTACAATCCCATATTCATTCCATCTTTATTCATTAATGCTGGCCATGATAATTTCAAAGCCTATCCAATATTAGCTTTGTTTATATTTCTTTTTTGAATATGTTTCTGATTGCTATGTGCTTTCCTTAATAAACATGATTTTTAAAATACAGAACTGGGTTTGTGGTTCCTCAAGGTTCACAATACACATGATTTTCAGAGAGACTACCCAATCAATCTGCTAATATATTGTTCTGTGTATGAGACAAGGCTAGCTAACCAATTAGATTCTCTAAATGAAAGAATGCATTCCACGCTTGGAAAGCATCACCGATGCAACAAATATGAAAATGAGCGAACTCAGGAAAAACAGTGGAGGACAGGAAGGCCTGGCGGGATATGGTTCATGGGATCACGAAGCGTCGGACACGACTTAATGACTGAACAACAACAACAACAACAACAAAGAACTAGTAAACTGATATGTGGATGACTGGTTTCCAAATACTTAGGAAAAACAGTTTTGATGGTGACAGTGGTACCTACAAGAAGGTTTGGCCACTTGTACTCATCACGGGCTGTATCCGTAAAACTGGAATCTATTGGATTTAAGATTATTAATGGAAATGAAGTTGATAATGATAATAAAATGTACAGCTATATCAGAAAGACCAACAATAACCAATATCTTAATGCAAGCAAAGTTTAAAGACAGGGGAAGAATGCACCAAATATTTTAATAAACTACATTGCCTCATAGATGGTATCCTTATTCTTTTGACCCTAAAATGGGATTCTAGGTGTATTTTGAACCGATAGGATTAAGGTCTTTATTAAGTAAAGGCCAATCCTATAATTAACACATAGCATAGGACATAGGGAAAGGTCAGATATAAGCTGAGTGCAGACATCAGATATCTCCATGAACTTTAATATTTCTTAATGACAGTTTTAATAAAGAAAATGGCCAGGATCCAAAGAGCATTGGGCATGCCTAGGGAAGACTCTATGTTATGGAAGACTCAGTGGCAGAAATAATGGAGAAGTTATTCAGGCCCCAATCCTATTCCTTGCCACCAGTGCTGATGAAGTTATGCCATGGAGGAGCGTGCTGCATTCTATAGTGAGGGAAGAACAGAAGGTCTGGGTGCTCTGGGGGCACACACACGGGGTCGTCAGCCTTTTGCACATTGGGCCAGAGTCTGCTTGAGCCGGAGCCTGCAGAGGCTGCCGAGCCAGAACTAAATGGTGCTGATGTGATGATGTCATCATATCACTGCCATTTACTTCCAGTTTGGCAACCCAGAAGTAAATGGTGGTGACTAAAGACGTCATCACATCACTGCCAGTTTCTTTCACGTGCTGGTTGTGTGTGTGTGTGACACTACGGCACTCTGCACCGGGTGCATGATCCCCTAGCAACACACAGCTGATTCCCACTGAAGATTTCTTAATGAGTTGGCCGTCACAGTATTGTGTCCACAACTTGTGAGGCAATTCGTTAATATAAACATGTTAAATATCTAAGGCTTAGATAGAGAGATTTTTTTAGGCTTTCCCTTTGGAATCTCCAGCTTTTTCCTTCTGAGTGACAAATCTCCATCTCATATGATAAACAACTTTTCAAACCTCCCTCAGTTTGAAAAGCAGTTTTTGAAATGGCATCAGGATCAACTGGGTATGCTCAAGTTTATGGATTTAGAAAGGATCTTCTGTGAGAAGATTCTCTCCCCCTGGAGCCTGACTTAAACATATCTGTTGTCTTGGCAATGGAGATGTTGCTATCATTAATGTCACTCCGGTTGTTCCTGAGCAGTCTCCATTACCGCTGGTTGCCTGAATGTTGGCATTGGAGGGAGCACGTTTTTCGCAGGATTATCTATGCTGTAGCAAAAGCAGTGAGTGGCAAGTGTGGGAGCTCCTATACTAAGCTTATGTAAAGTCAAATTTACTTAAGTCAAGGCTTCCGTAAGTCAGGGACCTTCCCATACCTACTGACACAGCACGATGTATCGAGTTCTACATGGAAGCTTTCTTCTAACACGGTTAGGAGTTGTACTCCTAACTCTTAAGGGTGTGAAGCTATCAAAGCATGCATCAATAAAGCACAGAGGGGTTTTGTGTTTTTTGGTGGTGGTCTTTATAGGCTACTCTGTATGCTATAAACTGCTCATGTGAATCCAGCACGGAAGAGAGATGTCACTATGCACAGTCAGCAGAGGAGATATGTGCACTGAAATGCATTTATTTCCCCTTCAAAACTATGTGGGAATGCTCTCAGCATAAAGTACCAACTTGGAATAGCAAATATTTGCAGGCTCCTGCTCTTTCCTTTCCTAGCCCTTGGGCTCATCCTGAACTGGTACATCAGGACAGCTCATTCAGTCACTGCCAGAAGCATCACCAGAATCAACACTATTAATCATAGACACGTTATCTGGAGTTCTCATTCCAGATCCTTCTTGGTAGTCACATTGTCACTGAAATTTATTTATTTATTTATCCATCATTATTATTTACAATATTTTTACCCCGCCTTTCTCCCTGATGGGACCCATTGGACTAGATGGCACTGGACTAGATGGATCATTTATGATATATAATTTATATGGATCAGGGGTTCTCAACTGGTGGTACGTGTACCACCAGTGGTACTTTGAGGTATTCCTGGTGATATGTGATTGCTTGGAACCCCAACTCCAACCCCCCCCCCCTTCCATCAGAGCTCAGACACAGAGGTTTTTGATGCCGTGGAGCTCAGGAAGCACTGGCAAGAGGCTCGGCCAGCGAGCAGTACAGCGCCACTGAGGGGATGATAACCCCTGATATAGATGATAGATATAAATTTGTTGCTTTAAGTAGGTGGCCAGATTGTCATTTTTTTCTGGGTATAATGTACCTTCTGTGTTACTTACCTAGGTGGTCACAGATGACAAAAATAGCACACATATTTCTACCTACATTGTTATTGGCAGACAGCTAGTTCCTTAGTGTATCCATGAGTGATGATTGCTTGTTTCATATTGTAGTATAATAATTCCTAGCAGTTTTCTGCGCCAGTGAAGTACTATTCCCAATATCTCATAGCAACCCACCAGATTAGAATTTTCATATTCATAGGAAAAATATGCATTGACAAGCAGAATTTATAATTTATCAGAAATCTCCGCTTTGACCCATCTTCATTTTCCCCAGCAGATCAGTTCTGGAGCATATGGTAATCTTTCCCATGAAAAGCATATTAAGCTTCAATGTGGCATTTCTAATTACCTCCAATTTTTGTGCTCAGGTGCTAATTATGTGTACCAACAACTATGCCAAACTAGCCTAAAGTTCTGCTGTGAAACATTGAATTACATAGATCGAAGCGTAGACCACTGTGCCTGGATAAAAATAGTTTGCTGCTCCTAACAAGGGAATAATATAACAATTATAGGAAGAACGAGCTAGTTTTGCGTTATGGACAAAACTACAAGAACACTGAAGAATGGATAGGAAATAAGTGTGACCTGCAACAAAATGTTGCAGTGTATGTCCAGCCCTCCAGATGAGCACTCCAGGGCTCTGTTCAGTCTGGAGTGACAGCTGTAGTGCTGTAAGCCACACCCTCTCAGCCCCATTTCCTACCCACTGTGTCATCCACACCCTCCCTTACCTACTGTGCGGTATGCCTGGAGTCCTCCTTGCCATAGAGGTAAATGAGGATTGGATGACAAGACCAGAGAGGGAACATCTGGAAGAAGCCATGGCTTTCCCTGTCTTCCACTGCATTGTTGCCTGACACATTTATGTGCATGTGTACATGGTGATGGGTGCATGCCAGGCAAGCATGACCCAGGGCAAACGCAAACACATGCTGTTTGTGGCAGTTTGTGGCAAGGAAGCATTCGGTCCCCCAGGCCTTAAGAGAGAAGGCCAAACTGGTTCATTGGAACAACCTCTTCCCCCATCTCTGGCTGGCTTGTGAGACGCCTTGCCTTTGGAAAGTTCCATGATCAGTTGCTCCTTGCTACATCAGTAAATCCAAACTTGTTATCAAAACCACATCTTGGGAGCTTCCTGACTTCAAAGTAAACAAGACCATTCATGGTCACAAAAGGTTACTTTTGACCTTGGCTTTCCTCACCAATTTCATTGCAAAATCTAACTTGAGTTGTATGTTAATGTGGGCACAGGCCTCCAGAGCAGTCAAGGACTCCCCCGTCACACTCTCCTCGGGCACTAAACTGTAGAAATTTCTTAGGTCACTAAACATTTCTAACTGCAGATGAAACATCAAGGACCATCAAGAAACAAAAGTGAACCAAACTCCTTGATGAGCAAACGACACTAAAGACTCTATATTGTCCTATGGGAATTTTGTCTATAAAAATCTGGGTCACAGACAGTGGTGTCGCTGGAGGTGGGGCGAAATGCTAAGTTCCGCACCGTGCTGACTCCCCATTACTCACCGGCACAAGGCGGCCCCGCCCCTTGCCTTCAGAGCCATTCAGTGGGGCGAAGGCAATGCACAGGGAGTCTCCTGCCCATTGCCTTCGCCACACTGAATGGTTCCGAAGGCAAGGGGGCGGGGCCGCCTCGTGCCGATGAGGGTCAGTGCGTTGCGGAACTTAGCATTCCGCCCCACCTCCAGCGACGCCACTGGTCACAGACCTCTCAGTGTGTGCTGCTGCTGCTGCTGCATCTCTGCTGCTTTTGATGAATGGGCTGTTGCTATTCTGTGTCTCCTGCTGCATGTGGATTGCTCCATCACCTGCTGGCACTACATCAAGCACCCCCATTCCCTTTGCTACCCAACAACCATCCGCTGTGCCAGTCAGCACCCTAGATAAGTCTCAGACGACTTCTCTTTATAACTTTTCCCTTTCTTCCTGACACCTCTTCCTCTGATAGCTACTACAAACTACAGTTCAAGCATCTCCTGGGCTTCCCTCCAAGAAGCCTTCCCCTGGAATAGCAACCTCAGCTTTCTGCCCTTGATTCCCTTCCCTCCCTGAAACTAGCTAAGGCTAGTGTCTAGTCTTCCTGGGTTTGCCTATCAATGCCTTTCCCCCCATCATTAAATCAGGAGATTGCTGGTGTTGCTCAGGTCTTAGGGCACCCTGATAACAGCATGTAGATCTCTACAGTTATACTTTGGCTGCCTGGGTTACAAGGTGGCAATGCTACAAGTTGACAGAAGTAAGTGGTGAGCTTTGTCACCCAGGCTATATATTGTATACACCGTACTGAATTGTAGAAAAGCAGTATATAAATCTTTTTTTAAAAAAAAAATATACATTACAGAGAAGTATCTTTATTACTTTTTTCAAAAAGGGGGGTCAACATTTTAAAACAGTTCACTAATGTTGGCCCACTGCCAACTCTAGTGTGAAGAAAACTGTATCCAACACTATCATTCATGAAAACACTTTGTAAGTATAGATGGCAAAGAACCTCAGCCTTTTCCTGTCAATCTTTAAAGTTGTCACATCAACCTTTAGCTCTGTTTATCTACACTACTCATAAAACACATACTCATAGTACAAATGCATCAATATACTTTGTGATCAAAAGAAATGGAAATCACAGCGCAATCCGACTTAACTTTTGTGCCGGTGTAACCAGCGGCCCAGCGAGAACGGGGGGGCCCAGAATGGAAAAGGGATTCAAATCCCCTTTGAATTTCTCTTTTGGAGGGGATTTGAATCCCTTTTCCGTTCTGGGGCCTCCCGTTCTCACTGGGCCGCTGGTTACACCGGCACAAAAGTTAAGTCGGATTGCGCTGTCAGTGACTTTTGTGACTGTTACCGAGCTGTTTCCTCAGGTTGACCAAATGAAGGAGACTTGCTAAGTGCTTCCAGTAGACCTGGAAGTTTGACTGACAAGGCACAGAGCACAAAGAATGATTTCCGACTGATTCACAGCTAAATAAAGGATGTAGACAAGAAACAAACATATATTTCAATGTGGATAGTGAAGGACAGCTGCAGAACAAGGAAAACTGAATGGCTACCATCCTAGGGGCGCAGTCAACTGCATAATGCATAATGCAAGGTAATTTAATTTAAAACATTTTCGATTCTATGCTAATAAGGAGTGCTGCTATTTTCATGACTGAAATAAAAGAAAAATCAGTTAAGGTTGAGCAAATATTCTCCCATGAATTATTTATCGGACAAGTTTTGCATCTTTTTGTGCTGGTGGGATCTCCATAAGCAAATTGTAATTTCCTCAAATTTCCCTTTTGTTTAAAGTTATTCCATCAATTTCCCCTCATTTTGTTAACTCTGTGGAGTGATTGTAATATATTCCTCTCAGTGCTTCTTATTTATTAATCAGCATTCCAGCTGTGTGGGTTGTTCTGATTGTGTGATAATCACGCAACGTTATAGTCAAAGTAGTCACATCATATCCTTTTCTTCTGCTGTCTGAGCAAAGAGCAAGAGTAATTTTCCTAGTATATAAACACTCAGAAATAGTTCAGCAAGGTTGCCAGATCTGATTTTGAATATGGATCTTCTGTCTTTAACTAGGGGAAGTTCGGCAACTATGGCTTTTTCTGCCATTCCACCGAGAAGGCTCTTCCAGGTGGCCCTTCCCCCACAAAACTGGCCCTCCACATTTAAGAATGTGCACACTCAAAGCATGTGCACACCCTGACCCGTCCCCTTGAGCCTCAGTTTGTTTACGTAATCATCCCTCCATGTTATTTTGGAAACTAAGGTGTTAGGGGAGGGGCTACAACATCCACATATCATTAAATGGGTGGGACCAGTTCAACAGGGAAAGTATGGTCCGAACCAGCCCTAAGGCGGTTGTATCTACAGGACGGTAATTAGCCAGAGATGTCTTAACAGAACAGGACAGAAACAGTGTCAAGGATGGAAGCTAGCAACAAGATGGAACCAATATCTACTTGCTTCGGAAGGATTATTATTATTATTATTATTTACAGTATTTATATACCGCTTTTCAAAAAAAAAATCACAAAGCGGTTTACAGACAAAATCAAATGATGAAATGGCTCCCTGTCCCAAAAGGGCTCAAAATCTAAAAAAGATGCAGAACACCACCTCAAACAGCCACCAGAAAAGACACTGTGCTGGGTTGAAAGGGGGGCAGTTACTCTCCCCCTGCTAAATATAAGAGGAGCACATATGCCCAGTTAGGATGGTCTTTCGCTGGACCCTTGCTTGCTATTGCAGCTTGAGATTTGGATCACCTGATTTAGCTTTCTGTGCTAAATTATGGCCATTTTTGCCCTGCATACACAGTTGCCTTTAATACACATGTATGGTTATGATTATGTGAAACATCACGATGCCTAAACTATCTTTTTTACAGTCCAGTTGCACTAGAGGAGAAAAGGTTAAAGGGTACTTGTTTATTCACAGAATGAAGAAAAAACAAAAGGAAGTGCAACATGCCTCATGAGCAGAAAACCATTAAAGTTCTTATTATTGGATATTTCATTTTTCCAGCATGACCAAGAAACTTTTGACAAAAGCACAATAAAAACAAAAAATATGGATGAAGGTACTGACCTTCTGTGTCAAAAATCCTAATAGGACTAGACCTATCCAATCACAGAGAAAATGGGTAGCTCGTAGATGAGAAATAGAAAAAACTACTTGGTCCGTGTGACCCTGTGATAGAATTCAATGTCATTTCTGTTACTAAATGAAATGCCGCAGCAAAGCTTTACATACATTCTCAGACATCTAAAAGCATTTGTTTCCAATTAGCAATATTCACCTCGGTTCTCTTTATGGCACATTTATCGACATACGATTATTGTTTTCTGTTCAAAGCATTCCACTTCTATGTCTGTTAGTACGCTGTGTTTTACTTGTGTTCTTTAGATTATTGCTAGAAAAATGATGGATTTAAAAAAGGACCATAAATAAAATGTGATGACTTCTGTGATTTAGCACACAGCTTGATTCATGAATTGTGAACTAGTCTATATAGCCAGATTTCATTTGGTATTATCTGGTTTTGTTCTATCCCAATGAATTAAAATGTTCATTTACATATTATATACACTCAAGGAAGAGAATCTGTAAACGTTTATTTACATATTATATACACTCAAAGGGACAATGGATTGCAAACCAGAAGTTAACTACATAGAACTCGGTAGGACATACTTCCGAGTAGATCTGCTAGAATCACGGTGCAATCCTGTGTAATGTGAGTACTGGGCAGCATGTGCTGCCCCGGCGCAGGGTGTCACAAAATGCCGTAAGGCACTTAAGTGACACCGAAAGAGCAAGCAATGCCGTCTCCCCGGCCTTGCACCGGCCACCGCAGGTAAGCCCTACGCTGGTTGGGGCAGGGGGAGGGGGGACTGGGCGTCGAGGGAGGGCGCCCATTGGCCGCCCAGGGCCTGGAGGGGGCGGGGATACCGGGGGCTGCTATCCAACGCTCCCTCCAGGCCGCAGATATGCCGAAACGGTCGGCGTTTCTGTTCGCGAGCTTCCCATATTGCCTCCTGCAGCTTACATGAGGGAAAGGGGACAATTGTTCCCTCCTGATTTGTTCCTGGGCTGCCCTGTTTTGCCTCACATGTTGCCTTACCAGCACTACATTTGTGCTCAGGATGCTAGGCTACTTCCATGATCTTCAAGAGCAAGTTCTGGGGTTGAGGACCAATGACTTCAACTCCTAAGCCTTGCTAAGAGTATCTTCCTAGGCTCCCTCTTCACTTTGCCCTCACCATGGAGATAACCTGGAGTGCAGCTCAGGGTGACGGACCTTCTGGAGAAGACAACAGAATAGCATACAACTGAAAACTGTAGGAATGCTCCACCACAACTGGATCAACCATAACCATTTCTGATGCAAAAGCTTTAAGCCAGTGCCTGAGTTATTTGAATGGCAACCTCCTTTTCAACTAAAGGTGCATTCATACAAGTTGTTGAATTTAATATTCTATTTGTGTTTTTCATTCTGCTTCTTCTATTACATGCACCTTCACCAGCATTACTACTAATGACTTTCTTTCCTTTTCATCAATAAAAAGATGTGCCTCCAGAGTGACAGTCAGATCATCTGCTAGAAACTAATTCAAGGTTGATAAGACAATACAAAAGAGAAAGGAAATTTATTCCAGACCAGTGCCTGCCACATCTGTTCACAGTGTAGGGGAATAAAGATTTCCTCCTACCTTCCATTTTAGAAAGATAAAGTATCTTTTTCACTTGCTTGAACTAAGGCAGCCATATTACCATAAGCCATAACTAGTTCATTCCTCTATAATAGCTATACCAAAATGCATGAAAAACCGAGACAGGGGATAATGCAAGCAGTTTGATAGGCAGAATGAAATAGGGTCACTGATAAGTGAGCTGATCCTCCAACAATTGATTTCATGGCCGCGCTTGTCCACTATGAATATCATTCTCCATCTCAACCACAGAACAAGGCATTTATTTGCAACAGAGCATTTGATGTGAGGAGCTTTGTCTAAAATCACACTGTCATGACATTTAGGAAAGTGGCGATAATGGATCTTTTGTTCCATGGGATACACACATGTGCCTGGATATTAATCTAACTACTTACACATGCATGGCATTTGAGGTAGCAAGAATGAACAACGGCACGTGGGGAGAAAGCGAGTTCCTTTCTGATGAAGAAATCGGAAGATTTCTTTATCAAAAACACAATCCTATACATTCAATACTTGGCAACATCCTTGGAATAACTATATCCGGGAAATGGAATGTCGCAATTAGATGGAGGTGGATGGGCAAGGTGTGACTTATCAGTATTTATTGGCATATAAGACGCACTTTTTTGTCTAAATTTGTGACCCAAAATAGTAGGATGCGTCTTATACGCCAATACTAAAAAAATCCCTCCCTCCCCTGCCCGTTTTAAAGCATTTTTGGGCTTACCGGGGTTTTTCGGAGCAGGAGAGCTACCTTGTGCTTTCTTCCCTGGCTAATCTATCCGATCTACAGCTGTTTGTCTGGTTTAATTTATGCATGAGCTTGAGTTGAGCTTCTCAGCAGCCAGCAGAGGGCGCTGTGCTCAGTTCAGTTCAGCTGAGCTGCAGAAGGCCTTTCCTCCGATGCTGAATCAGCTTTGGTAAGCTTCTGAACTGGGCCTAGTTGGGGAGGCTTTGGAAACTGTGCTTTGAAGGTTTTTTGTGCTTTTGGAGGCTTTGGAAAGGTTAGGTTAGGTTAGGTTAGGTGGGGTGGGGTGGGGGAAAAGAGTTGGGGTGGGGGAAAAGTGTTCAGCTGAGCTGCAGAGGGCGTGGTCTTCCCAGCTCTCCTTGGAAGGGTAAGCTTCTCAACTGGGCCTAGTTGGGAGGCTTTGGAAACTTTGCATAGGTGGGGTGGGGTAAGGGTTGAGTCTGGGGTGTTTTTTTTGTACTTTTATGTTTTTTACTTTGGAAACTGTGCATGGATGGGGTGGGGTGGGGTGAAAGAGTTTAGTCTGGGGTTTTTTTGTACTTGTACATTTATGTTCTGGTGCATTTTGTTCATGTGTCTTATTGCTGTGTGTTTTAAAAGAGATCCTGGTATTTTTGTGCAATTTATGTAAATTAGCTAATTAAGCAGCCAAGCAGTAAGTGGCCAAGTGGCCCAAAAATGCTTTAAATCTTTTTTCTTGAAACCCAGGGCCAAAAGGAAGGTGCGTCTTATACGCAGGTGCGTCTTATACGCCGATAAATACGGTACATTTCATCAAGTTCTCTTTGTAGCCCTGACCCAATTCATGGAACCCAATTACATCCAGCCCAAAGTATTTTTTCCTTTCTTCTGCGCATTTGTGCAGACATCAGGTGATCTTCACAGGTTGAGGCATCATTCCACAGAATGGACCATATCTAAAAAGGCCCTTAAAAGTTCTTGAGATTGATTTATTCTCTCTCTCTCACTCTTACTCTTAGAACATTCATTCCTTCTTCCCAATGGCCTCAAAACATTGGCATCCTCCCTTGGAAGACAGGCTCTTTTCAAATCCCTGTTCAGATTCTAGCTCCATTGGTTTATTGGGACACTAGTTAACACATATTTATTTTTTATTTTGTTTGGCAGAGGATGTGACTGAGGATGTGAAGAGTTGCGGGATGCAGGGGGAACTGGCCCAGAGTGCCCACTGCTTCACTTGAGCCAGCCTAACCCAACATGGGGCTTGTCGAGCCAGGCTCCCTTTGGCAGAGCCGGCCAGACCACAGGGGCCAGAGCTGATGCCTGACTCAAGCTGAAGAAGCACCAGCTGAGTCCAATTGAGCACAATTGCGTCTTCGGACAACGCTGGCTCTTTGGCTTTGAAATGGGGATGAGCACCACACCCTAGAGTCGGACACGACTGGACTTAATTGTCAGGGGTCACCTTTACCTTTTTAACAGGCCTGGGGGGGAAGGTGGCAGGGACAAAGCTGGCCTGGCATGGCTGAGGACTGGGATCCTACACCCCTCTCTTCGGGTGTGCTGTTGAGGGGGCCTGGCCATCATTCCCCAGCCAGAAACAGGAACTGCCCTGGGGAGCTGGAGACAGCCAGTGGGTCGGCCCAACTATTGGGGGAGACAACTGGTTCTGGCCATGAGGGCATGGTCCCCTTACTAGAAGAATGCCAGGATCCACTGCTGCTTCATGTAGAGGAGGACAGGAAGCAAAGGAGGAAAAAAGAGAAGTCCACCTGGCAAGCCAGAATTGCCCAGGGCCAGACCATGGGGAGAAGCCAGAAACTCTTGTGAATAACCATTAAAGCAAATGATAGACTGAAGCAACCAGTAAGTGCCTTCCTTCTACCTTGAGATGGCCCTGGCCAGATGAACCTCCATAATCCATTCAATGTTGAGCCTCCCCCCTGGAACAAGATGGGGTCCTGGGAGCTGCTACAGAGGGACATATCCAAGAGGGCCCACATGGCCAGGCCAATCCTGAAGCCTCAGTAGCAGTGGCAATGGGAGTGCCAATAATACACCACCAGGGGAAGGTGGTGTATGGGGGGGGGCAGTGAAGGGCTTTGCCCCAGCCCCAGCAACCTGGCACTGTCACTGTTGCAATCTATAGATGAGAATGTTCAAAAAAGTTATGCTTCCTTTTTTGTGTTTGAACAAAATAAGACATCCCAATTGCAACACTCACATAGCTAGAGAAACAGGTAGTACGGGTAACGCAGCCATATCTAAGTAAAAACACAGCAATCCGACTGAGGTTTAAAAACAATGACTATTTTATCTGGGTTTAATGATGTATTCCCGGACAAACAGAAATTATTAAGAAACCACGGCTGGACAAGTGAGCCCAACGTTTCGTGTCCTAATCTGGACACATCTTCTGGGGCAATCCCAAAAAGGAATGAGAGATGTTATAGTTCTCGGCGTCTTGCTTCGTTGTTTTGAACTTCAGAGGTTAGGGAAACATGCTGTCAGTTGAACTGAAACCATTCCGGAACTCCTCTGTCAATCAAAGAGATCGATCCTGCAAAAACTCTGCAAGTGAAAGCTTGCAATTTTGTCCTTTAGACCTGGGCTGTTGTTCACTTAGAGACACGGTGACTATCAGTCACATAGTATCAACCCGCATTTTCTGTTGTTATATTATTGCGAGCCTGTCCCTTCATAGGATGTTTACGTATTACAGGGAGCCAAATGCGATTGGCAAGATTCAATTCTTGCTGCCTATTCATCAGTAAGTGAGGTGGTTTTTTGCTGATCTCGAGAGCTTCCAAGTTCTTCAAAATCAATCCCTTGTTTTCTGTTCTTATAGAGCAGGTTTCTTTGAACAATATAGAGTGTCCTGTGGTAAGAACATGTTCAGCCACCGCAGATTGTTCTGGGTGTTCCAGTCTTACCGAACCTTCATGTTCTTTTAATCTGGTGCTGATGGACCTCTGAGTCAATCCAATGTACTCCTTTCCACATGTACCACAGGGAATGCTGTAAACGCCTGGGTTGGAAAGGGGTGGTCTCTTGTCCTTGGGGTTGTTTAAAAGTTGCTCAATCTTCCTGGTTGGCTTAAAGATTGTCCTGATGTTACCCTGCCTGAGAATTCTTGCGATTTTATCAGTTACCCCTTTAATAAATGGTAAAAAAGTCCAAATTTCTTGTTCTTTCTCAACTTTTTGTATCTCATTGGTGTCTTCTGTATTTATTGGAATATTGCTTCTTCCTTCCCTAGCCGTCTTGATTTTTTTACTTTGTGATATCCAGCCTTTGTTAATTTGTGCGACCGGGTAGCCATAGCTACCGAGCTACATAGCTTCTGAGTCCTGGTGAGTGAGATACATAACGTTCATTGTGGCAGACCGGCAATGAAGACATTCACTTCTGTCTGTTTTTATCATTTGATCAATTATTTATTTGAGCTTCTGTCCTTCTACACGTCGAAGAAAAGTCGAGGGATGATTTGCACAATGTCCTTGTTTGTAGGTCTAGAAAAAAACCGAATGAAGGAACAGAGGATATTCCTTTTCTGGTTGTGCTCTAAAATGGCATTCATTGCATCTTTCCGCAGTATACTCAACATCACAAAAAAGGCTTTGGCCAGCCGCTCCAAATGTCACCCCAAAATGACTTTCTAAATGAAAAGTGCTACCCAAAGAGATCCCCGGGGCTGGATACACACAACATTTTCTGACAGGAGTTATACTGTAGTTATACAGAATAACAGTAGTTATACACAAATGATATTGATTCTTGGCCAGGAAATTTACAAGACCAAACACAGAAGCAATTCTTTTTAGCAGTAATAAATTATATGGTGGATGGGAAGGTTTTTGCAACTGTATGCCATCACTGATATGGGAACGGCTTTGGCAGTTTGTACTTCCAGAGCAAGAATGATTGTATTGTTATTAGATTATTGAATAACTATGGCTCTTTCACTGGAGGTATTATGCCAATAACTGTAGTGTAGTTCTTGTCAGAGGAAGCACAAAATAACTAGTCTGTGTGAGTGTGAGTGCTTATGCACAGTTGGTCATGTACGTGGGTAACAGGTATGGAGACTTCAGATTTTTAGGACGCATGCATTACTGGATAGGCCTACATGATCCAGAGTTTACCCACTCAGTTCATGACCTGTCTCTCTTGCATCCGCTTTACAGTGCAATCCTATGCAAGTTTAAGTAAAGGTAAAGGTGACCCCTGACAATTGGGTGCAGTGCTCATCCCCATTTCAAAGCCGAAGCGCGTAGCATGTGGCTGGAACACGGAGCGCTGTTTACCTTCCCGCAAGCGGTACCTATTTATCTACTCGCATTAACATGCTTTGGAACTGCTAGGTTGGCAGGAGCTGGCCAAGCAACGAGAGCTCACCCCGTCGCGGATTCGAACTGCCGACCTTTCGATCGACAGCTCATGCTTCAGCGGTTTAACCCACTGCGCCACCCGCTGGCCTGTAATGCAAGTTTACTCAGCTGTAAGTCCCACTTTGTTCAATAGGGCCTACTCCCAGGTAAGCGGCATAGGATTGCACCATCAGCCAGTTAGATGGGAAAGAGGTTTGCAGATAAACATGCATGTTCTGACTATGTTTTATTTGAAGCACTAGCCTCTGAAAATGGGTAGACTGATGGTCAAACTAGATATGAAGTTACATGCGTTATCGTCTTTCAAAACTTTTTTTTTTCAAAGAATAGCAGTCATGGTAGGGTGTGATCCAGGTTGGGACCACAATGCAGGGGGAGAAGGTGTAACCCTTTCCCCTCTGTGAATAGACCTGATCTGGATTGTACCTGTCTATATGGCCATATATGTACTATGGATATAAAAAGCAGTTTCCTTCCGAGGGCAAATAGCAACCTTGGGGCCCCAATATATATCATTATCATGGTGAAGTATAAGGAGGAGTTCAGCCTTCTCACCAATTCCATGGTCCCAATCCAGATTGGGATTCCTATGGCTGAAAGACGATGTCACGTCTAGTTTGACTATGAGCAGCAGCTTGCATGTTGTCACAAATAGCTGAGGGGAGGTGTCGGAGGGAGAACATCTTGCTTATGTGATCATTTATGATAAAAAAATGCAGAATTTACTCTGGACTATTATAGCACTGTTAAATTCTTGCTACCTACTGTTCGTAATTCATCCGCCATGGATAAGACCATTTATGTCAGAAAAGTACAATAAATGTTTAATTTTCCCTGCCATTTTTCCCACCATGAATCTTTCTCATGTGCTCCGTGTAGACAGATTTCAATTGACAGCGCAATCTTGTCCAGGTCGGGACTGGCGAAACTATTGTTCCGCCGGCACCGTATGTCGCAAACAGCACCAGATGTCACAAACGTAAGGCACATTTTTTGACGCTCATAGAGTAAGTGGTGCCAAGGCTGATGCCACTTGCTCTACCCCGGACACAGGCCACTGCCAGATGCAGGTAAGGACTGTGCCAGGCGGCATGGGGGCGTGGGAAGGGTGGAATGGGGCAGAACGGGGGGGGGATTGGATGGCAGGGCCTGGGAATGGGGAAGGATCCTCAGTGGCCACCAAATCCTATCCGCCTTCCTCAGCCTGGCTGGTGTTACAAAGTCCTCCTGGATTTGCACTGCCCATTTTGCTGGCACACATCCGAGGAGACCAATTGGGGCAGCTGGGCCATTGCTCTGGATAAAGGGACAAATGTCCCTTTACCCTGAGGAGGCCTCTGCCTGCACCAGCACGATTCTGGATAGGATCCGGCGCAACATACTTTTGCATGCTGCAGCGAATGGATAGAACTCATAAAACCCAGTGAATGAAGAACCTAGTGAATGGATAGAACTCATAAAAACTAGAATCAACAGGATTGAGCTGTTAAAGAAGGCTGTGAGGCCTACCAATCTTCATCCAACGGCCTTATCCTCATGGTGTATAATAGCAACATGGGAATTAATGACCAGATAGAATAAGTGACAGTATTCAGAAAACAACACCTCTTTCCCCTAACTTGTAATGTAGCTGAAAAGCCCCTATCCTTACCTATCATCAAAGATTAATCAATGCTTTGTACAGCTGCTTTGTCGTTCCAGCATTTAAGTGATGAAGGTTAAATATAGGCCTTGTTTACAAATGCCTTTCAGCTTTTAATATAAGGCAAATTATGATTATTAATAACACATATAGCACTTAGTGTGCATATGGCACAATTGAGAGAATGTTGTTTAATGCTAAATTGCAGCTAGAGAAATGTGATTAAATTTCATGAATCTTAATGGGACATGGGTACTTAAATATCAGTCGCTGGAGGGAGGGTTATCCAAAACAGGACTGCAAAGGGTTAAAACTCCCCTCCCCCTTGCTGTAGTCCTGATCGGCAAGTTCCAACATGAACCCAAGTCTCTTCAGTTCAATGTACCACAGTGACTCTCATTGCTATGCGTGGAAAGCTAATTCATAGCCCTTTTGTACCCTCAAAGAGAGCAGATTTGTAGTACTGTACTTAGCAATGCTTCTTACATTTTAAAAAGAAGTTTTGCAATGCCCTGTCCCCTACACCCAATGCTGTAAATATACACTATTAGAACAATTAGAAATAGATTCAGTGGCGTCGCTCGAGGTGGGACGGAACAGTAAGTTCCGCAATGTGCTAACCTCCGTTTACTCCCTGGCACGAGGCGGTCCCGCGCCGGGGAGTAAATGGAGGTTAGCACAGTGCGGAACTTACCGTTCTGCCCCACCTCGAGCGACACCAGTGGATGGATTTAAATATTTCCACATTCAGGAGGAAAACACACCTACACACATGATGCTATAAAAACCCATCTGGAATCCGATCCCTGTGGTACTCCACTCACTCAAGTCCTAGTGAAGTAAAATAATAGGACTTGCATTGGCAAGATGCTTGGAGGACTGAGCCAAGGAGTGCATTGATCTGCTAGCTAAGCACCTAAAATAAACATTAAAGTCAATTGCAGGCTTGCTCATCCCAGTGAATGGATAGAACTCATAAAAACTAGAATCAAAATAAAATAAATAGCTTATATCACAAAGTGTAAATTGATTCTAAGCATCTTGTGTATTATCTCCCAGTTGGGATAAGATGCACTTGAATTTACTGCATGTCTATTAAAAGGACAACTGTCCACGTAGATGGATGTGTTAAGTGCTGGAGTTTTCAGATGGAGACAGCTAGGGAGGTGGATTCTGGGAGACAGATGGAGACAGCTAGGGAGGTGGATTCTGGGCTAGAAAGGGGGCTGGGCTGCAAGTGCCCATAAGGCAGGCCACAGTATAAAGGATTCAGTCAGTGCCAGAGATGAGGTGGCAGTTACTTGTCCTGTGGAGAGGAGGAGGAAGAAGAAGAGGGTGCTGCGCAGCATCCTTCTCCTCTTAAAGCCAAACTGAGGCAACCGAAGAAGCTTCTCCAGGATGGGCAGCAGCATCCCAAGCAGCATCCACTTCCCAAGTGGATGGAGTGGGATAACCCTGAGACCCAGCAAACAGGTATTGTGAGTACAAGAAGCGAGGCCCTCACCTCCAGTAGCGGCCCTACAACCCCCTTGGGAGGGGTTGCTGCCACGGCCCCCGGTGGGGTGCAATACACCCCCCACAGGATACAATATGCCCCACCCTATGGGGCGGGGCATCATCACGCGCCACCACTCCACGGAGACACTCATCAGTGATTTTTGGCTCCTTTTTGTAGCCAAACGGTGCCTGGGGGGGAGGCGGGAGGGCAAAACTTGCAGCTGACAACAGCTGCACGAAGACGGACTAGCGGCAGAGGGAGCAACGGAAGGTACACCCCCGCGACCCAACAGCCTCACTGTAACGACGCCTCTGCCCACCGCCAACCTTGGCCAGGGGCTGCGGGAGCCCCACATTGATCATGGAAGAAGGGAAGAACTTTTTCCCAGTTCAGTAGTGTCCCTGGCTTAATACACACACACACACACACACACACACACACACACACACACACACACACACACACACACACACACACACATCTCTGGTTTACTTCTTGGCATTCCAATACTTTCTCTCGACCAACAGTTACCTGGTTCTTCCTCCCCTTTAGTTAAATGGTCATACATCTGTCATATGCCATCAACAGACTTCTGGAAACACCACGCTCCAAGCTCACAGAGCTTGGTGCTGAGCTGTGTGGCCACGTAGCTGTGCAACTTATAGGGAGCAGTGCTCAGGAGCCCAGGGAAGTGATTAGGGTCGTACACTATCAACTCTGCTGTTCCAGCAGGATTTAGAGTGGGAAAGATTCATCTCCATTTGGGAGGCATGAAAACTAAATTAACATTTAAGCAATAAACAAGCTCCACTGAAATGTGGAGTGTTATGCTTCGTTGATTAACTAAGGACAGGGTATGCAATTACACGGCCTTTTAATCAGAAGTGTGGCCTTCCTGGTCTTTGGATCTGTGGCCTCTTGCCATTAGTTCTCGAAATGGCTTTGTTCCTGGGCTAGCCCTTGCTCTCCAGACAGCAGAGATGATCCCGCGCCCCCCCCCCGCGGGTGTGTGTGCAGATTTTCCCCACCCCCAATAAAAAACAAAACAAAACAAAACCACACCCGGGGGGGTTTTCGGAGGTTTACGGGCTTTTTTACTGTGATGTACATGTGTGTATGCTTTGTCCCACTTAGTTTGTGTGTCCCACTTAGCTTGTGCAGGCTCGTTCTGCCTGCGACCGGGCGGCAGAACTCCGGAAAAGCGTCCGGTCGCTCCGGAGCAGGGTGCTCCATCGTTCTGCGCTTGTGCATGTCTTCACAGTTTGCGCAGGCGCAGAACGACAAAAATTCCAATCGTTGTGCGCATGTACAGAAAGATTGGAATTTTTGTCATTGTGCGCCTGCGCAAACTGTGAAGACATGCACAAGCGCAGAATGACGGAGCACCCTGCTCCGGAGCGACCAGACACTTTTCCGGAGTTCTGCCGCCCGGTCGCAGGCAGAACGAGCCTGCACAAGATAAGTGGGACACACAAACTAAGTGGGACAAAGCATACACACATGTACATCACAGTAAAAAAGCCCGTAAACCCCCCCAAACCCGTAAAAATACAGAAACAAAAATACAGAAACAAAAATCGAAACCTCAGTAGTCCCCCGCCCCCCCAGGAGCCTCTGCGCCCTCCGCCCGGGGGCCCTGGGCCCCCCGCCCCCCCTTGAGGACGTCTCTACCAGACAGGCACCTAGCACCAAGGTAAAGGTGACCCCTGACAATTAAGTCCAGTCGTGTTCGACTCTAGGTTGTGGTGCTCATCCCCATTTCAAAGCCGAAGAGCCATCGTTGTCCGAAGAGGCCTCAGGCCTCTTACACCCAGGGAAGGGGACCTGGATAGGGGACTTGGACCCTTTAGGATGGCCACCGTATCTTACACAGGATTGGACTGTGTATCTAGTTGGCCTGTTCTTTGGATCTTGTTCATTAACTCCAAAGCATAACTTCAGGTTTGCAGATTGATTGTTTTGTGCATTTCCCTGTTAATTTTGCTTCATTTAGTATGCTTCATTTTCTTTTGTATGTTTTATTACTTTCTTCTATTTGGACTTCCAAACATGATGTAGAAAAATCAACTTCTAAAATCCCAGGAGTTTTAAAATGCATCAGTCATCCAATTAAGCAATGTGCCCTGTAGCATGTGTGATGTTAAACAAACAATCATGAGTTTCACGCCATTCAATAAACACATTCAATGCTTCATTTCATGTAGCATCATTTCACTGAATCATGATTTATGACATGATGATTTCATTTCAGAAGTTATTGATTTTATGATTTATTTCATTCTGTCATTACTGTATCTTGCCTGAACTTGATGGTAGACATCAATATTGATAGCACAAATTAAAAATAAATGTGATTCCACAACAACTTTGCTAATATTCACAATAAATAATGTCAATTATGGGGTAGAAAAAAATCAGAAGACCCTAGTTCTTCTACTATTGGTTTCCATGTTGGGATGTGCAGAAACTCTTCTGAGAAATTTCCCTTGTCTTAGAGAAACTTGTTTGACTTCCCTTGAAAATTATCATACTCTTTGCCTTGGGAAGAACTGTGACATTCAATTCAAACTTAACTTTTTTGAAAATTTGGTGCCAAACTCCAATATTTTGCTGCATTGGAGATTTTGCTACATCAGAGATCACATACCATGATTATCCCACACAACAGCAAAATACAGCATAACATAAGCCATATTTTAGACTTATTTGCCTTTCTTTGCATTGAACAAGAAGGCGGAGACACTAGGTTCTTAGAAATGCGCTCATTCACAAGCGTTGGTATTGCAGAGGTGTTCACCATGAAATAAATACCAAAAAGGCACTGTATAGAGGAGGGGGGAGTCTGAGCAGGCCCCAAGATGCTCTAGTCCAAAATGGCTCTCTTGTCATCCTTACATAAATCTGCAGCACTGGAACAGACAGTCCATTTACTGGTGAGAGATGGTCAGAACTGACTCAAGCACTGGCGTTGCTAGAGGTGGGGCGGAACGGTAAGTCTTGTACAGCGGTAACCGCTCCGTTACATGGAGCAACTCCTTGCCCATTGCCTTTGCCACTCGGACCCGTTCCGATGGCGAGTAGGCGGGGCCACCATGGAACGGAGCTGTTACCGCTGTGCAAGACTTATCGTTCCGCCCCACCTCTAGCAACGGCAGTGGACTCAAGTCCTATGATTTCATCTGGTTGCATGAAGCATTGGGGCAAGGGGGGAGACAAAAGAAAGATTTTGAACAGGCTCATGAAAACACTGGCTGGAGGGGGAGCTCCTCCCCAAAACCCATCCCCTCCTCATACACATGGGCTCCTGGGGCTTGTAGTTTTATGTTTGTTGCCGCAGTTCTCATCCCTAATTGCACAGAGACCAAAAAAAACACCAGAGATAGAAGAACGATCAAAAGAGCAGACTGTTGAAAAATGGACCATCAAAAAGCGGGAGACGCCTGTATGTGTTTCTAAAGGCAAAAGCATGCCAAAATCTGGCTATAACTGCAGCTGATATTTAATAAATCTAGCTTCTTGTTTCTCCGCCTATCCAATGACTCCAGTGAAGCGATCAAATATTGCAGCGTAATAAGCTTCTACTATTTATGCTACTTCTTCATCCCGCAGCCATTTTTAATAATGAATTCAGAAAGATATAGAGTAATCAATAACAGGTTACCATTTGCCTTACCAGTTCAAGTATATGACTATGCTGCTATGCACACCATCTAGTTTAGGTGCTTCCCCTGAGAATTCAAGAGCATCCGGTGAAGTAGACTTCCATAGGCATGGCATACCTGTGTACATGTTGTCTTCACAAGGATTCAGGGGTGGTTTTTATCACAACTGCTAAGATACTGTTATTTCTGGGAGTTTAATGGTTCGGTGAAAAGCTGTCACATGCTGCTATAATGGCGAGGGTTACAGCTTGCCTGGTACCATTTATTACATCATTTACCCTTTCAGTGCTCATCTGTCACAAATGTGCATTCATGCTTTCTGTTTTAAGTTCTTTGTTTAGCACGTCCTGACATGTTGCCGAGGCAAGTACGAGTTTATGCGTCAAAGTTTATCATCCAAATAGATGGTGTAGGATTCATTACCTGAATGAATTACTGTCTGATTAGTTTGGGACAAAATTAATGCCATGCAGGTTTACTAATCACATGCAAGCAACCTATGTCAAAATGACATTTAGGAACGGAAAGAGCCTGACCTATAATTCTGTAAACAAAACAAAACCATGAAGTCATCAAATCCAATTGCATTATTTTGGCTCTGAGAATTGGAAAGGATGATTCTGGTCCTATGGTTCCCTGCCTGCATACTTGCTGTATGCCAATGAAGTCCATAGGGTCATTGGTTCAGAACCAGACACCTTTGATCCAACCAAAGCTATCAAACTCCAGCATTAGCCCCAAGTACCCATCATCCTACCTGTGTCTCAAAGTGCTCACCATTTTTTGCCTACTCTCTTTTCCCATCTGACACATTTTACCTGCCAGTTGTATAGTTAAGCATAATTGTTCAAGATCTTTCAGATAGATCAAGTAGAGTAGGCAATACATCTCATCTTGCAGGCAGTTCGGAAGAGAACGAAACATTCCTGATTGTCCCTTGAGGGAAACTGGTTAATCCTACCCTACCTTCATCTGGGTAGGTGAACTGTCTGCTGCCTTGCAATGAGAAGGGTCCTGCAAAGAAGACCCACTCACCTAAATGAAGCACATAAGCAGGCTTACCATCCATCCTGGAAAAACTGGGACAATCCGGTTTCTGGGGGTCCATCCCAGCCAGAACCGGGTCTGTCCCGGTTTCTGGGTCCGCCACCGCACTGTTTCTGTGACTCTTCTAGAGCCTGGCTAAGTGTGTTCCGGTCGGCCCAGGCTCATCATGCACTGGAGCAAGGCTAGCGAGGCTCGCATAAGTGCACAACAGAGAGCTCTGCAAGCAAAAAAAGTGTTATGCACCTGTGCGAACCTCGCTAGCCTCACTCTGGATCGCGACAAGCCTGGGCCGACCGGAAGACAGTTGGACAGGTTCCAAAAGAGTCACGGAAGCAGTGCGGTGGCGAGAAGGGTTAGCCAGAGAGTCCTGGCTGGAGCGCGAGGAGTCCTGGTTGGAGTCCGTGGTGGCTATGGTGATCAGTGATTGGCGGCAGCGGCAGCAGAACGAAAGGATGCAAAAAGGAGCAAAAGGCAAACAGAAATGGAGGCAAAAGGGGAGAAATTAAACAATTGTAAGGATTTCAGATGCACTAAAGGGTGGCGAGCGGGCGCTTTGCACCCACAAAAAAGGGGGGAACTAAGCAGTATGAAATTATTTTAAAAAAATGGCAGGGGAAATGGGGGGGTTGTCCCGGTTTGAAATATGATAACTCGAAATATGGTAAGCCTACACAAAAGTCACATCCCCTGGACCAGTCCATCCATCAGGCCAACTGAAGTGGGGGGGGCACCCATCTCTGTCAGCTTACTTGCCTCCACTGCGTCTTTTTCTCCTTCCACTCCCTGTATTGGAAAATGAAGAGGAAATGTGGAGGGGAGGTTAGTGCTTAGCCAGAACATTGGAGATTGGGAAGGGCAGAGGTTGGGTAAGGGAGGTAGCACTTGGCATGCTGCCTCAGGCATCAGGAAGTCTTGGGCTGGCCCTGCATACCCCAGTTGGCAGCTACTGCCCATGTTAGGTGCAGGCAATGAAGTCTGTGTCCTCTTTCCTCACTGCAGCAGGGGCAAAACCTGTCACATAGGGCAGTGGGGAGAGAACGGTGCGAAACAAGATTCCAGGACCAGTGTTACCTGGCTTCCCAGTACAGAACACTAGCAACTTTTGGCATTTTTGTTATATTTGCTTTATTTACAAACATACAAGCAGAGCTTAAGTATAGGCAGAGACAGTCTTACAAGGTGACATTCATTATCTCACATAGACCCTCAGAAAGAGATACTCTGCATCATTTCAGGTAAGGTTGCATCCTTTCACAACTCCTTGCTGTTTTACACACACATACATGTGCCCCCTCTGTGTGAGAGCACGTAAGCATGTGTACTCTAAGTTCTAAAGAGTGTCTCATGCAAACACAGACACAGATTGCCAAGTGTCTCCTCCTAGCCATTAGTTCCCACTACCCAGCCATTCTGGGCTATGACAGTGCATTCCTATACATATTTACTCAAAAGGAAGTCCCATTACTCTCAGGCCAATATGTATAGGATAATAGTCTTAGGCAGCTTGCTGCCTAATGAAGGAATGGTCAGCCAAGAGCCATAACAATATTAAAGTTTCTTCCTCTTATAACTCTCTTGAGATGAGTGAAATTCAAGTGTGCCTCCATGTGTTTCAAAAAGCAACCAGGAAAGAGGCCCCAAATGATTTTTTATTGGATTAAGCTACTAGAACACTTTTCTCTAACATCTAGTTTTCTGTGTCCAGGGAATCATTTTTGTCTGCAGGATTCAGTCATGCAAACTCTCACCTGCACGCTGAAGTGATACAGTCCAAATACTTCATCTTCTGTTTCTGACAACCAAACCTGGATTTCCTCCCCAATTCACATTTTCCTACTTGTCTTGTTTTGTTCACCTTGTCTCCTTACATTGTTTTCTGTTTTGCCTGTTTATTTTTTGCAGAATGTTAGAAGCAGGAATAACTCCTGGTTATGCAGTGTACAATTCCACGGTCTGTAGATGCTAATAAACCTTATTGGTATTTGTGCTAAAACCTGCACAAACAAAACCCAGCACTTTTGGAATAAAATTCTACACTTCATGGTATTTTGAATATCTTGCTTGGTGACCCAAACCAATATTTCATATACCCACAGCATAGCAAAATCGCATTTCAAACGTTTCCCCAGCAGTAAATGGATGTTTATGCACAAACACATTTATGCACAAGCTCTGCTAATGTAAAATGTGCAAAAACAGACTGCCATCTCATGTGCAGCTCTGTGCATGTATATTACATTGATTAAAATGGGATTTATGCATGGATAATTGTCTTCAGAAATGTGCTAGAGTTTTCAGAGATGCTTCGCAAATAAGGATTGTTAGAAATACACCGTAGACAGTAGGCATCACTATTCCAAAAAAATAAAAAAATAAAAAAGAAGAAGCTTAGTAATTTCATTGTTTAAAACTTTCATTAAAAGTTCCATTAAAACTTTAATGAAAATATATGGTAAATGTGAAACCGTAGGCATCGTATTAAAAAGTTGTAATCAAAGCCTTTTTTTGCTGAAAACATCCTGTGCAGGTCTCATTTTCCTAAATTCCCTACTCTGCTTCACACTTTGCTAAACACTATTTCTATATGAGAAACATGTTATTCGCACAACATATGCCAAAATCTCCAGTGAACTACATTCATTCTGCACAACCGTCATGCCTCTTTTCATTATTTCTTTATTTAATTTAAATCAAAGACATAATATAAAGGCAAAGACAACTAGCTCTGAAACCAATAGCATTTGGATTTATGGCTTGAGAAGAAAAAAAAATCGGCATGACATATTGCAGACTCTGGATACAGTGTTACTCTTGGGTCCGTCCTACGTTACTGATGCTGTCCTTCTAGCCAGGGGGTGCCTATTTATAGGTGTTTATTGTACAGCAAAGTCAACTGAAAGATCTCCCACAAGTCCTCTGGACCTTAAGTGCTACTGAGCAGTTAACTCAAAATGATGCATTGCATCTGAAAGGTAACCATGCATTTAGGACACTTTGCAAGGACACTCACCTTTATCACCCTTAGGAATCAAAGTAACCAAATGAACCTTGGCTCACAACAGTGTCATCGTAATTGTCACTGGCCTGCAATATGCTCTCTCTTCTGCTAATTGAGATATTCCTATTCCTGTCAAGATCTCCTTGTAGTCAAAGGAGGCTGTTTGGGTTTGGACGAGATGATGCTGGTAAAGAAGCCTTCATGAACAAGATGATAGACTGTTGCTGCACTGAGGCAATAGCTCACAAAGTTAGTTGTATGGATCCTTGTACAAGCAGTTTGTCTCATCTCATACCCACAACTGGTGCAGGGTGGGAGTGAGGACGCAGCATGGTTAAACACGTCGTTGTTCCGGCTGGTGGCTAGGAGGGAAGGGGATGGCTTGGCAAGTGGTGTCCAAGCAAGACAGTTTGGTAGGTGGTGTCCACCTCTGCCTGCACTTAGATGGAGATGCTTAGATGGAGGATTCAGGTCTGAGTCAATATATTATTATTATTATTATTATTATTATTATTATTATTATTTTAAATCAGATGAGTCCTCTTAAGTCACTGATCCCTGTTTGTCTGTAAGAAGCAGTACCATCATCTGACCATCTCCACTGGTAGTGGTGCTGCCCAGCAGAGTTCATAGTTCATGGAATATGGCATCTAGACCCACGTCCCAGAGTTATTACTCCATCGTGCTCACTGGACGATCCAACACCTTGCAGTTTGTACTTCTACAGTCTATGTTTGGATGACTGAACAGTTGGGGAATTGGAAAGCAGTGGCATAATTAAACTGGGGCAGAGGCAAGTAGTTCTGCAAAATTCCATTAGACCAGAGTCAGCGGCCCCTCCCCCTTGCTGTCGGAGCCATTGCAGCGGCGACAGCAACACATGGGGTACTCCCCTGTCACCGCCGGAATGGCTCCGATGGCAAGGGGGAGGTACCACAGACTCCAGTTTAATGATCCCTCCAGTCTACGCTCCATTTTAGCTACACCACTGTTGATGGGTAGTAAGGGGAAGAGGTATAGTTATTTGCAAAGAGGAGTAGACAAGTGCCATATACAAGTGTTAACCGGTGTGTTTGTGTTGTCAAAGAACATCCAGAGGATTAGGCAGTCTTTGTCTTGCTGAGCCCTTGTTACTCAACAAAATGTTATTGCTGTCTCTCTCTCTGCACTAATTGCATTGACTGAGGGTCACTTTTGTAGTCTTTAGACAGTCAAAATATTTGTATGGGTGTTTCTATAAAGCATGTTGCAAATGCCATTGCACTGGAGCAACAGCCGATACACCCAATTGAAAGCCTTCCACTGTGAAGTAAGTCATAGGATCAGTGTGCTAGTTACTTCAGAATCAACGATCTGGAGATGTCAAAAATAAAGACTTTACAAGAACAGCCCTAGGTGAAGCACTTGAGACAGGAGCTATAACATTTCTGTTTTTTTCCCAGCTGTTTGCTTATAAAAGGCTCTCCACTGGCAGTTAGTACCTCATGGGGATTTCTGTGTTTGTTTAACACCACACTGTTGTATTGACAGCAAAGCTCCATTATAAACATTGTACCTGAACGTAAATGGAGTTTCGTGAACTATAGCATGTGCAATTACATGGTAAGTTAATTCCAAGACTTTAGGGATTTTGCAAAATGCAAAAGGTCAACAATGGGTGTCAGATCCAAACTGTCTTCTATAAAATGATTTCTTGCTTGGTAAAATTCTGTATATCTTTGATGTTTGATCATTGCCCTTTCTTTTGTTTCAATATAAGTTCCTTCTATAGATTGTTCCTTTAAATTTGTGACTGTAGCCAGTGCAAGATCTGGATAGGCTTACCATCCATCCCAGAAATACCAGGACAGTCCCGGATTCCAGGGGTTCATCCCAACTAGAACCGGGTCTGTCCCAGTTTTCCGGGTCTGCCCCCTCCAGTCACCAGCACTTCCGCTGCTTCCACGATTTTAAAAGCCTGATTAACAGGCAAAAAGTCTGATTAACAGGCAACAAGATCTCTTGTTCATTAACAAAATCTGGCTCCCGATCATCCGGAGGAGAGGATGCATGCAATACGAGAAGTAAGAAAAGGATTAACACCATCGGTCTCCTCACGTCATCACAGAGGTCTCCTCAGGTCATCACAGCTCCGCCTCCGGTTTTGGTTCCTTCACTAAGTGCTTGATTCCTTCCACACTGTTCAGCTTTAAAACCACTGTGTGTGTGCTCACTTATCACCATCTACCAATCCTTGGGATTGTTCCTAGAAAATGTTCCGAGATTAAGGAACGAAACGTCGGACTTTGGCAATTTGCAGCCCTGATTTTAAATGAGATTTTTTTCCTGTCCGCAGCTACTATCCTGTGGGAACTGCGTACAGTGTTAGATATTGTTTTTAATCGTTTGTGTGGCTTTACCTAACATGGCATCTTTACCTGTATATCCCAAATTGCATAAGATTTTAAAAGTGTAAAAGTTTTCCTGTGCGCCATCATCCTGGATCTTGCGAAATCTCGTGAAATCCAAGATGGTGGCACCAAAATTTCATTTGGACACATGAGACAGTAGTTATCTTGTGAGATTTGGGGGCTGCCATCTTGGATCTCACGATATTTCACAAGATCGAAGATGGCGGCACACAGGAAAACGTTTACACTTTTAAAATCGTGGAAGTGTTGGCAGCGGCTGGAGGAGGGGGTGGTCGACTCCAGTGAGGAGTCCTGGCTGGTCCAAGCAGCTGGCCATCCAGGAATTGGATGGTAGCGGCAGCAGCAGAGGCAGGAGCAGCAGCAGCAAGGAGGAAGCAAGCCAGCAAAAAAGGCAAGGAAAAAGTGGCGAAAAGGGGCCACATGGCAGGGGAAATAATTAAATAATTGGGAAAAATTCTCTGCGCTCTGCACCCGCAAAAAAAGAAAAGAAGGGAGAAGCAAAGTGACATAAAAAATAAAAAAAACTGGAGGGGGAAAAAGTGGGGGGTGCCCCTGTTTGGGCACCTCAAAATCTGGTAAACCTAGATCTGGAGCTTTGTGAGAAAAATGTAGTGGCCACTAGGAGGTATTCAGTTGGAAGAGCTCTGACACGCCTTTTATATTTTAAAAACACAGTTTAAAAAAGAAGAATAAAAGCCTATGATTCTTCCATGCTAGATAACTCCTTGCCCAGAGTCGACCCTTCATTACCAAACAGAATGGGGTCCAAACAGACCAAATGGCGCACATGTCACTCATTTGTGCTCCACAAGCTTTAGTTTTGGACAAATGAAATTGGAGCAAGTGACCTAGATTCGGTTCAATTTTCCATTTTTTCAGAAACAAGTGCACAGTCCTATTTTTAGCATTTCACTCAACTTCAGTAAAAAAATGTAAACTTTTTCAATTACAGAAGCTCCACTACTTAAGAACATTCAACTTTCTTCCCACCTCACTATTGTGGAGGCAGCATGGCAAGGTTAAAGTGTTCACTGCCTTGCTTTTTTCTTTTATTTTCTCCTAACAGGGAGAAAGGCAAAGGGCCTGATGGGAGTTGTAGTTTTTGCAAAAGCTACTTCTGTTGCAGCAGCTCCTGCAAATCCATTCAAACCCTTCACCAGCCTTTCTTACTGTTTGGAGAAAACAGAAACCTTCATGCAACCCACTTTAATCTTGTCATGGTGTGCTCCCCCAGCAACGTCAGTAGTAGAAGGATAAGCAAAATGGGAATAAGCAAACTGGGATTCTAAAGGCTCCGGCTTGGAAACTGAGTTTGGGGAATTAATCTCTCCTTTGTGGGCTGGGGATTGATAACCCTCAAAATTCATTTCTGAATCTGAACCTAGAAATCTTCGGCAATACCTGTAAAGAGAATGACCACTTAAAAGGTGCTTTTTGCCCAGTTAATAGTAATATGTAGGAATTCCAATTATTTGGAGGGGTCTGGCTCAGCCAGGAGAACCGCTGCCTTGCAAGCCCGAAGATCGGCGAATGACAAGTTCGAGACACGCCGCCGACAAAAAGCTGTGAAAGCCTCTGTGAGGAGAGATAAGAGCTCCCAGCTGCATTGGTCAAGTATGGGAGGCGACAGCCAGTGGAAAAAAAGCCAGACTGCAAAAGGATACCACCTGGAAAGTAGCTGTTCCTGAAAGACTGGACATTTATATACTGTAAAAAAACTTTAGGGGGTTAGGAAAGCCTGCCCATGTACACCGCCTTGTATTAAAGTAAAAGGAGAAATCCTATGACCAAGAAAGGTATATAAATACTGTATATTATATTATTATCTCCCACCATCACACCTAGTTTGACCCCTATAGTGTAATATGTTCTTTTAAGACTTAACCCATTCGACCCGAGTGAGTGCTTCGAGCAACGCCTGAAAGAAAACAGTTTTAAAAAATAGGGCTTCCCCTATTTTTTCTGGAATTTTTTTGTGGAAATTAGACAGGTGAAACTATTTTTTAAAACAATTTTCAGAGTTCTAGGGTCACCCCACTGACCCCCCAGAAGAGCAAAGATCACTGTTTTTAGGGAAAATGAGGTGCAGGAATTGGTTGCAGGGTACCCCCTCCTCACTGAAATTAGACATGAAACTTTGGGGTTTTTTTTCATGGCCAGGGCCCTGACTTTTGAATCCACTTTGTTTGGAGCACCTCAGGTGCAGGTGATCAGTTTTACAGAGCTGTAAGTAGGAGCAACACAAGGCATTGCTCAAAACACTCATTGGTCCTTAAAGGGTAATCTAATGTTGTTCCTGTAAGTTGGCTGTTTGTTTCTGGGTTTTTTTTCTATTCCCCCCTCAGGCTGAGCCTAGCAGGGAGTGAAGGTTGGAGTACTAGGAATTCTGACTCCAGCCTCAAACTGACTGTTTGCAGGGATCTGCCAGATGGCTGGGTTATACTGATTTTCAGCAGGATTTTTACAGGCAGCTCAATGTAGATGTTTATCTCTAGGGATTTTTCTTTCTTTCCCCCCTCATCATTTCACCCCCCCTCATCACAACAGGGTTGAAGGCTGGGCTACTCAGAATTATGTCTCCAGCCTCAACTGAATGATTGCAAGTACCTTGCAGGCAGCTGTCATTATATACTGATTTTTAGCTGGATTGTTGCAAGGGAGCTCAGTTTAGCTGTTTATTTTTGGGGGGTTGTTTCCCCCCCCGGCTGAGTCCAGGGCATGCTGAGGACAGGGGGTTAAGGTTGGAGTAATCAGAATTATGTCTCCAGCCTCATGCAGCTACTGCAAGGTGCCTGTTGCTTTTGAGCAACACAGCTACGGTGAGCTCATTGCTAAGATATATATCATTGTAAAACATAGTAATTTTCAACTGACATTCTTCTACTAAGAAGTCATTCAAAGGTCAGGAACTAGCTTGCAGCTAAATGGGGAACACCTGCCTCTCTGTATAACTGATACTGTAGTTGTCATTACGTTTGATGGCCGAGGCATTTAAATACCTGTCTCTTTAAAAAATGAAAGGGCTAGAACCAAGATGATCTTGCAAAAACTAACTCTAAGAGCTATTTAAAAAAAAATCCTGGCAGCTAGTGACTTGTAACTTGGGGTACACTGTGCTGAGACATACCCCTGCAGACCCCTAAAGCACAGACGTTGTGTGCACAACACAACTATATTTTTTGAGTGTTTTTGTGCTGAACTCATAACTAAAGCTGCAGCATTTCAAGGATTTGAAGGGTCAGAAAAAAACCTGGCAGGTAGTTACTTGTAACTTGGGGTACACTGTGCTGGGACATCCCCCTACACAACCCTAAAGTACAGAAGCTGTGTGTACAGCACAACTATGTTTGTTTGAGATCATGTGTTGTCGGTTCTATGTCAGGTCTATGATTTACATAGGAATGAATGGAAAATGTCCCTTTAAACCTCAATGACTGGCTGTTAGCTTCAAACCCAATGAGTGGCATTTGCAACACCCATGCTACAGGTGTATGGCACACCTGGGAATTTTTTTGCAGGTGGTTGTCTCTATTTGGGGGTACCTTAAACATGTGACAAAAAACGGCATTTTAATGCTCTGGGGAAATATGGCCTCTGGTCGAAATGGGTTTTCAGCAATATCATTAATATGACTGCCATTCTGAAGCTGCAAGGTGAGTTGTCCCAAGTCTGCATTTTCAAAGAAAATGCAGGCCTTTAAAATAATGCAATTCTCTCCCTTCTCTGAATAGAAAAGATAGACAAATCCCCAAAGTATCATCATATACAATTTCTTCCTGTAGGGATGATTTGTGTGGAAATGGATCTCAACTGACATTTGTTAGTCATGTTGCTTTACACAGTGTTCTTCTAACACACTCCTTAGTGTTGGAAATAGAAATAGCTTGTATATATTAGAATGTAGAATTGTATGTATTTTCAACAACTCCCGTTGAACAAAGGGAATTCACTGTTCAGCTTGAAGTTATTTCAACTAAGCCAATTATGCAGCTCACACCAGAACGGTCAAATATGAATTTTACATTATGCAATTTGTACCAGATCTGTTTGAATAGTTCATTTGCCCATCAATTTTATTTATTTACTTATTTATGTACTATTTTATCTTTGATTTAATACATGCATATATTTGAATAGTTTGCTTTACGGAATTCACTTCCGTTTGACTCTTAATCATGGACTGGTGACTTTTACTTGCTTCTCTTTGCTTCATATGATACAATATAAGTGGTATGACAAAGATGCCCTTTATGACTACTTGAAAATGGGCAACCTGCCTTACAGCCCAATCCTGTCTACGATATGGCAGCCAGCCTAAAGGGCTGGCTTCCGTATCCTATCCAGATCCTGGACTGCCCCGGGGCAGCTCAGGTGCACCTCGAGGGAAGGGGACAATCGTTCCTTTCCCTGGGTGTAAGCGGCTGGAGGCCCAATGGGCCTCCTCGAATATACGCGAGCTCATGTACATTCAATCCCTCCTGTATTGGCGCAACCCGGGCCTGGAAAGGTATTTGGATATTGGCATAACTTGCCGCCGATATCCCCACTCTCCACAGGCCCAGAGAGGCCAATGGCCGCCCTCCCCGGACACCCGGTCTGCCATCCCCCTGCCCTGCCTGGTGTAGGACTGCCTGCTCCAGTGGGTGCGGGGCTAGGTAGGAGCCAGGGGAAGGGCCGCCAGCCTCTGCCCCGCCGGCCCTTACTCGCCGGGTGTCATGCAAGTGCTTTCTGGCATTTTTGCGACACCCTGCTCCGGTGGAGCGCATGCTTCCCCGGCGCACCGTTACACTGGATTTCACCGTCAGCTGTGCAAACTTAGTTGCAATTCCTACTTCATTAACAGCGCACTCCTATCTACTTACACCACCAGTGTAACCAGCGGGGAGGGCAGGGTGGGTGGCTTTGGAGGGGAGATTTAAATCCCCTTTGAATCCCCCTTTGGAGGGGATTTGAATCCCCTTTCCATTCTGGGGCCTCCCATTCTCTCTGCACTGCTGGTTACACCGGTGGTGTAAGTTGAATAGGATTGCGCTGTAACTCTGGGAACAACATCCTATTAGGTGGGCCATTTTACACATTCTTCACATTTTACAGTTGAGAAACTGGTATTGAAAATGTGATTTATCCAAGGCCAGCCAGTAAATTCATGGATGGTGAATTATTTGAACCCAGGACTCTATAGCACAAATAAAATCTAGTACAGATGGGCCCCCATATCCGCTGGGGATATGTTCCAGGCCCCTCCGTGGATACTTGAAACCGTGGATAAGAGCGAACACCCCCTCCATGGTTTCCTGAGGGCCCCCCACCCTGCCTGCACTGCAGGCAGGCATGCTTGCCCCCCCAGCACTTATTTTTCTTTCAGCAAGCTTTGTTTCTTCCTTAAAACAAACAGAGAAGCAGCCTCCATTGCAGGCAAGTAGAACGAGACTAAGTCCTAGAGAGGCTCTGCAAGGTTTCTGTTAACCTTGCAGAGCCTCTCTAGTACTTAGTCTCATTCTACTTGCCTGTAATAAGGCTGCTTCTCCTGTTTCTTTAAGGAAGAAACAAAGCTTACTGGGAAAAAAGTAAAAGCCTGGGGGGTCCCCACGATACGTGGATAACTGAAACCGTGGATAGCGAATCAGTGGATATGGGTGCCCACCTGTAGACTGTCACACTGACTCTTGTGGATAGAATTCATGATTTACAGAGAACGATATGGGTTCCCCTGATTAGTGGAAGTTCATGTGGATATTTGTGGGGGGACACTTCTTTGAGGACTGTTCTTTTGATGGTAGCAGACATCAATATACTTGTGGTATTATAAAGGGAAAAGTGACACAATTTGGTGATAAACTCCATATGGGAAAGAAAGGGGGAAACAGGAGGCAAAGATAAAACCAAGACTTCCATCTCCTTAAATCAGATGGATTGTGACATTGTCAATTGATAAGATTATTGAGGTGCAAAATTTATCTAGCATATTACATGTTCTTAAACCTGTTGTAGTGGGCACTCTTTGTATCTTCACAGCAGTTGAACACGGAAATAAGTCTGGCATATGCAACGTTCTAATTCTTATAATAGTCTCCATGTTCCCTCAATTCAGTTTACAGGATGTTACCTTTGCTTCTTACATACTATACATATGTTTTGATAGATGGAGCTTGTTCCTGTGATGATAGGAAGGCAGGACAGTTTTGTTTCAAAATCCATTTCCAAATGTAGTTCTCAAGCATGTTCAGAGAATATTTCATTTCATTGGTTTTTCTTTCAAATTAGTATTTAATAGCTTTGTCTAAGAAACCCATTTTGGTTGTGTACTTTTCACATTTTGTCTCTTTAGCTATCAGCATACAACGTGATTTTTAAAACAAAGCTGAACATAAAACAAAATCTATTCAGACAGAGCAAAGCAACAAGAAAACACACAGGGCCATAGCCAAAATATTATATCACCCTAGAATTATCTTCCATGACATTTCTTTCTGCATGAGAAGTACAGCAATACATTTGATCCCAGTTACATTTGTGGCTGAAAGAGCAACTGCTTAGAAGCTAATGGTATTATTATGGGAGTATAGATTATATAGGAAATAATAAATGGGTAACATTTCACTACTGTTAACCAAAAAGCCTAGTTACAGAGAACCAATTCAATGTCTATTTGGACATTGGCCAAGGAACCATGTTCATCCAAAGGCCCAACCTGCCCCATGAGAGGTAATCCCTTAAAACCGTCAGTACCAGTAGCAGTACTACCCAATGTGCCATTGGGAAGTAGACAAGGTACCATGGAGGAACCAAGTACAAGGCTTTGCCACAGAGCATCCAGCAAACTGGTGCAAATATTGCTTAAATGTCTGGAGATCAGTCTAGCTCTGCTACATACCAGAAATTCAGTGGTGTCCACTGAATTCCAGCTAGTCAGCTATTCAGAACTTCCATCTTAAGTGGTGGGTAAGCTACCTACCAGAAGGCTCTCAAACAGATGAAGAGGGCAGCAGAATCCATATATATATATATATATATATATATATATATATATATATATATATATATATATATATATATATATATATATATATATATCCACCAGTTCAGGTAAGAGATGCACCGGTCAGTGCAGGGGCAAAGGGAAGGAGGGCCGAGCAGCAAGGGAGGGCAGCCGCTGGGCAAGCGAGGCTGGGTGGGGTCGGGAGATATATCGGCAGTGAGCTCAGTCGATATCCCATGCCCGTTGCCGGCCTCAGCGGCCCTTACCTTGCATGTACATCAGCTCAAGAGCAGACGTACATTCGAGGAGACCTATTGGGGCTGGACAGCCCTATGCCGGGGGAAGGGGATGTGTCCCCTTCTCCCCAGGAGTCCCCGGGCTGTGCCAGAACGTCCCGGTAGGGGTGCAGGATACTATCTTTGTGCAGGATTGGGCTGCCCAGGTGCTGCAAAATAAAATAAAAAAATGTCTCCAGTCCCCTGTGGAATGCCAACAAGGAAGGAGCAGTCCTAAATTTGAGGGAGAAAGTGTTCCAGAAGGCACTTTCAACAACAGAAAAGGCCCTATCTCTGGTTTCCACCAACTGAACCTCAAAGAACAATAGCGTCTACAACAGGGCCACTTGTGATGATCTCACAGAATGGGAAGACTCACATGGGAGGAGATGACCCTTTAAGTATCTGGGTCCTAAACTATTCTAGGGCTTTATAAGTCATCACCAGCACTTTGAATTATGCTCAGAAACATACAGGCAGCCAGTATGTGATGGAGTTCCAGCAGGAACTGATCTAAGTATATATAAAAACAATAAAAACTGGGATATTGTGCCAGTACAACAATGATCCAGGCTGTACATAGCTATGGTCCACAAGAGCAGGGAGTCATTTCTGTGAAACACTGGATTGTGGTACTTTGCACTCATGGAAACAGTTGTCAACTGCTGCGGTCTGTAGTTATGTACAGTCCCACAACAACACATCTTATCTAGAGAAAGTGGCACCTATTTAGAACCAGCTCACAATGAACTTCCAAAGCATGCTCAAGTCAGAGGCGTTGCGACGGTGGGGGCGGTACCGTAAGTTTCGCACTGTGCTAATCCCCGTTTACTCCCCGGTACGATGTGGCCCCGCCCCCTCGCCATCGGAGCCATTCCGTGAGGTGAAGGCAACGGGCAGGAGACTTCCCGTAATGTATAGAATAAAAAGTATTACAATTTGTGCCTCTATTGTATTTTTCTAATCTCTTTGCCCGTTGGAAGTTTTTTCCATACTGACAAGCATGAACTATCATAACAATCATAAATGCAGACTTCGTTACATTTCCCACTTCTTGTTATAGTCATTCCAAGTATTAATAACTTGCTGTCAAATATTATTTTTCCTCCTCTTTTACTGTCTGATGAATGCAATTCATAGTGTTTCCCTTTACCATACAGTTTCTCTGATCCAAACTCCATTGCTAATTAAGGGGTCTTAGTTCCACAAATTGGAATTGCACAAGAACTGTATTTCTCTTGCAGAGTTTCAGACTCAATTATGCAACATTAAAACAGCTAATAAATAATTTGGAGGCAAAAATATTTGTCCTGGAGTTTTTCCAAAGTGATTGAATTATATGTCAAATTGCGAACAAATTGTCTCCTTCAGAGCCGCTGTTTTAGCCAATCTTCCCTGCACCCCAGTGACTGGATTTTCTTTCTGGTGGAAAACTGAAAATAGGAAACACTAAGTACACATTTTGTGTCTCTGAAGCAGCACACTTGCTGGAAACTGTGACTGTTAATAATCTCCTGGTGTTTGAATCTCAGCAGGTTTAAAATAGCGCGAGTCCACTGAAGTCCATGCCATGAGCCACACTAATGAACATAAACTGAGAAGCTGGTGCTTTGAGGCTCAACTTCATTTCTTTGGCTGCATTATTCAAGACATGCTAACCATAAAGAGATTTGCTAACAAGATACTTGTCATAGAACATGATGTGAGGAAACAGACAACACAGAAGATTTGCCGGAGGATAGTGATATCTTCCCAGAGTAAGTAGTCTCAGGACATTGCCGGAGGACAAACTATAATAACCGATACCCTGAGATGCTGAAGTTAATGCAATTTCAGAATAACTACAGCTTCAAATTTCTGAACAGTTGAATGTATTAATTCTGCACACATATCAAACCAGACTTTTCCCCCCAGAATACTTTTGCTGTATCTTTTTCTCTCATTCACATTCACATCTTCACCCACAGGATTTATAGTTCTTCATCCTCTTTTGCTCTCTTTTACTGATCCTGTTGAGAGTTAGCCCACTCTCCCTATTATTTTGGCAATTACTGCTCTCGTAATGAGCTAGAATCAGCTGCCAAGGAAATTTCATAGCCTCTGAATTCACCAGATTGAAGACCTTCTCGGACATTCCTTCTTCGTGGAAAAGGGATGCATGGCCAGGGAAAGTGTGGGCATGCCTTGTTGCAAATGTTTTCCGTAGCCCCATCCCTTGCCATTTCCAGATACAGTGCTTGTGTGCATGGACAAAGGATAAATCCTCCCCATGATTAGGGCTTCTGGGTGCCCAGTATTCCTAATAGATACCCTATTGATACCCTATTAGAAAGGTGCTCCCTCACAGTGGCGCTGCATCCAATGGGGGGGGGGACACACAGATCGGGAGACTTCAGAGGAGAAAGGGATTTAAATCTCACATCTCTGTAAGACTTCTGCTCTGCAATGATTTCACTAGAGCAGGTCTGAGGAGAGAAAGCAGGTGGGGATTCTGCAGGAAAGGGAGATAGGATCTGGCGCACACCATTGCTACCGGACTCACCCCCTCTCGCTGCCTCCCCACTCCTATTATGACCCCTCCTCGCCCAGTTTCACCTCCTCCCCTCCATTCCATCCTCCTCCACCCCTCCTGCTTAGTTACCTACTCTGGAAGGCAGCGGGAGAGCCAATGACAAGTGGGGGAAGGCGCTGGTCTTCCCACTGGCATCCAGGCAGTGCACTGCCGGAATGCACTTTATGCGTTCCGCTGTTGGCCATCCCTGATGGGATTGGGCTGTCATAGTCTTATGGATCTTGACGGGTTCTTGATGGTTCTGGGGGATTTTCCTGCCAGTGCTGCTGGCAATGTTGCTTGAAGCCTTGGTTGACCTTTCGAATAAGGAGATGACCAAGGCCATTCACACCATTAGTTCTGAATGTCCTCTACCCTCCTGCTGAGCCAAATTGGCGTCTTGGTTTTCTGGAGTGTTGAGGGCATTGAAGTGGCAGTGCAGATGCCTAGAACATGAGCCCAACTGACCAGGCCAATTCTCAGTACCAATGGTAGCAGTAACGCCATCAGCAGGTGGGGAAAAGGCACAATAGAGGTGCTGTCATTCAAATTACCTTATGTCGTATGCCTTAAGTCATAATTCTGAAACACTTGTTTGGGTTTCAGAGCTAATATGCAAATTCTTCTATCCCCTTTTTCATTTTCCATTACTGTAGCTGTTCAATACGTAAGCACCGTTGCTTAATGATAAACATTAAAATGATACAAAGAGAATCCCCAGTCACTTTGCACAGAAAACGGCAATAATCCTGCAGTACATGACCCAGCCCCCCTCTTCCCCACTATTTTAATTGTTAATATCTTTTCAGCATGCAGGAACAGTAATCTCTTCCTATGCTAAAGCAGTCAGCGTAATTGAAAAGAAATACAAGTCATCTGGAGCACAACCGAAATATTTGGCAAGGACGCAATCTGTTATTATCTTTCCATTGCCAATTTTAAATAGGTATTAAAACAAATAAGGGGAACCATCTTTTCCTCCCTCCTGTGGCATTCCTGCTCTAATCCTCAAATGAAGATTCTGCCCGATACCCAAGAAGGCACTCCAGAGCTAGCCTCAAGTGGCTTAGAAGCTGCTTCTAAAAATAGAGGAATACCTTCCCGATCACAAATTAATCTCATTTGAAAATCATTTTCAAAATACAGTTTATGCAATGCAAATCCCTGCTCCCAAAATAACCTGTAGTTGCGGTTGTTATGCCCAGCCAAGAGATAAATTACTGCTCAGTGAGCTGTTTTGGAACAGCGACGTGAACTGAAGCTAGGATTAAGAGAACTGATGAAGCATAACATACCATGAAAGAAATAAAAACATTTTATAGGACATATGGGTATTATTGACAGGTTTCCACTGCCTTTTCAGATACAATGATTTCTCTCAGCAGGAGATCCTATCTGAAAAGTGTCTTGTATGGAAAACAATACACCGCCACATTTAAAAGTGCATTTGAACCAAAAGATGTTGCAATATGCATTTTTTTCTATTTAATTTGCAAAATGCACTCTCATGCAGAGCATTTTGCTTTCACTAGAAATATATATTTAGTCCAAGATAAGAAATCATATTAAATTAGAAGCATGGATGTCACCAGTGCTAAGCTCAGGTAGGCAATAACATACTGAGCATTGAAGATCTATCCCACCTTTTCCCACCCCAAACCAGCCCCTGAGTCCTTTCAGACGTACACCAGTTAAATAGCTGGCATAGGTTCAAGGAGATGTATCAAAGGCGAGGCGGTCTATGGGGACATAAGTAACAAACATTTGTACTTATCTCTCAGGGCTGTCTGGTCACTCCCATAACGTGGTCCGTCAATGGCGCTGCATTGCCATAGGCTGGCGGGGGATAGGATTGGGCCCTCAGGCACTGAAAACAACAGAATGTTAAAAGTTAATTACTCCAAAAGTACTTGACAATTTTTCATCAAAATAACAGAACCAAGGCTTAAACATGGTTTAATGGTCAGGGAAGTAACTGGAAGATGGCGATATTGCCCAGATAGCCCATTAATTATGAATAACAATGCAACACATCATGTGTTGGTGCCTAACTATCTACTACTAATGATGCCTAACCATCATGTGTTGGAGCCAATTAGCCCTTGCTAACTGGGCAAGAGGCACCTTTTCAATTGGTGATCCTCTTATATTTAGCAGGGGGAGAGTAACTGCCCCCCTTTCACCCCAGCACAGTGTCTTTCTGGTGGCTGTTTGCTGGTGGTCTTCTGCATCTTTCTTAGATTGTGAGCCCTTTGGGGACAGGGAGCCATTTAATCATTTGATTTTGTCTGTAAGCCGCTTTGTGAACTTTTTGTCGAAAAGCGGTATATAAATACTGATAATAATAATAATAATAATAATAATAATAATAATAATACTCCCCCCTTTAAAACTGGCACCACCACCTACCCTGCAGGAGATAGATTCTGATGTCACTTTCCCTTTGCCGCCAACCTGAGGTCACCTTTCAACAATCCTGGGTTTTCCACACCAAACCCAGGATAAAAGATCAAGGTAGTTGAATTGCTCCATACATTCCAAGCCAAATACTCCAGTGCCTGTATATTACAGCACTTTTCAACAAACAAGTCCACAAACCAGGTTACATAGCATAAGGAATGAGAAGATAGCTTCCTGTCCCAAAGGGGCTCACAATCTACACGGGAGATACTAGCAATAGCCACCGAGAGGGACACTATGCTGGGATGAATGGGACAATTACTCTTCCCCTGCTAATTTAGGTGAACCACCACTTTAACAGGTGTCTCTTTGCCCAGTTCGCAGGGGTTTTAAGTTAATGATGCAATAAAAGTTATAGTCATCCAAGTGCGGGTCTATTTTTTTGCAGCTACAAGGTCAGGAACACAACAGTGAGGACAAAACTTCTGAAAATCGTCTAGTCCTGGCCATTTCTCCAATGACATCACTGGAAGTGCATCAAAGCCTAGATGCCACAGAGCTTGCTGAACTTCCACCGCCGCTTTTCCTTCCTTGGGTGACTCCAGGGGGTAATGGTGGCAGTGGGAAGGGATCTAAGGGCCAAAAGAGGAAAGGCAAACTTGAAGGCTTCTAGGCTCCATTGTGATAATGATGACATTAGCTTAATTGCCATTGGAGCATAGCCTATATGGCCAGATGCCTTGGACAATCACATGTACACATGAACATCAGATGTCTTCTGGCATCCTATGCCTCTCACTGCTCTCCCAACTTTAGTAAATAGTGGGGGAAGATGGCAGGGAGGGTCCTGTTCACATCAGAAGGAGACTTCTAAGCTACAGGTTGGTTACCCGTTATCCAGACATTCAAAATCCAGACTATTCTGAAATCCAGACATTTTTGGCGCTATGACTTTAAAAAAAAAACTCTTTCCAGCACCTGGCAGGCATAGTGCAAGGCATGCTGGGGCAGAAAATTTTTAAAAAATATTGTATAAAATCACCTTCAGGCTATGTGTATAAGGTGTATATGAGACATAAATGAATTTCGTGCTTAGACTTGGGTCCCATCCCCAAGATATCTCATTATAACTTTGTTATACTTTGTTACAGGATAAAAAGCCATGCTAAGCTAAACATATTTTTTATAGTTTTTAAAAACTCAGTTAAAAAACTTGTTTTTAAAAATCACACAATAAAAACATTATAATCTCATTATATTTATGCAAATATTCCAAAATCCACACAAGTCCGAAATCCAGACATGTTCCCGTCCGAAGCAGTCTAGATAAGGGATATTCAACCTGTACTGTGCACACCTTATTCAATCATTTGAATTCAGCATGGTGAAGGTTGGAGCTCTCATCTGTTCCTGATTCATTGAAAATGGATTTGTCTTGAACATTTGGTGGATATCTGAACTGATATAACTTTTTCCAGAGCAATCATGGATATGTTTAAGAAGAGTCTACCCACCTCTATCTGAAACATTTTCTCCATCATTAATTCATATATGCCGTTATATTTTCTTGTAGATTATTTGTTTTGTATGTATGCTCTATACATCATGTACATGCATAATATAGCAGAGACCATGCTGAGTGGGGGCCCTACTTACTCTGAACCATGCAATCCGCAGGTAAAAACAAAGCACTTCTATGAAAAGAAATGAGTCAATTAGACAGAATGAAAGTTATTTTCCTTGGGGAACTTCAATCCTCAGTATAGGCTGCAACAGTCCAATAAAATCTAAGTGCATTATTCATCTTTCTGTGTGCATAGCCCTCTATTCCTCCAATATATAGTTTTGGGTGCACAGCAATTCTCCCAGCCATTTCCTTCAATAGAACATCTGTATGTCTATTTTCCTTCTCCCCATCGTAATGCACACGTTACACACACACGGAGATAGATAGATAGATAGATAGATAGATAGATAGAGAGAGAGAGAGAGAGAGAGAGAGAGAGAGAGAGAGAGAGAGAGAGAGGAGACCACAGCCTCAACCAGGTGAGAGAACAAAAGAAGCATCTATTTGGAATTGAAGATGAGTCATCAAGGGCCATCAAATCACATGGAAAGATTCCTAGATTATCTCACCCCACAAAACCTCTCACGGGAGTCTATGGGTGAAAAAGGTACATTACATGTCCCCAAATCCTCATGTTTTCATTCCTCATCTTCATTCTGCCTTGCTGTTGGTCTGTCTTCCATTACCCAACGGTGCTGAATGAAGTCATCTCCATTCCAACCTCAATCCAAGAACTACCGTTCCAAGCCAGTACCCAGGATCGGTAACCCCCACTTCCCACTCTTTTCTAGTCTTCTCCCTCATTATCTCTCCAAGCGCAACCAAAGCCACTGTGCCAACATGGACTGGACGAGCCCCCTCATGGGTTGACTCACAATGCCCCTTCTCTCTGGCAAAGCAGCCCAGGATCTCTTGCCCTGCTTCCCTCCTTCAAGCATAGTGGGCTACTGCCTGGTTTTTGGGCTTGCTTCAAAGCCTTCTTTCTGCCTTTACACCCCACTTCCAAACAGGACTTGGCGCCTGCAATGGATCCCACTTACAATCTTGGTTTTTGGTGCCATCGACCTACCAGTTCCCCCTGTATCTTTCTCCTTGTTCATCTTTTGTGCAGGCAAACTGATGACACACTTAGCGCCTCTATTATTTTCTTGCTTTCTGTGAATGTTGTGTGTGTTTTAGAACTGTTTTAGGGGAAGCTCTGGATTAGTCCCAGGACTCCGTTCGGGATTTCCTTGACCGATACAACAGTTGCTCACATCCAGGCTGCTCAGCAAAGTCGTGTGATTACACTGCTAAAAACAAGCCTGACTTTAGGACTCGGTGTGTCTGCCTATTGGGTCATGTTGTGGTGAGTAACTAGGATTTTCAGACATCTGCCAGTGAATTCAGAAGAAGCAGTGCTCATAGATCCAGAGCAGCCTTAGGATTCAAGGCACTTCACATTGTCACTCTCTGGCAGACACCTCTGGCTTCTGCTCCCAACAGTAGACTTGGCAATATTTCCAGATCTGGTCTTGCCAGTATAGCATTTTTTGCGTGTTAAACATGGTTCCTTTTCCACTCTGAATTTAACAAATCATTCAGCCCTAGCATTATCCTAACTTTTACTAAATCAAACCAATCATCACAGGTAGCATGTCTTTGTATCATTCCATGCAGAGTTTCAGATGCTTATCTGAAGAGATGATACACGCAGCAGATAAGTGGCATGTAAAGAATACTGCCTGCCTCAGGCCTTGGGGAGATTGCTTGGCGAGGTTAATCTCCAAGCTGCCTTAGATCTAAACAACTGCACTGTGAAACAATTACTCCAAATCCCCCTTTGACAAAAGTAGGCTTCTTTTTCAAATGGTTTATGCCATATCACCTGTACACAATTTAAAACAAAAACTAGCTATCTAAAGTTATTTGCCACAGAAACCACACAGATGTCTCTTTCACCACAACCACAAGATGTGTCCCAGCTGCAGCCATTTATTGGCTCGGTCAAGTGCTCTACTATTTTGTTCTCAAATGTCAACTTTGATTCATCTTTGGGCTCAGTGGCTGTCAGACACTGTTAAACAGAACTGGACTCAGTACTGCACTTAGGTTTTCATTAAGACAGAAATAAAATCAGTCTTGTTGATACGTTAAATTTCCTATTCAATCAAACAGTGGCCTTGGCCGACTAGATACTTCTTTTAACCTGAAATAGTTATGGTAGAAAGAAATCTAAGTTTGCAGAATCCATTCAGTTAGATATGGGTTGCTTAGAATAATGAGCAATGGAACAAGACTGGTTTCAGTATCAAAAAATTGACAGAGTCCTTGAGGAACAGTTAATTAATTCTAATCACTGAGTTTAGAGCTCTGGTGTAATATATTATTTGTATAATTTATATTTATTTATTCATTTAAATAATGTATAACCCGCCTTTCTCCTGAAAGGTCAACCAATATGATCAGCCATTTGGCCCCTCCCATTACACAATATGAACAGCCATTTGACCCCTCCTCTCCAAGACTTGTGCCCCCCTTCAGCCATTTCCATCTGGCAGCAATAAAGATAGAAGTAGGAAAATGTAGTCCCTACTGTTGGCTTGTAACTAAGCCCAAGTACTTGTACATCTAACAATCACATATTCTTCCTCCATTTTCCGCTGCCTCCACTTTGCTCTCATCGCTTCCTCCCTCATCGCTTCCTCCCTCATCTCTCTTTTTAGATTGGGAGTTCCTTTTGGACAGGGAATCATCACATCATTCCTGTGCGATGTAAGCCACTTTCAGAACATTTGTTTAAAAGTGGTATAAACAAACAAATTCTAAACAAACAGGCAGGTTGTTAAATTAATACAGTAGAAAGGGAGATCTTGAAAACCAGGTTATCCACTTTCGTTGCTATTAAAAAAAAAAACCAAGAAGGTTTTGCTATGCCATTGTTTAAACACTTGTTTTCCAAAATATTTAGTATATGTTCATTGCACAGGCAACTCTGACAAGCTCAGGAACTGCCTATAAATCCTCAAGTAATTCCCCAGTAATGATTATTTTAAAGATATGATGAGGCATGGTCAGACGGCTGCCAGTTAGCTCTTTGTGGGCTCCTATCTTTACTATGGTAAGATTCATGCCAGACTTCAGTGCACTGAGGAATGACTTCCTGGACTGGATGTTGCTCAAACACATGGGCTACATTCAAGCCTCCTGCCTTGTCTCCCTCCTCAGTGACTATGGGTCTGTGACCTCCATGCTTTATTCATGTGGCTGTTTGCTATATATTGCTATACAACAGAGCAAGACAGGTTTATAGCTCTGGTGGCAATCCCCTCACTAAACATGAAATTACACTTACATGCTCAGTTTGTAATGTCAGCAGGCTAGCCTGTTTAGCAGGGAAGGCCACATTTGGGTATTCCATTAGAACAAACTTCCCTAACTGCCTTCTACAGTGTCTTCAAACTTTAGAAAGATGCATAATAGAAAATTTTTATTAGGCAGAAGTAAATGACTCAGTTGCATTCTGAGTGTCAAGACTCGGTTAATACTAAGGAAAACCACTTGGACAGCAAAATATTATTTTATTTGGAACACAACAAGTTACAGTACTGGTTAGTCTCTACATAAATTTGCATAGACTGAGTGGAAAACACAAAAACAAGTGAACACAATATATGATGTTTTGCAGGGTACAGAACGAACCGTTTATGAACAATAAACTTGAAAGTTACAAATGTTACTTGTGTCTAGATATCATTAAAAAATGAATGCCTAAATCAGGATGGTGTTGTAAGGATAATAAAATGGATATCAAGATCATCACCAAGAACCACTCTCAGGAGTTGTTGTGAAGAAAAATCAAATACAAATTCTAAAGGTACATTGAAATGAGTTGAGGAAACAATTATTGATAGAAAATACTGATATAAAACTAGACCAAGAATGGACCATCTCACCAGGATTAAAGGTCATATCAAAAATATAGTTTACTGTTTAAAACAACACTTAAAACAATAAAGATCTTTCAACAAAGCAGATGTTTCATTCATTTGCTATTAATATTTTCAATGCTAAGAAGCCACATGGCTAATCAAACGATGGTACAAATGCAACTTGATAGCTTGTCTTTAACAGAGTACCACTTACCACCAGCTGAGGCCATTAACATAGACATAGGCAGACACTCCCTAATGATCTGTAGTAACCCTGTAGATACATTGTAGTTTCATAGTCACACCACCAGAGGTGACCTGTTTCAGCTCAGCCCTAGTGATGCGAGTAGAACTAACTCTTACACATATATCCCGCAAGGATGTCTATACATGGAACACAACCTATAATGACAAGGCCACAGTATAGCAGGGTTCAGACAAGCTGAACCTCCAGATACAAAAACAAATTATAACATGTCCTAAATCCAGCTACGTATGTAGTTGGATTCAGGCTGCAATCCTGTGTAACCTTGCACCGGTATAACAGTAGATGCACTTGTGCAGCGGTTCTCAATGTTCTCCCCGTGAGGCGGGGAGAACATTGAGTATTTGCGGGGGTGGGGCCAACACCAACACGCCAATACCGCCGCCAATACCACTGCCAACACCACCAATACTGCCAATACGGCCCCACTGTACTTACCGGGGCTTGGGTAAGATTTTGTGATAAATCCATTTTTAGATACTGAGAAAGTTGACGTACTACAGCAAGAACTAATTGAGCCACAAACTGACATTAAGGTGAAGCCAAAGTTTAAGAAATTGTATCAAGAGCTTTGGTTACAGAAGAAAATTTCTGATTGCTATCCTGCACTGACAGTGATTAAGAAGCTCCTTGTTGCATTCCCAACATCAATTTTGGTGGAACATGGTTTTAGTGTTGTCATCCACCTTCTCTCCAAGCAACGAAATCAACTCCAGATTACTAAACATAGTTTTTTAACTTTTGCTAAGTGACTTTAAATCAGACATTGGGAAACTGGTATCACTTAATCAAGCCCATTCATTGCATTAAGGATTTTTGAGAAGAGGATGCATGTCGGGCTAGGAAAATAGAATCCTGGCGTGCACTGCTGCCACCAAGATCCATCCCTCCTGCCCTCGAACTGCCCAATCCTCCCCCAAACTGCCCATGACCCACCCCCGCCAGCATCATACCTGTTCCAATGTGGTATCAGTCCATTTCTAGTGGGTGCACAGAGCCTCTGGCCATTTGCACCGGTGGCTTCAATGTGCACAGCAGTGGCGTGACATTTACAATGCTGTAAGTAAGGACTTACGGCAGTGGATTGGGACATCTGCTGCTATAGCCCCTCTATAGGATCGGGCCGTAAATCTATGCGATTAAAAAGAAAGCAATGCAGTGTAATAAAAGAAAACCTTTGTAATCAAGTGAATCAGTGTAACAGAAGGAACAACTGATACACCAGGAGAGAAATCTTGCATTGTTGAAAGATGAAACGATAAAACGGTTTGGCAGATAGGACAGATAAAGTATAACTTCAGTTATCTCTGGGTGAAGAAACTGGGGAGAGTGTGCATGGTCTAACACATGAAAAGGTAACAAAGTTTGACATGGCTGGGACACATCACCAGTGAAGAAGAAAGGACTCTGACAGGCAAGGCACTGAAATGAAACCCCATAAGGAAACCTATTTAGTAGACTTGCTGCCAGTTGAAAGCTGTGTTAGTCAAGGAAAAGCCAGTCACTCGTGGGTCAAAAGAGAGGCGTTTTCAAATGACCCAAAAAGGATTACAATGGATCACAAAATGAGTTGGTTTGGAATAATGCCTTTATTTTCAGCCATTTGCCTTGTTTTTCCTGTAGGTAAAATTTGTTCAGATGTGAAATCTAAACACTGGCACACATTAACCACCCCTAAATACGACAGACTCTTGTTCCCAACCATTATCTCACTTCACGGTCCTGCCTGCCAGACATGAACTCCTGACCTTTTCATTTCCCCTCAGAAACCTCTTTTCTTTCAAAAGGAAAAAAGAAATGCACAGTTTCACTTCAACAGTTACGTAGTGAGGCCGACAAGGAGGGCTGAAAGGATGAAGATTTATTGTCAGGTGCAATGAGTGCCCACAGGCTCAATTTGTCCAATTGGGTCAAAGTAGTTCTTTAAGTTGACAAACTTCGTTCCTTTCAAGCAGTTATTTTAAGGGTTGCCTTGTGAGAAAAGCAGAACCAACACACCACCTCATTCTCTCGCAATGAAGCAGGTGCATCCTTGCCCCCCGAAACTAGAAAATGGAAATTGCACAATAAGGTCACAGCAACACCATCACAATCAACACCTATATGACTTGAAGTATTCCCCCCCCTTGCCAGCAGCCTGATATGTAGCCACACCTTCCCAAGGTGATATCCAGTGCTAATGTAGCTCGCCTTCTCGTTCTCGTGGTTGTGATGCTCACTCCAAAAGTGGCACACATGGTTCTTCAGGAAGTTAAGAATTAGAAATAACCGTCCTTGCTGGAAGCACTATTGTAGCTGCCTACGCCATCCAGATTATTATTATTATTATCATCATCATCATCATCATTATCATTATTGTTAACAGTATTTATATACCGCTTTTCAGCAAAAAGTTCACAAAGCGGTTTACAGACAAAATCAAAGGATTAAATGGCTCCCTGTCCCAAAAGGGCTCACAATCTAAAAACGATGCAGAAGAACACTAGCAAACAGCCCCCAGAAAAGACACTGTGCTGGGGTGAAAGGGGGGGCAGTTACTCTCCCCCTGCTAAATATGAGAGGATCACCAATTGAAAAGGTGCCTCTTGCCCAGTTAGATTTACAGAATCATGTTCCTTTCCCTCCCCCTGCATTGCCAGAGTAATGGCCATGTTTGTGCCCAACTCTGTCCTCCTGTAAACAAGAACAGGCTTTGCGTGGAAGACCTTTTGAATCTCATCTGCTTTTGCAAATGAAGTCATAGGCTTTGTTATTTAAAAATCACCGTTCTGAACCTCACATAAACCGCTGCAGGTTTAAAGAAGATATGACCACCTTTTTATTTTGCTTAATCATTAGCGATTATACGTATCAGCACAGCAAGGCTCAGAAGGGCACTGCTCAGGAAACTGCAGTGTATATAATGCTTCCATCTTCACATCCAAGGTCTGTTGATAGGGATTAGACTAAAGCTTATTCATGGGATTTTAAATATTTACCATGTATCTATTTGCACAGGCTCACTTAAAAGAGGTTAAACACTTGGCTAAATACCCGTGAATACTCTTAGTGGTTCATTAGAAGTCTAGTTTAACAGTTAGCAAACAAGTGGAAAGAATTATCAGTCATTACACCTGAGGGAGAGAAAAAAGGCATACCAATAATTATCTCCTATACTAGAAAACAGGGTTACAGTTATAAGCTATTATGTATGTACATTAATCTGTTAAGAGAGGGTCTATAGTCATACATTTCCTCCTTTGTTCAGATGGATTTATGTGGTTGAGAACATATTTTTAATAACAATGTACTTCTAAATACAGAGAGAGAGAGAGAGAGAGAGAGAGAGAGAGAGAGAGAGAGAGAGAGAGAGAGAGAGAGAGAGCTATGCTAAGACTGGGATGCACTTCTCCTTCCTCTGTAGTACTTGATAGTCCAGTTCTATTGAGGACTGGGCTGATGCGTGGAGCCCTTTGCTACAACAAAAGGCATTTCCGCTATCACAAAATGGCTGCTGACGGAGCACACAGCGCTCCGTATCTAGCCATTTTAGGAGCGGGTCCTTTCTCTCCTAGGCTTATGCTAGCGAAGTGTGAGGGGACCCATTTAAATCCCTTTTCCCTACTGAAGCCTCCTGATCTGCTCCCTGACCATTTTTGGTGCGGCTGCATCAGCCAACGGGGGATTGGGGGGTTAAAGAATGCTGGCTAAATGAACCCCACATTCTCCCGTTATATCGTAGGTCTAAACTTACTGAGATATGAACTTTTGCCATAAGTCAAAAGCAGCAGAGCTAGAATAGCAAGATTCCTTTCTTTCTTTCTTTTTGTTCTTCTACTTGAGTGTTCTTTATTGCTACCAAGGGCTAATATTAATAACATTTATCTAGCAATTTACATTTTTATTAACTAATTAATCTTCCGAGCACCGTATTATGCATGTTAAATGCTTGCTATTCAAGTTTTGCAGTTCATGATGCTTCCAGAACACAGATGAAGTCAGCTTGCATCACTAGGTGGGGCTATCAAATTACCAGGTAGGACAACAGAGAATGAAGAGAAAATCACTGATGTCCTCATCATTGACAGAAACATTTAAAACACGGTCCCTAAGCCTTCGTGTCTATAAGCGCAATCCTGTGTAACAGTAGATGCACTGGTGTAAGTGCACTTATGCCAGTGTAAGTGCACTAACAGCGCAATCCTATTCAACTTACACCACCATGTAACCCAGCGGTGCAGTGAGAACGGGAGGCCCCAGAATGGAAAGGGGATTCAAATCCCCTTTGAATCCCCCTTTGGAGAAGATTTGAATCCCCTTTCCATTCTGGGGCCTCCCGTTCTCGCTGCACCGCTGGGTTACACTGGTGGTATAAGTTGGATAGGATTGTGCTGTCACACCGGTGCATCTGCTGTTACACCAGTGCATCCACTGTTACACCGGTGCAAGGTTACACAGGATTGTGCTGCACGTGTATTTTAGTGCATATGGATTGTTGAAAAATCCACTGTAGATGGGGAGCAAATACACAATTGGAGGAGTTTAAAATCCAGTGGACTTCCAGTGTTTTACTTGGAATGAAGTAGTTCTGTTAAAGCCTTGTATCTATTGATTGCTACGTTCAGTATTCCTTTGATTGATTGTCACCTGTCTTTTCTGTTATTTTCCAATGGTATTTGTAAAATGCTAAGAAAACATATATTCAAAAAAATATATATATTGTGAAAGAAATGCGAAACACCTGACTCCGAGAACGATCATTCTGACACCTAATTCACAGATGCCTCCTTAAAACCACAGCCAACTAAATGAAAATAGTATAAACACGATGGGAATGGAAAGAACTGAGAACTGTGAAATTAATATTCAGAAGATCAATCCCCAAATTCCTCACTTGCCAGTTCATGAGATTTGATCCTCTTATAGCTTTGTACGTTAAAAATAGTGTTCGCTTTCAGGGTTAAAGTCTGGAAAAGAGAAAGAGGGGTTTTTATTTGCTTGGTAAATTGTGCTCAGTGACTCCAGGCACCGATTTCTGCTCTCTTAACTTCACAAGTTCAAGCGACTGAATGTGAGGGAAAATGATGTATGTCGGAGAGATCAGAAGTGGCATCAGCCTTTCTCTTCAACTTTCTTTTTTCCTGTACTTTCCGTAGGTAAAGAAAAAGTTTTTGTTAGTCACCTTACACTTTTCACGTGCTTAACTTTTCAAATTCACACCATCAGAAGGAAGCTGAGGAAAAGAACTTGATCTGACCCAAAGGCACACTGTGACAATAACGTGAGGTCAAAGATTCCTAGAACCTAAGCTAAAAACATAGCAAAATTGGCCATATTTTGCACAACTGACATTAGAGACGTACCTGTACATTTCTCGACATTAAAATCCACACCAAGGTATTCCCCAATCCCCAGAATATGCAATTCAAAAGGGGAGATCTTGAAAATATGCAATTTAAGGGGGGGGGGGGAGAGAGAGAGAGAGAGAGAGAGAGAGAGAGAGAGAGAGAGAGAGAGAGAGTTTTGTTTTGTTTTGTTTTTTAAAATGGTTAGTTGAAGGAAGTGTGGGAAGAAATGGCTTGAGGCTATGGATGTCACTGAAGTTTGTAATTACCTGTTTCACAGTATACATTCGTTCAGCTTGTAGCACTTGGAAGTATTACAAACTGAGTGCCATTTCCACAGTTGTTTTCTGGCTCAGAATGTACAGTGGGATTCTGCACAGATGTGGTCAAAGTTCAGAAGACACTAAAAACCAGTTGCTTTGTAAGTGCATGTGCAGATGTTCATTAATGTTAACCTCTAACTCTCAGTGGAACTCTCATTGATTGCTGTGAACTACAGATCACCCCCCCCCAACCGGGATTTTGCTTGATGAATAGCTTACCTGTGGCCTGTTTGAGTCTGTTCTATAGATTATCTCTATTCTGTCCCCTTAGCCAGATCTAATGCCCTCTCTTCTTCCTGAGTGTGTTTGTTTCGCAAGTAGGGGGGAGGACTGAAGTTCCAAATGACTCTCTGATATGTTGTGAAGTGTGATTCATTGTAAAAAGCAGCATGGTAAGATGTGTGTATGAAGCACTTTCAATACACATGAACAACATTACAGTTCATGAAACATTTCTTGGAAAACAGACAAGCTTTCAAGAGACTAGTCTATAGGAATAAGACACCATCAACTACTGTATATGGCATCTATCTGAGATCACCACCCCATGCTTTATCGGATGTCTCCATCCATTTCTCTACCCCTGATGTTTGGCCAGGAACATGATGCCAAGAGCGGCCTGACAATGTGGGTAGTAGCCCAGTTGACGTGGCAATAGGAACATTATCCTGTTCAGGACTGACCCCAGAAGTGACCCACGGAAGTGACTGACGGCTGACCCCAGAAGTATCTTACAAGGCTGTGTGGCAAGCTACACTTGCTATTAGGAGAGAAAGGAGGGAACGAATGTGAAGAAAGAGGAGAGGCTATTGGCTCAACTTCCTAGAAAGAAAGAAGCCAGCAGAGCTTATCTGAGAGGAGAACCAGGGTGCTGGTTAACTCCCCTCCCTGGTTTTTTTTTTTTTTTTTTTTTTTTTTTAGGCAATGGGGAAAAGAGGCCTGGAGCTGTGTGAGGATTGCCAAGCAGCCCCTTTGGCTCTCAACCCTTGATAAAATGCAACCTCAACCACTTATTTCACTAATCTTAATGAAACTTTCTCTTTTATTCCTTATTATTATTACTACTACCTTCTCTGTTCTACTACCCTCAAAATATTTGTGGCAATGCTGCAACCTTAACTGTTCATCTGACAATCTTCTACTAATCAGGGCCACCACCCTTCAAAGGGAAGACAGCAGAACCATGACTTGATGCTGGGGGGTGGGGACTGCCACACAAAAACACTGCCGATGTGGGTCACAGAAAACAGATGGAAAACATTGCCTTTCCTCAAACGAATGATCCAAACAGATTAATATCAGTGTTCAATGTGCTGTAAGATGCAGGAATACAGGAGCTAAACAACGTGCCCACTATTCTACAATTGCACCATGGAGTGAAGCACTTCACTTATGAAATTTTAAAATTAGATTTGCTTTATCAGAAGCATAGGATTCATACTTTTGCATGCAGGTCACAAACCTCCATGGGAGCTAGATAAACATTTTGTAAACACTTGCATGAAAATACATTTAATGCTGCAGAGAGAATTCACTGAGCTGACTAATTAGTTTTGCATTTAATATGAATGCAAACAAGAATCACTTTGTGGGAACCACAGGGCGCATATACGACACCTACAGATGCACTCATGAGGAGGAATGAATGTACCGCATGCCTTTGTGCCTGAAAGAATGAACACTGCCATAGTAGCTGTTCGAACAACTTTCCCACACATTTAAAGCCAAACAGGAAGAGGCAGACATGCATTTACAATACCAACCCTTTACAAGTATGTCTTCCACAAGTAATAAAGATCATGGTTCATCATTTCCAAACAGCAATTTGATTCTAGAGTGCCAAGCCTTAGGCCCCAATCCTACTGTGGCCCTGTGCTGCTGGAACTAGTACTCCTCTGCGTCAGAGCTGTAGACACAGTTATGATGCGTGCAATACGGCCGCCAGCGCAAATGGTTGGCAGCCACACATATGTGCCACCAGAGCACCCAGCCACCACCAGAGGAGATACATTTTGGGCGAGGGTGGGCAGTGGGTGGGAGGGGGAGTAATGGGTCATTTCAGGGGAGCTACTGAGGGTGTGTCAGGGGAGGGAGCGGGTGGATCTGGTGGCAGTTGCACACACCAGAACATGTCCCCATTTTTTTCAGCCTGCCCCCATGGCTCTCTTTGGACTTACACCAGCTATTTAGATATTCTCCCTTACCTCTCTCAGGTGTCCTGATCGCACCGCCCGCCCACCACCATAGCATGCAGCATGGACCTCCATAGCACGGCTGCATGGGGCAGCACAGTGAGGGATAGAATTGGGCAGTACAAGTCCTAAACTCACAAACATGAGTACACAGCACTCATGCAAAGGAAGAAAATGATAGAGGCAGCTCTTAGATTGTGTAGTACTTCACTGATCCTGGGTGCCAGCGTGGTGTCCTTGGGTTGTGGCTGGATTGTAGGTGGCTTCACTAGTGGATCAAATGGACAAATGCAGTGGCAGCAAGGCAGACAGATGAAAAAGGGATGAAAGACACGAGGGTCTGGTGACCCAGCTTTTCATGTCCCTTTCTCCCATAGAATCCTATGGGATCTTTTGTGGGATGAGCCCATCAGGGAACCATCTTTTGTGGCTTGATGGCCCTTGATGGCTTATCCCCAATCCTAAATGGGTCCTTGAATTGCTTTTGTACCTTGGTGCAGTAGCTAGCTCAGGAAGCCAGTCACTTCATTTTAATGGACTCCTTGATTGAATTTGACCATGAAGTTGACGAGGACAGCTAGGTTGGGGATCCTTCCCTTGTGTCACCAACAGAGTTGTTTAGTTCAAGTTGTTTAGTTCAACCAAGAAGCTCCCAGGATGTAGCTTTTGTTCACAAGGTCAAATGTGATGTGCCAGCAAGCGTGGCCACCCATGGAATTTCCCAAGAGTCATGTGAGGATTCCTTGAAGCCAGCCTGATGGTGTGTGTGTGTGTCTGTGTGTGTGTGTGTGTGTGATTGCTCTAACAGTTAAAAGTGTGGCCTTCCTCTAGGCCTGTGGGATCTGAGATCTCACCTGCTTCAATTACTAGCTTAAGATGCCATGTTGTGCTCTCCTGGCAGCAGTAATGCCACTAGCCCTCCCGACGCCTGGTCCAAGGGGGCGGGGCCTAAGTGACGTGACGTCGTCAACGAACAACGAACATGCCCCCCACCGGTTTTGGCACCTTTTTGGAGCCGAACAAGCTCCAGGGAGGGTGGGAGGGCCGAACCATCGCACGGGTAAGTTCTCCCCCCAAAATGCAGACTGCGCCCCCCGCCTGGAGCGTCTGCTCCGCGCGCTCCATCCTCCTTCCGCCTCTGCCTGGCAGGCACTCTGGATCACATATACATGTATACAAATACAGTGTAGGAAGGAAGGAAGGAAGGAAGGAAGGAAGGAAGGAAGGAAGGAAGGAAGGAAAAGGTTGTCAGGCAGCACTGTGTGCATGTATATCAGAAGAGATTGACAGTGCATAGCTCCTTGAACAAAGTTCTCTACCAAAGCACACTTAGCAGGAACTGTGCTTGAGCTACACTGATGAGTTCTCGGCTCTCCCACAGCCCAATCCTGTCTAGCTAGGCTGCACTATCCAGATAGGACCCAGTACCAGCATGGCAGGAGCTCTCTTCAGGGGAAGGGGACATTCATCCCCTTACCCCGAGTAAAGCCCAAGCAACCCTGATGGGTTTAATCGAATGTGCACCTGCTATTTTGCTGGTGCACATTAAAGCTGGCCGTGTAACAGCGGATAGGCCTGGGAAGGGGAATAGTATTTGGCAGAGGAGGCTGCCGACTACCCCTCTTCCCGATTCCAGCTGACAAATCCCACCCCCACCCCGGAACACCATTCCGCCCTCCCCATGCCCTTCCATCACCCAGCAGGGAATCAACTCTCGACCATGGCGCTCCAGCATTCTGTGGCACCTCCTTTCCACCGGCACTGTTTGCTCTTAGGGTGACACAAACTCCCTTACAGCAACACCATTTGCAACACTCTGGACCAGTGGAGCAGTCAGTCCGCCAGTGCAAGACTAGACAGGATTGCGTGGCCAATTGCTACGCTTGCCATACGTCCCGGAATGCCCGGGACGATCCCGAATTTTGGGCTCGGACCTCGGCATCCCAGGAGGTATGGGCACAATCCCGGATTGCCGCCACCGCCGGGATGCCGTCACGGGATTTGGGCGCCAACATCTTGGCTCTTGCAAGATTTCACGAGCCAACATGCTGGCGCCTGGGTAAGTAACTCTATTTTAAACATGACAGTGGAAGCGGCGGCGGCAGCAGTGAGCGAGCCGGTGAGACAGCGAGCGACTCGGAGACTGCCCGTGCCCACGCGAGCCGGCCCCGGGCAGTCTCGTATCAGCAGCGCGACGAGGATGCAGCAGCAGCACGGATCTCAGCAGCACAACTGCCGGATCAGCACTGCCGACGATAGTGGGGTAAGTAAATTTAATTAATTATTTAACTTAAATAAATAAATAAAAAATTTCGGGCGCGCTTTGTGCGGCAATAGGGGCGCTTTGCTCCTCCTATATTTTAAAATAAATAAATAAATAGAAATTGTGGATGTGCTTGTATTTTTCTATGTATTTTTATTATTTATTTATTTATTTTTTCATTTATTTAATTATTTAATTGGTGGGGGTGTGTGTGTCCTGGTTGAAGGTCAGGAAAATATGGCAAGCCTACCAATTGCATAGGAAGCAGCCCTGATGCTAAGCAGTGCTAATTGTTCTCAGTAGCTGACAGCTCTCTCTCTCTCTCTCTCTCTCTCTCTCTCTCTCTCTCTCTCTCTCTCTCTCTCTCTCTCTCTCTCATAAAAAGGTTGTTTTTAAAGAATCCTGTCTCCACTGATTATGGTTCATTCAGAGCAGTAGCGTTGCTCTAGGTGGGGCGGAAGGCTAAGTTCTGCACCACTCTGAACCCTTCCTCGCCAACGGAGCCATTCAGTGGGGCAAAGGCAACGTGCAGGGAGTCTCTTGTGCCCCACTGAATGACTCCAACAGAGAGGGGCGGGGCCTCCTCGTGCCGGGGAGTAAGGAAGGGTCCAGAGCAGGGCGGAACCTAGCCTTCTGCCCCACCTAGAGCGACGCTACGGATTCAGAGGCTTATTAGCCATGCCAGCACAGCTCAGCCAGTTCTCTGAAAATTCAGAGAGGAGAGGGGAGCCTGAAAAACAAAATCTAAACACATTTGTTCTTTTTACGGTTTACCTTGCTTGCCATAGTGAAAGAAAACACAACTCTGTGGAACAACAAATCTTTAATTTTACTGAAGTTTTCTTTGCATGCTGGGGATGTTTCTGCTGCTTGGCAATGCCATGGCAGTCCCATGCTGAGGGATGCTGAGGGACTGTGATTATTCCATGCCTAGCTGTGCCAAGCTTATGGTTAGGATGAAACTGACATGTAATTTAAAGCCCACTTTTGCTCAAAATGGGATGTCTAATAAGTGTGCAAATGCACCACTGGTGCACACCCCCTATGGTGGCACAAAAATGGGAGGGGGGAATAGCTGTCACAGGTTGTGTCCTCTAATATAGACATTAACAGATGACAAAGTGGTTTCACATGATGTCTTCCCCGGGAAGCAATGGGCTAAGCTGTCATTGCGAATCAAAGTTCATTACAATGGTGGAACCATCTGAGAACTGCAAAGACTCAATGGAAGTGCTGTGCCTGCTATTAGCACAGCGGTGAAGGGGGCGATTCTGAATAAATCACCGAGGAAATAACGTATCGGTTGTCCTGCTGCTTTGTCTTAACACATCTCTGCAGATAAATTTACCTGTAGGGCTATTGTCTTTTACTTTTAAACAGGGAACAAAAGCTAAGTACGTACAAGGGGATGTATTCTATATCAGGAAGCTGGTGGTACTTATTTTCATTTCTGTGCAAAACTGATGGGGAAAACCGAAAGCAAATTAGGATTGTGGCGTGGGGAAAACTGTGGAACGAATGTTGGAGATGAGTTTGTTTTTTAAAAAAGCATGTTTCAGGGATGCAGTTATGAAAGGAGAATAAGCTTCAGAAGAAAACATTTGAGCTTCTCACTTCGTAAAAGAGAGACTCATGATGCAACTGGCTTTGAAATGGAAAGTCTCCACTGTTGTAGTCCACGGCTCTGACAATATAGTCCAGGTGCACACCCCATGCAGTCCTATAGAAATAAAAATGAATGCAGGGACTCCCGCTTGGTAGTAACAATTCTTTCTCATTTACAAATGTGTTTTCTCCCATATGTTTGTTCCTCTTACTAGTGCAAGCAGAGGATGATGAAAGCAGAAAGCATATTACTGGACAATCACAGAAGTTCAGTTTTGTAAGAACCCACACAGCCATCTAGGTCGCAAACCTTGACCAAAAGGCAGGAGCCATCGAGCTGTATCCATCATGTTATATCCAGGTCAGCCTTTCTGATTGTTTTTCCCACCCCAAGTTTCCCCTCTCTTCTTTCATGCTCTGTACAGGGTGTGTGTGTGTGTGTGTGTGGTGTGGGGATGGCAGCCTGCACTCTTGAAGCTGCTGTTGCCAACAGAGGCATGGCAAAAAAATGTTCTAAAAATAAACTCAAACTGCCCAGAACACCCTTGAAGAGCTGGTGAAGCTGCTGCTGCTGCTGCCTGCAGAAGTGCAGCAAAAATGAAAGAAAAAAAAAGCCCCATCAACAATAACAAGGGTAAGAACACTTTCAGCCCAATCCTGTGTAGGAGGACACAGTATCCTATCGAGTTCCCGAGCTGCCTCGGGGCAGCCCGGGAACAACTCGGGAGAAGGGGATAATCGTCCCCTTTCCCCGCTGTTGGTGGAGGTTGGCCCAATGGGCCTACTCACATCAAGCTCTAGAGCTTGCGTACAGTAACGCCAACATGTCCAGCGTATCTAGGGCCTGGAGGGAGTGTTGGATACCAGGGATCTCAGCCCCTGGTATCCTCGCCCCCTCCAGACCCTGGTCAGCCAATGGCCACCCACCCTCACCACCCGGTCCGCCCTCCCCCTGCCCCGACCGGCATGTCACTTACCCGGTCCGGCCTGCAGGGCCGGGGAGATGGCGGGGCAAGCGCTGCTTGCTCTCCAGGTGTCACGTAAGTGCCTTACTACACAGGATTGCACCATGAACCTGCTCCCCCAAAAGCAAGTGACAAATAATTCTTATCAGCCAGAGGACTCGGAGCTGGGTTTATGACACGGCTGCTGTTCATGATATAAAGCAGAAACAACTGTGAACTTTTCCCCTTCCGAATGTCTTGGTAGCAGATTGTAGAATGTGTAGCATTGAAGCAGGCAAAACATATGGACTTAAAGAGTCATATAGTATAGTAGAGGAAGGCTGTAATGCATTCAGAAGGAACTATGTCTGTGAAAATACCATCTGTTATATCTCTTGTCTCATTTGCTTGAAAGCGCGCGCGCACGCACACACACACACACACACACACACACACACACACACACACCAAAAACCAATAATACTGGAGTTTGTCATCTTCACTATACAGGTGGGCCCCCATATCCACTGATTCGCTATCAACGGTTTCAGTTATCCACGGATCATGGGGACCCCCCAGGCTTTTACGTTTTTCCCAGTAAGCTTCATTTCTTCTTTAAAGAAACAGGAGAAGCAGCCTCTGGCTGCTTATTACAGGAAAGTAGAACGAGACTAAGTACTAGAGAGGCTCTGCAAGGTTAACAGAAACCTTGCAGAGCCTCTCTAGGACTTAGTCTCGTTCTACTTGCCTGCAATGGAGGCTGCTTCTCAGTTTGTTTTAAGGAAGAAACAAAGCTTGCTGAAAGAAAAATAAGAGCTGGGGGGCAAGCATGCCTGCCTGCAGGGGAGGCAGGGTGGGGGGGGCCCTCAGGAAACCATGGAGGGGGTGTTTGCTCTTATCCACAGTTTCAAGTATCCACGGAGGGGCCTGGAACATAGGCCTGGAACATATCCCCAGCGGATATGGGTGCCCACCAGTACAATACGGGCAGCCCGATCTTGCCTAACATGGAGTGGCCGACCTAAATAGCTGGCTACTGTATCCTAAGCAGGATGCATCCTAAGCAGGATGTCCCCTTCCCCCAGTGTAAGCCCCAATGGGAGGCCGACGTGGAGCTTCTTCTTGTGAACAGGGACCCTGTGGAGCTGCTCCACTACCATCATGCCTGCCAGGTTTGATTTTAGAGCCGTGCTAGGCAAGTGGGATTAACTAATAGGACTCCTGTTGAATCACTTCCCAAGGTCAGGTTCAGCCCTGATACTCACCATTAGGCATTCGGCATGGAAAATGGGCACTTGATTAATCAGTTAAGTGTTCTGATGTATAGAGGATACTTCCTTCATGCTACAGTTGTTTTCCCAGTGTGATTATTTACACGGAACCTAGGAAAACATTATCTTTGCTGTTGTGCAATGACAAATAAGAATCCTCCTTAGAGAGAGCCTCACTCAGAAAAGCCGGCTTCCTCTAATGTGGGGGGAAAAAAGAAAGAACTTACTCATTTTAGGTCTCCACCCTAATCTAACTTACATCCAAAATTTACAGGTGACCCACTGGCGTTGTTTGTTTTAATTGTTTTAATTATGTGTTGGGAAAGATTGAAGGCAAAAGGAGAAGGGGAAGGCAAAGGATGAGATGGTTTGACAGCATCACCGATGCAACGAACATGAAAATGAGCGATCTCGGGAAGATAGTGAAGGACAGGAAGGCCTGGCGGGATATGGTTCATGGGATCACGAAGGGTCGGACACGACTTAACGACTGAACAACTACAACATGTTTATTTTAATGCTGTAAGCCGCCTTGAGTGCCCTCGCTGGGAGAAAGGCGGGATACAAATTATTTAAATAAATAAATAAATAAATAAATAAATAAATAAATAAATAAAATAAAGATAATCAAACTATTAGAAGTTCACCAAAATGAGCTGGATAGTGGAGTTTCCCCTCAAGAATGAAATACAGGAAATATTTGTATGATTCTGAAGAAATGAAGAGCCAACAGGTATTTACTTCCTCTTTCTCAAAATGAAGTAAGACGGCACAAAATAAGCTTTGCAAATATATAGGGCTGTGAGCCAAATCTCTGCAGGACTCTAACATCTCACATATTTCAAAGCAAACAGGATTTGGCGGAAATTTATTTAAATGCTAGCACTTTCCCAGGTATGTCTTGCTTAATGAATAAGGAACATAGTAATTTCCAAAGCACTTAGGTTATGAAGTGCTTTACCATCCTTAGGTCATTTTTTCCACCAGCAATATCAGAGGGACAAATCAGCTGAAACTGTACTTTACTGTAAGGCAACAGGCATTGGCATGCTCGTATCTAATGATACGATAACGGCATGGAGCAAAATGAACTTCATACTCCTATCACCCAAATGCTATGGAAGTGGTATCCTTTCACAGATCACCTAACGAAGTCTTCTCAACAGCTGCATCTTTCAAGCACTGTAATAGCGCACGCGCACACACACGCACACACACACAGAATTTAATTTTGTCCTACATTTCTTTTCGGTGTGTCTAAATAACTGCTAATGCACTGAGTTCAGAAGGAACTGGAAATAGATTAAAGGCCCAAATGCAATGAGACTCCATTAAAATGTTTTTGAAAGGTCATGCTTTGCAGCAACACTAACATCAATGGGAAAATGAGAGTACAAGGCAAGCATATGTCTTTATGAGCTTTGCCTACAGGTAACTCTGCTGTTAAGAGGCTGATGGTATTCATAGCCATAAAAGATTTAATGCATTGTGATTCATTGCTGTAACTCATATTGAACTCTTAATTGAACATTAAGTTCCCGTAGCTATAGAGGAATTTATTTAGCTTACTAGCTGCTCTAGACAAAGGGGAGTAAATATATCCTATTGGGGAACATATCTGAATTGGAAATTGGAGATTATTCTTCACTTTAGAGTGGAGAAGTTTGGGGTATTCGTGCTTTAATCAAATGTGTGAACTTGAATTGCACCTCTTGGGAAGTCTGTCCATTTGTTTCCTCTGTTTCTTTATTAGTTTGTAGTCCACAGCTATGTTATTTCCTCTCTTGGAACTTTAGAGGCCAAACCACGAATATATTAGTCTGAATTAAGTTGAAATCAATTGAATTCATTCCCAAGGAAATATACTTATATGACTGAGGTGCAAATTAGCTTAAATCCAAGTATTCTGGTCTAAGTCTATATGGACTGCACCTTGATGTCCTAATCCTAAACATACACAGGCTGCCATTGTAAGCATGATTTCTTGGAAATAAGTTCCATTAACATCAACTGAACATTCATGATGGAGAGAGAAATTAATAACAAGCCAGCTCCTCAGGATTTCATTAGATCTGAAATCCTTAATGACATTCCTAGCAACATGAAGACCCCTGGTAAGTCTTAGTAGGGCCCAGAACCTGTCCTCTGGCAAACTACAATTCCCAGAACCTGTCTTCTGGCAAACTACAATTCCCAAAGCACATTGTGTTGGGATTTTCTGTTAGTAAGGATTTGAAACCAAACATAGGTCAAGAATTTTGCTCCGTCCATCCCTGTTGCTGGTTGTAGAAAGTAAATTTGAGGGGAAGGGGGGAAAAGAGGAGAGGGTCATCAACCAGCTGCTGGGATGCCTAAGTAAAGTGAAGGATTGTCAGGGAGGCAATTGGAATGGGTCAGGCCACAGAAAAGTCTAAATTGCTAAATTGGATGGATGGAGTTTGCCTGTCTCCCCATAGTAATTGCAGTCTACCATACAGGCTACCGGCAGACTGTTTGAGTAGGAAGGATAATACGCATTTACAGCCCAATTCTATGCAGGATTGGGCTGTCATGCAGACACGTTTACAACAGAGGACCACTGTTGCAAAATGTCTGTCAACAGTGTGTGGAGCGCTTAACTGGTGGCCATTTGGGGAGCACTTCTGCAAGAGGCAGCAGCATTCCATGTCCACCAATGAACCCTGCAGTATCCACCAGAATAGGTAAGACAGTGGCAGGGGTGGGTGTGGGTGGGAAGGGGGGGAAATTGGGTGGGGAGGGGAAGGAATGGGGGTGAGAAGTCTGCAGGAGGGGGTAGATCTGGTGGCAATGGCACATGCCAGATCCTATCCCTTCTTTTTGCAGCTACCCTGCCCCTTTCTTCTGCTCAGACTTGCACCAGCTACAGAGCTGGCACAGGTTCAAGGAGGCCCATTGCTGAGTGGGAGGTTTATGGAGGGGTAAGGGGAAATACCGTATTGTCCCGAGTATAAGACGCACCTGATTATAAGACACACCCTTAAAGTTTGGTGCTATTAAAAAATTTTAATTAAATCACTGGCATTATTGCAACAGCCTGATTATAAGATGCACCCCTAGTTTAAAAACTTAAATTAGGAGAAAAAAGTGAGTCTTATACTCAGACCTTATACTCCTTTCCCCTCCGAAGACTCTCAATCCACCCTCCTCCCCACTGGATACAGCACACTCCTTTTTGGCATGGCTGGATAGGATTGGCCTAGAGAGTCAAGAGGTAGCAGAAAGTAAAGAAAATGTGACTTGATTATCAGAGAGGCAGTTCAAGGGGGTGGGAAGCAGCAGAGTACAAAGCACAGCTGTAGGAATGGGCATGGGGGGGTCACTGCACTAAAGGTCCCGAGAAAGTAGAACATCTATCAGACATAATTACGTTTATTCTTTAGTAAGGAACGTGTACACTTGGTGAAAAAGGTTGAGTACCCCTGTTCTAGATGTATAAACGCACCAATGAAACAAACCTCTGTTTGCTTCTGGAAACTGAATGCTTGTTCAAACAGAATAACGTAATTTTCAAAGAAATAGGGAATACAGGTTTGACTGCCATGTAAAAATTGTATTAAAAGAAGTAAAACACGCTACTAACTAAAGAAAGTTTGAGAGCCCCTGATCTAGAAGCAAAAGGTGGGAAGTCCTGGTGGTCTTACCAGAACTGGTTCGAAGAACCTTTGCAGAATTGGATCCAAAATTGCCAAAACAGGCAGTATGGATAGCACAAGTTTGTGCAAGTTGACCAGAATGGAAAAAGGGACATCCGAATCTGAACATGCATAATCAAACAGAAGAGGTTCAAAAAAGGTGGAGCGCAAACATAATCAAAATGCTCAAGGGAAAGGTAGGATAAGAAATAACCCTGTGAGAGACAAGTTATTGCAGTCTAACTACTTCCTTGCAACCGCTTCCTGCTTTGGATCCTGCAGAAATAAACCTACCTCTCTCCCTCTCTCTCCCTCCCTCTCTCTCTCTCTAAATTAAAATGAAAATAGAAAAAGTGAAATTGAATACACCTTTTTCTAGTTTATATTCCAGTAAATTCATCTAGAATAGGGGTTCTCAACCTTTTTCACCAAGTGTACCCCCTGGCACAGTCAAATTTTTTGAAGTACCCCCTGTGCCAATTAATTAATTAGCATTAATTAATTAATTGAATGTAAAATTTAATCATTAAAATTACTCAGCTTACACTGTTAGCCACCTTTTTTTCAATTTTTGCCACCCCTTTTTCTTTTTAAAGAAAATATCACCACAGGTCTCCCATCCAGAAAGAAACCAAGGCAATTCTTTCTTAGCTTCCTTAAGAAGGCAGAGAACCACATCAATCTGCCATAAGAGCTGACTTTTTTAAATGGAAGAAACAATGTATTCTAAAACCCAGCATATAAATTGAACCAGCCAGTAGGAAAGCACTTAATTTGCATTCCACTTGGGAACACAGTCTGGGGGGAGAGAAGGGGTTGTTTTGTTGCACAAGAATCTCTTATGTTCACTGTCAATGAAGTTTCTCTTTTTAGTAATAAATTAGGGACTATTTAGTCAAATAACTTACTCACCCTAACTTGGATGTAAATGCTAGAAAGAGGTTTATATAGAGACTTGGCAGAAGTTTATCTATATATGGGAGTTGAAAGTCTGTGCCTTATCAGCTGTGAGTGCTGACTAACACAGCAAGCCCTATCCTAGCCTGTTGGTTCTGGTACCAAAGGTTCAGAACCTCTGATCTAGAAGAAGAGTGGTAGCATCTAGAACAGGTAGAAGTAGGAGATCTCTTCTTCAGCAGAAGGAAAATATAACTACAAATGCCTTGATTCACACATTCCAAGACTGTTATATCCCAGTTCAGTCAATACTCAACTGCATTTTGTATGTTTTCTGTCAGTTTCATTTTCCATTGCATACTGCAGAAAGAAACTTTTTTTCTCTCTCCAGATTAAAGTGACAAGTTCATTTTCATGGGAAAGACTGCTTTCCCCTTAGTGTCCTGACAGTTCTAGACCTGCTATAGGATCAATCGCTAGCCCTTCACCACCTACCTTTGCTGAAAAGAACAACTCAACAAATCATTAAAATGTGCAACGTATGTACAGCAAGCTCAATGCCATGTTTACAACCATCATTAGAAGTCAGATAGAGCTGGAGAAGAATGAGTCGATGAATTCAGCCTTTAGTCTTTGAATACTTGTCTCTCATCGCTTTTGAGGTTGGCTTGTAAATTATTTAATGCATCATGTGCTTTTTTTAAATTCATGCCTAAAATCAAAATCAGATTTGTATTGTTTAGAAACATGGAGCTAATGGATTCCTATAGAGGAAACACCTGTTACTAGTAAAGAATTAAAGTGATGTTCCACATCCCCATGGAAGCAAATAAAGAGCTCAAGGCACTGCTTAGACAAAAATACCTTCAACCAAATTCAACAAAGACCATCAATCACAACAGAAAACCTTGATGAAATGTTTTCATTACTTTGTGAAGAACAAAGGTATCTTCGGGAAGAGGGGGGTGTCGGGAAGGAACAATCCTTGGGGATATTTTGACTGATTAATTATACAAATAGATTGCCTCTTTAGGAACAAAGCTGTTGCAAACAAAATCACAGAACACAAACTTCTGTGTCTCAAAGTTGGAAGGCAACCCCTTGCATTTAAATAGCACGGGTAGCTTTGTTACTTACTGCAGAATATTGAAGGCTTTAATGAGTAAATGTGAGCAGTGAGAGAAAATACGAATGCGCTGCTTATGGTTATTTATTTATCACATTGGTATCTTCCTTTTACACCAAGGAGTTAATGTTAGTTTATATAAGGGTTATTTAATTTTGTCTTTGCAACAACCCTGGGGACACTTTTAGCTACAAAATATCCTGTCTTAGGGTCAAACCAGATGTGATATTAAATGCATGTTTGCTTTTCAGTCTCATTTCTTTTCTTCGCTCCCCCGCAAGCCTTTTTCGTTCTTTCTTTCTTTCTTTCTTTCTTTCTTTCTTTCTTTCTTTCTTTCTTTCTTTCTTTCTTTCTTTCTTTCTTCTTCGTCAGATGCAAGATGTTTCAGTCAGGCACATTACACGTCAGTTTCCCAGATGACTCTCCAATCACAGATCAGCTGTTAGCTATCAGTTAAATTAATTTTTAACAACAGAGATTATCAAATAGCTTAGAGATGCTCTGGAATGCAATGATCTTGGCAAAGGCGAAGTAGTGAAGTAGTGATTGTTCAGTCAAATGGTAGGGGACACAGTAAGAGACACATCATACATGAAAAGTACAGGCACATGTAACAAGAGAATCAGGTTGTTATTCACTCAAGCAGGACCCTGTAATTAAAGACATAATTGTCATCATGTTTGGTATGAACCTTGGAAAAGGAATTAGATTTGGAGGATCAGAAGTAAGCAATACTGGTGCAGAGGTCATATTATTCACTGTTAGAAATCAATGACATGCTTTAATATGCACAAGTTGCTCCTGGTATGCAAGCTCAGTTTCCTCCTTCCTGTCCATGGAGGGCACAGATTTATGCACGAAGGATACAGAAGGTGTCATTTCCAATGAAATGAATGAGGACACCAGTACAAGATCTCTGCATATTTAACTGGACTCACAAAGCAGCTAAAAGCCCAAAACATAAGGTGCCCGCCGCATCCTATCCAGGATTGGACCTGCCCCGGCACAGCCAGAGCCCTCCTTGGGGTTAAAGAGTTACTCGTTACCCCAAGTAACATGCCAGCCACCCTGATGGTGCTACTCAAATGTGTGCCAGCTATTTTGCTGGTGCACATTCGAGAGCCACGTGTAATGGCGGCCTGGCCCAGGAAAGGGGATAGGATTTGGCGGGGAAGGCCATTGACAATCCGTCTCCCTTCCCCGGCCCATCTGACCAATCCCATCCCTGTAACACCCCATTCTGCCCTCCCCCCACCCCTCTGTCACCTGGCGGGGACTCACCTCTCTGCCGCAGTGGCACTGGTGCTGCTTATTCTATGGGTGACGCAAACGTGCCTTACGGCATGTTTGCAACACCATAGACCAGTGGAGCAGTTGCTCTGCCGGTCTATAATGGCACAGGATTACACTATAAATTACTCATTTTTGAAAGTGGGGGAGGTAGACAATGCTGGTGGTGTTGAACTTGCCTTCTCCTATGTGCAAATACGTTATTCTAATAATTTCAGGTACCTAATTGCAGGCTTCAAAGGTGCTTAATTTTGGCTCGATCTTGCCCTAATGCTTTAACATAAATAAAAGTTTGTAAGATAGATATAGAGATAGTTCTATCACAAAGGAAAACCAGGTTTTTAAAATGCAATTGAATATACATACTGCTAAAACGATTGTATGAGCATTTTTTAAGAGCGTCTTGGAAATGTAATGTACAAGCTGATAAAAAATGCTACAGCAGAAGGGTTCACAGTTGCGATATTACAGAAAAGAAACAAAAACAAAGACTTACAGTCAAGAAATCCCATCCTACAAACACTGCTCAAGTTGGCATACTTTTTAAGCCTGGTCTTGTGTAAGGAGCTTATGTTCCTCTGATTGTTGTAGAAACATTTGTATCAATGCAAGAGCTGCTTGTGGTTCAAAGTCTGCATATGGATGTAATTAAACAGTCCAAGCTCTGGGCCACATTGTTGACGTAGTAACATATTAAAGGTAACACATGTAAATAACAACAGTTTAATACTATCTTTTCAAGTAGATATTCACTTCTGAAGGTTAAAGTTCAGGAGTTTTGGAAGGCACCCGTCTTAATTAACTAGACTATACTGTTTTAAAATACTTTCTATATTTTTTTGAGTGGATAAAATCCATTGTGGATCATTATCCCTTTCTAAAATAAATCCAAAGCAGCTGCTTTCTGGAAGACAGTTACTCCTGTGTAAATATTTACACAGTGTGCTGTACCTTCTGCTCCCTAATTCCTACAACTGTCTTTAGGAAAATGACATCTATCCGGTTAACAAAGTGACACACATATCCTTTCTGCTTTCTCTTCTCAGTCATTGTTAATTAATAACAGGCAGTGCAACCCAGTGTAAGGATCCAGCCGGAGGCCCAGGCTGCCCGTCGCCCGACGGGCCTGGGATCTACTTGGGGAAGGGGTCGCTCATCCCCTTCCCCTGAGTGTAAACCAGAGCCGGCCGTATTGGCCTCCTCAGATTTCCGCCAGCTAAATAGCTGGCAGAAGTAGAGGAGGCCGTGTAACGGCGTAGCCGGCACGGCGGGGATGGGGATATGGCCAACGCGATCCCTTGCCCCCTCCCGGCCCAGCTAGGCCAATGCCCCCCCCTCACTGCCTGGAATGCCCCCAGCTACGTTGGAATTACAGAAAGCCTTAGCAATAGCCTGTCTGTATATCCTCATTATGTATTGTGACATACACAGCGCAATCCTAGAGAACGCTCAGGCAGCGGAATGAGTGTTCTGCCACCTGAAGCCATTGCAAATGTGCCATAACGCACGTTTGCAATGACTCAGGAGTAAGGGCGGCCGCACTCATTCTGCCGCCGGGACGTCCCCACAGCCTCCAGAGGTTGGTAAGAGATCCCTTGGTGGGGGCCGGGGCAATCTGAGCGGCAAGGGAGGGGCCATTGGATGGGCCAGGGGGGGCAGGGATGGTGTCTGCCATATCCCTGTCTCCCGCCATGTCTGCTCGGCCATTACATGTACTCCTCCTATTTCCGCCATCTAAATAGCTGGCGGAAATCCGAGGAGGCCCATTGGGGCCTCCCAGCTCTACACCAGGGGAAGGGGATGAAGCCTTTCCTCGAGTAGATCTCCATGCTGCTCCAGAGCAGCCCAGAGTGAGCATGGGATCCGGCGGGTGTCTCTGGGTCGCCCGCCGGATAGTTAGTCAAGATTGGGCTGAACAGTAGGTAAAGGTAAAGGTGACCCCTGACAATTAAGTCCAGTCGTGTCCGACTCTAGGGTGTGGTGCTCATCCCTATTTCAAAGCTGAAGAGCCAGCGTTGTCCGAAGACGCCTCCGTGGTCATGTGGCCGGCATGACTCTCCTTGCCGCAGGGCGTAGCATGAGGCTGGAACACGGAGCACTGTTTACCTTCCCGCAAGCGGTACCTATTTATCTACTCGCATTAACATGCTTTGGAACTGCTAGGTTGGCAGGAGCTGGCTAACCAATGAGAGCTCACCCCGTCGCGGATTCGAACTGCCGACCTTTTGATCGACAGCTCATGGTTCAGTGGTTTAACCCACTGCGTCACCTGCTGGCTGAACAGTACTTAACAGTAAAAGAACGAGTTGTGTATATATATATATATATATATATATAACATGCAGCCTGCTCCTTCTACACGATCATTTACATAAAGTGTATGTGTATGCATGCATACACATGCATGTAATATACATTGCATGCATACATATACGAGTTGTATGGAGGAATTTGATAATCCATGTATAGGACTCCTTGGAGGAATTCAGCAGGGTGAACCGGCCCTAACATACCACTGTATTTATGTATTCATAAGTAATCTAAATGTTGATTCATACCATAGTATCAAAAATTACTGGCTCCCCATCACAACCACATTACATTTGTTGACAGCCTGGAATACCATCTGCCACTGGGGATACTCATCCTTTAAATTAGATGTGTAATTCAAGTATAAAATACAGTTCTGTGCATCTGTTTTTAAACCTAACAGCTGTAGATTTTTTAAAAATAGTTCTATTCCAAATGTGTTGTTTTAAGTTATTATGTATTAAATATCAATGAGATTTTACATTTTGTCGCACCATTATCAAAGTTGTCGTCCCCCCCCCCCCCCTTCAAGTAAGCAGAGCCAGGGAAATAAACAATCTGTAGCTCTCGGAACAAGGTTTGAAATTTCATTAGTCAGTATGGTGTATCTGGCATTCATTTCAGGAAACAAAGCCATTCATACATTCATTCATTCTTTCCTTCATATGAAAGGTTTCCATACATTACACTGAGAGAAATCATTAAGAAGCAAAATTCTGCTGCTAAATGAGGTGCAGAAGTTGTTTCTTCACCTCCTTGTTTCAATCTTAAAAAAATAATAACAAATCACAACAGAAAATAATCGTTTTCACTCATTGGAATTCAGGTACAGTAAACAGTGTCAATGGTGAATTTAAAACCCAGATTTTTCCATAGATATGAATGTACCTCTCTTGCCATCCACTAGCCATCAGCTGACAAATATATGACAAGGCAATGTCATTAGGCACAGTAGATGTTTAGAAATATACAGTATAGAGTGGCATGTAGATTTTCATGACTTGTTACATATGTAAACATCGAATTTATGGGGTTTTCAGTCATGTTAAAATGGAAGACCAAAAATAAAGAAATACAAATACTAAAACTTGCCTGGAGAGATTCCTTTCAAACTCAGTTCAAGAAAGTTATAGTAACCGCTTCTCAGGATTGTCCAAAATCCTGAGCTTGACTGTTTTGTAAATTCAATGTCTACATATACAGTATATTTTAAAAACCTTACAGAGAAATCAGAGGAGTGTATGGCTTAACTGCTAGGAAAATAAATCAACACCATAACATTAGCTAGACTTCTGGAACATTCCCCGATACTGTGTATCGGGGAAGAGAGAAGATTTGGCAAAGAGCTAAGACACCACTGGCAGATTATTAATGTAGTGGTCCATCACATGGGCCTTTCAGATACCTGGATCCTTTACCTGGGTAAGGCTTTACAGGTAAAAACCAGCACTTTGAATTCAAAATGAGCAAGCTGGCTGAGGTTCACCTCTAAATGATTTGAAAATGATCCAATCTTTTCTCCACAAAATTGGGCAAAATTGGATAATTTACTGAGTCATTTTGAGACCTGCTAAATGCCTTTGCCAGGTCTTTCATCCCTCCAACGTTCTCCTCACCAGCCAGCAATCCACCTCTCAACAAACCTTTTCTTTACCCTAGAGCCAGTGAGGGGTCTTCATTCCCTCTTCTGCCGCATGAAAAGAAACGGCAGCATGAAAAGAATCCGCAAATTTCTTTTCTTTTCCCTTTTCTCCAACCAGGATGAAAGAAAGGCAAAAAGGCTTATGGGACTCACTGCACTCTTTGTGAGGGCTACTGCAGTTGAAGTAGCCCTCACAAAGACTACAATTCCCCAAAGTACTTTCACCAAGGATCACCTGGGCTGCTCCTGCACTCAAGCCTGCCATTCTCCTCTCCTCAACACTTCCTCTTGTATTCCATTCCCCTCTTCCTGTTTAATATCTTGAGCCCTGGTGGCGAGGGAATGCCTGCACCTGCCCTCCCCCTAGCACTGTTGTATATAATATTCTCCTCAGTCTCATGTTGGGGTGGGGCCAGCTTTGCATAGCCCTGCCTTGTGCATGATGCTTGTGCATCAAGCTAAGCATCCAATTAGATGCTAGGTGTCAAGGGGTGGGGCCATAGGCAGACATTAACTGAACCCCAGACCACCTGCCCAGTTTGCAGTGTGGGATTCGCTGGTTGCCTTTGGAGACCAGGTAGGAATGTTTTGCTTCACACCTGGTTGGTCTCAGTGCGGGGTTGTTGTTTTTTGCCTACCCCATACTGCGACACATGAGGTTCTCTCGCAGATACTATTCTCAAGCCTGGGAATAGGGTTAGGGAATTGAAGTGCACCCTGAGGTAAGCAAGAGTCAGTAGGGGAACCAGAACTGGTCTCAAGAGGCTGTCTGGCTCGGGGATACTGGCTGGTGACCACTCAGGCTTGGGTTGCAAAGTCTACCTCAATGGCTGTCTGGCTTGGGATGAACGGTGTAATTCAGTCGATTTCCCCATTGGGGTTGGCGTTAAGATGCATAGATTGGCTGCTATGATCTATAGCAGGGGTGGGGAACCTATTTCCGATGGAGGGCCATTTTCCCATGGGGAAAATGTCCCGCGGGCCGTGTGCCCCTCCATCGGAAATAGTTACCCCTGCACACGCACGTGCCAGGGGGGGCCGCACAACCACCCACCGTCCCCCCTGCTTCTACCTCCCCCCCTCCTTACCTTTTTCAGGCGGCCGCCGCCGCCGGCCCCGCGCGCACTGCTCGTGCGACTCCTTTTGAACTCGGCTGTTTCTGCTCATGCGCAGAAACAGCTGGGCTACAAAGGAGTCGCGCGAGGTGAGCGCACCGCACGCTCTCCCCTCAGCGCATCTCCTTTTGAATCCAGCTGCTTCTGCACGGAGAAGCAGCCGGATTCGAAAGGAGTCGCGCCGAGGTGAATGCGCAGGGGGGCCGGAGGGGCTGGCGGAGCCTCCGGTCTGCTCGCGCGGGCCGGACCTGATGGATTCGGGTCCGGTCTCGCGCGGGCCGGACCGGATCGCTCCTGGGGCCGGATCCGGACCGCGGGCCGCCGGCTCCCCACCCCTGATCTATAGTGTCAAGTCAGGGTGGGAACGCCCTAGGGGAATAGACACTGGTCTGCTGTGTCCCCCAAAGTAGATGCCTGTACTAATGGGGGCTGGAGTGAGAAAAGATCGGACCCACTGCGGTGCTTGCATTCTGTTGAGCTGTTTAATTGATAAATGTGGCCCAGTTTAATAAAACCCAGCACATGTCTCATGTGCTTATTGGTGGGTGCATGTGCAATGTCTCATTTGTGAATGTGGTGGCTCTCTTTAGTGAACAACTGATACTTTCAGATTTCATGCCACTAGTTCCTTTATTCCCAGTTTGTGCTCTAACCCACACTTAAGCATAATAAGCATTTAAAAAAAAATCCTAGACAAGAGTACTGTGACTTTAACAGGAGGTCAGGAATTAGGTGACTTACCAAGCAGTGTCATTAAAACAAAGCCAAACTGTCTGGGTATAATGAATAAATCCGTGGGGCTCCATTAACTACTCTGTGTCGCCTTTGAAGGTATTAAGGTCCACCAGCAACACAGACTATATTATAAGTTTAAGAAGACTGCAAGAGTATTAGGAAGAGTGCAAACATGAAGAACAGCCATGTGTTAGAGATTATCACGCTATTTGTCATACATTATTTAGATCACCTAAACCTTCACAAGTATGCTACTTGCAGTTGTGTCTTCACAAGTATACTACTTGCAGTTGTGCCCAGGTAGCCTTGTCCAAACTCCCAATCAATACATGTTGTATCCATGCCAATATCTCTTGAATTTAGACTCTAACAGCCCAATTCTGTCTAGCAGGACGTGGCAGCGCAAATAAGGCACCCACCGCATCCTGTGCAGGATGGAGCCTGTACTGGTGGAGCCAGAGGGCTCCTCGGGGTAAAGGGATGTTCGTTCCTTTACCTCAAGTACAGCCTGCGTCGCTCCAACGGGTCGACTCGAATGTGTGCCATCTATTTTATTTATTTACATTTATTTATTTACAATATTTCTGTCCCACCTTTCTCCCCAAAGGGACCCAAATTTTGCTGGCGCATATTCAAGAGGACCGTGTGAGACCCAACAGGCCAGGGAAGGCACCTTTTTTCCCGGCGGCGCCATCTTGGTTCTCGCAAAATCTCGCGAGATCCAAGATGGCGGCGCCCAATTCTCGTGAGGGCACGAGACAGTACTATTTATTTAGTTATTCATTCATTTAATTACTTACTTAATTAATTAAAATGGGGGTATCCCAGTTGGAAACCGGAAAAATATGGCAAGCCTAGTTCTAGGATAATTATATTTGGTATATTTCCATCAGAGGTCACCACCAGCCTGTTAAAGGAGTTTGCTGCTCACCAAAGCATCAGTTAACCAAACCGCTGCCACCACGCCCTTCCTCACTTATCTGACTAGGCTCTCTATGCAATGCTGCTTCACACACACACACACACACACACACACACACACACACACACACACACACACACACACACACACACCCTTCCTTCTTCACTAAGGCCATTTCAGAATAAAGATAATCCACTTCCTTTCTTACAAGGCCCTCTTGAGGAAGGAAGTGAAAAGTCTCAATTCCTGGAGGGCTTTCGTGCAGAAGGAAGGAGGGCGGAGCAGCATAGGGAGCTCTGTGGGGGTGCAGAGGAAACCCTATATGGAGGGGGTGGGGGCTTGTAAAAGACATGTTACGCAGCATATTTGGGTAACAGTAACCCCTGTTCCCCATGCATTTCAGATAAAAACTGTACTGTACAGCTTTTTCTGTACAGTACAATATTTCTGTCTCTCTGCTTTGATTATTCAATTTTTAACATTAATTTTAATTATCACAGCTTTTAAAGGGATTATTGTAAGCTGCCTACAAGACCCACTGGGGCTGAAAAGTGGGGTATAAATATGTATATTCATATAAATAGATATTTATTTATTCTGCTTATTGCTTTATACATTATTATACAATGGTTTATAAATTATTTTTCCTCTATAAATGAATTTTTTTTAAAAAAAATCCTAGCAACTAGTATATCCATTTCACAGCTTACACCACCATTCGAGTGCATTTGATCAAGGTGGAATCATCCATTTATACCATAATGCTAGGAGACCACTTACATCTGGATTCAGGGTGTACCTGGGGAAGTATATTTATTTTTGTTAGAAACTTCTAACGCTTCTTTCTTGTGTATTCTCCAGTAAAACAAACACATAAGGGCAGAAGCTTCTCAGCATTATGACTCCTTTTTATAGTATGTTGCCTCAGGGAGTGAATAACATGCCCTGATGTCACTTCTTCCTACATTTACAATTTAGCATTTAAGTGCTGAACTGAAGCTTCCCATGCAGATGGAAATTAAAGTAAGAAGGGAGGTTTTTAAAATGAAAAGGACCATGTTTGGAGAGTGTTTGTAGTAAAAGTGGTGAAAAAAAGGATAATTTTTTTTAACAGAGTAACGGCCCAAACCAAACTAATTGTCCAGTTCCGATGAAGCTGTGCCAACAGGGTGCGTGCTGCATCCTGCTGTGTGTGTGTGTGTGTGTGTGTGTGCGGGGGGTGGCAGTCTCTTCCGGCCCTTATGAATGTGATCCTACAAAGCTTGATGTGAATTTTACATATTTCCTTTTACCATGTCTCAAGAATCCAGAAATATTGGCATAATGGCAATGTTACTGTTGTGACTTTACTTTTAATAAAAAGCATTGCCACTGAGATTCTTAGCACTGTGGATTACTGCTAGTCTGGTAAAATGAAGCAAACTAATTGTAAGCTGATTTGCCAGTTGCCTTCATGAGACTAAATAGTGTTGCTGATATTTACACCAAATGCGGTCAAGTATCCCTTTAATGCAGACATGGATTACACACATTAAGTGCAAGACGGCATAATCCAAAAGCACACTAAAATGCTACAGAAGCCTGACAAAATCGGAAACCAGCTGTTGGATGGCGGCAAATTAATTTGGTAGCAGCTTTGAAGAGTTTTAATGAAAGATCAGTAACAAAGAAACCACACGATACAAACCAAGGATGACAATGACAACAATATGGAACATCTTATTGTGCTGTTGAATGTGGTCCAACTTGTATGTTAACATTGCTTGTATTTTGAATCATTTTTGATAGAACATGGCCCTGATAGAACATTTTTATCATGGGCAAACAGTCGTTTCCAGCCAGTGTCAAGAAGGTTTGGTTCATTTGGCACACCAGCATCCAAGACCATCCAGATCCCACTATGTGGGCAATGAAACAAACCATTAAAGTGTAACAGGGACAATGCACACATTGTAAAACAGATGAGGATCATTTCAAAGGCTACAATTAAAAGGCAAAATTCAAAATACTGGTAGCTCTTGATTTGCGTGCTCTTATTTTACCCATTTTTGAAATAGAGCGATTTAAAAATTAAAACCGGAAGTGCAATTTGCACATTTTTAAAATACTAGTGCCCTCTCCCCTCTGACGCACTTTAAAGTGTACCCCCCCTTGAACCTCAAGGCAAACTTCTGGCCAATGCATTCCTGGGGGGATGGATCTAGGCCGGGACGGCATCGATGGTCAATCAAGTGCAGTGCTGGGGGGGGGGGCTTTTGTGTGCATTGTGCTTAAACCCCAAGAATTTGATTTGCAAACTTGATTGCCCAGGATAGTGAGCCTTTTACATCAGCAGTCTTGCTTCCTGTAAACTGCCCCTGCCATCACCATTTGTCAATCTGACTGCTGGTGGAATATTCCCCTAAAGGCCCACACACACCGCATGAGCTCTGGCACGGAGGCGAGTGAGCGTAGGTACCTGGCCGCTCGCCTCCGCACGCTGACCTCGTCTCCACGAGCGTCTCCCAGCGAATAGTTCCTCCTGTTGTCCCGCCTTCTTAGAAAGTGCAGCGGTGATTCGCTAAGCACAAGTGCGGTCCGATACACGAGAGACGAGAGAGAGGGGCAGGAAGGAGAGAAAACTAACAAAACAATTTGTGCCGGGAATAGAATTCATCTTGCTAACTTTTGTGAGAAGGAGAAATGGATCCAAGAGAAATCGGAGACTCAAGTGAGTTCTGATTGATTGACAATCCCTTTCATCCCGCCCTCTCATCCGATTGGTGGCTGCAGTAGCTCCGCAACCCCACCCCCTCAAAACATGGGCAACAAACAATTTCGCTCGTACGAGAACTCGGGAGAGCGCAGCTGCCCTGCGTTCAGCTGCTCTCTTCTGAAACGGTGACCACACAGCTCAGCTGTGTCTGCGACGCGCCGGAAATCGTGCGGTGTGGGTCGGCCTTAACTCATGTTCATCCTGTTGTTTCCCATGGGAAAGCCAGTTTTCATTTACACATTTTTGAAACACGCGCTATTTTGCAGGAACGTAACGCCCACTACCTGTATGTCAATTCATGATTTTGCATGACCAAAGAGGACAGGAAAGTCCATCGTCTCTCAGTGTAAGGGAGAGGGTGACAAACTCCTCTGTGATAAACTTCTTATTTGATAAGAATTAGATGGACAAAGATTTATAAAACAGAGAAACTGAGGACAATTTTGCACGTTCAGGTGAAACCATACCCATTATATGAATTGAAATGGAGAACCAACAATACAGAAAAAGTACCTCCCAGTTTTGCCTACTGTTCTGCTCTGAATATACAGTACATATTGTGAAGGAGTTTGGGCAGAACTAAGTACTCTGCTGGTTCTCTGTTATTTTGTTTAACATCTGAAGTGGAGGCTTTATGTCAATAAGTCTATGATAATGAAATGATGAAAACTTACTAGAGGAAGTTTTTTTTCCCCCACTGAGTATATAGAAAGAATCTAGATAGAAACAACTTTTCCTTCAGTAATCCATGTTATTAAACCCTGATGTCTCCCACAATATCCCATGTGAACTTTCTCTCATCTCAATCCCTGAAAACTCCCTGAACTATTTTTTTTAATCAGAAAAAAAGTAGACAAATGAAAGTATGGAATTTCTATATTGCTGAATTTGCCTTTTCATAGAGCTACATTGTGCTAGCATTAACAACAACTTGGTTTTCAAATATTAATGTCAATATTTGATGTCAAGTGAGCTGTCTCCACTGAGAAAGAAAGAAAAAAATAACCCTTTTCTCAAACTCTTCCTTGTAGTCTCTGTTTATTAGATGGAAACATACAATCTGATAATGAGCAGACCATTTCTTTTCATTGGCTACCGAAACTCTGAGAAGTATAATGTATTGTACGGAATTACTGACAGTTCAGTCATTTGAGCTGTGAAGCTTTCTCCAGTGTCCCTCCCTCTTGGTCTGCAATCCCAAACACAGCAGACTTATTACCCTCTCTGATAAAAAGCCAGGGAAAGAGAGCCAGCTTCGAGAGAACCACGCTCATCCGGTAATTCAGACTCCAACAAGATTCTTACAAAAGATAAATGGTCAGATAATCAAAGATGCTTCTTTTGTAAAAATCCACACAGACAGTGTGCAAATAATACCGTGGAAGATAAAGCACCTATTACCAGCACAGAGTGTAAGTCCCTCTAAGCAAGGTTTTGCCTGTGTGAATGACTGATACCATCTGGAAGCAGGAGATTGACAAGCCAGAAGACAGTTAAAGATAACAATGGGGCACCTGAGATTCACTGAGGGAATTTATCACTGTCACAGTGTGCGATAAGTGGCATACTGCTAGTGTTTTGAGGCTTTAAAGGGGTTTCCCCCTCCTTTCTCATCTCATACATTTTCAGATTCTCCATACTTACTTCACGTGGCTTACTTACTACACGTAGGGTGGCTTCACTCTATGTTGTAGTCTTATCGATTTTTTTTTTAACGTGGGTTTAATTGGCACATTTCCCTATTTCATGGCTGGGAGAATGTGAAAACCTATCACAACAACAGCTCCAAGCCAAAGGAAGAAAGCACTGAAGTTTATCACCAGAAATCCTGACAGATAGTTTACAGTCTAATAAAATGGCAGCAAACTCTTGCCAACCAGGAACATACAAACGCGAGCAAAAGGAGTATATTAAAAAGAGTGTTCAAATCTTCTCAGTGCCATCACACACACACACACACACACACACACACACACACACACACACACACACACACACACACACACACACACACAGATATTTAAATTATATTTTCAATCATAAAATACATTAGATTTTGGGGAAAATATTTTCAGTTCCAGGATACTCTGTATTAAAACATGTCAATGAATTTGAAAAAAAAAATGATGGGTTACTAACAGTATTAGCAGAGCATGCTTCTTTATCATTTTTCCTTTCTATTTCTAAACATTATTAGCGCTTTCCAAATTTCTTCTGCAGGTTTGAAATTCCACATGGGCAGATGAGGATGGGAACTGAACATCAAGGTCCTCCTTGATTTTCCTCCCCTACTACCGTCAGATGGGATCCTCCCAAGCCATAGTCATTCAAGTTGGACATTCTACCTGTCAATTCATCCATTTAGGTTGCAATCCTTTACTCATTTGCCTGGGTGTAAGTGCCATTGAATACAGGGATTCAGTTTCAGAAGACCTTTATTGGCATAATCAGATCAACACACATAACATACAACACAACCACATAAGACACAAAGTGGGACTTCCTTCCAAGTATACATGCACAGGATTGTGCTTTCTATTTTATTTATTTATTTATTTATTTGTGGCCATTTTGGCAATAAATAAATAAATGCCATTTTGCTGCCCACTGCTGCCACTTACCTGTCCCGCCGTCACCATTGTTTTCCTCACAGCTGCTGCCACCATCCTTACCGCCACCATCTTGCCCGCGCCGTCCTCACTGTCGTCTCATCGCCATCGCCCTTCCTCCCCGCTGCCGTCCTTGCCACCGCCATCTTTCCCGCAGCATCCTCACTGTCGTCCTCACCGCTGTTCTCGCCGTCGTCGCTGTCGCCACTGTCCTCGCCGCCACTTGGAGCCTGGCCGGCTGCATCCTAACCGACCAGGACTCCTGCCCCCTCCCGAGCCGCTGCCGCTTTTAAAATGTTAAAAACTTACCTTTTTTCCAGTGGCGCCATCTTGGATCTCGCGAAATCTCGTGAGATCCAAGATGGCGGCACCCAACTCTCGTGAGGGCACATGAGGCAGCTGCCTCATGTGCCCTCATGAGATTTGGGCACCGCCATCTTGGATCTCGCAAGATTTCACGAGATCCACCATGGCACCGCCAAAAAAAGGTAAGAGTGGCGGCGGCAGAGGTTTCACAGGGCCCAGAAAGCCCGGGACCGATCTGGGACGGTCCAGGGTTTTCCAGGACTGATGGTAAGCCTCATTATACTGTTAAAGAAGAGGCAAGTTGCAACATGTGCTAGTTATGAATAGTCTTTTCTTTTTCTTACTTACTGGAATATGTATTGTAAGAATATCAGACACTTGTTTGTGTGATTATGATTTTGTAAAAATGGTGGGATATGTTTTTGTTATGCTTGTAACAATAATAAAAAAGAAGTCTGGAATGTTTCTATTGCTGCTGTTAGAGTGCCAAAGCAGAACCTACATGGTGCATGACATATATGTACTGTAACTCTGCTTATATTGCAGGCAACTTTTAGAATTCAGTGGGGAGACAGGCTTAAATTGTCTACCATGACTCAGTAATCAGTATATGTGCAGGAGCTTGGAGAAAAACCTGGAGGAGAAATCTCCTGCTGCACTCACTGTTGAGCAGGTCAAGTACAAAGGGGCAGTAAATATTTACAAGCATCTTGGTGGAGCTCCACAATAAGGTATTATTTACTAGGAGCAGTGTAAGCAGACTCGCTGTGTATAATGGGACTCTAGCGTAGCGCAGGCAGGATATTAATTTGTATGAATAATGAATGTCATGAACAGAGTGGAAGAAGAAGTCAACCTCCAAGTGAGTTCAGGGAGTCTGAAATGTGATCCTTCACCCTAATTATCATGAGATTTTTTTTTAATTATATCATCGGAAAAGTATGCAAAAGTTATGAGGAGAACCAAATTTGTAATGTTTTATGAGCCGCTCTCTTAATTTTTAGAAGATAGATAAATCCAGAGTCAGACAAAGTGGAATGCAACTTAATACAGTCATAAATTTACATTATATATGTGCAGCTTTGGTGCTCGCTCAGGCTGCAACCCTGTACAGAGTTTCCTGGGAGTAAGCCCCATTGAACACAATGGGACTTACTTCTAAGTAAACATGCATAGGATTGTGCTGTCAGAGTCTTGCCATAACAAGAGACTGAATAAGGCCACCGAGCTGAGAATGGGTCAAGTTTAATATCCCACATTTCAAAGACTGATAGCCCAATCCTATCCTTTTCACTTGCCGCCAATGCAGTGGTGCCAAAATGCATCCTATAGGGGGGGCAGTTGCAGAGGTCTCCTCTAGATAAGGGAACAATTATTCTCGAACAATTATTCTCTTACCCATGAGTAAGCCTTCTTGGCACAGGTGGTCTACTCAGACCTGCACTAGCTAAATAGCTGGCACAGATCTGCATGGACCTGTGCTGCAGGATCAGGTCTGGGAAGGGGGGTAGGATTCACCGAACCCAGCCCCTTCCCGGACCTGATCTGCCCATCCGCACCCCTTCTGCTTTTTTTTGCCCCTACCTTTCCCCATTCTGCCTTCTCCCAACCCCTCTCGTCTCTCCCGTTGACTTATCTGCTCTGGCGCACAGTGGAGGATGTGACGACATGGGCTGGGAGGCGCAGGCCCTCCTGCCAGCACTTCCGGCAGCACGCAGAGTAGCGTGCTGTCAGAGTACCTTTTACGACTGGCACTGATGACAGTCGTAGAGTCAGCGCCAGTCTGCGCCAGCAGACAACATTGAATGATGTCAGCTGGTAAGTATAGAATCGAGCTTTTAGAGCCTAAACCTATGCATGCCTACTCAGAAGTTAGTCCCATTGTGTTGAGTGTGTGTGTGTGTGTGTGCGTGTGCGTGTGCGTGCGCACACCAGGGATGACCAACCTTTCAACACGAATGCTCCTGGCCATTTAACGGTTGCATAGGTGAGGACATTTCAGCAGGTGCAGCTTCTTTAGCAACACCATCAGCAATTGCAGCTGCCAAGATTCTGTCTTCTCTACAACTTTTAAGAACACAGAGGCCCTAATGGTGGAAGTACCCCTGGCGTACAAATTCAACATGTGTGTGTGTACACAGGAAAAGTGTGTATAAGACTGCAGCTTTCTTAAGAATGTAAGAAAATTGCTGCTGGATTGGGCTGAATGTCCTTCTAGTATGGCATCCTGTTTCCTACAGTGGGAAGACTGAAGCTGAAAGGGACTTGCCTAAGGCCACCTAGTAAGTTTAGAAAAGAGATAAGATTCAAACTGGGGAAGGCCTGATACACAGCTCATTGTCTTACCATTAAGCCATACCAGCTCTCATACGGTAATTCCTAAATGACCAGAGAGTTGGTGGTGGAACTGCCACAACAAATAAGATAATTACATAATTTAGCTAATTAATATAATTACTGTGAGCACAAAGCACCCATCTTAGGAGCATGACTCAATACCCTGGTTTCGCTGTCTTTAGCATTCCTCTTCTGGGAGAGCTTGACCCTGTCCCGCCCACCTGTTGGAACTATCTGGTCTTGCTTGGCCCTTGGTGGGAAGTTTTTTCACCTACCCCATACTGTTCTTAAGGTGTGGTGATTTAGCCAGGGCAGGCCACGGTAGGCAGGTATAGTGTGGGGCAGGGAGTAGGAGTAGGGATTTAGTGGGCAACCCTAGGTAAGTAAGAAGCACAGGAGGAACCAAAACTGATCTCAAGAAGCTGTCTGGGTCAGGGATGCAGGCTGGGGATTGGTCTAGCTTGAATTGCAAAATCTATCTCAAAGGCTGTCTGGCTTGGGATACGTAAAGCCAATTCTGCTTCCTTAACTTGCAGTCACAGAGCAAGGTAAGGTAACTTTTGTTCTCTTACCTCAGGGAAAGCCTCTGCTTCCCCAATCAGTCTCCTGGGATCTATGCCAGCAATTTTGCTGGTGTAAGTATGGAGAATAAGGGAGATGGGGGGGGGGGAGAGGGTTAGGATCCAGGCACAAGTTGCTGCCAGCCACCAGGATCTGTCCCCTTCCCTCCCCATCCCAGCCCATCCTCCCCTTCCCCATTCAGAAACTCCCCTGTTCCTCGCCCTTCCTGCCCTGTTCCTCACACCACCCATGCCACCTAACCCACATGTAACTGGTGGGCCACCAACTCTGCTGCCATTTGCATGGTAGCTCCAAAATAGCCACCAGCAGTGTGCCGTGTGTGCCACCATATGGCCATTTATAACAGTGGAACCTCTGTTCCTCTGTCATAAATGTAAGTTAGGATTGGGCTGCTTGTCTTCCTCTGAAGAGAAACCATGTGTACATTTCTTGCTCTCCGACATATGTACATCACCCACAGTAAGATCCATTGGTCTTCAAAATGGCCCAGTGTTGTCTGCTCATGACAGGTCCACACAAGTATATGGAACCTCTGAAATCATGCTCCTTTGTCTTGCATTGGCCTATGACTCACATTCACTAGCCTTCGGATAACTCGGTTAATGTAGACAATGGCAGTCTGAGTGGGGAGGGAGGCAGAAAATCACCTCACTGAGGGAGATAAAATAGATAAAAATAAAATAAAATATCTCAATCCAACAGGGGATAATATAATTTTTTTTAAAAAAATAATGACTCTAGATGAAATTCACACACTGTGCAGAGTCAGCAAAAGGCGATACTAAAGAAAAGTCTTCCCTCAATCCAAAATTAGGACCTATGCAGTGCAGTCTTGAGGAGCACATTTTACACTACAGGGACACCAAATTGAACACCACTTTAGCTAGCAGAGGCCACTTACAGAAGAATGTAAAAGGAATATAATAAAGGAATAGGCAGGATGGCTACACAGGCTGTAACATCCAGGTAATAATAGCTGAATGAGGGCAGTTCATCTCGTATGTTCCATGAACAGTAACTTCACCTAACGGGGAAAAAAAAGAGTACATTTCAAGCAGCACAACCTGAGAAAATGACTCATTTTATCTCGCAAGAAACGCATAGACTCTGATAATAGAATCTGTATGAAGTACTGCTCATCAGAAAATGAAGGTCAATGCTTAGATCAGCCAATTCTTACATGGTACAGTCCTCATACAGGAACTGTGCCCTACCTGTTTCACTCATGAAGCTGTCCATGAAATAGCACCCACATAATAAGTACAAATTCACCATATCATAGTGCCTTGACAGGTATATCATGAGGAAGAGAACTATGTGGAGACACTCAGAATCTAGGGCAGGGATCAGCCACCTTCTCCTGCATATAGGGGCCAGACATTGGGTCTGTCAATAGTAAGAATGCATGTGCAAACCTCCAGATTAGGCCATAGAGCTAAGAAAAAAGAGATGGGCATGGCACAGACATGCCCGTCTGGGCAGCCCAATCCTCACTAACCCCCCCCCCCCGGCACCAGAACAAGTGTTCTGCCGCCAGAAGAAGTCGCGAACGTGCCGTAAAGCACGTTCGCGACTACTTTCGAGCAGGGAAGGTCGGCGGAGTGGCTCGTTTCCCCTGCTCCGACGATGGAGCTCTCGCTGGCTGCTGGACCCAAGTAAGACAGGATCCCCTTCCCCAAGTAGACCTCCTGCCCGGCAGCCATGCTGGCTGCTGGTGCACAGGATCCAGCGGGCAGCCATGGGCCGCCGGCCGGATCCTAGGCAGGATTGCGCTAACATACTCAAACAGAGAATGATGCTCAAAGGAAGCTTCTGCCCTTGGTCTGCTTACACTGTAAGCAGTGTATACACAGAGATAGATTTACAAATTTATATTCTTTTTAAGGACCCCCTTTTTTAAAGAGGGAGGGTAGGTGAGCCCACCAATTAAGAGGGACAGTGGACAAGAGAGCGGGAAGGGCCATACCAGCGCCGTAACTACGGTGGAGCGGATGGAGCAGTCGCTCCAGGCGCTCCACCGCGGGGGGGGGGCAGAACGCGGTCGGGAGAACTCACCGGCTCCCGAAACAGCGTCGCGTTTTGGCCCTCCCTCCCGCCCTGCAGCCCGTTTGGCTCCGAAATAGGAGCAAAATGGGCGGGGGGTGCGTCTACGTGACGCAAGGGCGTGTCAGGACGCTGGCCCCGCCCCTTGCTCCAGGCGCCCTCCCGGCGCGTTGCGCCTCTGGGCCATACTAACTTGCCATACTAACATACACATTTGACTGAGAACCAATGAGAGCTGCATGATACATTTGTGAAATGATTCTATATTCGTATCTGACCACCTGACTTTAAAAAGATATGTCTATGGCAACTTTGGGGATACCTTTGGCATTTCTGAAAACAGTAGCAGTGTATGAATTGCTTTATCTTTTATGGGGAGGGGTTTATACGATGGCTTTCTTCCATGGCTAGGATACCAAGTTCTACTCCATCCAGGAGAACGTTCTGTTGTACTTTTCATGGTTCACACTGGCCACACTGCTTGCCATTGTTTGAACTTGCCAACCTCACTCTGTTCTGACTCCTTTCAGAACACAGCAGCACCACAAAGGCATACACACTTGGGACACATAATCACAACTCTTTCCACCTAACCAGTCAGTTAAATGGAGAAAATCCCCATATACATGGAGAAAGTCTCTCCGCAAGACCAACATTGAGTCCTGTCACCCTTGGGCGAGTACTTGGGCCCCAGCCCCTTAATAAAGCTCAGTGCTTGTGTCTGTTTAGGATAACGTTTTATGGGCATCCACATTAGGAAGCTGGAGACAACATTCTGATCCTTCCACAATGTCCCTGATCACTGTGGCATCACTCCAGAGCATTATGAAGGAGTTAAATTTGGCCAGATTGGGTAAGAGAATCAAGAAATGGGCATGGATAGAGAGGAATATATAGGAAAAACAGAGAAAGGAGAATGGCGAAGGAAGGAAGAGCTCTGTGATTTCCCATGGTCAGTCATGGACATGGGGATCTCAGAGGAGAAGAGACTGGTGACAATAACCCCTTTCTTCCAATTAAGGCCCAACTCCTTGCTCACAAAATGATAATAGACAGCTACATTTCATGCATACCAGGATTCACTGACTTGGTAGATTCATAAGTTCTTTAATTTTATGCACAATTGAGGTTGCATCAGAGATAACGTGCTATTTTGGAACATTATCGAAGTATGTTTTACCGATCAGAAGATCATTCATGTCAAAATGAGATCTTAAATCATAAAAAAAATAATCTCAGACCTGGAGCTCATCTGACATGGCGTCCTGTTGCAATTTGGAGAACTCTCAGGAGAGTCGAACATAAAACAGAACATGAAGCAAGGTTCTTAGAATGTCAGCACATTTGTAATCACAATTTAAGTGTCTCCAGTAAATTGAGCCTTGTCCTCTGTGACTAGAAAGTAGGGAATGAAAGTATGTTGTTAGGTAGTTCATGATTCACATAGGACAAAACATATCCACTAATGCAGTTAGGTGAAAATAGATATTTCTCACATATAAGTCTGTCTTCTCCGATGCCTCCATTTCCAAGCTAAGTCCCAGTATCACAGTTCTCCTAGATTATATTTTTAATATTTGAAGCAGTGAACTGACAGTCTGAGAGAATGAGTCCTCTTTGTACCCTCAGAATAGATGTCGTGTAGGAAGCAGCTGTTTTATGATTAGATTTTCTACGTTTTCATATGTTATAAATTGATTCTGGGCCCATCCAAGCAAACAGGTTTCAGCCATGATCTTGAGGTAGCACAATCATGGGAAATAATGTGCTCCATTGTCACATCTCACAAAGGAACCAGCACATAAGGTGCTGATTTTAAGAGGATAGCGCCTGTTCTTTGTGAAAGGGGAGAAAGTCAGTTTATTTCATAACCTCAACTAAGTACCTAATTTCATACACGCTATTCTTTAATTTGCTCTATTTTATTTTCTTTTTTTTAAAAAAGAGTAAGGCCTGTTTCTCCAAACCGTTAAAGGTGGCACAAATCAATATTGAAACAGTACAATGAAACTTATAACCATAATACTGAAAACAGTGAATCCTACTGAGTATCAAACGATGAACAAATTTCACTTACGGCTAGTTTGGACAATATAATTCCTCCCTAATCTTGTGTTCATTGATGTGCATGCACCATGAGCACATCAATTAATGTGTGGAGCTGGTTAGGGAGGGAAAGTATTGTCAGAACTGACCCCTTGTCATTACGTCTTGATGTTAGAGCCTTGCAGCCCAATCTTGTTGGGAAAATCCGCTGGCGGAATGAGCGTTGTTGTTGTGCCTCACCAAGTGTTGTTCCTCACATTCAAACATTTGGGAACCTCCTAATGTGCAAATGTTTCTCATAGGCCCTCCCACACTGGTCTGCAAGTTCTGTATGTTGGATTCAACCACATGGCTAATATCCCCTCCCTCACATGGTGGAATGTTAGAAACAGAGTATGCAGGGTCAGCCTTAACATGAAGTGACCTGAAACAATTGCGTGGAGTGGCAACGTTAGAGGGGGTGGCGACCTTACAAGCCCCTACCCTCTCCAGCCTGCCACTCCAGTGATGCTTCCATTATCTTCTGGTTTGCTGAGAGTGAATTAAAGAGGATAGCAGCAGCCCCTTCTCCCTCAAACAGTACTAGAGGAATAAGAGGGACTTAAAAAAAAAAGAAAGGTGCCATGGCTCCAGATCGGCTCTCCCTGCCCAGCTCGTTCTTGTAAAGGACCAAGTGGGCAGGAAGTCATGATCTGGAGTCTGCTCCCCTTCCTTTATCAGGAGTGCAGTGTACAGCCTCTTTCCTTCGTGCCACTTCTGGTATGAATGGAGCAGTGCATGTTGAGTTCCCAGCATTAAAACCAGATGGATCGTGGAGGAAGGAGGCTATGCACTACCCTCCTGGTAAGTTAAGGGAAGGGGTAACTCTCTCCCTCTCTCTTTATCTATTGGGGGTATGCTAGCTTCCTCGTGCTTCCTGTACATAAGGACAGCAAGTGATCAGGCAGGTGGCAAGTTACCTTTCCTTCCCTTTTGTCCACTCTCCCTCTTGATCGGGGGGGGGGGGGAAATCACCTGCCTTCCCCCTTTATTCACAGGGGCAAATGTGCCCACATGCACGGGCAGTAAAACCCTAAAAACATTAGGTAGCAGAGAGGTACATGTCACTCCTGAATGCATGTTTTCTTTCTTCATTGTGTGCTCACTCTTTATTTTGGAAAGAGGTCAGATTTTGTTTGCTAGGATGCTGTAAATTTGTAAAGCTTTGGAGTTCAAGCTATTCTAATTAAATGAATGCATGGCGAGCTCATCATTCAGTGACAGAATATCAAGTAATGACCACAAAAATAGAAAAAAATGGGCAGTCCAATCCTATCCAGCTCCAGGTCTGCAGGGCCACGCAGTCCACGCTGTATCCAGGGTTGGATAGGAGCAGGCTGAAGGTCTCCTCAGGGTAAGGGGACATTTTCCTTCTTACCCTGGGTAAAGCCCCAGCCATGGCAATAGGGCTATTTGGACCTGCGTGAGCCTTATGGCTGGCGCAGAACCGAGGAACCCCATGCAGGTGAAAAAAGATTCAGCATGCGCCAGTGCCACTGATCCTTCTTTCTCCTGGGCCCAATCTGCCCGCCCTTGCCTTGTCTCCATCCTCCCTCCACCCCATTATGCCCCCTCCCTGCCTTCCCCCCTTTCCCAGCCCCCATGCCATCCAGTGCAACTTACCAGCTCTGGCGTGAGATCTGCTGGATACTGCACCAGCAGAACAGCGCAGGCCTTCCCACCAATGCTGCTTACTCGCCGGGTGTCACAAACATGCTTTACGGCACGTTTGCAACACCCAAGACTGGCACTGAGGTCACAGCACCAGCCTTCCGGATCGATAGGATTGCGCCATCAATTAGAAGCATTTCAGGTATACCATTAGATTGGCTTTTCCTTCTAATTTCCAGTGCATTCTGCAAAAATAACTAACAGACGAAGTGGTTTCAGCTGAAACTCAATATTGTACAGTAGGAAATTCTCATATGCATCCCTGCAAAATAAAATTAATGAGTTTAACAACATAGGACCTGTTTATAGCATTACAAACATGTATTACCAGAATGTGCCACAATCATTAAAGGAAGCATAATGGATTTTGACAGAATGACATTCTTTTCTGCCCTACACAGGCAGAAATACATACAGCCTGACAGCAATCCATATAAGAAAATATAGATTATATTGTTATGAATATGTATATTGCTAAAGTTCAAGATTATGCTAACGTTTTAACCACACTAAAATTCACCTAAAACAAAGTTAACTGAAGAGAAGGATGAATTATCAGAATGGAACAATGACAGACTGAGCAATGTAAATATTGAAAAGTCAAGCAACGAAATTCCAAATGCTCATCTAGTGTAGTGACACACACACACACACACACACACACACACACACACACACACACACACACACACACACACACACTGATTTACCTTTTCATGTCTTCACTACATTTGTAGACTTCCTTTCTGCCAAATCCCTCTGTGCAGTCTACATTTTATAATAAGGAACAAGAAGAAAATGGAATGGCGAGGGAAGAGGAAAATAAGTGAAATCAGGTACAGCAAGTCCTCACTTAAAGTTGTTTCATTTAAAGTCGTTTCGTTTTAAAGTTGATGGAAAAATGCCATAGGAATGTTTACATTAATCAATTAGCCTATGGTAAAATTGTTTTCATGATAAGTCGTTTTGCTTAAAGTCGCAGTTTCCAAGAAGAACCTATCGACAACTTTAAGCGATGACTTGCTGTATTTCATGCTGTTTCACAATGAAGTTATA